>OY728155.1:133559279-136405002 GCA_963277665.1 Viscum album | reverse complement strand
TGCCCAGGGGGTGGGAGGTTTCCAGGGGTGGGGTGGGTGTGTTCACAATTCCAATCCATCACCCAACCAATAGCGAATTCATCCTCAATATCAATACCCTTCCCATTATTCCTTGAACAAAAAACTATAAATACAAAATCCAAATCCAATTTTTAACTAAAATAGAGTCCATAGAAACTACCATATCACACCACTAAACAAACCCTTTACCATTTTTGATGTGCAGAACAAAAAACAGAAAACAAATCAAATTGTTCGGTACGCCACAAACTGCATGAAGTCTAATTTATCCCAAATCAAAACATAAAACATAAAAAAATAGAGGGAGAACATTAAAACTCAGGTACCACTTTGTAATTTGTAGTGAAGAAATAAAAAAAATTGATTCATTGCAGATGGATCTATGGCTGGAAGGAGTTTCACGGCCAAGAAAACTTCGGGAGAAGATTTGGATTAGGGTATGAAATCAGTTTGAGGGGGAGCTGGGGGGTTGGATATTTAGGGGAAAATTTTCCCAACGGTTTTTAAAAACCATTGGGAAAGCCTCTCTTGACCAAATTTTTATTAAAACCATTGGTATATCTTAGGGGAACTAATGATTTCCCAACAGTTTTGTCAAACCATTGGGAAATCATAACTATATTAACACATTGCCAACGGTTTGAACAAACTGTTGGAAAATGTTTCTTTTTTTACTATATACCAACGGTTTGAAGAAAATGTTGGTATATATCTGTTGGGAAAACCTCCATTTCTAGTAGTGATCTAGCATAGACATATTGTACTAATCTGAACACTTGTGAGTGTGGATCAAATAAGAACATCCCTAGGATTGAGCACCTGGAAGGTTTACCGGGTGGATGGATCAGAACGCCCAATGCGAGAGGACCCTATATGGTGTGTTTCAAAAAGGGATAGTTCGACGCTATAAAGACTGATCTAAACACCACAAATGTAGGATCATAGGATAGTGGGGCCTATAAAAGGGGACACCAAGGTTTACCATTGGATGGGATCAAACCTCATGGAGGCTTCCAATTTACCTACAAGGAATCCAAACAAACATAGTTCGATGAGGTGATTTGGGGATTACACATGGTTTGTAGCCCGCTTAATGATGTATCCCCACCATGATAAGGGTGAGGTGATGGAGCAAATTACAAGGACTTATGCATGGTTAGCTGACTGTAGGGATTTCATGATTTCATCAGGATATGGCAGCCTAGGTAAAATTAGTATGGATATGGAGGAAGTGTCAAAGGTATGAAATGAATGGAGAGAAAGTTAGTATGAATGTGAAGGTGTTGGGATTGAACCTAAAAAAGGCTTCTTATATATCCCTGTGGTAGGGAGTCAAAGCAAACATAGTTCTGGGATGGGGCAATGAGTTACCTGAGGAGACTGCTAGTGAGATTGGATGCCTGGAAAGATCCGAAAGAGGTGTAACCTCTAGAATGAGGCATAATCTTCTTAAAACACAAAGGCTCAATGGAGAGATCATGATGGGACATGGGTGATGAGCTTGAGCCTCAGATATCATTCCTAGATACCTTTATCAAAAAGAAAAAAATCAATATCCACATATTTCAGGACGGGGAATAAAATTGGGGTGTGCGCAAAGGATAGCAACCCAAAGACATGATAGGGATTATGCATGGTTAGTAGCCCATCACAAGTGGGACACTCTTGGTTTGAAAATAAATGATTGAGTGTGGGGCTTATGGATGGTTAGTTTCCCTTGAATATCAGAGCACCTCATGGATGTATATCTAGGATATGTTTCCCAAGGAGGGATGAAATGACATTAGGAGGGTACATCCTTAGAAGGGAACCAAGGTTTCCCATTAATTAGGGTTGAACCTCATAGAGGTGTCCTACATACCTTGTACAGAAGACAGAGATCAAAACCCACATAGTTCATAATGGAAATGGGTATGAATTTTAACATCATATGGGATAAGGTTAAACCGACGTGAAGTGGTTGGGATAGAGGAATATTGGTCTTTAACCTCAGGGAGGCTTCCTACATACCCTGTTTGGAAGGCAGGGATCAAAGTCCATGTAGTTCGGGAATGGGGGGGCATGGGTTTACACGTGGTTAGTGACCTAGGGAGGATTTCATGGTTGATGATTTCTCTAATCCCATGTGAGTATTGATCAATGTTAGAAACAAGAGGTAGTAACAGACTAGAAGATCGTGTCACGAATGGTGCAAGCATGAGGGATAGTGTGGGGATTACAAACAATTAGCGGCGTATGGAGATGAAGATTAGGATTTACTATAGGAGAGAATATAAAGGATGGTGTCCAAATGTATGAGTAATATATGGCCATCATACCTAGATCACCCTATTAGGATTTTTCAAGGATTGTGTAAAGACTACCCAAGGTGAACAAAGAGACAAATCCCAGAGGTAAAGAGGGATTCGGAGGGTGCTGGTGAATATCCCCTCTTTGATCCACTAAAACATGCCACACATGAGGTGATAACAATTTAATATCATGTGTTGAGGATGTGAGTGCTTGGAAGTTTAACAACCTATTGCTCGAATGATAGGGATTCATTCCTCATCCCTTGGACTTAAATGACTTATACCAGCCCACACTTGGGGAATGGAAGGCGCAATCAACGACTCGCAGTGTTGGTGTGGAGGATTGGCCGATAGAGGGGTCCACATTATCACAGTTATGTGGAGAAGTAGTAGCTATTAATAGACCTATGTGAAGAAGCACTAGGTAGGGAAACGCAACATGAAGCACCATTATAGGGATTAGAAATCACTTCTTGAAAGCTTTAAGGGCTGCATGGAGGAGTTGTGTTCAATATAGGGATTTCGTGTGGAAGAAGAGATCAAACATGGTGCCTTAGGATGAGGATAGCACATGGAGCACCTAGGAAAGGGTGAATTTAATATTAAATAAATGCACACAAGATGGGGGTATGGTTGAACGAGGTACTACACAAATGTAATCTTGTGAGAAAGAAGGATATTTTTAATGTAATTTCCTTAGCATAAAAGGAAATGGGTGAGGGTCTGTAACAACCCGAGAGTCTATAAGATATATTCTTTTAATTTCTTTCATATCTTCTGTTGTATGCTACACCAAGATTATCTTGCACTATACGCAACACCGTATTAGCTTGCAGTATACGCAACACTAATCTTGGATCGTGTTACACACAATTTCAAGTTTGTTTGATAGTAGTTATTCTACGCAACATTGAGTGTGTATATATATATATATATATATTAAATGTGTACAAGAAATATGGTTGGATTTTGTTATACACAAAAACAAAGGAGTATTTCACTACATGCAACACTGACTTGGCTTGCATTACACGCAATCGCAACCTTCCTCAATAGCTTGTGTTGTACGCAATACTGGGTTTCACTAAACAATGATATATGGTTATAATATTATAATAAACTAGCCATTATGAATAGTATTAACTACATTTTTAATTTTATAACATTATTATTCATCTTACATATTTTCTAGAACATGGTATGAGAATAAAATAAATTTTTCGGGTAAAATAAGTATTTTCCAAAAAAATGCAGTTTTGCCGCCTTTTGATGGCGCACCCACTTTAAATCTATTTTTTGACATTTTTATAAGTTAAATTTGACAAAATAAAATTCTTCCTTGGAATCAGGATATAAAAATTTAATTTGGATAAATTTTTCATATTATTCTGATAACTTTCATATTTTGATGAATAGTAAAAACACGCTATATTTTAATTAAAAACAACTTTTTTCATCGCAATAATTAATATGGTTAGATTATATTTTTAATTGGTTTTAAAATGTAATTAGAATAAATTTTTATAATTTAATCCAATGTTTGTCATTGGAATTAATTTCACTTTGAATTTGGACATAAACAAGTGTCGATCTTTTGATAGTTATTATTTCTTAAAAAAACACGCTATTTGTTTTGATAACAGGAATTAATTTTAAAATTAATTAATGCCACTTATATGTTTTGAATTTGGAAAATTGGACATCATTTTTGAATTCGGAATATCAAACATAGCTTAGGCTGAATTTTTGGTATTTTTCTGAAAACTTTCAATTTTTGATGAATAGTGAAAACACTGGGTTACTATTTAAAAACTGACTTTTTATTTAAATAATTATTTATTTTATTTAAATTTTTTTAGGTAAAAATTGATAAATAATACCTATACAAGTTCAATGTAATTGATTGGAGTCATTTTATAATAATTTTATATATATATAAATTTTATTGAACTTTTCATCATCTTTTACCCACCTCCTATGAGAATTTGGAAATTCACATAAAACTTAATTTTACCACTTCTGTGAGTGGAATTTCGAAAATCCGAGAGACACGGTTAATTTCAAGGACTAAAATGTGGTTCAATGAGATGAAAATAATTTCTGGTGAATAGTAACTTTTTACTTTTATTTATTGCAGTTAAAGGTAAATAGGGTAATTCAAGGTTAAAAGAATATTATAATAATTCAAATTTACCTTAACACTTGTCCAAACCTTATTAGATGAGTAATGGCCGACCATAGTCATACTTGGGTCGATTTTGGGACCCCATGGAGCCACTTATGAAAGACAATGACACATTAGATTAATTAATTTAATGTGAAGACAAAATTGACATTAACAAAACTATTTTAGTAAATTAATTTTTATATGGTATTATATAAGTCATATTTTCAACTATAAATATTAATTAGAAAGCCAAAAATAATTCATACATCGTGGTATTTTTTTCATAATTTTTAGACATCAAATGAATTAAATTATTTATGACACAATAATGATGCAGTGTTTACTTCATTAATAAATGATTTAAATAAATAAGATTATAATGATTAAAATATTATCCAAAACATGTCCAATTATGATTGGATGCTTATATTTCGACCATGAGTCATCTTATCGTCGACTATAATGATTTTTGGACCATTAGAAACCGAATATCATTATATTATAAAATAATATTTTCACTCTTTTCTAAAGAGCCCATCCTCTCCCTTATAAAAGATAACTATTTATATCCAATTACTCACACCTCTCAAGCCATTTGGCTCATCCAAACTCTTCCCAATTAATCTCCATACATCCCTATCCTCCCCTTAGAAGCCTTAACTTAGGCAGAAGGCACTTCAAGAAGTCCCTTTTGGTTCAAACCAAAGAAAGTTACCCAAATTAAAGGTAACGGTTTCTCTTAAGTTGTTTTCTTTTATTCTACTTCTCCAATCCCTAAACTCTTTTTAATCCTTTATTTTGTAACAACAAAATTATCCGAAATATACTAGGATTTTGTTATGAGAATGATTCTAACTAGACTTACACACACCTCCATCTAATGGATGAAGAACATAATGTTTCTGTGGATGGCAAACTAACGCCTCACGAAACGATGATTGTTCGATTTTCTCCTACCGCCTCTCATGGTGGTCATTATGATGGCACTGTATTTATATATGATATATATTATGTTTATTATTTACTTATTCTTCTTTACTTCCCAATTATATCAAGCCTTTATGGTTTCCATAGTGGGTAAATACGATGATCTCATTTGAGGAAGTGCGGACTACCGCCCCCTCAAAGTGATGTGATTCGTTAATGCCTTATGTGGGATGTATAAAGGATGTAGTTAATGATATTATATATGATATTATACTAGAATTATAATATAACTATGTATCATTATGTTTTAATTACATTAAAATAAAAAAATAGAAATGAAAGTAGCGTTCATGTGTACGTACGGCTTACCGTCTCCATGAACGGTGCATTTCATTTCTTACCTCCATATGTTATGTAATATTATAAATACATGTATATAATGGATATATATTATATATATGATATATAAATTATGAATATCATTCTGTATATAATGAAACTTTGACCACATGAACAACATGTAATTATAAGAAGTCCATTTTTGACTCAAGTACCAAATATCGACAAAACGAACATTATTAACTTAAATGGTTACATAATGTTTATAACATGGTAATAAGTGATATAAAAGGAATAATAAATTTGAAAAAGGTTATTAAGAAATTATAAATTAACTTCGGTTTACTATTCAGGAGATTAAATAATGATCGAGTCAAGTCGGACACGAGGTAAGGGAACTTCTTAACCCAATATCTGTTCTTTGGGTTGATCTCCTCTTTCTTGTTTATGTCATTCTTTGATTATGTGAGAAATAAATTTTTATATCTTATCATGTATTTATAATTTCTTTATGTGACCTTATAGTGAATACACATAAGTGATCTATTTTATTTACAAAAAGATCTTTGTAAGGAATAACTTCTCCAATCTTGTTTTTATCCGAGATTGTTTATTCGTAAGTATTCCCTGGGGTTATATTTATCATCCATGTCCCTATTTTCTAAAAATGGTTTCATGTATGTTTAAAGTCCCTTTTACCCATTTTTGACTTTTACTACATGGTATGTAAGGAATCTTTCTTTTTTTTACGTTACGAGGTACTTTTTTTACTTTTCCGACAAAAGTGCGAGAAGAATGTTTTTTTAACTTATACGGCATGAAAGGATTTTTACGGTTTTATAAAGCCTTATTTTCATGAAGCTTCCTCCAAAAGATTTCATGAATATTTTCAACAAAATCTTTTTATTTTAAAATTTCATGGTATTTTGTGAAAAGAAAATGATTTTCAAGAAGAAATGATATTTTCCTCAAGAATTCATTTCAAGTGCTTTATCAAAACCATTTTCCATCTAAGATGACATTATTTCATATGTGTATGTTTCAAGTATAATGTCTCTATGATTTATATGGTTTCACATTTCTTATGATGAAATGATATCCATTTTTTTATATGGATTATGTTATGATGGAATGACGTTTATGAAACCCAATTTATTCTTTAGGTTATAATGAATGATTTATGATTGTTTTGTGGCACACGTAAGAATGATTTCAATATGAGATGGGTGGGACCTATATCTCCCTCCAATTCATTGGGTAACTATTTATATCTCATTAGATAGACATGTCTAGAATGGAAAGTAAATCCGGTTCAGTAATACAGGGCTGGAACGGCAAGTAAACCCAGTTCAGTAAGGGACTTTGTCCACTAAGATGGTATTGGAAGCAATGCCTTGGCTAGTATGGAAATCATTACATGTGCTTAATGGATGCCACAATTACATGTTTTATTCCCATTATAGTTTATCATGATTAATGTTTCTTTATGATCTATGCCTTATGTACTTCCAAGATTTATGTCATTGCTCATTATTTTGATGTTTAGATTTTATGTTCAAGTTTTTGCATTCAAATGTTTATGGATTGTTTTATGTTCTCTATGTTTACCCTTACTGAGTATTTGAGCTCACCCTTTATATGTTTTATTTTCCCCAAGATTTAAAGAAAGGTTTTAGGTAATAAAACAAAAGGGGAAGATCTTTATGGGAGATGTTGAAGATCTTTCACCATGATTAGAAGATTATATTCTGAGTTTCCAAAGACACTAAACTATTACGGTCCTTGTGTGTCTGTTTTTGTTATGTATTAAGTATTCCACAAAAGTAATGTAATGTCCATCTACGTTAAGATTTGGGCCTCTACAGTTGGTATCAAAGGGAGGTTTATTTAACCTTTTTTAAACTAGGATGCGAAAACTTTAGTGAGATCCCTAGAGATATTTCTAAGGTATGTCTAGGGATGTCCCTAAGGTTAAGTATAAGTATAGGTTATAGTCCTAGAATTACGGTAACGATCTTAGAATTAAACCTAAGATGTTAGATATTGAAGTTACTCCCCATTTATTATGTTGTTTTACCTATCATGATTTTTTCCTCTCACACTATTCTTTTTTGGTTTTAGACGATGGCTGGAACTCGAAGGAACAGTGTTGATCAATGTAATGGACAATGCAATGATTGTCCTTCTGAACAAACCAATGTTATGGGAGATGGAGTGAAAAATCTTATTGCTATACTTACTCATGCTGTGAATCATTCTGGACTTCTGAATGAGCAGAGAAGAAGACAATATTCTATTGAGTTCTTCATGAGGCAACGTCCCCCTACTTTCAGTGGGTCTTCTAATCCAATTGTTGTTGAACAATGGATCAATACCATTGAAAAGATATTTTCCATACTTCGCTATTCGGAACATAAAAAAGTCATTCTGGCTATTTACCGATTAGAAGGCGAAGAAGATCAATGGTGGACTTTAATTAAGAATACAAGGCCCCAAGGTGAAATTGACTCCATGGAATGGGATGGGTTCAAGAAATTATTTTTAAATAAGTACTTCCCTCATATTCTTCAAACAAAGATGGAAAAGTAGTTCCTTGAGCTTAAGAAAAAGGATGATGAATCTGTTGGTATATACGAAGTGAATTTTACAAGGCTTGCAAGGTATGCATCTGGATTTATCATCCAACCTGAAAGTAAAGTTTATCGATTCTTTAGTGGCTTAAAACCAAGTCTTCGAAGGGAATTAGCTATAAGAGACTTCAGTATCTATGAAGAAATTGTGCGTTGTGCTATCAAGGTAGAAATGGAAGTTGGTGTTACATATCCATCTCATGGTTTTGACAAGAAACAAAATATGGAGTTCAAGGAGAAATCTCAGAACAATGGTGAAAAGAAGAAGAATGTTTCTTTATACTCAAAGTGTGGAAAGAAGCATAGTGGAGATTTCCTAAAAGGTACTAGAAAATTTTTTAAGTGTGGACAAGAAGTTCGTCGAGCAGTTGATTGTCAAAGTAATGGGAAAAAGGTTCCTAATGATGTGAATAGAGAAAAGACTACAAAGAACTCTCCAACAACACTTAAATGCTTCAAGTGCAAGGAAATGGGGCATTATGCTAATCAATTCCCTAATCCAAGGGTTAATGATGTTCGACGGGAGAAACCTCTTAAGGAAAAGGATAACGGGAAGTCACATACGATCACTATTTGTGATGTTGAGTATGACAACAATGTAGTGGAATGAATAAGTGTTTATGTAATGGGATTCCGAGATAATGTTGTGGAATCTCATTTAAAGTATCGTGGAATATTGGAATATCAATGTATTGGATCATTGTGGTTTTTAATAATTTTATGGTACTGGTAACCATGAAAAGTGATTGAAATTTTTTTGGAAAGCAGTTAAAATATGCATAACGAATGGATAAGGAGAAAATAATATGTATGATAGTATTCCTGAGCGCATGAATGATATAAGGACAAAGTGATATCATGGTTTTAGTATATAGAAATTTTGGAATTTTGGTATGTGGAAAGAGTTAACTTTTGACAGCATTCATGTTTTCACTAAGGTTCAATGGGTATTCATTTTTCAAGAGAATACATGATTAAGGTATTCACATGATTGGAATGTGATCAACAAGATATATTGGGGATAAATGATGGTATTCACATGCTCGGTAGATGAAATTTCTATTAATTGTTTTATTTATACTATAAGCTTGGACAAAAGTATTTTGGATAAGCCTAAAGATTTGAAATGGATTATGTTGGACATAAGTTAGTATTGTTTAAGGCTAGAACTGTTTTCGATATTATCGATGGAATGTCATAATGATGTAATTTTAGAAAAAGGACAACCTACAGGATGGGCGACAACCCGTCGCGTCGGACAAGGATGTGGGAATCGAACCCACAACCGAAGTGCGACATGCCTTTATCGCCTACCACCAGCCTACAGGAAGTCCCTTGTTAGTAGAAACTAGTTTTATTTTATTAAGTAGTATGATAGATGAAGTATAAGTCCATTTTTAGAATAATATGCGATTAACCACACCATATATGGACTTATGTATATTTGATAACTTTTTCTAACATTTTTGTTTGAAAAATATGGAATAACTCATCATTCTATCACATGATCTGATAACACTCCAGGAATGACAAATTCAACTTCATTTCTTTAAGAGACGAAGTGTAAATTTTTCAAGGCACGAACAACAGTGAGATGGTACCAAAATCATGTAATTATTTCTTTTAATTCATCAACTTTAGGGAAATGATATTCAAAACCAAAAATGTTGTCCTAGTGCTCTCATATCTGATGAATCAGATGGTACCTTAGAACATCACAAATTTATGGCTTTGTGATTGTTGGCTTTTTCATAGCCATGTTCTCTACCACTCTCCATCAGAACTTGATGGTTAGATTTTTCTTTCATATCCATATTTTCACCTATGTTCTCCTATATGGAAACCCAGTGATGAGTTACTTTGGGTAATCATTACATTTCATAATTTAGTTTTTTAAAGTTAAGTTTTAGTATTCCTTTTTACGATGTGGGTTTCTATGAATAGTAAACGATTTATAACCCCGAAAAATTTCGAGGGAGAAATTCATTTTAAGGGGGGTAGAATGTAATAACCTGAGATTTTATAAGATATATTATTTTAATTTATTTCATGTCTTCTGTTGTACGCTACACCAAGATTATCTTCCACTATACCCAACATCGTATTATCTTGCAGTATACGCAACACTAATCTTGGATCGTGTTACACACAATTTCAAGTTTATTTGATAGCAGTTATTCTACGCAACATTGAGTGTGTGTATATATATATATATATTCAATGTGTAAATGAAATATGGTTGTATTTTGTTATACACAACAACAAAGGAGTCTTTCACTACACGCAACCCTGACTTGGCTTGCATTACACGCAATCGCAACCTTCCTCAATAGCGTGTGTTGTATGCAATATCGGGTTTCACTAAATAACGATATATGGTTATAATATTATTATAAACTAGCCGTTATGAATATTATTAACTACATTTTTAATTTTATAACATTATTATTCATCTTATATATTTTCTAGAACATGGTATGAGAATAAAATAAATTTTTCGGGTAAAATAAGTATTTTTCAAAAAATGCAGTTTTGCCACCTTTTGATGGCGCACCCACTTTAAATCTAGTTTTTGACATGTTTATAAGTTCAATTTGAAAAAATAAAATTCTTCCTTGGAATCAAGATATAAAAATTTAATTTGGATAAATTTTTCATATTATTCTGATAACTTTCATATTTTGATGAATAGTAAAAACACGCAATATTTTAATTAAAAACAACTTTTTTCATCACAATAATTTATATGGTTAGATTATCTTTTTAATTAGTTTTAAAGTGTAATTAGAATATATTTTTACCATTTAATCCAATTTTTGTCATTGGAATTAGTTTCACTTTGAATTTGGACATAAACAAGTGTCATCTTTTGATAGTTATTGTTTCTTAAAAAAACACGCTATTTGTTTTGATAACGGGAATTAATTTTAAAATAAATTAATTCTACTTCTATGTTTTTAATTTGAAAAAATGGACATCATTTTTGAATTCAGAATATCAAACATAGCTTAGGCTAAATTTGTGGTATTTTTCTGAAAACAATCAATTTTTTATGAATAGTGAAAACACTGGGTTACTATTTAAAAACTGACTTTTTATTTAAATAATTATTTATTTTATTTAAATATTTTTAGGTCAAAATTGATACATAATACCTATATAAGTTCAATGTAATTAATTGGAGTCATTTTATAATAATTTTAGATATATAAAAATTTTATTGAACTTTTCATCATCTTTTACCCACCTCCTAGGAGAATTTGGAAATTCACATAAAACTTAATTTTACCGCTTCTGTAAGTGGAATTTTGAAAATACGAGAGACACGGTTAATATCAAGGACTAAAATGTGGTTCAATGAGATGAAAATAATTTTTGGTGAATAGTAACTTTTTACTTTTATTTACTGCGATTAAAGGTAAATAGGGTAATTCAAGGTTAAAATAATATTATAATAATTCAAATTTATCTTAACACTTTTCCAAACCTTATTTTATGAGTAATGTCCGACCATGGGCATCCTTGGGTCGATTTTGGGACCCCATGTAGCCACTTATGAAAGACAATGACACATTAGATTAATTAATTTAATGTGAAGACAAAATTGACATTAACAAAAATCTTTTAGTAAATTAATTTTTATATGGTGTTATATAAGTCATATTTTAGACTATAAATATTCATTAGAAATATAAAAAGGTTTCATACATCATAGTATTTTTTTCATAATTTTTAGACATCAAATGAATTAAATTATTTATGACACAATAATGATGCAATGTTTACCTCATTAATAAATGATTTAAATAAATAAGATTATAATGATTAAAATATTATCCAAAACATGTTCAATTCTGATTGGATGATTATATTTCAACCATGAGTCATCTTATCGTCAACTATAATGATTTTTGGACCATTAGAAACCGAATATCATTATATTATAAAATAATATTTTCACTCTTTCCTAAAGATCCCCTCCTCTCCCTTATAAAAGGAGACCATTTCTATCCAATTCCTCACACCTCTCAAGACATTTGTCTCGTCCAAAATCTTCCCAATTAAGCTCCCTACATCCCTCTACTCCCCCTAGAAGCCATAACTTAGGAAAAAGGCACTTCAAGAAGTCCCTTTTGGTTCAAACCAAAGGAAGTTACCCAAATTAAAGGTAACAGTTTCTCTTAAGTTGATTTCTTTTATTCTACTTCTCCAAGCCCTAAACTCTTTTTAATAATTTCTTTTGTAACAAAACCAGTATAATAAATATACTAGGATGTTTTTATGAGAATGATTCGAACTAAACTTACACACACCTCCATCTAAGGGATAAATAACATAATGTTTCTGTGGATGGAAAACTAACGCCTCACGAAACGATGATTGTTCAATTTTCTCATACCGCCTCTCACGGTGGACATTATGATGGCACTGTATTTATATATGATATATATTATGTTTATTATTTCCTTATTCTTCTTTACTTCCCAATTATATCAAGCCTTTATGGTTTCCATAGTGGGTAAATACGATGATCTCATTTGAGGAAGTCCGGACTACCGCCCCCTCAAAGTGATATGATTCGTTAATGCCTTATGTGAGATGTATAAAGGATGTAGTTAATGATATTATATATGATATTATACTGGAATTATAATATACCTATGTATCATTATGTTTTAATTCCATTAAAATAAAAAAAATAGAAATGAAAGGAGCGTTCATGTGTACGTACGGCTTACCGTCTCCATGAACGGTGCATTTCATTTCTTACCTCCATATGTTATGTAATATTATAAATACATGTATTTTTTGGATATATATGATATATAAATCATTAATATAATTTTGGATATAATGAACCTTTGACCACATGAACAACAGGTAATTATAAGAAGTCCATTTTTGACTCAAGTACCAAATATCGACAAAACGAGCATTATTAACTTCAATGGTTACATAATGTTTATAGCATGGTAATAAGTGATATAAAAGGAATAATAAATTTGAAAAATTTTCTTAAGCAAGTATAAATTAAATTTGGTTTATTATTTAGGATATTAAAGAACGATCGAGTCAAGTCGGACACGAGGTAAGGAAACTTCTTAACCCAATTTTCGTTCTTTGGGTTGATCTCCTCTTTCTTGTTTATGTAATTCTTTGATTATGTGAGAAATTAATTTTTATATATTATCATGTATTTATAATTTCTTTATGTGACCTTATAGTGAATACACATAAGTGATCTATTTTATTTACAAAAAGATCTTTGTAAAGGATAACTTCTCCAATCTCGTTTTTATCTGAGATTGTTTATTCGTAAGTATTCACTGGGGTTATATTTATCATCCATGTACCTGTTTTATAAAAATGGTTTCATGTATGTTTAAAGTCCTTTTACCCATTTTTTACTTTTACTACATGGTATGAAAGGAATATTTCTTTTGTTTACGTTACGAGGTACTTTTTTGACTTTTCCGGCAAAAGTGCGAGAAGAATGTTTTTTTAACTTATACGGCATGAAAGGATTTTTACGGTTTTATAAAGCCTTATTTTCATGAAGCTTACTCCAAAATATTTCATGACTATTTTCAACAAAATCTCTTTCTTTTAAAATTGCATGGCATTTTGTGAAAAAAAATGATTTTCAAGAAGAAAGGATATTTTCCTAAAGAATTCATTTCAAGCGCTTTATCAAAATAATTTTCCATCTAAGATGAAATTATTTTGTATGTGTATGTTTCAAGTATAATGTCTCTATGATTTATATGGTTTCACTTTCCTTATGATGAAATGATATCCATTTGTTTTATATGGATTATGTTATGATGGAATGATGTTTATGAAACCAAATTTATTCTTTAGGTTATGATGAATGATTTATGATTGTTTTGTGGCACACGTAAGAATGATTTCAATATGAGATGGGTGGGACCTATATCTCCCTCCAATTCATTGGGTAACTATTTATATCTCATTAGATAGACATGTCTAGAATGGAAAGTAAATCCGGTTCAGTAATACAGGGCTGGAACGGCAAGTAAACCCAGTTCAGTAAGGGACTTTGTCCACTAAGATAGTATTGGCAGCAATGCCTTGGCTAGTATGGAAATCATTACATGTGCTTAATGGATGCCACAATTACATGTTTTATTCCCATTATAGTTTATCATGATTAATGTTCCTTTATGATCTATGACTTATGTACTTCCAAGATTTATGCCATTGCTCATTATTTTGATGTTTAGATTTTATGTTCAAGTTTTTGCATTCAAATGTTTATGGATTGTTTTATGTTCTCTATGTTTACCCTTACTGAGCATTTGAGCTCACCCTTTATATGTTTTATTTTCCCCAAGATTTAAAGAAAGGTTTTAGGTAATAAAACAAAAGGGGAAGATCTTTATGGGAGATGTTGAAGATCTTTCACCATGATTAGAAGATTATATTCTGAGTTTCCAAAGACACTAAACTATTACGGTCCTTGTGTGTCTGTTTTTGTTATGTATTAAGTATTCCACAAAAGTAATGTAATGTCCATGTACATTAAGATTTGGGCCTCTACAGTTGGTATCAAAGGGAGGTTTAGTTAACCTTTTTTAAACTAGGATGCGAAAACTTTAGTGAGATCCCTAGAGATATTTCTAAGGTATGTCTAGGGATGTCCCTAAGGTTAAGTATAAGTATAGGTTATAGTCCTAGAATTACGGTAACGATCTTAGAATTAAACCTAAGATGTTAGATATTGAAGTTACTCCCCATTTATTATGTTGTTTTACCTATCATGATTTTTTCCTCTCACACTATTCTTTTTTGGTTTTAGACGATGGCTGGAACTCGAAGGAACCGTGTTGATCAATGTAATGGACAATGCAATGATTGTCCTTCTGAACAAACCAATGTTATGGGAGATGGATTGCAAAATCTTATTGCTATACTTACTCATGCTGTGAATCATTCTGGACTTCCGAATGAGCAGAGAAGAAGACAATATTCTATTGAGTTCTTCATGAGGCAACGTCCCCCTACTTTCAGTGGGTCTTCTAATCCAATTGTTGTTGAACAATGGATCAATACCATTGAAAAGATATTTTCCATACTTCGCTATTCGGAACATAAAAAAGTCATTCTGGCTATTTACCGATTAGAAGGCGAAGAAGATCAATGGTGGACTTTAATTAAGAATACAAGGCCCCAAGGTGAAATTGACTCCATGGAATGGGATGGGTTCAAGAACTTATTTTTCAATAAGTACTTCCCTCGTATTCTTCAAACAAAGATGGAAAAGCAGTTCCTTGAGCTTAAGAAAAAGGATGATGAATCTGTTGGTATATACGAAGTGAATTTTACAAGGCTTGCAAGGTATGCATCTGGATTTATCATCCAACCTGAAAGTAAAGTTGATCGATTCTTCAGTGGCTTAAAACCAAGTCTTTGAAGGGAATTAGCTATAAGAGACTTCAGTATCTATGAAGAAATTGTGCGTTGTGCTATCAAGGTAGAAATGGAAGTTGCTGTTACATATCCATCTCATGGTTTTGACAAGAAACAAAAGATGGAGTTCAAGGAGAAATCTCAGAACAATGGTGAAAAGAAGAAGAATGTTTCTTTATACTCAAAGTGTGGAAAGAAGCATAGTGGAGATTGCCTAAAAGGTACTAGAAAATTTTTTAAGTGTGGACAAGAAGTTCGTCGAGTAGTTGATTGTCAAAGTAATGGGAAAAAGGTTCCTAATGATGTGAATAGAGAAAAGACTACAAAGAACTCTCCAACAACACTTAAATGCTTCAAGTGCAAGGAAATGGGGCATTATGCTAATCAATTCCCTAATCCAAGGGTTAATGATGATCGACGGGAGAAACCTCTTAAGGAAAAGGATAACGGGAAGTCACATACGATCACTATTTGTGATGTTGAGTATGACAACGATGTGGTGGAATGAATAAGTTTTTATGTAATGGGATTCCGAGATAATGTTGTGGAATCTCATTTAAAGTATCGTGGAATATTGGAATATCAATGTATTGGATCATTGTGGTTTTTAATAATTTTATGGTACTGGTAACCATGAAAAGTGGTTGAAATTTTTTTGGAAAGCAGTTAAAATATGCATAACGAAGGGATAAGGAGAAAATAATATGTATGATAGTATTCCTGAGCGCATGACTGATATAAGGACAAAGTGATATCATGGTTTTAGTATATAGAAATTTTGGAATTTTGGTATGTGGAAAGAGTTAACTTTTGACAGCATTCATGTTTTCACTAAGGTTCAATGGGTATTCATTTTTCAAGAGAATACATGATTAAGGTATTCACATGATTGGAAGGTGATCAACAAGATATATTGGGGATAAATGATGGTATTCACATGCTCGGTAGATGAAATTTCTATTAATTGTTTTCTTTATACTATAAGCTTGGACAGAAGTATTTTGGATAAGCCTAAAGATTTGAAATGGATTATGTTGGACATAAGTTAGTATTGTTTAAGGCTAGAACTGTTTTCGATATTATCGATGGAATGTCATAATGATGTAATTTTAGAAAAAGGACAACCTACAGGATGGGCGACAACCCGTCGCGTCGGACAAGGATGTGGGAATCGAACCCACAACTGAAGTGTGACATGCCTTTATCGCCTACCACCAGCCTACAGGAAGTCCCTTGTTAGTAGAAACTAGTTTTATTTTATTAAGTAGTGTGATAGATGAAGTATAAGTCCATTTTTAGAATAATATGCGATTAACCACACCATATATGGACTTATGTATATTTGATAACTTTTTCTAGCATTTTTGTTTGAAAAATATGGAATAACTCATCATTCTATCACATGATCTGATAACACTCCAGGAATGACAAATTCAACTTCATTTCTTTAAGAGACGAAGTGTAAATTTTTCAAGGCATGAACAACAGTGAGATGGTACCAAAATCATATAATTATTTCTTTTAATTCATCAACTTTAGGGAAATGATATTCAAAACCAAAAATGTTGTCCTAGTGCCCTCATATCTGATGAATCAGATGGTACCTTAGAACATCACAAATTTATGGCTTTGTGATTGTTGGCTTTTTATAGCCATGTTCTCTACCACTCTCCATCAGAACTTGATGATTAGATTTTTCTTTCATATCCATATTTTCACCTATGTTCTCCTATATGGAAACCCAGTGATGAGTTACTTTGGGTAATCGTTACATTTCATACTTTAGTTTTTTAAAATTAAGTTTTAGTATTCCTTTTTACTATGTGGGTTTCTATGAATAGTAAACGATTTATAACCCCGAAAAATTTCGAGGGAGAAATTCATTTTAAGGGGGGTAGAATGTAATAACCCGAGATTTTATAAGATATATTCTTTTAATTTATTTCATGTCTTCTGTTGTACGCTACACCAAGATTATCTTCCACTATACCCAACATCGTATTATCTTGCAGTATACGCAACACTAATCTTGGATCGTGTTACACACAATTTCAAGTTTGTTTGATAGCAGTTATTCTACGCAACATTGAGTGTGTGTATATATATATATATTCAATGTGTAAATGAAATATGGTTGTATTTTGTTATACACAACAACAAAGGAGTCTTTCACTACACGCAACCCTGACTTGGCTTGCATTACACGCAATCGCAACCTTCCTCAATAGCGTGTGTTGTATGCAATATCGGGTTTCACTAAATAACGATATATGGTAATAATATTATTATAAACTAGCCGTTATGAATAGTATTAACTACATTTTTAATTTTATAACATTATTATTCATCTTATATATTTTCTAGAACATGGTATGAGAATAAAATAAATTTTTCGGGTAAAATAAGTATTTTTCAAAAAATGCAGTTTTGCCACCTTTTGATGGCGCACCCACTTTAAATCTAGTTTTTGACATGTTTATAAGTTCAATTTGAAAAAATAAAATTCTTCCTTGGAATCAAGATATAAAAATTTAATTTGGATAAATTTTTCATATTATTCTGATAACTTTCATATTTTGATGAATAGTAAAAACACGCAATATTTTAATTAAAAACAACTGTTTTCATCACAATAATTTATATGGTTAGATTATCTTTTTAATTAGTTTTAAAGTGTAATTAGAATATATTTTTACCATTTAATCCAATTTTTGTCATTGGAATTAGTTTCACTTTGAATTTGGACATAAACAAGTGTCATCTTTTGATAGTTATTGTTTCTTAAAAAACACGCTATTTGTTTTGATAACGGGAATTAATTTTAAAATAAATTAATTCTACTTCTATGTTTTTAATTTGGAAAAATTGACATCATTTTTGAATTCAGAATATCAAACATAGCTTAGGCTAAATTTTTGGTATTTTTCTGAAAACATTCAATTTTTTATGAATAGTGAAAACACTGGGTTACTATTTAAAAACTAACTTTTTATTTAAATAATTATTTATTTTATTTAAATTTTTTTAGGTCAAAATTGATACATAATACCTATATAAGTTCAATGTAATTAATTGGAGTCATTTTATAATAATTTTAGATATATAAAAATTTTATTGAACTTTTCATCATCTTTTACCCACCTCCTAGGAGAATTTGGAAATTCACATAAAACTTAATTTTACCGCTTCTGTAAGTGGAATTTTGAAAATACGAGAGACACGGTTAATATCAAGGACTAAAATGTGGTTCAATGAGATGAAAATAATTTTTGGTGAATAGTAACTTTTTACTTTTATTTACTGCGATTAAAGGTAAGTAGGGTAATTCAAGGTTAAAATAATATTATAATAATTCAAATTTATCTTAACACTTTTCCAAACCTTATTTTATGAGTAATGGTCGACCATGGGCATCCTTGGGTCGATTTTGGGACCCCATTTAGCCACTTATGAAAGACAATGACACATTAGATTAATTAATTTAATGTGAAGACAAAATTGACATTAACAAAAATCTTTTAGTAAATTAATTTTTATATGGTGTTATATAAGTCATATTTTAGACTATAAATATTCATTAGAAATATAAAAAGGTTTCATACATCATAGTATTTTTTTCATAATTTTTATACATCAAATGAATTAAATTATTTATGACACAATAATGATGCAATGTTTACCTCATTAATAAATGATTTAAATAAATAAGATTATAATGATTAAAATATTATCCAAAACATGTTCAATTCTGATTGGATGATTATATTTCGACCATGAGTCATATTATCGTCGACTATAATGATTTTTGGACCATTAGAAACCAAATATCATTATATTATAAAATAACATTTTCACTCTTTCCTAAAGATCCCCTCCTCTCCCTTATAAAAGGAGACCATTTCTATCCAATTCCTCACACCTCTCAAGACATTTGTCTCGTCCAAAATCTTCCCAATTAAGCTCCCTACATCCCTCTACTCCCCCTAGAATCCATAACTTAGGAAAAAGGCACTTCAAGAAGTCCCTTTTGGTTCAAACCAAAGGAAGTTACCCAAATTAAAGGTAACAGTTTCTCTTAAGTTGATTTCTTTTATTCTACTTCTCCAAGCCCTAAACTCTTTTTAATAATTTCTTTTGTAACAAAACCAGTATAATAAATATACTAGGATGTTTTTATGAGAATGATTCGAACTAAACTTACACACACCTCCATCTAAGGGATAAATAACATAATGTTTCTGTGGATGGCAAACTAACGCCTCACGAAACGATGATTGTTCGATTTTCTCATACCGCCTCTCACGGTGGACATTATGATGGCACTGTATTTATATATGATATATATTATGTTTATTATTTCCTTATTCTTCTTTACTTTCCAATTATATCAAGCCTTTATGGTTTCCATAGTGGGTAAATACGATGATCTCATTTGAGGAAGTCCGGACTACCGCCCCCTCAAAGTGATGTGATTCGTTAATGCCTTATGTGAGATGTATAAAGGATGTAGTTAATGATATTATATATGATATTATACTGGAATTATAATATACCTATGTATCATTATGTTTTAATTCCATTAAAATAAAAAAAAATAGAAATGAAAGGAGCGTTCATGTGTACGTACGGCTTACCGTCTCCATGAACGGTGCATTTCATTTCTTACCTCCATATGTTATGTAATATTATAAATACATGTATTTTCTGGATATATATGATATATAAACCATTAATATAATTTTGGATATAATGAACCTTTGACCACATGAACAACAGGTAATTATAAGAAGTCCATTTTTGACTCAAGTACCAAATATCGAAAAAATGAGAATTATTAACTTCAATGGTTACATAATTTTTATAACATGGTAATAAGTGATATAAAAGGAATAATAAATTTGAAAAAATTTCTTAAGCAAGTATAAATTAACTTTGGTTTATTATTTAGGATATTAAAGAACGATCGAGTCAAGTCGGACACGAGGTAAGGAAACTTCTTAACCCAATTTTCGTTCTTTGGGTTGATCTCCTCTTTCTTGTTTATGTAATTCTTTGATTATGTGAGAAATTAATTTTTATATATTATCATGTATTTATAATTTCTTTATGTGACCTTATAGTGAATACACATAAGTGATCTATTTTATTTACAAAAAGATCTTTGTAAAGGATAACTTCTCCAATCTCGTTTTTATCTGAGATTGTTTATTCGTAAGTATTCACTGGGGTTATATTTATCATCCATGTACCTGTTTTATAAAAATGGTTTCATGTATGTTTAAAGTCCTTTTACCCATTTTTTACTTTTACTACATGGTATGAAAGGAATATTTCTTTTGTTTACGTTACGAGGTACTTTTTTGACTTTTCCGGCAAAAGTGCGAGAAGAATGTTTTTTTAACTTATACGGCATGAAAGGATTTTTATGGTTTTATAAAGCCTTATTTTCATGAAGCTTCCTCCAAAATATTTCATGACTATTTTCAAAAAAATCTCTTTCTTTTAAAATTGCATGGAATTTTGTGAAAAAAAATGATTTTCAAGAAGAAAGGATATTTTCCTAAAGAATTCATTTCAAGCGCTTTATCAAAATAATTTTCCATCTAAGATGACATTATTTTGTATGTGTATGTTTCAAGTATAATGTCTCTATGATTTATATGGTTTCACTTTCCTTATGATGAAATGATATCCATTTGTTTTATATGGATTATGTTATGATGGAATGACATTTATGAAACCCAATTTATTCTTTAGGTTATGATGAATGATTTATGATTGTTTTGTGGCACACGTAAGAATGATTTCAATATGAGATGGGTGGGACCTATATCTCCCTCCAATTCATTGGGTAACTATTTATATCTCATTAGATAGACATGTCTAGAATGGAAAGTAAATCCGGTTCAGTAATACAGGGCTGGAACAGCAAGTAAACCCAGTTCAGTAGGGGACTTTGTCCACTAAGATAGTATTGGCAGCAATGCCTTGGCTAGTATGGAAATCATTACATGTGCTTAATGGATGCCACAATTACATGTTTTATTCCCATTATAGTTTATCATGATTAATGTTCCTTTATGATCTATGCCTTATGTACTTCCAAGATTTATGTCATTGCTCATTATTTTGATGTTTAGATTTTATGTTCAAGTTTTTGCATTCAAATGTTTATGGATTGTTTTATGTTCTCTATGTTTACCCTTACTGAGCATTTGAGCTCACCCTTTATATGTTTTATTTTCCCCAAGATTTAAAGAAAGGTTTTAGGTAATAAAACAAAAGGGGAAGATCTTTATGGGAGATGTTGAAGATCTTTCACCATGATTAGAAGATTATATTCTGAGTTTCCAAAGACACTAAACTATTACGGTCCTTGTGTGTCTATTTTTGTTATGTATTAAGTATTCCACAAAAGTAATGTAATGTCCATGTACGTTAAGATTTGGGCCTCTACAGTTGGTATCAAAGGGAGGTTTAGTTAACCTTTTTTAAACTAGGATGCGAAAACTTTAGTGAGATCCCTAGAGATATTTCTAAGTTATGTCTAGGGATGTCCCTAAGGTTAAGTATAAGTATAGGTTATAGTCCTAGAATTACGGTAACGATCTTAGAATTAAATCTAAGATGTTAGATATTGAAGTTACTCCCCATTTATTATGTTGTTTTACCTATCATGATTTTTTCATCTCACACTATTCTTTTTTGGTTTTAGACGATGGATGGAACTCGAAGGAACCGTGTTGATCAATGTAATGGACAATGCAATGATTGTCCTTCTGAACAAACCAATGTTATGGGAGATGGAGTGCAAAATCTTATTGCTATACTTACTCATGCTGTGAATCATTCTGGACTTCCGAATGAGCAGAGAAGAAGACAATATTCTATTGAGTTCTTCATGAGGCAACGTCCCCCTACTTTCAGTGGGTCTTCTAATCCAATTGTTGTTGAACAATGGATCAATACCATTGAAAAGATATTTTCCATACTTCGCTATTCGGAACATAAAAAAGTCATTCTGGCTATTTACCGATTAGAAGGCGAAGAAGATCAATGGTGGACTTTAATTAAGAATACAAGGCCCCAAGGTGAAATTGACTCCATCGAATGGGATGGGTTCAAGAACTTATTTTTCAATAAGTACTTCCCTCGTATTCTTCAAACAAAGATGGAAAAGCAGTTCCTTGAGCTTAAGAAAAAGGATGATGAATCTGTTGGTATATACGAAGTGAATTTTACAAGGCTTGCAAGGTATGCATCTGGATTTATCATCCAACCTGAAAGTAAAGTTGATCGATTCTTCAGTGGCTTAAAACCAAGTCTTCGAAGGGAATTAGCTATAAGAGACTTCAGTATCTATGAAGAAATTGTGCGTTGTGCTATCAAGGTAGAAATGGAAGTTGGTGTTACATATCCATCTCATGGTTTTGACAAGAAACAAAAGATGGAGTTCAAGGAGAAATCTCAGAACAATGGTGAAAAGAAGAAGAATGTTTCTTTATACTCAAAGTGTGGAAAGAAGCATAGTGGAGATTGCCTAAAAGGTACTAGAAAATTTTTTAAGTGTGGACAAGAAGTTCGTCGAGCAGTTGATTGTCAAAGTAATGGGAAAAAGGTTCCTAATGATGTGAATAGAGAAAAGACTACAAAGAACTCTCCAACAACACTTAAATGCTTCAAGTGCAAGGAAATGGGGCATTATGATAATCAATTCCCTAATCCAAGGGTTAATGATGATTGACGGGAGAAACCTCTTAAGGAAAAGGATAACGGGAAGTCACATACGATCACTATTTGTGATGTTGAGTATGACAACGATGTGGTGGAATGAATAAGTGTTTATGTAATTGGATTCCGAGATAATGTTGTGGAATCTCATTTAAAGTATCGTGGAATATTGGAATATCAATGTATTGGATCATTGTGTTTTTTAATAATTTTATGGTACTGGTAACCATGAAAAGTGATTGAAATTTTTTTGGAAAGTAGTTAAAATATGCATAACGAATTGATAAGGAGAAAATAATATGTATGATAGTATTCCTGAGCGCATGACTGATATAAGGACAAAGTGATATCATGGTTTTAGTATATAGAAATTTTGGAATTTTGGTATGTGGAAAGAGTTAACTTTTGATAGCATTCATGTTTTCACTAAGGTTCAATGGGTATTCATTTTTCAAGAGAATACATGATTAAGGTATTCAAATGATTGGAATGTGATCAACAAGATATATTGGGGATAAATGATGGTATTCACATGCTCGGTAGATGAAATTTCTATTAATTGTTTTCTTTATACTATAAGCTTGGACAGAAGTATTTTGGATAAGCCTAAAGATTTGAAATGGATTATGTTGGACATAAGTTAGTATTGTTTAAGGCTAGAACTGTTTTCGATATTATCGATGGAATGTCACAATGATGTAATTTTAGAAAAAGGACAACCTACAGGATGGGCGACAACCCGTCGCGTCGGACAAGGATGTGGGAATCGAACCCACAACTGAAGTGCGACATGCCTTTATCGCCTACCACCAGCCTACAGGAAGTCCCTTGTTAGTAGAAACTAGTTTTATTTTATTAAGTAGTATGATAGATGAAGTATAAGTCCATTTTTAGAATAATATGCGATTAACCACACCATATATGGACTTATGTATAGTTGATAACTTTTTCTAACATTTTTGTTTGAAAAATATGGAAGAACTCATCATTCTATCACATGATCTGATAACACTCCAGGAATGACAAATTCAACTTCATTTCTTTAAGAGACGAAGTGTAAATTTTTCAAGGCACGAACAACAGTGAGATGGTACCAAAATCATGTAATTATTTCTTTTAATTCATCAACTTTAGGGAAATGATATTCAAAACCAAAAATGTTGTCCTAGTGCCCTCATATCTGATGAATCAGATGGTACCTTAGAACATCACAAATTTATGGCTTTGTGATTGTTGGCTTTTTCATAGCCATGTTCTCTACCACTCTCCATCAGAACTTGATGGTTAGATTTTTCTTTCATATCCATATTTTCACCTATGTTCTCCTATATGGAAACCCAGTGATGAGTTACTTTGGGTAATCGTTACATTTCATACTTTAGTTTTTTAAAATTAAGTTTTAGTATTCCTTTTTACGATGTGGGTTTCTATGAATAGTAAACGATTTATAACCCCGAAAAATTTCGAGGGAGAAATTCATTTTAAGGGGGGTAGAATGTAATAACCCGAGATTTTATAAGATATATTCTTTTAATTTATTTCATGTCTTCTGTTGTACGCTACACCAAGATGATCTTCCACTATACCCAACATCGTATTATCTTGCAGTATACGCAACACTAATCTTGGATCGTGTTACACACAATTTCAAGTTTGTTTGATAGCAGTTATTCTACGCAACATTGAGTGTGTGTATATATATATATATATTCAATGTGTAAATGAAATATGGTTGTATTTTTTTATACACAACAACAAAGGAGTCTTTCACTACACGCAACCCTGACTTGGCTTGCATTACACGCAATCGCAACCTTCCTCAATAGCGTGTGTTGTATGCAATATCGGGTTTCACTAAATAATGATATATGGTTATAATATTATTATAAACTAGCCGTTATGAATAGTATTAACTACATTTTTAATTTTATAACATTATTATTCATCTTATATATTTTCTAGAACATGGTATGAGAATAAAATAAATTTTTCGGGTAAAATAAGTATTTTTCAAAAAATGCAGTTTTGCCACCTTTTGATGGCGCACCCACTTTAAATCTAGTTTTTGACATTTTTATAAGTTCAATTTGAAAAAATAAAATTCTTCCTTGGAATCAAGATATAAAAATTTAATTTGGATAAATTTTTCATATTATTCTGTTAACTTTCATATTTTAATGAATAGTAAAAACACGCAATATTTTAATTAAAAACAACTTTTTTCATCACAATAATTTATATGGTTAGATTATCTTTTTAATTAGATTTAAAGTGTAATTAGAATGTATTTTTACCATTTAATCCAATTTTTGTCATTGGAATTAGTTTCACTTTGAATTTGGACATAAACAAGTGTCATCTTTTGATAGTTATTGTTTCTTAAAAAAACACGCTATTTGTTTTGATAACGGGAATTAATTTTAAAATAAATTAATTCTACTTCTATGTTTTTAATTTGGTAAATGGACATCATTTTTGAATTCAGAATATCAAACATAGCTTAGGCTAAATTTTTGGTATTTTTCTGAAAACATTCAATTTTTTATGAATAGTGAAAACACTGGGTTACTATTTAAAAACTGACTTTTTATTTAAATAATTATTTATTTTATTTAAATTTTTTTAGGTCAAAATTGATACATAATACCTATATAAGTTCAATGTAATTAATTGGAGTCATTTTATAATAATTTTAGATATATAAAAATTTTATTGAACTTTTCATCGTCTTTTACCCACCTCTTAGGAGAATTTGGAAATTCACATAAAACTTAATTTTACCGCTTCTGTAAGTGGAATTTTGAAAATACGAGAGACACGGTTAATATCAAGGACTAAAATGTGGTTCAATGAGATGAAAATAATTTTTGGTGAATAGTAACTTTTTACTTTTATTTACTGCGATTAAAGGTAAATAGGGTAATTCAAGGTTAAAATAATATTATAATAATTCAAATTTATCTTAACACTTTTCCAAACCTTATTTTATGAGTAATGGCCGACCATGGGCATCCTTGGGTCGATTTTGGGACCCCATGTAGCCACTTATGAAAGACAATGACACATTAGATTAATTAATTTAATGTGAAGACAAAATTGACATTAACAAAAATCTTTTAGTAAATTAATTTTTATATGGTGTTATATAAGTCATATTTTAGACTATAAATATTCATTAGAAATCTAAAAAGGTTTCATACATCATAGTATTTTTTTTCATAATTTTTAGACATCAAATGAATTAAATTATTTATGACACAATAATGATGCAATGTTTACCTCATTAATAAATGATTTAAATAAATAAGATTATAATGATTAAAATATTATCCAAAACATGTTCAATTCTGATTGGATGATTATATTTCGACCATGAGTCATCTTATCGTCGACTATAATTATTTTTGGACCATTAGAAACCGAATATAATTATATTATAAAATAATATTTTCACTCTTTCCTAAAGATCCCCTCCTCTCCCTTATAAAAGGAGACCATTTCTATCCAATTCCTCACACCTCTCAAGACATTTGTCTCGTCCAAAATCTTCCCAATTAAGCTCCCTACATCCCTCTACTCCCCCTAGAAGCCATAACTTAGGAAAAAGGCACTTCAAGAAGTCCA
Source organism: Viscum album (assembly GCA_963277665.1). NCBI lineage: Eukaryota > Viridiplantae > Streptophyta > Magnoliopsida > Santalales > Viscaceae > Viscum > Viscum album. The sequence continues at coordinate 136,377,841 of OY728155.1, read as the reverse complement.
TTTTGGTTCAAACCAAAGGAAGTTACCCAAATTAAAGGTAACAGTTTCTCTTAAGTTGATTTCTTTTATTCTACTTCTCCAAGCCCTAAACTCTTTTTAATAATTTCTTTTGTAACAAAACCAGTATAATAAATATACTAGGATGTTTTTATGAGAATGATTCGAACTAAACTTACACACACCTCCATCTAAGGGATAAAGAACATAATGTTTCTGTGGATGGAAAACAAACGCCTCACGAAACGATGATTGTTCGATTTTCTCATACCGCCTCTCATGGTGGACATTATGATGGAACTGTATTTATATATGATATATATTATTTTTATTATTTCCTTATTCTTCTTTACTTCCCAATTATATCAAGCCTTTATGGTTTCCATAGTGGGTAAATACGATGATCTCATTTGAGGAAGTCTGGACTACCGCCCCCTCAAAGTGATGTGATTCGTTAATGCCTTATGTGAGATGTATAAAGGATGTAGTTAATGATATTATATATGATATTATACTGGAATTATAATATACCTATGTATCATTATGTTTTAATTCCATTAAAATAAAAAAATAGAAATGAAAGGAGCGTTCATGTGTACGTACGGCTTACCGTCTCCATGAACGGTGCATTTCATTTCTTACCTCCATATGTTATGTAATATTATAAATACATGTATATTCTGGATATATATGATATATAAATCATTAATATAATTTTGGATATAATGACCCTTTGACCACATGAACAACAGGTAATTATAAGACGTCCATTTTTGACTCAAGTACCAAATATCGAAAAAACGAGCATTATTAACTTAAATGGTTACATAATGTTTATAACATGGTAATAAGTGATATAAAAGGAATAATAAATTTGAAAAATTTTCTTAAGAAAGTATAAATTAACTTTGGTTTATTATTTAGGATATTAAAGAATGATCGAGTCAAGTCGGACACGAGGTAAGGGAACTTCTTAACCCAATTTTCGTTCTTTGGGTTGATCTCCTCTTTCTTGTTTATGTAATTATTTGATTATTTGAGAAATTAATTTTTATATATTATCATGTATTTATAATTTCTTTATGTGACCTTATAGTTAATACACATAAGTGATCTATTTTATTTACAAAAAGATCTTTGTAAAGGATAACTTCTCCAATCTCGTTTTTATCTGAGATTGTTTATTCGTAAGTATTCACTGGGGTTATATTTATCATCCATGTAACTGTTTTATAAAAATGGTTTCATGTATGTTTAAAGTCCTTTTACCCATTTTTTACTTTTACTACATGGTATTAAAGGAATATTTCTTTTGTTTACGTTACGAGGTACTTTTTTGACTTTTCCGGCAAAAGTGCGAGAAGAATGTTTTTTAACTTATACGGCATGAAAGGATTTTTACGGTTTTATAAAGCCTTATTTTCATGAAGCTTCCTCCAAAATATTTCATGACTATTTTCAACAAAATCTCTTTCTTTTAAAATTTCATGGCATTTTGTGAAAAAAAATGATTTTCAAGAAGAAAGGATATTTTCCTAAAGAATTCATTTCAAGCGCTTTATCAAAACAATTTTCCATCTAAGATGACATTATTTCGTATGTGTATGTTTCAAGTATAATGTCTCTATGATTTATATGGTTTCACTTTCCTTATGATGAAATGATATCCATTTGTTTTATATGGATTATGTTATGATGGAATGATGTTTATGAAACCCAATTTATTCTTTGGGTTATGATGAATGATTTATGATTGTTTTGTGGCACACGTAAGAATGATTTCAATATGAGATGGGTGGGACCTATATCTCCCTCCAATGAATTGGGTAAAGATTTATATCTCATGAGATAGACATGGCTAGAATGGAAAGTAAATCTGGTTCAGTAATACAGGGCTGGAATAGCAAGTAAACCCAGTTCAATAAGGGACTTTGTCCACTAAGATGGTCTTGGAAGCAATGCCTTGGCTACTATGGAAATCATTACATGTGCTTAATGGATGCCACAATTAAATTTTTTATTCCCATTATAGTTTATCATGATTAATGTTCCTTTATGATCTATGCCTTATGTACTTCCAAGATTTATGTCATTGCTCATTATTTTGTTGTTTAGATTTTATGTTCAAGTTTTTGCATTCAAATGTTTATAGATTGTTTTATGTTCTCTATGTTTACCCTTACTGAGCATTTGAGCTCACCCTTTATATGTTTTCTTTTCCCCAGGATTTAAAGTAAGGTTCTAGGTAAGAAAACAAAAGGGGAAGATCTTTATGGGAGATGTTGAAGATCTTTCACCATGATTAGAAGAATATATTCCAAGTTTCCAAAGACACTAAACTATTATGGTCCTTATGTGTCTGTTTTTGTTATGTATTAAGTATTCCGCAAAAGTAATGTAATGTCCATGTAGGTTAAGCTTTGGGCCTCTACAGGTTCAGTCCCAAGTGGGCTCGCACGAAGGAGGACCCATGGGAGACCTGTCACGCAAGATCTTGTACCTTGAAGACATGGATTTCATGTGGTCATGGAAAGTTTATAACAACCCATACTTTACATACATTGTTAATACTTCAAAATTGAAGCATACTTATTACAACATATAACAAAACCACGAAAGGACCGTATAGGTATAGTGTCTTTAGAAACTGGGAAACATAAACAACTGGTTCATAAAACGTCTACACTGTCTCCCATTTATTTCATCATATCTATAGTCCCTTTTGGCATATATTACTTAATAACCTTATTCCTGACCTGGGGAAAGAAAACATACAAAAGGGTGAGCTCAAATGCTCAGTAAAGGTAAAAAAAAGAAATATCAATCACATCATATACATAAGCACATAACTTTTGGAAATCTTAACCTGTAAAAGAGATCATAATTTCATAACATGGGATAAATCATGGCAGTGAAATGTAATCACAATAATCATAACTTAAAACATGAAACTTTGTGTCATACACACATAATCATAGAGAATCATTTCTTCTTAGTCAAGACTCATTGCCAAGACTATCTTAGTGGACAAAGTCCATTTCTGAACTGAGTCACCCTCATTTCAGTCCTGTTTCTCTGAACCGGTATAACCTACCGTTCCAGCCATGTCTATCTCATGAGATATAAAATCATTACCCATTGCATTGGAGGGAGATATAGGTCCCACCCATCTCATAATGATACCATTCTTATGTGTGCCACAAAATCAAAAACCATACATCATTGCATAACCCATGTAATAAAAATGGGAATCTTAAACATCATGACATCATAAAACAATTCATATACGATAAAGGAATTCATAAAAATAATTCCATCACAACATAATAAAATCAATTTAATAATAGGGATAAAAACAGAACCCTTTATTATCTTAGATGGAAAATAATTTTGATAAAACACTTGAACTTCATTCTTAAGGAAAATATCCTTTCTACTTCAAAAACATTTTTCCTTTCTTAACATGTCATACAATTTTAAACTAAAAGAAGTTGATTAAAAATAAACTTGAAAACTTGTAAAGGAATCTTTTTGGAAATAATGTTTTAAAAATCCATTTATGTCGTATAAGTTAAAAAAACATTCTTCGTACTTTTTTCGGAAAAGTCAAAAAGTACCTCGTACGAAAAACGACAAAAGATTCCTTTCATATCTTTTACTAAAAACTTAACGAAGGTTAAAATTGGATTTAAAAAATTGTAGGTGGATGGAAATAATATTACATATCGAGGAAACATGGATGTGGATGATAAAATACACCCCAGTAAATGTCAAAGTATAAACAATCTCGGATAAAAATGAGATTGTGATATTTCCCTTACCTTAGGTCCGATATGTTTTGTACGTGTCCGAACCTCCTGTATAATGATTTAAGTAATGTTATTGACATATTCCAGAATCATAATTATTTTTATGATATCATATTTGGTCATATTCTTAGCTTCTTAGTAGTAATATTTCATTGCTACTTGTTATTCGGGTGTTTATAACTTTTTGTTCTTATGCGTGTTTTGTCGAATAAATTCTTATTATTCTCTTTAGGTTATAGATACCTCATTTCCAGAATGGTATTAGTGTAATATATATCATATTCATTCATTCAATTCATTTATATAATCATTATGAAATGAAGATCATGTAGAACGAGTCGCATCACATCGTGGAGATGGTATTCTGTACGTACGCACGAGTGATGATATCGTTCCTATGATCATGGAATTGTATTGGAGTGTATGTATACTATTTCAGAATTAGTATCACTTTATAATAGTCATATATAGTCATTATTTACACCATTATACCCATCCAAGTTAGGTGGTGGTGGAAAATAGATTACACCACGGCGTGGAGACGGTATTCCGTACGTACGCACGTGCGGTGATTTCTTTTTCCGTAGGATGGATAGATGGTGAAATAGGGTTTTTTCATACTTATAATAAAATATCGGTATATGAGTGATACTGATGTTATTACTTCATAATGAAAAAACTAAATAAGAAGAAGTGGAAGAAGAAATAAAGATGAAAGAATCGGTAACGGACATTACCTCTTCTTTGAAGTGCTTCTTTGAGACCTTCTTTTAGGGCACTAAAATTGGTCTTTGAAGAAGACTAGGACCTCTAGGATGTCTCTAGGGAAGTGGATAGGAGAAAGTGTCAGGGGTTGGCCGATTTTGAAGGCTCAAAGTGGTGTGAGGAAGAGAGGGAGGAGGTGCCCTTTTATAAGGGAGGAGAGGGGCACCTTTGGAATAACTAAAAATATTATTTTATTATAAAGTCAATTTCGGTTTTAAATAGCTCCAAATTGATTTATTTCTAGGCTAAGGTGGGGATGGGTCGAAATCATCTCATCCAATAGAATTTAGACAAGTTTAGGTTCCTATTTTAACCTTATCATTTAGATTTAACATTAAGTTAAATAATTTTACTTTTACCATGTCTTCTTGTGTTCTTATACTATAAGGTTAATAAACTTACTATAAGCAGCCAAACGAACCCCAAGTTGTTTATTATTAATATATATAACCTTATCTAAGTCATTTGGCCGAACCTTAGATTTTTAGGAATAAATAACAATTACTAATATAATATTTGTTTTAAAAACTATTTTATGTCAATTTTGACACTATTTAGTAATTGATTTTTGTGAAAATCATAATAGAATTATTAGTTCGAAAAAAGTTAATTAAATCAATACTAACATGTCATATTAATCTATAAAATTAGTGTAATTCATAAAAAGTGTCAAACTACATTTATTTTGGTGTTTATAACATCAATTATGTCAATATTTCATTAATAAGTTAATTACTGTATTATCTTTGTGTCATAAATAAATTAAATTATTTAATGTCTAAAAATTACAAATAAAATACCATTATTTAGGAAATCTTTTTATCTTTCTAATGAATATTTATAGTCGAATTTATCTTATGTATAACCCCATATTAAAAATGATTTATTTATTAAACTTTGATTTTAACTATTTTAACCCTTCTTTAAATAAATTAATAATAAATGTCCTAATCTAACCCAAGTGGGCCTAAATGGTCATATTTTATTCCAAAGTTTTTTTTGGTCGAATTACACTTGTCCAATATAATTAGGACATGTGTTAGGGTAATAATAATATCATCTTTACCCTTAATTACCCTATTTACTTTTAACCGTGGTAAAAAAAAGTAAAAAGTTACTATTCACCAAAAAATTATTTTCATCTCATTGAACCACATTTTACTTACTGACATCAACTGTGTCTCTCGGATTTTTGAAATTCCACTCACAGAAGAGGTAAAATTAAGTTTTATGAAAAATTCAGTTTTTTTAACTACCACTTAGTGGTTTCACTATTCATCAAAAATTGAAAGTTTTCAGATAAATACCAAAATTTCACCATAGGCTAATTTCGATATTCCGAATCCAAAAATGAAGTCCATTTTGAAAAATAAAATTTATAAAATTTCAAAAAGTGGTTATTACTATTCATAACGGCTAGTTTTAATAATATTTTAATAGTATATCGTTGTTTAGTGAAACTCGGTATTGCGTACGACGCAAGCTATCGAGGAAGGTCACGATTTCGTGTAAGGAAAGCCAAGCAAGTGTTGTGTAGAAAAAGATTCCTTTGATGATTTATATAACATAAAAGTCTCGGGTGTTACATTCTACCCCCCTTAAAATGAATTTCTCCCTCGAAATTCGTCACTTTGTAACAAACAGATGAGGATACCTCTCCCTCATCATATCCTCAAGCTCCCATGTAGCTTCTTCTAATTGGTGGTTCCTCCATAAAACTTTCACCAATCGAGTGGTCTTGTTTCGTAGGACTTTTTCACTACGATCCAGAATCTCTATCGGTTGTTCTTCATAAGAAAGATCTTGCTCCAGCGGTACAACTTCTGAGCTGAGTACATGTGAAGGATCAGGTATGTACTTTCTCATGAGAGATACATGGAACACATCGTGAACCTGATTGAGATTCGGTGGAAGCGCCAATCGGTAAGCTACCTTCCCAACACGATCCAGTATTTCAAAAGGACCGATATATCTAGGGCTCAACTTCCCCTTCTTTCCAAATCTCATGACCTTCTTCCAGGGAGATATTCGTAAGAACACTTTATCACCCACTTCAAATTCTAGGTCTTTTCTTCGGTTGTCGGCATAACTTTTCTGTCGACTCTGAGCTTCTCTTATGTGTTGTTGAATAGATCTGACCTTTTCTGCCATTTCATCAACGAGATCAGGTCCTAATAGCTTTCTTTCCCCAACTTCATCTCAGCAAGTTTGAGTCCTGCATTTCTTTCCATAGAGATCTTTATAAGGATCCATCTGAATACTGGAGTGAAAGCTATTATTATAAGAAAATTACACCAAAGGTAGGTGTTGATCCCGACCACCTTTGAAATCCATAGAGCAAGCTCTCACCATATCTTCTAGGGTTTGAATTGTTATCTCAGACTGACTGTCTATTTGAGGATGATAAGCAGTGCTGAAACTCAACTCTGTATCCAGAGTATGCTAAAGACTTCGCCAGAACTTCGAGGTAAATCTCGGATCCCTATCAGATATAATAGAAAGTGGTACTCCATGCAATCTTACCACTTCCTTTACATATATCCTGGCAAGCTAATCCAGAGAGAAATCCTCTCTAATAGCAATGAAGTGTGCAGACTTTGTAAGATGGTCAACTATGACCCAAATAGCATTATTGCCTTTGGATGTTTTAGGAAGTCCTGTGACAAAGTCCATAGTGATTTTTTCCCATTTCCATTCGGGTTTGGGTAATGGTTGTAACATCCCCTTAGACTTCTGTCTCTCAGCTTTAACTTGTTGACAAACCAAGCATCGAGAGACATATTCAGCAACATCTCTTTTCATGCCATCCCACCAGAAGTACTCTTTCAGGTCCCTATACATCTTCGTGCTTCCAGGATGAATAGATAATGAAGAACTATGAGCCTCATCCAGCAGCTCCTTCTTTAATTCGGGGATGGGAGGAACACAAACCCGATTCCTGAACTTTATTATCCCATCACAATCAAGGTTGAATTCAGGAACATTTCTCACCTTCTTTTGTAACTCGACATCTTCTTTCTGTGCCTCTTTAATCTTAACATGTATAGATGGTTGCACATTCATTTGAGAACGATAAGATTTTTCCCCTTTCATTATAATTCCAAGATCCATCCTTTGTAAATCCATAAATATTAGATCTTTTGTGATCCTCATCATGGATAAACTAGCATGGTCTTGTCGACTTAATGCATCTGCCACCTTGTTTGCTTTCCCAGGGTGGTAATGGATTGAGCAGTCATAATCCTTAATCAGCTCCAACCATCTTCTTTGGCGCATATTCAGCTCCTTTTGTGTGAAAATATACTTTAAACTTTTATGATTAGTATAAATGTCACACCTTTCTCCATAAAGATAATGCCTCCAAATCTTTAATGCAAAGATTACCGCAGCTAACTCCAAATCATGTGTTGGGTAATTTTGCTCATGGATTTTCAACTGTCGTGAGGCATAAGCTATCACCATATCATTTTGCATAAGAACACACCCCAATCCCTTCTTGGATGCATCACTATAGATCACAAACCTTTCTCTACTACAAGGCAGTGTGAGCACAGGTGCACTAGATAACCTTCTTTTCAACTCCTTGAAATTCTCTTCACATTCCTCCGTCCAAACAAACTTAACTCCTTTCCGAGTCAACTTGGTGAGTGGATTAGATAATCGTGAAAAATCTTTCACAAAACGTCGATAATATCCAGCCAAACCAAGAAAACTTCGGATCTCGGTTACTGTTGTTGGTCTCGACCATCTTTCGATAACCTCTGTTTTTGCTGGATCCACAGATATCCCCTCTTTTGAGATTATGTGACCCAAAAATGAAACTTTTTGAAGCCAAAATTCACACTTGGTAAATTTGGAATAAAGCTTCTCCTTTCTCAGGGTCTTCAATATAATTCTCAAGTGATTTTTATGTTCTTCCTTGCTCTTTGAATAGACAAGAATATCATCTATAAAGACTTCCACAAATTGATCAAGATAGTCTCTAAAGACTCTATTCATCATATCCATGAAGATAGCAGGGGCATTAGTAAGACCAAATGGCATCACTATAAATTCATAGTGTCCATACCTTGTATGGAAATCCGTCTTTGGTATATCCTCCTTTTTGACCCTTAATTGATGATACCCTGAACGAAGATCAATCTTGGAAAAGTATTGAGCTCCGCGTAGTTGGTCAAATAGGTCATCAATGCGCGGTAGAGGATATTTGTTCTTGATAGTGATCTTGTTAATTTCTCGATAATCAATGCAGAGTCTCATTGATCCATCTTTCTTCTTAACAAACAGAATAGGTGCTCCACAAGGTGACGCACTAGGGCGTATGAATCCCTTATCAAGATTCTCTTGGAGTTGCTTCTTCAATTCCTGCAACTCAATTGGGGCCATTCTATAAGGTGTCTTTGAAATAGGCAAAGCACCCGGTACGAGTTCTATTGAAAACTCAATTTCACGATTCGGTGGAAGACCCGGTAACTCATCTGGAAATACATCATCAAACTCCCGTACAATGGGAATATTCTTAATCGTGAGTTTCTCACCAACCATTTGAGATAAATAACCTTCATTTAGTGGAATCAATACCCATAAAATGGAAGAAATTTCCACTGGAAGGTTATGTTCATCCTTGCATCGATAGAGAATCATAGATTGATCAGGAATATGAAATGTGACTTCCCTTCTTTGTAAATTGATATGAGCTCTATGTAGAGAAAGCCAATCCATACCAAGAATCACACAAAATTCCACTATAGGAAGGATCACAAGATTTGCAGGAAGAACTTTCCCACAAACTTCGATCGAAGAAGAATTATAAACTTTTGATGCGACTGTTGTGCCATTAGGTGTTGTCACAGCTAACTCAACATCTAATTGTTGAGTTACGACGGTGATACCCTTAGAAAATTCATTAGAAATAAAGGAGTGGGTGGATCCAGAATCAAATAAAACATTTGTTACTTTAGAGTGGATGGTAAGTGTACCTTTCACCACATCGTTATCGTACTCCACATCGCTGATAGAAATTGCATGTGACTTTCCTTTGTCTTTAGCCTTAAGAGTTTGTTGACGTCGACCATCATCATCAACCCTTGGATTAGGAAATTTATTGGCATAATGTCCCATCTCCTTGCACTTGAAACATTGAAGTGTAGTAGGTTCATTCTGTGCATCCCTTCCTTTGTTTGCATCATTAGACATCTTCTTCCCATCATTGCGGCATTCAAATGCCTGATGACCTTCCTTTCCACATTTGAAACATTTACTTGTCCCTTTAAGAAAACTCCCTCCATGTTTCTTTCCACACTTTGAGCATAAGGGAAAGATCATCTTCTTTTCAGTTTGCTCTTTAGATTTTCCTTTGAATTCCATTTTCCTCTTCTTATCAAACCCATATGACTGATGGGTTACTCCAATCTCCATCTCAACTTTGAGAGCACATCGAACGATTTCCTCGTAGCTATTGAAGTCCCTTATGGCTAAGGCCCTTCGAAGACTTGGTTTTAAGCCACTAAAGAATCGATCGATCTTACTCTCAGGTTGGATAATAATACCAGAAGCGTACCTTGCAAGTCTTGTAAAATTTTCTTCATAGGTACCAACAGATTCATCATCCTTTTGCTTCAGTTCAAGAAACTCTTTCTCCATCTTTGTTCGGAGAATACGATGGAAGTACTTATTGAAAAATAAGTTCTTGAACTCGTCCCATTCCATGGACTCAATTTCATCCCTTTGCCTCGTATTCTTAATAAGATTCCACCATTGATCAGCATCACCTTCCAAACGATACACTGCTAAGATGACTTTATCATGTTCAGAACATTGAAGAACTGAAAATATCTTTTCAGTAGTACTAATCCATTGTTCAGCAACTAATGGATCAGTAGACCTGCTAAATGAAGGTGGACGCTGTCTCGTGAAGGATTCAACAGAATGTTGCTCCTTCCTTTTCTCGTTTAGAAGTCCTGCATGATTCATAGCTTGAGAAAGTTTTGTGAGCATGGCTACAAGATTTTGCATTCCAGCTCCCATAACGTTTGGTTGCTCAGGGGGACAATCATTGCATTTCCCGTCGCATTCCGCATTAACACGGTTCCTTCGGGTTCCAGCCATTGACTAAAACCAAGAAGAATAGTGTGAGCAACACTAATTATAATAGGAAAACCACATAATCAAGAATAAAATTTCACACTTAAGATCTTATCTTAGGTTATTCATGGTCATTTCTAAAACACTAAGATTGTGTTCTATGCTTAGACTTATCCTTAGGGTTCTTACTAAGGCTTTCACATCCTAGTTTCCAAAGGTTGACTATACCTTTCCTCTGATACCAACTATAATGACCCATACTTTACATACATTGTTAATACTTCAAAATTGAAGCATACTTATTACAACATATAACAAAACCACGAAAGGACCGTATAGGTATAGTGTCTTTAGAAACTGGGAAACATAAACAACTGGTTCATAAAACGTCTACACTGTCTCCCATTTATTTCATCATATCTATAGTCCCTTTTGGCATATCTTACTTAATAACCTTCTTCCTGACCTGGGGAAAGAAAACATACAAAAGGGTGAGCTCAAATTCTCAGTAAGGGTAAACAAAAGAAATATCAATCACATCATATACATAATCACATAACTTTTGGAAATCTTAACCTGCAAAAGAGATATAATTTCATAACATGAGATAAATCATGGCAGTGAAATGTAATCACAATAATCCTAACTTAAAACATGAAACTTTGTTTCATACAAACATAATCATAGAGAATAATTTCTTAGTAGTCAAGACTCATTGCCAAGACTATCTTAGTGGACAAAGTCCATTTCTGAACCGAGCCACCCTCGTTTCAGTCCTGTTTCTCTGAACCGGTATAACCAACCATTCCAGCCATGTCTATCTCATGAGATATAAAATCATTACCCAATGCATTGGAGGGAGATATAGGTCCCACCCATCTCATAATGATACCATTCTTATGTGAGCCACAAAATCAAAAACCATACATCATTGCATAACCCATGTAATAAAAATGGGAATCTTAAACATCATGACATCATAAAACAATTCACATACGATAAAGGAATTCATAAAAATAATTCCATCACAACATAATCAAATCAATGTAATAATAGGGATAAAAACAGAACCCTTTATTATCTTAGAGGGAAAATAATTTTGATAAAACACTTGAACTTCATTCTTGAGGAAAATATCCTTTCTACTTCAAAAACACTTTTCCTTTCTTAACATGTCATACAATTTTAAACTAAAATAAGTTGATTAAAAATAAACTTGAAAACTTGTAAAGGAATCTTTTTGGAAATAATGTTTTAAAAATCCATTCATGCTGTATAAGTTAAAAAAAACATTCTTCGTACTTTTGTCGGAAAAGTCAAAAAGTACCTCGTACGAAAAACGACAAAAGATTCCTTTCATATCTTTTACTAAAAACTTATCGAAGGGTAAAATTGGATTTAAAAAATTGTAGGTGGATGGAAATAATATTACATATTGAGGAAACATGGATGTGGATGATAAAATACACCCCAGTAAATGCCAAAGTATAAACAATCTCGGATAAAAATGAGATTGTGATATTTCCCTTACCTTAGGTTCGATATGCTTTGTACGTGTCCGAACCTCCTGTATAATGATTTAAGTAATGTTATTGACTTATTCCAGAATCATACTTATTTTTATGATATCATATTTGGTCATATTCTTAGCTTCTTAGTAGTAATATTTCATTGCTACTTGTTATTCGGGTGTTTATAACTTTTTGTTCTTATGCGTGTTTTGTCGAATAAATTCGTATTCTTCTCTTTAGGTTATAGATACCTCATTTCCAGAATGGTATTAGTGTAATATATATCATATTTATTCATTAAATTCATTTATATAATCATTATTAAATGAAGATCATGTAGAACGAGTCGCATCACATCGTGGAGACGGTATTCCGTACGTACGCACGAGTGATTATATCGTTCCTATGATCGTGGAATTGTATTGGAGTGTATGTATACTATTTCATAATTAGTATCACTTTATAATAGTAATATATAGTCATTATTTACACCATTATACCCATCCAAGTAAGGTGGTGGTGGAAAATAGATTACACCACGGCGTGGAGACGGTATTCCGTACGTACGCACGCGCGGTGATTTCTTTTTCTGTAGGATGGATAGATGGTGAAATAGGGTTGTTTCATACTTATAATAAAATATCAGTATATTAGTGATACTGATGTTATTACTTCATAATGAAACAACTAAATAAGAAGAAGTTGAAGAAGAAATAAAGATGAAAGAATCGGTAACGGACATTACCTCTTCTTTGAAGTGCTTCTTTGAGACCTTCTTTTAGGGCACTAAAATTGGTCTTTGAAGAAGACCAGGACCTCTAGGATGTCTCTAGGGAAGTGGAGAGTAGAAAGTGGCAGGGTTTGGCCGAGCTTGAAGGCTCAAAGTGGTGTGAGGAAGAGAGGGAGGAGGTGCCCTTTTATAAGGGAGGAGAGGGGCACCTTTGGAATAACTAAAAACATTATTTTATTATAAAGTCAAGTTCGGTTTTAAATAGCTCCAAATTGATTTATTTCGAGTCTAAGGTGGGGATGGGTAGAAATACTCTCATCCAATAGAATTTAGACAAGTTTAGGTTCCTATTTTAACCTTATCATTTAGATTTAACATTAAGTTAAATAATTTTACTTTTACTGTGTCTTCTTGTGTTCTTATACTATAAGGTTAATAAACTTACTATAAGCAGCCAAACGAACCCCAAGTTGTTTAATATTAATATATATAACCTTATCTAAGTCATTTGGCCGAACCTTAGATTTTTAGGAATAAAATAACAATTACTAATATAATATTTGTTTTAAAAACTATTCTATGTCAATTTTGACACTATTTAGTAATTGATTTTTGTGAAATTCATAACAGAATGATTAGTTCTCAAAAAGTTAATTAAATCAATACTAACATGTCATATTAATCTATAAAATTAGTTTAATTCATAAAAAGTGTCAAATTACATTTATTTTGGTGTTTATAACATCAATGATGTCAATATTTCATTAATAAGTTAATTACTGCATCATCTTTGTGTCATAAATAAATTAAATTATTTAATGTCTAAAAATTACAAATAAAATACCATTATTTAGGAAACCTTTTTATCTTTCTAATGAATATTTATATTTGAATTTATCTTATGTATAACCCCATATTAAAAATGATTTTGTTATTAAACTTTGATTTTAACTATTTTAACCCTTCTTTAAATAAATTAATAATAAATGTCCTAATCTAATCCAAGTGGGCCTAAATGGTCATATTTTATTCATAAGTTTGTTTTTGGTCGAATTACACTTGTCCAATAGAATTAGGACATGTGTTAGGGTAATAATAATATCATCTTTACCCTTAATTACCCTATTTACTTTTAACCGTGGTAAAAAAATGTAAAAAGTTACTATTCACCAAAAAATTATTTTCATCTCATTGAACCACATTTTACTTACTGACATCAACCGTGTCTCTCGGATTTTTTAAATTCCACTCACAGAAGCGGTAAAATTAAGTTTTATGAAAAATTCAGTTTTTTTAACTACCACTTAGTGGTTTCACTATTCATCAAAAATTGAAAGTTTTCAGAAAAATACCAAAATTTCACCCTAGGCTAATTTCGATATTCCGAATCCAAAAATGAAGTCCATTTTGAAAAATAAAATTTATAAAATTTCAAAAAGTGGTTACTACTATTCATAACGGCTAGTTTTAATAATATTTTAGTAGTATATCATTGTTTAGTGAAACTCGGTATTGCGTACGACGCAAGCTATCGAGGAAGGTCACGATTTCGTGTAAATAAAGCCAAGCAAGTGTTGTGTAGAAAAATATTCCTTTGATGATTTATATAACATAAAAGTCTCGGGTGTTACAAAGGTCATCTTGCACACATTGGAATGAAATTTTATCTTTCAGAGAATTTTATGAAATGAGGGGAATCCATTCTATTTATAGATGGAAATGTTTGTGGAGGCACGTAAGGATTCCTACATGGAAGTAGGCATTTGATGTCACATTCGGTGCACAAGTATCTTGTGCACTGCTCTTGTTTTTTTCACGCCATCCTGGTTTCTTTAGCAGATGACATGGCCATTTTTCAGGACCTTAACATGAATAATTCCATTTGACGTTTCATTGGGCGTGTAAGTGACTTGTATGCGTATGTCTTTCTTGTGAACATGCTTTAAATCTTGCACGCAAATCCTTTGGGGTCCTTGAGATAGTCCACTGATTTAAAATATGCATTTCGTTTGTTAAAGTATGCTAATTTATGGTCTCAACCAAAATTCTATGCTAAAAAATGACCCCATAGGAATCTGAGTTGAAAGGAGACTACAATGTCAGGTTTTAAGGGAAACGTCGAAGAGAAACTCAATTTTCGATAGTGTGTGAAAAATACCCAATTCAGCACACAAAAACCTTGTGTGCATGTGGAATCACTGGTCTGTGCCTATAAATACATGGGGGAGACTCTATACCATGACTTTCACATGCGATATGTGATTTTTCTCTTGTTCATAAAAGACTACCCATTTTGTGTGAAAGATCTTGAATTTAGTCGGTGCCTTACACATAACCACTGAATCTTTTTCACCATTGTAAAATATTGCATGCTTATGCCTTTGAAATAATTTTGTGAATGGTTTAGGTCCATCTTGTGTGCAACTACCTATATTGTGATCCAGACCTCTATTATTTTATGTGAGTCCCTTTGTGAATTATGAGTCATGACTGAGATGGCCTGTGAACAAACTGACACTGAGAGGGAAGGTGTCAAAGCTGCCTATGCTGCATGGAGAGTCGAGATGATCGCAAAATATTAGATTCTATATGTGAGGAGGGTAGTATATGATAATTAGATTTCCTATAGTTTGTTAATAGAAGCTTATAAGAGGTGAATACTAGTCAAGGGGCCTCAGTGTGAATGAAATCAGAGACCCAAATGTTCGATATACAGGGTTTGTTACTTCATTTATGAGTGTTTTACTCATTCCAGTAGTAGATATGAGGATAGGGGTCTGCCCAAGGACATTGGTGATGGTCGGGATCATGGCATCCAACCACAAAGTCAATTTATGGGTTCTTGTGTTGGCCAGGTTGTACAACATTCCGGGGTGCTTCCCAAGAGGGAGTACTCCCAGGAGGATCTAAGAGCATTTTCAAATTCTTCATGGTTGGGTTGTAGCTCGCTATGGAGGGTTTGACTTCCCAAATTCCATCCTCCGTCTAGGTGACGGACTGTGATTGTCTCTACTGAATATTATTGGAATTCAACCATTGATACTTAATGAGGAGGGGATAAAACCCAAGATTTATAACCATGAGAAATTTAACTTCCAGCCATTTCAAACCCCGACAAGATAAATGGTGGATGACGGGTGAGGCGCATTGAAGCAGGGGGAGTATTTTCAGAGTATCAGTGGTGGTGTGCTGGAATCCCAAATTGATTGGAATATCTTTTGTAAACCCTATGTTCCATCAAGGTTTACTTGGAAGTTTTGGATGAATGCAGCAGATGTCGAAGAAGGTGTATACAGAGGATTGGAAAGAGATGAATTCCTACATCATTCATAAATTGTGGATTATGTTCATGACATTTGGCTTTGGTGAGGTAATTAACTCCCCCCACTAACTTCAATGGTAGCCTGTCAACAGAGTATGTTGACCATTGGTTGGCAGTGTATCCAGAGATGATTCTGTAGAAACGCATTTAGAAAATCAAGGTGGTGATCATGGAGTCTGGATGAAGAGGAATAAGGAAAGGTGTTTCTAGGGAAGTGATATTGGGAACAATCCAGGGGGATGGGATGATGCAAGATTGAACTTTGGCGGTAGAAGAGGCACAAGGTGTGGATACACCTCTACCTTCTGAAGAGGGTTCATCATGTGGGAAACCTTGGGGACTGGCTAGGGAACTCCATAGGAAGAATCTAAGATACCTCTTATAACCAAACACTGACACCATTTTCCCATCCATATGGTCGGCTTGGAGAATGTTGCGACAAATTAAAAGTCTGGAATCCCTATGGAAAAAACTAGTGTGCACCGAACTTGACCTGCCAGATGTTGGGAGTATTCAGGTGGTGGATAGGGTGGGTTTTCATTGACAACATGTGTACCTTACTTTCATGTATGTATATGCATTACAATGGGGTTGTTATAAAGAAGCACATATCCTGATAAAAGTAATTCTCAACTAAGAGAAAAACCTTGAGAAATTTCCAACTAAGGATAAAGATGGTGATGAAGACGAAGATGAATAAAAATAATAATAATAATAAGAAGATGAAGATGAATATAAATATGAATAAGAGTAAGAGGATGTGGTTGAATACAATGATCCTAAAGGAGAGGGGCCTCTGGGGGTGGAAGCCTGTGAGGATAGCCCATGTGAGAGTGGAGAAATTACAGGGTCTGATGCGGAACTGGCCTAACAACTCAAGGTAGGTCTAAACTCTTATGTCTCTCAACACTTTTTCTTTTCATAATTCAGATCCCCTAACCAAACACTTCAATGTTTAGGAATTCATTGATGGAGATGATAAAAATCTCCCCCTATGGGGGTGAAAATGTACCAATGCACATGGAAGGGAATCTTCTTAAACCTACATCTAGAACTGATCAAGGTGGAGGAACGTCCATAGCTGAAGTGGACAGCAGTGAGCCAATGGGAGGGGATAAAGTGAAAACCTCAAAACCATAGGATATTACCACCATCCATAAGTAGCAGGTGCATATCATTGAATTAATAAGAGATGACCGGTCTCCTATGGTGGCAGCTCCTATAATGACTCATGCACTAGACCTGGATATGCATAGATCTTGTAAGTCTCTACCTTTATAGAACCACATCTTTTATCGGAGAACTCAGCTTGCTGAGGTACCATTTCCCTATGCAGTGATCATAATATTGAAGGCTTAGAAAACTTTTGAGTATCAAACATCTTTTGGAGGTCCACCAATGATTATGCCTATCCATGAGGAACTATCCATTCAAACTAGTCAAGACCTAGCACCCAGTGAGAAAGAAGTTGCAGTCACAAGTGATGCCACTACCATAGATGATATTTAAGCTTGAAAAGGTGATGTTTCTAAAGAATAAAGAATTCTAGAGGAGTACCCTACTTCTAAACTTTTGGTTGTTTTTCATGAGTAGATTCATGCACATCCTGAGGAGATGGATGATTTTGACCCTAACATAGCTGATAGGAGTCACATGATGTAGCTCAAGGCATAGAATGCATTAAATACTTCCTCGGTCATCCTAAGGAGGAATAGTTGGATGGGGTCACTCTGTATGTGACTATGCTTTCTCTACACCAGAGTAGTGGATTCTCATCATCTCCACATGATGATCTATGATTATTTGGCTGAGAAGATGTGGGAGAAAAGCCAACACTCTGATGTTTCCTGATGATATAAGAATTCCATGAATATCCAAATGTTCCTTGAGGATAAGAAGGAGGCTTAATGCCTTGAATAGAAAAAAATGAATGAGTTGTGTTTGTTGCAAGAAAATCCGCGCTCATTGAATTGTTGAAAGCCTAGCTGGCATAAGCCCATAAGTAGAGAGTGCAAGAAAGTTGTCAAATGGATGGGATCCAAGACAAGTGGGAATGAAAGCAGATCAGAGCTAATGAGCTCTGCTCCATAGATTTTAATGAAGAAAAGTATCTTAGGGAGAGAGAAACAATTTTGGAGGCTGCATTCCATAAAGTGGTGGTACTGAAGCAGTCCATTGAAGGGGATGATCCTTAGGGGTTATGTTTTGGACAATCTCATGAAACATATTTTTCTTCTTGTCTGTTTATCCTGAACTACATGCATGGGTTTATTTATTTTTTCACTATACCTCGATCATAACTGTGAAACAACTAATGATCGATCCCTAAGCCTGTGTGGGTCATACCTGGTGTGAGAAACAATGGAATACCACATAACTATCCACATTTTCTATGAGAGTGTCATCTTAACAACTAATACTTGGGGTATGCTATAGTTGACTAACCATCCAGAGTATTTGGGTTGAGAGATAGACCACGAAAGGAGGATAGTGTTCCTGAAATAGCCAAATTTATTTTCCCAATGTGCTCTAGTGCACGATAGGGATAATTCCCAGTGTGATGAAATTAATTCAAAAAAATGGAATGGAAAGTGTGAATCATGATACCCAAAAATCGGAATGTGGGTAGGGTAGAATGAAGATGGAGGATAACTGTTGACCAAATTCTATACACAACATTCATGTCGCAATATATTGAAATGGAAATAAACAAATGATGTCCAACTACTGACTGATTCAAATAGACGGGGCCAGACTCAATGTGTTATCCAATGTACTTTGGAATGTTGACCCAGGACGGTAGGTGGGACTCAAGGACAAGCATTATAACCATTAGGGGGTTCCTTAATATGTGAAAGAGAATGAGGATCTAAAATAGAGGTCACACAAAGTGCGGAGATGGAGTGATGGGTTGTTCGAATGGATTCTTCCACTCTTGAAACTATGCCACCATGATGAAAGTGCATTGGGTGGGTGTATCAGTCTGAATCAAGATAAAACCATTTTCTTGAAGGGACCACTATAGAATGAACTTGTGGTGGATTATAGTTTTATGTAATGAAAATAAGGATGATAGACACATAGTTTAGTTTCATACGGTGAGGATGATGCATGAAACAGTTTAATTTCATATAGTCAAGACATTCACATCATTTAAGTTCATACTACATGGACCTTGGACAATAGTTTAAAGTTATGTTACATGGAATGGGGACTCCTAGTTTATGGTCATAAAGTTTGGACCAAGATTAGAGCCAGAAGGGGTTAATAAACCTAGGGTTGGTCCCATAAACAAAATTTCTAGGTGCTGCTACATATCCCATAATAATGGGAATCAATATGTATGTATCTCTGGAAACACAGTGTGGTAAGAGACCAACACTGGTGGGGGAAATTGTCTATGGTGAGGTAGAAAAATCATGCCATAATTTTCATGGGGCATCCTAAACTTGTCTAGGGTAGGGTCACAGTTTAAATTTATGTGTTGAGGACATAGGCATCTTAAAGGGTAAATGTGTGGTGTGGTACATAAACCAATGTGGATGAGGAAAATAGGTATTACACAACACAATGTGAATTCTCAAAAGGGGATTTGGGGCCAAGAAGGCTGAAATGGTGAGCTTACAATTCTATGGTGAGACCCGAGGAATAGATGTCCATATGTCACTAAGTATCCTGTTAAAGTTGGAATCAAGCCATGCATAGTTCTGAGATGTTGTGAAGTTTAACATTATGCGGTAAGGATGAATATGGATCCTCATATAAAGGGGCTATAATATTGCATATGGGCCCAAGATTGATAATCTAGATGTCATTATGTATCTCATAAGTTGGAATCAAGCCATGCGTAGTTCTAGGATGGTTCTTCCTTAAAGGTCTAACCCATGCATGGGGAAAAGATGCATTTGTAAGGTATTTTTTGTTCTTTTTTTTGGTACTTCTTTTAGATTATCCATCACATAACTAAAATTCTAGGGGCCACTGTAGGAATCAATCCATATGTAGTCCTTGACAAACGATATGGTGGATAATGAGTGCCCAAGGTGATTCCCTCTCAAATGATAACACCACAATTTTGTTCCATTTTTCATCGTGCAACTAGGATGATGATGTTATAGTTTAAGGTCACATGACTAGACCATCCCATGTATTTTAATGTCATACATTAAAGACGAAGGAGATCCTAGTTTAAGGTCACAGGGCTTGGACCATGAGGTTGCGCAGTCCTGTATGTGGTTATTACCCTACCAAAACTCCTAATCCCACGTGATCCATGCTCGGAGTAGGAAATAAGAAGTTATGTTAGGATTTATCCATCACATGTGAGTATGAAATAGTAGAAATTAAAATGTTGTGTGGGGAAAATCCCATCCACACAGACATTACTACTCAATGCACGTGAATGCATGGGGTAACAACATCAGGGGTGTTGAAGATCCATAGAATGGAAAGGGGAATCGAAAATGTGAATCACAAAATCTGATATTTGGGATGCAATGATATTGAAGTGATGATGGAGGATAACTATTGACCATGTTCGACATAAAACATCCACATTTTGTTATCCTGAAGTGGGAACAAATAAATGAGGGTCTATTACTGACCATATTCGCAATGTGGAACCTATCTCAAAATACCATTCAAAATCCTTCAGGATGTTGGCCCAAAGAGGTAAGTGGACCATGAGGCTATTCATCTATACCATTAGGGGTTCCCTTCATATTTGAAAATGATAGAGAAAAAAATAAATGGATGCGTTAAGTGTGGATGTACCCGTGTAGTTTAACGTCATGTGGAATGGACGAGTGAAAGGAGGGGTACTCTCGAATAAAGTACATAGTGTGACTATTATAACCCAACATTAATGAAGACCAAAAAAGGTATCAATTGAACCACATACTCTTAGAAAAACCTAGGCCAAAAATGGATTAAAATATGAAATAGGTTGCGGCTGGACCATAGATGGAAATTCCAAGAATCACTACGTATCTCATATGGAAGAGAATGAAGACACACGTAGTTCTGAAAGGTGAAATGGAATTTGTCCAATACTAAAAGGGGTGATATCCTATCTAGTGAGAAACATCGTAGTTTTTATGCAGTTTAAATACATGTGAACTTATACACTAATAATCTTATTTTAAGGTTGTAGAGTTCAGACCGTAAAGTGCCCACTTTAATTTCATGTGCACGGGACATGCCCGTGCAATTTATTATCATGCAGTAAGGATGGATACAATGAGAAACTTTAAGGGAGGTATGTGGTATGTTTATTTAAAACCTGATGTGAATGAGGAAAAATAAGTCAGCATACCAAACCACATACTTTCGGGAGAAACCTATTTCAAGAAGGGGTGAAAAGTCTCATGATAATGCGGCTAAACCCGTGGAAAAATGTTTGGGTGTAAATATGTATCCCACAAGGGTGAGAATCAAGCAACATGTAGTTCTTAAATATGGCATGGCATATAGCTAGTTCCAAAAGAGAAATGTTTCCTTGAATTAAGACATCATATGGGTGGATTTTTTATCATCATACAGATTGGATGCAAGAGGCGTAGTAATACAATAAGGATGCAGGAGATCTTAGTTTATGGTCGTAGAGCTCAAACCGAAAGGGTATGATTCCTGAGCCAACAATTTGTGACATGATTCTATAAATAAAAATGATGTTAATGAGTAAAAATGACTCCACACTACTCCACAAACTTATAAGGGAACACCCATAGTTTTAAGTTATGATGCATGGACTTTGGAACCGGAACATGTAGTTTATGGTCGTTGATTTCGGATCGTAGATGTGTAATTCATCCATGCATGTATAAACCTTATCAAAACCCCTAATCCCATTTGAACCATGATTTTTGTGGGAAACAGGGAGTGAATAAGATCCTTACAACACATGGAAGCACATGATAGGGGAATGGAGGTGTGGGGCCAAGGATAAACTCACCACTCTAGTTTTTCCTCTCGACCCACAAAGGTTTATGGATGGATAACACCAAAAGTGTTGAAATTATGCCTGGACATAAGGAAGTGGAAAGGGATATGAATCAAGAGACCAATATTTAGGGCACAATAGGGGTTTTATATTACAATGGAGGAAAAATACTGACCATATTCAAGACACAATATCCACATCGTGTGACCTGGAATAGGAAAAACAATTGAGGATTGACCACTGACCATATTCGCAACAACAGACATAAATCAAATTGTCATTCAAGATACTTTGGAATATTTAACCAAAGTAGTATTCAGGCTGTAGGTCTAAGAATCCATACCATTAGGGGGGTCCCTTCAGAAATGGAAGGTGATGGAGACCTAAATAAAGGGACATGTGAAGCATGGAGATTGAATGAATCCATGTCCATGCATAACCCAACACTCTAGGTCCTAAACTACAACATATCTAATCACATAAACAAGGTGGGACAGAGGTCGATGGGCTCAACTAGGGGTAAAATATATGAGAATGTGAGTAGGATAATGAGGTAAAATGGTTTAATGAACTCGGGACAAAACCCTAGGTGAAATTACTGGGCATTCCTACATACCCCATAAGTATGGGAATCAAGACATGCATAGTTCTAGGAATGTTGTGAATTTTAACATCATGTGATAAGGATGAATATTGAAGGAATGTCTCAAAAGGGGAATGTGTATGGAATGGAAAAAATAGCCTAATGTGAATGAGGACAAAGAATCCCCACACTACACCACATAATATCAAGAGAGAACTCGGGCCAAGAGGTCGGGAAAAGGAATGGAAGAACCTAGGGCTAGACCAGAGGTGAAATTCCTAGGCATTCCTATGTATTCCATAAGGATGGGAATCAATACATATGTAGTTCTTGAACTAGAATGCGGTTTGACACCATGTGGTAAGGACATAGTGTGACAATGTAGTTTATTGTCATGGTGATTGGAAATTGGGGGAATAATGTCCCAAAGGGGATGTGCATGGTGGGGTAAAACAAACCCAATGTGAATGAGGACCAAAAGATTACACACCACACCATGCACTCCCAATATGAGACTTGGTCCAAGGGATTGGAATAATGATATTTTGGCAATGTACCATGTAGTTTAATTTCATACAAGACAAAGGGGTACTTACCTTAGGTCATACAGAATGGTTTATGAATTCTTTGTAGCTTGATGCCTTGTAAGAAGGATGGAACAGTTTAATGTTAGGTAGGATGGGTGTGATCTTAGTTTAAGGTCATGGAACACAGATTATAGGAAAGGGCCAAGGGGACGAAAAGGTTATGGAACCTAGGTCTAGACCCGATGAAAAATGATCAGGCATTCCTATGTATCCCATATGGATGGGAATCTATCCATACGTGGTTCTTTAAATTCCATACAATTTAACGTCATGCATTAAGGATGTAGGGAATGGAGGTATTACTATGGGAGGCACATGGTTCATCTATTGCAAACTCGATGTGAATGAGGACCAAAGAATTCCACACCACACCACATGATTCCAAAAGTAACCATTATTCATAAGATCAAAAATGGGGAATCTTGGTGATAGACCTGAATATAAAATTCTCGTGTGTTCCTACAAATCCCATGAGGAAGGAATTAAGTCATATGTAGTTCTAAAAATTCCTTGTAGTTTAATGTCATGTGGTAAACATGAAAGAATAGTTAAACGTCATGAAGGATGGTGTAAAAAGGATATTGCAGTTCAACATCATGCATGACACGTGATGCTATGCAGTTTAACATCATGCAGGATAACAATGGTGGGAAGTTTTGCGTCGTGCCCCATGGATGGGTTGCGTAGTTTAACGACTTGTGGTGTGGATGAATATTCACATGAAATGTACTGATCGAGGAATTTTTAATTTGTGGGAGGATTAATATGCTCACTATCCTTAGTAACCAATGATTATACATCGTTAGGGTAAACCTTATGGATAATGTATGGTCCTTCCCATTTGGGTTCCAGCTTTGGTGGCTTCCTACTGGGGATCGTCGGCATCCTCAAAGAAAATAACATGTCACCTTGAATTAAGGAATCGAGAAAAAATTTCTTATTGAAATATATTCATATATTATTCTGTTGCCTCTCCAGGTTGTGCAAGGCTCAGACCATGTTCTCATTGGGGGCTTCCATTTCAGCTAGACGGACTTCTGATATTTGTTTTCATGCCTACTGATTTTAGACAACTGTGTGGAATTATGAGTTGTCATCTGGTAATCCTAGAGAGCATTGGGGAGTTTTTCTGGACAACTTTTATTGTTTTGACTAACCATATTTTGAAAAATGTTATATAGGGTTTTGTTCAATGCCTCAATATGCCCATTTTTATGCACATGTTAATGAGATGTATGGTTGGACTGAATGTTGTACTTGGAGTAAAATTTCTTCAGCATAGCTTCTTGAAATTTGTTGTCATTACTGATGAGGATAGCTTGATGGACTCCGAATTGGTGGATGGTGTTGGAGCTCACGAAATTTATGATAGAACGGACCTGAACATCCTTGAGCAGGATCGCCTCTGCCCACTTGGAATGGAAGTATGTGGTGGTTAGGATGAACCTGAACTAGTGATCTGTTTCTGGTGGATATGGTCGCCTGAAATCAAGTCCATATATCAAAAAGGGAAAATAGTGGTTGCTAGTATGGAGGGGTTCTAGAAATTGATTCAAAAAATTGGCTTGGATCTGACATGCGTGGAACCTCCTAGAGAACTCAATGCATTCATGAACCATGGTGGGCCAGAAGTATCCCAACCTTCGGATCTAATGGGGGAGCTTAATACCTACCTAATGATATCTGTAGGAACAAAAATGAAATTCCTGAAAAACAACGGAAATCTCATCTCCTTGAATGAACCAGAGGATAACTCCAACATGCCAACTTTTTCAGAGGTTATTCTCAAGGCTGGGACAACTTTGGAGGGTAAACAGGACTGTGTTTCGGTGGATTATATCACATTCAACACTATTTGTTAGGCGATTACTAGGTTGGAGGTACTCTACAAAAGAAGTTGTCCAATAAGGGTTATCTTCTGCTGTGGTAGGAGGACTCAGAAGTACCGATGTGGATGCACCAGTTTTAAGATGTAATACCTATTGGCTATCGTCATTGTCCAGAGTAACGGAAGCGATGAATCTTCAATGCACCACATAGATGATCAAATCTTTCTAGTCAGTCTCTATGAGAGAAGTGACAAAGATGGCCAAGGTGTTGACTTGAACATTTTGTGACTGAGGAAAATTAATGACCACAGGACAATAAGGTAACTAGTCCATTAGCTGGAGAGTGCACTCTAACAAGGGTACGAGCTTCAGATTCCTAACGACGTAATCATCGTTGATCTATTTGATGACCAAATTAGTTTCCACTTTCACATACAGGTGGGGAACATCAATCTCAAGTTCCATCGCAAGACCAGTGATGATATTTGGATACTCTTCCTTATTTTTTTGTGCAACCTTCTAACAATAATAATGAATAAGGAAATACAACTTGTGTAGGCATGATGAAGACGATACCCAGGCCTACTCTATTAAGTCTGGGATCATTGATACTCATGTCGGTCAGGCTCTGTGAGGCACCATCAAAGTGCATCTGCCAATATGGAATGTCTTGATCCACAGATAGGATAGCCTCATCTGAGAAGTCAAGATCGAGATACTGCTCTGTGGGGGATGGATGGGTGGTGATGAAATATGAAAGTGTCTGACCCTTGATAGATTTATATGGGGTGAATATCATGTCGAACTACTAAAGAATCACTACCCACTGATCTTGATGGCATGTTAACTTGGGGAGGTTCAGAATATTATTTAGCGGATCTACATGAGATTCCAACTATATCTCATGGTGATATAGATGATTTCTCAACTTCGGCACTACAAAGACTAGTATGATGAAACTCTACTCGATAGAAAAATATGTGGTCTCTGTATCGAGGATCATGCGTCTGAGATAGTATAAAATATTTTCTATTCCTTAATTGTTCTTCTAGGTGAGAAGGGTACTGAGGGATCATTCTAGAGTGGTCACATAAAGGACGAGTGGTTTTACAAAGATGGGTGGAATCAGAATTGGAGGCTATAGTAAATACTGTTTTATCTCCTCAAAGGCGGTCTGACACTCCTCATCCCATTGATAGATGAAACCATTCTTCATGATATGGGATAATGGATTACACTTTTCAGATAGATTCTTAATAAACTTGATTATATAGGCTAAGTGGACTTGAAAACCTTGAAGTTTCTAGAGATTACTCAAAGGAGGCATATGGTTGATAGCCTTAATCTTCTCTAGTTCGATCTCCATGACACTGTATTTGGAAATGAAGCTAAGGAAATTTTCAAAGGTAACCTCAACGGAACACTTTAAGGGGTTCATCTTTAGGTGTAGGAGTAGAGGAAGCTTAACACTTTCTCAAGATCTCTAAGATGGTTCTGAAGCTAGTGGGATTTGACTACCAAATCACCTATGCATCATTCCACTAACATCCTGAGGATCGATTTAAATATGCGATTCATGGAATGCTTATAGGTGGTACTTGCATTCTTCAGACCAAAAGGCATCACTTGGTAACATAAGGTACCTTTTGGTTCTCTAAAGTTGGTGGATTATTCATCCTTGGGGACCATTTTGATTTGATTATATCCAGAATACTCATCCATGAAGGAGATAGCTTAGAATTCAGCAGAGGCATCAATTAACAACTCTATCATGGGAAAGAGGAAAATCATCCTTCAAATAGTGAGAGTTGAGGTATCGTAAGTCGATGAATACTCTGATTTGTCTATTCCTCTTCCTTACAGGAATGATGTTGGATATCCATATAGGGTATTGGACTTCTTTGATGAAGTTTTCTTTGATGAGATTATCAACATCAACCTCAACCATGGCACTGTGAGAGGAGTGCATATTTTTGGGAGGTTGTTTGAAACCAAAAAACTTATTAGAAGACCAAGATGGTGGATAGAGATCCAAGGATCTAGTCTTGGAATCTCGTAATAGCTCCAAGAAAACACATCCCAATGCTACTTCATGAAATCCACATACTAATTTTGTTCTTCTGCAGGCATAGCTACACTGATCCAAGTTGGTTTTAGATCCGCCTCAGTTATGAAATTCACCTATACCAACTCATCAATGGTAGTGGATATACCTTCCTCAAAAAAGGTAGTAGCATCTTCAAAATCCTATTCATCATCCATGGAGGGAGGATCATCTGTAGGAGGAAACTCTTCCGAATTCACAGATCCTAATGGAATGTTGTTGTTGGCCCGAGTGCTGGTGGAATCTTCATTGGGGAACTCCCATATCACTAAAAACATGGAAATTAAAGCTATAAATCCAATCCCATCAGGAAATCAACCCAAGGGGACACACTTGATAATATCAAAGTAGTGGTGCTGTATTGGCTTGAGTCATTTCATCCCAGCCTAGCAAAATAGGTAGGTATAGCATATTTTTACTACCATGGGGTGAACATACTGATACCATATAGGGGTAAGGGGAACTAGTATTACTTGTTCTTAATTCATGTAGGAGTATGAAGTTATATTCTAGCATTACTTATGTCTGGGGACATGTTTCCCACTCCATAAAAAAAATGAAAAATCAATGTCCCATGTTTGGGTTCGTGGCCACCAACTAGAGGATTGGGAGGACAAAGGCATCATCCATATCTGTCCATGGGTCAAAAACATCAATAGCATGCTTCGCCTCGTTGTCCTGAACCTATTTTTCCTTGCTCCTATAGTAGTCAACATCAATATAGTGGTCTTAAAAATAGGAAAAGTGAGACTCATCACCATAGAGCACACCCACTAGACCATTGAGGGAGTACTTGAGGCAATGGTGATACGAGGAGGGGACTACTGCATGCACATGGAGTTAGGTTCAACCCATCAATGCATTATTGGCAGTGTCCTATGAGATGAACATGAACTTAGTGATGGAAACTAGGACAAAAAACTGGGTTTTTAGGAAGATCTTTCCAACCAATGTCGGTTATGTCCTATCATAACCTTTAATCATCAGATCCGATGGATTCATATTTTCTTCAGAAAACCCCATCTTACGAAGTGTCTGAGTCGGGATGATATTGATACCAAAACCTATGTAAAAAAGAAAATGGTGTACTTATATGCCATTTAACATGAAATTGATATACAACGGGAGAATTCTCCCCTTCATGGGGGACCCTTCATCTTCTATCGAGAACAATATAATGTCCTGACATTCTGCATGCTTGACATCCTCACCATGGAAGACATCTGCAACTGCTACCTCTATTTAAAACTGGAGAGGGATTCTCAATGCCTCTACAAGGGCTTAATTCATAACATCAGACAGGTGGATAGCCTCTAGAATTGAAATATTTGCAGAAATAATGGGGAGTTACTTCTGCACATCATAATTCTGTACGAGGAGCACACTTCTGCCATCAAGAGGATACTCTGTGGTATGAGGCATGATAGGTGTTTCAGGTCAAACTAGTGGATTCTGGATGGTGTAGAGAATATCTCACTACTCACCAATCTAACCATGAAAAAAGAATATCGGCTGACTGCTGGATGATTGAGGTCTGACCACAATTGGATACAGATGAACATAGCATGGTTTTGGTGTCTCTTCTTGATCGAGTAGCATGAACGAAGGTGGAAATGAATATGATGAAATAGGGTGAGAAGATCGAGCATGCTGATCTTTTCATTGAGCATGTTTTCTGGTCTCAGTGGCGTGTGCGACTTGATTAGAGGCAATTCTTGATCCATTTTGGTGATTCATATATCCATGGTTCCATAAATGGTAGCATCGAATGGGGATATTAGGAGGACCATCTTGGCATTCCTCATTACCGAGAACTAAGTAAGGGTCCACTAGTTCGATGGTGTTCATTGAAGTGTACTCTTAATTATCACTTGAGGAATCCTGCATTGTTGGATGGATTTAGGTTAAAATACCCATCTCTGGTGGCATTATGTTTCTGAGAGTATAGGATGAATTTGGTGTTGGCGGAGGGCTTTCCTTTCCCTTCCACCATCAATGCCTGCCTTTCTAAGAGGTGGAAGGTTGATATGTCAATGCAGAAGTAGTATCTAGAGATATTATGGTGGCTTATTAAGGCTTGGGATAATCCAAATGGGTTTAAATAATACCATGGGTACGAGCGATTTCCTTGTGAGCCACTAGTTCTTCATACTTCGGATACCCACAGTTAGAGACATGTTGTCATTTACCATCGATGTCATTATCCGACTTCACATACACAAATGCCACCTGCTCTAGGGATAGATCCAATTTTACTATGTTGTTATAAACTTTTTCATGAAGCAATTCATTGAACACATAACATTTCATGAGGGTGTGTCCAAGGAACTAGTGATTGGAGAAATATTTGGGGTGATCAATGAGATCAGCCTCTTAGGGCCTCCTGTATTTTGGAAAATGCAGGATTCTCGGGCCCAAGGAACTCTAGAAATATTCAGGTACCTGATCTTCATTTAATGAGTAGGTCTATTTTCTCCGGACCAAGAAAGGTACCCTATCCCGAATGAGGGACTAGATCCTGGCGAGGAGGTAGAACCTAGTTGTTTGTCCAAGGTGGTGGTGTTTTGTTATTTAGTGTCACCTATCGATTCTAAGGTGGGTGATTTTGAGCTTGAGGCTAATCCTGAGACAGCTCTACCAGTAACAATTCCATCTATCTAGGTACCTCTATCTATTCAATAGCAGTAGTCTATACCTTGGTGGAAATTCATTCGGGGGCTACGATAAGCAACGAACATGCCTGCTTTGTTTTCTATAGGGCTTCCTCTAGGAGTTGATCCTTTTCAGATAAATCACAGAATCTTCCTAGGATGTTCTGAGTGATGAGATAATAGATCAATTCAGTATTTATATTGACCATATACATTGTTAGCAACTTCTCCTGAATTAGTGGAATATCGAGTGAGTATGTGTTGTATTTCCACCTGGCAACAAAGTCTGTGATATGATCATTCAGTATTTTCTTGCACTTAAAGAGGTCAAAAATACTTGTCTTACGGGTTGTGGAACTAAACTGGTAAAGAAACTGCCTATAAAGAACTTTACAATCTACTATGGACCTGATGGGTAATTGAATGTACCAGAAAAACATGCTCACTTCCAATTTATGCACAATGAACCAGAGTTTAGTATCCTTCTACACTGGAATTCCTGTCATGGGTCCACATCTTGAAATGAAGTGCACCAAATGTTATAGTAGGTCACTCATCCCATTAAAATGGGATAAGGTAAGATTATTGAAGCCCGAGAGTGATGTTATATCATATACTCATTCCGAATATGTCTTACCATGAGGTGGGATCGCCAACTGTCGGGTCTCAAGGGACTGGAGACAGGAAATGAGAGTGACCATTGGATCATCTTGGTGGGTATTTCTATCTTAGAGAGGATTACTAACCCCCGGTTCATTGGTAGGCTCTTTAACATGGTAAGCTAGCTCAAAAACTCATGGAGTGGCTGCTAGAATGACCTGAGGGACTACTGGAGGATTGTCATGAGGAGCAGCTGGGGGGGAACCTATGGAGCAATTGGAGGAACATGAGCCTAGTCCCAAGGAAGATTCTCATACAGCTAAGGTGGATTCAGAAATGAATACCATTCTCTCTTTCTATAAGCTACGAACTCTACTCTATCTAGATGGGCAGGTTTTTCGAGATCACCAGGGGAAATTCACCGAGGGGAAGTTGTACCTGCTCCTACTACCCCTATCAAGGGTTACCGTAATCTAGCTTCCATTCTACAACACATTTAGCGAGGATCTCATCAAAAATCCTTTTCTATTCTCTGAGTTGTTGATGCAATGTATCCTTTTTGGGATAAACATCCATCTTTTTCACTGAGCTACATGGGTCAGAGGGTTTTATGGTCCCAGTGTTATTTTTACCCTTGTTGGGGTCCCAACCGAGAGACAATGACACAGAAGGTTCAATAAGTCCAAGAAAGTGTCTTTGCAAGAGATTAATCATGACTGAAGGATTCAATATATGTGGTGTTGTCCCAAGGGGTAAGTTCTCTTTAGTGAGTCCTATCTCGAATCCCTTATCTGTGTGGTTTTCCATGTTAACTATGACGGATATTGGGGAAATACCCTAAATATCACCTGGAAAATCGGGTTTCTGTCAGATAGGACTGAATTGAAGGGAAGAATATTGTCCTCATCCATGGATTTTTTCATGGGGGTGCTTCACTAATAATTTTTTAGAGTTCTATGAATCTATGGATGCATCACTACTGGAGATTCTGATGATAACCGGGTGATGCACGGTGTCGAGAGAGAGGAAGTGCGACCAAGTCAACCATGCAACATTGTTGTCTAATGTCGTCAATGTGTTCCTAGCTCTTGGGGAAAGATAAATATTTTCATTGATGGAAGAGATGTGTTTCCCAGAGAGTTCGGTGTAATCACATGACCTCGTCCTAGGTGAGGGACTCCAGAATGTTGAAGTCTGACATCACAATCACCCAAAACATTTAAGGGAGGTAATACACTATGATGATGTCCCACAAGCTTCTCTGCTCAGAAGCAGGATCTGAAACATGATTTACCCATTCATAAACTAGGGGTGGTTAAGGAACCAGTAATGGTACTGATACAAACTGTTGTAGTGGAAGGCTGGTCAGTGGATAGTATGGTGCACGAGATGGAAAACAGCTGCATATTGGGATGTCTCTCGAACACTGTACTTACAAAAACACTACATCCCTATAGGAAGGGGAGTTTACCCCCAATTCATGTATTAAGTAAACAACTACTTGTGATGAATCTGTCTAGTTCTCATCATCTACTGATATCTATAACAACTCTCTGTAATCTCTTGTCGTGGTAAATAATGATCCTAGTGACGATATAGAGGATTTCACAATAAGACCCCTGAAAGGAACCAAATATTATTCCTCATATATGTATCTGTGGAGGGATTTAGGGATTTATTGCATCTCAATTTCTGTGTGGATGAGGCTAACACGCTATCTTTCTACCCTAGACTTTGACACAGAGGATTAGGGTGAGATTTCCATCTTCGAGTCGCACTATGCTTCATCATCTGAAAAGAATATGGGATTGACTATGATTTGGAGCTTCTCAGGACTCCTCCTTTGGTAGTGACGATTCATCCTCCTACTTTGGGGTTTTTCTTAGGGTTTAGGTAGAACTTTTACATGGGGAGTAAATCTGTGTGGATTTGTGTTTGAGCAGGGTGGACATCCACTTGGATGAGTTGGTGTTTCAAGAGAACCTAGGTAGATGTCAAACGGAACATAGGGTGGACCTCTGTTGTTGGAAATGATGGAGTGAGGAGGGCCTCCGCTAGAGCTGTTAAGCACATAGGGAGGGACTCCATGGTAGCCACATATAGCATGGGGATTACCTCCATGCTGTCTATCTCTGGTAGTGATGGTATGAGGAGGGCCTTTGTACTGATCAAATTGGACACATGGAAGACCTCTGCATCGATTGTCGATGAATTGGAGAGGGCCTCCACTTTGATGACTATTAGAGTAGGGAGGAACTCTACTAGAGCTGGTAAGAACATGGAAAGGACCTCCATTCTGATGGGTAAAGGGGTGAGGAGAACCCTTACTCTGGTTGATGTTGTTGTGGTGAGGGCCCCCGCTTGAGCTGGTGATGATGTGAGGAGGACCTTCACACTGAAAACCTGAAATATGGGGGAAACCTCCATACATAAGATCATGGTCATGGGGAGGACCTCCATGCTAGGTGTCAAAAAAATGGGGAGGACCTCTTCTTGGACTAATGATGGTGGCATGGGGAGGACCTACATGATGAATGCGGGAGTGGGGAGGACCTCCACTCTATCTGATGGTGGTACGGGGATGACCTCAGTACTTAATGACCTCTCTATGGGTCGGCCCATGATGGTTACTGCTTGCTCTGTCGACCGAGAGAGTCAACCCAACTTGATTTTAGGGTTCCTGGGGCCTCAATCCTGACCGGGCATGGATGTGACCCTATTTTTTAAGAATATAGAGTTGATAGTATGCATCAGTGGTGGAACAATCCACTATAGTTGTGGAGGATGACACCCTCTAATAGGAATCCTCCTGATCTTTCACCCGATGATGGCGCTGATTTAGCCGAACTAGGGTTGGTTATATAGGGGAATAGGCCACCTATTTCGTGGCCTATGATACTGGATGGTGGCAATGACATAGCCGGTGGGAGCCCTCCTTTTCGGATCCCTGGATGCATCCAAAGTAGGGATGACACTAACATCCCTTACCTCATCAGCGTAAGGGAGTGAATCATAGGAGCATTTTGGGAAGAGTCTCCTGACACGATTAAATGTTTGGGGAGTAGTGGATCCCTATGCAGCCCTTGGGGGTGGCAGTGACGGTGGGGCCTAAAAGATTCTAGATCTTGGTGGGTCATATCCCTTATCAGGATGACCCCTTTTATTCATACTGTTGAACGAGAATGTCCATAACCATCCATTGAACTATTTAGGATGATGAGATGGGGTGTGGGAACCCAGTAGATGTAGTTGTGGGTGTTTTTGTGGAGGACATGGATCCAAGAGGTATTACCTCATTGGTATTGCCCCTACCCCTATGTTTACAGGCATGAGGCATCTGGTTTCTTGTAGCTTGGGTCCTATAAAGAAGGAAGATTTATCCATCAATACATATAGAAGGAAAACAATGCCCAGTTCTTCATCATTCAGTCTTCCATGGCTAGATAGAATGATTCACACTGATAATGTCACATATCGGGATACCCAATGATTAACTTCCCCAATTACTGGTGAGTTTCATGCCTTTCCCACCATTTGCATCGCAGTACCTAGCATCGGATGGATAGATATGGTGACATGCTTATCTGCTGATGTATCGAATGCTACTAATCTTTATGTTGAGGATAAAAGGTTCAAATCGGGTTCACCATTTCTGTTTTTGATGCTTTTGATCACCAAGTCACACCCACTTGAGCATTTTTTTCACATTCTTTGGTGTATTGCGTTGTTTTCCTGCATTCCCGCTTTCCAAATGCGGGTGTAATTCTTTGCTTATTTATAAATATAATAGTGTGACCAAGGGGAAAGTTTGAAAAAAGGGATGGTAGGCCTGCATTCTGCCCGAACTCAACCACAAGCCTCTGTTGTGTGCAGGAAGAGAACTAAGACATAGAGAAGAATACATAAGAGGGAGGGGACCCGTAGGGTTTTGGATAACGGTAAGAGGAAAGAGACCTGGTATGATGTTCAGGTCATGGATTTTGAGGTTCTAAACCCTTGATATATAAGTAGCACCTTTCTCAACCTGAAGTATCTGAGTTTAAAGATCAATCCTAGATGGCCCATATCATGATGAAATAGTTAATCTTATTTCATATCATAGGGTAGTATCTCCATTTATCAATAACAATATAGTGCAGATAAATGAGGTTGATGATACCCTATATCAAATAATGACTTTAAACTTCTCGATTAATGAAATTGTTTTTTTATATGTCCATTAATTCAATATATTCAAAGCAGGACCATTCAATAGGATCAATTTATGAAGGAAAAGTTCAATCAATGGGAATCCAATTTTTTCCCTTTGTGAATACAAAAAATCCAAAAATTACTCTATAAACAATGATTTTTTGATGTCCAGTATTGGTGCACCTATGGATGAGAGAACATTGGTATTTTGTATAAATTCTAAGTTATTTACTATACCACTCATTAGTTAAGGTTCATCCTAGTCCACTATAATAGAAAATTTGAATATGTGTGTCCATCAATGATGAATGATTATATAAAATTAACTAAGAAGTGTAATTCATGTATGATACATGATAAATTAATTTATCATCCCATATAATTATTAAAAAATTCTAAATACTCTTAGCCATTCAACACATGTTGGATAGATCTCATGGGTCCAAACACCCATCTATTGTCATGAACATTAAGTTTATGCTTACTGTTATCATATTCTTATCTGTATGGATTAAAGATATACCCCTAAAGGATATAAGGATAAAGGAATTAATTATATTTTTCATGTCCAATATCATTTATAGATTTAAAGTTCCTCATATAATTCTAATGAACAGTTGGACAAACTTTTTTTAATCTAAGTTGAAGAAACGATACCAGGAGTACAATATTTAGTGAAATAATTCTTCTTTCTATCATGTAATGGAAAATGGAAAGATAGAGGCCTTTAATAAGACTTTATATAATATTATTTAGATGATATTAGGAATGGAAAAATAAATATTAGCTAGAAAACATCCTTCATGATTTATAGGCCTATTGTACCTTGCCCCATATTTTCTGCATAAGTTACCGCAAAATCACATGAATATTGGATATAGCAGTCCTTCTATCAAATTTCAACTTTCTCAACTTTACATTTTCAATTTTTTTCAATTTTATAAAGATTAATAGTATCATATTTGAATTTATGATATAAAATTACTTAATGAGAAAATTTTATAGATAGTGTATATACTTAAATTCTATCATAATGGAGTTATACAAACATTTAATCAGAATTTTTTCATCTACACATTCAATAGAAGATATTTGATTTTATCTTTAAACCCAATCATACCAAGATTAAAACCCAAAAATATGTAATATAAATTTGAAGTAACTTATATTATATACAAGTTCTACTCTAATAGATATTATACCTTAATCACAATGGATAGAAATCATATCACACCAACCACAAACACAACATTTCTTAAGAAATAAATTACATGACTTCGCTTTGGGATCATGTAAAGTACATTTCACATGGATTTAATCTTATTAGAAGTTATCATATTTATATGAGATTAAAATACATGAGATAATGGTAATTTTATTTGACTTTAAACTACATGGAACCCAATTCCTTGTTTTATGAATTAAAACTACGTACATTATCTTATTTGTTATATGATTTCAAATTGCATGGCATTAGGACCACCCTACATGACACTGAAACTGTCAAGATTGGTTTATATTATATGACTTGGTTTCTTAATATGAGAGTTTGATTCATTTAAGATCCATAGAATATGTTTTTATTTTCTTATAAGCATATGATATGATCAAAAGGACCCTATATCCAAGAACTACATGAGTCGGGATTCTTATTCTCAATGGATGCATAGTTACATCCATATATCTCATCACAAAACATTAAAAAATTTCACTTTTAATTAAAATCAACACTCCATCTAGGTGTTTTGAGTAAACTACTATTTCACATCATGTCTTTTAAAGGTAATGTATTTTGTCTGAACTATTTTGTTTCACATGGGAATCAATACCACTCTTCATTCCAAACATCTTCCATTCTCCCTTCCCTGATTGGTTAACTTATCCATTCCACTAATATTTTCTTTGTGTATAAGAAAAATATTCAAAAATAATTACTTAATAACTATAGGTTCCATTATTCTTATTCTCATAAGAAATATTTTGGTATCCATAAAAATATCTTATACCTAGTCACCAAAATCATCTTCTTTAATTCCCCATCCTATCTTGTCATTTTGCCTCAATTCTAGTTCAGTTTCCTATCCATTTCATGAAACTAGAATGAAATAATTTTATTCAATAATAAATATGATCTATATCAATATATAATCCATTTAATATAAATTTGAGTGGCTTGATACCTATTATTGGAGGATACAAAGTGATATTTCGGTAACCTTACTTGTACCCCGCTACAAATTTCATCATCATCAAGCATCATCCTAGAGTATTGTCTCCTCATTCACATAAAAAAATTAAATATTTGAATATACTCTTGGATATTATATTTTATTCATTGAACATTGTATAGTTTTATTTTTTTATTATAGAATATGTACTGATGTTTGGACCATCTATCATGGACCTATCCACAAATCCTCATCCATTTCCACTCCTCATAAACATTTTATCATAACCCAATCTTGGTTAGTATTTAACCAATGTATTCCAATTACCTTATAAATATTATCTTTCCATCATCCATGCTTTGTACCTTGTGTATATAAATCACTAAATAAATTATATTACTAATGGTAAAAAGTATATCGAATTTCAAAGGTCCCCATTGATTAGTGATATAATAAATACTGAAAATTATTCAAAATTTCAATCAAAGAGTGTAATTTTTTATCCAATAGAGAATATCCAATAACTTTATATTGACAAATTATTATTGAATTGGAACCCATCATTCTAATTTGGTCAGTGGTCACCCTCAATATACATGTTTAATGGTACGGTGTGGGGAGTGTCACACAAATATAGTTAGTGGTTTCCCAATCTAATCCATTATCATTTCATTATATCCTAATTTATATTTATCAATATATGAATTAAATCTCTCTCGTACTCTAGTAAATGGTTTTGAAATTCTTCATTCAATAAAACCCACCATTTAGGTTCTCAGACATTTCCATTAGTCTAATCATTATACCCTAAAATTGCATTCACCTTTTCATGAGGCCACCAATTATAGTATTGGGCCATATATTCATATCGCGTTTGCCTCACCCTTATTATAGAATAGACTACCTCATATTTGGGTTAAATATATATGAATTTAAAAATTGACATTATTTTATTAAAATCCATATGAACACAAACATTAACCCCCTTTTTTACTTGAATGAAACTAAACTATCAAACAAAATAGGCATAGTAATCATCAAGTTAAAAACCCATGAACTGATGCCTGAGAAAAATTCAAGTCTCCACTCACTAAAAAATCACCATACATGGCCTAAGAAGAATTTAAATCATTTTAAAATGAAAACATAAAAATATTGTTATAGTGATAATGTGAAAATGGTATCCTAAAAAGAGATTATTAATCTACCAGCTAAAATTTTCCCCTTCCATGTATAAGGAAAATACTAATGATAAATAATGATAATAACACACACAGGAATATGGGGACCCCCATGTAGATTTAGAGAAAGTAAATCCATTCTCACTAGGTCTATTAATCTAGGAAACATTTAGATTATTTATATGTTACTAAAATATAGATTGGTTTAAATGGTCAATATAAAATTCAAAAATATTTATTATAATATTATTTGAACAATATTTAACAGTAATAGTTCCATTAAAAATCCCCTTCATGATTTTAACTATATAATTTTATTCAATCTCTTATACTTTATTGAGTTAATCTTGGCATATGGTGATGGTAAAATCCATTTTTTTCATAACTTCCTAAATCCTTCATAGAGTATCAATTTAAAAAGAAATTAATATTTGAAATATTTTATCATACATATCATCCTCATATTACAATAATGGTACACACACATTGTGCATCCAAATAACCTATATCCACCTAGGATAAAATACCATATATTTTAATGATTGATCCCCTTTTTGTAATTTGACTCAAGTATTTTTATTTTATAATTTACCAAAATCATATAATTTTAATTATTAGTTGGAATCAATAATTATAATGATACATCCTTGGGATTTTTCCTCTAAAATCTAGGATTAATAGTCATGATAAGAAAAATTCAAAATTAAAAATTGTCTTTAAATAATAAATTTCAAAATTTATTGAGAAAAAAAGGAATGAAGGATGGATATATATAATTTAGTTCTTCTCCCTATTTTAAAAATTGGAATATGAAATAATAAAGTGAATTAGAATACAACTACTAGTCTAGATTGATTGACTATCAAAGATGGATCATTAATTACTCATAGTCACTAGAATATTAACGTAGTTCATCCAACATTTTATATTATGCCTATTTATTAAGAAGAAATTTATTTTTCATTAATAAAACATATCATCTTTATTTATCTGCATACTCAACTAACTACTATTATTCTTAAAGTACATTTTAAATAGCACCCAAATCAAAAACCATTCAGTCCATAGGTATCATCCTTCTATGACTTGATGAGTTTTCTCTATTTCCATTATTGTATGTTAATATGATTCATGATTCACTATTTTGTTTAGATTTTTAGAGT
Source organism: Viscum album (assembly GCA_963277665.1). Lineage (NCBI taxonomy): Eukaryota > Viridiplantae > Streptophyta > Magnoliopsida > Santalales > Viscaceae > Viscum > Viscum album. Next base: position 136,338,625 of record OY728155.1, on the reverse strand, counting down.
GAGAAACAAAATATATTATTGAAATTTCTGACAGGTGAACCCCCACTCACTCTCATGAAAAAAATCACCTTATTAAAACTATAAATAATTAAATGATAATAAAATACTCAATAACCTAGATTGGTGAACATTTTTTACCATGAAATAATTTATCATGATTTTTTCTGTGGTAGGTCCCATGGATCAGCCAACAAATGTTCCCCCACAAACATTTTTTATGTCAGAATAATAAAAAAAATATACAAAAGGTGGGTGAATTGTGACTTTTCAATAATATTATATAGATTCATACTTTTATCCTTATTCGTGATTTATAAAAATATATATTGTTCTCTTATTCAATTAATTTGAGAAATAGATAAATAAATAATAATAACACAAATTTTTATAGTGGTTCGAGGTGAAAAGATCCCCTAGTCCACTCCACCAACACTCTCTCAGAGAGCTAGGTAATTTTTCCTAAACATAACCTATTATCACACAACCTTAAAAATTCAATACAGGTAGGTGAAACCTTTACAATAAGCCTTTTATAGATCCTTTTAGTTATTTTTCTGTGAATAAGAAATCTATAGCCTAGTCTGAGAAGATGTTACTTCACCAATGACTGAGTCTGACCAGATGATTCTCTAACAAATCAATTGAGATTTATATAATTGAATAAATAAAATACTTTTCATAGTTTCAGAAAAAAAAAATATAGAAATTTGATGTTATACTTTAAATATAAATAAAATTGATAAATAAAATCTTCGAATAGATCTTTGTTTAAAATGATGTTCAATTAAAACAGCAACATATAAATATTAGTATTAATAATTAATCAATAATTGTCACAACACATGATTGAAACATGTATATTGAGAAAGGGTTTCTCTTATAGAATAATAGATATTTTTCATCTTTTTTATTTTTAAATAGTTCTACATTCAAAGATATATTTCACACATAATAGGAAAAATAAAAATACTCTATTTTTATCAAAAGAAACATGGCCTGTTTTCGGTTGAATAGACCCATTAATATCGCCTAAAATCATTATAATTTTTAATATAACCATTAAAATATACTCATAAAATCATTTATAAATAGTAATGATTTAATACATTGAATAAAATCCTTTTAATTAGTCATAAAATATCTATAAAAATATATTTACTTCCTATGAGACCATTACAGAAAACACAGATAATATTTCTAATTTAAAACTCCATTGTTGAACTATCAGACGTAGAGTTTCTTCACCACCACCACCACCATAATTTATTTATTAATATGGAAAATAGGTGCAGAACACAAAAAATATGAAAAATAAATAGAATATAGGAAAAAAAAGTTCTATAAAACTTAAGGGGGTTTGGAGTAATGAAGACAACATTCATCTCCTCTCACTAGGTTTACCCCCTTAGGTGGAAGGAAGTTATTTATAAAGAACCATGTAACACTTTCCTCTTGACCCACTGTGAAAGTGAGGAAGTCTAAAACCTTTTTACCATCACGCAAAGTATGTAAGACATCCATATGATTGAAAATATTTCCCCTTGAACTTATAATAATATAAGAGATAGACTGACGGGTGATATGTGTATTGTGTAGGGAATTTTAAAGAGTAATGGAATCTATCTCCATCATTATAAGTCCCATATTTCTTTATCTACATAGAACGATACCCTATAGAATTTCCTTGGATTCTTCTTGAATTAATTTTCTATGACCAAAGTACTTTTTGAGGGAAAAAATAATGTGACCCTTAGAATCATGAACCAAACCACCTCCTCGCATGGCTTCCATGCTACAGGAGCCATCTATGTTGAGTTTGGGTCCCAATGAATGGGGGTTCCATCGAACCCAATGGCCCTGAGTGGCATCAAGAAAGGGAGGATGAATTACCTACCATAAGTGGTATAAGATATGGAGCTTCATTATAGTTCATAACAAGCCTCACCATGTCTAGCAAGAGTTTCTTGGTTCAGATAACCAAAACCTTCCTTGATCATGAACCCCCGCTGAGCCTTGAAGAATCCCTTACCTACCAAATGAATAAACACCTTACTAATAGCACGATAGCTCTTAAATTTATATCATATCTAGATTATCCCACTCAATGGAACCAATGTAGGGTACCATCACATAATAATAAATTTCAAAAGTAGGGCAGACAACGTACATTTTTTTGCAATCATAGGGTTTGATCAACAATCCATTTATTCCTTAAATGTAGGGTTTTCATCCAAACATAGGGTTGATTATACATACTTTCCCAATATTGTATGGTATATGATCCATACATTTTATTCCAAATATAAGGTTCCCAAACTAGACATTATTCATACAAACATAGTGTATGAACAGTTTTCCTAAAATACTTTCAAATACATCCAGAATACTTAGACAAATATTTTAATCGGAAAATAAGATAAACATCACATCAAATATATTACTGAAAAATAATTAAAGTTATTTCATTAGTAAAATAAATAAGGGCATTTTTTAGAATAAAAATCAATAAGATCTATAGAAATTTGTTGATACAGTACATGACAAAAAATATCCCCTCTTTGATGACCAAAAAACCCTTAAAAAATTACTTATAGAAAATATAGTATTTATAAGAACAAATGAAATAATATTTTTAAAGAGATATAAAAAATTATAATTTTAATTTAAAATTAATTTATAAAGTTAAAAAATTTAATTATCATTTTTATCAGTTGATAAAATTATAAATGTTTAGCCTACCCAATTTCTCCCCCATTTTTTGATATCAAAAGAAATGTAATAGAAAATGATTTCACACTTTCAATGTATCGCATAACTATAAATAAATGTTCATAATATTCTAAGAAAAAAGTGATATTATTATTGTATTAAAATTAACATAAATAGGAAAAAAGTAACAGAAAAAATATAATATACAAAATAAATTCATTTAAAGAGTTTAGAGTACAATAAATATTTTACTGACAATTTTTAAAATGTAGGATAGTGTGAGGGTGAAAGGCAATGGTTAGATGAAGTGTATGAACATTTAAAACTATGACTATCTTGATGAATAACTTTTTTACTCTTCCAATATTCCACTAAAACCTTTTTTCACATTATTTTTAAATTTTTTAAATAAAATTATTGAATCTTGAGTAAAGGTCATGTTTTCAACCATACTTAATTTTAAAAACTCCTAAATAGTCTCTTTATACTGAAAAAACTTTGAGATCATGTCACCAAATTGATAATGAGGATTTTGTACACAAGGATATCTTGTGGTTAAATTCTCAATATGATATTTCTTAGTATCCAAAAATGAATTTAAAGATTCACTATCACACTAAATTAAATGAAGCCTATCATTAAAGGTAGACATTACTGTAGTAATTACATCCAATATTCTGATTAAATCTAGAGAAGTTTGAGGAGATGATGTAGATGCTCTGTAATTATTATTACTACTTCCTACTAATTCAAAATGACTTCCTAAATACATATTTAAATCTAAGACATTTGTTTTTGAAACTAATTATTCTCTCATATTTCCAAACTCATGTTCCATTTCACCTTGAATTGAATCAAAATCTATTTTTGAAATTCAATTTTCATTAAGTTTGAGATGTTGGACTTGAACAATTTTTAAATCTTCTCTAGGAATAGTTGATTTTATCAAATCATCAAAATATTTCTTAATAGACTCCATATCACTATGAAAATTTTAATTCGCCTCCTTAATTTTATTAAAATTGATGAATAACTCTTATATTTGATTATCAAGAGAATTAGAATATTGTTCTTCTTTATTTCATGATGTTTGTCCTCTATCAAGCACAACAAGGACAAACCTGTAATGACCCAAATTATTATAAATGAAATTTCTCACTTCTTATAGTAATGTCATATAGTATAAATCACATAAAATCACTTATAGACCATAATAAAGGGATTTTAAATGATGAATTAATGAAATAAGAAGTATTTCTATAACTTAAGGAACCTATACCAATGAAATAATAACTTGACATTAGGAATAGTAATATGGCCCTTATAAATAGTAAACCAACCAAATGAATAGTATACTCACCCATGAAAGTATAAATAAAATTTAGGTATCTTATAAGTATAAATATGATATAATTATATCATAGTATATGTAAGTAAATATTTTAAACTTTATTAATTAAGTGTTGGTATTTTTATAATTCGTAAATATTTAATAACAAATTTTTTGACTAATTTAAAAATTTAACAGAAAATTTATTTTCATAAAATGTATTTATAAATTAATATTTTGATGTATTATTATTTGAAGATAATTTTATGCGACCTTAAGTAATTTTTTAAAGTGTTATAAAATCAGTTATAATTTTAAAATTGGTATTTTCCAAGTAAATGATGATTTTAATTAAAAATTAAATTACACATATTTAGAAAATTATTTCCAAAAAATGGAGTTCATTTTTTAATTCTAAATGTATAAAAAAAATTAGAGTTAATTGTTGAGATTTTTCTGAAATACTTGAATTTTTGGTGAATAGTAAAATACAATAGTTTGCAATAAATGCTAAAAACCTGAATTTATGAGTCATTCTTGAGCCATGGATGATGTAAGTGAACATTGGTTTGAACTCAAATGCACTAATTACTTTATTTATTCACAAAAATACTCACTATTTCTAGTCTTGATAAAAATAATAAACTAATGATTGAAATAATGTGAAAACACCCCTCTCCTCCATTATAAATACCACCCCTCACCCCCTCTTCTCTTCACACCTCTAAAGCTTTGAGACTTGTCTAAATTCTACCCAATACTCTCCACTAGCCCCATCCCCACATCTAGGAGCTTCTGGTATCATCAAAATATCAAAACCTCTTCCCAAAGGTGGATCCCAAGGATGAGAGATTTATGAGGTAAAATACTCTTCCTTTTTTCTTTTAAATTAATTTTCAATCTCATTTATTTTCTTATTATATACTCAAATACCTTTATCAAAATCGAATGATAATTCTATTACCTTGAATGTAATGTAATTATATCATGTTAATGTAATATCTCATTAAAATCCTCCCACTCTCTTTTATTTTAAAAATGAAATCGTCGTCTGTGATGTGTCAATTTACCAACATCGTGGGAGATGTACTTTCATTTCCATTAAAATCCTTAAAGGATATTAATAAAATAATTAAATGGTTTAAAACAGATTTTAATGTGTATTATACAACTATTTTTATCTTATAGAAATAAAATTTATACATAATACTAAATTATAAAACAAAATGAGTTTGTTGTGGTCGAAAAACAACAAAATATAACCTAAAATGATCATCATTAGATTTTATCTAATGATTCATTCTCATGGTATATAAAAAATTCAATATAATATTATATAAACTTCTATAATATCATTAACAAAAAAATTCTTGATATTTATCCTTGTTTTGCATGATCTTCCATTCATGAATACAAGTGAAACAATCGTGAAAACTATGAAAACGAATTCTTTAGAACGACTAAATTAAATTATATAACTCATCAAAAGGCACATAAATGAACTTAATAAAACCATAATTAGTCATATTCATGTAAAAAAAGTTTTTTAATTATTAATTAATTAATATAATATGATTATACAGGATATTAAAGTGAATAAATCATTCGAACACAAGGTAATGGGGAATTCTCGAACCCAACTCTCTTTCTTTGGGTTTTCTATATTTCAACCCATTTTAAGTATGTTTATTCCATAAAAATAATTTATTCATCATTATATTATATTTTTTTGGATATAAATTTCTTCTACTTGAGTATATTACCAAGATAATGTTTTCCAAAATAACTCTTCTTTAAAAAATAGACCTTTTACTTGTCAATATTGTTTCATCTTCATTCATGATTGATGATTCATATATCAAGTATGTTATTCCCTATTTCATTTGGTAACTGGAATATTATGAATTTATTCTAAATAAATGAAACACATTCCTTTCCCTGGTTTATTTTATGTCTAATATTGATATATTTTCTATGTGGCATGTGTTTCGACCCAAGGTGGATGTTTGGGGGAATACAAAATGGTCTAAAAAATGGTAGGCATTTGTATATTATCATAGAGAATTTTACATCATGATTTTTGTTCCAACCTGATTCACATAATTATTCTTTATGGGGAAATGGATTGATCTTGTGGGTGCTGGGAAATTTATAAATTTTTTATTAAGAATTACGTGTCACAGTCGAATGGTCCTAGTGGGAAATTGCAGGGGTTAAGTATTTGTGCAATCGGTCCATTTAGGATATTATTTCCTTATATGGAATCCAATTTCTTTATTAGTGGGGCCATAAACACCCAATTGAACTTTTATCTATGATTCATGGACTTTCTTTCCAATGGAAAGCCCTTGTTGGATGGTTTTTCCAACAACACTTGAGGACTCAATTGGTCTACAGGATGGGAGGTTGGGCTCATCACACCCTTTTGGGGGGGAATTATTACCTAATATGGGACTCTATTATAGATTTAATCCATGTTTATATGTTCTTTAATCATCAATTCATTCCTGAAGAGAATATCTGTGTGTTACCCTTGGGTTACAGGATCATCATGGATATACATGGATTTGATGCCGTAGAGACAATGCTAACTTAAGCTATGTAATGAGGCCCTCTGGAGTTTATCTTCATCCAGGAGATACATAAGGTTTTTTGATGTTGGGGTTGGACCCATAACATGGTCTTCTGATATATCCTTGTGAGAGGAATTATAGCCCATGTAGCTCGGTGTCGCTTAACTAGACACATCACCTTTAAAGGTCGTGTGACGGGGACCCATCCATTTAGTTTAATGTCATGAGGTGAGGACATCTAGGTGAAATATACCTGGTCAAGACTTGGTGTGGGACTTATGTCGAGGAATCCCGAAGTGCTCAGGAGATATATGGTCTCTTAGGTGGACATGAACCTACAGAGAATATGTCCTGGAGAACATTAGGGTTGATTTAAGGGTCATATTTGGACATCAGGGAGGCTTCCCGCATATCTCGGTCAAATGGGGAATCAAAGTCCATAGAGTTCTAGAAGAATGAGAACATATACTCTAAGGAATCCCAACACAGGGGCATTGTTTATTGGGGATTACGTAGTGTTGATTCCCATTTGAGGGGACATGATTGGTGATTACACCATAGAAGAGGCCTTAGTATGGGAATTTCATTGGGAATGACTCAAGAGATCGTCCCTTGAGATCCGGTATTTAAGTAGGCATACTTCGTATCCTGGTTAGAGTATGAATCAGAGTTCTTGTAGTTGGTTTATCTTGGGGCTTACACCTTGGAGGAGGCCCATTTGGGAGAGTTGAATCAGGACATACTTCTAAAGAGGATGCCCTTTTGTTGTGGGTATAATTGGGTTAGCCCTTGGTAAAGGAACCCATTTGAGATTGGGCCATCAAGTAGGCATCCTACATATCCCAAATATGGTGGGAATTAGATTTCTTATAGTTTTTAATGGGTTGTGACTTGATTGGGGCTTACACATGGGAGATACTCGTCAGAGATAATTGATTCAAGACTTATTCCTAAAGAGGAATCCCTTTGTTAGGGACATTTTTGGTGTGACACCTTTGAAAAAGGGTACCGCTTTGAGCTCGGGCCTTCAAGAAGGCATTCTAAATATCCTAATTATAGTGGGAATCTGAGTTCTTATTGTTTGTTTATGGGTTGGTGAATGATATATCGTTACAAACTCTTTAGCTCACTTGAGTCATGCTCAGTGTGAGAAACAAGAGGGTGTGAACGATTCAACAATGGTGCACTTTCTATTCTACTCTGATGGAAAATGAGGATGACAATGGCAGAAGACATCGTGTCTACAAGCTCAATAGGAGAGGGAAAAAGAATTAGGTGTGTCAATTCCATCACTTGGTCTCATGTCAAGCTGATGGTGGGTGAGTATGCGAAAAAATGAACCTTTCAATGTGTAATTACATTGAAATTCATGTGGTTCAGATCTCGGAAGGCTAGGGCATTACCTTAGTGGGAGTTCCCTAGAATGTGTTCTGGGAAAGGGGAGGAATGTCACCGCTTGTTAGAAGGGAAAGCGATAATGATTCCTTTGACCAATTGATGTCCCTCATTGAATTGAAAAGTAAGTGATCGTCTTTGATCCCTAGAACAAGGAGGTGCATGTCAATATCCCAAGGTTGGACTTCGGGTTACAGTGGGAATGTAGACTTAGAGACATACCGGGGATCCAAAACATTGTGGGGAAAACCTTTGTGACTCATCTTACCATTGGTATGTAGACTCAGAGAGGCGCAATGATGTACCTGATGATCTGATCATACGGGTCTGGTGGCTTTGGTGGAGGCTTTGGCATGATGCCATTGGACTGGTTCGTAGAGGAGTTATGGAGGACTAGATGGTAATGGAGGGTCATGATGGGAGCTGAGGGTAATGACACCCAAAGACACCCCATTCCGCGTACTATTTTCTCATGCGGGATGGGGGAAGCCCCGTGTAGTGTACTACTATGTGAGTAGAGGGGTCGTCCGCGTATCAAAGTAGTACCCAGACCTGGGTATGGACCACTGTGTATCAATGTGATATGCAGCCCTATATATGGCATGCTTACTAGAATGTTATGCAGAGCTGGATGCAGTTCGCCAAGCTACCCTGGGTTCCATCTGCATACTGATGTAGTATGTGGTGCATGGGTCAATCCATATAGTTATACGCTATGTGGAGCGCCGAATTGAAGAATATTCCTAGAGAATGTGGTTTGTAGGGAATTCATCCATATGGGATTTATGGTTCTCGATTTCACCAATTATGCTTGCATTTCACCAATTATTATTATGTTACTTCTCTTTTGTGGTTTGTGGTGGGATATATCTACAAAGAAGTGGTTCACAGTTCTCACTTCATCAATGATTCAAAACCAAAGTTGAAATCTTCTCTGTGTCTGAATTCTCTCTTCTAGCCTCTAGGGTCACCTTCATGCTCTCTTCCATCGGCCCTTTTCCAGTTCCTCCTCCTCTCCATTTATAGAGCACTGGGGAAATCATATCTGTGAACATGCAGAACCATTTGCAGAATCCCATGAAGATATAATTCAACCCAAAGAAAACTCAGTCAACAGAGGTTTTTAGAGGCTACGGTTCACGAGACATGGTTCGTGGAACCCTACTAGCTTGCTTTATCCATGAACTTCTTAGTTCATGGGATGGTATGTGGATCACATTTCTTCATTCAATTCAGCCATCGATAGGGCTTTTGGGGGCCTGGGTTTGCTGTACATTTCCCTATTGTCCAACACCTCACGGGTTCTTCCATGTAACGATGTTTCATGGTCCATGCACACCGTGAACCTTTCCCAGTGATGGTACGCGGTACACTAAAAACTCTTTGAAATTTTTTATTTCTTCAAGTTTTGCCTCAAATATCCAGTCCATTTTTTATAAATGTTCCTTTCTGGACTCATATTAATGTTTTATTCCTTCTAAAAAGATATTGTGAGAGTATTTACTTCCCTTTTCAAAGTTTTTAGGACATTACAAATTCCCCACATCCAAATGTGGTCGGATCAGAATGAAGAGGAGACTATTTTGATGTAGAAGTGGTCCTGAACTGAATTGGTTCACAATAGATCTGGTAAGCCTGGTAGGGGGCCATGCCTATTTATAGGGGCCCAAGTCATTTTTATTTTACCACCTCTTGTGGAGAAAAGGGCTCTTGACCTTTCCACAGATTCCTTTTCTTCCTTGTACCAACATTTCTACAAAATTTGTCATCCATGAACTATTCTATACATTCCATAGACCAAATTTCCCACAGTTTCCTTTTCCTGTGAACCGAATTTGAGTTCGTGAACTATGCTATAGAATTTAAAACCTAATTTCAAACTTCCACATAGCGATATTCTTATGTGGTATTTTGGTTCCGCACAAAAAAATTTAAACTGGAAAACTAAACATTAAAATATTTTAAATCAAACTTAAAATTTCAATCGAAAGACTTGGAAGATGTGTATAGGGAGTCCTTGTTTTACACTTTATTCATTTTGTGAACCACTTAGTTCTCTGACAATGCTCCACATGCCAATGCCTCGTAGACCTTCTGCATATCAAGGTCGTACATGAGAAATGTTTTCCGCATACCGATGTAGTATGTGGGAAATGGGTTCTTTGTACCGTTCCCTAGATCAGTATGGGGAGCCCCATGCAGACATTATTTTTAACACCTTTGGACATTTTTGTGGCTTTTTTCCAAAAAAAATCTCATTGGCCTCACTTTTTGGTGACCTTTTCGGTCTTTTTGTGAAGACTGCAATGGCTCTTCCTTTGACCCTGGGGAGTGAGACTGGAAGCAGAGTGGAAATGGTTGAGAATATTTAAGAGGATATTCATTCTTACATCATCCCCTGGGAAGGTATTATCAATGATCTTCCTGCACCAGAGATCTTAATGTATTCTACATCTGTGCAACTACTGTTTTACAAATTTGGCCTTCCCGAAGAGGTTCTGTTGGAACCAGAAAACGCATTCATGTAATTCACTGAATGCTTCTATATATGATCCCATAGCATATTTCGTTCCACAAACTTTTATTTCACTAGTCTTGGAGCCCAAATGGAGTTACGGATCAGAAGTTATGGCTGTTCGAATTCAGTCTATTGGAAATGACCTTCTAGGGCAATTTTGGGGCAAAGTATGGAGTTGCGCGCAAAATATGGAATCTTGCACGAAAAATTGGATCTTACACGAAAAAAATAATATTGCATGCAAGAAAAGGATATTGTGTGTAATAAAGTAATTTTGTGTGCAACCCCATTCACAAACCCATTCCGCGCCAAATACGACGTCAAACACCCCTTTGCGCCCGCGCCCGCTACAGTTTGTGCGGAAAACCAGTTGCACACATGGAATTTTACATACAACACCTTGCACGGAAAACAACCTGCACGTGCGGAATTTTGCGCGCACTTCCTCAGGCTGAAAACCTCTTGCGCATGTGGAATTTTACGTGCACTACCTCGTGCAGAAAACCACTTGTGCGCATAGAATTTTACATGCACTGCCTTGCGCAAAAAAACCTCTTGTGCGCGTGGAAGTTTTCGCGCACTGCCTCCCTAGGTTTCGCCTATAAATACAAGTTCACCCCTTCTTTCAAGAGGCAGCCCTGGAGGTCAGTCGCCGCTCTAATGTGCATAAGTCCACATTTTCCACGCCTGCATGTAAAACTCCCCATCTTGCATGAAAAAAATCACTTTTGCGTGTAAAGGGGGAAACCCACCCAATTTTGCACTCAAAAAATTATTTTTGCATGCAACAGTGCCATGGTGCCCGATTTTTTGCGCACCAATGTTGCACCTATCCAATTGTGCGCACACCTCCCCTATTGCGCGCACATCTCCCAATTCCGCGCACACCTCCCCTATTTCACGCAATTCCTTCCATATTGCATGCATGACTGCCTATTGCGCACACATCTCCAATATTTCATGCACACCTCTCTTATTTCATGCAATTTCGTCCCTATTGTGTGCACGTCCCCCTATTGCGCACAGATCGCCCATATTGCATGTACACCTTCCCTATTGCATGAAATCCTTCCGTATTGCACGACAACCTTCCCTAATACGTGAAATAGTTCCATAGTGTCCAATCTTTCATGTACCTGTGCCACACATTTCAATATTGTGCGCATCCTATCATGAATCTAGCACATTTTATGTGCAACAGTATACAGGCCTCCTCCCACCGGCCTATATCGCGGTGGCTGCACCCCCCCCTGCTCAGGGTCAGTGTCGGGCTACGGTTCAGGCCCTCCGGGCCGGTCCCTTCACTTCTATCACTAACCCACATGAAAAATGGAGAGTCTCACCATGAACTTTTCAGGCCGGGATGTCAATATTTTCTATTGGGCACCCACCTTTCACCTATGGAATACCATGATTTGAGATACTCCTTCGGACACCATGAAACACCTTAATTCAACATATTCCTCTTGGTTCATTTCTCATGTCGTGAGTTAAGATTCTCCTCATCAATTCCCCGAGTACCTTGAGTCGAACCATTCCTCAAGAAACTCATCCAAACCCAATCACCTGACTCCTATGTCAGGATCTACTAGAAAGGGCTGCTCTTGTGTAAGTCCCAACACCATCCATTTCTAGGCGCCTTATGCCTAATAGTACTATCTACATGAATTTAAACTATAGTAATCCTTATATGATCAATATAGGATGCCTCTTTACCTATAGAAGAGATTCCTTATGCTCCAAGAATGAGATGCCAATAGTTTTATCTACATGACTATAAACTGTGGTACACCCTATGTGCCAAAAATAGGACGCCTCTTGCTCCAAACAAGAGATGCATTATGCTCCAAGAATAGGATTCCAATAGTCTTATCTACATTACTATAAACTATGGTACACCCTATGTGCTAAAAATAGGATGCATCTTGCTCCAAGAAAGAGATACCTTATTCTCCAAGCATAAGATGCCTAATACCATGATTACAGTCACGTAATTTTAGGAGCGTTGGAATCCGTTCAAACATTCCATCACTCCGCCTCATGCTTTGCGTGTCCTTTATTTGGATATTCATCCACTTCCATGTCTGAAGGGACCCCCTAATGGCCTGGTCCCATGCCGCATCATCTCACATACCGTCCTGGGCCAACTCCCCTGAAGGCTTTGGATGACACTTCGATTCAGGTCCTATGTTTCGAACACGGTCAGCAGTCAACCCTCATTTGTTGTCCCCATTTCAGGCTAACGCGATATGGATGCTGTGTTTCAAACATGGTCAACAGTTATCCTTCATCGCCACGCCACCCTCACTACGTTCCGAATGTCGGGCATGTGATTCACACTTTTCATCCCCCTTTGTTCGGACTGATTCCAACGCCCTTGGAATTATCCCTCTTGTCCACTAGTGCAAAGGCGAAGGCCTCAACCCACCAGTGGATTGGGATGCCCTCATGTCCAAACATGAGGAAGACATTACGGGAAGCTTCCTTTCGTAAGCACTATCCACCATTGCCGCTTCATAGTGGCACCCGGGAAGCTTCCTTGTGTAAGCCCCATCCACTATTTCCGCTCTATAGCGGCACCCGGGCATCTTCCTTGTATAAGTCTCATCCACCATTGCTTCTCTATAGCAGCAACCGGGTAGCATCCTTGCGTAAGCTCCATCCACTATTTCCACTCAATAGTGGAACCAGGGAAGCTTACTTGCATAAGCCCCATACACCATTACCGCTCCATAGCGGCACCCGGGCAGCATCCTCAAGTAAACCCCATCCACTATTTCCGCTCCATAGCGGCACCCGAGCAGCATCCTCGCGTAATCCCCATCAATTATTGTTGCTCTATAGAGGCACTCGGGAAACTTCCTTGCATAAGCCCCATCCACCATTGCCACTCCATAGAGGCACCTGGGAAGATTCCTTGCGTAAGCCCCATCCACCATTGCTGCTCCATAACGGCACCTGGGCAGCTTCCTTGCGTAAGCCACATCTACCATTATCGCTCCATTGTGGCACCCGGGCATCATCCTCACGTAAGCCCCATCCACTATTGTCTCTCTATAGAGGCACCCGGGCAGCTTCCTTGCATAATCCACATCCACCATTGTCGCTTCATAGTGGCACTTGGGAAGCATCCTCGCGTAAGCCCCATCCACTATGATCGCTCCATAGTGGCACCTGGGCAGCTTCCTTGTGTAAGCCCTTTCCACCATTGTCGCTCCATAGCGGCACCTGGGTAGCTTCATTGTGTAAGCCCCATCCACTATTGCCACTCCATAGTGTCACCCAAGCAGCTTTCTTACGTAATCCCCATCCACTATTGCCACTCCATAGTGGCACCAGGGCAGCTTCCTTGCGTAAGCCCCATCCGCCATTGTCACTCCATAGCGGCACCCGGGAAACATCCTCGCGTAAACCCCATTCACTATTGCCACTCCATAGTGAAACCCCAGGCAGCTTCCTTGCGTAAGCCCCATCTACCATTGTCGCTCCATAGTAGCACCTGGACAGCATCCTCACGTGAGCCCCATCCACCATTGTCGCTCTATAGCATCACTTGGGTAGCTTCCTTCCGTAAGACCCATTCACCATTTCCACTCCTTAGCGGCACCTGGGAAGTATCCATCTGTAAGCCCCACCTAGCATTCCCACTCCTTAGAGGCACCCGGGTAGCTTCCTTACATAAGCCCCATTCACTATTGCCACTCCATAGCGGCACCCGGGCAACTTCCTTGTGTAAGATCCATTCACCATTTCCGCTCCATAGCGGCACTCGAGTAGCTTCCTTACGTAAGCCCCATTCACCACCCATCATGGGCGCACCTTTTCACTGTGATCGTCAGGTCCTTGCTGCCTCCTGTTTCTCACACCGAGCATGACTCCCGTGGGCATAGAGTAGTAAGCATCGACCATGAGATCCTCTACGGGCAGCCTCGAGTGTAATCCCCACACCCAACCTAAACTACGTGGTCTTTGATATTTTCCAAGGCGAGGTACATAAGAAGCCTCTATGAGGTTCAAGACCAACAACCCATTGGTTTTGACCACCTTCACATCGGTTCCCACCACCTGAACTACGGGGTCTTTGATCCTTGCCAAGGCGAGGTACATAGGAAGCCTCCCTAAGGTTCAATCCCAACACCCCATTGGTTTCAGCCACCTTCACATCGATTCCCATCACCTGAACTATGTGGTCTTTGATCCTTTCCAAGGCGAGGTACGTAGGAAGCCTCCCTAAGGTTCAAGCCCAACACCTCATTAGTTCCGACCACCTTCACGTCGGTTCCCACCCCATCCTGAACTACGTGGTCTTTGATCCTTTCCAAGGTGAGGTACATAGGAATCCTTCCTGAGGTTCAATCCCAACACCCCATTGGTTCTGAACACCTTCACATCAGTTCCCACCCCATCCTGAACTATGTGGTATTTGATCCTTTCCAAGGCAAGGTACATAGAAAGCCTCCCTGAGGTTCAATCCCATTATCCATTAGTCCCGACCATCCTCACATCAGTTCACCAACCCCTTCTGAACTATGTGTTCTTTGATCCTTACTAAGGCAAGATATGTAGGAAGCCTCCCTAAGGTTCAAGCCCAACACCTGGTCGTTCTGAACCCCTCATCATCGGTTCTCCCAAACCCTTTCTGAACTACATGGACCTTGATCCTTGCCAAGACAAGGTACATAAGAAGCCTCCCTAAGGTACAAACCCACCATCTATTTGGGCCCCAGGTCCTCTTTCACGTCGGTTCACCCCCGTCCTGCATGACATTAAACTATGGACCTCAATAAACAGTAAGTCGTTGTTCCCCCATTCAGCGGTAATCCGTTGTTAACCTCATTCGGTAGTAAGCCGTTGAAGTCCCCAATCGACGATAAGCCATCGTCAGGTGAATTACACGGACTTTGATTCTCTTCCATGGGGATACGTAGGAAGCCTTCATGAGTTTAAATCCCAGCACCCATGTCTCATCTTGATCTATCCCTTGATCCCATGTGTTTCAGGAAGATCATTCCCTAACCCAGAGGTTCTACTTCTTTCGGGTCCCATCCATGCATCCATTCTCACTGGCCACCTCCTCAGGTGTCCCATCGTCCCACCGAACTATGTGGAATTTGATTCCCTGCCACAGGGATATGTAGGAAGTCTCTTTGAGGCTCAAGACCAATACTACCATCACCTTCATGATGGTCTCATCTCATTACCCCTCCACTCCATTCAACTCTATGTCATCCATCCTGATTCTCACCTGGGCCACCACATCCTAGTGGGATCATGTCATCCACCTCCTTACAGCACTTAGCAGTACTTGGGATGCAATTCACGCGTAAGCCCCAGCATGTATCTTGGTCGTTTTCCTTTGTGTACACCCCGATTCATCACCCCTTCGAACTATGTGGGTTTTGATCCCTGTCGTCTACACAAGGTACATAGGAAACCTCCATGAGGTTCAATCCTAGTCAATGATAAATCTTGGTGTTCCCCCATTTTGGGATGCACACTCTCTGATCCTCCCTCAGTGGTATCCAGATCAGCCTTCATGGTGTGACATCTTCGCTTTATGGGACACACCATCTTGGGTCTACTCTTATTGAGTGTTCTAGTCCATCCAACCGGTAAACATTCCAGGTGTCCCCTCCTAGGGATTTACCAATCTAATCTATATCTATGGGACATTCTGATCACACTCATTCTATCTTCGCAAGAAATTAAACTCACGACCTACCTCATGATAAACATGAGATGCCTGAGGAAACCTCAGAAGACACACCCTTAGCGTAACTGTCTATGCTAGATGTTAAAATTGTGGAATACCCTATGTTAAACATGGGAAGTAGAGAAAAAACTCAGATACATTCCTATGGCATATGATTCCCCACATTCGATGTGGGATGCCTTAGGTTCTGCACCCTTGAGATGCCCTCTTATGAGGAAGAATACAGGTTCCCTAATGTCCATGCATCCAGAGATGCCCCGACATGCCTGATGTTGTCATCTAATTCAACCGAAGGTTGCTACCATGTCAAGAACCCATGGAATTTCTTGATGGAAGTAGTGTAATTAACCTGTTTCCACAAAGATATGGCACCGGGAATGAGATTCATGAACCACGACTTAATCTTTAAGGGATACCCAGACTAGGTGATGAGTTCTGAGGAGGAATCCATGGATGGAAGAACCGACATCACATCACCCTATTTTGATCAAGGAGAAAATGTCCCTTAATAAGGAATGAATGTTGCCCACCTTTGGAAAGCGGGAATGCAGGGCAATAGCTGCTCGTCCTCCTAGACGGATGCGTGCGCCCCGGCAAAAGGGTTGGAAATAGGTTCCTTTTCCACTGAATGACTGTAATGCTCCCATTTTCCACCTAGAGACATCCCAGAGGCATGATGGGGCCAATATTTCATTGATGGGGGGAATCAGAACTGGTCCTTCTTAGGATATTTCATTAACCCTAAGGGGCTCTGTGTAGTCTCAATGAAATCATCGCTATCGCGACACTTCTTTAGAATCAATCATCTGGGAATATACTTTCATTATTAATCTTTCTCGAAACAATCATGGTGGTGGGTGGTCCAAAAAATGGGACTTATGATATGGAAGATGTTTCTTTGACGAGTCATCCTGGGCCTTCTGGGTGCATCAAATTTTCTTGGAAACCCCTGGCTAATTAGAAATGGTAAACATGCATCAGGAAGCATGGATTTCCTAGTCTGTGATCTATTCACCTAGTGATATACTGCCTGAATTTCTTAGTCATTAGTTTTCAAGCACCAACACCTTCCATCTATCTCATAGAGAGGTTGGGATTATCTTGTGGGACATCCATCAACTTGGAGGGATCCCCATTCTCAGAAATATGTATGATGAATTCCTCCTAGTGGCCAACACCTAGGAAGACATCAATCAAGTATCTCTTTTGGCAAGGAACTTATTAGTCATGGTAGGGGGACTGCTCAATCAACCCCTCTACGCCCGTTTCCTCATTTCATTCAAGGATTGGATAAGGTTTTTTTTCAAGTGAACTTGGCTAGGCCAAGGGCCCAATAGTTTCTACAAATACCAAGGTCATACGATGTGACCCTTGAGGTAGGACAATACACCACCTGAGGATACAAGATATGATCAGATATACCCCATGACCTTAGGTTGGAAATATTCTTTGATTTTTTTTGAGTGGATGGAATTTCCCCTCTCGAGACTTATATACTAGTGTCAGAGCTTGTACTCTGATGATGGTGGCCATATTAGAGGAGGGATAACCCATAAACTTGGAAATCCCCACTCTTTCCCGACAGTATGATCTCTAGGGAAGATACGGGGAGGGAGGCCCCCACATTTCTGAATCGGTACGTTCCAATTTTTATATGGTTGGATAGAAGAACACCTTTCCTGCTACGAATATCGACATACTGTAAGCGTTCCTCATTCAAATTTTCATCCATATCGCCTTAACATCACTGTTGTTCTCCCTCAATCCCTCAGTATTAATGATGCAGTCGAATTGTTGATTGATTTCTCTCACTTCTCCTTCACACCTTACTCCATGATCCATGGAGCAATGGAGGATAATGGGAAGGGTTCTCTAGTATAATTCTCATAGCTTGTTGCACTTTGGGATGAAATGTTGGTCACATGCATATACAGGATGGCCATATATGAGCTTTATACCTCTTATCGGTTCTCTAGGATATTTGGATGTGTACATGAAATCACGCCCCTCCCTCTTACCCAGATGTAGGGATAATCTCATCTCATGATTCTTCACCAATTATGGCTGATAATGATTAAAGTGGATGATATCATAGAGGTCCTAATTCCCCCATGGGGAGGATTCATCTTTTATATCATTGGAGTATTCCTAGCTATGGGAGACTTGCTACCCTAACAGGGTGCTGGGAATTCCAATTTGATAGGTTCAAAGGCCACTACTTGTTCCTTTTCTGGTTCTAACTATACTAGCTGCATCATCTTCATCCCTCCCTATAGTGAGAAGGTGTTCCATCGGCCGTCAAATGCTTTTGGAAGGGGCTTTATCTGTAGAACCCATTTTGTTAGAAAGAGATTTAGACTATTCTACTCATGTGGACACCACTGGTAGTTCTAATAGGGATGGACCCAGAAGAGTTTCCCAAAATATCCCAAATGTTGTGGCCAGTCTCCCATGTTTGGATCTAGGGGTTTAACCATCTATTAGGGGGAAAATCCCCCCTGCTTGGGTAACCTATCTTATGACCCTTCCAACTACTGCAATGATTCTTCCTATCTATATACCCATTATAGCTAGGGAGGAACAAGGTCCTGGTGCCATGAAGAGGCATCTATCTATGTGAAAATAGGTGTGACTTCAATTATGCACCATTTATGTGGAAAATCCCTTGAATAACTTAACCGGTGAAGAGGATAAATTCTAGCTGTTATTTTCTAAATTGGTCTCAGGTGGCTTCGATCACCATCGTCTACACATTCTTATACACCAGGTTGTCATAGCCTAGGAATACCTTGTTTCTTGTGAAAAAAAAACATTTCTAAATTCAATGCTTCACACCATCAGGAAATGACCTTCTGTGATGTTTCTAAGGAACTGGATCATCTGGTGGGTGAGGAGACAAGAGCTTATGGTTTGGTAACCACATAGATGGAGAAGTTGTGAGAATGTTACACTCATGTGTCTAGGATTAAGGCCCAATTGTAATTGTTAAGTGTCAATTAAAAATCCATTTAGCAGAAGGGGTGGGACCTCAGAGCTGTTATAAAGAAATAATTTTTGATGGTTGGGTTTGAATATAAACAGAGGGATACTTTAGAGCTGGCCCTTGATGGTTCACGATAGATGGTTACTGATCTTTTGGAAAGGGTGAGTAGGTTTCTGTTGTGATTTCCCTAAACTTTCTATGTACAATCCCCCTATTTTTTGGATATCATGGAGCGACTCTAGACTAAGGATGGTCCTCCCATTCTTTTCACAGAATAGAGACCAGCTTATTTTTTAGTGATTCTTCTTCATTTTTTTAACACCAATCAATCAAAATTTATCATATAAATACCATTTCGACCAAGTATTAATTTAAATAAAAACTGGTAAATCAAATCATACTCTAATTTTTGCCTGAGTTGAGGGACTTAGTGATCGTATTTTTCATGTTGCTGAGGTTTCATGGAAAACCTCACAAACATTGTGCCTTTTCATTATTACCCTAATTTTTGCCTAAGACTATTTATTATGGGATTAGTGGGTATAAATTGACTTTTTCTTGGGCTTCCCTTTGATGTTTTTCAACCTAATGAGCTTTATGCCTCTTCTAAATATTTTATTGCCTGACATTTATGCTAAAACCATACATAGAATAGGTTTAGTGAGATGATACTCGAATTTTATCTAGGGGTGCCCTTTGGGGTTTTTCACTTTGGAGAGTATTACATATTTTTCATTTTTAGTTTAAATTCCTAAAAATGATACTTATTAATGATGTTTTAGGTTGAATATATTTGACTAAAATGGATGACGAAGGGGCCCCAATTTGGGATTCATCAGTTGGGAATGTCGTAATAACTTTCAGACAAGAATGAAGGGTTTTTTCTTGACCTTGACTTAGTGATTTTTGGGTGTATATGGGGAATGGGATCCATTTTAGGCATATAGAGGTAGTAATGGACTCTCATAAGGATGAATTTTCCCTTGGTTGATGGTCATTTTGTCGAAAACATATGTAAATCCACCAGGGCATGATGTTAAAAGTCAGACAAAGGTTTATGTAGGACACTGGCCGTCCATTTATGATGGCCTAGAAAGCTTTATAACACTTTTGATTTGTTTTGAGGTTAAGGACCACTGTGGGTGGCCTATCTGGGGGGATGATATCTGAAATTATTAAGGACATTTGTATCGTATTTGATTGGAAAACCTCTCCCACATGAATGTTTCTTATGTAAAGGATGGTCAGTGAATGGTATATTTTAACGTCATACAACCAGGAAACTTAAAAATTATTTTGGGAGATCATTTTACACTAACCAAGAGATAGTAAATGATTCACTAGTTTAACTAGAAATGCTTCTCATATTTGGGAATTTGAAAGGGGAAATATGTAAACTATAATCCAGGGGGGTTTCTGAATATGGGGAGTGAGTTGTGAGATAAATTTCATACAAGAGTATAGAAACATGAAAGGACTCTCCTAAGTATGAATTTTTATTTGGTTGATGACCATTTTGTATACAACATAAGCAGATCCATTGAGGCATTACATGCAAATTCAAAAAAAGGTGCCCAAAGGACACTGGCCTTCCGCTTCGGATAGCCATGAAGGATTATGGGGATTGGGACCTTTATGGTCACAGAGTATGACTTGAGAACAGGGGAGTCCCTAAAAATGAATGGGGAAATTTCATTGGCTAAACATTACTGGGAAAACCGAAAATAAGTGGGGTATTTTATTTTTCCATGCATGGATCAAATTTGTGCATATGGATGGGGAATCTTTATTTTGTAGAATCCTTGAGAAACTGGAGGTAAATCAGGTTAGGATGTTCTGATATATCTAGGATGTGGGTGGGAAAGAGAATATAAACCATCACTTTTAGAGTTCTTGAATTAGGAGGGATGTCCCAGGGCTTGGGAGCTGTTAGGCATACCAAGGTAGGAAAGGACTATCCTGATGATGAATTTTCCTTTGGTTGATAGCTGTTTTGTAGGAAACATATGCAAAGCCACTGAGTTATGATGTTTATAGTCAAACAAAGGTGTATGTAGGACATTAGCCTTCCATATTCGATGGCCATGGAGGATTATGGGTATCCATGGTTACTCAAAGCATGGAGTTTAATGTGTGAAAGATGTGTATCCAGATACATTAGAAATATTCAATCTATGATTCACCCATAGACTTTTAGTGATGCTAGTAATGACATTGTAGGGAGGAATTTCACAACTGCTATGGCCACTTCCATAATTTGGTAAATTATTGATAGGATCTTGAGCCTCTATTGATAAACGTTTGATGACATCAAGATCTCTAGCTTCTAGAAAAGCATAATCATGAGTATGATCTTCATTTTTTTGGTTTCCTTTAGTGTTTTTTTTGTTTATGTGCTCTCTTGTAGGCAACTGGGGTAGCCTACTATTGGTAAAAACCTTCATGTACGGGTCCCTGTTTGGTTTTTTACCATGATGTCACTGGGATACACTGACGAACCTCTTGAGTTCTTGCAGGGATATATGTCTGCCCTAGAGTAGCCACCACATTGGACCAGTGTCCCCTGGTTAAAACAAGTGCTTATTCCCAATATGTTTGTACTTTTATCAAAGAATATGTTCATAGAACCTCCTGGACTAGAGCATGGATGTGGGTCTACTCTGGGGTGAATATCTAATTTTGTGGATGAATCACCCCACCTAAGGAGATGGGATCGGGGGCCCGAGTCCACAATTTTTTCCACTGAAGTAATGACGTCTTGACACGTCTGTAGGATATAGTATGGGATCTATGTATGATCCTCAATCATGGTCAATATGTGTTGAGATATTTATTTATTTGTAACATGTATGAATGACTATTCTGATATTGGGGTAGGAGTTTGTACCTTCTATGGTACTCCATGGGTTTCTAGTGGGTACTAGAAGTTCTCATTTGACGAGGTAGAGGAATGAATCTTCCACTGGATATTTTCTCTAGATTCTACCATATTTTCCTGGTGGGATTTGTATTTACGAGTAGGTATTTTCATCTACTTGTTTCTTGTTGCATTTGTCTCGCAGACTTGATTTGCATCTGCAGAGATTTGACTCTGCTCATATTTTCTTTCAACCATATTTGACTAGCAGGATTTGTTGTGGAAGGTAGGAATTGGTATCTTCCTATGGATGGCCACTTTATTTGACTGGTGGGATTTATATGTATCAGTAGTGTTATATGACTACCCATGGTTTTCCACCCTATTTAGATGACGGGATTCATGCAAATTGGTAGAGATTTTCATCTGCCTATAATTTTATGCTCTGTATAAGTGGAGGGACAAGAGAGCACTGGAAATAATTTTCATTTTTTTCATATTACGCCTCTGCATTTATGTGGAAAGATTCAGCAAGAGGGTAAGAATTGTATGCCTGCCCATTATATGCCACCATGTTTGTGTGACAGACCTCCTCCTTAGGAACTAGGGTAACAACCTATTCCTTATTATACATTTTCCACCCTCGGTGGGTAGCTCAAGGAGCCTATTTCTATTGGACTTAAGAAAGTTCCCTCGGCATGGGATCCTCTTTAGAACGAGTATATTATGTTATACGCCGATGGTGGTGATGTATTCCAATAGGAGACCTTGAGTGGGGTTTCTATGCCGCTGAGGTGATGTTGTTAGTGATGACCTCATTTTCCTCCCTTATATAAGGGAGGTATTCATTGTCATGTTCCAGGGAGAGGTTCCTGAAATGGTTTGAGATGTCCAGCGAGGTCATCCTTTACTGCATTTCCAGTAGTGACTGAAGAGGCGACTAGCTATCTTTCACCGATTAGAGGGATTTTCTTGCAGCCTCCACCGAAGGGCGAGTAACATTTTGGTGGTTCTATTTGATCTATGCATTCAAAACCCAATATTGGAGACACTGGGTAGGCGAGGGAGTCATGTTCTTTGTTTGGGACCCATCAGCCAGTGTGGTTGTTGACATGCATGTCTGAGAAAATATCTGGGATACCATTTGGATCAAAGAGAGCTCTGCGAAATGCCTGCAATATATATGACACATAAAGACAATAAAAAACCATCAAAGTATCATCTCATGATCACATTCATAATTGATAATATTTCTTAGTGATATTCTTTTTAGATTAAAGAGGCTTTTGGTGGGATAATACATCCACCTTGGTTATGGATTTACGTCGGGTACACCATATTTGTTTCGACCCGATTTTCTTCGTACTCGGGAAGATAGAATGACCTAACACATAGCAGCAGATTACATTCTATTATATATTTTCAAATAATTTTTACCATTTTATATAGACCTAATTCAGTTTCTGACCCTTTTTAGTGGGTACGATGGTTACACCAGGACTGGGTAGTGTGCCCCATTTTATATTGCGAAGGAGGTTCCACAATTGAATGGTCAGAGAAGGTGATTGAAGGTGGTCGAGTATTGTGTGAAATCAGTCTATGTTGGGTATGATATCCTCAGATGGTCTCTATCGGGGTTTTTTTTGGAGCTAGAAACACCCAACGGACCTGGTATCCATGATTCATCGTCCTGCATTTCGAAGGAAGGTTCTTTTTGGATGATGATTTGGACAGCGACAATTAAGGACTCCATTGGTCAAGAGGATAGGATCATCGCATTCTTTTGGGGTGAATTATTTCCTACTTCGAGACTCTTTTATAGATTTAAGAAATATTCATATGTTCATGAATCCTTGCTTATTTTCCAATCATTTTTCCATGAGATACCCCTAGGTTTTAAGATTAACCATATATATGCATATTTTGGGAATTATTGAGACAATTATAGTTTAAGCGGTATGATGAGGTGCTCTGGAGTGTATCTTCATCTAAGGAGGATGGTTGTTTCTTCAATATCAGGATCAAAACTAGTATATGGGCATCCTATGTGTCCTCATGATAGGTAAAAGAACCCACGTAGTTCAGTTTATGTTGGGGCTTATACTGTAAAAGAGGCCATGTTTTTGGGGGCCTGATTGGGGCTTAACCTTTAGAAAGGAAGCCGCCCATTTGAGGTCGGTCCTTCAGAAGAGTGTCCTACGCATCTTAGCTAAAGAAGGAATCAGAGTTCTCTTAGTTCATTTTAAAGATAGTGTATGGTTGGGGCCTACGCATGGGAGTCTCCCATTTAAGATCTGGATTTCATACATGCATCCGTTGTATCCTTCTTAGAGTAAGAATCAGTGTTCTTATAGTTCATTTTAATGATTGTCTATTGTTGGGTCTTATGCATGGGAGCCACCCATTTGATCATGGGCATTCAGACATATGTTTTAAGTATCCTATTTAGAGAAAGAATAGGAGTTCTCATAGTTTATTTTAAATATGGTGTATGGTTGGGGCTTATGCATGGGAGCTACCCATTTGAGCTCAGTCCATTAGACAGGTGTCCTACATATCTTGTTTAGAGAAGGAATCAGAGTTCTTGTAGTTCATTGCAGGGTTGTGACTTGATTGGGGATTACACATGGGAGCTACCCATTTGGAGGGGGCATAATCTCTCCTTTCATTGATGATATTATATGGAGCTCGGACCTAGATAGAGTCTTTCTACGTATCACAGTTATGTTGGGAATTAGAGTTCTCGTATTTCATGACTTGGTTGTGCAAATTTTGTATCATCGCGAACCTATAATCCCATAGGAGTCATGATCGGTGTGAGAAGCAAGAGGTTTTGAAAGATTCAACAAAGGTACACTTTATATTCTCTGTTGAGGGAAAAGAAGGAGGGAGATGGTGGAAAAGGGTTCATCTAGGAGACCAATGGGGGAGGGAAAGGGGATTTGAATGTTTCATCCCCTCACCCGTATTGATGTCCAGGATAGTTACCTATGGAGAGATATCTGGACACATCCCAAACCGAGCTAGAGAGGGGAGAAAGCACCACCTCCCCTAAAAAGGCTAAGGGATTACCTAAGGAGGAGTTCCCTGAAACGGGCTCTGTGAGAGGGGAAGAACATCATCCCTTATCAAATGAGGAGGAAAGCATGATCTCTACACTTGTCACCGGTGCTCATGGAAAGGAAAGTCCAGTTAATACCCTTAGTCCCTGGAATGGGGAGGTTCACTTCAGCGTCCCAAGGATGGACTCTGAGTTAACTTGAGAATTTATACCTAAGGATGCCCCAGGGGTTTGAACCATTGTGGGGAACGCCTTTGTGCCTCCTCTTACCTCGGGTATGTAGACTCAGAAGGGCACCTTGATGCGCCTGATAGTCTGGTCATACAGGTATGGTGGCTTTGGAAGAGACTTTTTCATTATGCAGGTGGACTGGTTAGTGGAGGGTCCATAGAGGATGTGATGGGAATATAATGAAAATCTTTGAACTTGAAGGTGGAAAACCCGAAACCCCCCATTCCACGTACCATTTTCTCATGTGGGATGAGGGATTCCCAGCATAGTGTACTGCTATATGGGTGAAGGGGTATTTCGTGTACCAAAGTGGTATATAGACCTAAATGTAATCCCCCACCTACTATGGTGGTATGTAGTGTCAGGTTACATCCACATAGTGTGGTTCTATGTGGCGTAAGGTCTTGTCTACATAGGGATGCGCTACACGGTTCACCAGAATGAAGGAGGGGCACAACGCCTCCGATTCGCGGTAAGTTCATCCATGAACGGTCTATGGTTTTAATTTGACCAATTAGGTTCTCGTCTAGTTGATTATTTTTAATTTTCCTTCTTTTTATCATTCAATACAAGTTTATACCTACTGAAAAATGGTTCATGCTCCTTCTTTGATCATTATCCTTTGAATTCTTTCATCCATACTCTCTGAATGCTCGAAGTCTAATTTATCTAGCATCAAACGTATCTCATTCTCCAATTTTTTTTCTATGTGTATTTTTTTCCCCTGGTGGTCGTTTTATAGAGTGTTGGGAAACCTGTATCTATAGGAAAACAACGCTTTTTTTTGGAAGCCCATGGAGGGATCATCCGACCCACAAGAAACTTGATCAATCGAGGTTCACGGTGTTCCGGTTTGCAATGACAAAAATCACTACCTCAATGTAGAGACCCAAAGCCTGAAGTACATGGACATTACATTACTTTTTCGGAATACTTGGTACATAACAAAAACACACACACAAGGATCGTAATAGTTTAGTGTCTTTGGAAACTCGGAATATAATCTTCTAATCGTGGTGAAAGATCTTCAACATCTCCCATAAAGATCTTCCTTTTTTTTACCTAAAACCTTTCTTTATATCCTGGGGAAAAGAAAACACAAAAGGGTGAGCTCAAATGCTCAGTAAGGGTAAACAAAAGAAATATCAATCACATCATATTCATATGAACATAACATTTTGGAAATCTTAACCTGCAAAAGAGAGCATAATTTCATAACATGGGATAAATCATAGTAGTGAAATGAAATCCCAATAATCATAACTTAAAACATAAAACTTTGTGCCATACACACATAATCATAGAGAATCATATCTTATTAGTCAAGACTCATTGCCAAAACTATATTAGTGGACAAAGTCCATTTCTGAACCGAGTCACCCTCGTTTCAGTCCTGTTTCACTGAACCGGTATAACCTACCATTCCAGCCATGTCTATCTCATGAGATATAAAATCTTTACCCAATGCATTGGAGGGAGATATAGGTCCCACCCATCTCATAATGATACCATTCTTATGTGTGCCACAAAATCATAAACCATACATCATAGCATAACCCATGTAATAAAAATGGGAATCTTGAACCTCATGACATCATAAAACAATTCATATAAGATAAAGGAATTCATAAAAATAATTCCATCACAACATAGTCAAATCAATGTAATAATAGGGATAGAAACAGAACCCTTTATTATCTTAGATGGAAAATAATTTTGATAAAAACACTTGAACTCCATTCTTGAGGAAAATATCATTTCTTCTTCAAAAACACTTTTCCTTTCATAACATGTCATACAATTCTAAACTAAAATAAGTTGATTAAAAATAAACTTGAAAACTTGTAAAGTAAGCTTCTTGGAAATAATGTTTTAAAAATCCATTCATGCCATATAAGTTAAAAAAACATTATTCTCATACTTTTGTCGGAAAAGTCAAAAAGTACCTCGTATGAAAAATGACAAAAGATTCCTTTCATATCTTTTACTAAAAACTCACCGAAGGGTAAAATTGGATATAAACTATTGTATAATGATGTAAATATTACATATTGAGGAAACATGTATGTGGATGATAAAATGCACCCCAGTAAATTCCAAAGTATAAACAATCTTGGATAAAAATGAGATTGTGATATTTCCCTTACCTTAGGTCCAATTTGCTTCGTAAGTGTCCGAACCTCCTATATAATGATTTAAATAATGTCATTGACTTATTATAGAATCATATTCACTGTTATTATATCATATATGGTTCACTTATGACTTTATATTACCCGTTCTTTTGTAAATTCATGTTAAAGTAGCGTTTTGGGTAAAATCGTCTCATTTGTCGTTCGTGTTTTAACTTGTAATTATTCATATGATTACTTAGATCATGATTACTTAATTACAGAATATAAAACATAATTTATATATAATATATATTCAGAATATACATATATATAATGGATCAATAAATAGAAAGAAATACACCGTTCATGGAGACGGTAGGCCGTACGTACGCAAGAAACGCTGTTTTCTTTTCCTTATTGAGTTGAATGGAATTAAGTAGATGACATACATATATATACACATAAATACAGTATCATTATTATGTCATATATTTCATTATTACTTATTATATATACTTTATAATCATTCATTAATGGTTAAAGTGGAGAATGAATCTCATCGCGTCGTGGAGACGGTAGTCCGTACGTACGCATGAGCGATGATATCGTTCTCATGATCGTGGGACTGTATTGGAGTGTATGTATACTATTTCAGAATCAATATCACTTTTAAATAATCATATATAGTCATTATTTACACCATTATACCCATCCAATTAAGGTGGTGGTGGAAAATAGATTACACCACGGCGTGGAGACGATATTTCGTACGTACGCACCCGCGGTGATTTCCTTTTTCCGTAGGATGGATAGAAGGTTAATTAGAGTTGTTTCATATTTATAATAACATATCATTATAAGAAATAATGATGTTATTACTTTATCATGAAACAACTAAATAAGTAGAAGTTGAAGAAGAAAGAAATTGAAAAAGATCGGTAATGGATATTACCTCTTTTTGACGCGCCTTCACTTAACCTCCACTTAAAGAATTGAGGATGGTCTTTGAAGAAGACCAGGACCTCTAGGAAGATACTAGGGAAGTGTAGAAGAGATTTTTTCAGGGGTTTTCCAAGCTTTAATGCTCAAATTGGTGTGAGGAGGAGAGGGAGGAGGTTCCCTTTTATAAGGGAGGAGAGGGGCACCTTAGGAAAATCTCAAAATATTATTTTATATTAAGGTCAAATTCGGTTTATAATGGTTCCAAAGGGTCTTATTTAGAAGATAAAGTGGGGATGGGTCAAAATCCTCTCATAAAATAGGATTTAGACAAGTTTAGGTTATTATTTTAACCTTATCAATTAGATTTAACTCTAAGTTAAATAATTTAACTTTTACCGTGTCTTTCTATTTTCTTACACTATATGGTTAATAAACTTACCATAACAAGCCAAAAGAACCCCAAGTTGTTTATTATTAATATATCTATCCTTATATAAGTCATTTGGACGAACCTTAGATTTTTAGGAATTAAATAATAATTAATAATATAATATTTGTTTTAAAAACTAATTTATGTCAATTTTGACACTATTTGGTACATGATTTTTATGAAATTCATACCAGAATGATAAGTTCTAACCAAGTTACTTATATCAACAATAACATGTCATATTAACCTATAAAATCAATGTAAGTCATAAAAAGTCTCAAATTACATTTATTTGGGCATTTATAACATCAATTATGTCAATATTTCATTAATAAGACAATTACTGCATCATCTTTGTGTCATAATAAATGATAATTATTTAATCCCTAAAAATTATAAATAAATTCCTATGATTTAGATAATTGTATTAGATTTCTGGAGACTATTCATGTTCGAAGGTTCATGAATTTTATCACTAAATTAAAATTATTATACTTATAAGATTTAAGAAAGTGACATGTTGTCACATTCTTTGGTTTTAATAATAATTAAAATTTTTTCATGGAAAAAAGTTCATAAAATGAATCTAATCCGACCCTTAGGTTATATGGGTATACTTTTAGCCATACAATAGGATTTTTCCAAGTGTTAGGGTAATTTTATAATCTTATATTTACCCTTAATTACCTGATTTACCTTTAACTATAGTAAATAAAATTTACCGTAGTTACTATTCACAATGCCCAAAAATAAAAAGTAGCTTATTAACATAATTTGGACCCACTGATTCCAAATATGGAATCCATTTTTCGAAATTCAATACACAAAATATGCAGAAATTAAATTAAAATTAATCCCGTTGTCGAAAGAAAACGGGGTTTTCTTTAAAACATTGCAAAAGATTGAATTGATTTAACCTACGAATTCAAGGTAAAATCAATGCTAATGAAATACATTATATTAAATGGTAAAAATATATTCTATTTATACTTTAAAACCATTCAATATTATAATTTAACCACATAATATATTACGATGAAAAAAAGTTGTTTTTAATTAAAATATAGTGTGTTTTTACTATTCATTAAAATATGAAAGTTATCGGAAAAATATCAAAACTTTATCTAATGTAAATTTTTATATCCTGATTCAAAAGAAGAATTTTATTTTGTCAAATTGAACTTATAAACATGTCAAAAACTAGATTTAAAGTGGGTGTGCCATCAAAAGGCGGCAAAACTGCATTTTTTGAAAAATACTTATTTTACCTGAAAAATTTATTTTGTTCTTATACCATGTTCTAGAAGTGTGTAAGATGAATAATAATGTTATAAAATTCAAAATTTAGTTAACACTATTCATAACGGCTAGTTCATAACAATATTATAATAATATATCGTTGTTTAGTAAAACTCGATATTGCGTACAACACACGCTATCGAGGAAGGTCACGATTGCATGTAATGCAAGCCAACTTAGGGTTGCGTGTTGTGAAAGAATCCTTCATTGTTTCGTATAACAGAATCCAAACATATTTCATTTATACATTTAATATATATATATATATACTCAATGTTGCGTAGAATAACTATTATCAAAATTGTGTGTAACACGATCCAAGAATAGTGTTGCGTATACTGCAAGCTAATACGGTGTTGCGTATAGCGCAAGGTAATCTTGGTGTAGCACAAGACATTAATGAAATTAAAAGAATATTTTTCATAAAATCTCGGGGTGTTACATTCTACCCCCCTTACAATGAATTTCTCCCTAGAAATTCGTCGGGGTTATAAATGGTTTACTATTCGAAAGTTTCTTTAATAGAAACCCACATCGTAAAAAGGAATACCAAAACCAATCTTTAAAAACAAAAGTATGAAATGTAACGGTTACCCAAATAAACTAATCACTGGGTTTCCACATAGGTGAAAATATGGATATGGAAGAGAAATCTAACCATCATGTTCTGACGGAGAGTGGTAGAGAACATGGCTATGGAAAATCCAGAACTCACAAAGCCATAAATTTGTGACGATCTATGGTATCATCTGATTCATCAGATATAAGAGCACTAGGACAACATTTTTGGTTTTCAAGATCATTTCCCTAAATTTGATGAATTAAAAGAAATAATTGCATGATTTTGGTACAATCTCACTATTGTTTGTCAATTGAACAATTTCCACTTCATCCCTTAAAGAAATGAAGTTGAATTTGTTATTCGTGATGTGTTAGCAGAACATGTGATAGAATGATGGGTCATTCCATCTCTTTCAAACAAAAGGTTAGAAAACGTTATAAGTCCATCTTATGGTTAGATTAATCGTATATGGTTCCAAAAATGAACTTAGACTTCATATATCATACCGCTTAATAAAATAAAACTAGTTTCTACTGAACAGGGACTTCCTATAAGCCAGTGGTAGGTGATAAAGGCCAGTCGCACTTCGGTTGGGGGTTTGATTCCCACAGCCATGTCCGACGCGATGGGTTGTCGCCCGTCCTGCAGGTTGTCCTTTTTCTAAAGCTATATTACTATAACATCCCATCAACAATATCAAAAAAAAGTTTTATCCATAAACAATACTAACTTATGTCCAACATAATCCATTCCAATCTTTAGGCTTATCTAAAATACTTCGGTCCAAGCTCATAGTATAAAGAAAATTATCACGTGAATGCCATCATTTATCCCCCATATATAATAAGATATATCTTGTTGGTCAAATTACAAACATGTGAATACCTTAATCATGTATTCTCTTGAAGAATGAATACCCATTGAACCTTAGTGAAAACATGAATGCAGTTAAAAGTTAACACTTTACACAAACCAAAATCCTCAAAATTCTATATAATAAAACCATGATATCACTTAGTCCTTATATCAATCATGAGCTCATGAATACTGTCAAACATATTAGATTCTCTTTATCCCTTCATTATGTGCATATCATCTGCTTTCCGAAAATATTTCAATCACTTTTCATGGTTACCGATGCCATAAAATTATTGAAAACCACAATATACCAAAACATAAATATTCCAATATTCCACGATACTATATACAACATTATTCTAGAATCCCATTACATAAACACTTAATCATTTCACCACATTGTTGTCATATACAACTTCGCCAATGGTGATCGCATGTGACTTCCCTTTGTCCTTTTCCTTAAGTGGTTGCTCATGTTTATCATCACTAACCCTTGAATTAGGGAATTTATTAGCATAATGCCCCATTTCCTTGCACTTGAAGCATTGAAGTGTTGTTGGTGCGTTCTCTGCAGTCTTTTCTTTATTCACATCATTAGAAACCCTTTTTCCATTACTTCGACACTCAGCTGCTCGATGAACTTCTTTTTCACACTTAAAACATTTTCTAGTCCCTTTAAGACAATCTCCACCATGCTTCTTTCCACACTTTGACCATAAGGAAACATTCATCTTCTTTTCACCATTATTCTGAGATTTCTCCTTGAACTCCATCTTTCATTTCTTGTCAAAACTATGAGATGGATAAGTAACACCAACTTCCATTTCTACCTTGATAGCACAACGCACAATTTCTTCATAGCTATTGAAGTCTCTTATAGCTAATGCCCTTCAAAGATTTGGTTTTAAGCCACTGAAGAATCGATCAACTTTACTTTCAGGTTGGATGATAAATCCAGATGCATACCTTGCAAGCCTTGTAAAATTCGCTTCGTATATACCAACAGATTCATCATCCTTTTTCTTTAGTTCAAGAAACTCCTTCTCCATCTTTGTTCGAAGAATATGAGGGAAGTACTTATTGAAAAATAAGTTCTTGAACTCGTCCCATTCCATGGACTCAATTTCATCTCTTTGCCTCGTATTCTTGATAAGATTCCACCATTGATCAGCTTCACCTTCCAAACGATATACTGCTAAGTTGACTTTATCATGTTCAGAACATTGAAGAACTGAAAATATCTTTTCAGTGGTACTGATCCATTCTTCAGCAACAAGTGGATCAGAAGACCCACTGAAAGAAGGTGGACGTTGCCTCATGAAGGACTCAATAGAATATTGTTCCCTTCTCTGCTCATTTGGAAGTCCAGAATGATTCATAGCTTGTGTAAGTATAGCAATAAGATTTTGCACTCCATCTCCCATAACATTTGTTTGTTCAGGAGGACAATCATTGCATTGTCCATTGCATTAATCAACACGGTTCCTTCGGGTTCCAGCCATCGTCTAAAACCCAAAAAGAATAGTGTGAGAGGCAAAAAATCATGCTAGGGAAAACAACATAATAAAGGGGGAGTACCTTCAATATCTAACATCTTAGGTTTAATTCTATGATCGTTAGCGTAATTCTAGTACTATAACCTATACGTATACTTAACCTTAGGGACATCCCTAGACATACCTTAGAAATATCTCTAGGGATCTCACTAAAGTTCTCGCATCCTAGTTTCCAAAGGTTAACTAAACCTTTCCTCTTATACCAACTGTAGAGACTCGAAGCCTAACGTACATGGACATTACATTACTTTTGCGGAATACTTAGTACATAACAAAAACACACACACAAGGATCGTAATAGTTTAGTGTCTTTGGAAACACGGAATATAATCTTCTAATCGTGGTGAAAGATCTTCAACATCTCCCATAAAGATCTTCCTTTTTTTTACCTAAAACCTTTCTTTATATCCTCGGGAAAAGAAAACATAAAAGGGTGAGCTCAAATGCTCAGTAAGGGTAAACAAAAGAAATATCAATCACATCATATTCATATGAACATAACATTTTGGAAATCTTAACCTGCAAAAGAGAGCATAATTTCATAACATGGGATAAATCATAGTAGTGAAATGAAATCCCAATAATCATAACTTAAAACATTAAACTTTGTGGCATACACACATAATCATAGAGAATCATATCTTATTAGTCAAGACTCATTGCCAAGACTATCTTAGTGGACAAAGTCCATTTCTGAACCGAGTCACCCTCATTTTAGTCCTGTTTCACTGAACCGGTATAACCTACCATTCCCGCCATGTCTATCTCATGAGATATTAAATCTTTACCCAATTCATTGGAGGGAGATATAGGTCCCACCCATCTCATAATGATACCATTCTTATGTGTTCCACAAAATCATAAACCATACATCATAGCATAACCCATGTAATAAAAATGGGAATCTTGAACCTCATGACATCATAAAACAATTCATATAAGATAAAGGAATTCATAAAAATAATTCCATCACAACATATTAAAATCAATGTAATAATAGGGATAGAAATAGAACCATTTATTATCTTAGATGGAAAATAATTTTGATAAAACACTTGAACTCCATTCTTGAGGAAAATATCCTTTCTTCTTCAAAAACACTTTTCCTTTCATAACATGTCATACAATTCTAAACTAAAATAAGTTGATTAAAAATAAACTTGAAAACTTGTAAAGGAAGCTTCTTGGAAATAATTTTTTAAAAATCCATTCATGCCGTATAAGTTAAAAAAAACATTCTTCTCGTACTTTTGTCGGAAAAGTCAAAAAGTACCTCGTACGAAAAACGACAAAAGATTCATTTCATATCTTTTACTAAAAACTCACCGAAGGGTAAAATTGGATATAAACTATTTTATAATGATTTAAATATTAAATATTGAGGAAAAATGTATGTGGATGATAAAATTCACCCCAGTAAATTCCAATGTATAAACAATCTCGGATAAAAATGAGATTGTGATATTTCCCTTACCTTAGGTCCGATTTGCTTCGTAAGTGTCCAAAACTCCTGTATAATGATTTAAATAATGTCATTGACTTATTATAGAATCATATTAACTGTTATTATGTCATATATGGTTCACTTATGACTTTATATTACCCGTTCTTTTGTAAATTCATGTTAAAGTAGCGTTTTGGGTAAAATCGTCTCATTTGTCGTTCGTGTTTTAACTTGTAATTATTCATATGATTACTTAGATCATGATTACTTAATTCCAGAATATAAAACATGATTTATATATAATATATATTCATAATATACATATATATAATGGATCGATAAATGGAAAGAAATACACCGTTCATGGAGACGGTAGGCCGTACGTACGCATGAATGCTGTTTTCTTTTCCTTATTGAGTTGAATGGAATTAAGTAGATGAAATACATATATATACACATAAATCCAGTATCATTATTATGTCATATATTTCATGATTACTTATTATATATACTTTATAATCATTCATGAATGGTTAAAGTGGAGAATGAATCTCATCGCGTCGTGGAGACGGTAGTCCGTACGTACGCACGAGCGATGATATCGTTCTCATGATCGTGGGACTGTATTGGAGTGTATGTATACTATTTCAGAATCAATATCACTTTAAAATAATCATATATAGTCATTATTTACACCATTATACCCATCCAAGTAAGGTGGTGGTGGAAAATAGATTACACCACGGCGTGGAGACGGTATTCCGTACGTACGCACGCGCGGTGATTTCCTTTTTCCGTAGGATGGATAGAAAGTTAATTATAGTTGTTTCATTTTTATAATAACATATCATTATATAATAAATACTTATGTTATTACTTTATCATGAAACAACTAAATAAGTAGAAGTTGAAGAAGAAAGAAATTGAAAAAGATCGGTAATGGATATTACCTCTTTTTGACGCGCCTTCACTTAACCTCCACTTAAAGAACTAAGGATGGTCTTTGAAGAAGACCAGGACCTCTAGGAAGATACTAGGGAAGTGGAGAAGAGATTTTTTCAGGGGTTTTCCGAGCTTGAATGCTCAAATTGGTGTGAGGAGGAGAGGGAGGAGGTGCCCTTTTATAAGGGAGGAGAGGGGCACCTTAGGAAAATCTCAAAATATTATTTTATATTATGGTCAAATTCGGTTTATAATGGTTCCAAAGGGTCTTATTTAGAAGATAAAGTGGGGATGGGTCTAAATACTCTCATCCAATAGTATTTAGACAAGTTTAGGTTATTATTTTAACCTTATCAATTAGATTTAACTCTAAGTTAAATAATTTAACTTTTACCATGTCTTTTTGTTTTCTTACACTATATGGTTAATAAACTTACCATAACATGCCAAACGAACCCCAAGTTGTTTATTATTAATATATCTATCCTTATCTAAGTAATTTGGGCAAGCCTTAGATTTTTAGGAATTAAATAACAATTAATAATATAATATTTTTTTTAAAAACTAATTTATGTCAATTTTGACACTATTTGGTACATGATTTTTATGAAATTCATAACAGAATGATAAGTTTGAACCAAGTTACTTATATCAACAATAACATGTCATATTAACCTATAAAATCAATGTAATTCATAAAAAGTCTCAAATTACATTTATTTGGGCATTTATAACATCAATTATGTCAATATTTCATTAATAAGACAATTACTGCATCATCTTTGTGTCATAATAAATGATAATTATTTAATCCCTAAAAATTATAAATAAATTCCTATGATGTATATAATTGTATTATATTTCTTGAGACTATTCATGTTCTAAGTTTCATGAAGTTTATCACTAAATTAAAATTATTATACTTATAAGATTTAAGAAAGTGACATGTTGTCACATTCTTTCGTTTTAATAATAATTAAATTATTTTCATGGACAAAAGTCCATAAAATGAATCTAATACAACCCTTAGGTTATATGGGTATACTTTTAGCCATCCAATAGGATTTTTTCAAGTTTTAGGGTAATTTTATAATCTTATATTTACCCTTAATTACCTAATTTACCTTTAACTATAGTAAATAAAATTTACCGTAGTTACTATTCACAATGCCCAAAAATAAAAATTAGCTTATTAACATAATTTGGACCCACTGATTCCAAATATGGAATCCATTTTTTCAAATTCAATACACAAAATATTCAGAAATTAAATTAAAATTAATCCCGTTGTCGAAAGAAAACAGGTTTTTCTTTAAAACATTGCAAAAGATTGAATTGATTTAACCTACGAATTCAAGGTAAAATCAATGCTAATGACATACATTATATTAAATGGTAAAAATATATTCTATTTATACTTTAAAACCATTAAATATTATAATTTAACCACATAAGATATTACGATGAAAAAAATTTGTTTTTAATTAAAATATAGCGTGTTTTTACTATTCATTAAAATATGAAAGTTATCGGAAAAATATCAAAACTTTATCTAATGTAAATTTTTATATCCTGATTCAAAAGAAGAATTTTATTTTGTCAAATTGAACTTATAAACATTTCAAAAACTATATTTAAAGTGGGTGCGCCATCAAAAGGCGGCAAAACTGCATTTTTTGAAAAATACTTATTTTACCCGAAAAATTTATTTTGTTCTTATACCATGTTCTAGAAGTGTGTAAGATGAATAATAATGTTATAAAATTCAAAATTTAGTTAACAATATTCATAATGGCTAGTTAATAACAATATTATAATAATATATCGTTGTTTAGTAAAACTCGGCATTGCGTACAACACACGCTATCAAGGAAAGTCGCGATTGCGTGTAATGCAAGCCAAGTCAGGGTTGCGTGTTGTGAAAGAATCCTTCGTTGTTTCGTATAACAGAATCCAACCATATTTCATTTATACATTGAATATATATATATATATATACTCAATGTTACGTAGAATAACTATTATCAAAATTGTGTGTAACACGATCCAAGAATAGTGTTGTGTATACTGCAAGCTAATACGGTGTTGCGTATAGCGCAAGGTAATCTTAGTGTAGCACAAGACATTAATGAAATTAAAAGAATATTTTTCATAAAATCTTGGGGTGTTACACTCAATCCCACAAAATGATGTGATTCACATGACACTTCCAACCTCAGATCTTCCAAAAAATGCTTAGTCTGTGGTGATGGTATGTAGGGATTTACTTCTTCATAACATTTTCATCAACAACATAGTTTACGGTGCCTTGGTTTGTTATTTTCATCTCATCTGCAAACATCTTGGTTCACCATCCAATGCTTCACAGGCCAACGTTTCATATTTTGTCCATGTACCACTTGGTTCATGTCATCACCTTCAATGGACCTTTCTCGGTAAAGAGTATGTGGACAATTTTTGGTCCTCATTAAAATTGGATTTCATAAATATTATCCTCAAATATTCATCCCAATATTCATCTCTTTCCTTTATCAAATTTGTGTGAGTATTTTCTTTCCCCTTGAAATTTTTTTGGGACCCTACAATCCTTGTGGTGTAATGATTTTATGTTATTTATCTTTAAAATGATGTAATATTATGTTAATGAAAAATCAGTGTCACTATAATACCCTTATCTTTCTCACTTGAAGAGGATGAGATATTCTCAAGAATATATATTTTCTCAGAAGAAGAAGAAATAAAATTTTATAAAGAATTTGCAACAACAGAGAATTTTGGATTCTCAATTGACCTAGTAGGTTCAACTACTGATGTTTGTTCTTTCTCATATAATTTATAAGGTTCTTCAACTTGTTATTTTTTTATCTTCTTGATCATCTTTATGTTCTTCCTAATTCTCAGGTTACTATTCCACATGAGTGATTGAGACTCTTAAAAATACTAGATGATAAACTTTTCTGGTTTCAACATCTTCATCCTTGGGTGTCTAAACATTAGGTTACACTCTTTTTCTAGGTCATGTTACAAGAGCCTCATTCAACACTTCATTCGAATCTTCTTCAAGATATTTATAAACATATCATTAATCTTCTGGATTAGATGCATCATATATGAGTCCTATTTTTTTTTGTTAAAAAAACCTCTATTATAGATTCTCGAACTTCTTCTGCATTCATATGAACTGATCCAGCTGATTTTTTATTTCATTTCCCCCCTGAGCAGTTGGACCAGATTCTTGTTGGTCTTCGACACCAATAGGTAGAAATATCCCTTTTATTGTAATACAGAATATAACTATATTCCTAAAAGTTCAACCATTCATATTGTTACTATAATGATACCTAGTTCAAATTTCTACACCTCGAACCATTCATTTTTTATAAAAAAGAAATAAACAATTCATCTAAATGGATAAAAATAAATGCTTGCCTCCTCTTGGAAATAATGATGCATGTGTCAGACCATATATCTGGGGAAATTAAAACTTTATATCACCCACCATTAAAAATATTATATACATATTGGGATAATGAATCTTTTATAAATTAGTAATTCTCAGAACTATTGATGATTGAATTAATTTGACTAGCACCTTATGGTCAACCTCAATATCCTTTATAAACGTCAGAGTTATCTAAAATAGAAGACATAATATCTTTAGATATATGTTATTGGTTTCCAATGGATCACAGTTCGAAGTAAAAAAGACCTTCATGGGGAAACTGAAAAACATTTGAAATTTCTACATATGAAATTGAAAATTCCTTATCATATACATTTGAAATGATGACATCGTCTATGTCTCCAAAACTGAACTGACATTTTTTATAAAACACCAATACATCTATGAAAAAAATATCCGTATTTTATTTATTGAAAATGAATTATAAAACTTGAAAAGATATAACATTATTCAATATAATATTATTTTGATAAAACCATTATAAATCTATAACTTTTCCTTGAATAATTTTTCTGAAGGTGGCATGTTGACGCTTTGATTCTTGTGGTTGGCCTTCATCTATCTTATTTTTCTTCAAAAATACTGAAAATCATAAGGATTTACATTTTTATTATAGGATATTGAAGGAAAAAAAGAGCTCTTGAAGTCAAAAGTGTTTGAATATAGAGGACTATTGAGAGAGAGAGAGAGAGTTTTAAAAGTTTTGGGTGATGTATGATTTAGTTTCTCGAGTGAAATACTCAATGAAATCATAATTTAATTTCTGAAAAGAAATTATTTAAAAAATAATAATAAATTCTCATTTTATTTAAAAAATTAGTAAATAAATAATATTTAAACATGATAAGGAAAAAATGAATAAAAAAATAATGAAAAAAATTAATAAATAATTATTTAAAAATAATTATTTATAACCCCACCTTAATAAATTCAAAACATGCATTGGTAAGTGGTTTAATGAAAATATCAGAATGTTGATATTTATTATTTAAAAAATCTAATGAAATATAATTTTTAAGAACACAATCTCATAGAAAATGATGTCTTACATTAATATTCTTAGATCCAGCATGACTAATAGAATTTCTAAAATTTTAATTCAACTAGTATTATCAAACAAAATTGGAATATTATTGATATTAAGTAAAAATTTCACTAAAGTGTGTGTCATCCACAACACATGTGCATAAAAACTGCAAGATGATATATATTCTACCTTAGATGTTGATAGAGCAGCTGAATACTTCTTTCTAATTGATAATGAATCTAATGACATCCCTAAAAAGTGACAAGTTCCTGATGTACTTTTTTATCTAATCTGCATCCTCTAAAATTAGCATCTAAATATGAAATTAAATTAAAATTAGAATGTTTTGGATAAAGTAGAGATTGAAAAATAGTTCATTTTAAATATCTAAAAATTATTTTAACATCAGTAAGATGAGATTCTTTTTTCATTTGATTTAAATATAGCACATAAGAAAAACTAAAAACCTAATATATGGTATACCAGAGTTAAGATATAATACACTACCAATAATACCTCTATATTACTTTTTATCAATAGGATTTCCAGCTTCCTCAAAATCAATTTTGATATTGGTACACATGGGTATTGTATAGGTCATTCTGTTTTCAAGACCAAATTTTTTCAATATGTCAATAATATATTTAATTTTATTTAAGAAATTTCCATAATATTTTTTATAGTTTTAAAATCCATGAAAGAAATTTAATTTCCCATTATACTAATTTCCAATTCTCTATGCATGAGATTTAAAAAATCATTACAAATATTTTTTATTTTTTGAACCAAAACTAACATCATCTACATAGATCTATACTCATATTATATGGGAACAATTTTTTCACTTAAAAAGAGTAGGATTTAATAACCTTACAAATAAACCATTTTATAATAAAATGATCTTAGTGTTTTATACCAGGATCTAGGTGCTT
The DNA here is from genome assembly GCA_963277665.1 of Viscum album. Lineage (NCBI taxonomy): Eukaryota > Viridiplantae > Streptophyta > Magnoliopsida > Santalales > Viscaceae > Viscum > Viscum album. The sequence goes on along the minus strand of OY728155.1, from coordinate 136,297,686 downwards.
GTTTAAGGCCATAAATAGAATTAGTAAAATTTAATACTGAATTTGGTAGATGGGGATTTTTAAAACCTAGTGGTTTTCCAGTATTAACATCATCCATTAAATATCCATTTTAAAATGGTAATTTCACATCCATATAATATAATTTAAAAATCATATTGTATTCATAATCTATATTAATTCTTATAAATTCTAATCTTGAAACAAAAGAAAAGGTTTCATTGTAATTTATCCCCTCTTCTTGATTGTATGATTTAGATACTAATCAATATTTACTTCTAGTAATTATTCCTAGATCATGTTTTTTATTTCTAAAAACCCATTTGGTTCATATTATATAATTATTAGAAGGTCTATCAATTAATTAGAAAAAAATCTAATAAATTGATTATGTTTCCATAAATATAAATTAATCAAATTTCATCTTCTAGAGCTTCTTCTATAGTTTTAGTTAATAATTTTGATAGAAATGATGAAAATTCAGTTAGGTTTCCTATATTGTATATATTTCATACTCTAGTATCTAGATCTCCTATTATCGTTTCTAAAGGTTCGTCCTTTAAGGTTCTAGATTGTCTAGGTAATAAAATTTTAGGTTCATCGATTTTCTATTCTTATGAACTAGACCAAATTCCTTTTAGTTTGTTTTCAAAATCAATATTAAGTGATTTTCTAGTCTCATGTTGTCTAGTGAATTAGAAACTTCATCTACTTGATTTTTTCTATGAATAAAAGGTTCACCTTCATCAAACATCACATGAACATATTATTCACCAATCCTTGACTTTTTATTATACTATTTATAAGCTTTTTAATGTAACAAAATATCCTAGAAGGATTCCTTAATTTTCCTTTTGATCAAATTTACCAAGATTTTCCTTAGTATTCAAGATATAAACCTTAAATCCAAAAAAAATTAAAGTATATGACTTTATGATTCTTATTATCCCATAGTTAATAGGTTGTCTTTTTAATAAGGGGTCTTATTAAAAATCTAATCATGATTTAGAAATCTGTACCTATATCTTTTGGCCAAAAATAGGTAGAAATACTATATTCATTTAAAATAGTTCTTTCCATTTCATGAATAATTCTATTTATTCTTTCTAAAATTCCATTGTATTGAGTTATTCTTTCTATAGATAAAGTGTGTTTAATACCTAAGTTTGAGGGGGGAAAATAAATTCTTGATTCTAAAATTCTCCACCATGACCACTTCTTTATGATATTATTTAAAAAAAATCATTGTAAATTTTTTTTAAAAACATTCAAAAACATAGAAAACATCACTTTTATGTTTTAGAAAATAAACCGATGTAAATCCTAAAAATTCATCAAATAACACATAAACATATGATCTACCATCCAATATTTATATTGTTGATAGTACAAACATATCCATGTGTATATGTTTAAGGGGTTACAGATGTAGCAACATTGTTAACATATTTGAAGGGTGATTTGTGTTTTTTACAAATTTGGAATGCCTCATAGAATCCATCATTATCAAATTTAAAACTAGGAAAACCAAAAACTAAGTGTTTATTAAATGTTTTATATAAAGTAAACACATTGAAGTGTAAAATTATACTATGATAGATCCAATATTCATTTGTATTAGTAGTTAAAAAATTAACTATTTTTAACACATTGAATTAATATTCAAGGTATAAACATTTTTAGTTTTGGTTCCTCAAAATTTAAGAAATTTATCTTTAAGAACTGCGAAATATTTATTTGATTAATCATTATAAAATCTTTCATCATATAGTTAAGATATACTTATCAATTATTTATGTATCCCTTGAATATATGAAATTTTGTTGATTGAATTTTATTTTGGATCTCTAACTGATCCAATGCCAACTATTTTCTCCTTAGAATTATATCCATTGGTAACTAGTCCTCCATCCAATTTTTCTAGTGTATGATAATTAACAGAGTATTCCCTCATGTGTCTTGATTAACTACAATCAATATACCACAAAACATTGTTTTCCCTATGATATTTTTTCTAAAAAGCATTTAAATAAAATTTTGTTTTGGTAACTTTTTTTCTATGGTCTAGCCATGTCAGCAAGCAAATATTGGGGTATCCATATTTTTCTTATTTTTCTAAAAATTCCCTTACATTCTTTATAAAATTTTATAGAAATAAATTCCACTTTAATTCCACTAGTATGTGGATTTATTAAACATATTTCATTAGAGTAATGTTCCTTAATTCCTCAATAAAAACAAATAGCTCTTAATTTTTTTTAGAAATAAGTAAAAATTAATATATATATATATATATATATATATATATATAATTTTGATTTTTTTTCATTGCTTCCTATATTTTTTTCTCCTGATAACCTTTCTTCCTATGATCTAATTTATGGTTTATTCTTCTTTAGTTAATATGCTTGCAACACTTTTAAATGATTCTACTTCATTTTGTAATTATGTTATCCTTTTTTCATGATCACTATAGTTTGATATGGATTTATTAACATTTTCATTAATTTTTTGATGTTGTCTTAACATAGAATATTTTTCACTTAAAATAACATTGTGAATATTCATTAGTGATTTCTGATTTTTTACTAAATATTTATATGTTTATTGAAGAATTTAGTAGTAAGATACTAATTTTTTGTTAGATCAAATTTCATAATTAGAGGATGAATAATAATATGAGGGTACCTTGTCATCTTCAATAGCCATAAAGCACATATTTTCCATCAGATATTTTGGAACTTTTTCTGGTTTAGATTTAGAAGATCTGATAGAATCTTCAGACATGATCTAAGTAGCCTTCATAGATTTATTAACTTTTCACCCATAATTAGTTCTCATCTTGGGTTTCCTTTCTTTCTTCTATATCATTCTTTCTTCTTATTTTAATTATGGGAAATCAAGTTTGATATGAAACATTTGATTAAATTCATAGAAAATAACTTTTTATACCATTTTTATCCATCTTACAAGTCTTCTTTAAGACTCTATTTTCTTATAAACATTTTTGAATATTCTAGATAATTGTGCCAGAACTATTTTAGAATCTGAACATTTTGAATCAGTTAAGATTTTTTAATCTTCTTTTTATTTATTTTCATGCTTATGAGTAGTAACTCTATGGTTCATATTTTCCATTTCTATCATCTTATTATCCTTATCTTCAGATTACATCTCTTCTTCATTAATTATTAAATTTAAGATTAGTTATTTCATTGTAAAATCTTTGACTTGTGATGATGTTCATATAGAAGTAGATATTCCATTCCATATAGAGTGCAGTACTCTAAGTACATTCAACACCTGATCTGATTGTGAAATTGAATTTCCTAAAGTAGTAACACCATTGGATATATATGTAAATATCTCATTCATATGAGTTATTCTTTCCCCATTATACATTCTGAATATATCAAATTTATCTTTGTAGTAGTACATCTTAATTTTATGAAATTGTGAGTTATTTCATATGGAAAAAAATATTTTTCCATATTTCATAGTTATTAGAACATTAAGATACTCTGATGAATTCATTTGGACTAAGTCCACATATAATAGTGTTCATTTATCTTGAATTGATATCATGTTCATATTCATTCATGGAAACCCATGTTTCTGGGTTTTTAGGGATTTCATATGAATTATAAATATTGATGTATAATTTAAACCCATTATTTTTCAAATATTTAATCATGTGAGCCTTCCATCATCCATAATTTTCATTATTAAAGTAGGGATAATAGAACATTGACATAGATTCTTTTAGTTTTGTCATTGAAATTTATATTTTTATAGACCTTTTACTTTGATCTTGTTATATCTTATCTACATTAATCCAAACTTACTCCTTTTATGCTAATTTTTAGGTCATAATTATACAAAGATACACAGGATGGGGTGGTGAATTATGTATCTTCAATAATCTTAGATATATTCCGAATTTTATCCATATTCATGATTTTACATATATGAAGTACTATATTATTTAATTATGTTGAGAATAAAATAAATCGAGAATAATAACACATCATTTTTTATAGTTTTTTAAGACACAAAGATCCCTTAGTCCACTCTACTAATACTCTTTCAGTAGGCTTGCTGATTTTCACTAGACAGATCATATTACCAAATAGACCTTAAAACTGAATATAGGTAGTTAGAACCTTTATAATATGGATTTTACATATCCTTCTAGTTCTTTTAATGGGGACTAGAAATCCATAATTTATTTTTAAAATATGATAATCTACTCATTACTAATTCCAACCTTTCAATACTCTAATAAAACAATAGAGATTGATTTAATTGAATAAATAGAGTCTTCTTTAGAGTTGTAGAATAAACAGACAAAAATTGGATCTTCTACTTCAAAGATTAATGTATTCAAGAAAGAAAAACTTTTAATATAACCTAGTTACTAATGATCTTTAATCAAAACAACATCATACAAATAGCTGTAGTGATAATTAATCAGTATTTTTCACAACACAAGATTGAAACACGTAAGTATCCAAAGTGTATCTCTTTTGGAATAATAGATATGTTTGATATTTTATCTTTTTCAATAGTTATGTATAAAAAATTCATTTCACACATGATCGAGAAGAAAAAAATACTCTTTCTTTTATAATAGAAACTTTACTTTCTTTTTAATGAATATATCCAAGAAAATCGCTTGAAAAATCATTATCATTTGAAAATAATCATTAAAATAATTTTATAACTTCCATTAGAAATAAGAATGATTTAATCCATCAAATATGATCCCTTTAATTAGATTGAAAATATTATTAAAGATATATTTACTTCTAATAAGAGCGTCTTAGAAAATGCAGATAATATCATTAATTTAAAAATCTATCATTGACTAATCAAATATAGGGTTCCATCATGTAATAAAAAATCCCAAAACATAATATTTATTTAAAATAATTAACAGTAAAATAAATAATATTTCATAAGAAATCAATATCAAAAATATGGATTATCTAAAAATATAGAAATAACCCGGAGCCAAAAACCTAGATATATCATTCTAGGATCCCTGAGAATGTTCATTTGAGAATAATTAAATAATGTTGACCCTTTAATCTGTTGATTCCACTTTGTGTGTATTGTATTTTTTATCAATTATTTTCAATAAGTATTTAGTGTCAATGATTATTGATGATAATAATGTATATAGAGGGTTTGTAATTGTAGTGAAAAATAATTTCCTGGAATTTGGTTAGATATTCCTTGTAAATTCAGAAGAAGAGATACCAATCATGTTATCTGCCTATTTTAATGAAAATGAATTTTTTAGACCCATTTTTTCTAATTTTTTATGATTTAAATTCATATTGAGAATTTATAAGGAGAATTTATTTATCTCTATGGTAATTGTGATTTTTAAATATTGGTTGAAAAATTAATAAGAGGATTTTAATGGAATTATAAAAGAAATCTCTTGAGATTAATTTTTTTTCTATATGTTATTTTTAAAGGAATTAATGTGGGAGGAGTCTTAAAATATTCACCATATTAGACCAAACATGGGAGATAGTTCAACCAATTCCACTAGAGTTAGGTGGAGTAGGCATCTTGACCATCCATTTCTAGTATAATTGGATATGGAAGGAACATTGTGAGGTTCATAAGAAAAAGTATCATGCATGTATGCATACAAGATAGTGAGTCAACATAGAAGGCATCGTGGTGATTAGATTCCCATAAGTAGAGTGAATGGGAGGTTTTAAGTGATTAATGACACCAGACATGATTTATTATTGGTCTCATATAGTGACTTTTTATATTTTGTAAATTAATAATGGTCATATTTCATATGTATCACTAAGACATGTGACCACTCTGTATATTTTAATATATGGGAATAAGGGTTTTAAATGATTTTTTATTATATGGTTTTTTATATCCAATGAAATCAATTTAATTTCATTTTTATTTTCTTCAACATGGAGGTATGGTCCCTACATGTGGATTCCAAAACATGACAAATAACTTCACCATGTCTTCTATGATAATGATAGGATCATGACTAGCGGTATGATTCAAGAGGAAGGATCACAAAAGACTCGATAAGTTAGCACTGATTTCATTAATGTAATTTATCATGTAATATATATATATATATATCTCTTATGGGAGTTCTCCAATGAAAAGAGGAACTCCATCCATACTTACTGGAGGTGTTAAATAAATTTTAAACAACTATTATGATCAAGACAATCATTGGAATGAGATAAGTTGCATCATGAATGATCATGAAAAGTATGTTAAGGATAGAGGGAGATTGAAAAAAATCACAGTTGATAATTTTTATCATGTGTTTGATCCAATGTGTGATGCTTATCCAACGCATGAGGTTGATCCAACTCTCATTATTGATCAAATGACCACGTTATAATTATGTTAAATTATACAAAGGAACTGTGGTTTCTTCACTTTGTTAGTTAATATGGTTGATTTTTTTAGTTAATCAAGAAATATAGGATTAATCTAGTGACTGTGCATGTGGGAGTTCAATTAAAAATTCATGGATGATCCAGTGACCATGCACATGGGAGTTTGAAATAAATATGTTCCAATGCTCATCTCGGTATATCCAATGTTCATGTTGGAGTTTTTTTGTAAAGATTAATATTTTTATGTTATATAAAGAAGGGTGATTTTTTGAAAATTGGAAAAGAAGGTGAAGAAAAAAATTCAATCAATGATTGGTTTTGTGTTCCTAGGTTCCTAAATATAAAAAAATTGGTATTGTGATTCTATGAGTATTTTAAAAGACGAATATTTGTGGGAATTCTTAAATCACAAAATAAGGAGTTGTCAATATTAATGTCATCCCATGAATAAATTGAGATTTATTATGTGGATATTATGGGATGAATTAATGAAATTCATCCACACCTATTTCAATAATGTGTCTTCTAGTATTTAAATAGAAACATATGTTTTTGTATAGTGTGAATAAAAAGAAAATTTTCAAGTATTCATGTCAGATTTGACAGAGTTTTGAATTTCCCAAATAATGGTTATTCAATCCCTTTTGATCCAATAATATGTATAATAATTGGAGAATAAGTAATAATGGGATTAAGCACTACTATTTTATATTCTATATATATTCATATTAAAATTTAGTGAAAATATATATATAAATGAGCGTGATAGATATATTTAACACTTTTGTTATAACAAAAACCTCCCAGTGTCAAGAAATGAAAATAAAAACTAATAATGTATAAAAAATATATAATCTATTGGTAATATAGTAAAAGGGTGTTCCATTTTTTTTAGTATAAACTAAATGAGAATAAGAATGAGTATGTGGAGGGGAATATTCAATGAAATATATGTTCACTAAAGAATGAAAAGAGGACGAAAGAGTAAGATGAAGATATAAATAGTATAGTTGTTCTGTGCATATCAGTTTACATAGAAACAAAAGTAACTTTTACCCAATTCAAGATAAGATAATAAGGTATTACTTTGAAATTGATCACACATATAGAGAAAATAAGATCTTAAATTTATTGAATAAGAAGTTACTTTCACATGTGCAAATGAATAATAAATAGAAGAATTTTGTTTCTACTATAACGATGTGCATGCACTGTTATGCATATAAGTAGAAGAATTTGTACATGTATGATTTTGTGCACGTAAAATAAGATAAAGAATAAGAGTAACCATGAAATGGAAAACAATGTAAAGTCTCAACTTCTTATAGACTTTGTTAGAGTTTCAAAGAACATAAAGACATTGTATGTTATTGGGAAGAAGTATAGGGAATTATCATGAGGTTTTTTTGTGTCAGGCTTTCATTATCTCAGGAGAATAATGCTTGTTTTATTTCCCCATTTAGAAGTGTAGGTAACCATACTTCAACTTTAGGTTAATATATTGACAACCGACTATAACTATTATCTCATAATAGTGGAAAATTCTATATCGGTGACATCTGAAAGACATCAAGGACTAGCTACTCTCATTGAGTAGTATTCGTAGTGAAAATATCATGTGTAATTTTTTACTTTATTTCATACTTTTACATACTATAAGGGTAGGAAAAAAATTGAGAGAATTAGAATCCAAACCGATTAAAGAGTTTAAGGTATAAAAAGTTGAAATTGGATAATAAAACACCAAAACTTATTAAATTCTCCTATACCAGTGTTGATTATATCCCAATTTTATCATACAATTGGTAATAGAGATCGATCACGCATTTGATTATATTATCATATTTTTAAGATATAATATTTTTGATTAATTTTAATCTCTCTAAGAGTTTATAACATAGTGTGGTTTTCTAATGATTGATATATTTTAGATCAAAATTTTTTATCTACCATGAATATGATGAATTGGAAAATGAAATATAATATAATATTGTACAAGGAACCCCTCTCTTTCCAAGAAGAAGGAATTTTAGTTTCTCACTTCAATATTGCAAAAGATAAAATATATGGCTTAAAATAGGAAGAGAAGTTTGTTAAATCTAACACCTAGGTAATGGATTGCATTTATACCATAGAATATTTAGGCCATATCAAATGATCAATTAGTATATCAAAATTCTTTCAATGATAATCTAAAAAACCAAGCTCTAGTGGGAGTGATTATATATCAGTAAACTGTTAAGAAATATCAGTTAATGAATTTAGAGAGTCTCTACATCGCATTCTAAATGAAATAATATCTTTTTTTGATATTTTTGAATGCATGCAGGAAGAGATCACCTATATTGATAAGGAATAATAGAAATTGGATAACTCTTCAGATAAAAGGTTTTAACTTACATAAATATCTTCAAAAAAATTCAAATAGTAAGAAACAGTAAATTTGATGCTTTTGGTGAGGTTATATATGTTTGAAGATGACTGGATCATCATAATATGGAAAAAGGATGATAAAAATAAAGGATTTAATGATAATATCCATGCATTATAAGTTAAATTAAAGAATAACATTGGTGATAAAAATAATCAATTAGAGGTTAAATCCAAAAGAACCAAGGAACATGAAAAATTTCTTTAACAATGGTATTTCATATGTGAAAAAGGGTTCATAATATGAAGAAATATTGTGATGAAAAAATTGAATTCATTTAAGATATAATGAATTATCTCAATATATAGTGTCTAGAATTTGAAGTGAAACTAGACAATCATGAAATAAAAAATATTGATACTTCACAATTGAAGAACAAATAAGTTCTTTCCATGGATTTTTTATAAGATTATTATAATGTTAAAAGTACTATTTTTTGGAAAAAAATATTATTTTATAATTCAATGACCTTTCTCCAAAATCTATGGTGAAATATATATAGTCCTTCTCAGATAAATTCTCCCATTCTAAATCTACATTCCAAAATGTTACATGTTTATAATTATTATTATTTTGTAAAAATAGATGATTAAAATAAATGAGAATCCAACCGATATATACATGGATGATATAATAATGAATGTAAGTTTTTGATTCCCAAAAATAATCCCATCCAGTGAATGAGAAGACCCAAAAGCAACATATTATCTTGTCAAAAAATCTATATTGAATACTATGGAGAAAATGGAATCAAGGATTATTTAGATATGTTGGTATTCCAATACATTTGTGCATCGATCGCTAAACTGTTTATAAAATCCATTATTTCCCAAATAAAAAAAATGAATCCCTTTTAAAGGGGGATCAATATAGAAAAGAAATAATATCCATAGATTAATATCAACATGTATATATTAAATACATTTGAATAAGGATGAAATAATTTTAATTCTTTCAATTATTTTTGTAAGATGAGTGATGATGTTAACCTAATAATTCATCTAAATCAAATAGTAAAATAAGGTAATAGAATGATATAAATGAACAAAAAGAATAATTGGGAAATAATATTAATAATGGTGAAAACTAGAATACTCCCAAGAAGTGTCAAAAGAATTATTAGTTATCCTTGAACAAAAAATAAAATGTAAATAAGTTTTAATTTTGGTCCAAGAAGTTTGAGAAATGGGTTATAACTAATGGAATTTGTTAAAATAAAATCTATCTAAAAAATAATCCATGTGTAGACTCAAAGAAAGATTTTTATATACCAAATGATATTTTATTAATTTGTCCAGAATATTTTGATAATGAAATAATGATGGAATAAGAATAAGAAACATATATTTCTAAAGGGAAGTATTATGATTCACAAAATGAAATTGAATTTCTGGAATGGTTGTTAACAAAAGAAAATGTTGGTGTTAAATAAGAACTGTGTGGGAGATTAATGGAATAATTTCATAGGGATAAATCATGTTAAAACATTCTTCCAATATAACATATATCCTTAAAAGGAATAAGGGGTTTTATTTAGTATGAAGTCTATTGAATGATAGGTTCCCACAAAAATAAGTTGATGGTGTGGAGAGTACCATGCTACCCAAAAAATCAGTTTTGAAGACCTGTTTTTCAAGATTTATGATTATAAATAATATATGAAATTGGTTGATATAATCCACTCAACCCTGTTGTTTATATTTTAATAGAGAAGATGAACCTTATTCACTTATAATTTTGTTCTTTATTTTTTTACATACAATGTAGGGAATTTAAGGAGAAGTATGTTCTTAGTGAGAGAAAATGAGGAGTGAAATATATCAAAACTGGAAAAAATAGAAAAAAAATTAGTATTGATCCATAAATTGAAATTTTAATGAAAATCTGAAGAAAATATCATCCATGACAAAGATAGTTTAAAAATTTTCATAACTCAGCATCCACTTGAAGTGATCCATTTTGGTTATTTCCCAATATTTAATATATTGAAATATAAATTTCAAATAGATTCAAATTAATGATGCCAAAGTGGTCTATTCCCATGAGGGGGAGATATATATAGAATGATTGATAATGCTTCCTTTGTTTTTCCTTCATGAAAATATGAATTTTCATGAAATTTTTTGAAGGAGTTTCATTAGAAAATGGATATTAGATTGATATTTCATGATTCATTTATCTCGTGATTAAAATTAACAATTTATTTATCCTAAAATCATTGTAAAATCTATATTAAAGGAAAAAATTAACTCATTTTAGTTGATACCTAATTTAATTTAAAGATGCAAACTATGTTATCTACATTAAACCCTCTAATTTTTATCATTGAGAATTTATAATATAGGTTTAGAGTGAAATTATTGATGGTAAATTACATGATTTTTAATAAATATAATTCTTTCCTATATACATTTTATTCAAAAAAATAAGGGGGAGATATATTGAAATGAAATATTTATGATTAAGGGGGAGATAAGGAATAGAACATGTATTGACATATCATTTAGATGGTATTTCTAACAAATACAAAGTATGAAATTATTGAATCCAAATTATGTGCATTATATTATTTTCATTTACTTATTATAATTGTGATTTTTCAGAATTTATTGATGACAATATGGAAGATAGTTTTATTAGAATTGTACTGAAGAGGAATTTCTTGAAAGTTTGTTGGAGATTTCAATAAAATTAATTTGAAGAGATCCCAAGCATGTAGTCAATTTATTTTAAAGTAATTGAATTTTAGAAAAACATTTTTTATTTTTTTAATGTTTCAAAGATCCATATAGAATTTCTAATGATCATTTACTTATTATTGTGCTAATTGTGATAATGAATTATTTTTTGAAACAAATACAGCAGTAGAGTTTGAAATAAGGATGGAAGAGGGCTCATGATTTATTATTTTTTATTTTTTTTATTATTTTGTAATAGTTATTTTACAATGTAATTTATGAGATAAAATTATTAAAATGTATTCTAACTTGGTTCAACCATGAGATCTAGTTCAACCACATACACCTTAGGATGGTACGAGAGCCATCTCAATTATAAATACCCACCCCATGTGGCTAAAAAGGGAGTGTCACGATGTCCAAAATTCATAGAGTAGGTGGAGAATGTAGAGAAAAGTGTTGGTTAGAAAAATAGGCATAGTGGTGCATAACCTCTCATGTATGGGGTGGCAAGGGTTTTAGTATGTGAGAACTGACACATGACTGGATTTATTTTTAGGCTATAGATGATACTTGAAAAGTTAATTACATCAATTTTACTAACTATTCTGATGTGTAACTGATAATTTAATCCACTATTAAAATTTAAAACAATTTCCTCATTGTATTTAATAAAATCAATATGTCATGATTTTTAAATAAAATGGATTCATTCGAATTAATTAATCATCATATTAAACCTCAAGAAAGTGTCCCTACAAGTTTATTCCAATAAACATTGGAGAACATCACCATGCATGTTGTGATAATGCAACGATCATGATGGGTGATATGATTAAATGTTAAGGATCATGATAGGATCTAGAATATTAGACAAAGTTTGTTGATTCATTTTTTAATAAGAAATACAAATATTTCATATGATATTTTTGATAGGAATAGAGAAACTCAATTTATATAGGTAGGAGTTATTGATGAACTTCAATGTATGGATTGTGAATTTTTTTTGAATTGGAACATGATAAGTTGCATGATGAGAGATCATGTGAATAAAACAAATAATGGATCAATATTGACAAACATCAAAGTTGATACATTCGGGTATGCATTTATTCTTATGAATGTGGTCGACCAAACTCTCACAGTCAATCTTGTGATTGTATGCTTTCTATGGTTTATTGTGAAAAGATATTATGGTAACTTCACATGATCAGTTAAAAAGTTGATTCGTATCATGAGGATCTTCAAAGGAAAGGTCAGCCTAATTAATGTGCACATGGGAGTTAAAATAATAATTCATATATGATCTAGTGACCATGTGTGTGGGAGTTTGAATGAAAATGAATGGGTGGTGTTTGTAACGACCCAAACTTTCATTAATAAAAATCCCTCTTCATCTAATTAAATGTCTTATTAGATAAAATGGTTATATAAAATGTGAATCTCATTGGTTTTATGTTTTTTTATTTTAAAATACCGTTATGAATTGTGATCATTTCTAATATAGTCTTTGAACAGTAATCACATGATTAGTATAAATATAGGGCTAACAAATCCAATTTACTCAGACAAAGGAAACAATGACCTCATCTAATAGACTTTGCCCATATGAATCCCATTTTTCAGAGCTTTTAAAGGAGGTTTCATCCTTGGGATTTGATCTTGACCAAGCCCAAGACGATCTTCAATATGTTAAGCTCGAACAGAACTGCCTACGGGAGAAGTGGAAGTTGATAGAGATTACCACCCAAGTGATATTATCTGAGCCACCCCAAGAGTCGATCACCATCGCACACCTTACCCTTCAGTCTTATTTGGGTGTTATAAGGGGTTATGTAACAAGACCATATCACTATGATTATGTGAATTATTTTTTTTATAATAAATAATGTACACTCATTTTATTATTGTTAGTTTGAAAATAGTTTTTAAAGTGCAAATAGTATTTTTAATTAATATTCAACTAAGAAATATATTTTGATGAATTAATGGATTTTTGAATTAAATAATATTTTAATAAAATATTATTATTATTATAAAATTAATTTTTGTTAAATATAAATGATCATATAATTTTATGAATGCAATTTTAATTTTTATTATGATTTGAAAGCTGTTTTTGACAAAATCCATGAATTTTTTATAAATGTCGGTTTTTATTTTAAAATTAAAAATTCACATATTTATAAAATTATTTAGATAAAATGAATATTATTTTTTGAATCGGGGAGTTGAAATTATCCAACGGTGAATTTTTCATAATTTTATGAGACAGTATAATGTTTGGGGAAAAATTAAATACCGTTTAAATATATTAGGTTCTTTATGACATTATAATGACCCAATGGTGATGAAATAAAATAATATAAACATTATGTTCGGCCAATATATGTTTTACCATTAAAATAATGTGATTTTGGGTTTGTTTAATTTAATTTAAAAAGCTTTAGTGGACCCTTCAAGACTTATAAAATGTTTTAACTTTTTAAATTGTTTTCCTTGAGAGGGTTATTCACCTCCACATAAGCAACCCAGTTATTTTAAGAAGCTATGCCATTTTCCTTATAAGTTATTGTTTTCCAATCCCCTTTGGAAAAAAATCATGGGAAAAAACCATGGTCTGGTTTGTGGTTTTGATTAGTTTAATGTGTGGTGTCCCAAACCTAAATAATAAATAATTCTCTCTCCTTTCCTACATAAACCCACACAAGCTCCCACTTTCACTTTAATGAAAGCCTTTGGAATTCTTCCAACCTATTCCCTCCTCTATCTAAAATCCTCACAAGGCGCCCCAAGCTCCTAATAAGCCTCTATTAATCCTCTCCCATGCCTTTGGGATCAGACTTCCAAGTAAGGGATTCCAACCTTTCTCTTTTTATCCAAGATTCTTAATATTGTTATGCCATTTTATTTTCAATTATAAAAGTTGGGTCATGATTTTAAAACTTCCCCATACCACACTCTTTATTTTTTAATGATGGTAGGACCGCTTCCTCTCTCATTGATGTCTTCCATGTAAACCTGTTGCCATGCCGAAATTCCGTAAGGAATTTCTTTCTCCTCTTTTACATTCAAGCAATTATTTTGTTTTATGAATCCAAATTATATTACTTATGTTGGTACATGTATCTATATGACCCCCTTACTGTCCATTTCATATAAATATGATGATACACCCCTTTCTCTCTCATAAACCATTTTTTATGAGTTCTTATATCACGTCGTTACGCGGCCGAAATTGCACCAGGATTTTCCAAGACAAAGTCATTGTGTAGTGAATAATATTCCCATTTATCTATCAAGGGTATTAACCTTTATGAACATTTAATTATTGATTATAGAGTTTCATGTATTAATTCCACATTCCTTTATCATGGAATAAATTATGATGTTTAATTAATCCATGTTTTGTGATCCATGTGGCACACTTATGCATGAAATGAAGTTTTTAAGAAGGGTGCGCCCTGATAGAGCTCCAATGCATTGGGTAAAGTATAGTATCATGATACATCAAGTGTAATGAGGGTTGACTCATGCTAATTCAAGTTCAATGAGGTTTTACTCGTGATTCATGTGCAATGAGGGTTTACACATGATCCATATGCAAAGCGCCTTGGCTCATGCTAATTCCATGTTAAGTGTTGTTGCCACATTTCCATGTTATTATAATCATGCTTTATCATGAATTTATGTTCATGTTATTTTATGCTCCATTGATATACCTATTTCCTAAAATGTATTGTATTCTTCATGTTATGCATTGTTTAGCCCCTTAGTGGGGTTTATAGCTCACCCTTTTATTATGCATATCCTCAGGTTATCCCATGCAATGCTAAGTACGAGGGAATGTAGTGGTCATGTAAAGGAAGTTTTCAATAAGATGTTGCATTTTATGTTTTAAGTTGTTATGTAATGTTCCTAGGACCCAAATACACTATACTTCTCTATCTTACATGTTGTATCAATGAATATTTTATTTAATAAATCATATTTAAGTGAGAAATAAAGAGAAGGTTTGTTATAGTGTTCTCGGTGGATCTAATGGTTGTGGTATAATTCTTTTGAAAAGATGAAGATTGAAAAGTTTCATGAAGAAGATAGATTTTTTGAAAAATGGAAAACCAAATTAAGAACATAAATTTTGTCGATGATTTGTGACATGTTCTAAACATCCGAAATACCACATTTTTTGTGAGATGATTCTAGAAGTATTTTTAATCAAGGAGGTTTGAAAGAATTATTTTGTCACAAAATTAGGATTTTAATGTATACATGATATCCAATTCATATGTGGAGCATTAATATTTAAATATTGTGGGTTGAATTAATAAAATTTGGCCTCGACTATTTTAAATTATTTTGGAATTTAAAATAAAATAGATGTTTCCTTATATCATGAAGAAAAGAAAAACATTGAGACTTAATGAGAGATTAGAGGGAATTTTAAATTACCTAAAATCATTTTAATTCAAAACATTCCATTATTATTCTATGGAAAATACTTGGAGACTAAGTAAGGGTGAGAGTAAACACTATTATTTTACATTCTCTCTAAATATATATTATAGTGTAGTAAATATATATATAGACATGTGAGTGTGAGAGAAAATTTTTACACTGTTTTTTCAAAAGAAACATCCCCATGTCATGAGAATAAAATAAGAACCAACACTACATCAAAAATATAATATTTAGTGAGTATCGATGTAAGAGGTTGTTCTAGTATAGTTTATATGCTTTGAAGAAGAAAAATATTATAGAGAATTATGAGAAATTATAGTTATATCTGTGTGCATTGAAGAAAGAATAAGAGGAAATAATAAGAAGTTGAGGATCAGAGACATATTAAAGATGTTTTTTTGCATCAATTCACAATGTATTATAAGTTACTTGTGTCCATTGAAATCTAATATAAGAAGAGAGTGTTTTGGAATCTATTTTTCATAAGAATAAATGAATATCTTGAATCTATTCAAGAAGTTACTTACACAAGTGTGTGAGGAAATATTTGGGTTATGATTTCACCAGCCAAGAAAATTAGGATTGTTTTCTTCCCCACCCCCACCCCCTATAAAGTGTTGGGAACCAACTTCTGGTTCATGTTATTCATTGACCAACCCATTGAAACCTATATTTATTATTGTGGTTATATATGTATCAATTATTTATAAACATATAAAAGACTATATACTCTCATAAAGTAGTAAACCATATTAAACTACAATTTCCCATTATTTTCATGCACTCATCTACTTGAATAAAATAAGGGAGATACAATAATGATTAATAGATTTTGGATTTTAACTGATAAAATATGTAAATGGATAAAAAGATAAAATTGCATAAAAATTCACCAACAATTATTCACCCCTCTCCTATCAGTGTTGAATATATCCTAAAGTGATCATACACAATCCTTAAAAACAATTCCTTTTATTTAACCATGAGATCCTTGATCCTCAAGATAAAATATTCTTAATTATGGATCTATAAGATAGAGAAGATAAAATATTTGAGGATGATTGACTGGGTTTGTTTGTTTCTATTTAGCACCCAATTTCTTTGATTTATAATAAAAAATTATTCGATTAAAAATAGGAATCCACTAAAATATCATAGAAATTCCGTAAACCAATTTTTAAAAGGATTTATATTCTTTATGTGGGTCAAAATATGTAATATGAGTATTTAAAAAAATCCAAAAAAATATATAAATCAAATGTATATTAAGAATTAATGGTTGCGTAAACTATATACCTAATAGATTATTCCATAATATTCATATTTTCCTGAAATTAACAATTAAAATGCATGATTATACAATACATTCATCTCATATTATATAATTTTTCCTAAAATACTTAGTTAACTTTAATGTTTAGTGATTTTTCTAATAATACCATACATCTTCCAAAAACATCTTCTATCTCCATTTTGGACCTAAAATCCACTATAGTATAAATAAATGCTTATCTAATTGAACATGGGAGTTACAATACCTTCAAAAATTGATATAATCACCCTAATTAAATAGTTTTATGTGTAACATATAATCTTGAATGTAATATCTCACCAAGGTTGTTGAATGATGGGTGTTGAAATGAGAATTATTTTAGTTCATTAAAAAACCACAAAATATTACCTAAACAAAACCAAAGAATATTTTTTCATCAAATAAAATTAAAGATATGCGATCTTTAAAAATTCCATAATGAATGGGTTTTAAAAAAAATCACGATTTAAGAAGTATATCATATCATAAAGATATTTAATATAGTGTATGATACACCCAAGGCCCATACTCGTGGACCTAGTGGTAAACACATATTCTCTTCATATTAGTATGATACTAACTGAAATAGACCAAATATTACCATTTATAATTATAATATCAATAACAATTATTGATTAAAATAAATATCAAATACATTATAGGTTTAGTGTTTTAGAGAAATAAAAAAAATATTTAACTAAAAACTCGTGTATCTTTCACATCAAATGGTTATTTTTGCTACTAAACTAAAAATATCATTAATTTACAATAAATCTTCAATATATTCCCAAAAATTCACTAATTGAAATGCTTATATGATAATATTATATGTAATTATATTCTTCAAAGCCTAATAAAATTGAAACATAAGAAGGGTGAGATTAAATGGATTGTAAGGGTAAACATAAGTGATAAAAATCAAATATTATAATTCAGTATAAGATAAACATGTGGGTATGAGAACATAATCAAGTTACATGAACACATAATAAAGAAATCATAAAAGTGAAACATAAAAAATAATTCATGAATAATAACATAAGGATATTTCCATAAATAATTAGATAACATAAGATCATGTCATCAAAAAAATGCGGAAACAACATAAAACATGACATCCTAATCATAAGCCAAAACTCACTACCAATTCAACATCAAATAGTTGACATAACACCATATTGTATTAGGTTAATTACCTAGTCCCATACAAGTCATATAATGATATATAAAACTTTATTGAATGTATTTGAGGTATATATACTTTGTGTTCCAACTATTACTTCATAATTAATAAATTCATATATATTACACAAAAGAGTGAATTCATGGTTTCTTCATAAAATATTGATCACGTGAGACTGAAATAGGTTTGATAAACATTTAAAAAAATAGTATAGTATTCCATCCTAGTAAATAAGATGTATTTTATCAAAAAGTCATATCCCCATTGAATCATAATACCGATTAGAGGATATTTACGTAGATGAAAAAACATTATTATAATAAAATGTGATACTTAAAACTTTCAAATCGTATCATATAAGAACAGATCAATAATTGAACCATTTGATATTGTAATTTAAATCACATAAAATAAGAAAGAAATATAATTTAAATTAGAGGGTAATTGATGAAACATAACAGAAAATTAGATATATATTTTATATTTTGAAAGAAAAATAAAAGTGAAATTATCAAAAATAATTATCAAAAATCTGTTGTAACTTGGTTTAAAAAACATATAAGCCACTATAAAAATCCATTTCATTTTAATGAATGGTGGAGATTGAAAAAAATAATTTTAAAATAATAAAAAATATTAAAACCTTTAAAATAAATTTTATTAATGTTTAAAAATGTATATTGGGAGGTAAAAATATAGATAGGTGGAATGAAATCATTTTATTTAATATTATAAAATATTAAACAGTATTTATCAAATAAATAATTGACAAAAAAATTAATATATATTAATTTAAAAAACCATAAAATATGAATAATAATACTCATTAGGAATAAAAATTATAAAATTGGAAAAGGAATCCAATTGGTAAATGTTAAAATAAAATTTTTATCTCACACTTTTGTAGAGAAAGACAAAAATAACCCATGGGAAAAGCGTTAAAAACAATAATTTTATACCATTTTAGATAAAATCATAGAAATTATTAAATTAATTTAAATATCTTTAATATATAATTAAGAATAGTATCAAAAAAATACAAATAATATGGGAAAGGAGGAGAAAGTATCCTGATCATAAAGTAAAGACAATGTGTGTTATACTTATAAGCATCGATTTGGTTGAATTTTTATCCAATGAGAAATTAAATGATAATACAACTTGTAAAATAGGGAAATAACCATATAATAAGGAAAATAAATTTCTTTTTAGATATAAAGAACATAAAATTACATCAAAAGGGAACATGAGCATAAAAAATCTTGAAAACAAAGTGAGATTAGAAAATAAACCCTTATGTATTTTATAACAATTAAATCAAAGCATCGTGAAAGAGATAGCATGTAATTGAAATTTAGATATCATGAATAAATGGATAATAATGATATAATATGTAAAATATGTGATATATAAACTATATAAATAAAGTCAGTTAATAATATAAAACATTTCTCAAATATAGAAATACAAGAGTGGAAACACCTTATGGGCCTTGTAAATTTTAAGGTAAAAATAATTTGGAAATAATTTTATGAGAATGAAATATATATGCCCAAAAAATAATTAGATAATATAATATAATATATTAATATGGTTCAATAAAAAAAATTAAATGTTCGATGCTTAAGAATAAGGGATAGAATACAATAAGAGTATATTATTTTTAAAAAAAAATCTATTGCAACATAGGAAATGTATGAATTAAATGAAAAGGTAAAGTGGGGGATTAAATTAAAGTGAATTAAAAAAAATTAGAAAATGTATTATGATTTTAGAATTTAATGGTTATTTATTTACACCATATTGATGTATATAGATGCATCAAAATAATTATTTCTTATGGAATTAAAATTGAGGCAAATAACACTTACCTAGGATTCCTGCTATATAAAACATGCTCTAAACTATTGTATAATATTCTAAAACTCACTATTTATCTATTTCAGAGAATTATCTTTAGAGACCCAGTATTAACATACATGGATATTAAATCATTTTATATGGATATTAAGTATATTACAAAAATAAATTCCTGAGGAAAGTAATAGTTTGGTGTCTTGAATCTTGGAAACAAAATCTTCTATCCTAGTGAAATACCTTCAAAAATTCCCATAGATATATCCACATTTAGTACTTCTACATAAAACCTTTAATCATAGCTTGGGGAAAGAAAACATAAGAAAGGGGTGAACTAAGATGCTCAATAAGGGTAAATAAAGGAAATGCATAAGCATAACATGAAAAAAAGTGTATGGAACTTGAGGATAACATTTTAAGTTCATAATTTGCATACTAGATATTATAATAAATATTGGAAGTTTATAAGACATGGATCATAAGATAATTAAGAGAATAATTCATGAATTAATAACATAGGAACAATACATGGAATTTTTTGCATGGAAATTTGTTTATAACATTGTGAACATGTGTAAGTAGAATCAGGTCCGCCCATTATGTTAAGGATATGAAACCAAGCTCGTGCATTAACTCATAGACATGCAACTAGTTCCATTAATAGCATTGTGAAAATGTAATTAGGTTTATGCATAACCTAATGGACATGAAACTAGGTCTATGAATTGCATTGTGAACATGTAATCAGGTTCACACATAATATTTTGAACATGTAATTAGGTTCACGCATAAACTTATGGAAATTCAAAAAGTTCTATGAATAATATCATGAACCCATAATAAGTTTCACTCATAACTATCTAAACATGTAATCAGGTTCATGCGTAAATGTATGGACATACAAACAAGTCCATGAATAATGTGGTGAACATGTAATAAGGTTAACTCATAACATTGTGAACATGCAATCAGGTTCACATATAAACTTATAGACATGAAACCAGGTCCATGTATAACATTTTGAATATGTAATCAGCATCATACATGACATTTATACTCATGAGTCATCCATCGTTACACAATACATTGGAGGGAGATTTAGGTCTCAGCCATCTCATAATGAAATCATACATACATGTTCCACAATACCATAAAAAATTATATCATAACCAATGAAATGTAATTGTAATCATAAACATGTAAACATATTATAACCTATTGAAAAATATATATATTTCATTTCAATTTCATCAAAATTATAACCCATGAAATAGAAATAGATTTAATAATTATATAACCCATGATAGATAAATGGATTTCATAAACATATAACCTATGAAAGAGAATCAAATTTCATAAAAATATAGCCTATGAAAGAGAAATGGGTTTCATAAAAAACATGAAATTATGAATAACCCTTTAAAATAAATAATATTATTGGAACCTTTGGATCATTTCCTAAAAGGTCATGAGTAACATCAATAGATGTGATCTTAGACGGAAAATAATTTTGAAATATCATTCAAAAACGTTTCTTGAGGAAAATATCCATTCTTCTTTGAAAACTAATTTTTAATACGTAAAACCATTTTAAAAAAAATTATAAAATACATTAAAAATTTATAAATAATACTTGAAGTCATTTTGAAAACCTTTTTTCCATGATGACTAATAAAATAAGCTTTAATATATTTTAAAAACATTTTTCTTTAAAAATAATTTGAATACTTAAAAATAAATCTGGAAAATGTAATGAAAACATTTTTAAATAAAAACATATGAAATAATATTTAATATATTTTGAAAACATTTTTACATGAAAACATATGAATGAATCTTGAAATTTTTTTGAAAACCATTTCTTTAAAATTACTTTGAAAACTTATAAAGGAATTTTGGGAATGTTTTGAAAACAATTTATTTGAAAATAACATTAAAAACATTTAGAGAAATATTTTAAAACTATAAAAACATTTTAAAACACTTTTTACTTCAAAATTAACTTCAAATGTAATTTGAAAACATTTTTGAAAATATGGTTTTTGAAATAAAACTTATTTATAACTGAAGAGAGAGATACAATCATATTTTTTTTTAAAACATTTTCTTAATTATCTTAAGTACAGAATAATGAAAAAATGGTACTAATACATGGATATATATTGAATAAATTTATTATAAGTATTCTCATTAGTGTTTTTGAGACATGTATCATAAGATTTTATGAAAATAAACCTTATCATTAACAATCTTGAAAAGCAATGAGATTGTTTCAATAAATATTACCACTTAATTATTTGGGATCATATTATTCATGTAAGGAAATGAAATTACATGAATCATAAAATAACATTTGGGTATGTATATTGATGATATAAAATTTCAATTCGAATCATATACACCTTGTTAAAGAACATAGGTCATAAAAAAACATGTGTCTCAAAGAAGGCAATTTGAGACAAAACTACTTTACCGATTTGGAAACTTTTAAAACATTAACCACCATGAAATAAATATCATAGAATTTATATTTAAATAAACATACCTTTAATTATAATATATATATATATATAATACATTCATGTGAAGTAATTATACCACACAAAATAAATGGGTGGTGAATAATGCATGTATCTCACGCAAATAAAAAGTGATATGAAATTCCCTTACCTTGTGTCTTTACTCTCATTGTAATCACTCAAAACTCATATATATTAAATATTATTGTATTTTAAATAACCATATTATTATATATAATACTATATAGGTATTTATTATGAATTTATATTACCCACTAGTTAGAAATTTCATTTTTAGGTTACGTTACAGGTAATATTCTCTCTGTTTTTCACATGTGTCTTAATTTGTTATATCATTGGTCCTTATAATTATATCATGATTTTAAGAATGTAAAACATGATATAAATATCATTTATATACATTATATTTTTATTATAATAATCTACATAATATATAAGTATGAAAAAAAATACACTATTTATGGAGACGGTAGGTCGTACGTACGCATGAATGATATTTCTGTTTAATTATCATGTTGAAAGAATGTAAAATAAATAAATATATATATATTTATATTTATATCATTATTATAGTAGCGTTATGATATCATATATATCATATATAATCACTAAAACTATCCTTAATACAATCCATGTAGTGTATGAATGAACCATATCGCCTTGAGGGGACGGTAGTCCACACTTCCTCAAACAAAATTATCATATTAACACAAAATAGAAAGTATAAAAATGTATTTTAAAAATAAATACAGAAACATAAATAAATAATAAATAAAATATATTAAATATATAAATAGTTTTTCCATAATAATTTTCACTAAGATGTGGTAATGGATGAAATGAACAATATCATTTAGTGAGGCGGTAGTTCACCGTACACCTAAACAATATGTTTGTTACCATAAGATGGAGGTGTCTGTAAGTGTAGGTGTAAAATTTATCAAAAAACATAAAACTTTATTGAATATACTAGTGTTTATATACCAAAATGTAATAAATGTAATGGATGTGGTCTATAATCAAAATATAATAAAGGAGTTTGAGAGAAGAGGTTACCTCTTAATCATGTAACTCCTTTTGGTTTGTGCCAAAGGATTATTTGGATCTCTTTATACCCTTATAAATAATTATATGAGTAATAAAGGTATTTTTTAAGTGTATTGGGAAGATCTTTTCTAAATATAAGAGGTTTTATAGGTGATAATAAGAGGGATATGTGGTGGCATTTTATAGGGAAGGAAAAAAGACTCACTTGGAATTTCTCTAAACAACTTAGGTGTACACATGTTCTTACCTAAAAAAGTCATAAGAAACCACCCAAAATAAATATTTTAAGGTTTATGGCATATATATGTCCATAAAATGTTATTTATACAAGTTTCTAGGTCATTTTGTCTTCTAATAATAAGGTTTAGTCCCCAATTATGCTTAATTTGACCTTAATCGCTATGATTAATTTTAATCACTTTTACTAAATTTTTGTTAAAAGTTAACATTGTATAATTAAACTAAAGATATTATAATGAGTATAATGGTTTATTTACAGTTTTTTAAATTCAATTCATTTAATTTTAAAAATTAAAATTAATGTTAATCTCACAAACATGATGAAATGACGGGTTTTTTAGGTCAAAAATGTTCAAAAGTTTATTATGTTTTTATATTCACATTCAATTTGAAAATTATTAGAATGAAATAAATGGTATTAATATATTTATAACTGATCTAATATAACATTAAAACAAATTTAATTTGTTATTTAACATTAATAATTATTTAAACGAAAAGGGAGTTATTTACTAAAATGCAGTATTTTTCCCTATTCATCAAAAAATGAAGTATCTCAGAAAAATACAAAAAATTAACCCTAAGATAATTTCAGAATTATAAATTCAAAAATTATGCTAATTTTATCAAATTAAATTTCTATATGTTTTTAAAATTAATTTTATTATTTTCCAAAGAATGACTTGAAATGTAGTTTATTTGAGAAAATATTATTTTTAAACATATAGGGACTTTACCGGAAATTATATCTTTCATTATCAATATATTTTATTTATATAAAACCAATATAAAAAATATTTTAAAAGTAGTTATTAATATTCATATTACTATGTTTAATTTATAGGTTATAATTATATAATTTAAATAATTATAACAGTAAAATGATGTTTTCTAGAAATATTAGTGTTTCGTGTAACTTATGCCAAGTCATGGTTGCGTGTAACGTATACCGAGACTATGTTCTATGTATTGTATGCTAGTTTCTTTCCTTGTAATGTATTCCAAGTTGATTCCAAGTGAAATGAATGTTGGAATTATTGATTTAATAATAATAATAATAATAACTATTTATAGAGTTTTGTGAAATGAAAAATATCAAAAAGATTAAATTAATTTGAAAAAAAATCACAAAATTTCAAGGTGTTATATTCTACCCCATTAAAATTAATTTATCCCACAAAATTCATCTAGGTTATCAAAGGTTTAATACTTGAATGTTTCATTCATAGAAACTCACACCATAAGAATGAATATTAAAACGTCCTTTAAAAAAAGAATGTTGGAGCCACAATGGTCACCCAAAGTAACATATTACAAGGTTTCCACATAGGGTATCATAGATAGAGAGTGAAAACATGGTCATAGAAGAAGAAAAGGTTCAAAGATAAAAAAAAAATTGTATCAAAACCCTTTTTCCCAAAGTTAAATAATTTTCATGAAAAGATATACTTGCATTATTTAAGACAAAATCACCTTTTTGTGTTCCTTGATCAACTTCACATATTTCTCCAAAAAGGAAGGTGAAATTTTCATTCCTGAAGCAGTAAAAGATCATGAGATCCATTATATTCCCCACCAACTATTATCAGTTATCATAAATACCACGTTTTTATAATAGGTTATCCAGTATGCATAAATCCTTATTTGGAAAGATAAAACTTTATTCTCACAAAATACATCCAAAATTTTAACAAAATATTTCCAAAATTTGATAACCTCATAACCCCTCTGAAAGATGAAAATTAAAAGATTTATAAAGAAATTTATGAAATCATCTTTACATTGATCCCACATATATCACAAATTACCACTTGGTTGTCACATTCCAAATATGTGAATAAACTCATTGTATATTCCCTTAAAACATGGTAATAAACTTAATTACCATAAATACTTCTGTAAAACATGCATGATTATTTATTCCAATGATTAGTGGATATAATTTTTAAATCCAAGAAGTTTTAAACTTTTTCCTTGATTGCATATACAATTTTTCAATAATTATTTCTAAGGTAATCTGTATAGTCCAATTTACTTATTCATATCCATCATATCATTATCTAAATATCATTATCTCAATTTCAAGCATTAATTAAGTGTTACCTTCCCTTAATAAATATATAAACTTTCCATTAAATCACTTTTCTATGTCTTCATCACCATTAAAAATGTTCTTTTAAATCCTTAATGAAAACTTATACTGAAAATACTTATACATTTCATGATTCATATAACATAATATTTGAATTACAAAAAATAAATACTTCATTAATAAAAATTTATTCTTAAACCGTTACTCAGTATTAATAAACTTCTTCCTTAAAACCTCTTTCCTAGAATATGAAATTTGAATCATGTCTTAAGGTTCCTCAACCTAAATCTAACTCTTCTTATTATGATCAATGTAAAAAATACTGGAAGAACACCTTATACCTTTCACATGTCATTTGTAGTCTCTTTATCTTTATTTGTATAACCAATACTCATACCAACATCCTAAATCTCTTTATGAGATTCCCAAGTGGGAAATAAATTTTCACAATGCCCATAATTTCCACATCTGAAGAATTAAATGTTAACCTTGTTCCTTATAGTTCTCTCCATTTACTAAAACCTAAAATTACGGGGTGAGAAACACATATCATATAACTAATCAACATAATCATGAAAAATTACATATAGGATGTCCAAATCATGACACATAAATTTCAATCAAAGGCACAATAGGTTTGTACTAGGTTATTCATAGTTATATTCTTTTCAAATCCTTCATAATAGCTCATGATGAGTTTTTAAATTTTCGAAATCATATCCCCTGGGAGTGTCAATCCATTTGTGCTGCAAGGGTCATTCTCATGTTCCAGATTACCCCAAGTCAGACCTGGGATATTATGCTACAGTTTTTACCTATAGGTACATATATTCCAGAGCCACATCTAATTTTTTATCTAGACAGGGATGTATTTCTAGGAATCCACTTAATCAATCCTTTACCTAAATTTTAGGACATTTTCCTAAAAGTTAACCCATCATTATAATTATCCATAGAGACATATCTAGAAATATCTTTATAAATATACCTAGGGATCTCACTAATTTTTTATCATCATAGTTCCCAAAGTATGACTACTATAGATAACCAAGATTAACCTAAATGGATATTACCTCATTTTATATGGATATTCAGTACATTAAAAAAATACTTTTCTGAAAACCGTAATAGTTTATTGTCTTTAGAAACATGTAATTAAAATCTTTTATCCTGGTGAAATATCTTGAAAAACTCCCATAAAGATCTCCACCTTTACTAATTCTACCAAAAACCATTATTTATAAAATAGGGAATAGAAACATAATAAAGGGGTTATCTCAAATGCTCATTAAGGGTAAATAAAGAAAATGATTAAGCATAAATTGAAAAAAAATGTATAGAACTTGATAATAACATTTAAAGATCATGACCTGAATATTAGAGATCATAATAAAGATTTAAAATTCATAATACATGGATTATAAGATAATTGAGAGCATAATTCATGAAAGTGTATCATAGGAACAAGACCTGGAATTTGTGTCATGCATATTTTTTTAAAACGTTGTGAACATGTATAAGTAGAAACTGGATAACTCATTAAGTTAAGGAAATGAAATTATTCCCCACATCAACTTATGGATAGGCAACTAGGTCCATGTATAACATTGTGAATCTGTAATTAGGTTCACGAATAAGATTATAGACATGAAACCAAGTCCATGTATAATATTGTGAGCACATAATCAGGTTCTCACAAAACATTATGAACATGTAATCATGTTAATGCATAAACTTATAGACATGAAACCAGGTCCATGACTAATATTTTGAACATGTAATAAGGTTCACTGATAACATTGTGAACTTTTAATCATGTTCCAGCGTAAACTTGTGGACATGAAACTAGGTTTATTCATAATATTGTGAACATGTAATAAGGTTCACTCATAACATTGTGAACATGTGATTAGGTTTACGCATAAACTTATGGACATGAAACTAGGACCATGAATAACATTGTGAGTATTTAATTAGGTTCACACATAACATTTATACTCTTGATTCATCCATCATTACCTAATACATTGGAGGGAGATATAGGTCCCACCCATTTCATAATGAAATCATACATACATGTTCTAAAATATCATAAAAAATCATATCATAACCCATGAAATTAAATGGGTATCCTAAAAATGTAAACATATCATTACCTATTGAAAAAGATACATGTTTCATTCCCATTTCATCAAAATTATAACCCATTAATGAGAAATAGATTTCATAAATATATAACCCATTAAAGAGAAATGGATTTCATAAACAGATAACATGTGAAAGGGAACTGGATTTCTTAAACATGTAACCTATGAAAGAGAAATTGTATTCATAAATATCATTATATTAAGAAGAATCCACTCATAGAAATAATATGAATGGAAATGTAAGATCATTTCCTAGAAGGGCATGAGTAACATCAACAGATTTCATCTTAGATGGAAAATAATTTTGAAATATCTTTCAAAAAGGTTTCTTGAGGAAAATATACTTTTATCTTTGAAAAGGGATTTTTAATACATAAATCCTTTTGAAAAAATTATTCTTATAATATATCTTTAAAACTTATAAAGAATACTTGAAATCATTTTGAATACCTTTTTCCTTGAAAACTTATGAAATAAGATTCAAAATATTTTAAATTTTTTTTCTTTGAAAACACATTGAAAGATTATAACGAAATATTGATAATGCTTTGAAAACCATTTTACATGAAAAAATATTAAATAATATTGAAAATGTTTTAAAAAACATATTTCATGAAAATATAAGAATGAATCTTGAAAATGTTTTGAAACCCATTTCATTGAAAATACTTTGAAAATTTATAAAGAAAGCTTGAGAACGTTTTGAAAACCATTTCATTGAAAATAACTTTGAAAAGTTATAAAGAAAGATTTTAAAACCATAAATAATTTTTAAAATCATTTTTAAATGAAAATTATCTTCAATAATAATTTTAAAATATTTTTTTAAACATTTTTGAAATCATGGTTTTGGAAATAAAACAGATTTCCATCTAGAGAGAGAGAGAGATACAGTCGGATTTTTCGTAAAAAAATTATAAATTATATTAATTACCATGGAGTGAAAAATTGTACTAATACATGGATATATCATTAATAAATATATTATAATTAATCTCGGGAGTTTTCTTGAGATATGGATCATAATATTTCATCAAAATAAACATAATCATTAATAATCTCGAAAAGCGATGAGATTGTTTCAATAAACTCTTACCACTTGGTTACAAGGGATAATACTCTTCATGTAAAAAATGAAATTAAATTAAGCATAAAATATCATTATATTCATGATATTCATGATATAACATTTCAATTGGAATAATATACACCTTATTAAAAAACATAGGTGCATAATAAAACATGTGTCTCAAAGAAGGTAATTTGAGACAAAAGTACCTTACCAATTTGGTTACTTTTGAAATGTTAACCCCATGAAATAAATTTCATAAATGGATATGTAAATAACCATAATTTTAATTATAAGATACAAATAATAAATTCATTTTTTTTACATATACCGCACAAAAGAAATGGGTGGTGAATAAAGCATGTATCTCATGCAAATAAAAAGTGAGATGATATTATGTTGGCTTGTGTCATTACACTCATAGTACTTGTTCAACCCACATGTATAATAAATATAAATTTATTATAAATCTTCTATATAACCATATTTTTATATATAATTATATATATATATTTATTATGAGTTTAAATTACCCACTTGATTCCAATTTCATGTTAAGGTTACGCTTCGGGTAATATTCACTTTGTTTTTTTCATGTGTCTTAATTTGTTATATCTTTGGTACTTATAAATATATCATGGTTTCCAGAATGTAAATTATGACATAAATATTTTTTATATATATATTATATTTTTATTTTAATAATCTATATAATATATATAAGTATGAAACGAAATACACCGTTCATGGAGACGGTAGACTGTACGTACACATGAACGATATTTCCGTTAAATTGTCAGGTTAAAAGAAAGTAAAATACATATATGTATATATATATATATATATATAATTATTAAATTTGATTTATGATATCATAAATATCATATATATTCACTAAAACCGTCCTTAATACAATCCATGCAGTGTATGAATGAATCATATCTCTTTGGCGGGGCGGTAGTCCACATATCCTCAAACAAAATTATCATATTAACACAAAATCGAAAGTAAAAAATGATATGTGTTTTAAAAAGGAATACATAATATTAAAGTAATAATAAATATAATATATTACATATATAAAAATGGTGTCTATTATAATTTCCACCATGAGAGGCGATAAAGGAAAAATGAACAATCATCGTTTAGTGAGGCGGTAGTTCATAGTACACATAAATAGTATATTCATTACCATTAGATGGAGGTGTGTGTATATTTAGGTTGAAACCTTATAATAAAAAAATACTATTATATTTAATATATTTTTGTTGTTATAAAATCATGTAATTAAGAGAGTGGGGGTGGATAAGAAAAACAAATGAAAGGTTCTTAAGAGAAGAGGTTACCTCTTAATCGGGTAACTCCTTTTAGTTTGTGCCAAAAGGATTCATTGGATTTATTTCTTCCCAAGGAAAGGATTTAATGAATAATGGAGGAATTTTGATAATTGGATTGGGTAGATCATGTTTGAACCTAATAGGTTCGATAGGTATGAATAAGAGGGGGAGGTGGTGGCATTTTATATTGAAACAAAAGGACTCACATAAAATTTTTTAAAACAATTTAGGTTTAGACATGTTATTACAAACAAAAGTCATAAAAAACCACCCAAAATATATAATATAAGTTTTATGGCCGAAATATGGATATCCAATGGGTTTTTTACAAGTTTTTAGGTTATTTGGGCACCAAGATTAAGGTTTAGTTCATAATTAAGATTAATTAGAACTTAATCACTATGATTAATTTTAATCACATTTACTAATATTTTTTGTCAAAATTAACATGATCTAATTAGAATCTAAATATTATACTGATTACAATGTTTCATTTCTATTTATAAAAATTCAATTCATAGAAGTTTCAACATTACAATTAATTCTAGTCTCGTAGACAGGATGAAATAACTATTTTTTAAAGTCTAAAAATGTTCAAAATTTTGTTATACTGATAAGGATTATGAGAATTTATTAGGTGATACAAAATATTAAATTTAAGTTAATAGGTTTTCAAGCTTGAGGTGAATTAAGA
Organism: Viscum album; assembly: GCA_963277665.1. Lineage (NCBI taxonomy): Eukaryota > Viridiplantae > Streptophyta > Magnoliopsida > Santalales > Viscaceae > Viscum > Viscum album. The sequence goes on along the minus strand of OY728155.1, from coordinate 136,266,197 downwards.
GTCGGAGGGACATTCAGAAATAGAGAAATGACTATTCATAATTTCCACTACCAATAGAGACAATATTTGCGAAGAAAATGAAAGTCAAGCTGATGGAAAATGGTCCTCACCCCCAAGGATGATACTAATAAATATCAGGAGTTTGGTTCTATTATTGATCATTATTTCAAGTTTTTTATGCACTCAAAATAAGAAATTGTTGAATTAGTTCTGACAATTAAAGCTATTGATGTAGAAGTTAACACGATAATGGGAAGGCCAATAAGGGTTATTAAAAATGAGAAGCAGAGTAACTAAATTGAAAATAAATATTTGATACTTATTGAGGGATTTAATGATGGTATGATCAATCAAGATGAGTACATTCAATCTTGGGGAAAGATGACATATCAGTTTGAAGATCTTTTGAAGGATGAATCAGATACTAAAGTTAGAAATATCTCCTATAAATTATGTAGGGAGATCAATTATGGTAGACATAAATTGTTCTTTAATGGTTCTTTTATTTATTTTAGAGTTTTAAATTATGGTTTACCACTTTTACCTTAAAAGTGTTTGATAATAAGAAAGGTAATTTTCAGTTAGTATTTTTCACTATTCATCAAAAAATGATGTTTCTCCAAAAAAACTGAAATATTCACCCTAAGCTAATTTTGGATTTTAAAATTCAAAAATGATGTTTATGTTATCAAATTAAATTTCTAGATGTTTCTATAATTTATTTTATAATTTTTGATAAAAGGAAATGAAATGTAGCTTATTTGAGAAAATAGTATTTTAAAAATTATAAGGTCTTTACAAAAAAAATATCTTTCATTATCAATATGTTTTATTTATATGAAACCATTATAAAAAAATTTTAAAAAAAAATATTTTTATTCATATTGCATTTTTTAATGACTAGGTTATAATTATATCATTTAAATAATTATAACAGTAAAATCATGTTTTATAGAAACGTCAGTATTGTGTTTAATGTATACTGAGTCGATGTTCTATGTATTGTAGACTAAGTAGGTGTCATGTAATGTATGCCAAGTCATTTTTGTTTTAAAGTAATCTTTGACTTAGTGATTTAATAATAATAATAATAATAACTATTTTCAGAGTCGCGTGAAATGAATAATATCAAAAACATTAAATTAATTTGAAAAATAATAATTCCGAAAATCTTAGAGTGTAGCATTATTTATATTTACTACCCTTGCAATTTATCTTTTATATTAATTTATTACCTAGTTATTAATTATTTTAATATAAAATTTATTTTGGTTATTAGTTTTATTAATCAATCATTTTTTTATTTTGTTGTAATAGTTTTAGTTATCATTACATGTTTTTTGAGTCTATCATATCCATAATTATAGAGTTATATAGTATTTATCCTTACAGTATCAAAAAAGTTACAAAACTAAGTATATTTTCTAAAATATATTTAATTTATGAAAAATGTATTTGTATGATTGTTTTGGGTGGGTAAAATCAATATGACATTATATTGTTAACATAATTAATATAATTGATAATTTTTATTTTAATAATTTTACTCTTTTTGTTAATATAATATATTTTTTTTTAAATCCATTCTTAGAACCAACCATGTAAGGTAGTGATGAAAAATTGAAATATGTCATCCTTGGTGGTGGTAACCAACCATAATATAGAAGATTTTTTAATTTTTTAAATTGATGGGAGGAACTTATATAATGGTTATTTAATTAACGTAATAATATTTAAGTTCACTAATTATACTAATTTCATTATTATGAAATTATTATAAGATATTTAGAGGAGTTGGAAGAATAATTAAAGGAATGGAAATGAAATGGAGTGATTCAGAGCTCTTACCTTACTCCTCGGGAAAACACCCTTTGTTAATTGGATTAACCCATTGAGTGCTGGGTTTTCATGAAAAAAGTTCATCTTTTACATGACTAATAAATTTTGGAATAGGTTTTGGTTGACATTGGTAGAGATAATATTATTATGGTGTGAGGATAAGTGGGGTAGTAAAATTTTCCTTTTAGATGTATGATAGGTGAAATTTTTTAAAATATTAATTTTTTACTACAAAAATTAATGTTGTGTAAATAGAAAAGTTCATTATTTTTAAATAAATTTTGTATTTATTATCATCATATCAAAAAATAAATCTATGTGTAATACTATTATGAAAAGGTTTAGATGTTTGAAGTGGTGATTCCTAGAGAATTTTAATGAACGAATTGGTGATTCCATGAGATTTGGTATGGATTCATCTTATAGCATTAAATGTCATGCTTGGATAATTATTCTTTATATGGAATTTGATTTCATGCGTGGACGGTTCTTCTTAGTATAAATTTTGATGATTATTGGTGTTGATCTTAAATGACCAAAACATGTGTTAAAAGGTAACACATTATATACGATAATGATTCAAAGAATTAATAAGTCTATACTACATGAGTTACATTTTCATCAATAAGATATTAAAAGTTTAAATGAAAAATGAACACATATTTTTCATGAAGAATAAATTTGATAAGAGAAGGTTAATTGAGAATGTTTTGGATTAGAAATTTAATTTGGTAAGGATTTTTTTTATTTTTAATACATATAATTTTGAAAATTTTTTTTTGAGCCTTGTATAAAAAAAGAATATAACCAAGAGATCCACCAAGGATAGACCTCTACCAAATATAGGGGCACCCAAGGAGTCTACCACCTTATGAAGGCCTTTTATTGTAATCCCCATAATAGGAATAGGTTGACTATGTATAAGCCCACACATGGTCTCGTTTATAGGGACTATAGAGTGCTCACCCACAGGCATGCGTGGATTGGGCCAGAGACCCATAGGGAGTCACTTGTGGACTACATATGTCATGGCCCAGGTAGGAATGTTGTACTGTGGATTACAAGTGTTATCCCCAGTGTCAGATCGATGGTGAAGCAGTGGGAGTTGAGTAATAAACCACAGGAAAACCACCTTGAGTTGTCAATGTGGGAGAATTCTATACGGGTATTATCCACTTGTCTTTTAAAAATGATGGAAATAACACCATCCATCTAATCTGATATCACATTAAAATGAAAGAATTTCAATTGAGGTGGAGTTCATCATCAAACTCCTGTGTATGACCCCTTCATGATCAAACTCCTCATGGTTGAGGGTTTTTACACTTAGAACCCGAAAATCACATGATATCTAATCAAGACTAAAAAGTTTATTTAGTTTATTTAAAATTGGTTAAGTATAGATTTCCAAAAAATAAAGAAAATTCTATTCAGGGTTGACTTTTTAGAGATAAATTTGATTCTCTTTGCAGACAAGAGTTATGGTATAGGAACATCATACAATTTCATAAGATACGTGAAATCCAACTTGTTTGTATATGTAGATGCAATATTTTGGACATTAAAAACCAGTATGTCCTTGAGTGATTTGTGATAGATGCATGATTTGTAGATGATAATTATAGAATAAGGATAACATACTATGCAATGTGTAAATTATATGCAGATGATTGTTTCATGATGGTGCGTTTGAGGATAGTTCTCCTTTTGGATGAATAAAAGAGTTTGTGATGCTGCATAACACATAAAATTACTTTCATAAAATGGTTGGGAAAATAAATGTCACGACCCGTCCTCGGGGCCCGTGCCGTGACTACCCCAAGTCCGCCTTCCATAGGCCAGGGGCTGGCGACTAGCACCAAAGGCGTAAATCCCGATAACTAGGAAGGCATTTCCTTTATAAAAGTAAACAAAACACCACAGAGTACAAGCATAAGTAAAACGCTAAGTAAAACTGAAACAAGCTATGCTGAAAGTAAAGGGGTCGGAAATACAAGCCCAACTGTAAAGTACAAGGAAAAAGATAAAACAGCTAAAAGGTGACAAGCAGCTCCTGGATCGTCCACCAAGGATCCTACCTGAAGGGTAGGTACAGATAGCGCAGCTCCTGGATCATCCACCAAGGATCCTACCTAAAGGGTAGGTACAAATAGCCTCCACAACGCTCTCACCCGTCAACCTCCTCCGAGTGTCGTCTCATCGTGAAGTCCACCACCAGATACTGTCTCGTCGTGAGGTCCACCTCCGGGTACCATCCAGTCCTCGAACACTCGGCCCCTATTTGCATTGCCTGTCGTCTGAAACCAACACAATGAGGTGCGGGCATAGCCCGTGCATGGGTGAGTATAACGATACTCAGTAGGGACCCTGAGACCCTCAAGGTCTCACTAAATCCAACAAGGATAACCACAAAGAAGATCTCAACAGATAACCTCTACCTAGGTATATGCCCATACATATACCCAAGTTATCAAGTAACCCATCTCAATCATGAGGAAACACAAAGATTATGAAATCAAAGGATAACCACTACCCAGGTATATGCCCATACATATACCTAAGTTATCAAGTGACCCATCTCAATCATGAGGTAAACACAAAGGTCATAGAGTCAACTCAAACCAGGATTTTCATTATCGAAACCGTAACTGCTGAAGAGTCCCGTCTCTGGAGTGTACAGTGGTCCTGTCACGACTCCGAGGTACTTCTCACTAACCTAAGACTGCTGAGGTACTCCTACTATCGAGTACCGCGGGACAGCCACCCAAACACAGTAGTGCTTCCCGCCGGGGTATGTCACCCAAACACAGTAGTGCACACCCCCTAATAGCCTGTAGAGGTACTCTCCGGATGAGTACCGCGGGTCTGCACTGTCACACAGGTAGTGCTCCGTCCGCCATGGATCTGCACCCAAAAAAGTAGTGCTCCGTCCACTGGGCTAGTCGACTCACTCCAAGTCGAGTCGGTCAAGCAGTCGTCAGGTCTCAGCCGGCTACACGGCCTACGTACTCCGAACGCTCGTCTCCGGGAGGCTCCGCTCCACAAGCTACAGGTCGATACTCCAAGTATCTCAAAGTCCCACGAAGAAGTATCTCAAAGGACCGCCTTATCATAGGGGTCTCAACGCAACAGACGGCACATCAATCGGATGCCTAGTCTGGGAGTTATTAGCCTTTTCGTCCCAGGGGCCCGGTTGGTTTCGTGTGCAAACCAACCCGGCCGTATCTCAACCGTACCCCGAACTCTCATAGCGTATACTCAAAGGGACCGTTTCTCAACAAGATCACCAACGCCGCTGACAGTTCGTCAAACGGACGTCCAGTCTAAAAGTTATCAGCTTTTCTGTTCTAGGGGCCCGGTTGGATTTCGGGTACAATCCAACCCGGCCATATTCCAACAGCGTCCAAACCTCAGGCGAAGTATACCAAAAGTTTTGTCTCATCAAGAGGAATCCAACAAAGTCAATGGCACGTCAATCGGACGTCCGGAGCTCAAGTTATAAGCGTTTCCGCTCCGAGGGCCCGGTTGGATTCATGTTCGACCCAACCCAGTCGTACTTCAAATGACACCGGTTAACCAAACCGGTCACACTATTGCGATCCATACGAAAAAACACAGGATATGGACTACCCATTGGTCCCAAACGGATATCCGGTGAAAAAGTTTCATTTCACCGCATCATGCGCGAACCGGGCCTCGTGGGGCTCACGCCTCAACCTCGACTTAAATATCCAAAATTAGTCTTGAAACATCCGTCGTAATTCCAGGGTTGCAACGTCGCAGACGGTTCGTCATTCCGACACCGTATGAGAGAGATATGTCCGATACAAGATCCCGTAATAATAATATTATTATTATTATTCGGTGTTTCGTGGCCCCGCACCACGAACTAGAATTTGGTATCCAACATTAGACTTGAATCGACCGTATTAATGACGGGATTATATCGCCACTGACGGCAAACCAATCGGACGTCGCACGCATGAGTTATGGTGGGTTGAAGATTTAATAATAATATTAAATCTATTATTTTTCGAGCGCTTTAGGTACCCGATCCAAAAACCCGAAAAAGACATCCAATATTGGACTCATAAATTCCGTCTCGAAGTCATGGTCGCACTGCCACTGACGGTTCGTGAAACCGAGATCGCACGAAGAAGTTACGGACAAAAAAGTGTTTTATCATCAAAATTAATAATATCATTATTATATTATTAATTTTAATTGATTTCTTTCAAATACCCCATGTCACGCACCACCCTTCTTCACGCACCACCCTTCTTTACGCATGGCCACCACCTTTGGCTGCCCGCCCAGCTGCGCCTCTAGATACTTCCGCAGTCCATTTCGACTTCGATTTAACTCGGAAAAAAGATACGAACGCATATCCTTGATCCTTGGGTCGAGATCTTCGTGTCCGTATGTCGCGCTCAGGGAAACATTGAGTTTCTAGTGCAAATAAATATTTGGATGCCTCCTTTCGCGAGCCATTGCGGCTTCGTTCCAAGCCTGAAAAATTAAACGATCTCATATTTGTGATCCTTGCGTCGAGGGCTTCGCATCCATATATTGCGCTCAACAAAACTTCGGGTTTCCAGCGTCAATAAATATTTGGCATTGAAGAACGCATGAAGAACACGTGAAGAATAAAAAGAAAACGGAGAATGGTTTATGTGCGGGACGATGTCCATGTTCATTTGGTCATCATAATCGTGAATTTAAGATATGAAGAATCAATAAAACGAATTCAATCATATATAAAAACCCCTACCTCGAAAAGACGTCACACGTCGTCGAACTGCGGAAAGAGGCAAGCATCATGGTGGTCGGGCATCGCGGAAGAACGGTGCTCCTCGTGGCATCACCTCACATTCTTGCCTCGGTTGAAGGAGATTCCCTTCACCGAGAGGAAGATTGCGTTCTTCGTGGAAAGTAAGCTTTTCCTTCTAATCCTCCAAAGCTTCTCCACAGATTAATTGCCCAACAATAAAATGAAAGCCTTCCTCTTAATTTAATAATTCCAAGCAATTCAAAACTAAAAGGATCCAATTCATTAATTGAAATCAAGTTGGAAAAACTTATGGGAGAGAGATAAGAAGGTGAGGAGTTCACATAATTAAAGGGGAGTTTACAAATTAATTTAAGGGGTGATAAAGGGGGGTTTAGGGAGTTGAGGGGGAGGTGAGGAGTTAGGGTCTCGTGTGGACCCCACCTCTCATTTATCCTCACATGGGTAGTTGGTGGTTATGGGTCTCACCCTTAACTCCACTTTGTAGGTTATAACTACCATATAAATAAAATTGTGTACCACCAATTTTATTTATTTAATTCTAAATCTCCAATTATTAATTCTCAACCCACTTCAAACGCAACTGCGGTAAAGGTCCCCTTAAGCATTTACCGGTGCTTCGAGTTCATCGGTTCCCTCAGAATTCAATTCCGAGTACTGGTTCAAAAGATAGGAAAACCCACACGTACGTTTACTGAACGTACCCGAAAAAAAGTTTGGAAAATTATTATCAGTCACCCTCGACCCGCGCCGGTCAAGGTCAGGCTCTGCCTAAGTGAAACACGCCCCAAAGAATCCAACGGTACTCTCAGATTTTCAATCCGAGTTACTGTTTAAAAGATACAAATTTTTACAATAAAATAATTGTCATTTAATTATTTTATTTGCAGCCAAAAACTAACTTTTTCTGGTGGCCCGCGCCGGCCAAAGTTAGTATCTGATTAAATAAACCATGCCCTCACAAGTTCAGCGGTTGTCTCGGATTTTTAATCCGAGCTACCTTTTGTGAGTTATAAGCATTTTAAAAATAAAATAATTTATTTAATTATTTTATTTACGGTTATGCCATTTTTGGAATTTCTCACAGGAGGCTCGTGCCGACTAAACTTAATTCGCTCCTAGGGTAAACCCGCCATCCTGAGCGCAACAGTGCCCTCAGATTTCTGATCCGAGTAACCGTTTAAGAGTTATTACACTTTTTCAGTAAAACTGCTTACACGCGTTAATTTAATCTTAACAAGACTTCAGAAAATTATTCCGGGCACATCGGGCCTCAGAATCAGGTGCTGTCAGAAACTATGTACTCGTAAAATTCCAAAGAAATTAAGAAAAAAAAAATTTCCCTTGAATTTTATGGGTCTTTACATTACTCTCAACTCAGGGTTTTACGTCCCCGTAAAGCTATAACACAAACTAGGGGGAAAAAGTGGTACTGAGCACGCATCTGAGTCTTCCGCTCCCATGTGCTCTCTTGGAGGTTCCTGTACTGCCAGTGAAAGCGCACCTGAGGAATTGATCGTTCACGTAGGACCCGCTCCTGTCGATCCTCAATCTCCACTGGAACCTCTGTGCATGTCGCCCTGTCATCGACGTCCAACTCCCTGAGATCGATGATGTGTTAAGGATCTTGCACGTATCCCCTTAGCCGAGGTACGTGGAAGATTTCATGCACCCGGTGCAAATGAGGTGGAAAGGTGAAGCGGTAAACCACCTTGCCTACCCTGCTGGGGACCTAGAAAGGTCCGTTGAACCTCGGAGATATCTCGTCGCCTCGGCTACATCTCCGTAAACCTCATCGAGGTGAGACCCATATAAGAACGTGGTCGCCATCCTCGAACTCTAGAGGTCTCCCTTTCCTAATTAGAACTGAAACTCAAAACTCCTGCTGCCACGAGGGTAAGGTTGTCCGTCCCAAGAATGATCGGCTACACCCTCCCATGTATGATTTTATCTTGTGCTGCCTGGGGTTTCCTTTTTTCCGACCAAGGAAAACCCATCCCGATGTTTGCCTAATACCGTCAATTTGAGTATGAGCAGTGATTGCCCAATCCATACTCAAACTAACGTCGTAAGGCCTCGACGCTGCCACCAAGAGGTCCCAACCGAGACTCTCGCCTCAAGGGTCAGATCACACCGTCGGTGTAAGTGTGACTATCGAGTCTCCTCCCAAAGGTATCTCCAGACGTGAGGGTCAAGTCAACGGCTTAACCGGAAACTCTAGGTTTGGGACTAGATTCATGGAAGGAAGGGATGATTCGTATCGATGTTTGTGGCTACGACAGCTAGTAGAAGACAAAGTCCGAACTTCAAATCATCCTTAGAGTCATTTCGGTCGCACTCCTTGACCGCATGCAACTACTCTTTTCCCCTGCCCTCCAGCTCCCTAAGCCTGGAGGGGACAACAAAGGTGGGTGGTTGTAATATGTTGAAATGTACACCACCTCATGCTGCTCTCCTAGTTCTACCTCCACGCCTGATTCTCTACAGATTTATCTGTCCTTAACATTTCCTATTCTTGAAACATTCGCATGCCCAAGTCTCTAAGACTGGCACAAGGTCGCTGCATTCCAACTTCTAACATTCTCTAGCTGTATTCATTCAGCCAAATAACATTCAACCTCAAGGTTCTCTCTAGCACCCTAACGTGAGTAGGAATGCATAGAGGAAAAAGTGATGGCTCGAATCGTATTCATCGAGTACCCTGAATGTTCGGTACGCCTCGATGAATTCTCAGCTACCGACACGTCATCATGCCGAAGTTGTATAAGCTCTAGAAAACTCTTAGCCACCTCCTCAAGCCAGTCCTCAGCCGCCTATGAATCAGGTTCACCTCGGAACTTGAGGGTATCTGATGTTAGAACACGTGTAAGGCAGTAATCTTACATGTGTTACCTACCAGTACCGCCGGTTGTAACTGTTGACCAACAGGTAGTGATGTATAGCTGACACACTACCCGAAGGCACTATCTCAGGCATCGGTCCACGTACTGAAGCCTCATCACTATGCGGACCATCCTCATGGTCATTCACTAGAAAACACTAGTGGCCAAGTCCACCATCCACTCTCCTGATGTCTCATCTAGGCGGAAAACTCTAGCAATCGCCTCCATCCAGTCCTCAGCTGTCTGGGAATCTGCCTCGCCTCGTCACCTCGGAGGCCTCTACTACTGGAACTCGTGCAACGCGCTCTGCCAGCATGCATAGTTCGCCAGTATAGTTGTTGGAATCTGCTGCCCAACAGGTGGTGGTGCTGCTGGTACACCACCCGAGGGTGCCAACACAGTAAAAAGGGCCCTGCACCAGAGCCTCGTCGCTCGGTGAGCCGTCATCGAGTACTCTCTCGGAACTCCAACTGACTGTCTGCATGGAGACATCCTGAATAGATGCGACACGGTCAACGTCTTATACCTGGTGAGTTGACCTGGTTTGATCTGAATTTAAAACTTTTGGAAACACACACACAATCAGTGTTTTCATGCACAAATTTGGAAATCAGTAGTCAGGGTCCTGGTGTACGGATACGTCGACCGCCGCACCAACACTAGACTCCCTGAACTGAAGACCCCACTCGGTACCCTTAACACTATTGCTTCACAGAAAAGAAAATATCAGAGTTATAAGTCCTGCAGTAGAACCGACTCCTCTGATACCAATTTGTCACGATCCGTCCTCGGGGCTCGTGCCGTGACCACCCCAAGCCCGCCTTCCATAGGCCAGGGGCTGGCGACTAGTACCAAAGGCGTAAATCCTGATAACTGGGAAGACATTGCCTTTATAAAATTAAACAAAACACCACAGAGTACAAGCAGAAGTAAAACACTAAGTAAAACTGAAACAAGCTGTGCTGAAAGTAAAGGGGCCGGAAATACAAGCCCAACTGTAAAGTACAAGGAAAAAGATAAAACAGCTGAAAGGTGACAAGCAGCTCCTGGATCATCCACCAAGGATCCTACCTAAAGGGTAGGTACAGCTAGCGCAGCTCCTAGATCGTCCACCATGGATCCTACCTAAAGGGTAGGTACAGATAGCCTCCACAACGCTCTCGCCCTTCAACCTCCATCGAGTGTCATCTCGTTGTGAAGTCCACCACCAGATACTGTCTCGTCGTGAGGTCCACCTCCGGGTATCGTCCAGTCCTCGAACACTCAGCCTCTATCTGCGCTGCCCATCGTCTGAAACCAACACAACGAGGTGCGGGCATAGCCCATGCAGGGGTGAGTATAACGATACTCAGTAGGGACCCCGAGACCCTCAAGGTCTCACTAAATCCAACAAGGATAAACACAAAGAAGATATCAACAGATAACCTCTACCTAGGTATATGCCCACACATATACCCAAGTTATCAAGTAACCCATCTCAATCATGAGGAAACACAAAGATTATGAAATCAACGGATAACCACTACCCAGGTATATGCCCATACATATACCTAAGTTATCAAGTGACTCATCTCAATCATGAGGTAAACACAAAGGTCATAGACTCATCTCAAACCAGGATTTTCATTATTGAAATCGTAACTGCTGTAGAGTCCCGTCTCTGGAGTGTACAGTGGTCTTGTCACGACTCTGAGGTACTGCTCACTAACCTAAGACTGCTGAGGTACTCCTCCTGTCGAGTACCGCGGGCCAGCCACCCAAACACAGTAGTGCTTCCCGCCGGGGTATGCCACCCAAACACAGTAGTGCACACCCCCTAATAGCCTGCAGAGGTACTCTCCGGATGATTACTGCAGGTCTGCACTGTCACGAAGGTAGTGCTCCGTCCTCCATGGGTCTGCACCCAACAAAGTAGTGCTCCGTCCACTGGGCTAGTCAACTCACTCCAAGTCGAGTCGGTCAAGCAGTCGCCAGGTCTCAGCTGGCTACACGGTCTCCATACTCCGAACGCTCGTCTCCGGGAGGGTCCGCTCTACGATCTACAGGTTGATACTCCAAGTATCTTAAAGTACCACGAAGAAGTATCTCAAAGGACCGCCTCGTCATAGGGGTCTCAACGCAATAGACGGCGCATCAATCAGACGCCTGGTCTGTGAGTTATTAACATTTTCGTCCCAGGGGCCCAGTTGGTTTCGTGTGCAAACCAACCCGGTCGTATCTCAATTGTACCCCAAACTCTCATAGGGTATACTCAAAGAGACCGTTTCTCAACAAGATCACCAACGTCGCTGACAGTTCGTCAAACGGACGTCCAGTCTGAAAGTTATCAGCTTTTCCGTTCCAGGGGTCCGGTTGGATTTCGGGTACAATCCAACCCGGCCATATTCCAATAGCGTCCAAACCTCAGGAAAAGTATACCAAAAGTTCCGTCTCATCAAGAGGAATCCAACAAAGTCGACGTCACGTCAATCGGACGTCCGAAGCTCAAGTTATAAGCGTTTCCGCTCCGAGGGCCCGGTTGGATTCATGTTCGATCCAACCCAGTCGCACTTCAAATGACACCAGTTAACCAAACCGGTCACACCATTGCGATCCATATGGAAAAACACACGAGAGGGACTACCCATTGGTCCCAAAACGGATAATCGGTGAAAAAGTTGCATTTCACCGCATCATGCGTGAACTGGGTCTCGTGGGGCCCGTGCCTCAACCTCGACTTAAATATCCAAAATTAGTTTTGAAACATCCGTTGTAATTCCAGGGTTGCAACGTCGCAAACGGTTCGTCATTCCGACACCGTATGAGAGAGATATGTCCGATACAAGATCCCGTAATAATAATAATAATATTATTATTTGGTGTTTCATGGCCCCGCACCACGAACTAGAATTTAGTATCCAACATTAGACTTGAATCGACCGTATTAATGACGGGATTATATCGCCACTGACGGCAAGCCAATCAGACGTCGCACGCATGAGTTATGGTGGGTTGAAGATTTAATAATAATATTAAATCTATTATTTTTCGAGCACTTCAGGTACCCGATCCAAAAACATGAAAAAGACATCTAATATTGGACTCATAAATTCCGTCTCGAAGTCATGGTCGCACTGCCACTGACGGTTCGTGAAACTGAGATCGCACGAAGAAGTTACGGACAAAAAAGTGTTTTATCATCAAAATTAATAATACCATTATTATATTATTAATTTTAATTGATTTCTTTCAAATAACCCATGTCACACACCACCCTTCTTCACGCACCACCCTTCTTTACGCATGACCACCACCTTTGGCTGCCCGCCCAGCTGCGCCTCCAGATCCTTCCGCACTCCATTTCGACTTCGATTTAACTCGGAAAAAAGATACGAACGCATATCCTTGATCCTCGGGTCGAGATCTTCGTGTCCGTATGTCGCGCTCAGGGAAAAATTGAGTTTCCAGTGTCAATAAATATTTGGACGCCTCCTTCCGCGAGCCATTGCGACTTCGTTCCAAGCCTGAAAAATTAAACGATTGCATATTTGTGATCCTTGCGTCGAGGGCTTCGCATCCATATATTGCGCTCAACAAAATTTCGTGTTTCCAGCGTCAATAAATATTTGGCATTGAAGAACACACGAAGAACACATGAAGAATAAAAAGAAAAAGGAGAATGGTTTATGTGCGGGACGATGTCCATGTTCATTTGGTCATCATCATCATGAATTTAAGATATGAAGAATCAATAAAACGAATTCAATCATATATAAAAACCCTACCTTGAAAAGACGTCGCACGTCGTCGAACCGCGAAAAGAGGCAAGCATCGTGGTGGTCGGGCATCGCGGAAGAACGGTGCTCCTCGTGGCGTCACCTCACATTCTTGCCTCGGTTGAAGGAGATTCCCTTCGCCGAGAGGAAGATTGCGTTCTTCGTGGAAAGTAAGCTTTTCCTTCTAATCCTCCAAAGCTTCTCCACAGATTAATTGCCCAACAATAAAATGAAAGGCTTCCTCTTAATTTAATAATTCCAAACAATTCAAAACTAAGAGGATCCAATTCATTAATTGAAATCAAGTTGGCAAAACTTATGGGAGAGAGAGAAGAAGGTGAGGAGTTCACATAATTAAAGGGGAGTTTACAAATTAATTTAAGGGGTGATAAAGGGGGGTTTAGGGAGTTGAGGGGGAGGTGAGGAGTTAGGGTCTCGTGTGGACCCCACCTCTCATTTATCCTCACATGGGTATTTGGTGGTTATGGGTCTCACCCTTAACTCCCCTTTGTAGGGTATAACTACCATATAAATAAAATTGTGTACCACCAATTTTATTTATTTAATTCTAAATCTCCAATTATTAATTCTCAACCCACTTCAAACGCAACTGTGGTAAAGGTCCCCTTAAGCATTTACTGGTGCTTCGAGTTCATCGGTGCCCTTGGATTTCAATTCTGAGTACTGGTTCAAAAGATAGGAAAACTCACATGTACGTTTACTGAATGTACCCGAAAAACAGTTCGGAAAATTATTATCAGTCACCCTCGACCCGCGCCGGTCAAGGTCAGGCTCTACCTAAGTGAAACATGCCCCAACGAATCCAACGGTACTCTCGGATTTTCAATCCGAGTTACCGTTTAAAAGATATGAATTTTTACAATAAAATAATTGTCATTTAATTATTTTATTTGCGGCCAAAAACTAACTTTTCTGGTGGCCTGCACCGGCCAAAGTTAGTATCTGCTTAAATAAACCATGCCCTCACGATTTTAGCGGTTGTCTCGGATTTTTAATCTGATCTACCGTTTGTGAGTTATCAGCATTTGAAAAATAAAATAATTTATTTAATTATTTTATTTACGGTTATGCCATTTTTGGAATTTCTCACAGGAGGCCCGCACCGACTAAACTTAAGTCGCACCTAGGGTAAACCTGCCATCCTGAGCGCAACAGTGCCCTCAGATTTATGATCTGAGTAACCGTTTAAGAGTTATTACACTTTTTCAGTAAAACTGCTTACGCGCGTTAATTTAATCTTAACAAGACTTCAGAAAATTATTCCAGGCACACCGGGCATCGGAATCAGGTGCGGTCAGAAACTGCGTACTCGTAAAATTCCAAAGAAATTAAGAAAAAAAAAATTCCCTTGAATTTTACGGGTTTTACAATAAATTTGTGGTAAAGCTCATAACTAATGAATTATTCTATATAAACCAGGTGATATGTGAAGGTGATTTTTGAGTTTGCATCCATCCAAAGATGCCATGAGATGGGAGTTATATAGACAGTTGAGGTAGTGAAGAAGAATACATCAAATTAAATTCATGCCTTTTGACATGAGGATTGATATAAATTCAGTATGCAGAGAACCCCATGCATGCCTTATGAATGGGTTTTTTAAATTCTATGTAAATTTTGATCATCCAAAAATGAAATTTCATTATTGTAAAAGAAATTAAAGTTGATATGTGGTGAGCATCTACGATGGATATTTGTGGTTCTTATATTCTATTGAGCTTCATTTTTATGAAGCCTCATATAAAATAAAATGCTATGCAGACACAGATGTGTGGTTAGAAATATAGAATGTGTATATTCATTCTATTTTTGCTACATGTAGTGGAAAATTTCTATACGGAGAAGATGCTTCGGGGTAAACAAAATGCTTTAAAATTTTCATACAATGTTTAATAATTTTATCATGAAATAAAATACGGATAACTGATTTATACTCCATATAAAAACAAGTCTAACTCTCACTAATCTATATGATACATAATTTTGGAGATATATTCATCAAGTGGAAAAATATATATATCACTCTTTGAGTTCTGCAAAGAACTTTATGCTAATAGAGATGGAGGGTATTCTATGAAGGAAAATTATATTCTAAATGATTTTCATATGCAATACTAAACTTATTACACATTTTTGTAGTTACATAAAGACAATGATGCATACTAAAAAATAACAAATATTTTTTTGAATAATCAAGATGTGAATCATCATGAAAGTGGACCAAAAATATACAATAGATTATTTATGTTGTTCTATTATCATTTTATGCATACAATATCAATTTAAAATACTTTTTTATTTTTTTCAATGTGGAAACAAATTGGATTTCTATGCAATAAATATTATTTCAAATTGTATTTGATTTGATATTGAGAAGAAGGATTATTATGAGATGTTTAAGCTTAATCATGCATAAAATAATATTGAAGAAATTGTGTAAATCACTTTTAACCTTTTTTTGGCCAAGACTACATTAGAATAAGGAATAATAATTTATCAAGATTTAATTTGGGGAAGATATAATCATTGACTAAATATTAGAATTTGAAGAGACTAAATCTAGAATATACTTAATGGAGAAGATAGCCAGGTCTTTGTATTCAGTGATCTAAGAAGATCTGGATCATTGATGTTCTGGTGTGAATACATTTCAAGACCAACAAGATTAATTAAATAATTTATTAATGATATTAAGGTTGTACACAATTATAACACATCTTATACACATGTGGAGGAATATCTATTACAAGGGTTGTATAAGCAACCAAAAAAATAGATATCTTGTTATTTCTAGATCAACAAAATTGAGAATAAATTGGTAGTGACAGGGGTGTCTAACCAGTTTATGAATATTCTTGACGTTGGGGGTTTTAATAGTCTAGTAGAAGGAGAAACTAATATGGTTGGGTTGTCTAACAAACTAAGGAAGACGATTTGGTTGTTGGGGTATAGAACCTAGATCAAATGGAGGATAGACTACTAGGGTGTATCACCAGTTGCAGACTTATTCCTCATAATCACATTCTTATATAGTGGATAATCCATGTTGGGGGATTAACCAACACAGAAAGGATTAGGTCTTTGTACCAATTCATGTAAATACCATGTGTTGTGCTCTCAGTGATTATTTTTGCATAAGAAGTGAGATTCCAAGATTTCACTATGTGGATCAAGAACCTTAACAAGTTTGAGATGGTTAATTCAAATGAAAATAATTTGGTAAAATTAATCCACTGATTCACCACCCATATCACTAGTCAATCCATCCTAGGGAACTATAATTTTTATTAAAGTCAGGATCATCTAATGATCCAAAAGTTTTCCCCAATTTTTTTTAACATCCATTATGAAGTTTGGGTTTTAGGAACTCTTTAATTTATAACACTTTTAGAAAAATTAATTTACTCAATAGTATAAAAATATGGTGAGCTCTACCAAAACTCATAAGAATAAAAATAAAATAGTGGAATGTAAGTTAAATAAGAATACAATAGTTAATGGAGAAATACCACTAACTTAAGGTAATTAGAGTGGTATAATAAGTAATTATTATTTTGATTATGATTCTTTTAATGAACCATGTTCAATATATGAGTATAATGAATCATATGGTGATAATAATTTTTATTTCAAAGAACATCTAAATATGATTATAAAATATGTGGTCAAGTGTATTTATAGTACTATCAAGGGACACATTTTTTATAAATCGTAGTTATAAGAAGAAGTTGAAGAATTAGAGGATTCACAAAGTAAAATTCTTGGAAAGTTAATCACTCTCATAGACCTAGTGAATGCATGGGAACAATCCATTTTTTATACTAAATAATAATTTTAGAGGTATAACTCTAAGAAATTAGGGTTTGATATTTTTTTATATAATCCTTTCAACCACATGAAAGATTGCACAAAGTGTCTATGGACATCAAGAATGGAAAATTGGATATCTAATCGAAGAGGATCAAAGATCATGAAATATTGAATGAAAAGGTTATATTATATTAATTGGGTGTTAATAAAATGAGTAATGAATCTAAAGATAAAGTGGAATTCGTTGAAGATCATAATAATTCCCTTAGCATGAGATTCCTGAAGTGAAAATTAAATTGGCCAATTTTAAAAAGGCTTATGTTGACCCTTCACAATCAAAGACATATGTATCTACATCCACACAATGATTTTTGATATATTCTATAGTTAAATAATATTTATCATATTGGAATAATATCATTACATCATATAATGGTCTTTCCAAAGAAGCAACAAAGAAAGAGGTACCATACATATCTAAACATAATAATTTTTCTAAATATGTTTCTACAAATAGTATAAGTTTAAATAATAACTCTATAAAAATATGGATGAGGAGAAATCGATAAGATAATATCACCATGTCAATGGTGGATATAATAATATGTATAAAAGCTGGTTCCCCATAGGAATCCCAATAGGTGGTGAAGAAGACCTAAAATCATTAGGTTGTAAATTTTGGAAACCATTCAGAGAAAAAAAAGAATATCATGGTTTATGGGTAAATTTTTGTGTTGTAATAGAATTGTTAATTTTGTGTTGTATTCCAGGAACAATCCATTAAATTTAAAAACACAAAGGAATCCTATATAAAGTGGGATAAATACAGAGAAGGAGAGGTAATAATCACAAATGAATAAAAAAAATTCAACTTCAAAAATATTTTTGATTATTAATTATATCTATGATGACTGAAATAAAATCGGTGCATGTATATCTCAATATGTATCAAGAAATAATGAAAATATAATCCCATAAGACAAATAAGAGTAATCCTTTGGTAGAAATCTAGAAAATGATGCAAATCAGATTATTCCAAAGAAGTTTCAGGAGAAGACATCCTTAGACTCCATATATATGAAATATCCTAAACAATCAAGTACATGAAGATAAAAATGAGTGTTACATATCGAAATAAATATGTGTATAAATTAACTCATGTTAATCCATATTGAAATTCAGAACAAGCTATCAATATTACCAAAGTCATTGTTGTAATTTTTCTAGCTAATTTGGAGAAATCCAGAACAATAAAAGAAGAACAAGAAAAATATCTTTCTAAATGTAAAATGAAGATTACACATGAATAAGGTAAATT
The DNA here is from genome assembly GCA_963277665.1 of Viscum album. Classification (NCBI taxonomy): domain Eukaryota; kingdom Viridiplantae; phylum Streptophyta; class Magnoliopsida; order Santalales; family Viscaceae; genus Viscum; species Viscum album. The sequence continues at coordinate 136,247,783 of OY728155.1, read as the reverse complement.
TAATGAGAGGTTGTCATTAAAGGAAAAATCATGTATTGAAAATTTTCTATGTGGGTGATGTAATAAATATGGGCATAATGTAAGAAGATATTTAACCACATTGCCAATAAAAGAGGAAGTCTTGAAAAAAATGAAGAATTCATCTGAAGATGAATATGGAATGATTTATAAAGATAGAATAACCATATCACACAATCAAATGATAGGTGTAATAATATACATAAAACAAAATGATAAATTATATTTGAAAATTAAATGTGGAAGCATGAAGATTGGGGGAGGTGGAGTAACTTGGTGGAGAAAACCATCACAACCTTGTCGTTCACATTGATTAACAAGTAACTCTACCTTATTCCCTTATATTTTTGTGTGCTTATTTTTATTTACAATGTAATGGAGTAAATTTGTAGAAATTAATCACGTGGAGAACCTAAGAATCAGTGAGTGCTTTCATATTATTGATAGAAAGGAGATATGAAAGTTATCAAAATTGGAAAAAACACAAAAAAAACTATTTTGGTGTGTTCTAAAATTAGAATATCTTTAAATAAATTATTAAAAATAATCACCATAAAGAATAGTTTGATGAGTGTTTCCCTTAAGGGGGAGATATGTTAATAAAAAAGGCTTCCAAAAACATCATGAATTTGGAATTTTCTGGAAATTTTGGTAAAAAAAGTTTCATGTATGAAAATCACACCTAAATATCTACTCTAAAAAAATTTATAATCATTATCATGGGAGTTTTAATTTTGTACTAATAAGGGTCACTATATCTAAAACACTTGAACTTTATAATCTATTTGTTAAATTTCATGAATGATCTAGAATTTTATTTATAAACCATATTATTTTAAATCCACTAAAACAATAATTGATAATTTATGAGTATGATGTCACATGCATGGTATTTATGTATTTATTAGACATCATTGTTGATGCTCCTTTCTATCACAGAGTCTAAACGACTGAAAAAGGGTAATACCTTAGCATAAAGAGATTCATCCTTTGAAGAAACACCAAAAATTGACAAAGGCATGAACAATGATTCCTTTAAGCAAGGGTCGTGCAAGTTTCATCATGGTCACGCAAGTATACTTGCACGCCACATATTGGGAGCACAGGTGACTTGCACACCCTATTTGATTTTCTCCCAAGGTCTTTAGTAGCCTATAAATACCCCTTGTGGGCCTCCCATTTCAGGGAGGGAAAAATTCCAAAAGTCGTATTTGAGATCTCGACACCCTAGTCTCTTCTTGAAGTTTTCTGAACACTTCTAAGGTAATTTCTTACCTAGAATGGAAGATCTAAAAAGTGGGAACAAGGCCTAAGTGTTGAAATTCACCAAAACTTGCGCGCCTAAGTGTCTAAACCTTAAAGTAAATGAAGACACTTGCGCGCCACCTTATCCCTTCACCAAAACTTGCACGCCACACTTTTGGAAGCCTTTAGGGATAATACTAAGGGATTGAGCCAAACCACGCCCAAGTATTACCCCATGGGTTAACCGTCGCACAAGTACCCATGTGTCGCGCAAGTATACTTGCGCGACCAGTACTTGCACGCCCAAACAGGACTTGCGCGCCTACCTCTTTTTGGGTGCCCCTCCTGCTTATTCAACTCTTTTCTTCAAATCCACCTCTCCTCTTCAAGATTTATCCTTAAAAACCCTCTTCAAATGCCATTTTTGGCATGGTTCCTTTGTTGTATTCCTTATCTGAAAGGACTTATATGGAAAATCTCTCAAAACCTAGTCATTTACATATCTGTATGTCACTAAGGTTAGAGATTTCCTACATTCAACCTCATCCTCTAATATTAGAAGATCTCAAATATGGGCATCCTCCCTAAGAGTAAGCCCCAAGTTCCCCAATTTGGGCCTCCTTTTCAGGAGTAATCCCCAGTCCAAGTTCTCTTAATATGGTTATCCTCCTTTAGGATTAATTCCTAATCATAATTTTCTTTAACTTAGGCCTCCTTCTCAAGAGTAAGTCCCAAGTTTCAAGTCCCCTTAACCTGGGACTCCTTTTCAGGAGTAAGCCCCAGTCATAATTTTCCTTAACCTGGGCATCGCCCTTAGGAGTAATCCCCAAATTCTAAATTACCTTAACTTGGGCCTCCTTCTCAGGAGTAATCCCAAAGTCTCAATTTCTTTTGATTTGGGCTTCCTTATTAGGAATAAAACCCAATCATAATTCCCCTCTAATTTGGGCATACTTCTCAGGATTAAGTCCTAAGTTAAGTATCCAAATCTCTATAAAGCACATATACCTTTATGGACCTTGTTCTTGGGTTTCTTCCCTGAAGTAAATCCCAATCTTAATCTATCTGGGCAGTCATACATACATAATCCCCACATCATGATTGCATATTTTGTGGCACAATCGTCAGTTTTTACTAATACCTCTTGTTTCTCACACTGAGCATGACTCACAAGAGCTTAGAGCGTAAAAGTAATTATGACATCTTTCTTTGAGCCATCAATCATGCATAAACATCATACTTCTTTACTCGAACTACGTGGGTTCTGATTCCTTTTCTAAATGAGGATACATAGGTAGCCCATGTGCGGGTACGATCCCAACTCTGAAATAATCCATGTCCTTCTGAACGACAATAAACTTTAAGTGCCCCCACTGGGTGGCTTTAAAACCATCATGGTTATCATAATGACCAAGAGATCTCTATATAATTTATTGAAGGATACCATTGAATAAGAATCTCTAAGAAGTAAATATGATTCTCTATCGATGAAGAACCTAAAATACATATAAAAGAATCTCTAAATCTCATACATATCAATCATTGATTGTAAGATATAATGGAAAGATCATTTTCATACTTGGTAATTTAATAAGGATTCATGAACAGAACTCAAATCTATAAATAGAGTCCTGGAGTAGACAATAATTCCCCCCAAAAATGTGTGATGAGTCCGACCTCCCATTCTCTTGACCAATGAAAATTCTTAAGCCTCATCAGTCCACAACTAATGAGCACCTATCTTTGGAAAGTAGGTCCAAATGGATATATAATCATTGGATGTTTTAGGTTCTACGAAAAAACCCATTAGAAACTGATTGGAATGTTTTAACCTTAAACAATTGAGGTCATCCCCATTTCCATAGGAAAAAAAATGGTGAACCCGACGTGAATCATTAACCAAGTTAAAATGATGTTTTACTTATTTGTTAGGCCCCTATTTAAAACTCAATGAGAGGGACAACAAAACAATAAATAACATTGGTTCTCATCCAAAAGATGTAGTGGCCGAACTTATCTTGGTTATATCTGTTATATCAAACGGGAACTCGTTTTCAATATCTCTCTGCGTTATAGAAATGGCTTCTCTAAAGTTCACACATGTGAATGCATCTACCGCTACTCCTGCTGGATCTTCGTCTGCTCTGAGGAAAACATCACCTACTCAGTATCTTCAATGCTAGGTATCAAATCCATTGGTTAAGTAATACCATCAACATGGTACTATTCCAACTCTGGAGGCCACTTGACAAGCCCTCCAAGTCAATAATTCAACCTGGTTGTTTGGATAGCGACGACCAGTGATCAAGAAGCAAGTAGTGTCAACCACTATCTCCAACCGTTTCGGGTCGTTATCCCCAGAACGCAATCACCAGTCCCTCCCATATTATGCGGAGGTGAATGAGAATGTCACTAAAGGCCTTAATTCAAGGATACAGGAGTCCTTCTTAAGGGCTCCCATCAACAATCATCGCCAGACTCGTGCGATAGTGCGCCCTCAACATGATGAGGGTATCACCTTTAGGGGTTCGGCTCAGGTTCCTCAGACCCGAGCACGCAAGATGAACCGCCATAGGTGAAATATGGTCAATAGGAAGCAGGTTATTACTTCTTCCCCCTCTGTATAAGTTCATGAAGCCAACTTGATGGCAAGCAACGAGCAGGCACATACACCCATCCGTCCCGATGTTACTGCCTAGCAGACTCATCTGGAAGCAACATGCCAATCCCACCAGGAAATTTCGGTGGAGTATTATAGTCAGGCATATACACCTGTTTATAACTCATCAGCTAGTCAGCAGGTTCATCTGACTACAACTAAAGAAGGTCGCCAATCTGATATGGTGGCAACTGATAAACAGGAACATACACCTCTTTACAATCAACAATTCTGTCAGCTGTCTCGCCTTCCATTATTGAAGGAAAATAGTCAACCATACTTGACAAGGAATACACAGCAGGCACATACACCTACCAATATTCATCAAGACTTCCAACAGTCTCGTTTGGTAGCATCCGGAGAAGTCAGTCAGAAAGCTCCGATAACAAATTTGGAGCAGACTCAACTCTCTACCCCCACACATGAGTACTGTCAGAATTCACTGACAGGAAAAGGAGGACAGGATCAGGAATACACACCTACTCCAAGCATGTAATGGACTTATATTCCCGTTCTGACAGCTGAAGTCACCAAGCACATTCTAACAATGGTGAAATAGTAGAAGAAAATCCCTGATCATATTCTGGATACCTGTCAGAATATTATAACAGCTTCAGCAACATCATAGGGAAAGAAATGAAAATATGTCCCTACTAGTGGAGTGACACATCAAAATATCACTCCGGAACAGATACACACCTCTATTCCAATCCAAGAGGTTTATGGGGCATACTCCCCCATATCATACAGACAATCAAGTCAGGCACATACACCTAATTTAAATGGAGATAATCAGCCTAACCTGACTATTTCTCCTGAGCAGGCACATACACCTGCCCATAACAACCACTTTCATCAAAAAGTGGTTCCCAAAGTGAGTAATATGGTGTCTAAGAAAAAGACCCATTAAACACATCCAATAAATCAAGGGCTAATCCGTAATAAGGCCTTGCTCGATGTTGGAGTTCTTGAAGCCCTCAGACAATTATCTGTTGGAACTCAAGATTCTACTCTCTCATTTCCCAATAATGGGAACATTAATTCTGAAGGCCTTCATCAGAAACTTCCTCATGAAGGCTTGCTTCATGACAGTTTGGTTGATCTCGAAGTATCATCTTCATATAAGAGCTACAAGAACCCTTTGTGTGGCCATAAGATCAAGGATCAAAAAGTTTCATCTTTTGTTGTAACCCACCATGGTGGTCCTCCCCATGATGATGAATTTAGCTATGAAAGTCCTCTATGCAGTAGTAATTTACATTTCCTGGAAAATGCTCCAATGGAAAATGTAGTGACGAGAAAGACTTCTTATCTTGAGGCACTTGCAAATGTGAATCTAGTCATTTCTGATGCTTTACCACTAGTAAGTGAAATACTTTCTCATTTAGAAGATCGCTCGAGGTGTAGGTCATTCTCCGAACCACACCTAGGTCATTAATATTCTTGTTTGAGAAGTTAATTCTCTAAAAATCTTGTTGAATCTAATGAAGCAACAAGGAAGCACCAGCTCTGGTCTAATCAGGTAGAAGAATCTTCATTGAATGATAAAGTGGAAGTGCTGAATATGAGAAAACAACCGGCGAAAGGTGAAGTGCTAGTCATGTTTTTGCCTTTGGCTGACTCTCATTATGACATTCCAGAGATGTTGATGGAAGATTTTATTCATGATATTTGTCTTAACATGTGGAAAACTCTTTTTCAATTGAAAAATAAAATATTATCTTATGATGAATATGAAAATCATGTCAAGATAATAGAAGGGTTACAACGCCAAATCGACTTGGCCTCTCTATCAGTTTCTCGATATCCAAAGGCTAGAAAGCAGCAGAGAGCCCTTCAGCATTCATGCCTTGGCACACTAAAAAGATTGCGTCAGTTAATTATCAATTCCCCCATCTGGTATTCATATCAGGGGATGGGGTGTTCATGGAGCATTGTATTTCACTATACTCTCCAGTCAAAAAATCCCTCCAAAAATGGTCTCATGTAATGTTATTTCCCATGGATGGCCACATCCAATTGGCTTTTTTGTAATCAAAGGCTTGCTCAGGAACATGCCTCAACTAGTTCTTCCCAAAGTCAGGCATACAAAGAACAAGTTGTCGAATTACTTTTGCATCATGCAAATGAGAATATCGAACAGGCTTCTCGTTTAGAGCAGGCACATCATCAAGTGACAGAAGTGTCAGAAATCATCCAGCGGTCATTTGATCCAGGTGATTTGAGTGGATGTAGGTTGATGCATCCAGCCAATTTCTAGACTAAAGTCCACAAGATCAAGAGAGATTTTAAGAAAGTCTCAGATGTAGCAGTTCAAGAACCACCCCAGCTTTCCAAACTAGGGACTCTTTTAACCCAACCCTCAGAATCAACAAATAGGATTCGAGGAGTTGAGCAGAAATAGCAGGAACAACCCCAGTCCACCGGACTGGGGACTTTTTCAAATCCTCAATCTCTTCCTCAGAGAAAGTCAGTCTTCTATCGATTAGGGAAGAATCCACAAGAGGAACGAAGAGCCGAATTATCAGGGGATTCCATCTAAATTACGGTTCTTCAAGAAGTTCCTGAGGGATCAACTCAATAGAAGATAGAGTCTCATCAGGGACATGGAAAAAGACAGTATCTTAGAAATGCCGATAGAAGAGATGCAATGCGTTATGCATCAATAAATGTCATCAATGTCGTTGTTGCTGATCCTCCAGAACATGAGTATCACTCAGAGGGATCAGATGAAGAATTTCCTGCTCAAGAGTCTGTGCACACAGAGGCAAATGAAGAAGGTGTGCATACATGAAATCAAAGGCTTGTCCAGAATCTAGGTATTCCTTCAAATAACCAAATTCCTCCTCTCCAAAAGGTGTCCAACAAGGGGAAAGGAAATAATCAATTTACATACCCTTCCTATGGAGAAGTCCAATCACTCTCACTAGAGTAAAGGTTCGCACAACAAGAGGAGGAAATGAAGGAGTTAAGGAGGTTGAAGGCAGAACTACTTCAAGGTAGTCTTCCTCTTAAGCATGTTGGAGTCAGTCAGCCAATGGAACTTGTTGCAGCTACTAAGATGGATCAAGAATATCCTCCTTTACTAGTACACCCTCACAGGTCTAATCCTATGGGTCATGTGAAACAACAATCGGTGGTGCTACCATCAGTTGCATTACCAGCCACCACACCTGTCCAAGCTTCAGTTATTGTACCTGCTCAGGTCCAAGATCAACCAGATATTTCTCAAAAGTTAATGACTACCATTGAGTCATTAACAGCTTGGTTGAAAGCTATGGAGGGAAAACATGCACAAATTCAACCAGAAAAGAGAGCTTACCCTAAATGGGTGGATGCAATTCCTCCCCCATCAAATTTTTCAAGTACCACATTCCCAATCTTTAATGGTTTGGGAGACCCAGAGAAAAACTTAACACATTTTGTTTCTCATTGTGATCCTATAATGGGAACCCCTCAACAACAAAAAGTAGTTAAGCTCAGGTGTTTTGTAAAGTCATTATAAGGACCTACTTTTGTCTGGTATTCAAGCTTGCAATCCCAGTCAATTACCGGGTGGGAAGATCTTCGTCAATGATTCCTTCTTCAATTCAGCTCAACGTTACCAAAGACAGTAGTTTTTGATCTTACAAATTGTAAGCAAAGGGAGAATGAAAGGGTTTTATATTTCATTGCTCACTGAAAGGGATTATCATATTCCCTAAGCTTAGCACTTCCTCAAGAAGAATTGTTTCCAATCTGTGTGGCAAATTTGCGTGATGAGTTATGCATACCATTGATCCCTGTGAAATACACAGGTGAGTTTTGAGACCTTACATCGATCGCTCAGCAGATCAAAGACTCTCTTACAAAGACTAAGGATAAAACTTGTGTAATTCCATTAGCTCCAGGAAGGAGAATGGGGAAAGCAGAGACTGCTATAGTTACGCTTAAATAAGCACTTGTACTTGATTCCACTTCAAAACCTCCATATTATCGAAGGGATCCACCTCTTGAGTGTCAAAAGTAGAGGTAGTTTCGTCAAGATGATCAAAGAGATCAAAGACAAAAGAAATTTGAGGATTTGAAGAGAAAATTTTATTCTTTCCGAAAAGAACAAGTTCCTGGTTACTTCATTTCGGCTATGGAAAATAATTTGGTTCAATTTCCAAGGTCTAAAAGGAAGAACAAGGAAGGAGATGAAGATTGTCCCAACTATTTCCCATTTCATCAGATTTTGGGGCATCTTATTTAGGAGTATTTTGTCTTCAAAGACCTCCTATAAAAGATGGTGGACTCAGGACAAGTCGAATTAATAGGTTCTTCAGCTCAGGGAGCATCTGTTACTACTACAAATCCAGAGGAAGAAGGCGAATGGAAAGAAGTAAAAAACAAAAATGTGCAGAAATATGATGATTAGATGGTTAGGAAAACGATCAACCGAACTCATGCCATTTTATGAACGCAATTGAAGAAACCAATTGTGTCTTCTGCTATGAATGCCATAGAAAAAACCCCTTCATCAGAGGGGAAATCTTCAAAGAAATGGCATAATTCAAAGAAAGAAGAGCAGTCAGAAGAAGATGAGATCGTGTCAAAGCCTAAGTTGTCTTCGACTCTAGCAGATTTTATGCCATCTACTTCAAAGCCACGGGCACCGCCCCACCAAATGGAACAGCCTAAATTGGATAATCAGTTAGAGTCTTCATTAGGTGAAGAGTTGATCTTTGGATCTATTAACATGATTCACTTAACAGATCCTTATTCCAATCACAGTTTCAATCTTGATGAGCATGAATTCCCTGTATCAAATAGAGGAATTAGAGGGAGTTCCAAAGGTCTAGGATACAGAGGAAGATGTGGATATCCCAGAAGCCACTATTCCAATTCTACCCCTGCTAGAACTATATATGAAGCAGAAACTCATGGAAAATCCCTTCAGCGGGCTCAATAAGAACAAGCAAGTTCTTCCACACATGGCAGATTCAATCTTGGCACAGTTATTTTGGAAGATCGGTTAGAAGTTACACCTTATTCCTCTTATCAAGTAAATATACTTGGTCGGTCTAATCTTCCAAAGACATGAGTATTTCCAATTCCTACCCCGATATAAGAAGCATAAACTTCTAAGGCACCTGCAAAACCACATGTTCCTGTTGGGAAATGCAGACCTTTGGACCAAAATTATGATGTCCTGAAACATTTAGCCCAAGTATCGGCCAAGTTATCAATTCTGGATTCCTTTAATATATCAAAGGATCTTTGGGAGGCACTCATTGAGGCTTTTTCAAGTCCTCGGGAATTCGAAACTGAAATTGTTGCGGCTGAAGTCTACCATGTAGAGAATAATCCTGCAGAATGTCATGCAGTGATATCTTTTACAGATGAAGATGAAGATGATGTTGTGCACAAATATATTAGACCTTTTTATTTATCTGGCAAGTTTAATGATGTAGACATCTGACGATTTTTTATTGATAATGGTTTAGGAGTCAACCTCATCCCTATCTGTACACTTCGTCGATTGGGCCTCACCGAATATGATTTATCTCCTTCTACTTTGATGTTGCAAGGATATGATAAAAATGAACAAGAACCTCTGGGCGAGATTACACTCAGAACTCAGTTTGTGGATCTTGTATCCAATTCAGATTTCATGGTTGTTCGTCATGACACAGCTTTCAACATTTTGCTTGGAAGACCTTGGCTACATCAACATGCAGATATCCCTTCATCATACCATCAATGTCTCAAATATTGTTTCAATGGTCAAATTGGGACATTTTATGGTGATAAATCCTCATTCAAAACATGTGAATCTCAATACATTGAGGCGGAATTCTATCACATGGAGGGTAAGGAGAAATCCACAACAAGGGAGGTTACCAAAGTTAATGATCCATATGGTTTGGAAAAGATTCCAGTAAACCCATTCATACATGTGAGTACAGATTATGTGTTGCCTATCAGTCAAATTGATAGGATATACCCAAATCCAAATACTCTTATGGAAACTTCCATAATGTCAATTATGACAATCAAGCTAGAAAACATGGGAGAAATTGGTGATTCACCAAGTAATAATGAAAGATCAAATGGAGATGTCTTCATTTCATCTACTGAAATTCAGCAATTCTATACTTCGCCAACTAGGCCATAAGAAGTTATAGCAATGTCAGAGATGAACGATGATGTTGATTCTCAATCCATCATCTCCTCTTTATTACCCAAGGAAGACCCTTCATCATCAATAGGGTCAGAAATGGTAGCCTCTTCTTCAAGATGTTCAAATTTTAACATCTCTCTTGATCCTGGAAATTCTGCTTCATCATCTACTATACAAGTAGAAATAGAAGAAATAACACGTGTTGAAGAAGAATAGTAAGATCTCAGAGATGCTCCTCCAGCTTTTGAAGAGGGTATCTCTACCACTGTGGATGAACTCAGAGAAATAAATCTAGGTACAAAAGAAGATCCATGCCCCCACTTTAATTAGTACGACCATGACTCTTGAAGAGAAAGAAATTTATATTTCATTTTTAAATCAAAATAGAGAAATATTTGCTTGTAAATATACAGAGATTACATGCCTTGATATTGATGTTGCTACTCATCGTTTGGGTTTGCCATAAGAACATCGAGGATTCAAGCAAGCCGCAAGAAGAACACACCCAACTTATGCTTCCAAAATTGATGTTGAAGTGGATAAGCTTATCAAAGATAACTTCATCAGAGAAGTTCAATATCCCATGTGGTTGGATAATATTGTCCTTGTGAAAAATAATAATGGAAAAATTAGAGTTTGCATTGATTTTAGAGATCTTAATTGGCATTGTCCCAAGGATGATTTTCCAGTTCCAATCACAGAACTCTTAATTGATGCAATAGCTGGCTATGAAGCACTTTCCTTAATGGATGGATATTAAGGGTAAAATCAAATCTGAATGGATCCAGAAGATGAAGAATCTACAGCCTTCAGAGCCCCTCAGGGTGTGTTTTGCTATCGGGTAATGCCCTTTGGCCAGAAGAATGTAGGCGCAACATATCAGCGTTCCATGCATCGTATCTTCAAACCCTTTTAGGGAAATTTTTTGAATGTTATGTGGATGAATTGGTGGTTAAATCCAAACAACGTTCTAATCACTTGGCTGATTTGGAAGTCATATTCCACAAACATCGACAACACAATTTGAAGATGAACCCCTTGAAATGTTCTTTTGGGGTAACCTTAGGAAAATTACTCGGCTTTGTTGTACGCCATCGTGGTATCGAAGTCGATCCTGAGAAGACAAAGTCAATCCTTGGTATTCACCTCCTCGAAATTTGAAGGAATTGAGAGGACTTCAAGGACACTTAGCCTATATTCAGCGTTTCATCACCAATTTGGTAGGTAAAAGTTTACCCTTCACCAAATTGATGAAGAAGGGAGTCACTTACCAGTGGACTGAATAATGTCAAAATCATTCAATATTATCAAGAAATATCTCTTGATTCCACCAGTATTAATGTCACCTATTGAAGGAAGACCACTTATTCTTTATGTGACAGCTTTAGAGCGATCATTGGGTGCCTTCCTTGCCCAAAAGAATGATGTTGGGAATGAAAACAACCTTTACTATCTCAGTCGGACTATGCTTGAAGCAGAAACTCGATATTCAAGAATTAAAAAGTGCTTTCTTGCATTAATATTTTCATTTTAGAAATTGAGATACTACCTACAACATCATGAGGTCCAATTGGTATCTTGCAATAACCCGCTCAAATTCATCCTTATCCGTCCAATGCTTATAGGACGTATGGAAAGGTGGGCAGTTATTTTGCAGCAATTTGATATCCAGTATGTGTCTCAAAAGGCAATAAAGGGCCAAGCTCTAGATGATTTCCTTATTGAACACCCTTCAGTAGAAGATACATCTTTAGATATTGAACTTCCTGATGAGGAAATCTTTTTTATTCAAGATAATCTTCAAACATGGGAAATGTACTTTGATGGTGCTTCCAGAAGTCCAACAGGGAAGAAAATGGAAGATCCTAAATTCAACAAAGTTGGTTTAGGAATTGTGCTTATTTCTCTAGAAAAGGCAGTGCTACCCTATTCCTTCTTATTGAGGGAAGTCGGTATAAACAATGAAGCAGAATATCAAGCCCTCATCACAGGATTGGAATTGGCACTTCAAGCACAAGTGAATCACTTAAAGGTGAAAGGTGATTCAGACCTGGTAATAAAATAATTCAATGGGGATTATTCCATCAAAAAAGAAGATTTAATCCCTTTGTATGATTACGTCAGAGAGTTAATAGCATAATTTCCTTCAGAACTGACATTTTCTTATGTCCCGTGATCACAAAATACTCAAGCTGATGCATTGTCTAATATAGCCACAGCTCTAGCAGATCCAAATCGGGATGAGACAATCATCAGTATTGCCCACCTTCATACAATTTCACCTTATGTTCAAACCAGAATAGAGGAAATCAATGAAATTAGTCCCATTTCTGAACCATATGGTCATACTATAGGATGGATGACACCTATCAAAGAATACCTTCAAAATGGAACACTTCCATATGATAGAGTAAGAAAAGAACAAATCTGGAGACGTGTGGTCAATTTTACTCTTTATGATAGCCCTGATCACCTAGAAAAAATTATCTACAAAAGAGGTTTTGATGGATTTATCTTCAGATACATTGATAGTGAAGAGACAATGGCTGTCATGAAAGAAGTACATGCAGGAGTTTGTGGTGCCCACCAGTTTGGACATAGACTATCTGATCAAATTTGAAGGCTTGGATACTGTTGGCCTTCAATGATACAAGATTTTGTTGATTTCACGAAGAACTGTCATTCATGCCAATTATATTCCAACTTCATTCATCAACCCCCAGAGTTTCTTCATACTGCTAAATACTCGTGGCCATTTGCCACATGGGGAATGGATGTAGTGGGACCTTACCCTTTAGCTATAGTCAAGCAGTTTAAGTATATTATTACTGCTACTGACTTCTTTTCCAAATGGGCAGAGGCAATACCTCTCAAAGAAGTTAGTTATAAAATCATTGTTATCTTCATCAAGTCTAACATCATTACCAGATTTGGTGTCCCTCATACTATATTGATGGAAAATGGCACCAACTTCTGTTCATCTGAGGTAAAGAATTTGTATCAAGAATACAACATCAAATCTAACCATTCATCTTGGTATCATGTAGCAACCAATGTACAGATAGAAACCTTCAATAAGACTCTTTCAAACATACTTCAAAAGATGGTGGATAAAGATAAGAAATCATGGCCTGATAAACTCTTTCATGCTTTATGGGCTTATCGAACCACCACCTGCGCTGCAACGCGGTCAACTCCATATTCATTGGTACATGGAACAGAAGCAGTCTTGCACATTGAAGTTCAATTACCTTTGCTCGGAGTAGCCATTAGTGATCAGTCATCTACAGATGAACAATCTCAAAAGCGATTGGATGAATTGGAATGATTAGATGACAAAATATTGTGCACCCTACATCACTTGGAAGTCTATCAGAATCGAATAGCACGAGCTTTCAACAAAAAATTTCATCTTCGTTCATTCATTTAGGGAGAATTGGTATTGGTTCTCAGAACTCCAATGATACCAGGAAAGAAACCTCCCAAGCTTGAGCCAAAGTGGGAAGGACCTTACTCAATACATAAGGTCTACTCTAATGGAGCTTATTCTTTAATCTAAATGGATGGATAACTCATCACAACTCCAACCAATGCAAGATTCTTGAAGAAGTATTTTGTGTAAACAAATACCCTAATACGTCCAACACGATGTTAAAATATATCATCCTTGATATATGACGTTAAACTGTACATCTATACATCCAACACGACGTTAAATTGTATCATCCTTGCTATATAACGTTAAACTATACAGTTCTTCATCCCACATGATGTTAAACTGTATTGTTCCCCTTATGTCCAACACGACGTTAAACTGTATCATCCTTGCTATATGATGTTAAACTATACATCTATTGTCCAACATGAAATTAAACTATGACTTCCTAGCTATATGACGCTAAACTGTACAGAACCCTTATACATCCAACACGACGTTAAACTTTAAATCTCCCTTTGTACGTCTCACATGACGTTAAACTGTACATCTTCTCGTCCAACATGACATTAAACTGCATAACCATCGTCCTAGCTATACGACGTTAAACTGCGCACCTCTTCATCCCACATGATATTAAACTATGAAAAAAGTCCCTAATATGTCCTAGCTACATGACGCTAAACTGTACAGCACTCCATCGTACAACATGAAATTAAATTGTATTGTTCCCCTTTCGTCTAGCATGACGTTAAATTGTGTTGTCCTTACTGCATGACATTAAACTGAATAGTCCCCCATCGTCCAACATGACGTTAAACTGTATCGTCCTAGCTATATGACGCTAAACTGTACAACACCCTTATACATCCAACACGACGTTAAACTGTAAATGTCCCTTTGTACATCCCACATGACATTAAACTGTACATATTCTCATCCAACATGATGTTAAACTGTGAAAAAGTCCCTAATACGTCCTAGCTACATGATGATAAACTGTATAACACTCCATCGTCCAACATGACGTTAGACTGTATTGTTCCCCTTTCATCCAGCATGACGTTAAACTATGTTGTCCTTACTGCATGACATTAAACTGCACAGTCCCCAAAGTCCTTACTGTAAGAATTTAAACTGCATAATCTTCTCTTTTGTCCTTAATGCATGACATTAAACAGCATAGTCCCCCATTGTCCAACATGATGTTAATTTGTTCTCAGTCCCTAATACGTCCTAGCTACATGATGCTAAACTGTACAGCACTCCATCGTCCAACATGATGTTAAACTGTATTGTTCCCCTTTTGTCCAGCATGACGTTAAACTGTGTTGCCCTTACTGCATGACATTAAACTGCACAGTCCCCAAATTCCTTACTGCAAGACTTTAAACTACATAATCTCCTCTTTTGTCCTTACTGCATGACATTAAACTGCATAGTCCCCCATTGTTCAACATGACGTTAAATTGTGATCACTCCCTTATACGTCCAACATTACATTAAACTGCGCATCGTTAGGGTTGTTGCTACCTCTTGTTTCTCACACCGAGTATGACTCACGTGAGCTTAGAGTAAACTTCAACTATAACACCCTCTCTAGGCCGCTAACCATGCGTAAGTCCCAACACCATTTTTTTAGGTCGTTGTCCTCAAGAACAACTTGATCACCAGTTCATTCTTCAATTTAACTATGCGGACTTTGATCCTTTCCTACTAGGCTGGGTACGTAGGCAACCTCCCGAGGTTCAAGCCTGAAACCAATCTCTTTACGTCGGTTCACCTCTGTCTCATATGATGTTGATTCGTGAAGCCACCCCCAAAACCAATATTTTTTACATTGGTTTACCATCATCCTAGCTACATGACGCTAAATTGTGCAGCACCAGTCCATGCATATGACCTTAAACTATTCTCACTTTTTTCATGTATAACAATAAACTACAACATTCTTTGACACCCTCACCTGAGAGGGAATCATTATTTACATTGATATCCAATCATGTTATATTCCAAAGACTACATGCATACATGGCAATGCCTGAACCTTAATTTTGGGTCAAACCATCATTGCACTAAAGTCCCCTTTCACCCTTCACTTGTACGAACCAAATCTATATAAAGGGTATTTCAAAAACTATGTGTGGCTTGATTCCCATCCTTATGGGATACGTAGGAATGTTCGAGCATCCCTCAAATCCAGCCCCAAGTCTTTGGGCCTAACCCCAAATTCCACTTTCAGTCCCTTGGCTGAAAAGTCACCCTTTGTCCAAACTCTATGACACTAAACTAATATCTCCTATACTCTCGTCCCACATGACGTTAAATTGTATTTAAAGAACTACGTATGGCTTTATTCCCATTCTTATGGGATACGTAGTGAAGTCCAGCACCTCAATTCAGGACCCATCCACAACATGATTATGGTTAGAATTGGTCTGTGTATCTCTACATGCATTGAAAAATGCCCATTTTTCATACTCCTAACCTTAAATACTTCCAGATCTCCATAACCCTTTTCTTGACTTCTAGTCACAAAATTTTTGATACTCAGAAATTCTTTTGTTTGACAATGCAGCATGTTCCCTTAGGCGGTCTTGCATAAACAGTCTATATAACAGTCATGTCAGCCAAAAGATGCTATTATTTAACTATGTAGCCAATGCCCTTAGGTGGCCCTACATAATTCAACCCCTTAACGGGTTTGTCAAATAGTGATAACTTCATTCTTTGGAGGAAAACTTCTTTTGTCCTTATTTTTCTTAATGACAATATGTAGGGATCCGCAAAAATCGCCATACTTAACATATTTTTCCCATAATCTTTTTCATGATCTGAAAGTATTAAAGTCTATGGTTTATATTTTCTTTCCCTATGTTTGGGTCATACCTTCACAAGAGCGACATTCATCCAATTCTTTGACAATCTTGATTGGAAATATCCTCTCCATATTCAAGTACCTCTCTCCATACAGCAGACTCTATGGGTTGGAAAATTTGAATCTCCATAAACTTTCACTTGCTTTTTAGCAATATAAAAGTAAAATTTTTGAGAATTATTTTGCCTGACTATGCAACATGTGCCCTTAGGTGGCCTTTCATAAACAGTTTACATAACAGACCTGTCAGCCAAAAGATGCTATTATTTGACTATACATCCAATGCCCTTAGGTGGCCCTACATAATTCAACCCCTAACGGGTTTGTTAAATAATGGTAACTTTACTCTAAGGAAATACTTCTTCTAATGCCTCTTAGTCCTTTTTTTCATATCATTCCTCAGATTCAAAATTTCTTAAGTCATATTTTACATATTTTTCCCCCATACTTGAGTGTTGTAATATGTTTTCAGATAAATTATCAAGGAATTGATTCAATTTTAATCCATTCGGTCAAATATATTCAACCTTAAACATCTGCCTTTCTTTTTTATGTCCGATGTGCATCACTTTAAACTACCCAAAAAAGACAAGGTAACTTTGAACAAAAGTCAAGTCCCAGCTCACTAAACATATATTTTGTATGATTTAGGTAAGATTGAGAAATAAAAAGATTCAAAGTTTGTATGGTTATTCTTATAATCCTAGAAAAAATCAAATTATGCTTACTAGCCCCATTGGCTTAGGTAAAAATTTAAAGCAGGTAGAAAAAGAAGGCATGCACCAAATTATTAAAGATGAAAGTGTCTTTCATTAATGCACAAGAGTTAGAAAGACATCCATAGATTGGAGTCTCTTCTATTTTTTAGGGATTACAAGATACTTTCAACATAAATCTTTATTTGATTTATGACATCCTAAGCTTCATCAACTACCACTTGAAGTTCATGCACTCGACCAGCTTCACTCTTTTCAGCTTGATGGAGTGCTTTCTTGGCTTCAGTGATGGCTTTCATACCATTTGTTTGAACTCCTTTCAGTGAATTGTTAAGCTGGTCAAGTTCCCCAGTAACAGCATCTAACTGTTGTTGAAGGTGCATCTGCTGGACAACTTTCTCTTTGATTTTATGCTTCAAATCCTTCAACTTGGCAGCATGATCAGCCTCAGTTCGGGACACCACAGCCTCAAATTCACAGATATTGGCCAACAGCCTCACTCTGGTCAGGTCTTGACGGTACCTCTGCTCCTACTCCCTCCTTAAAATGACTTGTTTCACTGCGACATGGATCTCTTGATATCCAAAACTGCCAAGTCCCAACATGACAAACATGGATGACAGTCGGGGGATCTTCAATGACAGATCTTCAAGTGGCACTTCAGATATGATCTTCCATATGTTCTGCCATGCCTTACGTCGTGAAAATTGGAGCGCCTTTTGTACCTCTGGTTCTGATTCAGTATCACTATCACAGGGGGGAATATAATCTGGGATTAATGCACTTATAGAAGTTTCCTGTTCTACTCCTTCCCCCCTAACCCTTGTTACTTCACTTTCTATTCCCATTGGGGCGGAGGATAAGGCTTCACCTCCAGATCTAGCCACTAAAATTGATGGCCCTACATAGTCAATTGAACGTTTTGGTTAGTTTCAAAGGATAACAAAGGTTTATTAAGTTGTCTTTAAAATTAAGTGAATCCACAAATATTGTTATCTCTTACCCAATGGTAGATTAACAGCATGAGAAGACTCCTCCTAGTCTTTCCTAGCTTCAACAGGATTTTCAAGATGAGTTTCAGGAAACTCTACTGGATTCATCTCCACTTGAGCTAGTGTCTCTGCAATAGTAGGGTTGTCCATAACCCCTTTAGGCATTGGCATTTCAGCATCTTGCTTAGATAGAACTGCACATTTTAACCAATCATGGTCATATATGTAATAAGAAGTTATTTTAACAGGACCAAGGATAACACTCACATCCAAAATCTTCTAAATTACATGGTAATTTAACATGATCTAAAATGTATTCAAAAGATACACCAAGTTTCATCAATTCATCTAATGATATCTCAGATTCCTAGTTAGTCTCAAAAGTGATAGTATTTTATGTATCTTCTTGGCGACCCTCATCCTGCAGCCTCTGACCCCATACAGCTTCTTCAGATAAAATTACGGCATCAGTTGTAGTGGACGCTAAATGCTCTGGTGTAGGGGTTGAACCTAAAGTATGACAGAATGGAAGTCAGTTGATTTTTTCATTTCAACA
Organism: Viscum album; assembly: GCA_963277665.1. Taxonomy (NCBI): domain Eukaryota; kingdom Viridiplantae; phylum Streptophyta; class Magnoliopsida; order Santalales; family Viscaceae; genus Viscum; species Viscum album. The sequence goes on along the minus strand of OY728155.1, from coordinate 136,229,138 downwards.
TCTTATGAAGCATTGTTAATTTACCAGAAGCAGGCTCTTCTCTCCTTGCAGCAGTAGCAGGAGCAGTACTGGGAACAGACGCTGGCTCTTTCGTAGGAGCAGCCAAGTTAGCATGAACTTGAGATTGTTCACCAGCACCCTCTGTCATTCTCAAGGGAGGGTAATCCCTCTCCCTCAAAGGGGAAATTGAAGAAGACCTTGTAATCCCAAGAAGTATGAGCAATATTTTAATGGGTTAATACTCATGACTATCCGAAGAACTTACCACAACTGATGAATCATTTAGCTGTGGACTTCTTCCTTCGATTCCTTTGCTTCTTTGGCCTTTTGGGAGTGTTGACGTCATCGTCTCCAAATATAGAAATTGGATAATGAAAATCCATGTATAACTCCTCGTCCATGGCCTTCTGGCCTGGAGATACCTCACCCGGCTCACGAGGAGATTCATTATCCCTGATGGCAGTACCACCAGGGCTATACTGTGGTGAAGGAACCTCAGCAGTTCCTTTCTTTTCAAGCTACAGGACGAAGAAAGTAATTTCCTTGAGTAACAAATCTTTAACTAGAATCAAGTTACAAAGAAAATAAGTAAAAAGACTTACATCTTCAGGAGCCACGTAATCGTGCCATTCCTCATCTTCGGAAGCACCAGTCCCCTCAGTGGTGCCACGATATATCATTTCCTTCACCCGCTTGGTGACAGGAATGGAATCATCAGTGTCACATATGAGCATCTCCAGCTCTCTGATGTAAGCCCACACTTCATCAAGGTTATCCTCGAAACTGATATCGGTAGAGGCCCGAAGATTCCCTAATCCAGGGATGTGTAGCCCCTCGCATAGGTCCAGCCAGGTAGTTTCAATATCGCAATATAAACTCTGCCATGTCTGGACAGCCTCTGGTAGTAGATATTTAGCATGTGTACCAGAAGGCTGTGAGGAGGGTCCTACAATATTAGACTTCAGCTTCTTCCCAGCTCCCACAACTATGGATAAAGGATAATAAAATAAGACTTGTTGCTTTATAAATTAATGGTGATTAAATTTCCCCAATGAAGTAACTCACTAGGAATCTATGGAGTTGGTATCTTGATTCTGAAAGGAGGTTTATATCTGGCACGAGGCTGCTTTGATGCATGTTGTGCCTCATCATCCCCATCTTGGGAACCCAACGAGTCAACCATAGGTGAGGAACCTGGTGAATCAGCTCTAGGTGGGGAAGATTCACCTTTCAGATGAATGGTTTCTTTCTCTATAGTTCTTTTCTTTTTCCCCACCTGATAAACCAGATGATTCAGTACCCCTTTAGGGTATGATGCTATCCAATTCTTGGCATACCATGTAGTCAAGTTACTCACCGCTTTAGCAACTGGTAGATCAAACATTGCCCCGGTATTCTCCATAGATGTCAGCAACCATAGTTTTCGGGCAACCATCGGATACTGCTCTGACCTGACATGCACAAGAGGGATACAAAAGTCTACTACAGACACTTGAATTGGCATGCAAATATATATGGAGCATAGGCCTCACATATAATCTCTCCTTCAATCCTAGTGGCCAGTACACCATCTCTGCAAGCCAGCATGTATGACCTCAATTCCAGGCCGACTATTCCATCATCAATAAACCACCCGGTTGGCGGGTTTCATAAGGAAAGAAATTGAATTCCTTGAACATGCTCAGCCTCACCTTCATATCATAGATGTTGGGAGCTAACAGAGCAACTCCATAAAATGCCTGCACTGATGGCCTGAAAGAGATTCTAGGAACCTGTACTCTGTTCTGTATAGCATATGTCCTGAAATGAGTGGCAATCCATCTCCAAAAAACTTGTAATGGTCCCACTATTCTCAAATGATACTTACCCATAAAGACATGGAGTAAGCTCCTATGAATATTTGCCAAAATGGGGGTGGCCAACCCAACCATTTTCTTCTTAGCCAACTTGGCTGCCACAAAGAAGGTCCCTGGCCTGACGCCTCCCTTCGAATCCTTGACTGGCAGAAGATAAACACTAAGCCACAAGGCTAATAAGCCCACCAAATGGGTATTTTTTGGGATTCTCTGATCCAATTCGTACCCCCACTTCTCAAATTCTCCTACTTCTAGAGTCAGACAGAATGTGCCAGAAGCACCCCTCTTCTCTGTTCTGGGGCAGGTAGTAGGACGAGTACAGGTGGACCCCTTCACCTCCTTCTTGGTAAAAAACATATCCATACACTCCTCTGAATTAATATCCTTTTTAGAATGAGTTTTGGAGGTCTTTGAGTTCTTGAGCTTGTAGAATATTTTCAATAACTTCCGAGCCAAACCCGGAGTCTTATCTGAAGCATTCCAAGTCGCCTTGGGGGGATGAATTCATCATACATATCACCCAAAATTGGAGCCCTTGAGATCTTGGAGACATCCCACAAACTGATTCCTACTTCTCCATGAGTCAGATGGAAAGAATTGGTTTATGGGCTCCAGCGGCTGATTAGCTCCAGCACAAAGTCATCATTCCTGTAGACATATGTCTGCTCATCCCAGACGGCTTCATATATTGCAACTCCTTTCAAATCCTCAACAAACTCTGCACAGGTTTGTCACACCCAATATGCCCACATCCAAGTTGGCTTCACACCTCCTCCATAATGTAAGTCCCAACTCTTCTTCCAGCCTTTGGATTGATCCATATGAGAATTTCTGAAGATTGAAGGATAACAATATGGTTGCAGCTCAGGCTTGTGAGGTTTCAGATCTGGGGCACAAGGGCTATGATGCATTATATAGGCCTTCTCCAGTGTTCTATTATTTACAAATGATCCTCCCATTGAGACATTTGCTAAAGAAAAATTGGTTTAATTCTGAAACCAAGAATGCAGAAGATAATTATTTGCCTCTATAATGTTGAATTCTTTCATATGACCATGCCCATACAGAGGCAAGTAGATGATCTGTGGAAAATTAAGATGATACTTCTTCAAGTACTTGGCCAAATCTGGGAGTGTGTTGTCACAGATATCATAGTAATCATGTCCAACAATGTTCATCATATCATCAATTCGCTTGCTAGACAGTTCATCAGCTGTTCAAATTCTTCTAGGATCCATTTAACTTGCACAAAGGTCAAATAATTAACTCTTAAGTAAGTTGGTTTTTCATAAAATTTGTGAATAAAAATGGAAAAAATGGTTAAGTCATTAAGGCACACAAGTCCAATGTTGGCGCGCAAGTGTAAGTATGTCGCACAAGTTTTGGCGCACAGGTATCACCGTGCAAGTCAAACTACCTCTGCAGAAGCGCGACACGAACATAAGTAATGAAACCACAGAAAATCAGTATACTTGCGAGACGAGAGCAACCTGCGCAGCGAGAGCGAAGTGCTTTGAGACTCGGGTGCTTTGTGTGAGAATAACCGCATATTTATAGGCAAAGGCCGCTCCCAGCGCACCACACCCAGTGCGGCTCTCACCTGCACGCCTCCACTTGCGCGCTAGAAACTTTTGCGCTGTCGATTCCTTGGGTTTTCTCCTTTACCTCAAAGTCAAATCTTCCTTCCTCTTTTTGGATCCAACTCTGAGGGGGGGCTTTTTTTGACACTCCTTTCCTTCACAGAGTCTAAACGACTGAAAAAGGGGAATACCTTAGCATAAATAGATTCATCCTTTAAGGAAACACCAAAAATTGACAAAGGCGAGAACAAGGATTCCTTTAAGCAAGGGCTGCGCAAGTTTCATCATGGTCGTGCAAGTATACTTGCGTGCCACATATTGGGTGTGCAGGTGACTTGCGCGCCCTATTTGATTTTCGCCCAAGGTCTTCAGTAGCCTATAAATACCCCTTGTGGGCCCCCCATTTCGGGGAGGGAAAAATTCCAAAAGTCAGATTTGAGCTCTCGGCTCCCTAGTCTCTTCTTGAAGTCTTACAAACACTTCTAAGGTAATTTCTTACCTAGAATGGAAGATCTAAAGAGGGGGAACAAGTCCTAAGTGTTGAAATTAACCAACACTTGCGTGCTTAAGTGTCTAACCCTTAAGGTAAATGAAGACACTTGTGGGCCACCTTATCCCTTCACCAAAACTTGTGCGCCACACTTTTGGAAGCCTTTAGGGATAATACTAAGGGCTTGAGGCAAACCTCTCCCAAGTATTACCCCATGGGTTAACCGTCGTGCAAGTACCCATGTGTCATGCAAGTATACTTGCGTGACCTGTACTTGCATGCCAAAACAGGACTTGTGCGCCTACCTCTTTTTGGGTTCCCCTCTTTCTTATTCAACTCTTTTCTTCAAATCCACCTCTCCTATTCAAGATTTAGCCTTCAAAACCGTCTTAAAATCCATTTTTAGCATGGTTACTTTGTTGGCTTCCTTATCTAAAAGGAATTCTGTGGAACATCTCTCAAAACCTAGTGATTTACATATCTTTATGTCACTAAGATTAGAGATTTTCTCCATTAAACCTCATTATCTAAGATGAGAAGATCTCAAATATGGGCATCCTCCCTAGGAGTAAGCCCCAAGTTCCCCAATTTGGGCCTCCTTTTCAGGAGTAAGCCCCAGTCCAAGTTCTCTTAATATAGGAATCCTCCTTTAGGAGTAAGTCCCAATCATAATTTTCTTTAACTTAGGCCTCCTTCACAGGAGTAAGTCCCAAGTTTCAAGTCCCCTTAACCTGGGCCTCCTTTTCAAGAGTAATCCCCATTCATAATTTTTCTTAACTTGGGCATCCTCTTTAGGAGTAAGCCCTAAATTCTAAATTACCTTAACTTGGGCCTCATTCTCAGGAGTAAGCCCTAAGTCTCAATTTCTTTTGATTTGGGATTCCTTATTAGGAATAGAACCCAATCATAAGTCCCCTCTAATTTGGGAATCCTTCTCAAGATTAAGTCCTAAGTTAAGTATCCAAAACTCCATAAATCACATATACCTTTATGGACCTTGTTCCTGGGTTTCTTCCCTGAAGTAAATCCCAATCTTAATCTATCTGGGCAGTCATACATACATAAGCCCCACATCATGATTGCATCTTTTGTGGCACAATCATCAGGTTTTACTAATACTTCTTGTTTCTCACACCGAGCATGACTCACGTGAGCTTAGAGCATAAAAGTAATTATGACATCTTTCTTTGATCCATCAATCATTCATAAACCTCATACTTCTTTACTCGAACTACGTGGTTTCTGATTCCTTTTCTAAACGTGGATACGTAGGTAGATCATATGTGGGTACGATCCCAACTTTGAAATAATTCATGTCCTTCTGAACGAAAATAAACTTCAAGTGCCCCACTGAGTGGCTTTAAAACCAGTATGGTTATCATAATGACCAAGATATCTCTATATAATGTATTGAAGGATGCCATTGACTAAGAATCTCTAACAAATACATATGATTCTCTATCGATGAATAACCTCAAATACATATAAAAAATTCTCTAAATCTCATACTTATCAATCATTGATTTTCAGATCTAAAGGAAAGCTCATTTTCATACTTGGTAATTTAATAAGGATTTATGAACATAACTCAAATATATAAAGATAGTCCCGGAGTAGAAAATAATTCCCCCCAAAAAGGTGCGATGAGTCTGACCTCCCATCCTCTTGACCAATGCAAATTCTTAAGCCTCATCAGTCCACAACTAATGAGCACCTACCTTTGGAAAGTAGGTCCAAATGGATATAGAATCATTGGATGTTTCTGGTTCTACGAACAAACCCGTTATAAACTAATTGGAATGTTTGAACCTTAAACAAACGAGTTCATCCCCATTTCTAGAGGAAACAATCATTTTTGGTATCTATCTTGTTTTCTATACTAGGTTAGCTCACGTAGACTTAGAGTTGACTATCTAAAGTTTATTTTCTAATATAACCATGTGATATCATTACTCTATTAGAAGTGGTCTTGAAATTATCATATAAGGGAGATAAAATGTTTGGGATAAAATATTCAATGAGAATACCCCATTTACCCTTTTCACTTAATTTCAATAAATCAGAGAAAAATATTGACTCTATAAAGTGAATATGTGTTGAAACCAAATAAAAATTGGCATATTGAAGATAAAAAAGTTCATGATTGATGAATGAATGTTTTCTTTAATGTAATTATATCACAAATTCAATATATGTGGAATAATTGTATGCGAATCTAAGGATTCATGATGTATTGATTCCTATAGAATTGTTATGGGTGAAGTGGTGATGCCTATAGAATTGGAATGGATTCATTTTATAGAATTTGATGTAATTTTTGGTCAATTATTCTTCATATGGTATTGGATTTAATGCTTAGATGGTTTTTCATGGTATAAAATATTATGGTTTTTGGTTTTGATCATAAATGAACATGAAATTTATTAAGAAGGAAAAAGTTATTTAAAACAATTTTTGGAAGAATTAATAATTCCTTGAAATATGAATTCCTTTTTCATGAAGAAGATATTAAAAATTGAACATGAAAAATACAATTATATTTTCATGAATAAGACACTTGAGGAGAGAAATGAAATTGAGAAGGTGTTGTCTTGGAAATTTAATTGCGGAATGATTTGTATTATTTTATATACTTAGAATTTTTCTAGGTATTTTTTTTATCCTCATATAAAAAAGAATCAAACTAAGGGATCCACCAAGGTAATCCCTCTACCACACATAGGTGAACCATGGAGTCTACACCAGTGGGAAGGAATTTCATAGTTATCCCTAAAAGAGGAACAGGTGGGTCGAGTATAAACCCATAGATGGGCTTGTTTATAGGGAACATAGAGCACGCGCCTGCATGCACGCATCGATGGGCCATAATCCCAAAAGTAAGTTCCTATGAACTACATTTGTTGCTGCCCATGTGGGAGTGTTGTGTAGTGGATTCCAGGTGATAATGTTGGTCAAAACTCGAAGGTTAAATGTAAATATTTTAGTAACAAACAGAAGTAATTACACATTGATTTTTCAATGTGGGATGATTCCATATAGGTACTGTTCACCCGTTATTTAAAAATGAAAAAAAATTTATAGATATCTTATTTGTTCTATCAATTAAATTCATGTTGTTTGATCCACATTGGAGTCTTTCTTCATCCTATTACATAAGACCCATTTGAAATTGAATCTCTCATGGTAGAGGGTTTATAGACTACGAGCCCTTAAAGAACATGGTTTCCATGCAATATCAACAAGGATCATCAGGTAATTTAAAATTAGCTATGTATATATTTCCACACAACATAAAAATTCATTTTGAAGTTGAGTTTTTGGAGATAAATTCCATGTTCTTTTTGGATAAGAGTTTCATTTAAGGAAGAACATATGGGGTTAAACACTTTGTGGAACAAAACTAGTTTACGATTTAAAAAATTGTATTTTTTATATCACAATACAGTATGTGGTTGATTTTTTTAAGAAGGCGGTGCCTCGGTCAAGAACAAAATGAAAAAATTAATGAATAGAGAAAAAAGAGTTACATGAGTTTGAAAGACAAGATCTCATTACAATCTTTATCATAAAGAGGGATTAAATCAATAGGCAGGTCATCCTTCCAAGTTATGTCTTGGTTGACTCGCTTATTATTAAGACCATCTGTAACCATGTTCTCTTCTCGAAAGGCATGAGTGAAATTATAGTTTATCTCCACAAGTGAGGCTAGAAAATTCATCTAACAGGTAGTACGAGGCCAGTCAAGAAGCACCACACCATTCCAAATAGCATGAACAATAGTGGTTGAATCACTTTTAATCCAAATATTGTTCTAACCCTTCTTCATGGAAATGTACAGGGCATGGATAACACCAATCATTTCCACTTCTAGAGACGAGGCAGTACCATAGCCGCCAAATAAGCATATGTGACACTGACCAAGAAAGTCTCTAAAAATAGAACCAAAACCTGTAGGCCCCAGGTTTACTTTAAAAGTGCCATTGACATTAACTTTGATCCATCTGGGAAGAGGGGATTACCAGAACACCTCAAAAAGTATGTCTACATTGTATGTAGAGGCCATAAATCCTAAGTCGACGAACGATCTAAAAGTCTCTAACAGTGTTGTCACAATAAGCCTTCTGAATCGAGGCAGCATCCCAAATGGCAATGAGAATCCTCATCCGACCTTCATTAAGACTGAATAAAAAACTATTATGAAAAATAGAATTTCTATCATACTAGATCACATGGAGAAGCTTAGAAACAAAAGTTAAGAAAAGATTCTTGATTTGATTAGTGGTTTCAAAATGAACACAACACTTTAGTTAGGAGCTGATTGAATCAAGGAGTAACCATCTGCAATCAAAAATTTCAATAATATAGTTCCAAAGGGCTAAAGCTGTAGCACAATAAAAAAAAGATGGTTAGTATCTTCCCTATTTTGATTACAAGGATGTCACTTAGAGTAAATTTGAATCCTAAATGATTGAAGGAAAGCCTCAGTGGGGACTCTGTTGTGGGAAATACTTTAAACAAGAGTAAGCTGTGACTGTTTAATCCATGGTTTATCAAATAATTTCAACCAAAAAATGTTAAGATCAGAATTTAAAAAAAATTGTTTGTAAAAGTTTTTGTAATCAAGGATGTCGTTATGAGAAGGTTCCCAAATAAGGAAATCATAAAAATTTTAGTAGGGGTAATTATCAATAACATGAATGATGTTTTCTAGAAGGTTGATTCTACTAGAATGAATAACATCCCTTATAGTAGATTTGGTCTTCTCTAGAAGAGAATGTGGAGGCAACATGGAGATAAAGGAGTACTAGTCCAATTGTCCAACCAAAAGTTCATGGTGGAATTAGCACTGACCATCCATCTAGAATTCTTCATGTTGTTGGAAAAGGATTGTCTAATGGAAGACCAGATGGAGGAGGTGATATAATTTAAATTTCTTTTCTTTAACTTAGTATGAAATATTTTTTGAGAAAAGAAATTGCATCATAGTTGTTTTGAAGTAACCTCCAAGTGAGTCTGTCTTGAAAAGATTCATTAATGAGTTTAATATTTTTGATGCCAAAACCACACTTCTCTAAAGTTTTATAACAATTATCCCATGTAATAGTAACAATAATTCGTTCAAGAGTGCTTCTGATCCAAAATATTTTTTATGTAAACATTACTCTTCTTAAGAAGACTAGAAGACCATTTGTAGACCATCAACGAGTAGACCAATTTAGAGATAATTTTATATTTAACAAGACAGATTCTACCAACCATAGAGATGGATTTACCTTTCCAAGAGGAAAGTTGATTGATGATTTGGTCAATAATGGTGGAAAAGTAAATGGATTTAGGTCTTCCCAAAAAGATAGGTACATCAAGATAAGTTAAAGGGAAGGATCCTTCTTTTATGCCTAAATTGTTGATGATATTACATTTTCTATATGAATAAAAAAAATTCCCAAAGAAAACAAAGGATTTTTTCCAGTTTATAGTTTGAATAGGTATTTATTCTTAAAGAGACAGATCATTTTTATGAATTTGAACATTCCTTTTATTGCCTTGTAAGAACAAGATGATGTCATCAGTATATAAGAGATGTGTAGGCACATTTATATTTATGGAATCCTGAATAGGTCTAATCTTTTTTTGATCAACAAGGTGAGTGAGAAATATACTTAAGTAATCTCCCGCAATAGAAAATATAATGGGAGATAAGTGATCCCCTTGTCTAACACCCTTAGATCATTTAAAGTATCCCTTAGGGTAACCATTAACTAGGATGGAGATGGAGGCAAATTTAAATAAGGAGTTTATTCTACTGATGAAATTATTATTAAAAACAAATCTCTAAAGCACTTTGAAGATGAAACTCCAATAAATAGTATCAAAGGCTTTCCTAATGTCAAGTTTAATGGAAATATTACCTCCTATGGTGGCTTTTTTTAATATGTTAGTGAATTCTGAGGCAAGGAAGATGCAATCTTGTATAGACCTACCCATGATAAAACCAAATTGATTCCAAGAAGCTATTTTATTTCATATATCAGTAAGTCTATTAGCCTAAATTTTCATAATAATTTTACAAAGTGGGTTAATAAGAGAAATAGGTCGAAAGAGATGAATCTCAGAGGCATTGTCCTCCTTATGGATTAAAGTATGAAATTGAGCATTTAGGCCATGGGGGAGCACCCCGTTGAAAAAAAGATTTGTTAAGTTGGAAAAAATCCTGGTGGATAACCTCCCAGTAATGTTGGAAAAAACCATTATTGAAACCATCAGGACCCGGGGCACTATCAAGATTAAGGAAAAAAACAGTGTCTTTGATTTCATGATCAACAGGGGTGCTTAAGAGATACGTGTTGTCTTTATCATTCACCATATCCAGAATTACATCTATAAGGAGGTCTTTGTTGACATTTGGTCCATTGAAAATATTATCAAATTAAGATACAAGATGATTAGAAATGGCCTCCCCAGTATCAATGAGGGTGTCTTAATCTCTAAGAAAGGTGAGAGGTCTACAAACTTTACTAATTTTTTGGAAAGAGTTTTTAAACATAGTGCTTCTATCACCATTCGAAATCCATTTTGTTTTAAAAAATTTCTTACACATGTTATCTTTGAGGACGAGTAAATTGTTGAGTTTTGTAGAAGTGTTTATTTCAAACTGAGGATCCAGAGAAAAATCAGAAAAAGTATTTGTGTTTTGAATTTGGATAAGTTCATTCTCAAGAGTATAGATGTCCTTATCAATTTGTTTATATTTGGAACTACACCAACCTTTAAGACCCTACTTAAGGTGTTTAAATTTGGTGATGCAGGAAAAATCATCATAATGATGATTCATGGACTCCCAAATTTTTTAATGAAGCTAGAACAGTCAGATTCCGTGGACCAAGAGTTATTAAATCCGAAAGGGGGAGTGGGTTTAAGATTTTTGGTGTAGATACTGACAAAAATGAGACGATGATGTGAGTTAATCATAATAAGAGTAATGCTAGAGATGGTGTCCCAATTGTTCAGATCAGAGATATTTGTGAAAGCCCTATCCAGTTTTCTAGCAACTACCTTGTTGTAGTGTCTTCTATACCATGTGAATATGGAACCAGTGAGGTCGATTTCGATGATATTACTATCCTCAAAAGAAGTTTAAAATTCTATTGGGGATATAAAAGAGTGGGGCTAACCAATTTTTCCACTAGAGGTAAGAATCACATTAAATCTCTGATCACAAACCATGGATAATGAATATTCTAAGCTAAAACATAGAGATCATGCCAAAGAGGTATTCATTCTTGGTATTTATTCTTAGCATAAATCATAGTACAAAAAGTATGTAAGACATCAAAGAACTGATATGCATCAATTTTAAAGAAAAGTTGATTTTAGGTTCCGCAATAGAAAAAAATTTAGGTCTATGAATCATAAAAAAAAACTAAGCGTAATAAAGGTTCCAGGGTTAGCGATACCCTGAAAATTCCAAAAGAAGAAATTCATTTGAACCCTAGATTGGGGTTAGAATCCCCTTTTTTGAAATACTCGAGCCCTTCCTCCTCTTTTATCTTCTAACATTTTTAATAGAGGTTGGACTAGGCTTTTTTCCCTGTTTTCTAGGGGAACATAAGGTTTGTTAGTAGTACCTGCACTAGAAATAATATGATTTGATCCAGGTGTTTTAGCATTCAACAGGGTGGCCATTGGGTTGTCCCCAGGTTGAATTATAGGTGAGAAAACCGAATACATAATAGGGGAAGTGTGGTGTGTGTCCACTATCTCTAAGATATATTTAGATAAGAAAACATTATAGCTTAAAGTTGTACATGTAGCAATGTCCGGGGGAACAAAATCTGCACTTGTAGCAGCGTCTGAGAGATTTACATTAGATATTATAACTATACCTATAGCAGTGGAGGGCTGGTCCGCTTTAGTCTTGTTCAGCAAGACTGTATCAGCAGAGGGTTGGGATGCTTCAGTCTTGCTTAGCCAGACATTAGGGTTTCCCTCCCCATGTGGTGGTGCAACATCAATAGTCAAAGATGCATTTTCATCTGCCTTAACCTGCAGACACGAGGCAGCCAGAACCTTCTTGCTAGAATATTCCTACTACAGGATGTTGTCCAGAGCCGAGGATATGAAGGTTGGATCTCCAATTGAATCTTCCACTGGATCATGTTCCATGGTTGATTGATTTGTGATGGATTCATATTTTGTAGATGATAATTATCATATGTGGAGAGAATGATATGCATATTGAGAATGCTATGTGGATGAGTGTTTCATGATTGTGTGTTTGTAGAAAGTTCTCTTTGTGGATGAATAAAAGAGTATGCAATATCTCATAGCACATAAAATGCTAGGCTGACTATGATTGGTAAAATCAGTTCAAAGGTAATCCTTTTGTGGTTGAATTATTCTATATGAACCATTTTATATGCAAAGATGTGTTTTCAGTTTGCATCTATCTATAAATTCCATGTGATGGGAGTTATGTAGATAGTTGAGGTAGTGAAGAAGAAGATATCAGTTCACAACCATGATTTGTGATGTGAGGATGGATATAAATACAGTAGGTAGAGAACCCCATGCATTCATTGGGAATGTGTTTTTAAAATTCAATGAAATGTTTTATTAATAGAAAATGAAATTGGGGTGTTATATAAGATATTAAAATGGATATGTGGTGATTTTCATCTTTCATTGTTTTCAGTGGTGCTACATAGATGATATTAATTTTTTGTAAGCTACATGAAAAAATAAATTCTACATGGATATGGTGTTTGCGGTCAGAAATATAGTATGTGGATATGCATATTTTTTGTAGTACATGCAGAGGAGAAGTCCTATTTGGAGAATATTATTCATGGTAAAAAAACAAAATTAAAAATCACCTTCCACATTCAACAATTTTATCAGGTAATAACAGGTTGATAAATTTTGTTTATTGCCAATAAAAATAAGGATATCTCTCACTAATCTAGAAGATCAAGAATTTTGGAGAAGTATCTATAAAGAGAGGAATATTTTCTATTTCTCCAGCTGTGTTCCACAAAGCACATATTTATTTTAGAGAATGAGGATAATAAATGATGAAAAATTATATCCTAAATGATATGTAGATAGAACAATATTATAATTACACATTTTTTGTAATTACATAAATACATTTTTGCATACTAAAAAAACATACATGTTGTTTGATGATTTATTATGTGAATCATCAAGAATGTAGACTAATGGTACATAATAAATTATTTATGTTATGTTATTATCATTTGATGTGTACAAGATCAATTTAGCATCTTTTTTGAAGTCTAAAACGTGGAGAAGAAATTGGGAAGTCTATGAAATAAACATGATTGCATGAAGTATTTGAGTTGGTATTGAGAATAATGATTATTATAATATTTTTAAGTTTAATATTTCATAGAATAATATTTTATAAATTTAGTCCATCACTTTCCCTCATTAACTGAGGTCGGGACATCATTGGAAAAAGGAGAATCACTGCTCGAATTGTAATCTGAAGAAGATATGATCATTCACATAAGAACATAATTTGAGGAGACTGAATCCATAATATACTTATAGGTGAAGATAGTTTGGTCTAAACATTATGTAATTAAAGAAGAACCAGATCATTCATGATTTTGTGTGAATAAGATTTAATTCAAATATTATTACATCAAGAAGTGGTTGAAGATCTTGAAATTATACATGAGTATAATTGATCTAGTACACTTTTGGATGAAGATATATTTCAAGTGATAAAGAAGAAACTAAAATTAAACACATGTCTTTTTATTTGTGGATCAACAACATTGGGAAGAAGGATTTAGTGACTAGGTTTCTAACTAGTTTTTGAAGTGGCTTGAGGCTGGGGTGTCTAACTAGTCTAGAATAAGGAGAAGAGAAGAATGTTGGGGTGCCTAACTAACCAAGGAAGAAGAGTTAGTTGTTGGGTTATAGAACAGGGATCAAATGAAGGATCTAATACTGGGATGTATAAACAGTTTCTACCTTATTCATTGTAATCACCTTATTATATATTGGAGAATTAGTGTTTGGGTGATTAACCAAAATGAAAAGGACTGTATCTTTATACCAAACATTATAAATACCGAGTGTTGTGAGATCACTGATTATTTATACATACGAATTGAGATTGTGAGATATCATTGATTGGATTGAGAAACATAACAAGTTCTAGAGGTTGAATTCAAATGAAAATAATTTGGTAAAAGTAAACCCCTAATTCAACCCCCCTCAATAGTCAATTCGACATGGGGGAACTACATCATGTTCAAGGAAAATAGATCCAAAATTTATAATTTTCATGGATTAGATAAATTAAGGCCATTAAATCCCCAATCAACCCATTTATATATGATATTTGGAGATATTTTGAAACTTTACCTCTTGATTTAACACTTTCACCTCATTTTAACATTTATAACGGTGACTATTTTTACCTTGGTAACTTATTTTTATTCCCTAAAATTAAATTAACAATATTACCTAGTATTGATTTTTTTATTCAAAATAATAAAAAAAAATTATTTAATTAAATTAGTAGTGATGATAGAAATTAACCACAATATAAGTGCACAAAACACAATAAAAACAACTTTTATAAAAAAAACATTTTTATGCATAAAAATACTAATTTAGACCAAAGATAAGGAATAAAATTAATACCCATGATATTTATTGAAAAATTACTAAGTAAAAGTGGGTTATTTTATTTTCAAATCAATCCAAAATAGAATGGAATCTTGTGAAAATTTAATTAAAGGACAATAATAAAAAATAGTTCTTTATTAGAATAAAATATTTCTTAGGTTCCAAAATTTAATTTATGGGATTAAAAATTAAAAATATTATACTTTAATTTTTTATATTACTCCTTAAATATATATTTGTTTATGAAAACGGTTTCATAAATTTTTAATTTATTTTTATATCATCATTCTGTCAAAAGAGTTACAGAATTTGTAAAAATTATATTTTACTATTAGACCAAAAATCAAATTTCTAGAAAAATCTAAAAAATTAACTCCAATAGAAATTTTACATAATTAATAAAAGAAGATGTTCATTTTTTCAAATTAAAATTCTAAAATTTTGGAATTTATCTTTTAATAAAATTCAATATAATGAAAAACTATTTTATAGGAAAATGAATTTTAGACATCAAATGTTATTAGTGCAAATCAATTATTATTTAAATGAGTTCGAATCTATTTGTTTAAAATTTGAAAATTTTATTAGAATAGTCCTTAAAAATAATCAATTTAATTTGGGATAAAAATAAACTACTCTTTAAAAACATTTCATTGAAAAATATTCCTTTTAAAATTAAATATTTTTAATCACTTCCCATTAAAATATACTATTTATCAATTAATTGGACCTCAAACACATCAAATTATTCTTTAAAATAAATAATATTAATATATAATGAGTTAAAATAAAACTTTTTGTAATAAATTTTGTTAACCCTTTTCTATGTTTTTATTTACTTGAGGTTTTACTCTTCTTGTAATTTTATTCATGATGTTTCGAATTGTATTCTAAAAATTTATTGATGTTCATATTGCATTGTAATAAAATATAACCTTGTTGGTTTTAGTTTGGTGTTGCATATGATAAAATTTATTCAATGTATAATATATTTAATTGAAAATATATGCTAAAAATTAGGGTTTAACATTCTACCCTTCCATAAATTACATCCTCTAAATTTTGATTTCTCTCACTAATGTAAATATAAGAGGGTGTTTTTAATATAGTAAGAACTCATAACATAATTTCAAATGAGAAATTTAACCACCATATCTTCAAAAATACTAATAAACTCATTTCTAATTCATAAATTTCATATGTTTATATTTTCATTTCCCATATCCATTTATGAAAAATATATTTTTTTTATAAGTCACAAGAGTTTCAAGAGACATACTTTTCCAAGATTCATTTTCATGATCTTGTACTCAAACAAAAATTAAAAAAAAATTATGATTATAATCAATAAATATATTAATATGAAAAATCAATCATATGTGTATTATCCTTTTATGCCTCCATTTCAACCATAGATATATTTGGTTCAACTATAACATAATTTTATCAACCTATTACCCTCTTAGTGAATCATTCCTCTCCATAATTTTCTCACTCTTAATATTAATAACCTAATCCTTATAAATTACTAAACATTAATTTTTAAATATATTTATTACTATATTTTAATCCAAAAATCCATGAAGACCTATACTCCCAGAATTTAATATTTATCCAAAAAAAAACAACCACACAATAATTAGTATATACCATAATCATATTTACTCTAAAAAAGATATTAATATATTCCTAATATAATATGAATTTTTTTGACATTGAATTAGTTTTCAGTCCCCATGGTTATCTTATCTTATATTCCCAAAATCAATTACCATTTTTTCCAAATTAATAATAATTACCTCAACATCATATCATACACCAACTCTAAGTTATATCTATATTTCAATCATGTATTCTTCATAGGACCTAATAACGTCCCTAAAACTTAATTAATCATCTTAAATTCCAATCACATAAGTCCAAAAAAGAAGTTTCTATTCCTTTAATCTTTTGATAAACCTTAAAAATATTATCCCATGATGATATACAAAACTCTTAAAATATACTCGCATGATAACATCATAATATCTAAAGTTATATAAACCTTGCTTTGATACCAACTAAGATACCTAGACAACATTCCCAGATCTGGTGCTCTAAACATATTCTCTTAATATTGGATTGATAACGACTAAAGTGACCAAAACATAGCCATCCATAATTACAATATCAATAATAAACAGTGAGTC
This sequence comes from Viscum album, assembly GCA_963277665.1. NCBI lineage: Eukaryota > Viridiplantae > Streptophyta > Magnoliopsida > Santalales > Viscaceae > Viscum > Viscum album. The sequence goes on along the minus strand of OY728155.1, from coordinate 136,212,358 downwards.
ACTTACATACTCAATACCTATATGGTTTATAGTTTCATATAATTTGGAAAAAACCCTCTAATAACTAAGCCCCTTAAATTTTTCATCAAATGGGAATTTTTTCCACTTGAAAAAGTAATACATGTTTATAATAAGACTTAAAGATCTCCCAAAACATTATCCATACATGATAACCATATATACACATCATGCGTAATAATTTTCTTCATAACCAATATTAAATGGGAATATAATAAGGGTGATCTCAAACACTAAGTAATGGTAAACATAATTAATAAAAATTAAAGATCATAAGTGGGCATAAGATAATCATATGAGTATGAGAATATGGTAATGGAGAAGAAAGAGGGAGACATTCATCTATTAAACTGATCCTTGTAATTATTGAACATCTATTAGAGCATACCTAAAGACATAGTAAGGGGTGTCGGTGATACGATGTAGATGCAGTATCAGGGAATCAGGTCCGATGGGGTGATGAAATGGAGGGGGGCTTCGATATATAATGCTTTGGTTACTTCTATAATTATGGAAATATACTATGGGGTCATTGGGATAGTATAATGAGGGTTTTAATCCATGTAACACTTCCCTCTTGACTGTGTTGGAAAGAGGTATTATCATAAAAATAAATTAAAATTGGAGTTTGAAGGTATGAGAAAATAATCAAGGTACAAGAACATGTCATAAGAAAATCATACACAATAAAATATTGATCAAAAGTCGTGAATCATAAAATTAGTCTTTTGGTGTAACGAATTATATAACATATGATCATCGAATCATAATAATGTGTAAAAAACATAAAACAAAACATCATAATCATATGTCAAGGCTCACTACCAAGATAATGTAAAAGTGTACAAAGTATCATAAATGATTCGTTTTACTCAATAGTCCCAAACATGTCATTTCATGAGATATAAAACATTAACCAATGAATTATACATCTTTATAATTATGTTCACACCTATCACATCATTATATATATATATATATATATTCATATAATTAGCATATAATAAAACAATCAAAATTTCATCATATCATAGTTAACCTCGGAGAAGGAAATGAGTTTCATAATGATTTCCAAAAAAACATGATCATATGACACTTAAAGAAAGAATATAGATGGTATCATTAGAGAATATCCTCATTGAAGCTTAATAATGAATATAGGATATTAACATAGTTTGAAGGAAAATTTAATTAGAAGATGGGGTGCATAAAAATTTCGGATGGTATCACACTATAAGATAATAAGAATTATAATTTTAGTAAAGCTTTTGTACATGGTTGTAAAAACAAAATAATATGTCGCATACAAAATATATTTAATGTGGATGAAAATTTGACATTGAAAGAGATAATTTGAGAAGAGTTCCAATTATTTAAATATTTAAAATAAATTAAGTTAGTGATAAAAATGTTTATCGGAAGATAAAAACATAAGTTGATTGAAATCACTTTATTTAATTATTTAAAACATTAACATTTATTATTAAAATGAAAATTCGAATCAAGGAATACGAATTAATTTTTGGAAAACCTTATAATCTTTTAGAGTAATGCACAATTGTTGGAATGATTATAAAATCATAAAAGGTGTTCATGTGGTAAATGTTAAAATTGATATTCCATTCACACATGTAAATAATGATATAGAAAAGAGATGGTGCTTGGTTTAGGGGTTTGGGAGCTCTCTATGGTGATCCAATGGCGGTGATACTAGGGTTTGTCCATTACGATGTGTACTGCCTCTATTCCTCGCTTTATTGGCACCGCTTTTCTGGACGACGGTGGTCTGGCTGATGGTGTGCTTCAACAGGCTTCTGTTTGGGGGATTCCTTGTCATTCGGTGTCAGTTTTACTCGGATCAGGCAGGGAATCAGCTTCGTCTGGTCTGCATTGACCTGTGGAGCATGGATCTAGTCTTTAATTGGAAGATCTGGAAGCTCCGACCAGGATGCAGCGACTGGTTGATGTGCGTTGCGCTGCTTTGGTTTTTCCAGGATGTTCGGTCTTTCCCGGATCTGGAAAGGAGTCAGCTTCGGATGGTCTGCATCGACCTGCGGAGCGCGGATCATGTCTTTAATCAGCCGATATGGCGGCTCCGATTGGGATGCAAGGACTAGTTGAGGTACGTCGTGTTGCTTCGATTTTTCCAGGATGTTCGGTTTTTCCCGGACATGGTGTGGATGTGCGTCGATCAGCGAATGCTCCAACTAGTTTGCGTAGATCTGCTGTAAATGTTGGGATCGACTCAAACATGGTAGCTTTTAAAGGATTCTGGTTTTGGGAAAATTCCCGGGAAGGGATCGGTGGCGCATGTTGAGGCGAATCTGATTGCTTTTGGTGAGAGGATTGAAATGGGAAAAATATCCTTGATTGCGCGACTTGTTTTACCTAAGGGTGAAAAGCCCTAGAAGTTTGATGAATTGAACGTCCATATTTCTTTCTTATGAAGCTTCTCTTGTCGTAGGTGTGTCTCCCTTCACTGAATTTTTTCTTCGAAGGATATGAATCGTGTGTGGGGCATTGGATCACTGCTCATAAATCCTGGTTGGACTCATCTCAATGAGTGGCCGTTGGAATTCAATGTTTCACGGTGAGTAACACATTTGTGTAGGTTTGAATATGTCTATGGCACCTGATGATTCTCCATGATATTGCTAGAACAATTGGGACACCTATTCAACTTGACAAGAAGACGATGCCAGTGATTTTTGGACACATCACCAGATTGTTGGTGAAGATCGATATTTTCTCCCCCATGATTGAGAATGTTTTTCTTTCCACCCATACAGATGATATTTTAATTGAGGTTGAGTATGAGAAGAAACTGTTATTTTGTTACTTATATATGGTTGTTGGTCACTTTCCGACTTCTTGTCGGATGAAAGCTTCCTGTGAGAAGTGTGGAATGAAGGGGTACCTCACTTTCTAATGCCGAAGGAAGGACGATATGAAGGGATCATCTTTGTCAAAGCCCCTGATCATACTGGGATTGTGTCCAGTAATGATGTGTGTTTTTTAGAAAAAGGTAACTTACGACTTGGCAAGGGGATTATAGATCTGTAGCCCCTTTTTGGGACAGGTAGTGGCCCTTATAATTGGGTAGATATTGCGCAGGTGAAGGATGACCAGGAGGTGATGATACTAAAAGATTATTGGTACTCGGTTGGAATTCAAAGATCCCTCTCTTTTATGGATCCTCTAATCTTCAATTTTGAGACCGATGAAGCAGGGATTCTTTTGGATCATGTTAAGGCTGGAATGTAAGGGAATAGTTTGCTTGGACGTTCCCCCATGGGCATGGATTAGTATTATGAGGAGGTGATGGTGACCTCAAACCATGATATTACTTTGGTTGTTAAAGATTTCAACCTTGAGCAGGAGGATAGCATAGGAGAGCAGGAGCATGTTGAGGTCGTTGCTGATTCCGACGACTTAGAGCAGCTTGAAGATGTTATTCAAGATGAAGTTGACAAGTAATTGACCCATGAACAATCCTTGACTTCCTATGGAAGGAAGGGTAATGATAAGTTGGTTTTTCCATCTCATCATCCCGATAATAAGGATGTTCTGATCACTGCATCTGATCATGGCCATTCCCCTCCTCTGTTGAGGGAAGAGTTGGGAGGGGCTTGACATCATGTTAGGACTTGGCAGTGGTGTCATCATCCAAGAAATCATGGTTGAGGAGGTGGTCATGATGAGTGGTCTGGTGGGCGTGGTCGAGTGTCCACTAGGTATTATTCTAGAGGGCTCACTCTAGAGCATCAAAATTTTAGGGAGAAGTACTCTATACTCTTCAGTCGTAAAAATTCAAAGTCATAGTGGGAATCTGCTGATGTTGGTGATGATTTTGATCATTCTAATGAGAATGGTCATATTATGAATGCGTTGGATTCCCCTATTTGGACGAGAGATTTTTCTTTTTTTACCCCGTTCACCCTATTTTTTCTGTCATTTTAATATTTCTAATAAAAGTTTAGGAGTGGACTCGCCTATCTCTGATACCTTTTGAGTAAATAAAGATAAAAATGTCCCATGTAGAAAATGTTAAAAGTATTTTTTTAAAAAAATTTATTGAATTTAAAATGTATTATAAAATCAAAAAATTAAATCATTGATTTATTGAAAAGGATAGTCTTGAAATGAAATAAATAATATGGACATGGAGTAAAAATATTCTCGACTTTAAAGAAAATGTCTGGTGTATTTAATATATAGGAAACCATGGGTTTTAATTGTGGACCAAAGGGAAATGGAATGATATGAAGTAATGAGAAAATAAAAAATAACTATATAATACGGGTAAAATGAGATTTTATTAAAATAAAGAATAATTAACTTAAATATAAACATTCAAATAGACAATCTCGAAATCAAAGTGAGATTGTAAGAGAACCCCATATGGATTCTATAACATTTGTATCGAAGGTCCATGAAACCGAGAACATGAAATGGAAATTTAAAAAAAAATTAATGAAGGTTTAATAATTATATAATATTTAAAATATTCAATATATATCCCATATAAGGAAAGTTGGTTCATATTAAAAAACATGTCTCAATGAAGGAAATTCGAGATGTGATACCCCCAACAAACATTGTAAATTTTTACATAAGAATCCATTATAAAGGATTTTATTCAAAATAAATTTAAATACCTATAAAATAAACATGGAATAAAATAAATTACAATATTAGGGTCTAACAAACCAATCATATAATGTTGAAGCTCTTGAATAAGGTTTATAAATCAATATAAGTAAATTTTGTTAAGAATGACCCAAACAACTTAGGTAATGTATCAATCGAATGGAAAGGAAATTGAATATCTTAAATGAAAGTACTAATACCAATAATAAAAAATTATTTAAGATATAAAAATTCAATAGGGTAGTATTTACACCATAATCAAGTAAATTGGTGAATAATAAGAATCATGCCTTGAGGAAAAAGAAATTGAGACAAAGAAGCCTTATCTTGGATTATCTCTTAGTCAGATGTTCTATAAAATCATGTATAATAAAATTACACTTGTTAATCATATATTTTAGAACATTATTCATATTTATGACCATTTAAATCATTCTTTTATATTAGTTTAGTATATAGTTATTACTTATTTTAATTTTGTATTGATCATCGATATTAGTGGTTTTTTATCATCCCTTTTTTGTTTCAGTGTAATGGTTTTTGGTTATCATTACATGTTTTCTAAGATATTCATCTCTATAATTATAAATTTGTTAAGTATTTATCATTTACTAAAAATGGCTCAGACAGGGGTTTGAAACCCCATGACTCCAATTTTATTAAGTAATCAAAAAAGCGCATAAAAGTTATGAGTCCTAAAAGGCATAGAGCCCACATCATGCAATGGTAGGGTGTAAGAACTAAACCATCTCATGTAATTCCCTATGGATCCCATATTTCTAGGGAATTTTCCTAATTCCTTTGGATGTAAACCTCTACACCATGTCTTTCTTTTGGGGAACTCATCTTTTCTATCTGATAAAGAGTTAGAGGAATCCCTAGGAGTGTTGCAGATCCTAAATTTCCAAGAAAAATCTCAAGAATCGATTTTTGGATTAGATAAAAATTCATCCTCAATTTTAATTAATGGAAACCTATAGAGAGATAAATAATCATTGAAAAAAAATTAATCATTCTCCATCACAAAATAGATGAATTCAATCTGTGAAAAATACAAAGAAGTCTCCTCATTGTTAATAAGCTAAATGGGTCCTTAACCTTCTAGATCATCAGGATGTATGATATTAGAATTCCTTTCTTGTGAACTATTACATTCTTGATTTGATGCCTTACCAAAAGATGAATATGCATTTTTAATTAAGTAATTGAAAAAGTTGGGAATGGACTGTCCACATTCTCATCAGTAGATGGAAGGACAACCTGTAGGTGAGTAACCTGTGAAGTGTTGCAACTTGGTGGATCAGATGATTTGGATTTCTGAGGGATCACTAGTTGGAATCCATCTTCATCAAAAAAATGTTTTATTACCTTTAAGAGTCCTCAAAATAACCATTTTCTCTTATCCAATCTTTCGATCATCCAATTCTGGAGCAACATCCTCATCAATGAATTGGTCATTCATCAATTCTTCTGCATGGTCACTATCCAAAGCTTGTTATTCAACCAAGATTTTTTCTGTCCATATCTTCCACCTCCACCTATGTGTGAACATATTGCTGTAATTGACTAGTTTTGTCAGCACCCTCTATTGATTTAATTTTCTCAATTACAGGAACCAATGAAGAGCACTTCTTCCGGAGATCCCCAAATTTATGAACAGAATGACAAGGGTCAGCATGTTCCACCATATATGTCCCTTCCCGTCAAGATGAACCTAGATTAGACACCTTTAATTCCTCTTGAGCACTCACTCTTCCCCAGGGAGTCTAACAAGTCATTTCCACCCTTGAATAATCAGAGGCATTTTTCCCTTCGTCAACCATTTCATCCCAAAATTAAGTGTTAATATTACTTTCCATCAAACAATTAGCCTCTACCACAGGTGCATCAGTGGATCCCATTATATCAACCCACTTCTTTGACTAAATTCCATGATTCTTATTCATCAAGGACATCTAAACATCATCATGTATTAGCTCCTTCCCAACATTACCAGGCCCATCGAAAATTTTTGATTTTAGAAATTTAATACATTTAAAACATGATCTTTCAGCATGCCCACACATAGAGCAGTAACCACAAACAGTATGTATCTTGAAAAATGAAGCATCATGGACTATTATCCTACAATTTGGACATAAACAAGGAGTTCTTTAATACTCAATTATCAACTCTATTTCATTATCATTGGTGAACATAAAGACCTTATCAACTATGATTATGGAAAAATATACTTCCACAAAAAATCGAGCATAGTTCTTGAAATCTGGAAGCTTATGTTTCTTTATCCATTTTAATAGGAACTCATAATCACATTCCAATATCATAAAGGATCCTTGGGTTCTAAATTATCTAGTTAAGACCAAATAAATTGACCAAAATATAAATAGAAGAATTACCCACTTTAAACAGATTGAATTTCCAGTCCCATTCCTTGATGTGCATGACTCCCAGCTCAAGAGAGGCTGATCCAAATCATCATTCCCTCATCTCCAAGTCTCCAAATGGGAAGATAAGGTGACAAAAACCACATCCCAATGACACACATCCTCAATATTAGAATCACCAAAGTCCTGATATCCATTCAAAAAGATCCCTGACCCTCTCCAGAGTAGATCCTCTCATATAAATGATATGTGTGATGATTGCATGCACACATATCTCAATGCGCTCCGCAATCGCAGCTAGGTCTTCTATAACATGGGAAACATTTCCCTTTGGATGAATACCACCTATAACTGATCCCTTGAAGGGAGAGTAGTTATGATCACTGACCTTAGTCAATAAATTCTCTATAGTTTCTTGATTTTTGATTCTATGATCCTTTATTCTAGCACCCACATGCCTATGTGAGTCGAACCACCCTTTCGTGAGGAATATGTTTACCAAAGATTGAGTCGTCAATGAATTCATGAAGGAAATCCCTAATCACCATTTGTTCGTATAGGGAGACCCACTCACTAACTTGAACCCATATTTTTATTTATCATTTCTATAGAAAAAACATACAAATTACAATAGATTGACCAAATTATATTTTATTTATTAAATATGTATCACTTTTCTTATTTTGGGCGATTGAAATAGATATGAATTTTTATTCTTAATATCATTAATACAAGTTCCAATTTATCATACCATAATTTGTTTCATGTATTAAATAAAATATATATTCATTAAATACTTTTTTATTACTATACATTTAAGGATTTGATTGGTAATTGAAAATTTTCATCCATGGTGGTGGTGAACTGACCATAATATGAGAGGCGTTTTAATTTTTTTGAATGGATTGGAGGAAGGTATTTGATTCTTGTTATATTAAAATAATAAAATTTTATTATAATAATGATACTCATGTCATTATATTAGCATTCATTGAATAGATTTATAGGTTCTGAAAGAATAATAAAATGAATAGGAATGGGAATGAGTGATTAGGATTTCTCACCTTACTCCATTGGAAAACACTGTTAATTTGATTAATCCTTTATAAGGTGGTATTTTGATGAAATAAGAACCCCCAGAAAATAAATAAGTTTGTTGGGAATGGTTTTTGGTACGGTCTATTCTTTCTATACAAATTAAGGTGTGAGTGTAATTGGGGTATGGAATGGGTCCTTTTATAATTTAGAGGGGAGACACATTTCTAAATTTTATTTTCTTAATATATAAAAGGAATCTCAAATTCATGGGAATTTGATACATAATTGATAATTAGTGATGATTAGATTTGGTATGGTCAATTATATCATTATTCACACATTTAGAGATGATATTTATTTAAATTTTCATACTTTACACCTTGATTTAAAAGTCATTCCTCATGTTAACTATTAACGTGTTAACTTATTTCCCCAATGGTAATTTATTTTTATGACCAAAAATAAAAATAAAAATAATATATAATATTTATTATTATGATTAAAAATATTAGAACCATTTTTTTGAATTTAATTACCAAAGATGATAAAAATTAACTTCAATATTTGTAAATATAATGCAATAAAACAATTCATAGAGAAATAAATTTCTATGGATAAAAATACTTATTAAGGAAAATTATTATGAATAACATTATTAAACATGATATTTATTGCTCTAAGATTGAATAAATGTGGGTTATTTTATTTAAAAAACAATGGAAAATTGAGCATAATATTTTAAATAATTGATTAATGGGAAAGGAACAAAAATATTTTTTTATTGGAATAAAATATAATATAGGATCCAAATTGTCAATCATAAGTCTCTAAATTCACCATTTTATTTTTAAAATATTTTTTCTCATTAAATACAAAATATTTTTATGGAAATTTCTAAAAAAAATATTTCATTCTAATATAATTAAATTTTCAAAAATAATTATGGTATTTCTAAAAAATGTAATTTTATTATTCACCATAAAATCAAACTTTTAGATAATCTAAAAATACACCCTAAGAAAATTTATACTTTTTTAATCCATAAATGCAGTTCAATTTTTCATATTATAAGTCATTTTTTTTTGAATTTTAATTCTAAATAAAAACAAAATATATAATTTTATGCTATTTTTATAGAAAAAATGTCTTTTTAACATCAAGTGTTTTTATTTTATATTAATAAACAATTAAACAAGCGTCAATATATTTTTTCACATTAAAAAAATATTATAATAATTCTTTGAAAATTATCAATTTAATTTATGAAAAAACTTCACAAAACATTAAAATCAATTAATTGAAAAACATACCTTTTTAACATTATTTGATATTTATCACATCCCGTTAAAGTCTATTATTTATCAAGTCATTGGTTTTAGAACACATAAAATTTATCTTTAAAAATAAAAAAATAATATATAAGGATCTAGATTACCTTTTTTTTGTAATAAAATAATTTAATTAATGTTTAATTTTTTTTACTAACTTGAGGCCTTATAATTCCTGTAATTTTCATAATGATTTTTCACATTGTATTCTCATAACGTGTTAATGATCATGTTTAATTTTAATAAAAAATTATCTCAATTTGTTTTAGTTTCTTGTTTCATGTGATACATGTTATTAAATATAATATTTAATTAAATTAAAAAATATACTAATATCTCAAGGTGTTATAGGGTAGGGGTTAAATTATATAAAATTTTAATTTATCAAATTACATTCTCTCCCAAAAAAATAATGCATCTAAATATTATCTCTCACTGTAACATAAAGGAAAATATCACATACTTTAATAATAGATACAATTCATTGAATTTATGAATGAATAGATTTTTTTACACACGTAACCCAGTGAGGGATCCATAGATGATGATCTGATCCCTGGAAACTACCACACACTTCTTAGGTACATAGGGAAAATACTAACTATACAATGTTTTAAGGAAAACATAAAATTTAGTATATTATGTTGAATACTAATATACGATAATGTTTTAAGGAACATAAATATATTCTTTTCCAAATCATCTGGGTTCATATAGATTTTAAAATAACTTGAGTAGCCATCATTGAAACAGTGATAGGACTTTTATACAAGCAGTTATTACAATTGTTCAATAAAATATTATAGAATGTAGTCCTTCATCATGGTCGATTAAGTTGATGGTTTTCTATATAGACCCACCAACTATTTATCACCTTATAATGAACTCATACAATTTTTTATTTGAAAATATCACGAGTCTATATATCATTGGAACTACTTTAAATCATGATAACCCATTTTCTATCAGATATGTGAGAGATGATCCCAACATCTAGTCATATTTTTACCGCCTTCTTTTCTATTTCATGGAGGGTGTGGTTTAACTGGAATTTTTTCCTTATGATCTTATACTAATATTTTAAAAGACTTTACATTTTACCACATTGAATTTTTGATGGAAAACAATGTTTGATAGCGTTTGCGACATACAATATTGGGATTAAACGAATCATTATATAATATTAAAATATTATTAATTAAATGCGACAGATATAACCTTGTTGTTAAATTTGTGGGTACGAATATAATTAAAAAATTTATGAATTATATATATAATTTATAATAAATATAAATTTATTGAAAAATTATTTATAAATAAGCGCTCAACTTTTATAATGATATTTTATTATACAAAAAATATGTTTCCTTCAAAAATGATTTTCATTTATTGTTGTGAGAAAATATTATATATAATTTTTTAAAATTTTTGAAATTTTATTTCATGAAATGTTTTTTTTAAATTAAGATATCTATATTAAAATAAGGTGAATTTTTGTGATTTTTTTGGAAAATATTCATTTTTCTCAAAATAGTGAAAATACTAATTTTTGGTAAAATGATCATTTATTTTTAATAAAGATTGAAATTTATAAGTTCTAGTTTTAGTTTAATATGATTTAAAAGAATCATATGTATTCTTTAGTTGTTTTTTTCTAATAAATTAAATTTAAATCATCTTTATAGTTGATTTTATTATAAGATTATTTTTAGCATTTAAAAAACATTTTTCATAAAACTATATTAAAGTGAATAATATTTATCAATTTTCAACAATTAAAATATCTTTTAAGGAAGAATGATTTAAATGAAATTTATAGATAATATATCTATAAATATTAATTTCAAAATCACTTATTTATTATTACTTTTCATATAGTTAATATGATATCATATTTTCCTTACAAAATTCATTTCTTGAAAAACCATTTTTTGAAACATCAATTTGTTTAATTTTAAATTAAAATCAGCAATTTCTATGAGTTTAATTTGGAAAAAAATTTCAATATTTGAAGTAATCATTATTTATATTATTTAATAAGTTCAAAGTAATATTTTACTATACATAATAGAGAAAAAATTAAAAATAATTTACCTCAGTTAAATGAAAAAATTGGTTTATTAGGGGTTAATCTAGAATGATACAAATTGAAAATGATAAAATACTTGTCTAATTCATATTTATGGTAATATTTAGACCTTATATATTATGAGTTTAAAAAATGGTATATTTTTTAGATGTATTATTTTAAAAAATGTGGGTGTAATTATTTCTTTTAAAAAATTAAAGGTGTGTCCTCTCCCCCAATTATAAAAGGCCAATCCAATCTTTTACTTTACACACTTATAAACCCATTGTATAGGCCATTACCTATTAAATTTACTTCCTTAATTATCTCACATAATACTATAAATCATTTTTGATCATAAATACAACCTAGGAAATATTTTATGGAAACCTAAATAAGTTGTCCAAAGAAGAGGTAACATCCTTAACCAAGCATTTTATTACATTTGTTCTTATGAATCCTTCAAAACTTAGAACAAATGATAGTATATTAACCCATATATATTACATATAATAATATGTTTTATTTTAAGTTAATGACCTATATCCTTCTCCTTCTCCCTCAAATGGGAAATGACACTATTGATCATGTGTATAGTGGAATACCGCCTCACGAACCAATGTAATTTGTTTTCCATCACCGATTCTCATAGATAGATATAATGAATTATTTAATGATTATTTTTTATTTATGATATAATTTTAAATCTAGATTTACAATATCACATATACCTTACTATTTTTTCCTGTGCTTATTTTTCTTTTGTTTGATTACATTTGATTTTGTTTGATTACATTTCACCTGTATTTTGATGATATATCAATCTACAGAGTTTGGATTTTTGTAATTATTATCAAGTTAGATATATAATATATTTAGATAAACTTCATTAGTTTATGATGAAGTGTAAACATTCTTTTTTAGTACTCTAAAAATTCAATGAAATTTCTATAGAATTTTTAGAGATTATACAGTCTGGAGTTTTAAAAAGATTATGTATTTATTTAACTAAAACTTATACAGATGTCATATTTAAATGAAAAATTATTTTTTAGAAATCCAACATGTTTATCTTGATTTCATTAGTTTACATCAAAGTCTAAAAGGTCTTTTTGATTGTGAATAATGTTTTTGAAGTTCTTCTATGATTTTTCACAACAGCAGTTTTTCCAAAATGTTGTTGCTTCTATTTTTTGATGATATTTGGGGTAGTGGATCTTAGATTTATTTGATTATTGATTCCTTGATAAGATAATAGGTTTTTATACAAATAAGTATTTTTGAACAAAGTCTGAATCTACTATTAAGAGCTTTTAAAAATTCATTGAAATTTGTTAAAGTATATTGTCTAGTTTTTCAAAAAGTATTGGCAACCCTACATTTTCAATAATGCAAAGTATAGTTCGACAAACTTACTTTCTCTACAGTGAAATGTATCATTTATAAAACCTAAATTTCAGTTTATAACCTATGTTACATTACTATTCATTTCCACAAAGTATGGTTTGGAAACCCTACATTACTGTTCATATATTACGTTACGTTATTGTTCATTTCTGTAAAGTATGGTTTTCCAACACTATGTTAATATTCATACCCCATGTTACGTTACTATTTGTTTCTAAAAAGTATAGTTTGAAAACCCTACATTACTATTAATACCATATGTTACATTACTATTCATTTCGAAAAGTATGGTTTGGAAACCCTACATTACTATTCATACCCTACGTTACGTTATTGTTCATTTCCACAATTTATGGTTTGGAAACCCTATGTTTCTGTGCATACCATACATTACATTACTGTTCATTTCTGCAAAGTATGGTTTGACCACCCTATATTACTTTTCATACCCTATGCTACATTATTGTTCATACCCTATGCTACATTACTGTTCATACCCTATGTTATGTTACTGTTCATTTCCGAACAGTATGGTTTTGTAACCCTACGTTAGTCTTCATACCCTATGCTACATTACTATTCATTCCCAACTTTTTTACAACCGATTTGTGCATTTTTATAGAAAATTTATTTGATGCATATATATATGGATTATTTTCAAAAAAGTTTTGCTAGATACTTTCTCAATAAATCTAAGGATTATGATAAAACAATTTTTAATGGTTTGGTTCATTATTTAAAGAGAAAAATTAATAAATTATTTCAATGAATTTTTCCAAAAAATTCATAGGTTTAAAGTATAAATTCAAAATTTTGAATTTACATTCGGCTTGTTCTACTATTTTTCTGAATATATTTTGACAAAATATAAATAGTATTGATGGATTTAAATGAGTGTTTTAAATAAATGAACACTGCTTTTATTCTGAATATTTTATCAGTGGACTTATTCAAATTATTTTAAATAATTTCTATGAATAATTCTGTAGAAATATAGAGACAACGATGATGTGATTTTATGGAGATGTTTATGAAAGATATTGACTCTATTTATAATGAATATCTATTGGAAGCGGATCTACTGAAACTAATGAACATATATTCTTTATATATATATATATATATCTCATAGGAAAAATACATACAAATTGGATAACATATTTTATACTTTTTTTTCAAAGAGAAAGTGTTGTGAACTTTGAATCTACTACGCATTTGCAACGTCCTACAAAAATCTGTTTCATCATCTGGAAATTCTCTCAAGTGTCAGATTATTTCTACTTTGACTATAATTTCCTTTAATAGATAAGCCAATATAATCCTCAACAACCAGTACATGCACTTTCATTGTTTATCTTATTTCTTCTGGTTCTGAGTCTGTAACACTTTTTCCCATCTCTCACATGAACTATATTTTTTTATTATACTTTTACACACAAAAGCATTATTTGTTATTCTGTTTATTGAGGTTGTGACTCTCCGATTCTATAGTCAGGATCTAAGGTTTGTGACTCCCTATATCTAATGTCAATACTATTCAGGTTGTGACTCACAATGTCTAATGTTAGGTTGTATTTGTTGGAACCATGATCGTTTTATGCAATAATTGGAGTATGGTTTGTGTTTGTTGTCAATCCTCATTGGAAGTTCAGAATGTTTCCTAGTAAAGTGATCATACAGTTCAAGCAGAAAACAGTATTGAAGGTGGCGTCGTTTCCCAGTGTTTGCCAAATTTTTGGGGCTGAAAATCGAAAAATGAAGACATGGATTGTTGGTAAAAGGAGGTGTACGCAAAGAGGAAGTGGTACGCAAAAAATGTGGGTTGTGTGCGAAATATTTGAGTTGTGCACAAAAAATAGTGTAGTGCACGAAATAGTGGACCGAGGTTTTTCGCCCAAGTAGTGTTTCGTAATCAGAATGTCAAAAAATGGAAAAGGCATGGGCTGTGTGAAAAACATGAAGATGTGCACAAAAAACGATTCCTGCGTGAAAATTATTGCACAACGAATGAGAGGTTTTTCGCGCCAAGATGGGTTTTGCGCGCGGGGGTCAGCAACACCTATAAATAAGAGGTGAACCCCTTCATTTCGTACGACAGAAGACAAAGAGAAGATCCAAGTGCTGATGCGCGTAAAAGGTTCGCGTAAAGGGGTTTGCGCGAAAAATTCCGAGCTGCGCGAAATATTTTAGCTTGTGCGAAAAATTCCGAGATGCGCGAAAAATTCCGGGTTGCGCGAAAAATTCCGGGTTGCACGAAAAAGGCAGAGCTGTGCGTAAAAATTGAGGTGGCGTGTAAAAGATTCAGTTGCGTGAAAATGGTGTTGTTGTGTGAAATATTTTTACGCGCGAAAAGGAAATATTTCACGCAATTGTAAGGTCTTGCGCGCAAAGGGTTGATGTTGCGCGTAATTTTCAGTGAAACCTGTTTGCACGTTCTGGTTATCCGATTCAGTGGTTCAGTGCGTTCAAGCGCATCATTTCCATCCTTTGATGCAAACAAAGTCTCGTGCTAAGCAGAGACAAAGACTTCAATGCGAATCTATTGAAGAGACCTTCATGTCTATAAATTGACTGGGACTTCACCAAAGGCAGTGAGCCAGGGGGAGTCAATGGGAGTGACTCGAGGGACGTAGTGAGCTATCGATGAACATTTGTAAAGACAGTGAGCCTGGGACAAAGTGACTATTCCCAAACCTTTGTAATCCACAACTTGTGAAGAATAGTGGAATTAGGTACGACCGACACACTGTCGGCGTATGCTCCTTTAACGTAGACCTTTGCGGTGAACCAAGTAAAAGTGTTGTGTCCTCTCGTTGCTTTTAGTTGGTTGACAAATATAACAAGTTCCTACTAATGTGGGAACAAGATCCACAACTTAAAAAAAATTTGACACCCTGATTCAACCCTCCCCTCTCAGGGTGTTCTGGGGTCCTTCAAGTGGTATCAGAGGGAGGTTGCTGGTGTTTGATCTGTCTCATACCGCCATGGAAAATTCAGCCAGTGTTAGGGGAGTCCCCCTCTTTGATGGATTAATATTCAGATTTGGTAGAATAGAATGAGATCTCATCTAAGATCCCTTGGAATGGAAGTCCCTTTTCCACTGTGCAAGGTATACATGTTACTGATCTAACAGGGCTGGCTCTGACTGATGCAGATTGGAAAATTCTTGATGTAGATGCTAAAGAACAGAATGCTCTCACCATAGCCCTTTCTGATCAGATCTATCTAAAAGTGATGACACTACTGGAAATATCACCTATACCCTCGGTTTAGAACCGTGGGTATAGCCCTTGAAACCATGGGTATAGGATATACCCACGGTTTCAGAAACCGTGTGCTGCAGTGCCGTCGCACGATTTTCTAAAAACCGTGGGTATAGACCAAGGAAAATTGATATTACCCACGGTTTGTTAAACCGTGTGTATAGATGTATACCCACAGTTTTCAAACGGTGGGTATACTGATTTACAACGCCCCATATTTACCCACGGTTTACCAAACTGTGGGTATAGACAGGTTCCCCAGGCCGAGCAGCTGCACCTCCCAACCATTCTGCACCTGTATTAGCACATATACATGGCATGTCAAACTGGATGTTCGATAATCCAACATAATCCCCAACATCTAAACAGCTAAACTAGAAGTGTCAATCCACTCTTTTCTAACAAATCATGGGGCCTCTATTAGAACCATTGATCATAACATTCAATAATGAATCCACCATGGGCACTACATGACCCACCTTGGGGCTAAAACTGAGAGACATAGCTACCGCAGTCCTTGGGGCTATAACATAATGTGTATTCCAACTAGGGGCTCATGTGATGAAACCAATATCTCGTGCCACACCTATAGAAAAAACTTCATCCAACCTAAATTCTATAGTAAGAGATGATTAGAGGATCAATTCCCACAATGGACCTATAAACTTCACACCTACCACTTTAAGAAATATCCTTATAGAACATAAAATCCATAGAATAAGGCTGGATGTTTCAAAAGTGGTGACACCAGATGTCAATGTCTAAATAAAGAAATTATAAACCAAAATCTCACACTAAATATCCTTTGTCTCAATAGACATTTCATAATAGAACATACAAGAATAGAAAAAAACTTACACCCACTAAAAGCACCAATATGAGAATTTACATAGTTCAAAATTAGTAAAACTCCATGAGATAATAATTTTTACTCATTATTGTGTGTACTCCCTCCTGCCCAGCCCCTCCCCCTACCTCCCCACTGCCCTCCCCCTCCCCCTCCCCCTCCCTCCCCACTGCCAAGCCCCACCCCTCCCCCCTGCCCAGCCCCTCCCCCCACCCTCCCCACTGACCAGCCCCTCCTCCAGCCCCTCCCCCTCCTTCCCCACTACCCAGCCTCTCCCCCTCCCCACATTCCCAGCCCCTCCCCCTCCCTCCCTAGTGCCCAACTCCTCCCCCTCCCCCTCCATCACCACTGACCAGCTCCTCCCCCAGCCCCTCCCCCTACCTCCCCACTACCCAACCCCTCCCCCTCCCCACCTGCCCAGCCCCTCCCCCTCCCTCCCCACTACCCAGCTCCTCCCCCTCCCCCTCCCCCCTACCCAGCCCCTGCCCCCTGCCCTGTCAAGTAGAATGGCATATTTAGAGAAACTTTTGGATAAAAAACACATGAAATAAAATACACAAACATGTATTGAAATGTCATTCAACAATTGATATATATACAAAGTATCCACCATAAATAGAAAATGTTATCAATATTCAAGACTTTCTCGTGTTAAAAGATTAAAAAATCAAGAAAAATCATAAGGGTGCATACCTCCTGAAAGTACATCGTGATCCATGATTTCTGAATAACATCATGATCCTTTTCAAATGTGATGATAGTTCAATGTATCCAAAACATAAAAAAATCTACAACCGAATATTAAAATTAAAAATTTGGAGTAAAACCTGAATCGGGATTCCACTGAACATGATTTTTCTTTTGTTTTTGGAGTCTTCCTAAAACACAAAAACCACAATAAAAAATTAGATAAAGGAAAGATGAAAACCACAAACAACATATGAAACATCTAAATCAGTTATTCAACTCCGAATATTCATATAACTGTCAGACCACATACCAATCAGTCAAGTACAATGAAATATTTAGAGAACATTTTGGATAAAAACACATGAAATAAAATACAAAAACATATATCGCAATGTCATTCAAAAATTGATATAAATAAAAATTATCCACCATAAACAAAAAATGTTAACAATATTCAAGGCTTGTTCGCGTTATCAAGATTAAAAAATCAGCTCCTCATCTCACACCTGCCCAGAAAATTACCCTCCCCCTCCACCTCCACCTCCCCTCTACCCAGCCCCTCCCTCATGCCCAGCTCCCCCCTGCCCAGCCCCTCCCCCTCCTCCCTCATGCCCAACTTCCCCTCATTCCCAGCCCCCCCTCCCTCATGCCCAACTCCCCCTGCCCAACCCCTCCCCTACCCCTCCCTCATGCCTAGCTCCCCCCTCCTCCCTCATGCCCAGCTCCCCCTACCCAGACCCTACCCTCCCCCTCCCTCTCCCTCATGCCTAGCCCCTCCCCTCCTCCCTCATGCCCATCTCCCCCTGCCCAGCCCCTCCTCCTCCCCCTCACTCATGCCCAGCTCCCCCCTGCCCAGCCCCTCCTCCTCCCCCTCCCCCCTGCTCAGCCCCTCCTCCTCCCCCATATTTACTGTATACCAATCAAAGAGAGATTCATTGACATCCCAAGGCATATAGTTTTTTTAGGAAAATAAAATACACAGGGAAAGTGTTTTAGTTTTTGGTGTCATGACTGAACTGCGTAACAATATAATCATGAATCGATGACTGAAAGGGGTAAGTGGAAATGAGTGCAGGTTACTTTGCTTTACTTGTAGAGAAATCACAGTCCTGATCACATTAACACCACAATTTTGTGCCAAGGTTTGAGGTATTTCCTCAAAAGCAACTGCAGCAGCTTTGTAAGGCAAACTGTTTAGAAAGAAACCAAACAAAAAAAAATATAAATCACTCCAGGAACTACAAATCAGTGCCTTTATGTTTAAAGAAAAATATTAGAAGCAACTAAACCTTCTCAACGCCTTCAATAGATGAGCTCTTCTGCTTCAAAGTGGAGGACACAGTCATACTCTCCTGATGAACATCCTCTGCTTGACAAGTATATGAAAGAGAGATCAAGTCAATGCAGCCCCCTCCCCTCCCAGCCCTCCATTGCACCCCCTCCCAACCTTCCCCTCCTATCCCCCCTCCCATCCCTCCACTGTATCCCCCCCAACCCTCCACTGCAGCCCCCCCATTCCAGGCCTCCCATCCACTGCTAAGGCCAAGATTAGATGACGAGATAATACTAAACACACCAAACCATAAAAATATACATGGCATGTGAAAATTACCTAAAGAAATTTCAAATAACACCCCTGATGAAAAAATAATCCAAAATTCATTTCATTGCAGAATGAAATTCACATACAAGCAGTCCACCAATATAAAAAAAAATTAAACTCCAACACAAGTCTCTCTGCTAAGTCAAAAATGGAGGGGATTAATATCCCCCCCCCCATCACCATCATCATCATCCCCATGTCCAACATCATCATCATCATCAACAACATCGACAACATCATCATCAGCAACATCATCACCAACCGCACCATCAGCATCATCATCATCAATCTCATCACCAACAACAACATCATCAATCTCAATCATCCAACAATATGGAATTTGTTTTTACATAAGGAATATCCAAATTTATAAAGTATATTGATGGTATTAATAATATTTTTAGTGATGATAAGACTCATAACATAAATATAGAATAAAATTTTAAAAATAAAGTGAATTATTTTGATCATATTCAATAGAATTTGATCAAAATAGAAGAAGAATTGAACAAATGCAGATCTAGTTTCTAGAGTTCTATTTCAAAAGACAGAGAATGTTTAAAGAAGAGTGAGAATCAAGTCTAAAAAATATATTTATGATAATAAAATAAGTTTGAAAATATTGTCTAATAGTCAAATAATAATGATCAAGTCTTGAAGGCTAAGTTTGTAGCTAAATTCAGTGATAGTCAGAAATCTAGAAATTATGGGAATGCCAGCTTGAAGTAAAAAACTGCTAAAATTTATGAATCTAAAAAGGATGATAATAAGTGTTATATGAAGAAGATTAAGATTCTAGTATTTCAAAATAATTTTGATTTTACAAAAGTATCCAAGATTAGTGACTGAAAGAAGGGATCAAGGTACCCTACAAATTTTGTACAACATGATGCTTAAAATATATAATTTTTATGGATTCTATTGGAAATTTAGAATATTTGTTCATATGGAAAAGATATGTTTTTAAAATAGACATCATGATATACTTGGGAGTATTGATAATCAATGTTTGGGGGTTTCAACCCCTTTAAAGGAATAAAAGTTAGAAACGTATTGTAAATTCTATATAGAAATCACAGAACATGTTTGATATTCTTGAATAAGTCTATGGAAGGTGTGACCATCCTATTCATGATGAAGATGAATGCCTCATCATTATACCATCTTGAAAAAATTTTAGTTTTAATACTCAAAATCCTCAAAAGAAGAATAGAAAAGTGAAGGAGAAAGATTTAGTTGTTGAAGTTTCACCCAAAGTATCCAAAGGGGAAAGTCCATGGATCTTGGATAGTGGATGTTCTGCTAACATGATAAAAGATTTAAAAACATTGAAATCTATTGAAAAATAAAATGGATTCTTAGTTACCTTCATAAATGATGGGTCACTAAAGGTTAAAGGAGTTGGTTTAATTGTTATTGGGAAAGAGAATCTTAAATCAAAAAACACTTTTTATGTTGATGGATTAAAACACAATCTATTAAGTGTTTATCAACTTCATGATAAAGGAAATATATTTTTAGGAATTATGGGTTATTGGTTGAGAAAATTGAGGATGGAAGAGTGGTTAAAAGAGGACAAGAGTGCTAGAGGCAATTTATTCCAAGTGGGTGATGTTGAAAATTCATGTTATCTAAGAATGAATGAAGATAATGAATTATAGTATCTGAGGATTGGAGAATATAAATGTTCTATTTTTTAAAAAGAATATGGAATCTATTTTTATTTTTATAGGAGATTATAAATGGAGAATATATAGAGAGTGTTCCTTATTGGGGAGACTTAGGGAGTTGGCAGTTGAAACTTAGAGAAGAGTTCATGTGTTGTTCCCCATGTTTTTGACAAATAAAAAGGAGGAAATTGAAGAGCCCTTGATGATCAGAAAACTTAACATGTCTTAGAGTCTAAGATCCCTCAATAAGTTAATTGATTAAGGGGGTGGTGATTAGATCTTAATTAAGACATTTCTAGTATAGTGTTGATCTTTACTCTGAGGGTTAGATAATTAGGAAAACCATTATTCCTTACAATAGTTCAGTGTTTAAAAAAAATTAGTGTTTGATTACTATGAAATTGTTAATGAATAAAATCCATTCAGGGATATTGAATAAAATTTTAATGTTTTATTTACTGGAATCATACTCATTGATGGGTAATAAGTGAATTCGAGATAAGTTTAAGAAAAATTAATAAAGAAAATCCATCAAATTCCATGTCACATCATGGTTGTAACAACCCCTACTTTTTATATGGGAATTTACCATTGAATAAATTATATGTGTGATATTTCATAAAAAATAAACAAAAGATTATTAGAAATTCAGAACCTTACATGTCCATAATATGATCATTGGCCATTATAGACATTAGAGATGTAGTTGTTAGAATGTGATAGTTAGAATTGGTGCATATTAAGGGTAATGATGAGAGATAATTTATATATAGGGGTAAATGATGGCCTCAACTAGTAGGAAATAACATTTTTGAAACACAGTAATCTGAGCTTGGGAGTGAAGTTTCATAAATGGGGTTTTACCTTGACAAATTACAAGAAGAACATTAAGAAGTGAGACTTGATCATAACAATCAAGTGATTAGATGAAGGTGTTGAGAGTATACATGTTGGAGAAGAAGATCCATCAATTTCAAGTGATGAGTAACAATATCATTCATCTTATACAAGTCATAGAATATAAGTGAAGCTCCAAAATATCATTAAAGACCAAATACAGTAAGTACAAATTAGGATAACTTTAAGGATAACAAATCATACATCATTATTTTCTTAAGTAGAGCCTAAAAATACTGGAGAATCATTAAAGAATCAGGAGTGTTTTAATGCTATGAATGATTAATTATAAAATATTGAGAATAATAATACTTGTGAGTTGGTACCCAATCTTAAAGAGAAGAATTTCATCAGGATAGTGTGGGCGTTTTGAAACAAATTGAAT
This sequence comes from Viscum album, assembly GCA_963277665.1. Classification (NCBI taxonomy): domain Eukaryota; kingdom Viridiplantae; phylum Streptophyta; class Magnoliopsida; order Santalales; family Viscaceae; genus Viscum; species Viscum album. Next base: position 136,190,107 of record OY728155.1, on the reverse strand, counting down.
GAAAAAGGAGAATTAGTGAGAAATAAATCAATATTAGTGTGTAAAGGCTATTCGCAAGTTGAAGGATTTGAATTTGATGATACCCAGAGGAGAGGGAGCCAAGAGGGGGGAGTAGGGACGTCATCGGAGCTGGGGGCAGCATGAAGAAGGCCGAGATGTTGAGGTAGAGGCGATGGCCGGGAGGTCTAGGTCGGGAGCGGAGGCGGAGCCAGGAGGTGGAGGCCGGGGAGGGGATGAGATGGCTGGGAGGCGGAGGTCGGATGGCCGGGAGGCGGAGGTCGGAGAGGGGAGGAGAGGGCCGGGAGGTGGAGTTCGGATGGCCGGGGGGTGGTGGTCGGGGAGGGGAGGACAAGGCCGGGAGTCGGAGGTCAGGGAGGTAGGGTTGAAGTGGGGGGAGCGCGATGTAAGAGTGAGGAGGATCCCGATACTTAGGGGTTGAATACCCACAGTTTTAATAAAACTGTGGGTATAGAAAATTAAAAACCATCTATCCCCATGGTTCTTTAAACCGTGGGAATAGATGCATGGGGATAAACCCCATTTCTAGTAGTGTGAGTTGCACCTCAGCAAAGTCCATGTGGGATAAACTTGAAAATATTTATGAAAGAGAAAACAAAGTGAAGGAGGCAAAAATACAAGTCCTGCACAATAGGTTTGATGATCTGAAGATGCATCCTGATGAGAATGAAGACTCTTCTTTAATCGAATTACTGAAGTGGTTGGAGAAATTTGGGGTCTAGGAGAAGAAATCAAAGAAGTTGACATTGAGAATAAAATATTGATAAGACTTCCACCCCTATGCAATGCAAAGGTGTAAGCCCTTAATGAAAGAGATCTTTCCAAATCTTTTGTAGATGATCTACTGAGCATCCTGGTGGCATATGAAATGAGAGTCAAACCAGAAGATGCTACGACTTGAGTGAGCAAGGAAATGGTGTTCAAATCCATTGAGAAATTGAAAATCTCAAAAGATAGTAGTGGTGAATATGATGAGGAAAAATAAATTCTTTCTCTCATTGCAAATAAGTTCCATAAGGTAAAAGGTAAATTCAAATAGAAGTTACCTCTAGCTTGCTTTCATTGTGGAAAAGTTTGTCACATTGCCTCTCAGTTCTTAAGAAAGATCAATGATGAAAATAGCGATGCTGAAAACATTGAGAAGCCTCAGAAAAGGTTTTTCAAAAAGGGAGTCTTCAAATATTGAAAGAATTTACCAAAGAAGAGTTTTGTTTGTGAAGAAGAAGATGATGATAATGAATTCTATGATGAAGAAGAACCTGAATTTAAAACTGGAAAACATGCTTCCATGATGGCCACTATTGAAAAATCAGAAGATACTGGTGGATAAAATCAGTTGAAAACTAGTACCAATCCTGAGTTGTAACTTAAGGATGCTGTTAGTAAGCTTAAGATTAAATGTAAGAGTTGAAATAAGTAAAAATAAATTGTAGAAGAATCAACTGAATATGTTGATCAACTTGAAGATGAAATTGAATGACTGGAAGATTTTCTGAAAGTGCAGTCTAAAATACTTGAAAGCAATGATGATTTAGTGGATCTGAAGCTGAGAATTGAAGAGCAGGCAAATGTCATCAATGACCTCACCTCTAGACTAGAGGAAAAGTCCAATACTACTGATCGTATTGAGGAGGAAGTTGTTACTCTTAGAATTAAACTTGAGAGAGATTCAATTTCAAAAGAATCAAGGAATAAAATACAGTTTGGAAGGTTCTCAGATGCTGAGCTGTTGGAGAGAGAAAAACGTGGATCTAATGGAGTTGAAAAGATTTTGAGTGATCAAAGACCCACTTCCATGGGAAATAGTGGAATCAGCTATGAGGCCGAATCGTCAAATGCTACAAACAAAGGGGACCAAAATAAAGGCAAGCTAAAAGTGGGTCATGGATAAAAGTCACCTAAAGTTCTGAAAAATAAAACTCCAATTCAATCTAAAAGAAGAGATGAAGACTATGCTCGAGCCTCCAAGAATAAGGGGCACTCAAACTATTATCCCATAGAAGAAGGAATGAGGATAAACAAAAGTGAGAAGACATTTACTCTCATGAGTGTCAATTCTGTGGATATCTGGGCCATACCATGTCTTATTGTGAAGAGGCAAGAATCTATTTGAATGAAGAAGATATGGGAGTTCAACAAAGGAGAAAAAATTCATATCCTAATTATTTTAGAAGAAAAAATTTCTATGGATATTGTTTCTGTTGTTATAACTTTGGTCATAAGGTCATTGATTGCAGGTAGAGAAGGGACATGGACACCTCAAACCGAAGTTTGAGACAAGTCAAAGCTCGTGAACAAGACAGTGTTTCTCTTACAAACAAGTTTCCTCCTCTAGAAGAAGACTTCGACTACGAATAACCCATGTACTCAGATGAGAGAATTGAAAGGCCATCAGTGTTATACACTCATTCTAATGTCTCATGGAAAGAAAAGAAGAAAATTGAAAAATATAACCTTGCAGAGGTGGCCCTAAAAGCTACAAAAAGAAACAGCACCTGGATTCTAGATAGCGGTTGTTCATCTCATATGACAGGTAATGAAGACCTATTAATGAATATCAATAAAAAGGTCGATGGAACAGTGCGGTTCGGTAACGATGGTGCATTGAATATAAAAGGTTGTGGAAGTACTGAGCTAGATAATGGAGAACTAAATAAAACTGAAGTTCTTTATGTTGATGGTATGCATCATAATCTTTTAAGTGTGAGTCAACTCTGTAACTCAGGACCTATAGTCACTTTCAATCAGAAAGGATGCTCTATAAAGGGAAAGATTGGAAATTCACTTATGAAAGGATGTAGAACAAAAGGCAACCTGTATCAGGTTGATAGTAAAGAAAACATCAATTACATGACTTTTGAAGAAGAAAACAACTTGTGACATCGGAGATTAGGGAACTTAAATCAACAAGACCTAGAGAAAATATCAAAAATGAAGGTTTTCATGGACATTCCCAACCTGAAGCGTGAACGTGAAAAGTCATGTGATGCTTGCATTCATGGGAATTTGGTCTCCAGTTCATATCGGCCAAAGAAGAAAAGGGAATCTCATCTTCTTGATCTCATTCATACAGACGTATGTGAGCTGATAAATGTTTCCAAAACTCATGGATAAAGGTACTTTGTCCTTTTCATAGATGATTATAGTAGAATGGCATGTGTAATGGTTATACATAGGAAATGAAAAGTACTTTACTACATGAAAACATATCGTCGAATTGCTGAGAATGATACTGGACGAACAATCAAAGTGCTGCAATCTGACAATGGAGGGGAATACATGTCCATTGAATTTGAAAACTATCTAGAGAATCATGGGATACAACATGAGGTAATAGTAGTGAGAACTCCAAAAGAAAATGGAGTTGTTGAATGTAGGAATCAACAGGTGAACAACATGGCACGAACTGTGCTGATTGAGAGTTGTATTCCATGACATTACAGGAAAGAGGCTGTTCAAGCTGCAGTGTATATTCAAAATCGAACAGGACTTTATTTGGGTGAGACCAAGAAACCATATGAATTGTGGCATGGAAGGAATCCCTCTTTGAAATATTTTTGTGTTTTTGGAAGTAAATGATTCATCAGGAATAAAGAAGGAAATCAAGGGAAGTATGGTGACAATGCAGATGAAGGAATTTTCCTTCGATACTCAATGAACAACAAATCCTACATGTGTTTCAACAAGCGATTAGGAAGGATTGTGTAAAGCAGTGATGTTAATATCATTGAAGAGAAAAGCAAAAATGCTTCAAGGATTTCATATGCTGATGTGATAGAAAGTGAGGAAGAAAGTGAACATGGAGAAAATACAAATACATAAATAGAGGAATGTGTACAAAACACTCAGCCGTCACATCATGATGTTGACTCAGAAGAGGAATCTAAAGAGGAAACCTTGGCTAGAGGGAATGCAACTAAACCTCACAGAAGAAATCAAAGAGCTGAGATTGATCTATCTAACATAATTGGGGACATGAGTGCACCCACACAAACAAGGAGGATGAGGAATAACACACAATTTTTATTTCTGTCAGTTAAGCAGCAAAGGATGAATCTTGGGTGAAAGCCATGAATGAAGAGTTAGATCAGATTGAAAAGAATCAGACATGGGATCTTGTCCAGAGACCTGAAGTTCACAATGTGATTGGTACAAAATGGATCTTCAAGAACAAGTTTGATGAGCATGGAAGTGTTATTAGAAACAAGGAACGACTGGTATGTAAAGGATACTCCCAGATTGAAGGTGTTGATGTTGAAGAAACCTTTGATCCAGTAGCTAGACTAGAGTCAATCAAGATTTTCCTTTATATGGCACTCCAAAGAGGATATAAAGTATATCAAATGGATGTCAAGACAACATTCTTGAATATTGTACTCGAATAAGAAGTCAACATTGAACAACCAGTGGGTTTTCTTCTTGGTACTGATGAAACAAAGGTTTTCAAACTAAAGAAGGCTCTATATGGTTTGAAGCAGGATCCACGAGCATGGTATTCCCGATTAGACTCTTATCTCAAGAAGTTGGAATTCAAAAAAGGAGGAGTAGATCACAATCTATATGTGAAGAATTCTCCAAAAGATCAGTTCATGGTTCTAGTATATGTTGATGACCTTATATTTGGTGGTAGCAGGCAGAAATCAGTGGATGAATTTTCCAATCACATGAAATCATAATTTGAAATGTCTATGAACGGGGAGCTCACATATTTCTTGGGGCTGCAGGTGATTCAAAAGAAGGATTACACTTTCATTTCTTAGGAAAAGTATGCAAGAGAGCTATTGAGGAAGTTTAATATGCATGACTCCAAACCAATGTCAACTCCGATTGCGGTTGAAACCAAAATTGGAAAGCATGAGGATGGGACCTCTGTAGATCCCACAATATATAGGAGGATTATTGGAAGCTTATTGTACCTGACAGCAACACGACCATACATTGTCTTTGCAACATGCTTAGTAGCCTGCTTTCAAAGTAATCCGAAGGAACAACATATGGCAACAATAAAAAGAATCATGAGGTATATTCAAGGTACTCAAAATTGTGTCTTATACTTTGCTACAGGAAGGGATAGTGAATTATCAGCATTTTCTGATGCTGACTGGGCTGGAGATGTAGTGAACAGAAAGTCCACCAGTGGTGGAGTATTCTATATTGGGAATAAATGAGTTGGATGGTTGAGCAAGAAAAAAGAAAGTACTTCTCTTAGTACTGCTGAAGCTGAGTATATCTCCTCCACAAAGGCATGCACTCAACTGCTATGGATGAAGCAACAACTAACAGATATTGGTGATGAGGTGAAGTAACCAATGGTGATTTACTGTGATAACAAGAACGCAATTGATCTTATGAATAATCCTGTTCAACATTCTTGTACAAAACATATTGAAATCAGGTATCACATTATCAAAGAAAAAGCTGAGCAAGGCGTGATTAGAATGGATCATGTGGGAAATGATGAGCAAGTGGCTGATATCCTAACCAAGCCACTATCAGCGACTGTGTTTAAGGAACATCGGTTGAACCTTGGTGTTCATCCACCTCCCAGTTCATAAGGAGGTTACAAAATACCCCTCTCCCCAGTTATGTTAATTTCTTTTAATCTGTTTATGGATGTGATGCAGGTTAGTGGGGGAGATACTATCCAGGGGGAGTGTGTTTTGAGCTGAACAATGAATAATTACTGGTCTTTGGGTTTATTGTCAATGGGAGAGAAATGAATAAATTCAGGCATGTTCAGGCATGTCATGGACATGTAATGCTTCTGTGACATGATGAGAATTCAGTGTCGGTGATAGGATGAGAAGGATGAGAAAGAATACATTGGACATGTAATGCTTTTGTGACATTTTAAGAGAATTACTTGGGCATCATTGAGAATCCCAAAACACAGGAACCCAATTCAAGCTTCCTCTCTTGATTTCTACACTGAGCATTTCTCACGTAGACTTATAGTGTTGGATGAGTTGATTCTTATGTTTTTGGTTTTCATGTGGATGATGCTCTATTGAATTTATTTGGTGATTGCCAATAAACTCAAAGGGGGAGATAGTTGGAACCATGGCCGTTCTATGTAAGAATTGGAGTATGGTTTGTGTTTGTTTTCAATCCTCATTGGAAGTTCATAATGTTTCCCAGTAAAGGAGGTGCATGCAAAGAGGAAGTGGTGCGCGAAAAATGTGGGCTGTGTGCGAAATATTTGAGTTGTGCGTGAAAAATAGCGTGGTGTGTGAAATAGTGGAGTGAGGTTTTTCGTGCAAGTAGTGTTTCGTAATCAGAACGTCGAAAAATGTCAAAGGCATGGGATGCGCGAAAAACATGAAGATGTGCATGAAAAATGATTCTTGCGTGAAAAGTATTACGCGCCAAATGAGAGGGTTTTCGTTCCATGATAGGTTTTGCGCGCGGGGGTCGACGACGCCTATAAATAAGAGGTGAACCCTTTCATTCCGTATGGATGAAGACTAAGAGAAGATCCAAGTTCTAATGCGCGTAAAAGGTTCACGTAAAGGGGCTTGCGTGAAAAATTCAGAGCTGAGAGAGATATTCTGGATTGTGTGAAAAATTCCAAGCTGTGTGAAAAATTCCGGGTTGTGAAAAAAATTCCGGGCTACGCGAAAAAGGCAGAGTTGCGCGTAAAAATTGAGGTGGCGCGTAAAATATTCAGTTGCATGAAAAGGGTGTTTTGTGTGAAATATTATTACGCGTGAAAAGAAAATATTGCGCACAATTTTAAGGTCTTGCACGTAGAGGGTTGGTGTTGCACGCAATTTTCAGTGAAACCTATTTTGCACATTCTGGTTATCTGGTTCAGTGGTTCAGTGCATTCAAGTATATCATTTCCAGACATTGATGCAAGTAGAGTCTCGTGCTAAGCAGAGACAAATACTTCAATGCGAATCTATTGAAGAGACCTTCACGTCTATAAACTGACTAAGACTTCACCAAAGGCAGTGAGCTAGGGGGAGTCAACGAGAGTGACCCGAGGGACGCAGTGAGCTATCAATGAACATTTATAAAGGTAGTGAGCATGGGACAGAGTGACTATTTCCAAACCTTTGTAATCCACAACTTGTGAAGAATAGTGGAATTAGGTACGAACAACACACTATCGGCATATGCTCCTTGGACGTAGCCCTTTACGGTGAATCAAGTAAAAGTGTTGTGCCCTCTCGTTGCTTTTAATTGGTTGACAGATATAACAAGTTCCTACTAACATGAGAACAATATCCATAACTTTAAAAAGAAAAAGTTGACACCCTGATTCACCCCTCCCCTCTCAGGTTGTTCCGGGGTCCTTCAGTATTGGTTGTGACTCCCCATACAAAATTCAATATCATGGTTATCCCTCCACTAGAAAAGGATTTTGTAATTGGTTTATGATTCCCCCATGAAAATAATTTTTTAGTGTACACGCATCTCTCACTGAGTAGAGAGGTATAAGAGTAGATTAGGATCACTTTGGACTGAACTACTATAAAAAAATCCTTGTATTCTTTACTTTTTCTACGGATAATTAACCTCAATAATTAACTTTGATAATTATTTTAATTATTCATTTTATTTGTTTAATTTGTTTAATTTGGTATATTCACCACATTCTATACCATCTTCCATATCCCTTCCCGACCTATCAATTGGTATCACAGGGTAATCCATTTTATAATTAATTTGATATGTTCTTCCCCTTCTGATACCTAACAATTGGTAACAAAAGAATACCTTCTTAAGAATAGCTTAACTCTATCATCCTATTTTTTGATACCAAATATTTGTATTACCGGTTGTTTCTTTCAGAATTACCCAACCCTCTTATAGAGTCTGCTTTTATTTTTAATTGTACTAACCTATTCATAGACCTCACAGTTAAGGATAAAGTTCTTATAAGATGAAAGGATTAAACCTGAATGATACATGGATTCCTCAAAATCCACCTCAATTTTATGGAAATGATTATGGTTATAGGAGATACTGAATATAGGATTACCTAAAACATTTGAGCATTGATCATTGGTCTATCATGTCAAAAAAATACACAATTCCTGAAGCTAACCCATATACTCTTACTGAGATTGATGCTATTACATATGTTTTAAATTACAAAGTTGTTAATATTTTATATTGTGCTATTAACATAAGTGGTTTTAGTCATGTATCTTCTTGTAAGACAACTCATGAAATATTAAATATTCTAAGTGTCACTCACCTTGGCTCTGATAAACTAATCCATACCAAGATTGGAATGCTTCATGATGAGTATCAAGACATTAAGATGGGTAAAGATGAAACAGAAAAACAAATATTTCACAGATTCTCAAGCATTGTAAATGGAATTAATTCACTTATAGAAGCTCTAGAAAACTCAGTACTAGTTAAAATATTCCTATGATCCTTACGAAAGAAATGGCATGCTAAGACTGTTGTCATTGATGAAAGAAATAATTTCAAAGAGTACACCCTAAATGAATTGATTATATCACCCCTTCAATATGAATTGGAACTGAATAACATAGCTTCTAAGGAGACAAAAAAATGTGTAGATTTTAAATATGTGAATGTTGTTTCTACCGACTCTTCTGATTCTGATCTACATGATTCTTAAAAATAAGATATGGTTGAGATTGTGACTGGAGTTTAAAAAATAAATAAAAAGAAAGGATTCAAGAACCAGTTTAGAAGAAACACTCAAAAAGAATAATATAAGGGAGATAAGAATGGTGATACAAATTATAATGCTTTAGATGTATCCTGTTATGAGTATAGGAATAAAGGGAATATCAAACTCGATTACCCTAAACTTAATAATTAATATAAATATAAAAAGAAAGAGAAAAAGGCATTGACCACTAGTTGGAGTTGTACAGAATAATATAATTTAAGTGAACAATCTAGAAATGAAAAAGAATTTGCTAACATGTTCTTCATGGAATTAATCAATAAGGTTAGTAATTCTTGTTTTTTATTCTGAATTTTCTGATTTTGAATTTAATTGTGAAAACCACAATGTTTTTAATTAAATAATGAAATTTAAATATAAAAGAAATATATTTTCTAAGATATTGATTTATATAATAAGCTAAAAAAATAATGAGAAAATTATTTCTAAAAATAACATAATTTTAAACGAAAATGAAAAATTAAGAAACACTGCTTCTACTTTTCAATCAAAAGTTTATGAAAATTTTTAATCTTCTCAATATTTGAATGAAATTTTGAAAAAGGAATTTGAATGTCTTAAAAAAATCTATCTTCTGTTATTCATGGTCATGAAAAATATCATGAGATGATGTCTTTGAAAAAAACTGATAAAAATAAATATGGTTTTGGTTATGATAGAAAATTACCCCAAATGTATAAAACTCATTTTGTTTAAAGTAAAAATATTTGTACTTTAACTATTATTTGTTTTAAAAATGGCATTAAAGGCCACTATGGAAATGATTGTTATAATAGATTTAAACAATATTGAGGATTTACAAAAACTAATATTTCTAAATCCTTATTATCTATATTACCTTAAAATACATGTTTAAATTTTTTATGGGTACTTACAGAATTTATTACTAATGCTATTGGACCCAATCTATCTTCGGTACCAAAATTCTCAAGTAATTTATTTTTGTAGGAAAAATGTCATGAATGTCTCATGAATGACATATGGTGCATGGGTAGTGGATGATCTATGAATATTACTGGAGAACCATTAATGTTTACCACTTACGACACATGTGATGGAGGCATTGTTATATTTAGAGACAATCCCAAAGGAAAAGTAAAAGGTTTTTGGTAAAGTTGGTTTTTCAAATTATACATTTATTTATAAATTTGTATATGTTGATGGTTTAAAACATAATTTATTTAGTATATCACAATTATGTGAGAATGGAATGGAAGTTAAATTTCAAAATAATAATTTTTTAGTTTTTAGATATGATTATTTATTATTTTATTCTAATTGAAAAGAAAATATTTATACAATTGATTTTTTTGAACTTGCAGTTCAACATGTTAAGAGTTTAAATTTTGTAAAAAATGATAACATACTTTGGCATAAACATTTAGGTCATGTCAATTTATTAATGTTGCATAAGATCTAAAAACAAGAGAGTGTGTTAGAACTACCTTTCTTGAAGAAGGAAAAACTTCATGTTTATGATGCTTGCATGAAAGGGTAGCAACAAAAAATTTATTTTTGACCCACCAAAAAGATAATTACTAATAGGTGTTTACCGTTAGTGTATGTTGATTTATTTATCCCCACTCAAATTTACATCCTTGGTGTAAAGAAATATAATTTAGTTATTGTTGATGATTATAATATATTTACGTGGGTTTACATTCTTGATCATAAACATCAGAATTTATCTAGATTTACTACCTTTTGTAAATTAGTTTAGAATGAAAAATATTGTATGATTATTTATATTTGTAGTGATAAAGGAGGTGAGTTACATAATTTATATTTTGAATTTTTTTGAGAAAGGAATAGCTATTTTCATAATTTTTCTTTTCCTAGAACACTGAAAAAAATGATGTTGTAGAAAGGAAAAATAAAACTCTTATTGAAATGTCTTGAACTGTGTTAAGTGAATATAATTTTCCTAGATATTTTTTTGTTGAGGCATGTTATGCTTCTTGTTATATTTCAAATATAATTCTTGTTAGAAATTTTTAAAATAAAATTCCTTATGAATTATTTAAAAATAAAAATCCCAAAGTTGGTTACTTTAGAGTTTTTGGTTGTAAAGATTTTATTTTTTTATTGAAAGGATATTTTATATAAATTTGATTCTAAGATTGATAAAGGTATTTTTCTTGGTTGTTATAATAATATTAAAACTTATAGTGTTTATAATAAAATAACTATAATTATTGAAGAATCTATTCATTTTATATTTGATGAAAAAAATATTAAATTAAATTTTGATTCTAATGTTTTTGATTCTAATGTTTTTGATGATGAGCTTAGAGATTTTAATTTTGGTAAAGAAATTACTCAAGATAAGAATGAATTAATTGAGGGGGATAATACTCCTTCTCAAAAATATAAAAAACCATGGAAGATTCACAATGATTATCCTAGTGAAAATGTAATTGGAAATATTTATTGTGGTGTTAACACTAGAAATTATATTTTAAAGTTTTGAGCTAATTCTGATTTTATTTCTGATTTTGTTTCTTTTAATGTTAATGATGCTTTGAAAGATGAGAACTAGACTATTGATATGCAATATGAATTAAATCATTTTGTTAGAAATATTGTTTGGACATTAGTTGAATTTCTTGAGGATAAGAAGGTAATTGGAACTAAGTGGATATTTAGAAACAAGATGGATGAATCTAGATAGATTTTCAAAAACAAATCCATACTTGTTTCTCAAAGATACTCTCAATAAGAAGGTATAAACTTAAAATATTCTTTAACAACAATTCCCAGGTTAGAGGAAATTAGAATTTTGTTATATTTTTCTTATTTTCAAGGTTTTAAATTAAATCAAATGGATGTAAAAAGTGCATTCTTATAACTGATGGAGTTTATGTTTCTCAACCCCATAGTTTTGAAAGTGAAAAGTTTCCAAACTATGTTTTTAAATTATGATTAGACAATAAAAATACATATTTTAATTACATTTTAAAGGTATTAAATGTTTATTTTTGATCTTATGGGCCTGATTTAGTGGATTTTAATTTTGAACAACCATTCTTATCATTTGTGCACTTCATTCCTAATGTACACCAATTTAGGCCCAATGATTCATATGATTTTAAGGATTGAAATTATCCATATTTTAATTTGATATTTTGGGAACTGTATCTACACTTAAATATGAAAATTTTTCATTCAGGGATCAATGGAGGATTCATAAAGGATGATGGAGATAGTTGGAGATGAATGGAAGCAATTCTAAAGAAGGAAGATTGGACACCAGCTCATTGATAAGAATGTGGGACCCACATTAAAAAACCAATAAAGCCCAAATATCATTAGATGATATAGGAGATATAGAGGAACAAATCATTCTTCAGTAGAAAGTGCTAATTAGGCCTCCATTGTGGTTATTTAGGCGGCCCAAGTTGAAAATAAAATTTTGGGCCAGATTCTGCGGCCCAGAAAAACAGCCCACCATTTTACACATATCTCGTTAAACATAAACTAGTTTGGGATGAAACTTTACAGAAGGTTAGGAAACATATGGATATTAATTTTTTTCTTCTATGTACCATTCTAATTCGGCCATCTAGAAGGTATTCCAGGCGCATCTGTTTGGTGGAAGCAAGATGGCTTCCACCTCGGGTCAAGGGTGGAAAAGTCTCCTCTCTCTTACTTTCCACCACCCTAGGCCTACCATAATCAAGTGGGATATTTTGTAGTATTGGGAGATCAACCCAGGCCTCTGGAAATTTCTATTTAAGGTAGTGGTGGTAGAGGAGTTGACCATCTTTGAGCTTTGTTTTTATCTTATTGTTATGCTTCCAATTTGTCTTTGTAACGTTCTTCCTTCACATATAAGTTGTTCTAATTCATCCTAGTTTATTAATAAAAGTTATTATTCTACTATTATTCTATTCTTCTCCATATAAATTTTATACTGTTGCCTCAATGTGTGAATTTATTCACACCAAACAATGTGAAATGTTTCACACAACGATGGAGTGATCATTTTCTTTTTATTGTTTTCTTTACTTCTTCAATTCTTCCCTCGTGAGTCTACTTCCTGCTTCCATTGAAACCATAGAATCAATAGAGGGATAACCCACTAATGGGTTGATCGAAGGGAGTAGTAGGGGGCTGTATTGGATGTTATTTATCACCCCATTAATGTATACTCACTTCTTTTAATTGATATGTTTATTTGATGATTTTAAAACTTCTTCGTCCTTGTTGAATTTTAAGGCCACATACTTTAAGTGCTAATACAAACCTTTACCTTGGAGTGCTCATAAATTTGATCCTCTAAGTGTATAGGTGATTAGTATTATGATGTGTTGGTATAAAATTAGTAAGTGATGAAGTTGTTTGATCTCCTTAAATGAACTCAACTCAAATATAAGAAATTGAAATAATTGAAAAGGGAATACGTCCAACCCACCCCAAGTGATAACCTAGGATCAAATCATTCTATTAAATTGAATTCACTTAAGTCTCTTAGAGTTCATTTAAAACCATCTTAAATCAACCCATGTTGTCCACTTCATAGATGAAAACAATCCATAGAATTTACGTGTCTGTAGGTACTTCTTAGGTCTCTGAGGATTCGACAACCCAAGCTAGACTAAAAGGACCGTCCTACCTTCTTCTTTTGGGTAAATTTGTGCGTGAATCAAATTTTGGTGTCATTGCTAGGGACCCAAGTAATTCATCTAAACACCCATTCTATTCTCCCCCATTTCTTTTTTTATCATCCAAATTCTCTTATCTTGTCCCTTTCTCATTTTTTTTTGGTGCATGTCCGCTTACACCCACGATCAATCAAACCATCTAGTTAGGGTTGATAGTCCTGGAGTTGGGGAGTAAAGTACACCAAGAGAACTCTTTCCATTATATCCTAATCTTCCTAATACTCCAGAGTCCAAAATTAATCCCATTTCAATGGATGGTCTTCAAAGAAACCAACTCATAAACCCAGGTTGAAACCAAAATGGAAACCCAAATGAGGCAGCCCCCAACTTGGGGAATGCAGTTGATCAAACCATGAATGAATAAATCACACCTTCTTGGACCAATGCACCCTCATGCATTAGACACAACTCCCTAGGATATTCAAACTACATCTTTAAACCCCATGTCCTAAACCATCTTCCCACATTCCATGGAATGGAGTTTGAGATGCCCTACCTTCACATTAAGGAGTTCAATGACATTGTAGAAACCATGTGTCCCCCACATCAACTAGAATCAGCTAAGATGAGGCTATTTCCTTTTTTATTTAAAGGAATGATCTAAAAATTGGATAAAAAATTTGACACCATCATCCATCAACTCTTTGGACCATCTACAAAGATAATTCTATAAAAAATACTTTCCCCACCACAAAACAATTTCACTTAAAAAGAGTATCCAATTTTTTTTTGAAAAAGAGGGAGAGTCATTCTATGAAACACGGGAGAGGTTCAAAGACACTCTAAACATGGTTCCACACCATGGTGTTTATATTCCTAAACAAGTGAGATTTTTTTATGAAGGGTTGGGTATGGGGAACAAACAATTCATTGACATGATGTGTAATGGAACCTTTAAAAACAAAGCCCCAAATGATGCTTACGAGTATCTAGAAAGCCTTTCTAAACAAAACCAAACATGTGGAACTTCACCTTATTCTGAAAAGGCACAAAGAACTACTGGAATTCATAAACTTAGAGAAGAGGAAAGGCTTAGGGCTAAACTCACAGCACTCTCTAGGAAGGTTGAAGAGATAGACCTTAGGAAAGTCCATGAAATCCAAACTGTTGACCTTGTTTTCACAATTTGTGATAAACATGACCATAAGATAGATAACTGGCTAACCATTCCATCCATCAAGGATGTTCTTTTAGGAGGACCCCTAGCAGAAGTAAATGCTTTGAACTTTCAAAATCCTTAATACCAAAACAACTTCAACCCAAGGTATAATGACCACCCAAGATTCCGCTGGATAGATAACCAACAACCTATCCAACCACAGGGACAAAATCCTTACCCCCATCAGAACTACCAAACCCATAACCAGTTCCAAACCCAACCTATCCAATACCAACAACCACCAGTCAATTTTCAACAAACCATCCCACCTCCAAAATATCCCCCCTGGGATAAACCAATCTTCTCAAGCACCAACCCAAACTATTACACAAAGCCTACTAGAACAAATTTGAAAACAAATGGAAAGGATGAGCTCAGAAGTCTCTTCCCTTAAACAAGAACTTCAAACCATCAAATATGGAAAGGCACCCATGCCTAATCAGGTGGTTCCATCCTCAACTTCAAGGGCAGAGTCAAGTTGTACTCAAAAAAATAATGAACAACTAAAGGCTGTGACTATTTTAAGAAGTGGGGAGTCAATTTAGAAACCTGAACAACTAATTTAGAACCCACCTGAAGATTCAAAATTGGATGAAAATTCAAATGAACCAAATGATCAAACTGAAAAACACGATAACATTGTCAAAGAAACAACTCTTTAAAAAACAACCACACAACCTACACCATTTCCTCAACTCATGAGGGGGAAAACCAATCCTAAATTGAGTGAAACATTGAGGGAAATCTTCTCACAAGTCAAGTTAAACATTCCCCTTCTTGATGAAATCCAAACCATACCTGCCTACTCAAAGTACCTTAAGGACTTGTGAACTTTTAAAGGAAAATTTTCACATAAAAACCAAGTCATTTTGGATGAAAATGTGAGTACCACCATTCAAGGGACCATTCCTCCTAAGTTGAAAGACCCGGGTTTCCCTTACATCAATGTTGAAATAGGAGAGAGAAAAGTTGTCAAGGTCTTGTGTGACCTAGGTGCCAGTGTCAATCTCATCATCTATGCTGTGTACTGTCAGGTAGGCCTAGAAAAAAATCCAACCCACAACTTTCACACTTCAACTTGCTGATCATAGCATTAGGTTTCCAAAGGGGATTTTAAATGACATTCTAGTAAAGGTTGAAAACTTCATCTACCCTGCTGACTTCATTGTCCTTGACAACCATCCAAACTTAGGAAATAGGGAACAAACCCCAATCATCCTTGGTCGTCCTTTCCTTGCAACAATCAACTCTGTTATCCGAGTCCAAAATGGGAACATGACCATCACCTTTGGAAACATGAGTCTAGACTTGAACATCTATAATGCAAGCTCACAAATAGGGGATGATGAGGACATTCATGAAGTAAACATGATAGGAAGCATTGATAATGAATCCATAGAAAATCAAGGAATATTTTATGGATGTTTAAGTCAGGATGTGATTGTTTTCCTTTGTTCACATGAAGGAAGTTTATCTCCTTGGCTTGAATAATTTTCAAATTGCTCTTATGATGAAGTCTTAGGTCCAATAATTAGTGAAACCTTTCAGCAAACCACATTCATGGAGACCAATCAAACTTCCTTCCCTAAATCTGATCAAACCAATATTGTTGCTGAAACTTCTATATGCGGGGAATAAATCCTATCTGAAACACTAAAAAAAGAAATTTATATTGATCCAATGTCCCAATATTCTGCTGAAATTATGAACCTACCTGATCTTGAATTGAAGGAACTTCCCGCTTCACTCAAGTATGCCTTCCTAGGGGACAATCAAATACATCCTATTGTCATTTCTTCTTCTCTTGAAGCCAATCATGAGAGGATGCTTCTATATGTCCTTAGGAAAAATAATAAATCCATTGGTTGGAACTTGTCTGATATTCCTGGGATTAGCCCACTTATCAAGACTCATAGGATTTTTCTGGAATCTGATTCAAAGACACGTCGTCAACCTCAATGGTGACTCAATCCTAATATCATGGAATTAGTGAGGAAGGAACTTCTAAAATTGTTAAAATATGGTATCATCTATCCCATATCTGAGAGTGAGTGGGTGAGCCCAATTCAAGTGGTTCCCAAGAAGGCAAGAATAACATTGATAACCAATAAGGATGGAGTGATTCTTCCAACTAGGGTGAGTAGTGGATGGAGGGTCTGCATTGACTATAGAAAGCTAAAATCATTCACCAAGAAAGACCATTTCCCCTTACCATTAATTGACCAAGTCCTTGAGAGAGTGGTAGGTCATGCCTTCTACTATTTTTTAGATGGGTACTCGGGGTACAATCAAATTGAGGTATCCCTAGAGAATCAAGAGAAGACTACATTCACCTGTCCATTCAGCACCTTTTCCTTCAAACGCATGCCCTTTGGTTTATGCAATGCCCCTGGAACCTTCCAACGGTGCATGATGGGAATCTTCTCAGACATGGTAGGGGATTTTCTAGAGGTCTTCATGGATGAATTCTCTGTGTTTGGGGATACATTTGAGGGATGTCTGCAGAATGTGGAGAGAGTCTTGTCAAGATGTGAAGAAAAGAATCTGGTCCTAAACTTGAAAAAATGACATTTCATGGTTAAATAGGGACTAGTTCTAGGCCATCTGGTCTTAGTTAGGGGGATTGAAGTTGATAAATCCAAGGTTGAAATCATTCTTCACCTTCCATCACCCAAAACTATCAAGGAGGTGAGGTCTTTCTTAGGAAATGCTGGTTTCTATAGAAGATTCATCAAGGACTTTAGTTCAATCTCCTATCCCCTTTGTGCTCTCCTAGTAAAGGATTATCCATTTTTTAGACATAAAGTTGTGAGGGTTCATTCTCAACCCTCAAATCCTCTCTCAACTCTCCTCCCATTATGAAATATCCAAATTGGAACCTTCTCTGGAACTTATGTGTGATGCCAGTGACTTTTCTGTAGGAGCTGTGTTAGGACAACATTGTGATAAAACTCCTTATGTCATTGCTTATGCAAGCAAATCCTTAAATGATGCCCAAATCAACTACACCAATACTAAAAAGGAGTTAATTTATATTGTGTTTTCCTTAGAGAAGTTTAGGTACTACCTCTTAGGATCCCCCATCACTGTGTTCACTGACCATTCTGCACTAAAATACATCTTTCAAAAACAAGATGCTACGGCTAGACTGATTAGGTGGGTCCTTCTCTTACAAGATTTTAACCTCATAATCAAGGATAAAAAGGGCGTTGAAAATGTTTTAGCTGATCACCTCTCTAGGATGGAATTCAAAGACAACTCAAATCACCTTTCTGTGTCTGATTCATTTCTTGATGAACACTTATACTCTATGAGTGACTGCCCTTGGTATGATGACACAACCAATTTCTTAGTTACAGGAGTCATTCCAAAATTATTAGGGACTCAAGATTTAAGGAAACTCCTTTCTAATGTTAGAAACTATGTTTTTGATGATCCATACCTCTATATGTTCTGCCTGGACCAAGTCATTAGGAGGTGTGTACCATAATCTAAACAAGGGTCCATCCTTAAATTCTGATATAGTGAGGCATGTGGAGGTCACTTTTCCTCTAAGAAAACTTCTACTAAGATTATTCAATGTGGTCTCTTCTGGCCCACCCTCTCAAGGGACTCCTACACATTTTGTCAAAGCTGTCCTAGGTGTCAACAACCAGGGTCCATCACAAAAAGGAATCAAATGCCACTCACTCCCATCTTAGTGGTTGAAATCATTGACTTTTGGGGAATTGATTTCATGGGTACCTTCCCAAACTCTAGGGGATATCTTTACATTATCTTAGATATTTATTATGTCTCAAAATGGGTTGAGGCCATTCCCACAAAATCTAATGATCACAAGCTGTGATTAGATTCCTAAAAGAAAACATCTTCTCTAGATTTGGAATTTTTAGGGCTATCATTAGTGATCGTGTAACTCATTTTTGCAATCATCCATTCTCATCACTGATGGAAAAGTATAGAATTTCTCACAAAGTGTCCAATGCTTACCACCCACATACCAATGGTAAAGCTGAGTTAGCCAATCGAGAAATCAAAAAAATTCTTGAGAAAACTGTTAATCCATATAGGAAAGATTGGTAGATCAAACTCTTAGATTCCCTTTGGGCCTATCGAACCGCATATAAAACCATTTTAGGAATGTCCCCATATAGGTTGGTTTATGGTAAATCATGCCATTTTCTAGTAGAGATTGAATAAAAGGCTTTTTGGGAAATTAAGAAAATGAATTATGACCTCTCATTGGCCGAAACAAAAAGGAAATTAGATCTCAATGAACTTGAGGAACTTAGGATGGAGGCTTATGAAAATTCAAGGATCAATAAAGCTAAAGTACAAGCCTACCAATCTCGAAATCTTAAAACTAAACACATTGTACTGGGTAAACCTATTTTTTTCTATAGTTCTAAACTTCATTTACACCTGTGAAAGTTGAGGTCTAGATGGTCAAGTCCATACATAGTGCATAAGGTGTACCCCCATGGAGCTGTAGAAATTCAAGATCCCACCAATGGTCAAACATTTAAAGTTAATGGTCATAGAGTCAAACCATTCATTGAACCATTCCAAAAAAATGAAGATGATGAAAACTTTAGTGAACCAACCTTATATGAGGAAAATACTTAAATAATTAAAGGTCTAAGTCGAGCTAGAGACATTAAAACAAAGTGCTGCATGGGAGGAAACCCGTGATTTTCATCTTTGAGGATCATTTTTTTAAATAGGATTAATGAATCATTTTGATATTAAAAAAATATACTGTTTACATGTTCTTCTATTATGAGTATGGATGGGTACGAAAGTGGAGAACCATATTCATTCGTGTCATGTGGTGCAATCCTTGAGTAATACCTTACCCATAAATTCAAAAAGAAGACAATGTATCATCAGTTTATTTTATGTGTTTGTAGGTTAAAAAAAATAAAAAAATATATAATAATAATAATAATAAAAAGGGACACGTCCATGGGTCATGGGTCAAACCCCATCATAACCGGCGAAGCTGCGGGGATTCAAACCCGGGACCGAAGGGAGACAGGGGCGCGTGCTTACCACTGACCTACGACTTTTTTTTGTGCTTCCTTATTCTATAATTCATATACATATACTTATATTTTAATTTCTTTATTATATAAATAAATAAATATATATATATATATATAGTTTTTTTCCACTAGATAATTCTCAGATTGACATCGAGATCAAGGGACTAAATTGGAGCAGCAAGAACTTCAACTTAAACCACCAGGTGACTTCATTCCATGATCCTCATATTTCAATTTATTTTTTGATCTTCCCTTATCTGCCTCTAATCCTTCTAAATTTTCATTTCTTCAAAAACTGGGGACAGTGTTATTTTAAGTTGGGGGGGGGAGATAAAATAAAAAATGCTTTTTTGTCAAAAAAAAAATGAATTATTTGAAAAAACAAATTGTGTAAATGGAAGGAAAAATTCATTTAAATTTGAACATGGTAATACACATTGCACACTTTTAATCTGAATATCAAATAATTTAGCATGCCCCTATTCTGATTTTAATCCTTGTATAATTTCATGAGCATAGATTTTGGAAAGTGTGGCTGTCCATTGTGATATTTCATCATTTATATTTTCATCCAAATAAAAAAAAGATCACAAGGCACATCCTTTGGATAGTGGGGTATTAGTTTGAGTTCATGGGGTCCCCCAAATAAATATCATAGGTTTGGTGATCATTTTAGTTTTAATATGAGTATTCAAAAAATAAAAATAAAAAAAAACAATAAATTTGCGCGTAGAGAAATGAAATGACATAATGCGTGGCTTTCGGCACTTGGGGATCATGACTCCATAGTTGTCTGACCCAGAGTTAATCTCTATTTTTGGTAATTTGAATTTGTTTTTGACTGAGTTAACTCGAGATGATGCCCGGGTATGTGGGATTCACTTGGTGCCCTAAGGTCTTTGAGCCTGGGAGTCATCGGCAAAGTCTCGCTACAGGGGTTGACTCTTTTGAGTGCAATTTCAATTACCATGGAAAAATTGAAAAAAAACAAAAAACAAAAAAAATAATACAATAAAAAAAATTGAATACTCATCTTAATATTGAAATGTGATTCCACCTAGCGCTTCCGTCATTTCCCCCTTGAATAAAGATGAACCCCCATGTCTATTGTGATGCACAACACATCCTCATACTTAATTGACATTGGATGAAATATAGAAATGAATTTGAACAAAGGAATGGGATTGGGATTGATATCTAATTATGAAACTATCTTTTATTAAAATATTTTGATAGGTTTCATGATTGTTTGGTATATGGGTTTTGGTGATCATTGTGTATTAAAATGTTTTTGGAAAAGGGAATTCGAATTTCATATTGTTGAGATACATTTTTCTCAGGACTAGAAAATCTCAAGTTGGGGGGTGTGATTATCCAATAAAAATACATATTTTAATTACATTTTAATGGTATTAAATTTTCGTTTTTGATCTTATGGTCCTGAGTTAGTGGGTTTTAATTTTGAATATCCATTCTTATCATTTGTGCCCTTCATTCCTAATGTAAACCAATTTAGGCCCAATGATTAATATGATTTTAAGGATTGTAATTATCCATATTTTAATTTTATATTTTTAGAACTGTATCTAAACTTAAATATGAACATTTTTCATTCATGGATCAATGGAGGATTTATAAAGGATGATGAAGATATTTGGAGATGAATGGAAGGAATTCTAGAGAAGGTAGATTGGACACAAGACCACTGATGAGAATGTGGGACCCACATTATGAACCCAATGAAGCCCAAATTCGTGGTATGCTAGAATAAATATAGAGGAACAAATAATTCTTCAGGATCCAGTGCTAATTCGGCCTCCATTGTGGTTATTTAGGCGGCCCAAGTTGAAGATAAAATTCTGGGCCAAATTCTGCAACCCAGAAAAACATCCCCCCATTTTACACATATCTCATTAACCATATACTATTTTAGTCTGAAACCTTACATAAGGTTAGGGGACATCTTTAGCATAATTTTTGTCTCATATGTCCCACTCCAATTCAGCTATCTAGAAGGTCTTCCAGGAGAATCTGTTCGGTGGAAGCAAGCTGGCTTCTACCTCGGGTCAAGGGTGGAAAAGTCTCATCTCCCTTACTTTCCACCACCCTAGGCCTACCATAATAAAGTGGGATCTTTGGTAATGTTGGGAGATTTACCCAAGCCTCTGTAAATTCCTATTTAAGGTAGTGGTGGTGGAGGTTTTGATCATCTTTGAGCTTTGTTTTCATCTTAATGTTATGCTGCCAATTTGTCTTTGTAACGTTATTCCTTCACATGTAAGTTGTTTTAATTCATACTAGTTTCTTAATAAAAGTTATTATTCTACTATTATTATGTTCTTCTCCATATCACTTTGATACCTTTGCCTCAAGGTGTGAATTTATTCACACCAAACATCGTGAAATTATTCACACAACGGCGGAGTGATCATTTTCTTTTTATTGTTTTCTTTACTTCTTCAATTCCTCCCTCATGAGTCTACTTCTTGCTTCCATTGAAACCATAGCATAAATGGAGGGCTAACCCAATTATGGATTGATCCAAGGGATTAGAAATGGGCTGTATTGGATGTTATTTATCACCCCATTAATGTATACTCACTTCTTTTAATTGATATTTTTAATTGATGATTTTAAAACTTCTTCGCCTTTGTTGAATTTTAAGGCCACATACTTCAAGTGCTAATACAAACCTTTACCTTGGAGTGCTCATAAATTTGATCCTACAAGTGTATAGGTGATTAGTATTATTATGTGTTGGTATAAAATTAGTAAGTTATGAAGTTGTTTGATCTCCTAAAATGAACTCAACTCAAATATAAGAAATTGAAATAATTGAAAAGGGAATACGTCCAATCCACCCCAAGTGATAACCTAGGATAAAATCATTATTTTAAATTGAATTCACTTAAGTCTCTTAGAGTTCATTTAAAACCATCTTAAATCAACCCAAGTTGGCCACTTCATAGCCAAAAACAATCCATAGAATGTATGTGTCTGTAGGTACTTCTTAGATCTCCGAGGATTCGACAACCCAAGCTAGACTACAAGGACTGTCCTACCTTCTTCTTTTGGGTAAATTTGAACGTGAATCAAATTATCTGATACTTTTTATGGTCTTAAATATGAATCTCTTTACTGGTATGAAAGTCTTAATTTTTTTTAAATAATGGTTTTAAGAAAGGCTATGTTGATTAAAATGTTTTATTAAAAAAAACCAGAAATGATATTTTAATTTTAAAAATTTATATTGATGATATATTTTTTAGATCATCTAATGAAATAATTTGTAGTGATTTTTCTACATTGATGTCTTCTGAGTTTGACATGATTTTAAAAGAGAATTATAATTACTTCTTGGACTAAAGTTTTTTCAAAGAAAAGACATAATTTTTATTAATATGTCTAAGTATGCTAAAGAAATAGTTAAATGATTTGATCTTGATTCATTTAAATCAATGAAAACTATTATGTGTCCAAATTGTAAATTAGATATTGATTCTTATGGTAAATATTTTGATTTTAATTTTTATAGAGTCATGATAGGTATCTTGATATATTTAACTATATCTAGACCTGACATCATTTTTAGAGTTTGTTTATGTGCTATATTTCAAGAAGATCTTAAAGAAAGTCATATTAAAGCTATCAGAAGAATAATTAGATATGTTAAAGGAACTTTTGATTCTTGTTTAGTTTATCCAAAATATAACTATTTTGGTTTAGCATCTTATTCTAATTTTGATTTTGGCAGATGTATAATTGACCAAAAAAGAACATCTGGTATGTATCATTTTCTAGGAAAAAGTTTAATTTACCTATAATCTAAGAAACAACCATCAATTACTTTATATACTGTAGAAGATGAGTATATATCTATTTCTAGTATTTGTGCTAAATTTTTATGGATTAAGAAAACATTATGTGATTTTGGTGTTTATCTTGATAAAATACCTATTTATTTTTATAATAATTCTGTAATTTCTATTTCTAAAAACCCCTTAAAACATTCTAGAACAAAGAATATTGATCTTAGATTTTATTTTATTAGAGATCATGTTAATAAGGGTGATATTGTTTTTGAATTTATACCTTTATAAAATTATTTAGAATATATTTTTACAAATCCTTTAGACTATTCTCAATTTCAAAAAAATTAAATTTGAACTTGGTATATTAGAATTTAAATTTTTTTATTACTACATTTGTTTAGGGGGGTTTGTTTTCACTTTTTGTTTATTTACAAAATAGGGGAAAAATAAATTGGTTTTAATTGTTTTAAAAAATAGGTTTTTGGGAGAAATAAATTGGTTTAAATTGTTTTAAAAAATTGGTTTTAATTGGTTTAAATGTTTTGGTTTTGTAATGAAACAAAAAGGGGAGACAATTTTTTCTTGTTCTTGTTATCCATTTGTTTGATTACATATGAATTTGTTTTATTAATTTTTCTTTGTATTTTGATGATATCTCAATCCAATGTGTTTGGATTTGTGTGATTCTTGTCAACTTGAATTGATAATATACTTATCTAAAATTTATTAGTTTATGTGGAAGTCTAAAAATTATTTTTTAGTAATCTAAAAATTCAATAAAATTTCTTCTACAGTTTTAGAGATTCTATAGTATGTAGTTTTAAAAAGTTTCTATATTTATTTTACCGAAACTTTTACAGATATCAAATTCGAATAAAAATAATTTTTTAGAAAGAAAACATTTTTATATTGATTTCATTTGTTTACAAAAAGTTCAAAAAGGTCGTTTGGATGCTGAATAAATTGTTTGAAGTTCTGCATTGATTTTTCAGAACTGTAGTTTTTCAAGATTGTCGTTGCTTCTATTTTTTGATGATATTTAGTGTAGTAGATGTCAGATTTATTAGATTATTGATTCATTGGAAAGAAAATTAGTTTTTATAAAAAAACATATTTTTGACCAATGTTTTAATCTTCTATTTAGAGCCTTTAAAAATTCATTGATGTTTGATAAATTATGTTGTCCAGTTTTTCACAAATTATAGGCAACCCAAATTTTGTAATAGTGAAATGTTTGGTTTGAAAGCCCTATATTTGTTACAATGAAAAGTATGGTTTGGAAACCCTACATTAATATTCATATGATACATTATGTTACTATTCATTGCCACAAATAATGGTTTGGATACCCAATGTTGCTGTTCATACTCTACGTTACGTTAGTATTAATTTTTGCAAAGTATGGTTTGTCAAACCTATGTTATTTTTCATACCCTACGTTATGTTACTATTAAATTCCACAAAGTATGGTTTCAAAACCCTATGTTACCGTTCATACCTGAAATTACATTACTTTTCATTTCCAAAAAGCATGGTTTGACAACTCTACGTTACTGTTCATACACTATTCTACGTTACTGTTCTTACCCTATGCTATGTTACTATTCATACCCTATGTTATGTTACTATTAATTTATGCAATGTATGCTTTGTAAACCCTATGTTACTATTCATACCATATGCTATGTTATTGTTCATTCCCTACTTTGCTGCTTCCGTTTTGTGCGTTTTTTTTCTGAAAATTTATTTGTTGCATATATATTGATTATTTTGAAAGATTATTTTCCTAGATAATTTCTCATTAAATATAAGGATTATGATCAGAGAACATTTAATTTTTTTGGTGAAATATTTAATGTTAAAAAGTAATAAATTATTTCAATATCTTTTTCCAATGATGTTGGTGGATTCATGTTTAAATTCAAATTTTTGAATTTACATTTAGTTTGTGTTACCAGTTTTCTAGAACGCTTTTGACTAAATTTATATAGCCTTAAATGGATTTAAATGGGGGTTTTAAATCATTGAACACTACTTTTATTTTGGATATTTTATCAGATGAATTATTCAAATTATTTTAATTTGTTTTCACGATTTATTCTATATGAATAAATAGAAAACAATGTTGTGACTTTTATGGAGATATTTTTGAAATCTCTTGCCACAATTTATTTTAAATATTCATAGGAAGAAGAGCCCATAAAACTAATGAACATATATTATATATATATATATATATCTATCTATTTCTCATTGGTATAAAAAATACATACACATTGGGTAACATATTGGATACTTTATTTTTCAAAGAGAAAGTGTTGTTAACTTTGAACCAGCTATGCATTTGTAACGTCCTATGACAATATCATTCATCACCAGGATGTTCTCTAAAGTTCCTGATTATTTCTACTAAGACTAAAATTTCCTTGATAAGATGAGCCAATCTAATCCTCAACAAACAATACATGTGTTTTTATTGTTTATCTTTTTTCATTTGGTTCTAAGTTTATAACACTTTTTCTCATCTCTTACATATACTCTATTTTTTCTGTTTATGATTTTACACACAAAATAATTATTTGTTTTTATGTTTCAGTTTTTTTTGGGTTGTGACTCTTGGATTCTAAATTTGGGATCTAAGGTTTGTGACTCCCTATATCTAAATTCATGACTATTCAAGTAGTGACTCCCAATGTATAATGTTAGGTTGTAAGGGTTGTGACACCTCATACAAAAGTTAGTGTCATGGTTATCCCTCTACTAGAAAAGGATTTTATAATTGGGTTATGATTCTACCATAAAAACCATTTTTAGTGAACATGTATCTCTCACAGAGTAGATAGGTATAATAGAATAGTATGTCCACTTTAGACCAAACTACTATAAAAACATCCTTGTGTTCTTTACTTTTCAACTGCTAATTAACCGCAATAATTAACTTTGATAATTATTTTTATTATTCAATTTATTTGTTTAATTTTTTTAATCTGGTCTATTCACCCCCTCTAGACCATATTTTGTTACCCTATCTAACCTAACACTTACCATTTATTTTTTTATAGAATATAATAATTTCACTCATATGTATTGTATACTACTGCCTCATGAAGTGATGCGGTTCATTTTTCACTTACTCATTACATGGTTGGTTATAAGGATTATTTTTATATTTCATATTTTTTTATTAAAGACATATTAATAATTCTATAAAATAAATATATTAGATAATTACTTACCAAATCATATATTTATTAAATGATAATGTCATTCGTGTGTATGAAAAACTATTGCCTCATGAAGCGATGTGACTCGTTTTTTATTACCACAACACATGGATGTTATATGTAATGGTATTTAAAGAAATAGTATATTTTTTATGATATAATTTTCATCATGGATTTATAATATAACACTTACATTCTTTCCATCTTGATCATAAAAAGTGGAAATGTTACTCATGTGTACATATGACCTACCGTCTCCTTGATTGTATCTCATTTCATATTTCATAACCATATTTCATGGTTGGTTTTAAAATTATAATTTATATATAAATATTATAATAATTATATTATTACTATTATTTATATGATTAATTAATAATCTCATTAACCTTAGTTAATTTACCAATGTGATTTTGGATATATAATCTGTTTTTTTAAAATATCTAATATAAAATTAATTGGTTAAGTATTTGAATATGACATTGTAGAAAATAAAAATGGAATAATAAACAAGAAAAATGTTCTTAACAAAGTAAATAATTAATATAATTTTGTTATATATATAGATAAATGATGCATGTGACAAATAGAGATCAACGTAAGGGATCTCTCTAAACCACCCATTTCATCAGGTTATGGATGATCTCTCTATAACCAACATTATCACTCTAATTTATGATGTTGAATGATTCTATATTCTGTATATATGTATCTTACTTATATAACTAGATCCTTATACTTCCATTTTATAGGGTAATACATTTTTTATGACAATTTACCAAATGTATTCTTTAACAAATATCTTTTAATTTTGTTACAAGACAAAATTATGAAGACCATTTCTTTCCATGGGAAATTATTACATTTATACCTTATAATGTTTTTACTTATGTGGCATACTTATTCATGTATACAATTATAATGTGATGTCTGGGATTAAAATTATATATCCTTTCAATGCATTGGTTAATGTTTAGTCAAATGAGGTGTCATATATGGGATTATGGAGTGAACCTAATACATTATAGGAGTCTATCCTCCATGTGTTGTTGTCTCAATAGTTATCTTTCACTTGCATTTACATCATGATTTCTGTTCGTTCCACATTACTATGATTCTATTATCATATTATACCATTATCATTATGTTATTCTTTAATTGGTTACTCATGTTTCTTATCTTTTAGGATATCATGTAATACCATTGACTTACATGTTATGCCTCCTTATCATGTTTATTCCCTCACTCGGCAATTTTGATCACCCTTTTCTTTCATGTATACCCTAGGTTATCCCATATTGTTTTAGGAGATTGATGTTATTCATTTATCCATAACATTTTATCTACTACATTTATTTATTTTCATGGATAAGTGCATAATTGGTTTGAAATAGTCATGTTTTAATATTGAATATATATATATATTATCATTATTTCAATTAATCAAGATTCACATTAGTTTACTATTATACTAATAACTATAACCCAACATATCCAAATTGTGCGATTCTTATTTTTTAGGATTAGTTAATCAATTTTGGTAAAAATAATCTAGCTAGAGTATTAGAAAAATTCATTCATTTGAAGGGTCCTATACACCACTCCAGAACACCTACCGAATCTGTGATTAAAACTGGACCAACCATGACGATTGAATTTTTGGGCTCAATCAAGAAGACCAAATTTTATTTAATTCCATAATATGTTCGATTATATCAAAATAAATTTTTTTAAAAAATTTAATCCATAAAACAAAAAATAATTGGCCCAATTGATGCATTAAATTCCATCCCACAATTCTGTTCGGGATATGAAAACATCCTATAAATATAGACTTTTCTACTAATCTATAAGTCCAATTCATCTATAATTGTTTTGGTATAAATTAATTATATAGGCTCCAAAATTGGTAGAATAAATGAATCATATTTGAGGGAATATTTTAGGTCTAAAACCCATCACATTTAGACCATGTAAAAATTATGGATACTTTTAGACATCAGCACATGGATTGGGAAAATGGACATAACTATGGATACAAAATTAGTGGGTGGATGATTGTTTAATATCAACCATTAAATGTTTTAGTTCTTTTCTAATATGTATTGTGGAACTTGGGTTAAATCTTTGGTGATGATACTATTTTTAAGAGTTGATTGTTTTTTTATTTGTATTTTGAATATTGTGGGTTTGTTTACAAATCATGTTTAAATTTATTTCTGGATGATGTTTGATTTTATAATTTGATAAAGATTTAGGTGAATTCATTACCAGGGATTTACTCTCATAATATCCTTGATCTTTGTGTTATATTGAATTCAATTAGTACCCACACCACAAGATGATTTTGATCAGAATTCCTAAGTGTAGAGGCTTTAATCCAAACCTTAACATTACTGGAATTATAATATAAATAATTAATTGATTATGATAGTGTACTTATGTTTCCAATAATCCATGGAATCCCCATATTAAACAAAACATTTCATTAATATTTTATATTTTATGTTTTACATAAACAACGTTAACTCGAAGAACATTTTATGATAAAATGATCTCAATCACTTAACATCACCAAATTATGACTCACCCCAATAGGATATTTACTCATCCATTTTGATGGATAATAATCAGATTGTGATGAATATTGTGATTTGAAAGAAATATAAATTTAAATTACTACCACACTTACATAATTACAATTGAAAACACATAAAGTACATGAAAAGAAATCATGGAGGAATGGTAACTGAAGTAGAAACTTGAGTTTGTCAGGTTATCCTAAGAATTATATAGGATTTTTTCATTCCAATATATCCTCATATGTGATGAAGTTTCAACATTAAGTATCTACATGGGATACCATTCCTCCATTATTTCTTTTAACGTACATCAATTGTTTTCTATTGTAATTGTGTACGTGATATAATTAGAATTGATGTCTAATGAATGTATCACTATTAAAATACCTTATTCTCATCCAAATTCTGTAGAGAAATATAAATTATCTTGATATATTTTAAATCAATCCAATAAAACCATTATTCTTTCACTTTCATATTCAATCAAATGTGTCTGTTTTTCACCCTTCATTTGTGTGTTTTGTGTGAAGAATTATTTTTCTCACCTCATAACTTTATTTTTATTCATTTACCAAATAATAATAATCATCTCAAATAGATAACTAACCAGATAAATGGTTTAGTAAATATACCATTAGATAATGTCTTAATTTGGGGATGTTAATGGACTAAGATCTTTTCCTCATTAAACATTCTCTAGTATAACATCCTGTATGTTAAACATAAAATTTCATGGATTAATGAAATGTTGTTATTAATAAGTGGATTCCATGTATTATTGGAAACATAAATTAACTACCATAAACAACTATTTATTGATATTATAACCCTAGTAAAGTTAAGTCTTGTATTAAATCCTCAGCAACAGGGAATTCCAATCAATATAATCTTCAGAAATGGGTATTAATTTAATTTTATACAATGAAAATTTCAAGGATATCATATTAATGAATAAAAAATAATTAAATTAATATAATATTTAAAACAAATTTCAATCAACCATCATCTATCAATTAATTTAATTAATATCTACAAAAACCCCCATTCAAAAGGAAAATTAAATAACAATCGACTCCAGAAAATAGTACCATCATTAACAATTCAACCTGAGTGCTTATATACACACTAGGAGAGCACCAAAACTTTTAATAGTCGATAGGAAAGATTCTACCACACTTCAAATGGGACTGTTCTGGGGGATGGTGAAAATAGTAGTCATTATGCATTCATTAAAAAACAAAAAATAAAAAAACGAAACCCAAAAAAAGTAAGACAAATATACTAAGAAAAAACTACCTCCCTAATCCTTATAAATTTTTCTGAATTCCCTATATCCTCCCAAAAAATCCATTATATTGTTTTTACCTAGAAAACAAGAAAATTTTGCACCGAATAAGAGGAAAATTTGGGATAATCAAATTACTCTATTCCCATTTATTTCCCATCCAATTGATCTAAACATGTCCAATCCTAGGAAAAAAACCCTTATAGTTCTCATTTCCACTGATATGAATTATTAATCCCTTGGTACTCAATATAAAAATATCGAGGAAAATTTTTAAATCAAATAAGGATTGATTCAAAAAATTTCATATTTCAATGGGATATCTATTGAGGATCCTCATCTTCACCTCAAGGGGTTCTAATTTGTATTCTCCACTATGAAGCCTCATGTGATTTCTGAAGAAAAAATCAAACTTCCAGCATTCCCTTTCTCCCTAGTTGACTCCTCTAAGTCATGGATCTATTACATCCCTCCTTGTTCCATAAACACTTGTAATGAGATTAATTATTTATTTTCATAGAAATTTATCCATGCTTCTCAAACCGTGTCTATCCAAGATAAAATTAGTAGTATCCACCATTTACCAAATGAATCACTCCATATGTTCTAGTATAGGTTTAAACATGATGTAGAAGCTTTCCAAAATCATCAAATCTCTGACCAAATTTTGATCTAATATTTGTATGAGGGTTTACTATATATGTAGATAACACTCATCGATGCTAAAATTGTGGTGTTATTATTGACTAAACACCTACAACTACACAAGAAATCCTAAGAAAAATGGATGAAAACATGTATAAATTTCATACTCGATCATATGATTATGTAAAACAAGTCCAAGGGAATCAATGAATAAATCCTAATAAGATAACCTAGTATATTATTAAGCTTGTAAGTCCTGTGTGAAAACTAGTCATGAATTTTAAGGCCCCAAATTTATCTTCTCTTAAATATCTATTCTCTCTTACAATAAAAAATAGTAGAATTATCAACTCACCATCTCACCCAACTAATGCATGTCCACAACAATAAGGTGAACCCTTATATTCTTCTGATTCAATTGAGATCAACATGACATATTCTCAAAGGAATTCCAAACCTAAAAAAATAAGGTTAGTTCATTAGAAACTCCATCCAACTCAACTCTGACCCCTTCTCTTATACATATAACCAAGGATTGAGGTATGGTAATCTTATCCCTCATACCACTCAATTACCTCCTCATAATCCAAACCAATTCCAATATGGTCAAGGTGGTGGTAACTTCAAAAAACCATATCCATTTTTTCTCAATAACAAAGAAGAAATCATACTTTTTCTCATCCCGGATTCCATTATCCTAGTGATACTTCTCAATTACCAACATAATAAATGAACATTCCCTAGATCCTGGGTCAAGGAAATACCAATACAATAAATTCCTTTTCTTTTAAAAAAACATGTGAATGTAATGTAGAGGATCATGCCTCCTTCACCTGTTAGAGACTTATAAACATTCAAAACCAAATTGGTTAACTTGTATCTCACAAAATTCAAAAACAACAATCCAATTAATCCTAACTCCCATCTTAACAATTACCTAATGCTAAGGTTAATTTCATTATTATTGCACTTATATATGGAAGTAAAATTTCTATGTATCATGGGGAATCCCTTAAATCCCATTTAAATCATGATATAGAAAACTAAAAGTTAAAAAAAAAGAACCTGAATCCACTCTTACACCTCCTTCCATTCCTCTAAGGAATTTCGTTCCATTTTCTCAAGCCATCTTTAAGACTAAGAAACACTTTGAACCTAATTATGAAATGTTTAACATGTTTTTACATGTTAAAAGTCAAAATTCACCACTTAGATTACATTAAAAAATCATTATGTATGAAATGTTTATTAATGAATCATGTAATCATAATAGAAAACATAGGACCATTGAAAATGATTCAACCAAAAAACCCCCTCCCATAAAGTACAAAGGTCATGGGACCTTTATATTTCCACAAAAAATAAGGATTTACATCTTTGATTATGAACTCATATACCAAGGATACTCAATAAATGTCATTCCCAAATCCATATTCTCCAACATTGGTCTATTTACCTTCCACCCAATGAGTGTTGACATCCTGATATCCAATTGAATAACTACAAGTCCTACGGGAATAATCGAGGATGTCCTTGTCCAGGTCAATGATCTTATCTTCCTAGCTGATTTCTATGTCCTTGAAATGGAATATGGGATTTATTATTCTCTCTCTCTAATGATTATAGGAATTCCATTCTTTATGAAATATAGGATAAAAATTAATGTCAATATGGTCATATTATGTAGGGATTTTGTTGACCAATTGGTCATGTTCATTATTTTTCAATCCATGTGAAACCCAACATAGGATTAATCTACATTATCTATCTATATTTCTGAGGATACTTTAGAGAGTAGATTGGATATTTTTCCATCATGTTATTAATGTTTTAATGATAATATATTTTTCTAAATTTTCCCCATGATTAAATAATTCATAAATGGATAATTTTATATTGACCATTCATTTTGAGACTCTATCAATCTAAAGTATCTTAAAAACTCTTTGGAATTCCATCTCTCCTATGATCATAATTGTTCCATCTTGGAATGTGATGAATAACATGAATCAAAAAAACTGTAGGCCCTTTCTCTATTCCTTTTTTATGTACCAAAATATAATGAATAAAAATGATATGAAAAACCATTCCCACACACTTGAAGTATGCATTCATTTTAAATGATTACTATTATCTTGCCATTTTCTTTTCTACATTTACTAAAACCGAGGATTCCAAACCTATTCAAGTGTTAGAGAAAAAAAGGCCTTAGGTATGACCCTAAATTACAGACTAGAAATCAACCCTACCCATTTAATGCATCACATCCAACTATAAGAATCAACCAAACCAATAATACAACCTCGAAGAAGACTCAATACAATAATACATGAGTCAGTTTGGAAAGATATCACCAATATTCATCAATATGATATTATCTAAACAATTTCATATAGTAAATGGGTTAATTTGATTCATGTTTTACCTAATAAGGATGGCATAAATTTTTTCAAAAATTAACTATAAAGACCTGGAATTTCCATGTAATTTTTTTAAATATATGGGAATTTTATGAGTCCATGAAAATTGACGGTGCATGATTCTGATACTCGGAGTGCCCAGAATGAATTTATGAACTTTATTTCGGGTACATTCAGTAAACGCGTGAGTGGATTTTTATAACTTTTGAACCGGTGCTCAGAATTTAAATCTAAGGGCACCATTGGACTCACATCACCGGTATTCTCTTAAGAAGTCTTTCACCTCGATGATAGTTAGTCGAGGGTGAAAGTTAGTTTTTGGGTTTTTCGTGTGTGAATAAAATAAAATAAAAGTGTATGACATTTTTATTTTTATTTTCAACACCCATGTGGGTGTTGGGAGGTGGGGTCCACCAAAACTAAACCTCTATGTGGAAGTTGAGGTGTGGTGACCACCAGAACTTAACCTCTCATGAGAGGATATGGTGGTGGGGACCACCCGAACCATAACCTCCCATGAAAGGTTATGGTGGTGGGGACCACCCGGGACTAAACCCCCCTTTAATTGAGAGAAACTCTCAACCCCCCTCATTAATGTGGAGGAGCCCCTTAACTTCCTCCACATTAATTGTGCCAACACACACACCTTTATTTGTGCCAACTTAGTTAATTGGCTTGCCCTTTTTTAAATTAAGTAACATCGTCATTGGAATTTAGGAAGGTTACTAATAAATGAACCGTCATAAATTTCACAATCGTTACCTACCTACCCCCTCTTCTATATATATGGAGCTTGGGAGGAATATTTGGGACAAATTCACCAGCGACGAAGTGCTGGTAAAGTGATGCGACGCCCAACCCTTGGAGGATTACGCTCTCCAACGAAGAATGTGTTCTCCAACGAAGAACGCACTCCCCAACGAAGAACGCCGACCTCCTTCGACCTTCTTCCAACGCGGGACATCCTCATATACGACGAATGATGAAAAATTAACCTTATTCCCTATTCGTCGGCATCATTAAACGATCAAGTAGGTATTTAATTCTTTTTGTTTATCACTTTCCATGCACCCTCTTCTTTTTCAATTGCGGGTTGGTAAGAATCTTTGCAGGAGGGTTTGATGTGCTTCATTATTGTGAACCTCTTTCTACCGCTCTAATGTAGAGAGTGCAGGCCAAACTAACATGGCCCATCCTCTCCGTAACCATTGTGTTGATTTGAGGAGTTCTTCGAATCGGAGGAAGGCAACCAAGGCGACGAAGGCAACGACACCACCACCCGTTGCCTCTGCAACCCGCGCCGCCCCCGTGGCATATCGCGCCGCCGCCGGACAAACCAGCCCCGCGCCCCCTCGCGGCGCCCCAACCGAACTGGCCATGACCTAATGTTATTAATATATTCATATCTTTTTACATACTCCTTTTACTAATTTTATATGAAATGTGCAAAATTTTTGTGAAATATTAATGTTTAAATATTAAATATAATTTTTGAGAACTATTTGGATTTATCCAGATTCAAGTCTGTTTAATGTTTTAACAATAACTATCACCCTACTTATCTAAATTGCATGATTCTTGTTTTGTAGGGTTCCAAATTCCAATTCCAACATTTCATTAGAAGTCACATTTGGAAAATTAGTCCATTAAAGGGTCATATGGACCCCACAAGAAGGCCCAAGGAAACTGTAAAGAAACTGGACTATATATGACGTTCGAATTACTGGGCTCAATCCAGAAGTCCAAATACCTTACTTCTCCTCCAAAGTTTGGGGGACATTTAAAGGAGTCCATGATAAAAATTTCATAACCCAATCACAAATACAAGTGGCCCAACTGATGCATTGAAGTCCAGCCCACCATTCTGGCCGGGAATTAAAAATAGCACACTAATATTGAAATTTATCCTGATGTAGACATCTATTAGAGATGAAAGTTTGCAGTGTGAAAGAGTAGATTTGTTAGGCCAACTTTGTTGAAGAAATGATTTTTATTTGAGGGCAGCTTCCTATTCAAAAACCGATTCACATTATGGACTTCGAAAAAGTATGTATTGAAATGGACAGATCAGAATTATTTACTAAAACCGCCATAACTTTGTCTCAATAAGTTCAATGGCCGCCAAATTTTCACATTAGACAGAATACCGCTTTATATACAACTTTGAAGAAGGATATTTCTCAAGATTCAGCTTTCTGGATCTACATATTGGCGAGCCAAGTGGAGGGGTATTTCGGGAATGTAAACAGTCCACCACCATGGGCTATAAATACATCCCCTCCACTCCTTTCAAAAGGGTTGGCACTTCAGCACTTAAGGAGGAGGTTTGGCATTACTAGAGACTTGAAAAGGTTCTGGGAGGATATTATTTGATCTTGTTTTAACAAGATAGACCTCTCCTCCACTTCTCTTTCACGTTTGTTTATGGTTACGTTCAATTGTAATTGTGTAACTTTGTTTTCATTTCAATCAAATTTTAGTGCTTGTTTCTTCTTCAATACCTCTTATTGTTATCCACCTTCTGTAGTATAATATTCATGGTCTTAAAATAGTTTGAATCATTTTAAATTACAGTCCCTTATTTTGCTTCCTCATTCAATCGAAATTCCATTTTTGATTCTCAAAATATTTCGTGTGTGTGTTCGGCACTCTACTCTTATCTTGTCCCTTTCTTTTTATTCTCTTTGTAATTCATCACCATAAACATATATTACCAGATTAATAAACATCATAATGGCTGAGTAAATCTCTCATTGGGGTGAGTTTTAATTTAGGTATGTTAAGCGATTGAGAGCTTTTGCTCAATGAGTATTCGTTGAATTAACATTGTGTATATTGGACTTAGCATGTCATGGATTAATGAATTGTTTTGTTTAACGTGTGGTTTCTATGGATTATTGGAACCATAAATACACTACCATAAACAAGATATGATCAAGATTAGAACCCTAAGTTAAGTTAAAGCTTGGATTAAAGCCTTAACACTTGGGAATTCAAATCAACGTCAACTTGTGACATGGGTGTTAATTTAAATGAAATATAAAGCAAAGCTCAAAGACATCACAAGCTCGACTAACCTAATGATAAACTCACCCCAATATTTATCAACTTGTTAAATTAAATATCATCCATTAGTCATTTCAATTATAATCTGCAATCAAAACCCCCCCAATCAGAATACAATCAACTAAAAAAAAACGACTATTTCAAAGTATCATCGCTGAGGATTCGACCCGAGTGCTACTATACACATTAGTAGGGCACCAGAACTTTGACCGGTCGATAGGCGACAATTGGCCGCGCGTTTCAAATGGCGCCGTTGCCGGGGATGGTGCTTTAAGTAGTCATTAGTTTCTGGTTATTGTCAAAAAAACAAAAAAAAAACAAAATTTTAAAAAAAATTGAAAAAAAATCACAAAGAAAAACCCGTCTTCCTCTTAAAAATCATAAACTGAAAAAATAAAAAGAAAAACCCATCTTCCTCTTTCTTCCAAAATCTCTATGAATGCCCCGTAGCCTTCCAAACAATCCCTCAGATTTGTTTGACCCTGAAATTGAGCGAACACTTCGCCAACTTAGAAGGAACATAAGAGATAATCAACTCATTCAAGAACCAGTCCTCATCCAACCAGTTGAATTTGAAATGGCCAATCATAGGGAACAAACCCTTAAAGAACTCGCTACCCCTGATATGAATTACCAACCTCTTGGTATTCAATATCCAAACATAGAAGCTGACTTCGAACTCAAATCGGGTTTGATTTATCTTCTCCCTCATTTTCGCGGGCTATCCGGTGAGGATCCACATATTTACCTTAAAGAGTTCCAAGTGGTGTGCTCTACCATGAAGCCTCAAGGGGTTTCTGAAGAACAAATCAAACTTCGAGCATTCCCTTTCTAACTAGCTGATACTGCTAAGTCATGGCTCTACTACCTTCCTCATGGTTCCATAACCACATGGAATGACATGAAGCGACTCTTCTTAGAGAAATTATTTCCTTCTTCTCGTACTGCTTCTATCCGAAAGGAAATAAGTGGTATCCGTCAGTTCCCAAGTCAATCACTCCATGAGTACTGAGAGAGGTTCAAAAAGCTTGTTGCAACCTGCCCACACCACCAAATTCCTGACCAACTCTTGATCCAATACTTCTATGAGGGGTTATTGGATATGGAGAGAACTCTCATTGATGCCGCAAGTGGCAGTGCTCTACTTGATAAAACTCCCGCAGCTGCAAGAGATCTCATAATTAACATGGCTGCAAACACACAACAATTCCATTCTCGAGCACATGCTCAAGTCAAACAAGCCCAAGAACCAAAATGGGTTGTGTCTTGGGTAGGTCAAAAATCACTCTTCCTCAACCTTTGATCTTGTTATAAATATTACAATTAGTGTCGTGAGGAGATCAAACATGGGTTGGGATATGAGTGTGAGATCTGTTTCCAGGTCAACTTTCGAAAAAACAAAGAAAAAAAAGGAAAAGAAAAAAAAATAACACTTGCATTATATTCTTATTGGGAGAAGTTTTTTTTGTTTTGTAAATATTCCATCTTCTCATTAACTTCATATTTTCTTCCTCTATTGTGTCTTTCTTCACACAATCATTCCCTTGTAAATATGTGTTTTCATTTCCTTCCATGTTTCATTTCAAAAAAATTTGCATTTCTTTTTCTATGTTGGTATTTTAACCCTCTTCTTCTCTCTCTTGGACATTATATTCCTACCATCCCATAGCCACAGAAAAACCCCATTAAAAATACCTCTTGATTCTTGTTCACTTTGGATAGGGATTGTAAGTTGAGAGCTCTTTTCAAACTCTAAGATTTTCACTTTTGGTTGGTGAAAGAGTGAACCTCCACAAATAAATTTTATCATCTTGAGAGGTGTGAGTTTTGAGTGTCCACATTTTCCATTTCTAAATTTGAGCATGGAAAAATGAATTAGTTTTGGAACATTGTTTCTGTAACAACTTGTGGTGGATTTCAAAATGGATGAGTGAAATAGTTTAAACCTCCCCTGATTGGAGAAAACAAAATTTTAATATTTGTTGGTGAGTGAAAATGATTTTGTCATGTTTTTCTATTTGTTGCACATGAGGACATGCACAAAACTAAGTGTGGGGGAGTTGATGTTATTAATATTTTCATATCTTTTTACATACTCATTTTACTGATTTTATATGAAATGTGCATAATTTTTGTGAAATATTAATGTTTAAATATTAAATATAATTTTTGAGCACTATTTGGATTTATCCAAATTCAAGTCTGTTTAATGTTTTAACAATAAATATCACCCTACCTATCCAAATTGCATGATTCTTGTTTTTTAGGGTTGAAAATTACAATTCAAACATTTCATTAGAAGTCACATTTGGAAAATTCGTCCATTTAGAGGGTCATATGGACCCCACAAGAAGGCCCAAGGAAACTGTGAAGAAACTGGACCATATATGAAGGTCGAATTACTGGGATCAATCCAGAAGTTCAAATACCTTCATTCTCCTCCCATGTTCGGATGACATTTAAAGGAGTCCATGATAAAAATTTCAGAACCCAATCACAAATACAAGGTTCCCAAATGATGCATTGAAGTCCAGCCCACCATTCTGGACTGGAATTAAAAATAGCACACTAATATTGAAATTTCTCCTGATGTAGACATATATTCGAGCTGAACTTTTGCAGTGTGAAAGAGGATATTGGGCCGGACAACTTTTTTGAAGAAATGATTTTTATTTGAGGGCATATTCCTATTCAAAAACCGATTCACATTATGGACTTTGAAAAAGTATGTATTGAAATGGACAGATCATAATTATTTAATAAAACCACCATAACTTTGGCTCAATAAGTCCAATGGCCTCCAAATGTTCACAGTAGATAGAATACCTCTTTATCTACAAATTTGAAGAAGGATATTTCTCAAGATTCGGCTGTCTGGATGTACATATCGGTGAGCCAAGTGGAGGGGTATTTCTGGAATGTAAACAGTCCACCACCTTGGGCTATAAATACATCCCCTTCACTCCTTTCAAAAGGGTTGACACTTCAGCACTTAATAAGGAGGTTTGGAATTACTAGATCCTTGACAAGGTTCTGGGAGGATATGATTTGATCTTGTTTCAACAAGAGAGACATCTCCTCCACTTCTCTTTCACGTTTGTTTATGTTTGCGTTCAATTGTAATTGTGTAACTTTGTTTTCATTTCAATCAAATTTTAGTGCTTGTTTCTTCTTCAATACCTCTTATTGTTCTCCACCTTCTGTAGTATAATATTCATGGTCTTAAAATATTTTGAATCATTTTAAATTACAGACCCTTATTTTGCTTCCTCATTCAATCGAAATTCCATTTTTGATTCTCAAAATATTTCGTGCGTGTGTTCGGCACTCTACTCTTATCTTGTCCCTTTCTTTTTCTTCTCTTTGTAATTCATCACCATAAATATATATTACCAGATTAATAAACATCATAATGGCTGAGTAAATCTCTCATTGGGTTGAGTTTTAATTTAGGTATGTTAAGCGATTGAGTGCTTTTGCTCGATGAGTATTCGTTGAATTAACATTGTGTATATTGGACTTAGCATGTCATGGATTAATGACTTGTTTTGTTTAACGTGTGGTTTCTATGGATTATTGGAACCATAAATACACTACCATAAACAAGATATGATCAAGATTAGAACCCTAAGTTAAGTTAAGGCTTGGATTAAAGCCTTAACACTTGGGAATTCAAATCAACGTCAACTTGTGACATGGGTGTTAATTTAAATGCAATATAAAGCAAAGCTCAATGACATCACAAGCTCCACTAAACTAATGATAAACTCACCACAATCTTTATCAACTTGTTAAATTAAACATCATCCATTAGTCATTTCAATTAAGCTCTGCAATCAAAACCCCCCCAATCAGAATACAATCAACTAAAAACAAACGACTATTTCAAAGTATCATCACCGAGGATTCGACTCGAGTGCTGCTATACACATTAGTAGGGCACCAGAACTTTGACCGGTCGATAGGCGACAATCGGCTGCGCGTTTCATTCCCCCTCATGGTGCCCCGGCCGAACCGCCACCGCGGTCTCCGCCCTTCCGGCTGAGCCGCCCCGGGATGGGCCAAGCTGCCCTGGCCACACCATCCGCCATCCAGACCGGCCCCGGCCACCCCGGCCTCCCAACCGAACCGGATCCCAGCCACCCCAGCCTCCCGGCTGCGCCACCCCGGCCGCCCGACCTCCTGGACGAACCGGCTCTGGTCGCGCCACCCACTGGCCGAACCGGACCCAGCCGCGCCATCCCGGCCTTTAGGCCGAGACGCCCTAAGCCGCCCTCTCCATGGCCCTCTGAGCCGAACTGGCTCCGCGCCCTAGGCCGAGCCACCCTCGCGGCGCCATCCGAACCAAGCCGCCCATGCGATGCCCTCCAGGCCAAACCGCCCTCACGCCGACCCGCGGCCGGTCCGTGCCCTCACGACCCTCCATGGGCCCTCGCGGCCTCCTGGGCTGGGCCCAGAAGGATGGGCCGAACCCAACGGGCCAGGACAGACCCAACGTGTCAGGCCGAGTCGACCCGAACTGGGCCGGTCTGACCTGGTCGGACCGGACCCGGGCCCCCTATGACCCATTTATGCTCCTTCGACCATATCTTTGGCACTGGACATCCTTTTGATGAACTGTCAGTGGCACTTGAAATCTTGGAGTGTGACAATCCCTTTGAGTATACACTACTATAATTTGGGGTATAGTTGAGTTATGGTCAGGTTGGATTGTGCATGAATCCAATCGGGCCCCCGGTACTAAAAGACTAATAACTCACAGAATGGGCGTCCGATTGATGCGCCGTGTGTTACGTTGAGACCCCTATGATGTGGCGGACCTTTGAGATACTTCTTAGTGGGAATTCGTGATATTTTAAGTATCGACCAGTAGCTTGTGGAGCGGATCCTCCCGTAGATGAGCGAGCATAGCGCGGAGACCTAGTAGCTCGCTGAGACCTGACGACTGCTGACCGTTTGACTCAGAGTAACTCTACAAGCCCAGTGGGGAGCGCCTTGGTGTCACGGTAGACCCACGGTACTTGACAGGAGGAGTACATCAGCAGGCTACAAGGGGGAGCGTGCTTGGTTATGTGGTAGATCCATGGTGGGGAGCACCTCTGTGTGACACGGAAGACCCATGGTACTCGACAGGAGGAGTACCTCAACAGTCCAAGGTTAGTGGGAAGCGTGTTTGGTGTTGCGGCCGACCAAATGTACTCGATAGAGGAGGAGTTCTCCATCAACCGAGGTTTCGACAATGTGTCTGGGGATGTTACTTGACACTACCCCTAGAATAAAATCCTGGTTGATCTGAGTCAGTTTTTCTGTGTTTTTCTCATGATTGAGATGGATCACTTGATAACTTACGTATATGTATGGGAATATACCTAAGTGGGGTTATATGTTGAAGTCATATTTTTTGGTTTATCCTTGGTTGATCTTGTGATAACTTGAGGGTATCGAGGTCCCTACTGAGTATCATTATACTCACCTCTGCACGGGCTATGCCCGCACATTGTTGCGTTGGATGTAGACGACAGACAACGCTGACAAAGGCTGAGAGTTCCAGGACTGGAAGGTACCCGGAGGTGGACTATATGGCGTTTCCGTACCCGGAGGATACGGAAAGATGTGGAGTATTGATAAGGATATTTGTACCTACCCTTTAGGTAGGAATTCCGGAGGACAACCCAGTAGCTTCTTTTCTTTTCTCTTTCTTTAGTTGTATTTCATTTCAGTTGTACTTGTACCTTTACTATTGGGTTTGTATTCTGGCCCCTTTTCACTTTCAACACTCTTTTTTATACAGTTTACTTGGTGTTTCGTCTAGCTATGTGCTTTCTTTTGTGTGTGTTTATAGGTTATAAAGGAAATGCCTTCTCAGTTTTAGGGAATTACGCCTTTGGTGCTAGTCACCAGGTTAGCTCACCAGGTATAACTTTTGACCATGTCTCATGTGATTCTTTTTAGGATTCCCCAACATAGACAGCTAGTTAGAGTTCCAAGAGTTGTATATATTGATATCCCACCGATCAACGATGCCTTGGTGTAGGGACCTTTAGCAATAGAGGCACCAGCGGAGG
The DNA here is from genome assembly GCA_963277665.1 of Viscum album. NCBI lineage: Eukaryota > Viridiplantae > Streptophyta > Magnoliopsida > Santalales > Viscaceae > Viscum > Viscum album. The sequence continues at coordinate 136,147,445 of OY728155.1, read as the reverse complement.
CACCGACAGTGCCTTTACCTATTGGGCCACCAATTCCACTATCCCCAGCAGCAGACGATGCACGCTGCTTGACCACGTTGAATGAGTTCTAGTGCCAGAGACCACCTAGTTTTAGGGGAGAGATGGACCCACAAGCTACTGCGGATTGGATGGAGGCTGTAGTGAGAGTCTTTCGACTGGTAGGGACACCAGCAGACCTCATGGTGATCTTTTCTGCCAGCCTTCTATAGGAAGATGGTGGATCTTGATGCTCCATATCCATGACTAGGTGATTATTCTCTGGGAAGACTTCGAGAGCCTGTTTCGGGAAGAGTTTGTTCCAGCGACTCTTTGTGCAGTGCACATACAGGAGCTACATCGTCTACAGCAGGGTAGCATGACAGTAGCTTAGTACTCATCAAGGTTTACTGACCTCTCATGCTACTCCACCGATATAGTGCGGGACCTATTATTCAGGGCCCAGAACATAGAGCATGGACTCAGGTGAGAGATTAGGGCTTCGGTGATCTCGCTCAGCATCCCGACATAGGAAGGGGTATTAGAAAGAGACCTCTTAGTGGAGAGTTTGCTTGCTGAGCAGACACCAGTAGTGAGACCCACTACCAGTCATCACATAGTGGAGTCTTCTGCAGGAGGTAGTAGATAGATTTCGCAGAGGTCCAAGAGGACTAGACCTACATGTGGACGACCACATGACTCAGGATCGGTTGTGCGGGGCACCTGAAGTGGAGACAAACATGCCTGGAGTGAGCAGTGTTACGCATGTAGTGGGCAGGGTCACATGGCTCGTGACTGTCCGACTCACAATACAGATGATCAGTAGATAGTTGGAGGAATGCCCAGGCAGAGATAGAGATTTGATAGAGGTGGTCTATAGGGAGTAGGAGAACATGGTAGAGGATATGGTCATACAACTGGTGGTGGGAGACGATTCGAGATATTACTGCCACCACCACTAGGAGGTACACCCCGACCGCAGGGAGTAGGTGGACAGGGGAGAGCTCAACTCCAGGAAGCTGAGGCTTACGATCATGGCACTACGGAGATTATTTGAGGTACGATATGTGTCTACTCCACCTTAGCTGTAGTTCTTATAGACATAGGTTCCAGCCATTCTTTTGTTTCCACTACCCTCATTCGGATCTCGGAGATTCCGACGGAGCCGTTGGCTCGATCCTTACAACTAGAGACTCCTAAAAGAGTAGATTTGACAATTACGCACTGGAGACGGTAGTGTGAGTTTACAATAAGATATGAGAGCTTCGACTGGGATCTTCTAGTAGTGGCATCGAGGCCTTACGACATCATCTTGGGTATAGACTGGTTATCTACCGTCCATGCTCGGATAGACTGTATTAGGCACAAAGTGAGGTGTGTCAGAATGGATGGGACTAGGTTTACCTTCACCGGCAAGAAGGGACCCTTTACAGAGCAGGATGGACTTGCTCAGAGGAGAGTGCAGCCGATCACTCATCAGTTGGATAGCCTTACCCTTAGAGCTGTTGAAGTGGAGAGTCCGAGTTATCCTGTAGTGGTGGACCAGTACATGGATGTTTTCCCTAATGATGTCCTAGGTCTACCTCCTCGCAGATAGGTGGAATTTTACATTGACTTGTACCCTAGGACGACACTGATATCTACACCATCATTTCAGATGGCTCCCACAGAGCTTCGTGAGCTGCGGGTACAGTTGGAGGACTTGTAGGAGTAGGGATTCATTCGGCCCAGTGTTTCACCTTGGGCAGCCCCGATTCTATTCACCAAGAAGGCGGATGGGAGCTTGAGGTTTTGTGTTGACTATCATCACCTAACTAGGTGATCGTGAAGAACAAGTACCCACTCCCGAGGATTGACAACCTCTTTGATCAGCTGAAGGGAGCACAGTGGTTCTCGAAGATAGACCTCAGATCATGCTATCACCAGATTAGAGTGCGAGATGAGGATGTGAAAAAGATGACATTTAGGTGTCGGTACAACCATTATGAGTTCTTGGTTATTCCATTTAGTGTAACCAATGATCTAGCAGTGTTCATGGGACTCATGAACAAGATCTTTCAGTCGTACCTTGATTGCTTCGTAGTAGTCTTCATCGACGATATTATGATCTACTCAACTACTAAGGAGGAGCATGACTATCATTTGTTGGTAGTACTGGACACACTCTGAGAGCACCAACTTTATGGTAATCTCTCGAAGTTCCAATTCAGGATCTGAGAGGTTCACTTCATGGGACATGTCATATCGGAGGCTGGAGTTGTAGTAGATCCAGGGAAGATTGAGGTGGTACTTTCTTGGGAGCCACCTAGGAGTGTGACGGAAGTACGGAATTTCCTGGGTTTTGATGGATATTACCAGAGGTTTGTGCCAGAATTCTCCAGAGTTGCATCACCACTTTCAGTTTTGATGAAGAAAGGGCAACCCTTCATTTGGTTGGAGAAATACCAGCAGAGTTTTCAGTAGCTGAGGCAGAGGATAACTACTACCCAAATCTTGAGGCTTCCAGAGGAAGGCGTAGGGTACGTAGTCTACTGCGACACATCAGGGAATGAACTCAGATGTGTCCTGATGCAGGAGAAAGCAGTGATCACATATGGCTCTCTACATTTGAGACAACATGAGCAAAACTACGCTACCCATGACCTAGAGTTAGCAGTAGTGGTCTTCGCCTTGAAGATGTGGCGACACTATCTGATGGGTGAGCATTTTACCATGTACTATAATCACAAGATTCTTAGGTATATATTCTTTCAGAAGGACCTGAACCTGAGACATCAACGTTGGATTGAGTTCCTCTAGGACTTTGACTTCGCGATAGTCTATACTCCTAGGAAGGGGAATGTTGTTGAAGATGCACTCAGTAGGAGATCTGGTATACAGCTGCTAGGTGAGGCGACAGAGTAGCTGACCGCTTTGTAGATATCCTTTATGGATAGAGACGAAGCAGATTTTCTACAGTCTCTTACAATCACTTCCCCACTTCTTCAACGAGTCAGGGAGGTGCAACATGGGGAAACTGACTGCGAGATACAACATGCTTAGATATTTATAGGGCATGCACCAGATGGATTTTCTGAAGGTGGGGAGAAGGTCATCCTCTTTAGAGGACATACCTTGGTACCGGTGTCACTTCAGGAGGAAGTGTGGAGGGATTTCCACACATCCCCTCTAGAGGTGCATCCAGGAGTGGCGAAGATGTATCAGGATCTCCGGAGATAGTACTGGTGGCCGGGAATGAAGAAATCAGTTGCAGAGTTTGTCTCTCGATGCCTCACTTGTCAGCAAGTGAAGGCGGAACATCAGGTACCAGCAGGCTTGATTCAGACTTTAGAGGTCCCAGAGTGGAAGTAGGATGGGATATCCATGAACATAATGATGAGTATTCCACGTACATCTAGGGAAAATGACTCGATTTGGGTGATCATTGACCGACTCACCAAGTCAGTCCACTTCCTACCGATTAGAGAGCAGGGTTTAGTAGAGAGCTTGTGACACCTCTATATGTATGAGATTGTGCGGATACATGGAGTACCTTCGACTATTATCTCTGATCATGACACACGTTTTACTTCCTAGCTATGGAAGGGGTTACAAGAGGATTTTGGGACGCAACTTCATTTGAGCACCGCCTTCCATCCTCATACAGATGATCAGAATGAGTGGACCATTCAGACCATTGAGGACATGATGTGTGCTTGTGTTTTCGACTTCAGTCACAACTGGGAGGATCACTTTCCTTTGGTGGAGTTTTCATACAACAACAGCTATCACTCCACCATTGGACTGACACCTTTTGAGGCATTATACAAGAGACCTTGCAGATCACCCTTGTGTTGGAATGACCCAGGGGAGTCAGCACTAGTGGGACCAAAGATGGTACGAGCTACCACAGAGAAGGTGCAGGTCATCTAGGAGAGGATAAAGACTACACAAAGTAGGTATAAGTCATATGCCGATAGAAGATAGAGACCTCTAGAGTTCGAGGATGGTGACCACGTCTTTCTACAGGTCTCACCTAGACGAGGTTTGCGGAAATTTGGCTGAGGTAGCAAGTAATCTCCGAGGTTCATCGGACCTTTTTAGGTCCTCAGTGGAGTTGGCGAGGTGGCATACCACTTAGCTCTTCCTCCTCAGTTGCACCGGGTGCATGACGTCTTCCACGTATTCCAACTGAGGAGATACGTGCATGGCCCTTCTCATATCATCGACCATGGTGAGCTAGACTTCAGCGATGAGGTCAATTTTACAGAGTTTCCAATAGAGATTGAGGATCGACAGGAGCAAGTCCTTCATGGACGGTCAATACCTTTGTTGGGCATTCGCTGGTAGCACAAGAACCTTCAGGAGAGCACATGAGAGCGAGAGGCTCAGATGCATGCTCAGTATCCCAACTTGTTCCCTTAGTTTGAGTTGTGGCTTATGGGGACGTAAAACCTGAGGTGGGGAGAATTTAAAGAACCATAATTTCCATGTAATTTTTTTAAATATATGGAAATTTTATGAGTCCATGAAAATTGACCGCGTGATTCTGAGGCCCGAAGTACCTGAAATGAATTTTTGAACTTTATATTATGTATGTTTAGTAAACGTGCGAGCGGGTTTTACTAAAATTTGAACTGGTGCTCAGAATTGAAATCCAAGGGCACCATTGGACTCACAACACCGATATTCACTTAAGAAGACTTTCACCTCGACGGGAGTTGGTCGAGGGTGAAAGTTTGTTTTTGGGTTTTTCGTGTGTGAATAAAAAAAAGCGTATGGCATTTTCATTTTTATTTGCAACACCCATTAGGGTGTTGGGAGGTGGGGGCCACCAGACCTTAACCTCTCATGAGAGGTTATGGTGGTGGGGACCACACGAACCATAACCTCCCATGAGAGGTTATGGTGGTGGGGACCACCCGGGACTAAACCCCCCTTTAATTGAGAGAAACTATCAACCTAACTAATTAATGTAGAGTATCCTCTTGAGTTCCTCCACATTAATTGTGCCAATGCACATAACTTTATCTGTGCCAACTTAGTTAATTGGCTTGCCCCCATTTTAAATTAAGTAACAACATTGTTGGAATTTAGGAAGGTTCCTAATAAATGAACCTTCATAAATTCCATGATCGTTACCTACCTACCCCCTCTCTTATATATATGGAGCTTGGGAGGGGGATTTGGGATGGCTTCACCAAGTGACGAAGCAATGGTAAAGTGACGCGAGGCCCAACACTTGGAGGATTACGCTCTCCAACGAAGAACACGTTCTCTAATGAAGAACGCGCTCCCCAAAGAAGAACACCGACCTCCTTCTACCTTCTTCCTAGGGACTTCTTCTGACATGGGACATCCTCATCTACGATGAATGATGAAAACTTCACCTTCTTCCCACTTCATCGATGTCATCAAATGATCAAGTAGGGGTTTAATGTTTTTTGTTTATCACTTTCCATGCAACCCTTCTTTTTATTTTGTGGGTTGGGAAGAATCTTTGCAGGAGGGTTTGATGTGCTTCATTCTTGTGAACCTCTTGCTACCACTCTAATGCGGAGAGTGTGTGCCAAACTAACATGGCTCGTCCTCTCCGCAACCCTTGTGTTGATTTGAAGAGTTCTTCGAATCAGAGGAAGGAAACAAAGGCTACGAAGGCAATGAAGGCAACGACACCGCCACCCGTGGCCTCCGCAACCCGCATCGCCCCTGCGACGTCCCGTGCCGCCGCTGGTCGAACCGGATCTGCACCCCCTCATGGTGCCCTGGCCGAACCGGCCGTGCCCCCTCGCGGCGCCCCGACCGAACCGCCCCCGCAGTCTTCGACCTTCCGGATGAGCCACCCCAGGCTGGGCCAAGATGCCCTGGCCGTGCCGTCCACCGGCCGAACTGGCTCCTGACCACCCTAACCTCCCAGAAGAGCCACCCCGGCCGCCCGACCTCTCGTCCAAACTGGCCCCAGTCGCGCCACCCGCTGGCCGAACCAGCCCCGGCCGCGCCATCCCAGCCTCCGGGTTGAGCCGCCCTCACCGCGACCCTATTAGCTGAACCGACTCCGTGACCCGGGCTATGCTGCCCTCGCGGCGCCCTTCGGGCCGAGCTGCCCATGTGGCACCCTCCGGTCTGAACCACCGTCACACCGACTCACGACCGGTATGCACCCTCGCGGTCTGTCTGCGCCCTCATGACCCTCCATGGCCCCTCGCGGCCTGCTGGGCGGTGCCCAACGGGCCGGGCCAGACCCAATGGGTTAGGTCGGGTCGGTCCGACTGGGTGGGACTAGACCCGGGCCCACTACGACCCATTTATGCTCCTTTGGACATATCTTTGGATCCGAACATCCGTTTGACGAACCATCGGTGGCGTTGGAAATCATGGACTGTGAAGGTCCCTTCGAGTATACCCCACTGGAGTTTGGGGTATAATTGAGTTATGGTCAGGTTGGATCGTGGATGAATCCAACCGGGCCCTCAGGACTAAAAGGCTAATAACTCACAGACTGGGCGTCCGATTGACGCGCCGTCTATTACATTGATACCCCTATGATGTGGAAGACCTTTGAGATAATTCTTTGTGGGAATCTGTGATAGTTGGAGTATCGACCTGTAGCTCGTGGAGCGGATTCTCCTGGAGATGAGCGAGTGTATACCTGAGACTTTGTAGCTGGCTGAGACCTGACGACTGTTGACCATTTGACTCGGAGTGACTCTACTAGCCCAGTGGGGAGCGCCTTGGTGTCACGGAAGACCCACAGTAGAGAGTGCCTTGGTGTCGCGACAGACCCATGATACTCGGCAGGAGGAGTACCTCAGTAGGCTATGAGGGGGAGCGCGCTGGGTGACATGGCAGAACCATGGTGGGGAGAACCTCTATGTGACGCAGTAGACCCATGGTACTTGACAGGAGGAGTACCTCAGTAGTCCAAGGTTAGTGGGAAGCACACTTGGTGTCACGACATGCCCACTATACTCGATAGAGGAGGAGTTCTCCTGCAGCCGAGGTTTCAACAATGTGACTGGGGATGTTACATGATACTACCCCTAGAATAAAATCCTGGTTGAGCTGAGTCAGTTTTCTGTGTTTTCCTCAAGATTGATATGGATCACTTGATAACTTAGGTATATGTATGAGCATATACCTAAGTGGGGTTATCTGTTGATTTCATATTTTGTGGTTTATCCCTGGTGGATTTTGTGAGACCTTGAGGGTCTCAAGGTCCCTACCGAGTATCCTTATACTCACCCCTGCACGGGATATGCCCGCACTTCGTTGTGTTGGATGCAGACGACGGACAGCACTGGTGGAGGCTAAGAGTGCCAGGACTGGACGGTACCCGGAGGTGGACTATATGGTGTGTTAGTACCCGGAGAAGACAGATAGAGTTGGAGTGCTAATGAGGCTATATATACCTACCCTTCAGGTAGGGATTCTGGAGTACAACCTAGTAACTACTTCTTTTCTCTTTATTTAGTTTTATTGCATTTCAGTTGTACTTATACCTTTACTGTTGGGCTTGTATTCTTCCCCATTTTCACTTTCAGCACTCTTTTGTTATACATTTTACTTGGTGTTTTGTCCAACTGTGTGCTTGCTTGTGTGTGTGTTTACAGGTTATAAAGGCAATGCCTTCCCAATTTTAGGGAATTACGCCTTTGGTGCTAGTCTCCAGCCCATGGCCTATGGAAGGCGGGTTTGTGGTAGTCACATCATGGGCCCCGGGGGATGAGTTGTGACATTAACATAGAGTGTTGGTCACAACTAGAGTGAAAACTAATCGTACTGTTTCCGGGGATGGTGAAACTAATAGTTAGCTATGTCTAAATTTTATAAAAAAACAGAAACCAAAACTCAATGGACTATAAGATTTTTCCTTATAAGTATGGATAAATCATATAGAGTGATCCTTTGAGGTGTATTTCATGGATTAAAAAATATTCTAATTGACCGGTTGATCACAAAAATCCATGGTTAATATTTATATATGGACATCAATTTTTATTCTAGATATCATGAGGAATGAACTTCCTTGAATCAAGGGAGATCAAGAAAAATATGTCTCACCTTCCATCTCAAGGATATTGAAATTAGTTGGAAATATAAGATCATTTCTCAAATAATTAAATTCTTGATTATTCCCTCGAGAATGGTGTGTGCATCGATTATCATATGTTGAATGTTAAAACATGAAAATATCACTAACCTATTGATTTACTTGAAAACATGACATAAATATTATCCAGAAAGTCAAATTAATTCATTCTTGATGGATAAACCAACTAAATCAAAATTCTAATTGCATCCCATGTCCTAGAAAAGACTACATTCACTTCCCCCTTTTAAACATACACATATTATATAATTCCTTTTAGCCTTTATAATTCTCTTACAACATTCCAGAGGATTATGGTGTGTATCATTTAAAAATTTATTTAGCATTTCATAGAGGTATTAATGGATGAAATTAGCATTTATTATAATTCATTTGAAACCAAATGGAATTTACTATCTTTGGTTAGACAAAAGAGCATCAAATGTGACCTTGTATTAAATTTTAAAAATGAAACTCTATGGTTTCAAATGGGATTTATCTATGACACATAATTTCAAAAGTGGGTTTTCATATTGATATTTCCATAATTGAAGTAATCCAATAATTTCATAAACCCACATCAATATGATACATATGATTATTCCTTGTTCATTCAGATTTCTATCATTGATTTGTCTAGAAATTCATAAGGATTTTCCTCCCACCCACTCCTCTACTCCATAATGATGTTTCATTCAATATCAATGAATCTTACAAGAGATACTTTATTGAAATCAAATATGTTTTTACATATTCCCCAATAATCCAACCCTATGATTGGTTATTTCCCCTTGAATTGATGTGTGATGATTTTAATAGGTCCATTGGGGTCATTAATGGTCAAAGAATAGAAAACAATCCTCAAGTCATTTATTATGTATAAAAAACAATGGATGAAACTCATTATCATTACACTGTCACTAAAAAGGAACTATTAGCTATTGTTTATCCTTGGATAGATTTTGGAACTATCTCATGGGTGATAAAATTGTCACCATTATAGACCATTAAAACTTAATGTTAGTACTTATGAAAAGTGATTTGAAATCTAGGATAATAATATGGACGATAATGATCCACGAGTTTGAACATGAGATCAAAGATAAACCATAAAAAAAACCCTATAGATAATCACCTGAGTAGATTTTCTAATTATTCCCAATCTAAAATCATTTATCCTGAATTTCTACTTGAACACCTCTCATCTCTCACTCCAAAGTCACCATGACAATCCCCTGTTGCAAATTACTTGGTTGCTGGTATTTTTTGTGATCATTTATCAAAATTTCAAAAAGTAAATCCAAAGAGCGATTCAAGATAATATTTTTGGGAAGATATGAAACTTTGGAAAATTGGGTCAAACATTATGATTATGATATGGGTTAATGAAGAAGAACACTCCTCAATTTATAATTATTCCACTCAATTCCTAGTGGTGGCTACTTTGGACCAAAAAAGACCTCCCAAAAGGTATATAACTCAGGATTATTCTAACCTTCACTCTTCAAGGACATACATGAGTACTTTCAATCATGTCTGACTATCCAAAAGTTTTTCATGATTTCCAAATGAAATGAAATTCCCCAAATTCCTTTAATATCCTATGACATCATTGATATTTGGGGAGATGATTTCATGGGAATATTTTCCACTACTAATAGATTCTCTTGCAATATTCTTGTGGTTGACTATGATTCTATATCGGTAGAGGGAAAACCTATAAGAATGATTATACACTTACTATTAGTGTGTTCCTAAAAACCCACATCTTCCATCAATTTGGACCATTTTATGACATTTTAATTAACATTGGAACACATTTAATTAATATAAAAATTTAATATATTATGAAAATTAATGGGGTTTCACATAAAACATAAACTATATATCAACCTAAAAAATGGAATGACTGAACTCTCTAACATACAAGTGAAAAGGGTTATTTAGAGGATTTTTAGGCCCATAATAAAATATTGGTTTGAGATAATTAGTGAAGGTATTTAGGCTTATCAAACTACTTATAAAACACCCATTGAGATATCTCATTTTAGGTTATTTGTTGTTAAATCATATCATTTACCAGTAAATATACTACATAAGACATTTTAGGTTGGGAAAACATGAAATTTTTCATGTTAAAAATATTTTAAAGATATATTATTTAAATTGAATTAATTATTGGAGCCTCAACATTAACTTTACGAGAATATAAATATCTATAAAGAAAAATCCAATGTACTCCATGAAAATAAAATCCTATAAAAGTTATTTCAAGAAGGTGAAAAAGTAATGCAATTCAATTATCAATTTTGGATTCAAACGGTAAGTTTAATTCTCATTGGTAAGGAACATTATTTTTACTAATATTTACCCATTTGGTTTAGTGAAAATTTAATACCCTTTTTCCAAAAGGATATTAATTGTTAATGGAAATCGGTTAAGCCATAACCATGAGAGGAAACACACCTCAGAAACCACATTATATTCAAATAAATCCCCAACCACTGGAGTCGACCTTTTACCAGATGGGTATAATGTCCCACCAAATACAAACCAAAGGGAACCTCTTTCCAACTGACTCCCTCTCCCTATAATTCTCTACTTCTTTTTCTTTCTCCATAATTACTTATCTATATAACACTATTTATTCTTATTTATCTCTCTTTCTCACTATATCTCTCAATTTTATACTGATTTCTTTATCCACCATTTAATTTTTTTATCTCATTTATGCGGGTGTCTTTTTCAAAAAATAATAAATACCAAAAAAACCAAAAGAAAAAAAAACAAAAATAAAAACAAAAATGATCGCAATTACTCACCATTAAATTTTGGAATTTTGTAAATCCATTTTGGGGAGTCCAAATACTTGAGTTCATATTTAAAATTATGTATATTCATAATAAATAGGGACAACAAATTTTGTTTCAAGACTAATAAGTTTTAATTTCTCTATTTTTGATTTTCAAAATGTTTTCCCCCAACCTGAGTGGAATAAAATCATCTTTCATGCCAATTTCACTTATGACAATCATTTCATATTGTGTGATTTTCACCCACCCCCTGATTCTGAGTCTTCAGTTTGTGGACCTTCAAGCTGGATTTCCTATATTGGTGTTCATTAAAATTTTAGATGCATTTTATAAACCACCCGAGAATCAAAAAATTCATATAACCTTCTATTACCCTTATATTGATATTACTTTTGAAAGCCTCTTCAAGCCTAAGGAAATAGTTTTGATATTCGCATTATAAGCTAATTTTTTTTCCCACACAACATTTATATTGTTTTTCATTACATGACTTATTGAAATTTATGTTTGGGGATAATGTATTTCATTTTAGGTATCCTTTCCTTTATTTTCAACATTTCATTAAATGATTTAGGTCAAGCATACCTTTAATTTTAAAGGAGAGGTAATAATTTAGTGAGGATTTTTAATGTATATAGGTTTTAATCTTTTTTTTAAATTTTATTTAAAATATTCCAAAACATTATATAAGTGAAAAAAAAAAAAATAGAATGAGTTGTTTCTTGGGTAGGAAAAAAATCACAATTCCTTAAAATTTGATCAAGTTGTATCAATTAAAATTCGTGTCATGAGTAGACCAAACATGATTGGTAGATTAATGGGGTATTTTTTATATTTTCATCTTCCAAAAAAATAAAAAAATAAAAAAATAAAAAAATAAAAAAATAAGAACACTTTCATATTCTTTTCTTGTATTGTTGGGAGAAGTTTCTTATTGTTTAAATATTCCTTACATTCATAATTTTCAAATTTTTGTCAATTTTTTTCATCCTTCACACATTAATTCCTTTGTAAAAATGTTTTACCATAAGTTTTAATTTCTTATTTCAAAACAGGTCCACTCTTTTTTTCCATGTTGGTATTTTCCCCGTCTATTCCTATCTTTTTGACATTATATTCCTACCATACCATATCATCTAAAACCCCCTAAAGATATTTATTTATCATTTCCACTTTATAATAGGAAATTTAAGTTGAGAGATATTACATACTCCATGATTTTCTATTTTGGTTAGTGAATGACTAAAATTCGTTGAATAAATTTACATCATCTCGAGAGGGGTATGTTTTGAGTGCCCACATTTTTCAATTCAAATTTTGATTAATAAAAATTGAATGTATTGATACATAACTACAATATAAAAATACAGTGGAACTTATTATAGATGAGTGAACTAGTCTAAGCCTCCACTGCTTGGTTTTAAAAAATTAATATTTGTTGGTTAGTGAATATGATTTTATTATGTTTTTATGGGTTGTACACAAGGAAATGAAGAATAGTATGTGTGTGTGTGGGGGGGGGGGGGTGGTTTTATTAATTTATTCATAATTTTTTATCAAATAAATTTACTTATTTTCAAGTAAAAGTGTATAATTGGTGTTAAATACTAATGTTTTAACCCTAAATATAATCTTTGATCATTATTTGAATTAATTTAGATTCGAGTTAATTTACTATTTTAATCACACCTCCCACTATACTTATCTAAATTGCATGATTATTGTTTTTTATGTTTTATTAATCAAATTACTATAAAAAATCATACTGTACCATTTTCTAATTCATCCATTTGAAGGGCCAAATGGACCACACAAGAATACCCATATAATCTATGATGAAGACTGGATTCACCATTATGATTGAATTTTCTGGATTAATCCATAAGACCATTTTTTTGAAACTCAATAAAATTTTCTAGTATATCCAAATGTATATTTGATAAAAATTGGAAAGCTAATATCAACCATTAATTGGTCTAATTTTTGCATTAATTTCTAGACCACAATTCTACCTATTATTTAATAAAAATCTTATAATTGTTCACTTTCCCCCCAATATAGATGTCAAATTGAGCTGTATTCTATGCATAAAAATTAAAGATATATCTGACATTATTCTTAGAATAAATGATTCATATTTTGTTGAGTCAATAAGGTTTTCCTTATGAATTTTCCATTCCTTCTTGTTTTGAAAATCACAAACACCTTATCTTTAAGGAAAATTGCTTTTATAAGGAAAACTGCTTTTATAAGGAAAATTGCTTTTATAAGGAAAATCGCTTTTATAAGAAAAATTATCCTTATCATATTTTCATCCATATTTTTCTTAAGTATAAGATTCAGATTCATTCCTATATTCTCATAATTGTTTGAAACTTTGATATGAGGTATTCTGTTTTTAGGATACGAATTCTAGACCAGAACTGTAATAAAGTTTCACTCCGAAATCCAGATGAGAACTGTAATAAAGTTTCATTCCGAACTCCGGATACGAACTCTAATTAAGTTCTACATCAGATTCAGGATGCGAATCCTTATGAAGTTTGAAAACGAATTCTGATAATGAATTCTCATTACGAATTCTGATAATGAATTCTCATTACGAATTCTGATGACGATTTATCATTACGAATTCTGATGATGAATTCTCATAACGAATTCTGATGACGAATTCTCTTTCTGAATTCTAATTCCGAATTCACCTATTAGACAGAACCTGATCATCTTTGTTTTATGCACTCCAAATTTATTTAGACTCTGAAAATTATTTTGGTTAGACTCCGAACTTTCATTTTGCTTATGCCTTTATATTTTGACTACTCTTTAATTATTTTCCTTACACTCCGAACCTTGACTCCGAAGCTTTCATTCTGGACTTTTGAGTTAGAATTAAAACGATGTTGTACATTCTGTTACACTTGTTTTGTTATAAAATGATGTCGTCCATTCTGTTTTAAACTAACCGTTGGCTAAGTGACACGTGTATAGGTCCCTCCGATTTTTAAGGAAAATATGACCGTTGGGAAGGAGGCCGACCTTACCTATAAATAGGAGCTCATTTGAAAGAGCTCGGTGCTGAAAGGCTGACTGATCTTAGACTCATGTGATTACATACTTGAAGTGATTTCTAGAGAGAGAGACTCTTATTAACTCTCAACGCTTCGTGCGACTCCGAATGTTGGTGATTACATTCGAGGGCTTCCGGGGATAGAAAGACAGAGGTGCCGACTACCTTGAAGTTCGAGGGCTTCCTTGCTGAGGAAGACAGAGGTTGCCAACTACCTTGAAGTTGAGGGCTTGTGGGGATAGCAAGACAGAGACACTCCGATCTTCGTATCGAGGGATTACCCTAGTGTGGGTAAGACATACTTGCTTGAAAGTATAAATCAAGGGACCTTTATCCAAGGTTGTTGGATACCATTCTCTTTGGGTTAAAAGACTATTATCTTATTACTTGTAGTTCTACTACGTGTTTATATTCCGCTGCATTTTGTATTATAAGGAAAGTATAACTTTCTTATACTTCCTTATTTGTACTCTGTTCCATTTAGATTCTATACGCTTTAAGGTACAATCTCATATTGTAATCTTTTGATAAGTTTCAATTTCCGGAACCATATTTTCAGAACCCACGTTCGGAATCTCTTTCCAAGTTTTCATTTGGTATTAGAGGTTTTGCGAATTTGCTTAAGTTTAACTTTGTTAAACTTAGCCCTTTCCTTTACTTGAGAAAAACATAGTTATTTGTAACTAACTTTAAAGGTTCCAAAGGAATTTTTAAAGTATACAATTCACCCCCTCTTGTATATTGAGCATCTACATCTCTATTTTGATCCTACAATTGGTATCAGAGCAGGTCTCTGAAATACTTATACTTACGAATAAGTTTTTCTTGCTCACTTTTCCATACCGAACTTTCCCATTCCGAAAATTCCCAGTCCGAACTTTGTGATTCCGAACTTTTGCTACTAACAAGTTTGTGTATCGAAGGTTTCAAGTATGGCAGGAATTAATGTTGGTTCAATTGATAATCTAAATCCTACAAGACCACCAATATTTAATGGTAATGATTATGAGTACTGGAGAGATCGCATGAAGACTTTTGTTATTAATACTGGATTAGACAATTTTGTTATGCTTACTGGAGATTATAAAATTCCTGACAAGGAAGTTAGAACTTTCACTAACCAGGAAAAGCAAGAATATCAACTCAACTATAAGGTACGCAATACTTTACTTTGTTCAATGACTAGAAATATATATATCCAAATTTCTTCTTGTGAAGCAGCTAACTATATATGGAAGAAGTTAGAAGTTACAAACTTTGGGACTTCTAAAGTGATTGAGACTAGAAGAGCTATGCTTAGAGCTGAATATCATGGCTTCAATTTTCCTTATGGTGAACCAATCTGTAAAGTGCAATAGAGATTTATGACTATCATCAACATTCTACAGTCTATGGGAGAGAAAGGTCTAGGTGATGAATCTCTTGTGGATAAGATAATTGATATCATGCCTAATGAGTGGGAATCCAAAAGAACAGCTATAGATGAGAACAGGAAAGTGACTCAGATTTCTCTTGATGAGCTTTTTGGAACTCTTCTCCAACATGAAACCAGAATGAAGAGAGATGCTGACAACATCAAAAAGAAGAATGGAAATGGTACTATTGCTTTTACAACTACATCAAATCATATGAAAGATAAGACTCCAGAGAGAGTAACCAGATCCAAGTCTAAGAAAGTTATTTTCCAGTCCGAATCTAGTGAGAGTGAAGTCTCAGAAAATGAATTAGCAAATCTTGCTCGTAGGATGAACAAGATAGCTGGCCAGAGAAATTTCCAATCCAAGTATAAGAAAAAGGATAGTAAAGATAAGAAAGATGGAGAAGTTACTTATTATGAATGCAAGAAAGCTGGACATATTATACCAGATTTCCCTTTGCTCAAAAAGAAAGAAAGGAAAGAAATAAATTCAGACAGGAACAAAAATAAGTATTATAAAGCAAAAGATAAGAAAGTTCTGAAAGCTAATGACACCTGGAGTGCTAGTGGTGGTGACTCTTCAGATGAATCTTCTGAGTATGAATCTTCAGGACAGAAGAATCTTGGTCTTATAGCCAGATTACCTATTGATAATCATTGTTTTATGGCTAAGGTACGAAATGCTGAATCATTGACCAATGTTTCTTTAAATTCCAATGATAGCAAGTATTATAACTCTTCTGATGAAGAATCATCTTCTGATAAGGAAAATACTTTACCTACTTATGAAGAAGTCTTTAGGTTTGCTGAACTTCTTGAAATTGAGAATTCCAAACTCAATAAGAAACTTGATAAAGAAAACTCTAGGAATTCTATTCTTACAAAAGAGATATCAGATCTTTCTAAAGATCTTGATAAGAAAAATGCTGATTTTGAAAGTATTTCAAAAAATCTTGAGGAAGTAAGTTCTGAGAAGAACAAACTTTCTAAAGAATTAGAAAAAGTAATTTCTAAGAAAAATGTTTTCGAGCCTAGCTCTAGTTCTAAAACTAATGATTTTGAGGATAAAAACTTGGTTGTAAAACTCAAGTCCGAAATTTTTTCCTTAAAGAAGTGTTTGTCAAACTTTACCCATGGTAAGGAAAAATTTGATAAAATGTATTCCCAAATACGACCTTTAAGAAATAAATCAGGATTTGGTTATACCCATGCAAAACCAATTTTTAGTAACAATTATTTTGTTCCTCAAAGTGCCCCATTTTGTACCAAGTGTCAATGTGGTGGTCACTGGGCAAAGGATTGTTCCTTAAACAAAACCCAATCTTTAGGATTTAACAAAGCTTACTTTTCTAAGAAAATGTGGGTACCTAAAATTTTTTTATCTAGAAATCTCGGATCCAAACAAATTTGGATTCAGAAAGTCTAATTTTCTTTTTGATTTCAGGAAAATAAAGAGAGTACCAGCAACAATACATGGTACATGGATAGTGGATGTTCCCGGCACATGACTGGTAACAAAAGCTATTTTGAAAAGATTATCAAAACGAAAGGAGGAAAAGTAACTTTCGGAGATAATGCTAAGGGTGAGATTGTTGGTATTGGTAATATTGTTTTTCTTGGTAAAACTTTGATTTCAAATGTTCTTTTTGTTAAGGGTCTTAAGCACAACCTCATTAGTATAAGTCAGTTATGTGATGAAGGCTACCTTGTGAATTTTAGGAATGATAAGTGCTTAGTTCACAATTCCAAGGAAGAATTTATTCTCTCAGCCAATAGGCAAGAGAATGTTTACACCTTAAACTTAGAAGACCTCAGGATCCAAGATTTACCTTGCCTTAGTGCAATAGAAGATCATTCTTGGTTATGGCATAGAATACTAGGTCACTGTAACCTTAGGAACTTATGTAAACTCTCTAAGAAAAAACTAGTTAAGGATCTACCGGAGCTTAGATTTGATTCTTCTAAAGTTTTTGATCCTTGTCAATATGGTAAGCAACATAAATCTAGTTTTAAATCAATTGGTGAAGTCTCAACAACTAATGCATTACAGTTAGTGCACATGGATCTTTTTGGTCCAACACAAACTGGAAGTATTGGAGGCAAATACTATGTGTTTGTTCTAGTTGATGATTACACTAGATTTACTTGGGTTTATTTTCTAGCAAAGAAATCTGAAGCCTTTTCATATTTCAAAAGTTTTAGAGCTCAAGTTAAAAATGAGAAAAACCTTCCATTGAAAACTATTCATAGTGATCATGGAGGAGAATTTCAAAATTCTGATTTTGAAACTTTTTGTAGTAAAAAAGGTATTACTCACAATTTTTCAGCACCGATAACTCCTCAAAAGAATGGTGTAGTTGAAAGAAGAAATAGAATCCTTCAAGAGGTAACTAGAACCATGTTGAGTGAATATTCTATTACTATACATTTCTGGGCTGAAGCTGTAAGTACTGCTTGTTATACTATAAATCGAGTTTTGATTAGACCCTTTCTTAATAAAACTCCTTATGAGTTATGGAATGGTAGAAATCCAAGACTATCCTACTTCAAGGTTTTTGGTTGCAAAGTATTCATTTTGAATACTAAAGATAACTGACATAAATTCTCACCTAAATCTTATGAAGGAATTTTCTTAGGTTATTCCACAACATCTAAGGCTTATAGAGTTTTTAATAAAAACACTTGTACTGTTGAAGAAACAGTACATGTAAAATTTGATGAGTCAGATCCTTTTGTTTTTAAAACATCCCTACCTACATCCTCAGATGTGTTTTCAAAAACTGATTGTCAACCTTTGATAGAAGAACCTTCTGACAAGGAAATTTTCCAAGAAGATACTTCTGAAACATTTACCCCAGAAGATTTTCTACCCTATGTTGATGAACAGGTTTTACAAAACCCAAATCAGGTGTTTCTTAAGAATCATCCCAGTGATAGTATCATTGGTGATGTAAATCAACCTGTAAGGACTAGAAGTTCCTTAAGAAATGAAGTAGAACATCTAGCATTTCTTTCCCAATTAGAACCAAAAAGCACTGATGAAGCTTTAGGTGATGATGATTGGATCAAAGCAATGCAAGATGAACTAAATGAATTCGAAAGGAATAAAGTCTGGACCTTGGTTGAAAAACCTAAGGAAACTTCTGTTATTGGAGTAAAATGGGTTTTCAGAAATAAATGTGATGAAAATGGAGTCATAGTAAGAAATAAAGCTAGACTTGTTGCTAAAGGCTATAATCAACAAGAGGGAATAGACTATGAAGAAACCTATGCTCCAGTAGCTAGACTTGAATCTATCCGTTTTCTACTTGCCTTTGCAGCATTCTTTAATTTCAAACTTTTCCAAATGGATGTGAAATGTGCTTTTCTTAACGGTTATGTTCAAGAGGAAGTTTTTGTTGAACAACCTCCTGGATTTGAAGATACAAAACATCCTGATCATGTTTTTAGACTTACCAAAGCTTTGTATGGCCTTAAACAAGCTCCACGAGCATGGTATGATAGACTCACTGGATTTTTGCTTCAAAATAACTATGTTAAAGGGAAATGAAGATCCAGCCCTTTTTATAAAGAAAGATAAGAAAAATGTTTTGATTGTTCAAATTTATGTTGATGACATCATATTTGGTTCAACTCAGCAATCTTTGACCGAATCTTTTGCAAGTCTAATGAAATCTTAGTTTTAAATGAGTATGATGGGTGAGTTAACATTTTTCCTTGGTTTTCAAATTTCTCAAAAACCAGAAGGAACCTACATATCTTAACATAAGTATATTAAAGATCTTCTTAAAAAGTATGGTTATGACAAAACTAAAAGTATTAGTACTCCCATTGGTACCTCAAACTCTATAGACCTTGATGAAGCTGGGAAACCAGTAGATCAAACATCTTTTAGAGGTATGATAGGAAGTCTACTATACTTAACAGCTAGTCGACCAGACTTAATGTTTTCAATATGCTTATGTGCAAGATATCAATCCAATCCTAAGGAATCTCACTTAAAGGCAGTAAAAATAATTTTTCGCTACCTTAAGAGAACCATGGATCTAGGATTATTTTATACTTCTGGAAATGATTTTATCCTTAAAAGCTTTTCTGATGCTGACTTTGGTGGATGTAGAATGGATAGAAAAAGTACATCCAGAACTTGTCATTTCTTAGAAGATTCATTAGTTTCTTAGTCCTGCAAGAAGCAACATTCTATAGCACTCTCCACTGCTGAAGCTGGATATGTAGCAGCTGGAAGTTGTTGTGCTCAAGTGTTGTGGATGCAACACACACTCACAGACTATGGATTGAGTTTTACTAAAACTCAAATTTTGTGTGATAACACAAGTGCCATTGCCCTTAGTAAGAACCCTGCACATCACTCCCGTGCAAAACACATAGATATTAGGCATCACTTTCTTAGGGATCACACACTCAAAGAAGATATTATTCTTCAATTTATCGGAACACAAGATCAACTTGCTGATATTTTCACAAAATCTTTGCCTTCTAATAGATTTGAATATATTAAACAGAAGTTAGGAATGATAACCATAAGGTAATCCTTCTTAATTAACTTTCTGTTAAAAAATTCTCCTTACAGTAATAAACTCCTTTTCATAGGGGGAGTACATTTGATTGTTAGTTTAACAAAGTTTTTCAAAAACTGTTTTCAAACTTTTCGGAATTAAAATTCCGGAATGGAATTTTCAGAACTAAAATTTCCAGAATGGATATGTTCATATAGAAGACTTCTGGAATCAAAGACTTCGTATTGAACACTTCCGGAATGGAAAATTTCGTACTGGTATTTTCATAACGGGATTTTCGTACCGAATCTTCCATAATAAGTTTTTTGTTTTCAAAATTTTGTAATGAAATTTTCGTACTGAGTTTTCCGTACTGAGTCTGTTTTTCGTAGTGAGTTTTCTGAATTTTTTTCTTTTCATAAAAAAGTTTTTTTTGTTTTCGTAAGAATATTACCCATTACGAATAATCCTCTTAAGCCAATCCGAAAGGTATGATTACCTTACTCAAGTTTTCATAGTCATATTTTACTTTCTGGCATTTTCTTATTTTTTGTTTTTGGATTATAATTTTCTTAATTCTTTGTTTTAATAAAAACCTCAAAAAGATTGGATTCAAAAGAATTGGTTTTCGACCGTCAGATCTGATCTCAGCTTATCACAATCGTTCGATCAACCGTGGAAGTTGAACCGTCATTTCATTGCCTATATAAAGGGGACCCAAATACTTGTCCCACATCGATTTCAAGCTCCAGCGTCCCAAAGCTCTGCCTCTCTATTTTAAGGCCGTTCCGAACTTCAGATTTATCTGTTCCGAACTTCTCAGAGGTCATCAGATCTGAATGTCTGTCGAGTTAGCTTCTCAAGAAATGTCATCCTCTAAGCCTATTTCACAATGGTTAGTTTACAGAGAAAGGCTAGTCCATCCAGATTTATTCAAAAACTATGATTCTCTTATTTCGAAGAACATTAAGTTGAATGGGTGGGAAGATATTGCTGTGTCGAAACCGGGGAATCAAGATGATGTTTTTTCGGAGTTACTTATTGAGTTCTATGAAACAGTTTCCTTATTTCAGGAAGATAATAGGGAGAAATTTTCTTTTAAGTCTTATGGAAAGACTTATAAGCTTTCTTATACCAAGGCAGCAAGCTTGGTAGGGCTGACCTATGAAGGAGAAGCAGAGTTCATATCTCATGTGTTGCCAGATTCTAAGGGTAGCTTCGACAAGGAAAAAGTCTTGAAAAGTATCGGACTCTTAGATGACAAAGCTCCTAATATTGCTAGTTTGCCTACAAATTTCCGGATTCTAGAGTTGTGGGTACAAGGTCTTATCGTACCGAGGAAAGGTGATAAAGACAGCCTGAAGAAGAGTGAGATCTATATCTAAGATTTCCTGATAAATCTAAGGAAGTTTAACTTCATGAGGCACATTCTTATAACCATTGAGAATCTTAAGAAAGGAAATCTCAGAGCCCAGATCGTAATGTACCCAGCAATTTTATCAAAGTTGATAGTTCGGTGCCTTGAGTCCTTCAAGGAAGCTTGCAGATCTAAGCCAAGGGTTTGCAAAATTTTGTTGGTCAGTGATGATACCCTTAAGAGGATGGATGTGGCTTTCAACAAGGAGACTTGTGAGTTCTTCGATTTACCTAATCAAGAAGAAGTGGCTCCGAAGGCTGCTGAATCGGAATCATCTAATCTAGTAAAGAAAATAAAGTTGAAATAAGTTGCAGCTGAAGTACAGGATCCTAAATCTAAGGAAGTTCAAACCGCACCTCCCAAACCAAAGAAGAAGAAGGCCTTTCCTGATGAGGTTATTGTGAAGTGGAGAGCAGATAAAGAGAAAAGAAAAGAAGGGGATCTGCAGTTCGGATTGGACCCTGCGGAGGCTAAGGCCTTGAAGGAGAGAACTGCTGATGAGATTGAAAAAAAAGTAAAGGAAAAGAAGCTCAAGAAGAATATGTCAGAAGCTGAGGCAGTCCAAGCTTTGTTAAAATTTAATGAAATAGTATCCGGAAGCATTCCAGTTCCGAGATCTTTCTCCTTGGAATTTCTACCTGAGACTCCAGGAAGAAACCTTGATTTTCCGGAAGAGATTACAGCTGAACATGTTGAGAAACTCGAGCAGATTCAACAAGTGGAAGAGGAAGAAGTAGTTGCTGAAGGAAGTGGTGAAACAGGAGATTTATTGAAAGAAGTAGATGATTATAAGGGGTCACCTTCGGAACACCTGTCACTCCGAACTTCAGAGGCTGAATCCTCTAAGTTAGTAACCCCAGAGAAGGATAAGAATGAGGAAGATGTTGTTCAAAAAGTTGTTGATGATATTATTCAAGTATCTACTAGCGAGCAGAAAACTCCAGATCAAGAATCGATTCCGAAAACAGACAAGGGAAAGCAAATTCTTGCTGATACTCTGAGTTCAGTGGTGGTGAAGAGAAAGGAAGTTGGTAGTTCTTCAAAGAGGAAGCTTGACCTTATTGAGGAAGAAAATTCTCCAAGAAAAGTTTTGGATTCGGAGTCATCTTCGGTGGGGCATGACTTTGTTGTCCAGTCTTTGAAGAAGTTGGTGGGAACCATTCCGACCTTCTCAAGTATTGACTCAAGATGCCAGATGCTCCAACATGCTTTAAATCAGAAATCAGACTCCGTATCTATGGTTATGGACAAGTGCGTTGAGATTGAGGCTTAGTTCAAAACCTTCTTTGTTGGCTACGAAGCTCATAGAAAATCTTGCAATAAGATGACAAACTGGTCGAAGAAAACTGTAGAAGAGATGAGGCTATTCGACGAATTTCAAGACAATGTTATGTTGAGTCAATAAGGTTTTCCTTATGACTTTTCCATTACTTCTTGTTTTGAAAATCACAAACACCTTATCTTTAAGGAAAATCGCTTTTATAAGGAAAAATGCTTTCTTAAGGAAAATCGCTTTTATAAGGAAAAATGCTTTCTTAAGAAAAATCGCTTTTATAAGAAAAATTATCCTTATCATATTTTCATTCATATTTTTCTTAAGTATGAGTTTCAGATTCATTTTCTCGGAATCATTGAAACTTTGATATAAAGCATTCTGTTTTAGGATTCAGATTCTGGACAAGAACTATAAGAAAGTTTCATTCCTAATTCCGGATATGAATTCTGACAAAGTTCTATTCCAGATTCAGAATACGAATTCTGAAGAAGAATTCTCATTACGAATTCTAAATGAAGAAATCCTATTCCGAATTCTCATTACGAATTCCAATGAAGAATTCGCATTACGAACTCTAATGAAGAAATCTCATTCCAAATTCTTATTACGAATTCCAGTGAAGAATTCTCATTACGAATTCTGATGATGAATTCTCGTTATGATTTCTCATGACGAATTCCTATTCCGAATTCTCATTCCGAATTCACCTATTAAACAGAATCTGATTATCACTGTTTTATACACTCTGAATTTATTCACTCCGAACTTTCACTCCGAAGTTTCTATTCTGAACCTTTATGTTAGAGTTTAAAACGATGTCATACATTCTGTTACACTCACTTTGTTATAAAACAATGTCGTCCATTTTGTTATAAACTAACCGTTGTCTAAGTGACACGTATACAGGTCCCTCCGAACTTTAAGGAAAATATGACCGTTGGAGAGGAGCCGACCTTACCTATAAATAGGAGCTCATTTGAAAAACTGAAAATGGATGGATGGATGAACAATTTGGATTTTGTGCATACATGCTGTTGAAGTGATTTCTAGAGAGAGAGTCTCTTATTAACTCTCAAAGCTTCGTGCGACTCCGAATGTTGGTGATTACATTCGAGGGCTTCCGGGGATAGGAAGACAGAGGTGCCGACTACCTTAAAGTTCGAGGGCTTCCTTGCTGAGGAAGACAGAGGTTGCCAACTACCTTGAAGTTGAGGGCTTGCGGGGATAGCAAGACAGAGACTCCGATCTTCGTATCGAGGGCTTACCCTGGTGTGGGTAAGACGGACTTGCTTGATAGTATAAATCAAGGGACCTTTATCCAAGGTTGTTGGATACCCTTCTCTTTGGGTTAAAAGACTTATATCTTGTTACTAGTAGTTTTACTACTTGTTTTTATTCCGCTGCATTTTGTATCTTAAGGAAAGTATAACTTTCTTATACTTCCTTATTTACTCTGATTCATTTAGATTCTATAAGCTTTAAGGTAGAATCTCATATTGTAACTTTTGTTAAGTTTCAATTTCCGGAACCATATTTCCGGAACCTACTTTTGGATTCTCTTTCCAAGTTTTGTTCGGTGTTAGAGGTGTTGTGAATTTACTTAGTTTAACTTTGTTAAACTTAGTCCTTTCCTTTTCTTAAGGAAACTTTAGTTATTCATAACTAACTTTAAAGGTTCCAAAGGAATTTTTTAAAGTATACAATTCACCCCCCCTCTTGTATATTGAGCATCTCATATTATATTTTGATCCTACAATTGGTATCAAAGGTTGGAAACCTCTTACTCTATACCATTCTTACATTTGGTATCAGAGGCAAGGTTACTGAAATACTTATACTCACATACAATTTTTTCTTGCTCAACTTTTTCATTCCGAACTGTGTCATTCCGATTTATTCATTCCGAATTTTTCCCATTCCGAACTTTTTGATTACGAATCTTTGCTACTAACAAGTTTCGTGTGCAAAGTTATTATTGAGTATGGCAGGAATTAATGTTGGTTCGATTGACAATCTAAATCCTACAAGACCACCTATCTTTGATGGTAATGATTATGAATACTGGAGAGATCGTATGAAGACTTTTGTTATCAATACTGGTGTAGATAATTTTGTCATGCTTACTGGTGACTATAAAATTCCTGACAAGGAAGTCAGAACCTTTACTAACCAGGAAAAGCAAGAATATCAACTCAACTATAAGGTACGCAATACTTTACTATGTTCAATGACCAGAAATATATATAGCCAAATTTCTTCTTGTGAAGCAGCTAACTGTATATGGAAGAAGTTAGAGGTTACACACTTTGGGACTTCTAAAGTGATTGAGACTAGAAGAGCTATGCTTAGAGCTGAATATCATGACTTCAATTTTCCTTATGGAGAACCCATCTGTAAAGTTCAACAAAGGTTTATGACTATTGTCAACAGTCTGCAGTCTATGGGAGAAAAAGGTTTAGATGATGAAGCTCTTGTGGACAAGATAATTGATATTATGCCCAATGAGTGGGAATCCAAGAGAACAGCAATAGATGAGAACAGGAATGTTACACAAATTACTCTTGATGAATTATTTGGAACTCTTCTACAACATGAAACTAGAATGAAGAGAGATGCTGACAACATCAAGAAGAAGAATGGAAATGGTACTGTTGCTTTTACTTCAACTTCAAATGAGATGAAAGCTAAGACTCCAGAAAGAGTTACTAGATCCAAATCTAAGAAAGTCATTTTCCAATCCGAATCTAGTGAGAGTGAAGTTTCAGAAAATGAATTAGCCAATCTTGCTCGAAGAATGAACAAGATAGCTGGGCAGAGAAACTTTCAATCCAAGTATAAGAAGAAGGATAGGAAAGACAAGAAAGATGGAGAAGTTACTTGTTACGAATGTAAAAGAGCTGGACATATTAGACCAGATTGCCCTATGCTCAGAAAGAAAGAAAGGAAGGAAAGACATTCAGACAGAAACAGGAAGAAGTATTATAAAGCTAAAGCTAAGAAAGTTCTGAAAGCTAATGACACTTGGAGTGCCAGTGGTGGTGACTCTTCAGACGAATCTTCTGACTATGAATCTTCAGGACAGAAGAATCTTGGTCTTATAGCCAGATTACCTATTGATAATCATTGTCTTATGGCTAAGGTACGAAATGCTGAATCATTGACCAATGTTTCTTTAAATTCTAATGATAGTAAGTATTATAACTCTTCTGATGAAGAATCATCTTCTGATGAGGAAAATACTTTACCTACTTTTGAAGAAGTCTCTAGGTTTGCTGAACTTCTTGAGATTGAAAATTCCAAACTCAACAAGAAACTTGATAAGGCGAACTCTAGAAATTCTATTCTTACTAAAGAGATATCAGATCTTTCTAAAGATCTTGAGAAGAAAAATGATGATTTTGAAAATATTTCAAAAAATCTTGAGGAAGTAAGTTCTGAGAAGAACAAACTTTCTAAAGAATTAGAAAAAGTAATTTCTAAGAAAAATGTTTTCGAGCCTAACTCTAGTTCTAAAACTAATGATTTTGAGGATAAAAACTTGGTTGTAAAACTCAAGTCCGAAATTTTTTTCTTAAAAAAGTGTTTATCAAACTTTACCCATGGTAAGGAAAATTTTGATAAAATGTATTCTCAAATACGACCTTTAAGAAATAAATCCGGATTTGGTTATACCCATGCAAAACCAGTTTTCAGTAACAATTATTTTGTTCCTCAAAGTGCCCCATTTTTCACTAAGTGTCAATGTGGTGGTCACTGGGCAAAAAGTTGTTCCTTAAACAAAACCCAATCCTTAGGTTTTCATAAAGCTTATTTTTCTAAGAAAATGTGGGTTCCTAAAATTTTATTGTCTGGAAATCTCGGATCCAAACAAGTTTGGATTCCGAAAGTCTAATTCTCTTCTTGATTTCAGGATAATAAAGAAAGTACCAGCAACAATACATGGTACATGGATAGTGGATGTTCCCGGCACATGACTGGTAACAAATTTTTTTTTGAAAAGATTATCAAAACGAAAGGAGGAAAGGTAACTTTCGGAGACAATGATAAGGGAGAGATTGTTGGTATTGGTAATATAGTTCTTTTAGGTAAAACTTTGATTTCAAATGTTCTTTTTGTTAAAGGTCTTAAGCACAACCTCATTAGCATAAGTCAGTTATGTGATGAAGGTTACCTTGTGAATTTTAGGAATGATAATTGCTTAGTTCACAATTCCAAGGAAGAATTTATTCTCTCAGCCAATAGGCAAGAGAATGTTTACACCTTAAACTTAGAAGACCTAAGAAGCCAAGATTTACCTTGCCTAAGTGCAATGGAAGATCACTCTTGGTTATGGCATAGAAGATTAGGACACTGTAATCTTAGAAACCTATGTAAACTCTCTAAGAAGAAACTTGTTAAGGATCTACCGGAGCTTAGATTTGATTCTTCTAAAGTTTGTGATCCTTGTCAATATGGCAAGCAACATAAATCTAGTTTTAAGTCAATCAGTGAAGTCTCAACAACCGATGCATTACAGTTGGTGCACATGGATCTTTTTGGTCCAACACAAACTGGAAGCATTGGAGGCAAATACTATGTGTTTGTTCTAGTTGATGATTACACTAGATTTACTTGGGTTTATTTTCTAGCAAGGAAATCTGAAGCTTTTTCTTATTTCAAAAGTTTTAGAGCTCAAGTTAAGAATGAGAAAAACCTTCCATTGAAAACTATTCATAGTGATCATGGAGGAGAATTTCAAAATTCAGATTTTGAAACTTTTTGTAGTAAGAAAGGTATTACTCACAACTTTTCAGCACCTAGAACTCCTCAACAGAATGGTGTAGTTGAAAGAAGAAATAGAATTCTTCAAGAAATAACTAGAACCATGTTGAGTGAATATTCTATTGCTAGACATTTCTGGGCTGAAGCTGTAAGTACTGCTTGTTATACTATAAATCGAGTTTTGATTAGACCTTTTCTTAATAAAACTCCTTATGAGTTATGGAATGGTAGAAAACCAAGACTTTCCTACTTCAAGGTTTTTGGTTGCAAAGTATTTATTTTGAATACTAAAGATAACTTACATAAATTCGCACCAAAATCAGATGAAGGGATTTTCTTAGGTTATTCCACAACCTCTAAGGCTTATAGAGTTTTTAATAAAAATACTTGTACTGTTGAGGAAACAGTACATGTAAAATTTGATGAGTCAGATCCTTTTGTTTTTAAAATCTCCCAACCTACATCTTCGGATGTGTTTTCAAAAACTGATTGTCAACCTTTGATAGAAGAATCTTCTGATAAGGAAATTGTTCTAGAAGATACTTCTGAAACATTTACCCCAGAAGACTTTCTACCCTATGTTGATGAACAGGTTTTACAAAACCCAAATCAGGTGTTTCTTAAGAATCATCCCAGTGATAGTATCATTGGTGATGTAAATCAACCTGTAAGGACTAGAAGTTCCTTAAGAAATGAAGTAGAACATCTAGCATTTCTTTCCCAATTAGAGCCTAAAAGCACTAATGAAGCTTTAGGTGATGATGATTGGATCAAAGCAATGCAAGATGAACTAAATGAATTCGAAAGGAATAAAGTCTGGACCTTGATTGAGAGACCTAAGGAAACTTCTGTTATTGGAGTTAAATGGGTTTTCAGAAATAAATGTGATGAAAATGGAGTCATTGTTAGAAATAAAGCTAGACTTGTTGCTAAAGGCTATAATCAGCAAGAAGGAATAGACTATGAAGAAACCTATGCTCCAGTAGATAGACTTGAATCTATCCGTATTCTACTTGCCTTTGCAGCATTCTTTAATTTCAAACTATTTCAAATGGATGTGAAATGTGCTTTTCTTAACGGTTATGTTCAAGAGGAAGTTTTTGTTGAACAACCTCCTGGCTTTGAAGATACAAAACATCCTGATCATGTTTTTAGACTTACCAAAGCTTTGTATGGCCTTAAACAAGCCCCACGAGCATGGTATGATAGACTTACTGGATTTTTGCTTCAAAATAACTATGTTAAGGGAAATGCATATCCAACCCTTTTTATAAAGAAAGATAAGAAAAATGTTTTGATTGTTCAAATTTATGTTGATGACATTATATTTGGTTCAACTCAGCAATCTTTGACTGACTCTTTTGCAAGTCTAATGAAATCTGAGTTTGAAATGAGTATGATGGGTGAGTTAACATTTTTCCTTGGTTTTCAAATTTCTCAAAAACCAGAAGGAACTTACATATCTCAACATAAGTATATTAAAGATCTTCTTAAAAAGTATGGGTATGACAACACTAAGAGTATAAGTACTCCCATTGGTACCTCAAATTCTTTAGATCTTGATGAAGCTGGGAAACCAGTAGATCAAACATCTTTTAGAGGTATGATTGGAAGTCTACTTTACTTAACAGCTAGTCGACCAGACTTAATGTTTTCAGTATGCTTATGTGCAAGATATCAATCCAATCCTAAGGAATCTCACTTAAAGGCAGTAAAAAGAATTTTTCGCTACCTTAAGGGAACCATGGATCTAGGATTATTTTATACTTCTGGAAATGATTTTGTTCTAAAAAGCTTTTCTGATGCTGACTTTGGTGGATGTAGAATGGATAGGAAAAGTACATCTGGAACTTGTCATTTCTTAGGAGATTCATTAGTTTCTTGGTCCTGCAAGAAGCAACATTCTGTTGCACTCTCCACTGCTGAAGCTGAATATGTAGCAGCTGGAAGTTGTTGTGCACAAGTGTTGTGGATGCAACACACACTCACAGACTATGGCTTAAGTTTTACCAAAACTCAAATTTTTTGTGATAACACAAGTGCCATTGCCCTAAGTAAAAACCCTGCACATCACTCCCGTGCAAAACACATAGATATTAGGCATCACTTTCTTAGGGATCACACACTTAAAGGAGATATTATTCTTCAGTTTATCGGAACGCAAGATCAACTTGCTGATATTTTCACAAAATCTTTGCCTTCTGATAGATTTGAATATATCAAACAGAAGTTAGGAATGATAACCGTAAGGTAATCTTTCTTAATTAACTTTTTGTTGAAAAAGTCTCCTTACAGTAATAAACTCTTTTTCATAGGGGGAGTACATTTGATTGTTTGTTTAAAAGTTTTTCAAAATTTGTTCTCAAACTTTTCGGAACGAATATTTCCGGAATGGAACTTCCGGAACTACCATTTTCCAGAATGGATATTTTCGTACAGAATACTTCTGGAATGAAAGTATTCGTATTGAAAATTTCCGGAATGGACAACTTTCGTACTGGGATTTTCATAACCAGATTTTCGTACCAAGTTTTGCTTTTCATATTTACTTTTTCGTATTAACTTTTTCGTATTGAATTTTTCATATTGAGTTTTTCTTATTTAGTTTTTCGTATTGAGTTTTTCGTAGTAGTCTTTATATTACCCATTACGAATAACTTTCCTAAGCTAATCCGAAAAGTATGATTTTCTTACCGAAGTTTTCGTAATCATATTTTACTTGCTGGCAATTTCTTATAGTTTGTTTTCGGTTTTTGGATTTCTTGATTCTTTACTTTAATAAAAACCTCAAAAAGATCGGATTCAAGCTCTCAACCGTCAGATTTAATCTCAGATCATTCTAAACCGTTAGATCAACCGAGGAAGTTGAACCGTCATCCCAATGCCTATATAAAGGGGACCCTATTTTCTAGTCCCACATCGATCTCAAGATTTTGCGTGCCGAAGCTCTGACTCTCTGATTTAAGGCCATTCCGAACTTCAGTCTTCTCAATTCCGAACTTCTCAGAGATTTCAGATCCGAGTGTCTGCAGAGGTAGCTTCTCAAGAAATGTCTTCAACCAAGCCCATTTCTCAGTGGTTAGTCTACAGAGAAAGGTTAGTCCATCCGACTTTCTTCAGCAACTATGATTCTATCATTTCAAAGAATATCAATTTGAATGGCTGGGAAGATGTTGCAGTATCAAAAACCGGCAACCAAGATGAAGTCTACTCAGATTTGCTTGTTGAGTTTTATGACTCAGTCGCTTTCTTCGAGGAAGATAATAGAGAGAAGTTTTCCTTCAAATCGTATGGCAAGACATATAAACTTTCTCACACCAAGGCTACAAGCTTGGTAGGGCTATCCTATGAAGGAGAAGCCGAGTTTATTTCACACGTATTGCCAGATTCTTTGGGTAGTTTCAACAAGGAGAAAGCCTTAGAAACTCTCGGATTGGATGATGACAAGGCTCCGAAAATAGCAAGCCTATCTACAAACTTCCGGATGCTGGAGTTATGGGTGCAAGGGCTTATTGTACCAAGAAAAGGAGATAAGGACAGCTTGAAGAAGAGTGAGATATATATCTTAGATTTCCTGATAAATCTAAGAAAGTTCAACTTGATGAAGCATATTCTTCTTAACATTGAAAATCTGAAGAAGGGAAATCTCAGAGCACAGATTGTGATGTACCCAGCAATATTATCAAAGCTCATAGTTCGGTGCCTAGAATCTTTCAAGTTTGCTTGTAGTTCAAAACCAAGGGTGTGCAAGATCATGCTAGTTAGCAATGCCACTCTTAAGAGAATGAATGTAGCTTTCGACAAGAAGTCCAGAATGTTTATTGATCTACCTCCTCAAGAAGAAGTGGCTCCGAAAGTTGCTGATCCGGAATCATCTCAGCCGGTAAGGAAGAGGAAGCTAAAAGAAGTGGTAGTCGAAGCTGAGGAAACCAAGTCTAAGGAAGTCCTTTCCGCACCTCCTAAGCCTAAGAAGAAGAAAACCTATACTGATGAGGTTGCAGCAAAGTGGAGAGCTGATAAAGAGAAGAGGAAAGAAGGGGATCCGCAGTTCGGATTGGATCCTGCAGAGGCTAAAGCTCTGAAAGAGAAGGCCGCTGATGAGCTTGAGAAGCAAGCAAAGGAGAAGAAGCTGAAGAAGAAAATGTCAGAAGCCGAGGCTGTGCAAGCTTTGTTGAAGTTCAACGAAATGGTTTCAGCAACCATTCCCATTCCGAGATCTTTCTCTCTGGAATCTCTACCTGAGACTCCAGGAAGAAATCTGGTTGCTCCAGAAGAAAATGTTGCTAAGAATTCAGAGGAAGTAGAGCAAGTGGAACAAGTTGAAGAAGTTGCTGAAGGAAGTGGTGAGATAGGAGATGTGCTCAAACAAGTAGATGAATACAAAGGAACTCCTTCGGAACACCTGTTGCTCCGAACATCTGAAGCTCAATCTTCGAAGCTTGTTACTCCTGAATTAGAAGAAGAGAAAGGGGAAGAAGAAGTTTCCTATCATGGACAAGAAGAACAACTTTTACATGATATTGCTCAGATGGGAAACGTAGAGGTTGGTGCTCAAGAAGTTGCTGATGAGGAAGATTTGGTTGTTCAAGTTTCTGACAGTGAAAAGAAAACTCCGGAACAGGATTCTATTCCGGAAAAAGATAAGGGAAAGAAAGTTCTTACTGAGACTCCGAGCTCAGTAGTAAGAAAGAAGAAGGAAGCTGGTAGTTCTTCTAAGAGGAAGTTTGAGCTTATTGAGGAAGAAAATTCTCCTAGCAAGATTTCAGATTCGGAGTCATCCTCGTTGGGGCATGACTTTGTTGTTCAGTCCTTAAAGAAGTTGGTGGGAACCATTCCGACCTTCTCAAGTATTGATTCACGTTGCCAGATGCTCCAACATGCGTTGAATCTGAAAACAGACTCCGTTTCTATGGTTATGGATAAGTGTGTTGAGATAGAAGCACAGTTCAAAAATTTCTTTATTGGTTACGAAGCACATAAAAGATCATGCAAGAGGATGAAAAGTTGGTCCAAGAAAACTATGGAAGAGATGAGGCTTTTTGTTGAGTTTCAGGATAATGTTAAGGATGCATTTGAAACCGAGGACAAGAAGTTTCATGAGCTGACTGCATCATTCGAAGAGAAATTGACAGAGGAAAAGAACTTTCGGATTCAGGAAGTGAGAGATTTGAATGGAAAGCTCAACTCCGTTAATCAAAGTTGGAAATATGAAAGGGATTATCGGATCGATTTTGAAGAAAGGATGAAGGCTCAGGAAGAGAAGATGAAAGCTCAGGAAGAAAAGTTGAAGGCTCAGGAAGAAATAATTGTAGCTCAGTCAGCAAGAATAGTCGTCTTAGAAAAGCAAGCTGAAGAAGATCATAAGGACCTCAAGAAGATCAAGACTATTCTTAAGGGGCTTATGTCGAAGGAGAAAGATCCGAAATGACCAATCCGATCTTTTTGTTGTAATTATTTTGTTGCTGACATTTCAAATTTTAATGAAAGTCGTACTTGTTGTTTCTTTTGTTGTCATTACTAATATCTCAGGTACTTTGTTATTTTTTCCATTCCCTCCAATTCTTTTTGAAAATCACAAAGGGGGAGAAGGAAAAGATCCTTAAGAAAAAGAGGAACTCTAATAAGAGTTTATCAAAGGGGGAGAAAAAAAATACCCAAGGAAAAAGAACTCTAATAAGAGTTTGTTTAAGGGGGAGTTTTTCTTAAAGAAACATCACTCCAGAAATATGAATACGATCCTTAGAGTTTCAAAGCCTAAGGGGGAGTTAGTCGTATTCATCTATATCCTTAAACCAAGGGAGATAAGCTTTAATGTGTTTCTTTCTTCTTAGAATAGCTTTTTCGTAAGGATGTTTGTGCTTTCCAAAAAGGGGGAGATTGTTGAGTCAATAAGGTTTTCCTTATGACTTTTCCATTCCTTCTTGTTTTGAAAATCACAAACACCTTATCTTTAAGGAAAATCGCTTTTATAAGGAAAAATGCTTTCTTAAGGAAAATCGCTTTTATAAGGAAAAATCCTTTCTTAAGGAAAATCGCTTTTATAAGAAAAATTATCCTTATCATATTTTCATTCATATTTTTCTTAAGTATGAGTTTCGGATTCATTTTCTCGGAATCATTGAAACTTTGATATAAAGCATTCTGTTTTAGGATTCGGATTCTGGACAAGAACTATAAGAAAGTTTCATTCCTAATTCCGGATATGAATTCTGACAAAGTTCTATTCCAGATTCAGAATACGAATTCTGAAGAAGAATTCTCATTACGAATTCTAAATGAAGAAATCCTATTCCGAATTCTCATTACGAATTCCAATGAAGAATTCCCATTACGAACTCTAATGAAGAAATCTCATTCCGAATTCTTATTACGAATTCCAGTGAAGAATTCTCATTACGAATTCTGATGATGAATTCTCGTTACGATTTCTCATGACGAATTCTTATTCCGAATTCTCATTCCGAATTCACCTATTAAACAGAATCTGATTATCACTGTTTTATACACTCTGAATTTATTCACTCCAAACTTTCACTCCGAAGTTTCTATTCCGAACCTTTATGTTAGAGTTTAAAACTATGTCGTACATTCTGTTACACTCACTTTTTTATAAAACGATGTCGTCCATTTTGTTATAAACTAACCGTTGTCTAAGTGACACGTGTACAGGTCCCTCCGAACTTTAAGAAAAATATGACCGTTGGAGAGGAGCCGACCTTACCTATAAATAGGAGCTCATTTGAAAAACTGAAAATGGATGGATGGATGAACAATTTGGATTTTGTGCATACATGCTGTTGAAGTGATTTCTAGAGAGAGAGTCTCTTATTAACTCTCAAAGCTTCGTGCGACTCCGAATGTTGGTGATTACATTCGAGGGCTTCCGGGGATAGGAAGACAGAGGTGCCGACTACCTTAAAGTTCGAGGGCTTCCTTGCTGAGGAAGACAGAGGTTGCCAACTACCTTGAAGTTGAGGGCTTGCGGGGATAGCAAGACAGAGACTCCGATCTTCGTATCGAGGGCTTACCCTGGTGTGGGTAAGACGGACTTGCTTGATAGTATAAATCAAGGGACCTTTATCCAAGGTTGTTGGATACCCTTCTCTTTGGGTTAAAAGACTTATATCTTGTTACTAGTAGTTTTACTACTTGTTTTTATTCCGCTGCATTTTGTATCTTAAGGAAAGTATAACTTTCTTATACTTCCTTATTTACTCTGATTCATTTAGATTCTATACGCTTTAAGGTAGAATCTCATATTGTAACTTTTGTTAAGTTTCAATTTCCGGAACCATATTTCCGGAACCTACTTTTGGATTCTCTTTCCAAGTTTTGTTCGGTGTTAGAGGTGTTGTGAATTTACTTAGTTTAACTTTGTTAAACTTAGTCCTTTCCTTTTCTTAAGGAAAATTTAGTTATTCATAACTAACTTTAAAGGTTCCAAAGGAATTTTTTAAAGTATACAATTCACCCCCCCTCTTGTATATTGAGCATCTCATATTATATTTCGATCCTACAATTGGTATCAAAGGTTAGAAACCTCTTACTCTATACCATTCTTACATGTTAAAGATGCTTTTGAGACTGAGGACAGGAAGATAAATGAGCTGACTTCTTCCTTTGAAGAGAAGCTAACAGATGAAAAGAACTTTCGGATTCAAGAAGTCAGAGATCTGAATGGGAAGCTAAATTCTGTCTCTCAAAACTGGAAATTTAAAAGGGATCATCGCATCGAGTTTGAACAGAAGATGAAGGCTCAGGAAGAAAAGTTCAAGGCTCAGGAAGAAAAGATCAAAGCTCAGGAAGAAAAGCTGAAAACCCAGGAAGAAAAGATTGAAGCTCAATCTGCAAGAATAGTGGTCTTAGAGATGCAAGATGAAGAAGATCATAAAGACCTAAAGAAGATCAAGACTATTCTTAAGGGGATTATTTCGAAGGAAAAAGATCTGAAATAGCTAAATCCGATCTTTTTGTTGTATCTAATTTTCTTTGTTGCCGAGATTTCAAACGTAATGAAATTTGTGCTTGTCGTTTCTTTTGTTTTTTTAACTAATGTTTTAGGTACTTTGTTATTTTTTTCCATTCCCTCGAATTCTTTTTGAAAATCACAAAGGGGGAGAAGGAAAAGATACTTAAGAAAAATAACTCTAATAAGAGTTTATCTAAGGGAGAGTTTCTCATTAAAGAAGACCTTCTTATTAGTAATAAAATGTAACTCCAGAAATCTAGAATACGATCCTTAGAGTTTCAAAGCCTAAGGGGGAGTTAGTCGTATTCATCAATATTCTTAAAGCAAAGGGAGATAAGCCTTAATGTTTTTTTCTTTATTCTTAGAATTTCTTTTTCGTAAGGATGTTTGTGCTTTCCAAAAAGGGGGAGATTGTTGAGTCAATAAGGTTTTCCTTATGAATTTTCCATTCCTTCTTGTTTTGAAAATCACAAACACCTTATCTTTAAGGAAAATTGCTTTTATAAGGAAAACTGCTTTTATAAGGAAAATTGCTTTTATAAGGAAAATCGCTTTTATAAGAAAAATTATCCTTATCATATTTTCATCCATATTTTTCTTAAGTATAAGATTCGGATTCATTCCTATATTCTCGGAATTGTTTGAAACTTTGATATGAGGTATTCTATTTTTAGGATCTGAATTCTGGACCAGAACTATAATAAAGTTTCACTCCGAAATCCAGATGAGAAATGTAATAAAGTTTCATTCCGAACTCCGGATACAAACTCTAATTAAGTTCTACATCAGATTCAGGATGCGAATCCTTATGAAGTTTGACAACGAATTTTGATAATGAATTATCATTACGAATTCTGATAATTAATTCTCATTACGAATTCTGATGACGATTTCTCATTACGAATTCTGATGATGAATTCTCATAACGAATTCTGATGACGAATTCTCTTTCCGAATTCTAATTCCAAATTCACCTATTAGATAGAACCTGATTATCTTTGTTTTATGCACTCCAAATTTATTTAGACTCCGAAAATTATTTTGGTTAGACTCAGAACTTTCATTTTTCTTATGCCTTTATATTTTGACTACTCTTTAATTATTTTCCTTACACTCCGAACCTTGACTCCGAAGCTTTCATTCCGGACTTTTGAGTTAGAATTAAAATGATGTTTTACATTCTGTTACACTTGTTTTGTTATAAAACGATGTCGTCCATTCTGTTTTAAACTAACCGTTGGCTAAATGACACGTGTACAGGTCCCTCCGATTTTTAAGGAAAATATGACCGTTGGGAAGGAGGCTGACCTTACCTATAAATAGGAGCTCATTTGAAAGAGATCAGTGCTGAAAGGCTGACTGATCTTCGACTCATGTGATTACATGCTTGAATTGATTTCTAGAGAGAGAGGCTCTTATTAACTCTCAACGCTTCGTGCGACTCCGAATGTTGGTGATTACATTCGAGGGATTCCTGGGATAGGAAGACAGAGGTGCCGACT
Organism: Viscum album; assembly: GCA_963277665.1. NCBI lineage: Eukaryota > Viridiplantae > Streptophyta > Magnoliopsida > Santalales > Viscaceae > Viscum > Viscum album. Next base: position 136,110,641 of record OY728155.1, on the reverse strand, counting down.
ACCTTGAAGTTCGAGGGATTCCTTGCTGAGGAAGACAGAGGTTTCCAACTACCTTGAAGTTGAGGGCTTGCGGGGATAGCAAGACAGAGACACTCCGATCTTCATATCGAGGTCTTAACCTAGTGTGGGTAAGACAGACTTTCTTGAAAGTATAAATCAAGGGACCTTTATCCAAGGTTGTTGGATACCCTTCTCTTTGGGTTAAAAGACTATTATCTTGTTACTTGTAGTTCTATTACGTGTTTATATTCCGCTGCATTTTGTATTATAAGGAAAGTATAACTTTCTTATACTTCCTTATTTGTACTCTGTTCCATTTAGATTCTATACGCTTTAAGGTAGAATCTCATATTATAATCTTTTGATAAGTTTCAATTTCCAGAACCATATTTCCGGAACCCACGTTCGGAATCTCTTTCCAAGTTTTCATTTGGTATTAGAGGTGTTGTAAATTTGCTTAAGTTTAACTTTGTTAAACGTAGCCCTTTCCTTTACTCGAGGAAAACATAGTTATTTGTAACTAACTTTAAAGGTTCCAAAGGAATTTTTAAAGTATACAATTCACCCACCCTCTTGTATATTGAGAATCTACATCACTATTTCGATCCTACATATTTTTGGGAATATTTATATTTTAAAACCATTTCACATTTAGGTTGTGACAAATTATGGATATTTTTGGATAACGACACATTGTATGGGAAACCGTGCATAAATTTAGATCCAAATGCCTAATGGACCCCAAATTTGTAGAATAAACTAAAAACATACATATATACATATTTTTTAAAAAATATAACGTTATATTCATCTATATAAAATTTTAAATTGGTGATCTAACCTAAAGGGATGATTAGGAAGGCAAACAGTCCACCAACATGGGCTATAAATTCAACCCCTCTTCTAATTGAAAGAGGTTGAAACTTTTGAAAATACAAGGATATATTGGAAATAAAATAGTCTATCCAATTTGATTGATTACCTCCCAAGCTCATGTATATACTTTAGATACCATTAATCCATTCTTTCTTTTCATGTACATCTAGTTTTTTTTCAATTTTAATTATTTAAGGGAGCTGGTAATTTTAATTGATGATTAATTCACGTATCATTATCAAATCCCTTAATTATCACCCAAAATATATTTTTTAATATACATTATCTTAAAAAGATTTCATAAATACAAATAAAAAACTTTCTTCTTTCCCTTTCTTGTCTAATCAGAAGCATGTGTTTACCTCCATTACTTTGTATGTGTTCGGTGATTTTTTTTCTTCATCTCATTCCTTTTTTTATTCATTTACAAAATATTCATAATCATTAAAAAATTATTTCTAACCATCTTAGTAGATGTTAAAATATCTTATTGGATTGAGTTATAATTTAGGTATTTTATGTGATTGATAGCATTTTTTCAACAAATATTCTTTAGGTTAACATTACAATTGTAAAAATTAGAATTCTAGGGATTAATGATACATTTTGATGAATGTGTGGATTACACTGATTGTTGAAACCATAGATAAAGTACCATAAATAATTATTTATTAATATTAGAACACTACTAATGTAACATCCCAGGTAAATAAAGAATAAAGAATTTTCATATTTATTAATATTTACGAATTAAATATTAATTTTAATTAAAAGGGGTTTCTACGTTCGATAGCGTACTCGATACGCAATGATGAGTTTCTTTGAAAACTTACGTTGCACACAAGTAATAAAATAATATTATTTTAAATGTTAGTTAACAAGTAGCCGTTGTACTGGCGGGAATGGATAGAAATAACTAAAATATGATTAGATATGTTTTTAAATGTTTATACATTTACCCAATAAAAGATAAAGGCTTAAAATACGGAAAGAGTTCAATTTTAGGCATTTATACTCTAATTTTCATGAAAGGTCCACTTATCACCTTTTGACGGAGAACCGTCATTAAATATAGTTTTGATTGATCTTATAAATTCTATTGGACCAAATATAACTCTTCTTTAGAATCGGGACATCAAAATTTACTTTGTGTGAATTTTTGGTACCTTTCTGATAAAGTTCTTTTTTTAATGAATAGTGTAAAATGTTGTATTTTAATTCAAAACCTCTTTTTATTCTAATTTATTAATATGATTAGATTATATTTTGAATTGGTTTTAAAGTGAAATTAGAATATATTTTTACCATTTAATCCAATGGTGGTCATTGGAATCAATTTCACTTTGAAATTGGACTTAAACTGATGTCAATCTTTTGATACTTATTGTTTCACAAAAACACGCTATTTGTCATGACAGCGGGAATTAATTATTAAATTAATTAATTTGACTTATATGTTTTGAATTTTTTAAAACGGACTTCATTTTTGAATTCGGAATATCAAATATATCTTAGGGTGAATTTTTGGTAATTTTCTGAAAAACTTCAATTTTTGATGAATAGTGAAACCACTAAGTGGTAATCAAGCAAACTGATTTTTCAGTTAAATGAAAGTTTACCACTAATGTGTATTGAATTTTGAAAATCCGACATACATGGTTGTCATTAAGAAGTAAAATGTGGTTCAATGAGATTATAATAATTTTTTGGTGAATAGTAACTTTTTTTCATTAATCGCGATTAGAGGTAATTAGTGTAGTTTAAGGTAAAAATGATATTATAAGAATGTGAAAACACCATGAAACTTGTCCTACACCTATTGGGTGAGTCATGGCCGACCAAGACAAGCCATGGGCCAACTTTGGGACCCCATGAAGCCACTTTAGTTGGAAAATGACAATAATATATTTTTATTTAATGTTGAAATTAAATTGACACAAACATGAGTTGTTTTACTAAAACAATTTTTAAGTAGGGTTACACAAGTCCAAATTTTGATTATAAATAGTCATTGGAAATCTAAAAAGATTTCCTACATCATAGTAGTTTTTTATAATTTTTAGACATTAAATAAAATAAATTATTTATGACATAATAATGATGCAGCGATGACATCATTATTTGACGATTTAAATAAAATAGAAAGATAATGCAAAATCTATAAACTACACATGTCCAAAACTTATTGGATGAGTGGATTTCGAAGACTTATCACCTTATCCACGAATTATATCAATGTGGGACCTTTTAAAACCGAAACACATTTTCAAATAAAGTAATAATTCTTTACTTTCCAAAAGTGCCCCTCCTCCCCTCTTATAAAAGGCCCCCACCTCTACCTCATTTCACACACTTCTCAAGCCTTTGGCTCGGCAAACCCCTGCCCAATTACTCTCTCCACATCCCTCTCCTCATCCTAGAGGATTCCCTTTGGGCAGAATCCTTTCAAAGGAAGCCTTTAGGCTCAAATCAAAAGGGAGTTACACTTTTAAAGGTAATTCATTCTCTCTTGTTCATTTGTTTTATTTTGCTTCTCCAACCCTCTAAAATCTTTTTATTTACTTCTTTTGTAACAACACCAGTATCTTAAATATACTAGGATGTTGTTATAATATTTATTTGAGCTACACTCTCACACAACTACATCAAATGGTTAAAGAACATACGGTTTCCGTGGATGGCGAAATTCTGCCTCCCGAAACGATGATTGTTCAATACTCATTTAACACCTTCAAGGGTGGCCATTATGATGTCACTATTTTTATATATGATATATAATATGTTTATGTTTTCTTTAAGCTTCTGTATTTTTCATTTTTGGCATACCTTTATGGTTTCCATTATGGGTAAACACGATATCTTCATTTAAGGAAGTGCGGACTACCGCCCCCTAAAAGTGATGTGATTCGTTAACGCCATATGTGGGATGTGTAAAGGATGGATTTAAAGTTATTATATATGATGTTATACTGGAATTATAATATACCTCTATATCATTATTATTTATTTCCATTAAAGTATGAGATAGAAATGAAAGTAGCGTTCATGCGTACGTACGACTTACCGTCTCCATGAACGGTACCTTTCATTTCTTATCCCCAAATGTAATGTACTATTAAAAGTACATGTATATAATGGATATATATAATGAATAGTATATCTAAATGATGAATATAATTCTGGAATTAAAATATACATACCTCTCATTTATTTTTAATTCCATTAATATGACAAAGAAATGAAAGTAGCGTTCATGCGTACGTACGGCTTACCGTCTCCATGAACGGTGCATTTCATTTCTTACCTCTAAATGATTATGTAATATTATAAATACATGTATATGCTGGATATATATGATATATATGATATACAAATTAGTAATGTCATTCTGGATATAAATAACCTTTGACCACACGAACAACATGTAATTGTAAGAAGTCCACTTTCGACTTAAGAACCAAATATTGACAAAACAAACATTATTAACTTAAATGGTTACATAATGTTTATAACATGGAAATAAGTGATATAAAAGGAATAATGAACATTAAAAAGGTTCTTAAACAAGTATAAATTAACTCAAGTTTATTATTCAGGACGTTAAAGAACGATCGAGTCAAGTCGGACCCGAGGTAAGGGACTTCGTCTCAATCTCCTTTCATTGAGGCATATTTCATTTTATACACAACTTTATTTTATACGGTGTATAAACTCCTTTGACTTTTACTTTTATACAAAAGGAATCTTTTTCTACGAAGCGTTTTACTAAACGACAAAAAGGAATGTTTTTTTAACGTACGCGGTGACAACGACCTTTTCCGCCGCCGCGAGTATTATTTGGTCTTTGGCTTCCTCAACAAGCCGTAATGTTTTTAAAATAAAATAAATACCATATACTCTTTTATGTATTTTGGTATTGAAAATGGTTTTGATAAAGGATTCTATTATGTCAATATATTTATGATATATTGTGATTGAAATGTGGAAATGTTTTCATTCCTTTATATTGGTTTTATGTTTTATGATTTTATATTGGTACTTGGACATTTTAACGGGTGGTTACGTTATAAACCATATGACGGGTGGTGCCGTGAATACCAGGACGGGTGGTTACGTTATAACCTCCAATGCATTGGGTATGGAAGTCGGCCGTATGGCTATTCCATTAAGTATGTATGGAAATTGGCCGTATGGCTATTCCATTAAGTGATATGTGTGGAAGTCAACCGTATGGTTATTCCACTTAAGTATGTTTATGTCCCAAGTTACCTTTATATATTCTATGTGTTCTTTATATGGGTTTTATGGTAATCCTTTGGTTACAAAAAGGTAAGTAATGATACTTTATTCAGTGAAGAGTTTTTATTACTTCATAAAGGTGAAAATTATTACTTTGATAAAGTATACATGGTTTACTACTTGATTTTGATAAACTAACAATTTTCATTCTTTGTGTATCCCTTACTGATCTTTTTGTGCTCACCCCAAGTTTTTTTTTGAAATGTTTTTCACAGGACTTAATGTGGAATAGGGTCAAGGATGGGATCAAGGGAAAGTCATGCTTTATAAAACATGGAATTAGACATGTTTCTTTTTAAGAGTTTTTATTTATTTATTCTATGGAAACTTGGTAGAAGTGTCTACTTTGTAATCTTTTGAGATGTAATAGTTATGTTCTAATTCTCTAAAACTCTAAACCTGAAAAGATCCTCAATGTGAATTATTCATTTAATTCCATATTAAGTAAGGTTTAAGGCATGGGGCCTTATAGTTGGTATCAGAGGTCGGTTTAGACAACTTTAAGAGTTAGAAAAGTGTTAAATTATATTATGATTTAAATGATATAGCATTTACGGATTACCATGTTGCTTCGCCTAAGATATTTCTGTGTTCAGAATGGTTTTCCGCAGAGGAAACAAAGCAGCTATGTTGGGACGACATCAGGAGGAAGATAACCTTCCAAATCAGCAACCTAAGATGGTCGGAATCGGAACTGAATAGTTTGTTGCAGTGATGGAACAGTTGACTCAGGCTATAAATGGTGGTGGTATCCATGCACGAGATCAACCAGATCAACCGCAGAGGAACATGTCAGTGGTGGAACATTTCATGAGGCAACATCCCCCATCATTCAGAGGATCATCTGACCCTGTGCAAGCTGAAGGGTGGATTAAAGCACTGGAGAAAATTTTTGATGTCATGGGGTGTTCAGAACATCAAAAGGTTAGTCTTGCTGTTTGCCGTTTTGAAGGTGAAGCTGATCAGTGGTGGTCGATGGTGAAAAATATAAGGGATAGTGATGATATTGAGGATCTTCACTGGGACGAATTCAAAGGTATGTTTCTTGAGAAATATTTTCCTAAGGTGGTTCGTCTTAGGATGGAAAAACAGTTCCTAGAATTGAGGCAGGAGGATGATTCAGTGGCTGCTTATGAATAAAAGTTCACTCGATTGGCAAGGTATGCTCCAAACTTCATACGAGATCTTGATAGTAAAATAAACCATTTTTACTCAGGGTTAAAGCCAAAGTATCGAAGGGCTTTAGCTTCTCGTGAGTTCAAAAGTTATGAAAAACTTGTTCGATGTGCAGAGAAGGTGGAAATGGAGTTTGCCGATGATCAGGTGTTCTATGACAAACAACAGAATAAGAGGTCAAGTTGGCAGGCAATAGGGAAGAATTCATCAAAGAAGCAAGGAGGTAAGAAAACCAAATATCCATCCTGTGAGAAGTGTGGTAAAATGAATCCTGGAGAATTTTTATCCAAGTCTGGTAAGTGCTTTCGGTGTGGTAAGTCTGGTCATATTGCTCGTAACTGTAAGGAAGATGATCAAGCAGGAAATGAAAAGCCAACGGTAAGATGTTATAAGTGAAATGAGACGGGTCACTATGCAAATGAGTGTCCGACAAAGAGTTTGAGTGATGGGAAGCAGTTAGACTACAAGCAGAAAGGGGTGGTGAAATCCTTTGCAACAACTTCAGCATATGTTGGGCCATCGAATGAAGTGGTATCAGCTCCAGGGAGCTCAGTATTTTTTGAAGATTGACTTGAGGTCGGGGTACCATCAGTTGAAAGTAAAAGAAGCAGACGTTCTGAAGACGCCTTTCCGTACTAGATATGGCCATTATGGATTTGTAGTTATGCCTTTTGGGTTAACCAATGCACCTGCTGTATTCATGGACCTTCTGAATAAAATTTTCCATGAGTTCTTGGATAAGTTTGTGTTTGTGTTTTGAGGTTTGGGAAGAGGTTATGTGTGCCTTGTGATTCACAGTTGAAGAATGAGTTGTTATGTGAGGCTCATAGTTCCCCGTTTTCAGTTCATCCTGGCAGTACTAAGATGTACAGAGATCTGCGGGAGTATTACTGGTGGGATGGAATGAAAAGAGATATTGCTGATTTTACTGTGAAGTGTTTGACATGTCAACAGGTTAAAGCAGAGTGACAGTTACCGAAAGGGATGCTTCAGCCTTTACCAATGCCAGAGTGGAAATGGGAGAATATATCCATGTACTTTTTTGTGGGATTACCGAGGACATCTCGAGGTAATAATGCAATTTGGGTTATTGTTGATCGCTTGACTAAATCTGCTCTTTTCCTTGCTATACAAGATACTTTCTCTCTAGATCAACTTTCCCGTTTGTATCTTAAAGAGATAGTCAGGTTACATGGAGTTCCTCTCTCCATTGTATCGGATCGTGATCCCAGGTTTACTTCTAACTTTTGGAAAGGCCTTCAGAAGTCGTTGGGTACTGAATTAAATTTTAGTACAGCTTTTCATCCTCAATCAGATGGGCAGTCAGAACGAACAATCCAGACATTGGAGGATATGCTACGAGCTTGTTCTATGGATTATCAGGGAAGTTGGGACCAACATCTTTCTTTGGTTGAGTTTTCTTATAATAACAGTTTTCATTCTAATATACAGATGGCACCATTTGAGGCATTATATGGGAAGCGGTGTCGAACTCCAGCTTTTTGGGATGAAGTGGGTGAAAGGAAGTTGATGGGACCAGAATTGGTAGAAGAGATGACAGAAAAAGTTCAGCTGATTTAGAAACACATGAGAATAGCTCAGAGCAGGCAGAAGAGTTATGTGGATAACCGGAGGAAGGATCTATCTTTCGAGGTAGGTGATCATGTTTTTCTCAAGATTTCTCAATGGAAAAGTGTGATGAGATTTGGTAAGAAAGGAAAGCTGAGTCCAAGGTTTATTGGACCATATGAATTCTGGAGAAATTTGGATCAGTTGCATACCGGGTGGCTTTACCTCCGAGTTTATCTCAGGTACACAATGTTTTTCATGTTTCAATGTTGAGAAAGTATATGCCAGATCCATCTCATGTTTTGAGTCCAGAGGTAGTTCAGCTGGAAGAGAATCTATCTTATAAGGAACAACCGGTCCAGATTCTTGACCACATGGAGCAGGTGTTACAGAATAAGGTGATTCATCATGTAAAGGTTTTGTGAAAAAACCATGTGATTGAAGAGGCAACGTGGGAATCTGAAAATGCTATGAGGGATAAATACCCCCCACTTATTTTGATAAGTGAATAAAATTGCGAGGACGCAATTCCCAAAAGGGGGGAAGGATGTAAAATCCCAAGTAAATAAAGAATAAAGAATTTTCATATTTATTAATATTTACGAATTAAATATTAATTTTAATTAAAAGGGGTTTCTACGTTCGATAGCGTACTCGATACGCAACGATGAGTTTCTTTGAAAACTTACGTTGCACACAAGTAATAAAATAATATTATTTTAAATGTTAGTTAACAAGTAGCCGTTGTACTGGCGGGAATGGATAGAAATAACTAAAATATGATTAGATATGTTTTTAAATGTTTATACATTTACCCAATAAAAGATAAAGGCTTAAAATACGGAAAGAGTTCAATTTTAGGCATTTATACTCTAATTTTCACGAAAGGTCCACTTATCACCTTTTGACGGAGAACCGTCATTAAATATAGTTTTGATCGATCTTATAAATTCTATTGGACCAAATATAACTCTTCTTTAGAATCGGGACATCAAAATTTACTTTGTGTGAATTTTTGGTACCTTTCTGATAAAGTTCTTTTTTTAATGAATAGTGTAAAATGTTGTATTTTAATTCAAAACCTCTTTTTATTCTAATTTATTAATATGATTAGATTATATTTTGAATTGGTTTTAAAGTGAAATTAGAATATATTTTTACCATTTAATCCAATGGTGGTCATTGGAATCAATTTCACTTTGAAATTGGACTTAAACTGGTGTCAATCTTTTGATACTTATTGTTTCACAAAAACACGCTATTTGTCATGACAGCGGGAATTAATTATTAAATTAATTAATTTGACTTATATGTTTTGAATTTTGTAAAACGGACTTCATTTTTGAATTTGGAATATCAAATATAGCTTAGGGTGAATTTTTGGTAATTTTCTGAAAAACTTCAATTTTTGATGAATAGTGAAACCACTAAGTGGTAATCAAGCAAACTGATTTTTCAGTTAAATGAAAGTTTACCACAAATGTGTATTGAATTTTGAAAATCCGACATACATGGTTGTCATTAAGAAGTAAAATGTGGTTCAATGAGATTATAATAATTTTTTGGTGAATAGTAACTTTTTTTCATTAATCGTGATTAGAGGTAATTAGTGTAGTTTAAGGTAAAAATGATATTATAAGAATGTGAAAACACCATGACACTTGTCCTACACCTATTGGGTGAGTCATGGCCGACCAAGACAAGTCATGGGCCAACTTTGGGACCCCATGGAGCCACTTTAGTTGGAAAATGACAATAATATATTTTTATTTAATGTTAAAATTAAATTGACACAAACATGAGTTGTTTTACTAAAACAATTTTTAAGTAGGGTTACACAAGTACAAATTTTGATTATAAATAGTCATTGGAAAGATAAAAAGATTTCCTACATCATAGTATTTGTTTTATAATTTTTAGACATTAAATAAAATAAAGTATTTATGACATAATAATGATGCAGCGATGACATCATTATTTGACGATTTAAATAAAATAGAAAGATAATGCAAAATCTATAAACTACACATGTCCAAAACTTATTGGATGAGTGTATTTCGAAGCCTTATCACCCTATCCACGAATTATATCAATGTGGGACCTTTTAAAACCGAAAAACATTTTCAAATAAAGTAATAATTTTTTACTTTCCAAAAGTGCCCCTCCTCCCCTCTTATAAAAGGCCCCCACCTCTACCTCATTTCACACACTTCTCAAGCCTTTGGATCGGCCAACCCTTGCCCAATTACTCTCTCCACATCCCTCTCCTCATCCTAGAGGATTCCCTTTGGGAAGAATCCTTTCAAAGGAAGCCTTTAGGCTCAAATCAAAAGGGAGTTACACTTTTAAAGGTAATTCATTCTCTCTTGTTCATTTGTTTTATTTTGCTTCTCCAACCCTCTAAACTATTTTTATTTACTTCTTTTGTAACAACACCAGTATCTTCAATATACTAGGATGTTGTTATAATATTTATTTGAGCTACACTCTCACACAACTACATCAAATGGTTAAAGAACATACGGTTTCCGTGGATGGCGAAATTCTGCCTCCCGAAACGATGATTGTTCAATACTCATTTAACACCTTCAAGGGTGGCCATTATGATGTCACTATTTTTATATATGATATATAATATATTTATGTTTTCTTTAAGCTTCTGTATTTTTCATTTTTGGCATACCTTTATGGTTTCCATTATGGGTAAACACGATATCTTCATTTAAGGAAGTGCGGAGTACCGCCCCCTAAAAGTGATGTGATTCGTTAACGCCATATGTGGGACGTGTAAAGGATGGATTTAAAGTTATTATATATGATGTTATACTGGAATTATAATATACCTCTATATCATTATTATTTCTTTCCATTAAAGTATGAGATAGAAATGAAAGTAGCGTTCATGCGTACGTACGGCTTACCGTCTCCATGAACGGTACCTTTCATTTCTTATCCCCAAATGTAATGTACTATTAAAAGTACATGTATATAATGGATATATATAATGAATAGTATATCTAAATGATGAATATAATTCTGGAATTAAAATATACATACCTCTCATTTAGTTTTAATTCCATTAATATGACAAAAATGAAAGTAGCGTTCATGCGTACGTACGGCTTACCGTCTCCATGAATGGTGCATTTCATTTCTTACCTCTAAATGATTATGTAATATTATAAATACATGTATATGCTGGATATATATGATATATATGATATCCAAATTAGTAATGTCATTCTGGATATAAATAACCTTTGACCACACGAACAACATGTAATTGTAAGAAGTCCACTTTCGACTTAAGAACCAAATATTGACAAAACAAACATTATTAACTTAAATGGTTACATAATGTTTATAACATGGCAATAAGTGATATAAAAGGAATAATGAACATTAAAAAGGTTCTTAAACAAGTATAAATTAACTCAAGTTTATTATTCAGGACGTTAAAGAACGATCGAGTCAAGTCGGACCCGAGGTAAGGGACTTCGTCTCAATCTCCTTTCATTGAGGCATATTTCGTTTTATACACAACTTTATTTTATACGGTGTATAAACTCCTTTGACTTTTACTTTTATACAAAAGGAATCTTTTTCTACGAAGCGTTTTACTAAACGACAAAAAGGAATGTTTTTTTTAACATACGCGGTGACAACGACCTTTTCCGCCGCCGCGAGTATTATTTGGTCTTTGGCTTCCTCAACAAGCCGTAATGTTTTTAAAATAAAATAAATACCATATACTCTTTTATGTATTTTGGTATTGAAAATGGTTTTGATAAAGGATTCTATTATGTCAATATATTTATGATATATTGTGATTTAAATGTGGAAATGTTTTCATTCCTTTATATTGGTTTTATGTTTTATGATTTTATATTGGTACTTGGACATTTTAACAGGTGGTTACGTTATAAACCATATGACGGGTGGTGCCGTGAATACCAGGACGGGTGGTTACGTTATAACCTCCAATGCATTGGGTATGGAAGTCGGCCGTATGGCTATTCCATTAAGTATGTATGGAAATTGGCCGTATGGCTATTCCATTAAGTGATATGTGTGGAAGTCAACCGTATGGTTATTCCACTTAAGTATGTTTATGTCCCAAGTTACCTTTATATATTCTATGTGTTCTTTATATGGGTTTTATGGTAATCCTTTGGTTACAAAAAGGTAAGTAATGATACTTTATTCAGTGAAGAGTTTTTATTACTTCATAAAGGTGAAAAGTATTACTTTGATAAAGTATACATGGTTTACTACTTGATTTTGATAAACTAACAATTTTCATTCTTCGTGTATCCCTTACTGAGCTTTTTGTGCTCACCCCAAGTTTTTTTTTGAAATGTTTTTCACAGGACTTAATGTGGAATAGGGTCAAGGATGGGATCAAGGGAAAGTCATGCTTTATAAAACATGGAATTAGACATGTTTCTTTTTAAGAGTTTTTTTTTATTTATTCTATGGAAACTTGGTAGAAGTGTCTACTTTGTAATCTTTTGAGATGTAATAGTTATGTTCTAATTCTCTAAAACTCTAAACCTGAAAAGATCCTCAACGTGAATTATTCATTTAATTCAATATTAAGTAAGGTTTAAGGCATGGGGCCTTATAACTAATGTTTAGACTTGGATTAAATCCCGAACACTTGAATTATGATCAAAATCATCATCATATGTGGGTTTTAATTTAACAAAATATAACACAAAGATCAAGGATATCATAAGCTTAAGTCCCTAATAATTAACTAACCCCAATTTTTTTCAAATTATTAAATAAATATTCAACCATAAATCAATATAATTTATCACTAAAAAACTACCCCCATTCAAAATAAAAATCAATAAATAATTGGCTGTAAAAAATTGTTCCTTTTTCGAGGATTCAACCCGAGTGTAACTATACCCATTAATAGAACACTAAACCATTTAAAAGTCAATATTATACAATTGGAAACTCTTCAAATGGTTCCATTACTATGTATTTGACATGAATTCAACTATACACATTTTATTAACATCAAACCTTTGAATGGTCGATAGAAGAAAATCAGTCATGCTTCAAATGAAAATATTATGAGGGATAGTCAAAATAGTAGTGAGATATTTTTTATTTTTTTAAAAAGCAAAAAACAACAGCCAAAATAATTTTTTTAAGAAATAACATAGAGAAAAAATCACCATACTCATCATTCAAAATCTCTCTAAATTCCTTAATGCCTTCTAGAAAATTCAACAGAATTTTTTGACTTAGAAATTGAAAGAGACCTCTTCACCAACTTAAGAGGAACAACCTATATAATCATTTCACTCTAGACCCATTCATTTCAATTCCAATTTATTTATATATATCCAATATTACATAACAAACCCTTATAGAAATCAATGCCGTTAATATTAATTACCAACCCCTTGATATTCTATATCTAAAAATAAAGACTAATTTCGAACTCAAATCGAGTTTGATTAAACTTTTTCCTCACATATATAGGATATTTGATGAGGATCCTAATCTTCAACTCAAATATTTCCATGTATTTTTTAATAATGTGAATCCTCAAAAAGTTTTTGAATAACAAATCAAACCTTAAAAATTCCCTATATCCCTATAAGACTCCCTAAAGTCACAGATCTATTACCTCGTTCAATAAACACAAGGAATGACATGAATCTTCTCTTTTTAGAGAAATCATTCCCTTATTCTTAAACTGATTTTATATGTAAGGAAATTAGTTTTATCTATCCATTACCTAATTAATCACACCATGAGTACTGAGAGAGGATCGAAAAAGCTAGTGGAAACAAACCCACACCATAAAATCCATGAAACAATCTTGGTTTAGTAATTATATGAGGGGTTATTTTCTTATGGAGATAACTCTCATCGATTACGAAAGTGATAGAGAACTTGTTTAAAAACACCTATAGATTCATGATATCTCATAATAAAAATAGTTGGAAACATGTTATAATTCCATAATTGAGCCCATGATCAAGTCAGGAAACTCTAAAAAAATTAATCCATATAGCCTAAAAAGTTTACCAAGTGGATGAGTGAGATTATTGGTCTTGTGAGAAAACAAGTTATGGCTACCAAGTCCCAAAAATCATCTTATCCACAATATCAGTTACATGAACCTATCAAGAAATATGAAATCATCATCTCACCAGCTCACCCAACTAATACATGTACACAACTACTAGATGATCTTTTACATTCTTCTGGTCTAATGGATTGTAAATTGGAATATTCTTAGTGGAAAACCAACCCATGAAAATAAGTTTAGTTCATTAGAAACTCCAACCAACCCCATTATAATCCCTTCTCTTCTACATATAAACATGGATTGAGTTATGATAATCCCTTATCTCATCCCTCATAATTCACTCCTCAAAATCCAAACCAAATCCAATATATTCAAGGTGATAGTAAAATCCAAAAACCTTATCCTTTTGTTCCTTAATAATAAAGGGGTAATCATCCTCATTCTCCTACTGAATTCCACTACCATAGTGATCCTTACTAATTACCTACCCAATTTGAGATCATTATCGAGAACCAAAATCATGTAAATATAAATATGGTACATGCCTCATCTTCTAAAAAAACATAGAAATGTGTTGTGGAATATATAACCCTACCCATTAATACATATTAATTCTTGTTTTATTACATAATATTACACATAATACAACCCGTTAGATCAATAATTCTAGTGACTTTGAGAATTAGGTATATTATATAACAACATAAAATAGGGAATACATCATCTTTATTGAAAACATATTTAACATACTCAGACATAAAACTGCATGGGATAACTTGAGGGCATACATAAGAAAGGGGTGAGATATAAAGCTCAGTAAGGGAGTAAACATGGAATAACATGAATAAGATAAATAATTTTAGACAATATGAATATAAATGGGGGATAATAGGAGTAAGAATCATAAACATGAACAATGTTTCATGATATAGCATGATAACATAAAGGAAACATGGGTAATATGAAAGCAACTTAAAAAACTGCAACATAAATACAGGTCAAGGATAAATTCCAAGACATAATGATGGAAAAAGTCCCATAAAGTAATTAGGTTCACTCCTTGTCCCAACATGACATATCATGAGACTAAACATTACCCAATTCATTGGATCACTATAAAATTCTAAGAACACCCATCACATGAATTTCATTCTCATGCTTAAGTGTGCCACATAGATCATAATACATGGATTAATTCATCATCATACATAATTACATGATCAAGGAGTGTAGAATAAATTCATTTAAGTCCCATTTAAAATAAATATAATTTTATATAGTTGAAAACCCTCGATAAAAAATGATCATGGTATTCACTGGACAATTTTTTTGGCATAGAAAATCGTGGTGAAATTTCGGCAGCATAACAATGTCACATAAAAATTCATAAAATGGTCTGATGGGAGAGAATGAGTCTTTAATAATTTGGAAATAAAATGGTCAGTAATAGGGACATGTAAATACATATTCCAACATTATAAATTTGAAATAAAAGGCATAAGATAATAAAGAAACCTGAATAAAGATGATAAGGCAAAGATCCCTTACTTGAGCATGTGACCCTAAATTCTTGGGAAGAGCTTTTTGAGAGATTTGGGGTACCATGGAAGGACTATAGATAGTGGAGGGAAGAGTAAGTTTGTGGTAAAAGTAATTTTAGTGAATATAAATGGGATCTTGATAGGGTTTATATAGGAAATGAGTGGAGATTTCTTTAATATTTCTAAAACATAGGTTTTGGACTGTATATAATATAATAAAAAATAACCGACCTTACCATATTTTCCCCATAATTTTTGAAAAATGGGAGTGGTTTTAAATATATTATAGGGACAGGGGATGAAATTAATAAAATAATACCATTTACTATGTGTATGTGAGCCATACTCTAAAAGAAAGGATTTTAAAACCTTTAAATATATTAATGGTTTTGGAGGATACATAATGAATTTTTAAAATTAATAAAATAAACATAAAATCAAATTATTTTAAAGGGAAAAAATATATTTGTTCATGGAACACATTTATAGTATTTATTACATCAGTTCTGGGTCATTATGATGTCATGATACAAAAAGTATATTTATATAGTATTTAATATTTTCTCTAAAAAATTTAAATTTAGTAGAAAAATAAAAAAACTTACCACTAGATAATTTATAAATTATGATTAAAAAATATTAATTTTATCTAAATAATTTTCTAAATATTTTACTTTTCACTTTAAAAATATTTATAGATATTTATTGAAAATGGTGGGTTTTTTTAAGAATAATATTTTTTGAAGCCTTATAAAAATTACATTTGATTTCATAAATATTATAATATAATTTATATTTAATAAAAATTAGTTGATAATAATATTTTATTAAAATATTATTTATTTCAAAAATCTATTTTTTCATCAAAATAAATTCCTTAATTGAATTTTAATTTACCCAAAAAATACTATTTATGTTTTATTGTATCAAAACAAAAATCATTTATATAGTAAAACTAAAATAAGGAAAATATATTCATTATTATATAAAAATAATTTATATACTCATATAATTAGTGTCTTGATACATATCCCTTTATTACACCAACAAACACCTTAAGATTAAGGTCTGCGATGGTGAGAATTTCATGGGGTGGTTCAACATACATGGTTTGGGTAGTGATCTCAATGATCTTAAAATTCATTCGTAAATGGTTTATCTCATGATTAAGTTGTTGGATATAATCTTGATATTAGTCATGATAAAATACCAATTACTATATCTCCCTTGTATTCTCATAGAAATGGGCCTCATAGGGTATGGACCTACTGGTTGGAGATATCACTTTATTTTTATATGTCAATTGGATTTTTTAAAACCCTATAATTATACTAATAATTTTAGAATTTTTCAATGGCTATTTTATCAATGGTGAATATAATTAATATTCATTCAAATCTGATAGGTTATAATAAATCAAAATAAGTTCATGTCCTATCTATAACCATATTATATAATATGACATTTAATTAAATCACAAGGGAAATTTTATCTATTAATGTTTGGGTCATTACAATATACCCCCAATTAATATATTCCACCCTCAATGTTTTCATTTACCACACTAAAAATGATTAGGGTTACTCTATTTCATCACCTCCTACGATTACCACATCCCTTCATTAAACTTTTGGGTTATCCCTAACACTTTCATAAGGTGAATTGTCTTATTTTGTAGAATGTTTTCTATAAGATCTAATATTTTCACCAATTTCTCTTCATAGAAAATAATATTATCCAACAGTATCACCTCTAGATTGAGTACATGTGAGGGTTCTGGTATGTACTTCCTCAGGATGAATACATGGAATACATCATGCACATGATATAGGTTAGGTGGGAGTTCTAGTCAATTGGTCACTTGTCCTATCCAATCAAGGATCTCACAGGGGTTGATGTATCTGGGACTAAGCTTTAACTTATTCCAAAATATCATCAATTTCTTCCATATAGATATTTGGAGGAAAACCATGTCTCCAATATCAAACTCTAGAAATCATCAATGATTATTAGCATAGATCTTATATCAAACCAGAGAATCCTTAACATGTTTCTGAATGGTCTTACCATTTCCACTATTTCCTTGACCATTTTCGGACTTAGAAATTTTTGATTCCACAACTTCATCCCAGTGTGAAGGTGTTCTACACCTCTTCCCATAAATGTATTCATATGGATACATTTGGATCCTTTAATATAATCTGTTATTTTATGAGAACTAGACCATAGGATGATGTTTGTCCCATCCTCCTTTGAAATATATTAAGAATGATCTCAACATTTCCTAAAGTGTTTCAATAGTAAGATTATATTTTTCATCAGTTTGGTGGTGATAAGATGTGATGATGTACATATATGTGTTTAGAGAATGGTGGATAATTTTTCTAGAACTTATATGTGAACCTCATATATCAATTATATATAATTGATAGTGGTACTCTGTGCATCCCTACCAATTTTAGGATGTATATTCATGCAAGTTAATCTATTGAGAAATCCTATCCAATAGAAATGAAATGTAATGTATTTTTACGATGATCCACCACAACCCGGATATCATTATTCCCTCTTGATTTCTTTGGAAGACCAGTGACAAAGTATATGGTGATGTTTTTCCATTTCCATGTTGGCATGGGTAATGGTTGCATCATACCCAGTGATTTTTCCCTTTACACTTTCACTTGATTACATACAATACATCTTGATGTATAATATATGATCTCTTTCTTCATATTGTCTCATAAATAGTGCTCTGAGAGACCTTGATACATCTTTGTGCTTCCAGGATGGATATAGAAGGTAGAAATATGTGCATCATCCAACATCTCCTTCTTTAACAAGGGATTTAATGGTAAACATAGTCTTGACCTAAATCTCATATCTTCTTCTTCATTAACATTGGAATCTGAGTATTTCAATTTTCTTATAGTTTTCACATTCTTATAAATTTACAGATAATCTATTTGATCATCTTTTAATCACTCCATAAGGGATGATTGAGAAAAAATTTGTGAAAGGACTAATGATGTTCCTTTCTTTATGATTCCCATGTCCATCCTTTTCAAATATAAGAAGATCAGATCCCTATCAATTCTCATCAATGATATAATTACCAGATACTTTTAAATTAGATCATCCACCACATTATTCACTTTACAAGGATGGTAGTGGATTAATAATTCATATTGCTTGATCAGTTCTAACTATATTTATTTGAATATATTTAGCTCTTTCTGTGTGAATATATACTTGAGGAATTTTTGATCTGTATATATTTCACAGTTCTCCCCAAAGAGATAATACCACTATATTTTCAAAGATAATATAACTTCATCTAACTCTAGACCATGCATTGTGTATTTTTGTTCATGAACTTTTAACTACATTGAAGCATTGGCTATGATTTTTTTGTTCTATATTAACACACAAACCAAACCCTTCTTCATAGAATTGTTAAATTCCACGAAAATGTATCCACTTATGGGTAGTTTGAGCATAGGGTAATTGATACACATCATTTTAATCTCATTGTGTCGCTATTCACATACATTGTTCCATGAAAACTTTAGTCCCTTTAAACTTATCAGGGTGAAAGGGTTTTCAAATCATGAGAAATGTCTCAAAAATCAGCGATAATACCCATTTTATTCAAAAATGATATGGATATTTATCACATATTTTGACCTCGTCAATCCTTTTATTTATTCTATATTTGAATGGTTCATAGATATCCCATTTCTTATGATGATATGTCCCAATAATAAGACTTCCTTCAAACAGAACTGATATCTATTGTACATTGCATAAAGATTCTCCTTTCGCATGTTCTTTAGTATAGTTCTCAAATGCTCCTCATGATCCTTATTGGTTTTGGAGTATATTAGAATATCATATATAAATACTAAAAAATATTTTTTGCGATAATATCAAATGAAATTATCCATCATGTCTATGAAGATTTATGGTGCATTATTAAGTCTAAATGGAATCACAATGAACAAATATTGATCGTACCTCATATGAAATGTAGTCTTGGGAATATCCTACATCGTCACCCTAATGTAGTTATATCCCAGTTGTAGATCCACCTTGGATAAGTATTATGTTCCACATAGATGTTCAAACAATTCATCAATCCATGAAAGGTTATACTTGTTATTTATTGTGATATTATTGAGCTCATTATAGTCAATGCAAAGGCGCATTGACCCATCCTTCTTCTTGACAAAGAGGACTGGTGCACCACTTGGTGAAGCACTTGGGCGTATAAATCATTTATCAATATTCTCATATAGTTGTTTCTTTAGATCCTTTAGTTCCACAATATCCATTCTATATAGAATATTGGATAATGTAAACACCCCAGGTATACGCTCGATTGAAAATTCAACCTCTTAGCTGGGAGTAAGGCCATACAATTCCTTAGAAAACACATCAGTGTATTCCCTCACAATGGACATGTCTTCAAGGAAGATATTTTCTTAGTCTCAATCATTTGATCTAGATACTCTTAATCATTGGTAATTACTACCCATGCTTGAGATGTTGGTGCTAAAGAATATTCATCCTCTTCCTTTCACTTGTACATAATCAGGGCTCGATTCGTAATATAGAGAGTTATTTTATTCTCATGACAATTTATTTCAGATAAATATTTAGAAAGTTAATACATACTCATAATTTCATCAAATTACACTGAAGGGAGTATGATAAGTTTCTCTAGGATGTTCTGCTCACAAATTATTATAGGGGAGAAGTTATATAATTGTGAATAAATAATTTCCAATTTTTTTATTTTCACCGACCACTCTACTTCCATGATTTGTGGTCATGTTTGAATAGTTTTACTAAAATATAATGATATGAAGGAATGAATAGAACCAAAATAAAAATTTATTTTCACTTTTCATTAATTAATAACTAGTGTTCCCATCATCACTTAATTTTTGAGATCCACTTCAGAGTTGTGATGGAAAAATATTACCCTTTCTACCTTGGAGTTTTTTGGTTGTCTCTGAAAAAACTTATATTAGTGAATTGATTTGAAAAGTTCATTGGTTCCTAAAAGTTGAATGAATGAACAATGCAGTGAGGATTTTCTGGAGCATTCCTATCCTCTATCTCATTAGTGGGTTTATCCGATTGTAAATTTCTATCGAGGTGTCCTTCATCCCCACACCAAAATCATTTCCTCACCCCCTTTGTCAATTTTTGGTGTGTTTATTTTCGTACCTTTGACAAGTGAGATATTTAAATTTCATGGAACCATTACATTTACCCATAATACCACTAGAATTAAACTCCACTTTCCACTTATTATCCTTATGATACCCTTAAGATTATCTGATCTGCATTTCGACTTAGAGGGATCATCAGTAAATTTCATCATAACTATCGAAGTCACGGATCATGATAGCTTTTCATAGACTAGGTTTTAGAACCCCCCCCCCAAATAAATGCTTGGCCATGAATTTGGGGGTAACAACAAAGATAGAGGAATATAATTCAAGTTCTATGACGTTTGAATCATATGCCCCGATAGATCCTTCATATATTTTCTCGAGGGAAATGAAGTCCGTTTCCATTTTAAGAAGGAGAGTATGAGAAAAATATTTGTTGAAAAATATTTTCTAAAATTCATTCCACCCCATCACTTAAATATCTTCCTCATGCTTTATATTCTATATCAATGTCTAACACAGATAAAATTATAACTCCATGTGATAAATAAATAGCAGAAAATTCTGTTTGTGAAGACATTGATGGACGAAGAGGATATTTTCAATGGAGTTGATCCACTATTCCATGATTAAAAAGTAGTATCATCCATTGAATGTTAGAGGAAATTATCAAATAAAGGATTCAATTGCAGCTTGTTATTTATTATTTGGATTTGGAAGCTCCTCCCGATCTAGGTTTCTATTAAGTAATAAAGTTAGCAGAGAGAGTGTCATCATAAAGGTTTTGATTCCTACTCCCATCAGGTTGGGCACCTCATTGGGGGCAGTCATCACATTGACACTCACATTAGGGTTTTACTTGATTCCTCATTTTTTCGATCATTTTATAGAATAGAAGGAAAAATAAGGATGAGTATTTTTAAACTAATTAACACATAAATTGGAAATCCAATGAAATTAAAGGTATTAATTATAAATTAAATGCATTTCATGACTTATTATTTTCCTGGATTCAATCTATATTGTCCATGATTTATTTCCTAACATATATTTGTATGGAATTTTTTTTGTTCCCATTAAAATTTTTCATAATGAAATTATGAATTTAACAAAGAATATCTCCCATGAGTGTAAAACCAGGTCTGTAGAAAGGCCCATTATTGTGCACCAGTTCCTTATCGAGTCTAGCTCAACATAGTGATTTTGGGTTTTACCCATATGTACATTTTTTCCAGAGCAACATCCACTTGTAGTATCTAGACATGGATGAATTTTCTTGATAAACCACTTAATCTATACATAAACAAATTTATTGATGTTTTCTTATACACAGTCATATCCTTAAGGCTTTATCTAGAGTTTTTTAATTTTAACCCCAAAAATAACTAAAATTTTCTTTTGATACCAACTATAATAACCCTACTATTTATTACACATAAATTATTGATTTATTAAATAACACAACACATAATAGAACTCGAAATATTGAGAAGTATAGTGTCTTTGGAAATTAGGTATATTACATAACAAATTAAAATAGGGAATACATCATCTTTATTGAAAACTTTCTTAACATGCTTGTACTTAAAACTGCATGGGATAACTTGGAGACATACATAAGAAAGGGTTTAACTATAAATACTAGTAAGGGAATAAACATGTAATAACATGATTAAATAATGAATTTTATACAATAGACATATCAATGGGGGATAAAAGGAGTTATTATCATAAAAATTAACATCGAGGCATGATATATAATTATAACATAAACGCAACATAGGAAATGTTGTAACAACTTAAAACACTACATAAAAAACATATTTCAAGGATAACTGTCAAGAAATAATGATGTAAAAAGTACCATAAAGGAATCAGGTTCACTCCCTATCCCAACATGATATCTCATGAGACTAAATATTACCCAATGCATTAGAACACTATATAGTTTCAGGCATACCTATCACATTCAATTCATTCTCATGCTTAAGTGTGCCACATAAATAATAAAACATGGATTAATATGTCATCATATATTATTACAAAATCACAGAGTTTAGAGTAAATAAATTTATTTCCAAATTCAAATAATTATAATTTTATAATGGTTAATACCCTTGATGGGAAATGGGTATGGTATTTACTAAAAACTTTTTTGGAATCGAAAATCATTGTGAACTTTTTGTATCATAATGATGACAGTTAAAAATTCATGTAATGGGTTAAAGAGAAGGAAAGGGGTATGTAATCATTCGAAAATAAAATGGGTAGTAATAGGGACATGCAAATACATATCCCAACATTTGGAATTGTATATATAATGCATAAGATAATAATGAAACACAAATAAATAAGATAATGAAAGGATCCCTTACATGAGTGTGCGAATACAAATGTTTGGGAGGAGATTATTAAGAGATTGGGGATCTTTAGGGGGACTATAGAGAGGGGAAGGAAGAGTGAGTACATGATAAACGGATTTTGAGTGAAGAGAAATGAGATCATGGGTGGATTTATAAAGGAAATGAGTGGGGATTTCTTTAATACTTCTCAAACTTAAGTTTGGGATTCTATATAATAAAATAACCAAAACCACAAACACTACAATCATTTCTTTCCATGGATTTGAAAAAATGAGTTTGGTTTTAATTATTTTATAAGGAAAATAGCCGAAATTAATAAAATAATACCTCTTCTTAGGTGGAATTGAATCATATTCTTAAGGAATGTATTTTATAAACATAAAATATGTTAATGGTTTTGGAATATTCATAATGGATTTATAAAAATGATCAAAGAAAAATTATATCACATTATTTTAAAGTAAAAACATAGTTTTGGTCATGGATCCAATTTATAGTATTTTTTATAACACTTTTGGGTCAATATATTGTCATAATACATAAAGTATATTTATACGATATTTAATTTTTTTCCCAAAAATTCGACTGTATTAGAAAATAATAAAAAATTGAATGTTGTAAAATTTTTTACATTATGATTCCAAAAAAAAATATTAATTTTATATAAATAGTATTTGAAATATATGAACTTTAAATTTTAAAATAATAACTAAAATGTATTAAATATTCTAGGATTTTTAATAATAACAGTTTTCGAACCCTTGTAAGAATTAAATTTTACTTTATAAAAATTACATGATTTTTTATATTTAATAAAAATTATTTAATAATAGTATTTTACTACAATATTATTTATTTAAAAAATCCATTATTTCATAAAAATAAATTTCTTAATTGAATTTTAATATTACCCAAAAATACCATTTGTGTTTTATTGTATCAAAATAGAAATAAGTAATAAAGTGACAATAATAGGATTAAAATTCATTGATTATTATATAAAATATAATTTACATACTCATATTACTAGGGTATTGATACATAACTCATTATTACACTAGAAAACAACCTGTGAGTATGTTTTGCAATGGTGAAACATTTATGGGGTGGTTCATCTTATATGGTTTGGGCTGTGATCTCGATAATCTTGAACTTCTCTTGTAAAAGGTTTCAGTCATGATTAAGTTGTTGGATCTCACCTTAGTATTTTTTTAAGGGAAAATCCTGGTGATGCTATCTCCATTAAAAGATCCTATAAATGGAATTCATATGGTATGATCTTACTGGTTGAGGCTATCACTTCCTTTTTCTATGTTAATTAGATTTTTGAAAATCCTATATTTATACTAATCATAGGAGCATTGGTCAATGGATATTTTATCAACGTTAAAGATTCTTAATGTTCATTTAAATATGATATGATATAATAAAACTAAATAAGTTCATGTGTTTTATATTACCACATTTCATAATAATACATTTAATTAAATCACATGGAAAATTTTATTTATAACTATTCGAGTTGTTACACATTTCCTCATTCACACATTTTATCCCTAAAAACATTGAAAACCAATTAGTCAACTTTCCTCCCACCCATGTTAGAAACAAAAATCAAATTCTTCTTAAATCCTAGATTAACCATTTCCTAACCCTAAGGTTAATCTATGTGAAATTTCACATCCCTATAGAAATTATTATTCTATTCATCATAGTGAATCCTATAAATCCCTAATAATTAATTCAAAAAAATATTATCAAATTTTAAAATAAAACATAATCTATTAAAAATTTAATTCATCTTTGTAATTAAACCCACCCTTATCAATCCAAATGGAAATAAAATAAATAATTGAATAAAAAAAATAGTACAATCACTAATGATTCAACCCAAGTTACACTATTAAAATTGATAGAGCCACAAACTTTGAATGGTTTATAGGTGAAAATATTATGTGCTTTAGAGGTCAAATGGATTTTAGGAGCTCACTATAGATAATAAAATAAGGATTTCATGTTTTAGTTTTCTCTCATGTATTATGAAAATAGTCTTAAAAAGACACTAGGACTTTATGATCATTGTATTGTATTAGTGGATATTGATTTTTTAGAATCATGATTAAATATGTGTAATAAAATTTCAGTAACTATAGTTACCATTAGAGATACGGTTTAGTTAACCATTGGAAACTAGGATGTGAAAACCATAGTGATAACATTAGGGATAAATTTGTGGATAATTTTAAGAATAATACTATGTATACAATATTATCCATGAATTTGTTTAAAGTATAGTATTATTGGTTTCTGTGAAATTACATCCCTATCTAGATATTGAAAGTGGATGTGGTTCTAGGAAAGATGTACCTAGGAGTAGTTTTTCTAAAAATGGTTCATTGGTCTTGACTCAAGCATTACCTATATATGATAACAGACCTTAATGTTCACGTGTATTGACACTCCTGAGGGATATGTTTTTGAAATTTATAATCTTTTTACAAATCATTCTAAATGGAATAAAAATTACTATAAGATTTTATAATTGGAAATAGATCATAGATAGAACATATTAATTATTTTAAATTCATAAGTTGAGGAATATATTTCACACATGAGTTATATAATTAATGTTCACATTTTAACATATATGTGTTTAATAGTTCCAAAAATAATTATCCCTAATTTTCCATTTTCAATAAATGCCTGGAAATAAGAGAAACCGAATCAACAAGACCTATGAAGGGTAATTTTATGGTTTCAAAAATGACTTTAGCAACCTAATGGAAATAAAATATGGGAAATTTATTAAGATACTTCTCATTTAACTCATGTTTTGAACTGAAACATGAATCATGTGGAATTCCCGAATCACCCAATAAAGTGAAAGATACAATTGAAACCTTTATGTGGCAAAGGCCTCCAAAATTTAGTAGATATTATGATCCATTAATAATGAAAAAATGGATCAAATTCATTGAAAATATATTCTTCATACTTCAATCCTCTAATTAATAGAAGGTTGTGATGTCTTTTTATCATATGGAGGGAGAAGAAGATTAATGATGGATGTTGATAAAAAACACGATTCTTTATGAAGATATAAAATATATAAAGTGGAATGAATTCTAGAAAATGTTTTTTAAAAAATATTTTCCTCAAACACTATAAATTAAAATAGATAGGGGTTTACTTACCCTCAAGATAAAGGATAATAAACTAATTAGGTCATATAAAGAAAACATCAAAAGTTCTATACGACATGCCTCTAGATTTATTAACTCCTGTAAAATTAATTGTGACCACCTCTTTGGTGGGATAAATACATGTCGTAAAAAATATTTGTAAATTTGATACTAATAAAACTTAAAAGAAATTATATGATATTTCCTCAAATTCAAAATGGATATAAAAAAATCTCAAGGTTGTCACGAGGATATGAAGGGGAAAGTGGAATTTATCTCTGGCAGTAAAATGTAGAAATATAATGTTTGAAATAAATTCCATAATCCCACTTGTAAAAATTGTGGGAAGAAGTATCCTAAAAACTTTTTAGAGGGGTAAATTAATTTCTTTACATGAGGGAATGAATGGCACATTTCTAGTTATTTATGAATATATAAACCCCCCAATTTGGTGGAATAAGGGTATGCTCAAAAAAAATCCTCACCTTGTTATATACTGTTACAACTCCAAGGGATAAGTAAACTATGTGAAGAAATTCACTAATCCAATGGTTTTCAGTGAAATACAACAAGAACAACCTTTAAGCTATAAAGATAATGGTTAATATTATGCCATCACAACTACAGAGGTGGATTCTAAAAATGAATTAGTGGAAATTATTCTAGTCATTCATTCAATAATAGAGAGAATAATTTTTTTGGTTAAACATATTCTATAATACTACACATGTTTAGTGAACTATTTAAAAACCACCTCAAAAAATATAAGTTGAGTTATCAGTAAATATATAGAATGGATACACTATTGCATCCCAAGATTATAACTCATCCCTTACCCATATTTAAGGAATAAAATTCCTTGAAAATATTATGATACTTTCATTATTAGAATTTGATTCAATTTTAGGAATGGATTTAATTTACTTATTTAGGTACAACATAAAATAATGATTAATGGAAGTCACCCTCTAAATTGCGTATTAACCTATAATTCTATATAACTTTATGGAGGAGGATAAATTTCATTTGGAATCATCATATATTGAATGGATATGTTTTCATTCTATGAAAGTGTATCATTATCAAATGATTGATACTAATGAAAGTATCATTCTCAAAGACATTCATATTATGAGGGATTGTAATGATTTATTTTCTAAAGAGTTTATTAGTCTTCCTCTTATAAGGGAGGTTGAATTTTCAATCATTATTATATATGGATATTTTCTGATATAAAAGCCTCTATATAAAATATATATTGTTGAAATTGAAGAAATGATGAGGAAACTACATGAGAATATGGATAAAGGGTTTATAATCCCAAGTGATTTATTGTGGTGTTCACCAGTCCTATTCATCAAGAAGAATGATGGGTCAATGTTCGTTTGCATTTATTATTGTTAACTCAACAAAATAATTCCAAATATTAAGTATCCCCTTCTAAGGATAGATGACTTGTTCGATTTACTCAATGGGGATCAACATTTCTCTAAGATGTAACTTTAGTTAGGATACTACCAATTAATGTTAAATAAGGAAGATATTTGTAAAAATTATTTTTAAAAAAGGTATGGACTCTAGGAGTTCAAATATATAAATTTAAACTCATTGATGCTCTAAAAATATTTACATACCTAAGAATTATAGACTTTAGGTATTACCTCAAAAAATTTGTGGTAATTTTTATACATGATATTCTAATTTAATTTAAAATCAAGGAGAAACATGAGGATCATTTTAATACTATTCCGAATACATTTGGAAAGGATAAAATATATGAAAACTATAGTAAATGTGAGTTCTAGATGAAGTAAGTATCATTTGTGGGGAATATTATTACTAGTAATGGGATATTTATAGTCTCATATAAGACAAAGGTGATTGAGGAATGTCATTAATCAACCTTTATAAATTAATATCCATATATTCCATTGATTTTCTTGATATTACCGATGATTTGGGAAAATAATTCATGATTTAAAACCCCTTAACCAATCTAACATAAAAGGGAGTAAAGTTTTATGTACTAGTGACACTGAGATTAAATTTAATGTGATGAAAAACATATTATCATTACACCTGTCCTCATGTTGCAATTATGTAGGGAACCTTTTGTGGTATACAAATATGTATCAATGAAGATTTTGGGTTGTGTAGTAAAGTAAAATAAAAAAGTTATATCCAAAACCACCAGTTAGTTGAACGATCATGAGCATAACTATCCAAAACATGACCTAGAGTTGGTTGTAGCGATATTTTCATTAAAGATCTGTATAAATTATCTATATGGGGAGAAGTATGAAATATATACAGATCACAAGAGAGTCAAATATATATTCAAAAAGAAGGAGCTTAACATGCACCAGCGAATATGGTTAGATATGATCAAGGACTATAACTTTTAAACCCATTATAATCCTAGGAATGAAAAAACATTTAGATCCAAAGTAGAAAGTATCTTTTTATTTTATCAATAGTGAAAACTGAGAAGGGTGCAATGATTTTAGACATGAAAAGGATGGATATAAGAATAAAATAAGAATATTCATCCATTCTTTATAAAATAACCACTCAAATATCTATTCTTGAGAGGACCAAGGACCAAAAAGGGAATGAGGTGCTATAAAAAAGTAGTGAATATTTGAGATTTCAACTTTACTGAAGATGGGTTCATAAGGTTTGGAACCTAGATAAGTTTCCTATAAAAACCATAGTTAAAGAGGGAGCTTCTATGTAATTCACATATCTCATCCTTATATATTCATTCATGAAGCACTAATATGTATAAATATTTTAATTAAAACTTATGATGGGATAATATGAAGAGGGGGATTGTAGAATTTGTATCACAATGTTTAGTATTCCATCACATCAATTTCAAAAGGATAGAATTCTAAATGCATAATGCATACATTTACCATACCATTATGGAAATTAGAAAAAAATCATCTATTTAATCATATGAATACCTAGGGAACCTAATGGAAATAACACCATTTGGGTATTATTCAATAACCTTTCAATGATGGCACATTTTATTTCTATCATTGAATTTTTCTCTCTTGAACATACTTCTAATATATACATAATATAAATTGTAATGTTTTGTGAAGTGACAATATCCATTTTAAATGATTCTGATTCTAGGTTTACCTCAGCGTTCTGGAGAATCCTTCATTAAGTGTTGGATACAGAATAGGGATTTAGGACTACATATCACCCTCAGATGGATGGTCAGTCTAAGAGAATTATACACACTCTATAGAATAGGCTGAGATCTTGTTAAATGAATTTATAAGGATTTTAGGATCATCAACTTTCCCTCGTAGATTTCTCATATAAAAAAAGTTCAAATTATAGTATTCAAATGGATCCTTATGAATATCATTATTGGAAGCATTTTCAGAGTTCAACCTAATGGGATGATGTTCTAGAGTGAAATATGATAGGACATCATATTTAATAAGATATAACATAGATGGTCCAAACTATTTGGTATCATTTTAAATACATGTAATGTTTATATAAAATCTATGCATAAAATCATTGATGAAACATGGTGTTTGAGTTCAGATATTAGGTGTTCCCCTGTATATCACCATGTATTAAAGTCAAGAGGTTTAGGTAGAATGTAAAACATTCTCATAGAGATATTGGTCCCTTTTATATCCTTTATTTCATCAGATTAATGTCCTATCAACTAACACTCCCACCTAATATATCTCAAGTACATGATGTGTTCCATGTATCCCTCTTGAGTAAGTAGATACCAAAACAATCACATGTACTAAATAAAAAGTGGTTTAATTGTAGAAATACCTTTCATATGATTAGAAGCAGATGAAGATATTAGATAATAGAGACATAATTCTTTGAAATAAGAAAATTCACCTGGTAAAACTATTGTGGTGAAACCACATGTTTGAGGAAACAATAAGGGAAGATGAATCGGCGATGATGCATAAGTACCCTCACTTGTTATCACACTAGTTTTTAATACAAAATTTTTGGTGAAATATTCCTTAAGTGGGGAATAATGTAACATTCCTATCATTTATGGAAAAACTATATTTTATAGCACATGCGACACACAACACTGAGTTTAAACAAACTATAATATAATATTAAAATATAATTATTTAAATGTAAACGTTATAAACTAGCCATTAAATTGTTATGTATGAATAGTAATAACTAATTTATGAAATATATTTATAGGTAAAAATAAATATAAATGTATTTAAAAATACTTAATAAATAAGAACTTAAATTTAATAATGACATTTTATTCTATAAAAATTATGTTTCCCAAAAAAATGATATTTATGTATTTTTGTGACAAAATATTATAATTAATTTTTATAACTTTTATAAATGTTAATTTATAAATTGGAACTCATTTTTTAAATTAGCATATAGATATTAACATATGGTTAAAATGTCTATTTTTTTTTGTAAAATAGTGATTTTTCGGAGAATAATGAAAAATATAGATTTTTGGTAAAACTATCATTTATTTTTAAAAAATTATGTAATTTAAAAGTACTAATATTAATAAAATATCATTTAAAATTATAGTAAGTTTTATTTATTAATATTTCATCTAATTATGTACATTTAAATCAACATTATACATGATTTTACTATAAGTTTATTTTTAGGCTTTAAAAAAACTTTTTTCTGAAACTGTTTTTAAGTGTCTAGTGTTTCCCCATTTTAAATAATTAAAATAAAACCTAATGAGGAATGATTTAACTGAAATTTATATATTATATATGAATAAGTTTCAATTTAAATTTACTTATTTATTATTAGTTTTCATATATTTAATATGAGATCGTCTTTTTCTTAAATAAATAATTTCTTGAAAAACTATTTTTTCGACATGGGTGTGAGTTTAATTTTAAATTAAATTACACCACTTATGAAAGTTTATTTTGAAAAAATAGACTCCATATTTATAATTAAAATGATTTATATTACTTAATATTTTCAAATTAATTTTTAACAATAATGAATACTTAAAATAGTAAAAAGTATTTACCACAGGTATAGTAAAAATAGGTTTAGTGGGGGGTAAACATAAAATACAATGCTTAAAAATGACTCAAAAATTTAATAATTAATATTTTATGGTAATATTTAAAACTTATATCTTCTAATTTTAATAATATAGACATTTCAGATCTTTATTTTTTTTAAAAAACATGGATTCAATTCTTTCTTTTTATAAATTCCAAGTGTCCCCTCTCCCCAACTTATAAAATGCCACCCCTTATCCTATTCTTTACACATATCCATAACTGATTATATCATAAATTATCTACCTTAATAACTTATTTAATTACATACCATCATACTATAAACCTTTGTTTCATCATAAATCCATCCTAGGATGGATTTTGGTGAAAACCTGATAAGTTGTATGAAGAATAGGTGATATCCTTAACTGAGAGTTTTATTTTATGTCTTCTTCCACCAATTTCAAACCTTGTTAAAGTATATTGATATAATAACATCCATTTATTATATATTATGTGGTTTTATAATGTTATTTTAATTACCTACATCTATATACTCCTCCATCAAAATGGGAAAAGAAACTGTGGATCATGCAAGTGGTGAACTACTGCCTCATGAACCGACATAATTTTTTTCCATCACTTATTCTCAAAGATAGATATAAGTTTTCGTTTAATTTTTATATAATATATTAATTATTTTATTATAATTATCAAATTATAATATCACATATACCTTATTTCCTTCCATTTTATAGTGAATATGATAATGTTTCCCAAGTGTACGACAGACTACCACCTCGAAAAGCAATGTGATTAATTTTTCTATTTCACATTACATGGAAGGAAAAAAGGATTAATTTTTTGTTTATAAATGATATTAATTAAATATAGATAATTTTTTAAAATAATTATATCAAATATTTTCATACCTTAACATCTATTGAATAAATAATAACATTGTCCGTGTTAATGATGAAAACTCACCTCACGAAGCGATGTTATTCGTCATTATTACCACATTACATGGATTGTATATTCAAGTGTATTTTATAAAATATTAATATATTTGTGATATAATTATATTACTTTAATGTTAAAATATCACTTACCTTCTTTCCATGATGATCGTTGAAAAATGGAAATGTTAGTCATGTGTACGTACGACCTATCATCCCCCAGATTTTAATGTAGTTCATTTGTCATAACCATATTTATTTGATGGTTTTAAAGTTATAATTTATGTATAAAATGATAATTATGACATAATTAACAATATGGATATGGTTAATTAAGAATATCTTTGACCTTAGTCAAATTACCAAAGTGATTTTTGACATATGATTCATTTATCATTTAAACGTCTAATGTGAAATTAATTGGTTATGTAATTGAATATGAAATTATATGAAATAAAATAAAATAAATAATAAAATTGAAAATATTTCATAAGAAATTTTATAATTAAAATAATTTTATTATTCATGCAGATGAATAATGATCATAGCAAATCAGTCTCTATGTAAGATATCTCTATAAACCACTGTTTTCTTCAGGTTATGTCTACTCTATCTCAAACCCAACTTATCCCTCTCATTGATGACATGGAATGCATAGAAATTATCTATATATGCCCTTAAGATATATACCTATCTCATTATTCCTACCTTTTATATGGTAATACATTCCTTATATCCATTTCTCAAATTCTTTCTTTAAGAAATCTCTTTGGATTATGTTATGAGAAAAAATTATAAAACCCATTTCTTTCTATGTGTAATTATTTTTTTAATAACATATTATTTTTTACTTATATGGAAAACATATTGATGTATATAATATTAATGAGACATGTGGTTCTAAAGTTATATATCCCTCCAATGCATTGGGTAATGATTTAGTCTCACAAGATGTCATGTATGTGATTAAGGGGTGAACCTAATCTATTATGTGACTCTATCCACGATGTGATGTTGTCTTAGAAATCATCATTGACTTATGTTTATGTTATGATTTATGTTTTTTCACTTTTCAATGATTTTATGATCATTATATAAAATTTTATTTATTTTATTCTTCTATTGATAACTTGTGTTATTTATCTTTTATGATTTCATGTTATACCTTTGACTCACATGTTATGTCTCTTTATCTTGTTTATTTCCCTACAGGAAATTTTAGCTCAAACATTTTTTATTGTATTCCTTAGTTTATCCCATGATAATTTATGAGATAAAAGGGGTTTTAAGAGCTCACTTCAATGAATAAATAAAATACTACAATTTTTAGTTTCTTTTTATGAATTATTAACATATAATTAAAAATAAACATGGGATTTATGATCCTTATGTTGTATTAATGGATATTTCTATTTAATAATCATGTATTAATATGTGTAAAATGGTTTGGGACACTATAAAATATATGAAAATAAATGGTATAATACATGTAATATTTATGATTTTTGATCTTTTTCCATTCATACAATCACTTAAAAGGTCATATTTTTAATTAATTCTATGGAGATAATTTTTCAAAAGTAATATATGAAAATTTGTCAATAACCTTAAGATATGCATATTTCTTATGTGAAAGGAGGGGATTTATAATTTTGAAAATTATTAATATTTATTAAATGGAATAAATTATGGAGGAGTGAGAAAAATAACACTTTTTATCTATTTATGATTATTATATATAGAATAAAACTAAATAGAAATGAATGTTGATTAATCATTGATTGTCTTGTACCTAACCTATTAATAATCCTCTAAATACAACACATAGATTCAGATTGACCCATAAATCTTTCATCCAATAATCAACTCGGTAAAATTATCACCAATAGTACAATTCTAGAATATGGATTTAATTTACATTATTTTCGAGCATAAAACCGCCACATCCACCATAAAATTATGAATGAACCTGAAGGAGAAATATCCAAAAAAAGTATCAAAAAAACCATTATTATGTTAATGAAAACATTGAATCATGACTCATGTTTATCTTGTTCATTTTACTTATCCCCAAACTAGCATAATTTAGAATATCCCTCAACATTATCTTGTTTATTGAAAAAAATAGAATAATGGTGTGAGTATAAAAGTATGCCGAGTATGTTCCTCACCAAAACCTCCTATATTAAGTGAATAGGAATTGTAAATTTTCAGTGATTGAAATATGTATATATATCATTTATTCATGATAAAAAAGGAAAAAACACTAGTAACCTCCATTGCATGTCCTCCTCCACCTCATTCGTATCACCATAACCACAACAACATAATTAGTACATTAATAACCACTGCAAAGTATCCACACCATTATCTATAGTAGTTAATACAAAAAAAAAATTATTTATCACTACAATGAGAACTATAAGGATTTTAAAAAAAAAATTGATGTTCCTAAGTGTTTCATTATATGTTTTATAAGTATGTTGATATGTTTATGGTAATGGAAGGTTGTAGTTATTGGAATATTGTCACATATCCATTATTTTATGAATCATAAGGGTGAGATAGTATTGGATTTAATACTTGACGAGGAAACCAAGATCACAAACAAAGTTGGTTTTTGAGGTTATGGATTGGAAGTTATTATGTTAATAGATTAAAACAAAACACCATGGGCATGTGATTATTGTGTGTGGTGATGTTCATGAAGATATGGAAGGTGATGATAGAGGTAAGAGACATAATCTACAATATTATGAAAGTGAGTTATGAGTGACTAAGTTTTCTTGAAGATAGTTTGAGTAGGGCTCAGTTTGAATTGAATAAAACCCAGAATATTATTGTTGGGAAATGTGTAAACATAATTTTTTGTACTGCGTAACCATCATTGGTGTTGTGTAATTATCATTTTGGGTTGTGTGTATTCGTCATCTTACCAATGTAATAATTATATTTTTAGGATTATGTTTTAAAAGGAATAATTCATACTCTATGTATGTATCATATATTGAGTTGTGTATCTATCATATAATACAATTTAGTGGGAAAATGGTAAAGCAAAGTTGTGTAAGAATCATCCTTGTGTTTCATAACCATCCTATTCTATAATTATTCATAATATGTACCTTTTTAATCCTCATTATTATTCTAAAAAACATTATTCCTAGAATTGTGAAAACATCATTGATATATGAATAATCTCCATAACCGTTGTGCCTTAGAAAATATATGAGAATCCATAGAAGTGAAGATTCATTTTTTTAATAATTATTCTTAGTAAATGTAGAAAAAAATCAAGATATGCAAGGTGAACAAGTATTTATGTGATTAAAATATAATAGTTGATTAAATTAACAATATCTAAGAAACAATAAAGGAACATCAGCTGAGAGAGAATATGGAAATTTAGAAGAGTTACAATCCAAAAGACAATGCTTCCATGTGATCTATTTGAGTTCACGTGCATGAGGATATAGATATCAAAATATTAAATTTTATTTTTTTGGATAAACTAAATTAGAAATACCTTGATTATCTTTTATAATTTAAAGGAATAATTTTTTGAGAATTAACATAATATTGAATGAGAAAATAAAATAATATTTTGTTGATAAATTTGAAAAGGAAGATCATTGATGCTACTAAAGATTAAGAAGTTTTTAAAATAATATTTTAGAAACTAATATTATTGATGATATTATTTTTGAATAAAATATATAGTAGGTAACTTAAACAAATTTGGTATGTAAACATTAATAGAACTCGAAAACACTAAGTGTGAAATTCTGATGAAATAAGAACCTAATAAAATCTAAGTGCTAATGATTGAATATGAGTTTGAAGCTATATTTTTCATTTAATAATGATGAAGACCATAAATATAATAATTTATATGGAATATAAGGACCCAAATAATTAAATATCTTGAGTAATTTTTGAGAAAAATAGTGTTAATCACTATTTTTGAAAGATAAATTTCATCAATGTAGTATACATATAGATCTGATAATCCATCTGCTCATAGGGGAGGATCATCATAAAGAGTTATAATGATCATAATGATAATGATGAAGTTCATTCATTATATTACACTTTTTTGGAGTTTTAGTTAATTTTACTATATTCTGGAAGCTATTTCATAGTGGATTATGTGTGGATTAGAATAGAATATCCTTTCAAGGAGATGATTATTTAAGATATGGGAAGAATCCATAATTGGAGGGATAACCAATAAGGGAAAAGAGTTTGATATTTTATAAAAACCTTAGAAATTTTGTGTTCTTACATATTTATTATTGTTAATACTCATTAGATGAAGATATAAGAAATAATTATGTGTAAAAAAAACTTTAACAATCTAAAGAGGCTATATTAAGAGTTTATAAAATAAGATTAATGATTTCCACCCCTACCTATCGGTGGGAAATCATCATTGAGAATCAAACATCATATTAGATAAAATTATTGAGTTCTAATTAAATATAAAATAAGCTAATAATTATTTAAAATCAAAATTTCATGATCAATCGAGGTGTCCCTATGTTCAATGTTAATAACTACCACATCTGGTGGAATATGTTGACGTCTTACCTTTTTTTACATGTCTTAGAGGTAACAAATGATGCTACAGTAACAACCTAGGTCATGATAGAATAATTTTTTTTAATATTTTTTAACATTTATTAATTATATATTAATTAAAAGACACAATATGTTCAACAACATATATAATAAAACTATTTTTATTGTTAAAAACATTATATTTATAAAAGGTAGTATTACTTCTTTTTAATGGCGCACTTGATTCAAATATAGTTATTTCACCTTTATAAATTATATTCAAGAAAATAAAATTCTTATTTTAAATTTTAATATCAAAATTTACTTTGGTTGTATTTTTTTGAAAAATTTCTTATTTTAATGAATAGTAAAAAATACACCATTTAAATTTAAAACTAATTTTTCATATAATTTATTTATATAAATAGATTATACTTTAAATTGGTTTTAAAGTATAATTAGATTGAGTTTTTATCATTTAATCCAATGTAGTTTATTTCAATCAGTATCATATTGAAATTGGATATAAAAACTACGTAAAATATTGAATGTTTTATTTTAAAAAACCTATTTTCTCATTCCGTCAATCAGATTAATTTTAAATTAATTCTAGACTCTTCTGTGTTTGGAAATTTGAAAATGGACATACCCAATTGTAATTAGTATGAAATTTATGATCTAAAAGTATCAAAATAATTTTTAAAAAATATGAATAGTAAATTTATAAATTATTTTTATTACCATGGTTAAGGATAAATTAGGTAATTAAATGTAACAATAATATTATTAGTAAAATAAAATTACCCTAACACTTGTCCTAATTTCATTGGATAAGTTCTTTTAACCAAAATAATATTTGGTTTGAAGATATACCCTTTTTATGTCACATGGGTGTGAGTAAGACATTTATAATATTATATTCAATGATAAGGAAAATTTTTTCATACCCTTGTTTTT
Source organism: Viscum album (assembly GCA_963277665.1). Taxonomy (NCBI): domain Eukaryota; kingdom Viridiplantae; phylum Streptophyta; class Magnoliopsida; order Santalales; family Viscaceae; genus Viscum; species Viscum album. Next base: position 136,072,900 of record OY728155.1, on the reverse strand, counting down.
AACAAGTAAATTATTTTTAATATGGGGTTATATAAGGGATTTCTTAAACTAGAAATATTATTTCTAAATATTAAATGATTACCTATATAATGTTAATTTATTTATAATTTTTATAGAAATAATAATGACATTAAATGGTGATACAGTGATGATGCAACAATTGCTTTATTAATTGAAGAATCAAATAAATGATATTAAATTTTTTAAAATAAATATAATTTATATAATTTATGACATAAAAGAATTTCATAGATGGTTGTGAGATGTTAGAAATTATTTAATGGAGTTTTTTTATCATATATCTAGTTGTTATTATATTTTTAAAAAGTCTAATATTGAATTGTCTCAAAATTTACCATAATGATATTTTAAAATATAAAATCTTTTACTAAATTACATTTAATTTATAAAAAAAATAATATTCAGATAAATAGTTTTTTGATATATTATAATTTTATAAATTACCCATTTATTGGTATTTTGTTTCATGTTATAGTAATTATATATACCCTTAAAGTGTAAATTTCATGATATCATGGTTAAAGTAAAAAGGGTTAATTAAGGTTTTAAAACAAAAAGATATGGATTAAAAAATAATCAAAAATGATATTATTTTTATTAGATGATTTTTTTCTAACCATAACCATACTATAATTTAAATAAACCTCTTTTTACCCATTTTAAATTGAAAATTAATTTATATTAATTTATTACATCGAAGATTTCTATGAGTGCCCCTCCCCTCTCCTATAAAAGGGCATCCATTATTATTTATTCTTCATATCCCAAAACCTATTTTATTTTTCCAATATATTCCTGTATACCTTCCTATAATCCATTTACACATTCAAGAGGCATTATATTAGGAATAACTTCCTTTTGAGTGGTGTTATGTTGTTAATCAAAGGAGATTGTCTAAAAGAAAGGTATTATTTTATCAGTGTTTTTGTTTTATTTATTCTTACACTTTATTCAGATATTCCTCAACCCTAATGAAATAATAAATCAATTATCCTCAATATAATTATATTTTATTATGCTAATATCATCACCTAAATCCATCCCTACTTCCAATAATTTGGAAAGGAATTAATTGTTCGTGTATACGTGTGAACTATCACCTCCATGAACCGATATAATTCATTTTCCATTATCGTTTGTCAAGACTAGTTATAATGATGAAATTATTTTCCATATATGATATTCATGAAATATTTATCATTATTATATAATAATATATCAATTAGATTCTTACCTTTCCATGCACATAAAAATGATAATGTCGTTTGCGCGTACGTGTGAACTATCACCTCCACAAAACGATGTGATTATTTTTTCTTCACCACATTACATAGATGATATATATAAGTATATTTAAATTATTAATATTAAATTATTGATAATAAAATAATTATGGAATGATAAAATTAAAATTACCTACTTCTTATAATGATTATTGAAAAATGGAAACATTGCTCATACGTACATATGGCCCACCGTCTACATGATTAAATCTTTGTTCATTTTTTCATAACAATAAATAAATTTGTTATTTTAAAAGTATAATTTATGTAAAAAGTTGATTTTTATTTAATTAATATTATTCTTGTGATGATTTAATCTTGACCCTTTTGACATTAAACACCATTTCAAAGTCATTTTGGACTCGGGTAGTGAATATCAATAATACAACCGATGTGATCATAAATAATTAAGTATTATATCATGAAAACAATTCATATAAAATAAATATTTAACATTATAATGGTTCTCAATGAATTAAATAATTACAAATTTTTATTTTTTAGTGTGTTAAAGATTATACGTAATGAGTCAGACTCAAGGTAAGGGACTATATTTTAAAAACCTTTTTTAAAGTTACTCTTTAAAATATTTTTTAAAAATATAAAAGGAATGTTTTTTAAAAATGAAATGTGATTTGAATGTGGAAATGCTATTTTTCATTTATAGTTTTTTATGTGTTATGATTATGGTATTGTACTTGGGCATAATTTATGAATATGAGTGGCTCCTTGATAAACCAAGGGTAGGTGAGCCCTTTATATCTCTCCAATGTATTGGGTAATGAGATAGAGTTAAATAGTATGGTTTATCTTAATAGATTTATTAAATATACTTTGACGGGTATTCCAAATGTAACCATGAAGGTTACTCCCTATGTTGCCATGAAATCTACAATGTATGAATGATATGGATTCCATAAGTTAACTTTATGATTTATGATTTCAATATAGTTTTACGGGAATGTTTTGATTTAATGTGGAAATATAAAGAGTATATTTTTTTTGTTGGTAACAAGTATAAAAATGTGAAAATGTTTTCATTAGTTTATATGTATCCATGGACTAATTATTTCATTCCATGTTTTATTTCCTTATTGAGATTTTTGCGCTTATCCCAAGTTTTAATTTTTTTTCACAAGTGAAATGATTTTTAAGGAAAAGAGGATATTAAGATGAAAGTATAAAATATGTATATTGAAAATAAATCATCTTTTATTTTAAATGGGTTTAATTTTGTAGAAAAATGGTTACTTTTTGGAAGTTTCCACTTTCTATTCTTATGGTTTTGTTATGTATGAGTTATGACCTGATTTTATAAAGCATGAAACATGAAAATATTTTCAATGTGAAAGAAAGTAAAATTCTAGAATTAATAAAGGTTATATAATGTCTATGGATGGGTCCTTATAAATGGCATCATAGTTTTATTTAGAGAACATTAGGGTTTATGATATCCATAAATTATTTTTACTTTATCATTAAGTTGAATTTATATAGTATTTGAAGATTATAACGTTTTTAAATCTAAGATATGTCTATTCAGAATAGTTTTCTATAGAGGAAATAGGAAAGCTGTGCTAGGAAGGTATCTAGTAAAAAAAAAACTTCCATATCATCAACTTGAAATGATTAAAATCAGAACTGAACAATTTGTTACAATGATGGTGCAGTTGAATCAGAATATAAATTGAAGTGGTATCCATACACGTGATTATCCAGACTGACCATAGAGGAACATATCGGCAGTGGAACATTTAATGAGGCAAAAACTATATCATTCGGTGTATTATCTAACCCCGTACTAGTTTAATGGTGGATTAAATCCCTAAAAAATATTCTTGATTTCACAGTGAGTATAGACAATCAAATTGTTAGTCTCTCTATTTATCATTTTGAACGTGAACCTTATTAGTGTTGGTTGATGGTTAAGAGTATAAAGGAAAATGAGGATATTGATTCAATTGAGTAGGATGAATTAAAAAATATTTTTCTTGAAAAATATTTTCCTAGGTATATTCAACCTAGGATGAAAACAAATTTGTGGAATTAAGGAAATATGAGGTTTCAATGGCTACATATGAAGAAAAATTCACTCAACAAGAAAGGCATGCACCAAATTTTATCTAGGAACTTAATAGTAAAATTAATTGTTTTTAATCAGGATTAAAGCCAAAATATTGAATAGAATTAGCTTCTCGTAACATGAAAAATTATGAAAAACTAGTTCGATGTGAGGAGATGGTGGAAATGGATTTTATCAATGATCATGTGTTCTTTGAAAACCATTAGAAAATAAGGTCGAGGTGATCAGGGAAAGAGAATAAATCAAAAATAATTATGGTAGGAAAACTAAGATTCCATTTTTGAAAAAATGTGGTAAAAACACACTAGATAATGCCTTATGAATTCTAGAAAGTGCATCCAATGTGGTAAAATGTGACCTATTTCTCATAACTACAATAAAAAATATAATGTTAGTGGTATGAAAAAAATATGATTTACAGTATGTGAAATGTTTTAAGTGAAAGGATATGAAACATTATGCAAATGAATGTCTGAAGAAGAACTCTAATGATAGGATGCAACCATATAATAAGTAGAAATGTGTGGTGAAATCCCTTAAAACTAATTCAGTAGATTTTGGGCCATAAAATTATGTGGTATAAGGTAAATTATTTGTTTATTCATATTATTCCAATTCATTTTTTGGTTCGGGTTCTACACATTATTTTATTTCTGATAAATTTTACGGTAAGCCAAAAATTCCATCTCAATAAATGAATCTATAACTTATAGTAAAAGCACTTCGGAGAACCATTAAGGAAAAGGTAAATTATAAGAATCATCTTGCCTTTGTTTTTTGAAATAGTTTACCTATTTTTTTTTGTTTTCCCTCTAGTAATGTATGCTATTATAATTGGTTTGGATTAGCATTTTTTTTACCAAGATAAGATATAATGAAAATCTAAATAAGTGTATTTTCAGAATAAGTTTCAGTTTGTTTAAAAAAACAACTCATGCTAGTGGTAACATATCAGAAATTCAGGAAACTATTAAAATATAGAAATGAATGTTTTCTTAAACATATTTTTGGAGAAAAAGTAACTTTTTGGATTAATGATGTGCCGGTGGTAAATGAGCATCTTGTTGTTTTTTCTGATGAGTTGTCTGGTATTATACCTGATCGACAAGTTAAATTTACTATTAACTTAGTTCTTGATGCTAACCAATTTATAAACCCCCTTATTGAATGGGTCAAATGAAACTTTTATAGTTGAAAAAGAAGTTGTATGAGAAACTAGATAAAGGTTTCATTAGACCTTTCACTTAACCATGGGGTGCTTATCTCTTGTTTTTTAAAAATAAATATGGCTACATAATAATTTTCATTGATTATAGAGCCTTAAATAATATCACAGTTAATAGAAAATGTGTTAATTTTATCTGGACAAAATAATGTAATGATTGTTTTCAAGAATTGAAAAGAAGATTGGTGAATGCTCTTGTTCCAGACCTATCTTCTGGAAATGGTGATTTTTTTTCTTTAGTGATTCTTATTTGAACATAAATAGTTGAGTCCTAATGCATAATGATCAGGTAATTGCTTATAATTCACATCAGTTGAAACTTCATGAGTTAAATTAACTTAAACATGATTTGGAATTAGCTACTATTGTTTTTTTAATAAAATCTTGGAGGCATCATTTTTATCGTGTAAAGTGAAAAATATATACAGATCAAAATTATTTGAAATATATATTCACACAGAAATAATTAAATAGGAGATAAATAAGATGGATGGTACTAATCAATGATTATTATTTCACAATTCATTACCATCCTATAAAAGAAAATAAAGTGGTTGATACTTTGAGTTGGGAAAGTAATGCTATATTAACCATGTTAAATTTAGAATGTCACCCTTTAGTTAATGATTTGATGAATTTTGGCTTGGATTTTTTATGTCCAGGAAATTGATCTTTTTTGTTTCAGGTGTTAGTGGAATCATCACTATCAAACAAAATTAAGCATGTGAAGAAGGAAGACTATGGGTTGTAGAAAAATATATAATTGGCTCAAAAGGGTATGTTTCCCAAATTTAACATTGATACAGATTTTTTTTGATATTTTGGAAGATATTATTCATTCCTTGTGATTCACGACTGAAGAGAGAGTTGTTACATGAAGCTCATAAATCTCTATTTTCAGTTCATCATGGTAGTACTAAGATGTAAAGGGACCTTCAAGAGTACTACTAGTGGGATTAAATGAAAATAGATATTATTGACTTTACTATGAAGTGTAAAATCAGAGTGATAGTTACCGAAAGAGATGCTTCATCCTTTTCTAGTACAAGAGTGGAAATGGAAAAATATCTCCATGAAATTTGTAGTGGAATTACAAATAGCTTATTGAGGTGAAAATTCAATCTGGGTTATTATTTATTGATCAAAAAAATCTAATCATTTTATTCTTTTACAATACACTCTATATCTAGATCAAAATTATCGATTTTATCATAAATAGATAGTCTGGTTACACAGAGTTCCTCTCTCTATTTTATTTGATCGTGATCCCAGGTTTACTTATAACTTTTCGAAAGGCCTTTAGAAGTTAGTGGGTACTGAATTAAATTTTAGTACAAGTTTTCATCCTCAATTAGATGGGTAGTCAAAAATAACAATTCAAACCATGGATAATATGCTTAGTTCTTGTTAAATGAATTACCAGGGAAGTTGGGATCATCATATTTCTTTGATTGAATTTTCTTATAATAACTGTTTTCATTCATGTATACAGATGGCACCATTTGAGGCAGTATATGTAAAGCGATGTCAAAATCTAACTTTTTGGGATGATTTTTGGGAAAGTAATTTAATGAGATCAGAGTTGGTAGTGGAAATGATAGATAATTTATAGTTAACTTAGCAACACAAGAGAACAAATTAGACCAGGTAGAAAATATATTCAGATAACCATAGGAAGAATCTTTCTTTTGATTTAGGTTATCATGTATTTCTCAAAGTTTCTCTATGGAAAAGTGTGATACATTTTGGTAAAAAGGGGAAGTAGAGTCCATGGTTCATTGGAACTTATTAAATCTTTGAGAAAGCTGGTTCAGTTTCCTAACAAGTGTATTTTATTCTGAGTTTATCCAATGCACACAATTTTTTTTAGGTTTCAATGTTAAGAAATTATATCCCAGATCCATCTCAAGTTTTGAGGCCCAAAGTAGTTCAGTTAGAATATAATATTTATTATGAGGAACAACCAGTATAGGTTCTTAACCATCAAGATAAGATATTGTAGAATAAGGCGACTCATTAGGTTATGGTTTTGTGTAAAACACCATATAGTTGAAGTGGAAATAGGGGAATCTGAAAAGGTTATGAGGGAAATATATCCCCATTAATTTAATATGGTAATAAAAATTGCAAAGATGTAATTTCAAAGGGGGGGGGGGAGAATATGACAACCCATGTAATGATTGAATAATTATTTTCTTATTTATTTATATTTATTAATTATATATTAATTAAAAGAGCCAATATGTTCAATAATGTATATGATAAAACTAGTTTTATGGTTAAAAACATTATTTTTCTAAAAATCAGTTTTACTATCTTTTGATGGTGTACTTGATTTAAATATAGTTATTTTAACTTTTAAAAATTATATTTTAAAATAAACTTCTTATTTTAAAGCATAATATCAAAATTAAATTTGGTTGAATTTTGGTATTTTGATGAAAAATTTCATGTTTTAATGAGTAGTGAAAAATACTGCATTTTAATTGAAAACTACTGTTTTAATTACTTTATTTATACAGTTAGATCATCATTTTAATTAATTATAATATATAAATAGATAATTTTTTATCTTTTAATTCAATTATTCTCATTGGAATCAATTTCATATTGCAATTGTATATAAAAATGGTGTGAACTTTTGAATGTTTTACATTAAAAACTCATTTTCTCATTCCGTCAATAAGAATAATTTTAAATTCATTTCAGCCACTTCTGTGATTTGGATTTTAAAAAATATACATTCATGGTTGTAATAATTGTGAAATTTTTTATCTAATAGGATCAATTTTATTTAATAAATATGAATATTAACTTTCATAATTAATTTTATTACCCAAATTAAGGGTAAATTCAGTAATTAAAGGTAAAAATACAATTATAAATAATATAAAATAATCCTAACTATTGTTCTCATTTAATTGTATGAATACTTTTTGACCTAAATAATCCTTGGGTCAAAGTTATACCCTTTGGAAGCAACTTGGGTGTGAGTAAGACATTTATAATATTATATTCAATTAAAAGACAAATTTTGTCACACCCTTGTTTTTAAAAAGTAAAGTATTTTTAATATGGGTTTATACAGAGGATATATTAACCTATAAGTATTATTTATAAATAAAAAATTATTACATACATATTGGTAATTTATTTATAATTTTTAGGGAATAAATATTTATATTAAATGGTGACACAATGATGATACAATAATTGCATCATTAATGGTAGAATCAAATAAATGATATTAAAAATGTTAAATTAAATATAATTAGACATAATTTATTCCATACACTAATTTTTGGATTACTTTGACATGTTAGGGATGTGTTAATGTAGTTTATTTAATATTTCATGTTTTTATGATATTTTTAAAAAGTCAAATATTGAATAGTGTAAAAATTAACAATAATGATATTTTAAAATATGAAATATTTTATTAAATGATATAGAATTTATAAAAACATAATATTATTAATAATAGTTTTTATAAGTCTTATCATGTAATAAATGACTCATTTATTGGTATTTTGACATGTTATAATAAATATATTTACCATCATAGTGTAAATTACATGATATCATGGTAAGAGTTAAAAGGGTTAATTAAGGTTTAAAACAAAACGATATAGATGAAAAATAATCAAAAAAATTCTAATTTTAATTGGGTGATTTTATTATGATAAAAAATCATATTATTTTAGAATTAAAAATTTTTTCGACTGATTTGGTATTGAAAATTAATTTATTACTTTGAAGATTTCTATAAGTGCCCCCTCTCCTATAAATGACACCCATTATTATTTATTTTTTACACCTAAATAACTATTTGATTCAGAAAAAATATACCCAAATACATTTCTATAATCCCTACTCACATTATAAAATCCTTATATTATTAATAAATACATCTTTAGTGGTGTTAAGGTGTTAATCAAAGGAGATTGTCCGATGGAAAAGTGTTGTTTTTAAATGTTTTTGTATTATTTCTTCCTCAGCTTCTTTAAAATATTCTTCAACCATGATGAAAATATAAATAAAATATCCTAAATATAATTATATGTTATTATGTTGATATAATAACCTAAATACTCCTTTACATCTATCAAGTGGGAAAGGAATTAATTGTTATTGTGTACTTGTAAATGATCACCTCTACGAACTGAAATAATTCATTTTCCATTAACATCTCTCAAGACTGGTTACAAGGATGTAATTAATGGTAATATGTGATATTAATGAAATATTTATCATTATAATAAAATAATATATCAATTACACTATTACATTTCATTGCACATATAAATGTTAATGTCATTCGTGCGTATGTGTAAAGTATCACCTCCACGAAGCAATTTGATTTATTTTTCTTCATTACATAACATGGATGATATATATATGTATATTTTAATGATTAATATGATATTTATTATATTATGATAATTTATAATGATAAGATTAAAATTATCTTAGTTTTAAAATGATCATTGAAAATTTGAAAAGTTACTCTTGTATACGTACAACTTACCGTCTCTATGATTATAATATTATTCATTTTTCATAACCATAAATAAATGGTTTCATTTAAAAGTATAATTTATGTATAAAAGTGATTATTATTTCATTAATATTATTATTTAAATTATTTAATCATGACCATTTTGACATTAAACACAATTTGAAAGTCATTTTGGACTTAGGTACATAATATTAACAAAACGCCCGATGTGAACATTAATTATTAAGTAATTGTTATAACATGATAATAAGTCATATTAAAAGGAATAATAAAGACTAAAAAGATTATAAAGGAATTAAATAATTATCCAGAATTTATTATTCATGAATATAAAGATTATATGTGACGATTCAGACATAAGATAATGGACTTTATTTTGAAATCATTTTTTAAAGTTCCTATTTCAACTATTTTTAAAAAATCCAAAAAGAATGTTTGTTAACATATACATCATGATTTATTTTTCTCAATTTTATGTATCTTTAATTTTTTTATGATTAATTTACAAGTTTAACTTTTTATTTTAAAATAATGTGTTCTCATTTATGAGTGCCCGACATTGTAAAAAATATATGTGATTTCAAAGTGGAAATGTTATTTTTCCTTTATACTTGTTTTATGTGTTATGATTATATTTTCTTAAATGGGAATAGTTTGTGAATATGGTTTTTTCCAATATAAACCATGGGTTGGTGATACCATTATATCTATCTAATGCATTAGGTAATGATACAGAGTTAAATGGTAGGGTTTCTCCTACGATATTTAGGGAATATACTGCGATGAGTATTCCAATTGTAACTAGGAAGGTTACTCCCTATATTGTTGTGAAATATAAAATGTAATAATGACATGTATTCAATATGTTACCTTTATGAATTATGATTTATATAAATTTTTATAGGAATATTATTATTTCATGAGGTATGATAAAGAGTTTTTGTTTTATGGGTCAAAACTATAACTTTGTGAAAATGTTTACATAAGTTTATAATTATTCAAGGACTAATGGTTTATTTAATTATTTATATCTCTTACTAATATTTTTGAGACCATAAAACGTTTTATGTTGTTTTTCATATGTCATATGATTTTTAAGGAAAAGGAGGATTTCGTGATGAATGTATCGAAGATGTATCTTGAAAATAATCATGTTTTATTTTAAAGAGGTTTCATTTGGTGAAAAAATTGATACTATTTAGAAGTTTCCACTTTGTATTCTTATGGTTTTTATGTATGATCCATGGCCTAATTTTATAAATATATAAACCTTAATATGTCCTTAACGTGAAAGAAAGTAAAATTCTTGTCTTAATTAAGGTTATGTAATGTATAAGGCTGGTTCCTTATAGTTACTATTAGCTTTCCACCAATTCTTGAGGGAGCCACTATGAAATTTCATGATAAGATAACTTTATATGTGGTTTAAAGAGATATAAATCTCCATTTATATGTCTCAATAAGATAAGTTATATAAAAATGAAATATGTATTTAAATTTATAATGAAATATTTGATAAGTTGACGAGAAGTTATAATGGAAATATCAAAATCAAAGATTCCAAACATCATGTTTGGAGGAGTAAATTTGAAGGTATAAAGATAGATTATGGTTATAATATTGATTTATAAATTATAATGTTTCATGAGAATTTATGTAAAATATTATTTCATACTTAGATGGTATAATACTCCATTATTTTCAAGAATATTATGTAATTTGTTTCAGATAAATTTCATAGAAAAATTTGAACATCAGACAGTCAAAAAGATTTTTTCATTAGATGATATTAAAAAAATTCACATAGCTTATGAAATGATAAATAAACCTTTATTTAATAAAAAAGTTTAAGATGATATAAAATTTAAATACATTGGAATAGGAAAAGTCGAAGAAGATAAATCTTCTAGATTAAGTGACTCAGATGATGATGAAAATGATGAGCACATAACCAAATTGTTTCTATTTCATAAAAGTGATTGAAAAATAAAAAAATAAAGAATATGGTATGAAATTTCTAAGGTGTTATAATTATAATAATATAAGTTATATTAAAAAACATTTCCCAAATAATAATGTTAAAGTGTCCTAATCAGATGTATATGATGAGAGAACACAAAAATATAAAATGTTTATGAATAATAAGAATTATTAAAGTAGAAAAAATGAAGAATTATGAGAAATAAAGAGAATGATGAATCATATAATAGTTTATATGATAATTATAACTTTATTTTATCATGTTTAGAGAGGTTATGATAGCTCTATAATTGATGATGGATAATAAAGGGTTGAACAAAAGTGGTTCTTAAAAGATGAATTTGAAACTTTTCTTAAGAAGATTAAACATTTGAAGATTTAATTGAGAAAACCTCTCAAATAGAAGAATAATTATACTAAATAAAACTAAGATATGGTTTTAAAGTAAGTATCCTATGTTGATGATATCAATGATCACATGATAAATATAACTGAATAAGGAAAAATAGTGGTAAATCTTGATGAAAATATGGAAGGAAAATAGAAATACTTGGACAAGACATAATCTATTTGTCTTATGATATAAACTAAGTTAAATAGTATAATTCAAGACTACTAAAGATCTACTAAAATTATGGGAGATTCATCTCTAGTTTTTTAATTGAAAATCACTAACTTTCAAGATAAAACTATAGTTGATATTTCCAATGTAAAATTTGTTATTTTTAACAGTAAAAATGAAAAAGGGAAGGATGGATCTATTTGGAACACAAAATTAATTAAATTACCCTCCTATAAATTAAATATATAGAGGAAAATATACCTAGAAAACTAATGACCCTTGGAAAAAACAATATTTTTTTTCATTAGGATAGTAACATAATAATTTTAGATAGATTTTTTTTAAAAATGGAAGATGAAATTTCAGAGGCTTTTGATAGTGTTGTTGAAGGTATGAAGAGAAATTAGATTGTTATTCATTTAAAATGTCACTTTTGGGAAGTGGTAAAAATAAAGGGGTAGCATTGTTGGGAAATGTGGACATAATCTAAGGGAAGGAATGTTGTGAACAAGAATTCATAAAATCTTTCTACCTAAAACAACCCAACTCAATTTTTTTGTTATTGAATAAAACCACTTTTAAGATTGAGTTTGAGTGGGGATCTTTACAAAAAATTCCAAAGGAAAGGAGAAACAACATATCTAATTTCAAAAGTCCATATAAATAAAACCAAAACTAATATAATAATTAAAATCTCTTATTTTAAAATTTTAAAATTTTTGTTTATAAGAAATAAAACATAGGTATGTGCATGTCATGAGACTAACACCCACGTAGAGAATAAGGTTATGTGTCCTTAGTACAATCACCTCATATTAAACCACTAATTTTCATTGATAACTCCATAATTTATGTAATAATAACAATTATATATGAAAATAATATATTTAAAATATATAGTCATCTTTGAGGGAAAATAAAAAGAACCAAACTAGTATAAACCAAATAAATAAGAACCACAGAATCTAACACTATAAATTCCATCTCACCAAAAATAGATGAAAACGTTAACTATAATATATAAAATTGATTAAAAACCAATAGAAAAACTTATTCAATATATATCACTAAAAAAATTAATTATATATTAGATAACTTCCTGTATATTGAAATTTTTCTAGAGACATCATGGAAAACATCTTAAAACCAAAACAAACCACCTATAGAAACATCACATTAAAATTAATTATAAGAACCTAACCATATAACAATCATCTCACCATTGAAATCATACCTCCATACAACAAATAATTCCAAATAAATTTTTCTAAGAATAAAATCCCAAATCCAAAAAAATATTCATGAGACTAACATTGGGAAACATCTGAATCACCATTGAAGAAGAGATGTTCCTCCACCCAACCAAATACTAAATACCTGATGAAAAAACATGGACCAAAAAATTTAAAATAAGAGTAAATATATAAAAAAACAAAAAATTGACACTATAAATAATGATATACATGGAACTGAGGTGTCTTAATGAATCACTGAAGTTCACATGCCCCCTTTCAAAAATCAATATCACTTCTAAAAAATAGTTCATTTAGATTTTGCTAGTTTTTTCATTTATAAGGGGTTAATACCCCCTCTAAATTATAAAATAGTGGTTAAACAAAACCTATTATAAAGTGTCCACCCACTCCTATTGATGAAATTTTTTCATAAGCACTAGTAAAATTTAAGAAATATTAGTATGGAGTTTTAAGAACCTCTAATATATTTTTTTTATAAATTAGTGGTAGTTGAAAACTGAAAGTAATGATTTATATTTTTTTAAATGACACCCATATTAAAAATTTGTAATATATTACTGGGAGTTTTAACCCCCTTTAATATATAATTTTTTAGATATATCATGTGCAATTTAATACAACCCCAGATAATTTTTATTTTTTATGAAAACTCTTTGGCTAGGTAAAAATGGATACATTTTATGGGGTGTTTTAAAATCCTTAGCTATAAATTTGACCAGTTAAATACCAACTAGACTAACCATTTTACCCCATTAGTTTTATAAATTATCATTTTTGAATAAATTACTTTTTATAGCATACATTACATGCAACATTGGGTTTAGTTTCTGTTACATGCGACACTGAGTTTTAACAAACAATGATATATTAATAATATTATTATTTAGAAATGACCATTATAATATACATGTTAAATATATAGATATTAATAGGAATAAAAATATTTTAAATATCTTGAATAATGGTTTCTTATAAGGAAAACATATTGATAAAAAAACTACTTAATTTTCAGAAAATAACTTTATATGATTCAAAAATTCGTTTTTTCTAAAAAATGTTATTTATTTATTTTTTTGACCAATATTAAATATGATTATCGAAACATTTATAAAATTAATTTAATAAAAATTCATTTTTGAAATCATCATATTAAAATTACATAAGGATTGGGTTTTCAAAGTTTTCTAAATATATTAATTTTTTAATGAATAAGTTAAAAATACTGATTTTTATTGAAAAATACCTTTAATTTACAAAATATTTATAATTATTTTTCCTTAAAAATATGACTAAATGTAATATTAGTTATATTATATATTAATTAATCTAATTTTTGTTATTTTAATCAATTTAATTGTAAATTTTGATATACAACCTTTTGAAATGTTTGAAAATGTTTACTTTAGAAAATCATTTTCTCATCGCATCCACCAGATTAATTTTAAATTAAATTATAAGAGATATCTGAGTTAAATTTTAAACAATATTTACCTATATGGATCATAATAATTTTTATTATATTATATGTTTCAATTAATTTTTGTCCATAGTGAATTGTAATAATAATAAAAATTATTTATGACTATTACGGAAGACATGGCATTACCGGGGGTTAAACTAGAAGGATAAGAGTAAAAAATGACCCCAAAATTCACCAAAAAATATTTTATGGCCATATATTGACATACTAGATTCAATTTTATCTAATGTTTCATTTTGGGGCCTTTTTAAATTGTAAAAATGTGGGTACACATTTTTGTTTACAAAAATTAAAAGTCTTCCACTCACCACACTTATAAAAGGACACCACCTATCCTCTAATATTCACACATAAAAAAACCTTTTGATAGGAAAATAAATATATTTATCAATTAATTAAATAACTAAACTCATCATTTATTCCTTATTTTGGTCATAAAAACAACCTAGGAAGGATTTTAGTGCAAATCTAATGAGGTTACCCGAAGAATAGGTAACGTCATTCAACTTTATTTTGTTATTTATTCCTCAACCTCATTCAATCATTATTAAAACATGAAAATATAATAACCTAAGTATATTAAATTTACATAAATGTTTTTATGTTAAGGTATTTATATGAAACCATATCCATTTTCATCAGATGGGATATTGAATCATTATTAGTGTGTACAATAGACAATCGCCTCACGAAATGATGTTATTATTTTCTTTTATCACTACATATAAAGTTTGTATTTAATGATATATTAAATGTTTATATATGAAATTGATTATATTATTATACTTATTTAATTATTATATCACATATAATTTCTAAATTTCCATTCATTATGAATATGATATCATCTCTAATGTCTACAGAGGACTACCACCTCGCGAAGCCATGTGATTCATTCACTATTTACATGGAAGGTAATAATAATGGTTTTTAGGAAAATATGTGATATATATGAAATAAAAATGATTCTGTAATGGTAATTTATTGTGTAACTTTATTTATTTCAATCCTTTGAGAAAATGGAAAAAAACGTTCATGCATACGTAAGACTTACTGACTCTATGAACGGTGTATTTCATTTTCAATATCTAACTTTAATGGAATATAATTAAATAAATAATAAATTTATATATTATATTTACATCATGGTTAAATTTATATATATTATTGAACTGTGATTAAGGTAAGGGAACCAAAAATAACAAAACAAAACCTATATGAAAAAACAAAGCAGTTATTACCCGAAACCTGACTTTAATTAAGCAATTATTTATAAATGGGTAATAAAAGGTCATAGAAAATATTATTTGGTATGATAAAAATAATAATTATGTAATATATGTATGATAAAACTATATTTATCATACATTATATTGAAACATGTACAAAGGAATTCAATACATAAGGTAGAGGATTTTGGTCTTAATTATTATTCTTTGGGACATAAGTTATGCTATGCCATTATCTTCTTCTATTATGTGAATATAATTTAACTTGAAATTATAGATCATAAATATAATTATTTTCATGATATAAAATATTACATTTTATTATGATCTTGAATGGGTTTTATGATTCAATGATACCAATGCGGTAAGGGTTTTATCATACAATCTCATCGTTTATTAAGATTGTTTATTTTTATGATTCTGATGATGAAACATTACGATAAATCTCTCAATAAACTCATGAATATTATTATAATATAGATATTTCATGATCATAATTTTTTTACGCTAATTTTCCTATATTTATATTCTCTAGTGGCCCAAATAATCTTTTTAAGAAAAATCGTCTTTATTTCTTTCTTCGATCGAAAAACCTTTTTCTTCGAAAAAAATGTTTTCTAATTTTTTTTTCAAAAATGTTTTCAAATTATCCAAAGGATTTATTAATGAAATTTTAAACAATTTTCTGTCATTATAATTTTTTTGGATGGAATATTCATACCTTTTTCTAAATAAGGCCCATTTAGATTTAGTAAAAAATGTTAAAGGAATCATTCTTTTAATATCTATGATAGGATAAACATTTACTTCAATGAAGAGAATTATTTTATTCAAATATTACATGATTAGTTTTCAATGTAATTATAAATTCAAAGATATTTCAAAAAAAATTATTTAAATAAAACTCAATTAGAAATTATATTTTCCTCAAAAAATATTTAAAATGAATTTATTTATTTCTTTATATGTTTCAAGGTTGTTTTAAAATAAAATAATTTTGAAAATGGTTTATGATTTAATTTTTTTTTCAAATTGTAAAGGATATTTTCAAATAGAAAATTTTCAATTGATCTTTCAAAAATCATTTTATGTTGAATATGACTTCCTTTCATGTTAATTATGCTTTACCGGGGATATAACCCAAGGATACTATTCTTATTATTTTGATGAATGGTTCATGATTATGTTGGTAAGGAATATATAAAACCCATTTCTCTTCTATGTGTTATACCATGATAGAATTCTTATAAACCCTGCTTCTTTTTCCAAGGTTTATTCAATGATGACATGATGAAATGATTACAAAACCTATTTATTTTATACATGTTATCTTATAAAGAAATGTTTATGAAACAGATTTTTTATCATGGGTTCTGATATGATGAATGTTTTATGATCTTATGGAACATGTAAGTATTATTTTCATTATGTGATTTATAGAACCTGTGTCTCACTCAAATTCATTATGTAATGATTAATTTAAATGATCTAAAATTATACATGGGAGGTTATATCAATCCCAAAATGGGTACTTGGGGGTTATCCCAAGATTGAAAGACGGTACACGAGAGGTTATCCCAAGGAAAAAATAGGGTAAATAGGAGTTTATCACTAGACATAGGTAGGTACATCGATGTTTATCCCAATATTAACATGTTATGAATGTCTTGGTGTGTAGAAATGACATAATATTATCTATGAATATGTATATTCCAAAATTCAATGGATTATGTTATGACCCCATACCACATGTTTTTTACTCCATTTTGATTCATTTCTTAAAAAAATGATGATTTATTTTATGAATATTGTTTGTGATTTATGATATATATATATTTTTAATGTTCTTAAGGCCTTATTTTTTTATTGATTTTTGATAACCCCCCTTTCAAGGGATGAGGGGGAACCCTTACATGCCCTGTAGGATGTATAGATTACATTTCCCATAGGATTGGAGAAATTACAGGACTCGTAGGTCTTAAGAAAATCATACAGACTATGAATACTTAAAATCGCCCCTCCCAAAGATCTGTATCGTGATAAGATCTCCACCATTATATAGATGTTTGGATAGATTTCCTATGCAGATATGAACATGCCTGATATCGAGGGAAATTAAATACCCTCTCATTATTCTAAATCTGTTAGCCTTACTATAGTGAATGAGCCATGCTCTTAAATCTTCCACTAGAGCTGGTTCCTTGTAGAGTCTGTCTATGTATCTACATATCAGGTGGCCCTGAAGGCCTTTAGGTGATCCAAAGGCCTTCAGGTGGCTCAAACTCTTTACTGACCTGATGGCCTGGGTGGTCTGAAGGCCTTAAAGTCTCCAAGCCAAAACTAGTGGCCCAAGGTGAATATTTTTTATTTCTACAGTACCAAATAATACCTACTATAGTAAATCATGTGTAAGGGTAACACTAACCTCCCACTGGGGGCCTCACCATTCCCAGAGCATTCCACACATTCTTTGGCTAGGAAAACTGACTTTGAATCACCCAGTGCATAATATGTATAATGTCTGAGTCAGGCGGGACTCAAGCCTAGTCCATTTCCCACAGAGAGTGAGGGGTACAATGAAAAGGTACTATAAAAATGAACTCAAACTTTCTTTTGTTTCATTTCCATAGGATATTATGAAAGATACTATGTATTATATGTATAATAAGGGTGATAGTAATAAATAATATAGTGGGATATGACATAACATAATTATGAGTCATGTGTTTATGTGTCTAAGTTCTCAATAGAACTTGACCGAAATGATTCTAACATGTATTGTCATGTTATATAATGGATATTCATCTAGTAGTATAAAATATATAAATATGAGATGTCTAGGTCTTTATAGTTTTCATCAGATAAAAAATTAATTAACATTTAGAAACTTTAATGAGAGAACTATAGAGAGATATCTAAATATATGGCTAAGGATATGTCTAAGGATCAGTCTATAGATGAGTCTAAGTATAGGAAAATGTATTGTAATTTTGGTAAAGGATAGAGTGAGTTGATTAAAATAAATTACACCATTATCTGGATATTAAAAGTATATGTGGTTATGAATTATAGGTACCTAGGGGTAGTAACACTGAAAAGGTTTCATTGAGATAGAATCAATCATCACTGGGTATATGATAACAGGCCTTGTTGCACACCTCTTTTGACACTCCCATGGAACATGATTTGGAAATTCACATACTCTTTATGAAACATCATAAAGAATTTTGATAGATGATGAATTTCAATTACCTAGGATAAATCTAAGATATCATAGATTAAAAATATGGGTTAATTATTTAGACATCATATAGGTGATTTTTCTTGATTATGTGGTTCCCCACTATGATTATTGTATCCTAAAATATGCTTTTTATTTTTATTAAATGGCTAGAAATTGAGGGAATCAAGTTTAATGATGATTGTGATGGGAAATGAAACAATTTTCCTCTTAAATATACAATTATTATTGAAGTTGTAAAATATAATCTCATTTATATGATCACAAATATTTCTCAATACTTGAGTTATAATGAACATCAAAACGATCAATGGAGGGAACAATTTTCTTTTGAGTTTTTTTTGAGGAAACAACCACATTATTTTAGTGTATTCATTGATCTAGTAGTTACTTAGAAATGGATTAGCACCCTGAAAAGGATATTTGTGGTTCTCAAAAATTTATATCATGAGAAAATAATTTTTTTAATCTATCATTTGGAAGAAAAAGTGGATCAATGGTGGAATTTCATCAAGAATACAAGGGAACATTAAGAAATTGAATCCATTGATAGGGATGAGTTTAAGAGATTATTTTCATATATTTACTTCCCTTATATACTTATTAAAACATATATAATTAATTCCTTGAGATAAAGTAGAAGGATTTCAAATCTATTAGTTTATATTAGGTAAATTTTATAGGACTTGCGAGTTAAAAATCTGGCATTATACTCCATACTAAATGTAAGGCTAAATGATTATTCAGTTGATTAAAACCAAGTATCTAAATAAAATTATCCATAACAGATATAGGTAGCTATGAAAAAATTGTTCATTTTTCTATAAAGGTGTAAATGGATATTCGAGTGACCCGTCAATATCATAGGTTTTGATAAGAAAAGATGAATGAAATTCAAGGGAAACCCCAAAAACCATGGATGAAAGAACACAATATTTCCATAATTATCAATGTGTGGATAAAAACATGGATGAAATTATCTTTAAGGGACTACTAAATTATTTTCTTTTCTTAAAGGAATGTCATCAAGAGGTTGAATAGCTACATGATGGGAAGAAGTTAGCTAATGAAATGAATAATGATAAAGCACCATAAAATGAACCTCCCACACATGAGTATTTCAATTGAAAAGAGTTAGTGTATTATACTAACAATTTCCCAAATATTAGGGTTCGTGAAAAGAATCAACATCAAAAATCTTTTAAGTCAAGGGATAAAGGGAAACCTTATGTGATTAATATTTTAGGTGAGTAGTTTAATAACGACATGGTGAAAGGTACACTTACCATCCACTATTAAACTTATAATGTATATTTTACTCTAGATCTACATATTATTTTATATATGAATAATTTCTTTAGGGTATCAATATTCCACCCAAAATATTATATATAGATTTATAAGTTAAAACCCCAAATGGTATAATGATCACATCTCAAGTATATGATTCCTCTTCAGTTACGGTTTGTGGGAATATGTTTCCTGAAAATATCAGTATCATAATTATGGTTGAATTTGATGTTATCTTATCTATGGATTGTATTTATCTACTTAAAGTCCACATCAATTTTAGCGGAATTAAATTCTTGTTAGATATTCCAAACCATCATATTATTATATGTCAATTTGATGATAAGTATGAACTTCCATTTGAGATCACATCCCTTGCAGGAGTCTTAATTTCAATTTAGAACATGTGTTAATCATTTATTGTTGGGGATAAACTTGAAATAAATGATATTCCAAGTGTATATGAATTTTGTTTCTCTTTTTGGAATAGTTTCCAATTCTTCCACCAAATCGTGAGGTTGATTTTTCAATAGAACTCATACCTGTCGCCATAATAATTTAAAATACTCTCTATAAAATGGAACTGATTGAGTGAAAATAATTTATGATAAAACTCCAAGAGAACCCTGATTGGGATTAATTTTTCCAATTGTGTCAACTTTTGGTACACTAGTTCTTTTTGTTAAATATAAAGATGGATCGATGCGAATCATCATTGATTTTCGGGAGCGGAACATGATCAAATCAAGAAATTGTATCCTATGACACATATTGATAACCTATTTGATTAGCTGCATGAATATCAATATTTTTCCAAGATTTAACATTTAATTGGATATCCTCAACTATTCATAAATAATTAGGATATAATCAATACAACATTTTATAGAAGGTATGGACACTATAAATATATAATTATTTTAGTAAGTCTTTTTAATTCCCCCTTTATCTTCATTGATTTGATTAATATAGTATTTAGAGATTACCTTGATCAGTTTTTGGTAGTATTTATAGATGATATTCTTATTTATTTAAATATAAAGGAATATCATGAATGTCACTAGAGAAGTCTAGATATGACTATATTAAAGGAAAAATATATTAAAAAATTATAAATTTTTGAAATTTTTATTCAAAAGGATTAATTTTTGGGTCATATAACCTAAAGAGAGGGTATATAGGTAAATCCATAAAAGAAATAGGCTATTTAATATTTCCCCAAATAGACCAAAGTGATTGAGATCTATAGTTTTCTTGGATTAACTATTTATTATCGATAGTTTGTATAAAATTTCTCGCAACTATATAATCTACTTACCAAGTTAACTCACAAAGGGAGGCGAGTTCTTATAGAAAAATAAATGTGAGAAAAATTTCATGGAAATTAAGAGAATATTAGTTAGTTATCCTATTATTACATTACCCTATAGTGAATAGTGGTTTTTAATCTATAATAATGCACCCAAGAAGTTATTTTGATGTGTTATTATTCAGAATAACATAGTTATATATTATGACTCATGATAATTGATGGTTCATGATAAAAGTCAACCAACTCATGATTTGAAGTTAGGTGTGGTAATTTTTGAATTAAATATATGAAGGAATTATATTTATGAAGAACAGTGTGATATATATTCTGATCATAAAATCTTAAACTATATATTCACACAGAAGAAGTTGAATATAAACCAGAGAACATGGTTAGAGATGATTAAATATTATGAATTCTCAACACATTTACAACCTATAAAATTAAAAAATGAGGCTAATTATTTATTTAGAAAGGATAAAGACAGAATATCCAAGATAAGGTTTATAAAGGATCCAATATATATGCATTTACAAAGGATGGATATATAAATCATTTTTAAAGGGGAGAAACATAATCTTTCTCAATGAAATGTTCAACCATATTTCCAAGTTGAGATTAATGAGGAGCAGCAGGAAGATATATAACATAAATATAAGGGTATAAATGTCCTTGAGTTTTTTTTATCATAATTGAATGATAATGTGCAAAAAACTTGTATGTGTTTCGTCTTTAATTTATTTGAAGAATTATTTGTTAGATGAAGATTAAATTAATTCATTCTCTATACATCTTGTATGTATGATGATGTATAGATATTTGAAAGAGTATTTATGATGTGAGGGAATGAATAGAGATATCTTAGAATATGTATCTAGGTTCTTGGAATTTCATCATGTTAAGGCTAAGGGACAAAATTATAATGGTATGTGTCATCCATTAACCATACCATAATGAAAATGGTAAAACATCAATATGGATTCTATCATTGGATTCCACAAAATTTCTAAAGGGAATAATAATATATGGGTTGTAATAAATAAAAATAAAATTTCAGCACACTTCATTACAATAAGAGAGGGTTTCACTATAGATTATCTTTACAGGATATACATTAAGGAAGTGGTGTGGTTTCATGGAGTAACAATTCAATTGTGTTTGATCGGGATATGAGGTTCACCTCAACATTCTAGAGATGTATTCAACAAGATCTTGATACAAAGTTGTGTTTTAGCACTACATATCATCCTCAAATAGATGGTCATTCCAAAAAAACTGTTCAAACCCTAGTGGATATGTTGATATCTTTTTCTCTAATTTTTAAAGTAAGTTGCTATCAACACATTCCACTTGTTCAGTTTTCCTAAAAAAATAGATTCTACTCAAGTATTAAGATTGATCCCTATGATGCCCTCTATGTAAATTTGTATAAAACAAAAATTTTATGGAATCAAGTTAGAGAATGAAATCTATTAGGAAATGAGATATATTATTAACTATTATATAAGGTTAGATCCATTTAGTATAACATTAAGAAAACTCGGAGTCGATAGAAATGTTATATTGACAATTTTTGGTGTGATCTAGAATTTGTAGTTGGTTACAATTTATTTCTATGAATTTTTAAATAGAATATGGTAATTATATTCAAAAATAAGGGAAAACTAATCCAATATAATATGGTTCTTTTTAAACTCATGATCTTATTATGATTGTAACTTATCAGTTAATTCTTCCACTAAACATCTCTTAAGTTCATGATGTGTTCCATGTATCTCTGATGAGAAAGTATATACCTAATCCATGAAATGTACTTAACTAAAAGGTCATACCACTAGAGGAAGATCATTATTAAAATAAATAGCTAGTGGATATTCTATATCATAGAGATAAATTTTTATGAAACAAAAACATCTAATCGTCGATGTTTTTTAGTTAAAACACCAGTTTTATAATTCTATATTGGAACTTATGAATATTATGAGGTATAAGTATACTCAATTTTTTTGTATTAAAGTGATGAATTTCTTGGGAAAATTTATGTTGGGAAGTGTTAGAATGTGACCCCCATGTTTTTTAGATTTTTTGGAATAAATATAATTTCTTTGATAACTTGTGTTATACTCAATATTGAGTTCAATTTTTATTACATATGACACTAACTTTTAATAACCCATGATATATTATTAATATTATTATTTAAACATGATGATTATAAATTAGTTGTAAAAAATATCAATATGAATAGTAATAAACAACATTTTAAATTTATGAATAATGGTTTTCTATAAAGAAAAAATCTTGATAAAATAGTGATTAATTTTTTGGTAAAGTCTTTATATGTTTTGAAAATACTATTTTCCCAAAAAATGATATTTTTTTTTATTTTTTGTGAAAATTTATAAAAATAAAATTTTGAAACTTTTTGAAATTTAATTTGAAAAAATAAACATTTTTTCTGAAATCATCATGTCAAAATATGACTGGGGTTAATTTTTGGTATTTTTCTAAAAAGTTACATTTTTTAATGAATAAGTGAAAATTACTAGTTTTTATTGAAAACTTCATTTTCATTTAAGGAATTTATAAATTTAATTATGTTTTAAAATAGTTTTAAAAATTAAATTAGTTCAATTATATATATATTAATCTAATTTAGGTCAGGTCAATTAATTTCATTTTTAAATTTTCTATAAAAATGTTTTAAAACATTTGAACATTTTGACTTTAGAATTTTTTTTCTCAATGCATCTGCAAGTTTAATTTTACAATAAATTATTCCACTTTTATGAGTAGAATTTTGAAGAATGTATTAATCATTTTTTAATTATAATAATTTATATAATCTAAAAATTACAACATAATTTTTGACTATAATGAATAATAATAATATTAAAAATAATTTACTACAGTTAATATAAAAATTGATTTCCCAATGGTTAAAATAAATAAAAAATGGTTAAAATGAACCAAAATTTTTAAAAAATAATTTTTATTGAAATATTTCAACCAATATTCATTTTCTATAAAAGTCCATTCTTGGGCCATGTGGAATCTAAAAAATGTTGGTACACCTTTTTCTTTTCAAAACGCAGCATTGTGCCGGTCACCTCACTTATAAAAGGTCAACACCTCTCCCCTCCTCTTCACACTTTAAAAACCATTTTTAAGCCATTAACTAATAAAAAAACTTCTTTAATTCCCTATTATCATTGTATAAGACTTATTTTTGTTTTCATTATTCCAACCTAGTAATGCTTTTAGTGGAATCTTAAAGAGGTTAACCAGAAAAGATGTAATGTTCTTCAACCATAGACTTTGTTTTATTTATTCCTCCACCTACATAAATTATTATTAAAAAATTATTATATAATAACCTTAGTATCATCTATATAGTGATATTTTTTATTTATGGTTTTGACCTACAACCATCTCCACTTCTATCAAGTGGGATATAAAATCATCATTCGTGTGTACGAGGGAATACCACCTCGCAAAATGATGTTATTTGTTTCAAATCACCACCTATGATAGCTTGATATAATAATGGATTAAATGTTAATATATGAAATTCATGATGTTATTATACTTCAGGAATTATTATATCACTTATACCATCTCGCATCCCATTCTGTGGGAATATGATAATGTTGCATGTGTGTATCGCAGACTACCGCCTCGCGAAGTGATGTGATTCCTTCCTGATTTTCATAAATGTTAGTAAGGATGGATATAATGAATATATATTATATATATGAAATAAAATTTATTATTTAATGGTAATATATTATTTACCATTATTTATTTCAATCTATCGATACTTGGGAGATAGCGTTCATCCCAATGTATGGCATATCGTCTCCGTGAATGATTTATTTCATTGTCTATCTCTACCTTTTATGGATTACTCGAAATAAATATATATTGAATATATAAGATACTGACATAATTCTTAAAATTATGAATATTATATAACTGTGATAAAAGTTATATGACCGAAAATAATAAATCAATACATACACAAATAACAAAGTAGTTATTACCCGAAATATGACTTTAACAAAGGAAATGTAAATAAATGGGTAATAAAAGGTAAAAGTAAATATTATATGGAATGGTATATATATGTACGGTTCTTTAATATATTTATAATAAACCAATATTTATTATATAAGAGGTTTGAACTTGTATGATGGAATTTGAGATGTATGGTACATGATTTTTTCACAAATTGGCTTCTTTGGGACATAAGTATGTTATGAAATTATCATATTCAATGAATTTTATATAATTCCCCTTTGACATGTTTTGTTATGAATATCATTATTTTAATTATATTAAAAGTTTCATTTGATGTTTTTATTTAATAGGCCTTACGATTCAGTGTTACCAAAGTGATAATGATTTTATGATAAAATCTTATCTTTTATCAGAATTTTTTATATTTATGCTTATGATGACAAAATATTATGATCCATATCTCAATAAAATCACGGAATTTATTATCCTCTATATCTATTAAGAGATTAAATTTTTTCCATTAATTTTCCTCTGTCTATATACTCAAGTGACCAAAATAATATTTTTTTAAAAATAATATTTATTTCTCTCTTCGATTGAATACATGTTTTCTTCCAAAATAGTGTTTTCCAAATATGATATAAAAAATAGTTTAAAATTATATAAAGGATTTATTAAATACAATTTTACCCATGTCTACTTTTGACAAAAAATATTTTGGAAGGAATCATCATGTTGTTTTCTAAACAATGTATGTATGGATTTTACCGAAAATGTGAAAGAATACTTGTTTTAACATGTACGAAATGAATTGAATTTACCCCGACCATAACCATTATTTTTATTGAAGCATAATTTATATGTTTTAAATGCTATTATAAAATAAAATTATTTTTAAATTGTTTAATTTTTTAAAAAATTCAAAGTGGAAGGGTTGTTTTCCATAGGAGATTTTTTTAATGATTTGTATAAATTTCATTATATGCTTTAAATGTTATTTTAAAAGAAATATATTTTGAAATTTTTTTATATTTTAAAAAGATTTTATAAAAATTTAAAAGTCTATTTTCCTCTAGAATTGTTCCAAGTGATCATTCAAAATCATTTTACATCTACAATGACATCATTTAATGTTACTTTTGATTAACTTGGGATATGGTCCAATGATACCATTCATATTCCTTCTTCGAATGGTTTATTTTTATGATGAAAAGATTATTATAAAACCAATCTCAATTCAATGGGATATTTCAAGATAAAATTTTAATGAAATCATATTATTTTTCAATGAGTTATTCTATAATGAAATATTGAAATGATTACAAAACTTGATTCCTTTCAACATTTTATGTTATAATGTAATGGTTATGAAACACATTTATTTCCTTCAGTTCTGAGATGACGAATGTTTTTTGATATTTTGAAACATGTATATATGATTTTCCTTTTGTGATGGTTGGGACCTATATATCCCAAAAATTCATTTGTAATGATTAATATTATAAGATATCAAAGCGTATAAAGAGGTTTTCCAAATCTAGAAAAAAGGTTACACATGTGGATATCTTAGGCCAGAAAGAGGGTACATGAGAGGTTATCCCAAGTCTAAAAGAAGGTAAACTAGAGGTTACCCAAATACCAAATTAGGTACATGTGTGGTAATCCAAATCCTAACAAGTTATAAATATCTTGGTGGGTATCCCTAATATCATATTTTATTTGATTTTGTATATTCCAAAAATATATGTCTTATGTCTCATGTTCTTTGATTCTATTATTATTCATTTCTTTTGAAATGTCATGAATTATTCCATGAATCATTTTTAGGATCTATTGTATACAGGGTATGGTTTTTATATATTATTATCATTTTCAAATAATCGTATTCTCATTTCATATTTATATCTTCCATGTTTACCCTTACTAAGCATCTGATTCAACCCTTTATTTTTTCCTTCCTCATGATATGATGAATGTTATTATGTATGATATCTCTAAGAGGGGTGCTAGTTATGAATAACTTAGTGGGATATGACTTAGCTCACTTATGAACCAGGTGATTATGTGTCTATGTTTCCAACGTCACTAAACCTAAATGATTGTGGAATGGATCACTATGTAATGTAATGAATATTAAATTACTAAGATGTAATATCTATGTATGGGATGTTTGGGTCTTTATATACTACCTTGCTATGCCTTTATTCCAAAATAAGAAACCCCCTGCTACTGAGCCTAGTGATGTGTGATGTGCCTACCACCCTCACCATCACCAGAATGACCCAATCGTTGACCAATACCCTACTATACACACCCTCACCTATAATCATGAAAAATACTATCATGTCAGGATTAGACCTCAGGGCATTAGGATTAGACCACAGGTGCATGACCAACTCAGTCGGCTGGGCACCAGTAATATTTTTATACAGGACACACACACACACACATAAAGAGATATATATTATAGAATTATTTAATATAAATAAATAATTATATTTATATATATAAATATATAATTATACATTTACTTATAATAAAATTTATATTTATGTATATATATATATATTTTTATATAATATATATATATATATATAATGAGATATTTATGACATAATTTAATAATATATATAAATAATTATATTTACATATGTAAATATATCTCCATACATATATTTATAATTACATTTAAATTTATGTTTATATATATAATTGTTTATTTAATATATATTAATAATATATATATATATTCTATATACAGAAATATATATTATAATATATTTGTCTATATATATAAATATATATTTATACACACACATATACCAGGAAAGTCAGTCAGAGGTAGGCCCCTGACTATTTATTAAATAAAAAGAAAAGTACGACAAGAACAAATAAGAAAGATTACATATCATAAGCTTCAAAACCATCACAACCCCCATAAGAGCCTCCTTATGCAGTGGCTTTCTCCCATTCTAAGCTTTCATAATGCTTTAGGATCTTGGCATAATTCTTTCTAAGATTCAATTTCTCTAAAGATATCAATTCCTGTGGAGATTGTTTGAAAGAAGACCTAGTAGATAGCAGCTTCGGCAGATCAGAGTAGTCCTTCCTCATCCTTCTTTTTGCTGTGGTGGTCACCTCCTATCCAGATTTCCCCTTATCATCCTTGAGAACATCACAATAGGAAGACCTAACCACTATACTATGATTTTCCTTGTCACTGTCCGAGACGTCCCCCCAATTTCTAATTGCCGTGTCATCATTGAAACCATCAGCCACCCCTCGGTTCTGTTCATTACCTACATTATAGTTAATCACCTCTAGACATTGTGGCTGCCCTTCCATCGCTTAGATGACATCCACCACCTTCGCAGCATTAAATGAACCAATCTCTTCATACTACCCTTCAAACTTTTGGCCATCATCCACCTCCTTCACTGCATCAAATAAGACACACTGCATATTGTTTCCATCTTCCACTGAGACACCCATCACCATTTGGCATCCTTCTTCAGCCTCCAACACTTGGAACCAGTTGCAGGTAGCAGCATAACTCCCTGAGACAGTAGATTTCACCTGGTGTCTTTCACTATCCAAACATGGACTTGCATCTACCATTCGCCCACGGCCTGCTGAGTTCGAAGGCTTCCCCCCCTCAGTCGGACCAGCACAATTTACAACAGCATCATCAGCACCTTGTTTGAATCCACTCTCCCCATGAGGAGAAATAGCAACAGACCCACCTACAGTCTGTGCCACCACAAAATCCTACACAACACCATTTCCAGAGAACCCAGCCCTTAGGTCCTACTTCAGCCTCTCAAACACCGCATCAGCATAGGGATTCCCTAATCCCAGCTCACCCCAACCATTCCTACTCTTTGTAACACCGTGAATCTTCTTCCTCTGATCCGCGACTATGCTATTTCTTCCCACTTGACCTGATATAATTCCACTTTGACATTGTTCCTTCCGATGGCCCAGACGATGACACCCCAGACAAAAATCAGTCTAGGACTCAAACACCATCGCTTGCCTCCAGCGGTACTCCTCACCTATCGTGATCCAAATCCACTCCATGGGCGCCTTTGATGCATCCACCTCAACGTAGAGGGGCAAATTAACTGGTTGACTAACCGATGCAGTGCAGGAATCAGCACAGAGAAACCAACCTACTAAATTCCCTAACATGCGAATGATCACTAGATTTTGAAAGGGAAAAGGAAGATGGGGAAATCTTAACCATGTCGCAATGGAGGGCGAGTCCCGATTCATGCATAGGTCAAAAGTCCATCAGAGAAGGAAAAACCGGCATCCATTGTAGCATCGAGGAGCTCGGGACCAAGAAGAAATTAAATCTTCCTCAGATGAAAAGCATATCATCAAATGGTGTCTGTCAATCAGACCCACCACCATGCGATCCTGCAGATCCCAATTACTGAAAACAAATCTATCAAATTCATCTACCGAGGGTCTTCAGTGATTAAAGCGAGCCACCAAGGTCAAATTCAGAAGATTCGACGCTCCCGAGAACTCTGAAAGTGAAATCGTCAGTTGAGGATCCCCAAGATGCAACTCCAGAACCTTCGGACTCAAAGAGATTGATGGAAAATTAGGAAGAAAACAAGGGTTAGAGAAAGGAACAAAATTCACCTATGGAATCAAAGGTCGAGGAGGAACCGCCGCCCCCTACCACCTTCCGGGAGGGGGGGGGGACCCATCTAAACTCATATATTTGTTTGTATATACGCATTTAATATAATATAATTTTTTATATCGAAAACATTTTACCTATATTTATATATAAATATTATATATATATATATATATAAATATCAAAACATATATATTTAAATTTATAGAAACATATAATTATGTTATGTGGAAAAATATATGTGTAATATATTAATTTAAATTATTTTATATATCATAATACAAATTTATATATATACATATATATTGGTATAATATAACACAACATCTTATTTATTTATTTATTTGTGCACACTCCCCAAAAATTATATTTTTACATGTACTTAAATAAATATGTTTATACATATATTTATAAATACATTTTTATTATATATACAATCACACATACACACATATGTTTATTTAAATATAGTTATACATATATTCATAGATACACTTATCTCAAACATACAAAACGTTTTTATAGATAAACTTATACACACACACACACACACACACACACACACTCACACACATATATATACATCGATACCCACAAATGTTTATTTATATATTTATTTATATATAGTTATCTATATGATTACTTGTTTATATATATTTATTGGATTTATATATTTACTAATAAAAAATATATAATTTAATATAAACATAATATTATTGTAATATATTAATGTGTAATATAAAATAATATAAAATATATTTATTTATACTTACATGTTTTCTTATATATATATATTTATTAAATGTATTTATATAATGTCTATATATAACACACACACACTTATTATAAAATTTTATATTTAAATAATTATAGGGGGTTGAACCCCCTCAAAATGAATAAATTAATAGTAGTTATTAACTATTTCAAATCTATCATATTCGATGGGGTTAAAACCCCCTCAAAAAGTTTATAGTGGTGGTTAAGTAAAAATGACCTCTAATTTTTTAATTTAGTTCCTATTTTGACTTAATAGATTCTATTTTACATGTAAATTTAGCCTAGATTAGGTTGTAAAAAACACCTTATAAATAAACGCCACTAATTACACTATTTATTTATATTGAGTGACATGATCTCATCAATAAACCTAGTCACCGTTGGATCAAGGGATATAAACTAGAACCTAACTGGGATGTAAGGACATAAACCAAACTTGTGGGAACCACTACAGAAACCTCCTAATGATATATAGAATAGAAGTTTCCACCAAGAGAATTATTTTAAAATATGGATAAAATGTGATGTGATAGGAAGACTGGTGAAAAACAAAGCGAGATGCACTTCCATGATGAATTAATCATGAACATGGCCATAAGAAAAGAGAGATGAAGCAATAAAGGTAATAGAAATTGATTAATAGTAAATGAACTAAAGAATATGGAATGTTAGTGAGGAAATAAGAATATGGGGGAATGTGAAACTTTATAATCATCATGGATATTAAGAAGGGAGTTTATTTGGTAAGAATAATGTGGGAAAAAGGTTATAAATTTTGAGGAATATTTGGAAATTTTTATATAAAGATATCATAGGGATGCAATTTTTATTACTAGGAATCCCAGAGAAGATCCCTATGATGAGAAATAGTGATATGTTCAGAAAGGAAAATGTGGGATATTAAATTCAGTTGAGACTAGAAAATAGTTGTGAAAAATTGAAAGTAGTTGAGAATGTCATGAAAGAATGTATAAATATGTGGAATGATGAGATGTAATTAGGAAAACAAGTAGATAATTATAAGAATAGTGAAATAGATAAATCAAATAAATTGTGTTTTTAAGAAGCGGTGAATGTTTATAGGAAGTTTTCTGCAAATGAAGATATGAAGATTCAAGTAAAATTATTGAAAAAAGTATGGTTAGTGTGGGATTAAAAATAATATAGTATAAAAATCATAACATCTATAGAGTAGAACATTATAAAAACAATTTTAGTAAAAATAAGAAAGTTTACTTGACATTTTAAGTAGGAAAAACAACTTTACATAAAAAAATTGGTCATGGGAAGAATGAAGGGATGGATTATATTGAGATTAATAACTAAAAAGTGGTATAAGAAGGACTTAACATGTCGATTCTAAATTGAATGAGAGTTATGGGTAGACTGGAAACTCTCACCCTCAATGTTACATCAGTGAAATCAAATAAGTATATACTTATTACTTTTTCTGGTTATTTATTAGGGATAAATCATAATGAATTGAAGGTAAAATATTTTGTATTTTAAAAATTAGAAAACAAAGAAGTTTGACTTCCAGGAAAATATTTACTACCACGAAGAGGATGAGTAGATTTAATCCCATGTGGGGAAGAAAAAACATTACTATTTTATCATATAGGGAATTTTTATATTCTATATAGATAAACAAAACTAGAGAAAAGTCAATTATAATCACACTTTTAACCCTTTTTTTTAAATCAAACATATATATAAAGGGATGGTGTTGGTCAATGAAAATATGAGAAAAGGTGTAATTTTATGCATCTTCACCTAGAAATATTTTACTTTTTTTTGATATTTTTAGAAGATAATCATTGCTCAATAAATATATTTTGCAAATACACTAGAATGAGTTCTGGTAATGATATCAAATATATTGTAGTTTATATACAACATTGAAGTTTTTTTGTTATGAAATATTGTTTTACATAAAAGGATAGTTAATATATATATAGATCTTCTTTAATAAAGCCTCATTTCTAAGAAATTCATGTGGTATAATATTTCACTCAAGTGAAAAAAGCTATAATTCATATTTGGAAAGAGGATAAATTTTTTGAGAATTTGGGAATAACTATGTTAATTTGAAAAGAAAATAATATATTTCATTTTTTAATTATTATAAATAGGGAAGAGAACACATATTTTAATGATAATTTTTGAACCTATAGTTAACAAAAGAAAATGAGAATATTTAATTTCCAAGTGTAGAATTGTATTTGTCATCAGTATGTCAATATATGTTTAGTAAAGGAAAATTGTGATTATTGGAGGATTATTATGGATCCATTATTATAGAACTCATAAACATGATTTGGAATTGTATTTCATTCTTTATAATGAAACCAAGATCACAAAAGCGATGTTTTTTAGGCTATAGTGTGGAAGTTATTTTTTGGGAACATTCAAGATAAAACCTTAATAAAAAGTGGTGATTATGTGTAATGGCCTTCATAAATGTAAGAATAGTGTTTTTGGGGCTGTGATTAACTGGTTATAACATTTTTTAAGTGTGTTTTGAGTTAATAATTATTTCTAGAGATGGTTTGAGGAGTCCACTGTTTTATTTTATGTAAGCCAAACATATTAGTGTTTAGCCCTATGTAAGAATAATTTTTGTATTTCATGACCATAATAAATGTTGTTTAACAATAATTTTAGGTTATTAATGATAATTATTGTACCATGGTAAGAATTATCTTTGTAGGAATCGTCTTACATAGTAATCATTAATGATTTATCTATGAATCCTATACTTAATTTCTCAGCCATCATTTATTATAGTTGAGTGAAAAAATGGTAAAGGAGAAGTCAAATAAGAATCATTTTTGTTCCAAAAATAATCATTTTATATACATATGAATGAAGTATTTCTATTTAAATATCAATATTAATATTTTAAAACAACATTATTAGCATTGTGAAAGCATAATCTCTATAGGTATGATCTACATATCTATTATCCCTTATAGAAAAATTTGATAATTTAGGGAAGAGAATAATAAGGAATATTCAGAATAAATATTATAAATACATGATGAAAGAAATCAAGAAATGAAACATGAAATTATCTTCATAGTATTATATTATAATTTTCAATTCATTGATTTACATCCAATCTAAGAATAAATGAAGCCTAGCTGAGTGAGAATTTGAATACAGAGAAAGGTTCTATGTCACAAGCCAATGCTCCCACTTGATCTGTATGAGTTTATGCATACATGGATAGATATTTATAATGATTTAATGAATTTAGTTATTTAATTAATTTAAATAATGAAATAACCAATTAATTTTGATATTCAAAAGGAATGGTTAACCTCGAATTCAAATAATTTTGATTGATAAAATAAAAAAGGATCCTGTTAATTGATTTATAATGGAAAATCACTGCTACTATCAAATATCAAGTAGTT
This sequence comes from Viscum album, assembly GCA_963277665.1. NCBI lineage: Eukaryota > Viridiplantae > Streptophyta > Magnoliopsida > Santalales > Viscaceae > Viscum > Viscum album. Next base: position 136,038,549 of record OY728155.1, on the reverse strand, counting down.
TCCAAAATAATATTTTTGAAAAATTATATTCTCCAATATATTATTTATTAATATAATATATAATAGGTACTTCATGAAAAGTGGGTATGTGAAAGGTGATAAAATAGATAAATATTGAGTGTGAGAAATATAATATATTGAGAGCCTAGAAATTTATTAGTGTTGAAGAGAGGAGATGAGTCTTAAGTAGGGGAAATATTATCCTAAAAAATAAGTACTTATACATGGAAATTTATAAAGAAGAGATGGTTTAAGATCATTCAATATTAGGGGTGAGTTTTGAGTGTAGTAGTTTTAATCACAATTTTCGGCTGGTAATGTTCTTGAAAGGGTAAATTTGTAGACCTAATGATTCATTTTATCCGGGGATGACCATTATAAATAGTTTTATATATCACCATGATAAAATTGGAGGTATTTATTTATTGTATCATATTTTTTTGAATAATTTTAGTTACTTATAGATTATATTAGAAGTTAGAGCATAGTGGACTCTATGTTGATAAGAATAGAACGCCTTGGTAGTAGATGATTGTTGAAGATGGTAAAATAATCCATGATTTGGGTGACAAGAAAGTGATGAAAGGAATATGTTTTTTTTATCTGAACCATAGAAAGGTTATTTTTTAATATCTTTCTTATTATTACTATACTTGATGTGAGGTTATGAAAAATTATTGAGTGGATCATGATCCTTAACAAGTTAAAGTGGTAGAATTTAGATATCATAAATGAATACCCCAAATTCACCCCCAATGGACAATAATCACTAAGAATTATTTTACCCTCATAAAAATACAAAAAAAAACTATATTTTGTTTTTTAGAATACAATATTCCACCCCAGAATCAATATAAATGAATGAAAAACCCTCCATATGAAATAAATACAATGGAATAAAAAATCCCTCTAAATGTCCAATCATGAACCTAAAAATAAAGGGTATTTTAATTCCATAAAAACACATATCCACTAGACCAGACAACAAGTATATCACATTATCACATAAAACATAAAACATAACTATGATATGTTGTATAATAATAATAATAATAATAATAATCAAAACACAGTAGTCACACAAATGTTTTCTAACCTAAGTTACTCATCCCAAAATATAAACTAATTCGACATATCCTTCAGAAATAATCATAAATAATAAAATTACAAGATAGTTATCACACTAGTACATAACCACCTTGCATCAACATAAACCTTCATTATACATCAATTTTTCTTATTCAACTATGGTTTCCACCATAATACATTCATCACTAAGTAATAAATTAATCCCATTCACCCATTAATGTTCCCATAAATTCATCACACCACACTATATTTCCATGCCCACTTTATACAACAAAAAAGGTCATAGCCATATCACCCCACTGTATTAATATTTACAGCAATTAATTATATTATATTATTTCTACATTTCAACAACCCCCAATTATTCATATTCTATTAAAACTTTTGATCAATGCCAATTTTTCTCACCCAAATTTCAATATTTAGAATCTTCTCAATTGTTTCATTATTCCATGTCATTTTAACCCCACTTATACACATATCCCATCAATTGTGGTTATTTTAATTTAATTCTCATGGTATCACACTAATAACCTATCATAAAATCCACCAAATAATAAAAATTCACATAACAAAAAATAAAAATGAATGGTTCAATTCCCTTACCTTATCAATGTTTGACCATTTAACTAATTATTCAATAATCCCATTCTTTGATACCAATATGAAAAAATAATATTATTCTTATATTTACACATAAATCCTTAAAAGAAATAGATTATAATGATATTATAATAATTCAACATGAATAAATAGATAATGAATCTCACATTTTAATGATATAATATTTTATTTGTCCTCTCTAACGATGAAATACTTCATGGTATTCCATTTATCTTAGTAAATAAATTCCAAGTCAATGTTCAATATGTTTTAGGGTTATAGGTATGTATATTAAGAAAATAATGTCATTCATACGACTTTTACTATTCTAATCTATTTTCTCCAAAAACATAGTTTAGCCTCAAGAACTAAATTATTTTTATTTATATCAAAATATAATTTAGTAATTTTAAAATAATCACAAATTATCTAAAAAATATTTATTTTTCATTTTATCTAAATCTGAACATATCCAAATTCCACTATGACTTTGTTTTTAAAACCATGTTTTCGAGAACATGTTCATGCTGAGTTTGAGATATTGGTTGTGATTAAAGTTGATTAAAGAAGAATAAATTTTAAAAAAGTGTATGTAATTATCCTTGTATAAATGAGATTCAAGGCTACTACATTAATAGAAAATATCTCTTAGATTATGGTTGGAGAAGGTGGATTTAAAGATATAATTGATGGGGATGTGTAGATCTACTAATGTACACAATTTTTAGAACTAATGTACTGCATGGATTTGAAAATTAAGTTTTAGAACTTTGGAAATATTTTTGATAATTTTTAAATCCATTTGAGTGTATTGAGATGAAATAGAGTAATTAGAGATACACTGAAATTTTTTTAAGGTATTTTAATATAATTTAAAGAATATCTATAATTATTAATGGGAGGTGAATTTTTACAAGGCATATGAAATATAAATAGAATAGAAAATTAGAAAAATATTGGATCCTACTTTGATATTTATGATTTTATTAATGATTCATAAGAATAATTATAAGAAAAATCATAAGATTTGAAATTTTTTTTGGAGTTCACTATGATAAGTAATATATTTTATATGGTACATAATATTATCTCATTGATAAATAAAAATTATGATTGAATATCAAATATATTTTCAAAATCCATTTAAAATATCTAGATGGAAATATCATATAGTGATATGTACAATATTTTATATATGGGAGATATCTGTTGAAATTAATTCTAAAATATAGCAATGGAAAAGATTTTGAATTATTAAATGAGATATTTGAACAAAATATAAGACATTTTTGGAGTTTTTATAGAAATATTATAATGAAATAAACCATACTATGATACTTAATATATTTGGAACATACATAAAATATCATAATTGTTACATAAGATAATTTAGAGTGTAATGATTTAAAATTTTAATAGTTGATGTGATATGTATTATATTTAGTTATATACAAAAGATATTATATAGTGAAAATTTAGTCAATCATTAGAAGTGTTAATATAGAAGTTATTCTACTTGATATATAATATCTATAAAGAGATTCTTAAAATATTTTTAAGAATACATAACATTATTATAAAAATTTGGAAGATATTTTTTTTAATTCCTAATATTTTAGATCTCATAGAGGCGACATGTAATATATTATATTTCACATATAGATTTTAATAGTTTAAGAAATTTTTGGTTTTTGGAAACATAAATATAACAATTTTGTACTGGATTTCAAATATTATATATCATGATCTAATTGAAGATTTTTCCATTATTGAATCCAAGATTAATAGGAGAAATAATAAAAATAATTTTAGAGGATCTTATTTCAATAATTATAGTTTATTAAACAAAATAATTGAATTCATTTATAAAGATGAAAATAAAAGGTTTTACTGAAATAAAAATTTTACCTGTTTAAATGTGAATTTGGAAATTTTTGTAATATCAGTTAATATCAAAATAAGTTTACTTTTTGAGAGTGGGTGAATAATTGATACAATAATTTTTGTAATATCATGTTTATTGAAAAAGGTAATAAAGGGAGATAACTGAAGTTGTACAAAGGTGAACGTCCTTTTTGTTGAAGAAGAATATGTTCAATAAGAAAAATAAGAAGAAGAAGTAATGAAGTAGTCTGATGAGATAATACCACTCCAAGGATTTTTATCATTAAGGGATATGAATAAGGAGATGAAATATGAGTTATTTCATGCCCTAAAATATCCATAAATAAGAGAATTCAATGAAAAACAATGAATAATGTGATTTTATTAGGTATGACTCTACCAATTCTTATTCATGATAGATCTATAAAATATCTTTAATAGTGAAAATAATATTTACTATGGATGTATAATGACTCATTATTTAATAAGTTATAGATGTTACAATACTTAATAAAACATGGTTGGCATGCTTGTTTGTATACTAGAATAAATGTTTACATTTAGGACATATTTCATTCAGTATTGATGTATTAAAATCATAGATCTTATTGAAGTTCTTATTCAATATAGGATGTTTGAGGAGCATTATATAATATAGGTATTAGGTATAATCATATCTAAATAAGTTGGTAAACTATAGGGATGTTAGTATATTTATAATATTATGAGATAAAATTTCCCCAAGGATATTACTTTCCCATGGATTTAACATGATACCATTACATATCTTGTAAGTGTTTCATCAAGGGTAATAACTTCTCACCTTTTTTAAACACTATAATTTATTAGTGGTAAAATATATATCATAGATTGGACTCAATCATAGTAATGAATATATTCCTACATTTGGGTTTGACTATGTAAAAATATTATATGCTACTCTCTTGTTAATTTATTTCTATGAATGTAGGGTTTTTTATGGTGAACATATAATCATATTTATACATATTTATTAGGATAATGGTTCAAATAGTAATAGGGGAAATTATAAGATAATAAATTTATTATATATTATCTATTACAATTAAAAAAAACATTGAGTTCTTGGAAAAAACCAATTAGACTTGGATGAAAATAACGACTAATAAAATGAGAAATCACTAAAATGGGATAAGGGATTCACCACTAATTGATTGAAATCAAAGTGGTATTTATACTAATAAATCTATTGAGAATGACCCTCTTAAATATTATTTTTTATTATATGAATATTACGAGTATATTAGGTTAATAAATTTTCTCCACTCTAATGTTAGGGATTATTTAAATACCATTCCTATAGATGTTTTCAAATTAGTATATGATTTTTCAAAAGACTACACAATAAGAAAACATAATTGAAATTATAATATTGTGATATGGAAAAATCATTATCTAAAAATTGAAAAATTTAAATATTACAAAAAAATGATGTGAATGTTGATATTAGTAAAATCTTTAGTAAATAATTATTTGATTGAATTTATTTTCATAAAAGATGATCAGTTGTAAATAAAGTCTAAAAGGATAATAAATCATGAAAATACATATAGGAATTGTAAAAATGTCATGAAAATAATGTTTAGAATATAATAAATATATGTGAAGATTGGGTGAAATCGCTTAATGAACAGATGGACACTCTAAATATAATGTGTTTTTAGATTGATATAAATTTTAGAAACATGGATTTTATTAATGTTGAATCTTCACATGAATCTAAAACATGAATAATTTCATGAATTTTGCATAAAAGGTTCATACATTTAAAATTATAATTTTAGGGAAAAGAATATATTGAAATTATCTAAGTATAAATCCAATATAAACTCATTGAAAAAGGTAATGTTTAATAAAAAAATTCTATTTCAACTAATTTTGTTTCATTTTTTAATACATGTTACAAATTGAGTTTTAGAAAAATATAGGTGGATACAAATGCTAAATAGCCCAAAATATCATCAAGGTTCTATTTGAGTTTGTGAAAATATACTGAATAACCAAATAAAAACCAAAATAAGAGATTCCTTCTCTAAAAATAAAAAGGTAAAAATATATCCATACTATATCAAAAGAAAAAAAAGAATATGGTTTATTGTTAATTTTTTGTGTTTTGGAAGGTTCAGACATAGGTCCATTGAATGTTTTCACAATATTTCCATAAAAAATAATTATAGATTTCTAGGATTATAGATAAAATATCAAATAAAGAGAGATTCAACAAATTTGATACTAAATACACAAAAAGGGTAAATCAATTTAAAAAAATTAAATATAGGAGCTTAGAAAATTTATATATAATTTTTAAAAAACATAGACATAATGAAAATTATTTTTGGTTCACACTAACCAATAATAATTTATAATATCCTAAAAATGAAAGGCAATAAGATATTTGGAATAATTAAAGAAAAGTTAAATATGTGTGTCTTCTTTAGGGTGTAAACAAAATAAGAGTGATGAAAAAATACACAAAAGAAGAATATTATAAAGTATGTTACACAAAGAAAAATAATATACATTTACTATGTAAGAAATTTCCATGTTATAGACCATATCAAACATTTCATGAAAATAAAATATAATAGAAAAATGATGGAATAAAATTAAGAATAAATCCTGGATTGAAATAATAAGATTAGTTTGATAGAATAAATCTATGATAATGATTAATATGGAAGAAAAATATAATATATATACAGTCAAAAAAAATATAAAACATGAATACTAAGAAAAAATTAGTTAGTGAAAATTGTGATTCCAAACAAGGAAAAGTATGATTATGTTTCTATAGAGTGTTTTATCATATAGCCAAAACAATTTAAAATTTTTATGCAAATAATAATAGAATAAATAAATGATTTTTGTTGGGTAGATAAGAAAATTCATATCTCATGTATGTACAAATATGAAAATAACATTAATTCAAGGTTTCATATAAATTGTCATGTCTATAAAATTAACGGAAGAAAAATCATGAAGATTTCTCACCAAACATGAGAATCTATGAAAATATTTCGAGGTTGAGAAGCAAATCCTTTCCCTTTTTCGCTTACTAAAGATCTATTAGAGTTCAAATTAATCATATATATGCTATTTTTTGTTTCCCCATTTTGTGAATTGAAGGTGATTCTTGTAGGTGTAGAACTGAATGAGTGATATAATTACTATACACTTGGAAGAGACATCTATTTTATGATTATTTGGAGTGGACAAGTTAATACATATTTTCAAAATTTTATTTGGTAAAAATTTTATGAATATATGTTAGAGTTTATCTTTTATGAGGGAGTTAAAATTATTATTAATCTTCAAAAATGAATCATTTTATTTGAATTTTGAAATTTGGGAATTTATAATGAAAACCAGAGTTGTGGTATGATAATCACACTTTCTCATCCTAATTTGTATTTTATCAAATCTCTTTAATAAATGGGGACTATATGTTGAGTTCAAAAGTTACTTAATGAGTAAGATCATTTAAATTACTTGATTTTCTTGAGTCGACTTCATGTGATATATTCCTTGGAAATCTAATTGAATAGTTTAATAGATATTTATGTTGTATTGTTTAGTCACTCTTATTTTCTATATCAAGATACATTATAAAGACATTTAATTGATTAATTTATGACTCATTAATCAAAATAAATGTGATTCCACCATCCTTTAAAGTGGATTAGGATTTACTATTGGCAGAAAGATTAAATTTAAATTCATTTTTGAAATATGAAATGAGTAAGAATTTACCAAACCCATTCACCTTTATATTTACTACCAATAAGGGGTACAATGATATTTATTATATAAATGAAATTTATATAACTTGAATGGTAATTAATAAAAATATTAATTAGGATAATGATGTTACCAAGTTGATAATGATGAAAAACATTGTTTTTTTGTTTTCAAACTGTCAACAGGGAGACAATTCAATCTTTTTTTGGTGATGGTGAGGAGTTTAATTAATAAAAAGGTTGATGAGATTGAGATGTAGCTTAGAGTTCCAATTTTTTATAGTCATTACAACATTATATATTTTTTTGGACATCCATTAAAATTTTGGTAATGAGGTTGAATATTGAGATAATTTCATAAATTGACAATAATATACAACGTTAATTATTATTAGAGATCATGTATAAATAGAATAAATATTGAAACATAATACATATGATGAATATAGAGTTTCCTTTTAATTAATAAATGACATGACTTGATGTATTATGATAGAAATTTAAAAAACATATTCATGATGAGTTTTCTTTTTTGGTTGACAGTGAGGATGATCAAAGAATTCCACACCTACATGGAAGAGTAAGTGAAAATACTTGGATTAACAATAATTAATGAAACTATATTAAATATAGAATATAAGTTGGATTATTGTTATAGAAGGATGATTTTAAGCTCTAATTGATAAGGAAGTTGAGATCCATTAATTTACTAAATTTTTGTGTACATATATGATATAATGATATGGAAATGAAGTAAAAAAGAACTAAAAAAAGTTTTAAAATTTCTTAAATTCATTTAAGTGTTCCGAAATGAACTACAATGGATAGAAATTCTCTGAGATGGGTTGAAATTATTTTAAAAGTTACGGTGACATTATAGAATTTTGAATTAGTAGTGAAAATTTGGAAATGCCATGTGGAATAACCTCATAATAGAATACTGGAAAGTGTTGGAACTCAATGTGGAATGTAAGATTCTCAATATGATATGTTAGAAGTAATATAAGATAAATTTATAGAATTGAGAGTTCCTAATAGTTAATTATGATATTTAACATATATTTTATGGAACATAACATTTTTTTGTTGGTATCCGATATCTCCCAATATGTATGGAATAAATATTTCAAAGACCACTAAAACCATAAAAAATAATGATCTTAGTGTGATATGTAAGATAATTTTCATAAAAAAGATATAAGTTTAATAGTATATTTAAATGTGGTAATAGAAAAGATATTACATTGATATGTATGATATTTGGAGTGCATAGAATATATTTTTCGGAGTTCTTATGGAAATGTGTAAAATGGAAAAAATTATATTATTATTGGAAATATTTTTGGAGAATATGTAATATATCATAGTTTGTACGTATGATAATTCATAGTAGAAAATTGGGAATGTATCATAGGATTTTTGATATGTAATATATTCTGTCAAATATAGAAGATATTATAGAGTAAAAATTCAGTAAATTATAAAATGTATTGATATATAATATATTTTATTCGATATGGAATATATAAAAAGGAATGAATATATATTTTGGATACCATGTAATAGTTCAATGAACATATGAAATAAATTCTTATGAATGTGTAAGATATTGGAATTTATGTAAGAAATATTTATGATATTCTACTTCTTAGATAAATCATAGCAGTTCGAGAAAGTGGGCTATTTTTGGAGATTCAAATCGAATGATGTTATCCTAGACATAAAATATTATATAGCTCGAGGTTCTTAGAGTTCCTATTATGATTAAAATAAATATTAAACTGAGAAATAATGAGAAAAAATTTAGATGATCATGGTGTGATGATTCAAGGATTTTAAATGAAAAATTTGATATGATTTATGATTAAAACTTTAGGTTTTTAGGATAATTATTTGATCAATTTATATTTGAATATTGTTATTTATGTAAGACAAATTGATATAGTAATATATATAATTATTAATAGTGGGTCGATAACCAATATTAAATTATACTAAATATCTTGAGTATTGAAGGGGGGGGGGAGAACTGATAATGTATATTGTTAAACATACTTTGAATAAATGAAGAATAAATAGAGATGAATAATTATTATTATGTGATGATACTTCGTACCCTATTATCCTCAAGGAATAAGAATAGAATATTGAATATATAATTAATTCATTAATTATGATATTCCTGTACTATACAAACCTAATAAGAAGAATGAGAGACAGTTTGTTGAGTAAATCCTGTAATGCTAATGCTATTCACAATTAGTGTGTTGAGGCTCCTGAATAAGGAGAAGAATATTAATGAGTAAGGATAAAAAATTTAATGCTGAATATATTCTAGATATTATGTAACACTCCAAGCTTCTATGGTATGCTTCTCTTTGAATAATATAGTAGCATGTGATGTACGCAACTTCGAGTTCTAACGCACACCACAACCAATCAAACTAGCCGTTATGAACAATAATACCCACTTTTTGAAATTTTATAAATTTTATCTCTCAAAATGGACTTCATTTTTGGATTTGGAATATCTAAATTAGCATAGGGTGAAAGTTTGGTACTTTTCAGATAACTTTTATATTTTGATGAATAGTTAAAGTTACTAAATTTTAATTAAAAACAACTTTTTAATCAAAATAATTAATAGTGATAAATTATGAATTTGAGTGGTTTTAAAGTATATTTAGAATATATTTTTACCATTTAATACAATTTTGGTCATTGGACGTAATTTTACATTTACACCAGACATAGACAAGTGTCAATCTTTTGATAGTTATTATTTCTTAAAAACACGCTTTTTGTTTTGACAGCGGGAATTAATTTTAAATTAATTTCTGCCACTTCTGTGTTATGAATTTGAAAAAATGGATTCCATATTTATAATCAGGAGTTCCAAATTGTGTAAATAGGTAACTTTTATTTTTAGACATTTGGAATAATTATTTCGGTAAATAATTTATTTACCATGGTTAAAGGGTAAATCTGGTAAATAAGGGTAAAAAATAATATTATAATAATAATAAATTACCCTAAAACGTGTCCTAAACCTATTGGTTGATAAATGTTCGACCATGATCATCTTTGGGTCGATTTTGGGACCCCATGGATCCACTTGTAAGTGATAGGGAAACATTATATTAATTAAGTTAAGGTAAATACAAAAATGACGTAAACATATATCTTTTAGTAAAAACTTTTTACATAGGGTTATATATGTTATATGTTCGACTATAAATATTAATTAGAAATATAAAAAGATTTCCCACATGATGGCATTTTATTTATAATTTTTAGACATTTAATAATTAAAGTTATTTATGACACAATAATGATGCAATATTTTCCTTATTAATGAAAGAATCAAATAATTAGTGTTATAAATGTTAAAATTAATATAATTTGAAAGTTTTGATAACTTACAAGAATTTTATTGTTTAATATGACATGTTAGGATTGCTTAAATGATTTTTTTCAATTTATAAAGTCGTTAAGACTTTAACGAAAATCAATTATTGAATGGTGTCAAAATTGACATAAATGAGTTTTTAAAACAAATATTATAATATTAATTGATATTATATTCCTAAAAATCTATGGTTAGGAAAAAGGACTTATATCATGATAGGTGTATCATTAATGGACCACTTAGTGGTCGCTTGGATGTATATAGTATGTTTATTAACTATATAATATAAAAATACAAGGTGACATGATAAATGTCAAACTAATTAACTAAGAGTTAAAACTAAACGATAAGGTTAATATATTTACCCAAACATATTTAAAACCTATTGGTTGAGTGGTTTTTGACCTATACACACCTTATACTTTAAATAATCCACTTTGGATCCATTATAAACCGAATATGAATTTATTATGAAATAATATTTCTAGCTTTTTCCTAAGGTGCCCCTCACCCCTCTTATAAAAGGGCACCCCCCCTTATCTCAAATTCATACCCTCAAAGCCTTTTGGTTCGGCCAAAACCTGCCCAAATATTCTCTAAACTATACTACCTTAATCCTAGAGGCCTTAAGTTATTCAGAAATCCAACCTATGGAGCCCTTTTTATCAAATCAAAAGGAAGAACCCGAAGAAGAGGTAATGTTCTCACCACCCTTTTCAAGTTCCTTTCTTCTTCAACTTCTTATTCCTTTATTATTTCCTTTCTAAAATAATAAAACCATTATCTTATATATAATGTGATTTTATTATAAATATGGCACAACCATATTCAGTATTCTATCCATCCTTTGAATGTCTTGTCACCATACGTGTGTATGTACGGCTTACCGTCTCTACGTCGTGGTGTAATTGTTATTCAAAACATTATTATTTTGGATGGGCATGATAATGATGTGTAATTGATGTAAATAATAAATATAACATGATAATGATTATGTATATATGATATACCAACCAATTATATATTATTTTAATATCAAAAGAATGATATTGTCGCTCGTGCGTACGTACGGACTACCGTCTCCACGAACGTGATGAGATTCATTCCCCATCATATCCATGCCATTATAATTCTCATTTGATGATTAAAAATAATGTTTAAGGACTTGATATCATTCTGGATATGAATAAGATACAACCTATCCATAAAAAACACAGTTTATGTAACAAAATATATAAAAGAAAACGAGTAAGTTAACACCCGAAACGACGATAATACTAACAAAGAAATGTTAAAAGATCATATATGATATCATATTAATGTATATGATTCTTGTATAATTTAATAACAATTATTTCACCATTATACAGGAGGTTAACCTACCATCAACCAAGGAAAAGTACAAGGTAAGGGTTTATTTCACAATCTCTTCATTATTCAAGGTTGTTTATACATAATTATCTACTAGGACCTCTTTATCATCCACATACATGTTTCTTAAAAATGTATTTCAAAACATTCTTTCTATTTTACAGAATGTGGGTTAAATTCATTTATACCCTTATTTTACTTTTTATAAGACATTTATAAAGGAATCTTTCCGTCGTTTTCCAAACAAGGTCCTTTTTTCGACAAAATTAAGGTAAGAATGTATTTTTTTAACTTATACGGTAGGTGTGGCTATTTTCAACCATTATAAACTCGTCGAAGTTTCCATTACAAGATTATAAGAATATTTTCAATATGAATGTTTTATTTTATAAATATGTGACTCTAAAATGATTTCAAAATAGAAAGAGATATTTCTCTAAAAGGAGTTTTGATTTCATCTATGTCAACATCCATTGATGGATTTTAAGTTTATTTGGAGTTGATTTATTATGATACAAAACTTCCATATTGTATTGAAGGTTTTGTGATATGTTTGAATGTGGGTGTGCTATTTTTATACCATTCATGATTTATGGTTAATTTATTGACATTTCATATGCTAGTTTTAATACGAATGTTTATGATATGTTTAAACCTTTTTATATGTGGAATGTATTGGACTTAGTAAGTGACGGGTGGAGCCCGCTATAGCTCCTCGATGAATCGGTTGGTCTCATGAGACAACTAGATGTGGAATTGGCCGAGGACCTTTCCCATTTGATTTATGGTTTTGGCTGAGGCCTTAATCATTTTTAGAAGTCTTGTCCGAGGCCTTGAAAAAATGTTTCAGAATATCCGGCATTATACATTCCATCATTATGGAAATAATATTGATGGTTCATGTGGTCATTCGACTAGTAGAATACCCATGATTATGTTTTATTATGGCATTATTTACTCATCTCATATTCTTTCTATAAAAGTATTCATGTTTATTATTGGTAAAGGCATGTGGTTTCAATTATTTACCATGCTTAATATTTATGTCATTTTCCGCTATATTACTTACCCTTACTGAGCATTTGAGCTCACCCCTTTTCTTATGTTTCATTTTCCCAGGATATGAAGAAGTTAGTTATGAGTGACCTTCAGGAATAATCTAGGAGGCTTGGATGTTTCTAATGAAATATATTTATGTTGTATTTCTCTTCATGCTGTAAAGTTGAACTTATGTATGAATATTGTTTCTAATAATACTAAACTGATCGGTCTTTCGAGACATGATTTCCTTATGATCATGCCAATGTTATGTTATAATGCACCGACTATGGGTAACTAGGGTCAGGGCGTTATAGATCAGTATACTTAATAAAATAATTTTGGAGTGAATATAATAACACCAAATGAATAATCATAATTTGAAGACCTATTATTGAGGAATAATATATTTCATAATTGATGTCATGAAACCTTGAAGAATTAGGAAGATATTGTTCAAGGGAAAAATATAATAGAGTGTGGAATACTGGAAGAATCCAAAGTAATATTTTTCAAACTAGCCAGAAGAATATAGGGTTGTAAAGAGATGTCTGTTATAATGAGGTGACATTAAGTAAAGGATTATACCGTAAAAATGGTTAAGGATTATACCTTTACACCACATTTAAATTTTGTGTCAAGGATGACACCTTATTTCGTTTTATAATCACTACAATTGATTGATGATAAAATTTTTGTTTCATACCGAACCAAAAAATTAGCAGTAGATTCCCATAAAGGGGTGAATCTATGTAAGAATACCATATAATTATCTTTTATTTATTTTCCTATCTACATTTTATGTGGTATTTTGGGAAATCATGAAAATATCCATACATATTAACTGAGGAAGATTTTGGAATAATAAGATGGGAAATTAGAAGGGAAGAGAATTCGGTAAAAAAATTCATAAGGAATCACCCACTCCCCTTCCAAAAGAGTTATGGAATGGTCCTGCTTGCTTATTTCAACTCAAAATTGCAAAAATAAACTATGGTATTCCTAATAGAACCATGAAACAGTCTTTACCACCTCCATCCTATCAACATTAGATCAAATAAACTACTGTTAGGACTGACCATAGAATAATATTCAATGCTATAGAGTGATCTTCAGATCAAGTTGTATTTTTTAAGAAATTTAACACTTATATCCTAATTATTTCTAAAATACACAAAAAACATGAATAAAAGAATATTTAGAAAAAATATGTCCTTATATATTGGATACCGCCCAATTGATTTTAGTCATTGATAATAGAAATTCATAAAAATAAAGTGAACACTCAAAAACTAAATAAATTCATTAGATACCTCTAAAATTTCATTCATAATCAAAAGTGTGACCATATCCAAAAAATATACAAGTTAACCCCCTTATAACTTAACCATTATTTGAGATACCACATAAATGAGTCCTTAGATGATGAAAATAATTTAACCATGATATTTCAACCAGTTAAAAATCCTATAATAATAAATTAAATTTAAATTAAATCTTACACTATAAATTACTAGAAATAAGGTTCAAAACAACTGAAGTTATTAAATATTCATCTACAATTATAACTCCCACATGATTTATTCTCTTCCTACAAGCCTCTATAGAATACATGTAATGATATTTTATCCTAACAATCTTGTATCTCTACAAACTGCTCAAAAAACATCGCATCTTTTTTTTGTATTAATAACTATAAGAAAAATGATATTCAGTGGTGGTGAAAACTGTATCAAAATGATTCATGAATCATTCAAAAAAGAATTGAAAATTTCTATTTTTGAGAATTATTTATTTTTTTTAAAAATATCTTCAATAATTTAGTATATATTTTTTCATGATGATTTACACTTATCTTAAAGGATTAGCTATGGATTTTTATTTAATTTTTAAAGAAAAATTTTAAAAATAATTTCTTTATTTTTTATTTTAAATGCACTTTTTAATTATTTTTAATTTTAAATTATTTAAAATATATTTTTTATTTAGATACCAATTATTATTTATTTTAAAAAAATTTAAATATTTTTTATACATGGAATAACATATTCCAAAATGTTACATATCATTATGATACTCCCACTCACTTTCCCATAAAACACTTAATAAATAATCCACCAAATGCATTTACATGTATTAATATATCAATACATGCTATTTAACTTACTAGTTTCATTATTTTTTTAAATTACACTACTAATTCTAAATATTCATTCATCCTTGAACTACTCTCACTCATTCTTGCTTAAATCTATGTCTATTAATCACTCCACAAAATGATTTTACATATACTAATATGTTATTAACTGTTATTTAACATATTTGAAAAATAAAATAAAATATATAAATAATTAAAGAATTGAATTATAAATTTACAATGAAGAAATAATTATTAGCATTAATTAATTATAATTATCTAATAACTAAAAATTAATTAATTTACAATAAATTCATTAATAAATAATAATTTTTATTAAAAATTAATTAATTGTAACTAATCATTAATATTTAATTATTTATCAATAAGTAATTAAAATTTTTAATTACATTTAATTAATAATTACCAATAATGAATAATTATTATTTAATAATTAATAATCTATAGTTAATAATTAATAAATAGTAATTAGTAATTAATAATTAATTTCATTATAAAACAATTAATAATTAATAATCACAAAAAAATAACCGTTAACAATTAACAATTAATAATTAATTAAAATTTTAAATAGTAAATAAAAATAATCATAAATAAAAAATAACTATTATTAAATAAAAAATTATTATTTTGTTTTAATTATTATTATAAAATTTAAATTACTATTAAATTGATGATGAATTTTTTAAAAACTGTTCATAATATTAAAGAGAAAATTCATATTTAGTGATGGTTTTAACCATCGTAAATTAGAAACATTTCACTAAAACCACATCTAAAAAATAAAAATGAAATATTTACTTGTGGTTTTGAAAACATCTAAAAATAATTCCTTTCCTGTTGGGAATCACACATCAATCAATAACACGAGAGCCATCATAAAGATACCTCTTAACACAACAAGACCCCCATCAAGATCCCTCTCACGAACGATATTGATATTAAGTACAACCGCAAAAGCTTGATTCTAATAGGATACTAGTTTGTGTCCTACACCTAGGTTATAAATTTCATAAATGAGAGGCACTACGCTTATACGAGTACAATTCTTGAATATGAGGAATTATGAAAAACTAAATCCATGAACAAATAAAAAAAATGACCAGAATGTATTACAATAAGATAAAATACGTAGATTCTAAGAGACAAATAAATGATCTAGTTTACCAATGGAAAATACAATCATTGACCCTCAAATGAAAAAAAACCAAAAAATGATGAATACTACAATGGTATAAATAGTAGTCACAAACTCCATGCTTGAATTTTCACTTATGAATTTATCTAACGTTTCCTCAAATTGTCACCCACATGGACTTAAAAATATATAATCATAATTAATGGTGATTATGAATACATACCCAGTAGGGAATTCCCAAAATTATAGAATAATTTCATCAAATTATGCATGAAAAATAATCAACGATATATAAGAGTTGGATTATGAAAATTAAATATCATATTTTTAGTCTCACTTAATATGGTACTAGGTCGAGTATTAACATTTGTATCAATCATTATAAAAGATGATAATTAGTATCTATCAATTAATGTGTAAGTGAAACACAAAACTAATTTCACTATAAATCACACTCTATAAATAAAAAAAATATATAATATAACACATTTTTTCAAAATATAACTGGGAACCTGCAGCTAACCCCCTCCAATTGTTTCTCTATATTTCAACAATTCATAACATTCTATGACTAACCTACTATCTTAATCATGCACCAACCAGTTTCCATGAATGAAATAAATCCATAATCACATCCAATTTAGATTCAACACTATAAATTAATTCATAAAAAATAATCTCTCACTAATAAAGGAGTGAGAGGGTATACTAAGATAGTCATTGATCTTCCGTGAATGAAATAAATATTTTATTTCACCTGAGAGGAAAGCATGAAATATTAGTTTACTTAGAAATTAATACCATCATAATTTTAAAAATATAAATTTTAATAAGTAAAAACTCATGAAATCCCATTCCAAAATAAATCAACTATAATAAAAATCATGTCCTCCAATGAATTAGTGATCCAAAAGTACACATGAATATATATTAATAAAAGTAAACATGAATCATGGATTATCTCTAATATAAACCAAAATAGGTTTATATTTAATAGAATTGTGGCCCCAAAAGCCTTCCTACAAAAAATGATTGGTTGGAAACATGTACCAAGGGTATATTGAAAGTAATATGGGATACATTACCCTTTTTTATCCTGGGAAAATATGAAAATACACCAAGAACCACATATGAAATAATCCAAAATTTCTAATAATGATAATATACATGTACATATAATTCCATACAATAAAACATAACATAACATGTTCAAGGTAAATATTTGATGTTCTAGGGAATATATGGACCACTGAGAATGGGTTGAATCAGTGGTGATATTTTACAATTTATTTTTCTCTTGATATTATCCTCAACAACTTGTTAATGATTCGATTCTCTCAAATTAATACATCTTCCTCACTTTTATGCAATGATAATAAAATAAAGTAAGGGATATATGTTTTCAAAAGTCTTGGTCCCAATGAGGGTACCTAGTCCTTTCCATGTTTTTCAATTGATTAATGGATATCCATAATACAATGAATTTGAATAAAAATGATATGAATCCCATAAATATCCTTCTACCTATAGATAGAAATTATCATTGATTCCCAGTAGTTGTAACATTTTATTCTTCTTCAGATCTAATGAAATATTAAGACTATTAATGTTTACTATAAAAAACTATGTCTATAGGTCCTATGTTTGGTACTTATCCATATATCACACCTCAATCCTCTATGACTTAGTCTGGTATGTTTCAATCTAGTACATTTATGTTTGATACAATTTTATCTTATCCACCTATATTTGATTAACCTCTATCTAATACCCCTCTGTCTAATGTACCTATGTCTGATTCAATTTTATATGGTATGTTGTGTCTGGTACGCTTCTTCTTTATCCAAGTGTAATTTCAAGAACAAAATTAAACTGAAACCTATCAAATATTCATCATGTTCTCTCTACTTATTATTCCTTCCTAATTCACCTTCACAAATTTATATAATCATACTTCCACTAAAAATAAGAAAGAATCACATGCTCCAAATTTTAATTTCCTACAAAACTCTAATTTTATTTTACCACTATCCATGAATTTTTTTATGTGAGTGTAAATATTACTCATAAGAACATCCTAAAATATCAATTTAATCATTCTTAAAAACCTCCTAAAATCATTTATAGAATCATGATCATTTCTTCAAGAATGATTCATTTTTAACCATCCATCTCACCATCAAAACAATGTATAACAGTACATAGTCTTGTAATGAACATCAAATATCTAGCCATTTTTTTTGTAATAACCCATTCATCTAGTGATTATTTTACTGGTAGTTATTTATATGAACACCTCCATAAGGATCAAAATCATCTTGATTTAAAATTTTCATATATTCTCTATTTGGTACTCTTCACCCAAATCCACTCTTTCTAGAATCCACTATCTCATGTAATCAAGATTGTCGGTTTGGTAATCTTACTATTTCTCAATTTTGTGACCATAACATTTCTATGTTTGTTCCTCTATACAAGGTTTATATGTTATGTTTTTCATACCAATAGATATTGAAAAAGTTCATTTGGCTGACTTAAAATCCTTCAATATTTTTGATACAACCATTTCTAGTGATCATCACCATTCTCCATCCAATAAACATCATATTATTATCCATATTTTATACTTAATATTTATATATGTATAGTAAAAATTATTTAGATTAACTCATCCCTCTAAAATCAGTCTGGTAACTTCCTTAATCAAATCAAACTTCCTATAGCTATGACTCTAGGACATCATACCATGGGCATTGTACAAACATTATATATTTGGAAACTATAGGAATAAGATCATATTGAAATATGAGAAAATTTAGTATTGATGATGGTAGAAAATTTTAGTATCATCATCATATCAATGTAATTATTAAATAGTAACCCGATATTCTATTGATATTGCATCAACTCTTTTTCGTAAAACATAGAAAAATTAACAAACATAATATTTAATACAAATAAAATCACATTAAAAAAATAAATCCAATGGATCTTGAGTCCCTCCTTTTAATTTTATGGAAACATTAGAAACATCTATTTTATCATGCATTCATTAAACCATATCCATTATCAATAATAAGTTTTATGACACCACAATGTCAGATTAAGAAGTGTTTTTTGAGGAAGTACAACCATCAATGATAAGAAATTGTGTTTCCACAATATTAAAAATCTCCAACTCCTCAGATTCCAAAATTATAATTGATGTAACCTTTACCCATATTCTATGATAACACCAACTTTAGATTTACAATGATAAAGTATTTATATGTACTTATTCTCCACCTTTGTCAAATAAATATAAAGAAACATGGGATATTATCATGAACTCTTATAAATCTTTGTAAAAGGCTCAACTTCTAGTTTCATCCTCAATTCCTTAGATATTTCTATTCAAAATTATTTGGTAAAACTATCAAAAAAATATCTTTTTTTTGAAATATATTCTAGAATTAAATCTCCAATAGTAAATTTCTCCTTCATGAAATAGTATTTAATATATATTTGATTGGATATCAAATATTACACTAGATTTTTAGATAAGACAATTTTATGTTTATTATCAGAAAAAACAAATCAATGGATTTTTGACATTCACCCTCAAATATTCATCCAAAACTTTCATCCACCTTGTTTTAGTAAAAGAATGGGTAGATAAAACATATCCAGATTATACTATAAATATTGTAACTGATATTTTTTTTCATACTATGATAACAAACACACATATCTCTCAACCAAAATGTTAATATGGATATTTATTTTTGATCATCTGAGTCTGTAGAACAATCAAAATACATGAACCCAAGTAAGTTCATCTTATTAATTTTCATGTAAATTAAGAAATAAGTCAAAGTTCCATTGACATATCTCAAACTTTTCTTGATATAAATCATTTGAGATTATTTATGACCGCATTTATACTTGGAACATAATGTCACTATATAATAAAATATATGGTCATGATGTTGTAAATAAAGTAAACCTTCTATCAAATTTTGAAAGTTCAACTAATTCACACTTTTTCCAACTTCATCATTACTCATATATACAAAAACAAATATGTGTGTAGAAACATCCTTTATATATTCTATGAAAAAATTATTTAATAAGTTTTTTCCATAAATTTCTTTTAAAATAAAGATGTATCATTATTTTTATTCAAATTTTAGTCCCATAGTGAAATTCAATTCTCCAAGAATTGGCATTTCAAACATATTATTCATATGTTCATAAATTTATTCCCAAGCTATATCCATGTCAACATAAAAAATTATATCATCAATGTAAACAATGACATATTTGGTACTTGTACTGATATTATTCTTCACATAAATTATTCTATCAAAATTTCCTCTATAAATTTTAAACAACTTTAGACAATCATTATTTCTTAAATACTTGTCATGAGGTACATTTAAAACAATTTTTTTCATTTTACGCACCATGGTTACATCATTATCACTTATAAACCCATCAAGTTACTAATACTAAACTTCTTCTTCAATATCTCAATTAAAGAATAAATAATTATCATAAATTTAATAGAATTTGTAATTTTCATGTTCAAAAATAAATAAAAACATTCTAATGATTAAAAATCATGAAAGTATAGAAACGTTTTATTCAAAATTAGTTTCTTCTACTTGTGAATGAAATTTGTAGATAAGTCATGTATTATTCCCCAAACATTTCCATATTAATTTAATTTATTTCCCAAAAACATTTTTTTTGACAATTTTATTCCCCTATGGTCATGGAACATGATCCCATGTATGATTTTTCACAATTTTATCAAATTATTTATTCATCTATTTAAACCATTACTTATTATCATCTACTTCTGGGATGTATTTGGTTCCACATTTGAGATAAGTGTTGTTTGATTTTCAAATCTAAATTCCCATCTATTCCGATATATATATTTCTAATTTAAAATAATATTATTGTTTTCAATGAGTTTTTTTAAAGTTACTATTTTTTTTCTTTTAATATTTATTTCCTCGTCACTAGATTTATCGAGGCCAGTCTAAAAAATATTACACACATGATCATCTTCCATCTCATTATGATCTGTGTAATACATTGATATATCATTTGTTACTCCATACAAATAATTTTTTGTAACATCCATTCATGTAAACAAATTTTTAATTAAATTTACATCAAAGGAATTAACTAACTTCTATAGAAGTTTATTCCATCACTTGTATCTTCTTTTAATGGTTAAATATCCAATAAATATTCCTTCTCCTTCCTTTCAAAAAAAATTCCAAAATTCATATTTTTTGTTTCCAATATGAAAGGGCCCAAAAAACCATAAAATATATCATTATAGAATTATTCTTACACCACATATCATCGAGAGTCATTTTATAATAATATCCAAGATAAAAAAAACTTTTAAAGTGTGTAGTTCTACATATATCATTTCTGTATAAGAACTTTTAATCATTAAAATCATCAAGCATGATTCTTTTCTTATGAATGAAACTTATGTTTTTCATTTATGTTACTCCATTTTGTTCAGGATTGTAGGGGAAACTATAATAAATTTTAATTCAATGTTTATTCAAGTAATAAATAAAATAGTTTTTTATAATCTATTACATTATCCATTATCAACATTTTTATATGTACACCTAGATAATTCTTAAATTTCATTTAGAAACATTCTATCTACTATGTATCCTTGGATTTATGTTTCATGAAAATGAAACAGTTATTCTAACTGAAATAATCATTAAAATTAATAAATTATAAATAACCCTTTGTTTATTGATGTCTCATTGTCCCACATTGGTTGGAATGTACACGATCAAGAGGTTTTTTGGATTATATTCCAACTTTCTTATGACTTACACTACCCAAACTTCATTTCTTTCATACTATACAAATAACTTAATCTTTTATACGTAGTTTTGTTAAATATACTATGATATCATCATTTGAAACCGTGTTCATGATTTTTTTCCAATATGACCATGTATTTTGTGCCACATCTTGTTTTTATAATTATTTCCTAAATAGAAAGAATTGATATGAACTGCAATTAGGAATAAATTTTTATTGGTTCTTTATCCCTTGGTGGAAAATTATCCATCTTTCAAACATGAGAAGATACAAGAATATTTTATAAAGATAAATTACATAAAATCATCTCAATGTTGGATAACTCTTAATATGTAGTGTAAAGAGTCTCAATAAATTGGACATTATTTGATTTTAAATTCTGATCTCCAATCTCAGATTTACCAATTAATTTTATTTTCAAGGAACTATCTTTTCTATATGTGACTACTCTTACCTCACTTACATCAACATTTTTCTAAAAAAATCATCACGTGTCGTATGTGTGGAATAAAAACATTCCTTAATCCATATTTTATTATTTTTATAGATTTTATATCAATGTAAAAAACAAAATCTTTTTTATCAATATTACTTTTTAAATAATAATTTTATTTTACAATACATTTTACATACCCCAGAAGAGTTGTTATAAAATATTTGACATAGTAACCTGGGTATACACACCTTCCAAACATTTCCATCAAGGAATCAAATTAATTTATCATTTAGAATTTGTTAATACAAGTTGATTTTTTTTAATTATATAAAGTTTACTTATTTCCTTCAACTTTTTATCCCCCTCTGTTCTTACTTACTCCAAGGGAGAGACATGTTGTTCCCAAAATTATATTCTTTGTGTTATAATATCCAATAATAACAAAAATATCAATTAGACCTAATTCTTATATATAAGTACAATTTATCCCTGGGATAATATTTTTGAAATTCATTATACTTTACATTATCTGATTTCTATTGGAAAAGGGAATCACTCATCCAGAAGATATTTTTTACATCCATTGATGTGAAATATTTCTCACATTCTTTCTTAACCAAAGATATCATAATATTGGTTCCTAGATCTATCTAGTTATAAAAAATAGATTAATGTTTAACTTTTTTCGATGTATAGTTCATATAATGAATACTTTCAATATCTTAAGATGTTTTAATGTTTACCTCAGGTGTTTTGTTGAAAAAATAATTCAAATTATTTCAATAATTTTCAACCTAAAGATATCTTGATTGATTATTACATTAGTCTAATATATTAGAATAATGAATTTCATGTTGGAATTTCAAAATTTTCCTCTTATTCCATAAATTTCATCTTGATCTTTTTAATTTCCTCATTGTACACTTCTTCCCCCTTAATAAACTCATCCATTCCTTTATTCATATTCTCACATTCCTTCTTCAATAATATGGATTTTTTCTTAAGTATTGTCTTATCATCAAGAAATTCATCAAGTATAGACCTTAGAATAAGTTTCATGTATGTTTCATCACGCAGTTTATCTTTGAAATTTGAAGTCTCTTCCTTACATTCAATATAGACAATAATGGTTATCAACTTCTCCTCTAGAACACCATCTTTTGATAAACTATTTTCTATAGGTTCATAATCTAACTTTTTACTCAACATACATCTTTTGTTCCATTAGTTGTTTTTTCTTTAATACTAGTGGATATCTTAATATTGGTATATGTTCGATACCATTCCTTCCTCTGAGATTTTTTTAGATTTATCATTAACATATTCTCCATATTTTTTCTTTTAATAGTTTATTAAAAAAGTTTAGATCCCTCCACATTCAAAAAATTTGGGTGGTGGGTTTCCATTGTACTCACTTCTACAATTTTAAAAATTCTTAAAGATAAGGTACATAATTCTCTTTTTTTCATCATATCCATTATCATTAGATCTAGTTTGTCCCATTACCTCATGTTTGAGTTCAAATTTTTTTAGCTTCTCCATAACATTAAAATTTAACTCCTTATAAATATTTTTTTTGAGTAATAGAGCTTTAATAATTTCATACATAACAATCATGTTATGTAATTAATAAAAGAATAAAAATATCTTTACATTATAAATTATATAATTTAAGATAAAACATGTCTGAAAGGTTCTTTATCAATGTTTTAAAAATAGTTGGATATTCAATGGCATCAATGAATACTATGATATTGATAAAACATTTATTTACTTGGTTGATATAATCATAAATAATTTACTCTTGTCTCATCCATATAACTTTTAACTTTCTAATGTATATTCGATTAGTTTCTTCCTTTAAATTTATATTTTGCTCAATGATTATTTCTAGTTTATCCCATGTTTACTTCACTATTTGAAGAAAATCAAATTTATATAAAATTATTCAAATAAGGAAATTGGAATAAAATTATGAGATTTAACATCAACATTGAAATTATTTTTGAGAGTAAATAAAATATGAGAATAATTTTCCATGGGTGGAAAACCTATAGTAGCTGTATAAATCACCTCTTGGAAAAGGTGAAAACAACATGTATCATTCTATTTTTACATCAATGATAATACTTTCCACTAAATCTAAGAATAACACTACTACTAACCAAATCATGATTATCCATCATAAACAAAGTAATGATCTAATATAGGGAACCTTCTGCTAATACCAATTTAATTTATACAGAATATGAGGACTGTTGAGAGTGGGAATTGAATAAGTGATTACATATTATAAATTACTTTCTCTTGAAATTAACCTTTAAAACATGTTAAGGTTTTAAACCTCTAAAAATATTATTTCTACCATGGTTATATGTAATGATTATAAAATAATTCATCATACACATGTTTTTACAAGGTTTAGTCTAAATGTCGATACATAGTCCTTTATAGGTCGACTCCTATTAATCTATATATATCCACTATATAATGAAAGAGAATACAAATGATCCAACTCTCATTAAAATATTTATAGATCCTAATAAAAAATAATAATGGTTCCTACTAGTCACAATATTTTATTCTTCTTTAGATCCAATGTAATATTGAAATTTTGAAATTTTCTCAAAATAAACTATGACTATAAATCCTCTTTTTAGTACTTACCCATCATTTAAAACTCTATATGATGTTCCTAAACCCATTAGACAAATTTTCTTCACACTATTTTCTGATTCACCTCTATCAGATAACCTATATCTGATATACCTTTTTCTTATGCACTTGTGTCTGATGAACCCGTGCCAGATTCACCTTCATCCAGTACGTTGTATATAGAACTCTTCTACTTCAAAAAAGTTGATTCTTCATCATGAAATCACACTGAACTTAGTCAAAACTTCAAAAAAAATTATCTGCTCCTCAATACATCTAAATGGGACTTCAATCCTTTATATACAGATACTTTCATTGAAAAAATAAAGAAGTATTGGCTAAAAATTTGAATTTCTTGGTCAACTGGAATTTCATTTCACCATTCTTATAGTGGTCAAAACATTCATAATAAAAATTATTCATAAGAAATTCCTTAAATATCAGAGTAAATTATATTAATTTTTAATGAAATATCTTTTAGAATAATGAAATTTCTTTCATGAACACTGAGTTATTTAATATCCATCTCAAAACATCATCATTTTTAATGTCTATGAATTTTTCTAAAAGATAATAAAATATTCATCCAGTTATTCTTTATAATAACTCTTACAAACACTATGAATATGCATGCTAGTTCATTATAAGAACAACTCTATCTCGTAAATCATCATCCATGGATGTATTTTGATTCTCTACTTCATATAGTAATTCTTCATTCAAATACACAATATCTATAAACCTATGTATGATGGACACACAATTTTCTATCTAATAAACTTTATATTTCTCAATCTTATGATAATCACATTTCTCTATTTTTTTCTCCACATAGATTTACTCCATATATATTTATCCATCTGATACATATTAAAAATGACTATATAGTGGAATCACAGTCCATCAATATTTTCAATTCAAATTTGTCCACTGATCATCACAATTCTCCATCAAGTAGACTTAATATCATTTTTTCATTACAGTTCATAGTAATCATTGTATGATATAACTTCTTTTGATAAACCCAGTCTACTAAACTCAGTTTAGTGACTTCCTCCATCTGAATACACATCTCACAACCAAAACTCCCAAAAATTATATATTGGACTTTTTAGAAACATTATATATATATATAAACTTTATGAATAACCTTAATGAAAACCATTGAAATTTTAGTAACTATAGTTTTAGAAACATTGAGGACCCAAAAAGTATTTTCTAAGTTAGGAAAGTGTAACTCAATCTTCTCCTGATATAGTAAAAAATATTTTTCCTAAAACAAAAAAAAGTTCACAAACAATATACTGAAAAAAATACAATTACATTGAAAAATCAAACAAAATGTTATTTAATATAAAAATAAATAATTATGGAAAGTATAAAATATCATCTCTCAACTGATCACCACATCAATGTCAAGTAAGGTTTAACCTATTATCGAAGACCATAATAAAAATATTTAAAAGTAATATATAGTATTATGAGTGAGAATATAGGTATACATAGTAAATTACTCCAAAAAAAATATAATATTATGTGGATGAATCATAATATATATTTGATAAATAAATAGAAAAACTGACTTATATACCATCTTTGGTCAAGAAAAAACTTATCTCCCTTAAAAAGCACTCCCCAAATCAATATAAAATATAAGTATCATAAATCAATAAATTATAATAAATGAGGTACGTCACACCCACATCTCGACTAATCTACCCACCCACACATCCCAACAAAATATATCTTTGTAATCTCATCCCTTCCCATAGCATTCCATAATTACATACCATAAGCTCATACCATAGCCGCAAACCATATCCTCATACCATTTCCTTGTACCAAAACCTAATACCATGTCCATGTACACCACATATCACATCCCCCACTACAACTATAGTGGAATAGAAGAGTGAGAGATATGAATTACTTATCCATTATTTAACCCCACATACAAAATGTTGGGGGTTTACCCAATACTAAAAACTTTATATGGAAATTAGTTAAGTTGTCTAACATGGGTTGTGGTTCATAATAAATAATAAGACATAAAATTATATAATTTAAATTATAATCGAATCCTAGTGTACAAATCCTACCACAACTGATTTTGAAACCATCACATAATCACATTAGTTTAACAAAAAACTACTATTACTACATCTAATCACATATAATGGGTTGTACATAAATCACACAACTCAATTAAAACATTCCTTCCCAAATGAATCTATAACTAAAATATTTTTCATTTATTAAACTATTATTTTATAAATTTAATTATTAACATCAACGTCTCATTAATCCATTTCTCACTATATCATTCAAATAATTTTTCTATATTAAACATTCATTCAACAAATTTAGAATTCTACCTTGTTAAATGAATACTTTTCATATAAGCCATTTAACACATTAATTAAATTTAAATTTCAAATATGAATTTCCTCATATATTCATCACTTCAATTCAATTAATTTAATACATAATTAACTATTTATGACACAAATTCTACCCCATTTCTATTTTAAATTCAATTATTAATTCATTTAATATCTTTATCATGGGAATAAATATCCTTCCAATTATAACATCACCCACCTCAAAACTCTTCCAAAAAATTTATACCCATCTTCTTAAACACCCTTATATTATATTATAACATGATAAAAGATACATCCATATATAATATCAAGATATAACACAATAATCATGAAATAAAATAAAATTCTAAATATAATACTTTCCTCCATCATGATTTTTAACTTAATTTTATATAATTATCCCAATATCAAGAATTTACCTAGATAAATCCTAAAAGTTATAAATACATATTGAAAAATAAATAAATTAATGTATAATTTTAAAGTTGTCTACATAAAATCAATACTCTAGCCATAACAATTTAAAAAAGGAATAATTCATTTATCAAACAATCATGTTCTACCATAGATCCCATAATGCATATACAACCCATTATCCTTACAGAATTACTTAATAATAATGATACAAGACACACTATTTAAATAAAACTGATATGTGGAAAAAATAAAAAATAATTGAAAAGATTGAAAATAGTATCTTGGATTGAGAGTCCATTTTATAATGTGTGTATGCCTATAGATCCAACAAAGCACTCAAAAACTACTAAAATAGATCAATCATTCATCTAGGGTAGTTAGTGAGGGTAGTGGTATTAGTGAGATAAAAATGAGTCTCCTGAATTTGTATTTAAATTTTGGTCATACAGATATAATTTTTTTTCCTAAACTATGTCAGGGTTTAGGTAATCCCATGGTGATATGAAAACCCTATTGAATTAAACCATCTGACTCCATATATCTTTCTAATAAATTTCTTCAAAAATAAATTTCTAATAAAAACCACTATAACATGAGATTGTTTCTCTATATTTTGAATATAAACTTCACTAAATTATATATAGATAAAAAATAAGAGAAATTTCTATCATAATAAATGTTATTTATATATAGAGAAAACAATGACAAGGAATATTTCTCTTAGAGACCAAAAAGGTCTTCAATTTCTATTCCCATAACCTCAACCTCTCCACCATAATAAATAACAAGACAATGAAGGACTCATGGAAATAATGGAATCAAAATGTATAAACAACAATGTGGTATATCCCCTAACCCAAAACTCATCTCATCTTACACATTACACATCTATACTCTTATCCCCCATTTTGAACACCTCAAAATCACAAATTAAAAGCCTATTATTTTCTTACACTCATAATTAGATACCTCACCAATTATTCTCATCCTCAATAATTTTAAATCATATAGAGAATAAAAAACATTAAAAATAATTACTATTTGAGATTCCCCCAAATAGGAATCTCAACATAAAAAATACTCAAGAACATCATTGAAAATAATAGAGTTCATCATCTTATTAAACCTATAATAAATATCAAAACCACATAAATAATAAATGATCACAATAGATATACACACTAAAACCACATTTTTCACTCCAACTTCTACGTACACTTCTATAAACTATCAAAACATGATAAGATGCGCATCAATGGAATGAAATATCCACTTTTAACCCTCTCTTAACAACATTAAATCTCCCAAGGTAATTCAAAAAAAAAATATTCCTATTTAATATCCAACACCACCCAATCAATCAAATGGGATTTTTCAAAAATATATCTTCAAATACATGATACAAGGAAGAAATTATGGACTTGATCTATCTAGGATAGAAATTTTAACATATATGTCACATTGTTAAATCCTGTAAATACATTGAAATATCCAACAAAATATGGATAAAAAAATCTTCTTACTGAACCTCTATTACCCATGGAGAAGATAATACATGAATAATATATAGTCATAGACCTCAGAAATATAAAGGTCTCTTCAATAAATTTTCACTATATGTTTGATGAACTTAAGTAGCCTTAATCCACTCTTGAATCACTTTCACTTTCTATATCATGATATAAAAAAATTCTCCAATAATCACTGACTCTCCATGCTTTTTATTGCACAAAATTAATCTAAATGACCACCAATATAATTCCATAAAAGGTCTCATTTAAATATATGTGTGATAACTATTATTATATATAATATAAACTAAAGAAAATTATTTCCCCCATAAAACTGTAAAATTGGAAAAGCATGCATGAATATTTTCCCAAAATGTATGATCATCCACTATATATTCCCATGAATCTATGTATTTAATGTTATGCTTAGAAATGAATTATTTTCAAAATCACATTAACAAATTTCATATGATCAGGAATTAATGGAGGTATATTTATTTGATATTATCATCCTAAAAAATTGATGGAGCCTCACTACTTATATCATATAATTCCTCACCCAAATTTCTTCAAAACTATACTCATTAATCACTAAGAAATGAATTGATGTTTTTTGTTGATCCAGAATAAAGCAAATAATGTTATGCCATAACAAACCATGAGTAACACTTATAAAAAAAATCTAAAGATATATCCTCATATATCTACTAAGGGATATCCAATGTCCATGAGAGAATAACTAAAACTCAATGCCTAGATTTAAATCACTAATAAGAAAGTCATTGAGATACAATATATCCCATTGACATATTTTTTCCAATAATCCAAAGTTTTATCTTCAAGGAATGATACATATTGAAAAATATCATGATTACTTATCCAAAGTTAGTTATGAAAATTATGAAGAACTACATCTTAAATCATGGATGGAATGAATAACTACTATTAAAATAACAAAAAATGATCTCCATATTTAATATAAAATTCCTTTACATACTAAAACAATGAATATTAATCCATTATACTATATAAGGAAACTCCACTTCTGAATTCTTATATGTCCAACTGAAAAATCTAATGTTCATACACCATCTTTATCTTATATTTATCCTCAAAATAAAAATCACCACAAATATTACTATTTAATGTATCAAATACTTTATTACATTTTCCTTGAAATATTATATCTCTAGGTTTTAATCTTGAAACAACTTCAACCATCCTCACCTATATGAATTTAGATCCTTTTGGGAGAATATATACCATTTAATTTTGTGATCTGTGAAGAGAAAAAATCACTCTCTAAAAAAATAATGTTTATGTCGATTAATTTTAAACCCTACATACAAAAGTTCAATTTCTTGAGTGGAATAATTTTTTTATGAATACATTACTTCTTGTAACTAGAGGGGATCTTGGGCTACTATTACATAGTAAAAAACCTAATGTAAGATGATAAGATTCAAAATATAACTCCAATTTTTTTTTTCATTAGGTAAATGAGGGATAGTAGGACCAATTAGATTCTACTTAGGATACTAAAATTTTGTCTAACATTGATCAGTCCTAATAAAATTTTGATCCTTAATGATCAAGATAGTAAAAGGTATCTCAATCAGAGAGAAATGAAACATAAAACTCTTATAGTAACCTTGCAAACCAAAAAACAAATATACCAGTTCAATATTATATGTATTGATCAAGAAACAACTACATTAATCATCAAGAAAATAAACCCTCCTTGTTGAAACATAATATTACCATGGAAATATACCTCGCACATCCAAAATTTTCACATGTAAAGGTTTTTATATATATAATATTGTCAAAGGATCTTTATGATGGTCCTAAAATGATGAAAATGATATTCTGGAAAGGCAAAAATGGCTCCGTATTCTTCAAGGAGCGCCCTCTCAGTTCTCTCGGTGAAAACTAGGGTTTTCCCCTGAATCCTCCAGCGGCCTTGGTGGGTTCTCCTATGCGTGATTCGTTCTTTGGATTTTTCAGGCTTGCCTCTCTCCCTTTTCTCTGTTATTCATTTCGCCTTTTAGGGTTGATTTTGTTGCGTCTTCTTTCATGGTGTTCTGGGACCGAAGCTTCAATCTCCCTCCTATGCTGCTCTTTTCGTCTTCCCTGTCATGCTAGACCCCATATTGGTCCAGTGCGATGGTTCTAATGGACGGCTTGGGATGGTATCAATGGCACGTTGGTTTGGGGCTTTGGTCTTTATGGTTTGAGGATTTTTTTGTCTGTGGTGTTCTGCTTTTCCAAGTTGGTTCTTGTTTCCCGGTCCTCGTGTCTACTTGGTGATGGCGCTCTGGTTCCCCGTCATGTTGATGCCGACTTATTTTATGGATATTCTTGGGCCTGATGATGGTTTTTCTGATGAACTCCTTTGCTGCTCAACCTGCTCTGACCCCAAGTTCCTATGCGCCTCTCCTAGTTGGATCTGGCGCAGTGGTTACTTCAAGGTTTTGGGATTTGTGGTTCAGTGTTCGAAGGGATTCAAGGTGGCCGTTACTCCAGGCGTGAGTCCTTTGATTTCAGTGGCATTCTATTTTGGCTTCAACTATGTTTTTGGAGAAGTTTCTGATGATGCAAAGCAAATTGATTCGTAAGAGGTTTTCTATAGAAAGACATTTTCTGGATTTGGTGGTTTTTCGCTATTTCTGTGGTGTTCGGTTATGGTTTTTATTGGAAGTGATATGTTTTCTGGCGATCGGTTGCCTTTGGTATTATGATGCGGTGATGATCAGTGAGGACGACGACGTTGTTATTAATCGGGGGCGATGTCGACGTGTTCAGCGATGATGATCAACGACGAGATGACTGATGTGTCAATCGATGGCAGGAAACTTTTTGTGACTTTGACTGATGCGATCGGAATCCTCATATCCTCATTTTGTGCTGTTGGTTATTTGAATCTTGTATTTTGAATTTGGATCACCTTTGCTGTATCCCACCATTTTGAAAATCAAATAAAAAGTTAATTTTCAGTGATCTTCTAATTCCATTGAATACACCAAGATATCCTTGGTGAAAAATATTATGAACTGGTCTAAGAACCCAGGTTTATGATTTGGTGTTGTTGAACTGCTTGGAAATTTTAATTTTCATTTTGTGGATGGTATAAATCTAAAACCATGAATTTCAATGGAATTTTTATAGTTTTACCTCTTAAAAGTGTTACTTTTAGACCTAAAATTAATTCCTAAAGCTATATTATAGGTTTTGGGAGAATCCAAAGGGGTAGAGACCAAAATGGATGTTTCAAAAAATAAAACCTTGATGCATGGATGGTGCACAATTTGTATTAATCATGTGGAAAAAATTTGAATCCTATTTTGTAAGGGAACACAGTTTGGTTAATAGTGTAAGGGGGCCAAGAAAACTATGAATAATGGGGAAAAGGCTGAGGGACTTTCATGGTTATCACATGATGTTTCTAACCATTCACTAAAACTATGTGGAAGAGGGTATGAATGGTTGGGGGAAGTTTCTCTGTATGATTTGGGTATGTTTTTTAAATTGTGAAAGGAAACAGTGGATCTTGGGGTTCCTATGAAAGTAGAAATTCATGGTTGGTACATGGTTTTTCTAACCGTGCTGCCTAATCGTACACCTCTTAAAAAGGTAAAATTATTATCTCCTCCCTTCGACCATAAAAGGGGTTTCAACCTATTTTATCCATAATTTAACCAAGGAGTCCACCATGTTCTCCCTTTTCCTTATCCTCTCCCTTGTATTAGATATAATTTTTTTATTTGAATCAAGTACCATGGATTGTGTTGGAATCCTACAGGTATATCTATAAATACCCTTAGCTATTTTCTCATTTTCTTTTCACTTTTTGGCATCATTAATGTGTGAGATCATATGATCTATTTTTATACCATTTGAATTTTTTTTATTTACCTCATTTCAACTCAAATAAAATCTTGATATTGGATTATTTATGCTTCCAAAGACCGAGGTATGATCTTATGTTTATTTTCCATTAATTTTTTATCTTTTATAAGGTTTCTTCATTGTGCTATAGGCCGTAATTCACATAAAATGCTCCTATAATGAAAAATTCCTCAAATTAATTGTTTAAACCACACCATTGATGTTCATTAGACCCCTTAACACAAGTGGAAATTGAATAACTCAACATGAATATCAACATAGAGTGTGTTTGATTAAATTATTAAAATGTTCGTTGTATGCATATTCTATCAATCAACCACTTGGGTGTGTTGAACATGACACTTAATAGTGGGGTTCCTTAAATAAATTAAATAATGGGTATGTTTTATGGAAATACACTTGACCCCCTTATATTTTATGAATGATTTTTGAATGGAATAACATAATGTATCAAATGAGTTGTTAAAGGGATTATTTTATTACATGTACCTTCATACCTCTTGTTGTGAATTGATAAATGAAATGATTTATTATGAGTTGTAATATGAAATGTATAATTACATGGCCATTTTTATAAAATATAATTTATTTATTTAATTAATTGAATCATGATGAATTGTGAAATAATATTGATAATTCCCATAGACTTATTATTTCATTATAAATGAAATAGTGTAATGATATATAGTTAATCCAGATGATTTTAAATTTTCATAGATATCTCTGATAGATTATGTTAAATTTTTAAATGAAAAGTTCATGTTTATTATATTATTCCTTCAGTAATACATGGGCTTTGATATAGATGTTTTTTGAATGGATTATAAGGTATGTTGAATTGTATGATTTATGAATGGATAAGTAGTGCTTGATATGACACTACACATAAATTTGTTGTAATTAATAGAAATTTTGTTCCTTAATAATTCATGAAGTTATGGGAATTAAAATTTTCATTATTTATTGAAGTTGTTGACATGGAGTTCCTCATTATTCATTATAATCATGGACATTGCATTCTGCATTATTGCACATGGTGTAATTTATCTTTAATTAGAATTTTTGTACATGTCCTTATATTACCATGAATTTAGATGCTTGGATCAATGAAACTTCATAAATGTGAAAAACTTATATGACTAAACATTTATATAGATTATTTGGTTATATACCATGTATACTAGGTGTTTTCATAAAAAAGTTAAAAGCTTAGAAACAACTAGTTTAGGCCAAAGTTGGTATATTCATCTAGGTGTCCCATGAGAAACATGAGGACAACATGGTTATATTTACATTGTAACATTACATATGATTATTATACTTATACACTATTATATTTTATATTCATAAAATTTATTTTCATAAATTTTTCTTTCATTAGACACCATTAGTGGTGGCCTACTAATTTTTACTCACACCTTACTTGGGCTAATTTTGGTACATAGAAAAAAAATCCTAATTATAGGTTATGACATTGCATATACTTCTTACTAATTTGTTTTATATACTAGGACTTGACTTGGAGATGGGGGTTGATAATTTATTCAGGATATCTATAGTATTTGGAATATTTGATTATTTTTTTTTCATGTATGGTCCTATTATATATAGTACCTTTTGTTTGCTGAATGCTTGTATTATGATTGTGAAAGTTCATGCATGGTTGGTTATTTATTTGTAACTCACCTGATTATCAGTAATTGTTATATTACACTTATTTTCATTTTATTATTCTTCTATTATATTTATTACTAGTTCATAGGGTATAGTCTCTCTATTTTACATCCTTTACACCCTATCTACAAGTCAGAATCCACTAGTATATGGGATGGTAAGCTTAAGACCCAGTTGCCTATCAATTTGGTTAATTTTAATAGAGTGAATCAGGTCATAGAATGAAAAAGTTGTATATAATTCTCTTTTTACCTTATTTTACTATTATTGGGATGGTATAAAAGATATTATAAAGGAATCAAAATGTGGTAAATAGCTCATGTTTGTGAATTTCCAACCCACGTATGATGGAATGACCATAATTCTCATAATGGTACTTTGGTTCATTTTTTTGTTATTATAGTAGATCATTATTTCACTATGAGTGATTGATTTATTTCATATGGCTACAAAATTTTTATATTTACCTATTTTACTGGTATTGGAAGAGATAAGGTGTGTTCATTCATGATTTTAGACACAAAGGATTCACATGACATTGCTTGCTTATTTGTATACCATGATTGTGTGATAAAGTTCCTTTCTTATGTATACTATGATGGTGTGATTATTTATCATGCATATATACATACCGTGATGGTGTTTTTATTCCCATGTCTTCCTATAGTCTCTACTAATGTGATTGTTTTCCATGTTATAGATATGGTGTATGATAGGTTAAATAATGTGTCTACATCAACGTAAACGAGGTTTTCTCAAATATCTTAATTGGTTAATTATATTTAATCATCATGAAACTAATTATTGAAATGAAATGGTTCAAAATTAGTAAATGATTAAACTTTCATGGAAACATTAAATATTAATAAAATTGATTTTTTGTCAAATTCAGGTTATTTAATATGGATGTATGTTTAATGGTGTGTTAATTGCAACTGATAAAGTCTTTTACCTTCTTATCATAGGAATTAAGACCTATATAAATGAATCCTTAAATGATAACATGACCCTTGTAAGTGAGTTCTAGAATTTTATGCCTATGATATGACCTCATGGAGGGTGTGCTAAACATATTGATAAATTGATTATTATTTGGTTTCTCTTAAATGGGATGCCAATTGTAATTTATAGAGAATTGAATCCATAAATTTGAAATGGAAGACCATATAACTAAACCCATTTTTTCATGATAGAACCCACATTGGTCGCCTTTAATTATTATTCATACTAAGTTCTTAACCCCTTAGGGGTATGTTTATGATAAATAGGTATTATTATATAAAGAGTAATCAACCACTTATATAGTGTTTCATATAAATGTATGGTGGTATTTTTCATAAATGACTGTTCATAAATGATATAATTCATTTTGGTTTTTATTTAGCATACTGATATGAGGCTTTAGTTAATTAAAATTATACTTACATCCTAAATGTTTTTTCCTCTATTGATTTTGAGTGAATTTTGTTTAACGACGCTAGTGGGAAAAAATTATCGATAGAAGTGGTTGAAAGGAAATTGTGAGGTTATTTTACTAATTTTTTTTTCCAACGTTACATAAATAAAGTGATATATATATTTTGATGTCCTTTATAAATGGTACTTGTTATTTATTATATTTTATCTTCTATGATGTTTAAAAAAGTTTTAATGTTTTGAAAATTCATGAATAAAACATTTAGTGGTGTTCTTAATTTGAACTCTCATGTAAGGGTTATCTTTAGTCTTAACAAGAGAGATTATTTTAATGGGAACATGGATGTTTCCCACAGGTTTCATTGGATATTTACAATTTTATTAGATCTAAAGGTTAGTGAGTAGAGAATAGGGGCCTTTTTTGAATGACCATAGCTTCCAAGTTGACACTTTATGTTTTAGTGAGGGGTCAGCATATTATGGTAGTACCTTTGGAAATCTCAATACATTAATATTTTGAGTTGAGTTTCTAGGCACGTTAAGGGTTTACTATTTGAAAACTTTATCAAGGTAGTAATTTTTTGGGAAAAATCCCTCAAGGTACCATTGAAGCATTTTTGAGGTGATTGTGTTTGTTGACAAAGTGGACTTTCATGTTGTGTTTTTTGAAAGAATTGACCATGATGCCTAATTTCTTGACCAAGGGGGTTTACATGGTGATTTTTCAAGTTCCATTGATATTGTTTACAACCTATGTTGACAAATAATGATGAAAATGGAATGGAAGATCTAGAGGCGGTACAAAAAGAATAGATCTATGGTGGATGCGTTGTCCAGTGTTTGCCAAAATTTTGGGCGTCAAAATTGGAAAATGGGGAAACATGTTTTTTGGAAAGGAAGTTACACGCAAGACATAGGGTGGTTTGGAAACTTGCACAGAAGGCATGATTCAGGAGTAGAGCATCAAAAAATGGAAAAGGTATGTTGTGCGTGAAAGATTTGAACAGTTGCGTGAAAGAGGATGTTGTGCGAAAGAAACTTGTGCACCCAAAACAATGTCAAATGAGGGTTTTCATGCTCCAAGAGGAAATTTCATGAAAAAAGTGCAATCTTCCTTGCAGGGGTCAAGAACACCTATAAATAATAGGTTACCCTTCTCATTAGAGAGATCTCAACACTTAGAGAAAATCTGAGCACCGAATCACATAAGAATTTCGCGCAAAGGGAGTTGCACGAAAGATTTTGAGCTACGCGCAAGCTAAGAAAGCTGCACATAAGATTTGAGTTGTGCAAAAGATTGAAGTTCTGCACAAGGGGTGTTTTGCACCAAAAGTTGAATCTTGCATGCAAGGCAATAATGTTTCGTGTAAGACGTAGTAAGGGTTTTGTGAAAGATTTGTGGTTTCCCGGTACACCCGGTGCAAAGAGAAACTCATCTGCGGGTGAACATGGGTTGTCAACAACGCATCTATCAACCGTTAAGGATGAAAAATTCATTAGAAATAATGAAGAAACTTACAGGTCTATAAACTGTGAGTGGATCTTCTGAAGAAGTAGTGTGCACACTTCAGTTGAGAGAGTAGTGAGCTTTCATATTGTGAGTGGTTGTAAATTAGGAGGGATAGTGAGTCTGATTTAAACTTCATAAAAATCAGTGCACTTTAGTGGATTTGGTACATTGGCACATTGCTAGTGAATGCACTTTGGACATAGCCTAGTGAGGTTGAACCAAGTAAAAATTGTTGTGTCTTGTGAATGATTAAGCTTCTGTTTATACTTTTCTATAAGAAAGAGGGAGAAGAGAGTTTTTCTAAATATCTAAACAAGATAAATGAAGGAAGTTGTTTTAATCTGTCATACCTTGATTCACCCCCTCTCAGGGTATCTAATCTAGTTGACCTAATAATTAGTATCAGAGGGAAAGGTTAATTTC
Organism: Viscum album; assembly: GCA_963277665.1. Taxonomy (NCBI): domain Eukaryota; kingdom Viridiplantae; phylum Streptophyta; class Magnoliopsida; order Santalales; family Viscaceae; genus Viscum; species Viscum album. Next base: position 135,999,895 of record OY728155.1, on the reverse strand, counting down.
AGTGTTTCTCTCTAATATGGAGGCCACCAATCATAAAGGGATTCTGATCTTCGATGGGAACAATTTTTAGTTATGGAAGAATCAGATGCAACACTACTTCAGATCTTTAGGAACAGATGTGTTTATAGTAGCAATGCATGGTATCTCATCCGACATCAATAGTGGCACACTATCAGAGGATGAAATAAGGGAATTGAATTCTGATGCCAAAGGAATTAGTGCTTTAGGGGGAGCACTATCCAATGCTATAAATACGAAGGTGATGTCATGAAAAACCTCACATGCCTTGTGGTAAAAGCTGTTGAATATATATGAGGGAGATACAAAGGTCAGAGAGGCAAAGCAGAAAGTTCTATGGAACAAGTATGAAGATTTGAAAATGAACCCGAATGAGTATATTGATGAATTCTTTGACAGGGTAAACATTTTTGTGGAAGATATTCTGGGTCTTGGAGAATTCATTGAAGATATTAAGATTGTAAAGCACATCTTGAGGAAACATCCACCTCAGTTCAATCCAAAAGTCTCAGTACTGGAAGATAAATATCCAAAGGAGCTAACACTGGACAATTTGCAATGTACCTTGGTTTCATATGAAATGGGGAATGATGATAACAAGGCTTTGGAAAAGGGGAAATCTAAGGAGGTGGAATTCAAGGATATGAAGAAGCTCACCATTGAAGATTATATGGAGGATGAAGAGACATATGGGGTGATGCCATTTCTTTCTTCAAATTTTTAAATAGGAAAAGAAAAGTTCAAGGGAAAACTTACACTGGCTTGTTTTCAATGTGGAAAGGTTGATCATCTTGCAGTAAGGTGTCCAAAAAATTTCCATGAAGATGATGATGTTGATAAAGCCAAAATTCCCAAGAAGAATTCTTCAGCCTATGGGAAAGGCAAGAAGCAGTTCAAGTGAAATTTATTTATGAAGAAGAATCTCCTTTCACAAGAATTTGAAAGTTTGGATGAGTCTGAGATTGAGGAGGTTGAAGAGATAGTGAACTGCAATGATCATGGAGAAAATTCTATGGTGGTAGTTGTTGGAAGTAAATTGAAAAAAATAAGAAACTGACATTGATGAAGAAGAAGAAGTTGAAGGAAGAGTTGATATACAAGCCGAGTTAGAGACTGCTCTTGAAGAGATAGATGGTTGGAGAGAAAAAAAAAATGAAATCCAATAAAGTTGTTTGTGACGCCAAAATCTACATGTAGCAACAAGAAGAAGAGAAGTCTGAGTTGATGGAAGAAATTGAAAAACACAATTCATCAACACCAAAGGACTCAAAATTGGTTAGTGAGTATAAAATCAAGATTAAAGAATAGAAAATAGAGATCGATGGCTTGAATAACACAATTAAATATAAGATCAAGCGTATCAATGAAATTGAAGGAGAAGTTATTGGTCTGTGACAAAAAGTTAAGGAACAAGAAAAACATCTAATTCCCAGTAAGTTATTGGGAAATCATATTATTCAGAAGACCAAAAAAATGAAAGAGGAGCCTAGTAGTTCAGCAGGAAATAAGCAACAATCAAATATAGAAGTTAAAGCTTATTTGGGTCTCGATCAAAAGAAGAATGTAGTTAGGGTTGTAGTCAGACCACAAGAACCTGTTCTGAGGATGCAAATTGATATGGGTACAAAGAAAAATCAGTAAATTCAAAGAATGTAAGGGACAACTAATATTACAAAAGTGACACGTTGGAATGCACCTTTCATTAGGTGTTATTACTGTGGAAAGATGGGACACTCACAAAATGTGTGTTCTATTACTAAAAGACACCAAAGGGCACAAGAACAGAGGTGGAAGCCAAACCGAGAATGATTCTCTAGAACATATTTTGAATGGCACTACTTCTGGTGTGGAGGATTTGGGCACATGGCTAGATACTGTACATCAAACATACAGAGGAATGTGCCAAAGCAGAATCAAAATAGTTACGAGCAGCAAATCAAGAAACCAACAGGTGTGCTGAAAATGAAAAATTGATTTTCAATGTTGCAAGATGAAGTCAGTCCCTCATAATATGATACTGATCAGAAGTATCAGTCTATTCCGAGTGTGAAAACAAAAATATGGACCAAGTAGAAGAGAGTAGAGAAGGCAATGGTTGCTGAAATTGCCCTTAAAGAATCAGACCGTTCTAGTGTATGGATCCTTGGAATTGGCTGCACATCTCACATGATAGATGATAAGGATATGGTCACATGAATAAAATATGAAAAAGAAGGAGTTTTCAATTTTTTAAATGATGAAGTCTTGAATATTATTGGATCTGGAAAGGCCAAGTTTGGGGGCAAAGAAATAAGACATGATGATGTTTTTGTTGTAGAAGGTCTCAGTCACAATTTGCTCAGTGTCAGTCAACTGTGTGACTTAGGGCACTCTATACAGTTTACTAAGAAGATATGTGTCGTCAAGGGAAGACATGGTACAATAATCCAACAAGGAAGAAGAAAAAAGTGGGATCTCTACTTGGAAGGTGGAGAAGAATATATGTGTTTTATATCCAGAGAGGAAGAAAATAAGTTGTGGCAAAAACAACTTGGTCATCTATGCCAATCATCCCTGGAAGATCAGGTAAAGTGTGATGCAGCAAGAGACCTCCCTAAGCTACCATTTGATCATACTCACACATGCGATGCATGCCAACAAGGGAATCACATTAGAAAGACATATAAGGCAAAGGAAAATAAATCAACAAGAGTTCTCAAATTAGTGCATGATGATGTTTGTGGGCCCATCACACCAAGAGAAATTGACGAAAAGAGGTACTATGTTCTTTTATTTGATTACTGTAGTAGAATGGAATGGGTTTTTGTTATTTCCTATAAGTCCAATGTGTTCAGTTGCTTAAAACAATACCGTAGGGAGTGTGAAAGGATGTTTGGATAGAAAATTCTGAAGTTTCATACTGACAATGGTACAAAATTTAAAAACAGTCAGGTGAAGGACTAACTCGAGAAACACAGGATAAGACACTAAGTTTATTTAGTAAGAACTTTCCAAAATAATGGAGTTTTTGAAATGAGAAATCAGATCATCAACAACATGGTCAGAACAATGCTTATAGAAAACGACCTACCGGATAAATTTTGGAAGGAAGCAGTATTGACATTAGTATAAATTTCTAATAGGGCTTTGTTATGTCAGAAGGAAGGAAAGGATCCATATGAGATGTGGTATGGGAAGAATCCAACAATGAAGTACTTAGAATATCTGGAAGTAAGTTCTTTATCCTCAACAAAGATAAACATAGGAAATTTGAGTCATGTGGAGATTAGGGGATATTCCTTGGAAAATATGGAAAAATAAAAGCATACAAATGCTTTAACAAAAGGCTGGGAAAATTAGTCGAGAGCAATGATGTCACTGTAGTAGATAATGAAGAGAGAATTCAACAACACAGTGAACAATTTCCTGATGAACGTGATGAAGAGAAAAGAAACACAGGGGGATAAGAAGTGGATGATGCTGATTCAGAAGAAGCTACTAATGATGAGAATGAGAAAGTAAAAACTATATCTACACAAAATCTAAGAAGTCGAGATGAAATTGATTGGCAAAATATCATTGGTGATCAGTCATCTCCAGTTCAGACAAGAAGAATGAAATCTCAACAGCATACATCTTTCTTATCTCAGGTAGAGCCTAAATGCTTTGTTGATGAAGCTAAAGATGAACACCAGCTTCAGTCTATGAATGAAGAGCTAGATAAGATTGAGAAGAATCATACATCAGAGAGTGTTTCAAGGCCAGCTGATAAGAATGTCCTTGAGACTAAATGGGTCTTTCTTAACAAGATAAATGAAGTTGGAAAAGTGATTTGAAACAAAGCATGACTATTGTGCAAAGGATACTTCCAGATAAAGGGGATTGATGTCGATGAGGCATTTGCACCATTTGAAATACTGGAGACAATCAAATTATTCCTAGCCATTACTATGAAATAGAATTTCAAAGTATTCTACATGGATGTGAAATCTACATTCTTGAATGGGATTCTGGAGGAAGAAGTGTATATTGACCAGCCAGATGGTTTTCTCATTCATGACGATGATAACAAGGGTTTTTAGTAGAAGAAGGAGTTATATGGGCAGAAACAAGCATCAAAATCATGGTACTCAAGGCTTGATCAGTATTCGAAGAAGCTTGGTTTCCAGCGTGGTGGGGTTGATTACAATCTCTATTTAAAGAACAATAGAAATCAAAGGATGATAGTGATAGTTTATGTTGATGACAAAATATTTGGTGGATCAGATGTAACACAATGCAGACAGTTTTCTGAATTCATGAAACATGAGTTTGAAATGTCTATGATTGGTGATCTGAAGTTTTTCCTTGGTTTATAGGTGAAAAAAGGAATGGAACATTTATTTATCAATCCAAATATTCTAAGGAGGTTCTGAGAAGATTTGGAATGGAATATTCCAAGGAAAAGAAGACTCCAGTTTCTACCCAGATAAAATTATCGAAATATGATAATTTTAAGGCAGTTAATATCACAGAATATACGTAGATTATTGGGAGTTTACTGTACTTGATAGTGAAGAGACCTGATATTGTTTTCACCACATGCCAAGCAACACAATATCAATGTAATCCTAAGGAAAGCCACACTCTTGCAGTCAAAATAACACTTCAATATATCAAAGACACAGTTGATTTTGTGTTGAAATATAGTAACAAATATCAGTCAGATTTATTGGGATACAATGATGCAGATTGGGAAGGTTCAGTGGATGACATGAAATCAATGTCAAGAGGTGTTTTATATCTTGGTGGTTTGTGTATTTCTTGGCTAAGAAATAAACAATATTGTATTTCATTGAGCACCGCAGAAGCTGAGTATATTTCCGCCACTCAAGTATGCATACAGTTATTTGGGATGAAGCAGTAGCTTGATGATATGGGAGATAAAGTGAAGTCTCCGATCAGAATCCAGTGTGATAACTCAAGTTCCATAAATCTCAGAAAAATAAAGTCCATCACTCAAGGAAAAAGCACATTGATATAAAGTGTCATTTTTTCAAGGAAATGGTTGAGCAAGGACACGTGAAGTTGGAGTATGTGCCTATAGAACTATAGGTTGTAGACATTCTAAAAAAGGCCTTACCCAAGGAAGCTTTCGAAAGGCATCGACTGGCTCTAGGAGTTCAGTAAACTCCCCGCACTTTAAAAAGTATGGATGTGGGACCCCCCTCTCCTTGAGGTATGGTATGTTTTTCTCTATTGTGCTAATCTATGTTATTTCCAATGTCTCAGACCACATAGGAGTGACCTTTGGGTTCTTAACAAAGGGAGATAAATAGTGAATCTTCAAGGGGAGAAAATGTATTAGTCAAGGACACATAGAGAAGTTGATAGGTGGAGTAGCGAGATAAGGGGAGGTCAATGAGACAGAGGAGAGTTTTGAACCTTCAATGCTAGAATTGATCAATCAAAGAATAAATATCACGACAGCTAAGGATCGTGATAAAAGCAGAAGTGTGATGTTCAAATGGTGTGAGATGGTTTCTAGAATTCACCAATTGGTATCAGTTTAGCAATTAGTATCGGTGTGGTATCAACACTTGGTGTTAGAAATGAAGTGATTAATTTATGAACATTTAATTTAGTCTTGTTTATCACACCTAGCATTGCTCATGTGGGATTAGAGTATGTGTTAAGTGAATTCTCGATCTCTATCAAAATCGCAAGAGGCGAATTGTGGATGATGGAAGGATCTTCAAGGAGGTATCAAAGTGCAGATAATTTTTATGAGAAAGAGTTTTCAACAAACCCCAAGGGGGAGATTGTTGGGAAAAAATTCCTCAAGGTATCATTGAAGAAATTTTGAGGTGATTTTGTTTTTTGAAAAAGTGGACCTCCATGTTGTGTTTGTTGACAGAACAGACCACAATGCCTAATATCTTGACAAAGGGGGTTTACATGGTGATTTTTCGAGTTCCATAGATATTTTTGACAACCTATGTTGACAAAGAATGATGAAAAAGGAATGGACGATATGGAGGTGGTACAAAAAGAACAGATCTAAGGTGGCGCCGTTGTCCAGTGTTTGCCCAAATTTTGTGCCACAAAATCAGAAAATGGAAAACATGTTTTTGGTAAAGGAAGTTTCATGCAAGACATAGGGAGGTTTGGAAAATTGCGCGCAAGGCATGATTTGGGAGCAGAACATCGAAAAATGGAAAAGGCATGATGTGCATGGAAGATTTGAACATTTGTGTGAAAGAGGATGTTGCGTGAATGAATCTTGCGTGCCCAAAACGATGTCAAATGAGGGATTTTTCAATCGAAGAGGAACATGGGGCACAAAATTGGAATATTCAGCATAGGGGTAATGAATTCCTATAAATAAAAGGTTACCCCCCTCATTAGAGAGAGGTCAACACTTAGATAAAATCCATGCCCCGAATCGTGTAAGAATTTCGTGCAAAGGGAGTTGTGTGAAAGATTTTGAGTTGTGCGCAAGATAAGAAAGTTGTGAATAAGATTTGAGTTGTGAGAAATATTGAAGTTCCGTGCAAGGGGTGTTTGGCACCAAAAGTTGAATCTTGTGCGCAAGGAAATAAAGTTGCGTGCAAGATGTAGTAAGGGTTTTTCAAAAGATTTGAGGTTTTCCAGTACTCCCGGTGCAAAGAGAAACTCATCTGCAGGTGAAAGTGGGACTTCAACAGAGAATCTATCAACGGTTAAGGGTGAAGATTTCATTAGAAATAATGAAGACACCTACAGGTCTATAAACTGTGAGTGGATCTTCTGAAGAAGCAGTGATCACACTTCAGTTGAGAGAGTAGTGAGCTTTCATATTGTGAGTGGTTGTAAACTAGGAGGGACAGTGAGTTCACTCCAAACTTTGTAAACAGTAGTACAATTTAGTGGATTTGGTACATCGACACATTACCAGTGTATACACCTTAGATGTATCCCAGGGAGGGTGAACCAAGTAAAAATTGATGTGTCCTATACAAGATTTGGCTTCTGTTTATACCTTTCTATAGGAAATAGAGAGAATAGAGTTTTTCTCGACATCAAAACAAGATCAATAAGGGATGTTTGTTTAATCTGTCCAACCTTAATTCACCCCCCTCTCAAGGTATATAACCTAGTGGACCTAACATAATTTTAGATTATTAAATGACACCTTTGGGTAGGTGGGTTGTTTTCTAGTAAGTTGGACCTTGAGGGGGTATTATCCTATGCAGATACTCTGTGAGTTTCATTTCCTTATAACTTTTCATTTCCATTGTGACCATTTAGAGTGAATTTACCCTATGATGATTCTTGGAGAGGATCAGGGACATAAATTAGATTCTTGTAAGGTGATTTTGTTATTCCTATGATGGTTTTTTTGACACTCAGGAGTTGATGATAATTTTACACACCTTGAGTTTTACCACATTAGAGAGGGTTTATAGGCACGTTGAATACTATGTTATAGAGTCCCTTAATTGGGACATGGTTCTGATGTGAGACAAAATAAGGATAGGTGGATAGACTTTATAGACCTATTTTGATATTTGATCAGTAAGGCTAGGTGGGAGACCTAGATCCCCTTATCCTTGACTGAAACCTTCATGATAAGAACCATGGTTTGATTGATAGAAACTTGTGAGAAATGTTTTCTCAAGGGACATCTTTTCCATAAAGTATATGAACATGGTTTTACTTTTATTTTGAGACCGATGAATGTATGTTTCTTGTGTTTTCAATAACTTCTATGTTGATACAACTTATTTTAGGAAATTAAAATATATTTTTGGGTATAGATAATTATTTGGATGAGAAGTAATGTTTGGGAGACTAGACCAATTTTCCAGTGGTTGGGATATTGATGTTTTAATTCTTGAAAAAACACTGTGAGGTGGGATGTCATTTGATAAATAATGTCCTGGGTAGGTGTACAATTTTTTAGTGGAGTTCCAAGGGACCTTTTTTCATGTTGAAAACTAAAAATACACATAGAAAGGTTATATTGGCATTGTTGACAGATGTATTGTGGGAGCATGAGTTAGGTATAGAACCAGGTGGCATGATATGTGAACCCAATGTGTATGATAGGATCAGTGTATACTGGTTTTGTTTGGTAACTAGTTTATTTGGAATATTGGTGAGCGATTTTGTACAATTTTTCAATCATTTATTTTGAATTTAATTCTTCTAGGCATGGTGAACTATATCATTGAGTAAATGAATGAAATTTCATAGCGATGGTGGATAATTTGGAATTAATTTGGGTACTATGAGTTGAATGGCCCATTGGTGGACCTTGTAATTCATTTTCATGAAAATGAAGTGTTGGGGTTTTTTTGAGGCATGTACAACCCTGTTGACATGAGTGCGGAGTAGGAGAGTTATATTCCCCTATCGATGTAATCTTAGTGTATTCCTATGGTAGAGACGATCATTCCCAATATCTTGACATCATCTGAATTATTATAATAGAGAATTTATTGTACATCGATCTATACAAACTTTTCTTTTTAGTTTTATGAATGTAATCCTTTAGAGTTTCACTCAGGTAATATTTTAATGTATTCCATAAGGAGGGAATTATAACATTTTACATTGAGGGTAGAGACACTCACTATGTTTTTAAATTTGTTGAATTCCATGAGGACCATTCTTAGTAAGTGGGAATGGGTGATGGTTGATTTTTTTATTAGAACTCAGGAATAGAAGGGTTCTTAGCCCTGCCAATCATTATATATGTGGATGGATGGTACATGGGTGGTTGTAATCAGAATTTTATGATTCATTTGTGTGATGAAAAGAATTCCTCTAAGATGGGGAGTGGGACTTCTGTCACTAGTGGGAGACTCTAATTTGATAAGGGTTATGTGATATTAATACTAGTCATTGGATGGTTGTTTTGGCTCCCATATTCTAGTAAATAATTTAATAATGAAAAGATATATTTATTGGTAAAAGAAATTTATATGTTTGAATAAAGTCTAGGGTAGAGTTTGAGTATGGATGTTAGTTTGAGATGGATTGTGACGATCCAAAGGTTATGGATTAGGTATGAACTAGTTATTGTGTTGTGGAATGGTGACATAAATGATAGTTTTACCAAGAAATGTCACTATAAGTTTGGTATGGGGTTCAATGTGCATGCACATATAAATCTCATTATTCCTTTTCGATAATGGAGTTAGAATCTAGTTTTGGTGTCACATTGACTAGTAAAGATGATCATTTTTAGAGGTAGTCAACCAAAGGTGGTTTGAACTAAGTTTACTTTAGTAGTTGGATGAATTTAGTGAATAACTGAATCTGTTATTCCATTGGGATGACAATGGTGTATTTTATGGATTACCTGATGCTTTTTATGGAAATTTTTACATGACAAGACTAAATAGTATTTAGTGGAATTCAACCATTTGATCAAACTAATTATATATTGAGAGTTTTTTATAGCCCCGATAGAATGATTCTACATGATACTCAGATAGTGGGAGTACCAAGACTCAGATTTAGAAGAATAAATCTAGAACAAATGGTGAGGATATCCATAGGAATTTTGATGAAATTGAGGATGAAGTGATCATGTATCAGGTTAGACGGGCTTGAGTGAGAACTATTTCAATGTTTAATCCATGGTTATGATCATTATATATAGTTTTAGTGATTTAACTACCATATAACTTAATTAGAATATATAATAACATTAGGTGTTTGAAAATTAAGCAAAACCATTGGAGTAGGAATTCACAACCCATATAGAATTGGTGATGTTTTCATTTTAAACTAAGGCTTCTCTAAGAAGAAAAGTTGTAAGATAGATATTTTTTAAGATCTTGTTATTTTGAACCAGTTGGAAATTATAAAGAAATCACGCATTTTATTTTTTGGATGAGAAAAATATAAAATCAATCTTTGGAGTCTAATTTTGAGATAAAAAACTCTTAAAATTATTTATTTTAGATATAAATTGAATTTCTATTGGTGGATAAAATGTTTTGGGAGCATCACAAGGGGTTGATACCTGACTTTTATGTTTTGGAAAAGACATCCTTGGAAAACAGTTAGTGCATAGTTAATACTGACCATGTGGAACAACTGTGAAACCTTTTTTTTATTGACGCATAATTTGGTTCACCATGTGATGTATCCCAAAAAACCATGGAAAAGGGTGAGTAAGTGCTGATGGAATCGCATGGTTGGTACATAGTTTGTTTAATGGTGTGTTACAACCATGTAGGTAAGCTTAGTTAGGGAAGAATCTATTCATGTTTTGAGAATGATTTTTGAACTGTGCTAGGAAACCATGAATCTTTTTAGTGCTTTGGAAAGTGGAAACACAGGGTTGGATTACAGTTTTCTGAACTATGCGGCCTAACCATATACCTATTAAAAAGAGGAAAATTTTCCATTTACCTACTCTAACCTTGAAAGGGGTTTCACTCACATTTCTCCCTCATTTCACCTAGGAGGAACACCATGCACATGCTACCCCCTCTCCACTCCCATGTAGAGGATCTATTGACTGATGGTTATGATATGGTTTGTAAATCTTATTGATACCATTTATAAACTAGTACTTAACATGGAGCTGGGGGTTAGGATTGTACTTAGGTTTCCTAAATTAGTTGGGTATTTTTTTTTATTTTTTTATATCCATTCCTATTGTCTGTATTATCAGTCGCATGTTAAATACTTTTATTATGACTTCACATGTCCAAGCATTGTCAGTTATTTATACGGGATTGACCTAGTTATCTACTTCTTATAGGTTATCAATTATTATTATCTTTTTATGCTTTTAATTTATATATATTCTTATACTATATTTATTAGGGATATAGAGAGTATAGCCTCCCCACTCTACGACCTTCAGACCCACACAACTAGTTGGTAGCCTCTTGTGGAAGGGAAAGTAGGCTTGAGACATTATCACTAACCCATCTGGTTACTATTTTCAATGTGAACCTGGTTAGGATTTGATACCATAAAACACTAAATTATTCAATTCCATGAAAAAAATTCAGGAATTTAGAACTCTAAAAGCCATCATCACAAATTCAACATGAATATAAAGAAATAAGAAGGTGGTCTTCTAAATATTTTCTTCCTTCATCTATATATGATGATATATCAACCAAAAAAATCTTTAATAACTATTTATAACTATTTAATTACTCAATTTTTTCAATCCTCGATATTGGATAGTAGTTTATCTCCATATCCCATTTCAACTACTAGTAATCCATGAACATATCCCAAACACCATCCAATTTCTTCCCAAAAACATTAGAGCATCCTATGAAAATACACATGGTCAAGTGAAGCCCTTCGGTAACAATTTTGAACATGAATTCCTAAGTTCTAAATTGAAAAATGAATCATCCAACAAGTATGCATGAAAATGATATAAAAACCAATATGTATCTCTATAATGAAACTGATCATAATGAAAATGGATAAGGTTACAAAATCTTTAAAAAAAATATGAAATCCATTAAAACTATCATAAAATCATTTTTATGTATTTCTCTTAAGAATATCATAAAACCATCAAATTTTAATGAAATATTCTATACACATCATTAATTTATTTAATTAAATATTATTTAATAAAATACTACACACTCATCATCCACATTAGATAAAGTTTCTCAAAACTAATTGAAATCAATGATATAATGGGTAGTGTTCAACCAATACATTCCAATGATGAAATCATATGGTTTAATATCTACCCAGAAGAACACTCCAGTTGTTCTATGATTTCCCATAATATTATTAAACCCACAAAACACCTATATAAAACAATATCATCATCCATATCGTGTAGATAACCCCAATAAAATATGAATTTGGTCTACCATAAGTCAGAACACTCAAACTAATGCAAGTGAAATGAAGAAGTGTAAAGATACTATGTTGATAAATGTAAGAAATAGGTTGTAATGCTATAAAATACCTTGAATGATCTTGGGTACTCCTAGGACTAGAAACTTTATTATATGATTTTTTCAACATATTCCACCCCTACCTCATAATCCTTGATGTCAACCACGAACTCACTTAGGCCTATGTTGAGATCATTGGAGTGAGGAATGTATCTCCATTTTCAATTCAATAATCCATCATTTATCAGACATCAAAATTTTTTATGGTAATTATAGATAATAAGGGAAAATAGGTTACTAATGTTGACACTATATATGAAATTAGCAAGAAACCACAACTTCCTTGATAAATTAGAACTCCTCATTATAACTCTAATCTTTAATAATTTTTTGTAACATCCATCTTGAGGAAAATTTATTTCTGATAAATTATTCTCTATTACTTTATCATTCATCAAAACTTAGTATAGAAAAAAATCATGAAAATGATAACCTAATATTAAATATTTTGGTATAAAACCTATATAAAAATGTTGTTATATTTCATTATAATCAATTAAAGTATTGAGAAAATACATGAGGGGATTTATTAAATTTTCCACAAAATTTTATATACTTGATTCCCAATTACTTATGGGGAGGAACGTCTTTCATCACACTACCTTCAATATCAATGATAATAAATCTAACATAAACTAAATTCATACCATATCCTATGTAACATTAGTTGAATTATTATCACTAATAAAAAGGGCCTACAATTTTGACTCAGGACACTAAAAATATATAAATTTATTGGCATAAAATCTCTTATGGGTAGAATATAGGAATATTGATGGTTTAATAGAGGAATTTGGGAGTAAATGAATAATTATCACATAACTTAGGTTTGTGAAATTATATAAATAGAGGCACAATAGAAGTCTATATTTTTTAGTAAACATGGAATAAATTTACGAGGAAACCATATTATGTGATCCTAATATCAAAAAATATCCCTTGACTCACCATTATATGTGTTCTTTGGTTTAACCCCTAGGATTATGATGATTATGAGATCATCTCACAAAACTAGTATTTGTATGCATTCATGAAACATTAAACTATAATATATCCTTGTATGTGATAATCCTACATGAAATACTTTAAACAAATTCATCATTGTATTGTCATGTTCCTAAGATGTTCTCACGTAACTCACATAAATAAAAAAACACAATTTAGGAAATTAAAATTCTTCATGAAATTCATTGTTTGGTGAAACAAACTATTTGTATTAATCTCATTCATTGATAACCATTTTAGGCCTTCCTATCACGGAACACTCTCTAATGATTGTTAAGGGGCCTTGGGAATCAGAATTATTTTATCCATAATTTTTTTGTGAAAAATCTATAAGCGTGATTGGTATCTTAAAAACTTATCATAAGGACCTTTGCAATATGGATAGGCAAGGAAACCATATTGGATTTTTCTAATACTCATGGTTGTAGTTCAAGAAGCACATGAATAAGCCCTGCAAATACCCTTCTTACTCTCAAAGTATGATCCATGTAAGAAATGTGTAACCCTGACAAGTATCCATAATATTCCCCAAAAGTGTTAGGATATCACCTGCCTAAGACTGACATGTATCCTTACAACTCCCAAGAATCACCATGTGACTCTTATCATATATAATCCATAGACATGTGATCATTAATATTCCAACATCCTATCCACTTAATAATCCATGATTCAAATATTACAACAGTAATGGGAAAAGCCCCATTTCCCCCTTAATTTCATCCTTTTATGACATAATTTACCTTACAACACGATGTTAAAATACATAGTCCAATCATATCACATGACCATAAATTGTGTGACCCATATTATTTGTGTTTTGACTCATGTTACAATAGTATACCTAGGACACCTCTCTAAGATTTAATTTGGACACCCATACAACTTTATTATCCCATCTCCATTTCAAGATATTCTAAAACCAAAACCATCCTAGAAAACTATAATCCTTCTAAATAAACCCTTCATGAATATAAATTTATCTTACCCTTACATGATAAGTGTGAATAGATTTATCTTAAACTAAACTTTAAACCATGACTTTCTTCCATATACTTTAAATTGGGAATTCCATTACAAGAGGAGAACATGTGGATTCATCTTTTCTAAAATATAACATATTTAATCTATTATAAGACGAGCCTATATGAACTCTTTAACTATGTAAAGAGAATAATATATTATATGTGATCAGAATAGGGTGAACCCTGCCCCTCTTTATGGATGTATCAGAAACCAAGTCTTAGGTGATGATCCTAGGATGCCTTCTGTGGTGAGCATAAGACACCATATGTGATGATCATCTTATGTATCTAGTTACAATAAAGGGATTCCTTATTTTGTGATTGTAGATTACATTACGTTACAAGAATAATAATCCTATGTGATGAGAATAGGATCTTAATGTCCCTTATTTAAGTGACAAGCACACTATTTTACCATCCCCTACATGATGATCATAGAATTACTTGTGTGATGAGAATGGAATTTCACATGTGATTAGTATGTATTTTATAAGGTGATAGGATTAGTATCCTTATATGATGGGAATGAGATTAAAATTATTATGGGAATGGGATACCATATGTTATGATACTATTTTTTTCTTATATGATGGGAAAAAATTCACTTGGTGATGATTATAGAATGCATTATGCGATAAGGAGAAGTTTTTATATATAAAAAGAATGGGATTACTTGAGTGATAAACCTAATATTCCCTGATTAAAAATCATAGGAACCCCTCATGGATGATCTAAAGAAAGATAAAATAGATTACTAAGATTCCCTACAATTTGTGAAATACTCTTCCTCTCCAACCAAAGGTATTCACCCTGCTATGCAAGAAAGTGAAAAAATTAATTGGTGTCTACCTCAAGATGGAACCAGGTAATATATTAATAAAAGTTTCTTAAATATATATGGAAGAATTGAATATGAGATAAAATCAATGGTGGGGATCCTTGATATCCCATCCTACCATTCTAATTAAAGTGATGGCATCATGACCTCAATGGTGATAAGATTATCGCATTTATGAAAGGAAAATATAGGGCCTTGATCCAAAATATCTAAATATTAATACAATGCACTAGTCCCACTATAAAGAAACAGAAAACAAAATGGTGACCCAAATATAAATAAATTCCCTATAAATAATGAGAGTATTATTAACATTTAACTTCACCACCATTAGTCATCACATATGTTGGGAACTTTGGGCACCACTATCATCAGACATATACTCATAGTTGGATTCAAATATGAAGTAGGATACTGGCCACCAAAAATTATAGTTAATGTACTCCCACAATAATAAATTAGTGTGGGTTAAAGAGAGCCACCCAAATAGAAATAATATATATATATTCCCAAGATTATATTTCAAAATTTCCCACCATTATTAGATTCCATCTCAACCTTTCAGTCTCAGAATTCATACAATGGTTGGTTATAAACGACATCATCAATCCCTATGAGGTAGAATGCATAAACTTGGCCCAAAAAATGGCCCATATTGATCTTGATGTTGTGTCACCATGATGATACAACTATCAGTAAAGAACAATAAGGTGTAAATCCCCAATTGCTTATTTACACTACCATCCTTCTATGGTGTTTTTCCCAAGAATGTGATAACCACACTTTTCCCTACACTAAGAAGGTAGGGGATATCCATTTTGTGATAGTAGAAATAACTAATTAAGAGTCTCAAAAGAGGGATCTAACCACCTAATAATATTTTAGTGAATGGATACCCAACAAGTAGATGATATGGGTAAGATCAATAATGATTAGACTTCTCTAATCCAAACTTCCCGAATCCCATTTTGGAGATAGGATACTACTCTTACTCTATATGAGTATATATTATGATGATCTCTTCACAAACCCTATAATCCTTTCTAATATGTAGTTTAACATCTTTACTAAGTTGGGATTGTGATAACAATTTCCCAAAATGAACATTGGGTTAACCATCTGTACCACTAGTGCTACAAAAAACTAACCTAGAGGACCTACCCATATTGAAGAAGCTCATAACATTGAAGTCCCTCCCAAGGGTAGATAGACGTAAAAAATTAAAAAAGGTCATCCCCAAGATTCTGAAAATTATTGAATTCATCCATGTGAAAACAAAATCAATATTCATGAGAGGTCCCTTATGAATCTCAAAATATCAGGATTGGAAAACATTAATCCCAATATCGAAGGAAAAACAGGGGCATCGACTCTAGGATACTATCAATATTCCAGAATCGGAGTCAATTAATAATTCAGAAGATATACTCCCACCTATTATACCACAACTGGGGGAATGTTATCATTATCCGAGGTTGTATATTCTCATGGCCCAAGTGAACATGGTCCTGAAGTACCTCTACAAGAATATGTATATAGAGGATTTCTTTTCTAACATCTAGAGACTATCCATACAACATCCCCTAGCATTGTCAGTAGTACTTTCCTCCACCATTGTACAAAAATTAGGTGATATTCCATGAGTTATCTGAGAAATATTGGATGAGTTACAACATCTTGTTAATCCATAGTCACCCAAAAATCTCCCTCAACAAGAGTTTATAGAATCCACCTTCGATATGTGAATTCTATTGAATCATAATCCACCTCGAAAAAATGATCCTTTATTTTGAAAAGGGTGTCTCAGTAAATATTAACCCCACTCAAAGAGTTGAAACATGGGAAGTCTTTTTCGCTCCTCATTATCGCATACCATCAACCCATCATTTTATATTATTATTTTCACTCCAAATAATGTGAAGAGGAAGATGAGAGCTTGTAGGAGGGTCTTTCCCCTAATTACATTCTAGTGAGTTTTTCCTATACATGACCCTATATTTCTCTATATAGGATATTATGTCAAAACAAATGCAATATATCATCATAAAAACTTATCTACGATGTTAAAGTTCCTTTAGTGTCATCAATTGACTAATCCAAGATGCACCATGTAACTTTAGTACCACAGTTAGCTGTACTGAAAGGCTGGACCCACATATTTTCTTGTGGATTTGTATCCTGACTCTAATGGTACTGTTATAGTCCATGAAAATTGGAACTCTCTTCTTCAAGTAACCCAGAGTTAGTGTTTATATTATTCTATTATTATAAGATATAAGTCATATGACCACATAAGATCAAACAATTTATAAGTCTTAGAATAATAGATAAACAAAATATTCCCATATTAAATTAAAAATATCAAAACATATAATAATAAAAATTCTTGAATACCTAAAATAACTCATAATTTCCTTTTTCATATCCTAGGGAAAGGAAGAAAAATAAAGGGTTATCTTAGATTCTCCATAAGGGTTGAGTACAACATAATCTATCATGAGAAATAAGGGATAATCAATATGGTATGATGGATAATCAAAACACATGCGATTCAATCATGAATTTTATTTCAATGAACATACTTTTCAAATATAAAGATGGTAATCAAATGGAAAATATAACCTAAGTTATTAAAAAATGAATATATAATTCTAGGCACGGATGATCAACGCCTCTCATATAATATATCTGAAATCATTCCATCAAGGTCACTCAACCAAGATATCGATCTTAATAAATGGTTATGTGTAAACTAAGAACTGATATAAAATTTAATTTCTATTAATTTGTCTCATAAGACATGTAAATTAATTGAGGGAGTGTCTAAAACCAGGACCCACCTGTCACTTGGGCATCATATAAATTCCTAATATTTTGAATTATCAATACAATTCATTCTCAATATTCATTATATTTCAAAAATTACTTATATGTAATCATGAATATGAATCCTTTAAATTTCCTTGGTTGACGAAATAACATACCTAATAAAATTACTTCAACCAAAGGATTATTTGTAATACCAATATTTTATAAAATAAAATAGAAGCAATATATTAAAAAATTTCTTGTATAATTTTGTATGAAAAAATTCGTAAATCTCATTTAAATATTATTTTCAATCCTTTAATAAAATAACAATATTTTTATCTAATAAAATTTTAAATAAAAATTAACAAAATATTGAGAAAAAAATTTTCTTCAAAAATAATGATAAAAATGTGAAAATTATTCTTCAATAGAAAGAGTAGTCATGGTAGTCAAAAAATTTATTCATGTAGTGCACATTAAATAAATGATTATATTCACACCATTGGTAAAATGTACCTATTTTAGAAAAAATAGAAATTTTTTTTAACAGGTTTTTATAGAAATTAAAACTTGTTTAAAAATAAATTTATAAATAAATATATAATAGTAAAAACTTTCATGAAAATATTTTAAAGTAAATACAGACAATGAATAAAAATTATTAGATGGAAAACATGATAACAATTTTTTTTAAATATTGTCTCTTACATGTTACTTAGTAGTTCATTATTGATCTAAAACTATAAAAAACTGTATATTTACATATAAAATACAATATAAAAAATTTAAAATATTGTATATGAGGACTAAAATATTAGGATAATACAATTTTTCCAATGGAAATATGATCATTAATAGTCCCAAAATAAAATGAGAATTCAACAGAATTCTATTAAATCAAGATCGACATTCTCATAAGTGATTTTATACACATGTAAAAAAAATTGATTTATTATAATTCTATACCTGAACCGTTTATATACTTATAATATCATTTATGATTAAATTATAATATTATGATACCAATTTATTAACAATATATCATTATCATCTTCATTTTAGTTGTTATATCCATTGTTTTTCATATATGTTTTGATTCGTTAGTTACGGTATTTACATATTGATCATTGTTACATCATATCCATAATTTTAATCATAAAATTAAAATAATATATATTACTCATATATGTAATTATAATAATACACAAAATAGATACATGAAAAATAAATCACATCACTTTTTGGAGGTGGTAGTCCACACGAACGTACACGCGATGTTATAATTTTTTGGAAAACGGATGGGTTAGAATATAAAAATAAATTATACATAAAGAATAATGATTATGTTATAAATATAAAATACATTAATTATCTATATCTTTATAACCATTCACTAATTGTGGTGATGAAAAAAGAACTACTCTATTATGTGGAGGAGGTAGGATGTACATACGCATGAGATGTCATTTAATTTTCAATAGTATAGGATAGAGGTGGAAAATAGTTGTCACGAAATAATAAAAAAATATAAATATATTTATGATACAATATTAACAATGTTATGATAGTTTCAATATATTGAGAGGAAGACTAAGTGGAAAGAATATTTGATATGACCGATAATGATTATTAAATCTTCCATGAGATTCCCCCTTTGGATTCTTAATCCTTATTGAGACGGTCTTAGAAGAAGACCGTCAGAACAAGAATTAAGGGAAGGAACATATAAAGGATTTTGGATAGGTACTTTTAAATCTAGGGTTCTCAATGGTTTTGAATAATAGAGGATAATATGTTCCCTTTTATAAGTGAGGGTACAATCACATATTGAATTATCTAAAATATTTTACTAATAAAAAGTCATTTTATTGTTAAAGTGGCTCCGAAATTTCATATATTTTAATATGATAAGTATAATTTAAAATTTAAATAAAACAATTTGGTTAAATAAATAATTTATGTTGTCTTAAAGCCTTACCCCTTTATTTAACCCTTTTAACCTATTTTACCCTCAACTTACGTGATAAATATTTACCATCTTTACTATTCATTATGACCCAAATTTAGGCTGATATTATTAACTAAAATTAATTATGGTGATTAGAAATATTAAATAAATTTTTCATTATTAACACCTATAAGTTGCTGATATTAATTTTAAAATAATATTTCAGAATGTAAAGAATTTTGTTTTGAAAAAAATATATTTTTTACACATAAAAATGATTTTACAAAAAAAAATAAAGTTGATTCATATAGAAATAATTGGATTTCTTTAAATAAAATGAGACTTATTTATTTAATTCATACAAAACTAAAAACTAATATGAACCTTATAAAATACTTTATCAAAATAGGAGATCTAAAAACTATATTTATTTGTATAAATACATTATATATATTTCCAAAATGTTATGCCTATTGTTATATGTTCAAATTTATATTTTTATATAAGTTATATTAATTATTTAATATATGTTTTTTATAAAATTAAATATTCATAAGCCATTAATTTATTTTTATATCATTGTAACTTCATAAAATTGAATGCTTGTTTAAATCATTATTTTTCACAAATAACCAAAAGATAAACTATTTATAAAAAATATCAAAAATTAGTTATGACATATTTTTTAAAAAATGATTTATACAATGAAAATAATTTATAAAAATTTATTTTTTGAAATTTTAGAATTTAGGTTTCAACTGAACTCTTGAATAAAGTAATGTACATTATGATATAGTTTCTTTATGAAAAAAATATTATTTACAATAATTTAATCTCAGGTTTTAAATCTTACCTCCCTCAAAAAATTTATCCTTTTAATTTCCAAAATGTAACATAATGAATATATATGGGTAGTTACTCAACATAAATTTATTATTTTCCCCTATTTCTTCTTCTATTTTATGATTTTGGAAAGTACAATATCCAATCAAGTTATATAAATCCACAACACTTGTTCTCTAGTTTCAATATTCAAGATACACTCTTTATAATAAGATCAATTAAGGTCCAATTATATTTATTTATAGGTGAGAATTTGTATTGGTTCCCCACATAGTTCTTTAATAAAGAGATATGGAACACATCATGAACTTTAGAGAGGCTTGGTGGAATTTCCAAACAAAAATCCATAGGTCTAATCCATTCCAAAATTTCAAATAGCTTGATGTACCCAAGACATGGTTTCCCTTTATTCACAGACATTTTAACACCTTTCCATGAAGATACCATAAAGAAAACATGATATCCAACTTGGAATTATAAATCCTAACTTTAGTTATTGGTTTAATTTGTTGTCTACTTTATTATGCCTTAATATGATTTTAAATTGTTTTCAAATTCACTATTATATCCTCAATAATATTTAGTCCTAAAATAATTCCTTCACCAACTTTACCATGATAAGTTAGTGTATGAAATCATTTCCCATTCAATTACACATACGGTATCATTTAAATTATATAATGTAAGCTATATTATAAGATAATACCATAAAAGGTAAATGTAGAACCCATGTACCCGAATAGTCATGCGAGAATGACATCAAACTATCTGAGAGTGTCTAAATATTTTTTTCAAACTGTACATTTGTTTGAGGTTGATAATTGGTTCTCAAATATAGATTGATTTCAATAGACTTCTAAAGTCTCTTCTAGAATTTTGATGGAAACTATGGATCACAATTGAAAATAACTGAAATAAGTGAACTATAAAGTTTCAAAACATTATAAATATATATCCATATAAGAAACACAAGTAGTATATTATGACATCCTGACCTAGGTTCCACATACTAGTGTCCCATGCTGGTCGGTCACATGACCTTAGGCATGTCTCCCCATACGCTAGAGGCTGTGGACTGGCAGCAAGGGTTTAATGTTGATAGTGGGGAGACTATATCCTCTTTATCATTGTAGCTCAACAGGGTAAGTAAATAAAAAAAACCCAACATATATAACATAAGACGGAAAATACCAGTATCATAAGATGACCAAAACTAGAAATACAATATCTAAAATGAACAATAGATATGACATTCCAATATGTGTCATGTGTCATGTTTCAAAATGAAAACTCAAAAGTAAAGACACTGAAAACTTCCTAGTGGGCCTGGAACCATGTCTGGTTTCGTCATTCATACTTCATCCCAACTCATCCATCTAACAAAGGTAATTTTCCATTATCCAACCCTAAAACCATGAAATCTATTTGTGTACCTATCAGGCAGCCTGAGTAAGGTGTGAATACAACCTAATAGATGCCACCATCAGTGTCTAAAATAATATCCAATCAATAATAGTGTATGTAGTTGTATAAATAAATAAGTATAATGCATATGTAAATAGTTATCACATTATCAATTATTATTTATTTAATTACATAATACACCAAGTTATTGATGACACCCGAACCACAATACATACTTTGGCCCATACTATAGGGTTATCTGCATCACATATTTAATACAAAACTCATTTAGTAAATTTTATTTCATTATCCATTTCATTTAAATTTATAATAAAGCTAATTAGAACCATAGTTTAATGCCAAAATTTTGGTTGAAGATCACCATGTATAGTACCCAGTGAGTATTTGCAACATCAATCCATATCTCATGCATCATGGTTATTTGCAGCATTAGTACCTATCCCATATAGTTAGTGTTAATGTCATGAGTATTTGGATCATCGATCCCTGTCTCACACCTCATGGGTTTTGGGATCATTAGCCCTATCCCATATAATTTTTCATGCATGATTTGGGTTATATAACATCAAGGCTAGGGCCCCGTAGTTATTTTTAGATTCAATATTTGTCCTATAATCATATATCAATCAATCACATATATCACTTGTATCACATATATAACATGTATCACAACATCACATGTATCACAAAATTACATGTATCACAATATCTCTTTACTTAATTTACCAATTAATTAATCAAATTCATTAATAGCATATTTACATCATTCTATTAATTAATTCAACAAATTAATTAATCACATCAGTCTATTAAATTAATTCACTAATTAATTGGTCCAATAAATTAAATTAATTAATTAATTAATTAATTAATCACCTAAATTCCACTAATTTATCCATAATTAATTAATCAAATAAATCAATTTCCTAATCTCAATAATCTCCAAAAATTAATTATACAATTAATTATTCCAATTCATCAAATAAAATATAAAGATAATTAATTCAACAATTTAATTATTCCACATCAAAATATCTTGATCCTACGAATTACCATTAATTAATTTAGAAACAAATTAATCATGTTCAATGATCTCAATTACTCCATAATTAATTCAATAATTAATTATCCATTTTAACAATTAAAAAATCACAAAATTCTCCATTATTTAATTCAACAATTAATTGATCCAATTTCACAACCAAAATATCTCAATAATTAATAATCTCAATTCCATAATCAGAACAACTCAATAATTAATTCAACAATTACTTATCCTAATTCCATAAAGACAATGTCTCATTAATTAATTCAAAAATTAATTTTCCCTATTCTAAAATCATAATATCTGAATAGTTAATTCAACAATTAGTTATCCCAAATTCACCATTTTCAAAATCACAATCTTGGATTAATTAATCCGAAAATTTATTAATCCAAATCAATTATCAAAACATTTCAACCATAAATTAATTCACCAGTTAATTTTTCACAGAAATTTCATTAATTAATTCAATAATTAATTTATCTCATTAAATACATTCAATTAAATCTCCAGTTAATTTTTCATGTCCATTTCATTAATTAATTACATAATTAATTAATCACATTAAATAACTTCAATTATTTCCCACATTAATTGTGCATGTAAACTACATTAATTAATACTGTAATTAATTAATCACATTCAACTCCATTATTTAATTCACTAATTAATTATTCACTTCAATACATTTAATTAATTCCTAATTTAATTAAACCCTTTCAAATCTGCTTGAAAAATAATTTTTTTCTAGTATAAGGTTGAGTGGGAACCGAACAATCCAGAGTATGTATCCCCAGGAACACGCACCACCAACCACCAAAAAAAAAATATGCACAAAAATTTGAGGGTGAAGTAAATACATGGAAATCCCCATCACATCCAATCAACATGATCCTGTAGATCATACACATTTGCACCAACCCCTCCATTCACCACACTACACAACTAGCATCACCCATCCCATCACTAATGCATGAGCTTCTCATCCATTTTCACACTTTGATTCATGAAACAAGAGAGTCTTAGTTGAGATGGGGGAGGTAACTCATTGAAGAATATGATAGAAATGATCCTGAAATGGAGCCCTCATCAAGGATCTTGGAGCCTCCACTACGAAGGACACCAAACCTGCCACCAGAAATTGACCAACCACAAACCAGTACCATAAGCCTCTAAGTGCAGGATCACCATCACCATAACCACCAACACCATCCCAAATCAACAATCAACCCTTAGAACCAAACCAGAGTGGGGTAATTTATAGATGGACAAGAAAAAATGAGCAAAATAGGACCATCAATGCATAAAACCAAGATCAAGAAAACTAGGCTAGGACCCCATTGGGCTAGAAAATGCCTAATAAGTGGTGAAAGCGAACCGGAATACTAGAACCCGCCAAGAAGAACCATCAAATCAGGTGAAAGACAAAAGGGGATTCATCGACCAGGATCTGAATGCAAATCCTAGGTGCCATAAACCAAGAAGAAGAGCCTCTTTTACACCTGCTTCTAGAACTAAGAAAGATAATGAATATCACCACTGAATAAACATGAGCACAAACCAGAAAAGAATAAGAAAGTAGACACTTCCAGAACTGATTGTTCCTAAAGGTTCCATCCACATCTGTGTAATGTTAATAGTTGGAGAGGATGATAATGAACCTACCACATTTCGACACCAATGAACCCCAATGGAAGGGGACCAAAATGCCACGCCAGAATGAGACCTCATACGTATAACGCACAAGCAAGAAGGTATTGAGGATTCTTAGTATCTCGAGGGTGGATCAGTGGAGGGAAGAGGAATCTAAGTCAAAGAGAGGGGTAATTGCCATAGAGGGGAGGAGCATTGGAAACCCTAGAGGGGAGGAGTATAGAGTGGAACCCCTTATGGGCTTATACAATCTTCCATTCCTCCATTAAACTCCATTAATTAATTCAAAAATTAATAAATAAATTACAACCCTATTAATTAATTGAACAATTAATTAACACAAGTCAACTCCATTTATTAATTCAATATTTATTTAATCACTTTCTAATCCATTAATTAATTAAAAAATTAATTAATCCAATACAACCCCATTAGTTAATTCAGTAATTAATTAACCTATTTCAACTCCATTAAATAATTCAAAATTTAATTAATCACATTCAACTCCATTAATTACATCAATAATTAATTAATCTAATGAAAGCCCATTATTTAATTCAAAAATTAATTTACCAATGTCAAATACATTAATTAATTAAAAATTAACTAATCACATTCAAATTCATTAATTAATATTATAATTAATTAATCTAATAAAACTATATTAACTAATTCAATAATTTATTGACCTCAATTATCTCTATTAATTAATTAAACAATTAATTAATTAAATTCAACTCCATTAATTAATTCAACAATTAATTTATCCAATAAATCCCCCTGAATTAATTAAAAAATTAATTAAATCAATACAAAATCATTAATTACTTAAAAAAGATTATTAATCACATTAAAATCCATTAATTAATTCAAAAATTAATTACTCCAATAAAACCCCATTAAATAATTCAAAAATGAATTAACAATAGTCAACATAATTAATTAATCCACCAATTAATTAATCAGATTAAAAAAAATTAATTAATTAAATAATTCAAAATCCTAAAGTCCTTACAATTAATTCAATAATTAATTATTCCATGTTTACAATATCTATATCCTCAATTTAACCATCCCTTAATTAATTAATTCACTAGATTAATTAATTCAATTTAGGAAACTAAATTACTAAACATATAGTAGAAATTATATAATTACATACATATAATCAAAATCATGAATTTTTTTATTTGAATGATAGACCACCTACCTCAAGATTTATGAGGATTTCTTCCAATAGAAATCCCCAATTTGAGAAGAACAATGACATAGAGGGAGATTTTGATTAGAAGCACTAATTCAAGATAAAAAAATAAGGATCCCAAAATTCTAGATTTTGAAAAAAAATAAAAGATCTATATCTAAAAATATATATGATATATTCCCCCTAAAATATGAGGGTGATACATGAGATAATAAGGAAACCACCTAGGATTATATCCTCATACTGCGCAGGGTGATGATGATCAATCCAGACATTGAATCTGAATGATCGGAGGTTAGGAAAGCTTGGAATCAACCTAGAAGCCTCCAAAATTGAGTGGAATTAGTAGGTTGTGAGTGGGGGGTTGATTTTTGGTTAATATAGGGGTTAATTAATTTTAAAATTGAAATTTATTATTTATTAAAATTGTGTGCATGATTTTCTTGGGAGGGGAGAATAGTTTGAAAAACTGCGCACCATAACCGTGTGAATCTTCTTGGGGTGGTGCATGGTTTTTTTTGGGTACACAGTTTGAAAATCCATGCAATAGATATATAATCCTCCATTGTCTAGGGTTCTGTGGCTTTCTTGACCACAGTGCACGGTTTGGGAAAATAGTGCACCAACCGTGCACTACCCAAATTTCATCCAAAAGTATCAAATTTTCCCAAACACACCATAAAGTTAAAACCAAACAAGAATTACTCAAAAATAGAGAAAAGAGTTCCTGAAAACAATCTTGATACATATCCATGAAATTTAGGATTCTTATAATCTCCCCACCATATAATAGCTTGTCCTTGTATTTTACTCTCAACAATAACTAATATTATGAGTCAAAATGATCGGGCCACTGAGCCCTCATATTTTCTTTTCTCTTCCAATTTTCATCTTTAACACATACATGTTTTCAAAATACATGAATTATTTGCACGGGTTTTCCCCATAATTCATTCTCACTATGATCCAACACACATATTAGATTCTCTTCAAAGGCGGCATATATTACCGACACATTTCTCCCTACCATAGTTGTGTTATTTTCATCACTTGACTCAATAAATTACCAACTAGAACTTCCCACACCCCCTTTCTTATAGATCCCAAGAAGTGGGAAAGATTTCCACATTCTAAATTAAGCATCAAAATTGAAACATTAACCATCACCCATTTTTAGATTCCAATAATATCACCCTTAGAATTTATTCACATGAAACCTCCTTTTGACCATCACCAGGATATGACTGGTGGCTCATCAATTGCCAAATGGCTTCACCTTTAACATGGTTCAATGTAATAACCTTCAAGAAATACCCTTATCCCACCATAAAAATTCCTTAAGTATCTCTGCGTATAACCAATCCCCTCTCTTTGTGTATCTTGGATGATGTCAAGGTATAATGCATGACCATCTCAAGTCTGTAAGTACACCAAGATTTTCATTTATGAACACCAACCTTTCAATCCTAATGAAGTGAAAACCCCACCTCGAGTGTCACTTCCCCCAAACCCTTCCGGCCAGACAAAACTAAGTTGTTATCACGACTCTTAACCATCCTTTATCTTGGTCATGTTTAAAAAAGGGAGAACTCATTATTGTTATTCATGTTTCACATTTTGACACCGAATTATTCACATTTTTCATCATTTTACCACATTCAATTTCAAATTAAGAACCATTTTAAATTCATTTACAAAGGAAAATAATAAACAATTCCGGTTCAAAAACTTTCCCAAAAACCCATTTCCTCATGCATTCCTAAAATGACGATTTCACAAAAAATAATCACGAGTTCCATGAATGATGCATGGATACTCAACATTCATGCCAATTTGGGCCATGATTACAATTTTAGTAAAACTCAAAAACAAAAATCACATTACAGAAAAATTGAATTATTCGAATTAAAATAAAATAAAATATAATAACACACATCAATTACAACAATACCACCTAAGTACTTGGACATTACACTCGTACATGGTTTAACTACTCCCATACACCATCTTTTAACTAGGGACCAAATCATCATGTTCTACTTTCTACCTTTCCAAAATACCAAGTCAAAAGGAAAAGACAAAAAATACTTTGATACCACATTGTAATGTTGTGATCTGGGTGCCATACACCGGTTCCCTAAGTCAGTCAGTCACATAAAATCAAGCGTGCTTTCCCATTCACCAGGGGATACTGACTATCAGTGAGGGTCTAATGATGATAGTGGGGTGACTATACACTCTTTTTCAAAGTATCTCAACTTTGGAAATTAATAAGAATAATCAATAGATATAACCTAACTAGTAAAATACCAGTATCACAAGATGGGAAAAACTGGAAATACAATATCAAAATTTAACTGTAGATATGCCATGCCAATATGTTTCAAGTGTCCAAATAAAAAATTAAAAGTAAAGACACTGGAAACTCCCTAGCAGGCCCTGAACCACATCGATATCCCTCCCACATGCTTCATCCTAACTCATCCATATAACATAGGTCCATTTCCCATATCCTTTCCTGCAACCATAGAATTTATTCAGGTTCTGATTAGTTAGCCTATGTATGATGTGAGTATAAGTCAGTAGGCCACAACCTATAGTGTCTATGAAAATATCAATTCAACAATAGTTTAATAATTTTTATAATGAAATAAGTTAAACTCATAAGTAATTAGTTATCCCTCATCTATTGATCATTATTTAACCGCATATTCCCCTAGGTTACTGAGGACACCCGAACCACAATTCCCACTTCAGTGCATGCCCGAGTCTTATCTACATCACATATTTAATTCAAAATTCATTTAATAAATGTTATTTAATTATTCATTTCATTTCAATTTATAATACAGCTAATTGGAACCCTAGTCCAATGCCCAAATTTTGGGTGTAGATTTCCATGTCTAGAACCCCGTGAGTATTTAGAGCATCAGCCCCTATCTCACACCTTATGGGACTTTGGATCATCACTCCCAATCCCATAAAATTAGTAATAATGATTTGATTATTTGTATATTTAGTCCCTATCTCAAACTTTATTGGTATTTTTAGCATCATCCCCGATCCATACAATTTTACATGCATGCTTTGGGTCCCAAAACAACATGGATAGGTCCCGATGGGTATTTGGAGCGTCCTTAAGTGTCCTAGACTCAAATATTAATCAATCATATATATAACATGTATCAAAAATATCACATGTGTCACATTATCACATGTATGAAAAAATTACATGTATCATAATATCTCATTAATTAATTAACTAATTAATTAATCAAATTCCTCAATTTCATATTCACATCTTTCTACTAATTAATTCAAAAATTAATTAATTATATCAGTCTCTTATATTAATTCACCAATTAATTGGTCACATTAATTACAATAATCAATTCATAAATTAATTTATCAAATCAATTACTTTAATTAATCCAAAATTTATTAATCAAATCAATCAATTTCATAAACATAATAATCTTCAATAATTAATTCTATAATTTATTATTCCAATTAAAAACATCAATATAAAAATAATTAATTCTACAATTTAATTATTCCAAATCAAAATTTCATTAACCCAATCATTAAAATTAATTAATTCAACAATTAATTAATCTAGTTTAATAATATCAATTACAACACAATTAATTCAACAATTAATTACGGAATTCAATAATTCCAAAATCAAAACATTCTACATTAATTAATTTAACCATTAATTAATCCAATTTCACAACCAAAATATATTTATAATTAAGTAAACAATTAATTAATCTAATAAAACCCATTAATTAATTCAAAAATTAATTAACCCAAGTCGACACCCTAAATTAATTAAAAATTTAATTATCACATTCAAATCCATTAATTAATTAAAAAATTAATTAATCCATTATGAACCCATTAATTAATTCACTAATTAATTAACCCAATTCAACACCATTAATTAATTCAAAAAATTAATCAGTCACATTTAACTCCACTAATTAATTCAATAATTAATTAATCCAATAAAACCCCATTAATAATCTCAAAAATTAATTAACCCAAGTCAACTCCATTAATTAATTAAATAATTAATTAATCACATAAAAATCCATTAATTAATTAAAAAAATAAATTAATCCAATACAAACCCATTAATTAATTCAATAATTAATTAACACAAGTCAAGTCTATTAATTAATTTATCAATTAATTAATCACATTCAACTCCATTAATTAATTAAATAATCAATTAATTTAATACAACCCCATTAATTAATTTAAAAATTAATTATCCTAAGTAAACTCCATTAATTAATGAAATTTAACTCCATTAATTAATTCAACAATCAATTAATCCAATAAACCCCCATTATTTAATTCAACAATTAATTAGCCAAAGTCAACTCAATTAATTAATTTGAAAATTAATTAATCACATTCAACTCCATTGATTAATTCAAAAATTAAAAATAATCACATCCTTATAATTAATTCGACAATTAATTATTCCAATTCTAAAATCATAGTATCCACAATTTCACAATCCCTTAATTAATTAATTCGCAAAATTAATTAATTAAATTTAATAAGCTCAATTTCTAAAAATCCAATATAAATCATACAATTACATACACATAATAATATCAAGAATTTTGGTTTTTAATTATTAACCACCTATCTCAAGATTGGTAAAGAACACTCGCTCACATAAAACCCCAATATGAGAAGAAGAATGACATAGAAGGTAATATGGATTATAAACCCTAATTCAAGATCGAAAAATCATAATCCCATGATTCTAGATATAGATATAAAAATCATAGATCTAGATCCAACCAGATAGAGGATATCATCCATATAATAGATGAGGGAGAGATGGGAGAGAAGAAAGAAACCACAAAGGATTAGATTATGTTACCTGGTGGGGTGAAAATATTTTATCCAGACTTTGAATCATGAAGAATAGAGGTTCGAAACGATTTTCATCTATTTAGGAGCCTCCAGAATAAAGAGGAATCAGTAGGGGTTGATTTGGGGTTAATATAGGGGTCCTGGTATTTTGAAATCTAATTTTTGGGTTAATTAAAACCATGTGCATGGTTTTCTAGGAAGGGGAGAACTATTTGAAAAACAGTGCACCTCTTCTAGGTGTGCATGGTTTCTACTTTTAGGGTTCATAGTTTGAATTTTTTTTCCCAACTATGAAATACTTTATTATCTAGGGTTTTACGGTTTTCTGGTCCAGGGTACACGATTTTGGAAAACCATGTGCCAACCAAGCACTACCCAAATTTGATCTAAAATTATCAATTTTTAATTACACACACCACAAAGAAAAAGTAACCAAAACTAGATAATAGAGTACTTGAAAATAAGCATGATGCATCTATATAATGACCGGGTTCTTACATAGTTATTCCATAGTAGCATGTAAATGTAATTACTTGGTGAGGTTATCAATAATAACCCATACTACATCACTATTTTTATAGTTCTTGGAAATTTAGTGAACATTTTCATAGTAATATCAACCCATTTCAACACAGGAATTGGTAAAGGTTTCATGAATCCTTTAGGATATTTTCCCTCCGAATTTAATTATTGAAAAACCAGCCATCTTGATATATAGTATGTAATTTCCTATTTCTTATTATCCACCAAAAAGTTTCCTTCAAATAATGAAACATTTTAGTGATACTGGGGTATATAGATAAATTTTAGTTTATGATTTATCTAAGAAATATCTTTTCACTTAGGTCATAGATGAAACACCTTAAAAATTTCCAAATTTCAAAATAGAATCTTCAGAGATGAATTAGACAAACATCCCAACATTCACTAAATCAATTTATTTTTTAATATTTTTATAGTTAGTATAGGAACATTTTATTTTATCTGACAAGTATGGGTTGGAAATTATTTGGAAATTTTTTTTCTTCCCCATGATTAATGATTCCCATATCAAATATTACTAACTTTGTTAATATAGGATCTTTTTAAATTTTTATTTTAATCAAAACTCTATTTTCTTTCCCACTCAACCCATCATATGCTTTATTTGCCTTCCTAGGGAGGCATTGTGTTGAAAAATCATAATCTTTGAGTAATTCTAACCATCTTATTTTCCTCAGGATGAGTTATTTCTATGAGAATATGTATGGAAATTTTTTTTGTTCAGTATATATTTCACATTTTTCACCATAAAGGTAACGAATTCATATAATCAATTAAAAGATCATGGATACCAATTATATATCATCATTTGGATATTTATATTCACGAATCTTTAAATTTCCCAAATCATCATCAATAACTCCATCATTTTTCATAAGGAAAATTCCATGTCCCTTTATTAATCTGTCATTATATATCAATAATCCATAGCTTCATTGTAGTAAAGTTTATATTGGTGTATTGACCAATTTACTATATAATTCGTTAAAAAATTCTTTATATTCTTTTTAATTTGTAGACACAACCAATTTACAAGTCAACTTGGTTAACGAGTCAGCTAATTAAGAAATTTTTTGAACATATCATTGACAGTAATCTACTGATCCAAGTAAACTACATACTTTGGTAATATTTTCTTGCATTTTCCATTCCATCATTTCCTTTTTTTAATGAATGATAAAATGATATTCATCCAAAGAGACAATTTTTACAAGAAAATAAAATTTCTGAATCCAAAAATATTATTTATGAAATTATCTAAATAACTTCTATTCTCTAATATTCATAAGAATGATTCCAAAGAGACTTTAATGATAATCATAGATTTTAGAGTATAATAAGATATTATTAATAAATACAACAAAACAATTATCAAGATATTCCTTGAGTAATTTATTTATAATATCCATAAAAACCAAGGGTGCTGGAGTCTATAAAAATTTAATTACTATAAATATCAAATGTTTATTATAGATTCAAAATGTTTTTGTTGAAATGTCATCCTTCTTTACTCAGAGTAGATGATACCCAGAATAAAGATCAATCTATAAAAATGTTGAGCTCCTTGTAGTTGACAAAACATGTAATCATTATGGGGAAGAGTATACTTTATATTTATAATAGCGACATTTATTTCCATTTAATCAATTTATAGCCATATAAAATCATCTTTATTATTAAAAAAATATTAGCATCTCCCTATGGTTAAGCACCAATGCAAATAAATAACCATTCATACCAATCCTGCAATTGTTTCATTAATTTCTCTATTTCCACCATGTTCATCCTATAGAGTATATTAGACTTATTCTTCTCATATAGTATTATATTTATAGAAATACCAACATCATGATCATGTTGATTTTTAACTTGTTTATCATGAAACAAATCAATGTATTCATTCATAATAGGTACGTACGCTATTATAATGACAACATTCCTACTTATAGGTTATCTCTTCTCTTCTCCTCTATGAATTTCATTATAGTGATTTGTTATAGGTTGATCCTGAAATGATTCAGATTATTTTTATCTCCAATAAAGAAAATGGATTTCACATATCCATCTTGTATCATAATGTATCTCTCTGGACAATAAATTATATCATTTTAATTTCAAATCCAATATAAACCAAAAATTATATCAAATTAAACCATAATCAAATTAATTACATTTATAAATAGGGTGTGATTATGTTTGATAGTGGGAATTGACTCACACATCCTTTTTTCAATAATATTTACAGTAAGAACCTTGATTTACAACTCCCCTCTTAGGGTGTTATAGAAATATTTAATTATCCTAGAAAATATGGAAGATATAAAAGAGTTTGAATATCCAGAATCAAATAAAGAAATATTTAAATTTGAGGTTAATATCAATGTACATGCCACCACATCTAGGGTAATTTCAACCAAATTTGTGGTAGTCACATAGGATTGGTGTTATCCTTTTATCCTCTTATACAGTAGGTTCCCTTAATTCTAGGTAAATTAGTTTAAATAATGTTTCATCTCATTACAACTGATTCATTGGTTAGTAGTGATTTCATTATTTTCCTTCTATTTAATAACCTTATGACCCTTTTTTCCAAAATTGAAAAAAACTCATATGCCCATTAATAAAGTGATTGAGAGTTTCTTTAAACAATTACCACATATTGGAAATCTCATACTCCTTTTCTTCTTCCTTGTAAAATTTATTTTTTTCTTATCTATTAGCTAATTTTTTTTTTAAATTTCACATTCAATATGTAAGGCCTAGAAAATTAGTTATATGTCTTTATGGAACATGATATTTTGTCGTTAAATGATGAAAACATTTGAGAATCCAATTCACTTCAAAGACTAGGATTAAACCCATTAATGAAATGTAAATATTGCTTTCTTGATTATGTATACAGTTTTCAACATTCTTGGACCATATTATTATGTTATCCTCACACATTGAAACACATTTTTATTCATTATTCTTAAATTTTATTGAATTTATCTCTATTTTAGATCACTATTATTGTGGAAATTATTCTTAGTAAATATCACTTTAAAATATCTCAATTACATAATTTCTATTTTTTCAACCCCTTTTGTGTTATGGATAAATAACAAAAATTGATCGACCTATCCCTCCATAAAATGTTGTGACATATTAACTTTTTCCCCTTCATTACTTCCCAAATATAGTAATATGTTTTCATGGGATATAATAAAATTTTTATTTAACATATAATTATAGTTTCATTAATATATAGAGACTGATATCGTATAAAGAAATATGACATAAGTGAATCACTATATGGAACAATAGGATCCCCCATACTAGTAAGGTAATTCATCATAACCTGTTTCAACTACCCCAATATGTCCAGGATCTTCTCAGTTCTAACACTAGATATATTGGTTTTCTAAATAGGGTTATACCTTCATTGATTATGATTAATCATTCCCTTTCTTCCGCTAGGTTCCATCTCGAAACATTGTGACAAACATAGTTAGATCATAATCATCATGAATATTGATATATAAAATAAAAAAAACTATTTGATAGTAAAATCTCTCAAACACCTAAATAATTATCATAATTCTCAATTAAGTTATTTTAATTTGAAATCTAGTTCCTAAGGTTTCTATGAAACTTCCTCTGATAGTAACTATAACACCCCAAATCCAGTATCCAAGAGTTGGTGTTTACTTTATTACACTATTACAATATATGAGGGATATCACCACATTGGATTGATCAGTTTTATTATCTTGTTAAACTAGATACATACATTAATCTCATATTACATTGGAAATATAAAAACATAGCATACATAAATATATTTCCCCATTAAAATCATTCATAATAACGTTATTTATATCTTAGGGAAAGGAAAAAAAGAGAAATATCAAATTTCTAGTAAGGGTTAAATATAACTAAATCTATCATTAGAAAATAAGGCATAATCAGTATGGTGGAGTTTATATTCAAAACACATTCATTCAATAAACAACTTGGTTTTAATGAACTTTTATGGATAATATCAATATAGAAACCACATGGATAATTGAAACAGAATTATTAATAATGTAAATAAATAATTATGGAAATTCACGATCAAGGCCTCTCAACTATGATATTATAAATATTATAAACAAGCCTTTAAATCTAGACATCATTTCTAATAAATTGATAGTTGTAAACTAGATACCCATTTAACATGACATGCCTCATATATTCACTCATGAAACCTATCGATGTATTGAGAGGATATATATAACTAGGCCCCAACTTTCACTTTCAAATCCAATTAATTTCTTATATTTTGAATTATCATTACAATTAATTCTAAAGTTTCCTTAAAAGTAAACAATTTTCTATATTGAGTCAATAATCCAGAACATTAATATTTCTATAGTAAATAAAATATTTTAATTAAATAGTTTCCTTCAAATATTACTATATACAAAAAATGGTATAAATTTGAAACATCATCAAACAGATAAAAATAATTATTAATTTATCCTTGATATTAAAAATATGGGAAGGAAGGAGAAATGTAATTTCTAGTGGATAATTTAGAGCGATAAAGGACATGATCACAATAATGTGAATGATCTCAAAAGAAGTTGTTATCCATTATTAGTAAATTATTACAGAAGACCATATATTAATTAAAAATTAAGGATTAATAGTAAAAAAACCATTATAAAATAAAATATCACAAATACATTAAAAATTACTTTATTTTATCTTCATTTAAGAACGGAGTTATAAATCAATTTTCAAAATTCTTTTCATTCATTGAATAAAATAACAACATTTTATTCAGATATCAGCCTAAACAAATTCAAACATATTTTAAAAAATATTTTATTTGAAAATAACCATGGAAACATTTAAAATTATATAAAATGAAAATAGTATTCATGAAATATAGAAAAGACATTCATACGATGCATGTTAGAACAAAGATTTTATCCAAACCTTTCATAAAAAATACCTCATTCAAAAAACAACAAAGAAATTCTTTTAAAAAAATTATTGAATGTAAATATTTTGTAAACATAAATATAAATATTCTTTGGAGAATAGTGAATAAAAACATTTTAAATAAAATATATAAATGGAAGAAAAAAAGAAAAGTGGGAAACATTAAAAAATATTTTAAAATAAAGTCCCTTGCATGTAGCTTACGTGTTGATTCTTGATCCAAAAAGAGAAGAAATTGAATATAAACATGTAAAAACCAACATAAAAAGAGTAAAAGAAAATATATAGGTTTTAAAATATTATTATCATATAATATTTATAAAGTAAAAATGAATGTAAAATATTCATAAATGAAATGAGATTATAAAAAAATCTATTACTTCATGTTCGACATACAAAGTAAGTAATTTTAACCTCTTATATAATTAAATTAGATTTATAATAATTATATAATTTAATCATATAAAAAAATATAATATCATATATTATGCAACTCCAAGAAGTGGAATAAAATAATTTTAATAGGAGTTTCCAAAATGAATCAAAAATATTTTTTCGAAAAAATTCTATTTTATGCATAAAATTGATTTTACAGAAAAATAAATTATAATTAAAAAAATAAAAATATAATTGTACCTTGTAAATACTTGATTAAATAATAGAGAAAAAAGTAATTTTTATTTGATCAAAACCATTACTTATATTTTCAAAATTCTATGCATATTTTCTAAATTAAATATTATATTTTTATATAAAATATATTAATTTGTTAATATATATTTTTTCTATGAAAAAATGATTCATAAATCATTATTTTATTTTTATATTAGTATAATTTCATAAAATTTATAGTTTGTAAAGTCATTATTTTCACTATTCACTCAAAAATCTATTATTTCTGGAAAATATAAAAATTCAACCTAATATTATTTTGACATTATGAATTAAAAAATGAAGTTATTTTCATTAATTGGAATTTATATAATTTTTGAATTTAGGTTAAAATAAAAATTTTGAATAATGATATCCTTATTCTGATATAGCTTCTTTAAGAAGAAATGATTATATACTATAATTAAATCTCGGGTGTTATAACTAGTATGTCTGGAAAGTATCACAATGCTATATTATATTATTGAAGAGGAATATCCCCATGCGTATATCATTGGCTGGGGTAGTATACTTATTTAAAACTTCTTTCTTTTGTGCGGTAATAGCTAATTCTTCAAGATTGTATTCTTGATGATGTCAGTAACCCCTACCACTGACCACTTCAATAGTGAATTATCTAACCATTTCTTCCCTTGATAATTAAGGGTATTATCCTAGTGTTGAATAAAACAAGGATGATTTATCATAAGTTTGTTTAAAATGATAGGTGGTCCCTATTATAGGCGTCTACACCGATCAAAAAATATAGTCCATGGGTCTTAGATGCCCCTCTGACCTAGAAAATCTAAACATTTACTAAAAACTTGATAGAGGAAATAGTGTAGATGAATCATTTTTTATTTTAAAAAATTATTGAAAAAATGTTTTAGATGACCACATCTAAACTATACTCAGGATCATGAGTTCAATTGACATCTCATACCCATATTCCTTTGGGAATACCCTCTTAATTAGTAAGATGTTAAAGATGACCCTGTCATACTCCCCATGAAACCAAAACTACCCATAGTCCATGGTCAGTCCAATAGGGCCAAATTTATAGGTTGTTATTTTCAAATAAACTTTCTAGTATTCCATATTGAAACTCTCTTATAGATGAATGTAATTTTCCACCACTATATCATGACTACTCTATATCAATAGTGAATCATCCTACCATAGGGATGACACATAATGAAGCTACCCATGAAGGAATGATAATCACTACCACTACTCACTTAGAAGACAGAGTCATATTGATATTTTTTATAATGTTAAAAAAAGTCTTAATTTGGATGTGAATAGAATTTCCATAATCTTCCGAATTTTAGAAAACCAAGATTAACTTCTTTAAATAGTACATGTATCCAATAGTATCATTCTTTGCACTTTTCCTATTTATATAGACCGATGTTGAGAACCGAAGATCAGTAATAAAATATCACGATCCACTTTTTTTATAGAATCTTGGAGGACCTTCCTTTTATTGGTACAATAATCTAGTACTAGGATACATCACCAGTTGGGAGAATCTTCATAAAAAATTGTATAATTAGTTCATCTTCACCTTGCACTGTAAGAGTGTCATTCAAATATCCAAGTTCTAGTTATGAGAAAATGAATGCGAAACAAACCTCGTCACTTTTTAGAATTGATTTAAATACTCTATAAATATATAACTTCCATAGGAATAATGTTTGAGGATGTGCATTGAGAATATACTGGATAAGTAATTACCAAACCTCACATAGTTAAAGTACCTGGGATGATTTCTATAATTCACCAGGAGAGATGAGTACCTCAAGGAACCCATGAAGTAGAATAAGAAAATATCTATCACATAACCACCTACACCTGTATAAAATATAGATAAAATATAAATTATTACGTTCACATAGACCCTAATCCCTTAGCAGATCTATATTTAAGTCACCCCATAGAATATTCCTCATCAGGAAACAAATCATGTTGTGAATGTTTCTCCAGCCCCCCTTTAGGGATGAGATTTTATACCCCTTGATTAATGGATGGGAAAGGTATATTACATCAAATATATACAAATCATAGGCAGAATCATTTTTCCTTATAGAATAATCTTCTCAAGATCTTAATGATCAAAAATAAGTAATAGAAAGAGTTGAATAAACATACCAACAACTTCTCCTTGGAAATATTCATAAAAAACACCATAAAATAATTTATTTCATCAAGGATAACTCCAAAATATGGTAGATCATTTCATAGTAAAATGTTGTGACCCTATAGAACTTGTTAAATGTGTTTTTTACCCCACATATGATCAAGATTCTAATAAATTGAATCAAACATAGGAGAATATAATTTCTATGATTGGCTATCCTCAAAGTTGATCTTTAGATCCCATGGGATCATTTATGAATAAAACCATATGAAAATTTCCCTATATAACGCGTTCACTATATTGATGTTATCGTATTAAAATCCATAAAATTATTTAATGAATTTGTGTCATAAATTAATGGATTATAATGATATTATACTAGTTCCAAATAGGGTGTTCACTCTCGTAAAACCTTTTCCACTAAATTCAATGAATGATCCATGATATATAGGGTTCTAGAGGAATATTTTGATGAGAAGGATAAATAATCTCATGTTAACAACATCAGGTTAGTG
The DNA here is from genome assembly GCA_963277665.1 of Viscum album. NCBI lineage: Eukaryota > Viridiplantae > Streptophyta > Magnoliopsida > Santalales > Viscaceae > Viscum > Viscum album. The sequence continues at coordinate 135,960,455 of OY728155.1, read as the reverse complement.
GATCATTATGCTAATTCCAAAGGAGAAACATACTCATATACTCCACTAAGAACCTCTCAATAACATTGTCAATCCTACAAAAAAATTACCCTCATAAAGAAAAAATTCTAGTGATGTTATCTTATAAAATTTTCTATATGATACTAAGAATATATGTCAAGTGTTTCACTCAGATCGGTAAGATAACCCCTCAAACTACTTTATTCTATAGTATATCTCTACAAACCATTTGATTTATTAACCACTTATCTCATCTACAACCACTGAATACTTGTCTATTTCTAGAAAACAATTGAAAAAACTCATAAAATTATGACCTCGAACCCTTGACATAGAAAGTAAGTCCAACCAAGATTCATGTCAAGGATAAACCACTTAGGGGAAAAGATAATACCCTAACTTGGAAGTAATATTTTATTAACAACATGAAAATCATACCACACACGATCTTATTCCTTTACATACTCCACCTGTAAATGTTTTTTCATGAATCCTTCATCAAGGCCCTAAAGATCCCTCTTGAGTTCAAAAAAAAATTATGGTCACCAAATCCTAGCATGTGCATGAATCTGAACATGGAGAATGATAGGTTGTCATCACTTTTTAAGGATAAGATGGAGGCATAATCATAAATGTCCATATTTTCTCCCTATATCTCTCAAGGATGCTCAAATGAATCAATGTTCATCGGTTCATAATGGAAATTGGATCTAGAATCAATCTCATTCAAATATAGATTCTATATAACATGGGATATGTTGAGGCTACTCTAACAACTTTTTAAGCTAAAAATTCAAGGATATGGAATGGGTGAGGGGAAGCCTCTCAAGAATATCCAACAAATGATCCAATTTTGAAAATTGATATATAATTTTGAACACATGGTTGTCTCATAGGGTATTACATTCAATGCCATAATGGAAGGGCCTAACTCCACCTTCATTCAACATTTCCTTTATCATATCACCCATCCCTCATGTACTCCCTCAATGTTCGAGTTGGGACTCTCCTTCCTAATTTTTCTACCTTTGACACATGTAATAATCGCTACCTTGGTGTTGAGTATTATATGATAGATTTCAAGAAACCACAAGTCATAAGATATGTGGTTTTAAAATATCCTAATGATTTTACACCTACCTCAATTGATCCTTGAGATGACCTGAATGGTAGTTATCTACATACTATTTTACTTATGGAATAAAAAACATGAGATCTTATGATTCATTTAATTTTTCCTAAGAAGAATAAGTGCATAAAGATCAAATTATACTCATATGATGCGATAGTTACTTTAATTATAGAAAAATCATTACTTATTGTGCACTAGAAAGTCTATCATATGTTTAAAAATTATCATTTCTTTCATATATAATGAAGAGAATAATTAAACCATTAGTTGTAAACCAAGGAATAATTTTTTGACATGGTGGGTGGAATTTAAAATTAAAAACTAAACTAGATATGATCCACATAATCCTTCAGTATGTTCTCTAAAAATCAAGGGTAACAATATGATTCTGTAGATTCCACCCCTGTAAAGAAATGTGATGTTTCTTTATAACCACCTATTCTGAAAACCATCTCACTTATCCAATCCACAAGCCTCTGATGAATAGGAATTTGATGAATCTCTGCAAACCTTTGATAAAATATTTCCCACCATCTTTAATGAGTTTTTCTAGGTGAATCTCTATATAAAGGATTATTTGAGGATGAAATTGATTAGTTTTTTCACGAGACCTAAACAATAATCATAGTACATTGCATTCTTGAAGCAATATCATGACATATTTTCATATAACTATAATGAGTTATCAAAGATCGATCCCTAGATACATTTCCACATTATTGGCCTTCTCAATTTCCACCATGGATAAAAAAAACATCTTATGATGATGTATACCATTAATGGAACCATGGCTAAGGGAAATTTTATTTAGCCAGTCAAAGAAAAATTCAACCTAGAATATTAGAGCCCTATGTTTCTCACCAATATTTTTATAGTATAAAAGAATGGTTGACATAGCATAGTTTTTATAGACTTATGGGATTCCAATAGACATTTTATAAAGGAAAACATCCATATTCTATTTGTACAATTGTAGATAAATGAAACCATTTACATTTGAGCCAATGATTTCTTTGATGTGTACTTTAGTTACAATCAAATATTGATGTCCCTCAAGGATGAAAAAGATACTATATTTTTAGAACCCCAAGGGACATATTTCTGTAGTGTAATTTCCTTCCTCTTAATAAACACTAGAGAAAAAACTAGTAGTACATACTGCACATATTCAAGTCCCTCTTTAGAATTATGGTAGAGTGCTATGTAGATGATTGGGTGGAAAATCCCACAAACTCTAGGTCCATATAAAATATATTATGAAAATATTTTGGATGATATTAATTATAAAACTAAATATAAACCCATATAATGGATTATTTGTGGTCACCTATGGGAAATTCTCCTCTTTAGTTGTCCTATACAGAGCCATCGAGATCGACCCAGAGAAAATAATGTTTATCACAAAAATTCCCACTCCATGAAATCTATGAGGGTTGTGAGGAATTCATGGATTTATTTATTAAATTTAGTTATTTTACACTAAATGGATAGAAAATATAATATATTCTCTAATATATTGAAGAAATGAACCACCTACCAATGGTATGAAGAATACCAGACTGTGTTTTATTACATCAATCATTATCTTCTGCATGTTCTAATTTTGAATTTTCTTATTTAAAGGAAACCTTTAGTCCTATACATAACATCCTTAGTGTGGTTACTTGGTTCTATCCTATCCTATAATAATAATAAAGGTGATATGAAAATATATACTAACTCGGTCACTTGATTCTAGACACTAAGGTTAGATATTGACCTATTGAAAAAATTTCAAGCCCTAATATTCGATGTTTAGAAGTTGCATCACTATTTTTGGAATCATGAGATCCAGGTGATATACCTTTTGGATCTAATATAGTGTATCCTGATCCATCCCATGTATAATTTATGTTTGGACCTAGGTGTTATGATCCTTTTATAGTTTTAAATCAGTTTCGTTCCTCAAAATCTTATTAACAGACAAGTGTTGGAAAATTTCATTATTTCTTACTAGAACCAAGAGGAATTTCCCATAGATGTCGATTAGTTATATTATCCCATTAAATATTTCATTTATGGAACTTTATATTGGAATATAAACATAGGTGGTGCTCCCAAAAGCTCATCTAGAAGGATGAACAACTCTTAGATCAACATGGTTGGTATTGGGGTTTTATCACACCTTTAAAGGTACTCATGCAATACTTGTTCCTTGTTTTAGAGTTATGTATGAATAATTAGAATGAATATAATTCAATAATTAATAGTACTAAATTATCCCTAGATATATATGCCACATGGTTTCATATAAATGTTGAATCAGAATTGGTCACCAAGAAAATCAATGGTGACAACACTATCCTAAACAATATCTAGTCACCATTCTTGAGCACACTAGATAGTTGATGGATTAATTTTCTTATGATCTAAGGATGTATATTTTCATGCGGTCTTAAAATGGTAAAGTGTATTCCTTGAAAAATATATTTCAATACCTTGTTGATATAGTTTAATAAAATATGGATATCCATTTTTTCATTTAAAATTGAGCTCTATCATTACTTTTATGGAGGAAAAATGAAAGGGGATTCAACTCACTACTACCTCTTCCCATGGGGGTGCCGAAAATTCTCCCATTACAAGATTATAATATAATTGGTTGAATCCTTTAATTTAGAACCTCAAACTTGGTACACTAAAATAAATTCAGGATGAGTGGGAACAAATGTATAAATTGATAATAAATTTAAGGCTCTATGATAACCCCAACAAAGAAAAAGTCCTCTATATGTGTAGCTTTGATGGAATCCTTATCTAATGAATTAACGAATAAAATATTCATGAAGTATTTTTGGATGTTAATTTTGGGACATGTGAAACACCCTAAATAGAATTGAACCTATCCCACTATATATAAAGGTTTCATTACTTTTGTCTCAATATGGTTCATGAGTACATGAAATTCGCAAAGAAGTGTTATCCATGAAAATTATGCATCATCATCATGTATTAGCATGATAGTTGGATATTATTCATAATAAGAAAATTTCTTATTGAAGTGGAATGAATCCATTCCCCTCTAGGAATTAAATAATATTTTTTTGTGATCAAGTTCATGTAATCTCACATAATTGATTTTTTAGGATCCCTTACATCATGTTAATACCCTTCCGAGAACCCATATTAGGTCCACCATCCTAATACCTTGATCATATTTAGTTATAAAACTAGTATTTGGAATAAACTCACCCTTATTACCATTTAATGGGTAACATAGGTTTCAGGCCTCACTATAACTGGCCTTACCTCTACCTCAATTTTTAATGATTTCCCACTGATCTAGTGACCATGGTTTTCTATAAACATGAGTAGTCCTTTAATTTCCTTGTTCTTTTACCCTTTTTTCCTAGAAAAATTCCCGAATTATAATTTCATTACTTTCAATTCCTTGATCCAGACCCAACATTCAATAATCCAAGGTGGCCATGTACACATTACAAGGATATAATGGATTTAGTATTTTTTCATTCAGCTTAGAATTTGCCTGTATCTTTAAACCATTCTTCTTTAATTTTTATTTTGAAATAAATGGTCATCAACCATTATTGTTTTCATCCTCCTATTTATCTAAATTCAATGTATTGAATTTTTTTATCTCGATCAAGCATTATGGAACCCATGGTCTATAAGACTCTTACACCTGAGTATCAGTTTCATTCAATACCATAAATTTCTATAATAGAAATCCACAATCTATCATGGTGGATGAGGTAGCACACCTACTACTGCCATCATAGAATAACTTCCTTTTACCCTCGCCTATATCATTGATAGTACATGCTTGAGAATTCATTATGGAAATATTGGATGAAGATTCTAACCTCTACCCAGGTGACTTATTACTCCCTAGAATATGAGACATTAGTAGTGTTTATAATTTAGGTTAAACTAACCTCACCCATGATAGACATCTATGATCATTTCATGGTGAAAAAAAGTCTCATTTTAGATTAGTTTGATTGGATTCCCTTGATGATAAAAATATCAAATCACATAAAAACTTAATGTTCTATTAGAATATAGTGTCTAGAGTATTAAATAAGAAGGTACACCTTTTCTCTTTTATCTTGGGTGACTTTATACTAGTTGTGAGAGTGAAAATGATAACTAAAAGGAAACTGCCAATGATTAAGCTCAATTGGGAGGTCCCCTTATTTATTTACTAATTATAATCTAGTGTTGTGTATTAATATATAACCAAGGATGGGGAATACATTAATACTCACACAACCATGAGTTTCCTCAAGAATTAATTCATATAACTACATGTTGGGCTCACTATTTCACGTGACTGTAATAATTTAATCTATTTATCACACCATACCATGTCATATGACTTGAAAATGAAAGATATATAGCCCTATATGAATGTATGTAAACTACATTTCCCCTCTTAATACTTGTTATATGATATTGAACTGCATAGCACCCCTGTTCAAATAAACCCAACTTTAAACTATGAAAAATGAAGTCCATTCCCCATGAAATAAAATTACATGGAATGGGTCCTCATAATTCGACCCAAAATTGCACGACATACATTTCCCTTCTTCCTAGGCTTAAACCACATATCACATCATCAACTCCAAATAGTGTTGACATGTATGGTTAATGTCCTTGTCAAATTATATTAAACTATAATATTCTCAGTTCAAGTTTCATGACTATAAAAAAAAATATAATATCTTTCATATGAAACTTAAACTATAGAGTTATACTTGATTCATTTCTTGAGTGAATTCTTTCACTTATTTTGATGTCGGTCATTTATAGAACTGCCTTTTAGAACTACCCAGGTATTGATTCTCATCCCAAGAGATATATACTTATATCTTTACCTCATATCTAGGAATGGCCCTATAATTTATGTATATTACCCATATTTATCATAGTGATGATGTTTTTATCAATACCTATAATATTTTTGTCTTTACCTACACAAAAGCTCTCATATAAATTTTTTTACCCTAACTTATTTATATGAATATGATCTGTACAAAAATATCTTGTATACAGAACTATTTTCAGCTAGATTCACATATCATTGGATCTATAGTGATTCTTATATCTCATATATTGTCCCCATCCATAGGTCTCACATTCCCTCCACCATGTTTTAGTGCTCAGATCCTTCATAAGGCATCCCTCTTCCATGAACATTGAGATATCATTGTACTTAAATGTAGATGGTAAAAGTTTTACGAAACTAAACTCAAAACCCTATAAAAAGTATCATGATCATAAATTTTGTGTATGTTCCAATGAGAAGGTTCTTAATTTTCTGTTAGCTACCATATCAATTTGGTTTTACCTTGGAATTATTTTAATAAAGGATGTATTTTCCCTATTCCTAGTTGTACAACCATAAAAGAAACATTACTATATTTGAGCTCTATGACCTTAAACTAGTTGTATTCTATTGATTGAGATATATTACCATAAATTACATATCATTAGGATTAAAATTGGATCCCCCATTAGAACGGTCAATCCTTTCCTATGTGTATAATATTTTATAACTTCATCGGACCTAGTGTAATCCATTAATATTCTTGATGCATGACGGTGTACCCCTAGGTTGACGGAACCCCATTGATAATTCTTATTCCTTTCATCTCTACTCTTTGTGTTTCTAATGTTTAAATTTCCCCATAAAACATTAATTTTCAAAAATACTCCCCTATGATGATTGAAAACCACCCCACGGCCCACATACCACATAGAATACATGTCCTAGTGGATTATTTTATAACAACAATATGTCATATCTCATGTTTTGTACATGGTTAGTGGTTTAACATAGATTGTTTTTTTTCATTCTAAATGATGTAATACATGAACTTATATTTTGATTACACGATCAATATTCATCCTTGGTCCATGTTTTACTTTCTTTGAAATTTATATTTTGGATGTCATAGTTTACCCTATTCCACTCAACCTTAATGAAGTAGAATTTCAACAACTAAGCTATTACCCTCTCATTTATTTGGAATTTTGGTTGGGAAAACTAGTCATATGGAGTCACCCAATTGGTTTTTCTTATCATAAAATGTTTTCTTGGTGTTTAATATAACACTTTAATCCTAAATATTAAATCCATGTCCAAAAAACTAATGTAAAATGAGTAACCTATCATTACCCCTTGTTTCTCACATCAAAAAAAACTCATGTGAGCTTAGTATTTCTAGTCAGACACTTTATTAAGATTATTGAGATTCTCCTTAGTCATATGTAGAAAACCATAAACCACAAAAACCCATTTCATCCTCATTACATGTTGTGAAATTTCATGATCAAAATCCTTCTCTAATGATATTAGACTACAATGTCTTTGAATTCACCTAACGATGTTAAATTGCATGATCAATGTAATGGTTTTATGATAATAAAATACATATAATTATCCCGATAAAAAGACTTAAATATTCATTATGTTTTGCGTCCTAACATTATAGGATCCCTCTTCTAGTGTTGGTTATATATAAAATCAACTCCATAGAACTACATGTGGATTGATCCCTACTCAGTGGGATACATATAAATAACTAGATGCATTATCCTAGACCTAGCTATAAGATCCACTGAATTCTGTCTTAGCACTCAGGTTACTCATTCGGCCAATGTTGATAAACTTTCTTACCAAACTTTAGGATGATGGACCGATTAAGTAATTTCTTTTCATATGAGAACGATCAATGTGTGATATTTTACTTGTTTTCACAATTGTGAAGAGGCCATGCCTAATTAACATTGTCCCTTTGCCATTATTTCATTCCAAGGAATCCATTCACTTTGCCACTCTTCTCATGCACATGAGTAAGATTTATATAGAGACATTCCAACTTTCAGAACTATGTGTGTATTGACTCCCAATTCACAAGATAAATATTTATCCAAGATATCTATTCATTTTCCCAAACAAAAATCTCCTATGCCAATCACCACACTTGAAATTTGTTCCATCACCAAGATACTTTCTCCCACTATTGAGAGAGATGATTATAATATTCAAGGATATGGTCCTTGCTCTATGAAATTAAAATGAAAACCATAGCCTTGAAATCATGAACATAAGCTTCATGTTCTTATATTTGAGGTTATTTTTATAGGTGTATAATCATCCAATCATATCTAGGTTTACTGTTGGACCTTGTCTACATAAAGGATATCTCCAAACACTTTTCATCCATTATGCATGAAAATAAAACAATACCATCTTGTATTTTGATGCATGACCCTAAAAAGAACCTCACCTAGTCGATGCTTCCTAACTATAAACTGTGTGCATTCCCCTCTAAGACAGTACACATTGTCATTGGGTATGATTCACCCTATCAAGGTAGGTTGTCTCCTAAACTAGTTAGAGTTTTATGAACATAATATCTAGAATTCCAAGGTCCATTCTATAGAACTATACACTATACAACATCAGATATCATTTGAGTTCCACAAAGGTGTGACAAAATTATTTCCTTGCAACCTATATTATATATTATTATAGTCCCAATCTACTAAAAATTCATTATCCTATATGACACCCCACCTACATTACTACACCTATTTGGTATGTATAATGAAAATTTTAATAGACCTTATAGATTCTAAACTCATATTACCATCATTCCACACAAAATTTTCATTTCTAGATGGAATCCTCTATAGTGTTGGTATATCACCCCAAAATTCTTTCCTTCAATCCATGGTACACACCCTAGAAAATCATTAGAAATAATTCATTATAAAACCCATGTTTTTATTGTTTTTAGCTACCATACTCAAATTGTTTCTTCTATTTCTAGTAGTACCTTAGTGGAACCTGCATTTTAAGAAATAGACAGTATTCATAAATTTCCTATATATCTTTCCACTGTTGATAAAATGATTGGATGTATCAATTTAGCTTGCCTCTATATCCATTTTTAATATAATCTCTAACACCCTCATTGTTACTCTTATATGTATCATTGAATGTTTGAAAATAAAATATATTATGTGGTTTCTCACCCTAGTGGTGCTTCATCTCCATGGGTTTCCCAATAGTGGTTGATGTGATTTTTTGAACATAAACTATCTACAACTGTTATTAACTCTTAATCATCATGTTTGATCTTATGTTACCTATTTTTTTTCACACATCGAGTATCACACACAAGATCATATAGGTGTCATTCGATAATGTTTTGATACATTTTAGGTGCATCCTTGAAAATAAATCTTTCCTTCGATCATAATATAATGATGTTAAATATAATTTCACCCTTTGTCCTCACTAAATAAAATTAAACTACACTATCTATATCATAGTAGAACGAGTCTAGAACGAACACCCTTTGGTCATTGTTGTATGACCTAAAAAATACCCCCTCGAAAGAGTTTTATGATGATAAATTTTTGTATCCCCATTAGTCAAAATTGTATGACCTCATTCACTAAAACATCATGAACTAATATATGAAACATTAAAATATTATATTATATTTGTTCAAATCTATGTGACCATAAACTAATTATCCCCATAGGTCACATTGGTCTCTCCCCCGTAACATGATCAATTCATTTTCATTTGTCACATAAGAGGTTGTTAGTTGTATTTGTCCCACTTAACCACTTATTTATATATGATTTGGTATGCCCCATAGATATTATAAATAAAAAATGATATGACCCTAATAATGATAAAACTCTTCATGTGCATTGAAATATTCCAAAGGCACACGTTGTGTTCCCTAATTTGGATAAACATCCTCGTTCATTTTTGAACAGACTCCCATACGGTGATTGAACACTGACTATGTCCCCAATGTATGTCAATATAGGGAACATGTACCTAAGTAAACACTTCCATCATTTGAAAATGGACTCCCCTATAGTAAAAAAATAATACCTTATAGACCACTTCACATCCAGAGTACATGTCACTGAGGAAGCATCCCTATAATTATGGTAGTTAAAAATGTAATTTAAATTGGGTCAATGTTCATCCTCAACCATTCTTACCATAGCCTCATGGGTTTCCATTATAGTCATTGAGAAGATATTGAGACCCTTTCCATTTCACTTATATCTGGTACTCTTGTCTAATTGGATGATATTATATTTATCTCTTATTTTTCACACTTAGCATGACTCATGTGTGATTGGTGGTTTATATTTTATTTTTTCAGTACTAGCAAAAATTATTCCAAATTAAGAACAGAGAATATATAAATTTAATACTTTTACATTATTAAAATATTGGGGGGATTATCTAGAGGTTTTATCCTCTCTATTAAATAAAAATAGTGGGCCCATAATTTTTCTTGGCCCATCACCTACTTGATCTCACACAACCTCCACTTTGAAGTGTTGATGGAATCCTAAAACCCATCCCACTCTAAAATATATACCTCTACCTATTGGTGTTACGAATTCACCCATATCTATATATTTTCCTTTAAAGATACATTTTCTTATACTTAGGACGTAATCTAGGTCTTCTCAACTTCAACTGTGACCAATTTCACTCTCAAGAGTTTGGTCTCTTCCTCCTACACTCATGTGTGGTCTTGGTGTTTGTTCTCTTCTAACCCTAATAATATATTTTTGAGCCCCTTAAAGAACCAAAATTCCATGGGATATAGACATATCTATAGAATAATTAATCTAGTAAACCTTTAAATGCTCATACATTATTAGACAGTTATATACCATCATATAAATGGAATTTTAGTAATCCCATACAATCACTACTTTCATCATCTAGTGGTGTTTGCTTCACATATAGCCTATCATTTGACCTAGTGATTCATAGGAGATGATGTTATGGATATTCTTCCATCCCTATACCATATCAAAAATTTCTTCCCAATCCCTCTCGATACCAATTCAACCTCATATTCAGGTATAGGCTCATACTCAAGGAATATAAAAATTTAAGGTTGGTGGTTTCTCTAATTTAATCCCATATTAAAACTCACTACTGTTCACAAAATGAAGGTCCAGGTCATCAGATTATTCCTCTTTGGGAACCATCACAATTATTACACCCTCCATAGATGGATGAACTAAAACAATGGTCATAAAAGTTACCTCCTTTGTGGTTAACTTCTTTTGATCCTATCTCTCTACCAATGTTCTAGAATTCTCAATTGAAATAGTCTTTGATTATTTTTCATCCTAGTCCATCCACTCAATCATGAAAGGGGAAGCAATACTATCCTAACCCACTAGAATACCAACCACCAGCTATTTTTGGGGGTATAAATATGAGAGACACATTGTTAAAGTATATTATGTAATTACCTAAATCTATAATATTTTTTATGATAAGTGGGATCAATTTTTTTTGATTTATCTATCGCATAATGATCCATGATTTCATTTTCCATCTAGAAGATACATTCCCCAGTAGCATGGTCTTCCTAAAATTTTGTACCCTCTAAAAATATTATTGTAAAAGTTGTCAAATATAGGATCTTTCACCTATTTTCCATTGAAATCATTAATATTCTCTACGACATTCATTAGAGACTTCCCAGCACAACATATAAACTTTGTAGTGGGGAAACCAAATGATTGAGTCAGTTTAATGTATAAAAAATATATATGCTAAGAATAATATGTATAGTTAGAAGTTACCATCTAATCCCTATGATAGGTGAATTTTCATCTTTAATGGATACCTCACTTCATAGATGGATGAAAGAACCATGATTCTTTATGATGGTGATCCTCTATCAGTTTCCCAAGTACTTGGGGATTTTCCATCATCCATCCATGGATAATTATTCATAGGTTTTTATAGATCCTCCTCACTTGGTCGTTGTTTTGTAAAATAATGAAAGAATGTTAGTTTTTTCTAAGGTCATGAAATTACCATTAATACGTGAGTCCATAAATATTACCTCACTCAGTATAATTACCTATGATTCATCCTGAAAAATAGTTTTATCTCCCCCATAAGAGGAATTAGGAAAACACACAGTGCTTCCCTAGGAGTCTTCTCACTAGATTCCTTGGTCTCTAACTCCTAGATCAGTACTTACCTCGTTGATTCTAAATCTTCTAGGTATCCTATATATTATTCATTGAACATTTCATATGACCATTTCATAGAGAGGTATCCTTAATTCTAGTAGTATTCTATTTACCATAGAACATGATGATATCCCATTATTTGTGACTGAGAGGTTATATGTGGAACCCTACGAGTCCCAAAATCTTTAAAGAAGTATTTTAGTTGATTTTAGTTATGGAAAAAATTTAATTTTCATGAAGATACTTTACATCCCATCCAACTGCTTCCAGAACATCAGGAAAATAACTTATGTTGGCACTCTATTGAAATTACATAGGAATTTTCCTAGAATCCATAATAGATGTAACAATAGTAGTTATAAAATATTTACCATGCTCTTGAAATTGATTCATGGGGATCCATAAACATATAGATGCACCAATTTTTGAAGAATTTTTTATGACGAGAATAATGGATTTGATAGCCCACAGTATCTACAACTACCTCTGTGGGAGATCTACATCAATGCTTGAATGTTCCTTTTATTATAACACTTCTTATACCTAGTCACCATGAAGAATTTTTGAAATAGTCATTCTGGATCACCTGTTATTCCTACACCACTCCACCCATTTTTTCCATAATCATATAATAGAGGAATAAAATCACTAATTGTTTTGAAGTATGATCCTATTCTTGGAGCCCTCATAAGATAAAATAGACTAAATTCATCACATTACTATGGTATGCCTCTCTGGATGAACCCTAGTGTGAATTTATGACATGGCCCATTGGAGGTAATCAAATTTAGGGGAGAACCTATAATGATTATATAGCTTTTATAAATGTGTTTTTATTAATGCAAGTGACAAACACCCAACCTCTAAAATCGACCAGGTATGATTTTTCTCTATGTTACCGTATACATAATCAATGATTTACATGGATCGAGTTGGTATGGGATTAAAGATGAAATGATATGGAGAGATAATCTAGGCTACCATTCTGGATTCATTAGTTATCATCAGCTCAATATCAATGTATTAACAAAGTGAGGCATGCCAGAAGTCTCTAGGTAGTGATCAATATTAGATATATGTACCACCCATAATTTCTAGTATCCCATCCATATAGAAAATATAACAGTCTGAAAAGGTAAATCACATGTCTCTCTAACTATCATTCCCTAAAATTTCATACAAAATTTCCAAAAATGATACAACTAAGCTGATTCTACATTTTTCTACCAATGTATCGACCATGATGAATGACCTGAGTCACTATCCCTTGTGCGAATTTAAGGAAATTATTATCCATATATAGAGTATCTATTCCATTTATATTGATATTCTTATCTATTGGGGGATGTTCATCAGGCAAAACACCTCTCTCTATATCATCTCTCCTCTAATATGAGTTAGTATGATCCGAGTCTACCTCATGTTTACAACCCAATGTGATGCTTTGACCACTATAGCATATGTATATGATATATTTTCATCAAAATATGGAACCAAGAAATCATTGGAAAATTTTTATAGAAATGATGATTGAGCTTCAATAATACTTCCAATTCCTATAGTATCACCCTAGAATGTATTAGTGTTTACACTCTACCCTCCTAAGACATATTTTCTTGGAGTAAATCATCCACATTACTTGGATGATATGGTCCCCTATGATATGATAAATGTTACATAAAGTTATATGGACCTCTTCGTGATGGAGGTGGAAGGTGTTCATATCAAGATGCCACTAGCTTAAAAGGTTTAACATCAAACCTAGATAGTGGTACATGATGAATTAAAAAATTCATTCCAATTCATAAATCATGACTTTTTAAAGCTCATCCACAAACTCTTTAGATGATTTTTAAACAAAGAAGGTCCTTTCCAATTCATCGGTGATATTCTCTTGAACAAAATTCCCAGTCAACAAACTAACCCTAGAGATTGTTTACAATATCCTCTTTGTTATTCCAGAGTAGTGTTACAAAAACACCTCAGTATTTGGCAGTGCCCCATTTATTTTCCTTGTAAAAAATTCAATACAATAGTTTTTTATCTGGTTGTGGTATATAACAACATGGTTCAAATAAGAAATATTCTACTTGTGAAGTTTGTTTGAGCTTCCCATCTAATTTCAGTGAGTTTCAAGACTCGAATATGGAATGATATAATCATCATTGATATTGAAATCATATAGTGGAAATAGATTGCTCATAAGGTATTATCTCTACTCTTCTATCAGTAGATCATACAACATTTGATTTCGATCTTGGTTCCCCTTACAGGATTTGATCTCAAGATTTCTAGTAAGCTCATTCCTATGAGTTACAACAACATTAGCAACCTCATCATTCATCTAGAGAGTTCTTTATAAATTCACATGTCTGATTAACACATGTTTGGTTCATAGAAGTTTGGTTAATTAAATCAACTTCATGAAAGTTTAGGTAGGTTAATTGATGAATTATTTCCCATACAACAATCATTCGTGAAATTCTTTTCATGTAATGTTGTAGTAGATTAAAATGCATGGACTCATGTTACATAACTTTCATATAAATTTGATTTCTATGAAAAGAGAGAATAACCCAATTTTATACTAATAGATTACAGTACCATAAAGGACCCCTATATTATATATCATCAAAGGTTTGTCCTGATTCTCATGAACATATGTGAGAAAATAAAAAAATTTAACAATTTACTTAGAATTTCTTCCACAATTTCCCCATCATATCCCATCAATAAGAGGACATTTCTTGGATTTGAAAAATTAATATAAGAAAGATCTATAAAGGAAGATAAATATAAGAATAAATTCATGAGAAAATTAAGATTTCTCATGAAACTTAGAGTTTCATAAGATTATAACCTGTGGAATATTCTAAATATATAATTAGATGTACACACAAGAAATCCATAAGGCAGAAATATTACATGTACCAAATTATTATAAATACCCCTAAAAATTAAATTTGAGGGGTTATTTAGTTCAACCCTTGGTATCTGTACATCAAAACTCTCATCTCACACAACACAATTTTTAATGCATTCACCCAACTTGAAACCTCTTCGTATATTTTCAAGTTTGAATCCAAAATGAATTACCTCCCACAAGTAACCAAAAGTATTTTAATATTATTAAAAGGTTCCCATGAAAATACCTTTAATAAATTTCAATCCTAGTGAAATATAGAAAGATTTGTGAAAGCCTTTGTTTTAGGTAACACAAAACATGAATAAAACTCACTAAATTGATACACATTCAAGGCCCTCCTTTCACGGAACACACCATCATGAACGTCGGGGGACTGTGGGGATCACATATATGTGATAAAAATTTATTTTTGAAAAATATTTAAACATAAATTGTATCAGAAACTATCATACCCAAACAATTTTCCTCAAGCATGGTCTGGGTATCCTTCTTTATATATTCTCCTTATCTAGGGAATAATCTGAGAATCAGATGTGAAATCCCCCCAAAAATCATTCCTACTCTTTAAGAAATATTCGAGTAGCATATGTATATGACCCAAATGTATCCATCATGTTCCAAATTAAGACTTAGGAATCACATTTATAAGCCACACATGTTTCTTTCTACATTCAAGAATTACCCCAGGCCTCCAATTAGGTATAAAGTCAAAGCTTGTTCTTGGTGATAGTCTCACCTCCTTTCTACCCAATAACCCATGATTCACCTAGGTAACCACAAATATCAAATCCCCACTATATCCTTTGATGTATCCCATTCAAGGGACATGAATATTTATAGTCTGATGTTAAACTACATGGAACACTCTTATAATATTACATTAAATTTTGTGGCTCGAACTACATGGGTTTTGATTCCTACTCAAATATGATTTGGAGGACACCCCATAAAGGTTAAATCTTGGTGTATAAAAAACCTTACCATCCCATATCCATTTCAAGATATATTACAATAAAAACCTTCTTGGAAAACTATATGACTTCTAGAGTGTTCCTAATAAAATCTAAACCATGTCTTAATAAATGTAGAATGTATATCAATATTTTTACACCAGCCAAATTTAAACTCTAAGTTAACCCACTATACATTAAACCATATCTTAACTTATATAAAAAGTATAGTTAGATTCATCACCACCAGATATAAATTATTGTCTATCCTTTTTTTAATGAGCCTAACTAGACTCCTTCCTTACATGAAATTCTTAATATAACCTATATAATTACCATATGATGATCCCTTCTTTATAGATGCATACAAAACATAGTCTTGGGTGACCAACATTTGATGCATTATGTTTTAATCATAAAGTGAATCATATGATGAGAATAGGATGACTATGGTGGTGATCGAGGGATGCCTTAGGTCGAGATATTATGTTTCCTTATGTATTGAAAATAAGAACCATTTTTGATGATCAAATGATCTCTCTATCTTTCATTTAGGTTCCAATCCTCATATTCCACCCTCCTCTATATTATTAGAATTGTATTCCTTGTGTGGTGAGAATAAGATACCACATGTGATGATAATAAGATGTATTTGGCGCTGAGAATAGGTTTCCTTATGGGATGAGCATAAGATTCCACCATGTGATGAGAATGGGATTCCTTCAGTGAAAATCTTATGTTTCCTAGTCTGAAAGACACATGATTCCCCAAGAGATGATCCAAGGATAACATATGTCATGTGAATAAGTTTCCTTGTGTGATGATCATGGTATGCCTTGGGTGACGAGCCTAATATTACTTATGTGATTATTATAGGATACCCTCATGGAAAATGAATAGAATGAAAAAAAGATGCCAAAGATAAACAAAAATTCTTATTAGACTCATCCTCTATAACTAAATGGGTTTACCATGTTAAGGAAGAATGTGAAGTAATTAATCATTTTCCACCTTGAGGAGGCTCAGGGAATGGGATTCACCAACATGTCTTGATCATATGATTGATAGATGGACTAGGTGAGGAACTTAAAATATGTAAATGTCAACATCCCACCATCTCATTCCAATCAATGTGTCGACACAACAACCCTGGTTGTGATTGGTTTCCAGCCTTATAATTGTGTGAATGTGGGAACTAGATCACGATTATACAAGTTATAGTCCAACACTGTTGTTAAGGTGGAAAGAATATAATAATTATAATAATGTAATACAATGATCAATCATTTATAAATTAAAACCAAAAAGTCTTAATATCATCTGTAACCCTCTCTATCTCTTAATAATTTTTTTTGTCATACTATGAAAAACATTACTACCTAAACTCCCATAGATTTATCATCCATGGATCATCCTCTCTTGGGTTAACTCATATAAAACAAAATAATATTTCTTAGTGTATTTTACAATACCAAACTATATGATGTCAGCATCCACTATCCATATCAATAAACATTAAACAAAACATTAAACCTATAACATTTTTCACAATTTAAACAAGTGAAAAAAATGTTTAATTCATGTTCTTCACTTAGGTATCTACCTAATAATCAATACAATCCGGATTAAGTATGTTCAGTAGACTACCGGGGTAATTGTTTCAAATCTTAGCAGACCTTTTATTCCAAAATGGTCTCTCTTTCCCATATCACATGTTAATATCAGACAATATTTTCAAAAAAAAAAAATTCATCAGTTCCAAATGCAAAGTATAATCCTAAAATAATGCAGATGATTTGATATCAGTTTATAATGTACTATCATTACTACATTCCCTCTTATTTTTAAGTTTCGATTGATCATATAAAACTTATTCAAAGCTTCCAATGACATCATAAAACTAGGTAACAATAATATTAGGTCTATAAAACTAAATTTTTTATAAAAAATAATAATAATGTCTTTCTTATACTATAGATGGTCGATCAACTTATATTGAATCATAGGATTAACAAAGATCCATGAATAGTATCTATAGGAAGCCTTCATCCATAGTATATCCATTGGTAAATTTGATTCACCCAAAACAATTTTGGGATAAAATTTTACTCCAATGTAATGCTAGTACCTCTTGAATAAAATATAAGAAGGATAAAAGATATTCAAGTTAATTGACTACGATAGAAAACAATATTGGATGAATCATTATTGTAAAGGATTTAGACTCTATATATATGGACCATGGATTCTCCCCATGTCATTAATACATTTACTCAATTTATTATAATGTATGATTAAATATAATGTAGTTACAAATGGTTTTCCATCCCTCATAAATGAATTTATCACTTAAATGAGTTCATGTTTCTCCCATAAATTTCGACATAGAGAATGTTATAATCAATGATTTCTAATTTGGATGATTATTTTTATGATAGATTTTAATTTTCACTTCCTTTAATCAATCATAAATTTCTATTGAAATATTAAAATGGGGTTTCTATCACCACACTACCATATAAAATAGATTAATTGTATATTAATGTTGGTTTAAGAAGTGTTAATACAATATCAACATATCATATCTGACAATATTTGCAAATACATATAATATTATTCCTATATTGTGGATTCCATACCCTACCACATCACTATACTATATGATGTGATATTAATCATAGTAAACCAAATGGATATTGTCTTTATGGAATATCTCCCACAATTTTATTCATAGTGAAGTGGAATGTGACCCCTAATGGTTACCTCAAATTGGCCACATGTTGGAAACTATCAATGAAGGTATATAATATAAATTATGGTATATATAACTCTCTTCAATTATAGGAAAATAATAAAATATAAAAATAAACATAAGTAACCACATATAAAATGAACTCAAAATTATAATAATGATAAAATAAATTTGTATATATTGTTACTACAAGAAAAAGAACAAAAAATAATTATAGAAAATACCAATGGAAAAACTATGTAAAGGGAGACTCAGACATTTCCCACCAATCAAAATGTCATGATCTTTAATTATTCATCCCAATTTCTAACACCATTTTAAAAACAATTAAATATATGATACATATGTAAGATTTGGTATCAAAGTACACTTTTTAGGTTATTTATATGAAGCTCTCTTGTAAATGTGGAATTATCATACTAAAATAGCAGTGAAAAAATAGAGAAATATGATCCTATAGTATAGGCTATCAAAAAATTATATAAATTTTACTGATACATTCTTCCCCACTAATCTAGCCAACCTCACATTCCAACATCATTTTTCCGGATTCTCACATCCCTTCACATAACATCATACCCCAAAAACATATCAAAAACACATACCATAGTCACATACCAAAACCTCATCCCTAAACCACATACATCATCCTCATACCACAACCTAGTGTAACACATATCATAATAACTACCACAATAACTTCTAAAAGGATAACAGGAAGAGGCTTAGTAGTCATTTATCTATTTACCTATACCACATATGTTGAAGGTTCACTCTATACCCAAAACCTTATATGGGAGTCAATTATACCATCTAACTCGATTGGTAGTTCATAATAAATAAGACAACATATAATGATATAATATATAATATAATCCAAACCTAGGATCCACATTACTCCACTATCACATCTATAATCTTCCCATCATCATGTCTACTGTAAAGACCTAGCTTTAAAAAATACATATTCTATTTATTTTAAAACTATATATCACATTATATTTCAAAATATATTTTATTTATACAGATTTTTAGAATTAGTATAAACTTTTATATAGTAAACCCATACATTACAAGTAGACACTTATACTCAATATCCATTTTTCCAAGAATAGAAACATTTTAAAATAAAACATGATTTCTTTTTATAACACATCATCAATAATTTTATCCGGAAATTTTCTTTATCCTTACTATTCTTAATACCTATGAAATAGATTTTAAATCTTTGGATGAGGATAAAATGACCATTAAGGGACATTGAGAAAGTAAATCATTAGTCTAGTAAGAATATAAAATCCCATTTTTTTTTTTCATAAAACTCATTAGAAAACATAAAAAAAGTTACATAGGTTCCTTGGGACATCCTTACTATACCACTCTTAAATTCACCCTTAAAAATTGAATAACTATATGGTTTACTTTCGACTTCAAAGTACCCAATACATTAGAGACCAATAATGGGTCTCACCCTTCATATAAGTTATATCCGGCTCACCCATTTTTCATGAGCTATAAAGGGATCAACCCTTCATATAAGTTATATCTGGCACACATGTGAGCTATGATGTGGTTCAACCCTTCTTATATAATTTCTAAGTACCAAATCAAGAATTTAACCCTTTAAAAATATTTTAAACCCATGATAAAAAACCTTTCATATATAAAATTACCATTTTCTTTTACAAACCAATTTTTAACCCCAAAACATCATTTTATTTGAAAAACCATTTTCAATAAAAAATTACCCAAAAAATAAAATAACTATCATCATTTAATAAAAAATGTAATCTTTCAAATTAAACTAGAAATTAAATAATATTCATAGTGGTGGAAAAGTCTTCCTCAACATGTATATTAAGAGTAGAACATTACTTTTATTGTTTTTAAAAAGGTTTCATATAAAAAAAATAAACATTTTCCCCTTTAAAACCTTTGAATGATATTTAAAAAAGAAATAAAATTTTATTTATAATAATTATATATCCATATAAACAAATATGTAATATAATATCAAGAATATTGACATAGATACATAGATTTGATAACTAAATCTTTAAACATTCAACGTGTCCCATACCACTTTGATCATTTAAATCGGAAGATCCATGAAATATTAAAATTTAAAAACCATTAAATAACATGATAATAAATTAATTAATTATATGTTAATTAAAAGTGGTTTTATATAAACCACATAAAATGTAGTGGGTGTTTAACATGAAACCATGCCTTAATGAAAGGTGATTGAGACGAAGTCCCTTACCGTGAGTTTGTCTTGTCACATACCTTCTTTATATTCTTGAATAATAAACACAGTTTAATTTACACTTTATTTACAACCTTTTATATTTTTATTATTTGATTTATATCACTTATTACCATGTTATAACAATTTCTTAATTATTTAAGTTCATATCGGGTGTTATGAGGATATTTGGTACATTGGTCCAAAACGACATCTATAAGTTGAATACGTTCAAAGTGGTAACTAGTCCACCATATACAAAATAATATTAATTCCATGATTATATTTTTTATAAATCATTAATTATTTTAAATCCATTCATTAAATATGGATATGAAAAATAAACTACGTTACAATCATGGGGACGGTAGGCTGTACATACGCATAAGTAATGTTTCCATTTTTTAATGATTATTATGGAAAAAAGGAAAGTAATATTATATATTTATTTAATAATAATAATATAATTAAAATAAAATTGATCATTTAAATATATGTATAAAAATCATCCATGTCATGTGGTTATGAAAATTGAATCACATCACTTCGTAGAGGTGATAGTTCACACATATGCACAAATGATGTTATCGTTTTTATGTTCATAGAAATCTAAGAACATATATGATATATTATTATTTAATAATGATATATATTTCACCAATATCATTTTTAAACATTAATTTCATCACTATAACCGTTCTTGAGGGACAGTAATGAAAAAAATATATATTATTTCATGAGGTGGTAGTCCACCGTACCCAAGAATGATGATTTATTCTCCCATTTTATAGAAGTGGAGATGGATTTTGGTGATGATATAAACATAATAAAATATAAATATATAGGGAATAATATAGTTATTATTTAAACCTTGATGAATAATATTTTATGGAAGTGGAAGAATAAACTAAATAGAAATACTTGACTAAAACAATACATCTTCTTCAGACAATCCCCTTTTCTTGACACATTAATAAAACTATGGTTAGTGTTATGCCTAAAATAAGATATCTATAATGTAGAGAGTGATTATACGAATTTAGTTTTGAAGATATTGGCTAAACTAAATATGTTTTGATGTTTTTGGAATAGAAAATAATATATTCCCTTTTATAACAGAGGAGAGGGGAACACTTAGAAATCTTCAAAATACTAAATTTATATAAATTAATTTTATAATAAAAATTTCCCAAAACTAATAAATTTATTATATAAGATGATTTTGGGTCCAAATAAATTCATCAAATGAAAATTATAAAGTATTTTATTATTTTTTAAATCCTTATCTTTTTGTTTTAACCCTTATTTAACATTTTTAATTCTTAATGTGATATCATGTAATTTATAAATTAGGGTTAATATAATTTCTAAAAACTTCCAAATGACCAATAAATTAGTAATTAATGAAAATTAAATATGTATCCCAACAATTTGGATGACATTTATATTTTTATGAATTTTATATCATTTAATAAAACATTATTTATTTTAAAATATCATTAATACCAATTTTGACACTATTCATTACGTAATTATTTAAAAATATTATATAAATGTTATATATTAAAAATAAATTTTTAATGAATCAGTAACATGTCAAAGAATCCAAAAAAATATAAGACCTTAAATATCTCAAATTATATTTACTTTAATATTATTAATATCATTTATTTGATATTTTCTTTAATTGAACAATTACGACATCATAATTTGGTAAGCCTTTAAGGTAATTATTTACTTCCTAAAAATTAAAAATAAATTTCCATTATTAATATAAAAACTTTAGATTTAAACTTACTATTTATAGTCAAAGATATACCCTATATAACCCCATAATAAAAATGGGGTTGTTATGAAAAACATGAGTATGACATCTTGGAATTTTCTTTAAATAAAATATTATAAATGTCATACTCTCATCCAAGTGGCTTATAAAGGTTATGATTTCAAAGAAAGTATTATTTTGGTAAAAAATTTAAATAATAATATTATAAATTTTTTTTTAATAATATAATGATTATGATATTATTTTAAACCTTAATTAACTGATTTTACTATAACCGTGTTAATAAAAAAATTTATGAATTTATTAAAAATTTTCAAAAACAATAAGAAAAAATTTAAGAAATTTTGTCCTTATAATTCCAAATATGGTATCAATTTTTCTATATTAAAAACATATATTTTTTATAAATTAATTAAAAATTAATCTCATTGACAGATCGAAAAAACGGGTTTATAAAGTAAAAACGTCCAAATGATTGAAATTTTCTTATATCCCAATTCATTGTAAAATTGATTAAATTGAACTGAATTAGATTTAATTATATAATATTTACCTAATTATACATTAAAACAATAAAAATATAATTTAACACTATAAATTATTTATACAAAAGGCTGTTTTCAATTAAAATGCAGTATTTTTTAACTATTCATCAAAATATGAATCTTATTAAAAAGCTACCAATAATTCTTACAAAGTAAATATTTATTTTATGATTTAAAATAGTAAGTTTATTGTTAAAAATATAATTTATCAATTTTCCAAAAAATGGATTTAAAACAAGTGTGCCATTAAAAGGCGACAAAACTACCTTTTTAGAAAAATACTTCTTTTATGCATAATATAGGATTTATTCATAATCATGTCTTGAAAACACATAATATTAGTTTTTAGAAATATAATTAATATATTATATATAAATTTAATTAATAAAATAATTTTTTTTATTTGTTTATTTATTTTTATAAAATTTACTTCTGCACATTTAAACAGTTTTTCATAAAAACACTTCCTTTTATTTTAAAAAGGGTTTTATTTTCATTTATAATTAATTAGTCACCAAATAATTAATTATATATAAATTTTTAAATAATATTTTAATAATTAAAAAAATACTATTCATTCATACCATTCTAATAGCTAGATTATAGTGGTAAAATTTAAATAATAATATTTACTTGATCCCTTAAACTCGATATGTCATATCATGTATGCAATCAATAATAATATTTTTTTTAAAAACTCAGGATGCTTCATGACCCCCTGGAAATATCTTCCTCCTAATTTTTAATTTGGTCATAGTAACTATGGTTTGACTTTTCAAAATACTTTTATTGAAACTGGAATCGAAAAAAGATTAATAAGACATCCACTTTAAATGAAATAAAGGGACGTCTGGTGGTCACATGAGATAACACATACTAGGGTCCCATGTAGTAAAAAAAGGAAATGGAAGAGAAAAATAAATATCAAGTTCTGATGGAGAGTGATATAGAATATGATCTACAGAAATTTAACAATCACAAAACAATAAATTTGTGATGGGTTAAATGGTTATTGATTTCTCAGTAAGAAATATAAACAAAAAACATTTTTTTCCTAAGGTCCATTTCATAGAGTTGAGGAATTATTTTACAAAATAGACTAAGAACATAAGGAAATATACTTAATGAACATGTATAGTTTCATCCATTAATCAATTTACACTAAAAAACATCCTTTATCCAAATAATGAGTTTTTAAGATGATTTTTTCATGCCCAAAGCACTATAATAAACTCATAGAAAATCACATAATCCTAAAAAGAATAAATATCTATTTATCATTTCTTGAATAATTACCCAAACCCAAAATGGTTAGGATAATAAAAAATTTATCCAAAAATAAGAAACCATTTTGTGATGAAAAACTAATTTTAATCTCCAAAATTAAACTGTAATACCCAAAGTATAATATAGAGTATTTAACAAATAAAAATCCTAAATAATTTCTCAAAAAATATTCTAACTAAGATTAAAACCCAAAATTCATAAGGATTTGATCACCTAGTCTTACAAGAATTTTTTTAACATTTATCTCATAATAACATCAATCACTCTTAATGTCTTATTGTTAATCTCATACCTTTCATTTTTTACCGCAAAATGTAATAATCCATAATAACCTAAAAAAATAATGTCTCAAAAAATACAGTTAGTCACCTTAAAATTTCATAACTTAAAGCCTAAAAAGGTTTCTATAAGACATTGAACTTATGATAAACCTTAAAATTATAAACCAATGATTATATCAATAATACTTAAGAAAACATCCTAATCTACAATACTATATAAAACATGGCTCTAATACAAACTATAAGGACCCGATCTCAAACATTTCTTATTCAAGTTATTTTGAAACTATAAAACACATTATTTTCCCAAATATATTTTTGGTATATAGTATAATATAATTATAAACAACTCTTACATATTAAACCCAAACATTATAAGTGGAAACATATACTCATTATACATTCTTTCCACCCAAGGGAAATATTTTAAAATAAAACATGGTTTCTTTTTAAGAAACATCATCAATACATTTATCATGACATATTATTCATCTCTATAAATATTAATAACTCTGAAAAACATTTTAAAAATTGGGATAATCCTAGAAATCATAGTAAAGGACATAAGGAAAGTAAATTCTTAGTCCATTTAAAACATGAAATCCCATTGAAAACCTTATTGAAACCCACTAAAACCTATTTATTAAAACTAGTTAGAAAATATAAAAAATCACATAGGTTATATTGGACATCATTACCATATCAATCTTATATTCACCTTAAAAAATGGTAAAACAAAATTATATACTTACATATATAAATTACATAATTCATTGGAGAATAATAATGGGGCTCACCCTTCATATAAGCTATATCGGGATCACCAATTTCACATGAGCTATTCAAGATCACCCATGATCTATAATGGGGATCCACCCTATATATATAATTTTCAAAGACAAAATCATGAATATGACCCTTGAAAACTCATTTAAACCCATGAGAAAAACACTTTCACATATCAAAAATACCATTTTATATTTCAAACACATTTTTAAAACCAAAAATACCTTTTCTTTAATAAAATAATTTCAATAAAAAAATTCAAAAAATAATCCTTACCATTTAATAAGAATTTTAATCTTACAAAGTAATCTAGAAATTAAATAATATTCATGGTGGAGGAAAATTCGATGTCATCACATACATTAATAATAGAACATTCTTTTTTTTTCATTTTTCAAAACGTTTAGTATAAAAACACATAAAAATTCATTTTGAAAACATTTGAATGAAATTAAAAATATAAATATTATTTTACTTCTAATATTTTTATATCTACATAAATAAATATGTAAAATTAAATTAATAATATTGACAGGGAGAAAAGGATATGATAATTAAATCTTTAAGCATTCAAAGTGTCCCATACCACGTTGAAAATTTAAATCATAAGCTCCATGAAACATAAAATTTAAGAAAAAATTAAATAACATGATAATAAAAAAATTATTCATATTATATGTAAAAGGGGTTTTATATACTCCCCATAAAATATGGTGGATTTATAACATCAAACAATGCCTCAATGAACATAGATTGAGATGAAATGCCCTACCGTGAGTCTGATTTGTCACATTAATTCTTTATATTTATGAATAATAAAAATATGTGAATTAATAATTGATTTAGATTCTTATTTATTTTTTATTTTTTATTTTTTACCACTTATTACCTTCTTAAAACAAGTACTTGTTTATTTAAGATCATGTCAGATGTTTTGACGACATTCGGCACACGAGTCCAACATGACATCAGTAATTCAAATAGGGTCAAAGTGGTCACTATCCCACCATCTCTAGAATAATATTAATGGAATTATTATCATTTTTATAAATCATATATACTTTTAAATCCATTCATTAAATATTTTTATAAAAAATTAACTACGTTACAATCAAGGAGATAGTTGGTCGTACACACTCAAGAGTAACATTTCCATTTTTCATGTATCATTATAAGAAGAAGGTAAGTAATATTATATATATTAATAAATGATCATAATATCATTAAAATAAAATTATTAATTTATATATACTTACATATATCATCTATATTATGTAGTGATGAATAGAAAATCCCATCACCTCATGGAGGTAGTAGATCACATGTACGAACGAATGACATTACCATTTTTTAAGTTAATTGAAAGGTAAGAAGGTAAATTATATATTATTATTTATCAATGATAAAAAATTTGATTAATTAAATACATAAAAATTAATCCATCATTATAAATCTTCTTTAGATATGGTGATGGAAAATTAATTATATCCGTTCGCGAGGTGGTAGTACACCGTGCGCAGGAATGATTAATTATTTTCCCATTTTATGGAAGTGGATATAGATTTTGATGATGATATTATAATAATAAAATCTAATTATATTTAGGATACTAGATTTTTTATTTCATTATGGTGGTAAAATATTTTATGTAAGTGGGAGAAGAAATAAAATAGAAATACTTGATTAAAATAGTACCTCTACTTCAGATGATCTCATTTTCATAACACCTTATGACCACTGAGGGTGGTGTTATGAATACACTAATAGCTCTATAATGTGGTTAGGGATTAAAGGAATGTATTTTTTTAGTGATTTTCAGAAGAAAATAGGTTTTTGTGTGTCTGGAATATAGAATAAGAGGATCTCTTTTATAATATAAGGGAGGAGCACACTTTGAAATCTTCAAAATATTAAATTAATATAATTTTATTTTATAGTTTAAATGGTTCCAAAATTATTAATTTAGAATATAATACAGTTTTGGATTTAAATAACTTCATAAAATAAAAAAATATAGAAGTTTTCATTAATTTATAAATCCATATCTATTTGTTTTAACCTTTATTTATCCTTTTAACTTTTTTCTCTGATATCTTGTAATTTACACTTTTAGGGTTAATATAATTACTATAAAATGAAAAAAGACCAATAAATAAGTAATTTATGAAATATTAAAACTTTTATAAATATATTTGACTAATTTTATATTTTTATTAATTTTATAGCTTTTAATAAAATATTTTTTTTCTAAAATATCATTATTGTCAATTTTGAAACTATTTATTACGTAAATTTTTCAAAATATCATAAAAAATGATATCATCAAAAAATAATCTTGTAATGCATCACTAAAATATAAAAGGAATATAAAAAATACTTGTATGAAATTAATTACTTGAAAATATAAATACTTTAATACTTTTAATATCATCTTTTTTATTTTTCATTTAATAAAACAATTACTAAATTATCATTGTGTAAGCGTTCAAGTTAATTATTTGTTTCCTAAAAATTAAAAATAAATTACCATGATGAAGATAAACATTTTATATTTAAAATTATTATTTATAGTCAAAAATATCCTCTATATAACCCAATATTAGTCATGTGATAGTTATGAAAAACACGAGAATGAAATATTTGACTTTTCTTTAAATAAAATATAATAATTGTTGCACTCTAATCCAAGTGGCTCATAAAGGTTTATAATTTATGCTCAATGATGTTTTTTTCAAAAAATTATAAATTGAAATTATTCAAAGAGTTAGGGTAATTTTAAAATATTTATAATATTATTTTTATCCTTAATTATTTGATTTTCCTTTATCCACGTTAATACAAAATCACAAAAGTTACTATTCATAATGTCAAAACATAACAGGTAATTATTTACTTATTTTTTTACTTATGATTCCTAATATGGTATCTATTTTTCCAAATAAAAAATTTATAATTTTCCTAAATTAATTTAAAAATAATCCCATTGATGGATAGAAAAAATGAGTTTTTAAAATAAAAATGTCTAAAAGATTGAAATTTTTTTATTACAAAATTAAATGTGAAATTGATTTGAATGACATGAATTAGGTTAAATGATATAAAATTTACATAATTATATTTGAAAACCTATAAAAAAAATATAAATCAACGTCATAAATTACAAATATAGAAAATATATTTTCAATTAAAATTTAGTATTTTTTCACTATTTATAAATACATGAAACATATCATAAAAACAAAAAACATTCATCGAATGTAAATTTTTATATTAATATTTAAAATAATAAGTTAATTTATTTCAAATATACTTAATAAAATTGTGAAAAACATTATTTAAAACATGGGCGCCATCGAAAGGCGTCAAAAATTCATTTTTTGAAAAATAGTTCTTTTATGAGTAAAATTGGATTTGTTCTTATATCATGTCTAAAAAAACCCATAATATGAATGTTAAAAATATTATTGAATATATTATATATAACTTTAATTCATAAAATCTAAAATGAGTTATTTTATTATTTATTGGTATAAAAAAACTTGTGCACATTTAAATAGTTTTTCAAAAAAAAAAACATTTCCTTTGGTTTAAAAATGTTTTATTTTCAATAATCGCTTATTTTTCTATTTATAACACACATTCATCCTAATTCCATTTTTAAATTCATTTATTAATTCATTTTGTATATATAACTTGGGAACAACTAAACTTCTAATTATAATAACATCCAAATCACGACTCAAACACCCCATTGATATCTACTACATAGAAACCTCTATATTACACTACCACATGAACCATGTAACTACAACATATCATATTAACATATTACAAAATAATAATAAAAATAAAAAAATCACTTATAACACATAAGACTCACCTTCCACCTTATGTTTACTTTATTTTTATATAATTAGGATAATATAAATAATATTAATAAAGAAAAACAAAGCCTGATAAATATATACTGATAAAAATAAATGAAAAAATGATTTTTTGAATCACATTCATCAAATAAAATGTTCAAGAACAAAAATGACAAATTATATGAATACCAAAGCTCAAACTCCTATGTTATTAAAAAGATACTCTAATATATCTTGAAACCATCATTTTTACATCAATACTCAATGATAATGTTATATAAACTATTTTTTATATGACCTTGAGAATGAATAAAAGGAAAATATTAAAGAAAAATGATACAGTACATTATATTTCAATATAATATAAAACACTATCCCATCACCTTAAAGAAAATTGTAATTCCACTATCCTTAGGTGTATCCATCAGACACCAATGGTCACTAATAATGCCCAAGGTTTAACAATATCATTGGTGGTTGGTTGAACCTTTAATATGAAATAACTAACAGTGGAATAACTCCATGAAATTGTAAAAAAATAATGAATAGTAAAAAATAAAACCAAAATATAATACTGTAACATCCGAATAATTTAGTCATATTCTACTTTTAATGAAAAAAATAAAAAAATAAACTATTTTATAATTGATAAAACAAACTAAGATTTTTCTTTATGTTGTACTTTATAAAAAAATTATTTTCTACAACAAAAATATGTTTTCATTATAAATTAGGATAAAATTTGAAAATTTGAAAATTTTAAATTTATTTTCAAAAAAATAGTATTTTAATTTAAGAATATTTTAATTAAAATATTCTTATTCCTTAAAGAAATAAACATACTTAAATAAATATAAAAATTATTTTTAAATTCATAAGTTATATATATATATTTATTGATAAAACCTTATTAAAATATTTAATTTGTTCATTTGTGGTCAGATGTACTTAATTTTATTATTTAAAAAATAAAGTGTATAAAAAAATAGGTGTTTATTAATGAAAAATTATTTTATTATAAAAATTATATTTTTTTAAACATTATTTTCAATTAAAAAATAATAAGATTAATTTAAATGAAAATTTTATGATATTTAAAAATAATAATTACTCTATAATAATAATAATTATTAAATCATTCTGATGACATGATAATAAAAATGTATGAGTACCTTAATGTTAATTAAAAAAAGATACTAGAAGGTGGAAATGAATATTTAAAAAATAATAACATTGTATTATAAAGTTTGTATTTTACATAAATTTTATACATTTTATGTCTTTAAAAAATTTCTGAACCCATTACCAACTAAGGGACCCCTCAACCACTTGTGTAGAAGCAGATGGTCAACCCCATGGGGGATTTCTACCCAGGACTACCATGGGATAAAGGGTTAGTTTTTTGGAATGAATTGTTCTAATGGATCACACACATTATATAGGGTTTGTGAACAATGTGATCATGGGGTGAACTACATGGTTCGTGATAGTGCGGCACGATTGGTGGGGGTGCGAGTGCAGTGTTTTGAGTATCGACCTCGATGTATGCTCGAGTGGATCTCATCACAAGGAGTAATATATTGAAGAACCCAAAACCTGGAAAGTTTGATGCGTGATCACTTAACATTTGTATGGTTCAACAATGTTTAGAATGACCCATTATATCATGGTATTTCTATTAACCGCATCTGTAACAACCTAGTTATTTATAGAACAATTTGTTTTTATATTTATTAGTATATTTGATTTAAATAGTAATTGTTAAAATAAATAATTTGTTGCATTATTATTAACTGAAAATTATTAATTTTTTAATTATATGTTTTTTATTTGAAAAAAATATTCTCATTATTGAATTCATAATTTTGAAATTATCTTGGTATTAAGTTTTGAGAATTTTCTGAAAAAGTTTAATTCTGGAGGAATGGTAAAAAATAGTTTTTTAATACCTAATTTTTTTGACATCATGAAGACATAATTGTGTTATAAAATTTATTAATTTTTTTAAAATTTATAAAATTATATTATAATATTAATATTGTATAGAAATAAAATTTAACATGAAAATTATATTCTATTCATAATAAATATAAAAATTGTTGTCATTTTCGATGCAGTGCCTACACAACAATGGAATTGTCAAATTTGGTTCTTTTATGTAAATATTGAGTACTAAAAATTATTTTTAAGACACATTTATTAATTATTATGAATTATTGATGTTTTTGGATGTTAATTTTAAATTTTATAGTTATACAACATTAATTATACCCAAATGTGCATGCAATGCCTGCGTAGGGGAAGAAAAGACAAAATAAAAAATTTATGATGTTTTATTGATATGTATTTTAGTTAATATAAATAATTAATTAATCAATAATTTTATTTTAAACATATTTAACATTTTTTCCAAGGTAATTGATTTTTAATTTTTTTATTTGATATAATTAACATTAATTTATGTGCAATGTTGATGTAGTGCTTTTATAAGGATAAAAAAAGAAAAAAACAATTTATTTAAATTATTAGAATTTTAAAATTAATTATGGATAAAACATTTTATATAAGAAATTTTAGACAATTATCTTAATTTTATTTGGATTTTGGAAATTTGGGACCCACTTGGATAACATTAGTCTCATTATATTATTTTATTAAAAAGAAAGAAAACATTTTAACACTATAATATTCAATAAGTATAATAAATTTATATATGTATTTCCCAAAGTTTTTTTGAATAAGAATAATATTTAGAAATATAATAAAATTATATTTTTTTATAGAATTTTAGTTTTATTTTTTATGTAATAAATAATTATCTAAATGTCTTGAACAATTATGGTGCCATAAATATTTAATTAATTAATATATCAAATTAATAATATGAAAAATAGTAAAATAAATATATTTTTATATTTTTAGGTCAATTAAAAATTTCTATAGATAATCATAATATGTATAAGATATTTTAATAAATAAATTCTAATTGTAATTTTTTTGATATGTTTAAAGTCATGATTGTGAATAGTTTTTAATTTGATAAATTTATTTTTCCATAAAAACAATATTTTATTAATTTTTTTAAAAATAAAAAACAATTATGTACAAGAAAAAACGTGATAATATTCATAATAACATGGGATATACTAAGATTTTTAGGCCTTTTGTAAATCTTAAACACTTTAATAAATTTATTGTATTTTAATAATTTGAGTAATTCATATGTTACCCCTCATATTAATTATAAAACAAGACTCCCTCCTTCACAAATATT
The DNA here is from genome assembly GCA_963277665.1 of Viscum album. NCBI lineage: Eukaryota > Viridiplantae > Streptophyta > Magnoliopsida > Santalales > Viscaceae > Viscum > Viscum album. The sequence goes on along the minus strand of OY728155.1, from coordinate 135,927,561 downwards.
CATCACCATAATTATTATTTATCAGATATCCACTTCCAAATTTCCTCCCCCTCATCCCTTTCCACATTCTTGAGCTTCCGTTCTCACGAAAAGACCACTTCTAAGAGCCATAAGTAGGTTCTCAAGGAGGAATTTTCATGAAGAAATATTCAATTTTCTTATCTTTTAAATTCTTTTTCATTTCTACCTTATCCATACCTCTTATTCAATGTTTAATGACAAATATATTATCAATTATATACTAGATAATTGTTTTTTATTTTATATGTATAATAAAATCTCTCATCTACACCTTTTATTATTAAATAAAAAAATCATCATCTATGGTGTGTTAATTCTCCGCCTTCGTGGATGATGATTTTGTGTTTCCATTTTACCGAAATCATGGAAATTTTAAATTCAAATATAATTATTTAAAATGACCTAAATATATGTATTTTATAACTTTTGGAGTATTATTTATTTTTATAAGATATCCCATAATAAACAGACCATGGAAACCGTGAAAAGTACGCACTTCAAACAATAGAAATAACAAAAGATTGTAAATAAAACGGTATAAAATGTTATAAATAGATCATTTAAGTTATTGTAAACATTATTTTAGTTCTATAATAAATTAATAACACTCTTAAAACTATTATACATGATGGTTAAATACTTTCTAAGGAAGTTAAAACTGAAGTAAGAGAATCTTTAACTAAAACATTATTTTATATCTTATAAAGATTGATTCTTATAAATATTTCTATTTTATGTCTATGTATTCAAAATGGTTTTTATGAATGTACGTATATAGTTATTAATGTTTTAATTTCACTTATGTGTTTTTAAAATGGATCATTTTCATTTTTTATGTACGAGACATTCTTTTCAAATTCTTTTAAATGTCTCTTTTGTGAAAATTCAAAAAGACAATTTTTTTATATATATGGTATGAGCAATTTCTACCACTTTCATGAAACCTTATAACTTATATGATTCCTTTATATGTTTTAATAGTTAGTTTTTAATAATTTTTTTCATTATTATGTGCGCAGTTTTTATTTTTTTAAAGTGAATTTTATGAAAAAGGGTATTTAGATATGTGAATGTGTTTTTCTCTTGAGTTTAAATGAGTTATCAAGATTTTTATTCATGATATATTACTTAGACCATGTTTGTGCTAGGTTGATCCCATTTTAGATCAATATTTGATGGTTTGAGCTCCATTATAACTCAATATATGATGGGTTGAGGACCATTATAGCTAACGATATATTGGGTTGATCTCATTATAGCTCAAGATATGACGTGTGAGCCCCACTATAGATCTACAATGCATTGGGAACTCTAGATATATAAGTTAAACTATATTTTATTCCATGTGTAAGGGTAAATATTAGAGTAATATGGTTAATATGACCTCATGAAACTACATAATCTTTATATAATTTCTTATGAGTTTTCAAGAAAAGGGTTTTTAATGGATTTTCATGTTTTCACTAGACTAACGGTTTTTATTTCTTTATATCTTTTACTGATATTTTTTCCCATCTCATGTTTCTAAATGTTTTTCAAAGGTTATAAGGATATGTAAGATAAAGTAAGAAGTCAAGTTAAATGTTATGATTATTTTTCAAAGAAATCATGCATTATTTTAAAAGATTTTATATTTTAAAAAACATGGATATTGTTTTGTTATTTTCCTATTTATATGAATGTGGGTTTTTTTGAATTTATTATATCTCAATTATCTAAATATCTAAACCTAAAAAGTTTCTTTGTGTCAAATAAAGTAATTTTTTTACCAAAACTAAATATTATGTAATGTTTTAAGGATGTGTCCTTATAGTTGGTATAAAAGGTAGTTTAGATAACGTTAGGATTTAGTATAATATTAATAGAATACCATAGATGATTTTTAATTATTATTAATTTAAAATGGTATATAATTTTAGGATTAACCTGTTTCTTTGTCTACGATATGTCTGTTCAAAATAGTTTTTTGTATAATAAATTAGGAATCTGAAGTAGGAAGGCATCGAGAGGCTGATATATTTCTGAATCTATAGACTAGAATAGTATAAATTGGGACCAAGCAGTTTGTGATTATAATGGCTTAGTTAAATTAGGTGAAAAATGTTAGTGGTGTTCATGCTAGAGAGGAACCCTGTCTACTATGGATAAAAATATCTTTTGTGGAGCATTTTATATGGAAACATCTTCTAGATTTCAGTGGGACCTTAGATCTAGTTTTAGCTGAATGATGGATCAATGATCTAGAAAATATATTAGATGTCATGGGATGTTCAAAAAATCAAAAGGTAACCCTTACTGTTTATCATTTTGAAGTTGAAGTTTATTAATGGTGGTCTCTAGTTAATAATATGAGAAAAAATATGATAATTATAGTATGGAATGGGATAATTTTAAGAGTATTTTTCTAGAAAAATATTTTTTTAAACTATTAGACTTAGATTAGAGAAATAATTATTGGAACTAAGGCATAATGATGATGAATCTATGGTTACATATGAAACCAATTAAAAGAGAGTATCCAGGTATATACTGGATTTTACATAGGACTTTGATATTAAAATTAATAGATTTTACTCTGGTTTGAAACCACTTTTATGAAAATCTTTTGCTTCATGAGAGTTTATATTTTTTGAGAAACTTGTTCATTGTGCTGAAAAAGTTGTGATGAAGTTTGATTACATGTATGAGCCTCATGATGATAATAATAAAAAGCGGTTAGGTAAAAAATCTTTGGAGAAGAATTCATAAAATAATTATGGATGTAAGACAATAAATTTCCCTTCTTCTGAAAAGTGTGGTAAAAAGTATCCTAAAGAATATATTTTAAATTCTAGGAGATGGTTTTGATGTGGAATGTTTGGACACATTTCCCATGATTTAAAGGAAAATTATAATAAAAGTAAAGAGAATTTATTGAAAATATGCTTTAATTGTAATGTGTCAGGTTATTTGCTAATGTTCTTCCAAGGCTAGTCACCCAGAAAGAAAATCAACAAGATTAGAAGAATAAGGGTGTGAAAAAAATCCATTGCCTACACTTTAGTTGGTGTTGAGCCATAAAACGATGACGCATTCGGTACATTGCTTGTTTTTACAAATTTTACCAACATGTTGTTTTATTTGGGGTTTACACATTGCTCCATTTCTGAGAATTTTTCTACTAAATAAGAAATTACACCTCAATAAATAAATCCATAACTCATGGTAAAAACACATATAAGAAATATTAATGCAAAAGGAAATAATAAGAATATACCTATCTATGTTTATGGAAATATTTTACTTGAAAACCTTGTTATATTGCCTCCTGTAGATTTTTATATCATTCTGGGAATGGACTATATTTTTTTATCACGCTAAGATAGATTATCGAGAAAAATAATTTTTTTTCGGAAAGAGTTTCTGTTTTTTACAAGAATGAATTAATACCATAGATAACATATCAGTATTATAAGAAACTATTAAAATATTGAAATGAATGTTATCTTGCACACATTTTTGAAAACAAGTGAACCATTCAGATTAATGATGTGTCCGTGTTAAATGAGTATCTTTATGTATTTTCAGATGACGTTTTTTTGTATTATTCCTGATCAAGAGGTTGACCTTAATATTAACTTAGTTACTAATGCTAAGACAATTTCTAAACCACCTTATTGAATTTATCAAATAAAAATTCTATAAATGTAAAATCATTTTCTGGAATTATTAGATAAAGGTTTCATCTAACCTAGAACTTCACCATGTGGTTCTCCTATCTTGTTTTTTAAAAATAAAGATGTTTCAATGAGTCTTTTCACTGATTATAAATCCCTAAATAACATAACTATTAAGAAAAATTACCCTTTTCCTCATATTGATGATTTGTTTGATCAGCTCCTAGGAGCATAGTATTTTTCAATGCATGACCAGAGGTTGGGTACCATCAGTTGAAAGCAAAGGAAGAAGAAATTATGAAGACTGTGTTTTGTACTATATATGGAAATTAGGAATTTGTGGTTAAGATGTTTGGGTTACCAAAAGCACATTTAGTATTCATTGATCTTATTAAAATAATATTTCATTAGTTCTTGGATAATTTTGTTGTTGTGTTTATTGATAAAATTATGGTATATTGTAAAAATAAATTAGAGCTTGAAAAACATCTAAGGGTTGTTTCTAAAATTTTATAACAAAATAAATTGTATGGAAATTTTTTAATGTGTGAATTTTGGTCGCAAAAAATTTCTTTCATTGGTTACATTGTTTCTAAAGAGTACATTACTGTTGATACTACTAAATTAAAAGATGTTAAAAAATATCCAAGAACCAAAATTATAATTGAGATTTATTGTCTCTTTGGTTTGGAAGGCTATTACTAGATGTTTGTTGAAAACCTTTCAGGGTCATCTAGACCACTAACTAAGTTAACTCGAAAAGGTGTTAAGTTCATATAGACCAAAGAATGTGTTGATTGTTTTCAGGAATTGAAATAAATATTTGTGAAAGATTTAATTCTGACCCTACATTCCAAAATTAGTGAATTTTTCATCTATAATGATGCTTCATTGAAAAATATTGGTTGTGTCCTTATGAAGAATGAGAAGGTAATTTCTTATGTTTCACATTAGTTGAATCTACATGAGTTAAATTACCCTACACATGATTTGGAATTAACTACTGTTGTTTTTGAATTAATAATTCAAAGGAATCATTTTTATGGAGTAAAATGTGAAATATATACTAACTTTAAAAGTATTAAGTATTTATTCACTCAAAAGGAATTAAAAATGAGATAGAGAAGATAGATGTAATTAATCAAGGATTTTGATTGCATGATTCATTAACATCTGGGAGAAGCAAATAGAGTGGCTGATCTATTGAGTCAGAAATGTAATGATACATTAACCATGATATGTTTAGAATATAACCCTTTGGTTAATGACTTGATTATTATTTGTTTGGAAGTTATTATTATAGGAAATTACTCTATTTTATTTTATGTGTCGGTGCATTCGACTATGTCAGACCGAATAAGCCATGCTCGGAAGGAAGGCCATGAGTTGCATAAAAAGGTATAATTGGTTCAAAATGGTAATGTGGATTAATTTAAAATTGATTATTATTGTGTTTTGAGGTTTGATAAGATATTATATGTTGTTTTTGATTCTCAACTGAAGAAACAATTTTTATCTGAAGCTCACAGTTCTATGCTTTCAGTTCATCTTGGTAGCACAAAGATATAAAAATACCTTTGAGAGTATTAGTGGTGGGATGGAATGAAATGAGTTATTACAGATTTTACCATGAAATGTTTCACATGTCATTAGGTTAAGAAAGATCAGTAGTTTCCGAAGGGGATGATCCAGAATTTTCCAATTCCATAGGTGGAAATGAGAAAATATATCCATGGATTTAAAGGTGGGACTACCAAATACATCTTGAGGAAATAATGAAATTTGATTTATTGTTGATCATTTGAATAAATCTACTCATTTACTTCATATTCAATACAATCTTTATGTATATTATCTTTTTTGACTATACCTCGAATAAATTTTCATGTTTCATGGAGTTCCTCTATCCATTATATCAAATCATGATCCAAGGTTCAATTTAACTTTTGAGAATGCCTTCATATGTTGTTGGTAACAGAATTAAATTTTAGTAAATCATTTAATCCTCAACCTAATTGGAGGTCAGAATAAAAAATTCATACATTAGGGGAAATTCTATGAGGTTTTTCAATAGATTACTAGTAAAGTTGGGATTAACATCTTTCTTTAGTAGAGTATTCTTATAATAATAGTTTTCAATCAATTATACAGATGAAACCTTTTGAAGATTTATATGGAAAGTGATGTGAAACTCTAGAATTTTGTGATGAAGTCATGAAAATGAATTTGATGGGACTAGAATTAGTATAGGAAATGGAATAAATATTTCAGTTGATTCATTGATATATGAGGACAACTTAGAGAGGGTAGAAAATTTATGTAGATAATAGGCGGATACACCTTTCATTTGAGGTAGGTTATATTTCTTTACTTAAAATACCTCTATGGAAAAGTATTATGTGTTTTGGTAAGAAAGGAAAGTTAATTACATGGTTTGTGGAACTAATGAAATTATAGAAAATTTTGGACCTATCACCTACCAAGTAGCTTTTTCTTCAAGTTTATCTCAAGTACACAATATTTTTCATGTTTCAATGTTAAGAAAGTATGTGGTAGATCCATATTATGTTTTGATCCCATAAATATTTCGAATGGAAGAGAACCTTTCTTATAAAGATAAGCCAGTTCATATTCTTGATCGTAGAGAGCTTTTTTTGAGAAAAAAGGTAATTTACCAAGTTAAGGATTTGTAGAGAAACCACATTGTAGAAGAAGAAACATGGGAATATTAAATTGTCATGAGGAAAAGTATCCCAAATTATTTAATAAGTTAAAAAAATTCAAAGGAAGACATTTCAAGGGGGGATGTAACAACCGAGATATTTATAGAATAATATGTTTTTATATTTATTAGTATTTTTTATTTAAATAGTAACTCTTAAAATAAATAATTTATTATATAAATATTTATTTTAAAGAATGAAATTTTCAAATATAGATTTTTTATTTGAAAAAAGTAATTTCATTATTGAATTAAAAATGTTTAAATTATCTTGGAATAAATTTTTTAAAATTTTCTAAAAAAGAATAATTTTTTGTGAAGAGTAAAAAATTCATTTTTTAAACATGGTATTTTTTGTGACATTAAGAAGACATAATTGGGATATATAATTTATTGAATAATTAAATAATGATATTATAAGAGGAATATTGTACGTAAATAACTTAATACATTAAAATTATATTCTATTAATGATAAGTATACAAATTATTTTCATTGTCAATGCAGTTCCTGCACATCACTGGAAATGTCAAATTTGGTTATTTTTAAATTATAATTGAGTGCAAAAAATTATTTTAAAAACTCAATTTTTAATTATTATCTATTATTTATGTTTTGGGTAGTTAATTTCTAATTTTATAGTCATATAACATTAATCTAACCCAAATGACTGTGTAATTCTTGTGCCGGGCATGACAAGACAAAATAAAAAATTTAAAATGTTATCTTGATATTTATTTTAGTGAATATAAATAATTAATGAATCAAGACTTATATTTTTCAAAACATTATCTTTTTTCTTGAGAAATTAATTAATTTTCTTTTTTTATAAATTAAATAATTAACATTAATTCATATGCAATGCTAATGTAGTGATTGTACAGGCATAAGAAAAATAAATAAAATGTTGATATTATAATTATAAGAATTCTAAATAAACCAAGTTGTGGTAAATTGTTTTATATAAGTATGTATTGACCATTAACATAATTTGATTCATATTTGGGACATTTTGGACCCATTCTCCCCATTATATTATTTTATTTAAAATAATTACAACTTGTTCACACTATAATGTTCAATAAGTGTAATATTTTAATATGAGGATTTCTAGAAGTGTTTTTAGAACATTAATAGTCCTTAAAATATAATAAATTTATCTTTCATATAAATTTTATCTTATTTTTTATTTAATAAATAATTACTTTAATGGCTTTAACAATTATGATGCAACAAATATTTGATTAATGAAGAAATCATATTAATAATTTTAAAAAAATTAAAATAAATATAATTTGATAATTTAAGTCAATTAATGGTTTCTATAGGTAATTATAATATATATAATATATAATAAAAAAAATTAATTCGAATTGGAAACATTTTTTTGATTTATTTAAAGTCGTGGTTGTGAATAGTTTTTTATTTGAAAAAAATATTTTCCCATGAATAAAATATTTTATTAAATTATTTAAAAATTTAAAAAATTTAAAAGACAAAAAATTATAATATTCCTTATAAAATGGGATATAATATGATTTTAGGCCTTTTGGAACTCATAATCCCTAAAATAAATTTATTATATTTTAATAATTTGAGAAATTTTTATGTTACCCCTCACCTCAATTATAAAAGGTAACCCCCTCCTTCACAAATTATCATCACCTTAAGCCTTATTTCATAGCTAAAATCTACCAAATTCCTTACTCCTCATACCTTGATACATTCTTAGGCTTCTAGTCTCACAAAATGTCCACTCTAAGAGCCTTAACGAGGTTCTCAAGGTGGAATTTTCCAGAAGATTCCATTGTCTTATCTTTTAAATTCTTTTTCATTTATACCTTATCCCTACCACTTATAAAATGTTTCAGGACAACTCCAGTATCACATATATACTTAATTTTCATTTTTTATGGTATATGCATCATAAAATCTCTAATATTCTCCTTTTATTCATAAATAATGAAATCACCATTCGTGGTGCATCCATTCACCACCTTCGTGGATGATGATTTTTCATTTCCATTTTACCGAAATCCTGGTATGTTTAAATTAAAAAACAATTCTTTAAAATAACCTATAAATATATGTGTGTGTGTTTTTTTTATCACTTTCGGATTATTTTTTCTCTTTACAAGAAATTCTATAATAAACTGACATTGCAAACCATTAAAAGAATGCACCCAAAAAAACGAAAACAACAAAATATTGTTAATAAATGGGAGGAAATGTTATAAGAATATCATGTAAGGTATTATAAACATGATTATAATTCTGTAATAAATTTTTAACACTATTCAAACTATTATATAAGATGTTTGAAAACATTTTAAGGAAGAGAAACCCGTGGTAAGGGAGTCTTTAACTAAAACATTATTTTAAATGTTTTAAAGATTTATTATTACAAATCATTCTATTTTATGTATATGAAATAAAAATGGTTTTTGTGAATGTATATATATTGTAATTAATGTTTTAATTTTAGTTATGTGTTTTAGAAATTGATATTTTTTATTTTTTATGTAAGGGACTTTCTTTTGAAATATTTTTAAATGTATCTTTTGTGAAAATACAAAAGATTATTTTAATATATAAATAATGATAGATTTATTAGGATTTAAGGATACCTTATTACTATAATCATTCCTTTATATGTTTTAATAGTTATTTCTTAAAAATATGACTTCATTATTATGTGTTTTATTTTTATATTATTTTAAAAAGATATTTTTATGAAAAATGGTATTTTGATTTGTGAATATATTTTGCGCATGGGTTTAAATGAGTTATCAATAGTTTTATTCATTATATATTCATTATAAATTTTTTATGTTGGTTTTATACCATTATAACTCAAGATATAGTGGGTTGACCCCTGTTATAGAGTAATATATGACGGTTTGAGCCATATTATAGCTCAAGATATGATGGGTTGATCCCATTATAGCTCAAGGTATGATGGGTGAGCCCCATTATAGATCTGCAATGCATTGGGTACACCAGACATGGAATTTGACTGAACGGTTATTACATATGTATGGTTGAATGTATGGGTGATATGGAAAATATTTCCCCAATCAACTATATGATGTTTCTATTCATGCTTATGAGTTTTCAACCAAATGGTTTTTAATGGGGTTTTGTGTTTTCACTAGACTAATGATTTATTTCTATGTCCCTTACAGAGATTTTTGTACTCATGAAAAGTTTTTAATTTTTTTCATAGGATATAAAGTTGTTTAAGAGAAAAAATAATTTCATGTTAAATGTTATTATTATTTTTCAAATGAATCATGTTCTATTTTAAAATATTTTATATTTTGAAAAAATGGATATTGTTTTAGTAGTATCCTTGTTGTGTGAATGTGGTTTTTTAAATATGAATTATGTCCAAATTATCTAAATATATGAACCTTAAAATATACATTGTGTTAATTAAATCAAAGTTTTTACTAAAAACACAAGATTATGTTATGTTTTAAGGCTACGTACTTATATAATCAGACTTGTTAGATCTCCAAATGCATCAAAATCTACCTCTAATGCACTATTTCAATTTACTTCCTCTCTTCTATCCAACAAAATCCATCACCATAGCTTCAACCTACAAAAAATACGCCTTTATACCCATACATATATTCAAAATAATTGTAACAAAATTAGGACCCTTGCGATACTAGGTATTTTGAAGTACCTTCTAAGTTTTTTCTTGTCAAATTAAATAACAACCATCAATATAATTAGTGAACATAGCTAAAACTATCAAATTATTATCGAGAAGACTAAAAAAAATAAAAAATTAGATATGAAAATTTATAAATGAAAAAATCAATTTACCTTTGAAGCCAAAAATCATATACGGTATGGTATATATTTTTCAAAATCAATATTTTTAAGAATATTAGTGAGAAAAATGATTGTATATAACTATATATATGTATGGAATAACAAGATAAAAATATTTAAATTCACTTCATAGATGAAAAAATATATATTTGAATATATACATATTTAAATAAGGGCAAAACCATTATTGAGCCCATCTTTCCTCACAGGAAATAATTTAAACTCCACTTGAAACCTCATTGGACAGAAGGTGCATTATTTTAGTTTCCATGTCACACTCCTACAAAAAACACATCCATAAAGGTTTAAACTTCTGTTTTTTATATTCAAACTCACACACACACACACACACACACATATATATATATATATATATATATATCTAAAGAAACTGTCTTCAATGGTTGAAACTCCACATACCAAGATCTCTCTTTATTTCCCTCTCTTCTCACCTAGTTTATGAACTGACAGTGGAGACTACCTAACCTTGATTTATAGATTGAGTTAGGAGGATATTATATTTTGTTATTATATTTTTTATATATTTTTAAAACATAGAATTATGTAAGGGAATTTATTATTATTTTTAAAATCAAATACTTTATATAGTATTTTGAAACCCTATTTCTGTTAAAGATATTTTATTGTCAATAATTATAATCTATGTTTATTTTTATTTAAAACCCTTCTTATATTAGGGTAAAAAATTTAATTAAAGATTATTATTTTATTTAAAAACCACTTTTTGAAAATTTTTAATGTTTTATAAGGGGGTATTTTTTATACTATATGATTATTAATTTTTAGAAATTATAATTATGTAATGGAAATTATTATTACTTATAAAATCTAATATTATATTTTTTATTTCAAAAACCTATTTATGTTAGGTATATTTTATTATAAAAAATTATGATCCAATTTTATTTTATTTTAGAAACCCTTATTATGTAAGGGTAATAATTTTACTAAAATTAATTACTTTTTTTAAAATCCACTATTATTAAAAATAAAATTTTTATATAAGCGATATTACAATTTCAAAATATGATTTAATTTGTTTTTAAAATAATTATTTTTTGTCATAGAAATTCAATTTTCTAAAACTATATGTATTTTCATAAAAAATGTAAGATCCCAGACTTATGGTGAGGTATGTCGTTGTTTAAATTCAAGTTTAAATACCCTAATAATGCTAAATTAAATGTTTACTAGGTTTATGAGGAGGTTCAGGGGTGTTCTGGGGGTTCAGGGCATGGAAGAAAGTGAAAAATTGTCATCTAGTGCATGATTCACTGTTGGTGCATAGTTAGGAATACCTTTGTGCCCAAACCATTCTATCCAGTGGAAGGGGTGCACAGTTATGTAAACATGCAAGGGGAGAATAAAAACCATACAGGATTGGACTGAGCCATTCTATACAGTTCGGAAAATTGCGTTTCTAAATCATGCACCTCATTAAAAGTGGGATTTTACACTTTTCCCCCTTCGAGATTTATGTGTTCTACCCGATATTTATTCTTGTAACGACCCGGACCCGGACATCCACCCGAACAGTGCCGAATGGGTCGGGTGTCACTAACTTAGGTGCACCTCCCCTGAACACCAAAGGCTGATGACTAGTAGCGAGGGTCAGAATTTTTATAGTGGGGAGGATATACCCTCTTAGAGGAATAAAATGGTACTGGTTCGAGTATAATACTAAAATATGCAGTAGAAATATATGACTCAACAGACTTGAACTAGACCCGTAGAGCGGAAGCATATCCAATATCAATAAACAACGAAATCAATATAGAAAACAACTATAGCGGAAAGTAAACAGAACAACATGCCAGCAGTCAACTGCAACAACTACTGTAAACAACCAAGCATGCATCCAAAGCAGGTCAAACATAACAGAGTATAAAACGGGCACCAATGGATAACCAAAAGTATCTACAACAAGTAAGAATGTTGATACAGAAAAGTAAACACAAAAAAGTAAACCCCAAATAGGTATGACCTCAAGGTCCGTACCATATCCATGCAACAACTAACGCAACCCAACTCCTAAAGCTGACCTTTTTCCTACACGTAAATCCATAAAGTTTGCACCCATCCTGAAGGGCCTGTGCATGGTGTGAGACAAATCTCAGTAGGATACCACCCAAAGGTGCTTACCAAATATAAGTGTTTAAGCAGCCATGCATTTATAAGGAAATTAGTGAACAGTACGATGCACACAAATAAACACAAACTCCACTGGTGCTCAACAGCCACCATGGAGTGTCACCTGCTTCGGCCAACACCAGAATCACTGTCGTGTAACCCGGTACCATGTTCCACCTGACACCTCATGTCTCAAGTACCGACATCCCGAAGGCACGCCCAAAATAGTAACCCGACACCATGTGCCTCTTGAAACCTCGTGCCTCAAGTACCGACGTCCTGAAGACATGCCCAAGAATAGTAACCCGACACCATGTGCCTCCTGACACCTTGTGTCTCAAGTACCAATGTCCCGAAGGCACGCCCATCCCCTGAAGGCTCCTCACCTCCCATGTGGCTTTCTACGACAAGCACCCCCAACCAAAATACCTAACCGCAACTACGAGGGCCTCTACCCACATGAGTGGTCAAAACAACCTCATCCCGGAGTATCTCTGTGTGCACACTACTCAAAGTCTCAGGTGAGCGGTAATATCCAAAATAGTCCTAAGCCACCAACACGTCTGACACCTCGTGTCCCTGCGACTATGTCCCTCAAGTCCGATGGCATCGCCATCCTAGTAACCCGGTCCATGCCCAACCTGACAGTTGTACTACCTCAAGCCGACGTCCCTGACGCCCAAACCTGTGGTCAAAACCACCCAAAGTAACTTGGGCAAAGCCCCAACCTGTGATCAGCATCACTCTAGCGTAACCGGGCCAAGCCCAACACATCCCAAAAGGGTTCGGCAGATGCAATCCAGCAATTTCATATATAACATATTCAAACAGAAAGCACAAACCAGAAAAACAAACTAAATAGTTTAATTGCACTCTACCAGGTGTTGTCCCATACCAGCACCAAGGTATTAAATGCCTCCGAAAATTTATATCAAACATCAATAAATTAAACTAACAGTTTAACACTTTAATATTTCAATTAAAAATATTTTGGTGTTCCCCGAACAAAATTCCCCGATGAGCCACGACCCCTCACGCGGCCCGCTCATGCAAACTGGTCAGAGGGCATACCCAAAGGCATCCCATAGGTCAAATAAACAATTCATAATGAAATAATAGATAAAACAGATCCCTCTCGAAATACCCGAAAACACGATGAAGGTCGCATCACCCAAACAACCATGAAAACACAAAAATAAGTATGCACCACCTACCTGAGACTCGTACGACGCTAATCCTCCGGTAACAACCGCCAATTCGGTCTAAAACGCCGTAAATCTACAAAAGATTCAATACCGTTCAAACGCCTATAACTCACTCTAGATTTAAAATCAGACAAAACGGCCAAAGAGGAATTAAGTCCTTACTGAGTGGGTTCTAACGCACTAATCAGAGCTCGAAATGGGTCTCAGATGACGATCCGAGGAAGGATTGAAGTCCCGACTGTCTTGGTTTGCGAATCCGGGTGGAGGGTATGAGGTTCTTCCTCAATACAAGGCTACTGCCCGTTTTAAGCGAAAAAAAGAAAGTACACAGTGTGTACTTTAGGACTACACGCCGTGTATATTTCATTTTACTGTTCAAATGATGGCTGATTCCGCTGACTTACTTTCCGAACCTGCCGACATGAGTACACGACATGTACCTAGGGGTACACGACATGTACTTGGTTCCTATTCCTTTCCTCACTAACTTACTCACATGCCATGTGTTTCCCTTATACACGGCTAAAATACAAGGCGTGTCTAAAGGGAACATGGCGTGCCCCTGGTTCTACCCAGCCAACAGGCCTAAACGCCATGTATGGCCTCACACGGTCGGGGGTATACACGGCGTGTTCAAAACTACATGCCGTGTAGTAAGAAATTAATACACGGTCATCACACGACATGTACTCGACGAGCACATGGCTAGTCACTCGCCTACACATACACGGAGTGTACTTAAAGTACACGGCCTGTAGTCTGGAAATTTCCAGAAACTTCGCATCTTTTCCAGTTTCCTCAGAAACCAGACAAAAATTCAAACAGTGTCGGGATTTTGACCCGTTCTGAAAACCCTGGTTCTTACAAACTCCCCAACTTAACGTACCTCGTCCCCAAGCTACTGAACGAAACCCAGAGATGGCACCAAACATCCCACCCCGATCAAAATAACTTGAACTTCCCTGGTTGCAAGGGTCCTGGCTAAGTTCCTCAAGGGGGGGCTCCCCACCTTAGGAACTGCCTAACCCGGTCTCAACCCAAAAAACTCAAAGCAAACACGGTTTACTAACCTGTTTTTCAGAAGCATAGTCCTCCAGTGACGCATCGTCACCCCTGCACCCCATTGGTGATCCTGTGTCACTTCCGACACCCAACGTATCCCACACTGCATCGGTGTATACCTCCATGAGGTCCAGGTGCTGAGCAACTCAAGTAACCCGTATCCTCGATGCCCTGATGCCCACGACACCTCAAGTAACCCGCATCCTCGATGCCCTGATGCTACACATCTCAGACACACAGACACACAGATATCTATATATATCGCGCACCTGATATGGTGTCAATAACACTAAATAGCATCGAGTCAGTCCACAAAGATCCTTTGCACCACGCGCACTCAAAATAGACATGCCTCTATAGGTCATGCCAAAAAGGAAATATGGAGATCACGGTCACATCGTGGTGTACCTCTAACCGTCGTCGGCTCACCAGCCTGCTCAGCCTCTGGCAGCTCCACAGCATGCACCTGGCCTGAAACATGACTGCCTGACACCTGACCTCCCGATGTTGCTCTAGTCTCCAGCCACTGACCTCTCAGTTGGGTCCCACCGTCTCTTTCATGACCTCCGAGCATAGCTGAACCTCGACTACCCTCTCCGGGTACCAAACCTGAACCAACTCCGGACGCTGTAGTCTATCCTAGTCCTTACCTGCCTTTTATCTGAGAAAGCTTCCTGCAAAACCTATCCAGATGTTCGTCCTGTCCACATGCCCGACACTTTTTTGGAGGCCTATCGCACTACACCAGAACATTTCCCGACTGTCCACACTGAATGCAAGTCACCGAAGAACTCCCACGAGGTGGTCTAGCTGAAACCCTGGCCTGACTGCCCTACTAGAACTCGTCCCATCTTCATTTCCTACTATCCGATCCATCACCTGTAGCTGTCGTCCTGCCCAAGAAATATTTCTCCCTTTCGTTGCCCTCGGCTACGAGTGCCTAATTCACTGCCTCAGAGAAGGAACCCAGCCTGAAGATGTTCACCTGGACCCGAATGGCATGTCGTAAGCCATCCTCGAAGCGCCTCACTCTAGCAGCATCATCTCTCACCATAACAGGTGAAAAATGGGACAACTCTGTGAAGGTAGCTGCGTAGTCCATAACGGACATATCTCCCTACTAAAGACTCAAGAACTCTTGAACTCTCTCTGCCCTCAGGGTCTTCGGGTAGAAGTGTTCGAAGAACCTGTCCTCGAAGTCCTTCCATGCCAGTCCCTCGTGCCTACGAGCCTGAACCTATACGTCGCACCAACGCTTCTCCGGTCCTCTCAACATGTACTTCTCCAGCTTGACCCTCCGCCCTGGAGGTGTCTCGAGCTGCTCAAAAATAATTGGCATACTTTATATCCAGTTCTCTGCCGCCTCCTCACCCTAAAAAAGCAGCAAGTGCTGCAACTGGAACTCCCGCGTTAGATATGCCATAGAAGGCTTTGTAACCTGCACGCCTCTATCAATCCCCTACAAGACACATTCTAGGCTCTCTTGGAGCTGCTCGTCGACCCGCGGCCTGAACGATGCCAAACCCGGCTGCTGTCCTGCCTGCACTAGATCCTGAACCTAATCCTGTCCCTAGGCCTATACCCGCGGCTCGTGCTCTGCCTGTACCAATTTCTGACCCTGATCCTGCGACACTGTATCATCTCATGCCTGACACTCCATCGAGTCATGAAGGAGTTACCCGTTTAATACCATAAATAGTCAGATAACCCATATACATATACAACAATATACTCTACGCAGATAAGAAAAGCATTAAAAGGTAGTGCATAACAACTAACATTACTCCACCTCACCGCAACCCATGCCCCCAGGCATCCTGGCCTCATGGCCTCCTTACCTGCCCTCAACAGAGCCAAGTATCAAAGTACCTCGGGCCATACCCCTCCTGACAACTCACATTGCCTCAAACCGACGATCGAGTCACCCAATCCTGACAGTTATACTGCCTCAGTCATAGTACCTTCCTGCTCTCATAGAAGTCGGACCCACATATCCTGCACATGCAATTTTAAAAAATAAAAAGCATGGAATACACATTGAAATAAGAAAGCAATTCTATTAGGAATTTCACCAATTAAAATTTCCAAGAAGATAAAGCATGAAAATTGTTTTTATTCACATGGTATTATCACTTCACAAAGCATACGTGTAGTTATGAAATTGAAATACCCTAAAAATGTGCCTATCAAAATCCAAGTAAAGTAGCCTTTCCATACCGGGCCAAGGTACAATTATCCATTACCATACTGGGTCAAGGTTCTCATATCACAATCAACAACATCACAAATAAAGTGAGCCACTGAGGTGGAAATCATATAAACTGTAATCTGAGCAAAAGCAAACAGCATTTCCCACCCATGGAAACTTGGTCCATCCCTCGTACCTGGGGCTGCAGGCACCCATGCACAAGCTAAAAACCCAGTTCCAGTAACAACAACTTATCTCCATTCTACTATATCTCAAATAGTAAAACCATCAGAAATAAAAGAGAAGTCTCAATCTCATTAGTAGCCAGAAAAACAATGCTACTAAATCCTTGTCAAGAACTCCTTTGATACCACTTTGTAATGACCCAGACCCGGCCAGCCACCCAAACAGTGCCGAACGGGTCGGGTGTCACTACCTTAGGCGCACCTCCCCTGAATGCCAAAGGCTGCCGACGAGCAGCGAGGGTCTGAATAGGTATAGTGGGGAGGCTATACCCTCTCGGAGGAATAAAATGGTACTAGTACGAGTATAATACTAAAATATGCAAAGAAAATAAATGACTCAGGAGACTCGAACCAGACCCATAGAGCGGAAGCATATCAAATATCAATAAATAGTGGTTCCAATTTAGAAAACAACTTCAGAAGAAAGTAAACAGAACAACATGCCATCAATAAACTGCAAAAACTACTGTAAACAACCAAGCATGCATCCAAAGCAGGTCAAACATAACTGAGTATAAAAAGGGTGCCAATGGATAACCAACAGTAAATATAACAAGTAAACATGCTGATACAGAAAATTAAACACAATAAAGTAAACCCCAGATAGGTATGACCTCAAGGTCCGTACCATCTCCATGCAACAACTAACGTAGCCTAGCTTCTGAAGCTGGCCTCTTTCCTACACGTAAATACATAAAGTCTTCACGCATCCTGAAGGTCCCGTGTAGGGTGTATGACAAATATCAGTAGGATACCACCCAATGGTACTTACCAAATATATGTGTTTAAGAAGTCATGCATTTATAAGGAAAGTAGTAAACAATACAATGCACACAAATAAACACAAACTCCACTGGTGCTCAACAGCCACCATGGAGTGTCACCTGCTTCGGCCAACGTCAGAATCTCTATCATGTAACCAAGAACCATGTTCCACCTGACACCTCGTGTCTCTAGTACCGACATCCCAAAGGCACACCCAAAATAGTAACCTGACACCATGTGCCTCCTAACACCTCGAGCCTCAAGTAACGACGTCCCGAAGGAACGCCCAAGAATAGTAACCCGACACCATGTGCCTCTTGACACCTTGTGTCTCAAGTACTGACATCCCGAAGGCACACCCATCCCCTGAAGGCTCCTCAACTCCCACATGGCTTTCTATGGCAAGAACCCCAAACCAAAATACATAACCGCAACTACGGGGGCCTCTACCCACACCAGTGGTCAAAACCACCTCATCACGGAGTATCTCTATGTGCACACTACTCAAAGTCCCAGGTGAGTGGTAATCACCAAAATAGTCCTAAGACACCAACACGTCTGACACCTCATGTCCCTGTGACCATGTCTCTCAAGTCCGATGGCATCGCCATCCTAGTAACCCGGGCCATTCCCAACCTGACAGTTGTACTTCCTCAAGACAATGTCCATGAAGCCCAAACCAGTGGTCAAAACCACCCAAAGTAACTCGGGCAAAGCCCCAACCTATGATCAGCATCACTCTAGCGTAACCGGGCCAAGCCCAACATAACCCAAAAGGGTCCAGCAGATGCAATCCAGCAATTTCATATATAACATATTCAAATAGAAAACATAAACCGGAAAAACAAACTAAACAGTTGAATTGCACTCTACTAGGGGCTGTCCCATACTAGAACTGGGGTCTTAAATGCCTCTGACAATTTATATCAAACATCAATAAATTAAACTAACAGTTTAACACTTTAATATTTCAATTAAAACCATTTTGGTGTTCCTCGGTCAAAATGCCCCGATGTGCCATGACCCCTCACCTGGCCCGCTCACACAAACTGGTCACAGGGCATACCCGAAGGCATCCCATAGGTCAAGTAAACAATTCAGAATGAAATAACAGATAAAATGGGTCCCGCTCAAAATACCCGAAAACGCGCCGAAGGCCGCATCACCCAAAAAACCACGAAAACACAAAAAGAAGTGTTCCCCACCTACCTGAGACTCATACGACGCTACTCCTCTGGTAACAGCCGCCAATTCGGTCTAAAACGCAGTAAATCTACAAAATATTCAATACCATTCAAATGCCTATAACTCATTCTAGAATGAAAATCAGACAAAATGGCCAAATAGGAATCAAGGCCTTACCGAGGGGGTTCCAACGCACTAATCAGATCCTGAAACGGGTCTCGGATGACAATCCGGGGAAGGATTGAAGTCCCGATCGGCTTGGTTTGCGAATCCGGGTGGAGGGTATGAGGTTCTGCCTCAATACGAGGTTACTGCCCATTTTAAGCAAAAAAAGAAAGAAAGTACACGACGTGTACTTTAGGACTACATGTCATGTATATTTCATTTAACTGTTCAAAATATGGCTGATTCCGCTGACTTACTTTCTGAACCTACCGACATGAGTACACAGCGTGTACCTAGGGGTACACGGCGTGTACTTGGTTACTCTTCCTTTCCTCGCCGACTTACTCACACACCATGTGTTTCCCTTATACACAGATAGACTACACGACGTGTCCAAAAGGAACACGGCGTGCCCCTGGTTCTACCCGACAAACATGCCTACATGCCATGTATGGCCTCACATGGTCGTGGGTATACACAATGTGTTCAAAACTACACGCTGTGTAGTAAGAAACTACTACACGGTCATCACACGGCATGTACTCGGCAAGCACATGACCGATCACTCGCCTACACATACATGACGTGTACTTAACGTACACGACGTGTAGTCGGGAAATTTCCAGAAACTTCTCATGTTCTCCAGTTTCCTCAGAAACCAGTCAAAAATTCAAACAGGGTTGGGATTTTGACCCGTTCTGAAAACCCGGGTTCTTACACTTCTCATTTTCTATCTAGTAACCCTAGTGACAAACCAAAATTTCCTACGATTCCCAAGGATCGATCTCATCTGTTTCTAGGTCGTTTGGATTGTCAATCAGTGTGGATCCTAGATACAAGTTCGTCGAATAGTCCTCTTCATTATGTATTCTGGTTAGGTCTTATAGATTTGTTCATATTCTTACAAAGTCCTAAATCCCTCTTTTTCTTGTTGATCATAGTTGGGGGATTCAAAGGGTGTTTTGATCTGACTCAAAAGCTAGGGTCGGGCATACAATTTTCTTTGGAATCGAGGTAAGTGGCCAATAAGTTATATCCCATATTCTTTATGTTTGGTGTAACACCCCATGGTTTTCTAAAAAAATTTAATACATGAAACTTTGTTTTAAGTGGATATTTATAACTAGAATTTAACCATAATTTTTCTACTTATATGTTTTTAATTTTGAAAAACGATCATCTACTATTGTGATTAGTAAGTCATTTGGAGTCTAATGAAACCTACTTGTTTTTTGGTGAAGAGTAATATACACTTATGAATAGTAATATTAATAGTAACATGACCCTAATAAATAGTAAACTGTGTTATTATTTTATTTTCTTAAGGCTTATAGATAATGACTTTTTGGTTAATTTTTTTAATATGATTTAAAAGTAGTAATAGAATTTAAATTGTTAATTTTTGAATTAAGTATGATTTTATTTAAAAATTAAATTAATAATATTTATCAAATTATTTTTAAAAAATAGAGTTCATTTTTTGAATTCTACACGTCAAAAAATAGTAAGGGTAAATTTTTGATATATTCCTAAAATAGTTGATTTTTTGTTGAATAGTAAAACAATATAGTTTTGAGTTTCGGTGTATTAATGACATCAATAATGATGTAATAGATCTGGACTACTTTTTTATAGTAAAATAAGTTATGAGGTGTCCTATGTGGCTTATACCATGAGAAAATACCATGGGAAAGCTCATGGTTTTGCAAATACAACTAAGGAGGTGTCCCTTGGAAATTATTAAAATATTCCCTCAATTTTGCTATAAATACCAACTGATTCCTTCATTAAAATCATTACAAATTCCTCATAAACTAATATATGGCCTCCTTACCCCCATAGTTTTCCTCCCAAGGTTTCCTAGATCCCCCAAATTCCCAACCTTAATGTTCCAGGAGTTACTCTACAAGGTAGTAAAATTCTCAATTTCATTCATTTTTCATTCAAGTTCTCTTTTATGTGGTATAACTTTCATGTTTCCATACCATGTTATTATTTCCTTCTTATTCATGATCTATTTTTTATTATGATTCATTTTTGTATGGGTTACCCTTGTCCCATCCTTTTAATATTTTCTAAAATCAAGTTGCATAGCCATTAGGTTAACGAATTTTTGTAATGGATTTCTCAATTTTTTCCATTTTGAGTTCCTTTATTTTATTATTGTTTCCAAATCTTCTATTACCCAAGAGGAATGAAAGCTCTAGAAATCATTTATATTCTCTATATTCTCATGTTCATGGAAAATTCATCATCATTATTTTTCTCCTATCCCACTTATTCAAGTAATAAAAGCATTGTCCGTGATGTATTGAATTACCGACATCATAGACGACGTGATTTCAATTTCCATTAATTCCTTCAATTATGGTCATGTAACTATTTTTATGGTTTAAAAAAGTAATAATATATGTATCATGTCTCATAAATTCTTATGTAATTATTTTTTACTCAAGGTTTTAATTTATAATAAAAAATGAGGTCGTTATTATAAAATAACCACAAAAATGATCTAAATGAACATCATTAATGTTTTAAATTATGAATCATCCTCATATAAAAAATAAAAATAATAAATTATATAAATTATGGAACTGGAAATATTTAAATACCTTTCCATTCCAATTCTTGAGTTTCACTACAAATCTACAAGAACATCCATCATGAATCAATCATGGAAATCATGTAAAGAACGATCCATAAAGAATGCAAGGAACATAATACTAACAATTAAAGGGTGAAATGATGTTATGAAAAGATAATAAAAGATTTTATAAACTTTAAAATGTTTCTGTAAAATACTAATAACACTCTTTTAACCATTATACAGGAGTTTTAAACAATTTTTAAGTAAAAAAAAACCCGAGGTAAGGGAATTCTTAACCCGATTTCCATTCTTTCGGTTAACCTTCTACTTCATTTTTACGGTATTAAAATTGTTTGTGTGATGGGTTTTGTTTATATTATGTTTAATTATTTCTATTTATATTTTATATACATATTCTATCCACTCTATTAATTCTCTCTTCAATTATATGATTTATGTTAGGGGCTTTTCTTTTAAAATACTCTTTTAAAATACTGTTTACGAAATTTCAAAGGCAATGTTTTTATGAAATTATTCATGTTGTATGATTATGTTATGGTTCATGGGAATTTTTTATGATGAAGGGTGGGACCTATATTTATTTCCAAGGTTTTCGGTATGTGTAAGTTGGAGGTCAGCTGTATGGTTACTCCAAGTGTAACAGTGATGGTTATACAAATTGTAATGTAGTCGGGAGGGTTACAAATTATAAGGTAGATGAGAGGGTTACATGATTATATAAGTAATTACCTTAGATAACTTTATGGTTCTACTTATGTTTTTATTTATTTTGTAAATCTGATCTTTCACAACGTAAGTATATATATACAGATGATAAGTATTCCTTTTGAGAATGATTTAATATGTTACAAGTATTTATAGACTAATGTGTTATTTCCCTCCTTTTATATCCCTTATTGAGCTTTTGTGCTCATACCATGTTTATAAATGTTTTTACAGGTTATAAGGATGTGTAGGAAAATTAAGGAAGCTATATTAAGTTTTTTAATATTTTTTAAAGAAATATTGTTTTATTCTTTAATGTTTTATATTTTGAAAAAAATGGAAACTGTTTTTATAGTATCCACTCTGTAAAAATGTGTATAGTTATGAATGTATTATGTCCCAATTCTCTAAAGCTCTAAACTAGAAAATATCCTCAATGTAAAAGGAAGTGTTTTCCTCAATAATATAAAGATTATGTAATGTAATAAGGTCGGGTCCTTATAGTTGGTATCAAAGGATGGTTTAGATAACTTTAGGGGTTATGATGTTTTTACAAAAATACCATAAATGGTTTTTACTCTATGATTAATTTGAAATGTTATAGAATTTAAAGATTACCATGTTGCTTCATCTAAGATATGTTTGTTCCTAATGGTTGTCCGCAAAAGAAATAGGGAAGCTAAAGAGGGGAGGCACCAACTGAATGACATCATTCCAAATCTGCAACCCAAAATGGAAGGGATTGGAACCGAGAATTTTGTGACAATAACGTCCCAGCTAACACAAGAAATAAATGGTGGTGGCATCCATTCAAGAGAAAAAAAGAGGTACCACAACAGAATATAAAAACAGTGGATCATTTTATGAGACAACACCCTCCAGCTTTCAATGGATCTTCTGACTAGTAGCGGCTGAAGGATGGATTAAAGCCCTTGAAAAGATATTTGATGCAATGGGTTGTTTAGATGATCAAAAGGTATGTCTTTCCATTTATCATTTTGAAGGTGAATCTAATCAGTGGTGGTCAATGGTAAAGAATATCAGGGATAGAGAGGATATTGATGCTTTTGAGTGGGTTGAATTTAAAAGTCTTTTGCTTGAAAAATATTTCCTTAAGGTGGTGCGACATAGGATGGAGAAGAAATTCCATGAATTGAAGAAAAAGAAGGAATATTCAATGGCGGTGTATGAAGTGAACTTCACCCGACTGGTGAGGTATGCTCCAAATCTTATTCCGGATCTTGATAGAAAAATCAACACATTTTAGTCAGGATTGAAGCAAAGGTATCTAAGGGTGTTGTCCTCTCATGAAT
The DNA here is from genome assembly GCA_963277665.1 of Viscum album. NCBI lineage: Eukaryota > Viridiplantae > Streptophyta > Magnoliopsida > Santalales > Viscaceae > Viscum > Viscum album. The sequence continues at coordinate 135,903,724 of OY728155.1, read as the reverse complement.
ACCAATGTTATGAGAAACTTGTCTGATGTGCAGTGAGGGTAGAGATAGAGTTTGCTGATATTCATTTGCATTTTGGAATTAAGGAGAAGAAGAGGTCCAGATGGAAAGTGATGGGTAAGAATCAACCAAAGAAATCTGATGGTAAGAAAATCCAGTTTCTAGTTTGTGAAAAGTGTGTCAAGAAGAACCCTGGGGAATGTCTTAGCAATACTAGGAAGTGTTTTATATGTGGTAAGTTTGGATATATGGCCCTAGATTGTAATGAAAATGATCCAAAGACTTATATTGATAAGAAAACTGTAAAGTGTTTTAAATGTGGTGAGATGGGTCACTATGAAAATTCTTACCAAAAGAGATATCCAAATGATTCAAAGAATCCAAACTATAAGTATAAAGGTGTAGTGAGATCCTTCCCCACTACGTAAGTAGATGTCGGACCATCCAATGAAGTTGTGTCAGGTACTTTATTTTTTCACTCAGATTATTCTAATTTTTTATTAGATATGAGGTCTACACATTCATTCATCTCTGAGTTTTTTTAGGTAAATTGAAAATATCACCTCAACAAATCAGACAATAAATTTTTGTTAAAACACAAAGGGGAAATATTATATCATAGGGGAATTATAAGAATATTTATATTGTGGTCTTTGGACAGACTTTACCTACAAAACTAGTTGTTTTAACCTTAGTGGAGTTTGATGTTATTCTGGGAATGGATTGGCTTTTTGTTTATCATGAAAAGATTGACTGTAGAGCTAAATAATTTGTTTTTCAAAAATCATTTAAGTTTGTATACGAGAAAGAACACATAAAATTTATAACATATCAGGAAGCTGAGAAACTGTTTAAAGATGGAAAATAATGTTATCATGTTCATATTGTTGAAAATAAGGGAACTATTTAGATTAATGATGTGCCAGTGGTAAATGAATACCTTAATGTTTTTTCTGATGAGTTACCTAGTGTCTTACCTGATTGGGAAGTCGAATTCACAATCGACTTAGTTCTTGATGCTAAGACAATTTCTGAACCCCCTTATCGTATGGCTTATATAGAAATTGTTGAATTAAAAAAATCAGGTGTAGGATTTTATTGATAAAGGCTTCATTTGTCCTAGTACGTCACCATGGGGAGCTCCTGTTTTGTTCGTTAAAAATAATGATGGTTCCATGAGACATTACATTCATTATAGAGCTTTGAATAGAAACACTATTAAAAACAAGTATCCCTTACCTCACATCAATGACTTTTTTGATCAGCTCTAGGGAGCATAGTGCTTTTCCAAGATTTACTTGAGATCTGGATACCACCAGCTAAAGGTGAAGGAGGATGACTTCCCTAAAACAACCTTTTGTACTAGAAATGAGCATTATAAATTTGTTTTTATGCCATTTGGGTTAACTAATGCACCTGTTGTTTTCATGAATCTTATGAATAGAATATTTATTGAGTTCTTGGATATGGTTTTTGCTGTGTTTATTGATGACATTTTGGTATTTCCTAAAAATAATGAGGAGAATGAAAAACATATAAGGGTTGTTCTACAAACCTTAAAAAAATAAACTTTATGGAAAATTCAGAAAGTGTGATTTTTGGTTGCAACAGATTTATTTTCTTGGGCACATTGTAAATAAGGATGGAATAACAGTTTATGCATCTAAAACCAGAGTGGTTGATGAATGGACAAGACCTAAAAATGTTACAGAGATTCATAGTTTTCTTTTATTAGTGGGTTATTACTGATGATTTGTTAAGAAGATTGCACGATTATCTAGCCTGATAACTAAGTTAACACAAAAATGGGTTAAATTTGTTTGGATAGAAGAATGTGATATTTTTTCTAGGAATTGAAGAAGATATTGGTGAATGCTCTAGGTTTGGCCTTGCCTTCATGAAATGGTCAGTTTGTCATCTACAATGATGCTTCTTTGAAGGGACTTGGTTGTGTTTTGATATAGAATTATTAGGTAATTTCTTATGCTTCAAGACAACTTAAACCTCATGAGTTAAATTATCCCACACATGAATTGGAATTAGAAGCAATGGTGTTTGCTTTGAAAATTTGGAGGCATCATTTATATGGAGTCAAATGTCAAATATATACTGACCATAAAATTATGAATTATATATTCAATGAGAAGGAATTAAACCTGAGGTCGAGAAGATGGATTTAACTGATAATGGATTATGATTTCATGATCAATTACCATCCGAGAAAATCAAACAATGTGGAGGATGCCTTGAGTCAAAAACATCATGCATCATTAAATATGTTACATTTGGAAAATGATCCCTTGATTAATTATTTGATGAATTTTGGCATAGAAGTTGTTGGTTCAGGGAATACATCTATTTTTTCTTGGGTTTCAGTGTAGTCATCGTTATCAGATAGAATTAAGCAAGTTCAGAAGAAAGACCATGAGCTACAAAAAAGTTTGAATTGGTTAAAATGGGTAAGTTTATAGAATTTAATCTTGATAAAGATTGTGTTTTAATATTTGGTAAAAGGTTGTATCTGTCTTGTGATTATTAGTTGAAGAAAGAATTGTTGTGTGAAGCTCATAGTTCTCCATATCCTGGTAGAACTAAGATGTATAGAGACCATCAGGAGTATGATTTGTGGGATGGAATGAAAAGAGATATTTCTGATTTTACCATGAAATGTTTCACATGTCCATAGGTTAAATCAGAGCAATAGTTACTAAAGGGGAGGCTTCATCCTTTTCCAGTTTTAGAGTGGAAATTGGAGAATGTATCCATGGACTTTGTGGTGGGATTAACAAAGACTTCTCGGGGTAACAATGCGATTTGGGTTATTGTTGATCGAATGAAAAAATCAGCACATTTTCTTTATATTTGAGATACAATGAATTTAGATCAGCTTTCTCGATTGTACCTTAAGGATATTTTTAGGTTACATAGAGTTCCTATTTCCATTGTATCTGATCGGGATCCCAGGATCACTTCTAAATTTGGGGAGGGAATTCAGATGTCGTTAGGCGCAAAATTAAATTCCAGTACTATTTTTCATCCTCAATCAGATGGGATGTCAGAATGAATGATTCAGAATTTGGAGGATATGCTTTGAGATTGTTCAATTGACTACCAAGGATGTTGAGATCATCATCTTTCTTTAGTTGAGTTTTCTTATAATAAATGTTTTCATTCTAGTATTCAGATGGAACCTTTTGAGGATTTGTATTGGAAGCGGTGTCAAACCCCAGTTTTTTGGGATGAAGTCTGTGAAAGAAAGTTGATGGAGCCAGAATTAGTACAAGAAGTGGCTGAGAATGTGAAGATGATCCAGCAACACATGAGTATAACTGAGAGTAGACGGAAAAGTTATGCATATAATAGAAGGAAAGACATCCCTTTCGAGGTAGGTGACTATGTTTTACTTAAAATCTCTCCTTGGAAAAGTGTGTTGTGTTTTGGTAAGAAATTAAATCTAAGTCTGCAGTTCATCGACCCTTTTGAAATCCCGGATAAAGTTTGAATATTTGCATATTGATTATATTTTCCTCCATGTTTGTCTCAGGTACACAATGTTTTCAGGTTTCGATGTTGAGAAAGTATGTGCCAGATTCGTCACATGTCTTAAGCCCAGAAGGAGTTCAGCTAGAAGATGACCTTTCTTATGAAGAGAAACCAGTTCATATTTGTGATTTAAGGGAATGGGTATTGCAGAATATGGTAATCCACTAGGTAAAGGCTTTATGGAGAAACCACATGGTAGAAGATGCAACATGGGATTCTGAAAATGCTATGATGAAAAAATACCCTCAGTTGTATAATAAGTAAATAAAATTGCGAGGACACAATTTCCAAAAGGTGGAGATAATGTAACACCCCAAGGATTTTTTAATATAAATTGAATACATGAAACTTTTTTTAAGTAGATAATTATAACTAGACTTTAACCATAATTTTACTACTTCCATGTTTTGAATTTTGAAAAACAGTTATATAAAATTGTGTTCAGTATGTCATTTGGAGTCTAATGAAACCAACTTGTTTTGGGCGAAAAGTAACATACCCTTACGAATAGTAATATTAATAGAAATATGACCCTAAAAAATAGTAAATTGTGTCATTATTTTATTTTCTTAGGGCTATAAAATAATGACTTTTTGGTTAATTTTTCAATGTGATTCAAAAGCAGTTATAGAATTGAAATTGTTAATTTTTTAATTAAGTATGATTTCATTTAAAAATTAAATTAATAATATTTATAAATTTATTTTTAAAAAATTGATTTCATATTTTGAATTTACACGTTGAAAAATGGTAAGGGAAAATTGTTGGCATTTTTCTGAAACCGTTGATTTTTCAGTGAATAGTATAAAAATAAAGTTTTGAGTTTCGGTGTGTTAATGAAATCATTAATGATGTAATAGATCTGGTCTACTTTTTTACAGTATAATAAGTTATTAGGTGTCCCAAGTGGCTTATATCATGGTCAAATACCATGGAAAATCCCATGGTTTTGCAAATACCACTAATGAGGTGTCCCTTGGAAATTATTAAAATATTCCCTCACTTTTACTATAAATACCAACCCATTTCTTCATTAACTTCATTACAAATTCTTCATCAACGAAGATCTGGCTTACTTACCTCCCTTTTAGTCCTCCTATGGTTTAATCAATACCCCAAGGTCCTAACCTTTATGTTCTGGGAGTTACTCTACAAGGTAATAAAATTCTCAATTTCATTCTTTTTTTCATTCAAGTTCTCTTTTAAGTGGTATAACTTGAACGTTTCCATACCATGTTATTATTTACTTATTATTCATGATATATTTTTAATTATGATTCATTTTTTTATGGGTGACCCTTGTCCTCTCTCTTTTTAATATTTTCTAAAACCATGTTGCATAGTCGTTTGGCTGTCGAATTTTTTTAATGGATTTCTCAATTATTCTTTCATTTTGAGTTCCATTATTTTCTTATTCATCCCTCATCTCCTCTTAACAAAGAGGCATGAAATATATATAAATCATTTATATTCTGGATGATATACTGTTCATGGAAAATTCAGCATCATTATTCTTCTCCTCCTCAACTAATTCAAGGAATAAAAACATTGTCCATGATGGGTCGAATTATCGACATCGTAGATGATTCGAGTTTAATTTTCATTAATTCCTTCAAGTCTTTTCATGAAACCAATTATATGGTTTAAAAAAGTTATAATATATGTATCATGTATCATCCATGGTTTTATAATTCTTTTTTACTCATGGTTTTAATTTATACGACAAAATGTGGTCGTTATTATCAAAGAACCACTAAATTGATCTAAATGACCATCATTAATGTTTTATCTTATAAATCATCCTCATACCAAACATCAAAATGATAAATGATATAAATTATGTTACTAGAAATATTTAAATACCTTTAAATTCCAATTATGGAGTTTCACTACCAATCAACATGAACTTACATCATGAACCAATCCTGGAAATCATGTAAAGAACGATCACTAAACAATGCGTGGTACAAAATACTAATAATTAAAGGGTGAAATGAGGTTATTAAAGGACCATAAAATATGTTATAAACATGAAAATATTTCTTTAAAATACTAATAACAGTATTTATACCATTATAAAAGTGGTTTAAACAAGTTTGAAGTAAGAAAAACTCAAGGTAAGGGAATTCTTAACACGATTTCCATTCTTTGGGTTAACCTTCTACGTCATTTTTTATGTGGTATTAAGATGGTTTGTGTGATGGGTTTTTTATATTATGTTTAATTATGTATATTTACAGTGTATATACATATTCCATCCACTTTATTAAGTCTATATTCAATTATATTATTTTTATAAGGGGATTCTCTTTTAAAATCCACTTTCAAAATTCTGTTTTACGAAATTTCAAAGGAAATGTTTTTATGAAATTATTCATGTTGTATGATTATGTTCTGGTTCTTGGTAATTGTTTATGAAAAAGGGTGTGAACTATATATCTCTCCAATGCATTGGGTATGTGTATGTTGGAGGTTAGTTGTATGGTTACTCCAAGTGTAACTACGTTGGTAGCACAAATTGTAAGATAGTCGGTAGGGTTACAAATTATAAGGTATCCAAGATGGTTACAAGATTATGTAAGTAATGCCACACGATACATTTATGATACTACTTATGTTCTTATGTATTGTGAAAATCTCATGTTTCATAATGAAAGGATATATATACAGGTGATAAGTATGTATTTTGAAAATGATTTCATACGTTACACGTATTCAGGGAGTAATGTGTTCTTTCCTTTTTTTTATATCCCTTACCGAGCTTTTGTTCTCATACCATGATTTTAAATGTTTTTTATAGGTTATAAGGATGTGTAGGAAAATGAATTAAGCCTTGTTAATTTTTTGAATAATTGTCAACGAAATCATGTTTTAAGAATTAATATTTTATATGTTGAAAAAATTGGAAACTATTTTTAGGGTATCCACTATGTAACAATGTGTATGGTTATGAATGTATTATGTCCCAATTCTCTAAAGCTATAAACTTGAGATGATCCTCAAAGTAATAGGAAGTTTCTTCTTGACTAAAATAAATATTATGTAATGTAATAAGGTCAGGTCCTTATATTTGGTTTAGATGTATGTAGTGGTGATTTAGGTGTTTTCTTATTGTGAATTTGATTATTTAGTAACATTTTAAAAATTGGTTGGCTAAGGGATGGATTTAAGCCCTCAAAGTCCTTATGGGATTTGTTGAGATTGATTAAACCCATTATAGGTCCACCCATGGGGTGTTCCATTACCCGAATATGGAAATGATATTGTTAAGGATGTAATTGATATTTAAAGAAGTATATCCCTATATAAATGTATTGACATGTTGGTTTGGGTTATAAAATGGTATTAGGGTAGTTGTGATTAGTTGTTAACATGGAATAATGGTTTGTTTGGGTCATTGTGAATGGGTTAAATGAATTAATGTGAATGTGTTAAATGACTTATGGGTTGTAATGGAAACATCTAAGTGTGTCAAGGTATACAAATGGAATTCTATTAATGGGCCAAAGCATAATGATGTTTTATGTATTTAATGAAGTATTAATTATGAATGATTTGTGTATTTCATGATTATGGTTAATTTAAATGGTTTATGTAATGAATGTTTATTAAAGTATGTGAAGATAGATTTTTGGTATGTGGGATATTAGGCTATGGTTCTTCCCATAGGTCTGGTTGGACTGAGTCTCTAAACCCCCCAACAGAATGCATGGGTTAGGGAGTTGGAAGAGGCTCTAGTACCATAACAGTTTCATTGGATGAGACGACATAGACTAATGCTCCATGATATGTGTGATGTAATTGATTATGAAATAGCTTTACCTAATGAGATAGGCCACTTTAATTATTCCCTCACTCATAGTATTTGACTAGAATATGTGACTATAATATAAATTAATTTTCAAACCCATGTAAAAAATATTGAAATGGTTTAAGGGAATAATGATAATTAATGGCACCCAATTCATTTTTTGTTTATATTGTAACTCTTTTATTACATACATAAACTATATATTTGGATCGGGTATTTTGTATACGCCATTGGTTATGGCCTATTGGTTTTTACTTTCACCCTTATTGAGCTACCATTGGGTACCCAACTCAATTTCATGGTTGCGGGTCAGGACCGGGGAAAAGGATCAATGCTAGAGGTTTGATTTCGGCATGGGTTGTGCGTGGAGGAGGGGACCATACTAGGTGTCCGATTTCTTTTGTGGGTATTATTAATTTTTTTATTATTTTGGTTGTTTTATTTACACTTCATAATGTATTGACATTATATAGCACGTTTACTGTTGGTTGTGGGATTATACCCAGTTTTGGAAAATTTTGGTAATGCATGTTCATTATTAATTAATTGATTCTTAATTTATTTTTTATTGTCTATTGTGTAATAATTTCAAAAATAAGGTATAGTCTATCTACATGATCTATTAGATCCTTGTTACTAGTTGGAAGCATCTGGTGTATGAGGAGGTGCACATGAGGTCATGTGGTGACTCGACTCGGGGCACTGGTTTAGTTGCATCTGGTTTGGGGAATTTATAAAGAGGTATCAAAGGATGTTCTTTTCTATTATACTATAATTTGGGGATAGTGGTTGGGATTTTATGAGGTGTTAGGGTATTTTTAATGAGATCATGCTTGGGAGTACCTAAGCCATGTATGATGTAAACCCAAGTTCCTAGGGTGCAATTTTTGTTCTTGATGCGTGTTTTTATAGTTGAATGATATTTCACCATTGGGTGATGCACTTGTTGTGTGATGTGACTATTTTTTGATGTTTTCCTCATGAAAAAAATAGAATGATGTTGAGCATTCAGGAAACATTTTATGAACCTAAGGATATAGGTGGCATGCATCATGGTAGGCACACACACAAGTAAGATGTGTGAGACATGAGGTATAAAATTCATTTATTTTTCAATGAAAAATCGAAAGATGTGGTTCTTAATAAATATGAAAATGGGTAAATGGGATGAATGTGAATGAATGGTTATATAATGGTGCTTAATAAAGAGTTATAAATGTGTTAAAATGTAGTAGTGATTATTTTTGAAAAGGGTAAGGTGCCTAAGTGATAAATATTTATGTTGTAATGGTAAATTGGTTTAAAAAGGGTTTCTAATGAAAAAATTGTGGCTATGTTAGTCAGCTAAACCCCCTATTGACCTTTACCCATGGTAGGGATGGTTAAGGGTAGTGAAAGTGGTGTGTTGATATCCTTTGGGATAGTGTATGTGTAAGGGTTTGTTATGGCTAGGGGGAGCCCTATTTTATGAAACAATGGATGATTTTTGTTTTGTGTTACGAGGTGTGTGTTTGGAATTATTGTAATATTTAACTATAACATCATGTTCAGGTTGGGTGATAAGAGAATGTCACTAAGAATGATCATCTAGAAATTAATAAAAGAAACCCAGTCAACTAAGGTTACATGGGAGAGGATCAACTCTGTGAAAATGTTTCTCGTTTTATGCAGATGATGGAACATGAAATATGGTGGGTTATGCCAAGAATGTTCAATATGATTAGGGAGTATCATCTAGAAAACCATCCAACTTTTTCTAGATATGGAGGACCTGATGCTTCAGATTTTTTTACAGAGTCTATTCATAAAATTCATTATCATTTAGGGAATTCTCATGAAGAAGAGAGTAAAACTAGAGGCTAACTTGATGCGGGGTCTAGTAAAGTAATGGTGGGATGTTGTGGTTAAAACAAAGGTGGTTGATGGTATGATGTGTATTTATTTCTAGTAAATGTTTCTGGAACATTTCTATCGGCAGAGCTTGAGGTAGGATATGGTTGCAGAGTTTATGAGGTTGACCTAGTGGTCTATATTAGTGATGGATTTTGTTGTCTTCTTCACTAATATAAAACAATTCATTCCATCATTTTTAGGGGATGAGGAAGCTACAAAACTTTTTTATGATGGGCTTATACATTAGATTATGTCCAAGGTGAATATCTTCTATTTGAAGAGGGTGGGTGATGTGGTGGATAATTCCTTTATTTAAGAAGATAATATAAAGGAGGCTTCTAGTGGTGGGCAGGCAATTCCAGTTGGGTGACCCGGTGGTGTGGCATCTAATAATAGTAAGCACCGCATTTATAATTTAAAATAGGGAGGTGGGGGAATGGTTTTTCATATAAGGGAACTAGCTTCCTAGAGTAGTGATCAAGTTTTCTTCTATCATTGCTATAGTTCCGGACACATGTGTGGTCAGTATCCTCCTAAACTAGTTTAGTGTTGATCATATAGAAGATTGGGGTATGTGTAGTGGTTCTATAGGAAGCCTCAAAAGATAGGTATTGATGGATGTTCTATTCCAATTCATTATAGAGTAAGGATATCAGTTACAACATATCTGGTACGTGGTTAGAGCTCTAGTAGACATACTGGTTGGAGTAATGGATGAGGTTCTCCCGGATAAGAGAATCCATATCCGCAGAGTAGTGCATCACTAAGGACACAAATTTGATCCCAAGGTAGAGGGGTAAGTCAGCTTCACATAGTTCAGCCATCACCTAGAGGTGGCGAGGATGGACCATCAAAAGTTTGGGGTATAATTTGTACACGTTCTTCCCTTTTTAGTGCTTTATTTGATACACATTTTCACATACTTTTTTATCATCTCATTTTGTGAGTGTGTTGGGACTAGCGGTGGAAATGTGTTCAGGAACATGTCGTTCGGTACACTATTAAGTGTATGAGAAGAAAATAACTGATAGTGTAAGGAGTGTTCTCTCAATGATGGTGGGTACCATTTCTTATGGAACTTGTTTGGGATTGAAATTTCTGGTATTGATTTGATACTGGGGATGGATTTACTGGTTTTGTACCAAACCCATATCGACTATTACTGTCATAGGGTAAAATTTATATACCCAGAGGGGAATACTTATGTTCATTGTGGGGAATGGGATATCCAAGCCAGCCGTGAAGGTCTAGTTTGTTAGTAGTAGGGGGAAATCACATCCCAATTGAATTATCTAATGCTGAATGATGGGGAAGTAAGGAAGATTTTAATACTATGGTGGATCAGTTTTAGTATGTGTTTCCTAAGGACATCTTGGGGCTTCCACCTGAGAGGGATGTCTAGTCCACAATAGAGTTGATGCTGGGTGAAGAACTTGTTTCTATTCTGCTGTATAAAATGGCACTGTCAGAACTCTAAAAACTCAAAAAAAACTGGAGGAACTAGAGGACAAGAGTATTATTCATCCAAGTACATCACATTAGGGTAATCCAGAGTTGTTTTCCAAGAAGTATAATTGGTCCTTGTGGTTGTGTTTCACTTATAGGAAGATGAATCAGATGCCAGTTATGAATAGATACCCTCTTCCTCGAATCGATGATCTTTTTGACTAGACGAGATGTGCTTTAGTGTTTTTGAATATTGAATCAAGAACATGGTATCATAAGATGTGGTTGAGACCTTCTCATGTACCAAATAATCCTTTCTACTCCAGGTATGGGTTATAAGAGTTTTTTGTGATTTCATTCATGTTAAAAAATGAACTAGTATTGTTTATATCCCTAATGAAAGTAATATTTCACCCATACCTAGATCATTTTGTAGTTTTCATTGTAGATGACATCTTGGTGTACTCCAACACTCGTGATGATCATGCCAAATTTCATGAAATCTTCATGAGTATACTAAGAGAGCATATGCTATATGAAAATCCATCCAAGTGTCACTTCTGGATTAACAAGGTACATTTCTTGGGTCACATTATCTCTTAGAAAGGTGTTTTGGTAGACCAGGAGAAAGTTCAATCTATTGTATATTGGGAAAATCCCAATAATGTTTTATATGTCCAATGATTTTTATGTTTGTAACGTAATATTTGAAGGTTTATCATGGATTTATTCGACTTGGTAGCACCTATTTCTAGTCTAACCAAGAAGGGAATCAAGTTTTAATGGTCCGATTCTTGTGAGAGAGATTTTCAAGAGGTAAATAAGTGGCTAACAACTACAATAATTTTTGTCCCCCCTGATTTGGTTAAGAGGCATACCATGTTTTGTAATGCATTCAGTGTAGGGGATGGGGTGGTGTTAATGGAGAATTATTGGGTTGTTTAATATGGATCACTAAATTTTAGGACTCATGAATGCAATTACCCTACACATGATCTAGAAATATTTTTGGTGGTTTATTCCTTATCATGTTGGTGGTATTTCTTTTTTTATAGAGATTTAACATGTATAAAGATAATAAAATATGTAATTAGATTTTCTCCAAGCCTAAATTGAATATTTGAAAGTGGAGATGGATTGAAAACATGAGGCCCTTTGACAATAAGCTAGTTTTCATTCCAAGAAATGGAAATAGTGTTGCAGATTAATGGATTTGAGGGACTCAAAATTAGGTGGTTCAGGAATCCAGTTTTGAGTGGAGAATGATGGGGTAGTTTGTTAAGATGCATCTGGAGGGACATGATAGGAAAGGTCATATGACCCCTGCATCCTTTGTTGTGGACCCCACACTACTGAATCAGATTAAGAATAGGCAGTATGATATTCCAGAATGCTTGGCTTCGAGGTAATTTCAATAAGTGGGGAACAAATTCTAGCTAGAATATTCGTGTTGATGTGATCCTTTATGTTCTTGGACATGCCCTCATGAATTCATGTATAAAATAAGAGTTGATGTGTGATTTTCATGCCTCGAAGTCGGAGGTGCATCCAAGTTTGAACAAAATGTATCATGATATTCATAGACAGTATTGGTGGCTACGTATGAAGAAGGAATTCATAGGTTTAATGATCGGTTATATACCTGCCAATTGGTTAAGGTGAAACATCAACAATCAGGTGGTTTGTTTCCACCGTTACCTATTCCAAAATGTAAATGGGATGATGTGGTGTTGGATTTTGTTGGGAATCCAACAAGGATGACAGGGAATAATTATTTGATTTGGGTAGTTATGGATCAGTTAAACAAGGTGAAACCTTTCTTACCAATCCAAGAGACATCACCATTGATCTGTTGGGTGAGTTGAATGTTCAAAAGATGGTACAATTTCATGGGTTTCCATGAATGACAGTTTTAGATCTTGATTTATGTATTACTTCAAACTTATAGAATGTGTTATAAAAGGCGCTTGGTACCTGGGTATTTTTGAATAATTATTTCCACCCGAATATGGATGGGCAGTCAAAGAATACTAATCTGGTGATGGAGGACATGTTGAGAGAATGTGTCCATTATTTTGGTGGATTTGGGAGAAGCACATGAATATTGTTGACTTTTTTTATAACAAAAGTTACCAGGTGAATATTTAAATGGAACTTTATGAGGCCCTCTATGGTAGATCATGTAGATCATTGTTGTATTGGATGGAGGCTAGGGAATTAGAGTTTTGGGATCGAGTCTCATGCGAGAGACATCAGATCATGTTTTCATATTTCAGATATGGATAACTATGTCTTAGAGTAGGATGAAGTTGTATGCGGATCAACATCACTAACCTCTTGAGATCATGGTGGGTGATTGTTTGTCTCTTAGGGTGTCTCCAAGAATGGGTTACCATTAAATTAAGAAACAAGGCTATTTGGTGCCTAATATCACAATGTTGTTTGATATTATATAGAGGATCATACTGGTGGTGTACCGATCATATCTTTCATAGTGACATAGTTTTATGTACAATGATTTTCATTTTTTTACAAATTCAGTAGTATCACCCATCCCATCTCATATAATTTATTTTGATGATGTTTATCTTGAAGATAATGCATCCTTTGAGGAGAATCTAATTCATATTGTTGATTTTAGTGAGAAAGTCTTGCGAGGAAATACTATGCCTTTGATTTAGTTGGTTTCGTAGAATTTTAATGTTAAATGAGAAATTTGGGGGAGAGATAGATGAATATGTGGGCTCAGTGGCCCAATATTGTTACCATGGATGATCAATGATTCTTGGAAAGAGTGACTTGAGGACAAGACATTATAAGTTTAGGAGATTTTAAGAGATATAAATTCTGGTGAGGTACATCCTTTTTTAAATTATACATTAAATACCAAAATCATTATTATTGAAATGTTTACCATGTTTATGAGGATGTGAAGGGGTGTTCTGGGGGTTCCAAACATTATTCAAAGGGAAAATGGCCTTATAGTTTGTGTTGTATGGTTGGTACATGGTTAGGAGTAATAATGCACCCAAAATATGATACCAATGAGAAGGGTTGAACAGTTAAGTAAATCAATCAAGGGTAGTCCAAACTATATGTTCTTGGAAATAACCATTTTTCAAAGTTATTTCATGGTTCGTTTAACTGTATGGATACCCTAGAAAACCATGCGACCTATCCACTCTTGTATAGAGGCCAGAACATGGTTTGGAAACCATGTGACAGAACTGTGTGCCTTGTTAAAATTTAGATTTTAAACTTTTCACCCTTCAGTATTTATGTGTTCTACTTGACGATTCTTCTCATTTATTCTCCAGAAACCCTAGTGACAAACCAAAATTACCAATCCTTCCCAAGGTTCAATCTATTTCATTTCTATTTCATTTGGAATGATGTTGGGTGTGGATCAAAGATCCAAGTGATTTTAATACTCATCTTCCATATCATTCCCATATCAGGGCTTTTAGATTTGTTCGTATTCATCAAAATCCTTAAAAACCTTTTTCATCGAATCTTATGTTTGGGCTTCAAAGGGTGTTCAAAAAATGAATCATAGAGTAGTTTTGGGTTTGCAATTGCCTTTTGAATTGAGGCATTTGGTCTACAAGTTATATCCCATAGTGTGAATGTTTTTATGTGTATATGGTTATTATTTGAGTGTTTCTTATTATGAATTTGACTATTTATTAATATTTGAAAAATTATTTGGCTAAGGGATGGATTGAAACTCTCACAGTCCCCATATGATGTGTTGAGATTGATAAAACTGAATATAGGGCGACCCAAGTTGTGTGAAATTAACTAAACATATAAAATGGTTATGTTAATCATAGAATTGATTTTTAAGGAAGTATATCCCTTGATAAATGTGTTGATATGATGCCTTTAATTATGAAATTGATGAAGGGTAGTTGTGTCTAGCTGTTAACATGAAAAAATGGGTTGTCTGGAACATTTTTAATGGGTTAAATGAATTAAGGTTAATGTGTAAAATTAGTTATGGGTTGTAATAAAAACAAGTAAGTGAGTTAAGGTATATAAATGGGAATGTGTAATACGGATAAATAATTATGATGGTTTATTTATTTAATGAACTTTGAATTGGTAATGATGTTTTTATTATTTGATTATGGTTTCTTGAAATGGTTTATGTATTGATTGGTTATTAAATAATGTGAACATGGATTGGTGATGTGTGGGTGATTGGAATGAGGACCCCCCATGGGTTGGGTTGGAATGAGGATCTAAAACCCGCCCTTATAATTCATGGTTAGGGAGTCTGACTGAGGCACTAGGCACCTAATAGTTACAGTGGATAAAAGTACCAAGACTAAGGATCCAAGGAAATTATGATATAATTGATAGTGAAAATGGTTTACCTAGTGGGATTGGAAACATGACTTATTTACATATATATAATAGTTGAATGACATAAGCTATTTTGATATAAATTAATTTCCTAACCCATGGAACAAATAATTAAATGGTTTATGTGAATAATGTTAATTAATGGAAACCAATATATCTTTTTTGTGTTGTGATTATTTTAGTACATTCATACACTATCTATATGGACTATATGTTTTATAAATGTCTTGTATGGTGTCTTACTAAGTTGTAATCACACCCTTATCGGTCCTTTATTGGGTACCTGAGTAGATTTTATGGTTGCAGTTTGGGGTAAGGGAAAATACATGGTGGTAGGGGGTTAATTTAGACATGGGTTGTGCATAGAGGAGGGGACCGAACTTGGTGTCAGAACCCATTTTGGAGATTGTTCATTTTTTCTTCTTATTGGATTTTTCAATACACTTGATGCTATATTAACATTAAATAACATGTTTACTTTTGGTTATGTACTTATACCCAGTTTTGGGAAATAATGGTAATGCATTTTCATTGTTTATTATTTGTTATTACCTTTATTTCATATTATCTACTATGGATTACTCAAACAATGAGGTTATAGTGTCCCCATGTTATCTATTAGACCCCCACTACTATTCAAAAGCATCTAGAATATGGGGAGGCACGAATGAGGTCATATAGTGACTCGAATTAGGGAACTGGATTAGTGGCCTCTAAGTTGAGGATGTTATAAAAACATTATTATGTTATACAAGTAAAATATATTTTCAGAACAATTATTTTTTGTAAAGGGGTTATATTTTTTATTAAATTATATATGACTATAATTCTTAAATATAATTTAGATAAAGAATTTATTTTAAATGAATTCAATTTTTATAATATATAAATTATTTTGTGCAAAAAAAATATTTTATATTAGAGATATATAATTCCCAAATTAAAATTTTAAAGGGATTTTTTATTCAAAATTAATTTTCGTTGATTATTTTTAATAAAAAACCCCTCTGTAAAGCAAAATTAATATTTTCATACATCCATGTTTCAAAAATTATAATTTTATGTAAAAATATTAATTTATGATTATTTTTATATTTATTAAGTGAATTATGTCATCCTATTCAATTTTTTTAAAAAACCCTAATTGCGTGTAACATATTTTATTTAATTTTTAAATATTTGGTTTAAAAAATTTTATTTAAATGATTTTATTTTCTAAGGCATTTTGAAATTTATCTTTTTATCAATGATCTTTTAATTAAAACATAATAATGTCATTCATGATTATATTTACAAACCATAATCTATATTTATTAATGAAAATTTCATGCATATATATAAAATCATTTTAATATGGTGAGTTATTCATTTAGTATAATTAATTGAAAACTATTGTTTATAAATTATGGATTTATCCAAATTTTTGTTAAAATAATGGTGTTTTCTTAATGAAATTTTTCACAAAAGAGTTTTTGATATAAAATTATTTTTTATTAAAAATAATTTAGGGCTATTTATTAACTATTCTTTCATTGAAATTAAATGAAAATAGAAAATCAATCATGTTTTAAAAAACGTTACCCTTGGTTATTAAACATGATTATAAGGAATAGAGAAAAAACACAAAGCCTCTAGTGGATATTTTACAAAAAGTGATATAGTAAGTGGAAATGTGAATTTTTTAAAGGAGTCAAAATATTTTTTATTTCCATAAAATTTTATTATATTAAATATTAATTTTTTAAAAACATTTAGGATAAATCTACATATTTTCAATGTTTTTTAGGTTTTGAAAAGAAATAACGTTTTAAAAGTAATATATATTTTCAAAGGTTTTTTAAAAGTATTTTATATGGTTATATGTTATAAAAACACTGTAGTGTTACATTAAAGATTCGTTCATTAGAAATGTTTTATCATACTCATTAGAAGTTCCAATGGAGTTTTTCTTCTTGAAGGGGCTGTCACGAGTTAATTGAAAAATAGATGTTTATTTATTAACTATTTAAACACTAATATACTATAGTGGTTTTTTATTTTACTCCAAAAACAATACTCGAAAAGAGCCTTGTTTTTTCTAAAGGGATGTATATTTTTCAGTTACTTTTTATAAAATAAATATATAATATTTATAACATCTGTTCCTGGAGTGTGGGTCTAAGGATGTTATACATGGCATTAGAGGAGATATTTAGATATCTTTGGATATTAGGGGTTGTCATTTGTGAAAAAAATCTAAGAGTTTGAAGAATAATTTTGATCTTTTATGTAGTTAAGTACCCTTAGAAATAGAGAATTTTAGTGATTCAAGATTTTCTAGTTATGAAAATTGAAATTCATAATTCCATAAGAATGATGAAATAATTTCATTGGACAAATTCATTTTATGGGAGGAAGAATGTAACATCTAAATAGTTTAATAATATTATTAATTTAATAAAAAATTAATAAATAGAACATTATATATTTGATAAAACAAACTAGGAAATTATTTTACATAATATTTTATGAAACAAAATGTTTTTCTATAATGAATATATTTTTATATCATAAATTAGGTTTAAAATTTCAAATTATAACATATTATTTATATTTTTGAAAATAATGTTATTTTTATTAAGAAATATTTTAATGTGAATATTTATTTTACTTAAATGATATTACTTACTTTAATCAAGATAAATAGTATTTTTAAATTGATATGACTCATTATATTATTTTTTCTCAATAAAACATTTTAAAAATATTTAATGTCTATAGCTTTTGTCATATGTAATTCTTTATATTATTAAAAACATAATTTGTATAATTTTTTTAAGTAATATTAATTTTAATATAGGAATTCAGTCTTTGAAGTATATTATTTTCAGTTTAGAAAAATTATTAGAATTATTTAACTATAACATTGTTTTGATATTTAAAAAATATATTTATTATAAAATAGAAATTAGTATTAAAACTTTATAATAACAAGATAATAGAAAATATATGAGTACATTAATGTTAATTATAAAAATGTACTAAATATTGGAAATGAATATTTATAAAATAGGGATATTATATTGTACAGTTTGTATTTTATGGTAACTTTATCATATTATGTGATTAAAAAATAACCCAACCTTTAACAAACCAAGGGACCCCTCAATGTATAATGTGGGAATATGGGGATGAATATGAGGAATATTTTACCTTGGAGAGAAAATGGTATATAGTTGTGTTTTGGGATTTCATATTTCATAAGGATCACACACAGTGCATAGGGTACATGCACAACACACTCATGGGGTGACTTATGTGGGTCATGCAGGTATGGCACAACCGCTAAGGGACCTCTGAGTAGTTTTCTAAGTGCCAACTCTGGTTATGGCCCAAGTTGTACTCATAACATGGATTAGTATATGGAAGATCTCAAACCCCAAAAATATTTAGATGGGATCACATCATACTGGTGTTATTCAACTATGTTCAAAATGCCCGAATATGTCATGGCTGTCTAATCAGCCACATTTCAACCATTCAAAATCTTTATGTATGATCATCTACCTATGAATCCCCTTTATCTTTTTCTTCCTCTCCTCATTACAATGGAATCCATTACCTTTTATTTGACCTACAAAAAGTAAACTTTGATATCCCTACCTATTACCACTATAACAATAGATAAACTAGGAATCTTAAGCTACCAGATAGGTTTTATGAATTTCAATGTTCTTTTAGGCCACAATAAAAGAAAAAAATCAATATAAACATAAAAAATATCTAAAAAAAAGGAACATTTGTTGATACTCCTAGAAAAAATAAAAATAAATGCGTTAAATGATATTTAAAAAATTAAAAAAAATCTATTTATGTTTTATAAAATTAATCACATATGGTGTGGTTTAAATATCCCAAAATGATCAATTTTTCAGATTATAAGTTGAAATAATGATTGTATGTATATATATATATGTGAAAAAAATATATGAATTTAAATTTGTTTTATTTTAACCATACATGATGAAATATAAATTTGAATATGTAGATCTATAAAAAATGTCACCACCATTGTCGATCACAACTTTCCATAGAAGATATAATTTATACCCCATTTGGTTCCTCCAAGGATAGCAGGTGCACTATTTAATTTTCCACATCCTTCGCCTACTGAGTAGAACCTACTTCAAGATTTGAACCACACATTTGTGGTATCTGATCTCATATATATATATATTTATATATACAACCCCATATTTCATGGTTAGAAACTCCTGGACCAAGAACTCTCTTTCCTTCCCTCTCTTACAACCTAGTTCATGCACAAGTAGTGGAGAATGCCTTACCCCAATTTATAGACTGAGGTAAAGAGACATAATATTTTTATACTATAACTAAATTTATTTTCAAAACATATAATTTTTTAAGGATATTTTTTATAATTTTCTTAATCGAATATTTTATGTAGTATTTTAAAACTCTAGATATTTTATGTATATTTTATTACTAATAATTATAATCCGTGTTTATTTTCTTTTAAAAACCTCAAATTATATAAGGGTAAATAATTTTACTAATATCTGTTATTTTATTTAAAATCCTCTTTTTGAATAATTATAATGTTTTGGAAAGGGATATTATATTATGAAATAATAAGTTTATTTATTTTAAAAAATTCTTATTATATAAAGAATTTTTTTATTTTAGGAATATTATAATTTATTTAGTATTTCAAAACCCTATATATTTTAGGGATATTTTATGATCATGAATTATAATCCAAGATTATTTTCATTTAAAACCCATTATTATGTGAGGGTAACTCATTTCATTATAAATCTATTTTCTTATTTAAAACCCACTTTTTGAAAAATTATAATGTTACGTAAGGGGTTATTATAATTTCAAACTATAAGTTTATTTTTTCAATACTATTATTATATGTATGGTAAATTTAATTTTTCAAAACTGTATTTATTATCTCAAATTTTTTTATGTTATAAAAGGGTAATATATTATCAAAACTATGATTTTATGCAAGCAGATTATATTTTTTGACAATATATATCTGATTATTTTTTGACAAATAAATATTTTATATAAATAAGATACATTAAAGAAATTAATTTTCTTAAAACTATAATTTATATTATGAAGAATCCTATTTATGAGAGGGATCTATATTTTCAAAATAATACATTGAAAGGGGAATTTGTTTTCAAAATTATTATTCTATGAAAATTTTTATTAAAAAATTCCCCTAGGAAAGGGATTTATTTCTTTTGAAAAATATTTTTTGATTTATGTATTATTTAAAAAACCCTTCTTTAATGTAAAATTATTATTTTCATACTTCCACATTTTAAAATTTAAAATTTTATTTATAAATTATTATTAAACGGTTTTTCAGATTTTTTATTAGAATTATCTTTCCTTAAGAAATCATTATTTTCAAATAAAACCTAATTTTGGGTAACATATATTTTTTTATTTTTAAATCCCATTTCTAAAAAAGGTATAATAAATGTATTTTTTTTTTGAAAAGGTAATTTTAAAATTCTCATTTTATGCATGAACTATTTATTAAAACATACTAATTACATTCATGATCATAGTTATGGACATACACTATTTTTAATTATTATATTTCTTAAATGTATATACAAGTATATTCATAAGATCAATTATTCCTTTATGGGAATTCTTTTCAAAATATTCCTTATAAATTTTTGATTTCTCCAAATCATTTAAAAAAATGGTATTTTCAAATAAAACATTTTGAAAAATTAAATATGATATAAAATTATTTTCTCTTAAAAATAATTTATGTAGTTTTTGAAAGGGAATTATAGTTGAAATTAAATGATACCAATAAACCTATCAAAAATATTTTTTTAAATAAGAAACTAAACACTTGGGTATAAACTATGATTATGAAGAATGAGGATTGAACCAATGGCATCAATTAGACTTTTTCCAAAAAGTGATACATCTAGCGGCCTCATGGATTTCATAAGTGTTTTGAAGTATCATTTAATTAAACAAAACAATATTATTTTCCAAAGAAATATTTTTAAAACATTAAGAAGAAAGACAAGTATTTTAAATGGTTATTTTGTATTGAAATAAGATAATGATTTCAATTTAATAAGTATTTTCAATGATTTTTTAATATTTTTTTCAAGATTTAAATATTTTGAAAACCCAATGGCCATATTTTGAATATGTACATATAAAATGTGTTATATTTGATATATATGAAAAATAATTTGAACATGTTTTTGAAATAGTAATTATAAGAGGGTTTTAACTTGTTTTAAAACCCCTAATTAGACAATTTTATGTAATCCATAGGTTTTAAAATATTCTCATATGATCATAAGATGTTTTATTGAAGTTTATATTTGTTAAGTATTTATAAAAAGCGAAGTAAAAAATAGCTATTTATTTAGAAATTATTCAATCTCTGGTATGTTGTCATCTTTATCCTCTTCAATTAAAACCGAGACTAGAAAAGATGATATTTTTTAAAAGATTGTATATTTTTAATTTAATTTTAATTAGAAAATATATTCATTTTTTAGCATCTATTCTAGAAGTATGAGTCTCAAAGTGTTATAAATACATATCATAATAAAAATCAAATAATTTTGAAACCAAAAATATATTTAATTATGTCTATAAGAATAAAGAATAAAAGTAATGAATAATTTTACACATAAAACAATCCCAAGACCCATATGATAGCTACCAATAATCTCTTGAATCCCTCACTGAAGAACAAAAAATCAATACAACCTACTAGTGAAGTAATGTATCCTCCACATTCTTACATCACATAAAAAATGTCAATCAAATCACCAAGATGTATATACAGGGTGTGATTTTATCAACAGAATCAACAATCAGCTAATGAATTCCCAAACACTTCACTAAAATTAGAGAAAGTTATATCACCTTTTATTTAAAATAGAATAGAAACATAAAAACTAGTATATATATATATATAACATTGTAAATAACTAATTACATAATATGCACCCTCAAATAAACTCACACACTCATTAAACACACTAATACCTCACTCTAGAATCCATGTAATCAACCCAAATGCAACAACCATATAATGAAACTTCATAATTCACCAAACTTATGAAATTAACCCATCCCTATTGAACCAAGTCACATATTAGTGATATAATCTAGTGTGACCTAATTTCACATGGAGGTGATGTCCAAAATAATAGGTCCCTTTCTATATTCATTTTGAAAACAACCTAAATCACGATAACTCAGGTTCCCTAATCATATAACTAGTAGGAAATTTTGAATAAAAAATCACCAATTCAAATGAATCCTAAAAATACATCCACTCCACATTAAAGAAAATTTTATCACATAAAAAAATTATCAATTTCAGAACAAAATCAACAAAGAGTAATTTTTTCAAACAGGTTGTGGGAATCACCCATAACCTTTGTTGAAAAATATTTTTTCAACAACAGAAAGATAAAACTATATATTTCTAGATCATTTTACGTAGAATAAAAAATAATTTTAATTTTCATAAAAGCAAGAAATATATTTATTGACAGAAGTGGGGAAAGTGAATCCCCCTTTGTCAAACATGGTCTTCCTGATGAAAACATAGCATACCCTCAATGATCTAGTCTCTTACAAACCTCTAATGATATTTTATAATAAAACCCCCATCAAATCAAACCTTACCCATAATATTTGGGACCAGAATCCCTATATTAGGGTTTCTACAAAAATAAAATTAGAAGAGATGAAAAGAGAAGGAGAGATAGTAGTTTTAACATTAATCCCTCAGTTAATTATACTTGATTAAAATTTACGGTTCTATAGATTGAAGGAAACCAAATAAATAAACCACGAAATATCTCTTGTTTTAGATCCATATAAAGGAGAAAAAAGATATCATTTTTGGGGAATGTTTATGTTTAAATCGGATTTTTAAATCTATTTAAATTTGGTAATGTTTGGGATGAATAGTTTGAAAAAACATTTCCCCAACTTTGTGATTCCACTACATAAAAAATCCTTGGGACACATTGTTTACCCAAACCATGTTTCATCTATGGTCCTACACCCAAACTTCCATATTTTGAAAACAATTATCTAGTGATTCCATATAACTTCCACTAACCATAATACAACCATCCTCAAATCCAAAATTCTACCAAAGTATGATGAACCATATTTAACATTACCGAATCAACCACGTCCTCTTAATTAATTACTAACACAAACTAAAACAAGATAGTTCCTCAAACTGAGGGGTTCCACATATCCCTGTTGATGTGATTTACTTCCTTATAAATCTATATTTTATTGGCTTCTTACAAATTATTATGGATTTTATCTTGCATAAAATTATCAGGGGCCCATGTATTTTTGTGTTCTTGGGATTTTTTCTACAATATGTATACTAATGAGATATATCCACATATCAAGATCATGTTTTTTCTATCCAAAATAAAAATTATGCTATGAATAAATTTATCATTTGGTTCAAGGGTAACATGATCCAAACTAATTATATGAATAGTGTGGTATCATACCTCCACTACAGAGATGTGAAAAAAACATGCACTATGCTAAATCAGGGAGTTAATAGTGATGGAGAGGAAACCTCAGTAATATGGTCAACAATCTCAAAGTACCTATTGTTTTGTAGTACTAACTATAATTTCTCAATCAAGAGAATGTTATATAATCTTTAAAATTCCCACAATAATTCATTATTTCTCATATAATATTATAATGGAAAAAACTAGAATAAGATATCCAAAATCCCAAATCAATTTTTAGACTTTTCTATATCCATAAAATATAATTTTTATCCTCTCACATAAGACCTTGTGAAAGATGATGTTTCCCCAAACATTACCCCATAAAAGTGTACATTCACATGCAAAATAATAAAATACCATAAATAGTTCCATATGAAGTGTTTATGGATGACTATAGTAATATTAAAACACCATTAAAGGTAAATGTTCCTCCTAGGTACCAGTTAAGTTCATCAAACATGATCTAAACATGTCAATGAGTTTCCATAGACTGATTAATCAAACTTCTCATCCATTTAAGTATGTGATCTCATGATCATTGTTAACTAGGTTCTCAATTATTTCTCCAATGACTACTAAAACCATGATGGGAACAAGGGTATCTATCCAATATGATAGAAATAATTACACTATGGAACCTCAAAATTATCACACATATATCCTTGAAAAAACATTTATAGAATTAATCTTCCATATTTGAATAAAATTCACTAAATGGGTGACTCAATCAATCATCACCTCAATTAAGTCATACTTTAAAATAATTTCTTTCAATCCAGTATAAAATTTCATTTATTTCCTTCCCACTACACTATAGGTATTGGTAATATTTCAAGCATTCCAAATGGTCATTGGTGTTCAACCTTTACTAGTTGATAGGTAAACTAAATAGCTCCAAGAATTATCAATTTTCATTATATAGTTAACCATAAAAAGTTTCAGTCATTAATTTTTGTATCTTTCCAATATCTAGATACCCAACCCACTTGACTGATGATAGGTCTAGAGAAATTGTTCTTTTATAAAGAAAGAACCTAAATTGGTTCTTAAAAATGAAAGAGAGAAGTTTTATCCTCTACCCATCAATCACTATTCTCCCTACCATTGATGTTTAACTTACTGTTAATTCTATAAGAGATCAAATACTAAAATTCCTTGTTATTGGTTAAACAATTCCAAAATGGAATTTATCTGAACTAAAACCAAGTCATTCTTATAGTCTATACAAACCAAGTGAATGTAATTTATTTAACATAAGAATCATCATTGATCTATCACTCCTTTAACCCGATGTCAGAGAATTTCATGTTAAGGAATATTCCACACAATTTATCGTGAAGTTTCATTCCTTACCAAAGTAATCACTTATGAGACTAGAAA
This sequence comes from Viscum album, assembly GCA_963277665.1. Taxonomy (NCBI): domain Eukaryota; kingdom Viridiplantae; phylum Streptophyta; class Magnoliopsida; order Santalales; family Viscaceae; genus Viscum; species Viscum album. Next base: position 135,878,710 of record OY728155.1, on the reverse strand, counting down.
AGAGAAAACATAAACAAAGCACTAGTAATAATTTATAAATCCTAAAAGATAATGATTATCATTTCAAATATGATATCACATGAATTACTATAGATAATGGTCATGATTGTGTATTCATAGGGACCACAAAATACTAAATTTCATATTTCGAATAACCAAATTATTGAACAAAGGTTAGTTGTGCCCTAATTACAATAAAACACATGTTCTTTCAGCGTGTCTTTCCCTCATATACACACATAATCCTTCCGTAAGTTCACCCAACCTAAATTTACTATAGACCTATAACACTCATATTTAGAGTTATAATTAAGAAGGATCCAAAAAATATAGGTGAATCCATTTTTTTGAATCCAATAATTGAAACTCTGATTCACGTGGCTCAATTGTTAACTAAGAAGAGAGAGAACTAACCAATTTCAAAAAATCACCTTATCCTAATAGATCATTGTCTCATTACCCTGCGAAAAAGATAAATAAATCAATTAATAGATGTGAAAGTGACTCTTTAAGTATATTAATATATATTATCATTTAATTATAGTAATAACTTTATCCTAAAACTATACATTATATAATTTTCACTAATATTGTGAACTCACCCAAAAATTTCCCACAACAATAAAAATTGAGCATAATTATAATTTTAACTCATAGGATATCATGTTTTACAATAGGTGTTATAATTATCATTATGTTAGGTATTGTAATAACAATAAAACTCTATTTTCCTCTATAAATATCATATCTTCCACACCATATTATCAACAAGAAAAGTGAACACAAAACCATAACAAGTTATATATGAAAAAACATTAGCAATGTAATTACATGGAAACTGAAAATAACTATGATAAATTCTATAATTATATTATATATTTTCCAAGCATCAACTAACATTAGTACACATTACTTTAAAAAAAACTAAAATATCTAGGTTTTAAAATAATTATAGGGTTTTAATTAAACTATTCTCTTTAATAAAATATATTTAAATAAAACTATTTAAATATGTTCTTGAATCTAAACACCATTAAAAACTTTTATAAAATATCCCATGAAATAATTTTGTAAATAAACTTTACAAACATGAAAATTTCATTAAAATTTAACTATTTAACAGAATAATTTAATTTGGGAACCTTATTATCAAAAAAATTCCCTATAAACTAATGATGAAAATAACATCAACAACACTTCAAACAATATGCACATATCATTTTATATCAATTAAAGAGTTAACAAATTCTATTTAAACACTTGATTAATAAAAAATAAAAAAAATTAATTAAATCATATTCCCAATATAATAAGAATAATAAAAATGTTTGTTTACTAAAATATTCAGTAAGATATGTATTTATCATTCATATTTTCTGTCATTATTCTCGAAAATTAAACATTTGTTTGAAACTATCACGATACCATAACATGCTCAATTAATGAACTATTTATCAACCTATGGTTTGTTTGTCATATATTTCAGCATGTTGAAATAACTAGTGAACTATCAATTGAAAGAGTCATAAAAAAACATTAAATAGTATAATAGGTTATCCCATTTAACATATAAAAAGTTTACCTGCTACGACACTCATTGTGTTAAACATGCATCCCTAATTATGTACATATAATTGTGTAACAAGAAAATTTTATTTTATAAACTTATCATAAAATTTTATACGGAAGTAATAACAAAAATTTTGAGCATGTTTTTCGTTCAATCATAGTAAAAATGTACCAAAAATTCAAAAAATGGAATTATGTTAACTTAAGGAATTTGATAAAAATAATAAAATATGAAGCTGAAATGATTCATTGAACAACTTTTAATGGTATTTTATACTATTCAATTATCACCAATCATTAAAAAAGAAGGAATATATTCATGTAATTATTAATTTAAGTAATCATTATGAAATTTACAACATGTTATTGGAATAATAGTAATCAGAATTGTCATAAAATCAATTACTTATAATATAATTGATTACTTATTTTGAATTTAATTCAAAACTAGTTTTATATTCCTCTATGAAATAAAATCACACGGGAGATATAATACCATATCAAGTCAAGGAAAAATAAACACAAAATATTGAGAAAAAAATATTTTACTATATTCTGGAAACCAAAGAATAGTTGATAAAATATCATATGAATAAGAGAATCCTACAACAAAACACTATTTTGCAAAATAATAGATGATCAATTACCATATTAATAATGAAATATAATATGATAGTATTCTTAATAATTCATGATACCTAAATATCATATGTTAAATTCTTGATGATAAAATGACAACACACCTAGAAATATTTAGAGACACTTTTTGAACCAAAAAAATAGTAACATTAACTTTGGTATAAAGTGGTTAAGTATGCATTTTTATACCCTAAATTTTATATCTTGACACATAATATCTCCCTTCTTACCATCCAAACTAATAAAAAATATCATAGTGAATGCATTCCCACTCCACATAAAATATATCACAAACTAAAATTGTCATTTTCAAAACAAAATCACTAAAGATACATTTTATCAACCACCTTTTGGGAATCATCCAAAATATTTTTTTAACTTTTATTTACATCAAATAAAGATTGGGTAAAATAATTTAACTTTTAATAAAATAATTATTTTCCTTTCAATATAATAAATCATTCATGTTTTTGGTATAAGTGGAAAAAGAGAATATGCCTAACTTAAAAAATAATTTTAGAAGAAACTATACCATTCCATCCTAGATCCGGGCTCTTATAACCCCCTTATGATGGTTCACAAAAAATACCCATCAAAACACACCATAACCATAAGATATAATAATTGAATCACCATAATATGGTTTCCATTGAATTAAAATGAGAGGAGATGATAGGATAATTATAGGTGGGAGTCTTACTATTGATCCCCAGGCTAAATGTTCTATGACTCAAAGAGAAAGAGTTGTTGACTGAGGTAAACCACCAAAATCCCCCATGTTATCACTAAAGTTTGAGATACCTATCAATGAGGATAAAAATAGAACTTTCGGGGGGAAATTTCATGTTTAATATAAATATTTAAATATTTTTAGTGTTTTGAATGGTTGGTCTACATGGTTTGGTAAACCATGCAGATTCCACTTCCCAAAATATCCTAGGACTGCATGGTTTGGTCTCACAGTTACCCAAACATTGAGTCAACTATGAACCTTCCCCCATACCCTCATTTCACACTCTATGGTTTCCAAGGTATTCCATACGTATTCTGGTAACCTTGCGCCAACAATTATACCATCCAAAACACTCAAAATCCCTCATAAAAATCCTTAATCTAACCCCAACCTTTTTACAACTTAAAATATTCATGTCAAGGAAAGTAAATAATTCAAATCAAGTGTGATATATAGATAATGGGAGTTCAATTTCATTATTTTAGGAACACCAAGACCCACCATGTCACTCAAAACCAACAAATTATACCACCTTGTCAATTAAGGATTCTAAGGGATCATTACAACCAATGGAGAGAAAATGAGTCTCATAAATTAATATTTATATATGGGTGGACTAAATTGGAGAGTGGTTCCAAAAACATTTCATGGTTGATTCTAGTCAATGGAGATCTAAAAAATGTGAATTAAACCCTTGGACTCCTTAAATATCACCAAACATTTTATTTCAAAAATTATTTATTTGAATAATTCTATTATGTGTACAATAAACCATGGATTTTCCCCTCAATCCATTTTTTTATTTGGAAAATCTACATTTTGGTTAAGTGGGAACCTAAAAAAGAATTCACTACCTAGTATAAAAAAATAAAAACCATATTGAACTTTCACAATCCAAAAATCAAAATTCAAACTACAATAATGATGACTGCCTCAGGCCATGTCCCTCAAACCCAACGTCACACCAAATTACTAGCGTTGAACGATCACCAGAATCCTTCATCATCGTTGATAAATCACCATCATCATCATTGAAAAAAACAAAAACATAAAAAAACATGAAGTAGATGACGCTCCACTATACAACATGAATATAAATCTGTCTGGGATCCCATGGACAAAGATGAAGCCACCATAGATAAGAGCCTCCTGAAACACAAATGACTGGTCAAACTACACATCTCAAGCTCAGTGAGAATAACCATGAAAATATGATTTGGAGAAGATTGGTGAAAAATATGGTCGAGGGAAAAGTATGTAGAAATAAATGGTCTCAATAGCAAGTTGTGACCACCACTATAACCACTAAATCCTACCTTTGGAGCCCCCAATAGGTGAAGAACTCCTGAAGACCAACATCAACATCTTAGAAGAACACTGAACAGAACCATCCAAAACAATGAAGAAACAAGGAAATGTATTCATCATCGATAACACCACTTCTAACTAGAACCATTCACTATACCACAAGCTCGATGCTACAAAATAACTATCACCACCTAAAACTAATCAAGAAAACAGAACATCAAAATTGGAAAAGAAAAAAATCGAAAAATCGAACACTGAGAAAGAGGGGTGAACCCTAGATCCATAACGGACTATCGAGCGATAGGAAGAAACACCGAAAGCTAAAAAATACCTAGACCAATGATCCAACATCACTATCCCTAGAGTCCATTGGAACCATTGCACTAGAACAATATTGTGTCAAGAAAAATTAGGAGGATGAAAGGGTAAGAGGAGGGATTCCAAAAAATCAGCAATAAAATACTAAACAAAGAAACTACAAAGCCGAGAAAACTATCGAAACGAGAAGACAAATGTAGAATAGATAACCAAAGAGACCAGAAAAGGATAAGAAATCATGAACAAGAGTGGATTTAAGGGAAATCCTCACAGTTACCAAGGGGAAGGGATCATTGCTCCCAGGTGAGTGAGGGGCCATCCCCATGAATTTTCTCCTTAATTTTCCTTTAAACTATGAAATAAAATCATGATGGCTTCTCCTAAAAGAATTTAATTTTTTATCATTGATGATCTATGATGTGGATTATCTATATTTATGATATAAACATCAATAAACTGAATATTCAAACCATAATATGGTAAACACCCATTTCAATCAAGCCTTATTATATCTAAGGTAACCTAAATAAGGTTGGTCTCTCTTAAAGACCTAATGGTTCTTCAATATCTCTTCCAAAAAATAAAAATACTCTAAAATTATGAATACCAAAACCATGATTAATTTATGCAACCAATTACTAAAATATATCTTTGTTTATCCTAGAAACATAATGTCAAATCTATTTCTTCAATTTACATTCAAATTTACCTATAATATCTGTTACAACTAAAAATTACAAAGTAAATAAACATGAATTTATGGATCTCTATAAATATTCCACTCAATTTACATGTACTACATTTCATTTAATCCATATAACTATTAAAATAACAAAGTAAACTATTATATAGATATTTATAATAATCTATGTCAACTATTCCATATGTTTACACAAACATTCCCCCATTAGAAAACTATCTACTAATGAAAACAGCTTGAGGAAGAAACCATACACATAACATATCTTGGGAAGATAAATTTATTAAAAGATATATCATTAATAACATATTACATACCCAATAAAAACAACCAATAAACCCTTTCAATACACTAATAAGTTGAATCATGTTATTAAATAACCCCAACAGAGTAAAATCATTGTAGATTTTTCCCATCAAAATAGTCCTATTAGAGAACACTTCATACTTAAATTCTAAATATTAAAAAATTTAAATATTTAATTCCCCAAAACTAAAAAAACCCCTTAGATTCACACAAAAAATTCACCCTGGAGTACACATTGTATTTCAATCTCAATGAAAAAACCAAAAATATTAAATGTAATATAAAATTTTCAATTATTATTTACCCATCGAGTATAAAATTCAAAAAATTCCCATTAAAATTAATAAAGTCATAATGAGAAATTTCATAGACATTAAATCTCTCTTGTTTAAATTCAGGGGGTGAAATCACGAATTTATCTATCTAAGGTGGAGGTTCTAACCAGTGAACCACTTCCTCCATGTGATTTAGAACCTCAAAAGTTTTGATAATCCCTAGAGAAATATTATTTCCTTGTCCAAATAATCATTTTCTTTATTGGGTTAATAAATTCCTGAATATTTAGTCACCAATATGGAATTATGATTGTATCCTTAGATAATAAACATATGATTTAGAGAAATCATATTTTTCCTTAATTCTCTTCCTAATTATTCATATCCTCTTTGTCATATTATTCAACAAGATAGGTTTAATATTTGTTGTCTCTATAATGTTAATCCAAACAAGGTCATTTACTAAATATCTTATAAAACACGTAAAATTCAGTCATTCCAATAAATGAAGTGTAATTTTATTATAGGAAAACTCAACTAATGATAAATATTCAACTAATTATCCTTAAAAATCCAAAATGTATACTCTCAGTATATCCTTCAATTTCTCAATTTTCTAGTCAATTTGATTATTGTTATCAGGATGAAATTTAATATTGAGGAGAAAGTTGGTACCAAAATCATGTTCAAACCCCATACACAACAATAATTTGAACCAATAATTGTTTTTTAAAATGCTTATTATTATGATGACATGATGTGTCACCAATTCCACTATATAAATCATTTCTTAGATATACCCCAATATTGATTCATGGATTAGGAATAAATGATATTATTTTGTCAATCTATCAACTAATTATAAGATATAATTACAATATTTCAATGAAAAAGGTAACCCAATTACAAAATCTATAAATAGATATTTCCACTTCCATTATTGAACAATCAAGGGTTATAATAACCATAACAGAATAGATACTCGATCTTCACTAATTGACATGAAAGACATTAGTATTCAAAAATCCCCATTGAAGTAATAATTATAGGCCATCAAAAATATTTCATTAATTCATGTTACATCATTCTAACACCTAGATATATAATAAAATGTGACATATAAAACTCATGAAAACTGACTCTTACATGATTTCAGGTGTAATGTCACACATCGACCTTTATTTTATATATTTATTTTTTTCCTATTTTACCTTGAGATTTGGGCCATTCCTATTTATTGTTTTTTGTTTTTTTGAGGTTCAAGGAAGGCTACATGGTAAGATCTCATGGTTTATTAAAAACATACAAAGCCTATAAATAAGACCTCTAATTTTAAAATTATGGTTACCCATGGTCGACACATAGTTAGTAAAAACATGTGGACCGAAAGTGTAACATCCAGTTGCATCTCTTGAAGGGTGCACAGTTTCCACATGGTTTATTTAATCATGTATCCCAACAACATATGTTGTCCATACCTAATATTAATAATATTAATAATAATAATAATATAATAATAATAATAATAATAACAAAAATGTAATTCTAACACTTACCCTCCCTCTCCCCCGTACTTGTCATGCATCTCCCCCATACCCCACTCTCCCTTACACAAACCCCCCAGGATAGCCTCCTCTCCATTATGCAATTCCACCCCTCCTATCATTCCTTCAGATTTCACTTATGATCTTCAAGAGGTAATATCTCCTATATTCCAAAAACATTAGTCATTTACTATCTACCTTTGATTTTCCCCATTAAGGAACCGTAGCCATTTTTGGGTGATGTCTATGGTTAGGTGTGCTTTATATATTATGGTTTTTAGTCTTTAGGTTTTTAAGGGATCTTTTATTACTTTTCGGATCCTTCATCGTCAACGGTGGTTACATTTGGTCACTTCAGGGATTGATTCCATATATGTTTTTGTAGGTCATCCCATTAATTTATCTTTTGATTTAGAAACCATATATTCATATGGATTTAATCTCCCATTTTGGTATAAACTAACAATATCACACATATATAAGAATGTTTCAAAAGAAATTCAGTATTAACAATATTATTATTTAAATTTAAATGACTTTGTCTTAATTTAAATTATGTTAAAAATATTTTTTAAATAAATCACACCTTCCTTGTTTGATAAATTTTTTGAATGGAATTATAAATGATGAATGTGGAAAAAATGGGGTTTTTTTTATTAAAATAGATATTCAGGATTATCAAAAATTCTTTGGATATGTATATTTTTCTGTGTGTGTGCGTATTGGTTCTATCCATATACATGGGAATATTTGTATATATATCTGTTTATAAATTCACATGAGTATTATGAGTTTGTGAAATGTGATATAAATTTTAGTAAGTGTATATGGGTTAAATAATAATATGGGTGACTCTTAACAATAAGACTAACACTCGTCATGATTTTTTATAGGAATTGAAGAAAAATAAATTTTAGTTTGGTTTTAAAAATATATTTGGATTGATGATTTAGAATTTTTTCAATAATGATGTTTTTACATGATGATATTGATATTTATTGGTATGTCACTTTGGTATAATATATTTTTCCCCTTTACCTAATAAATGTGAATGAGTTCATTATACTATATTCATCATGATTAAATTGGATGTTGAAATGTGATTTTGAAAAAATGAGATATTATAGCACATGGTAAACCCCTTAAAATTATGTGGTTCGACTAGGACAAGTACGCATGAAATATCCATGCTTGGGTGACACTAAAAACGGTTTCTCGAGCCAATGCACCACATGACCTTAGGCACACCTCCTCATATTCCAAAGGCTTCTGACTTGAAGTGATGGTATAACAAGGTATGTGGAGATACAATATCCTATTTACAAGATTAATACAAAAGTATAAATAAATATAAATAACAACCAAATAAGTAATAATCAATAAACATGCATCATGTAATAAATTCCCAAAACTATGTATGTTTCCACAACCATAATGCAATAACACATCACATCATACTAGTGTAGTTATCAATGAAAACCGAAAATTATGACACAATAAATACCCCAAAACATATCCATACGTCATGTATTGTCCACTTATCCATGTTTCTTCCTAAATACCATATCATCTATCTAACATAGGGTTATTTTCCTTAGCCTAACCTATATCCATGATGTCTGTTTGAGTACCCAAAGGAGTCTCAAGAAGGGTATTATTGTAACTGATTAGGAAACCATCAATGACGTCTAAGTGAATTTATAGTCAATGATATAGTGTATGTAAGAGTGAAAGAGAAAAATTAAAGTAAGGCATAAAATATAAGATGTTTAAATTATGAACTATTTTATTTAATCTATTTTGTTATGTATTCAAGGTTTCTTTGTCATGGGTACTTGGGGTCGATATTTTAAAAATAAATGTGGGATTCATTTAGCATTTCAATTCTCATAGGTCAAGGGGTATCCCTCATTGTTCCCACACCATGTCAATATCTGTTCTCGATCATCTTGCCATAAAAAAATGAAGATTATGATTCATCGTTCCACATTAATCTTAGCCAAGGATGAAAATAATCATCTCTAGTCATCATTAATTAAGAACATAGAATGTCATATATGACATACTCACCCATAGATCTTAGAGATCTATGTACTAAATAAGACACATTTATTAAATAACATTTCCAAGTTATTTATCACTTTGACGTACAATACATGCTCATATTATGGATACACAACAATCTCATCCATTCATTAATCACAAGTTTAACCATATTTGACCCTAATTAACCTTTTAACAATATAAAAAATTCCAACAGTTCCATCACATCTCCTATAATGATTCATTTGTAAAATCATATAACAAAAAACACAGACGACCCTATTTATCAATTTCATAATTTCCCCTATTATGGAATAACACATTTCAATTCAAATTTTTCCAATGAACCCACTTCAGTATAATTATATATCGATATGATTATGAATAATTTTACTCACATAAATACACTATCTCCCATTTTAAAATTTACATTACAAATTTATAAGGGATGCAACACCCCTTGGGTGACCATTATGTTCATGTTCATAATCTTTATTGATCCCAATGGCAGCTGTAAAGGTTCTACCACATTAGATGGGGAAAACATAAATTTTCTAAAATAGATAAAAATTTCACAACATGACGCTGTAGTGGAATAAAACACATAAACATAAACAATTTTATTATTTTTGGATGGAGTACATAGGCTATCAAATTTAGTCTTATTGAAGAACACTCACTCAAAAAAGGTTGTTGATTCAAGACAAAAAGGACTTCAACATTGAATATAATAGTTCCCTAAAAAGCATTGGTTTAGGGATTTTTATGGGTACAAAACATTCTTCTATGGTTCCTCAGGAATATAGAATTAAGTTAAGTGATATAATCTCTCAGAGTTTCGATTCATAACAAAAAACACTTCAAACAACCAAATATTTTAGGAGAATAACCCTTGAAAATATTGGGGAAAAGGTTCACACCATAGGATGATTGAGGGTAAAATATGAAATAAATTGGGTAATAATCCTTAATATCTAATAGGGGAAATGGTAAAGTCCCCCAATTTTAATATGTGTATGGTTTGGCCGCACATTTGGTAATATCATGCACCAAACAATTTGAACCCTATATCCAAGAGTGGTCCAAGAATTATGGTTTGGTTGAACCACCTATGTGGTTTGAAAAAACATGTGGTTTCCTTATGCCAACCTTTATTCAAGGGATCAAGGTTTCAGGGTCTCCTGGTTTACGATTCACTGTCATCACTAATCATGTTCTGATCATGAATTATGAAATAGATACCCTTTTTAATTCCAATATCATGTCTTGAACCCCTATGACCCCATTGAGAACCCTCATTCTCTCAGGAAGCATTCCATTAACTATTTATAATGAAATATAACCTAAATTTTAAATGTGATATACCATATATGATGTTTAGGATCTTACAACCTCACCACCATATAATAGGTCGTCCTCAATTTGTAAACACAAGAATAATTATACCTCCATAATAAAATATCAGGTCACCAATATCACATATCCACATCCATATCCCATGTTTCCTCATGAAATTAGCCATAATACTACATCACTCAAACTAAAGGCAGAGTCTCACCCTAAAGGGTCTTCTCACTATGATCCACAATAAAAACTAGATTCACCTCAAATGAATAATAAACCTTAATCTCAACATCATCATCATCAATCACATGAGATGGTATGGGGTGATACTTCCAAAGCTATGACACATGAAAAACATTGTACATAGCAGTATACCATTACTGAAGATTCAATTGATATTCCACTAATCTAATCTTATTTGTAATCTCAAATAGCCCCACATATCAAGGGGTTAACATTCCCTTATTTTGAATCTAAAGGTGGCCTAATATTGATGTAAATTTAAGGAACACACTAACACCCATAGTAAACTCCATAGGTCGATGACATCGTTCAACATATAATTTTTTTCCTATAGGCCATAAACATATTCTTTTGAATTATTAGAACCTCCTCAGAAATCTATAACATGAGACTAAATCTCAAGGACACTAATTCCCCTACTTCCATACAACATTATGGAGATAAACATGGCCTACCATAGAGTTTCATGTCTATTTATATATAAATAGTCCCACAATAACTATTTTTATAGTTGAAATTAATGAGCGCTAATGGTTTCTACGATGATCCACCATAGTCTTGGATGTATGCCATCAATATTTCCGTTAATTCATGGATATTATGTTCTAGTTTTATTTTTTTTCTATGTATAAATATTCATACTCAGAAGCACATCAGAACCAAGTTCCATACACAACCATTTCATGAAGAGACTAGTAAAAATATTGTCATGATATGATACTATATTCTATGGAACCCCATAAAATGTATTATTTCCAAGATATATAAGTTAACCAAATAGTTGATGGTAAAATATAGTAAATCAGAAATAAGTGAGATACCTTTTCAACTAATCCACAATCTACCAAATTGCATCATTGTTTTGATGTGTACTTGGGAGACAAACCACAAAATCCATGGTAAAATTCTCACATTTTTAATCCATAATAAGAAATAGTTGTAAAATTCCAATAAGTCATTAATGGTTGGACTTATCCAACTGACTAGTGTAGCATCATGTCACAAAACCTATATTTTTCTGTCTCATTGTTGTACTCTAATGATATCTCTAAAGACCGTGTTACGTCTTGGTCAAACCGAGGTGCACCACCAATTTTGAGTCAGGAATCACACACATTAGATATTCCTGAATTAATATAGGGTCAAAAAAATAGACAAGAACATGAATAATTTCATACGCATCAATTTTCCAAATAAAATAACCCCCCTCAAATTTGTTTCTCAAATACATACATTCTAAATCGTCATACTGCCTCATCTTAACATATTTTAAAAGAGATGGATCAACAGTTAAGTAAATTAGTGTCATTGACTTGTAATATTCCTAAACAACTATATAAATCTTAGTGAAAAAATCCATCATCATTCACTAAAAAATATACACATGAACTTCATATGTCTGCATCTATCAAAAAAAATGAATCCACAACATTATTTCCATTTCCGAATATATAATACACCTCAATGTTAAAATACTTCATGCACTCAACCCATCTCCTAGGTCATAGGTTTAAATCATGGTGGGAGAATATGTATTTTAGTGTCTTATAGTCAATATATATAATAAAAATCATTCTCAAATGATAATTCCACTAGTATTTCAAGAAATAAGCCACTATAAATAACTCGAGATCATGTTTAGGATATTTCCATTTGTGTGGAATTAATTGTCATCATCTGTATGCTATGACTTAATCTCCCAACACCAACTATTCCCCAAGTAATATCCCAAAAATGCGTTACAAAACCAAGTATACTCTTTACCCTTGTTGGTTAAGGTCGAAATTGTTTTTTCTAGTAAGATTCTTATTTATCTCTTACAAATAATTATCTCATGATTCAATCCACTCAAATCATACACCCTTCTTGGTAAAACCTAAAAGTGGTGCTAGAATGTTAGAAAATTATTTTATGAAACTCTAGTAGTAACTTTATAAACCCAAAAAGATTTAGTTATAAAAAAATAATTGGATTCTTCTTGTAAACTACTGTTAGAACCATCTTGAGGTCCACCAACACACCTTCCTCTTAGATGATTAAGCCAATGAAATTCACATTGTGAATCCAAATTTCGCACCTAAATACCATGGTTTGTAGTCAATTCTCCTTTAATTTAATAAAGATGGTGTTAAGATATTGGGAATGATCTTTATTTGTTTAGGATTACATAAATATATCATCCACAAACACTACAAAAAAATGACCTAGGTATGGTTGAATGATTTGGTTCATCAAATCCTTAAAAACATTTGGAGTGTTTTTAAAACCGAACAATATGACAATGGAATCATACAAACCATACCTACTTCTTAAATTATAATGTGGAATATCAACTAGTATCACCCTCAGATGATGATACCCTAATCCCAAATCAATCATGTAAAACACACTGGAACCCCATAGCTGGTCAAAGAGATCATCAATATGCAGAACATGATATGAGTTCTCAATTTTTGTCTTATTCAACTTTAGGTCATAAAAACATAAATTCAACATTCCATCAGCCTTTTAAGAAAATAACACTATATATCCCAAATGTGATGTACTCAGATAGAAGAATACCTTATCTAAAAATTCCTCTAGCATATTTTTAAGATCTCAGTGTTCTACTAGAGTCATTATTTATGGTGTAATAGAAACTGGAATAACCCCAGGAACCAACCAAATCGTGAACTAATCCTATCACTCAGGTAGAAGTCCTGAGAAGTCCTTGGAAAAAAGTTCATTAAACTGATCCACTATGGGAGGAAATACATCATGTTCCACTCTCTCATCATTAATAATAATAATAATCACATCTTGATATTTGATCTCACATAGTTGTGGAATAACTAGGCCTACATTTCCGTCCAAGATATCTAATTCACAATAGAAAACACAATGTGTCAACCCAAAGAGATATAAAAAATCATTCTCCTATAGTAAAAATCAATGTGTCCCTAGTAAATAATAAAAACACTATTCATGGTATCAAGTTAAAATTTAAGATCTCAAGAATGTTCATGACTCAAAATAGATTGTTCCCACCAACTACAAGGGAAAACCCATATCATCAACAAATACCCTCTGACCGCACCCCTATCGGTGTGTCAATCCACAAAACCCTTTATATATACTCCACCAAAAGACCCAAAATATTCAAAATATTAGTGTAGATATATTAATAATGTCCTTATGTATCAAATAAAGCACTATAAATCATGGAATCTATAATAATCATACCTAATATAGTCAATGGTCCAAGCTCACCACATTCGTATGCAAGCTAAACTGCACGTGGTTGACCTATCCCTATAATTAGAGCTATGGTATGGGATATCTATGATAACCTACACTAAATATATGGATTCACATTTCCCAAAACACCACATCCTTAACCCTTTCATGTAGGTTCAGGAGAACTCCAACTAGCAGATTGATACGGGTTAACTGATCCCCTGTCGGTGCTCTACATTGGTCTAGGTCCTCCATCACTGACTTTATTTCGAGGGTACCTATACAAAATATGTTGTTTCCCAATCCTCCCACATGATTATAACTCTAATGGTGGTCATATAATCTTCCCACCCATTTGATCATCATTTTTAACTAATAGAAATCAACACGACTACTACCTTGGATGGTAATTCCACTCCCTTGGTTACCCTCTCCTCAACTGCCTTATCAAAATATCTAATAGAAATTATTCTAACATCAAAATACATACCTCCTGAATACCTATATAGAACTACCTTTCCACCACTAGAACCATCCATCATAAATCCCTCGAAAAGGAGAGCCTGATTCACCACCTCAGCAAACTTTTTTAAATTCCAGATATTCACTTGGGCCATGATTTCACATCTAAACTCATACGGGAAGTGTTCCAATCTATTTCTTGATACATAATAGAGTAGTAAAAAAGTGTTAAAACTTATTGAAATGGATATAATAATCCATCACTATCATATTCCCTTAGGTTCGACACATAATATTTGCATCTCTATCTATCCTCATATTCTCTAGATAGAAATTATCCAAGAACATTTTGTGGAAATACTTCAAATTTATAAAATATAACTGCTCATCCAAGACATAAATATCCCAGTAATGATTCACTATTTATTGTATCATATATATTTTAACTTAACCCTTATATTTGTAGGTGTCTCTATGTGATTGATAATCCTTAGGATTGAATCAATCCAAAACTCAGATGCCTCAGGTTCACCTTCTCTGAAAAACATTAGGGAAGATATAATTTAAACTCCCTAGTAAGATCAAATATACTCACTGTAGTCCTCCCTGTATATATTTACATAAAAAAACAAAATTAAATTATCACAGTTATCATGGAACTTATCTTTATACCATTTCCTAGAACTGATAGAGGTTCATATCCCACTGTAGGGGAATCAATCTTGGTGACGTCCTCTTATCACCCAAGTATAAATGTTACCATAGTGGTGTCTATCTAAAAATCAAAACAAACACCATTGAACACAAAAC
This sequence comes from Viscum album, assembly GCA_963277665.1. Classification (NCBI taxonomy): domain Eukaryota; kingdom Viridiplantae; phylum Streptophyta; class Magnoliopsida; order Santalales; family Viscaceae; genus Viscum; species Viscum album. Next base: position 135,863,200 of record OY728155.1, on the reverse strand, counting down.
ATATATTTCCCACAGTTTTGAAAATTAAGTCTAACAACTAGTTATAAACAAGTTACCCAACATACATTATCCCCACTGGTATAACTACAACACTAACACTACCCTAAACAATACCTATTTTAGTCCATAGTCAACGCAGGGTAAAACAAACAACCCAAATGAAAAACTAACATTAGACACAATTTTAAAAAATTTAATTTTCTACTTCAAAGTTAAAACTAGTTACAACTCTTTATTTGGAACTTTTGCTATAAAAAAACAGAAATGAATTTTGATTTCCTATTACCCAACCATAACATGATTTTCTGGGAGGTCCTAATATGATGCATATTCGATAAATCACTGAGTGGAAGAGATGACGAATATATATATAAATATATAAACCAAATTTCATTACAATCTATGAATAAATCCTTGTAATAAATAACATTACATATTAAGTGTATCATGAAAGATAAAATAATTTCCAATAATAACATAAAACATCAACAAAAACAATCCCACAATAGGAATGTTGTTTATCCCTCGCACATGGGAAATATAATCCCTTGAAATATCCCATTACCAAGGCCAAATACATCATGGTATCCTTTATACATTTCCAAAATATTAGGACAATAAAAAAGAAAACATTTATAATACCACATTGTAATATCTCTTTATGGGTGAAATAATATCAGTTCCCCAATCCAGAGCACCACATGACCTCAGGTACTCCTCCCTATATGATATAGGCTTAAAAATAGTATCTAGAGTCTAAAAAGGTATTTAAGGAGACTATAACCTCTTTAACAGATTAAAAAAATGAAAAAAAATCAATAGAAACAGCAACCCAATTATTAGTAATCAAAAACCATGAATCAAGTAATTAATTTCCTAAACTAGGTAATTTCCCACAACCATAATAAAATAACATATCATGTCATACTAGCATTAGTTTTCAATAAAAACCCAAACTGGTGGCATAATGAAAATCCCCAAAATTGGTCCTGACAATGTGTCCAGTCCCCTCATCAATTCTCAATCCAAAATCCCATGTAATCTTTTTAATATAGTTCATTTTACCTTATCCTAACCCTTAAACATGATGTCTATTAGTGTACCCAATGGTGTCCTGAGTGGGGTGGGAGTACAACTCCATTGGCCACCACTAGTGGTTTCGAAATCAATTTCCATTCAAAGAAATAGAGTTTGTAATAATTAAATAGAAAACTAAAAGTAAGGAATAAATTAAAACATGATGTAATTATAAACATTTGTATTTATCATATTTATATATATATTTATGGTTTGGATTTCATAGGTACTAGGGATCCATAATTTAAATATAAAAACAGGGATTAATTTATCATATCCATTCTCATATGTCAATGGGTGTCCATCTAAGTTCCCACACCATGTCAACCTATGTGCCTAGTCATCATGTTAGATCCCAAATGAAGATTAAGAGCAGTCATATCATCAATATAATCCAAGGATGTCAAACCTTATGTCTGACCATCCTTATTTAAGGACTTGTAACATTATATCCAATATCATCACCCATGGGCCTCAGAGCATCATGTCCTGTATTACACAAAATTCATCAATCAAATTTCCAAGTGAATTAACACTTGGAATTCCAACACATAGTGTCAATAAGGTTAAAAAATAGTCTCATACATTAATTAATAAAATGGTTAACCATATCTAACCCGAATTGACATCTTATCAATATGTACCATTTCAAAATTTCCTTTACATCTCATAAAATGATTCTTTTCATTTATGGAAGTTCCTATGTGGTAAACCCCGTAACACTATATCCCAAAGTCTAGGGTTTGAATAATGGAAATCCCCTTTGGTTTTTTTGTGATGAAATTTGTGGCACATGCATGACACAAGTAGGTAGTGACACTGATATGAAAAAGGTAAGCAGTGACACGAGCATTATGATGCATACATGATGCTGCACTAGGCCTTTGGGCCAAGTTCATGGCCACATGTCTTTGGGACTATAGGGAATGTAATAGGTATACCTCTACCTATCTAGATAGAGACAATTTATTTCATAATAAAAAATGATTCATCCCCAAATTTTTAATGAAATATTTATAAAATCAAATTACCAAACACACATAAACCCCAATTTATCATTTCTACCATTTATTTCATTTACCCTCTTGTTTGGTATCACATTTTAATTCAAATTATACCCAAAAACCCCTTAAACCTCATTATAACTTCATATAAAAAAGGAATATTTTTAGTCACAAAAACCCACCATCTCCCATTTTAAAAATTACAGTACCATTTTCAAAGGGATGGAACACCCCTAGGGTAATATTTATAAATGGTCTCATAATCTCTAACAAATGTAACTCAGACCACAAAGGGAATTTCCCATCATCTTTAGGACTAAAATATTATTCCAAAATATATAATTTTTTTTAAACATGATGGAAAAATGGTATAAAACACAAACACATAAACAAATTTAATAGATTGGGATAGATCACTTAGACAACTACCTGAAGCAATTAATAAACACTCTATCAGACACAACTATTTATTGAATCTCAAATGACCTTCAATAAGAAAATCTATGAAATCTTAGGTAAATATAGGTTTAGGTATTCAAAAGTAAAGATAACATTCTTCAATGATTATTAAATAAAATAGAAGAAAGTGGAGTGGTATACTCGATTGGAGCCTCAATTATCAACCAACAGTGCTTTAAATGAAAACAATATTGAAGGATACTTACCTTTGGGAATATTTGGAGTAATGGATTTTCACCCTTGGTTGACCGAGGAGTAAAATTAGAAAAAATAGAGTAATAACCCTTAATTCTTGTGGGGGAAAATGGTACATTCCCCCAATTATTGGAGGTGCACTGTTTGGACACATGGTTGAACAAACCATATTCCAACCATGTGACACCCTCTGTTCAAGAAAGGGCCATGCCTCATGGTTTGGTTGGGCCACCTAAATGGTTTGAAAATCCATGCAGTAACCATTCACCCCCCATTATCCATGGGGGCCAGGCTGAATGGTCACCTAGTCCATGGAGCACTATTTCAGTAACTCTGTCCCAACCATGCATTATGCATATGATGAAATTTTTATTCTCCCTTCATGTACCAAACCCTTGGGACACCATTGGTACAACTCATACTCTTAGGAATCATTTTATTAATCATTAAAATTTAATGTAACCAAAATCTACACATGATGTTTCTCATATAAAGGTTAGGGTCTTACAATGCTATTCAGATGTAGCATGGATTTGGAATTTCCTATCTAGTAAGATTAGGTAATAAAAATAAATGTACTATATAATGATGATATGGATTAGTTACGACTCAAGAAATATAATAGTTAAAAATATGTTTAAATCACTAAGAATATGAGGATCTTAGGAACTAATATTAGTGACCTAGGTCTACCCAATGTGCTTGATCTATTTATTTTTCTTTCATTATTTCTATTCATAATAAATAAATTTATTAATTTATATTAAGTTAAATGTATCTTTCAACCCATTTTATTCCATTCAATGATTTAAATGGATGTTTTATTAAGGATAAATAAGCCTCAAATTTTGGAAATTATATTATATTTTGAAATAAATCATAATCGTTATTTGGTTTATCAATAAAAACTATAAATAGAAGAACATTCATAATTGTATTTCAAACAAGGTTAGGATGTTTTTTATTGAAATATTATGTATGGGGTTATTTTACATTTCATGACTATTGGGATTTATACTCAAATCTATTATATAATTTTGGTTTTAGGTTATAGTTATTTTATTTCACACATGGGTAGTTAAGGTGTTAGGTATGGATTGTTACTTATATAGTCACATAGAATTATATTGGTAGTATTATTTTGGTTTTTTATTTCTTCACATAAATTATATAGTCCATTTATTATTTTCTAGGGATAGGGTGTTGAGATATCTGAGGGATACCATGATGGCATAAGAGGTGGTTATGGTTTTCCTTATAGAAGAGGAAGTTAGGGGAATCATATAGAATACTTTTTAATTTTATTACTATTTTTGTAATTTTTTTATTATATATATATATAGTATATTTAATTTGGCATGGTTTTTCAATATACAGACGGGTCATGCTGAAATTTTCATTATTTTTTATTGATTTTTTATAATTATTTATTTGGAAAAATCATTCCCTCATGGTTCAGTTTGATTCCCAATGCTATTTTTCTACATGTGGGGATCAGGAATTCCTCTAGAGTATTGTTGTGGATGGGTTCTAGCATCTAAAAAGAGTTTACTCGAGTTTATTTATATTTACTTCTATATATTTTATTTGGACTAGATGTCTGAAATATGGATAATTCATACAAAAAATTTATTTTTTTCTCCATGTTTTTAATGATTTGTGGGGTAAGTCATTCCACCATGGTTCAAATTGATTTAAAACAATGGTTTCCCGACTGTGAGGATCGGTAATTCCCCTCATGTCTTTTTGTATAATGGTTTGAATATATCGTAGAGGGAAAATAGGGATTAGATTGGTAAAAAATGTAATCTGATAACCCAATGATAGTTATGCAGTAATGGTATATTGGATATAGGTTCATCATAGATCGATAGGTTGGTCTTGTGTGGGCGAATGATCACCACTACTCATAAAAAAACCTAGGTTACCATGGGATGATGGGATTTGAATTTGTATTTTAAGTTTTATTTTTGATTCTTTTTTATGAGATTTGTTTCATGTTGTGACAATTTTGTTTTGTAATGATATTATATATATTTGTAAATTACTTTTAGAATTTGGTGGGTGGAATGGGAATTGACCTAGTGGTATCTAGAGAGCTCCCATGGACTAAAAACAATGTGACCCCAATTATATGATTCAGAATGACTCATCATAATGATTGTAAGAATAGAACATGGTCCACCAATCCTTGGGGACAATTCTTTAATAGTCACTAGACTTTTTGGATGTTTTTTATTGAGTTATATTTGACTTAAATTCTTATAGATTGTGTGTGGGTATTATTTGGATTTGGTTTTTTAGGTTCGATAATTTAAATATAATATTTAAAAGGGATGGAATTGGTTTTGAAATAATAATGTAGATGATGAGGCTTATTTTGAAATTGAAAAAGTGATTGTGATATTTAGAAATATAATTTTGTGGGTAAAAAGTGAATTTTTGGAAGTTTAAAGGAATTTTTCATAAAATAAGAAAAGAGTCTATAGTGGTTAAAAAATGGGTAAATGTTTTTAGAAATTAATTGTGAAATTGATTATTAAGTGGAAATTTAGAAATTTAATGATTTTTTAGAAAAAGTTCATGATTATGAAAAAATATTTGAAAATAATATTTTCATCTTATTTAGTTTTATAACATTGATTAATGACTAATAACTGTTCCATTTGACTAATTATTAAATAGCGAAGTGTTTTTAGGAATTGAAATTTTGGAAAAAAATATTGATTTCCTTATGAGTGTTGACTTTGGGTTTTAAATGGATTCTAAAATATTTTGTTGAATTTTTAACTAAATTAAGGGAATTTAAATTGATTTTTAATTAATTTGAAGAAATTTAAATGTTAAAAGGGTTAAATTTTAATACATTTTAGAAAGACAAATTTTTAATATTTTTCATTTCTTATGGAAATATAATTGAACTTTTTTTGGGGTTATGACTGATTTATAAATGGTTTGATAAAATTTTAGTTATGTTGATGTAATGTTTTCTTCAATATGTATTTTATGTTTTCCTCATAGAAATGTCTTGAGCATCATTATATCTAAGAGGTAATACCTACTATTTTTATATGGTTTGATTCATTATAATGTTATTGTATAATATACTTCTTTAGATATTCTTTTCATTTCTTTTATGGGTTTTTTCACTTAATGGTTTTATTTGTGGATTTTTATTGTGTATTGTTTTTTAGGGTTTTGTGGGGAAATGGTTTCAATTATATTTCTTTTTGGGTTTGTTATATATAGGAAAAATTTGTGTGTGTTCCTTTGGTGACTATAATAGATGTTGGGATATTTGTGTCCATACACTTACTAAGGTTGAATTAATTTGTTAGGGTCACCATGAGTAGTGTCTTGGGTATAGATCCCAGGGTGCCCTATTACTTGACCAAATGATAGATCCTATTTGGTCTAATGGGGTATTCCCACAATTGAGTCCTTCTCCAATTTTCATTCCTTTTTCATATGGTATTGGTGAGTTGTATGATCTCCCAAGTCATGGTAGTTTCATTTGAGTAGTTCAAAGGTTTTTTTTCATTTGGAATGATATATATCATGTGTTCATTTCCAGAGTGAATGTATGTTTTCAAGGAATTATTGATATATTTAATATTGGGGGTTCTTTTTTTGTCTCATCAGTTCGGGGTTCAGGTTTTATTTTTGACACACTTTTAGATTTCATTTGTTCTGTCAAATAATATTGACATAGAGATTATTAAATATTTGGGAGACCAACCCTAGGACTTATTTTATTGATCATATAATTTAGGAAATCATATGTGAGTTTTATTTAGGGACCTTTTATTTTCACAATCTCAAATAGATAGAGGTTTAGTGAAAATACATATCATGTATTAGTTAGGTCAATTTGTTGAGAACACTTTTTGGAAATATTTTCTCATGATTTTGGTATCCTTTATTTTCCCTTGAATAATAAAGTGTATTTTATAATTAAATTATGGGATGATCAATTTTGAATCCTGGTTTTATAGTTCTCACATGAGTGTTTGAGGTGTAATATTTGGGGATATGTGTCACATTATGATTGATAGTTACCTGGGATTCAGTTTAAATTTTAGATAGTTTAGATCATTGTTATTGTTTGATCCTTTTTAATTTATTAAGTTTCCATGGTTTATCCTTAATTACAAAAACATGTAATCACATAATCCTTTGAATATTTTGACTGTATTGGGGTATAAAGTGTTTATGGAGGGGATAATTATCACACCCCAACCATAATTTATTTATTTATTTCCTATTTTTTCTTAAACTTTGAGACATTATTATTATTATATTTTAGAAATTTTGAAGTTCATGGATAGATGCACTATTAGTTCATATTATTTATTCAAACCCCAAGAGAATATGTGTCTGAATTTTCATTTTGAGACAAGGGTTTGAAATAGTTTTTCGATAGTCATTCAACCCATGGGGACCATCTTTGCAACTTTTAGGTGGGTTTCATGATGGGTACATGGTTGGTGATATTTTATTACCATGAGGCTAAATCGTGAAACTTTACCTGACCAGAAAATAATAATAATAATAATAATAATAACAACAACAACAACAAAAAATAGAATAAAACCATCCTAATTATAACCCTCACCCTACCTCTCCCTTATAACTGTTGTGCATCTCCACACTTACCCCACTCTCCCATGTGTGATTCTCATGGTCTTCCCTCGTCTCACTTATGAAACACCACCCTCTTTTATTGGGCCTTATGATTTATCTTGATATATTCTAGTGGTAATGTCTTCTTTTTCTATATCCCTTAGACCTTAATTTTTATCAACACACTTTTCCCATTCCATGAACCCTAATCATTTTCAAGTCACGACTAGGGTTAGAGATGGTTTTAAAATTATGTATTTGGGTTTTAGGGTTCATAGGGATTTGTTCATGATTGTGGGATACTTCTACATTGAAGGCGATACATTATAGGATCTTTGTGTCTTGATTTCATCTATTTTAGTCATTGTCCCCTTGTATTTATCATTAAATTTTTAAACCTTACCTTCTTGTGGTTTTAATATCTTATATTTTTAATAAAATTATAATATTAAACATATATATGGATTTTTGTATGAAAAAACATGATTTTCATGATTTTCATTTCAATTTAAAATTATCCCTTAATTTCATGTTTTTCAATAATCTGTGTCAAACAAATCTCACCTGTCCTATTTGATAAAATCCTCGAATGTCCTTGTAAATAGTGAATGTGAGTAAAAAGGGGACTTTTGGTTGAAAATGGAAACCTGATATTATCATAATTTTATTATTATCTATATATATATATATATATATATTTATTGGTGTGAGGGGTGTGTGTAAATTTAGGTTTTAAACATATACAGGGGTATATATATGTATGTGTTCACACATTCATGTGAGTACTGTGAATTTTTTAAGCGGGATATATGTATATATGTGTGTCTGTATGTGTCAGTATGTGTATATGTGTAAAATAATAATAACAGTGACTATTATAATTATACTTGACACCCACGCTGATTTTATAAATTAATTGAAAACAACATTAGCATGGTTTCAAAAGAAATTGTATTTAGAAGGCCTATTTGGGGTTATTTAAATAGTGATATTTTGATCTGATGATTCTGATATTTATTGGTATGTAATTTTGGTACTTTAAATGATTTCCCCTAATTATGAGAAATGTGATGGATTTGTTTTTCCTTGATTGATCATTATTGAACAATAAGTGGAAATTTATTTTGATCAAATTGAAAATTAAAGTACATGGGAAACCTAAGCACTTAAGTGGTAGATTAGGACATGTATTCTACTTAGTGGTAGCATGGGATTTGGACATCCCTCCCTATAAGGATTATAAAACAACACTAAATAATATACATTAAGATGACATTTATTTCCTGTGACTCCTGCATGGGAATGGTTATATAAATGGGTTGATCACATTGAGTAAAAGAATCATAGTTCCTAACCTTATTGATCAAGTGATTCCCATTGTTCTTTATATATTCATTTTCATTTTCTTATTTCTTTTCAAAATAAATAAATTATTTAATTTATGTTATGTTAAATTTATCTTTCAAAAAAATATTTTGTATATTTAATTATATAATTAATGTTTTGTTAAATATACATATCCCTCTATATTTTTAATTGATATTACATTTTTAAATAAATGAGATTTTTTTTTTCAAAAATCAAAACTATAAACAAACAAAATTTTGAAATTGTATTTCAAACTAGATTGTAATGGATCTTTTAATTAAAATAATGAATGGGGTGTAGTTTATGTGGAATTCATTCTAATTTTTATGACCACCAATTATATAATTTTAGTTTCATGTTATAGATATTTTCTTATAGTGAACCTTATTTTTATTACATGATTATTAAATCATTTTAAAGATAAACAACATAAATGTGTTACAATTCGTGATCCAAAATTTTTGTATCGTGGAAAAATTAAGATAGTTCATCACTGAAACATAATAACACAAAAAAATTTATTTAAAATTATCTTCTTTATCATTCTAAGTATCGGTTTCTTAATAATACATGTATTCACATAAGGATATACATCAAAGAAAGGGGTGAGCAAAATTCTTAGAAAAAGGATGAATAAGGGGAATGAATCGATATAACTTGAGTCAGAATAATCATCATCAGAATAATCATCATCAGAATAACATAATAATTGTATCATCATCAAAATCATGAGGTAAAAAATGTGACAAAGTTATGGAATGTGTAAATTCATAAAAATGAAATATCATGCCTTGTGGTCAAATACTACACATAGTTTTGAACAAAGCTAGAATCATATTTGTGCTTAACATTTGTGCATAATCATAACATCATGATTGTAGAAAAATATAGGATCATGTTCATGCATTTTACATATTATATCGTGAGATAAATCACATTATAAAATTCATTGGAGGGATATATAATTCTAGGGACCATCCATAACATTGTAGGACTTACATATTCATGTATGTTAAATACAACATATAACAATCATAGTAATGAAATAACCTATTAAAAGGAATGGGTTTGATAAATATTTCATAAATCACATATTCAAAAATAAAATTTGGGGTTATTAGATTAAAAAGTTTAAAACATATTTTTTATAAGAATAATCATTCTTGAGTGATGAAGAAACAACTTAAGAGGATTCAAAGATGAGTTTTTGGTAAAAAAATTCTTTTATAAAATATTTGTATTTTTCATAATATCAATTTGGAAAAATTTATATCTCCTGAAATAAAATTCAAGAGTAATGAAATGAAATTTAAGTAAAATTAGATTAATATACATAACAACGAATTTGTGAATGTGGGATAACCCAAAGAAAAAGAGTTAGGTTTGAGAATCTCATTAAATAATGTCTAGATGTGTTTTTCACTTGCACTTAATATACCAGATAGTAAAGTTAGATTTATAAATTACTTAATTAAGAACATCATATATAATTATATAATTTATTATATGTTTTTAAATATCATTTAATTCGATTTTTATGAGTTATAGTATACAACATTGTCATTCCAGGAGCATATATTTTTATGGATTCATGATTAGTTCACTAGTATATAATTATTGAAGTTCCTGTAAAAAGAGAAAAATTATAAAAAATTTAAATTTTAGGGTATTAATTAAATAACATATTTTTAAATAGTCCCATATATCATTTTTTTCTTGTATGATCATGATTCATTTGATAAAAGTTTAACGATAAATGTTCTGTTTATTTTTGGCGTTTTTCGATCATTAAAAACAAGTTTCATTTTATTTAAAATTATGTATATATATGTTTAAAAACATTGAAGAATTTATAATATTCATATGAAAATATTATTTGACCATAATAATTGTTTTATAACTAGCCTTGAAGGGGTAATGGATAATGTGAACTCATTATCCATGAAGGTGGTAAACTGACATATCACGAACAATGTTTTCATTTTTATAATAATCGGATAAGGGAAGAGATTTAATGGTGTATATTCCACTAAAAAATAAAATTATAGTATATATATGATACTAGATATATCATTACTATTTGGATTTGGTAGGGGAGTAAAGTATAAGGGGAAAATGAAATTAAAATAGAAGGATTGGGGATTTTACCTCTTGATTGTTGTCTCCTTGAGAACTTCTTTAAGGAACTTGGGTTTTGTCTTCTGCTGAGATGAGTAACTCTTGAATTATGGAGAGAGTCTTGGGAAGGTAATTGAGAAGAATATTGTCAAGATATAAGGATTATGTGGTGTGAGGAGAAGGGTGGTATTTATAGGGGAGAGGGGTGTTTTCCTTTTTATATTCATTAGTTTATTATTTTTGGATCAAAACTACGAATAGTGATGATTAATATAAATAAATAAAATAAATAGTTTAGGTGTGTTAAAACCAATGGGTTCCTAAAACATTCTTACATCATCCATGATTCAAACATTATTATAATTTTAAAGAGTGATAATTATATTATTTCATTATTCACAAAAAATTTAACTATTTTATAAAAATACAAAAAACTCACACTAACTAATTTTCGACAAGTAATTAAAAAAAATAGAATCCATTTTATAAAATTAAATTTCTAAATATGAAAACTTTAATTTTTTATAAAATTATCATTTATTCTAAAATCACAGATTTTAATATTATATCTGATTTTATGAACCTTTGAAAAATTAATTAAGGCCTCATAAAATTATCTTGTGATTATATTAAAAGAAATATTAATTTATGAAACTATTTTATAAAATGATTTTTTCTTTAAAATGTTTATATAAATTATAAAAGTTAAAATAAAATTTACATTTCAAAAAAATTCCAACTCTTAATTTACCATTTTTGACAAATTTATTTACATATATCATGATATAATTATATCATATTTTCATTTATAAAAATCATATTTAATTAGACTTTCATAGGAAAGGTTACAACCAGATTAGAATTCCTAAATGTCAAATTGGTGTTCCATCTGTCGGGTTATTATTCAAAAGGTACAGGATCCTTAAATTTGTTAAATATATATTCTTTCATTCATTATTCATTCACTTATATTTTACCTCAATATAATATATATATATATATATATATATTAATTTTAAATATGAATATTATATTATTAACATTATGTTTTATTACTATATCTTTGTTCATGAGGGCAGTCTTCTAGTGGTTTGAGGGGGCCTAAATTTTGATATTGTTATTATCATATTATCTTTTTTTGTTCTACTATAATATTTGGGTTTCTAATTGGTTTGTTTGCAAACTAATGTATCATTATTAATTTATGAGGGTACTGTTTTTTGTTTCACTATGTAATGTACATGTTTTATGATATAATTATGAGAAAGAAAATTCCATTGATAAAATTTTAGGTTGTTATTTTCTTTTCCCCTTATGAAATATCATCCAATTTTTTTACATACTAAGTGGAAAATAGTTGATGGTATTTCTTCTACATTGATTCCTCTAGTTCCTTGGTCACCTCTTCAAACTTATGGTTTCTCTATAGTACCCTGACTAGGTTAGTGTATTGTTACGAATAATTTTGTCTCTATGTTCCAAAATCTTCACCAGTAACTCCCCATATGAGATAATATTTTCCATTTGTACCACCTATGAGATTGGTAAATGTTAGAGACCTAGTATGTACCTCCTCAAGGGAGATATGTGGAAGACATCATGCAATTGAGACATGGATGGTTTAACTAAAAGCCAATAGTCCAAAGCTCTTATGTGATCAAGGGTCTATAAGGGACCAATGTTCTTTGGACTATGCTTCCAATTATTTCCAAACATATTGAATCCCTTCCACAGAGATATATGATGAAATTGTATCCAAATTTAACTACAAGTCATTTTTACGTTTATCAACATATCTCTTATTCTGAATCTGAGAAAAATTTATGTGTTATTGGATGGATTGAACCTTATTTTTCATATCTTTGACAAGATCAAGTCCAATTAGCTTTCATTCACCAAATTCATTCTAATAATACGGAGTTATAAATATCTTCCCATATAGAGCTTCAAATAGAGCTATCCAAATACACAATTGGAAAATATTTTTATATGATAACTCAACCAATGGTATATGTTGATCCCATCCTCCTTTTAATTCCATTGAGCATGCTCTAGCATGTCCTTGAGAATATGAATAGTCCTTTCATATTGAACATCAGTTCGGTGGTGATAGAACATACAAAAAATTTATTTTAGTACTAAAATCATGTTGAATACATATCTAGAATCTATATGTGAACCACAAATAATAATCTTAGATGATCAAAATCAGAACCCCATATAACATTACCACATCCTTTACTTATATGTTGTAAATTTTATCAAGTGATAATTCTTTCTAAAAATAAATGAAGTGGGAAATTCCTAGTGATTCAATCCACCACAACAAAAATCACATTATTTCCTTCATATTTCTTTAGGATATTAGAGAAAAGGCCCATAGTGACATTCTCCAATTTCAATGTTGGTATAGTCAATGGTTCCAACATAACTTTAGACTTATATCTCTCTGCTATAACTTATTAAAATACAATTCATCTTGAGATATACACCATAATATCCTTTTTTCATGTTTTCCCACTACATGTTCTCTTGAAGATGATTGAACATCTTGGTATTTACATGATGGATAATGAAAGTTGAGTCATGTTAATTATCCAATGGATTCTTGTTTTTCTTGGGTGAAAAAGTCACACAAAATCTAGTTAAAAATAGGATTAAACCATCCTCATTAATTTGGAACTCATATAGCTTCCTTTCCTCTACTATATTCATCTTCTTTTGAAGCTGAATATTTTCCATTTATGCCTCCTTGATATTATCTTAGATAGGTGGTTGGGAAATCATTTGTTTAAAGTAGGGTTTATCCCATTACATTATAATTTATAAATTCATCATTTTCATATCCATTATGATATGGTCCTTATCAGTTCTCATTATGGATAATGTAATAGGTTATTTTATACTGAGGGCATCATCTGCCTTATTCACATTTCCCTAATGGTAATGAATAGAGTAATTATAGTACTTTATTGGATCTAACCATCATCAATGATGTTTTTTTATCTCCTTCAATGTTAATATATATTTTAGAATTGTGGGATTGGTATATATGTGACACTTCTCACCATAGAGGTAGTGACACCATATTTTAAAGGAAAATATCATAGTAGCTAGCTTCAGATCATGCATTGGTTAGTTCTTCTCGTGGATATTCAAATATTGTGTGGTGAAGGCTATCAATTTATCATTCTAAATAACTACATAAACCAATATTTCCTTTTAGGAATAATTTTATATATAAAAAAACTTATCCACTTGTTGGTACTATGAGTGCAAAAACAGTGATTAGCCTCTCCTTGGGTTCCTTATACCTTTCCTCGCATTATTTAATCCAGATATACTATACTACGTTATATATTAATATAGTTAGTGGGATATACAACCATGAAAAATTTATCACAAAACGTTTGTAGTACTCTTCTATGATAAGAAAAGTACATATTTCTATGACACTAGTGGGCTTGAACTATTCCTCACAATACTTTTTTTGAAGGGTCTATAGAAATTATATGAGTTATTTTCATGTTTCCAAGGAATGTGACCTTCTAAATACAAAATTCACACCTTTTGAACTTATGATGAAATTTTTTCATCTATAATGTCTCCAAAACAGTCCTTAAATGTTCTTCATGGTCTTCCATTTTGTAGGAGTAATTAAAAATATCATTAATAAACAATAAAAAACATTTCATGGTAGTCTCTACTAACTCTATTCATTTAATACATGAATATTTTATGGAAATTACGAAGTCTAGAGGCCACCACTAGGAAATAATAGTTCCCATACCTTGTAAAGAAATAATCCTTCTAAATATCTTCATCCTTCAACTTCAATTAATGATATCCAAAATTAAGATCCAACATTAAGAATCCCTGATATCTTCATAGTTGTTCAAAAAAGTTATGAATCAATAGAAGATGATACTTTGTCTTTATGGTGATATTTTTTAGCTCTCAGTAATCAATACATAGTCCATCGATCCATAATTTTTTCATAATAAGAGAAATGGGACACTCCAAGTTGATGCACTAGGGTGTATAAACCATTTTTCCAAGTTCTTATATAGCTACTTATTTAACTACTCATGTTCAATCAAGGCCATCCTATTGTAAAATTTCGATATAGGAGTGGATCTAAGTATATTTTCCATATATAAATCTACCTCACGGTCAAGAGATAGTCATTGTAACTTGTTAGAAAAAACCTCGTTGTATTCTATCACAATGGGAATTTCCTCATGTTTGATGCATCCCTTTTACACAACAATTTGGGATAGGTACGATTAATCATAGGGTATCAACACCCAAACCATTGATATATTTTCTAAAGGATATTCATGATCTTACTTATATTTATAGAGGAGCTTGGGGTGGTTTGGAATAAAAAATATATTTATTTTTCCTGGTAGTTGATGGGTTCTATATGTAATGAGAGCCAATCCAAGCCCAACATAGCATCAAATTTCACCAATGTATGTATGACCATATTTGTTGGAAGAATCTTACCACATATTTTAACATGAGAAGAGTCCAATAGTTAGATTGTAATGAAGACACCACTATGTTTTTTATGTGTATTCTACATAAAGTTATTTGGGAATCAATTCAATAGTTTTAGAAAACATGTTGGATAAAAAGAAATGTGTATGACCAGAATCAAATAAAACATTTTCCATTATTGATTGAATAATAAGTGTACCATGTTTTAATTTGTTTTCATTATCCACTTCCAATGTAGTGATGGAATAACATTGAAATTTATCCTTTGGATTTTTTGGCTGATGACACTATATTCCCTTAAAGACTCTAGGTTTAGTATACTAGATTTTATAGTTCCTTTTCTCCCTATAGTTGAAACCTTCAACCACAGGTGGTGTATTAAGAGGTGAATCCACTTCCTCTATCTTGTCAGTCAGTTTCTTCATTTCTCTTTGAATTTCATGATCTTGGTTGCCTTATCTCTCACACATGAATCATTTAACTATTACTATAAGGAAATTCACATGATGATTCTTCCTACATTTTTGACATGAGGGTGGTCAGATCCTATTTCATCCTTTATCATTTGACCCACCAGTATGAAAATTAATTCATATATTCTTATCTACATAACCATTAGACTATTATCAGAACTTTATCTCTACTTTGATATCACATCAAACAATTTATTCATAACTACTAAAGTATCATATTGTTGGATCCTTTTTAAAGTGTAGTTTAAAATGAATAAAAATATTTCCACAATTCTATCATTATTTAGTTGAAAACATGATTTTTATCTCACAAGACTTGATAAGTTTTTTTGTAAGACATTAAAGATCCACCTTTATTTTTATTTAGCTCTGTAAATTCTCTCAAAATATTTATATAATGATTTCAAGAGATATACTTGTTAAGATACATTTTTATAACTTATTAACACTCTATATATTTAATATCATCCTTTTTCTTATTTTTATTTATGAATTCCCACTATTAACTGGATTCTCTATCTACATGATATATGTCTAGAGCCACCTTCTCTTTCTTGGAATAGGGAGCACAAAAATGATATTCTTTAATGAGTAAAACCATTGTTCTTGAATAAGTGGATTAGAAGATCCCTTAAATGTATATGATCATTTCCATATAAAGTAATCAATGTGTAGTTGTTTCTTCTTGGATGATGTAAGATGTTTCGTATGGTCAGGTAATTATTCATAGACTGAGAAAACTAGGAAAGAATTTCAATGAAGTTTTTCAATCTACCATTCATTAGATTATGGATATTGTTCGGTCAATTTTTTCATTTTCCCTCATATGGGTAGTTAGTATAGTTTTTCCTGGTTCCCACTATTTTCTAAAATATATTTTTTAATAAAACATAAGTCAACAAGTTAGGAATAAATAATTTATTATTTTGTGAAACTAGTACTCTGACCCTGAAAATGCATGAGACTATTACATTTTCATTCAAATCATCTGGTTCTGTGTCATTTAAAAAAATTGTAAAGTCATTGTACTCAATATAATGTTTAGAATAAAATGATGATAATGAAGTGAATGGGGTGCCCGTGACATGAGGAAATGAAGTCAAGACTAATTGTGATGAAGATGGAACATGATGGAATGAAAGAGTTAGAGATAAGAGTTATAGATAAGACAAAAGGTGGAGGTGAAGGTGAATTTAGAGATAAGAGGCGAGATTGTGATAAATGGTGGAAGGCATCCTAGAGAGAGTTTAATGTTTTTTGGATTTTGAAAGGAGTTGATGGGATTGCGAAGATGTTGGGGTGAGGATTAGTAGGAATCATTATTTCGTTCGGTGTAGTTTCTTTGAAAGGTAATATAGTTTGGAGTTCATATTTTTTAACCTATCATCATCATAAATAAATTAAACATTATGATGAAAATATTATAACACCCTTGATTTACTTTCATAAGAAATTTGAAGATTATTTGAATATATATATATATATGTATATATATATGTCTATATATCCAGATGAATACAGAAATAGTCCAATTGGATGTTCTTACATATAGAATATTTCTCCTAAAAATACTCCTTACACAATGAATTTCATGATTTTATATTCCATAAAAAACGATGAAAATTATGCACTACTCAACTAATATAGTGAAAAATTATTTTTTCCATCTCATAATTATACTATAACTAAACATGTTTATATGAAGAAGGATGAAGATTATTCATTTTACACAGTTGTAACAGACTAAACATTCAATATGAATAATCATAGGACTTAAGTAAATATTCCCAGAACATGATACTTTCATGAGATGATCACTTTTTTAATACATAATGAAATTTCTTGTACTCACCCATATCTATGGCCACAATGTTAAGTGTCAATAAAATGTTTTTATTGTGTTAGTTATGTTTTATGATTTTTTATGATATAATAATGGAAAATATAATTACTAAGTTCTAAAAGGTTAACATTATTATAGATATTATAGTTTAAAACTATATATTTTATTATTAATGTTATAATATTTTTTATATCATTTTAGTGACACTTCACATTCAATAAATGGTGAAAACCATCTTCATGGATTATTTAAAGAATAATTTTCTAATATGATTAATCTGTAGATGCCTAGATTAAATTTTATTATAAATGTTTTTTAAATGTAAATAATTTTTAGTATAGTATTGAATAAGGTTATATCTAAAACATTTTATTGTGACTATTCCTAGCCTCTTCATTTTTTATAAATAGTCGAGTATGATATTAAAATAGATTTTTTTAAAATATTTTTCATTCCAAAATACTGATTTCAATAACCAACTTGGATAGTGGATTCTAAGATATGATATTTATATAAATGATGTTATATAAAACATTCACCATCTGATATTAAAATAAATAGTTTGGAAAGATACACAAAACCTTCTTTGGACCAAGATTTGAACCAAAAATATTATAAGAACCAATATTGGAATACTTCTTTTTATATGATTGTATAACAAATGTTAAAACCAAAATACTAATGTTTACCATATTAATATCAATTATTAAATGAAACTAAAATAAATTAAACATTTGTTAAAGGATAATTTTATATTAGTAATTGGAACTATGAATTCATATTCAAAAATGAATATTCAATAGTTTGAAATCAAAAAATAATGATACTTATTATTTGAATACAATTGAACGAAATATGTATACTTCATTATGAATGTAAAATAAATTTTGGATAAATACATTTCAAAACCTGAAGAAGAATCTATATGAAATAAGAAATTATTTTCAGCATGGAGATTTTAATTAAATGAATGAAAAGAACATTGAAATTAACAATTCTAATTCTGATAATTATGAAAAATAATGTTGTAATTGAGGCCATGATAATGTAAAAAAAACATGGAATTATTGATTTGATTTAAAAATATATTATATTATAGTAAAATAGAATTCATATAACAGGAAGAGAATATTGAAAATAATAATCAAAATAATGAAAAAATAATATTTATTTCAAGAAAACTCACATGGAAGTAATGTTAAGTATGTAGATCAGAAATAATTACAAATTAGAATGAGAGACAAAGGTGCACATAATAAGTTCATTCGAGAGAAAATATAGCCTTGAAAAAGGACTGGAAAAAAATCTAGCATGTTCAGTAACTTCAGGGAGTACACCCTCACCATCATATGAATACTGGTCAAGGTATCAATATGGTCAGTGATCCCCTGCACATGGATTAGTCGTTGGAGTGAAGACCAATCGTGGAATATGAACCAATGGATCATGGAGAAACAGAAAAAATGAGTTATCTTACAATTCAAATAAGATAAAATACCATTAAATATTGAAATTTTATCGTTCATATATTGAATGTCAATAAAGAAGAGGATAATAAGGGAAGAGGGGACTATCAGAAATTTGAGTATTTTTTTAAATAAAAGTGGTGACATGAATTGGGTGACCAATTCATGCACCAAAGGACTTTATTAAAAAACATAAGTTGCAGTACAAACACGAGGTGCAATAAATTTACACCAATAGGGATTGAGAAAATTACAAACAAAAAAACACAAAGGAAAAGCCAGCAAAATCGAAAGAAGCAAATATTGATGAAAAAAACCAGCTATAAACTATTAAATGATCTCCAAAAAGTCTTTTACTATCCATCAGAACTCCACTAATCCCGGTCTGAAGTGAAGTCAATGCCTACACAACTTTGATTCTCTATCAACAAGATCCTTGTCCTTTATGCTGCTGTACAGTTTTCATTGTATAATGAAAGGGTAAAATACAACCTGAGAAAGTCTTTAATACACAAAACCACCATTTATAAATGAAAACCAGTAAATAGTTGGATCAATATGTTGTTGATAATGTTGACCTGCATTGAAACATAACCTTCACATGATTCATTGCAAGGTTCCAACTTGGAGAATACCATGTTTTAAAAAATTACTCAAAACTACGATGCCAATAAAGAGTTCATGATGTAATAAAAATGAGTGGTTATTTTAAATGCATGGAAGCATTATCTTGTGAGTATTACCTCTCTATTGCACCGCAAAATTTCAATCATATTATTCAGCCTTTTTGTTTATGTTTTCTTTCATGTGGGGATGATGGTCATTGGCAGTGATTGTTGTTTCTGTGGAGTCTCTAGATGTTGCAACATTTATTTGGACTGAATCATCATCATCAAACTCAATGAACATATATTTCTACAATGGATAATTGAGAAGAATAAATGCATTGTATATATTAATCATAGAAAAAATGGAAATGACATGAAAAAATGATGTTTTTTAGTTCTAATAATGTGATGAAAGTAAAAGTCAATGAAGATAAAGAACATATACCTGATTACAGTATATTGTTGTACCTATTTTAATAAATCCATTTTCACTGTTTCAACACACTCCTAATGATCCAGTTATTTTATTTTCATGTCATGTAAAAAAAATTAATATTACAATAATGTGGTGTTTGTTTTCTAAAAAATTAAAATGGTGAAATTTGAAATAGTATACCTGGTTGGGATCAATTCTAATACAACTCTTCAATAAAGGTTGATAAATTATTGTCACATAATAATGTAAGAAAAAATTAGTAGAATCATTATGGGAGATGAAGTTCTAGAAAAAATGATGTCCAACATATCATTAATACAGCTATCAACAATAGGTATATATTATGATCAAAGCATAAAAAATTTATTAAAATTCCTATAGTCAAATATTTGACCTGCAATAAAATAAATCACACCTCAAATCATAATTAGTGATGTTGTAATATCCATATTTACCTATATCAAGCATGCCATCGCTACTATTCCTACATGTTCAACCATTACAAAACATAAATTTTTCTATGATTAGATTCAATACTCTTAAAAACATAATGCATAATGAAAACATAAAATTAGAAACATAATCTAACATTGTATCCAACTATACTGAGACTCATGATTTTGAAGATTGTATTTTCAATATCAAGTAATCAAACTTCATATCCTATAGGGATTCATTCAGTACATACTATATCCTGATATGAAAGTATTTACAGATAAGATGGCATGCATTATGTTGTTTTAATATATATTGATTAAATTTCGTGTGACATAATATTTTTTACTACTACAATATTGGAATAAAATACAAGGAGTGAAGATATTAATGTGACTAAAAAGACTATTAATGGATGGTTGGTATATTCACCCCATATTGAGACAAATATTTATTACAAACAAAATTCTATACTAGTTACTTAACATAGACACTACCCTAAAAGTCCTGATTTGTTTCTCTTAAAATGAGTCATTCATATAATAAATCACATGATCCACTCCTCGAAAAAATAACATGATCCAGAATTCCAACATAAAATTAGAAACATAATCGAACATCGTCTCCTCAGGGTTTTGAAGGCGATATTTTCAATATTAAGTAATCAAATATTATGTTCTTTAGGTATTCATTTAGTACATAAAAAGTCCAGATATGAAAATATTTACAGAAAAAATGGCTTGCATTATGTTGTTATAATATATATTGAAGAAATTTTGTGAGACTAAATAATTTTTTACTACTACAGTATGAGAATAAAATGCATACATTGAAGATATTAGTTTGACTAATCAGATTATTCATGGATGGTTTGGATATTAACCTCATCTTGAGTCTTAAATATTTATTACAAACATAATTCTATATTGGTTACATAACATAGACACTCCTATAAAACTCTTTATTTATTACTCTTAAAATGATTCATTGATATAATAAAGCACATGATCCACTAGTGGAACAAATTACATGATCCAGAGCCGAAAAGATGCATGATTCACATGATGAAATTTATTTCATTGCTCTAAAAAATTTTCCATTACTAAAATGTAATACATGATCCACTAATCAAAGAAAATTGAAGACTCTATATTGTGAAAAATTATTTACTACTCTAAAACATGACAATTCAGATTTAGTAAAAGTAACTTTAACTATTAAAATTTGGATGATAAATGCTTGATGACCAATAAAAAAATTCAAAGATAACAAATATGTTATTGTACATAATTTTTTAGTTGTGAGGAGGAGTTATAGTGGTAAAATAACATTTAATAATCTAGGAGCTGAGGATGTAAACATTCATCCAATATATTTACCTTCACACACATTAATGTTTAAGAAAACATACTTTGTGTAGTTAAAATGTAACACTGTAATAACAAATCAAGAAACATGTATTACATATCTGTAAAAATTCCTTTTCTCACAATAGGAATACAATTCAATAATAAATCCATAAATATCAATATATAACTTAGGGAAGCAGATACATATAAATAATGTCGAATCATTTATGCTTAGACTTATAGTATAGGTTGACGACACCAGTATTGTCTACGGCATGTACCAAATGAAAATAATAGACAATTAAGATAGAAAATATATACCTGATTTAATGAAACCGTTGTTCCTAAAAAAAGGGTAAAATTAATATTATAGTTACATATGGTGATTTTTTTGTAAATAATAGGAATGGTAATGAACAATAAATTTTTTTTACATAGTAATAATGTCGACTCTTTTTTTTCAAAATTTATACATATTTTGAAAAGTTAAAAATTAAAAATAATGACAAATGTGTTCAAATTACATGTTAGTTATAGATAATATGGTAAGGGTTGTGGATCTTTCTAAGGCATCATAATTATAGTAGAAAACAAAAATCATATATGAAAATGAATGAAAAAATATTTTTATCATGAAGAAATAATATACATGAAGTAGCCTACATTACAAGTAAGTAGATATAGTCATGAATATTAAAATTTGATAATTGATATTGTGACTATCAACATTAAAGACATTATTTGAAACTAATGAAGCATAAAAAAATATTTACAAAGGGTTTCATCCTAAAAAAAGGGCGAGTTATGTAAAAATAGCTACTCATTATAATTTTTTCTACAGGTTCCATTAAATATATTCTTTTCCTCGACATCCTTGTTAGTAATATTTCACCAGTAGTGGTGTGAATCATTGCTGTATTGGATCCACTATTTTGGATGTTGACTTCACATTAATGTTGATACTTGCAATAGTAAATATAGATGAGTAAAAGATACTCGGAATGTTGTTAAGTGTAGAGTGGGTAGTCATTAGAAACCCAAAAAATATAAAAAAAAATGTGTTGAAAAGAATAGCATTTTCCTGTAAAATAATGTAAAAAAACAGGTTCAGAATGTTTTCAAATGTTAATAACTATATAGATTATATAAAAAATTATAAAATAATTTGAAAATAACAGGATCATGCTTTTTTTTTCAATTACATTGAAATTGAATGATGAATTATCAGTAATTTTTTACAGTCATTTAGTTTATATTTTCCTTCATACAGGTTGCAGTACATTATCTAAAAATACTACCTGGTGAAGGTTTGGGAAAATCTATTAAAAAATAGTATTCAGTAAAAATTAACACGCTAAAAAAAAATAACATTAATGTCATATAAATGTGCAAATAACATTTAAAAAATAGAACCTCACATGAAACTTATACTGATGAAGGAAAAAAATGTATAGATCATACTTCAGAACATAATCTGTCACCAAATTATCAATGAGGAATGAAATGAAAAATAAATTATCATAAAACTATTGAAGGGGGAAGATATTATGTAACAAAACTGCTCAAAAATGAATAAATTCACCCAACCAACACAATCCACATTAAAAGTATAAGTCCTAACAATTGGTTGAAAGGTCAAATGATATCAATTTTTTTATCCATTTCCATCTACTCATTATCTTAACCCACAAATCATTTAAGGATTTCTGGAAACATTTCATGTAATGTTATTTCAGTATTATAAAAATATAATAGGGATGTTGATTTTATGTAACATAACCTAGCAGTATTTGGTATGTAAAGAAATGTTTTAATTTTTTTGAACGTAAAAACCATGTCAGTAATATATTCACTTTACTCCTAAGGTTATGTGAAATTTAGAAAATATCATTAAATAAGAAAGTTAAACTAATATTGTTTCTATTGATTTTACAACACATAACTACATTCAAATAAAATCTTGTATAATAGGAAATTAGAAAGAGAAAGGGAGAGGGAAGGTGGAAAATTCTGCAAATCGAATATAAGGAACTATATTTTCACTTTTTCTTTAATTTACACATAATGATTTATCTTTAAAAAATACCAATGAGAAGAAAATCTATGCCATCAAATCAAATTACATCCAGAAAATATATGTGGAGATGGTTGAGGAATGAAACATACATTGGAATCATAGTAGGAAATATTTATGAAAAGACTCATGGAGTAGTGTTGTTTTGGTTAACCCCACGAATGTGTTTCCAATGGGTGTATTTCATGATTCCATCAAGACTATCTATATCTTTAAGCATCAAAACATTCTCCCTTGTTAACCTGTCAAACATGTGAAAGCCTTTAACTACAACAATTGTAGGGGATACAAGGTTTAACACAAACCATGAATGGTAGTTATAGTTTTCAAAAGCAACCAAAACTAAAGCAAACTTTAATGGATGTGAGAGGTTTACCTTTTCTAGTAAATATGTTCTAATATCATAACCTTGGAAATTCATTACCTCTACCATAAGAATAAAGAGTTTCTACAAATACCTAATCAAAAAGAATTAATATAAATATGAATTCAACCATTACAATGTCAACTGAAAAATTTATAGACTTTGCAGTTCTATATGAGGATTTTACTCTAGAATTTAGTTATTGAATAATAAAAAAATATTCATTGAATGGAAAAAAACATGATATATGAGAATAACAGTGTTTTTATTCATATAGATTAGTCTTATGGACGGTAAAATTGAGGAAGTTGACCAGTCACCTGCCTTTTGGAATTGTAAGTAGTGGCCATCTTTTTCATAAGATGGTTGGTAGGATTGAAGGCTTCTTATATTTATATATCTCATCTATTCCACTAATTTGGCCAGCATCATTCCTCATTGATAACAGAACAAATAGCAGTTTATCCTGAATGGAAAATGAACATAAATAAATCAAAAGAATGATATAAATCAAATTATTTAAAGGAAAATAATAAGTAATTTTTCTTGGTTATAAAATGTTTTCATTTTGTATATGACATGTTTTTGTATAAAAAACATTTTGGAATCTATAAATGAATTTATAAGAAAGATCAAGGCCATTGAGAAGTAAAACTGCATTATCAAGGTAATCCATAGTTTAAAAAATAATAATTAGCAATTAATATTTAACAGTTACCATAAAGTTATTTAATTAAAATAAAACTAAAACTAATTATCAAAATGCAGACATTCATATCCAACAATTTATGTCCCTATACACACAAATATGATCTAGATATTGAACCCCATCAGACAATTAAGATTTAAAAATTTCTAAAAAAATAACAATGATATAGATGAGTCTTCAGTAAAGAGTTATGTGAGTCAATGTTTTAAAAAATTATACCCTTCCGTCAAGATATCCAACTATTTTAGGGAGAACAATTATTATTTCCAACACCTACATGGAATCTATAAAACTATTTTCAGAAAGATTAAATTAATGAAATCATATACCATTTAAACTAAATGACAATAAATTAATATTTTACCAAAATGGAATGGATTGGTGATTGAGACGATAATAGACCACAAGACAATAATGGATACCGAAGGAAAAATTATGTGAAACATGATGATTTCAGTAACATATAATGAAATGAAAACCTTAAAAGGATAAGAGTCCAATGCCTGAATTCACATATAATAAGATATCCGTCTCACTTTCCCAAACATGAAAAGCATGATTAAATCTAGAAAAGCATAAACAAATAATTATATTTGATGAGCTTACATACCATGAATTCTAGGAATACTAGGTAAAAAATTCAACTAAACCATCAATTATCCATTAAAAAACATGTTCTTCCATGTTATCTCATACACTGATGAACAAAAGAATCAACATTTATGTATGGATTTACACATAAAACCATAATTAAGAGAGGTAGATCCCAACAAAAGCATCTAGGAGAATCTTAACAAAAGATCTGGGTGGTCTCTCTTGAAAATGAAATCTATCTACCAACCATTTGAGTAATTGAATCACAACTTATGATGAAAAAACTATACTAAGTTATCTAAATGATTTTTTTTCATAAGAAACCAGAGTTGTGAATCACTAAAGAAACCTTTTTTGATGAAAAAGGTGGTATTGACCAAGCCTGAATCTGAAAAATTTTCATCGGAATTGTTCATGTGTGTCTATCTCAATGGAAAACATAATCTTAGAATCATTTGAGGAGGGATACCATCAGTCATGAAATAATATTTAAATTATCAATTTCAACCGATATTGATGAAGATGCTCAAATAATTGAATCCTGAGCACCAGAGATGGGATCTGGAGACTGTCATTTGAGTGTTCATGAAAATTTATAGAAACCTATAATGAAGATTAAATACATTGAAAATGTTGAGGGTAGGTGAGGTGGTAGAGGGAGATGAGAAATGGGTTACCTAGATGAGCTGTTAACTGATGCAGAGACGCTCTCCCTCCGAATGAGAGACACTAACACATAAGATTTTGAAAGGACCGTAAGTCGATTAGAACTACATCTTCATGATGAAACTTGAGTTCCACTGCAATTCATCATTGCCACTATAGAATCTGAGGAGGTGGAGGATCTGTATATGGAGCAAACGGAGGAGAAGGAAAAGAAGCTGGAGTCATGGAGGGTAGTTGTGGAGGTCGAGGGGGTCGACGACATAGGAGTGAAACCTAGGTCTAGAAGAAGGAAATAAGAGCAGTGGTCGATGGCGGAGAGGACTTGGTCAATGATGGAGAAAAAATCAGAGGCAAGGGGGGGAATTGATTTTCAGTGGTAAATCTGGGATGGAGGATTCACAGTTTGAGTGGATATTCGGGAACCGGAGGAGAAAACGGCTGGGGGGAGAGGGTGAGGTGTATATTTTGAAACAGTGGTAAACAAAGAGGAAAATCACAACGATAGAAGAGAGTGAGGAGAAGGAATGAGGGAATAGGGTTACATAATAGTGGAGTGAATTGATGTGGGAGTGACACATGTCCAGAAAAAAAATCCTTCTTTAGTATGTATATAGATTAACTATAAAAGAATATCTTATGGGATCCCTATGTTTTGAGTTTTTTTACAAAAAATATTCTAGAATGATTTTTTAATCGAAATCATATCCTAATAGTTTTCAATAAAGTTCAATAATACAAATTCCCAAATTCACTAAACAATGATCTAATAAATACTGCAAAAAACTTTCTTTTTATTTCTGTTTTTATATCATTTGTAAGATAAAAACATAAAGGCGTAACAATATAAGATCCAAAGGTTTCGTATCATGGATATATTAGGACCATACATCACTTATACATAATAAAACATTAAAATTTAATTAAAATCATATTCTTTATCCCTATAAATCTCACATTCTTTTTTACTATATGTAGTCACATAAGGATACAAATAAAAAAGGGGTGAGCTGAATTCATAATAAGGGGATGAATAATGGGAATGAATCAATGTACCATGAGTGAGAATATTAATCATAAATATCATGAGATAAAACATATGATAATATCTTGGAATATTGATATGTATAAAAATCAAACAAGATGTCTTAGTAGTCAAATAACATACATAGTTGTGAAAAAGCTACAATAATTTTCTTGCATAAAATATGTGAATAATCATAAAATCATCATTGTGGGAACTTATGTAACCAATTACATGAATATTTCACATTATATCATGAGATACATTACATTACCCAATGCACTGGAGGGTTATATAATTTCGGGCTTACCCGTCACATCATATCATTTACATAAACGTGTATTTCATATAGAACATATATTTATCAAAGTAATGAAATACCTCTTGGAAGGTAATGGTTTATATAATTATTTCCTAAATCATAAATTAATAAATAAATATTGGGGTTCTTAGATGAAAAAAGGGGAAAATTAGTATAGGAATCATCATTCCTGAAGAAAGAGGAAACAACAAAGAGGATTCATGGATGAGTTTTTGGAAAGAAAAGTTTTTTTGGAAAATATTTTTATTTCTCATAAAATAAATTTTGAAAAATATATATACCTAGAAAAAAAGGTAGAGTAATGAAATGATATTTAATTAACATTATAGGAATATTCATACGAAATATGTTTTGAAAAAGGGATAACCAAAAGAAAAGGAGTTAGGTTTGAAAATTCTCATACCCTATGTCTAAATGATTTCTAAACACCCACTTAATACAGTAGATAATCAAATTATATATTTAAAATCCTCATATATAATTATTTAATATATTATATCTCTTATATGTTCATTTTTGGCCATTTTGATGACTTCTAGAATTCAATTTCATCATTTTGGGAGCATTTTTTCATTATTTCAGGACCAAATCAGTTCAATATAATTATTAATGTTCTTTTCAAATGAAAATAATACTAAAAATGTGAAATTTTATTTAATTAATGATGTTAAATAAGTATTAATGATATCATATTAATTTGTCTCTACTAGTATGATCACGATTCATTTGATAAAATGTTAATTATAAATGTTATGTTTATTTTGGTAGTTTTTCAATCATCACAAAATAGTTCCATTTTATTTGATATTCTGTCTATATATTAGTTAAAAAACATTATAAAAGATATAGTATTTTTTAGAATCATTTTTGACAATAATAATTGTTTTATGACCTACCTCGATGGGGATAATTGAAAACGAAAACCTTTCGCTAATGAAGGTAGTGAACCGACATATCAAAACATTGTTTTCATTTTTAGAATAAAATTATAAGATAAGGGATTTTATGGTGGATATTACATTAACATAATATCATTCTAGTATATATATGATAATATATTAACAATTCCTCCTATGATATTGAAGACGAGGAGAAGATAATAAAATAAAATAAATTAAAAGAGAAGGATTGAGGATTTTACCTCTTGAATGTTGTCTCTTTGTGAACATCCTTGCGACACTTGGGTTTGATCTTTTGTTGATAATAGTAGCTCTTGATCATGGGTAAGAGTATTTGGAATGAAATTGGGCATAATATTGACAAGATACTAGGCTTATAAGGTGTTATGAGAAGGGGTGGTGATAAGTAGAATTTATTAGGGCGAGAGGGGTGTTTTTATTATTATATTCATTAGTTTATTATTTTGTATCAATACTAAAAATATTGTTTATTAATATTAATACATAAAGTAAATAGTTTTTGATATTTTTAACCAATGGGTGCTTACATCAAGCTTACATCATCCATGACTCTAAAAAGTTTATAATGTTAAATATTCAAAATTACCGTATTTTATTATTGACCCAAAAATAAACTATTTTATAAAAAAACCAAAAATTAATGATAATTTTTTTTTCATTATGTAAATTTTGAAAATTTATTCCATTTTATGAAAATAATTATCAAAATTTTAGAATTTAATTTTTAAATAAAATCATTATTTATTCGAGAAATACTGATTTTAATATTATAATTAATTTTATGACCCTTTGAAATTTTAATTAAGGTCTCATAAAATTATCTTATAGTCATAATAAGAAAACTATGAATATATTTTATAAAAATATATTTTATTTTATATCATTATATTAAATATTAAATGGTAAATAATCATTTATGATTCATAATAATAACAACACTTAATTTATTATTTTAAAAAAACTTATTTACTTATATCATGATATAATTATATCATATTTTAATTTATTAAAATACCTAAATTTTATTCATACTTTCATTGTTGAGGATGTGACCAAATTTTTATTCCTAATAGTTAGATTACTATTCCATTTGTAATGTTACTATTCCAATGGTATAAGTTTCTTAATTCTAATAAATACCCTTATTTTATTAATTATTAACTATATTCAATTTTATCTCAAGGTTCTATATATATATATGTATATATTCATATTCAAAAGTAATATTATATTGATAACATTATATTTTATTTCCAATGCTTTGTGACTTAGTGTGGTCTTTCTTGTGTTTCGAGTGGATCCAAATTTTTGTAATCATATTATCTTATTTTATATTTGTTGTCATATAGTAATAATTGAAATTCATATTTGTTTGTTTTTTTGACTAATGTATCATTATTAATTTTTCAGTATAATATTTTTATTGGTTTCTTTAAGTGATGTATGTGTTTCATGACATAATTATAAGAAGATAAATTTAATTTATAAAATTTTGGGATGTTATATTTATTTACAGCCATGGGAAATTAAAGTATTAGTTATAGATGGTGACTTGTATAGTCTCATTGAGGTATTTTAGTAGTTTTATCTTATTTTTTCTCTTTCATCACAATATTTGTATATTAGTTTTTAGTAATTTATACATAAATATGTTATAGATATAAGTAGGATACCATAAGGGAATTAAGGAGGTTATAGTTTTCTTTATAATAAAGGGAGTTAAGAGAGTTGGTGGATTTGTCAGTTAATGTTTTACTAATTTTATAATATATTTATTTATTTATATTTATTCCTATAAATTTTATTTGGTAGGGATATTCGATATACATATGATTCATGTCAAAATTGTATTTATTTTTCTCTGCTCATTTACTTATTTATTATTGGGGAAATGAATTTACACTTGGTTATTTGATTTATGACACTAGTTGATTGCCTGTAAGGACCAGGAACACCCCTTGGGACTTTTCACAAACTAGTTTGGGAGTTTCACAGAGGGGAAATCTTTTTTTGTGGCATGTAAAGGCAAGAATTTTCCTTGACCTCTACATTACCATTTTGAGGTACTAGTTTAGAAATGATTTAATGGGTAAATATTTTAAGGGGATGTATACCTTAGTTGAAAATTATGTTTTCAAAAAAATAATTTTTTAAATCTCTTATTTGACACATGGTTTGTGACCTTCTTGATCTAGATAATAAGAGTTCCCTAAGGCTACTATGGCTTGATAATTTCATATGGTCTATAGTATTGTGGCATGATGGGTTATATTCCAATATGAATCTTAGGAAATGATTAATTAGTTATGCTTATAGTTTTTGTTGTTATTCCCCGATGTATGGTTTTATTACATGATGTTATCAGGTGATCTTTCATGTTAATAGAATTTTGGTTAAGGAATAAAAGTAGAGGATATAAAATTAAACAATAAGGTTTGAAGGATAAACTATTTCAAACTATCATGGAATTTAAAGCATAATATGATTTGGTATAAAAAATATAAAATGGTTTTTGAAATTATTTGTGAGGGAATTTAAAGTGATATAACATTATGGTTTTAAAAGATCTAGTTAATTAGACCACATTACACCATGATATCTGGATTTTCAGTAGGGTTTTCAGGTTTCCTATTTTAATTATAAATTTGAGTGTTCTCTCAAATTACATTTTGTTTTATTTTATTAGTCCTAACATTTCTTGACTCTGTGGGATTATTTTATGCCTTATAATTTCCCCTTTAACTTTTTTGATTCATTTTTAATTATAAGGATGAATTCATGTCGATCATGGTAATTCTCCAATAATTTATCTTCATATTTGTATTCTTCTTACCATATTCTATTGAGATATATTCTGTATGTTTTTGCTATTGGAGTGGTGGATAAATGATGTGTGGTGATGGATATTAGGTTGTTTGGAATATTCTTGAATGTTTATTAGTGTTTGATCATTGATTTCCATTTCTTCTTGGTGTGGTTCAAATTTGACATTATCGAGGTAAATGATTAAAATTCTATTTATTATATTTATTATGTTATTGAGGAATTATAGTAATTTGGTTTCCATTGGTAAAAGACTTAATATTGGACTAATAAAGATAACAAACCAAATCAAAATAAATTAAAAGATGTTTATTAAGAATGTTTTATTTATATTCCAAGTTAGTAATATTTATAATGATTTATATTTGTTTTTTTTTGTAATTAATTTATTAATGGAATATGGGAATATATATATTAAATAATGGAAGGTTAAATTAATTACATTGTAAAATAATTCAATATATTAAATCCTAAAACTAGTATATTAAGTATGAACCAATGATATGATAACTAGATATGCATAAACAGTTTGATGTTTGATTGTGTTTATTCTATTGCATTGAGTTCATATTTCTGTAATTATTATTTTCATAGTGGTGGTATTGTTATGGTTTTTTGGTGTTAATAATGAAGGTAGTGTTTTATGTGTGTTGGATATTATGGTGGTGCAATGGGGAAAATGTGGTTTGGTAAGATAGTATCCTTGGTATATGGAAAGGTGTTGGGAATATTTAAATGAATGATATAAGATGGTATGGAATAATCTGAAATAAATGATGTTTTAAAAGAACTAAAAAATATAATCAAAATAATTTTATGATAACTGATGTTACGTGACAAATGAAATAATCCATCTAAAATAAATGTTTTGGTAACATAAAGTTAAATTATTTATGTGGTAAATGTTTCAATTGGTTTATAAGACACAGTATTTACATGAATTAAATATATTAAAAAATGTATTGTGGCTTGTAATTTTATTATATAGAGGTGGTGGGGAAATATAATGTGATGGGATGTAATATTGTTTTTGGGATTTTGGGGGATTTTTCATGTGTTACAGTTATGGGTATCTAGATTAGATGTAATTGTGAGGTGGTAATATTGAACTTTCTGGTAATATTAGTGTTGTGGTAGGAAGTGGACATTAAGTTGGGATTGTGTGTTGTATATGTACAATATATTTTTTCTAATTTCTTATTTAATTCCACCTTAGTTAGAAAATGATATCAAAACCCATATAATATTTTGGGATTCTATTATACCACTAACTTCCATGATGTGGGTTATATATATGGTTGACTAATCCTTATTCTATACTCTCACTTTCTCTCACTTTCTCTCTCTATCTCTCTTCCAAATGTATAATACGGATGAAGCGATGATGTGGGAATGTGATAGTGATGTATAATGTAGATATGGTTGTTGTATATGGTTTTGGTATATGGTATATTGTTTTTATATATGTCATGTAACAATAATATGTGGTATGTATTTATGGTATATGGAATGTAGTGGAAATGTGTCTATGGGGATGTAGTAGGTGGATACAAAATAGTTTGGAGTAATAGGACTTATGTCATTGATGTGTAAGTGAATGCAGTATGGTGGGGAAGTGGTTTTAGGTTATTGTATTGATATATTTTATTGATTACTATATTACTCATTTTTTTTAATTTAGACACTAATACTTACTGAGGGTGTTTTTGATTCGACATTGGAATAGGTAGTGAGTCATTCACTATTTATTCACAATGGTTTCAGTATGATTCTTATATTTTTTAAGGGAGTATTTGGGGGAATATATTAAATAAAATTGTAAAATCAAATATATCTTTTTGTATCTTATAATCAATGATATAGTAAATGGATTTTATGGTTAGTCTATAGATTAATAGAAAATGGTATAGTGGTTGGTTGGTGTCTATGGAGTTGGTGTTATAGTTGTACTTAGTATGATTTTATTTTTGATTTTTTATTATATGAGATAACATTAATTTCTTATTAATAATGGGATTTGGATTTATTTTTTTATATAGATTGGATTGGTGGTATATTTTTATTGTGTTTTCTGATTTCTACTTATAATACCACCCATATTGTGTGATTATAACTTTGGTTCTTCACTATCCTATGGATTATTAGATGCAGGTTTCAGTTGTCACAAACATTATAAATATAAACCAAGGAGGAAATTCAGTGGGGATGGGTCATAAAAATAGTAGAATATAACATCCAAAAAAATAATATCTGATGTTCATCATCCCATTACCAATCATTAGGAGAATCTATAGTAACTATATTATCTCTATATATTTCTACCTTAATGTCTCCCAAATTAGATTCCACCTTCAACTAAATCACGAGGGAATAAACTATAATTTTATATAGATATCCTCTACCAAAACCCTCATAAAAATATAAATTCATGTTTCTAATATTTTTGATAATATTTCAATCATCACATTTTTACCATGAAAGTTTTCCATATGTCCTCATACTCAATGTTTTAGGAACCACACTCCCTTTTCATAGAGTAAATGAGATCCAAAAATCATAAGACTAAAGTGACTCAATATATATTTATTGAGTAAGGTTTATATTTATCTTATATAATGTATAACATAATATTCTGTGGTTAATAAAGACCACAAATAATGATCTATGTTGGTAATGTATTCATAGATTTAAAGAAAATATGAAAGTTGCTAAGTCAATATATTGTGTCTCATAATTTTGTTTACGAGGACATAAAATTTATGACCCATAATATATCATCTCCCTTTACTACATCATCATTCACATACGATATGATATGAATCATTATAATACCCCTAAAAAATATCTTCTTCATTGGGTCTAAAATGAATTAAGGATTCATTATTCTTCTAATTTAGTCACTAAAATATTAACTAACACCATGAAACCTAAATGATTGTTTGACCCTTATTAAAAAATAAGAAAAATTTATTGAAATACATGAAAAATTGGATACATAGTTCTCATAATATATATATAATATGTGAAAGCTACTCATTTTAGAGAGATTCCTTGAAACATCACATGAAATAACAATATTGATATTATATGGGTAATAGTAACTCTATGATGAGAAAACAACTACCTATAAAGTTAAGTTATCATTCCTAAAACATATACATTTAAATATACCCATACAACTAATACTAGAGAAGGAGAAATAAAAACAATCATTTGTCCTCAAGTAAACCAATGTATCACTGATAAATACCAACATGAATTTGTTAAGGTAATGTTGAAACAACCTATGCTTCAATCCCATAAACACGGTTATTTCATTGATAATTATAATGAAAATTACTATAAAATAAAAATTCCAATATAAAAAATTATAAATTGGTATTATGGATATACTCCACTTTTACCTGCATGTAACGATGTCCTGGCCATGGTTCTATCTTGGAGATCTAACTAGATTCAACCAATTGATCAAACATGTCATCTATCCTGATAGAAGAAATCAATTCCTTTCTAAAACATGGTTTAATCAAGTGAAATAATTTCTCAAACTCAAAACATATTCATCCTTCTTAGTTAACATTTATAGGGTTCTCTAGGGAGATATAACAAATTTAATGACATTATTTTATAGAAAGTGAGAAATATGGATTTATGGAACTCGAATATCAATTAATACAATGTGATAAGTAATCATCAATATTGTAAATGTAACAAAATATAACTCAACTTTAAAATTAATCTCTTGACATGGTGAGAAAATCATCATATTCTTATGAAAGGTAT
Source organism: Viscum album (assembly GCA_963277665.1). Taxonomy (NCBI): domain Eukaryota; kingdom Viridiplantae; phylum Streptophyta; class Magnoliopsida; order Santalales; family Viscaceae; genus Viscum; species Viscum album. The sequence goes on along the minus strand of OY728155.1, from coordinate 135,827,967 downwards.
CATTGAAATACCTTATTACCTTTGGAATCTTCTTCAATAGTACATAAAATGTACAAAGTTTTTCTCTCAAAAAAGATTATGTACTTTTTTAAGGTTTAATACATTAAAAACCATTCCTAAAATATCTTTTGAAAATTTTAGGTAATGTGGTTTCATGTGCTGAAATACCAGATCCTGTTTTTATATGATAACCTTATATTACCAAATCGAACCTATAAACAAACTCAACTCACCTCAACCAATCTCTTACTAGATTATATAAATCAAGAGCTTCTAATATACTTTCTAGGGTCAACTTTATCCCCATCAAAATTGTTATAGAAATAGTAAAACGAAATGGACCAAAAATAAATAATTTTTATGAAATTGATTAAAAATATAAAATATACCAAAAAACACATCATTTTCTCCGAACTCTTCTATTTCAACCACACGATGTTTCCCAAATTTATATGAAACTATATATAGTATTTCATATCTTCCACCTCCTTGAAAAATATTATTAATATTTTTAGAGACTAAGGAACATTAAGTGTATGACCTCTATCAGCATCACCTTGTAGTGATGATTTATTAGCTCACTGATATTGGAATTGCTAAAATGTTTCAGGTGGATGTTGTGATTGTTAAGGTAACATATCTATCATTGCACTATTCCTATTTCTACACAAAAAACTATGATACAAGATACACCCACATTACCAATATACTCTACCTATTAAATAATAATAAACCACATCAGAGCTACCACCTAATGAACACAAACTACCCCTTATCAAGTATTGTGAATAAGGGGTCCTATATCAATAAACTGGTTATTATGATTCTGCAGATCTCTTCCTTTTCTATATAACTAGGAAAATAATTCATTTTTCTTCCTCTCATAAAACACTAGTCCTTTCTTGGTACCCCTTAATGACATATTATTTATTTCTTTAATTCCCTAATATAATTATTTAAAGTAAATGGAATGAAATATTTTTAGATCATAGGTAAGAATCCCCTCTAATAGTGTCCATCTCTCTAATCCTCATCGACATGAAAATATAGAGTTCTATAACCAGCTCTTGAATATCATTACATAATACCAAACACTAAATCTTCCCCCTGAATAGAAAAAATCAATTATTGTTTCATAAATTGATGAGTAGAAATGAAAAACTCTACCTTAAATTAAGCATCAAATAGGATATACTTAATCGTAGATACATTAATATCTCACAGGTATATGGTCCACCATTGTTGTGTTTCTCTTATCAATAGAATCACTGTTATGTACTCGAGTTTTTCCCAACATCTTATGAAATTAAAAATAAAATTTCCACTTCCTACATCCAATTCCCTATTTATTTCTCATAAATTACCTCATACTTTAATAATTTTTTATTATGACCACATCAACTGAAACACACCCTAGGAGTGGGGAATTAGGGGTTTAATTTCTTCTTAACATTGAATATATCTTACTATCAAATTGGAAATAAAAATATGAAACTATCACAATTAACCATGCATACAAAATATTCATGTATGAAAACTAAATACAATGAAATAGAGATTTTACTTGGTTCACCGCTAAAGGATACTTAAAGGGGAATATAATGATGACATGTCATTATAATAAGGATGTCACTATTCACCATATATTATTTTAATGTTTATGAAAGGCTCATTACTGATCAAAGGGTCACTCCATAAACATACCTCTAAATACACTATTTCAAGACAAGGTAGATAAAAAATGATGAAACACTGTTCTCTTAGTATTAAATCACAAGAAATAGTCAACACCAAATATCCATGGTGGCTTAATTGTTATTATGTTTTTTCTATAAATTTTTGGATCTTCAATATATTTCTTCATAGCCTCCCTTATCTAAGAAAACTATATGGAGTAATTCTTTCCCTTTCTTTGTTTCTCAATTCTGGTATATTTGAAAGTAACTTTTTTATTCATCAAATCAATTCCATTAGAACTCTAAAGTACATATTTATATTAATTTCATGTGTTAGCCTCTAGTTGTACTTTTAAGTTATCAAATTTGAATGAATTAAAGTCACCAATAATATCCATTTGATGTCTAAAATCTCTAACAGATAGAGTCTCAACCATTTTAATTTAACTTTCCACTATGTCATGAACATAGCTCACAAGGGTGTTGTGATATCTTAGTAAACCCTTAGATCAAAAAACTATGTAATTAATTTTTTTTACGTCACAAAATATATAACAAAATTGAATTAAAAAAATGTTAATATATTGAACCGTCATGGAAAAAATCTCATGAACATTTCCTAGTATATCTCTTGGTTCAACTAATTTCTCTATGTCAAGTGTGCCCCCTATTTAAAATTTCATGTTCTATTCAAAATTTCAGATATACTTCATGAAATACATAATGGAATAACCAACATTAACACCCCATTTTGGTTAATCATATATGAACATCTCCATTAAAACCTCGGTATTGATAATTCAATATCCAATTTCTCACATGGATTTTTCAATTCATCAATGTTAAATATACGATGTCATCATATGCATCTCCTGATTTTCAATTTATTCTCCATAAACTATGATATATACACTATCAAAATGTAATGGATGATATTCACATACCCATTATTCATTTAAGTACAACCTCCTCCACCCTATAATCTAACAATGAATACTTAATATGAATTTTTTTAGAGAAAACGACAACTACTTTTTCCAAAAACTCTTCATTCCCCTCATAGTTTACTTTCCCACGACATAGTTAGCATCACTATAGTGTATGATATTTCCCTTCAAAAAAATTCTATTAAACCATGTAAGTTACTCTTTGATCTTCTCCAATTCTCAAACCAAGTTATATAACATTATATAATATCCAAATTATATTTTATTAATGAAAAAAACCATAGTACTCCAAGCATTAATTCAACTTTCCAACAATTATCTAATAAATCAATCGTTCTCTTATTTAAGTATCCTTAGTTCCAAAATTCACCCTCTTTGGAATTTTTTTTAAAATCCAGGTGAAATTAAATACCTTTAGACTCAAACAATTAACAAGTAAAATAACCATTTAATCACTCTAACTCTACATGAGAAATTCTCAATGTAGAGAATAAAAGATCAAGATGGAATTATATGCTTACCATCCATACTTCAGAACCTAAAATCTTTCAAAAATATTCTATATTTATTCATATTGATCTCATTTCATCTCATACCCATGCATTTTATCTCCCTCTATACCATATATAAATAACTCTCCCTTGATATGAGAATTTTTCTATAACTTCACTTATTGAGCATTGAAGCCACTCTCTTTTACACTTGTAAATTTCAATAATTCCCCCCTCCCTTAATCAATTAACCCATAGGATAATACCATATTAAAATTTAATTGGAATGTTAAAATTAAATTAATATTGGTAGGAAATATTTTTTTTAAAACCTCCTCAAACCAAGGGAGTTGGTTCGACACCAAGATTCAATAGAAGCATCTCAAATTCCTATGTGACCCCCAATTGTTTTATAATAAATGCCTCTTATTTATTCATTCCAACATACTTCATATTCATAATTAATTGAACATGTAATTATTTAATAAAATGGTATAATCATTTTATCTAATTTTTAAAATAATCTTTTACCAGATTCTTACTCATCTTAATACGAATCTTATTATCAAAATGGATAACCATTGGAACATTCACATATTTACTTAGATCCCATAGTTTTTTCTTTATCTATAGTAGTTGAGTATGTGCATGCAGAGCTGGAATATATTCTGATTCTTTCATTCTAGGAGATATAAGATGGAATGAACTAAAATAGGATGAATCATATTATATGATTCATCTATATGATAACCCATGAAACTCATGTGGTTCATATCACTGATAATAATGTGGCTATATCATTTGTTACATGGGATGACTATATCATATGTTATAATATAGGGTGTGGATTATGATATGTGATATCGGCTAAATAGATAGCTTCCACAATTTCCAAATGGTTTATCATTAGTTATAATTCATATATATTGAATATCTGAAGCAAAATAATCATTGTTATAATTATTTAAATGTAAAAAAAATCATAAACACTAAATGGGTATATGTTATGAGTGATGTATGGAGGATATAATTCATTAAATGAAGATAGTTTATATAATATATTTGATCCATACCATTGGTATGTGTGGTTTAGTTTTAAGACAAGTTTAAAATCTATTGCTTCTGTTCTTGATTTTTCTTTGAGAAGATAATGATAAAATTCATTTGGATTCTAAGGGGTCCTCTTATAGAGTATGTGGATTCTAGTTATAAATATAATACATCTAGATGCAATAAACTAAGTGTTGTTTCTTAGTGATCTTACTCAAGTATACTTTATTAGTATGGAATACACTACACTTTAGCTACACATGTTTATATTTATTTTCTCTATTTACATACTGATTTTATGATGATATATTCTTTTATTTAATGGGTTTCTTCTTATATAATGAGCATTTATTGTTAAAAAAACTATCAGTGGAAGATCCAACATTATCATGGAGTAAACATCATTATTTATTGATTTAGTTATAAAAATGTTTATCATAACATATTTTATATGATTTCATAAGGAGAAATATAAAATTGATATGTTATAGACATAGAATCGATATGAAATTATTTATGATATAGGATATATTTGAGAGTGACTAAGTGTTTTTATTAGTCATAGGGTATGACTACAAGAATGGTAATATATGATTCATTATAACCAATTATTTTACAATATGTAACAATATACAATGATAATTATTAATGGATATGATTGATAATCTAGGTTTCAAAAAATAGTGTGTCATGTTGTAAATGTGATATTGGTGATATCACTGATTAAAATTCAGTTCATAAATTGAACAAATTAATATAATAAAACATGTCATTAAAAATGTATTGTCCCCCATGATAGGGTTTATCATATTCATTGATTAAATCATGATGTGAGATATTTTTATTTATTATAAAGTATGATCTAATCTAAAAAAGTGTAAATTTAATCTTTTATTAATAATTATTATAGTTTATAACTATGAGGAATTATAAATTGATTAAGTTTTTGAATAAATAGAATAAAAAGTTTTTATATTAAAATCATATTCTTGGATATAAAAATAAAACTTTTAATAAAACTTTAATTCCTATATACGTATAATGTTTTGTTATTTTAATATTATGTATTCTTTAATTTATGTGATAAATTTATTTTGATGAAATTTCCATACATTAAATTATTTTTTAAGTATGAAAATATAAGATTTAGTTTTCATATACCTTGTAATTTCGTTGTTATTAGGTTATGATCTTGAATTTAGATCTTAATATTAGATTATACATATTATGTATTATAATTATTGTGGAATTTAGATCTCCCATGAGTAAAGTATTGTTGGTAAAGGAACTTTGAGTCAGATTACATTGTGGCATAGAGTCATATACGTAGTGTAACAACCCATAATTATATCAATGATGTTTTCATTGTTACAATTATTTCATAGCAAATAAATCACATTATATCACATAAATAACACAAAACAAACATTATAAATGAAGAATGAATGAAATAAGAGGCTTCTACAAAAATTAAGGAACCTATACCAATAAAATAGTAACTTGACCTTTGGAGTAGTAATATGAACCATATGAATAGTAAACCATACTATATAATATTAAACTCACCAATTAAAGTATAAATAAAATTCAGGTATCTTATAAATGAAAATATGATATAATTATATCATAATATAAGTAAATAAATGTCTTAAAATGATAAATTGTGATTTTTTATTTTGGTGAAACATAGATGTTTATTTACAATATTATAATTAATATAATGATTTATAATAATTTTTTTTTCAGTATAATATATTTATATATTAATATGGTTTTGTCTTATGATTATTAGATAATTTTATGAGACATTCATTAATTTTACATTGTTTTAAAAAATTTGTTATAATTATAAATTTAGTATTTTTCAAATAAATAATGATTTTAATTAGAAGATAAATTTTTTATATTTGGAAAATAATTTTCATAAAATGGATATTATTTTATAATTTTACACATCAAAAAAATTATGTTATTTTTTTGGGGATTTTTGAAAAATAGAAGAATATTTGGTGAATAGTGAAATACATTAATTTACGGTATAATCTAAATACATGAATTATTGAGTCATAGATGATGTTTGGTTGATGTAATCACCATTGGTTGGAAATAAATTTCACTATTTACTATAATTATCCACAATAATCCACATAATAACCATTCTTGAGCCAAAATAAGAAACAAATGAATACAATAATAATAAATCATCCCTCTCTTCCATTATAAATACCACCCCACACCACCTCTTTTCCTAAAACATATTAATCCTTGAACTCCTTCCAATTTCTAACAATAATTATAAAAATTATCTTCCCCAAATCTAGGAGGTTCTGGTCTTAACAAAATACCAAAACTAAATTCCCTAAGGAGGTTCTCAAGGATAAGAATTCAAGAGATGAAATCCACTTTCACTTTTTTTATTTTATTTTAAATTTATTTTCATTTATTATTCTATCATCACCACCTCTATAGAAATATGAATTATAACTTTAGTATATTATATATATAATAGTTTTATTATGTTAATGTAAAATTCATCATCATGTCTCTTCTCTTCTTCCTTTTATTCTAAAAATAAAAATATCATGTGTGAGGTGTTGGTTTACCACCATCGAGGATGAAAAGTTTTCATTTCCATTTACTTAATTTAAGTAAGGAAATAAAAAAATTATAATGATCAGTACATATTGTAAAATTAACTTTATAACCCTTTTTAAGTTCTAAAAATAACTTTTCTACATAGTACTGATTAATTATACAAAACTAGTTTATGATAATCAAATAAATACAGCCAAAATAATCTAAAAGTTTACCACTAATGTCTTATCTAATGATTCATACTCACCCATAATAACCAAATTAATTATATAAAAATTTAATATTATTTATGTTCACTAATAACATATAACTTCAATTCTGTATATCTATTCCCATTTTACATGAACTTTCATATATTTATCCAAGTGAACCAATCATGATAACCAAGGAAAAGAACACTCTCGAACGACGAAATTTTATCTTATAACTAATAAACGAAATCTCTAAATGAACTTAATAAAATTGTAATAAATGAAATAATTATAGAAAAGGTCCCTAATTAATTAATTAATTTAATTTGATTATTCAGTATATTAATATCATGGGCATAACACTTTCAGACATAATGTAAGTGATTATTTTTGAACCTCCATTATCTCTTCATGTTACGATTTCTCTCTCTTTATCCAAATGTAATTGTTAATTTTCATTTTGTAATCCTCCTAAATTATCTATTTATTTTACAGAAATATGTTTTTATCCTTTTTCTTCTTTATTTTAGGGGTTAACAAATGTTTTATATATTCCCCTTCCAATTTTATTTTGATATGAAAGCCAGATTAAAGGAAACTTCTCAAATTCTTACTCATTTTCATGAAAATTCATGAATATATTTTAAGATACCATTAATGTTTTTCTATAATCACTCATCTTATCATTAAATACAATATTGGTACATTTATAGTTTTATACAAATTTTTTTGACTTTTCTATTTTAAATACAATTTAATGTTTTCCCTTAAACTCCACAAAAGTGTATCATTTCTAGAGTTTCCTAAACACTATTTTTAAATGTTTTCAAAAACTTTTGGAATAATGTATCATTAGCTATGCATAATTTGAATTACTAATTTAAATTAGTGATTTAAATACATTCTTTCATGAATTATTTTATGAAATACCCTTAGGTTATTCCTTATGATGTGATTATGGTACCCAATACTTTCCTTGGATAACCCTTATGTTTATAACTCATGTTTGATTATTCTCATGGAACATATATGTACAAACATTTTATGATGGGTTCACTTATATATAACTCCAATGAATTGCGTAATGTTTAGTCTCATGATACATCATGTTGGGATGTAGAGTGTACCTGATTGTTTTAACGGAATTTATCTGCCATGTGCAATGGTCTTGGAAGTTTACCTTGACTCGTGATGGAAATAAAATAACTTGTACCAACAATAAATGTGATATGAAATGTGATGATTTCCCTATAGATATTCTGAATATGATGGTAATGGGTTCCAAAAACATCATGATAGTACCTGTGCAATAGGGTCAAGTTCTGAATAATAACATCAATCAAGTGTAATTCCCTCCTTATCCTCTAAAAGAAAAAACTGTTGTCAAATCATTTATGATACAAAGGCCTCCCATATTTAGTATATCTTCCAATCCTATAATCACAAAATAATGGATTAGAACCTTTGAGAAGATATTATATATCCTCCAGTTCTCAGAAGAAGAAAAATTTGTGCTTGTAGTCTATCATTTTTAGGGGAAGTTGATCAGTGGTGGACACTAATCAATAACACAAGTCTAAAGTGGAAATTTATTCCATGGAATGGAAATATTTCAAGAAAATATTTTCCAATAAATATTTTCCTTCAAACCCATGTGATTTTCTTTATTCGTATGTTTATACACATACTGGGCCTTTTAGCTCATACATTTTGTACCTGTATTCCCCAGGTTATCCTACCATATATAGGATCTAAATGAAAGATATAGTCTCTTTATTGATGACTAAAATAAATATGTTTTATTCTATTTCCATGTTTTTAGTTTTATGTACATAATCATCCAAATACACTATAATTTATGATCCTTGGATTTTAATGTGATGGTTAATTATGCTTAAAATCATGTAATAATATATGTAAAAGGATAGGGTATCCATAGTTGTTATTAGAGAATGTTCTAGGTATTTTTTGATATTTGGACTAGACCAGTTTAGTAAGAACTCTATGGATGATTCTATAACAATAGGTGACCTACATTTAAAGATAGGGTATCAAAATTTAGGATATAAATTTCATTTTAAAGTATATCCTTCTATGTAAAATGTTTTTGTTTCATATTATTATTATCTAAGTATTCGCCCCCTAATTTTACTTTTATTTTTCTTAGTTAGTGGATGGAAATAAAATAACTTGTACCAACAATAAATGTGATATAAAATGTGATGATTTCCCTATAGGTATGCTGAATATGATGGTAATGGGTTCCAAAAACATCATGATAGTACCTGTGCAATAGGGTCATGTTTTGAATAATAACATCAATCAAGTGTAATTCCATCCTTATCCTCTAAAAGAAAAAACTGTCGTCAAATCATTTATGATACAAAGGCCTCCCATATTTAGTATATCTTCCAATCCTATAATCGCGAAATAATGGATTAGAACCACTGAGAAGATATTATATATCCTCCAGTTCTCAGAAGAAGAGAAATTTGTGCTTGTAGTCTATCATTTTTAGGTAGAAGTTGATCAATGGTGGACACTAATCAATAACACAAGTCTAAAGTGGAAATTTATTCCATGGAATGGAAAGATTTCTTGAAAATATTTTTCAATAAATATTTTCTATGAACTCTCTATCTTAAAATATAAATATAGTTCCATGGATTGATGAAAATGGAAGATGAGTTTATTGCATAATATGTGGAAAAATTCACAAGGATTTCACAATACACCTCTATCTTTGTCATAAACCCAAAAATCATGGTGGATCACTTGTTTAGTAGAACAAAGTTGAGTCTATGAAAAACATTGGTGATTTGAGACATTGCCATTTATCAATAGATTATCCATTGTTCCTATAAGGTTGAAATGGAGATCATGGACTCTAAATTTTCTTATGGTCTATGTGAAAAATTGGGGGAAATGGAGTTTTATTAGGGTTGATTAGCATATAAATCCCATGATAAAAGAATACCCAACATCCCATGTGTCAAAAGTGTGGGAAGAAGCATCCTGAAAACTACTTAAATATAAAAAATATATGATTAAAATATTGAAGAGAGAGACATATGGGTAATAACAAACAAAGGGATATGAAGAATCCAAATAATGTGGAAGAATAAAGAAAGTTACATATAAACCCTTACCCTATAGTGTAGTGTTTCACTGCAAGGAACATGGGAATTGTTCAATCCATTTCACTAAGCTAATGGTTGTTAGAGTAAATTAACAACAAAAAACTCCATATAAATAAATAATGGAATATTCTATCACTACAACTAAGGTGGAACCTATCAATGATGTGGTGTTAGGTACACGAGTTATTCATTAAATAATAGGGAATTCACTATTTGATTCTAGTCATATGAATTGTTTCATATCTTTCATGTTCAGTATAACTATTCAAACACTAACTCAAAATATGGAGGTTAAGTTATCTGTGAGAAAATCAAGTATAGAAATTATAGCATGAAAATTATATATCTCCTCCATGGTTAATGTTTGTAGAATGAACATCCCAAAAAAATATTGCCTTACATCCTTAAGTGGAGTTTGATGCTATATTGGGCTTGGATTGTCTATCTTTTTACAAATCCAAAAAACAACATTCAAGAAAGGGAGATAACTCTTCGCATCCCATGTTATACTCTAATTTTGTACAATTGTAAGGAGGAAGATGAATCATCATCATTATCATTGTCTCAATTATGGATATTATTGATTTATGAGAAATTATTTCTATCTAAAATGATTGAGACAAAGGAGAGGATCATGCTTGAAGACATGCCTATTATGATGGACTATAATAATGGTTTCCTTAAATATTTACCTAGTCTTCATCATGCCATAGATATTTATTTATTAATTTTACATATTCTTGCTTCTTTGAATATATGAAATACAACTTATAGAATGGCTACTGTTGAGTTGGAAGAACTGAAGAAATAATTAAAAGATAATCTAGACAAGGGTTTTATACACCTGAGTGCATCTCCATGGGGTGAACCAATCCTATTCGTAAAAAAGAAGGATGGATAAATTTTCAAATGCATTTATTATTGTGAGTTCACTAAAATAATGATAAAATCAAGTATCCCCTTCCTTGGATAAATGACTTGTTAGATCATCTATGTTGTTCCATGTATTAATTTAAGGAGGATCTTTGGTTGGGATGTCAACAATTAAATGTGAGGGAAGAATATATTTTCAACATTTTATTTTGAATGAGGTATGAACAATATGATTTTATAGTGATACCATTCGTACTAACTAATGATATAGAAATTTTCGTGGATTTAATGAACTGATTATTTATAGATTACCTCGACAAATTTATTTTAGTCATTATTTATGATATTATGATATAATCCTAGAAAAAGGATGAACATGACGTGCATTTGAATACCATGTTGAAGAATTTTTTAAGGGATAAAAATTATGAAAATTACATTAAATGTGAGTTCTGGATGGATGGAGTATCATTATTGGGGCATGTTCTCACTAGAAAAGGAATACATGTGGACCCTTCCAAGACAAAATCAATTAAGGAGTGGCTCAAGACTATATATGTAATGAATATCCATAGATTCCAGGGTCTAGTAGGGTATTACCGAAATTTTTTGAAGAAATCATCATGATTTTAAAACCCAAAAACCATGCAGACTTAGAATGGATGGATGTTTGTATGGACCAACGAATGTGAAGACAACTTCAAAGAGTTGAAAAAGAGGCTTATCAATGCATTAGTCCTTACACTACTAAAAAGTGGGGAAATATTTATAGTGTATAGTGTTGCTTCAAAGAATGTATTAGGATATTTACTAATTAAAATAATATATTTATATCCTATGCCTTATGGAAGTTAAACATTCATGAGAAAAAACTACCCACACATGATTTGGAGTAGGCATCTTTGATCTTCGTGTTTAAAATCTGGCAGCATTATCTCTATGGGGGATAAGTGTGAGAAATATTCTAATCATAAGATCCTCAAATATATATTCAAAAGAAAGGGGATTGGTATGTGACTATAAAGATGGTTATATCTCATCAAGGATTATGAATACTCAATCCACTACCATCATGGTAAAGAAAATAAGGTGGAATATGGTATATGTATAAGTTATCTTTCATATTTATCAATGAAGATAATTGAGAAGGACCCAATATTCATAGATTTTAAAAGCATGGACATGGGAATAATTAAAAAAGGAACATCATTAATCCTTTCTCAAATGATTTCTCAACCATCCATCATGGTGAAAATAAAGGATTCTAAAATAAATGATGTGAAAATTCAAATGAAGATGGAAGCAATGAGAAAGTGTAAATCCTTAGAGGAAAAAATTTAATAAGATAGAGTTGTATGATTTGAGTCATGACTGTGTGTACCATTTGATCTAGAGATAAAGAAATTTCTTCTATGTGATGAACATTTCTCAACCTTCTCTATTCACCTAGGGACCACAAAGATGTATTAGGATCTCTGAGTGAACAATTGTTAGGAAAATATATAAAATGATATCACTGAATATACATCAATGTTCCTCGTATATCATTAAGATAAGTCTGAAAGGAAAAATACTACGGGGATGATGCAATAATTACCCATACTATCATGGAAATAGTAAAACATCACCATGGACTTTGTCACCAGAAATCCAAATACATCTAGAGGAAACAATGATATATGGTTTTTCGTGTCCCATATTACAAAGGAAACTTACTTTATCTTAATTTTTGTGGACTTATCACTAAAGAAACTTTCATGAATATACATCATAGAAGTTGAAAGGATGCATGGAGTACCACTATCAATAATATCTAACCGATATTCATGATTCATCCCTAACTTCTACAAAAGTATCCAACATTCTCTAAACACTGAGATTTACTTCAGTATGACTTAACATACTCAAATTGATGTTTGAAATGAATGAACTATTCAGACACTAGTTTCTAATCGATCATACAAATGGATTTATATGAATTCCTTTTTTGCAGAATATGAAGAACACTAGAATTTTGGTATGAATTTAGTGAACATAATCTTTTAGGATTATAACATTTGAAGAAATGGTAGAAATGGGAAAAACCATTCAGTATAATATCTTGAAAGACCAAATATGACAGAAAATCTATGAAAACAATCATCAAAGATACCTAGAGTTTAACATTAGAGATATGGTATTCCTCCACATATCTTCGTGAAAGAGGTTCATGAGATTTGGGAAGAAAGGAAAGCTAAGTCCCATGCACTTCAGCTCCTTCGAGATTCAAGGATATGTTTTAGATATGGAATATCAACTAGAATTTCCACCAACCATTTCTCAAGTACATGATGTAATCAATATATCCCTATTGATTAAGTACATACTAAATTCCTCACATGTAATAAATGTAGTGGCGATATAGTTGGAAAATTATCTCCCTTATGAGGAGAATCTAGTAAAGATCTTAAACTGTATAAATAATTTTCTACACAAGAAGACTAACCACCTGGTCAAAGTTCGAGGAAGCCATGAAGTAGAAGTACCCTCAAATGTTTCCCCGTAGTTTGTAAAAAAACAAGTGTCGAATTTAAATAGTGGGGAAGAATGTAATGACCCAGAATTATATCAATGATGTTTACCTTATTATAATTATATCATGAATTATAAATCATGTAAAATCACATAAATCACCCAAAAAAAACTTTATAAATAAATAATTAATGAAATAAGAGACTTTTAAAAAAATTAATGAATATATACCAATGGAACAGTAACATGACCTTTGGAGGATTAATATGACCCATATGAATTCTAAACTAGCCAACATAATAGTAAAATCTACAATGAAGGTATAAATAAAATATAGATATCGTATAAATGAAAATATGATATAATTATATCATAGTATATGTAATTACATTTTTTGAAAATGATAAACTAAGATTTTTGTGTGAAAAATAAATGTTTACTTATAATTTTATAATTAATATAATGTTTTAAATGAATACTTATTTTCATTTAATATTTTCATAAATTAATTTTTTTCTTATCATTATTATAAAATATCATGATATCCTAATTAATTTTTCAAGGGGTTATAAAATCATATATAATTTTAAAATTGGTATTTTTTGAATAAATGAGTATTTTAGATAAAAATTAAATGTATCATATTTGGAAAATTGTTTTCATAAAATGGAGTTTATTTTTGAAATCTACATGTTGAAAAATTGTTTGGGTGGGTTTTTGGGATTTTTCTAAAATAGTTTAATAAACAGTTAATAGTGAAAAATGGTAATTTACAGTATATGATGAACACATAAATTATTGATTCATGGATGATGTTTGGTTGATGTAAGCATAATGTTTTCAAAATAACATGAAATAATTAATATAAATAGTCACAATAATCTACACTATTTATAATCTTGGTCCAAAATAATAAAAAAATGATTAAAATAATCACGAGACACCCCTCTCCTCCATTATAAATACCACCCTCACCTGCTCTTTTCCTCAAACCTCTTAAGCCTTGAATCTTGTACAATTTATTCCCAATAATCTTTCCAAGTATCTTCCCCACTTATAAGAGGTTCTTTTCTATTAAAAGTATCAAAACATAATTACCTAACTACATTCTCAAGGATAATAATTCAAGAGCTAAATTCCTCTTTCACTTTCATTATTTTCTCTTCCACTTTCTTTTATTTTCTCATACTCTCCTCACCTCTTATGTCAAAAAATTAATGATAACTCCATTATATTATGTATAATAGTATTTTATTACGTTAATATAAAATCCAATATCATGTCTCATTTACCATTACTTTTATTCCAAAAATAAAAATATCATCCATGAGGTCTTAATTTAACGCTTTGGAGAATGAAAAGTTTCATTTTCTATTACCGCCTTCAAGGATGGACATAAAAGCATTATAATTGTTGGTATATATTATTAAATGTATTTTATAACCATTTTTATGTTATGAAATAATCTTTTATACACAATAATGATTTATGAAAGAAAACATGTTTGTGAAAATAAAAAAACCGCAAAAATAATCTAAATGATTACCATTAACATCTATTCTAATAATTCATCATCACCTGAAATCACCAAATAAATTATATGAAAATTTAATATTTTTTATGTTCATTAATATCATATACCTAAAATTATGGATATCTATTAACATTTTACATTATCTTTCATACATTTATACAAATGGGTCATTCATGAAAACCAAGGAAATGAACACTCCCGAAAGATGAAGTTGTATCCTATAAATCATCAAAAAGGCTATAAATGAAATTAATAAAATTATAATAAATAAAATATATGTATAAAAGGTTTTTAATAAATTAAATAATTTATTTAATTTGATTATCCATGAAATTAAGTTTAATTGTAAAATATTTTCACACATGAGGTAAGAGATTCTTTCTGAACCTCCATTTTTTTCCTTTGGGTTATGTTTTCTCTCTATTTAAAACAATTTAATTTCTAATCCATATTATTTAATTTAAATTTATATTTTTTATGTTATAATCATATGTTTATATACCGAATTTTATTTCATTGATGGGTAAATACATGTTTTATAAGGTTCCCTTCCAATTTCCTCCCAATATGCAAGCCCAATTAAATGAAGCTTCTCAAATTCTAACACATTGTCAAGTACCATCCCTAATATATTTTATTCCACCATTATTATTTCCCTGAAATCACTAATATTATCATGAAATTAAATATTTTTTCATTTCTATTTTTATGAAAACAATTGTGGATTTTCAGTTTTAAGGAATGTTTAATGTTTCCCCTAAACTACACTAAATCAGCTCATTTCTAAACATACCTAAATACTCGTTTTAAATGTTTTAGCATAATTTGGACATAATTTATAATTATGTATGCCTTTTTTCCTTTATTAACGTACATTTATTGTTTAAATCTATTATTTCATGAACATCTATTATGATACGCCCTTTGGTTATGCCTTATATCTTGTTTATGATACCAAATTCTCTCCCTGGGTAACCCTTACGTTTATAACTCATTTTTGAATCTTCTCCTGAAACACATATTCATGAACATGTTATTATGGCTTTTCCCCAATATCTCTCCAATGCATTGGATAATGTATAGTTTCATGAGATGTCATTTTGGGCACACCGTCTTCGTGCCTAGCTCTGGATTTCTTCATATGAATATTCCAAAGTCTAACAGGGCCAAAAACTAAGTTTCTACATCCTCCCCACCTCAGAAATTTTCTTCCCCGAAAAGCAATAAGCACAATAAAGGTGAATGGACTCTCAACTGGGTCTACCATGCCAGCGAGTTTGCCGACAAAAACCCATGCCTGAACACATAAGTCAGAGGGAATCATCCACTACACCTCAACACTATCCACTTTGGGCAGCACTGAATCGCCCGCACGGTTTTGATCGCATCACAAAAATGCATCTCGGGGGGGGGGGGGGGTGGGGGAGGGGGGAGGGAGGATCTCTCTTCCTCACGCATTCAATGCACCCCGAACAATACCCACACAGTGTCTTACCAATGCCCTTAACAAAACTCAAGCAAGCAACGGAAAGGGAAGAGTACTGCTAAAAAGTGTCTATCAAACTACTACAGAAAGTAGAAATGACACAAGGCGTACCTCTATCCATCCATGGAGCCTCTGGGTCAACAGCCTCAAGGGCATGAAAATAACCTCGCCCTCATCCCCCAACTCCCTAAGCTCAGTATAGAACACCTGGGGGTGGGGTTGGTGGTAAATGATACTGCTTACCACCTCATACAGTTGTACTAGCTCCATCACCACGTCCGTCGCCTTGCTGACCTCCAAACTCAAGACGTTGTCGCTACCAAGGCATCCCGTCGACTGGTACCCTCTCAACAGCACGACGGGTCAGACAATCTCTAGCAAGATGTCCCCGACCGTCGCAAGCATAACATTGCCTCTCCTATGGCTGATTGAAACTTGCCTGCGAGCCCTGTGATCCCTGAGCCTCAGATACTCCATCCTGGGGTCACCTCTTGAAACATCACCCACATCTAGACCCTTGCGCCTGCTGCAGGCTACCAGATGCCGATCCAACTAATGAAGTCTCATCTATCGCATTCCCATCACTAACAGGTGGGATCTGGTCAGCCAGAAATCTCTCCACCACTAGGGCCCGCTCCAGCACTCCAGCATAGTTGGGCAAACACAAGGAAACCACACCTTCCTGGATGTCTCTTCATAGGCCCTTCTCGAAGGTCCTAGCCCTAAAGAATGGGTCCCGAACCATATCGAGGGAGAAGCACGATAGGTCTGTAAACACCACTGAGTACTTCGACATAGTCATGCCCTCCTGATGAAGCTACCGTAGCTCCGGAATCCGCACTAAACTCAGCGTCATCGGATAAAACTCTTCCCTAAAGAGCTGATCAAACTCTTCCCATGTGAGAGTCTCCTCATTGTGATAATGCATCACTAGGCTCCACTATCACCCGACCGAACCATGCAGAAGGCTCGCCGCTAGGACCACCATCTGATCTGGGGGTGTCCTCACCAGGTGGAAAACTCGAGTGACTGCTTCGAGCTAGTCATCAGTTGCCTGAGGGTCTAGATCACCCTGAAACCTCAGAGGTCGCTTCCTCTAGAACTCGTGCAGTTCACTCAGCCTCCACGCACCCTCATCTTGCACTGTCGGTACAACCAGCTACTCGACAGGTGGTGGGTCAACTGGCGGACCACCTGGAGGTCCAGCCTCAGAACCCGCGCCCTGGTTCACAACCTCCACACGGGGCAGATCATCACCACTATCCCTCTACGGAACTCTCACTGGCTATCATCGTGGAAAAATCCTGAAATATAATCAAGATGCACTATAGAAAAAGAGTATATCTGGAGAGATGACTCAAGAAGGACAAGGAAAAACCAAAAACCCAGTCCTATATGATGCATGTACCATTATGTCCCTGCAACTAGTGTTCGAATGTCCCGAATCGAAAGATAGGTTATCAGAGTCCTGGTGTATGGATACGTCGGCCGCTGTACCAACACTGGAGTCTCTGGCCTAAAATCCAAGATCGAAGCATCATAACACTGCCGCTATGAAACCCAAACCAAAATCACAGCATAACAAGCTATGCTCTGAGATCCCAAAGTTGGAACCTCCTCTGATACCACTCTGTCACGACCCGACCCAACGGGGCCCAAGCTGCGACTCCCCAAGCCAGCCTCCAATAGGCCAGGGGCTTGCGTCTAGCACCGAGTAGGCTATCACACACAAGGGATGCATTTGCCTAAGGTACCTATACACATGCACCCACATACACCTCCATGTAATAGTGCAGAGATATATAAAACTGAAAGAAAAAAAATGCAAGCATACATCTATCCCAAACTAGAGTACAATCAAAGTACAAAAGGGAAAAATAGGGCCCACTAAAAGAAAACTACAAAATTTCCCAAACTTCTCATAAGGAGGGAAAACAATGCCAAAACACCTATCGGTAAGATCCTCGACATTGCTCCATTAAACACCACAGTCAAACCCATTCACTAAGCTCCGCCTGCTCTAGGTCCTTCTGGGACTCCATCGAAAGGCATGTGGTCTGCACATGACACAAACATGTGTGGGCAAAACCCATGTAGGGTAGAGTATAACAATATTTAGTAGGCACCCAAAAAAACCCAAAAACAAAGAGAGAAACTTAAAGGCAAAAGTATGCTCATCCAAGCCAGAGGAAACCCAGAGGAGAGAGAAACTCCATCTCGTGACCATACTCGGCTAAACACAACTAGTTATCTCAGCTCATGTGTAAGTCTATATATACACCATGAACAATCTAGATATACTCAGCTCACGCACCAAGCCACAAGAGGTACCGACTTCATCACCAGCAGAGGTTCACAACCAGGAGAACACAATTCATGATCACTATCATCCCAGATGACACTCATGTGAGAGATACACTCCATCGATTCCCACACAAACACCCCATATGCTCACCCGAGAGATCACGCTCGTCGGATATCATCACTGAGGAAACCTCACTAAAACAACATAAACACCAAACTCCTAGGATATGAGATAGCTCATAGGGTCTGCTAGGGGATACCAGAACCCACACCAGTAAACAAAGATATCAGAGATAGGGGATCACTACCAAGGTCCGCTGGGGGATACCACAACTCGATCTGGCATTCTTTGATCTCATAGATAGGGGATCATTCCCAAGATCCGTTGGGGGATACCACAACCCGATCTAGCGCGCGATAGAAACATGACACTTAGATAGAGGATCGTCGCCCGTGTAAAGGTGGTCACGACGATACCGGAACCCTATCTGGTATAACTTGCGATGTAGGGGATAGAACTGATGATACCACAAACCTACAGAAAACACACACTGGGTAGGGGATCATATAACCAACGATACCACAACCATACTATAATCCTCATGCTAAGTAGGGGATCGTATACCCGACGATTCCACGACCTTACTGATCATGGCCCACTACATAGGGGATCATATTCCTGATAATGCCACAAACCCTACGGGGTTAACCTGCTAAATAGGGGATCGCCGACTATGGATAAGTGGTCACATCGATACCAAGAACCCGATCTTGGGAAACGATGTTTTAGGATTGCACCTCGGGCCCACCAGAGGGATGTCACAACTCTAATAGATGAAACATACCATCGATAGGATCACAAAACTATACTATGGTTGTGATGATATGCGGACCCTCGTAGGAATGAACCAAGGGAGTACCCTGAACCACTGCTGGTACAAACATCGCTAACCCGAGAAACGCGCCACAATGCCACATTGTGCACCTCCAAGGCTGATACCGAGGCAACCATCGCGATCCACGTGAAAAAACACACAGGATAGGCTGTTTAGTCGCCTGAAACGGAAAACCGGTAAAAAATGAACTATTCACCATCGTTAACCCGTGCGAGGCCCACACAACAATCCCAAAACTCATCGAACGGATCATACCACTGCGATCCCCTAGGAAAAACACATGGGATCTACTACTCGTTCGTCCCAAACAGACACCCGGTGAAAGATGTAATATTCACCAAAGCCATCTTGGGTGGGGCCCATGCCTTGATCCTGAAACACCTCGAATGGATCACACTAATGCAATCCTCTCAAAAAAACACACAAGATTGACTATTCATCCTCCAAAATCGGACTCCTGGTGAGAAAGTTGCGTTTTTCTGTAAACGCCTAAACCTGACCTCATGGGGCCCACACCCCAATCATTGTCCCAACACCAGAAAACCATCAAGAAAAGTTCATCGTACCATCAGGGTCTTAACGCCACTAACGAGACATCAATCGGACGCTCCAGGTAGAAGATACAGCGACCCGAAGTCGAATAATAATAAAATATTTTTATTTTATTTGACATTTCAATCTCTTGGGCCACGATCTCAAAACTTTAAACTTCCAAACCTACACCAAAGTGTTCGACTCGTTGCCAAGGTCACTTATCCATAGACGGTACGCAAATCCGACCCCTGGATTGCAAGAAACGAGGGTTTTAAAACCCCTATGTACAAGGTGAGGGCCGGACAGGCCTGAACCGGCCGCTCCGGCCAGCGGACCACGCTGCCTCTGCGCGGCGCAGCGCGTGCGCGACTGACCCCCAAAGTGGGTTCTCCACTAATTAGAATCCGGACATCTGTACCATGGCGGTCTAGGTTTTCTCCCGCGGCCCACCGCCGCCGCGCCAGGGAACCTTCCGAGGGCCGCCGGGGGCACCCCGGGGATCCAAACGCAAATCCGAAGACATCTGCGCCCCTCGGGACCAGATCTAAGCATCTATAGGCTCAAAAAAGAGAAAAATAAACCAAATCAGGATCTAGGACTTCGAAACTCAAAACGCCTACCTATTGGCGGATCGCCGAAGCTTCGGGTGTAGAACGACGCCTGCGACACGCTGGAGCTCGACCTTCTGACGATCGGTGCTGAAAACGGACACCTAGGGCTCGATCCGTTGAAGAACGAAGGGAGAGGGGGAGAGGGTTCATTATGTGTGCTGAGACGAAATGGTAGGGGGAAGAGATTTATTTTATTTTCTTTTTTTAATTAAAAAATTAATTTCATCTCCCTGGAAACCCGCCTCAGACCCGACACCCTACACCGATGAAAATTATGTCGTGCCTAGGGTAAACACGAACAGCGGACTCATATTTTCGATCCGAGACTTCGTTCAGAAGTTATTCGAGCTGACGCTCATAAATAACCTTTCCATTTATTTACAAAAATTCCCCTGGTGGATTTCCTCACCGTAGGCCCGTGCCCGTAAGGTTTACGTCACGCCTAGGGTGAACAACATGTTCCGAACGCAAATGTGCCATCAGATTCCCATTCTGAGCCACTGTTTAGGAGATATCACACCCTCTCTATGTGAATAGTATACAAATACTTAATATTTTTATAAAACTAATTCTGGGCACACCGGGCCTCAGAATCCCATGCCGTCTTCATGCCTAGCTCTAGAATTCTTTATAAGAATATTAAAAAGTCTAATAGGGCTAAAACCTGAGTCAATACATATGGGTTATTACTTTTATAGTAAAAATAAACACAATGTTTTTTACCTTGAAGTTTTGTTTTCCTTGAAATGGATTTCATTATTCAACAATTTAATTTAATTAAATTTGAAATTAGATAATTTCAATATGAAAAAATTAGAATTTTTTCTATGATGGATGATGAGTTGGTTCAATAAACAGTTTTGTTTGAAGAATCGACTCAGGAAACACAAGTACCCAGAAGTTCTGGTGGGATTATTTAATATATTGAGAGATATTGAATTCTTATGGTGAATAATGATGAATTTGTTTTTAATTATGAAAAAAATACTACCTACCAAGAAGACTTAAAGATTTAAAATTACAATCAATTAAAGGATATGGAATCTAAAATGGATTCCATGTATACTGAACTTGTTTGGGAACATGTTGGATGCACCTGATAGGGTCTAACCCATAGGGTTAAGGTAGGTTTTTCATAAAAAATGATATGAATAATAGAGTGTCAACCTATAAAGATCATTTAGTATACAATGGTTATAAAAAGGTCATGGTATTGATTTTGAGGAATCTATTTCACCAGTTGTATTGATAATATCCATACAAGTATTTATTTTTCTAATAAATATTTATAATTATGAGATATATCAAATGGATTTCAAAATGAATTTCCTTAATATGAATTTAATCAAGGATATGTATATGATAAATATTGAAGGTTTTTAATTTCATATAAAACTACTATGGTTTAAAATTTTCAACAATCCATTTTTGAATTGAAGAAATTTATTCTATGTTGGAATATGTAGTTTGATAATTTTATCAAAGAGTTTGGTTTCATGAAAAATATGGATGATTCATGTGTATATAATCTAGTTAGTGGGAATGAAGTGATATTTATTTTATTGTATGTATTTGGAATACTATTTATCAGAAATGATATTTCAAAATTAACTCTATAAATGTGTGGTTGGGAAATTATTTTTGATGGAAAACATAGTTGAATTAGCTTACATATTGGATATAAAGATCTATATATATCGATTGACTTTTTCACATGGGATGAGTCATAAATTATATATTTGTAAACTACTAAACGTGTTTAACATGGTGACTTCCATGAAATATTTTTATGATTTCATTCTATGTATCTTTGTATGATTTATGATCCTTATAATGATTTGGAAAGGATGGGTATGTGTGTTTATACATCAGCCATATGTTCTATCATGTATGTCATGTTATGTAATCAACTCAATATCTCATAAGTTTTAGAATAAAAAGTCGATGCCAATATAATCCTATTTAATGTTTATACATATTTATCAAGAATATACTTATATAATTATGAATATGTATGGTTAAAGTTTTGGTATTAAGAGGTTATGATAAGCTCATTGTAAAGGATTATATTGATGCTAGTTTCCAAGGAAATAAAGATGATATGAGATCACAATATTGTTTCATGTTTTTTATCACTAATAGAGATATCAGTTAAAAGTTTTCCAAAAAATCCACTATAGACAATTTTATAAAATAGGTAGAGTGAATCACTACATCAGATGTTGTAAAGGAAAATTGTTACACATATATTTTTTATTAAATTTTTTCATTAAATACTTTTAATTCTTCAATAACTTTCATTGTAAGCAATCGTGAGTTTAAACGAACTGTGGGACACCCTTGGTATAAATTGACCGTTATAACCTAACTGTTAAGTTACAGGGAATAAATATATCTAATATATGAAAATGTATGGTGAATTCTTTGGCTACTAATTATTTATGTAAAATATCAACCAATTAAATGTAAATGAAATATTTTTATTTTTTTAATAATAAATTAAGTGAATTAACGTAATTGAAATAAATTAATATAACATATATTTTATATATTTATAAAATATTTTTTATATTCATAAAATAGATATTTTATTCATTGGGTATGAAGAAACCCTATTTTATGTATAAAAACTTGTGTTCTTTAAAAAGTAATTTAAAGAACCCATTTTAAATTAAAATTTAAAAAGTAATATTTTTTAAAAAGTAATATTTTTTATATTCATAAAATAGATATTTTATTCATTGGTGAGCCCATTTTAAATTAAAATTTTACACATTAATTATTTTTATATTAAAAAAATAAACATTCTTTTTTTATGTGGGATAATAAAATTTAAATTGGATGAATTTTTGATATTTTTCAGATAACTTTCAAGTTTTGATGAATAGTAAAAGTATACTAAATTTTAATTGAAAACAAATTTTTTTGTTGAAATAATTTAAATAGTAAATTTATATTATTTAATTGTCTTAATGTATAAATGGATTATATTTTTATCATTTAATACAATGTAGTTAATATTCATTAATTTTACGTTGAATTTAGATGTAAAAACATTTTAATCTTTTGTAATGTTTTAACTCTTTAAAACTCTATTTCTCATTTTGACCACAAGATTAATTTTAAATTAATAACTTTAAATTATTTGTTTTAAATTTTTCAAAATGGATTCCTTATTTGGAATCAATAGGCCTAGATAATTCAAATATCTTACTTTTATTTTGGGCATTATGAATAGTAACTTTGGTAATTTTTTATTAATATAGTAAAAGGGTAAATAAGTTAATTAAGGGTAAAAATAATGTTATAAAATCAGCCCAACACGTGTCCTAATATAAATGGATGAGTTTATTTTGATCTAAATCATCTTGGGGTTAAAATAGTATCCTTTTTAAGCCACTTGAATGGGATTAGAAGTTTTGATTTATTTTATTTAAAGAAAAGTTAAATATGTCTTACATAAATTATAACAACTAAATCCTTTTAATATAAGTTTATACAAAATATAAATTCAAATATAAATAATCATTTGAAAGATAATATGTTTTTATTTATCAAGTATATAATTTTTTAATCATTATAAAATATATAATTACTTTAATAGCTTATATTTTAACGGTGCGTAAATTATTTAATTGATGAGAAATCAATAAAACATTTTTTATTAAAATTATAATAACCATTAAAAGACAATAAAACTTGAACAAATATTATTGGTCGAGTATATCTAGACCATATTCATCAAATTTTCTAGTTATTGACCATTTTATGCTATAAAAAAAAATTATAACACTTATAATATTATATATAATGTGATATTAAAGTTATCAAATTCATATTTTAATAAATATAACATTTTTAATGTAGGATTTTTTAGAAGATATATTAAACTATATGTATTATTATTATATATATGAGATTTATTTGCATCTTAGTATATTATTTTTAATTTTTATTCAGTAAATAATTATATTAAATAATTACATAAAATTGATGTTGTAATTATTTTATTATTGGAAATAATAAATAAATGTTATTCAAAATATTCAAATAAATATAATCTGGGATTATTAATATATAAAAATAATATTATATATTACTTTTACATATTATTAATATAATAAATGATTTGGTTTGAAGTTAACTTGTTATATTTATATTTTTAATAATCAATTAATTGTATAGTACCATAATTGACACTATTGATTGTTTATCAAAATAATGTTTTATTAATTTATTTAAAAATAATAAAATTTTTTTAAAAAATATATAATAATTATTCAATTGTTTAAAATGTTTTTAATTATTCATTTATGTTCTAACTTACATCAAATAATTAAATATCTCACCGTTTTAATATTGAAATATTTGTTACTATAGTTAAAAATTAAATAAAATAACTAAGTGTTAATTAAAATGAAAACATCTAAATTGACAAAAAAATTTGTCTAACATTATTTGGTTGAATATATTAAAAAAATATATCATCTCATATTCTAAAATAATACATTTTAGATGTTTTTTGGATGTGTTTTTAATTTAGTATAAATTAATATTATTGGTAATTCCCATGGTGCCCCCAACCTCAACTATAAAAGGGAACCTCCTCCCTAATTTATTAAAAACTCATTGAGACTTAAGGATCATCCATCCCATGACCATTCCCCT
This sequence comes from Viscum album, assembly GCA_963277665.1. NCBI lineage: Eukaryota > Viridiplantae > Streptophyta > Magnoliopsida > Santalales > Viscaceae > Viscum > Viscum album. Next base: position 135,802,460 of record OY728155.1, on the reverse strand, counting down.
CATAAACTTCTATATTCTCATTATAGTGGTTTTCATCTTCCCAAAAGACCAAACTTAGTGCCTTTAAGAGGAGATATAGAGGGATCTCGCCGAAGAAAAGGTAATCTTCTTTACCTACTATCTCAAGATCATTTCTTATTCTAGTTACTCTTACATTTTTAAAATTATTAATTAATAACTCCATTATAAAATATATACTAAGATGTTATTGTATTTATAGAAAAACCTTAGTCTACCTTCTATCCAACCTATGAAAAACGAAATCAGTAAGTGTGCGTAGATACAACTTACTATCTTCACGTCGTGGTGTAATTTGTTTTTTCACCACCAATTTACATGGATGGAATTAATGACATAAATAAATACTATATACGATTATTATAACAATATATTTATTCTATAAATATATATATATCATCCACTTACATACCATTTCACAATTAAAGGAATGATATCATCACTCGTGTGTACATACGGCCTATCATCTCCACGATGCGATGTGATTCATGCTACCAGATATCCATTAAAGAATGATTATATAAATGAATATAATTAATAAATATGCTATATATTATATTAATATCATTCTTTAAATGATATAACAATAACCTATGATGAAGAATCAGAACTTATTCGACAAAACATGCATAAGAAAATGAAGGTGTTTAGAGCAGAATTACGAGTAATAATGAAATATCATTAACAAACGGATTATAATATGTTCACATATGATATCATAAAAATGTATTTGATTTTATAATAATTCAATTAAATTATTTAAATAATTATACAGGAGGTTCATAAACATACAAAGGATATCTGGCCTAAAGTAAGGGTTAATTTCACAATCTAATTATTATCCAAGAATGTTTATACATAAGTATTTATTGGGGTATATTTATCATCCAAATCCATGTTTCCTAAATATTTAATATTATTTCTATTTTTATAAAGTTTCTTAGGTCAATTTTACCCATTTTTTAATTTTTATTAAACAATATGAAAGTAATCTTTTTTCGTATTTCGATACGCGATATTTTTTGACTTATCCGGAAAAATTACAAGAATAATGCTTTCAATTAAATAATATGGAATGATGTGTTTTTACATTTTTATAAAACCATATTTCCATGAATATTAATTTAAAATATATCATATTTATTTTTAAACAAATTATTTTCATTTAAAATTGTAGGGAATTTTGAGAAAAGAAAACGTTTATCAAGAAGAAAGGATATTTTCCTCAATAATTAATTTCAAGTGTTCTATAAAAATTATTTTCCATTTAAGATTACATTTTTTAATAGGTTTAACTTTCAAGTATACTATCTATATTTTTCCTATGGTTTGATTATTTTTTTCATGGAATGATATTTATGAAATCCATTTTTTTACATGGATTATGTTATGATGGAATGATGTTTAAGAAACCCATTTCATTCCTTATGTTATACTATGATTAGTGATTTATGTTTTTTTCTCACACATAAAAATGAATTAATTAAGATATGGGAGGGACCTATATATCCCTACAATTCATTGTGTGAAGATTTATTTCTCATGAGATAGATAGGGTTAGAATGTTGAAATGATATTGTTTCAGTAATACAAGGATGGAACGAGGAGTGAGATAGGTTCAATAATGGACTTTGTACACTATGATGATCTTGGAAAGTAGCCTTCATTAATATGAAATGGTTTTATATGATTATATGTATGCCAAAAAATTACATGTCTAATTTTATATCTTTTGGGATTAAATTTGTTGATTATTATGAACATTTAGGATTTATCCCATGACATGATATCATAAGCTTTCATATGTAGAATAAGATTTTCAAATGTTATGTTCTTAGGTCATATGATTATGATATGATTGACATCTACCTTTTTTCTCTTACTTATCATCTAAGAAGACCTATTCTTATGATTCTTTTCCCTAGGTCATGAAGAAGGGGGTTAATTATTATTTTTTAATAATAGTTCAAGTTATGAAGAAACAAGTATGATACAATGTATATGTATTATGAACCAGTTGTTTACATTTCCCAATTTATAAAGATATTAAACCTATACATTCCTAGAATGATTTTCTTATGAATATTCTTCTATTTTTAAGTAATATCTATTTATGTAATGTATGGGATGTAATAGTTGGTATCAGAAAAAAGTTATAGTTAACCTTTGGAAACTAGGATGAGAAAACCATAATGATATGTCGAAGTATATGTTATAGTCCTAGTGTTTTATAAATGATCAAGAATAACATAGGATAAAACCTGAAGTATAATAAATTGAAATTTTATTCTTTATAATGTTGTTTTCCCATTATGATTAGTGTTTCTCACACTATGATTCTTGGTTTTAGTCAAAGGCTGGATCCTGAAGGAACCATGTTAATGTTGAATGTGAGGGGTACTACAATGATTATCCCCTTGAAAAACATAATGTTATAGGATTTGGAATGAAAAATATTTTACATATACTCACACTACATTCTCAATCTATAAATAATGTAGGACTTCCAAATGTGCAAAGGATGGGACAAAATTCTATTGAGTCCTTCTTGAGGAAACATCCACCTTATTTTAGTGGGTATTCTGATCCACTAAGGGATGAATAATTGATTAGTACAACTGAAAAGATATTTTTAGTTCTCTAATGTTCATAAAAACATAAATTAATCATGGCAGTCTATCATTTAGAAGTTTAAGTTGATCAATGGTGCATCCTTATCTTGAATATGAAGCAATGAGATTAAATTGAGTCCCTTGAATGGGATGAGTTTCAGAACTTATTTTTGAATAAGTACTTTTCTAATATTCTTAGAACAAAGATGGAGGAGGTTTTCATTGAGATTAAGCAAAAGGATGATGAATTCATTAGTACATATGAAGAAAATCATACAAGACTTGAAAGGTGGGCTTCTGGATTTATTAACCAACCTGATAGTAAAATTGATCAATTATTTAGTACCTTAAAACCATGTCCTCGAAGGGAATTAACCACAATGGACTTCAATAGCTATGAGGAAATCATTTGATGTTCTCTCAAGGATGAGATGGATATTGGAGTAACCCATCAGTCCTCTGGGTTTTATAAAAAGATAAAAATGCAATTCAAGGTAAAATGTAAAGACCACCCTTGAAAATGAGTTTTCCCTTATGCACAAAGTGTGGAAAGAAACATAGTGTAAATTGTATTAAAGGGACTAGAAAATGTTTTTATTTAGGGAAATAATGACATTAGGAAGTTGAATGTCGAAGTGATGAGAAAAATATGGTTAATGATGCGAAGAGAGAAAATGATACACATAATTCACGTCCAACACTTTAATTCTACAAGTGCAAGTAAACAAGGTATTATGCCAAACAATGCAATAATAAAAGGGTTATCGAGGATGATCGGCATCAACAAACTCTTAAGGCCAAAGACAAAACCAAGTCACATGCATTCACTATCGGCGATGTGGAGTATGATACTGATGTGGTGAAACATACACTTACCAGCCAATCTAAAGTATAATTTTTTTATTTGATTCTACAACTACCCACTCATTTATTTATAAATAATTTGATAAGGGTATCGTTGCATTACCACATCAATTATATGTTAAGTTATCTGTGACAACTCCTAATGGAACAATGGTCGCCTTAAAAGTTTCTTATTCTTCTCCAGTTGAAGTTTGTGGGAAAGTGCTTCCTGAAAATCTTATGATCCTTACATTAGAGTAATTTGATATGATTATTAGCATGAATTGGATTTCTATATATAGATATCATATCAATTTCTATGGATGAAAAATCAAATTTCATATTCCAAATCAATCTATGATCATCTATCAATGCAAGGATGAGTATGACCTTCTAGTGGATATTTCTTCCATCTTATTGGTCTTGATTACTATAAATGAAGATTATCTATCTAAAATGGTTGGGTATAAACTCATCATTAAGAATAAACTTATTTTATGGGAGTTTGATGTTATATTTCTAGAATAATTTCTAGATATTCCACTATATCATGAAGTAGGGTTTTCAAGGGAACTCATACCATGTGTTCTTCCTATTTCAAAGAAACCTTATAGAATGGACCCAATTGAGTTGGAGTATTGATTAAGAAACACCAAGATAATATTTTCAATGGATTTATATGCCCTCATGTATCACCTTGGGGTGTACTAGTTCTATTTTTTAAGAATAAATTTGGATCAATGAGACTCTACACTGATTATCGTGAACTTAACAAGATCACTATTGAGAAAAAATATACTCTACCATGCATTGATGAATTATTTAACCAATTATGTGGAGATCAATACTTTTCCAAGATTGATCTTAATTTAGGATTTCATAAATTAAGGGTCAAGAAGGAGAGTATACCAAAGACGACATTCCATATAAGGCATGGACCCTATGAATTTATAGTGACGCCTTTTAGTCACACTAATACCCATACTATCTTCGTGAATCAAATGAATAGAGTATTTAAAGATTGTCTTGATCAATTTTTGATAGTATTAATATACTATATTTTAGTTTATTTGAAGATAAAATAAGATAATTAAGATCACTTGAGAATTGTACTAAATACCCAGATAAAGTAGATTCTTTAGGAAACATTTACCACGTGTAAATATTGGCTTCTAAAAAATTCATTATTAGGTCACATAATCTCAGGAGAAGGGATATATGTGGATCTTGCAAAAAAAAAAGTTATTAAATGTTTTCCTAGACCAACAGCAGTAATAGAGAACTGAAGTTTTCTTGGTTTTTTTAGAAATTATCAAAATCTTGTGAAATATTTTCCTTACTATCTAATCCACTAACAATGTTGGCCTAGAAATGAGTTATGTTCATGTGGATAGAGGAATGTGAAGAGAATTTCAAAGATTTAAAAAGAATGTTGGCAAGTGCACCTATGCTCACTTTGCCTTATATTGGATAAAGGGTTGTGATCTATAGTAATGCATCCAAAAAGGGGTTGGTATGTGTTCTCTTGAAAAACGATATGTTGATAGCCTATGCCTCATGATAATTGAAAATCCATGAAGAAAATTACTGAACTCATGATTTGTATTTAGCTATGGTAATCTTTTCATTAAAGATATTGATGAATTATCTTTATTCTGAATGGTGTGATACTTATACTATTCATAAATTTTTAATGTATATTTTCACACAAAAAGAACTAAATATGAACCAAGAAGGATGGTTGGAGTTGATTAAAGATTACAACTTCTTGATACATTACAACCATGGTAAAGCGAACAAGGGGAAAATTGCTTTGAGTTAAAATGACCATGATATCCTATCCATAATTCTAGTAACAAAAAATCCAATATTTATTGATTTACCAAGGATAGTTCTTGAAATTTTAAAGGAAGGGTAGATATCCTTTATTTTTCAAATGAATGTTCAACCATCTATACAAGTAAAGATTAAGGAGGTGTAGAAGTATGGTGTAGTGATTCGAAATAAGATGAGAAATGTTCTTAAAATCAATATTTATTGTGATGGAATAATAAATTTCAGGGACTGTGTTTGTATTCCCCCATACAATAATTGAAGAAGGATCTGTTGGATGAGGCTCATTGTGCTTTATTATCTATTCATTTTGGTAAAAAAAACATGTACAAGGAATTGAAAGAGTATTTTTAGTGGGATGGAATGAAAAGATATGTTGCTAAATATGTCTCTTGATTCATGGTTTGTTAGAATCTTAAGGATGTGAGATATAAGTATAAGGGGATGTTACAACCATTACCTATACCAGAATAGAAATGGGAAAACATCATCATGGACTTTGTCATCAGACTTACCAACACATCTAAAGGAAATAATTCTATATGGGTTATAGTTGATCACATTACAAAGTTGGAACACTTCATTTATATTAGAGAGGATTTACCTCTTTATGATCTTACCAGGATACATTTAATAGAAGTGGTAAGATTTTATAGAGTACCAATTTCCATTATATTTGATCGAGATTCAAGGTTTACCTTGGAGTTCTGGTGAAGTATTCAATAAGATCTAGATACTAAGTTATGTTTTAGCCCTACTTATCATCCTTTGATATACAGTCAGCCTGATATCACTGTTCAAAATCTAGAAGGCATTTTGAGATCTTGCTCTATGGATTTTAAAGGTGGTTGGGATCAACACTTATCTTTGGTATAATTTTCTTAAAACAATAGCTTTCACTCTAGTATTCATATGTATCTTTATGATGAAATCTATGGAGGTATGTGTATAACTCGAAAGTTATGGTATTAAGTTTGGGAAAGAATATTAATAAGACCTGATCTTGTTGATGAAATATAAGAAAAGGTCAGATCTATTAAACAACACATAAGAGAAGATCAGATTCGACAATAATGTTATGCTGACAACTAATGAAATGACCTATATTTTGAAGTGGGTGACATGATGTATCTAAGAATATCTCTCTAGAAGAGAGTAATGAGATTTTGAAAGATGGAAAAGTCTAGCCTTAGATATATTGGTCCTTTTGACATTATGGATAGTATTGTGAAGGATGCATACTGATTGGTGCTTCCACCAAATCTCTCTCAAGTTCATGATGTGTTCCATGTATCTCTCCTAAGAAAATACATATATGATCCTTCACAAGAAATAAACTTAGAATTCATACCACTGGTGCAATACCTTTCTTATGATGAATAAGAAATTATGGATTGTATCAAAACAGTTCTACGAAATAAGACCACTCGCTTGGTTAATGTTTCATGGAGGAACCACCAATTTAACGAAGCTATATGGGAACTTGAGGTTGTGATGAGGCAGAGGTGTCCTCACCTTTATGAATCAAAGTTATGAATTTATAGGGTGAAATTTAGTTTAAGGGGTGTATAATGTAACATCTCAATGTTTTTATGAAATATTTTCTTTAAATAATTTTAATTCTTCAATAGCTTTTGTTGCTTGCAATCATGAGCCTTAACGAACCAAAATATGAACATATTATACAATTACCATTATAACCAAGATTTTATTTTAGTGGGAGTAAATATTACTAGAATATGAAAATGTATGGTGATTTCTTTGGCTACAATTTATTTATAAAAAATATAATCCAATTAAATGTATAGGAAATATTTGTTTTTTATATTAAAAAATTAATTGAATTAAAATTATTTAATTAAATTAATAAAATATATAAGTTATATATTTAATGAAGTATTTTTTCTCTTCATCCAATATATATTTTAGTCATTGGGTATGGATAAACAATATTTTATGAATAAAAAGCTAGATTTCTCAAAATGGTAATTTTAACTCCTGTTAATGAAGAACCCTTTTTAATTAAAATTTGGACACAATAATAATTTTTATATGAAAACATAAACTAAATATTTTTAATTGAGATATAAAAATTTACTTTGGATTATTTTATGATATTTTTCTGATAACATTCAAGTTTTGAAGAATAGTAAAAATATACTAAATTTTAATTGGAAAGAAATTTTATCCTAAAAATAAGTTATATAGCTAAATTATATTATTTAATGTTTTTATAGTATAAATAGATTATATTTTTTTCAATTAATATAATTTAGGTCATCGATATTAATTTTACATTGAATTCATAAGTAAAAACATTTCTATCTTTTGAAATGTTTAAACACTTAAAAAAATGTTTTCTCATTTCGACAACAAGGTTAATTATAAATTAATTACTAAAACATTTGTGTTTTGAATTTTAAAAAATGGATTCCATATTTGGAATCATTAGTTCCAAATAATTTAAATATATTTCTTTTTTTGGGGCATTATGAATAGCAACATCAGTAATTTTTATTAATACGGTAAAAGGTTAAATCAGGTAATTAAGGGTAAAAATAATGTTATGAAATTACACTAAAACATACCCAAATATCATTGGATGAGTTTTCTACCTAAATAATCTCGGGGTCTAAATGTTATCCTTCTGAAGCCACTTGGATAAGATTAGAACATTTAATTTATTTAATTTAATGAAAATTTAAATATGTCTTACGCAAATATTAATAACTATATCATTTTTAATATAAGGTTATAAAAAATATAAATTCAAATATAAATACTTTTTTGAAATATAATTTTTTTTATTTATCATGAATTTTTTTTAATTTTGTAAAAATAAATATTTACCTTAGTAGCTTATATTTTGATGATGCAGAAATTATTTAATTGATTAGAAATCAATAAAATAATTTTTTATTAAAATGATAATAACCATTAAAAGGCAATAAATCTTGAACATATATTATTGGTCGAGTATATCTCGACCATATTCATCCAAGGGTCTATTTATTGACCATTTCGAGCCATATGGAAAAGATTATGGCAATTATAATATTTTATTTAATGTGATATTAAAATTATCACATTCATGTTTTAATAAATATAACATTTTTAATGTCATATTTTTCAGAATATATATTTGAATATAAGTATTATTATAAAATATATTTGTTTTATATTCATCATAATTTTTAATATTTAATTTTAATTTAAAAAATAAGTATATTAAATTATTACACAAAACTGATGTTGTAATTATTTAATTAATAAATATCATATATAAATGTTTTTAAAAAAATTAAAACAAATATAATTTTGCATAATTAATATATCCAAAATAATTTTCTAGATTGCTTTGTCCTTTTATGAATATAATAAAACATTTGTCTAAAAGTTAACTTGTTATCTTTATATTTTTAATAATCAATTAATTGTATAGTATCAAAATTGACACTATTGATTGTTTATCAAAATAATGAATTATTAAATTATTTAAAAATCTTAAAACACTTTTTATAAATATATAATTTTGTGAAAAAATCCCTCATGGTATCATTAAATCATTTTAGAGGAGATTGTGTTTGTTGACAGAGTAGACCTCCATGTAGTGTTTGTTGACAAAGCAGACCATGATATCTAATTTCTTGACAAAGGGGGTTTACATGGTGATTTGTTGAGTTCCATTGATATTTTCGACAACCTATGTTGAAAAATATTGATTAAAATGGAATGGATGATCTGGAGGCATTAAAAAAAGAACAGATCTAAGGTGGCACCATTATCCAGTGTTTTCCCAATTTTTGGGTCTCAAAATCGGAAAATGGGGAAACATGTTTTCGGTAATGGATGTTGTGTGAAAGATCTAAGGTTGTTAGGAAACGTTCACCCAAGGAATTTTTTGTGAGCAGAACATCGAAAAATGGAAAAGTAATGATTTGTGCGAAAGATTTGGAAATGGGCACGAAAGAGAAGGTTTCACGAAAGAAACTTGTGCGCCCTATACGACGTCAAACGGGGTTTTGTGGGCTCTAAGAGGAACTTGAGTGACAAAAGTTTAATATTCTGAAAAGGGGTCAAGAATGCCTATAAATACGAGGTGACCCATCTAATTAAAAAGAGCACAACACTTCGAGAGAATCCAAGCTTTAAATCGCATAAGATTTTCAAGGAAAGCGAGTTTCGTGAAAGATGTAGAGTTGTAAACAAGCTAAGACAGCTGCAAGTAAGATTTGAGTTGTGCATAAGATTGAAGTTGTGTGCAATGGATGTTTGATTAAAAAAGTGTAATCGTGTGTGCAAGGCATTAATGTTGAGTGCAAGGCATAATAAGGGTTGTGCGGATGATTTGGAGTTAGTAAGGTGGTTTTTATCAATGGAGGAAAATTGGACGTCAATAAGGAATCAACATACAGTGGAGGATGAAAAATTCATTTGTGATAATGAAGGGACCTACATGAATTTAAATCGTGAGTCAATCTTCTGAATAATTAGTGATCACAATTCAGTTGAGAAAGTAGTGAGCATTCATATTGTGAGTGGTTATAAACTAGGAGGGATAGTGACTCTGCTTCGATCTTTTTAAACAACAGTGTGCCTTTAGTGAATTTGATACATCAGTACATCATGGGTGTATGATCCTTGTATGTAGCCTAGTTTGGGTGAATAAAGTAAAAATTGACGTGTCATGTGCATTATTTAATTTTTGTTAATACTTTGATACAAAAAAGAGAGAGAAGGTAGTTTTTCTTAACATCGAAACAAGATTAATTGGGGCAGTTGTTTTAATCTGTCATACCCTAATTCACCCCCCTGCTCTGGGTATCTAACCTTATGGACCTAACATATAATAACTATTAAAATGTCTATAATTGTCCAAATTATTCATTTATGTTCAAATTGAAATCAAATAAGTTAATATATCCCCATTTTAATTTTGAAATATTTGTTACCTTAGTAAAATATTAAATAGAAAAACAAAGTGTTATTTATAATGATAAGGTGTAAATTGACATAAAAACTTGTTTTAAATTTATTGGATGATGATATTACGACCTTATCTCAACTAATATTTTAAACTATTACATTTGGGATATTTATTGATGTGGTTTTAATTTATTATTAATTAATATTTTTAGAAATTCCAAAGGTGCCCCCAAAATCAACTATAAATGGACACCTCCTCCCCCATTACATCATAACTCATTAAAACTTAAATTTAGTCCATAAAATTTACATTTTCATTATAAACTTCACTAGTCTCATTTTAGAGGTTCTGGTATTCTCCAAAGACCAACTTCAGTGCCTTTAAGAGGATATCTAGAGGGATATCGCCAAAGAAGAGGTAATTTCATTTTCTAACCCTCTCAATATCATTTCTTCTTCTTCTTCTTCTTGATTTGTTATTTACATTATAATTTAATAACTCTAGTATCACCTATTTACTTATATATTTTTATCGTTATAGTGAAAATTTTATTCCACCTTCTATCCATCCTAAAAAAAATGAAATCACCACACATGTGTACGTACGACTTACTGTCTCAACAACGTGGAATAATATATTTTTCACCACCACTTTTCTTGGATGAGTATAATGATGGAAAAAAACTATATTTTATTATTATAACAATATATTTATTCTACAACAGTATATATACCATCCACTTCCATTCTATTTCATAATTAAAGGAATGATATTATCGATCATGCATATGTATGGCTTACCATCTCCATGATGCGATGTGATTAATTATACAAATTATCCATTAAATCATGATTATATGAAAGTATATAATGAATAAATATGATATATATTATATTAATATCATTCTTGAAATGATATAACTACAACCTATGAATAATAATCAGAACTTATTCGCCAAAATATGCATAAGAAAATGAAGCTGTTTATACCAAAATAATGAGTAATAATGAAATTTCATTAAAACAATGATGATAATATAATCATATATGATATAACAAAAAAGAATATGAATCAAGAATATTTCAATGAAATTATTTAAATCAACATATAGGAGTTTTAGATCCATTCAATGGATATCAGACCTAAGGTAAGGGATAATTTCACAATCTCATTATTATCTGAGGTTATTTATACATAAGTATTTACCATGGAATATTTATAATCCATGTCCTTATTTTCTAAATATGTAATATTAATTATATTCGTTAACATAATTTAAATTTAATTTTACCCATTGGTGACTTTTTATTAAATGGTATGAAAGGAATATTTGGTCATTTTTCAATACGAGGTACTTTAGACTTATCCAGCAAATGTATAAGGAGAATGTTTTCTTTTATCATATATGACATGATGGGTTTTTACATTTTCATAACACCATATTTCAATGAAGCATACATTATAATATTTTAAGTTTATTTTTAAATAAAATCTTCTCTTTTATTATTTCACAACATATTGAGAAAATATAACATTTATGAAGAAGAAATGATATTTTCCTTAAGAACTAATTTCAAGTGTTCTATCAAAATTATTGTCCATATATGATTAAATTCATTAATAGGGTTATGTTTCAATTATAATATCCCCATTATTTTAATGTTTTGATTATGTTTTTTATAGAAACCTATTTATGAAATATATTTTTATTACATGGTTTATTTTATGACAGAATTATGATTAAGAAACCCATTTTATTCCATGTTTAATGCTATGATAAATGATTTATGTTTTTTTGGCACATGTAAAATAATGATTTCATTAGGATATGGTTGGGACCTATATCTCTATCCAATTAATTGGGTAATGATTTATATCTCAAGATATATACAAGGATGGAAAGGGAAATGATCTCAGTTTAGTAATACACAACTAGAATGAGGGGATAGCTCTGTTCATTAGTGGACTTTTTCCTCTATGATGGTCTTGGAAATTAGCCTTGACTAAATGAAATTATTTTCTATTCTTTTGCGTATGAAAAAAAATTCCTAAAGGGACCCAGGTCACCCATAAATGGGGGGGGGGGGATGAATCTGGGTGTCAACATTTTCTCCTTTTTATTGCATATTGTTCCCAAATTGGTAGAAACATAATTAAAACTGTATGATGGATATGTACAACAATTGAAAAATTCACAAGAATAAAGACAACAAAACACTTTTACTTTGTTCACCACTAATGGCTACATCCAAGGAGTATATGCCGATAGGTCTCTAGTCATAACTAATTCCACTAATCCTCACTAGTTGTGGATTACATGGTTTGGGAACAATCACTCTATCCTAGAAGCACTGCATTTAAAAAAGTTCAGAGATATCTCACTACATCCCATAGATCACTTACATTGACTCCCCTAGCTCAATGCCTAGGGTGAAGCCACACTCAGTTTAGGGATATGAAGGTCCTTTCAACGTATAGACATTGAAGTCTTTGTCTCCTATTCATCGCGAGGCTTTGCTTGCATTGAGGTCAAGAGTTGATGCTCTTTGATGATCAATCATCTTCTTTAGTGTGAAAACCAAATGTACTAAGAATTATTATTATTCTTGGCCAGAATAAAAAAAATCCTTTTTTGATTCTTCAAACACTAAAAAACAAATCACTAGGCATCATCATAAGAAGCTCTTCTTCTTCGATGTATGCATGTGACCATGCATGTGGAAATTTGGATGTTCTCTTTCTCTTCACTTCTTTAGGAACATGAACCATTGGTTTAGGATGTTTCATTTCAAAGTCTTCATGTATGTATTTGAATTCATGAATTCACACACATCCTCTTCTACTTTCATGTGTGAGGTCCTAAATGGGTGTGGTTCTGTTAACCACACACGCGACCTCTTTTCTTTATTTTACTTTCTTACCACTTGCTTTGGATGTTCTTGGACCTTATGTGTGTTGTTCTTCAAATCACGCACAAGTATATATGAATGAAATTCTCATCACCATGCACATTCATTTTCTCCAATTCTCATCACACACTGTTGACATTGATTTGATTATATATATATAAATGTGATTTCATTAAAGAATTAATGTATGCATTCAGGTATTTTATGGGGTTCTTGTTCTCCTCTTACACACCAAAGGTTATAGTGCTCACTTATGCACTGAGTGTGATACTACCCACCATGAACCGGGATGTTTTGTTGCTCCTCCTTGCTCAAGGGACTCATGGTTTTCCTTTACACAGGATGTGAGGAGTTCTTTCACGTACAAAGTTGTACGTGGTTATCCTCTGTGAACTGAGTGTTACTTGGGACTTCCCCTCATTAACCGGAATGATACGTGGGGCACTCTTCCTCACGATCTAGAGAGGTACGCAGTTGAACTGAGTAGTAATAAGGAACTTTTATTTGTGAACCAAAAAGGTATGTGGTTCATATTCGTTGTGAACTAGAATGGTACACGGTTCTTTTTCTTCACAAACCAGAATGGTAGGTGGGATACTATTCATGAACCTAGAATGGTTTGCTGTTCGTGCATGACCCTTCTTAAACATAAAGATACAAGAAAATATATTCCTCAAAACATGATCCCTCGAAAGGATTGGATGTAGCAACCCATTATAAGTTTGGTGGATCCCTTTTTATAAGTAGAGATCAATTTTTTCCGCATATGAAATCCCCGTGATACTGTACGAAGATCACAGGTTGGAAATCATCAAACCATGGTCATGAGATATGCTGAGATACTCAGTTTGTTTCCTTTTAATCCATGAGGACCCTCTTTTTCAGTGTTATACTTTCATGCATGCATTTATGAAGGCATGAAAATAGTTTTCCAAATTCTAAAAGCTTCCAAATGTGGCCTCACAACTCTGTTTGCTTCATCCAGGTTTGATCTTCATTATTTCGTGGCATGCCTGAAAATGTTATTTCACGCATGTTTTTTTACGTCATGATGATACTTATGCATGAATTATGATCATAAATGGTGGTCGGAAGCTTGATCAAGGAGTCTCTACATCATCTTTGGTGGAGTGTTTCATCGGGATCTCTCCAAGGGTTCAAAGGTTGAAAATGATGACATGGTTGATCTGTGACAGTGGGATCGACTCAGATCGAGTGTGAACAGTGATGATTAGATAACAGGTCATGGGATGAGGCGTGTATCCAAGATTGTGTGCGGGACTAGATGGATGTCTTTGATTAATTTGTTCATGAAAATATTCATCCCACATTAAAATAGAGACGCCAAAAAGCCACATTTTATCAATCAATGCACACAGACATCGCGCCAGATTACTCCTCTCCCCCCTCTGGTGTCTCCCAACACCAGTTCTCCTTGGGTGCACTCTTAGCGCCCTCTATACCTCATCGGGATCACACCTAGAGCCCACTATGCATACCCATGAAGCTTATACATGGCCCCAATGCGCCTCTTCCGGGCTGTTCTTGGGGGCTTCCCTTTGGGTGTGGCTGACCCTCATGTATGGAATGTTCCTGAGGTTTGAGGTCCTCTGTTAGCTTTGTAAGGTGGCCCATATATTTCGTAAAGTCATAGAAGAAATGTAATTTCTTAAAAACAATGTATAACCAAGATTATATGCCATAAAAAATACCAACAACCCTTCCTCTTCTCTTATTCTTCATGATGGTGTAAACATGTATCACTTTGATACAAGTCTTTGAAACTTAGGACAAGTTCAACAATTGTCCAATTTCCATTCTCCATTTTATCTATGGAACTTATGAAAAGATCAACAATTATCTAATTTCCATTCTCCATTTACCATAGGAGAGTTCCTTTCTTCTTGTTCATCATCATTGACATCCATTGACACCCATTGAAATCAAATACAATCTTCACACACTAAGTTGCCCCAACAATATCCCCCATTTGTGTTTGTTGTCAATACTTCAACATTATCTAAAATGATCATGTCAATATCAAAATGAGATTCTTCTATATTCTCTCTCCCTTCCACTTTTTATCTTTAATTTCACTTTCTACCCCCCTTTATTGGTAAGAAATACTAATTTTAGGGTAGAGAGGGTACCGGTCCATACTTAAGCAATGTGCCATAAATCATTGCACTCTAAGTCTACTTGAGAAATTATCGGTGTAGAAAACAAGAGGATTTTATCTAGTCAACAAAGCTTTCAATTATCCCCTAATCATGATACCTCATGTGATGAGAACTCATGAACTTGTCTTCAAGGGCTTTCCCATGTTTATTCCAGGTTAAAGAGATGAACTATTTTTTATAATAAGCAACCTAAAATACATTTTCCAATGACATGATCTTCAGAAAATCTTCAATGTAATTGAATTTTATAGCAACTGAAGTTGATGATAATTGAAATAATAACTCTGGAGACCTCATTATGTGTCTCCCCCTCAAGGGAACACTTCTCAGATTCTCCCCCAGAGTAATTTCTTCACCTTCATATCTCTGTAAAATTAGCACAATACACAAAATGTTAAGGGAATTAGGTGGATCCTACTTTCTTATTTAATGTGAGTAGGAAGGATGAGATGATTTCCTCAACCAAGATGTTCTATTTGCTCTGCTCTTCACACTTGAACATTAGATCTTCAGTTTTGACTGTGGTTGTGTGGATTTCAATATTTCTTTCAAATCTTTGTGTGTGAGTATCCCTTTTTTAAGGGCTTTTAAAGCACTAGAATCTCCTATTGAAAATTTCATCTTCTTGAGGAATAATTCTTGATCTGGAATAAATGAACTACAATTCTTAATAGTTTTACCAGCCTTGTTGCACCTCACACAAAGGACATCTCTATATTCATGTGGAATCATCTTATTTCCTGGTTTACTAGACTTAGCCTATTCATCTCATTTCATTCTTATTCATTCCAAATCATCATGCCAGATAACCAATATGTATTTGGTAACAATGAAAGTTTTTTTTGGATTTTCCACATGGATTATTCAGAGTGTCATCATTTTTAAGAATTCTTTTGGATGTACCACTCTTAAACTTCTTGAATTTTGAATCCAAGGACCTCTTACCTTTCCTTCTTGGAGTCTTATTGGGAGAATTTTCTTTTGCAACCATCTTCTAATTTCTTCCCAAGGTAGTTTCTTATTTATTAGATGGATTCTATGGTCTTCTGTTCTTCTCATATCTAGATATATTTTGATATACACATGATCCATTCTTATGACCACTCCCATTGCATACACCACAAATATTTTCAATCATTCCAAATCAATTTGTAGTATACAGATTGTTATGGATCTGTTGATGTTGCTTCTTCTTCTCTAGATTTCCCTCTTTTGATACATGCTTTCTATGTGCGTTTTAATTTATGGTATTGTACCAACAATCCAGTGCACAATGACCAAACCTGTTCCAGCACCAAGATTGACCCAAAAATCTTGACTTCGTGATATCTTCTCTATATGACTGTTGGGCCTTATTCTTGATTTATTGTGATTTCATTGGGGATACAGCTTCTAGATTCCTTTTCCTATCGACCCTAAACATGGTTGTATGTTTCTCATCATCTCCTTTCCTCTTCCATACCTGCTTAGAATTTTTATTCCAACCTGTGCATTTTTTAGAAACATATTTTGAAATAATAGTAAAAGTCAGTATGGAATGTATCTTTACTTTCTCAGCTTCTTGTGATAGATTAATTAGTGAAGTCTTTATCTAATTACCTCATGTTGGAGGTCTTTGAATAGTATAATCCTCTATTAATCATTGTATACTGACAACAATTGTATCCTTATTTTTTGAAGGCTCAATATGTTTCTTCTCAAGATCGGTCAATTGGGCTTCCAATTTTAGACATTCCATATTTAAGATGATCTGTTGATCTTAAATCCTGATCATCTTCTCATCACAATCCTTTTTCAATCATTTAAACCCATCTTCATGTATCTTAATTTTTCTCTGTAACAAAGTGTCAATATATTTGTTTTTTTGATTGTTTCTTCCAAATTTAGAACCTTGATTTCAATACTCCTTTTCCGATCATCTTTAAATGAATGGATCTTTTCTTCTAGATTCTTATTGACATCCACTTTCTCTTCAAAGGCTTGAATCTTCCAAGAGATCTTTAAACATTCAAAAATTTTATCTTCTAATCCCTTTTACATATTTTTATATTCTCATTCTACTTGGGTGATATCAAACCAAATACATTGAAATATTATACAAATAGTATCAAATCTTTCTTAAAGAATATCATGCATATAGGTTCTTAATATCTCTTTTGTCAGCTTATGTGAAGTAAACATTTGATCAATATCACCACTTGTGTTTGAATCCTTGGTTTTGGTGGAAACCTAAGCCAACTTTTCTTTACATTCCAAGCCCTATAGTTCTTCATTATTAATATGGAATAGAGAACAAGATATTGAATCTTCTTTTGGCATGAGGGAATTCTTCAACTACTTCTTCCCTTTATTTTTCCTATTTGTTAGGGTCTTCCTAGATATACACTTATGCTAAAATGTAACTGAATTTCCATCAAGACTACACTTCATTGTTGACATAGGAAAGAAAAATCAAATCATATTATAGATATAATTACTAAAGGGTATCCAACATAAGTAAAAATTTTCCATCTGATACCAATTGAAGGACCCTAGGTCACCCTGTGGGGGGGGGTGTTTCAGGGTGTCAAATTTTTATCCTTTTTTTTTATCTTGTTCCCACATTGGTAAGAACAAAATTAAACCTGTATGACGGATATGTGCATTAATTAAATCATGCACATGCAGATAGACAACACACCACTTTTTCATGGTCCACCACTAAGGGCTACATCCAAGGAGCATATGTTGATAGGTTTCCAGTTGTAACTAATTCCACTAATCTTCGCTAGCTCTGGATTAGAAGGTTTGGGTGCATTCACTATTCCCTAAGCACAATGAATTTACAAATGTTCAGAGATAGGTCACTATTTCCCTCAGATCACTTCCTTTGACACCCCCTCACTCACTTCCTTGGGTGAAGTCACACTCAGTTTATGGACGTAAATTTCCCTTCAATAGATTGGAATAGAAGTACTTTTCTCCTATTGAACATGAGAATTTGATTTCATTGAGGTCCAGAGTTGATGCACTTTAATGTTCAATCTTCTTCTTTAGTTCAACAACCAGATGTACTGAGAATTCTTATTCTTTTTTTATAGAATCAAAAATCTATTTCTGATAGTTCAAACACTGAAGAAAATATCACTAGGAATCATAAGAATTAGCTCTTCTTCTTCAATGTATTCATGTGACCATGAATGTATCAATTTAGACGTTATCTTCCTCTTCAATTTTTAACAAACGTTCACCTTTGGTTTATGAATTTTCATTTCAGAGTCTTCACATATGCATGTGCATGCATGAATGCATGAACATCTTCTTCAATATTATTGTGTGAGGGGATAAATGGGTATAGTTCCATTAAGCACACACATAACCTATTTTCTTTATTTTCTGTTCTTACCACTTGGTTCGGATGTGACTGGACTTTATTTGTGTTCTTCTTTAAATCATGCACAATAATATATGAATTCACTTCTCATCACCATTCAAATTCCTTTTTCTACCTTTATAAACACACGTTGTTCACTTGGATTTGATTATAGTTTTGACCATGTGATTTTATTAAAACATTAATGTGTGTATTAGAGTATTTTATAGTGTTATTGTTCTCCTCTTACACACAAAGGGGTATAGAGTTCTCTAATGCACAAAGTGTGATAGTCTCCTTCACGAACAAGGATGGTTCACAGCTCCTCCATGATCAAGGGACTCATGGGTTTCCTTCGCATAGGAAGTGATTACTTCCTTCATGTACCAAGTGGTTTATAGTTCTCCTACAAAAACTGAGCGGCACATATGAATTCTCCTTATGAACTAGAAAGATACATAGGAAACTATTCCTCACAAACCAGAACGGTACGCGGTCGAACCGAGTGTTACTTGGGAACTTTGCTTCACAAACCAAAATGGCATGCAATTATTCTTTTCCGTGAATTATAATGTTATGTAGTTCTTCTTCTTTTTGGACCATAACAGTACATGGGATACAATTCATGAACCTAGAATGGTTCACAGTTTTTGAATGCCCCTTCTCGAACTTGATGATCGGAGAAACTATGTTCCCCAGAATAGGATCTCTCAAATGGCTAAGAAGTAGCAACCCGTTCTCGGATTGGTGGATCCCTTTTTATAAGTAGAGATCAAATATTTTACGCGTCCAAAATCCTAGAGATATTTCATGAAGATTGTGGCTTTGAAATCCTCAAACCATGGTCCAGAGATACGTTAAGATTTTCAGTTTGTAAGGTGGCCCATATTTTTGATAAAGGCATAAAAAATGTACTTTGTTAAAAACAAAGTATAAACAAGATTATATGCCATAAACAAATACCAATAACCCCTTCATCTTATCTTATTCTTCATGATACTGTAAACATGTATCACTTTGATACATATCTTTGTAACTTCAGAAAAGCTCAACAATCTTCTGATTTCAATTCTCCATTTTGTCTTTGGAACTTCAGACAAGCTCAACAATCATCTTGTTTCCATTCTAAATTTTACATAGGAGATTTAGTTTGTCCATGTTGATCATCATTGAAATCCACTTACACCCATTTACAAAAAATATAATTTTCATAAACAATGTGGTCCCAAAAATTCCATGTCTTGTGTTACGAATTTTTAGATTACATTGATTTATTCTTATGAACTTTTAAGATTTATCACATAACATGATATCATGTTCTTACTTATGCAAGATAGGATTTTAAAATGTTATGTTCTTATGTATTATGATTGTGATATGATTGATATCTACTTTATTTACCCTTACTAAGAATATAATCTTACCATTTCTTGTGTTTCTTTTCCCCAGGTATTGAATAAGGGTATTAAGTAGGATATGTCAAAAGGGGGTTTAGTTATGAAAATATATATGGGACAAAATATAGATGTCTTATTAACCAGTTGTTTATGTTTTGCAGTTTCTAAATACACTAAACCTATATGGTTCTGGCATGGTTTTTTATGAATATTCTTCAATTTTGAAATAATATCTATGTTTGTAAAGTATGTTATGTTATAAAAATGGTAGGTTCAAGAAGATCATTACTAAACATGTGGTGGTTCTGGGAGTAGAGGGACAAATTAATATTTATTATGAAAAAAATGTTGTTATTTATCAATCTAGGAAACCCCAGTCTCACCAAAAGACCAAACACATCCTTTAAGCATACCAGATCATTTGAGATATCATTGATAGGGGTGGTGAAGATATCTGGTGTGCGACTATAGAGAATAATATATGATAACCCATGAAGAAAAAATTATAAAAAAACATCAGGGTAATGTTGAATATTTGGGTATAAGATACACGAGAGATTAGATATACTTTTTATAAAATATATCTTGATTTTTAATAAATTAAATCTATATTTATCATTATTTTTTCATGTTTTATATATAAAATATGAGAATTATAATAAAAACCCAATGAAAGAATGACTTTGTGTTGTTCCCAATAGATTATCATAATGGAGTATTAAATCTCATCTTTTTTAAATCAACCAAGGAATATCAGTTCATAGTACTTTTCATTGTGATTATTGGAACTAGCACACCATAATTATATCTTCTCCAGGTATATATCTTATCAAAAAAACCAAGGTTCTTTTTTTTAGCTATACAAATTTATTTTAATAAAAAAACCTTTGATTCATCATTATCAATTAAAAACCTCACTGGTTTTCCAATATAAAATTACTTATTTAGAATATTATTTTTTAATGACATATTTATATCCTTTTGATTAACTTTAAAGCCTACATTTATCCCAACCTCAAATAGAATTCTTATCTACTCATGTCCCTCTATCAAAGAATCTTTGTCTCCTTATCCATTCCTTTAATTTTTGAATAAATTGTTCACACCAATATTACATTATTCCATATCAATTTTTTATTATCACCCTATGTTTTCCAAATCACCCACTTTATTCCAATGATATTGTGATCAATCATCCTATTTTCAAGCTATCATGTCTTGTTTTCTCAAATTATTCCATCTTCTCAAATATGTCCTTAACCCATGATTCATCATTTATTACCTATTAAAGTAATGATCTTGTAAATCATACATAAAAATATTTTATTTTACAATTCTTAACATACATTTCCCACAAATATAATTGAAGGATCTAAAGGTCTAGCGTTTTTTGAAAGATTTACATATAGATACATCATCTTAAACATTTGAAATATCATATTTTTTTGGGAATTTTTTCTCAGTATGAATCACTATTGAAGACGAGTCACCACCAGGGATAACTCATCCTTGAGGTTGAGTCACCGCCAGCAATGACTCACCATCGAGGAAAACTCACTGCCAGTAAATAAATTTGGAAATGTACTAGAATCATCAATTGTCTTTTATGTCTTACTCGTAGAGGATGACTCACTGTTGAACTAGAAATTTGAAAAAGTACTGGAAACACCTACTATCAGTGATGAGTCATCACCAAAATGAAAAATTGACTGTGTCGAGATGACATACCTCCATATAGTAGTCACTATTAATGATTACTTACCACTAGAATGATAGTTTTTCAAAGTGATGGAATGAACTACCACTGGGATGAGTCACCACTGGCATTAATCACCTCCAAGTGAAGTCACCACCAAAGATTGTCTCACCACTCAATAAGACATAACACCACTTTTTTATTTATTTTAAATTAATATATCAAATGGCTATATTATCCAATATAATTCAAAAACTTATTATAATTATTGGTCTTAATTATTTTACATAGATTCATAAAAATGTGTGGCAGTCATCCAATATAAGGTTCAGAAGATCCAAATGATTCATTCGACACACTACTATTAAAATAAGTAGCAGACTCTCTCATGTAGATATCCCTGAATGTAAAAAGAATTGAGATACTTGAATAGAGATAAAGAGTTGAACATTGAAATATAAAATGAATATTGGGCCTTACATGAAACATATTTATCTGTGATCATATATATAATAAGTGAAGAACATTGAACACCCCAAATACTTTCTACAGACACACAAATAGAGTTTACAAAAAATATTCAGAAACTCAACTTGAGATTCATTTCTTGATACATTCAAGGATTCAAAAGCTTTAAATAATATCTCAATAGTGAAAAAACATTTCTATATAATTTTATTTTCTCTTTCTCTATATTTTCCCTAAAATACAAGCATTGTGGTTTACCCTATTTATTTAACCCACAATAACTATTATGACTTGTATATAAGATACTTGATATATTATTAAACACTATAGTGTTGTGGGAGAGGTCCCTTTTTGACCTATAATGTTTTTCCAATGGGAATTATGGGGAAGGTCTCTATTTTTCCTAGAAATTGTTTCTGTTATACACCAAATCTAGTTTTGGATCGTAGATTGTTTTATAAAATATTCTTAGAAGTATGTGATTTTCATGTGGAGAGGATTAAGTCTCAAATTGAGACTGAACCTCTTGTTTTTTCTTCTACTATGTGTTTTGTTTTGTTTTATTTTTTCTTTAAACTGAATTTGTTTTTAACTCAAATAAAAACCACTCATTTGATAGTTAATATTAAATAATGTTTATATATGAATTTGGTTATGTAAATTGATATAAAAAGTTATTTTATTTTTCATAATTGTTTTAAATTATACTTAATAAATATTTGAGAATTTTTTTAAAGATTAGAATGTATATAGATATGCTATTTTGGTTAACTTGGTTGTTTTTATTAAGCTGTGGGATTTTATTTTAACCTATTTTAGATAGAAATTTTTATTAGGTACTCAATTCACACCCCATATTGAGATACTCAATATGAACAAAATTTGTCATAAAAGCCTTTTAAAAATTATTTCAACTTTTATTTTAGTTGTTTTTAAAAGATCATAAATTTAATTCATTTCAAAATTTAATTATTTAAATAGACAATAGAAAATAATTTTTTGGTACCAAAATATCTCATTCTTTAATGGCCATAAATATGTTCAGTGAAAAATAAAAATAAATATGTATATATAGAGTACGATTTTTGAAATTTGTTTTATTATAGACGGTAAGTACGAGTTACCTAAGACTACTTGATATACTTGCAAGGAAAAAACTAATATTTCTTTTAATCATAATTGAAAAGATATGAATACCTTGAATTTTTCTTTAGGAGATGATAATTTAAATAGAATATATTATTGTAAAACCACCATTAGAATTTAGGATACTATAGTTATTTCATATGAAAAAACTACTAATCTGAAAGAAACGAGATTGAATACTTGTACAATTAAATATGATAACCTTAATATGAAACCTGATCGGATAATTTTTTATATATATAAATATATATATCCCAGGTTCAATGAGATAATCATTAAAATGAGTTCCTTGTGAAATCTAGTGTCAAATAAATTGTGGATTATGATACTACTAAGATGCGTTCTAGAAAGATATATAAGGACACCTATGTCAAAAAGAAAATCTTATGACATAAGTAAATTACATGTCAATGAACTGATTTGGATGTTAATGATGTAGGAACAAGAACAAAAATTAAATCATAATGAATATGATGAACCTAAGATATAATGTATTTATTTCATGTATATTACATCCAAACAAAATTAAAAAAGAAAGAGTATAATATGAAAGTTCATGTAATAATGAACGACTAACAGATAATGATGATTAAATGACCCATATGGCCATAAGATTTAAGAGGTTGTATAAGAAGAAAAAAATATTCAGAAAGATGAGTAGTAAGGGAATGTATAAAAACAAAAGAACATGAAAATGCGATTGAAAATGAGTTGAAAAATAAAATTAGATTACCTACTATGAGTGAATATGAAAAGGACGTGTTAAGGAAAACTGTCTAAAGATGAAATAAAAGAATAAGTAAGAGGAAAAGGACATAAAATATAAGAAATCCATCAAAGTTCCATGGAGTGACTCTAAGGATAGCGCTAATGAATTTGAATCGCCTTGTGAAGAGAAACATGATAGAGACAACATGTACTTCATGATGAATGTTCCTGAGGTACCTATTGTATATCCAGTACTTAATTTTGATAAATCTGAAAAAGAAAATGATGATGAAATGTCAAGAGAATAAATTTTTGAATACCAGAACAAACTAGAGGAAAATTTTAATGAACTTAAATACAAATAATATGTTCTAAATGAGCATCATATTTTATCTTTTAGTGTTATTATTGATATTACAATAGAAGAAGTGAATATTGATAAATTCTTAAAGGAGAATACTGAACTAAAATTTTCAAATGAGAAACTGAAGAAAGATTTTTAAATTTTAAAGAATGATCAGTAAAAACTTACCCAAATATCATAAAAAAATTACATCTAAATTTATTTCTGGTATTGTTTTTCAACCTTGATAGAAAATAGATTTTAATGTAACACTTTTAACTATGTCTAAATATTAAAGATCTAATGCTAGTTATTTTTCAAAGGGACCTAATAATTTTTTGCTTTAAAAATATTAAAATATTCTGAAAGTAAACCCATTAAGAAAAAATGGGTTCTTAAGGTTTTAATCACTAAAATATTTGGATACAAGAAAATATGGCTATCAAAATCAATTTTGGATTAAAATTTATTTTTTTAGAAAGCTATTTAAAGAGTTCCTATACAAATCTATGCCACTTGGATAACATATGTTACATGAATATTATTGGAGACTACTCCAGCTTCAAGAACTATATAAAGGTTTATGTTGGTCATGAAACCTTTGGTGATAATGAAAAAGGAATGACCATTATCCTTATCCAAATTGGTAACACTGACTTAGTTTTAATTTATAAAGTAATTTTTATTGATGGTTTAAAATATATCATTATTAAAATCTCACAATTATGTGATGAATGTTTTAATGTAATGTTTGAAAACAATTAATGTAATATTTTTAAATCTAAAAATGCCTTAAAATTTACTGCTTTAAAAAATGAAGATGTTTATGATATTAAACTTGATTATTTTATTTCTCAAACATTTTCTTGATTAATTTCCTTTCATATAGAATATTTGATTTGGAATATGAGACTCGGAAACTATAATATTCAATCAATTATAATGCAAACTAGGAAAGGATTATTTAGGGATCCACAAAAATTGAATTACCAGATGACAAAGTATGTTTCCAATTTCTAAAATGGAAATAAAAAAAGATTTATTTTAAATTAAATAAATAATTTTCAACCTCTTAACCTCTTGAGTTGGTTCACATGGACTTTATTGGATAATCTAGAGTTTCTAGTTTAAATGGGGATCACTATGTCAATGTACTTTTAGATAAATTTTCTATGTATACTTGGTTATTATTTTTAAATCAAAAAAGTGAATCTTTTTCTTATTTTACCAAGTATTATAAATCTATAGAAAGCTTCATTGGACAAATAATTAATCCATTAAGAAGTGACCATGGTCATGAGATTGAAAGTAAAGTCTTTGAATAATTTTTCTCAGAAAATGTATATAGTCATAACATCTCTCCTGCTAGGACCCCTGAGCAGAATGAAGTTGTAGAAAGAAGAAATAGAAACACTTCAACAGATATCATAGACCATGCTTAATGAATATGAATTACCTATCTACTTTTGGGAAGATCCTATGAACACAACCTAATGTATAATCAATAGATTTTTAGTGAGTCCTATATTGAAGAAATCACATTATGAGATTTGGAATATTAATAATCCTAATGTCAATTACTTTATAGTTTTTGGTTAAAATCCAATATTATTAATATTAATGATAATCTTGAAATTTTTTCCTCCAAAAGTGATGAAGGATGATTCCGTGGTTATTCAACATCAAGTAAATATTATAAAGTTTTCAATAAAAGGTAAAAGATAGTGGAAGTGTCTAGTCATGTCATGTTTAGTGAGATACCTCCATATGATCCTATGATGTATTTAGAAAAAATTGAGGATAATTTATATAATTTGAACATAAATTACAAATCTTTTGATTTTATTGGGATGCAAGAAGAAAAATCATAGAGTTATGTGGAACTTCCAAAGCTTTAACCTGAACCTGTAGAAAACTATGATATGACCAGGCCATATTTTTCTAGAGATATAGACGCTTAAATACCACAAATTAGATGAAGTTATTTGGTACCTAGATAAAGGTTCAAAAACTAGAGCTTCACTAGGAAACCAGGTTGAACATAATGATTTCTTGTCACAACTTGATTGTAAAAACCATAATAATTTAATTAATGATGAATTTTGGGAAATGGATTTTCATGAAGAACTTAATAAATTTGAAACAAATAAATTATGATAAATTATTGATAGACACAAAAACACTTTTACTATAGGCACTAAATGGGTGTTTAGAAACATGGTTGATAAATCTTTCATGATAGTAAGGAATAAGGCAAGAGTAGTTGTATAAGGGTATAGACAAGAAGAGGGTACATACTATGAAGTGAACTTTTCACCTATAGCCATACTTGAATCCAATAGAATACAACTTTCTTATGAGGCACAACAATATTTAAAACAATATAAAATGGATTTCAAAATAGAATTCTTGAATGTGTAAATAGTTTAGGATGTTTTTGTGGAACGAAATCCTAGATTTCAAAATATTCATTTCCTAATTCTATTTTAAAATTAACAAAAATAATTATATGGTTTAAAAAAAGATCCTAGATATTTGAATGATAGGATCATCTTTTTTCTAATTTCATCTTTTTTTAATAAAGGTATAGTTGATCCTACAATATTTTTAAAAACAATTTAAAAATAATTTTTAGTGGATTGAAATTTATGTAGATAAAATTATTTATAGATATTCTAAAAATTCTTTATGTTTTGATTTTTCCTAAATTATGTAAAATAACTTTTAATTGATTTTAATGGGTGAACTAAAATTCATTCATTGTTTCATATTTTTCAAAATAAAGATGGAAATATATTAGATCAAATAAAATATACTAATGATATTTTGAAATGATTTAATTTGGATATAACTAAGAGTAGTGACACTCTTATGATTACCACATGTAATTTCTATCTTGATGAAGCTAAGAAATTGGTGGATCAAATCAGTTATAGTGGTATAATTGGAAGTCTTCTATAATTAACAGCTAGTTGAACTAACATGTGTGTATGTGTGCCCGCTTTATAGAAAATCCTTTAGAGTCACACATAGTTTATATAAAAGTATTTTCAAAAACCAAAAATTTACTACAAGTTCAAGACTTTTATACCCAATAGGACACACATTTAACATGGTTATTTATTCGGATACCTATTTGGTGGTTGTAAGTTAGACTTCAAAAAATCCTCTAGAGCATTCCACCTTTTGGGAAAGCCACTAGTTTCTTGGTGCGGTAAGAAACAAAATTTAGTTGCACTATCTACTGGTGAAGTTGAATACATTACTGTAGTTAATTGTTGTGTTCAAAATTTCTAGATGAAACACAGATTACTAGACTGTGGATATCAATTATGACATGTACCAATAGATTTTGATAATACAAGTGTTATATATATTTATAAGAATCTTGTATCTCACTCAAGAACAAAACATATTATTGTAATACATAACTTTTTGATAGATTATTTTCCAAAGGAAGATATCACTCTTGAATAAATTGGTACTAAACACCAGCTTACTAATGTTTTCACTAAGACATTGAATTTTGAGAGGATGAACAATATATAAAATGAATTAGGAAAGATTAATTTTGGTTAAGATTAATATTTCTATCACCCAACATCGAGTTTTACCCACCCTTATGTTTTACCCAATGTTGAGTTTTACCCACCATTATGTTTTAAATAACCTTGAGTTTTTTCCACCATTTAATTTTACCCACCGTTGAGTTTTACACACCATTTTTATTTTTAAGAACTATTTTGTTTTTACTCACCATTTTTCTCACCTACCCTTAGAAAGCTCAGGCCTTTTTCAAATTTTCACTATTTATATTCAAGATGTAGTTTCTATTTTAGGTTTTATATTAAGATATTTTTTTATTCATATGTTATTTTGGTTTTTATTTTAAGAAACCATAAATTCCCAAATGATATAAATGTGATTTTGGTTATTTTTAATGCTTGCTTCCCTCACGTCTTTTCTCTCGAGCCATGTTTCAACCCTTTATCTCCGGACTGTCATCCTTCCTTCTCCTTTACCCAAACCCATTGATCTGATCTCCATGGTTAGAATGTAGAGATATTCAGAATCTTCTCCAAATGAGTTGCATCCTGCAAAGAATAAAAATGAGGAGTATATTAATTTTTTTATTAATCCTATGAATCTTGATCTTATGAAGAGTGTTTTAGTACATGAGGAAGATGTTCAAGATGAATGGATAATATCTAGATAGTAGTTACTACTAAAAGTTCCATAGGACCAGGGATGGAAGGAATGGTTCACTTATAATGAGGGTCCCTTCAATCCTAGGTTGGTATATTGGTTTTACAAGTTTTTAGTGTTCAGTTTTGAAGAAAATGAAGGCTGGGTGAGAAATAGAATTAATGGTCATAGTGTTTTATTTTCTTTAATTCAGTATGATAATTTTTTAAAGTTTTTTTAATGAAGGTGTTTCTAATTATTATCAAGGAACCATTCAAGATGACAGTGATAATTTTTTCTATGATGGTGATTTGGATGAGTTAATCGGCGATGAAGTATTTAGAAGATTAGTTTCCTCTGATCATGATGGTGAATGTAGGATAATTTTGAAATTTATCAAGCACATCCTTCTCCCAATTAAGGGTGACATTGATAGTATGAGGTATCAATATGTGTATTTGTGGTGTCTAATGAAATCAGGGGAAATGATTAATCTTTTTAGATACCTGATGAATCACTTTATGGGAATTTTTAAACCTTATTTCAGGTCAAATTCATTAATTTACCCCATGTTTATATCTGAAATGATAGAGTCCAAGGGTTTATTTAATGATGTAGAAGAAATAGTAATGAGATGTGGAGCTTTCAATATCATGGGGGTTATTTGTATAAGGATGAAATTCAGTTGGAATCCATGGAATAAGCATTGGATCAATGATTTTGAATGGATTTTTGATGTCTTTAGTATGGTTGATCAACTATATAGACTAAAGGATCTTATGGACCCTCTATCAAATCCAGATGAAGTGCTGGAATATTCTAATGATGAAAATGATGAGGATTACACCTTTAGTGATTAGGAAAATGAATTTTTTGTGGATTAATGAAGTGATCTCGATCTACCTTAGTGTTATCCTTCTATTACATATGGTGATCCTATCCCTCCCAAGACACATTATATTAGAGATACAATCTTAATGGAAGGTAGTGATGAGGAAGAGACACAAATATATGTTGTGGAATAGTTCAATTATTATTCCAAAACAACTGAGGAAAATGGAAATGGAAATGATTATGAAAAAGATGATGACGATGATGATGGAAATGGTTATGAAGATGGATAAGGAAATAGATATGGAGATAAAGATGACCATGATAGATATTTTGATGATCCTGATGGATGCATTAGTTATGAGGATGTTCAGATTCCATAGGCTCTTATCTATTTATCCCTTTTATCTATTTCTAGATCTAAATAATGACCCACCTTGTTGGTGATATGGATAGAATTTCTAGATAATAACAGGAAGCAACAATCGAGGGGGAGAAATCGTCATGTCTGGATAGACATCCTACTGTTGATGACCATCATGTGTCTATAGATGATGTAAAAATTGTTATTGAGAATACTATTGTTGAAAAATTATTTATTGAGAATTTGGAGGATTTTGGTGATGTTGAGTAGTCATTTTATGAGTATATAGAAGTTAAACCTACTATTGTTGAGCTACCAGGTAATTTAGAGAGATCTGTTGAGGCCCATTTTGTTTTACCTTCTCTAGGTGTGTTTACTATTTCTGGTTATCAAGTTGATAAATATCGTTTTATATATTATGTATGTTTTATGGACCCAATTTTTATGAAATGGTAAATTTTTCAAGCAGTGCACCAATGAATGGTGGACCCAATATTCGAGAAGTAAGGGGTCTTAAGAGATTATTTGTTGATCGGATTGATGTTGTTGGTGTGATTCAAAGGTTTTATTCATAGTGAGTTGTTTCATCAATAATTCCACTAGCTTTAGTGGATATTTTCACCAGTGTTAAAATAGAATCCTTCATAGAAATGATTCTTTTTTATTTTTGTGTTTTGTTAAGAAATTAAATGCCTCATTCCACTAATTTAAGTGAAAGGGATGAAATGATTTTTTTTGAGATAGTGACACATCATATTCATCAAAAAATTATGCATCCTATCCATCAAGTGGAAGTAGAAAATATAGGGTTGGAAAATAATTTTGAATCCTTGTGATCCATAGTGGATGAGATGAGGTATTCATTTAATGATTTTATGGAAGCCTTGTTTGAGATGGTGGAGACTCGAACTTCTATGTCTTTTAGTTCTAGCACTCCTCATCTTGTTTTTCATATTTAGTTTTATATATATATCGTGATATAAGAACTTAGAGATTATTTGGGTGGTGAAACTTCTGAATATCATGAATTTTTGAGAATGTTCGGGCATAATAATGACCATGTCCATATGATGGTTAGGGATTAAATTAATGTCCTAAAAGCTTCTTGAGAAATCGTCACCTACTAAATAATATACTATATTTTAGGGATATACCCTAAGAATGAGTAGAATAATTATTTCAAGTTCTTGGTAGATAAAATAAGGATTTCTCTAGTCAGTAAATTCATTGTAGAGAAAGTTATTAGTTAAAGATCATGACCTATGTTCTTAAGCTCTTTATGGAAGAGATGAATGTTTTATTCAGTTCCATGGAGACAAGTAGAAACATAATTATAGACATAATAAATTTAACTAAATGGTTTATTTATGTTTCCAGTAATATTGTGGTGGATTGGGATGATATTCTTATTATAACTCATCTTACCCCTCCTGTTTTTGATCAATATTTCATTAGGCCCGATGTCATGAGAGACCCTTATGCACCCTTGGTGGCCTGTCTCCAACAATTAACTCTCTCTCCCAAAGAATAAGATTATCACCTAAGACCAATCATCATCATAGAGACTCCTATTTGTCTTTTTTCCCTGTAGCCATTTCTATAGCTCTTTAAGGTTTTAATGTTGACCCTTATACTTCAGACAAAGGGATTGGAAATGAACGTTTAATTCCTTCCACAAATCTTGATAAGTGTTGATGATTATACTGCTTCTATTTGATGGGGATTATTTTTGTGTAAACTTTTTTTTAAACTTTTTGGTTTTCCTTTTATTATATTTAGTAATGGGAATTCTCTTGTAATTGTTATTCTGTTTAATTATAGTTCTTATGTTTTTTTTAATTTTTGATAATCCCAAAAGGGGGGAAGACTTATAGAATTTATTTATATAATAATATTTCACTAATATCATTGAAATAATTTTTTTATTTATTTCCACATGTGTTTCATTACTCCCTTTATAATATATTTTCTTTGATATTATTTCCTATATAATTTTCTATGACACCCTATGTATCTTATTAATCTTTGATCTTTACTTTTTTCCCTATTTTTTAAAATTCCTTGATTTGTGATCATCAAAATGGGGATATTATTGATACCATTGTTTTAATGATCACAATGTATTTTTGTGTGTGATATTAATGAGTTTTATGTCTTATAGTATCATTTTACATTTTAAGGCAGATTGGAAAAATTTGGTTAAGTATGAATCATTATTAATGATGAGTCACAGCTCGGGATGAGTCACTATTTTGGTTGAGTCACCACCAGAAATGAATCGCTGTTGGGGACAACTCACCACCATAATATAAATTTGGATAAGTATTGGAATCACCCACCATCACTTATGTCTTTCTATCATAAGATGACTCAGTGTTGAACAATAAATTTTAAAAACTTTTGGAAGAACCAACCGACATAGATGAGTCACCGCTAGATAAAATTGTTTTCCTAAGTGTCGAGATGACCTACCACCAAAGAGTATCCATCATTGAAGATGAATTAATACTATAATTTAAACTTTTAAAAGTATTGGAATGTCCAAAAATCAAGATGAGTAACAATTGGATTGAATCACCGCTAGCTAAATCACCACCTGCTCAAGTTACTACCGGAGTTTGTTTCACAATTTAAGAAGACTCACAACAAATTTTCTGTTTATTTTGAATTAAATATCTATAATGAATATATTATAGAATTTAACAACAAAACTTTCTTTAATTATTTTTATTAATTTTTTTCATAGATTCATTAAAATGTGTACTAGTTATCTAGTATGAGGTGCAAAAGATCTGGATGATTCTTCATGCATCATACAGGTAAAATAAGTTGCAGACTCCCTCATGTGAATATCAATGAATGAGCTAAGAATTTAGATACACCCACAAAGATCTATATATTAAAATTTCATGATCAAAATAATATTTTTGTTCATTAAATGAATCATCTTTAAAATTGATCAAAAATTGAAAAATTTAAGCCCTTTGAGTACCCGAACTACTTCCAACAGACAAACCAGATGATGTTTACAACACTCTATTCTACTAAAAAATTTAGAAACCCAAATTGAGCTTCAATTAATGATACATTCATGGTGTCACAAGCTTAAGAGAATATCAGAATAAAGAAACACCATATTTTTTTATATTTTTATTTTCTCTTTCTGTCTATTTTATTTACATTATGAGATGTTTGTTTTACCCTATATATTTAACCCACACTGAATCCTTCACTTTATCTTGAATATGATTGGTATCTTCTCAAAAACTCATAACTCTTTTTTCCAAATGTTTTTGGAGGAGTTCCCTGTTTGACATGTAGTTCTTTTTTTTCAAACGGTTATTGTGGAACAATTCCCTATGTGGCCTGGAAAACTTTGCTATTGTACACCTGAACGAGGTTATAGATAGTAGATTTTTTATATAATCTGATTGGTAGTATGTGAATTCCATGAAAAGAGTATTGAGTCTCATCTAGAGACTAAACCTTTAGTTTTATATTCCAATGTCTTTTTGTTTATTTAGTTTTCATCAAACTGTATTTTTTTTAAACTCAATGAAAACCCACTAATTTAATAATTAATTTAAATTAGTGTGTATATACAATTTTTTAAGTAAATTAATTTCAAATATTAAATTAGTTGTTGAAAAAATTGTTATATAATAAATCATTTAAAAATATTTTAAAACATCATAAAGTATATAGATATGTTATTTTGGTTAACTGGGGTTTTTTAATTAATCTAGGGTATTTTATTTTTACTAGCTTTAGACTAAATTTTTATTGGGTAATAAATTCACCACCTCCTAATATACTCACTCAGAACAACACTTAAAAAACTATATATGATATAATAAGAAATATACTTGAAAAAAAGTGACTAAAAAGGCCAGTAAGGGAATAAACATGTCTATAAATTATAACATTAGAGTCAAGAGGCATAACATGATATCATAAAGAGGATTAGCATAGTCCTAGATTAATGGTACAAAGAAATTATATTATAATATCATGAACATTTATAAAAATAAAAAACATGATATCATAAACATTAATCAAAGGTAACTAAAAATACTATTACCATAATGTTGAAAAATTGCCATGGTGTATCAGGTTCTCTCCCTAATTCCTTACAAAAAATATGAGGTAAAATAATGGTGTACAAAATTCATTATAGGGAAAAAATTTATGGGAGAACTCATCACATAAATGATAATCATATATATGTGTGCCGCATGAGTACCAAAACCATACATAAACCTTAAGCATGATCAAACCCCTAGAAGGAAGTATGTCTCCTAATTTTGATACAAGGCATAAACAATTGATAAATCATAAGTATTAACAAGTGAATAAGGAATTAAATATATTTTTGTAATATTTTAAAATGATACTTAGGTCTTGTTAATTGATTTTATGATAAATATCTAGTAAAAGAAGAATAAAAATATACCCAATTGGGTAAAGCTTTATGAAATATGTAAATGATCTTAAAAATAAGAAAGGAAATTATTATTTTCCCTAAATACCTATATGAGCCAGTAGGGATATCTATAAAATAATTTTGTTCCTATATGATTTATGTTTTAAAAAAATTATGGCGGAGATTATAGGTATGAGACAAGAAATAGGAATGTTCCTTTAAAGATGGTTTATATAAAAGTGGAAATTTCAAAGGGAAATAATATTGATTTATAATCTCAATAGTTAAAGAGATACTCTAATTAGAGGATATTTAAGGAAATTATATAAAATTATAAAAGAGATACATGAAAATAATATTATATAAAAATGATAAAAACAAAGATAACTTGTCAATGAAATGTCATGAAGGAGGTATAAAAGATCCCTTTCCTTGGGTTCTATATTCATTCTGCCCATGTGATTAACATTATAAATTAAAAAATTAATTTTTTTATTAAATATTTACTTAATAAAATTATCCAAATATATTTCATATTAAAAATCCCTTTAATTATCATATTTTATTTATTTGTAATATATATTTCTTACCTAAATCAGTTATTTGAGGGTTATTGGTGATTTTTTTGTAACTCTTTATCTATGTTGAGCAAGGTAGAAAGTATTATAAAAAGGTTCATAGTATCTAAAATATTAATAGAGTTAATGAAATAGTGTTTATATATTAAATATTTTTTTAAATAAAACCATGATTTTTGGTGATGTCCAATGAAACTCATTTCCGATCGAGATGATAGTTTGTATGTTCTCATGGTCAATACTTCTATTTCTAAGAGAATGGGAGGTAGATAAGATGTATGATTATTTAATTTTTTTGAATAATATATATATATATTATAGTATTTACTCATCCATTATATTCTCTTGATCATCCATGAATTGGGGTGATAAAAAACAGAAGATGTTTCTTTGCGGAAGTGGTTATCCATGCACCACAATAACATAATTTTTTTCCATCGAATATATAGGAATAATTAATGGTTATTCCATCAATATATAATAACATATTAGTATAATAAATATAGATATTTGATTATTTTTTTAATATAATATATCTTGAAGATAAATATTAATAAGAATAGTCTAAGAAGAAGATAATACTTAGATTGGGTACATTTTCCTTCCTTGGAAAACTCATTAGAATTGAAGGGATTATGATAAATTAAAATTACCAGGTTCCTAGTAAGGTTTGAGGGAACTATAGAAGAGAATATATTTTCATAGGTCTCTAAAAATTTAGAATATTTGGTTTAACCATAGAGGTGTGGAATTGATTCCCTTTTATAAGTGAAGAAGATGGATTTTTTTGGAAATACCCTTTGCACATCTGTGATAACATCACACTATTCCATGGTCTATAGATCCATATTTTTGAAATATTTTTTTGGTGTATTAGATTTAGAAATAATCATCCAATTATTTATGATCATTTTTTAATCATGTTATACAGCTTTAATAATTAATTTTTTACAATATAATATTTTTCTTTTAAACTAGGTTACTAGTTATATACTATTATATTTTATGATTTATTAAAAAATACAATAACCCGTTTAAAAAAAATTTGGTGTTATGGAACTAAATTTATCTTATCTTTAATAAAATTAAATTTATAAATATTAAAAAAATAAAATTTCAAATTAAAATATATAATTTGTATAAAAACTATTTTAGAATAAAAATGACATTTTAACCATAATGGATTATTAATATTATTTATTATTTATCACTAATTAAATGTGAGTTAATATATATATATATATTTATATATATATTTTTATATGTAATATTATTTGTAAAATTTTAATTATATAAATTTTATTGATTAATTAAAATTGTGTGACATGAAAAAAATAATTATTTAAAACGCTATTTTACCATTATCAAGATAATTAACACTAAATCATTCTAATATTATTTATATGTATAAAAATTATATTTAAATTATTATATAATATTTTGATTTTTAACTCATAGAATAATAACATTTTTTATATTTAAATTATATAATTTATAAATTCTAATTTTTATTTTAAGCGTGTAAAAACAATTTTTACTATGAAATATTACATGAGTTTCAAAAATCTTAAAAAAATTATTTATAAATAAAACATAATATTTTTAAAAGATTAATAAATTTATTTTTAATATTTTAAAATGAATTTTCAATTCTTTATATTATTATTTTATTGTAAATATGTCTGTTTTAAGAAATATCGGTACTCTTAATATTAACCTAAAGATCAATTATTTTATAAAAAAAAATCAAATTAAAATAACATTGATATTATAAATCCAAAAAGAAATTTAATTTGGAAAAATTTAAATTATAAATTAATTATAAATATAAGTATTCAAAATTTAGATACTATTATCTGTGATTTTTAATTTAATTTCCATAACCATTTTCTTGAAAATTTTAATTTTGTTAATGTTTATCAGTTTTTGGTGTTATATGTTACTGAATGTAACATAATTCACTCAACATAATACCTAATAAGTGGAAATAATAATTTATATCATAGTTCCTTATATTCTACCCCCATTAAAAAATGTTTCCCTCAAAATTTAATTTCATACACTATAATAAAACACGTGAGGGAATTTTTGTTTCACAGTCTCTTTAGGTTTTCAAATTTCAAATACATGCATATAGTTCTTCCAAAGTAAATTGTAAAGGTGAGTTTTCTTGCTTCATATAAATTTTTCTATGTGATCCAAGAACTTCACATGCTTCTTTCTATAAGAGATATAATTCTCTAACTACACCACCAATGAAGTTTGTGCTTGTGAGGTTTCTAGTATTTTCATCCTCAAGAGGTATGCATGGAATACGTCATTTACTTTGGATAGGTTTCATTGGAGTTTAAGTTGTTATTCCACATCTCTAATGAAATCCATAATCTAAAAGTGGTTTATATATATCGAACATAGCATCCCCTTCCTCCAAAATCTCATGAATCTCTTCCACATAGATATATGGAGAACACTCAGTCATTAATTCCTAACTCTAGGTCTCATAAATTATTATCATAAAAACATTGATGTCAACTATGCACTGCATTGAGGTGTTTTTAATGGTACTTACTTGTTCTATGATTTCATTGAACATCATAGTTCCTATAAATATTTTTTCACTTACTCTATCCATGTACAAATGTGTTTTATATATCTTCACATATAAGGATATGTATTGGGGTATTTGGTTACTTAGGTAGAAACAATTATTGTAAGAGAAATTGACCATAGTAATATGTTGGTCCAATACTTCATTTAAGTCGACAATGAAAGCTATCAATATATCCTCAAGTTTCTAGATTTTACCTCTATATTTTCTACCTGTCAAGTGTTGATAGTCCGTAATATAGTTCTACTCTTTGTTCAGTGAATAATAAATACTCTTTTGAAACATCAAAGTGATCCTCAGATATGAATCAGATAAAATCAATAGTTATTTTTCATAAATTCTAACAACATCTCTAATTTATATCTTTTCTATGTGATCAAGTGATAATTCCTTTTGAATTTAAATAAAGTGAGAAGTATTTGTAATACTGTCCACCACCAACCATATATAACTATTCCTTTTTGATGTCATTGGATGAAACATGATAAAATATATAGTGATGTTTTCCTATTTCCATGTAGGTATGGGAAATGTTTGCATTGTGCCTTTGACCTTCAACCTCTTTTCCCTCACTAGGTCACACACGATGAAATTTTATGTATATTCGAAAATATCCTTTTTCATATTGTCCCACCAATAGTGCTATCATATATATCTATTGTTTTTTGTTTCCTAAATTAATAGAGAATGTTGAGTTTTGAGAATCCTTAAGTAGCTACTTCTTTACCTCTATATCTCATATAATTCAAATTCATTTCCAAAATCTCACTACTTCATAAAAAAAGAACTTGGGTTTTTTCCCATCCTCAAAATATCCAAATTATTTTTATATCCACATAATCTCTTTGAGATGTCATAATCTTTTAAGGAAGTGATGTTTGATATATCATT
Source organism: Viscum album (assembly GCA_963277665.1). Taxonomy (NCBI): domain Eukaryota; kingdom Viridiplantae; phylum Streptophyta; class Magnoliopsida; order Santalales; family Viscaceae; genus Viscum; species Viscum album. The sequence goes on along the minus strand of OY728155.1, from coordinate 135,764,148 downwards.
TGAAAAAGGTATGATGATGTTCATTTCTTCTTGATTCCTAGGTATATAATTTTAATTTCCTAGAATATCATATCCTTTGTAATCCTCATCATAGATAAGGTTGCAGAATCTTTTGTACTTAGGGAATATTCCACTTTTTTCTCCTTCGCCAAATGGTAATGGACTTTGAAATCATAATCATTGATTAGCTCAAACCATATTATTTGGGACATACTGACCTCCTTCTATGTGAATATATATTCCAGGTTCTTATGGTTCATATATATATATATATCAAAATTATGTCTATAGAGATAATGTATCTAAATTTTTAATTTTAATATAACTATATCCAATTCAGGGTCATGTGTCATATAATTCTCTTAATGTGTCTCCAACTATCTTGTGGTATAGGCTATCACTTTACCATTCTATACAACTATATATCCAAATCCCTTTTTTGATGCATCATTATAGATCGAAAGTCCTTCCCCACTTATCTGTATAGTCAGTATAGCTGATTTCATTAATGTGGGGACCTGGCTCCAGAAACCCAGGAGCCAGTTCCTTCTGAACGTGATGTGTGTCTTGAAATAAAAACAAGCATTAATAAACACACATCATGTCCCATACAGAGGAACGAGTTCGGTTCAAGCTCTGGGAAACTAGAAACTTCCAGAATGTTCTATCCGATAAAAAGCTATTACCTAAAAATTTTAAATCAAAACGTGGGGTGAGCATAAAGATGCCCAGTAAGGGGTTTTTAAAAAAAATAAACCCAAAGTACCTTTTAAAATAATTATTTAAAACTATTCATGGAAAACTGTATCACTTGCAACCTAACATAAAAAAATGCTCAGTTAGGATTTTCAAGGAATACATAAAGCAATTAAGAAATTTATCAAAGGAGTAGTAAAGGTTGTCATAAATAAGTATGACATATGATTATTTAAGAAAAAATTAAAAATTTTAAAGTAAAACATAATCATTGTTTTGGGTGGAGGAAACAACTTAAATTTAATATGCTGGTTACTATTTTACTGAGTGATAAACACTAATGACGCAATAAACTTATACTTGCGAAATAAGAACTTTATAAAAACATAAAGGCAATGGTTGTGAAATAATGGGCATATCATCCTGAAAAGAACTTGTAATATAACTTGAATTATATGGCATCAACATTTAACTTAGACAATAATTTCCTTATCACCAAGGTCCATCCCCAAGGTGTCATAAAATTACCAAGGTTATTCACCAAGGTATCATCAAAAAGTAATCTACAGAGATTAAGTCCTTACCCAATGCATTAGAGCGCTATCAGGGCGCACCCTTAATTTGTCTTTATTATCATGTGAGTCACATAGGTCATGCTTTACATCATTGGAGTTTTATATTCAAGATGTCCCATACCACCTTGAATAATTCATACGTTTTCATATTACCCAAGGTGTCCCATACCACTTTGGGTAATTAAATTTCTTTGTTCATTATCATGATAAATCATAAGCATGCATTATGTACAAAAAAAATAAAATGAAAAGAAATGAACCATTAAACATTTTTCAAATACATGATATGACATATAATATTGAAAAGGTCTATAACTAATCAAAGGCACACATATCTTAGTGATCATTCTTTGCACACATGCTAATTACTAGAGCACATAAAATGATAGGTGACTAGGGTTCTTCACATGAGATAACAAATGATAAATCTTTAAAATTATTATTTCATGGAAATGGAATACATAAAGAAAACACTTTCCATTAGTTATGTTGATAAATAGGTCACTGAACTTGCGAATAAATTAAACCCTAACTGAATTAACTAACAACGTTTACCAAAGTAAGTTCTTTATTGTAATAATAAAATAAATGAACGCAACATGATAACATGATCCCATGAATCCTGAATCCTCATAAAATTTAAATCAAGCCAAATTACACACTTCATCATAAAATACATCACGGGTAAGGTCAAATAAACTTCTTTAATTAAACATGCTCGTTTGCTTGTACTCGTATACAAAATACATGTTGGTTTAGAAAACACCAAAATTATAGAAAAAAATTACATGTATCAAAGCTTAAATTAAGTCCTGATAATTATTACTAAAAAAACAGGGTTTTGGAAATTATACCTATAAATACATCTACACATAACCACATGTACCTAAATATATAAACATTGAGTTTTTATAAACGTAATTACATTTAAACCAAAAATATAGTTCGCATATAAGGAATTGTTTAAAGATTGATATCCATCATTTTAAATCAAAATGTTGATTCATATTCAGACTACATACCTATATATATATAAAAGTTTATAGGGTATATACAAAGTTTATACTTGGGGGTTTGGAAAGATACAACCAGCTTCACAACAAACCTTATAATATTTATCTCTCCTAGTAAAACAACCATAATTATTTTAGAAACTCTAGGAACGTTTTGGATTTGGGTTATATATATATTTATATATACAAAACTGTATATACATGTTAATACAAATATATAGTTTTTCTAGGTTTGTAAAAATGTATTGTTTTTTTAAAAGATCCTCATATAATAACCCTACTGAAAACCCAAGTCAAACCCCCTTGAAGACAATACAAACTAAGGGGTTTGTATTATTTATACATATACATATATAAACTGTATATACCATTTATACAAATATATAGGTTTTATAGAAATAAACTAAATGAAGTTAATCCCCTATATAGAAAATCCTCGATAATCTTCTTTTAAAACATTTAATACCCAGCAGATTGATACAATATATGTATATTTATAAAACTGTATACATATAACAACATTATATAAGTTTTTTAAAACAAAACCAATTTAAAAAAAGAACACATACAGACCCATAAATATGCAGACCTCCTTGTAAATCGTAGGGAATTACCCTTAAAATAACTTAAAAACAAGAGGGTTGGAATTATACATTTATATATATTCAAATCGTATATAACAAAACGTAAAATAAAAGGATATTATTAATGGAAACGAAACATAGAACACCCTTAATTTGCTTTGAGGAAGCTCAGACTAGGGTATGCTTGTTGAATTGCTGGGAGTCCGAGGGAGAGAAATATGAGAAGGAGCCACAAGGGTTTCATGAGGCAGGAGGGGGGTTTTCTAGAAGCTTCGATGCAACAAGGTGACTCGACCTAAGGGTAGCCCGGCATGAGGAAGACGAGAAAATAGTTCCCTAGTAAGGGGGTGTGCAAGGGTCAAGAGGAGCAGTGCAAAAGGAGAAGTCTGAGGTGTGCATGCCTACTGGTGCAGGACCCCGACACGAGGAAGAAGATGATAGAGGGGTGCAACATGGAGATGGAACAGACGACCCATATTAGAACAGGAGAGATCGTATGGTTGGAGGAAGAGTGGGAGATTGGTTGAGTGGTTTAAAAGAAATCATGGGCCGAGATTAAATGTGGGATAGATCGCGCAACTATGGAAATAGACAGATGAGATTGATACGGGATTCGATCGAACGGTTCAGATCGTGCGATACATGTCCCACATCAATACAAAAGGAAGATGAGGTGAGGTTTATAAGCCTTGGAACTCTACCCTCAAAGCAATAACACAAACACACGCACACCAGGGCATTATACACGGGACCCCACGGGCCTTGGCCTACCCTCACACAATGCGCGCCGCTGGCCTTAGACATGGGCCCACATGCGACCTGGCCAAAACCCTACTCGGGTTGGACCTGGTTGACACCCTCTACATGCTCGGGATCCCGATGGTCGGTACCTCTGGTTCCTAGGGGCTCGGCCTTGGCCTTGAGGGCTTGTCCCTAAGGGATGCCCTCCATTGGCCGGGTCCCTATTAAATTTTTATTAAAAAATTACTTAGTTATATATAAAAAGAAACATTATACTTCTCTAAAAAAACAGAAACATTACTATTCATAAATTGAATAACATAAATACTATAACTTAAAAAAATTACCAAATTTAAAATCCTTTCTAAATTTATATAAAATACTTTACTATTGGATATAACTCCTTTAAAATATATACATTCCATAATTTACATAATACACCTTTTTTAAACATTAAGAACTTATAAATTTAAAAACTAAAATCTAATTTATAATACACTCTTTAATTTGATTTAAAAGATAAATAGTTTTTCTAATTCAAAATACCTATCTTTAATGTTTTAATAAAATATATTCTTCAATAATCATTAAAGGTATATGGTTAGAAGATACCCTTTAAACATGACTTTTTAAAACATTTAGAAGTTGTTAAAATACTAATTTTTTAACCATATAGGCATCGATCAAGATTTTGTAAAAATAGATTCATTTTGAAGAATATTATTTTATTTTAACGTTTAAGATACTCGAAGATATAATTCAAATCTTTTGAACATATTGAAATATTTCCAATACCATAATATTATAAGAGCATTAAAAAGACAAAAAAAAAATATATATATATATATATATATATATAATAAACATTATCAATTTAAACCCAATGATCAAAATATAACGTTCATAAATTATTAAAGGGCCATTATAAAAATAGGGGGGCATTTCACATTTTTAAGACACTTGAACCAGAGAGGATGGCTCTCCTCAGTCCATTGGTGCTCAGTACGTGTGTTGTGGTTCTGGGTATTATGTTTTTCACACTGACAGACCCAGAAGATGAATACTATCCAATTACTCAAGTTGTGATTCTTAGCAGTCTTGTTGTGGCCATGTTAAGTCTTTCACATGGTGTTCTTGGTATGTTTTGGTCTATGTAGTAATGTAACATTTTAATGTATACCAGTTATCTTCATTCCCCTTGTTTTTCATCTATTTAGTTTCAATCCATTTATTGGTACAAAAAAAAAACCATGTAAAATAAGAACATCATTATAAAACATAAAATTGTTCACTTATTCAAGTTCGTAAATCCTGGGGTGTCACATTATCCCCCTCTTGAAATAATTGTGTCCTCGTAATTCCTTTCATATAAACTTATTAAGAGGAAGCTCTCAGTTGATTCTACCATATCCCCCATCGTTGGTACTCATTAGGTGTGCTCAGCGGAAGACCCACATTGATGCTCAGCTCCTCAAGTTCTCTGATCAAGATATAGTTGGGGAAGAAAGGGTTGAACTCATGCGCCGAAGACTTGGGCTTCCATAGGGAGGTTCAAAAAGTATAGAGTTTGGAAATGTCCATATGGAGCAACGTACGGAGAACTCACTGAATTATGTCCCATTCGATAATATCTAAATCATAAACATTGTCCTACAGGCTAACGCTGAGGAGTTGGTACATATAGGTCACACAAACATTTCCCTCTAAGGCGCCCTCTTGAAATTTCACTCTGGTCGTGTAGTTCCCTCCTAGGGTGAAACACAGGAAGAGCCCTTCGTGGTACTTCCCCCTCCTCTCATGCTTGACCAATTGTGCTGAGCATATACAGTAGAAGATGGAGGCATTCCCTTGACAGGTGCGGAGAATCTCCAGACCGTTTGTCACCTCAAACAACTATTTTCACGTTCCTCACAGGTTTGTGAAGGGATGATACTCATCTTCACATGTTTTGATCACAATGATCTCCAATATCTCGGTAGGAAGAGATATCATGTGAGTTTGTCCTTCTATCTAAAAGTTTAAGATGAGAGTTCAGTCACATGAAAACCATTCAAAGGTATAAACAATTCTAAGACAGGAAAGGGAAAGGAAACATTTCAATAAACATAAGTTTATTATTAAACATTAGTGCTTGAGTTTCCCTTCATGACTTACTACATGAACTACGCACAAAGAGGAAAAACTCCCTATCTCCCCAAACCAAACACAGGCTGAGCATTCAGGGTTAAACTCATGGGGGCACCTGTAACATCTCATGAGTTTAGCATGAGGGGTATGAAGTTGGGAGACGTCATAATACACTTTTTGTCTACAAGATAGTCAGGTGGACTCATCTTCTAACATTCTGAAGTTCAACAACTCTCCCTAGAATCCGTAGTTCATGATTTGACAAAGGTAGGCCACTTGGAGGTCACCGGCAGCATCAGCCTCTTGAAAAGCATCGAGGGTCATAAAGACAAAGTCATCACCTGCCGTGAACACCCGGAAAAGTCGCTCATGGTACCTTCCCTGACGTACATAGGAGGGAAACTGGGTCATCATCATAAGGAGGTAATCCATTCCTAACCCCCGGTGTAACTGAAGCACCCGTGGTGAGTTGGACACGTCATAAAGGTGTTTGCATGTCATGTGGATATGGGCATAGTTTAGAAAATCCTCACTGCTAGCTAAAGACAGAATGGTCTCTAGGGCCTCAGTGGGGAGAGACAAAAGATTAGTACCTTCATTCTCAATTTGAAAATTAAGAAAAATCATTTTTTAGTAATACTGAAGTATATATATATATATATATTTTTTCTTTGTTTCAGTTCTGGTTTTCCAGAGTTATCCAAACCGAACCCTATGATACCAACTGTGAGGACCCGGCTCCAGAAACCTAGGAGCAGATGCCTTATGAACATGATGTGTTTCTTGAAATAAAAACATGAATTGATAAACACACATCATGTCCCATACAGAGGAACGAGTGCAATTCAGGCTCTGGGAAACCAGTAACTTCCAGAATGTTCTATCTAATAAAAAGCTGTTACCTGAAAATTTTAAATCAAAACGTAGGGTGAGCATAAAGATGCCCAGTAAAGGGTTTAAAAAAAAATAAACCCAAAGTAATTTTAAAATCATTTTTTAAAACTATTTATGGAAAAATATATCACTTGTAACCTAACATAAAAAAATGCGTAGTCAGGATTTTCAAGGAATACATAAATCAATTAAGACATTTTTCAAAGGAGTAGTAAAGGTTATCATAAATAAGTATGACATATGATTATTTAAGAACAAATTAAATAGTTTAAAGTAAAACATAATCAGAGTTGTGCATGGAGGAAATATCTTAAATTTCATATGCTGATTTATAATTTACTGAGTGATAAACACAAATCTTGCTCCATACTTATACTTGCAAAATAAGAAATTTATAAAAACATAAACGTAATGATTGTGAAAGAATGGGCATGTCATCTTGAAAAGAACTTGTAACATAAATTGAATTATTTGGCATCAACATTTAACTTAGACAATCATTTCCGTATCACCATGGTCCATCCCCAAGGTGTCATAAAATTACCAAGGTTATTCACCAAGGTATCATGAAAAATTCATCTCTAGAGATTAAGTCTTTACCCAATGCATTGGAGAGCTATCAGGGCGCACCCTTAATTTGTCTTTATTATCATTTGATCCACATAAGTCATGCTTTACTTCATTGGTGTTTTATATTCAAGATGTCCCATACCACCTTGAAAAATTCATACTTTTTCATATTACCCAAGTTATCCCATACCACTTTGGGTAATTAAATTTCTTTTTTCAATATCATGATAAATCATAAGCATGCATTATGTAAAAAAAAAATGAAAAGAAATGAACCATTAAACATTTTTAAAATACATGATACGATAGCTAATATTGTAAAGGTCCATAACTAATCAAAGGCACACATAGTTTAGTGAACATTCTTTGCACACAAGCTAATTACTAGAGCACATAAAATGATAGGTGACTGGGGTTCTTCACATGAGATAACAAATGATAAATCTTTAAAATTATTATTTCATTTAAATGGAATACATAAAGAAAACACTTTCCATTAGTTATCATGATAAACATGTCATTTAACTTGCGAATATATTAAACCTTAACTGAATTAACTAATAATATTTACCAAAGTAGGTTGTTTGTTGTAATAATATAATAAATGAACGCAACATGATAACATGATCCCATGAATCCCGAATCCTCCTAAATTTTAAATCTTTCCAAAGTACACACTTCATCATAAAATACATAACGGGTAATGTCAAATAAACTTCTTTAATTAAACATGATCATTTTTGTGTACTCGTATACAACATACATGTTGGTTTAGAAAACACCAAAATTATAAAAAAAATTCATGTATCAAAGAATAAATTAAGTCCTGATAATTATTACTAAAAAAATAGGGTTTTTGAAATTATACCTATAAATACATCTACACATAACCATATGTACCTAAATATATAAACATTGAGTTTTTATAAATGTAATTCCATTGAAACCAAAAACATAGTTCGCATATAAGGAATTGTTTAAAGATTGATACCCATCCTTTTAAATCAAAAATTTTGATTCGTATTCAGACTACATACCTATATATATAAGTTTATAGGGTATATACAAAGTTTATACTAGGGGGTTTGGCAGGATACAACCAGTTTCACAACAACCCTTATAATATTTATCTCTCATGGTAAAACACCCATAATTATTTTAGAATCTCTAGGAACAGTTTGTATTTGGGTTATATATATATTTATATATACAAAACTGTATATACACGTTCATACAAATATATAGTTTTTTGTGGTTTGTAAAATCGTGTTGTTTTTTTAAAAAAATTATCCTCACATAATAACCATACTGAAAACCCGAGGAAAACCCCCTTGAAGAAAATACAAACCAAGAGGTTTGTATTATTTATACATACACATATATAAACTATATATACCGTTTATACAAATATATAGGTTTTATAGAAACAAACTGAAAGAAGTTAATTCCCTACACATAAAATCTTCAATAATATTCTTTTAAAACATTCAATACCCAATGGATTGATACAATATATGTATATTTATAAAATTGTATACATAGAACAACATTATATAAGTTTTGTAAAAAAGAACCGTTTTAAAAAAAGAACACATGAAGACCCATAAACATGCATGCCTCTTTGTAAATCGTAGGGAATTACGCTTAATATAACTTAAAAATAGGAGGGGCATTTCACATTTTCAAGAAAATTGAACCAGGGAGGATGGATCTCCTCATTCCATTGGTGTTGAGTACGTGTTCTGTGGTTATGACTATTATGTTTTTCACATTGATAGACCCAGAAGATGAATACTATCCAATTACTCAAGTTGTGATTCTTAGTAATCTTGTTGTGGCCATGTTAAGTCTTGCACATGGTGTTCTTTGTTAGTTTCAGTCTTTGTAGTAATGTAACATTTTAATGTATACCAGTTCTCTTCATTACCCTTGTTTTTCATCTATTTAGTTTCAATCCATTTATTGGTACCAAAAAAACCATGTAAAAGAAGAACATCATTATAAAACATAACATTGTTCACTTAGTCAAGTTTGTAAATCCTAGGGCGTCACAATTAAGCTCTTTTTGAGGACCTTAAATCACATTTTTACAATCATATATCCAGACATACCCCACTACCTTACATGTTTGTTTGGTTAGTGTTTTTGAAAATCCTAAGAAGTTTCTTAAAAATCACTGCTAATTCCGAGATAATAATAGAAAACTTTGGTTTATGGTCATAAAAGATGTTCCAGTCCAATCCTCAATAAATTTAAACATCAATGGGTCCACCTATATACAATTAATGTAATAATATTCCCAATTAATGTTACATCGTATATAAAAAACAAACATTTACTATAATTTTCATACAACTTATCCTTCCTCAAAGTATTTAAGACAAAATTGAGATACTCATCATGTTACTCCTTTCTTTTATAGTATATATTAATATCATCTATAAATACTACGACAAAATTATTTAGGTAATCTCGAAATAATATTTTAATTATTTTAATAAATATTATTAGAGAATTTATGAGTCCAAATGTCATAATAATAAATTATTAGTGCTCAAATCTAATATAAAAGGTTGTCAAGGGAATATCCTCCTTTTTCAAATTTAACGGATGATATCCTGACCAAAGGTCCACTTTAGTTGAGTATTGTTCTATGTGTAACAAATCAAAAAAGTAATCAATCTATATAAGAGGACAGTTTATCTTTATTGTGATATTAATTAGTCCATGATAATCGATACTGAGACACGTAGAGACATCCTTCTTCTTAAAAAAGATGATCTGTACACCCCATGTTGAAGCACAACGGTGTATAAAACATGTATCCAAATTTTATTGCAAGGTATTATTTAGCTAATCTAGTTGAATGTGGGCCATTCTATGTGGAGTATTAGATATTGACATAGATGCATATATAATTTCAATTGATAATTCAACCTATTGATCAGGAGGAAGACTATGGAATTATTTGGGGGAATACATCAGTATATTCCCTTAAAATGGGAAGGTCTTCAAGATTGGTCTTCTCCATTGATTCAATAATTTGAGAAAGATATTATATCTCATAAGAAAGTAATATAAATTATTCTTAAAAATATTCTGAAGTAGATTCATCCTCCCACTTCCACATGAACAGAATTATAGAGTAATCTGATATATAGAATGTAATTTTAATCTCTGAGCAGTGGCCATGGGCTATATTTGAATACGCACAGTTCATTCCTAGAATATTATCAAATTCTACTAATGGTATAATGAAAAAATTATTTTCAAAGATTCATCAAAAAAATATCAATCAAGGAGGAGTTATGTACTTGATATTCAAAAACAAATCCATTAAAATTTTCACTAATGACAAAACCTCCAGGTATTGTAGTGGTGTTTTAATAGTTCTATTAAACATACATGATTTGAAAGAATGTGTTGAAGAAGAATAAAATATATTGTTTTCTATTTTTGAAGGAATTAAGAGAGTGGATATTACCTCATTGTTTCCTTGATATTACAATGCCGTATTAATAACATAATCATGTCCTTGATCTCATATCTTTGATTTTATTTTTATTGGTTTTCTTCAGCAACACTTGGCTTAGTGCGTTGGTTTGCGTCGTGTCTATGATCCTTGAAGTTGAAACATCGGAAAAATTGTGGAGGATTGATCTAGAAATTTTTCTCTTCATTCACATTAGTGGGTTTCATCATATCACATCTATATTTATTGGATTTATATCCATATATTCCACACATAAAACATTTCTTAGTCCCCTAGTGATATTTTCCATGATCATTTTTAGCACATTTTACATGTGGGATATTAGATTTTCTTACCTATATGTTTTTTATCTAATAACACCAAAGACATAAAAAATATTATTTAATTCTTATCTCTAGTCCAAAGAGACTACTAAGAATCTCCCATTTCAATCTCAACATTTTGATAATATTGGAAAACTTCTTCATAGCTGTAAAAGTCTCAAATTTCAAAATCCGATCATAAAAGCTTCACTATCCCACTAAAAAAGAATATTATTTTTCTTTTGGTTTTAATGATTAATCAAAAAGCACAACATACAATCCTTTTGATTTTTTCATCATAAGATCTAATAGACTAAATTACATTTTATTAAGTTCTAGGGACACCCTCTTCATTTTTAGACAGAGAGTTACAAGGAAATATTTATTAATAAATAACCTTTAGAATTCATCCCACTCTATAGATTCATTACTTCAGATGGGATTCAAAATCTTGATTTTTGTCCAACACTAATCAACTTCTCCCTCATGGCGGCAAACATGCATTCTTACCTTATCTTTCTCGAAGCATTAAAGGACTAAGAGTATCTTCTCAATTTTGATAATACATTTTTATGGATTTTGGGATTAGAAGATCCAATAAATGTTAGAGATATCTTATAAATAAAATAATTGATTGTGTGATAATTGATTTTTTGATAATTGATTGTGTGAAAATATCTCTCATATGATGTTCCACATGATTCATCTTACAATTGATAATGTGACTGAGTTGTGTTAGTACTACAATAAGGTTCTTAGTTCCTGCTCCCATCATGTTAGACATTTCATTCATGTAGTTATCACATTTTCCATTACAAATGTTGTTAACATGACTCCTTATAAATATAAAATTTTTCTAAAATGGAGTCTATATAGGGATGATAATACTTTTAATAATATATTTATGATGTTTAAACCATGAAATTAGATGAATTAGCTCAAACATGATGTGCATAACCTAACTTACGAATATCTAAGATTCAATCTAAGTAATCAATGGTCATCTTATAATTAGGTTATGTAACTTCCCATGTTTTGATGAATAGTTATTTTTGTGTAAATTAAATTTATTTGACATATTGTGTGATATGAAACGCCACGTTAATCTTGCATTGCACACAACACTTTGTTATCTTGGGATACACATGACTATGAGTATTAAAAAAACCATGATATATTATTAATATATATATTTAAATTTTGATATTATAACGTATCCATTGAACATAGTTTTTTTAGTAGTAATAAATACTTTTTAAATATTAATTATAATATTTTTATCTAAATAAAATATAATGATAATAAAATACAAATTTTTTGTTAAAGACTTTATATGTTTCCAAAATACCATCTTCTGAAAGAAATGTTTTTGTGAGAATTTTTGAATAGTAATAAAAGTAATTTTAAAATTTATATAAAATGAATCAAATAAAATAAGAAGAATTTTCTAACATTATAATTTCAGAATTTTCATAGGGTGAATTTTTTTTATTTTTCTGAAAAGTATCATTTTTTATAAATAGTGAAAAATATGAAATCTGAATTGAAAACTATATTTTCATTAAAATTATTTATAAAGTTAATTTATTTTTTAAAATGGTTTAAAAGTAACATTAGTTTAATTAGAAAAAAATTAATCCAATTTAGGTCATTAGAATCAATTTCAAATTTAATGTTGATATAAAAACATTGTAAACATTGATCATTTTCTTTTTAAAACCTTCTTTCTCGTTACGTCTTTGGGATTAATTTTAAATTAAATTTTGACAATTATATGAATGTAATAATAAAAAATTGGTGACATATTTTTAATATAAATAATTTATATTATCTAATAAGTTCAACTTAATTTTTGAGAAAATTAATTGTAAAAATAGTAGAAATTCTTTATCATAGTTTAGGTTAAAATGGATTTACTATGGAGTTAAACTAAATAGTTAAGGGTAAAAAATTACACAACACTTATACAACACCCATTTTATGGCCATATTTAGACATTAACCATTATAGGGTCAAGAATAATCTATTTTAGATACTTTTTACATGAAAAATATGTGGCCGGAATGTTTTCTTTTCAAAATAATACAAGTCTTCCTCTCACCTCTAATCTAAAAGGCCACGCCTTCTCCTCTAATACTGACACCATAAAACCCTTTTGGTTTTGCTATGAACTACTCAAATAACATTTCAAATTCCCTCATCTCATTCTAGAATCTTTATTTTGATCATAAATATAACCTAGGGAGGATTTTGGTGAAAACATAGGGTGATGCCCTAAGAATATGAAGTTAGAACGTGTACGACGAAAGTCAAGGATTAAAGAAAGTGATTTTCAACTTCCTTTATTTTTTGTGATACAAATACCATGTCGACCAAATGTTTATTTTATGTTGTTTATATACTTCCCAGGAGTGTTATTTATGATTCTTCCCATGAAAATTATATTTAATTATATATTTATAAGATGATACCTTTTTCATAGGATTTACTATTTCAAATTTACAAAAGCGGTGAGGGATTTCAATCTCAACTTTCGTTATCAGAGAATTATATTCTATTATTAACCTAAATTCATTTATTAGGTGAATATTACTCCCCTATGACATGTAATATCATGAATTTATTTATCCTCATGATATTTTATGTTCCATTTTATGTTATTATTTATTGGGGATTATTATTCAAAGATACCAAAGTGGTAAGGATTTTATGTTACAATGTCATTATTTATCAGGATTATTTATTATTATTTTTATAATAATAATTTATTAGAATCAATATATCAATAAAATCATGAATTTTACTCTACTCTGGTCACTCATGATATTTTCATGTAATAGTACAATTTTCCACTCTTTTGGTATATAAAATTATTTTGAAAATGATCTTTTAGAATATCTAAGTTTATTTATCTCTTTATTCAAAAATATATTTTATTCCAAAACAATGATTTCAAAAAATGTTATAATTTTTTAATATTCTTCTATAAAGTTTTAATGATATATATGAACATGTTTTATTATTTAACAAACAAAAATTAAAGTAATATTCATATTTTTTTTCCGAGGAATGCTTATTTAGATTTTACCTAAAACATGAAAGGAATATATTATTTTAACATGTATGATGTAAAAAAATATATAATGTCTTCTGGACAATTATTTTATTTGAATCTTAATTTGTAGTTTTTGATGGTTTTTTAAATAATTTTTTTTTCAGAATGTTTTATTTTAGAAAAGGTATATTTCAAATAGAAAATTATATTTCCCTAAGAATTGTTTTAAATGAAATTTAAATATTCTATAATAATATTTTAAGGTTTTTTCAATGAAATCTATTTTTTAATAAAATCTATGTTTTTAAAAAACAATTTTCAAAGAAAATTTATTTTCGTTATGAAATTTTTTAAATGATCTTTAATAAATCATTTTCAATCTAAGATTACATTAATTAGTGTTACCTATGACTTACTATGTATATGAACCAAGGATTAAATTAATTATATTTATCATAATAGTTTATTTTTATGATAAAAATAGTTTTATAAAACAAGTTTTTCATCCAAAATTTATACCCTGATTGAAATATTATGAAAACTGATTCTTTTTCATGGGTTTATATGATGCATAGATAAGATGATAATGAAACCATTCTCTTTTTCCAATGTTATGATATGATAAAATGTTTATGAAACCCATTTCATTTCACAGGTTTTGATATGATGAGTGTTTAATAATATTATGGAACACATATATATGATTTTCATTATATGATGGGTGAGACCAATATCTCACTCTTAGGAATTGGGTAATTATAAAGTTTACAAAATATTAAAGGGTACATCAGTTTTTAGACCAATCCCAAAAATTAGGGTACATGAGTTTTTATCCAACACAGCAAAAGGAGGGTACATATGAAAACCCCTCTATTTATTACACATAAATTCATGATTTATAAAAAAAATTTACACACGCTATAGCCTGAAAGATTTAGAAGTCTAGTGTATTTGGGAACTAGGTAAATTAAATAAAAACATAATACATGGAATATTTCATCTTTATTGAAGACATCCTTAAAATGATCATATTATTCCTTCGTACTTAGAACTACATGGGATAACCTCAGAACATACACAATAAAAGGGAAAACTTTAGACCTAGTAAGTGAATAAACATGTAATAACATTATAAATGTAATACATATAAGAAAATAGGAATATCAATGGGGAATAAAAGATGTGAGAATCATAAACCTGAATAATGTGGCATGATATAGCTTGATAATCATAAAAAAATGGGAAATTTGGATAAAATATAAAACATTGGACACGAATAACTACCAATTCAATAGGATGTAAAAATTCCCATAATGGATTATATACAGTCCCTAATACATTTCATGATTTCTCATGATACTAAAACATTACCCAATGCATTTTGGCACTATATAATTATTGGTGCGCCCGTCAATTTCATTTCATTCACATGCTATAGTGTTCCACATACATCATTCAATGTGGAATCATTTTCCAACAAATTTTATTCCATGATCATGGATTATAGAAAAAATAGATTTAAGTCCTCAATAAAACAATTATAGTTTTATAAAGGTGAGTACCCTTTCTAGGAAATTCGTACGGGTATTTACTACACAGTTGTTTGGCAAGAAAAATGGTAGTGAAATTTCAGTAATATAACGAGGGTGTATGAATGTTCAATGGAGGTATTGATGAGAGTGAAAGGGTTATATCACATCCTATACATAAAATGGGTATTTATTGGGATATTTTAGAACATATACAAACATTATTAAATCAATATAATAGTTATAAGATAAATAAAATACATGAATAAAGAGGAGAATGAGAGGATCGATTACTAAATTTTGGCATGGTAACTGATGTACATAACAATTAATGGGAGTGAATAATAAGGGTGAATGGACCATCTCATATAAGGGAAATAAAAATACATTATTGTGTTTTCATATCAACATGCCATAAATAATAATAAATTGGAATTAAGAGGAATAACATAAGAGGTTCCGAAATAAAAAGGATAGTAGAATATCCCTTACTAAATTTTAGCCTGGTAATGTGTGTAAATAATGGTTCATGAGAGGGATTAATGAGATTGAAAGTGGAATATCATCATATAGCCATAAAATTTATAGTAATGGGGTCGTAGGAAAACATATCCAAACAACAACAATTTTAATCTAAGAAACATAACATAAATGTGGTTCTTGAATGAAAATGAGAAGAGAGAAATCCATCACCTTGATAGTGTGATTACAAAATGCTTGGGTGGGGCTTCATGGGACCTATGGGGACCATTTTAGGATTCTATATATGGCCGGTAAGAGTAAGGACATGCTACAAGGTTTTTTAGAGAAGGTAAATGGGAGCTTGTATGGGTTTATATATGAAATGAGTGTGGAATTAATTATCATTTCCAAAACATAGGTTTTGTACAATATATAATAGAAAAACAAAACAAAAAAAATCCCATTGTTCATTCCAATTTTTATTCCAAATATTTTTGTTTTTAATTATTTTTTTATGTTAAGGTAGTAACTCATTTAAATATCACCCTTGAAGTTCTAGAAATGAGTCATGTCCTTCAAGAAATGATTTTAAAACCCTACAATTTATTATAGGTTTTGAATGATTCATAATGGATTTAAAAAATTAATTAAATAAACTAAAAATAATATTAATTTAAAGACAATATATATAAATTCTATTTTATAACATTTATAGTATTTTGAACATCATTTTTGGTCATTACGATGTCACAGTACACACTGTATAATTATATCGAATATAATTTTTACCAGAAAATTTGGTTGTCACTAAAAATTGTGAAAACTTCACTGTTTAATAATATTTAGGTTCCTATTTTCAAAATAATATTCACTTGATCCAAATTATTTTTTAATTTTTTAATTTTCACTTATAAAAAAATAATCAACATTTATTGAGAAATTTTGGGTTTTCTTGACAATAAGAGTTTGCGAACCGTTATAAAAATTACATTTGACTTCATAAAAATTATATAATAATTTATATTTGACAAAAAATATTTAATAATAAAATTATATTAAATAATTAATTATTTAAAAAATAAATTAATTCATCTGAAATAAATTCCTTAATTGAATTGGAATATGACATAAAAATACAATTTCTGTTTTATTGTATGAAAGTCAAAATAATTTATAGAGTAACAATAATATGAAAATAAAACCATTATTATATTGAAAATAAAATATAAATAATCATATTATTATGGCCTTGATGCATATATCTTTAATACACCATCAAACTTTCTAATGGTAAGGTGTGCGATAATGAGAATTTCATGGGGTGGTTCAGCGTACATGGTTTGGGTTGTGTTCTTTATGAGATTGAAATTATCTTGTAAATAAATTTTCTCATGATTAAGTTATTATATATCATCCCAGGTTTGGTAAAGGTAAAACCCCTATGATTCTATATCCCTTGGAAGCTCCAAAAAATGGGATTTTTAGGGTATAATCCAACTATTTGATTATATAAATTCCTTTCTCTTAGTCGATTGGATTTGTTAAAACCCAATATTTATACTAATAATTTTATATCTATTCAACAAATACATTAATAGTGGTAATGATACTTAAGTTTATTTTAAATCTAATAGGATATAATAAAACAAAATAAGTGAATATGTTTTATATATCCATAATATATAATAATTAATTTAATTAAATCAAAAGGGGAAATGTATTTATAAAAGTTTGGGTCGTTACAATCTCCCCCTTCATAAATTTAATCCTCAAAATTTTCATTTCACAAAATAAAATAGAATATGTAACTTTTTTTCATCACTTACTATGGTCCCCACATTGCTCCTTCAAACTCATGGTTTCTCTGTAGCACTTTGATGAGGCACGTTGTTTTATTCTGTAGAACTTTGTCTCTATGATTTATTATATTAACTGGATGCTCCTCATATGAGATATCATTTTATAATGGTACCACATTTGCATTAAGTACATGTGTGGGGCCTAGAATGTGCATCCTCAATAGTTATACATGGAACAATTCAAATACTTGATATATTTTAGGTAGGAGTGCTAATCGATTTGCCACCACTCTGATGTGATCAAGGATTTCAAAGGGATTGATATATATTGGAATAAGATTTCCCTTGTTCCCAAATCTCATCACTTTATTCCATGGAGATATGCATGGGAATACCATTCCTTCACCCTTAAACTCTAGGTATCATTGACAATTGTCTGCATATTTATTTTGTTGAATATGACCATCCTTGATCTGTTGTTGAATGGTCTTGACCTTTTCCACCAACAGAGTCCATTTTAGGGCATTGTTATTTGTGTTCCACAACATCATCCCAACATGAATGTGTTATTAACCTCTTCCTATAATGGGATATATATGGATCCATTTGGTTACATCAGTTGAAAATGTAATTTTATGAGAACTCAACCGGAGGAAGATGTTGATCTCATCCTATTCTTACACCAATTGAGCATGCTCTCATTATTTCAATGAGTGTCAGGATAGTCCTCTCATATTGGTAATTAGTTTAAGGTTTATAATTCATAATGAGGTACAACTCAGTATTTAGAGTGTTTTGAATATTCTTCCAAAACATGGATATAAATCTTGGATCTCAATTGAAGAAAATTTACAGTGGTGTTCCATGTATCCTCACCACTTGTCTAATGTATATCCTTACAAGTTGATCAGGTGATATGTTCTTTCGAATTGCAATGAAGTAAGCTGTCTTGGTAAGATGATCCACTACAGCCCATATATAATTATTTTCTCTTGATGTCTTTGAAAAAGAATTCATAATGTTCATGGGGATGTCTTCTAATTTATAGGTAAGTGTGGGTAATAGTTGCATCATCCCCTTATATTTTTTCCTTTATTCATTTAATTACTGACATACAAGAAATATTGATGTATACTCAGTGATCTCTATAATCATATTGTCCCATAAATGGTTTTCTCAGATATCTAAATACATATTTTTCTCTTCCATGATGTATATAGAAGGTCATTCTATGTGGATCATCCTACAACTCATTCTTTAATGAAGGACTTTATGGTACACATTGTCTTGAACCAAATATTAAAAACCCTTCATCATTAACATTGAACTCTAAGGATTCCCCTTTTCTTATAATTTACATTTTATTTTAAATTCCCAAATCATATACTTGATAATATTTTATCTACTTTGGACGGGATGGTTGAGTAATCATTTGTGAAAGGACTTATTATGTTCTTCCCTTTATGATTCCAACATCAATCCTTTTCAAATATAAGAAGACATTATCCTTCTCAATTCTCATCTACGATAAAATTGATGGATCCTTTCTTGTTAGGGTGTCTTAAAATTTATTTTAATTCCTAGGATTGTGGTTGATTGAATAGTCAGAGTACTTGATTAACTCTAACCATCTTGGTTGGTGGATATTCATCTATTTCTGTGTGAATATATACTTGAATATCTTCTGATCCGTATATATTTCACACTTCACTCAAAAGATACAATGCTGAAAAATTATCAGTATGAAAATAAATTCATCCAAATATATATCATGCATTGGGTATTTTTATTCACGAACTATCAATTTCCTTGAGGCATAGACTATCAATTTGTCATTCTACATTAACACAATTCCCAATCCCTTCTTTAATGCATCACTGAATAACAATAAATGTTCTCCACTTGTGGATAGTGTGAGAATAGGTCTAGTGAGAAGCATCTTTTTCAAATCATTGATGATATCTTCAAAATAATCATTCCAAGAAAACTTTACTCCCTTACATTTTATCATGGTTTGAGGGTTTAAAAATTGAAAGAGATTTCTCAGAAATCAACGATATTAAACAAACAATCCAAGGAAATAATGGATATCTATCATAGATGATGGCCTTGACTATCCTTTAATTTATACTTCATTTAAAGGTTCCATGTATATAACATGGATTATCACAATATTCCCTAAGAATGTGAAATCCTTCAATGAGAACTCACAGTTTTCGTACTTAGTATAAAGATTCTCATTCCATATGGTCATTAGCATAGTGTTTAGATACTCCATATGCCCCTCCTTGGTTTTTTAGTATACTATAATATCATTTATAAATATTACCAAATATTTGTTGAAGTAATATCTAAAGACTCTATTCATTATTTACATGAAGATTACTAGAAAATTAGTGAGTATGAATGAAATTACTATGAACCGATAGTTATCGTACATTGTATGAAAAGTAGTCTTGGTGATATCCTCCATCATCACCCTATATTTATAATAACTCAACCTATGATCCAACTCGGAGTATTATTGTGATCCACATATATAATAAAAAAATTCAACAATTCTTGGAAGGTTATACTTTTTCATTATCTTGATCTTGGTGATCTCATGATATTCAGTTAAAAGGTACAGTGACCAATCCTTCTTCGTGGTGAGGTGGACTGGTGTACACCATGGTGATGTACATGTGTGTATGATCCCTTTATCCCAATTATATTGTATTTGTTTCTTTAGATCCTCAAGATAAAAAATATTCATTCTCTATGGAGTCTTAGATGACAGTAATATCCTTGGTATAAGCTCGATTTAAAATTCCATCTATCGCTTAGGAGGAAGAATAGAAATTCTTCAAGAAAAACTTTAGTATATTCCCTAAAAATGATCATTTATTCAAGGATGACCCCTTCCTTATAATCAATAACATGAGAAATATTCACTTTATAATAGGGAAATAATATCCATTAGTGACATAAGGGTTCTCAATAAGATTCATCAATCTCCTTGAATTAGTATATAATTATAGGATGATTTTCAATATGGATAGTGACTTACTTATCAAAAAAACTATTAATGGATCAATATAGGGAAACCAATCCATTCATTGAATTTCACCACATTTCACTAAGGGGAGTATCCCAAAGACAGAGTGTAAGCTCATCCCATAGTGATTGATAGGGGATAAGTCATATACTTTTGATGAAATAATTTCCCCATTTTTCATTTTTATTGGCAACCCTACTTCCATTCTTTATGGCGATGTTTGAACAGTTCTTATAAACTTGTTGGATATAAAAAAATGTGCAAAACCAAAATAAACAAGTATGTTCACTATTCAGGAATGAATAACTAGTGTACCCATCAACTCTTCATTTTAGGATCCACCTCAATGGTTGTAATATAAAAATATCACCTTTTCTTCCTTGGATGTTGTTGGTTGTCTCTGAAAACCCTTGGCTTAGTGCATTGGTTTGTAAAGTGTCTTGGTTCCTTAGAGTTTAAGAGATGAACACTACACTAAGGTTAGATAAGATAATTCCTTTCCTCAATCTAATTAGTGGGATTCCCTAATTGGAAATATCTCTCTAGGTCTCCTTCCTTCACACACATAAATAATTTTCTTATTCCCTTTAGAAAATTTCATAGGTGCTTCTTTCTGCACATTTGACAAGTGGGATGTCGAAAACTCAAATCAATGTTACATTTCATCATAGGACCTCCACATTTAAACTTCACTTTACACATTTTATCCCCATGATGACCTTGAGAGTTTTAGATACCCTACTGTACATTGAGGGCACATCATACATTTTCCTCATATATATCAAAGTATCAGATTGTTTGGCCTTTTGTAGACTAGGTTTTATCCCACTGAAGAAGTGGTGATCATTTCACATAGGGGTAACGAAAAATCCCTATGTGTACTGTGAAAGTCTTGTGAAGTTTTCCTCATACTACCTTATATATTTTTCATCTTTTTTCTTCAGTTCATGGGAATAACTTTCAATTTTATGCCAAAGAATGCAAGGAAATTATTTATTGAAAAACAATTTCAAGAATTATTTCCACCATATCACTTCAATCTATTCCTAGAGCCTCATATTATTGATAAATGTAGACCAAATGTAAACTTATCCCTTCATATATTAAATATCTATTAGAACTGTCTCTTTCTCAGAACATTCATGGACAGAGAAGATCGTCCCAATGGAGGTGATCCATTTTTTTGTGATTAATGGAACATACGATCAATTGAAAGGCAGAGGCCTTTTCATATAGAGGTCTTAATTGTAGCTTGTTTATTCTTAAGGGGATTTTGTCGATCCTACATATCCTTGATTCTATTCATAACCAGATTTTGTTGAGATAGTATTATCACAATGTTTTGAATTGGTTCTCTCATTGGCCAAGGCATCTTGTATGGGTGGTCATCACATTTACTTTCACATTGGTATTTTACCTATTTCCTCATGTTTCCATATATTTTAAAGAATAAATGGAAAATTAGGGATGATAATTTTGAAACTGTTAAACGCATAAACGAAAATCCAATGACATTATAAGGATAACTTGTAAATGACTTGTATTTCTTAACTTATGAATTTCTGGGATTCAGTCTATGATATCCATAATATATTTCCTAACACATACTCTTAGGGTAATTTATTTTTCATTAATAATGGTTCATAATGAGATTTTGAGTTTACCAAAGAATATCCCCTTCAGAGTTTCAAACCTTATGTATAGCAAGGACTATTTTCATTCACCAGTTCATTGTGTAGTCTAACTAAACATTGTGTTTTCATGTTTTAACTTTATGTACATATGTTCCAGATCCACATCCACGTGTAATATCAATATAGGGATGTATTAAAATAATAAAAAACTTAATATATATTTAACAAAATTTATGTATGTTTTATTATACATAGTTTTATCCCTAAGTATTTATCTAGAGTTTTATAATCATAATTCTAAAAATAACTAAAACTTTCCTTTGATCCAACTATGAAAAATATTCTCTTTATTACACATAAATTCTGGACTTATTACATAAGTAAACATTTTACAACTCAAAAGATTGAGAAGTATACTACCTTTGGGAATTAGGTAAATTAAATAACAACTTATAATAAGGAATACATTATCTTTATTGATTACTTTCATAAAATAATTATAGTATTCCTTCGTACTTAAAACTAAATGTGATAATATAAGGACAAATATAAGAAAGGGGTGAGCTATAAAGCCTATTAAGGAAATAAAAATTGAATAACCTAAAAGAGTTATATGTTCTAGACAATTGTTATATCAATGGGGTATAAATGTACTGAGAATAATAAACATGAACAATGCGGCATGATATAACATGATAATCATAAAGAAAACTTGGAAAATTTGCAATGACTAAAAAAATAGCATCATAAACATAGGTCAAGGATAACTTACAGTAAATAATTATGGAAAAAGTACCTTTATTGATTAAGTTCACTCCCTAATTACTTATATAATATCACATGAGACTAAAACAATACCCAAATTCATTGGATATCTATATAATTATATTCTTACTTCATACTTTCTTTTTAATCTCTTGCTCATGTGTGCCACATAGATCATACAATAAGGATTCATTTATCATTAAATTTTATTCCAAGATCATGTAGTTTTGAATACATACATGTAATTCTGAAATATAATAATTAAATGTTTATAATGTTGAACACCGTTGATATTAAATGGGTATGGGTATTCACTACCAATTTATTTCGCTTGAAAAATCATGGTGAAATTTTGACAGTATAATGGGGGTGTATGAAAGATCATGGGAGGGGTTGATGAAAGTTAAAGGGGTATCTCAAAATTTTGACATAAATTTTATATTAAGGTGGATATGGAGGATCATATCCCAACATTAGAAAATTAGGATAAAAAACATAATATAAAGAATATATGTTGAATAAAGTGGATAAGGAGATGATCACTTAATAAATTTCATCATGGTAAAAGGTGTATATAAAGGTTAGCTATAGGGATTAATGAGATTGAAAAAGGTATCTAATATAATGTAAATAAATACTAAAGTAATATTTATTTATAACAATAAACCCAAAATTATAGAAAATAGGAATTTAAAGGCATAACTTAGAAGATGTTCTTGAGTAAAAAAGTGATTGAAAGATCCCTTACTAAATTTCAAAATGGTAAAATGTATATATAAAGATTCATGTGATGGAATAATGAGAGTCAAAGGGATATAAAATCATTTATAAATCATATTTAATGTATGGGGTTGTATAAAAAACTAACCCAAACAACCAAAAATGAAACTAAGAAGCATAACATAAAAGTGGTTCTCAAATGGAAATAAGAAGATAGAAATTATTTACCATGACAGTGTGATTCCAAATGTTTGGGATGAGAATATTGAGAGAATATGGGAACCTTGGGAGGTATCTATAGAGGTGAGTAATGATTAATTACATGCTCTATGTTTTTTGAGTGAAGGTAAATAGGAAATTCAGTTGGTTTATAAAGGAAATGAGTGGGGAATTCTTTATCATTTCTCAGACATAGATTTTTGAATCTATATAATAAAATAACAAAAACCAAAAAACAACCCATGGTTTCTTATAAATAGAGAAAATTTTAATTATTTTATTAGGATAAGGTATGATATTATTAAATTATTACCCTTTCTAATGTATAAATCAGTCAGGTCCTTAATGGAATGAATTTAGAATTTTAAAATGTAATATATGTTTTGGAGGATTCATAATAACTTTATAAAATTAATAAAATAATTGAAAATCATATTATTTTAAAGGTAGAATATAAATTGGGTCTTTTATACCATTTATTTTATCTATTAAATAATTTTGGGACATTTTTATGTAATGACACAGACCATATATTTACACCATATTTAAATTTTACCTGAAAATTTGATTAACTCATATAATTATGAGAAACTCACTATTGGTTAATTTTGAAATTATGATTTTAAAAAAAATATTTATTTTATATAAATAATTCTATAAATAGTTTAATTTTCATATTTATAACAATAATTTATATTTATGGAGAAATGTTGGGTTTTTTATAATAAACAATTTCGAACACTAATATAAATTAAATTTTATTCATAAAAATTATATGATCATTTATATTAGATAAAACTTATTTGATAATAATATTTTATTAAGTTTTATTTATTTTAAAAAACCATTAATTCATAAAAATAAATGGCTTAATTGAATTTGAATATTACTCAGAAATACAATTTGTGTTTTATGTTTTCAAAATCAAAATTGTTTAAAGGGTAACAATAATAAGATTATATAACCATTATTATAATGAAAATAAAATGTTCATAATAATAATATTATGTTCTTCATATATATCCCTTTAATACACCAACAAAATGTCTATGTGTAAGGTGCCACTCTGAGATTTTCACGGGGTGGGTTGGAATACATGGTTTGGGCCGTGATATTGACGAGCTTGAACTTATCCCATAAATGGGGTTTCTCATGCTTAAGTTGTTGGATCTATGCTTGGTCTTGGTCAAGGGAAAATCCATGTGATGATATCTCCCTTGGATGATCTGATAAATGGGCTATTTAGGGTATGATCCTACTGGTTGAGATCAACACTTCCTTTTGCTATTTCAATTGGATTTTTTAAAAGCCTATGTTTATACTAATCATCTGATCACTGTTCAATGACTATATTATCAATAGTAATGATACTTACTAGTGATTTCAATCCGAAAGGATATAATAAAAATTAGTAAGTGCATGTTTTTTTTATATCTATAATAGATAAAAATTCATTTCATTAAATCACTTGTTGGAATTTATTTATAAATGTTCTGGTCATTACAATACATAGGTAGTTAGAACATGCCCAATAAATATTGTATATGGGTGTTTATATCAAACCCAAAGAAGGTACATGGGTGGTTAGTCCAAGCCTAACATGTTATGAATTTCCCAGTGGGTAGCATTGAGTTAATATTTTATATGCTTTTTTGTAAGACACAAATCATTATCTTATGCCAATGTTATCCAATTATGGATCATGTTCTATGATTTCTTTATGACTCATGTCTTGTAAACTACCAATATCTATGCCTTGAATTGAGATTATGATCTTTTATATTAAGGTTATGGTTATCAAATTTTTTTCTCACATTATCATTAAATTATATTCATGTTATGATAATGTATCTTCCTTGCTTATCCTTATAGATTATCTAAGCTAACCCTTTATTATGTTTCCTTTCCCCCGGTTCTGAAGAATGTTTTTATGTCGTATATGTCTATGAGGAGTAATAAATGGGAAGATATTTGTGGGAAACTGTAAGGACCCAAAATTTTATCAATGGAAATTTCGTTCTTATAATTATGTCATATAATACAACCCACATAAAATCACACCGAGAACACAATAATAACTTTATAAATTTAGAATAAATGAGATAATAAGTACTTCTATAAAATAAGGAACCTATCCGGATGGAATAGTAACCTGACCCTTGGAATAGTAACGTGGAAATTAGGAATAGTAATTCAGTCAATAGAATATTAACCACATATATTAAAGTATAATTAAACTTTATGGTCCTTGTAAATGATAATATGCTATAATTATATCATATTATAAGTAAATAAATATTTTAAAAAATAATAATTAAATGCTAGTATTTTTATAAAACATAAATGATTATCTATAATTTTATAATTAATATAATTATTTAAAATATAATATAATTTCTTAAAATAGATTCATAAATTAATATTTTGTGGTTTTATGATAATAATATAATTTTATGAGAGCTTAATTAATTTTTCAAAGTTTCATAAAATCATTTATAATTTTTAAATTGGTATATTCCATGTAAATGTTGATTTTAATTAAAAAAATGTATCATATTTAGAAAGACAATTCATAAAATTCAGGTCATTTTTAAATCTAAACATTGAAAAATGGTTAGGGTTAATTTTTTTCATGCTTCTAAAATACTTGAATTTTAGTGAATTGTAAAATACCTTAATTTACGATAAAAGATAAATAAAATAATTATTGAACCATAGAGAATTTATTGCTAATTTAGGCCACAAATCTAACACTAACATTCTTAATTTTAATATATATTTAGTGATAATTTTCAAAATATTTATAATATTGGGCCAAAATAATAAACTGATGGATAAAATAATGAGAAAACACCCCTCTCATTCCCAATAAATACCCCCTCACAACCTCCTCTCCTCACAACTTCAAAGCCTTGAAGCTTTTCCATGTTCTTCCAATAATCTTCTCAATCCCCTCCTCTATTTCAAGGATCCCTTGGTCTCATCAAAAGAAAAAAATTTCCCTAATGAGGTTCTCCAGGAGGGAAAATTGAAGAGGTAAAATCCTCTTTCTTTTTCTTTTAATTACTTTTCAATTTCATTTTATTTCTTATCCTATCCTTACCTCCGCCTATCCAAGAGTTATGATAAATCCATCATCATATACATACTAGAAGGTTATTTGTTTAATGGAATGATTAATATTCTAATCACTTCCCTTTTCCTTTTATTCTAAAAAAAATATCATCTTTGGTGTGTCTATTTCCCGCAACCATGGGTAATGCATTTTCATTTTTCAATACCACCTACAAGTATGGTCATGAAATAGCTAGTGTGGTTAAATTATATTTTATTATATATATTATATTTTATTTAATGTTCTAGTACCAATATATAAAATTGATGTAAACTAAAATGGTATAACCTCATAATGGTCATAAAACCCACCAAAATAAATCAAATCATTTCTAATAATGTTCTATCTAACAAATAATAAAAATACAATATAAAAAATGATATATAAGACTAATTAGACTTATATAATTTGATTAATAACATATAATTTCAATTATGGATAACAATTCCAATTTTACATGAACATCCATACTCATATATATGTGAACTGGTCATGAAAACAATGTAAAGAAACACTCTGGAATGATGAAATTAAACTCTATAATTCATCAAAAATTTCATAAATGAAATTAATAAATCATTAATGAATAAAATTAATGTATAAAATGTTATTTTTTGTATAATTAATTAATTTAATTCCATTATTTGGGATATTAAAGTAAATAAAGCATTCAGACATTAGGTAAGGGAATTCCCAAACCCAACTCAATTTCCCTGGGTTTTCCTTATTTCACAAAACTTTCAGTATTTATATTAATTTATTGATACTTAAATATAATTTATTTGTTATCACTATTCATTTTAAAAGATATAAATGGTTTCTAATCAATTTCATGAAAATCATAATGTTTTCCAAAAGAACTCTCCTTTCTAAAAACACTTTATTTACTTCTCTTGTTATTGTTTGTTCTTCACTCAGGATTAATGATTATTATACCAAGTATGTTATTTACTATTTATTTTGGGAACCCAAAATTTTATTCTGGAATGCATTCTTTAGGAAATTAAACCCATTCCTTTCAATGGGTTATATTATGTCCAAGATTGCTATACGTTCTATATGGAATACATGATTATGTAAATGTTATGGTGTGATGGGTGTGTTAGGAATTATATATCACTCTAATGAATTGGATAATATAATGTATCTCCTAATATAATATTCAATATGTATGAAAATTATTCTATCTATGTTCAGAATGATTATCTTATGATGATGCACAGATGTTATGCGTGAATATGATGCTAGCTCTGTTCAAAAGTATTCTTGGTATTTGACCACTAAGATATGATATTTTATTTCTATGAATTTATATATTCCTTGAGATAATCTAAGGCTTCCTATCAAAATTATTGTGATGACCCTTTTCTTATGTTATAATGATGATGTTAATTCTCACCCATGTTTCATGTGTATTATTCATCCTCTTACTGGGGTTTTAGCTCACCCCATCATTTGACGTATATCCATAGGTTACTACTAATACTAATGAGTACACAAGAACCACTAAGAAGCTAGAGAATAAGGATGAAATAAATTTTTATGTTTTATTATGTAAAAGTTATGTATAAGAAAATTTTCCCAATAAACTATACTATTTGATCCTAAATTTGTAACATTATTATGTTGTTTATCAACAAAATTATGTAGTGGTTATGTAAGAAAAAGAAGGGTCACTATAAGTGGTATCATAGGATGGTTTAGTTAATTTTTGAATTACGAGTGGAGAATCTTATTGAATACCCTTATTATGAGATTAAGGATAATTTGGCACCCAAGAAGAATTATTTAAAAAAAAATCTAAACATATGGATCCCACAAGATATTCCTTTAGAGTTAATTTCACAATGGAATAAATTATTTATCCACAACTTGTTGACTTATGTTTTGTTGAAACCTTTTCTCTTTTATAAAATGGTGGGATTTTTAAGAAACAAGGCCAACAACCCATGTGAGGGGGAATTCAGTGATTGCCCGACTAACATCCCCGATTCCTTTGAAGGTGGAGTTCAAAATTTCAAGGAGATTATTATCACTTGTTTTAGGATTAAAATAATAACCTGAATAAATTTGAACATCCTTGTTTACCTAAGAGGGAGAAACTAGTTATCTATCCTTTTATATGGAAACAACCATCGACAATTAGTGGATCTTTTGACCCACTAGTCATGGAATAGAGGGTCAACTCGATGGAGAGGATCCTTTTTATACTTATCTATTATCATATGAAGAACGTGAATATGGTCATTTATCGCCAAGATGGAGAGTCATACCAATGGTGGGTTTTGATTAAAAACATCAATACAAAGGACTAAATTGATGAGATGGATTTGTAAGACTATAAGATAACATTTAATGACATGTATTTCCTTCAGACTCTTCATACAAAGATGGAGAATGAATTCATAGAGCTAAAGAAAAAGGAAGGTTTTTTTATCACATCCTATGAAGAAAAATTTGCAAGGCATGAAAGGTATGCATTGGGTTTTTTATAAAAAATTATAGCATAATCGATATATTCTTTAGTGGTTTAAACCCACACCTTCAAAGGGATATATAAATTAGAGACATTTGGAGTTATGATAAAGCTGGTCAATGTGATCTCTATGTGTAGATGGAGTTTGGATAATTGTCCCATGGAAATGGTGATAAGAAATTAAATAAGAAGATTCAAGCTAGGTGATCTAATAAAAAAGGTGGAAAGAAATATCAACCACTATCATGTCAAAAATGTGGAAAATCGTCATGGGAACTGATTAAAAGGGTTGGGTAAATACTATATGTGTGGGAGAGGACAATAATCTCTTGAATGTACAAGATGCATGAGGATATTGGAAAGTGGGGTGGAAGAAAGGAGAGCACTAACCGAGGTCCAATGTTATATATATAGGGAGTAAGGGCATGATGCAAGACAATTCCATAATCCTTGACTTCTTAAGTGTAATCTATCTCATCAAACACCAAATCCTATGGATCAAAGGGAGGA
Source organism: Viscum album (assembly GCA_963277665.1). Taxonomy (NCBI): domain Eukaryota; kingdom Viridiplantae; phylum Streptophyta; class Magnoliopsida; order Santalales; family Viscaceae; genus Viscum; species Viscum album. The sequence continues at coordinate 135,733,832 of OY728155.1, read as the reverse complement.
TTATCATATCAATACTATCGAGGTGTAGCCAAAATATTATGTGGTGATACATATTCTGGTTATTCATTCAATAATAGGAATCATAATCTTTTGATTTTGGTTCAACTCATTATTTCATATCTTGTTAGTTTAGTAGATATATTAAAGCACCACCTCAAAATATAGAGGATTAGTTATTAGTGTGAAAAAAAAATGATGAAGTTATAGCATCTAAAAAATACAACACTTCCCTGGTTAATGTTTCTGGATTAGACCTCCCAGTAAATCTTTTCATACTTCCTTTGGTGGATTTTGATAATATATTGGGAATGAAATGGATATCCTTATAAAAATACAAAATCAACATTATAGAATGGGATATATCTCTTTATATCCCAAAGCATCCTCTAATTATGTAAAATTTTAAGGAGGGGGATGGATATCCATCAGATTCACCATGTCAAGTGTGGATATTATTCACTTATTAGAAATCATATCTAGGTGAAATGATTGAGACGAAGGATTGAATTATGCTTGAAAACATGCCCATTGTGAGGGACATTACTAATGTGTTCCCTAAAAAACTTCTTGGCCTTGCCCTTGATTGGGAAGTGGAGTTCTCAATTGAAATTATTCTTGAATATGATACTATAACAAATACACCTTATATAATTTCCCCCATTGAGTTAGAGGAACTAAAAAAGTAGTTACAAGATTATATGGACAACGGTTTTATACACTTGAGTGCTTTAACAAGGGTTCACTAGTCATCTTTGTCAAAAATAAGGATGTATCGATGTGCCTATACATTTATTACTATGGTCTCAAAAAAATAATGATGAAGAACAAGTATCTCATTCCGTAGATAGATTACTTTTTCGATCAACTGCGTGGGAAAAGTATTTCTATAAGGTGGAACTTCGGTCGAGATATCAAGAATTAAAGGTGTGGATTGAATATATTCCCAATACTACTTTTAAAATGCGGTATGGAAACAATGAGTTAATAGTGATTCCCTCCAGACACACTAATCATCCAGTAATATTCAATGAAATAATGAATAGATCCATTATATAATATCTAGATAATTTTTTTTGTAGACTTTATTTACGATATTATGATGTCCTACAAGATAAAGGAGGAAAATGAGATGTATTTGAATACCGAGATAATGTATTTTTAAAGGGATAAAAATTATGAAAATTATAGTAAATATGTTTTTTAGATAGAGGATGTATCATTAATAGAGAATTTTATCACTAAAATAATAATATATATGGACCCTTATAAGAAATATTAAATAAAAGAGTAGATCATGCCAACATTTTTAACAGAGATATGTAGTTTCCATTGTCTGGATGGGTATTAATAGTGATTTATGAATAACTTCTCATGATTATCAATCCAATTAACCAAGTTGACTTTGAATGGAGACAGGTTTTTCTGGACCAATAAATGTGAATATTTCTTCAAAGAGTTAAAATAGAGGCTTATCATTATGCTAGTGGTCAGACTTCTGAAAATGGAGAACTATTTTTTGTATACAAATATTCATAAAATAATCCATTAATTTGTTTAATCATGAAAAATGATAAATTAATATTCTATTCCACAAGGCAGTTGATAATTCATGATAAAAAATATCCCATGCATGATATGGAGCTGGAAGCTGTGATATTCACATTGTAAATCTGGTGGAATTATCTCTATAGGGATAAGTTTTAAATATATATTGATCATAAGATACTCAAATATATATTCACATAGAATGAGCTTCGTGTGTGTCAGTGAAGATGGAAAGATATTATCAAAGATTATGACTTATCTATCCACTACCATCATGTAAAAGTGAATAAAGTGGTGGATGCTCTAAGTAGAAATGATATAGTAGTATTATCAATGATGATAATTGAGAAGGATCTAAGATTCTTATATTTTAAATGGATAAGCATTGGAATCATTAAAGAAGGAACATCTCCAATCCTTTCTCAAATGATTGATCATTTATCCCTCATGGAGAAACTGACGGTTTCTAAAAGAAATGTTGCGGAAATTTGGAATAAGGTATAGGTTAAGAGAAATAGGAAATCCTTGGAGTTTAAAATTGATGAGAATGGAATTGAATTTTTTTGGTTAGGAATATGTGTACCATCCATTCTAGATATAAAGAAATAGATTATGAATGACGCATATAGTTCAACCTAATATATTCACCTATGGAGTAAAAACATGTGTTGAGATACCTAAGAGAACTATTGGTGTAACAATATGAAGAAAGAGATCGCAAAATATACCACATGGTGTCCGGTATATCAATAACTGAAGGATCAAAAACAAAATTTTAGGGGATGTTGCAACCATTACCCATACAAACATAGAAATGGGAAAACATCCCCATAGAATTTGTCACTGTATTTCCAAATAAATCTTGAGAAAACAATGTTATATTGGTTTTTTTAGACCATCATTCAAGGATAGTTCACTTCATCACAATTCGAGAGGACTTCTCCCTAGATTAACTTGCATAAATATGCAACAGAGTAGTGTTAAGGATGAATAGAGTAGCACTATATATTACGTATTATCAAGATATGAGACTCGCCTTGAATATCATGAAAAGTATCAAATATGACCTAAACAATGAGATGAAATTCAGTATGACTTATCATACACAAACTGATGTCCATTCTGAATGTAATTTTCATACACTCAAAAAATTATTTATGGAATGTTTTATGGTCTACAAATGATGATGGGGAAACATTTTCCTATGGTTGATTTCACTTATGATAATAGTCTCCAATCAAGCATATAAATGGATCCATATGATTCCTTTTATGGGAAAATATTCAGAACACCGACATGATATGATGAAGTTGGTGAACATAAGATTCTAGGACCTCAAATGCTTGATAAAATAGTGTAAATCAACAACACATTAAAGAAACCCAATGTATATTGAAGATATATACATATAATCATCAATGTGACCATTTTTTAATGATTGGGACATGGTATTTCTACACATATCTCCACGGAATAAGATCATGAGATTTGAGAAGAATAGAAAGCTATGTCCTAGGCACATCATCCCCTTCGAGATTCTTGATCATGTTGTAGTTTCGGACTATCGATTGGCACTTTAACCTACCATGTATCAGGTACACCATGTTTTCTGTGAATCCCTCTTGATGAACTACATACCACATCCATCACATATACAAAATCTGGAGGTGGTAAAGTTGGAAATTATCTCTCTTATGAGGAGTAGCCAGTGAAGATCATGGAGTGTAGAGATATAGTGCTACTCAATAAGGCTAATCACCATGTCAAAGTGCTATACTAGAACCATATGCACGAAGAGTAAACTTGAGAACTATAGAAAGAAATTAATGAGAAGTACTCTCACCTATTCTCAACTTAGAATTTAAAATTATGTTTCTAGGGAGATATTTTATAAGGGGAGAAGAATGTAATGAATCAAAACTTTATAAATGGAAATTACCTTTTTATAATTATTTCAAATATTGGAAACCACATAAAATCACATTGATAACACAATACAAACATTATAAAAGATGAATGAATAAAATAATAGGTACATCTAGAAATTAAGGAACCTATCTGGATGGAATAATAACTGATCCCTTAGAATAACAACATGGCCATTAGTAATAGTAATTCAACCAACAGAATAATAACCTCACCTATGAAAGTAAAATTAAAATTTAATAATCCTTTAAATGAAAATATGATATAATAAATTCATATTATAATTAAATAAATATTTAAAAAATAATAATTAAGTTTTATATTTTTTATAAAATATAAATGTTTATTTATAATTTTATAATTAATATAATAATTTAAAACAAAATTTATTTTCAAAAAATAGATTCATATTTCTTTCCATGTTTAGAATTTTAATAATTTTATAATATAATGTTTAAATGTTTAGAATACATTCATAAATAATTTTATAATGTTTAAAATTTTGTAATATAATTTTATGCGACCTTAATTAAAATTTTAAAGTGTTATAAATTTAGTTATAATTTTAAAATCGGTATTCTCAATGTAAATAATGATTTTAATTAAAAATTTAATATATAATATTTAAACAATTATTTTCAAAAAATATATTTCATTTTTCAATTCTAATCATTATAAAATTATTAGGGTGAATTTTTTGTATTTTTCTAAAATACCTTAATTTTGGTGAATGGTAAGATAAGGCAATTTATTATAAAAGTTAAATACATTAATTATTGAGTCATGGATGATGTATGGTTTATTTAAGACCAGAATATCAAACATTGATCCATTATTTTAATATATTTAGTGATAATTTACAAACTATTAATAATCATGATCCAAAATAATAAACTAATGAATAAAATAATTAGAAAACACCCCTATCCCCCCTATAAATACCACCCTACCCAACTATTCTCCTCATGACTCCAAAGGATTGAATAATTTATATTATCTAACCAATAATATTCCCAATAACCTCCCACACATCCTGTATCCATTTGTCTCATCAAAACACAAAACCCTTTTTCTTAAGGAGGTTGTTAAGGAGGAGAAATTTAAGAGGTAAAATCCTCTTTGTTTTTCTTTTAATATAATTTCAATTTCATATATTTTCTTATCCTCTCCTCACCTACACCAATAAAATAGTAATGATAACCCTAAATTATTTTATATACTATAATTTTATTATTTTAATGGAATAATTCATCTTTTAATCCCTTCCCTTTTCCTTTTATTACAAACATGAAAATATCATCTGTGGTATCAATTTACCACCACTTTGGATGATGCATTTTCAATACCCACTATGACATTAAATGATAGTAATGAAACCATTATTATGTTTAAATATGATTTTATTATATATATTTTATGTTATATAATGTTTTGGAACCAATATATAAATATGATGTTAAATAAAATGATATAATCTCATAATGGTCGTAAAACTGCCAAAATAAATTAAATCCTTTTCATTACCATTATATATTATTAATAATACTCATACCAAATAAGAAAATGATATATAAGAACAATTAACGTTTTTTATATTCATTAATAAAATTTATTTTCAATTTTTGATAACTATTCCAATTTTACAAGACCATCCATACGCATATACAAGTGCACCGATCATGGAAACCAAGAAAACGAACATTAATGAATGATGAAATTAAACTATATAACTAATCTAAAAACCAAAAATGAACTTAATAAAGATATAATGAGTCAAATTAATTTATAAAAGGTTCTATATTATTTAATTAATGAACTTAGCTTCATTATCTGGAATATTAAAGTGAATAAAGCATTCATACATAAGGTAAAGGGATTCTCAAACCCAACTCATTTTCCATGGGTTTTACCTCTTTCACAAAAATTTCAATATTTATATTTATTTAATGATACTTAAATATATTTCATTTTTTTTATCCCTTTTCCTTTTATGGGATATAAATATTTTCTACTTGAGTTTATGATAATCATAGGGTTTTTAAAACAACTCTTCTTTCTAAAAACACAACTTTTACTTCTCTTGTGAGAGTTTCTTCTTCACTCAATACTGAGGATTATTATATGAATTATATTATTTCCTATTTATTTTTGGAACCCCAAAGTTTATTCATGGATTTATGCTTTCTGAAATTACACACATTACATTTCATGGGTTATATTATGTCCAATATTGATATATGTCTTATGTGTCATTCATGATTATGTAAACGTTATGATGTGATAGAAGCGCCCAAAATTATACATCACCCCAATTCATTGGGTAATGTGATGTATCTCATTAGATAATATAAAATATGCATGGAAAATATGATATATTTTTTAAAAATGATGATGTTATGATGATTCATTCATGAACATGATCCTAACTTTGTTCACAACGATGTGCTGTATTTGATCATTAATACATGATATTTCATTTTTGTAAGTTTATTTTTTTAATTTTATCTAAATCTTCCTATCATGATTATGATGATAATAATTTTCTTATGTTATGATTATTAGGTTCATGATCACCCATGTTTCATGTCTCTTATTTATCCCATTATTGGGATTTTAGCTCACCTCATCTATTGATGTATATCCTTAGGTGGCTACTTAAAATAAGAAGTTAATAAAGACCCCTATGGAGAAATTGAATACAGAATTAAATAAATTTTTATGTTTTATTATGTAAAAAATATTTATAAGCCAAATTTTCCCATGAAACCAACCTGATTGATCCTGGATTTGTAACACTATTATGTTTTTATCATTAAGATGATGTAATGGTTATGTAATAAAAAATAGGGTATCTATAGAAAAACTAAATATCATTCACAAAATTTAAATATTTTGTTCCTAGTCTCCAAATACAGTAAACTATTATAGTACTCGGGTGTATTTTTGTGTAATATATTGAATATTCATCTAAAAAGCTGTAATATCTATTTATGAAAATCTTGGGTCATTTTACATTCTATAACCAAATTAAGATCCGTAAGGAAAAAAAGTCAAATAGTTCATAATGGTTTGTAAATAGACTATGAATTAACTAATGCATATCCATTGGGAGTGTCAAACCAGGTGCATGTTAATGGACCATTAACCATGCACTAGAATGGTGGTCAAGATATACTTGAACAACTCTTCTCAGGGTTATTCCCCTGAGATGCATCAGTTCTAAAACCACTTCCACATATAGTATAAAGAAAAAAACTTATTGATATTAAAACACCTAATCTACCTTTTCCAAAAATTTTAGGATGTTCTCCTATACTTAGGCTTATCCATTAGAATTACCCTTTAGTATTTTCACTGTGTTTTGATCATCCTAATCTACAAATAATAACAATAACTTCTTTTGATTTCAACTATCGGTCCCTAACACATAAACATATATTATTTTATAACTCTTAGTATATTTTTCCAACAAATTCAATTAGAGGATCTAGAGGTAAAGTGTCCTCATAAAATTTAACCTAAAACTACATCTACTTAAAAATAAAAACACCATTTATATTTGAGACTCGATATAGTTCTCCAAAATCCCATATATTTTTTAAAACTATATAGGTAATCCAATGGAAATACATAATAAAAATTGTTATGTAAAAAGTACATTAAAAAAATAAACCTGGCAACAAAGCATACCATTAGAGTCAAGAGGCATATCATGATATCATAGAGAGTATAATCACAGAAAAAAGATACTTCATAAGTAAATGATATCATATGTAACATCCCAGGTATATAAATAAAATAATTTTTTTATATTTATTAATATTTTTTAATTAATTATTAATTTTACTTTGAAGGGTATGTTATGTTAAATGGTGTACCCGATACGCAACAATAGGTTCCTTTGAAATCTTACGTTGCACACTACTAATATATTATTTTTATTTTAAATGGAAGTTAACGCCAAGATATTGTAATGGAAGGAATGAAAAAAACTAACTACAATATGATTATACATGTTTGATAAATGTTTCTACATTTATCTAATAAATTTTAGAGGCTTAAAATAATAATTAATCCAATTTTAAGCACAAATAGTCTAATATTCTTTAAAAGGTCATTTTACCACCTTTTGATGGAGAACCCTTTTTAAATCAATTTTTTGTCACATTACTCTGTTCTATTTGACCAAATAATATTTTTCTTTAGAATCGGGACATCAAAATTTACTTTGGGTAAATTTTTGGTATTTTTCTGATAAAATTCATTTTTATGAATAGTGAAAAATACTGTATTTTAAATCAAAACTACCTATTAATCTAATCTATTTATATGGTTAAATTATCTTTTTAATTGGATTTAAATTGTAATTAAGTTATATTTTTACCATTTAATCCAATTTTATTCATTGGAAATAATTTCACTTCGAAATTTTACATAAACAAGTGTCATTCTTTTGATAGTTATTATTTCATAAAAAAACATTTTTTGTTTTGACAATGGAAATTAATTTTAAATTAATTTCTGCCACTTATGTGTTTTTAATTTATAAGAATGGATTCCATATTTTGAATTAGGAGATCTAAATTATATAAATAAGAAAACTTTTTTGAGATATTTTAAATATTTACTTCTGTCAATATTTTATTTACCATGGTTAAAGGGTAAATATCATAAATAAGGGTAAAAATAATAAAATAATAATATTAAATTACCATATCATGTGTCATAATCTTATTGGTTGATAAATTTCCGATCATGGGCATCCTTGGGTCGATTTGGGGACCCCATGGAGCCACTTAAGAGTGACAATGACACTTTATTTAAAGTAAAGACAAAAATGACTTAAACATATATCTTTTAGTAAATAAATTTTTACATGGGGTTATATAAGTTATATCTTAGACTGTAAATATTAATTTTAAATATAAAAATATTTCCTACATCATGGTATTTTATTATTATTATTTTTATATAAAATAAATAAAATTATTTATGACACAATAATGATGTAGTGTTTACCTCATTAATGAATTATTTAAAAAAATAAGATTATAAAAATTAAAAAATATCCAAAACCCGTCCAATTCATACAGGATGATTTTATTTATAAAAAAAATCATCTTATCTTTGACTTTAATGATTTTTGGACCTTTAGAAACCGAATATAATTATATAATTAAATAATATTTTCCAACTTTCCTAAACAACCCCTCCCCCTTATAAAAGAACACCACTTCTAACCCATTCATCACACCTATCAAGCCCCTTGGATCATCCAACCTATGACCAATTAATCTCCCTATATCCATCTCTTCCTCCTAAAAGACTTACTCTAGGAAGAAATAAATTCGGGTAAACCATTTGGTTCAAACTAAAGGGAGTTACCCAATTCAAATGTAACATCTTCTCTCATGTTCTTTTATTTTATTTTACATCTCCAACTCCCTAAACTCCATTTATTCATTTATTTAATAGAAACACCAGTATCATAAATATAATAGGTTGTTTTTATTATAATTATTCTAACTAAACTTGCACACACCTCTATCCAATGGATACGAACATACTGTTTCTGTGGACGTCGAACTATTGCCCCACAAAACGATGATTGTTAAATATTCTCCTACCACCTCTTATGGTGGAAATTAATATGGAAGTGTATTTATATGTGATATATAATATATTTATATTCTTTCTAGACTTATTTATTTTTTTCATTTATAGAATACCTTTATGGTTTCCATAGTGGGTAAATATGATAATTTCATTTGATGAAGTTCGGACTACCGCCCCCTCAAAGTGATATTAATCGTTAATGCCATATTTGGAACATATAAAGGATGGAGTTATTGAAATTTTATATTATATTATACTATAATTATAATATACCTATGTATCATTATGTTTTCATTCCATTAATTATGAAATATAAATGAAGTTAGAGTTCATGCATACGTACGACTCACCGTCTCCATGAATGGTGATTTTCATTTCTTATCTCTAAATGTTATGTAATATTATAAATACATATATATACTGGATATATATGATATCTAAATCATTAATATAATTCTTTATATAATGGACCTTTGACCATGTGAACAACTTTTATTTATAAGAGGTTCATTTTTTACTCAAGTAAAAAATATTGACAAAACGACCATTATTAACTTAAATGATTCCATAATGTTATAACATGGTAAAAAGTAATATAAAAGGAATAATAAACTTTAAAAAGTTTATTAATCAAGTATATATTAACTTTAGTTTATTATTCAAAATATTAAAGAACGAACGGTTCAAGTCGGACACGAGGTAAGGGACTTCATCTCAATCTCCATTCATTGAGGCATATTTTGTTTTATACACAACTTTCTTTTATACAGTGTATAAACACCTTTGAATTTACATTTCATTAAAAGGGAATCTTTTTCTGCAAGGCATTTTACTAAAAACCAAAAAATAATGTTTCTTTTAACGTAAGTGGTGACAATAACATTTTCCGCCACCATGAGTATTATTTGATCTATGGGTTCCATAAAAAGTTGTAATGTTTTAAAAGGGAAATAAATACCATATTCTCTTTTAAATATTTTGGTATTGAAATTTTTTTGGATAATGGATTTGTTATGTCAACAACTTTAAATGACGTGGAAATGTTATCTTCCCTTTATGTTTGTTTTATGTGTTATGAATATGTTATGGTTCTTGGGCATTGTTTATGTATACGTGTGGTTCCATGATAAACCTAGGGCATGTGAGCCTGAGATAACTCTCCCATGAATTGGGTAACATGACAGAGGTAAACTTTAATGTTTCTCCTAAGAGATTTAGGGAATCTACCGTGAAGGGTATTCCAAATGTGACTCCCTATGTAGTTGTGATAGCTACATTGTAAGTATGATATAGATGTCACAAGTTACATTTATAATTTATGATTTCTTTGTGCTATTCATAAATCATATGATTTCATGAGGTATGTTAAAGATCTTATGCTTGGTATGTATTTATAGACTAATGTTTTGTTTCTATATTTTTTTTAACCCTTACTGGTATTTTTATACTCATCAGAAGTTTTGAAATGTTTTTAACATGATATAAAGATGTAGAGGGTCAAGGATGGGATCAAGGAAAAGTCATGCTGTCTAAAACATAGAACTAGACATGACTGTTTTTTGTTAAGAGCATTAATTTTGTGAAAAAAATTGAAACTGAGTAGAAGTGTCTACTTTGTAATTTTTGAGATTTAATGTAATAGTTATGGCCTAATTCTCTAAATCTATAAAACTGAAAGTTTCTAAATGTGAATTATCCATTTAATTCAAGATTATGTAATATTTTAAGGCCGGGTAATTATGGTTATATTAGAGGTTGGTTTAGATAACTCTAGTTGTTAGGATATTGTTAAATAAATATCTGTAAATTAATTTATGGTAAGATTAAAATGATATAGCATTTACAGATTAACAAGTTGCTTCGCCTAAGATATTTCTGTGTTCAAAATAGTTTTTTGTAAAGGAAACATGGCAGCTATGATGGGATGAAATCAAGAGGAAGACAACCTATCAAATCATCAACCTGAGATGGTCTATATCAGAACTGAATAGTTTCTTGTAGTTATGGAACAATTGAATCAGCTTATAAATGGTCATGGTTTCCATGCACAAGATCATCCAGATCGACCACAGAGGAACATGTTAGTAGTGGATCATTTCATGAGGCAACATCCCCCATCATTCGGAGGATCATTTGACCGTGTGATAGTAGAAGGGTGGATTTACGCACTGGAAAATATTTTTGATGTCATGGGGTGTTCATAAAATCAAAAGGTTAGTCTTGATGTTTACCATTTTAAAGGTGAAGCTGATCAGTGGTGGTCGATGGTGAAAAATATCAGGGATAGTTAGGATATTAATGCTCTTTATTGAGATGAATTCAAAGGTAAGTTTCTTGAGAAATATTTTCCTAAGGTGGTTCAACTTAGGAGGGAAAATCAATTCATGGAATTGAGGCAGGAGGATGACTCATTGGCTGCTTACGAAGAAAAATTCACTTGACTGACAAGGTATGCTCCTAATTTCATATGAGACCTTGATAGTAAAATCAACCATCATTACTTAGGATTAATTCCAATGTTTCTAAGAGATTTAGCTTCTCATGAGTTCAAAAGTTATGAAAAACCTATTCAATGTGTGGAGAAGGTGTAAATGGAGTTTTCTGATAATCATGTTTTCTTTGAAAAACAACAGAATAAGAGTTCAAGGTGGCATATGAAATGGGAGAACTCTTCAGAAAAGTCTGATGGTAAGAAACTTATGTTTACAGTTTGTGAAAATTTTGGTAAAAAGCATACAGGGGAATGTCTTCTGAATTTTGGCAAGTGCTACCAATGTGGTAAAATAGGACATAAGGCTCATAATTGAACTAAAAAAGATCAGGGTCATGGTAAGAAAAAAATATGATTTACAATCATTAAAATTATTTAATTGAAATGAAATGGGTCATTATGAAAATGAGTGTCCAACTAAGAAATCAACAGTGGGAAAGCAGCCAGACTACAAGCAGAAAGGGGTGGTGAAATCCTTTGCAACTACTTCAGAAGATGTTGGGCCATCCAATGAAGTAGTATCAGGTACACTATTTGTTTTTTCAGATTATGCAAATGTGTTTCTTGATTCAGGGTCTAAAACTTCATTCATTTATAAAAATATTTTTAGTAAATTTGTAATTCCATATCACGATATGAATCCCAATCTTATGTTAAAAACACTAGGGGGGATGTTGAGACAAAAAAGAATTTATAAGAAACTTTCTATCCTTGTGTGTGGAAAGAATCTACCTGTAAACCTTATATTTTCACCTATAATAGAGTTGGATGTTATTTTGGGTATGGATTGGCATTCAATTTATCATACTAAGATTGAATATAGAGCTAAAGATGTTTCTTTTCATAAATTTTTTCAGTATGTGTACAACAATGAACCCTTTCTTTTGATAACATATCAAGAAGCTAAGAAACTAGTAAAATATGGAAATGAATTTTAACTTTCACATATTTTTTAAAACAATAGAATAGTTCAGATTAATGATGTGCCAATGGTAAATGAGTACCTTGATGTTTTTCCTTATGAGTTTCCTAGTATAATATCTGATTGGGATGTTGAATTTATTGTTGACTTAGTTCCTGATGTTAAGACAATTTCAAAACCACCTTATCAAATGGCTGAAATTGAACATTTGGAGTTGAAGAAGTAATTGCAGGAGTTATTATATAAAGGTTTCATTCAACCAATCACTTCACCATGGGGTTCTCCTGTCCTGTTTATTCAAAATAAAGATGGTTCAATGAGACTTTGCTTTAATTATATAGCATTGAATAACATCATTGTTATGAAAAATTATCCTTTTCCTAATATTAATGATTTATTTGATTAGCTCTAGGGAGATAAGTATTTTTTGAAGATTTATTTGAGGTTCAGGTTCCATTAGTTGAAAGTAAATGAAGAATAAATTCCAAAAGACAGTGTTTTGTACTAGATATGACCTGCTGTATTCATAGATCTTATGAATATAATTTTCTGTGTGTTTTAGGATATGTTTTTTGTCGTGTTTAATAATGATATTTTGGTTTATTCTAAAATCATAGAGGATCATGAATTCTATTTAAGGGTTTTATTAAAAACCTTAAAAGAAAAGAAAATGTATGTGAAATTCAGCAAGTGTGAGTTTGGTTACAAAAAATTTCATTCCATTGTCAAATTGTTTCAAAAAATGGAATAACTATTGATCCTACTAAAACAAAAGTTGTTGAAGAATGGTTAATAACCACAAATATTATTGTGATCCGTTGTTTTCTTGGTTTATCAGGAAATTACAGGAGTTTTTTTGGGAATTTTTCACGGTTATATAGTCTAATGACTATGTTAACTTGAAAAGGTGTCAAGTTCTTCTGGATAAAAGAATGTGAGGATTGTTTCAGGAATTGAAATGAAGATCAGAGAATGCTCTAGTTTTGGAAAATCCTTCTAGAAATGTTGAGTTTTTTATCTACAGAGATGCTTCATTGAATGGACCTGACTATGTCCTTATGAAGAATGATCAGGTAATTTCTTATGCTTCATGTCAGTTGAAACCTCATGGGTTAAATTACCCAACACATGATTCCGAATTTACTTCTATTTTTTCTTTAAAAAATTTTGTGGCATCATATGTATGGAGTATAATTTGAAATATATACTGACCACAAAAGTTTAATGTATATATTCACTTAGAAATAATTGAACATGAGACATGGGAGATGGCTGGAATTAATCAAGGATTATGATTGCACAGTTCATTACCATCTAGGAAAGGAAAATAAAGTGTCTAATGCTTTGAGTTGAAGAATTAATGCAACGTTAACCTTGTTACATTTGGAACAAGATCCTTTGATTAAAGATTTTATGAAGTTTGGCATAGAAGTTGTGGGTGCAGGAAATTCCTCTATTTTGTTTCAGGTGTCAATGAAATCATCCATAGCTGAAAGAATAAAGCAAGCACAGAAAAAAGACAATGGGTTGCAGAAAAAGGTAGAGTTGGTTAAGAAGGGTAATATTTCTGATTTTAACATTGATAATGATTGTATTTTGAGATTTTTAAAGAGATTATGTGTGCTATGTGATTCACAGTTGAATAAAGATTTGTTAAGTGAAGATCATAGTTCTCTATTTTCTTTTCATCCTAGGAGTACAAATATGTACATAGATCTTCGGGAGTATTACTGGTAGTATGGGATGAAATGAGATATTGCTGACATTACTGTAAAGTGTTTGAATTTTCAATAGGTTAAAGCAGAGTAGATGTTACCAAATGGGATGCTTCATTCTTTACCAGATTCAGAGTGGAAATGGGAAAATATATCCATGGACTTCATTGTGGGTTTACCAAAGACATATCGATGTAATAATGCAATCTGGGTTATTGTTGATCGATTGACTAAATGTGCTCATTTCATTCATATTTGAGATACTTTGTGTCTATATCAACTTTCTCAATTGTATCAGGTTGCAAGGATTTCCCCTCTCCATTGAATCTGATTGTGATCCTAGGTTTACTTCTAACTATTGGAAAATCCTTCAGAAGTCATTTGGTACTGAATTAAATTCTAGTACAGCTTTTCATCTGCAATTAGATGGGTAGTCAGAACGAACATATCAGAACTTGGAGGATAGGATATGTTCTTGTTCACTTGATTACCAGGGAAGTTGGGACCAACAAATTTCTTTGGTTGAATTTTCTTATAATAACAATTTTCATTCTAGTATACATATGGTTCCATTTGAGGCATTATATGGGAAGCAGTGTCGAACTCCATATTTTTGGGATGATGTAGGTGAAAGGAAGTTGATGGGACCATAATTGGTAGAAGAGATGACAGAAAAATTTTAGTTGATTCCGAAGAACATGATAAAAACTCAGAGAAGGCTAAAAAATTATGCAGATAACTAGAGGAAGGATCATTTTTTTAAGGTAGGTGATCATGTCTTTCTCAAAGTTTCTCCATGGAAAAGTGTGATGCATTTTGGAAAGAATGGAAAGCTGAGTCTGAGGTTCATTAGACCTTATGAAATCCTAGATAAAGTTGGATCAGTTGCATAAATATTGGCTTTATCTCAATGTTTAACCCAGCTACACAATGATTTTCATGTTTCAATGTTGAGGAATTATATGCCGAATCCATCTCATATTTTGAGTCCAGAGGTAGTTCAGTTGGAAGAGAATCTCTCTTAAGAAGAAGAACTGGTCTAGATTCTTGACCGAAGAGAGTATGTGTTGTGGAATAAGGTAATCCATCATGTAAAGTTTTTTTAAAATTATACGGTTGAATAAGAAACGTCATAATTAGAAAATGCAATGCGGGATAAATACCCCCACTTATTTGATAAGTGAATAGAGTTGTGAGGACACAATTCCCAAAGGATAATATGTTGTAACATCCCAGGTAAATATAGAATATGAAATTTTCATATTTATTAATATTTTTGAATTAAATATCAATTTTTCTTTAAATGGGATTTTATGTCCAATGGCGTACCTGATACGCAACAATAGGTTCCTTTGAAATCTAATGTTGCTCACTAATAATATAATATTATTATACTAAATGGTAGTTAATGCCTAGCCGTTATAATGGAGGTAAATAATAGATCTAACTAAAATATGATTATACATGTTTTCTAAATGTTTTTACATTTATCCAATAAATCGCATAGGCTTAAAATAAGAATAAATCCAATTTTAAGCACCAATAGTATAATATTCTTTAAAAGGTCGATTTATCGCCTTTTAATGAAGAACCCTTTTTTAAATTTAGTTTTTTTCACTTTTATATGTTCTATTTGGAAAAATAAAATTCTTCTTCAGAATCATGACATAAAAATTTTCATTCGGTAAATTTTTGGTATTTTTCTGATAAAATTCATTTTTTAATGAATAGTAAAAAATACTATATTTCAATTAAAAGATTCCTTTTAATATAATTTATTTATATGGTTATATTATATTTTTAATTGGTTTTATTGTTTAATTAGATTATATTTTTACCATTTAATCCAATTTTGGTCATTGAAATTAATTTCACATTGAAATTTGACATAAACAATTGTCATACTTTTGATAGTTATTATTTCTTAAAAACACACTTTTTGTTTTGACAAGAGGAATTAATTTTATATTAATTTATACCACTTCTGTATTTTGAATTTTGAAAAATGGATTTAATATTTGGAATCAGGAGATCTAAATTTTTTAAATTGGTATGTTTTATTTTTAGACATTTTAAATATTTACTTTAGTAAATATTTAACTTACTATGGTTAAAGGATAAATCTAGTAAATAAGGGTAAAAACATAATACTATAATATTATTAAATTACCCTAACATGTGTTCTAATCCAATTTTTTGATACATGGCTGACCATTTTCATCCTTGGGTTGATTTTGGGACCCCATAGAGCCACTTAAGAGTGATAAGGACACTTTATTTAATGTAAAGACAAAAATAACATAAACATATATCTTTTAGTAATGAAATTTTTTCATGGGGTTATATAAGTTATCTCTTCCACTATAAATATTAATTTGAAATATAAAATGATTTCTAATATCATGGTAGTTTTTAATAATTTTTAGACATCCAATAAATATAATTATTTATGACACAATAATGATGCAGTGTTTACCTCATTAATGATTGATTTAAAAAATAAGATTGTAAAAATTAAATAAATATCCAAAACCTATCCAATTGTTATTAGATGATTTTATTTAGAACATGAGTCATCATACCATATACTTTTATGAGTTTTGGACCTTTTGAAACAGAAAATCCTTATATAATAAAATAATATTACCAAACTTTCCTAAAGATCCCCTCCCCCCTTATAAAAGGACACCACTTCTAACACATCAATCACACCTCTCATGCCCCTTGGATCGTCCAAAATCTACCCAATTATGCTCCCTACATCCCTATACTCCCCCTAAAATTCTTCCACTAGGAAGAAAGAAATACAAGTAAACCTTTTGGTTCAAACCAAAGGGAGTTACCCGATTCAAAGGTAACATCTTCTCTTATATTCTTTTATTTTATTTTACTTCTCCAACAAACTAAACTCTCTTAATTAATTTATTTTATAGAAATACCAGTATAAAAATATACTAGGTTGTTTGTATGAGAAGAATTCTATCTACACTTACACACACCTCTATCAAATGGATACAAAAATATTGTTTCGGTGGACAGTGAGCTACTGCCTCATGAAACGATGATTGTTCAATCTTCTTATACAACATATTATGGTGGCCATTAAGATGGAACTGTATTTATCTGTGTTATATATGATATTTATATTGTTTTTATTCTTCTGTATTTTTTCATTTATATAATACCTTTATGGTTTCCAAATTGGGTAAATACGATAATTTAATTTGAGGAAGTGCGGACTACCACCACCTCAAAGTGATATGACTCATTCATTCCATACATGGAGCATATAAAGGATAGATTAAATGAAATTATATATTATATTATACTTTAATTTTAATATAGCTATTTACCATAATTTTTTCATTCCATTAAATATTAAATATAACGTAAAGTAGCATTCATGAATATAATTCTCGAGATAATGTTATGTACTATTATAAATACATATATATTATGGATATATATGATATATATGATATCTAAATCATGAATATAATTCTCTAGATAATGTACCTTTGACAACATGAACAATTTTTAATAATAAGAGGTTTATTTTTAACTCAAGTACATAATATATGCAAAATGACCATTATTAACATAAATGATTACATAATGTTTATAATAAGGTAATAAGTAATAAAAAAAGAATAATAAACATGAAAAAGGTTCTAAAGAGAGTATAAATTAACTGTAGTTTATTATTCATGAGTCTAAAGAACGAATAGTTCTTGTCAGACACGAGGTAAGGGACTTCATCTCAATCTCCATTCATTGAGCCATATTTTGTTTTATACAAGAAATTCTTTTATACGGTATATAAACACCATTAAATTTTCATTTATTTAAAATGGAATGCTTTTCTACAATGAATTTTAATAAACAAAGAAAAATAATGTTTCTTTTAGTGTAAACGGCGACGTCGACCTTTTCTGCCACCGGGAGTATTATTTGATCTACAGATTCCTTAACAGGAAGTAATGTTTTTAAAATGAAAATAAATACCATATAATCTTTTGCATATTTTGGTATTGAAAATGGTATTGATATTGAATTTTTTATGTCAATATATTTAAATGATATGGAAATATTATATTTCCTTTATGTTTGTTTTATGTGTTATGAATTTGTTATGTTTCTTGGGCGTTGTTTACGTATACAGGATGTTCCGTGATAAACCAAGGGTGGGTGAGCCCGAGATAGCTCTCCAATACATTGGGTAACATGATGGAGGTAAAAATTAATGATTATATTAAGAGATTTAGTTAATAAAATGTGGTGGTTATTTCGAATGTGACACCCTATGTAGCTGTGATAGCTAAAATGTAAGTATGATATGGATTCCATAAGTTACCTTTATGATTTATGATTTATATGTGTAATTCATAAATCTTATGATTCCAGGGGGTATGTTAAAGATCTTATGCATGGTATTAATTGATGTATTAATGATTTTTTTCTTTATTTTATAACCCTTACTTAGATTTTTATGCTCATCCCATGTTTTGAAATGATTTCCACAGGACGTAAATACAAATAGGGTCAAATATGGGATAAAGGAAATGTTATGCTATCTAAAACATGGAACAAAACATGACTCTTTTTTTCTAGAGATTTTATTTTATAAGAAAAATGGAAACTGAGTAAAAGTGTCTAATTTTTAATTTTTGAGATGTAAAGTAATAGTTATGGCATAATTCTCTAAAACTCTAAACGTGAAAATATCTTCAATGTGAATTATTCATTTAATTCAATATTATGTAATGTTTTAAGAATGGGTCCTTATATCATAAGTTCACAAAAATGTCAAAAAATCATAAAACATGATATCATGGACATTATTCTAAGGTAACTCCCAAGATATCATCATAAATTGATAAATTTCCCAAGGTGGATTGGGTTCACTCCCCATTCCCATTAAATTAGCAGAAAAAGTCCTAGGGTGGATTAGTTTAACTATCTAATCCCTTAAATAAAATATAATGATGTAGAAATATTTATCTAATTAATTGGAGGGATACATAAATTAAATTAAACCCATCATATAACTAAAAATCATTCATATTTATTCCACATGGGAAATTTTTTTTTCATAATCCATAGTTACAATCAAACTTGTGGGACGGAAGTGGGTTTCATAATTCTTAATCAAGACATAACCAAAGTATAAATTATAATAATTCTCAATAAAATAATTAAATTAATCATATTTGTGTTCAAATTTAAAAATTAAACATAAGTCATGAGCATTGAGTTCTTGATAAACATTTAAGATAATAAAAAAATATACCACATTGGGGAAGATTTATTGAACAAGTAAAGGATAATTTAAAGAAGGAAATACTTATTATTTTTTATAAAATAAAAAATTAACCAAGTGGTTTTCTATAAAATAATGTGGTCTTTTATAATCTATTGATGGTTTAATAACATTTCATGGAGGTGATGTAAGATATGAGATAATAATTTAAAAAAAAATTAACTGGGTTTTCTTATAAATATAGAAATTGAAAATATGCTTACTAATTTCTATTTAGGTTATTTTAACAAATATAATGATCATCTTAAATAATTTAATTTCATTGATGTTTTTATTTTTGGGTATATTTTTTTATTTTATGTTAAATAATAAATATATAAAATACTTAATAATGTGAAATAATCATTAATATCTCAGTTAATCATAATGAAGGATCTATTTGAGATAATAAAGTGGTTCCCTCTACATTCCTCACCCTCTATGATTGTATTAGAGTATATTTATCTCCAATTATGTTTGACTAATCAATATAATCCCTTATTATTATTCTCTAATCCTATTATGAACTCTCATTTGAAACCTCAAATTTTTCTTTTTTAACATCATAATCCTCTTCATGTATTAGAATTTTTATACATCTATACATTGAGTGAATAACTTCTTCCCCATCATAAATTTCTTACAAAAAATAATTTATATATTTTCATACAACTTTATGTTCATTTAAATTAATTTCATCGATCTCTGTATTTTTTCAATAATCCTATTTAGGAAATTTTATACTTTACTTATAAGAGAGTGGCCTATGAAATTTACATCATCAATCATATAAATATACATTTTTTTGATTTCTATCCTTATTCTAGATATAAAATTTCCTTATGAATATTCCAAAGTGATTAAGTGTTGCATTCCTTCTATATCTCATTTTATATTTCATATTTCCCTCACTAAGAATTTAAAAGGACCGATTTTTATATATCACAACTTGAGATTAATCTTCTAATAGTTTTTAGGGGTTACACTCTTAATAAGTAATGTATTTTCTATGTTTTTCATTATTAGATTATTCTTTTAAAAAACCACATTTTCTTATGGTGTTCGCATTAATGAGACTTGTTGTTTAATTATATGACTCTCAATATAATGATCAACCTCAATAGAAGTGTACTCTTTTGAATATCTATATTTAATTTTTTTAAATATTATGGTTTCATTTTTATCTCACATCTTAGATAATTTAATTCATTCAACATAATCATTCTTGGTATAAATGAATATAATACAACCCATAATTCTATAATAATAATGAATAATAAAAATTTATTTATCACCAACTATTTTGGGTTGTTACATTGGACCGTACAGATTATAATAAACTTTTTCTAGTAAATTTGATGCCATATTCTTATTTTTATAATATATATTTTTCACCATCTTCCCTATAATTTAATAATCAATATATTTTTCGTAACCATTATTCATATTTATAATTTATATGACATTATTTAAATTTGAGAATTTCTTCATGATTTCTTAATGTATGTTTTAAGCATTGATGTCATAAAATGTTCCCTAATTCAACTACAAGATATCATATAATCTCTTTATTTTCCACTTGTAACAAGTTTTCATTCATTGTCCATCACCTTATAAAGGAATTACAATATTTCCCTTTGATTAGGTATCCATTCTATATTGAACGTGACCTAAAATATTGAGTAACATAGTTAAACCACACTCAATATATTTTTTCATAGTCCATCCACATATATCAATTTCATATTTTTTAAATCATCAATAGAAAGTTTCATTATTCCTCTACCATTTATCTTTAATATAACTTAATTTTAAAACATGAATATATCATCACATGAATTTTAAATGAACACGTCCTTTTAAATGCACAAGTTATTTTAATTTTAGTAACTGGGGTTTCCTAAAAAATTTTAATTCAATAAATCATGGTATGGAATAAATTTTCTTTTTATGAGATTCACTAAAAGTAATTAATCTTTAATTTTTTAGTTCAAATTAATAATACCCTAAACATTAAATTTTATTAACAAAATATGATTCTTATTAAACTAAATTAAAAATGACCCTATCTTAATAGTAAGAGAAAAATTACAGACTACTCCCACAGACCCATCCATCTTTTAATATTTGGGATCCTCCCATAATTGTTCATCTCTAGAAAATAACTAATAAAAATATTATTAATTAATATAAATTTTATACTAATGGAAAATATTTACTCCATATGAAAAATAAATAAATTACAATCAATCACCATCCTCCTACACTTGATTCACCATATATTAATAGACTACTACCTCATAGTGGATAAATATCCATCATTAATGAAGAATTTATCTTATGATATAGAAAATACTAGTACATATAACAAATAATTATGCTAATAATAAAAGAAAGAGTGAGAAAAAATAAATTTCAAAAATATAATTCAAAATTATATAAAAATAATCATCTCATAAAATTTCTCTATAGAAGTGTATGAGTCACTAAAAGAGTATAGTAACTCTTAAAAAATTAGAAACATGATGTATTTATAGTATTATACTAGGATGTGGTGTGAAAATAACCATTATATCATGGAGATAAAAATGTAAATTAAATTATCATATATCTTAAACACCGGTAGCTTCAATAAAATCATAAAGACATGTGTTTTAGTACAAGGTTCCTTTCACCATATCATAAAATATAAAATCCTCAAACATAACATTTAAATACTTATGTTTTTCATGCATGATACCATTTAACATATATTTATCTCCAGGAGGTTGTTAGATGGTGAGGTTTTTTGATACAATGTATAACTTTGATAATTCACCAGTTAACATAGCTTTATCTAGTTTATGATTTCAACACAATAAAAATGATATAAATTATTCTTATAAACACCAATAAAAATATGGAAAAGGATTTTAAAAATCAGTTTTTTTTTATTTTTAATGTTAGTCATAAAGTGACATCATTTTAATAGATGATGTAAATAAAATTTTTTTACATTAGGTATTTTATCCAATGTAAAAAAAACATCTACATCAGTTATTATTATAATCAATGTTAAAACCCCTCCTAAAAATATTGGGTCACCTTTCACAATAGTTATACATGAAGTGATAATGGAAATAGCTTTACACATCAGTTATAAAAAAATGTACAAATACAATTTTTTAAATGAAATAAAATTAAAACTAATATACCAATACATATAATACAATAAAAATGGTTCAAAATAACATAAAAATCATTCAGTTTTATAATAGAATATTTAAATTACAATACTTTTAAAATGGCATAGTTAATATAAAACATGCTTATTAAAAATATATACAAATGAATTAAATTTTTTCCCTGTAATAAAGCTTCATTATGGGATGAATTAAAGATGAATGAAAAAATAAAATTTTCACCCATTCATGGAATTAAGAAATTCACAGGTTACAAAATAACAATTTATTATAGTACATCAATATAGAGACATAAAAAATTTAATTTAAAACAGTCAATGGTTTAAAACATATCTGAGATACAAAAAACTATATGAGAATATTTCATATATAATAAAACATAGAGTTCTAAATGAAATTATGGAAACTATTTTAGATAATATAATAATGGATAAAAATTAGATCTAATTCATATGAACTATTCCTTTTTATTACAAATAAGAAGGAGGATCAGTACCTAGATCCATGAGATACATGTTTTGAAAGTTACATACTCATTAATTACACCAATCATAAGATACATATGATTCACTTAGAACATCTTAAATATAGTTTTATTGGAATAAATATTTATCTTTATTC
Organism: Viscum album; assembly: GCA_963277665.1. Taxonomy (NCBI): domain Eukaryota; kingdom Viridiplantae; phylum Streptophyta; class Magnoliopsida; order Santalales; family Viscaceae; genus Viscum; species Viscum album. The sequence continues at coordinate 135,710,515 of OY728155.1, read as the reverse complement.
TCTTCTTATTTAAATTGTTCATTAGAATGTCCTTCCATGTGCTTTATCATACATAATCTTCATAATATATAGATTTATATCTGTGGAATCATATCAAACTCGACATCCAAATGTACCAAGATTCCTATCCAAATAAACTATTAGATATTTTAAGATTATAATAAATTTTTATAAGTATAAATAATTAAAACATTTTACACAAATCCTTACTAGTGGAAGACATATAAAAATGAATTAAAAATAATATAAATGAAACACTCAAGGGAACTAAGCTACTGCATCTCTTGGATGTAATCAACTCAAATGGTTGTCACTAGAATTAAATAATCACATATGCTCTTTTTTAGTTCCTCCAATGTTGGTGTACATTTATAAATTTATTGTATCAAACTATTCTAATTTCATTGTTAAAGGTTCAAGAACACTGAATGAGCTCTATCGTTTTTCTCATTGTAATTCATTTTCATAAAATTATTTAAAATATATGTTTATAGAAATAAAATTAATGGATCTTAGTGAATAAATAAGATAAATCAACATGAAAAACTGATATATAAATTATTGTATGTATAGATATGGTAATGATAATTTTGGAATTCAAAACAAATAGTGTTCAAAAAAATGTAATTTTTGGAAAATTACTCAACTGTCTCCCTCTTTTTCATAATCATAAAACCCAAAATTACATGTATAAAGAAATTAAAATGAAATAAACAAGTAAAAATAACCATGTAACATATGTAACATTTACTCACATAAACATAATCAACAGTATCACCCTTAACTTTTGAATTTGATCCCTTAATTTACTTTCATTTTCATTGTAAATCAATAAAGAAAACATAACCTTTTTTCCCATAAATCAAATTCTTCCCTTAGTATGAAATAATTGATCTTATCTTTTATAATGAAAAATATAAACAAAATTATTTTCATTCCCTTTGGAATTATAATAAGAAAAAATAAAAGAAACACTAATAAAAGGAAATACAAGTAATATTATGGAAGTATAATGAAAAAATATCTGATAAATCAGATTCAACTTGATGTGAAAAACAAGAGAATTTAAATTCTCAAACATCAATTAACAAACATGTTAGTGTATACGAGTTATCCAATAATAAAATTATTACTTACCATACATCCATTTCTAAAATCTATTATATTTTCTTACATTTCTCCTCATTTGTGATTTTCAGAAAGGAAGAAACATCATTAACAATAACATGGATATTTAAGTGGCTGGAAAAGGTATGGAAGGTAAACCATTCATCAATATGAGTTAAGAAATCATCAATTAAAATTAAATCAAATGATCACAATAGTTATTAATATATCATAAAACAACATAGAATGTCACAAGGTAATGGGAATAACATTCAGAAGATATAAATTTTTTTTAATGAAAATATTTCAAATAAAATGAAATGATTTCATTAGAATGTTTATGTCTCTTAAGATAAGAAAAATAAAACACTTTTATGAATGCTATATTTGGACACATATGGATGATATTATTTGGCTGAATATTTCTCTAGACGATCTACTTATGATCAACTCTAATCTTCCATGAAACTTTTGAGAGATAAAAATAACTCTCTTAAAAATATTTTTCCAAAAATAAAACTCTATATTTCTCAACAATTTTATAAAAATATGGATTATAAAATTTAATGTATTTAATCTTATATATATAAAAAAATTCATTACATAAAATTAATGAGTAGAAATTTTATCAATTTCCATTATGTAGATTATTTCTATGAATAGAACACAAGTCTTTAGAAACATTTCTTTAAGGGATTTGTAAATGTTTTTGATAAAACATTTTGTATGCAAATGTTTCTAAGTCTTATATTCTCAATAGTTTTAATTTTATTCGAAATAAAATCATTTCTTGTTCCGAATGATTAGAAATTATTCGGTGAAAAATGAATTTTCAAGTGTCTTTATTCATAATTGGTGAAAATGGGGCACTATTTGAGAAAAAATATATATTTTGAAAATATAATATTCCATTTTATTTAAAAATAACTTCAAAATATGTTATAAATAGCTTCAATTGTCTTTTAATCCATTAAAAAAATGTCCTTCTAGAAGTAATGTTTGGAAGAAACTTTATCAAGCTCCCCACATCAGACATAAACTTTATAACATCACTTATATCATTAATAGAAAGATATATAGGCTATAATTTGAACTCAGAAGTAATTATAATAACATAATCCTTTATCATATAAAATTTAAATTTAAAATTGAAATATTTCTTAAAAAATATTTTATATTTATCTTTATCTTTTGATACATTACTCTTGATCACCTCATATGAAAAAAAATATCCATCATAATTATCCAATGAAATTTAATAATTTGAATTTAAAGGTATATCTGAAAAATATTATGTGATGACCTTCCCCATAAAAAATATTTCAAATCATGGAACATCCACAGATAAATATATTATCTTCCTTTAATCATTAACATTGCATTATGATAAACTATCATAATTAAATGAACCTTCACTCACACTATATGTATCTAATTCCTTCAACACCTTTTTCCCTTTCCTCTTCAAACATCTTCCATATTCATTATCTTTATTTATCTTCTTAGGATAATAAATTCTAATTCATATTAATTTATTATATTTATAATATAAAACCATTGAATTATCTTTCAACTCGTTTTTTATTTTTAATGCATATCATTATTATTGTTCTCAAAATTATTCATCTATAACATCCTTTTATTTTTCTAATTATATTCTCTATTAGAAATTTTACGAAAAAAATTATATGAACATCTCCTTGAATTTCTCATTGAAGCACCTAACATTAAATTATTTTATCCATATGCTACAACATCAATGTTAATGAAAAAGAAAATATATTCTTCTTCTTTTTTATTTTATATATCTATTTATACTACTTTTTTTATTGAATAAAAGTTCTAATTCGATCATTTAAACTTTGATTTGTTTTATTGATTTTTGTAATCTATTGCTATATATTATTACTCCTACTCTTTCATAAATATTTAGTAAATTTCTCAATCAAATAGTAATCAAGAATTTGACTTTCACAAAATGATTAAATATAGTTGAAAATAATTAGGAATCATTTATATATCTATGTTATATATTCACTAGGTAAAAAATAAAAGGATTGATTATCTACTCTTAACATAGCTTAGTTGGTTTCATGAAATTTTTAAATTAAAAATGAGTAATGAAGAGTTTTTTTCAAATTATGTGGATTATTCTTTAGGAGGATATCATACTATATATGTTTCATGTAATTAAACATAATGGTATATTATTATCCCAAAAATTAAACTAAAACTCAGTATTATCCCCATTAAAATAATTATTAATTGGTTTATCTAAAATTTTATAACCTCTGATCAATATGAGATAATTATAAAATCTAGTGTATATAACATAGGTCCCTATCTAATATATATAGTATTCACAGTCCGCGCTGTTAAAAAGTAGTTTATGATTAATATTTATATTCTCCAAATGTGTGACTGGTAAATCACTAACCATGATAAAATATGTTTCCGCTACCACATAGTATCTATATCGAAATAGAAAATAACTCTGAATGCCAATGTAAAAAATAAAACAATTAATTAATGTAAAGACATTTGAATTAAGACTATGTTTTATCCAAGTATGTAAGCTTCCATAGAGGGTTGAATTCAAGTTGAAAGTAAAAAAATACATTTTTCACCAACTTAATAAATTAAATTTTATTTAATTTAAAAAATATAAATATATCAGAATATAAAAATGTAATGAGATACACTTACTAGAAATCAGAACTCTTAGATGTTAGAAACATAGCTATGATCAAATAAAATTATATAATTTTGGATGATAATCTAAAAACATATTTAAATAATAAGATAATATATATAGACCAGTTCCAATTCATAGGAAATCTTTCCTTTTAATCCAAATCAATGTGATGATCAGTACCTACATCCAATGGATATAGGTATTGAAACCCAAAGATTCATTAGACACTCTGAATGGAATTTAAAGTTTCTACATTTAGAACCTCCTTGATAGAACATCATCAATAATAAATTTATTCCTCATATCTTCTCCAATCAACATGGTTGGTAAAAATTCCTAACATGGACTTCATTAAACTCAACTTTATAAATATTTATATTCTTATACAAAACATTTACTCAAACACATTCTTTAGAAACACCAATACTCATGGCCCAAAAAACTATTCTATTAGACAATATCAGAAGAAATTATTATAATTATAATGTATTATATACTTTCGGAAAATCCCAAAAAATGGAAGCTTTAAGAAAACCCATTGATATAGATTACAAATGAAACTCTCAGAGAAATTGATGTAGTATATCTATTGGATGAAATAAACTCAGATTATAATAATCAACATATAATCATCACATATACACATCTTCTATTACTTGAATATCAATATTTATTTATCAATTTCAGTGTAACCAAAATTTTCATGTTCTTTGATATGGTTAGTAAAAAACAAAGAAGAATATCTAGCTTAAACATAATGTAATTTAGTGATATAAGAAATCTATAGAAGTTATGTATATCAAATACATATCATCCGAACTAAGTGAATCAGAAGATAACATTTTCATAAAAACAGAACATATAAAAATGTCATGTAAGTGTAGATAAAATGAGAAGTGTTTTTTGATTCATCAAAACAATGGTATTATAATATTTAATTTCATCAAAATAACGCAACAATAATACCATATAAAATTTATGAAATAATCATCCCATACTACGTGTAGATGTTTTATTTCATTTACATTATATAAATGAGGATCATAAAAAACATTCATATTAAAAATAATCCTTTCAGTATTCAATATTAACATAATTATATGATAAAAAATTAAAGGATAAAATAAACCTAATTGTTTTGAAATTTGTAACTATACCAGTTTTAATTATATCATATATAAATCTCATCACATAATAACCACATTTTACTCCTCCATTTTAATGATGAATAAGTTTTTCAAAACAAGTATTCAATTTATAATGACATTTTAATTAAATAACTAACTATAGTACTTATAAAATAAGTCACCTTTTCACGCACATAATAGATATTTTATACCCTTTTTCTTACTAACTAGTGTTAGTTATTCCAGGCCATATTTAAAAATGATTAGAAGTATGGAATAAAATATGATAATATAATAATATATATGGATTAAAATAAATAGGCACAATTCTCCAATATTTCTTTAAACTTATCTCACATATCAATATGTATGGATAATAAATAGTAAGTGGAATTTTCTTATTAAAAACATAAATCATAATATGGCCATTTACAAAAAATATAATGGGAGAAATTAATTAATTAAGATAAATTTTACTATAAATAAATATTTTTTTTATACTAATCAATATTATACAGAATAAAACACTTATTTGATTCAATTTAAAATATTTGAGAAATATAATAATTTCTATATCTATCATTCATTATCTTTATTACTAGAGAAAAACATTATGGGTCCATGAATTCATACACTTATGTTATATCATAGTGAGTAAAAAATTAATGAATTTACAGAATAAAAAAACAATAGTATTAATGTATATAATTTTATATAATTGATTGAAATATGATAATATATTATATGGAAAAGAATTTCATTACTATGAGGCCCAAAGTATTTTTAGATACAAGATCCAAGATGTAATTATTTAAAATTAATTTTCAAACAACCATGCCCAAAAATAGTTGTAGTCATTATCTGATCACAAACAAACAACCACATAAACACATAAAAAATTATTTATAGATTTATTCTAACATGTAATATGAATAGTCGATGGGGAAGCAACATGTTGTTTATCTATATACAAAATTTCATTAATAGGGTCATTTTTTGTGTTTATTGTCAAAGATGTATCACTATGTGTTTAGTGATCTAGATATTGAGAATTGGTGATGCTGGGAGAATTGTTACGGATTCACCTAATGAATTTTGATGAAATTAATGAAAACTTATCCTTGTCAAAGTGTGAAAATCATTGAAATAAACTCTTAATGTAAAACAAATATATTAATGAATAAAAATGATTACTAAAATATTTTTAGAAGAATAATAATCGGAATATGGACATGAATTTTTTTATTATTTCATGAGGAATTAAAATAAGGTAATATAAAATGTATTTAAATTTATCATGAAGAATATTTAAAGATGAAGGGGATATATTTAATTATTCTTTAATATATGTATTTTCATTTGTTTATGAACAATTATATTAGTGGACACCTGATTTTATAGATGTTTACCAAACAGTTATCTACCCATTCCACAAGGGCTTTCCTATTAACCACACATGGGTAACCCAAGTGTTGAGCCTATTTGAGAGTGAACTTTAGAGACAATCCATAGGGTTATGAGAGAGAGTGGGATGTGTATAAAACTATAGGTTGGTGCTTGATTATATTTGCATGGGAAAGGGCTAGGTGTGTCTGTGGGTAAGTTCAGATACGACACAACCTGTGAGTATGTTTGTGTATGTTATAGGTAACGATTCCTGGAATCTAGCTCAATCCATTTGAAGCATGGATTTAATTATTAAATATTTTTAGTTATAAGTTCCTGTCTCTGTGGAACATAAGAAACCATATACTATTCATCTATCTCTTAAAAGTTACAAACATTAGTGGGTCATCCTCTTGTATTGATGTCATAGGTTAAATGGAGTAGGTGAGTATCCTCTTCATTAAACCCTCAAATGAGCATTCCAGTATAGTAGATTATATGTTGAATCCTCATCAATAAAAGTCATGGATTCCTCGGATATTCTGATATAGAGAGGCTTTGATCCTCCAAGCATGCAATTGTTTATTGAATGCATGCTAATAAATGAATGGTTAAGCCTCATCAAAATGAAAACAATGTTGTGGAGGTTTCTTGAAAACATGGAGTAACTTAATATTTATAAATATATGGAATAATAATAACATGTTTGAGAGATACCCACTATGTGTAAAGTAATTTGAAATTATAAATGAACAGATTTCATGAATCTTAGAAACTTATAAAATAAAAAATCGTGTTCTGTATATTTGATTCATTGAGATCTTCTAGGATATTATAATGATGGTTGATATGCTTGGAATGAGGATTTGAGGTGGTGTAATTAGGATTCGAGCCATTCATATAAAAAGACAAGGACCAAAGCTAAGGGTGCTACTGTTGATACTAAAGAGATCTCATTTTTTCATACAAAAAATAGTTCTTCCAAAAACACTATTTCGTGAGGACTTTGACGAATAATTTTCTTGAATAAATGGAGTGAATATTATATGGTTATTTCAACTTTTATCTATAAAACCAAAGGATTTATGGATAGTAGGTTCTTTAAATCTCTTATGGTAAGCACTAATTCATTGTGCACTATTAACCAATGTTTATAACATCACTATGTTACATGAAGAAGAATCACGAGATAACCCACACATACCTATACATGCATAAATATTTATTCATGTATAGTGTGTGTAAGGGAAATTAAAGAGATTTTCATGAATGAGAGTCATAAAAAAGGAATAAAAATAGTATTCATTCATGACAGTCATGAATAGAACCAAAATAGGATAAATAGATAGTGTGTGTTCATATATCAATATGTGTGAAGAAACAAAGAAGATAAAGTGCATGTATCTACACCATATTTATGAATGATGATCTCTTGATAAAGTTACTAAAGGTGACCATTTATAATGATATAAAATAATAATTAGAATATTATTTATATGTGTTATGATTGTACTAGAATTATACACTAGCCATTTGGTGTAATTGAGTTGAGAATTAAAAAACAAATTATTCTTAGATTCTTAAAGTATTATTATTGCATAAAATATTGGAAAATATTATTTTCACCTCTTGAAAAAATTTAAATTGAGGTTGTGAATATAGTATAAGGAATAATTTTCTAAGCATTGTTTTACTAAGGAAAGAGATCAGTTAAAGGTGGTCAGATATATTAGAGTAAGACCAACAAGTTTTAGAGGTACTTGAATAGGTGCATGAGAAAGTGTAATTCAATGAGCAGATATAGAAAGAAAAAAAAATAAACATATAGTGGACCGGAATTAAATAAATATATAAGTCTCTTAGTCAGATCTGGGATAAGGTGAAGTCTTATTTTTTAGACAAAAGTAGAAGAAGTCGCTCGGTTAGAGTCAAAGCAGATGAAGTCTCTTGTGTGTATTATAGAGCAGGAAAGTGTGTATTTAGGTCACACTATGGGATAATGTATAAATATTCTAATATGTTTATTAAGGATAGTTACTTTGTGATTTTTTATCCACCATTTTAATTGATAAAAATATTATAGTGTAGATTCCATATTTGGGGGGTCTAACCAATAGAAAAAGTAATAGACCTTTCAGCTGAACCATGTAAATACTAGGTGATTGTATCTCTCTATTATTACTACTACACAAGAAGTGATATAGAGAGATATTATTGAGTGGGTCACAATCCTTAATGATTTTAAGATTTTTAATTGGAATGAAAATGAACTCATAAAATGAAACAACTGGTTCACTCCTCCCCTCTCATTGGTCAATCTGGTATGAGGCACTACAATTTGTATCAGATCATAGGTTCTGTAACAACCCGATATTTTATGATAAGTATTCTTTTTAATTTATTTGATTTCATGTGTTTTATGCTACAACAAGATTATCTTGTGCTATACACCACACTGTATTATCTTGAAGTATACGCAACACTATTCTTAGATTGTGTTACACACAATTTCAAGTTCATTTTATAATAGGAATTCTACGCAACATTGAGTATATATATATATATTCAATGTATAAATGAAATATGTTTGGATTATGTTATACTAAATAATGAAGGATTCTTGCACAACACGCAACCCTGACTTGGCTTGCATTACACACAATCACGACCTTCCTCGATAGCGTGTGTTGTACGCAATACCAGGTTTCACTAAACAACGATATATTGTTATAATATTATTATGGACTAGCCGTTATGAATATTATTAACTAAATTTTTAATTGTATAACATTATTATTCATCTTACACATTTTCTAGAAGATGGCATAAGAACAAAATAAATTTTTCTTATAAAATACGTATTTTTCAAAAAATGCAGTTTTGCCGCCTTTCAATGGCGCACCCACTTTAAATATGGTTTTTGACATGTTTATGAGTTCAATTTTACAAAATAAAATTATTATTTGGAATCAGGATATAAAATTTTACCTTGGATAAGTTTTTCATATTATTCTGATAACTTTCATATTTTAATGAATAGTAAAAAGACGTTATATTTTAATTTAAAAAACTGTTTTCATCGTAATAAGTTATGTGGTTAAATTATAATATTGAATGGTTTTAAAGTATAAATATAATATATTTTTACCATTAAATATAATGTATGTCATTAGCCTTGATTTTACATCGAATTCATAGTTTACATAAATTCAATCTTTTGCAATGATTTAAACAAAAACCCGTTTTCTTTCGACAACAGGATTAATTTTAATTTAATTTCTACAACTTCTGTGTATTGAATTTGGAAAAATGGATTCCATATTTGGAATCAGTGGGTCCAAATTATATTAATAGACTACTTTTTATTTTTGGGCTTTATGAATAGTAATAATGGTAAATTTTATTTACCATAGTAAAAGGTAAATTGGGTAATTAAGGGAAAATATAATGTTATAAAATTATCCTAATACTTTTATTAATACAATTGGATGATTGTAATTCGTCCTAAGTCATATTTGGGTCGAAATGGAATCCATTAGAACCCACTTGGAGGTGATTAATACCTTTAGTTTATTTTATTTAAAGGAAAGTGAAATATGTCTCACTCAACTTTAATACTTAAAGTATTTTTAATATAATTTTATAGAGAATATAAATTCGGTTATAAATACTAATTTGAAATATAAAATGTTTTTATTTTTCATGGTAATTTATTTGTAATTTTTAAGAGTTATTTAATTACATTATTATCTTATACAATATTGATGTAGAAATTATTTATTTAGTGAAAAATCAATAATATAGTTTTTATTGAAATAGTAATACATATCAAAAGGCCCAAAAATCTGAAAAAAACTTAATATTAGTGTATATATAAATTCTAATCATTCAAGGGCCGAATTGTTGACCATTTGGATCCTTATTAAGGCGATTATGACACTTATATTATTTTATTTTAAATGATGCCAAAGTTTTCACCTTCATAATTTTATAAATATAACAATTTAACTATTGTGATTTTAAGTTGATAAATTAGAGTAAAAGTATTATTGTAAACGGTAATAGATTTATCTGCATCATAGGATTTTATTTTTAATTTTTATGCAACGAATAAGTATATTAAATAATTATACAAAAATGTTGTTGTAATTATTTTATTAAGAGATAAACCAAATAAATGGTTTTAAAAATAAGAAAATAAATATTATATGAACTATTTAATGTGATACACTAATTTTCTAGATACATATGACATTTTATGAATCTATTAAAGCTTTTAGTTCGAACATATCTTTGGTATATATTTTATTTAAATTCAAATAAATGAAGAGTGTCAAAATTGACTCTATTGTTATTTTATAAAAATAAAATATTATAAAATTGTTTAAAAATAAAAAAAATATTTAAAAATTATATATTTAAATTTATATGGTCTAACATATTATATAGTATCAAATTATGGAAAATTAACAACAAATAAGTAATTACTTGTTATAATTTAAAATTTAGAATGTTATTACCACAAATAAAATTAAATTGATTAAATAAGGATAAATCAAGTTTATAATGTTTACAATAAATTACTAACATGTCTAAATTTTATTGGTTGATGAGATTACAAACCTATCTCATCTAAGCTTATGATATGAGTCATTTTGGAAGTTTTTATGTAGGGTTGGGATTTAATATAAACTAATATTTCTTATATTTCCAAAGGTGTCCCTCTCCTCCCTTATAAAAGGGAACCTCCTCCCTCTCCTCCTCACACCACTTTGAGCCTTCATGCTCGGTCACACCCTGCCCATTTCACTTCCCCACTTCCCTAGAATCATCTTAGAGATCCTGGTATTCTTCAAAAACCAATTTTGGTGCCCTAAGAGGAGGTCTCAAAGAGGTGCTTCAAAGAAAAGGTAATGTCCGTTACTGATTCTTTCAACTTTATTTCTTCTTCTACTTCTTATTATTTAGTTGTTTCATTATGAAGTAATAATATAAGTATCACTCATATACTGATATGTTATTATAATTATGAAACAACCCTATTTCACCATTTATCCATCCTACGGAAAAAGAAATCACCGCGCGTGCGTACGTACGGAATACCGTCTCCACGCCGTGGTGTAATCTATTTCCCCCCACCACCTTACTTGGATTGGTATAATGGTGTAAATAATGACTATATATGATTATTGTAAATTTATATTTATTCTGAAATAGTATACATACACTCCCATACAATTCCATGGTAATGATATCATCGCTCGTGCGTACGTACGGATTACCGTCTCCACAACGCGATGACATTCATTTTCCATGTTAAAAATTCAAGAATGATTATAAAGTATATATAGTAAGTAATAATGAAATATATGACATAATAATGCTACTATATTTATGTACATATATATGTATGTCATATACTTAATTCCATTCAATTCAATAAGGAAACGAAAATAGCGTTCATGCGTACGTACGACCTACCGTCTCCGTGAATGGTGTATTTCTTTCCATTTATCGATCCATTATATATATGTATATTCTGAATATATATTATATTTAAATCATGTTTTACATTTTTGATGTAATTAATCATGATCTGAGTAATCATATGATTAATTATAAGTCAAAACATGAACGAAAAATGAAACGATTTTACCCAAAATGCTACTTTAACATGAATTTACAAAAGAACAGGTAATATAAATTCATAAGGGAACCATATATGATATAATAACAATGAATATGATTCTGTAATAAGTCAATGACATTATTTAAATCATTATACCGGAGGTTTGGATACGTACGAAGCATATCAGACCTAATGTAAGGGATAACTTTTCCAATCTCATTCTTATCCGAGATTGTTTATTTGTAAGTATTTACTGGGGTCATTGTTCTCATCCATGTACATGTTTCCTAAAAATTGTTTCATGTATGTTTAATGTCCTTTTTACCCATTTTTTACTTTTACTACACGGTATGTATGAAATCTTTCTTTTAAGAGGTACTTTTTGACTTTTCCGGCAAAAGTACGAGAAGAATGTTTTTTTAACATATACGACATGAAAGAATTTTTACGGCTTTATAAAGCCTTATTTTCATGAAGCTTCGTCTAAAATATTTCATGACTATTTTCAAAAAAATATCCTTCTTTTAAAATTTCATGACGTTTTTTGAAAAGAAATTGATTTTGAAGAAGAAATGATATTTTCCTCAAGAATTCATTTCAAGTGTTTTATCAAAACCATTTTTCATCTAAGATGAAAATATTTCATATATTTCAAGTATAATGTCTCTATGATTTACATAGTTTCACTTTTCTTATTATGAAATGATATCCATTTCTTTTATATGGATTATGTAATGATGGGATGATGTTTATGAAACCCATTTTATTTATTCGGTTATTATGAATTATGTATGTTTATTTTGTGGCACAAGTAAGAATGATTTCATTATGAGATGGGTGGGACCTATATCTCCCTAAAATGCATTGGGTAATGATTTATATCTCATGAGATAGAAATGGCTGGAATGACAGGTTAAACCGGTTCAGTAATACAGGACTGGAACGAGGAGTGAACTCGATTCAAAAATGGACATTGTCCACTAAGATGGTCTTGGAAGCAATGCCTTGGCTACTATGGAAATAATATCATGTGATTAATGTTTTTCCACAACTACAAGTTTTATTTACAAGCTATTTTATCATGATTGATGTTATATTTTGATCTATGCCTTATGTACTTCCATGTTTTATGTCATTGGACAAGATTTCTATGTTTAAACATTATGTACATGTTTTTATGTTCAAATGTATATGGTTTGTTTTATTTTCTCCATGATTACCCTTACTGAGCATTTGAGCTCACCCATTTTATGTTTTCTTTTCCTCAGGATATAAAGAAAGGTTTTATGTAAGAAAAAAGGGGAAGATCTTTGTGGGAGATATTGATGATCTTTCACCACGATTAGAAGATTAAGTTCCGAGTTTCCAAAGGCACTAAACTATTACGGTCCTTTGGTGTCTGTTTTTGTTATGTATTATGTATTCCACAAAAGTAATGTAATGTCCATGTACGTCAAGATTTGGGTCTCTACAGTTGGTATCAGAGGAAAGGTTTAGTCAACCTTTGGAAACTAGGATGCGAAAATGTTAGTGAGATCCCTAGAGATATTTCTAAGGTATGTCTAGGGATGTCCCTAAGGATAAATATAAGTATAGGTTATAGTCCTAGAATTACGGTAATGATCTTAGAATTAAATCTAAGATGTTAGATATTGAAGGTACTCCCCCTTCATTATGTTGTTTTCCAAAGCATGATTTTTGCCTCTCATACTATTCATTTTGGGTTTTAGAAAATGGCTGGAAATAAGAAGTTTCACGATAATGGAGGATATGGCGGACAATGGAATGATATTATTCATGAGCAAAAAAATGAAATGGTATTTGGAAGACCAAACATAGTTATTATGCCTAATCAAAAATCTCATAATATGATCAATAATCTCAACTTTGGTAAGTTTCCCGACTCATATAATAAGAGAAAGATAGAGTTTCATGATGATCATAGGGGAAAGAATGTTTAATTTCCCTCATGTAAATCATGTGGGAAGAGGCATCAGGGAGAATGTTTCAAAGGAACTGGAAGATGCTTTGGGTGTGGAAAAGAAGGACACAAAGCGAGTAAGTGCAAAGGAAAAGTTTCAGTTAACACCATGGACAAGGATAATGGTATTGCTAAGACATCAACAATGATTAGATGTTTTAAATGTGGAATGTATGGGCATTATGCAAACCAATTCCCTAAGGGAAAATCTCATGGAGATAATCAGCATGGTCATATGAGTAGTATTTTTGTGGATGATGATGAAGAGACTACAAATGAAATATGAGATGAATGAAATGAGGAAGCTCAGTCAATGGTTTAAGAAGGTAGGGGAATCATTACATGTTTATCAAGTGTAATGTTGTATAAGTAATCTCATGGTACTATGGAATAAAGAGACATCTATGGATTGTTACACTGTTGTTTTTCCTAAATTATCTGAAAGTATATGGTACTGGTAACCATGAAAGGTTATTCAGATATTTTTTGGAAAGTAGATGATATGCATATAATGAAGGGATAATAAGATAATGAGATGTTTGATTGTATTCATGAGCTCATGACTGATATAAGGACTAAGTGATATTATGGTTTGAGTATATAGATTTTTTTGGGATTTTGGTATGTGGAAAGTGTTAAAATTTAACAACATTCATGTTTTCACTAAGGCTTAATGGGTATTCATTCTTCAAGAGAATATATGATTAAGGTATTCACATGTTTGTAATTTTACCAACAAGATGTATCTTATGATATATTGGGGATAAATGATGGCATTCACGTGATTGTTATGTGACATTTCAAGTAATCATTTTCTTTATACTATGAGATTGGACCGAAGTATTTTAGATAAGCCTAAATATTGGAATGGATTATGTTAGACATAAGTTAGTACTGTTTAAGGATAGAACTTTTTTCATTATTATTGATGGGATGATATAGTAATGTAGTTTTAGAAAAAGGCCAACCTGCCGGACGGGCGACAGACCATCGCATCGGACAAGGCTGTGGGAATCAAACCCACAACTCAAGTGTGACTGGCCTGTATCGCATACCACTGGCCTACAAGAAGTCTCTGGTTAGTAGAAACAAGTTTTATTTTATTAAGCGGTATGATATATGAAGTATAAGTTCATTTTTGGAATCATATACGACTAACCTCACCATAGATGGACTTATGTATATTTGATAACTTTTGCTAACCTTTTGTTTGAAACAGATGGAATGATCCATCATTCTATCACATGATCTATTAACACTTCATGAATAACAAATTCAACTTGATTTCTTTAAGAGATGAAGTGGAAATTGTTCAAAGCATGAACAACAGTGAGATTGTACCAAAATCAAGCAAGTATTTCTTCTAATTCAAAATTTTCCACTTTAGGGAATTGATATTGAAAACCAAAAATGTTTTCCTAGTGCTCTTATATCCGATGAATCAGATGGTACCTTAGATCATCACAAATCTATGGCTTTGTGATTTTTGTCTTTTTTATAGCCATGTTCTCTACCACTCTCTATCAGAACTTGATGGTTAGATTTTTATTCCATATCCATATTTTCACCTATGTTCTCTTATATGGAAACCCAGTGATGCGTTACATTGGGTAATCATTAAATTTCATACTCTAGTTTTTAAAATTATGTTTTAGTATTCCTTTTCACGATGTGGGTTTCTATTAAAGAAACTTTCGTGTAGTAAACCATTCATAACCCCGACGAATTTCGAGGGCGAAATTCATTTTAAGGGGGGTAGAATGTAACAACCCGATATTTTATGATAAGTATTCTTTTTAATTTATTTTATGTCATGTGTTTTATGCTACAACAAGATTATCTTGTGCTATACTCCACACTGTATTAGCTTGAAGTATACGCAACACTATTCTTATATTGTGTTACACACAATTTCAAGTTCGTTTTATAATAGTCATTCTACGAAACATTGAGTGTATATATATATATATATATTCAATGTATAAATGAAATATGGTTGTATTATGTTATACCAAATAATGAAGGACTCTTGCACAACACGCAACCCTGACTTGGCTTCCATTACACGCAATCACGACCTTCCTCGATAGCGTGTGTTGTACGCAATACCAGGTTTCACTAAACAACGATATATTGTTATAATATTATTATGAACTAGACGTTATGAATAGTATTAACTAAATTTTGAATTCTATTACATTATTATTCATCTTACACATTTTCTAGAACATGGTATAAGAACAAAATAAATTTTTCGGGTAAAATAAGTATATTTCAAAAAATGCAGTTTTGCCTCCTTTTGATGGCGCACCCACTTTAAATCTAGTTTTTGACATGTTCATAAGTTATATTTTACAAAATAAAATTCTTATTTGGAATCAGGATATAAAATTTTACCTTGGATAAATTTTTCATATTATTCTAATAACTTTCATATTTTAATGAATAGTAAAAACACGCTATATTTTAATTAAAAAAAACTTTTTTCATTGTAATAAGTTATGTGGTTAAATTATAATATTGAATGGTTTTAAAGTATAAATAGAATATATTTTTACTATTTAATATAATTTATGTCATTATCCTTGATTTTACATTGAATTCGTAGGTTAAATAAATTCAATCTTTTGCTATGTTTTAAACAAAAACCTGTTTTCTTTCGACAACAGGATTAATTTTAATTTAATTTCTGCAACTTATATGTATTGAATTTGGAAAAATGGATTCCATATTTGGAATCAGTGGGTCCAAATTATATTAATAGACTACTTTTTATTTTTGGGCTTTATGAATAGTAACAACGGTAAATTTTATTTACCATAGTAAAAGGTAAATTGGGTAATTACGGGTAAATATAATATTATAAAATTATCCTAATACATGTATTAATACAATTGGATGATTATAATTCGTCCTAAATCATATTTGGTGTAACACCCCAGGTAAATAAATAATATGAAATTTTCATATTTATCCATATTTTTGAATAAAATATTAATATTACTTTAAAGGGAATTCTATGCTCGAGGGCGTACCCAATACGCAACAACGAGTTTATTTGAAATCTTATGTTGCACACTAATAATAAAATAATATTATTTTAAAAGGTAGTTAACGCCAAGCCATTGTAATGGCAGGAATGGACGGAACTAACTACAAAATGATTATATATGTTTGTAAAATATTTTTACTTTTGTCCAATAAATGTTGGAGGCTTAAAATACAAATGAATCCAATTTTAAGCATAAATCTCCTAATATTCTTTAAATGGTCAATTAAATGCCTTTTGATGGAGAACCCTTTTTAAATATACTTTTGAAAATTTTATATGTTTTATTTGACAAAATAAAATCCTTCTTTAGAATCTGGACAACAAAATTTACTTTGTGTAAAATTTTGTTATTTTTCCGATAAAGATCATTTTTATTGAAAATGTTGCATTTTAATTCAAAACCTCCTTTTAATCTGATTTATCTATATGGATAGATTATATTTTTAATTTAGAATAGAGTGTATTTAGAATATATTTTTACCATTTAATCTAATGGTGGTCATTGGAATTAATTTCACTTTGAAATTGGACTTAAACTAGTGTCAATCTTTTAATAGATATTGTTTCTTAAAAACATGCTATTTGGTTTGACAGCGGGAATTAATTATTAAAATAATTAATGCAACATATATGTTCTGAATTTTGTAAAATAGACATCATTTTTGAATTCGGAATATCAAATATATCTTAGGGTGAATTTTTGGTATTTTTCTGAAAAACTTCAATTTTTGATGAATAGTGAAACCACTAAGTTGTAGTTTAAAAACTGATTTTTTGTTTAAATAAAACATTACCACTTCTGTGATTTGAATTTCAAAAATCCAACATACATGATTTTCCTTAGGATGTAAAATTTTGTTCAATGAGATTAAAATAATTTTTGGTGAATAGTAACTTTTAAGTTTTTAATCGCGATTAGAGGTAATTAGTGTAATTTAAGGTAAAAATAATGTTTTAATAACATGAAATGACCTAGAAACATGTCCAACCCTCATTGGATGTGTCCTGTCCGACCAAGACAATCCATGGGTCAACTTGGGGACCCCATGGAGCCACTTTGGTTGGAAAATAACATAAATAACTTTTTATTTAAAGTTAAAATAAAAATGTCACAAGCATGAGTTGTTTTACTAAAACAATTTTTAAATGGGGTTATACAAGTAATATTTTTGACTATAAATTTTCATTATAAATATAAAAATATTTCCTACATCACGATTTTTTTTATAATTTTTAGACATTAAATAAATTAAATTATTTATGACATAATGATGACGCAACGATTACCTCATTAATAAAGGATTTAAATAAAATGAAAAGATAATGTTAAAACTATAACATACACTTGTCAAAGTCCTATTGGATGAGTATATTTATAACCCTTACCACCTTATTTTCAAAATACATCAGTGTGGGACATTTAAAATCTGAAACTCATTTGAAAATAAAGTAACATTTTGTAACTTTCCAAGAGTGCCCCTCCTCTCCTCTTATAAAAGGCCCCCACCACTACCACCTTACCCACACCTCTCAATCCTTTGGATCGGCCAACCCCTGATCATTTTGTCTCTCCACATCGCTATCTTACTCCTAGAAGCCTCACTTTGGGCAGAAGTCTTCCCAAGGAAGCCATTGATCTCAAATCAGAGAGAGGTACCCGATTTTAAGGCAATGTCTTCACTTGTGTTCATTTGTTTTATTTTGCTTCTCTAACCCCCTAAACTCTTTTTATTCATTTATTTTGTAACAAATCCAGTATCTTAAATATACTAGGATGTTTTTATAATAATTATTCGAGCTAAAATTACACACACCGACATCTAATGATTAAAGAACATATTGTTTCTGTGCATGGTGAATTTATGCCTCACGAAACGATGATTGTTCAATATTCTTTTAACACCCTCAAAGGTGGCCATTAAGATGTCACTATATTTATATATGATATATAATATGTTTATTTTTTACTTATGATTTTGTATTTTTCATTTATGTCATACCTTTATGGTTTCCATTATGGTTAAACACGATATCTTCATTTATGGAAGTGCAGACTACCGCCCCCTCAAAGTGATTTGATTCGTTAATACCAAATGTGGTACGTATAAAGGATAGATTTAATGATATTATATATTATACCATACTGTAATTATAATACTATTATGTATCATTTTGTTTTCATTCCATTAAATAAGAAATAGAAATGGAAGTAGCGTTCATGCGTATGTACGGCTTACCGTCTCCATGAACTGTGCATTTCATTTCTTACCTCTAAATGTTATGTAATATTATAAATGCATGTATATAATGGATATATATTATATATATGATATATACATAATGAATATAATTCTTGATATAATATATATTTTACCACATGAACAACTTGTAATTATAAAGAGTTTATTTTTGACTAAAGTAGCAATGATCTACAAAATGACCATTATTAACTTAAATAATTACATAGTGTTCATATCATGGTAGTAAGTGATATAAAAGGAATAATTAACATGAAAAAGGTTCTTAAGCAAGTATAAATTAACTCAAGTTTATTATTCAGGAGGTTAAAGAAGGATCGAGTCAAGTCAGACCCGAGGTAAGGGATCCTACCCCTCTCTTTCTTTTTAAGTACACTCTTTTATGTCATTCCTTTTAAGCTCATATTTCTTATGATTGGGATGTTCTTTTATATTAATATTAATGTAAATTTTATGTTCATATGATGAGATAACCTATTTTCTCTCATCAATCCATTTTGGAAGTTTTAATTGGCGTCGTTAGGCTGCCGAAATTTCGTAAGGGGATTTTTATCTCACTTTGTGTTTTCGTGAGATTCATGCTACATTTACCAATATTTCCTTTTGAGTTGTATATATACTGTCCATTATTATAATATTTGTGTAACATAATTTTGTTTATGAGTATTTACATCAATTTTGTATAGTCCTTCTTTCATGGGGTGTACGTTTCGAAAGTTACCCAAATCGGTAAGGGAACCTTTCACCCTCCTCTTTTTAAAAGACTTCTTTTGTTACATATTTTAAATTTCATCTTATTATGTGGGGATATGTTCTTATATATCCTTATTGCCGTAAATTTTATGTCCAAGTGATGATATACCCTTTATCTCTCTCATCAACTCTTTTTCTAAAATTTGATGTGATGCCGTTAGGCTGTCAAGGGAACTTCTTAACCCAATTTCGATTTCTTTGGGTTCAACATGTAGTTATTGAATATGTCATCCGTTGAATATGTGTGAATGACATTTTACTATTTTAAACTTAATATCCACTTATATTTGGTGTATTTATATTTTTCACACATATTTATGAGATTGATTTATCCTCAATTTAAGGATACCTTCTTTATAATGGATTTCATCTCATTTTACTTTTCTATTGAGACTTCATTATTGTTATGCACCAGTTCACTCTTATATGGTGTATATACTATCCTTTAGAATATTATATCATGAATCCCTTTATTCTCATGATATTATAAAGTTTTGATTAAATGTTATTCTTCAATTATTGTATTCAAGTGTCTCTCATTTTGTTAAAAACCCTTTAACTAAAATATCGTTTTAAATGTTTTAATGATTTATTCTTATAAATATTTCTTATTAATATACATGTTTTCAAAATGGTTTTAAGGATTTATTTACATGGATATTAATGGTTCAAAATGTTAAAATCTTCAATGTGGTATGGGACATTTTGATTTAAAAATATCTTTATTAAATGTTTTAAATGGTTTTGAAAATGGTTTTTTAGAAAGGATTCATTATTTCAATATCTTAAAATGTAATATTGTTATTTCAATGTGGGAATGTTATCTTTCCATTATGATTATGTTATGTTCTATGATTCTGTTATGGTTCTTGGGCATTGTTATGAAGACGGGTGGTTTCGTGATAATCTAAGGGCGGGTGAGCCCGATATAGCTCTCCAATGCATTGGGTAACATGAAGGAGTTAAACGTTAAGGTTTATCCGAAGAGATTTAGGGAATATACTGCGATGGGTATTCCAAAAATAACCAAGAGGGTTACTGCCTATATAATAATGTTATGAATTCCTCAAGTTACCTTTATGTCTTATGATTTCTATGATTTATTCATGATTTTATGGGGTTTGTTAAAGTTCTTATGTTTTATGGGTAAAGTATGATTTCATTATTATGTATATATGTACTCATGTTTTCTTTCCGTAATTTTTATAACCCTTATTGATCTTTTTATGCTCATCCAATGTTTTTGAAATGTTTTTCACAGGTCAAGGGAATGGTACATGATATGATGACAGTGTTAAGGAAGTGTAAAGAAAGAATTAATGTTTTATTTTAAATATGTTTCAGTTGATGGGAAAAATGAATACTATCTTTTATGTAACCACTTTGTTTAAATATGGAATGTAATGCAAGTTTTATGATCAAAATCTATAAAATTCTAAACCTGAAAAGATCCTCAATGTGTAATCTTTTAATAACTCAAGATTAAGTAAGGTTTAAGTCTGGGGCCTTATAGTTGGTATCAGAGGTCGGTTAAGATAACTTTAGAGGTTAGAGTGTTGTTTAAGAAAAAGTGACAAGTTGTGTATAACCACAATGGTTAGTATATTAGTTGGAGTCATCATTTTTTTGAAAGTTATAATGATTTTGAGATAACTTGGGTAAGTATATCTTGGTGTTTATCTTCCTCTTTTTTATTTGATAATTTTATTGATATACTCACACTGACCTTTTTTGTTTTAGTAAATGGATGGATCTAGCAGGCACCAAAGTAACAGTGGATTTGAAGAAAATTGTGAAGGTTTTATGAAAGAACAATTGAATGATATGGGAGATGCAATGATAACTCTTGTGGTTATCCTCAACCGACTATCTGGAGTCATGATTGACCACCTGAACCTTAGTGATTTTTATAAGGCATCATGTATGCGAGAAAAAAATCCCTACGGAAGTTCAAGTAATAATCATAAAGGTAAGTATGTTAAAAAACCTATGTGTCAAATATGTGGAAAGAAACACATAGGAAAATGTTTCAAAGGGACAGAAAGATGCTATAGATGTGGAAATGAAGGTCATAAAGCAAGAACCTGCCATGGAAAAAAGAAGCATCTAGTTGAATCTAGGAAAGGGAAAGAAGTTCTTTCTGAAGGATCAATTGAATGTTTTAAATGTGGTGTGCATGGTCATTATGCAAACACATGTCCTATGAAGAAGTTTCGGGAATGGGGTCACCAAGATCGTACAAATATTCATTTACCAAAACCTAATTCCATTCCGATTGAGGATGAAGAAACTGACAATGAAGAATGAAAGGTATGGATTATTTCTTAACATACGTTTTCCTATTATTGGAATCTTAGGATATGATTCATGATTTTGTTTGTAGGGAAAAAGTATTTCAGAATAAGTTGAAAAGGAATGGATAATAGATCATGAAGAATGTTGAATGAGTAAGAAGTCATCATATAAGGGATTCAAGGGTTATGGTAGATTTTAGGATGGTGAAATTCTTAGATGTATTAAGTCTCTTTTGATGATGGGGTTATATTAGAAGACTTTTTATAGTAACCCTGATGTTTGATATACGAAAATTTTATTCAAGGAATAATTATCCTTTCTTTTGTGGATATAGTTATAAAGAACCATTTGGGCTTATATGATCCTTGAATTTTAGGAAATTACTGGTTAATACATTTTGGGTTTCAAAATGGAAGTTATCAGATAGCCTTTTTGGTTAAAATATGTTATGGTTATTTTTGATGATTTTATCTCTTTTTGAGGAATGTTATAAAATTATATAGTTTTTGAAAAGGGAAAACACACAGACAGTGTGACAACCCGTCACGTCGGACGAAGCTATGGGAATTGAACCCATAACCAAAGTGCAACTGGTATTTATCACCTACCACTGGACTACGTGAAGTCCCTGGTTAGTTTGAATTATTCTTTTTAGTCAGTTGATTTTATGAATTAAGAGTAAGTTTATTTTTTTTGTTTATAAATGGAAATGATTAGCCTATCATAGAGGATATGTGATTAGGATAATTACTTTTCAGTATGAGACTGTAATAGTAACTGATGTTATTTTGGAGAAAAATGTTAAAATTTATCTTAGGAGACTATGTGATTAAATCCTTCAGAGAATTCGGTTTCAATCTTTGTTGGGTTTACTTTGTAGAATTTTATGGATAGATGTTTATTGAATGGTCTTTGTTGAACTTTGGGTTTTAGTTTTGGTTAAGGTCTAAAGACATGGGAAGTATATAGTTCTCTTTTGTGGATTAGGTGATTCTCTAGAAGTTGATTATAGCTCTCTTAATGTAAACAAGTCATCCTAAATACTCGTCTTTTGGAGAAAATATGAGTTCGTGTAAGAAATATAGTAAAAGTTGAAAGTCAAAATGACATTTAAGTATGCTTACTTATATTTTAGTAAATCTCATAAATAAATTCCTCAATGAAAAGTAACTTTTAAACAAAAATGTTGTCTGTTAATTTTTCCTACTGGGGAATCAAATACCGTTTAACCCATCACAAGTTTCTAATTTTCTTATTGTTAACTTTCTCCTAGACATGTTTACTATCACTCTCCATCAAAATATGAACCTATGTTTTTTCCTCCATATCCATATTTTCATACTTGTAATCCTAGTATGGGTTAACTCAGGTGACATTTGTACTTCTATCCCATTATTTTAAAGTGATAGTTTTACTGACTCTTGTTCCGATGTGGGATTTTCAATGAAGCATCCAAGCCCAATTTCAAAATTGCGAGGACGCAATTCCCAAAAGCGGGGAAGGATGTAACACCCTAGGTAAATAAAGAATATGAAATTTTCATATTTATCCATATTTTTGAATAAAATAATAATATTACTTTAAAGGGAATTCTATGCTCGAGGGCGTACCCAATATGCAACAATGAGTTTCTTTGAAATCTTACGTTGCACACTAATAATAAAATAATATTATTTTAAAAGGTAGTTAACACCAAGCTGTTTTAATGGCGGGAATGAACGGAACTAACTACAAAATGATTATATATGTTAGTCAAATATTTTTACTTTTATCTAATAAATGTTGGAGGCCTAAAATGTAAATGAATCCAATTTTAAGCATAAATCTCCTAATATTCTTTAAATGGTCGATTAACCACCTTTTGATGGAGAGACCTTTTTAAATATAATTTTGACAATTTTATATGTTGTATTTGACAAAATAAAATCCTTCTTTAGAATCTGGACATCAAAATTTACTTTGTGTAAAATTTTGTTATTTTTCCGATAAAGATCATTTTAATTGAAAATGTTGCATTTTAATTCAAAACCTCCTTTTAATATGATTTATTTATATGGATAGATTGTATTTTTAATTTAGAATATATTGTATTTATAATATATTTTTACCATTTAATCTAATGGTGGTCATTTGAATTAATTTCACTTTGAAATTGGACTTAAACTAGTGTCAATCTTTTAATAGATATTGTTTCTTAAAAACACGCTATTTGTTTTGACTGCGGGAATTAATTATTAAATTAATTAATGAAACATATATGTTTTGAATTTTGTAAAATAGAAATCATTTTTGAATTCGGAATATCAAATATAGCTTAGGGTGAATTTTTGGTATTTTTTTTGAAAAATTTCAATTTTTGATGAATAGTGAAACCACTAAGTGGTAGTTTAAAAACTAATATTTCATTTGAATGAAACTTTACCACTTCTGTGATTTGAATTTCAAAAATCTGACATACATGGTTGTCATTAGGATGTAAAATGTGGTTCAATGAGATTAAAATAAATTTTTTGATGAATAGTAACTTTTAAGTTTTTAATCGTGATTAGAGGTAATTAGTGTAATTTAAGGTAAAAATAATGTTTTAATAACATGAAATGAACTAGACAGATGTCCTAACCTCATGGGATGTGTCATGTCCGACTAATACAATCCATGGGTCAACTTGGGGACCCCATGGAGCCACTTTGGTTGGAAAATGACATAAAAAACTTTTTATTTAAAGTTAAAATAAAAATGTCACAAGCATGAGTTGTTTTACTGAAAAAATTTTTAAATGGGGTTATAAAAGTCATATATTTGACTATAAATATTCCTTAGAAAGATAAAAATATTTAATACATCATGATTTTTTTTTATAATTTTTAGATGTTAAATAAATTAAATTATTTATGACATCATGATGACGCAGCGATTACCTCATTAATAAAGGATTTAAATAAAATGGAAAAATAATGTTAAAACTATAACTTACACTTGTAAAAGACCTATTTGATGAGTATATTCAGAACCCTTACCACCTTATCCTCTAAATACATCAGTTTGGGACCATTAAAATCCGAAAATCATTTGAAAATAAAGTAACATTTTGTAACTTTCCAAGAGTGCCCCTCCTCTCCTCTTATAAAAGGCCCCCACCTCTACCACCTTACCCACACCTCTAAAACCTTTGGCTCGGCCAAAACCTGCTCATTTTGTCTCTCCAAATTCCTCTTTTACTCTTATAAGCCTCACTTTTGGCAGAATTCTTCCCAAGGAAGCCTCTGAGCTCAAATCAAAGAGAGGTACCCGATTTTAAGGTAATGTCTTCACTTGTGTTCTTTTTTTTTATTTTTGCTTCTCCAACCCCATAAAATATTTTTATTCATTTATTTTGTAACAAATACAGTATCATAAATATACTAGTATGTTGTTATAAGAGGGATTCAATCTAAACATACACACACCTAAATCTAATGATTAATGAACATACTGTTTCTGTGGATGGTGAATTTCTGCCTCACGAAACGATGATTGTTCAATATTCTTTTAACACCCTCAAATGTGGCCATTAAGATGTCACTATATTTATATATGATATATAATATGTTTTTTTTACTTAAGCTTATGTATTTTTCATTTATGTCATACCTTTATGGTTTCCATTATGGTTAAACGCGATGTCTTTATTTTACGAAGTGCGGACTACCGCTCCCTCAAAGTGATTTGATTCGTTAATACCATATGTGGTACGTATAAAGGATAGATTTAATGATATTATATATGATAACATACTTGAATTATAATACTATTATGTATCATTATGTTTTAATTCCATTAAATAAGAAATAGAAATGGAAGTAGCGTTCATGCGTACGTA
The DNA here is from genome assembly GCA_963277665.1 of Viscum album. NCBI lineage: Eukaryota > Viridiplantae > Streptophyta > Magnoliopsida > Santalales > Viscaceae > Viscum > Viscum album. The sequence goes on along the minus strand of OY728155.1, from coordinate 135,684,373 downwards.
CGGCTTACCGTCTCCATGAACGGAGCATTTCATTTCTTATCTATAAATGTTATGTAATATTATAAATGCATGTATATAATGGATATATATTATATATATGATATCTACATAATTAATATAATTCTTGATATAATATATATTTTACCACATGAACAACTTGTAATTATAAAGAGTTTATTTGTGACTCAAGTAGCAATGATCTACAAAATGACCATTATTAACTTAAATAATTACATAGTGTTCATAGCATGGTAGTAAGTGATATAAATGGAGTAATTAACTTGAAAAAGGTTCTTAAGAAAGTAGAAATTAACTCATGTTTATTATTCAGGATGTTAAAGAACGATTGAGTCAAGTCGGACCCGAGGTAAGGGATCTTACCCCTCTCTTTCTTTTTAAGTACACTCTTTTATGTCATTCCTTTTAAGATCATCTTTCTTATGATTGGGATATTCTTTTATATTACTCTTACTGTAAGTTTTATGTTTATATGATGAGAGACCCTATTTTCTCTCATCAATCCATTTTGGAAGTTTTAATTGGCGTCGTTAGGCTGTCGAAATTTCGTAAGGGGCTTTTTTATCTCACTCTGTGTTTTCGTGAGATTCATGCTACATTTTCCAATATTTCCTTTTGAGTTGTGTATGTACTGTCCATTATTCTAATATTTTTGTAACATACTTTCGTTTATGAGTATTTACATCAATGTTTTGTTGTCCTTCTTTCATGGGGTGTACGTTTCAAAAGTTACCCAAATCAGTAAGGGAACCTTTCACCCTCCTCTTTTTAAAAGACTTCTTTTGTTATGTATTTTAAATTTCATCTTATTATGTGGGGATATGTTCTTATATATCCTTATTGCCGTAAAGTTTATGTCCATGTGATGAGATACCCTTTATCTCTCTCATCAACTCTTTTTCTAAAATTTGATGTGATGCCGTTAGGCTGTCAAGGGAACTTCTTAACCCAATTTCGATCTCTTTGGGTTCAACATGTAGTTATTGAATTTGTCATCCTTTGAATATGTGTGAATGACATTTGACTATTTTACACATAATATCCACTTATATTGGGTGTATTTATATTTGGCACACATAGTTATGAGATTGATTTATCCTCAATTTAAGGATACCTTCTTTATAATGGATTTCATCTCATTTTACTTTTCTATTGAGACTTCATTATTGTTATGCACCAGTTCACTCTTATATGGTGTATATACTGTCCTATGGAATATTATATCATTAATCCCTTTATTCTCATTATATTATAAAGTTTTGATTAAATATTATTCCTCAATTATTGTATTCAAGTGTCTCTCATTTTGTTAAAAACCCTTTTAACTAAAAAATAGTTTTAAATGTTTTAATGATTTATTCTTATAAATATTTCTCATTAATATCGATGTTTTCACAATGGTTTTAATGATTTATTTACATGTATATTAATGGTTTAAAATGTTACAATATTCAATGTGGTATGAGACACTTTGATTTAAAAATATCTTTATTAAATGTTTTAAATGGTTTTGAAAATTGTTTTTTAGAATGGATTCATTATTTCAATATCTTAAAATGTTATATTGTTATTGCAATGTGGGAATGTTATCTTTCCTTTATGCTTATGTTATGTGCTATGATTATGTTATGGTTCTTGGGAATTGTTATGAAGATGGGTGGTTCCATGATAAAATAAGGGCGGGTGAGCCCGATATAGCTCTCCAATGCATTGGGTAACATGATGGAGTTAAACGTTAAGGTTTCTCCAAAGAGATTCAGGGGATATACTGTGATGAGTATTCCAAACGTATCCAAGAGGGTTACTACCTATCTAAGAATGTTATGAATGCCTCAAGTTACCTTTATGTCTTATGATTTATATGATTTATTCATGATTTTATGAGGTATGTTAAAGTTCTTATGTTTTATGGGTAAAGTATGATTTCATTCTTATGTATATATGTACTCATGTTTCCTTTTCATACTTTTTATAACCCTTACTGAGCTTTTTATGCTCATCCCAAGTTTTTGAAATTTTTTTCCCAGGTCAAGGGAATGGTACATGATATGATGATAGTGTCAAGGAAGTGTCAAGAAAGAATCCATGTTTTATTTTAAATATGTTTCCATTGATGGGAAAAATGAATACTATCTTTTATGTAACCACTTTGTTTAAATGTAGAATGTAATGTAAGTTTTATGATCAAATTCTCTAAAACTCTAAACCTGAACATATCCTCAATGTGTAATCTTGTAATAACTCAAGATTATGTAAGTTTTAAGGCTGGGGATTTATATTTGGGTCGAAATGGAATCCATTAGAACCCACTTGGATGTGATTAAGTCCTTTAGTTTATTTTATTTAAAGGAAAGTGAAATATGTCTCACTCAACTTTAATACTTAAAGAATTTCTAATATAAGAATATAAAGAATATAAATTTGGTTATAAATACTCATTTGAAAGATAATTTTTTTTTCTTTGTCATGGTAATTTAGTTGTAATTTTTAAGAGTTATTTAATTACCTTATTATCTTATACATTAATGATGCAGAAATTATTTATTTAGTGAAAAATCAATATTATCGTTTTTATTGAAATAGTAATACATATCAAAAGGCCCACAAATCTACAAAAAACTTATTATTAGTGTATATATAAACCCTAATCATCCAATGGCCGAATTGTTGACCATTTGGATCCTTATTAAGGCAATTATGTCACTTATATTATTTTATTTTAAATGATGCCAAAGTTGTCACCTTCATAATTTAATAAATATAATAATGTAAATATTCTGATTTTAAGATTATCAATTCTAGTAAAAGTATTATTGTGAAAGGTAATAGATATATCTTCATCATAGGATTTTATTTTTAATTTTTATGCAACAAATAAGTATATTAAATAATTATACAAAAATGTTGTAGTAATTATTTTATTAAGAGATAAACCAAATAAACGGTTTTAAAAATAATAAAATAAATATTATATGAACTATTTAATGTTCTCCACTAATTTTATAGATACATATGACCTTTTATGAATCTATTAAAGCTTTTAGTTGGAACATATCTTCTGTATATATTTTATTTAAATTCAAATAAATGAATAGTGTCAAAATTGACACTATTGTTATTTTATAAAAATAACATATTATAAAATTGTTTAAAAATAAAAAAAATATTTAAAAATTATAAATTAAACTTCATATGGTCTAAAATGTTATAAAGTATCAAATTATGTACAATTCACAACAAATAAGTAATTATTTGTTATAATTTAAAATTTAGAATTTTATTACCACAAATAAAATTAAATTGATTAAATAAGGATAAATCAAGTTTATAATGTTTAAAATAAATTCCATACATGTCTAAATTTTATTTTTTGATGCTATTACAACCCTATATCATCTATGCTTTGGATATGAGTCATTTCGGAAGTTTTTATGTGGGGTTGGTATTTAATATAAACTAATATTTCTTATATTTCCAAAGGTGTCCCTCTCCTCCCTTATAAAAGGGCACCATCTCCCTCTCCTACTCACACCAATTAAAGCCTTCAAGTTCGGTAAAAACCTGCCCATTTCACTTCCCCACTTCCCTAGAATCGTCCTAGAGGTCCTGAGCTTCTTCCAAGACCATCATTAGTGCCCTAAGAGGAGGCCTCAAAGAGGTGCTTCAAAGAAGAGGTAATGTCCGTTACCGATTCTCTCAACCTTATTTCTTCTTCTAATTATTATTCTTTAGTTGTTTCATTATGAAGTAATAACATCAGTATCACTCATATAATGATATGTTATTATAATTTTGAAACAACCCTATTTCACCATCTATCCATCCTACGGAAAACGAAATCACCGCGCGTGCGTACGTACGCAATACCGTCTCCACGCCGTGGTGTAATCTATTTTCCCCAACCACATTACTTGGATGGGTATAATGGTGTAAATAATTACTATATATGATTATTGTAAAGTGATATTGATTCTGAAATAGTATACATACACTCCAATACAATTCCATGGGAATGATATCATCGCTCGTGCCTACGTATGGATTACCTTCTCCACGACGCGATGAGATTCATTTTCCATGTTAAAAATTCAAGAATGATTATAATGTATATATAATAAGTAATAATGAAATATATGACATAATAATTCTACTGTATTTATGTACATATATATGTATGTCATATACTTAATTCCATTCAATTCAATAAGGAAATGAAAATAGCGTTCATGCGTACGTACGGCCTGCCATCTCCATGAATGGTGTATTTCTTTGCATTTATCGATCCATTATATATATGTATATTCTGATTATGTATTATATATAAATCATGTTTTACATTCTGTATGTAAGTAATCATGATCTATGTAATCATATGAATAATTACAAGTTAAAACACGAACGACAAATGAAATGATTTTACCCAAAATGCTACTTTAACATGAATTTACAAAAGAACGGGTAATATAAAGTCATAATTGAACCATATATGATATAATAACAATGAATATGATTCTGTAATAAGTCAATGATATTATTTAAATCATTATACATGAGGTTTTGATACGTATTAAGCATATCGAACCTATGGTAAGGGACAAATTTTCCAATCTCATTCTTATCCGAGATTGTTTATTTGTAAGTATTTACTGGGGTTATTGTTCTCATCCATGTCCATGTTTCCTAAAAATGGTTTAATGTATGTTTAATGTCCTTTTTACCCATTTTTTACTTTTACTACATGGTATGTATGGAATCTTTCTTTTACGAGGTACTTTTTGACTTTTCCGGCAAAAGTACGAGAAGAATGTTTTTTTAACGTATACAGCATGAAAGGATTTTTACGGTTTTATGAAGCATTATTTTCATGAAGCTTCCTCCAAAAGATTTCATGACTATTTTTAACAAAATATCCTTCTTTTAAAATTGCATGACGTTTTGTGAAAAGAACTTGATTTTGAGGAAGAAAGGATATTTTCCCCAAGAATTCATTTCAAGTGTTATATCAAAACCATTTTTCATCTAAGATGACATTATTTCATATGTTTCAAGTATAATGTCTCTATGATTTAAATGGTTTCACTTTTCTTATTATGAAATGATATACATTTCTTTTATATGGATTATGTGATGATGGGATGATGATTATGAAACCCATTTTATTTATTGGGTTATTATGAATGATGTATGTTTATTTTGTATCACAAGTAAGAATGATTTCATTATGAGATGGGTGGGACCTATATATCCCTCCAATGCATTGGGTATAGATTTATATCTAATGAGATAGACATGGCTGGAACGGAAAGTTAAACCGGTTCAGTAATACAGGACTGGAATGAGGAGTGAACTCAAATCAGAAAGGGACTTTGTCCACTAAGATGGTCTTGGTAGCAATGCTTTGGCTACTATAGAAATCATATCATGTGCTTAGTGTTTTTCTAAAATTACATGTTTTATTTACAAGCTATTTTATCATGATTGATGTTCTATTTTTATCTATTCCTTACGTACTTCCATGTTTTATGTCATTGCACAATATTTCTATGTTTAAACATTATGTACATGTTTTTATGTTCAAATGTATATGGTTTGTTTTATTTCCACTATGCTTACCTTTACTGAGCATTTGAGCTCACCCTTTTTTTTCTTTTCCTCAGGATATAAAGAAAGGTTTTAGGTAAGAAAAAAAGGGAAGATCTTTATGGGAGATGTTGAAGATCTTTCACCACGATTAGAAGATTGCGTTCTGAGTTTCCAGAGGCACTAAACTATTACGCTCCTTTGGTGTCTGTTTTTGTTATGTATTAATTATTCCGCAAATGTAATGTAATGTCCATGTACGTCAAGATTTGGGTCTCTACAGGTTCCCTATAAATATCCAAGTTATTAATTATGAAGTTCATATTTCTTAAAAATTGTAAGTTAACTCATATATATATATTTGTTCTCATAACTCAAAAGAACAATAAAAACAATACTTGCAAGTAAGTTGAAGAATAGTCTTATAGTAAAGCCAAATATATAACTAAATTAAGGTAATCAAGGTGGTATATGTTTCAATAATTTTCTATGATTCATCTATTGAATTTTAATAAACATTAGATTATAATCGATCACCTAGTGATGTTATTTTTTAATTGGAAGAACATCTGATGAAATTTCCCAAAGAACATTTAAATTGTATTGTCAGGGGATTCAAGACAGGTCCTTCTGATAAAGAATAGCTAGAAGAAGATTTGGAAGAACATGATGATGTACTAAGTAATAAGTTCATAAAGTTCATCACTCTCACAGACCTTGTATAATAATGGTTAAATCCATTATTGATGAAAAAAATAATTTTAAAGGTATTAAAATGAGAATGATTTTTTTGATATAGTTTTTCAGTAAGTTTTTCATGAACATGAAACGTTTAAAAAAGTTTCTAGGGATATCAAAGCTAATCAAATTTTTTTTAATAAAAACGTGGTCAAATTAAATGGAATTTAATTTCCAAATTCAAGAAAAATGAATGGATAACTAATAAAGAAGATAATTTAGTATTTGTAAGACTAGTTGAGATCAGTTAAATAAGAGAATAACTCACTCAACATTAACTATTTTGAGCTTTAATTGAAATTAATGAATCATGAATCACCACAAGCTGGAACCTCTAAAATTTGTCTAACAAGATATATTTTCACAGAATTTAACATTAAGTATCACAACTCCAAAAAGAGGATTAGATTATCCTCTAATTATGGGTAAAATCCTTCAAGAATAAGGTATATCATGACCCAAAAACAATTATATATAACAATATTGATTCAATTATAGGTATATATTTTAAATAAAACTCTTGGAAAATTTTTATGGTGAAAGATACTCATAAACCCTCAACATCATGGGTGTATTAGAAAATATGTATGATGATCCTTTCCATAAAAAGTCTTCAAGAGAGTGATGGTTCAACTCAAAAAAAGAAATTTTTACAATTTGTGGCATCTAGACATGCAACACCATGAAAGTAGAGAAGAGGGATCATAAGCTATTTTTGGTGATTATAGATGTTTGTATAATAAAAATTTTATGTTAGAATATCCTAAAAATTAATTAAAATAATATAATGATTAAATTTAGGGGGAGAGAGGTTAATAAAAAGATAATACTTGCACTATAGATGATAAATCCACATGAAATGAAAGGTATATTTTTTGCATTTGGTTTATTTTAATTCATGAAGACCGTTAAAAAACTACTTTTAAAAATAATAATGATAGATCCTTTTCTACGTAAAAGGTAATGAGAAATAATTCAATATCAATGCCCATAAAAAAAGACTCAGGTTGAATAAATTCAGCAAAAATAGGTGTCTGGACAGAATACATATATAGGTGAAAGATATTAGTGTGGAATTTTTTGTAGGTGTTGTTAAATGTATGGTTGAAAAGCCCACTCTTTGTGGTATAATATTTTATTTATATAAAACATGAAGGAATCAGTGGAGATTAATTGTAAAATTATGATTTCTATTTCTCAATAAATGATTTTTGTGACCAAGCAGTCATCTAAGATGCTAAGAAAAAGTAGATATGAAGGCTTGAAATACTTTTATATAAGTTGTAATAATAAGGGTCTCAATTTTTATAAATTATTAACAATACTGATATGATATATTTCTAATGTATGGAAACTGAATTGGATTCAATAAAAAATTGTAGAATGTTTTGTAGATACTATGGGAAGACATAAAATTTAAAGAAAGAATTCTTAGTTGTTTTTCCAAACCATCCGAAATAGGATAATCAATTTATTAAAGAAAAAAAAACTTTTTAAAGTTAAAGGAGTTCGGTTTTCTATTGAAAAGAGGTTGGAAAAGTTATTATACACAAATTTATTGTGAATCATACATACATTGGGTTAAAATAATGGCCCAGGTTAATAAAAAATTCTCCGCCAAAATGTTACTTCAGATGAACAAATATATATGTACTTATTCTCATTTATATATATACTTATGTACAAAAATCTAGAGAATTGAATGAGATGTATTCATCCCTTGAGGGGGAGAATTTGGGATATGAAGCTATTAAATATACACTATATATGGGATGTCGATCTTCTGAACAATATTATAAAATTAAAATATGAGGTATTCTAATCACTCTTTTATACCTATTTATTAATTTTATTTATCTTATCAATTAATATGGAGTTATTGGTTGATGAAAAGATGTTACAAATTGCTATATATATCATTTTCACCTGAACATTATGATGTGTTTGTGGAAGTATGTTCAATATTTATCATTTTCTTGATAAATTTGATTACTTAAAAACCCATAAATGTGAGTTGATAATTTCTGAGAATCATTTAACATGTATAGTGGTTTATATATATTATTGAAAATATTGGATGAATCTCTCTCCTTTTGAAAAGCGTGTTATCCCATATAGACTTATAGTTGATCAACTAATGGATCTTTTCTAAGAGAACGATGTGAAATCATCCCTCTATTATAATCGATTAAGGATATTCATATAATGGAGAATAACATGTTTTCATATGAAAAATGAGATGATTAAACCACTACATAGCCATTGTATTTTATTAACAATAATGGTGACAAATTCTGAACATGGATATTGACTTTTAAATATGGGAATAGGTATTGAAAAAATATAAAGTGGGATATTTTTAGAACCAGTTTTTTATTTGTTTTCAATAATGTTTCAATATGTGTTTGGTGAAGTTGATAGCGATAAGTAAGGATTCATAGAGAATTGTTATGGATTTACTTTGTAGAATTGTATGTAAGGTAGGATAAATTCTCCATATATAAATGATAATTTTTTTGAACCGGTCATTTAATGTCAAAAACATGTGTTAAGGATTATAAATTATTTAATATAATGTTATGATATGAACAATAATTGGAAGAAGGCCGTTAAATATTTTATTAGTACATGAGGGATTAAATGAAGGTAATGTAAAATGTATTTTCATTTTATATGAATAATATTTGAATTGGAAGAGCAGATGTTTAAGGATGATTTAGTATATGGCTTAGTATTTCTGTGTGCGTAATGAAAATAATTCCCACCTATTTTTATATAGGTTTACCAAAAAATAGGTGAACCATTAAATGTCTACAAGGGCTATCCCATCAACAACATGTGGGGGACCTGAGGGTCAACCTTCTGGGACAACCAATATGAGGGACCATCCATAGAGATAGGAGAGTGAGTGGAGTCATGAATAGGACTGAAGGAGCACGCCTAGGGGTAGGTCCGTGCGGATGGGATAAGTGTGAAAGAGGTCCAACGTGTGTGTCGAACATCCCATGAGGCATTGTGTGTGTGTGTGTGTGTGTTTGTGTGTGCATTTTGTGGGTACTAATCCCCTATTACCATATCCAACCATTTGTGGAATAGATTTACTTATTATAGAGAGTTAGTTTGAAGCGATCATTTATGTAAGACATAGGAAATCCATAAACTATGTACCAATCACATAAAAGTTACAAACATAAATGGTCCATCTCACTACATTGGTCTCATTTGTCTGATGAATCCATAGATTATCTTCTTGATTGATTCCTTATCCAATCATTCTAATACACTAGAGTTCGGACTGAACCACATTAAATTGAATCCATGGTTTCCATGGATATTATGATACCTATATTATGAGCTAGTGTAGGTTTGAGCTTCCATGGACACAACTACATCTTATTAGAATGCGAATAAATCAATAGTTGAGCCTCATCCAAATGTAAAAAAGTCATAAGGTTCATTTAAAAACATGGAAGAGATCAAGAATTAAAGATATATATGGTCCTTATCAGATTCATGATAGTTAATTTCTTTGAGAAATTTAAATTGAACTCATGAAGTAATAGATGTGTTGAATTTTAGTGTCTTCTAGAAATGAAACATTTTTTATGTATATTTGATTCACCAAAATATTTGGTTACATTATAAGGATTATTAAAATGGCATGAAAAGTGTTTTTGAGATTTATTTAATTTTTTGGTTATACTCACCTATAAAAATTGAAGAGCCAAATTGAAGAGTGATTCTACTGACCTTGAATAGCTATTATTTATCAAGAGAAAAACAGAGCATCTATGAAGAAAATTTTTCGAAGAGATCCATAAAGCTTTAATTGTGGGAAGGTAGAGAAGATTATAAGGGTAATTATAGTTTTTTCTAAAACACTCAAAGTATTTAAAAATAACTAGTTCTATGATTCCCTTTGGGTCTGTGTGATTTCATTAAAACACCACTAACCAATGTTCAAAACATCATTGTGTCACACAAAGAATAAATAGGGGATAACCCATTCATGTTTATACTTCTGCAATGCTTGTTTCCTAAATGGTGTGAGTGAAGGTAGTGAACGAAAATTTCAAGGAGGAGCACACATGGGGTTTAAAAATAGTATAAATGTGTGAAAAACATGTATAAATAAAAAATAGATGAACTAGATAATGTATGAACATATATTAGTTTGTATAGTGAAATATATAAGGCATAGTGAATGTATCAAATCTATATGCATGAATATATGAGATATTTAAAAATAAATTGAATTTGAACATTGAGAAGAATATAAAATATTTTTTTATTATTTTATATATTCTATGTTCTACCCATAATTATACACCATGAACAAGGTTTAATTCAGTTTAGAATTCTAAGACAAATTATTATGAGAATATGCATAATTTATTATTGAAAAAAATATTTAAGAAGATTGTGTTCACCTATTTAACACATTTTAAGTGTGGTTAGGAAATCAGAAGAAGGAATACTTTTTTGATTTTTTTCCACTATGGTCACAAGTATATTACCGGTGGTTGGATATATTTATGCAAGACCCATAAAATGCAGAGGAACATAAATAAGTACACAATAATGTGTGACTAAATGAGCTCATAGAGGAAGATAAAAAAGATCATCCTATATTAAATTTTACTTAATGAATGGTAGAATCCACTTGGTTATATTTTAGAGAAGATGAAGTCTTATGATAGAAGCCAAGAGTATAAGGAGTCTCTCATTTAGAGCTAGAGGAAAATAAATTTCTTATGTGGAATTAGGGGCAGGATAGTGTAGATTCTGATAACACTATGGATTGAAGTATAAATAACCTTCTATGGGGATTCTAGAGATATATGGTCTGATTCTTTATCATCCATTATAATTGATAAAAATATTATAGTTAAGAATCCATTTTTGGGGTATAATTGATATGGTATTAAGGTGTACATTCAAACAATCCTTTTAAATGGTGTGTGATGCTCTTTTTATTATTACTACTACACATGAGGTGATTTTGAGAGATATTACGGAGAATATCATTAACCTTAAAAAGTTCAAGATGCTAAATTTGAACTAAATGTAATTAATAAAAATAAACCACTAATTCACTAATCCCCTCTCAGTGGTCAATCCAGCCTAGGGCACTAGGGTCATTACCATAAAGGTATTTCTAATTTTTTTTAACATATTAAAATATAAAAATATAAAAATATAAAAATAATTTTAGAAAAAATATTAAATAAATGATATATTCTATACATACATTAGGGGTAAGTTCTTTTATAAGTCTAGATATCCAAAGAAGAAAAATTTCTCACTTTATAACTATAGAAACCTCATCAGTACTCCATCTAATGAATCTAAAATATCATGTATTGTTACTGTAATATGATCTATATTCATATTTTGATTATTTAAGATATCTTCATTATATGTGTTCTCATATGATAAAAAATGATACTGTAGATCCTCAACATAAAAATCATAGTAGATGGAAAACTATGGAGTAGGTGGAGAGGGATATATAGTCTGAAATAGTCTCTACGTGTATGAAAAAATTAAATTTACAAAGTATGTAACACTATATTATATATTATTTATGATATCTAAAATTTTATCTTCTAAATATTATATTTTTCCCTTATTTATATCCCCCCAAGAATAAACACAAGGACAAAAGAACATTTTTTCCTAGATACACCCTTGTCATTTCTTCTCATGTTACCATGGTGTTTTGACTTTTCATGTTGAGTAGAAAAATTATACTTCCTACCTAAATGTATGAATTTATTCTATGTTCTCTTCTCCTCAAGGGATTCTTAGAAAGAATATTTGAAAAATTTATTTTCATTAAAAAATATATTCAGTGAAAAAATAACCTAACATGGATCTTAAAATCTTATAATTTATATCGTTTGACTAATCTATATGATATATTACCTTTTTCATCATTCATACCTTTTTCAATTTTCATGTCAATATGGTGGAGGAGAAATATTTGTAGAGCTTGAAGACATAGCTTCAATTTTTTGAACTTCTCAGCAATAATTTATTCTTCAAGTAACTTATTCTCTCTAAAATATAATGTTTGAGGGTATATGTTATTATCCTAAAACCCCAGCTGAGATCTCCCCAATACCATCTAATTGAGGAAATAATAGTAATTAATATAATAATTTTTAGTGATTACATAAAACAACTTTAGACAGTTGGCATTTCACTTACTAAAAAATGTTTCACCGTGTCTACATAAAAAACCAACCTACGTGTATCTTCATCTAAAAAATATATAGTTAACTTGTAATTTCAATTTTTCTTTCTCTATAAATGAAATAAAAATTTAGTGATGAATTAAAATCCCTCCATATTCAAACAAAAAAATATAAGCATATCCACTTAGCTTCTTTAGTTCCAAAAAAAATCATATATCATATAAAAGTGTGAAGAAACAAAATTTTCCAATATTAAAAAAATCCTATCATGATAAATAAGATAATAATAATTGATATTAAAAAAATATGTCTCATAAATAAGAAAGTGTCTTCTATTCAAAACATCTTCAGTTCGAATCCAAAATTTTTATTTCTTATTAAGATTTTATTGACACAAAACTATTAAATTAAATAAAAGTTGGACCTGTAGGATTATCATTATCAGTATAAATGATATTTTTACACTATTACTTACTATTATTAAGTAATAATTTTAAAAAATAGGGTTTATCACATTTAACAACCCAAGAACCCTTTATGTGTAATTAGGAGTCTCCTTTGTATAAGAAGGAGGAAGAATCTAAGCGTAATTGTGTGGTGTTTCCATCTTGGAAGATCTATATATCTCATATATTTGATTAGGTATGTCCCTAAAAATAAAACTAATAAATAATTACTAAAATATGATACAAATACAACTTTTGACGTATAAAATTTAGTAGTATATAAATAATTGTAAAAAAATAAACTAAATTTTTTTCAGTCATATTCATTAATATACTTGACTATAATGATAAAAACATTTATAGTAATATTTAAGAGGCATAAAATGATATATAAATGAAGAAAAAATAAATAATTAATATTTAAATTCATAAAAACAACAAGAAAAAATCAGACTTATATGTAATTGATTTTTGAGTACTAAACAAAAAAATTATTGTATTTATTAAAATTTGTGGCTAAAATAAACTATAAAATTATATATAAAATATCTCATAGTTTTTTAATTTTTAAATGTTAAACAAGAAATAAATATATACTATTGATAATATTATGAGATAACTAAATGATATTTTACAATATATTACTTCTCTGTGATCATTATGTACAGAATGAAAAATTTCTATAACATTTTCATCTATATCCTCTAATAACATTTCAATAGAAGTGGGGATCTTATATAATTCATCATCTTAATAATATTTTTCATCACAAAAGTATTGTTATTCCCTTTAAAAATGATATACCTATAAACTTTTTATGGATTAAGAACATAGAACAAATGTGTTGTCTTGATAAAAGTGTCATAAATGTTTCCCAATCTATTCTGTCTTACTAGTTTTATTCTTAATTCTTCATGTTTGACATTACTATCATGTAAAACCCATTAATATTTGGAAAGAGGAACTCCTAATTTAATGTAATTAATCACCCATATATTTTCCATAAATATATAACATGAACTTCACACTGAGGATTGGTTTTTGTATTTTTCCTTGAAAAATGAATTACTTTAGTGAAGACTAAACACCAATATTTTAGACAATGATTTTATTGTCTTGTGTTTAGTATAAAAGGTATAACCATTAATGTAATAATCATAACATGTCATCAAATTTTAATATGTTTCGTCCACTCAACATATTAATGATTTTTATGCAACAATTCAACCACTCATTGTCTCATTAAACCATAAGAAAATTTGTATTTTTATTCTCATCTATTATCCACATATTATTATTCATATAAATATGTTTTTATAAGGACTTGAACCTTTTTCAACATTAAAATACATGCTTTATAAATGGGGTTTCACTTTATTATATTTCTATGATCTTTTTTGATTATATTTTTAGAGAATTAATTAAAACATTGCATTACAAAGTGTAAATTTCAATTCAATATTAATTTTTTTCATAAAAAATATCATTAAAAAGACACACTTTATTCATTCAATGTAAATTCATATTAGGAACAATGACTTTACTATGGTTTCTAATCATCCTTAATACCAATGAAAAATAATTTAAATTTTTTTGATGAGAAAAAAAATCTCAATAAGTCAATTAATATAAAAGAAACCAATTATTCCATTTGTAAACCTTAAAAATCCATAATAACATTTTCCTTTTTTCAAAATAGACATTTTTCCTCAAATATCAATTTATTTTTTCCTTAAAACAACATGATTTCTTAATATCTTTCATTAAACATTTTTAATCATAAAAGAAATATCATAATCATAAGGGTTTCATGAAAACCACAACAACTCATGAATACCTTACCTAGAAAAAACAATACATTAACCTTTATTTTTTATAAAAAAAGGTTTAAACATTCATTAAAAACATAAGTTTATTTTCTTAAATTTGAAAATCCAAATATTTCATTTGAAAAAAATTTAGAAAATATCATGTAGTTATCTTAGGAACTTATCCTTACATTCACCCTTATATGATCCCTTAAAATTGAATCACCAAACTAGGTAATTCTCATATCAGCAAGGGGAGACCTATCATCAGTAATCATTTTCACTATAACCAATTAATTGGAAATCTATATCAAGCTCACCCATCATCAAATTTATTTCAATATGAACTATCATTAACAATAAATTTTCAATAACATTATAATCAATAAAACAAATATAAAAATATTTTTAATCATAAACCATATTTTAATTATAATTCATTCCCATAAATAATAATCCTATCAATTATCTCACAAATAAGTGAAAAGGATTATGTTTCCATAGAAACAAAAAATAAAATAAAAAACAAAATAATATAGATAAAAATATTTTCATTCAAAATAACCTTGTAAAATTTTAAATTATTATTGAAAATGAATAATGTATATGATGTAGGGAAGAGTTTTTCAGGATGTATACATTAAAAAAATTATCTGTGCACATTTATAACAATTCAAAAATGACCTCTATAGAAAACATTGAAAATGATTCCTTTTTTATACGTTGTAAGTAAATTAAAAAATAACTGGAAATGAAGTTTATAATCATTTTAAGAATTTATAATAACATTCTTGATATATTTAAACCATCATAGACATGGAATAAAATGGTCTGGAAGGAATACTTTTAAAAAATATTTTTAAAAGAAAGTATTATAACTTGAGTCTCTTCTAAAATTATATATTCTATAACTCCTGAATAATAAAATTATATTAAATTTATGTTTGATTAATAAATTTTTTCATTTAATTTCAAAATTATTATTCCTTTAATTTCATTAATTAAAAGTCTTATTTAGTCGCTAAAATTTAATTTTACACTACAGATTTTGGGGTCATTTGGATTATGACTACAAAACAACATCAGTGTGTTGACTGTAGTCAAATACTTTATGTTTCCAATACATCCAGAATAATGAAAATTATATATTTATAATTTTTACTAATTATATACACTTTTACAAATAAATATTTAAGGTCTTCATGAAAAATGAAACACGTCGTTTCATAGAGAATGTAGTCTATACATATGAATGAATGATGTTCTCATTTTTCTAAAAAGTGGAAAAGAAATAAATTTTATAATATTTTACTTTTACACATAAATATATTATAAATTTTATATTTATTCATTAGTTATAATATTATATCCATCATTTTAGGGTAGATATTAAAACTGAATCACAAAACTTTTAAAAGGTTTTATTCCACACATACACATGAGTGAAATTAATAATTTTATCATAATATCATATATATTTATTTTTTCCATCATTTTAACCCACCATATGATCTATTAATGAAAAATAAAACACCTCACTTTGTGGTGTTGGTAGTCTACATATAGATCGATTGATGTTTTCTTTTCCCATTGGATAGAGTGGAACATGAAAAAATAATATACCATTATCAGAATAAAAATTTATTATATTTAATATTATTATGACATTATTTTAGTATGGTTGAATAATATTAAAATGAGACAGGAGAAGAAATAAAATTGAAATGGGCTAGTTATGACTCATACCTTCCCCTAAGATATCTCCATTTCGATCACACATTAAGCCCTCTAGTATTGATAGTTTTATAATAAATATAAATATATAAAATGGGGAGGGATATTTGGATGATTTTTGGGTATGTATTATCTTAAATAGAGTTCTCAAAAGCTTATTTTAAGAGAGGAGTGGTGGTGCCCTTTTATATGTGAGGGGAGTGGCACACTTGTAATTTTTTTACACTGTTAAATATTTTAAAGTCTCAATAATGGGAAAAATGATACCAAAATATAAAATTTAAAATAAAAGGTGATAATATATTAAATAAAACAATCCCATAATATTAAAGATGAGATTTTGTGGCCTTATCCGAAGGTATTTACATTAATTCATTACTTTTACCCTTTACCACAGTTACATGTTTTACGAGGGAAACTATTCATAATAAACAAAAATAAAATTACCACATTAAAAAATTTTAATCTACTAATTGCAAATATGGATTTTAATTTTAAATAATTAAAATTTTTAGGTGTAATAAATTATTTCCATATAATATTTTGAACCCCAATTAAAAAAACATTGGAATATTGAGTTTTTAGGTATAAAAATGAACTTATGCCAAAATAAAATATAATATTGATTCCTTTGTAATTAAAAATATTATTCACAATAAAATGGTTATTATGTTACCTTAAAACTAATTTCAAAATATAATCGTAATTTTAAATTAATTTATTTTAACAAAAAATAAATTCCCAAAAAATCTACAATTTTTACTATTTATTAAAAATCAATATTTTTTTTGAAAAAAATAATAAACATTAACTTAAAGAAATGATATCTAGATATCAATAATGAATTCAATTTTATTAAAATAAATTTCAAAAAATTATAATTTTCTCTTTTCAGTAAAACAATTTATTTCATGGGAAAATTTTTTAGTTAAATAAAACTAATACATTTTCTGTAAAACTTTTGAAGAAATTATTTATAATTATTTTATTATGAATCTATAAAATAAATAATTATAAAAATATGATTTTGGATAATATCTATAATTGTATATTCTTTTACATTCAACCCCTTAATAAATTGCATCCTTTTAATTTTATCCATTTCATAAAAAGGTGTGGTTGTTTTTCCCTCCAATAGTTCTCTAACTCTCATTATGCTTCATCAATAATAAGATTCTTCTACAAAAATTTACCTAGTAAATCACTAAATTTCACAGTACCTTCTCTCTATGATAAAAAATATGAACATTATTTTCTCTACAAGAGAGACTCTCCTTTAGTTGCACCAGTTCAAGTCTGAAAACAATGGATGAATTTGGGTCACACGACCTTAGTAAAGAAACATGAACCACATAATGTACGAGAGACAAACTCATAGGTATAGCTACTCTACAAGAAATAAATCCCAATTTCTCCAGAATTTAGTAGGGTCCAATGAATCATGGGATCACCTTTAATTTTTTTCAAATGTCATTACACCTTTCTAAGGAAATATTTTAATAAATGCATGATCACCTACCTAAAATGATAGATATTTATTCATGTGATATACATAACTCTTATACAAGATCATAGTTATCCTCATATGGTGAGAAATCATCTTTACATGTCAACATATCTAGGCACCTTAAATTTCCTCTCAGTGAAATAATCCCATAAAGTTAGATTATAACATCCCCATATAATTCCTGTAACGCCCCGACCCCAGTTACCCAGAGTCGGTGCATTATTACATAACATTGGCATGATCACAAGAAAGATGAAATCTCGAAATACCGATTGGTTTAGTAGCCTTGGAAACACTAGATATATTAATAATGTTTTACATTACATCATAAAGTGAAAAACTACTACGACAACATAATGTCTCCATAGTCTACACTATTATCCCCTCATAATATCCCTGCAGGTCATTCATAACTTACTTCATCAAATACTGGGAAAAATAAAACATAGAAAAGGGGTGAGCTCAAATGCCCAGTAAGGATAACAATATATTGGGAACTTTCCAAAATAAGCATAAACATTTAAGGCAATGTATAACTAAAACAAAAGCCTTTTAAACATTAACTTCAACATAGTATGGCAAAAGTAAAATGAAATAATGCCATTTACTTATTAACATGAATATTCTACTAATCAAATAATCACATGCAATATAAATAACCACTTTCATAATGATGGAATTCATAATGCCAGACTATCATAACCACATAGCCAAGGCCTCGTGCCAAGACTACAAATAAGATTTTGTCAAGGCCTTGTGCCAAGACACTAGTTTGTCTCATGAGACCTACCGATGCATCGAGGATCTATAGCGGGCTCCACCCGTCACATATTAAGTCCAATGCATTCCCATATGAAAAGGTTTAAACATAACATAAACATTCGCATTAAAACTTGCATACGAAATGTCAATAATTTCACCATAAACTATGTATGGTATAAAAATAGCACATCCACAGTCAAACATATCACAAAACCTTCAATACAATATAGAAGTTTTGTATCACAATAAATCAACTTCATATAATCATAAAATCCATCAAAGGATGTTGACATAGATGAAATCAAAACTATTTGAGAGAAATATCTCCTTTTTTTAAATCATTTAAAAGTCACACATTTATAAAGGATGTAATTAAAAGAGATTTTTGAATCAAAGTGTCCCATACCACTTTGAAACTTTTGAAAGGAATTAACATTTTAAAAACATTCATGTCCATATAAATAAATCCTTAAAAACCATTTTGAAGACATGGACATTTATTAAAATGATTTAGAAAGATAAATCTTTAAAACATTTAAAATTCTGATTTTGATAAAGAGTACTTTTCCGAAATTCTAAAAATATTCATTTTGAAATTATTTAAAAGTCAAATAATTATAAAATAAAACATTTTCTTTGAAAATATTATTATAATATTGTAAGGGAAGCTTTGACAATTTTATAACGGCGGTAAATAGCCGCACCCGCCGTATAAGTTAAAAAAACATTCTTTCCTTAATTTTGTCGAAAAAGGTTAAAAAGCACCTTGTTTAGAAAATGATGGAAAGATTCCTTTATAAACCCATAAGGGTATAAATTACTTTAACTCATATTCTTTGTAAATAGTAAAAATGTTTTGAAATACATTTCGAAGAAACATGGATTTGGATGATAAAGAGATCCCAGTAGATTATTACGTATAAACAACCTCGGATAATGAAGAGATTGTGAAATAACCCTTACCTTGTACTTTTCCTTGGTTGGGGTAGGTTAACCTCCTATATAATGGTGAAATAATTGTTATTAAATTATACAAGAATCATATACATTAATATGATATCATATATGATCTTTTAATATTGATTTGATAATAATATCTTAGTATTATCGTTGTTTCGGGTGTTAAGTTACTTGTTTTATTTTATTTGTTTTGTTACGTAAGCCATGTTTTTAATAGATAGGTTGTATATTATTCATATCCAGAATGATATCAAGTCCTTAAACATCATTTTTCAATCATCAAATTATAATTATACTTGAATGGATATGATGGAGAATGAATCTCATCGCGTTCGTGGAGACGGTAGTCCGTACGTACGCACGAGCGACAATATCATTCTTTTGATATTAAAATAATATATAAATGGTTGTTATATCATATATACAGAATCATTAACATGTTATATTTATTATTTACATGAGTTACATATCATTATTATACCCATCCAAATAATTATATATTGAATAACAATTACACCACGACGTGGAGACGGTAAGCCGTACGTACGCACGTATGGTGACATGTTATTAAAAGGGTGGATAGAATACTGAATATGGTTGTACCATATTTATAATAACATCACAGTATATATATGATACTGGAGTTATTATTTTAGAATGGTAAAAATAATGGAAGAAGAAGTGGAAGAAGAAAGGAACTTGGAAAAGGGTGGTGAAATCATTACCTCTTCTTCGGGTTCTTCCTTTTGATTTGATCAAAAGGGCTCCATAGGATGGCTTTCTGATCAAACTAAGGCCTCTAGGTTGTAGTGAGGGATGTTGGGAGAGTATTTGGGCAGAGTTTGGCCGAACCAAAAGGCTTTGAAGGTGTGAAGAAAGGAGAAGGAGTGCCCTTTTATAAGAGGGGTGAGGGGCACCTTTGGAAAAGCTAGAAATATTAATTTATAATAAATTCATATTCGGTTTATAATGGCTCCAAAGTTGATTATTCAAAGGTTAAGGTGGGGATAGGTCAAAAACCACTCAACCAATAGAATTTAGACAAGTTTGGGTACTTATATTAACCTTATCTTTAAGTATTAACTCTAAGTTAATTAGTTTCACTTTTACAATGTCTCTTTGTATTTTTATATTATATGGTTAATAAACTTACTATATACATCCAAGAGACCCCCAAGTGGTCCAGTAATGATGAGACTATAATTATATATGTCTCTTTTCCGAACCTTATATTTTTAAGAATTTAATATCAATTAATAATATAATATTTGTTTTAAGAACTCTTTTATGTCAATTTTGACACTATTCAATAGTTGATTTTTGTGAAACTCCTAACAGATTTATTACTTCGAAAAAGTCAATTTTCTATGATAATATATCATATTATCATAGAAAATTAGTTTAATTCATCAAAAGTTTCATATTATATTTATTTGGGTATTTATAATATTAATTAGTTTAATTTTTCACTATTATAGTAATTACTTAATCATCATTGTGTCATAAATAAATTAACATATTTATTGTCTAAAAATTATAAATAAAATATCCTTATGTATTAAATCTTGTTATCTTTCTAATGAATATTTATAATCTAAAATCCAACATACATAACCCTATGTAAAAATTATTTTTCTAAAAGATATATGCTTGTGTCATTTTTGTATTCATTTTAACTTAATTAAAATAAAATGTCCCTATCACCAACAAGTGGAACCATGGGGTCCTACAATCGACCCAAAGATGCCTATGGTCAAACATGTATCAACCAATAAGTCTAGGACACGTTTTAGGGTAATTTAGTATTATTATAATATTAATTTTTAACCCTTATTTACCGGATTTACCCTTAACCATGGTAAATAAAATATTTACCGCAGTAATTATTCAAAATGTCTAAAAATAAAAGTTACCTATTTACACAATTTGAAAATCCTAATTCCAAATATGGAATCCATTTTTCTAAATTCAAAACACAGAAGTGTTAGAAATTAATTTAAAATTAATTCCCGCTGTCAAAACAAAAAGCGTGTTTTTAAGAGATAATAACTATCAAAAGATTGACACTTGTTTATGTTCGGTTTAATTGTAAAATTATGTCCAATGACCAACATTATATTAAATGGTAAAAATATATTCTAAATATACTTTAAAACCACTCAAATTCATAATTTATCACTATTAATTATTTTGATTAAAAAAGTTGTTTTTAATTAAAATTTAGTAATTTTCACTATTCATCAAAATATTAAAGTTATCCGAAAAGTACCAAAATTTCACCTTAGGCTGAATTCGATATTTCGAATCCAAAAATGAAGTCCATTTTGAAATATAAAATATATATAATTTTAAAAATTAGGTGTTACTATTCATAACGGCTAGTTTGATTGGTTATGATGTGTTAGAACTCGGTGTTGCGTACAACACACGCTATCACATTATTCAAAGAGAAGCGTACCGTAGAAGCTTGAGATGTTTCATTTTAAATTTTTTTGATGTCCCTATTTAGTCAAAAAGTTTAAAATATTGTATTTAAAAAGGGTTCACTATTAAAAGTTGGTAAAAGTGCAATACTGAAAATGAATTTGTTCTTACATTATGTCTAAGAAACTCATAATATGGATTCTAAAATTATAAGGATTATATAAAGTTTAAAATTTAGTTAATACTATTCATAACCTCTTTTGAACGGCTTGTTTGGTAAGTCATGGTGTGCTTGAACTCGGTGTCGCGTGTAGTGCAAGTTATTGTATTATTTTGAAGAAATAACACACTATGAAATCTTGGGGTGTTACATTCTCCCCTCCTTTAATAAATTGCATCCTCGCAATTTGAAATTGTTCTTCTAAAATAAAAGGTTTAAAATAAATAATATCTTTGTGGGAAAACCCACATCCGAAATTGGGTTACTAAAATTTAGTCTTAATATGAGGAAAAGAGAAATGAAAGAGTCACCACCAAATTATGATCTCGATTAGGAGAACTTGGGTGGAAATTAGAGACATATACTTGGAGGAAAAACGTAAATATTTATAGGTAGTGATTGAGGTCATCAATCACAAACAAGTTTAAAATTGAGGTCCTTAAATTCATCAATCTACGATGATTTAAAATACCATCGATTCAACAAAACATAAGGTATTAGGATAACACATTTTTGACATTTCAAAATATCTTAGTTGAAATCCCACATCGAAAAATGAATTAATGAGGCCTCCAAAAATAACCCATACTAGGGTTACATGTAGGAAAATATGGATATGGAAGAGAAATATAACCATCAATTATCTGATGGAGAGTGGTAGAGAACATGGCTATGAAAAGGCCAACAATCCCAAAGCCATAAATTAGTGATGATTTAAGGTACCATCTAGGACAACATTTTTGTTCTAAGTTCCTTTTATTAATGTTGAGGAATTTATTTATGAGATTGGCTAAGATCATAAGGAGATATACTTACTTTATAATTAGAGTTTTATCCATTAATAAATTTCTACCACAAACTCATCTTTCACTCGTAAAAAAATTCTATTTATACTATTCGTACAGGGTTACAAAATAAACGAATTTATAATTCATCTACCAGATATTTTAAAAAAACTACATTATTTAATCCAGGACATCTCGTGGTCCAGTGGTAGGAGATACACCCTTGTCGCCCTTCGGTTGCGGGTTCAAGTCTCGCGGCCTTGCCGGTCGCGACGGGTTGCCGCCCGACCTCTGGGTTGTCCTTTTATGGCAATCAAAAATTAATCTCAAACTAGAATTTATCCAAAATACTTCTGTCCAAACTCACAGTCCAATATTTATAAGGAAGGTAAACTTAATGTAGATCCTTTTTACCACATAATAGCATATGAATACCTTCATCATGTATTCTTTTAAAACACTGAAACATCCTGAATTACCATAATAATTATTGATTACATTCATGCTCCATTATTCCATATAGAATGCTGGATATACTTCATCAATCCAAAAATATTTTAAACCCCAATAATGATGGAATATACAAATCATTAATCAGCTTCAAGGTAGTCAAGAATATCCAATATAATTTATCCAAATCAATCATGTATTATTCTAAAATCACTACCTCGGTATCAGAACCATATTATGGTTTGTCTTTCTCTCAACCATATATTTTCCAAAAATTTAACCTGCTATTGAGTCACTTTTCTTTGTTCCACACAATCTCAAGTCCTTAATGAAATAGTACTGCAATACAATCCTTATATACTCCATAATTATTATAACAAGTACATTGTTGATACAACACTCAAATGACATAATCAACCTAAGAAATCTAATCATTCCTCTTCATCTGTGGTAGTATCAAAACTTGATTATTATCCAATAGCATCATTTGTGGCATAGTCTGATTACTGGGACATAGGTTTGCATAGTGTCCAAACTCCTTGCAAATGAAGCATTGTACATTTGAAACCATTTTCTTACCCTTGCAGTCACGTACTTTGTGCCCTTTTCCTCCACACTTATAACAAACTCCCATTCCTTTCAGACAAGTTCCAGGGTGTTTCTTCCCACAGTTATCACATATGGGAAAATTATTATTTTCCCTCTTCCCTTTATCCATCGTTCTCTCTTCCATCCTTTTCTTCTCTTGCTTCCCTTCAAAGCCATAGGACTCAGTAAAATCTTTACTTATCTTATCAACACATGATATTATTTCTTCATATGATGATAATACATGGGAGAATATTTCTCTTATAAATTCTGGCTTAAGACCATGACAGATATGATCCTTCTTTCTCTTTGGATTATGTGCATTACTGGAGTTATCATTCCTTCTACTGGGCGCCATTTCTAAACAATAGCATACACTAGATTAGTTTATGAATAAAAATACCTAATCCCAAACTTGTAAAACACATA
Organism: Viscum album; assembly: GCA_963277665.1. Taxonomy (NCBI): domain Eukaryota; kingdom Viridiplantae; phylum Streptophyta; class Magnoliopsida; order Santalales; family Viscaceae; genus Viscum; species Viscum album. The sequence goes on along the minus strand of OY728155.1, from coordinate 135,659,724 downwards.
ACATAAATTAAATAGTTTATGGATATAATCCATAATCATAAAAATGTCTTCTTTGAGGAAGTACATACCCATAAACCCTTAATAATGGTTTTTAAAGAAAATGAGAATGATCCTAAGCATATCCCCCGGGAGTGTCGTAACCAAGAGTGCAGCAAGGCCCGTTGTCGTGCACCAGTTCCCGTTCGAGTCTAGCTCAAAGCGGTGTTTTCGGGTTTTACCCCTAGGTACATCTATGCCAGAGCCGCCTCTACCTGCTCGTATCCAGACAGGGATGTATTTCTCGGAAAACTCACAAAATCTCTACAATACCAAAATTCTAGGAAGTTATTCTATACTAATACTCAAAGTTCATCTTAGGTCTACGTGCTCTAATCAGAGTTTATCTAAATCTAGCTTCCAAGGTTTGTACTAAACTTCCTCTGATACCAAATGTAACGCCCCGACCCCAGTTACCCAGAGTCGGTGCATTATTACATAACATTGTCATGATCACAAGAAAGATCAAATCTCGAAACACCGATTGGTTTAGTATCCCTGGAAACACTAGATATATTAATAAAATTTTAAATTACATCATAAAGTGAAAAACTACTACAACAACATAATGTCTCTATAGTCCACACTATTATCCCCTCATAATATCTCTGCAGGTCATTCATAACTTACTTCTTCACATCCTGGGAAAAATAAAACATAGAAAAGGGGTGAGCTAAAATGCCCAGTAAGGATAACAATATATCAAGAACTTTCCAAAATAATCATAAACATTTAAGGCAATGTATAACTAAAACAAAAGCCTTTTAAACTTGAACTTCAACATAGTATAGAAAAAGTAAAATGAAATAATTCCATTTACTTATTCACATGGATATTCTACTAATCTAATAATCACATGCAATATCAATAACCACTTTCATAATGATGGAATGCATAATTCCAGACTATCATAACCACATAGCCAAGGCCTCGTGCCAAGACTACAAATAAGATTTTGTCAAGGCCTTGTGCCAAGACACTAGTTTGTCTCATGAGACCTACCGATGCATCGAGGAGCTATAGCGGGCTCCACCCGTCACATATTAAGTCCAATTAATTCCCATATGAAAAGGTTTAAACATAACATAAACATTCGCATTAAAACTAGCATACGAAATGTCAATACTTTCACCATAAACTATTAATGGTATAAAAATAGCACATCCATAGTCAAACATATCACAAAACCTTCAATAAAAAATAGAAGTTTTGTATCACAATAAATCAACTTCATATAATCATAAAATCCATCAAAGGATGTTGACATAGATGAAATCAAAACTATTTGAGAGAAATATCTCCTTTTTTTTAAATCATTTAAAAGTCACACATTTATAAAGGAAGTAATTAAAAGAGATTTTTGAATCAAAGTGTCCCATACCACTTTAAAACTTTTTAAAGTAATTAACATTTTAAAAACATTCATGTCCATATAAATAAATCCTTAAAACCCATTTTTAATACATGGACATTTATTTAAAAGATTTAGAAAGATAAATCTTTAAAACATTTAAAATTCTGATTTTGATAGAGTAGTTTTCCGAAATTCTTAAAATATTCATTTTGAAATCATTTAAAAGTCACATAATTATAAAATAAAACATTTTCTTTGAAAATATTCTTATAATATTGTAAGGGATGCTTTGACGATTTTATAACGACGGTAAATAGCCGCACCTGCCGTATAAGTTAAAAAAACATTCTTTCCTTAATTCTGTCGAAAAGGTTAAAAAGCACCTTGTTTGGAAAATGACGGAAAGATTACTTTATAAACCCATAAGGGTATAAATGACTTTAACTCATATTCTTTGTAAATATTAAAAATGTTTTGAAATACATTTCGAAGAAACATGGATTTGGATGATAAAGAGATCCCAGTAGATTATTACGTATAAACAACCTCGGATAATGAAGAGATTGTGAAATAACCTTTACCTTGTAATTTTCCTTGGTTGGGGTAGGTTAACCTATTGTATAATCTTGAAATAATTGTTATTAAATTATACAAGAATCATATACATTAATATGATATCATATATGATCTTTTAATATTGATTTGATAATAATATCTTAGTATTATCGTTGTTTCGGGTGTTAACTAACTTGTATTCTTTTATATGTTTTGTTACGTAAGCCATGTTTGTAATGGATAGGTTGTATATTATTCATATCCATAATGATATCAAGTCCTTAAACATCATTTTTAAATCATCAAATGATAATTATACTTGAATGGATACGATGGAGAATGAATCTCATCGCGTTCGTGGAGACGGTAGTCCGTACGTACGCACGAGCGACAATATCATTCTTTTGATATTAAAATAATATATAAATGGTTGTTATATCATATATACAGAATCATTAACATGTTATATTTATTATTTACATGAGTTACATATCATTATTATACCCATACAAATAATAATATATTGAATAACAATTACACCACGACGTGGAGACGGTAAGCCGTACGTACGCACGTATGGTGACATGTTATTCAAAGGGTGGATAGAATAATGAATATGGTTGTAGCATATTTATAATAAAATCACAGTATATATATGATACTGGATTTATTATTTTAGAATGGTAAAAACAACGGAAGAAGAAGTGGAAGAAGAAAGGAACTTGGAAAAGGGTGGTGAAATCATTACCTCTTCTTCGGGTTCTTCCTTTTGATTTGATCAAAAGGGCTCCTTAGGTTGGCTTTCTGATCAAACTAAGGCCACTAGGTTGTATTGAGGGATGTTGGGAGAGTATTTGGGCAGAGTTTGGCCGAACCAAAAGGCTTTGAAGGTGTGAAGAAATGAGAAGGAGGAGCGCCCTTTTCTAAGAGGGGTGAGGGGCACCTTTGGAAAAGCTAGAAATATTAATTTATAATAAATTCATATTCGGTTTCTAATGGCTAAAAAGTTGATTATTAAAAAGTTATGGTGGGGATAGGTCAAAAACCACTCAACCAGTAGAAGTTAGACAGGTTTGGGTACTTATATTAACCTTATCTTTAAGTATTAACTCTAAGTTAATTAGTTTCGCTTTTACAATGTCTCTTTGTATTTTTATATTATATGGTTAATAAACTTACTATATACATCCAAGCGACCCCCAAGTGGTCCATTAATGATGAAAATATCATGATAAATGTATCTTGGCCGAACCTTAGATTTTTAGGAATTTAATATCAATTAATAATATAATATTTGTTTTAAGAACTCTTTTATGTCAATTTTGACACTATTCAATAGTTGATTTTTGTGAAACTCATAACAGATTTATTACTTAGAACAAAGTCCATTACATCAATCCTAATATATCATATTATACTAGAAAATTAGTTTAATTCATTAAAAGTTTCATATTATATTTATTTGGGTATTTATAATATCAATTATTTTAATTTTTCACTATTATAGTAATTACTTAATCATCATTGTGTCATAAATAAATTAAATTATTTAATATTTAAAAATTATAAATAAAATATCATTATGTATGAAAACTTGTTATCTTTCTAATGAATATTATAATCTAAAATCCAACATATATAACCCTATGTAAAAATTAGTTTTCTAAAAGATATATGCTTGTGTCATTTTTGTATTCATTTTAACTTACTTAAAATAAAATGTCCCTATCACCTACAAGTGGCACCATGGGGTCCCAAAATTGACCCAAAGATGCCTATGGTAGAACATGTATCAACCAATAAGGATAGGACACGTTTTAGGGTAATTATTATTATTATAATATTATATTTTAACCCTTATTTACCGGATTTACCCTTAACCATGGTAAATAAAATATTTACCGCAGTAATTATTCAAAATGTCTAAAAATAAAAGTTACCTATTTACACAATTTGAACATCCTAATTCCAAATATGGAATACATTTTTCTAAATTCAAAACATAGAAGTGGCAGAAATTAATTTAAAATTAATTCCCGCAGTCAAAACAAAAAGCGTGTTTTTAAGAGATAATAACTATCAAAAGATTGACACTTGTTTATGTTCGGTTTAATTGTAAAATTATGTCCAATGACAAACATTATATTAAATGGTAAAAATATATTCTAAATATACTTTAAAACCACTCAAATTCATAATTTATCACTATTAATTATTTTGATTAAAAAAGTTGTTTTTAATTAAAATTTAGTAATTTTCACTATTGATCAAAATATTAAAGTTATCCGAAAAGTACCAAAATTTCACCTTAGGATAAATTCGATATTCCGAATCCAAAAATTCAGTCCATTTTTAAATATAAAATATATTTAATTTCAAAAATTAGGTATTACTATTCATAACGGCTAGTTTGATTGGTTATGATGTGTTAGAACTCGGTGTTGCGTACAACACACGCTATCACATTATTCAAAGAGAAGCGTACCGTAGAAGCTTGGGATGTTTCATTTTAATTTTTTTTGGATGTCCCCATTTAGTCAAAAAGTTTAAAATATTGTATTTATAAAGGGTTCACTATTAAAATTTGGTAAAAGTGCAATACTGAAAATGAATTTGTTCTTACATTATGTCTAAGAAACTCATAATATGGATTCTAAAATTATAAGGATTATATAATGTTTAAAATTTAGTTAATACTATTCATAACCTATTTTGAATATTTTGTTTGGTAAGTCATGGTGTGCTTGAACTCGGTGTTGCGTGTAGTGCAAGTTATTGTTTTATTTTGAAGAAATAACACACTATGAAATCTTGGGGTGTTACAATTCCTCAAAAGGTTTAATATGTATACATGAATGAAAAATATTATTATTATTATAAAATTAAACTAAAGAAGAAAAATATATCCCAACATCCTAGATAATATAATGAGATATATTGAAGAATATCCTAACAATTCCAAATTATATGATCAAATTATCCATCATTTTGATGATGAAATGTTTTATTTAAATTTATATTAGTACCCATACACATCTGAATTAATTTATAAAAACCTAATGAAATCCTGGGATCACAATCAAATAAAATAGATAGGGGAACTCTATCTAATCATACTATCACATTAAAAAAATTCTATACAGTTGATACAAATTATAAGGACCCGAACTTATTACAAACAAAATAATGAATTTAGTCAAGAAAAAACTTCCTTTTACATGGAGGATCTTGTCATGTTAATAGCTTTATATAATTGGGACATAATTCATTCATAACATTACAAATTATTACATAGTGGATAACATAAATATTGTTTCCATTTTTTTCAAAATATAAAACATTAAATCTTAAAACATGATTCCTTGAAAATTATTAAACATTTAAAATGGATTATTTATTTATATTACACATCAATTAACCTGTGAAAAAAATTTAAAAACAATGGATGATCACAAAATATCAATAAAGGATATAAAATTTTGGAAAAAACAAATTAGTACATGAATACTTGTAACGTATTAAATCATTTTCAAAAGACATACTTTTCAACTATATATATAATTACATTTTTAAACATGAGTTTTATTCAATATATAAGAACATAATTATAACCATAAAGGTATCTTGGGGAATTACTTACATAATATTCTAAACCTCTCGGCAACCTTATAATCTGTAACCCTCACAACTAACTTACAATTTGTGTAGCCCTCGCAGTTACACTTAGAGTAACCATAAGGCCAACCTACAACATACACATACCCAATGCATTAGAGAGAGATATAGGTTCCAACCTTAATCATAAAAAATTCCCAAGAACCAGAACATAATCATACAACATGAATAATAATATTAAACCATTGCCTTTGAATTTTGTAGAATGGATTTTTAAAAGAGGATTTTAAAAGGAAACCCCCTTACATAAATAATATAATTGAAGATAGACGTAATAGAGTGGATGTAATATGTATTTAAACTGTAAATATATGTAATTCAACATAATATAAACAAAACCCATCACACAAACAATTTTAATACCACATAAATAACGAAGTAGAAGGTTAACCCAACAAATGGAAATCGGGTTGAGAATTCCCTTACCTCAGGCTTGCCTTACATCCAAATTGTTTAAAATTACTATTTAATCATTAAAATAGTGTTATTATTATTTTAATGATACATTTTCATGTTTATAACATCTTATATGATCATTTCAGAACCTCATTTCACCCCTTAATCATTAGTATTTTGTTCCTTGCACTGTTTTGGGTGAGTTCCTTACATGATTTCTAGGATTGCTTCAGGATGGATGTTCTTGTCGATTGGAAGTGAAACTCCAGAATTTTAATTGAAAGGTAATTAAATGTTACCAATACCATAATTTATACCATTTATCATTTTGAATTATTACATTAGGATGACTCATAAGTTAAAACATTAATGATGTTCGTTTAGATCATTTTAGTGGTTCTTTGATAATAACGATCTCATTTTGTTTTATAAATTAAAACCATTTGAAAAAAAAGAATTCCAGAACCATGGATGAAACATAAGACATATATTATAACCTGGTTAAACCATAAAAATGAAATACTGACAAGACTTTAAATAATAAATGGAAATTTAAATCACATCGTCCACGATGTCAGTAATTCGACACATCATGAATAATGTTTTTATTCCCTGAATAAGTGGGAGAGGCGAAGAATAATGATGATGAATTTTACATAAACATGATAAAATCTAGAATATACAATATTCTATAGATTTCATGCATTTTGTTTAAAAATATGTGAAGAAAGAAGAAGAAATGAAAGGAATCATAAAATTAAAGAAAACTTGATAAATTTCTTACGAAAATTAGGTACCCTAACGACGTCTCTTAAAATTTCATAAAAATAGTCTGATGAGAGGAAGGGAATATATAATCATTAATAGATAATATTGAATATAAGGGGGTATATTTAATGAATTATCCTAATATAAGCCAAAAGGAATGGAAGAGAATAACATAAAATGAATGAAATAAAATAAAATAAAAGAGGATGTTTACATCTTGATCTCTTCTCCTTCAGATCCTTCTTAAGGGATTTGGTTTTGGTATTTTGGAAATAAAAGAAGCTCTAGGACGTGTATAATAGGATTGAGAGGAGTATTGACCAGGTAATAGGTATGTCACAGGGCTTGAGTGGTGTGGGAAGAAGAGAGGAGTGAGGGTGGTATTTATAGTGGAGGAGAGGAGGTATTTTTCATTATTTTAATCATTAATAAAATATTTTTGCCCAAGATTTTAAATTGTCATAGTTCATGTGACCTACAATATTAATAATGGAATTTAAGTTCGAACTTAGTTCCCATACATCACTTATGATGTCATTAATAGTGTATTTTTCTGACAATTTTATTATACGGCATTTTATCATATTTCACTATTCAAAAAATTCACGAATTTCCGAAAAATCCCAAAAAATCTCCCAATTCATTTTTTAACATTTTGAATTAAAAAATGAAGTCTATTTTCTTAAAATAATTTTCTAAATATTTTTAATTTAATTTTTATATAAATTCACAGTTAATTAAAAAATTAACAATTTTAATTCTATAACTACTTCTATATCACAATGAAAAATTAACTAAGATGTTATTATCTGAAAGCCTTAAGAAAATAAAATAATAATGAAATTTACTATTCATTAGGGCCAAATTACTATTAATATTAAAATTCATAAGGCTATGTTACTATTCACCAAAAAACATGTTGGTTCTAATAGACTCCAAATAACACACTGAACACAATTATAGATAATCATTTTTCAAAATTTAAAAAATATAAGTAGTAAAATTATGTTTAAAGAATAATTATAAATATCTACTCTAAACAAAATTTCAATCATTTATATTTATTTTTAGAAAACATTGGGTTGTTACATTATCCCTACCTTCTGGAAATTGTGTCCTCGCAATTTTATTTACTTATTAAACAAGTGAGGGTACCTTTCCTTCATATTATTTTTAGACTCCCATGTTGCTTCATCAACCATGTGGTTTCTACACAAATCCTTTACATTTTATATTACCTTTTTCCATAATAAATATTCCCTTCGATCAAGATTCTGAACTGGTTTCTCTTCATAAGAAGGGTTCTCTTCTAGCAGAACTGCTTCTAGGCTCAAGACATGTGATGAATCTGGCACAAACATTATCAATATCAAAAAATGAAAAACATTGTGTAATTAAGACAAACATGGAGGCAATGTTACTCGGTATGAAACTAGTCCAGCTTTTTCCAAGATTTCAAAAGGACTGATGAACCGTGGACTTAGATTCCCTTTCTTTCCAAAATGCATCACACTTTTCCAAGGAGTGATTTTAAGGAAAACTTGTCACCTACCTTGAAATAGAATTATTTCCTTGTGTCATCTGCATAAATTTTCTACCTTCTCTGAGCTTTTCTCATGTGCTACTGTATCATCTTCACTTTCTCAACCACTTATTCTACTTATTCTGGCTGCATCAATTTTCATTGACCGAATTCATCCCAAAATGCTGGAGTCCGATACTACTTCACATACAACACCTAAAAAGGTTCCATCTGAATACTGTAATGAAGACTATTATTATAAGAAAACTCAACTAAAGAAAGATAATGATCCCAACTTCTCTGGTAGACCATTGAACAAGGTCAAAGCATATCCTCCAATGTTTTAATTGTTCGTTCTGACTACCCATCTAATTAAGGATGAAAATCTATATTGAAATTTAATTTTGTGACCAATGACTTCTGATGTCCCTTCCAAAAGTAAAAAGTAAACCAGGGATCCCAGTCAGATACAATGGGAATTGGAACTCCCTGACAAGCTTCTTGAGGTAAAACCAAGAAAGATGATCCAAAGACATTATATCTTGAATAGAAAGAAAATGTGCATATTTTGTCAACCGATCAACAATAAACCAAATCACATTGTTACCTCGAGATGTTTTTGGTAGTCCCACCACAAAGTCCATGAATAAATTCTCCCATTTCCACTCTGGCACTAGCAATGGATGAAGCATCCCCTTCGATAACTGCCGCTCTTATTTAACCGGTTGACATGTCAAACATTTCATGGTAAAATTTCCAATATCTATTTTATTTCCATGCCACCAATAATACTCTAGAAGGTCTCTGTACATCTTAGTACAACCAGGATAAACTGAAAATGGAGAACTATGAGCTTCACACAACAAATATTTCTTTAACTGGGAATCAAGAGGCACATACATCCTTTTACCAAATCTTAAAACACAATCTTTATCAAGGTTAAATTCTAGAAATTTATCCACTTTAACCAATTCTACCTTTTTCTGTAGTTTACGGTCTTCCTTCTATTCTCTCTTAATTATGTCTGACAATGAAGACTGAACTGAAACTTGAAACAAAACATATGCATTTTCTGCACCAACAACTTCTAAGACAAAATTTATCAAATCATTAATCAATGGATCATGTTCAAAACATAACATGGTTAATGATGCATGATGTTTTCAACTGAAGGCATCCACCACGTTGTTTGATTTTCAAGGATGGTAATTGACCGTGAAATCATAATACTTTATCAGTTCAACCCATCTTCTCTGCCTCATGTTTAATTCTTTCGGAGTGAATATATACTTCAAATTTTATGGTCAGTATTTATTGGACATTTGGCTGTGTACAAATGATGTATCCATATTTTCAAAACCAAAACCACAACTACCAATTCCAAATCATGTGTGGGATAACTTAACTCATGAGGTTTTAGTTATCTTGAATCAAAAGTAATTACCTGATCATTTTTCATCAAAACACATCCAAGTCCCTTCAATGAAGCATCACTGTAGATGAAAAACTCACCATTTCGTGAAGGCAAGGCCAAAACTGGAGAGTTCACCAATCTCTTATTCAGTTCTTGAAAACAAACATCACATTCTTATGTCCAATAAAATTTAACTTGTTTTAGTTTTAACATAGTTATGAAGATAGATAACTGAGCAAATTTTTTTACAAAACATCGGTAATAACGTGCTAATCCAAGAAAAATATGAATCTACGTAATAGTTTTGGGTCTTGGCCATTTATCAAGCACTTTTGTTTTGGCAGGATCAACTGTTATTCCATCCTTATTTATAATGTTCCCAAGAAATGAAATTTTTTGCAACCAAAAATTACACTTTATGAATTTTCCATACAGTTTCTTTTTTTAAGGTTTGTAAAAAAATCCTTAGATGTTTTTCATGCTCCTATTTATTTTTAGAAAATACCATAATGTCAACAATAAACACATCCAAAAACTTATCTAAGAACTCATGAAATACTCTATTCATATGATTCATGAATATAGAACATGAATTTGTTAATCCAAGTGGCATAAAAAAATTCATAATGCCCACATCTAGTACAAAAAGGCTGTTTTTGGGATGTCATCCTCCTTCACCTTCAGATGATGGTATCCAGATCTCAAGTCAATCTTGGAAAAGTACTGAGCTCCATCGAGATGATCAAAAAAGTCATCGATGTGAGGAAAATGATACTTGTTTTTAACAGTGATGCTATTCAAAGATCGATAATCAATGAAAAGTCTCATGGAACCATATTTCTTTTTAACAATCAAAACAGGGGCTCCCCATGGTGAAGTGCTAGGATAAATGAAGAATTTATCAAGAAAATCCTGCAACTGATTTTTCAATTCAAGATGTTCTATTTGAGACATACGATAAGGGGGTTTTGAAATTAGCTTAGCATCAGGAAATAAGTCAATTGTGAATTCGACTTATTTATTAGGTATTACACTGGGTAACTCATTATAAAAAACATCAAGGTATTCATTTACCATTGGAACATCATTAATTCGAAGAGTTACCTTGTTTAAAACCATATGAGCAAGATAACGTTCATTTCCATATTTTAATAGTTTCTCAGCTTCCTGATATGTTATCAATGGTATGGGTTATTTCTTGTATACAAACTGAAACTCTTTTTAAAAAAACAACTTTAGCTCTACATTAAATCTTTGCATGATAAACAGAAATCCAATCCATTCCTAGAATAACATAAAATTGACTAAGTGTAAAACAAAAATGATTGTAGGTAATGTCTTTCCTCATAAAATAATATAAAGATTCTTATAATTCCTATTTTCTATAATATTTCCCCTTGGTGTTTTAACAACAAGTTTTGGTCTCATTTGTTGAGGTGATATTTCCAATTTTCCCGAAAATTTCTCAGAGATGAAGGAATTCATAGACCCCATATCAAACAAAACTTTAAAAAACTAAGAGTGAACAATCAAAGTACCTAATAAAACTTCATGGGATAGACCTACATCTGCTGACATAGTCGCAAAGGAACTCACTACACCTTTGTACTTACTATCTGGATTCTTTGCATCATTCAGATCTCTCTTTGGGCAGACATTTTCATAGTGACCCATCTCACTACATTTAAAACACTTTACAATTTTCTTATCAGGATTAGTCTTTAGATCATTTTCATTACAATATAAGGCCATATGTCTAAACATTCCACATTTAAAACACTTTACAGTTTTTCTAAGACATTCTCCAGGGGGATTCTTGCCACACTTTTCAAAAACATGAAACTAGATTTTCTTATCATCAGATTTCTTTGGTTGATTCGCACCCATCACTTGCCACCTCAACCTCTTCTTCTCCTTGTTTCCAAAATACACATGATCCTTATAAAACTCCACCTTTACCCTCTCAGAAAAATAGAAACGATTCTTATAACTTTTGAATTCACAGGAGGCCCACACCCTTAGATACCTTGGATTCAGTCCAGAGTAAAAGCGATTGAGTTTTCTATCAAGATCAAGAACAAGATTTGTAGCATACCTCGCCAGTCTGGTGAAGTTCACTTCACCAATAGCCATCAAATCCTCCTCTTTTTTCTTCAATTCAAGGAATTTCTTCTCCATCCTAAGTCACACCACCTTAGGAAAATATTTTTCAAGGAAAAGTCTTTTAAATTCATCCCACTCAAGGGCATCAAAATCCACTCTACCCCTAATATTACTTACCATAGACCACCACTGATCCGCGTAACCTTAGAAATGATAATTGGAAAGACTTACCATTTGATTTTCTGAACATCCCATTACATCGAATATCTTTTCAAGATATTTGATTTGTCCTTCAGCTGATACTGGGTCAGAAGATCCATTGAAAGAAAAAGGGTGTTATCTCAAAAAATGTTATACTACTATCATGTTCCATTGTGGTACTTCTATTGTTTCTCTTTCATGGATTCAACCACAATTTATTTCCTCCATTAGCTGAGCCATTACTGACACAAACTTCTCGGTTCCAATCCCTACCATTCTGGGCTGTAGATTTGGAAGGATGTCATTCTATCGGTGCCTCTCCTCTTCAGCATCCCTATTCCTTATGTGAACAACCATTCTGAGCAAACATATCTTAGACAAAGAAAAATGGTAATCTTTATATGCTATAACATTTCAAATTAATCATAGTGTGAAAATAATTTATGGTATTCTATTAATATCACCCTAACCACTAAAGTTATCTAAACCATCCTCTGATACCAACTATAAGGACCCGACCTTATTACATACATAATCATGAATTTATTCCAGAAAAAACTTCCATTTACCTTGATGGTCTTTTCAAGTTTAGAGCATTAGAGAATAAGGACATAATACAATCATAAAATTACACATTGTTATAGAGTGGATACCATAAAAACAGTTTCCATTTTTTTGAAAATATAAAACATTATATCTTAAAACATGATTCCTTGAAAATTCCTCAACATTTAACATGGCTTCCTTCTTTGTCTTACACATCCATTAACCTGTGAAAATCATTTAAAAACATGGGATGAGAACAAAATCTCATTAAGGGATATAAAAAGAATGAAATAACACATTAGTCCATGAATACTTGTAACGTATGTAATCATTTTCAAAAGACATACTTATCACCGGTATATATATACTTACTTTGTGAAACATGAGATTTACAAAATACATAAGAACGTAAGTAGAACCATAAAGGTATCTTGAGGAATTTCTTGCATAATATTGTAACTTTCTCGGCTACCTTATAATCTATAACCCTCACAACGATGTTACAATTTGTGTAACCATCGCAGTTACATTTGGAGTAACCATACTGCCGACCTCCAACTTACACATACCCAATGCATTGGAGGGTGATATAGGTCCCACCCTTCATAATGAACAATGCCCAAGAACCAAAACTTAATCATACAACATGAATAATAGAATAAAAACTTTTCTTTTGAATTATACTTTAAACATTTATTACCAATACATATTCACATTTCTCCCCAAATAATTGATTCCTCTAAATTTTAAAATAAAAATCCACCACTAAAATATCAAGATCTTGAGGGTGAAAATTATACTCATTTAGTTTAAACTAATAAGATGATTATGTGACTACATAATAATTATGCATCAGGATAAAAACAATTCACTTCAAAAAATAATTAATTTAAATAAAAAATATACAATTTCTTATTAGAAATGATAAAACTATAGGATTAATCAATACTATTTTAAATTCATTTAAAAATACCTCAAATTCGTTTTTCTAGATGCATTTTAAACCTTTTTGAGTTAACTTTTTTTATTATCAGTATAATTGAGAAATTTTCTCAAAAAATAGTTGGTAGTAACACAAAAATCCAAGAAAACTTCAAATATGGTTGAAATTTATGGGTTAGGACTATTTGCTGACTGTTTTGATTTTAGTAGGGTCAATTATTATGAAATATTTAGAAACAATATATCCATGGAATGAAATCTATTATATCCAAGATTTATATTTACTGTATTTTGAAAATAAATTATTTTATTTTAAAGAATATAAAACAATCCCTAGGTCTTTCTCAAGATCTTAATAAATATTTAAACAATTCCAAAATATCCTCAGTAAATGAAACAAAAAATTTATACAAATACTCATGGAACTCACTATTCATTAGATCCATAAATATAGTGGGTTCATTAGTTAACATAAATTATATAATAATAAACTTGTAATAACTATACCAATTTTGAAATTTCATCCTAGGAATGTTTTCCTCCTTCACCTTCAGTTGGTGATATCTATATCTGATATTAGTATAAAAACAATACGAACCCTAGAGAAAATAAAATAAGATATTAGTATGAGTAAATGGATACTTGTTCTTAACATTGATGTTATTGTGTTCCCCATATTCAATGAAAATCCCTATATAACCATCCTTATTTTTAATTCATAGAATTTTATTGCCCTATAGATAAGTGAAAGGTAGAATGAAAACTTTTTTAGTAAACTATGATAACTACTTTTAAATTATAACTACTGAATAGAATTAATTTCATTCTGATGTTTTGAAATTATCTTATCATTATGAAGTAACTTAATAAAAAATTTAATCTCTTAAATAGTAATAACACCATAAAAATCGTCAACAAATAAATCCAGATATTAATATACCACTAGTATATCACTAATTTAAATAATTCCTTTATTTTCAATGATATGTGAAAAATAATTTTCACACCCATATTTAATTTTTTTATCTTCCTTTGGATATGTTATCTAAGGTATGAAATCATTAGTATACATGAATTTAATATTAATATAACAATTTTGTATGAATTCATTATCTCTACAATATATCTTATAACAAATAACTAAAATCCAATCCATACCCATAATAATAAAAACTCTATAATGGGAAAGACATAGTATTTACATGATAAATAATTCCATGGATCATAACATAAATATTTTTAAAAATTATTATTTTAATTATACTACCCAAGGTGTTTTTACCAAGATTTATGAGTTCATTTATTGAGATGGTATTTCTATTTTACTTGAGAACCTCTTAGATATAAAAGAATGTGTGGATCCTAAATCAGACACAACATTGGAATAATCTAAATAAAAATGTAATATACCAATCACCACATCATTTTGTGGCCCCTCATCTGTCATAGTAGTAGAAAATACATTTATAAACCTTTTTAATTTTTGATATTTATAATTCATACTTTTATTAGTTAATTTCATAAATTCGTTAACATAATTCTCCAACTCATTACAATTAAAAAAACCCAATTCCAGCTTTTCATAACTAGTCCAACCACTACAAATTTTAATTTACTTCAGTCATAATCCATATTTATAAAAGTTCTATTTCATTAAAACATATAGGAAGTCATAATATATTTCACCAAAATGCTTCATTCCATACTTTTAAGAAGTGGGTAATTTAATTTTCTTACCTTCAAGTTATTCTATGAATGATTCCCCATTGTCTTTTTCCTTGATCAATTTTTATCCTTATTCTTCAAATAGTACACAAACTCCATCTCAACAATATTAGCACAACAAGAAATTTCCTCATAACTTCCAAACTCACAATGAACGCTTTTTATAACACCACATGATTTTGGAAAATGTTTTGTTTTTAAAATTTATCTAATATTTTTGATATTTTTTATTTCACGCAATATCGAATATAGTTTTTTTATATGAGGGAACTAAGTATGGATTTCATTTCATGTAACACCGACTAAATATTACACTACATCAACAACATTTATTATATTTAGGTACACAGAACTGTTTTTTGTTTGTTTGTGTTTTATACAATTTCAAATTACATAAATAACTTTTGTTACATGCAAGACATAGTGTTACCAAACTAAAATATACTATTATCAAAATATTATTGTAATTATCACCTAACCGATAAAATGGAATAAATGATTAAGATTGACCAAATTATAAAACTATGGTTTAAAAATGTATATAAAATTAATTCTTCGATTATCAGTTTGTTATAAATGAAAGTAAGAACTATTTGGGAATAAAGTAATTCCTTTTCTAGGAAAACTATTCTTCTTTGTAAAAACCCCATTTTATCCTAATAAATTAAACACACCCCTTTTTATGAATGTTTTTAATAAAATTTCTATATTATATATTAAATCAATTTTTTCCACTTATCCAAAAAATTTGATAGGAATGAGATAAGAATAAATCCCATCTCATGAATAAAAAGATGTATTTTTAAAACAGGTAATTTTACCACCTTTTAATAGTGAAACTATTTTAAATAAAATTTTGAAACAATTATATTTTTTATTTGACAAAATAAACATAAATTTTGAAATTTAGATATAAAAATTTATGTTTGATGAATTTTTTCAATTGTTTTGAGAAGTGTCATTTTTTATGAATATTAAAAAGCACTGAATTTAAATTCAAAAAAAAAACTTTTTATTAAAATTTATTTATGTAGTTAAATTATATTTTATTTTGGTTTTAAAGTATAATTTGATACATTATACATAAATTAATCAAATTTTGGTAATTTAATCAAATTTCACATTAAAATTTTAAAAATTATCATTTCAAACTGTTTAAAGTTTTATGCTATTAAAACTTATCGTCTCATCCTGTCTGTGGGATTAATTTTAAATTAATTTCTAACACTACTATAAATAGAATTTGTAAAAATGGATTATATATTTTTAATAATAATAATTTTTAATTTCATATAAGTTAAACATAATTTTTTACCAATTTTACCTTTGAATGTAATAAAAATTAATTACAACAATTAGTGTAAAATTGAGTTTACTTAAATGGTTAAATATTAATCTTAAGGGTCCAAATGAACTAAACGCAACTCCAAAATCCATTTTATGATCTTATTTAAACCATTTACCATTTTTTATATAAATATTACAATACGTTTAGGCACTTAATATAAGGGATACCTCTCAATAGTGTTTAGGTATTAATATTTATAAAAATGTCGCTCCTCATCCATTATAAAAGGCCAGTCATCCCTCAATTATTCACACCTATAAATCCATTTGGATCATATATAAACTACATGAATATATTTCCAAAATTCCTACATTAATCCTGGAATCATTCCATTTTTAATATATCCAACCAATTAATATATTTGGTTCAAACCAAATGGAGTTACTCAAAGAATTGGTAATATCCTTATATAAGATCTTTTCCTTTGTTTTCATTATCCACCACTTTAATTATTATTATCCCATGATTATATAATAACATAAGATTAATGAATATACTAAGATGTTTTAATTATATGTTTTTTACCTACACCAATACACACTTCCATCAAATGGGTAATGAACTTACTATTTCTGTGTATGGCGGACTACCGCCTCGTGAAATAATATCATTTATTTTTTCCTTTACCACCTATAATGGTTGGAAATTATTATGTAATTAATAATTTATATGATATATAAGATATTTATGATGTATTTAGGATTATTTAATTACTATATAAAACATACCTTCATGATTTCAATTTTTTTAAATAATATAACTTTCTTTGTGGATGTGTAGACTACCACTTCCTCAAAGCGATGTGATTTGTTCATAGTTTACATGGAATGTATTATGGATGTATCTGGTAAATATATATGATATATATTAAATTATAATTCTTCTGGAATGATAATATATATATACATATATGTCATGTACTTTATTTCTTTCAATACGATAATAAAACCGAAAAATATTTCATGCGTACGTACGACCTACCATCTCTATGAACGATGTATTACATTTCATCTATTTAATTTTTTTGGATTATTATAATTCCTTATATACTGAATATATATGATATTTATATCATGTTTTACATTATTTTAATAATTAAATCATTATTTATGTAAGAGGATTAATAATAAAAAATCAAAATTTATACGAAAAACAAAGCATGTATTATTTGAAACCTAACATTAACATGGAATAATTTATAAACAAGAAATATAAAGTCATACTAAAAATAATATATGGTATTATATTTAATAAAATGTTTTTTTGATATATAAAAAACATATATTTATTCTATATGATTTTTTAACATGTATGATGAAATTTTATACTTAAGGTAAGGGTTTTCTGATATCACTTTTATTTCTATGAGATATTGGACATATTCCCCACATATTATTGTTTTCTAGTGTATATAATTCACTATAAAATTTTATATCATGATTCTATTTTATTTCATGATATCAAAAGTTTCAATTTATTTTATAATTTAACATATTTCAAGATTCAAAAGATACTCAAGTATTATGGGGATTTCTAGTCTCACTTTTATTTCGATTAGGCTTATACCTTATTCACCCCTCTTATCTTTTGTGTGGTGTATATACTACCCATGAATTTATTATATGAATTATATCCAAATATTTATAGTTTTTTAGATATCCATTTTATTTTCTCTCTTTCATTGGGATTATGTCTCAACAGTTAATAAATTGGTAAAGTAATTTTATCTCAATTTTCCTTTTTTTAGAAACAGACCATGTTATGCACCAATATTTTTCCACAAGGTGCATAAACTAACCTTTGACATGTTATATCATGAATCTAATTATTTTAAATATATTTTAATCATTATTTAATATAATTCATTCATGTGTATTAGGATTCAAAATTACAAAACTATTAATAGTTTTTTGCTATAATATCATATTCTTTCGAGATTGTTTATGATTATGATTCCATTGACAAAATATTATAATAAATTACTCATGAAAATTGATGAATTTTATAATCCTATTATTACCCATGATATCATATATTATTATTAATCTTTTCCCACTATTTTTTTCTCAATTTGATTAATGGATTTGTTTTATAGAAATCTGACTTTATTTCACTTTTCGGTCGTAAATCTGTGTTATTTTAAAATATTTTTTTTAAAAAAATTAAATTTTTTTATGTGTGACAATTATTTTAAAATGTTTTAAATATTCCTTTATAATTTTTCAGAGGAAAATTTTTATAGAATGTTTTAAATTTTATTTTATATGTTTTCAAGTAAAATGAATTTCAAAATGTTTTTAAGCATAATTTATAAGCTTCCAAGGATAAACGTTTTCAAAATGTTTTCAAGCATATTTTATATGTTTTCAAGGAAAAATATTTTCAAAAAAAATTCTTTTTTATTTTATGATTTATAAAATAAAAAGGTTTTAAATTTTTTTTAAGCTTACTTTATATGTTTTCAAAGAAATTGGGTTTCAAAATGTTTACAATATTTTTGTATAAGTTTTCAAGGAAAAGGTTTTAAATATGTTTTCAATATTTTTTTTGTAATGTTTCATGAAAAATATTTTTCAAAATGATTTCAATATCCTTTAATAAGTTTTCAAGGAAAATATTTTATAAAATTATTTTAGGATTACCTTATATTCTTTCAAAGAAAAATGTTTTCAAAAAGTTTTCAAAATTCTTTTATAAGTATACAAATAAAATGTTTTTATTTGTTTTTACGATTACTTTAATCATTTTCGAGGTTATTTTAAAATAAAATTATTTTCACAATATTTTAGGTTTTATAATTTATTTTTCTCAAATAAGAAAGAATAGTTTCCCTAAGAAATTATTTTAAAATCATTCTAAACGATTATGTAACCTCTATGATGAAAACTCTTGGTGTTACTCATAAAATAATGGGGATATGATTTGAGGGTAACATTTTTATTATTTCTGTGAATGGTTTATGTTTTTAGGGCATGATTTTCAAGATACCCATTTCTCATTCAATGGATATATGTTTATAAAACTCGTCTATCCTTCATGGGTTATGTTTCTATGAAACCCATTTCTATTCCATGGGTTATATGTTCAAAAATTCTATTTCTATTTTAAGGTTTATATGTTTATTAATTTTTTTTGATTTCACTATTTATATGCTTATTGAACCTTATTCTTTTAATGGGTTGAATTTGATCAAATTGTTATGAAACCTATCTCTTTTTTATAGGTTATAATTTGATAACATTTTTATTATACCCATTTAATTTCATAGGTTATAATATGATAGGTTATTATCTTATGGATCACATATATATGATTTTATTATGAGATGTGTGGGACCTATATATACCTTTAATTCATTATGTTAATATTGATATTTCATGAGATATACAGAGCTAGAATGAAGAGTGAACTTGGTTTAGAAAATGACTTTGTCCACTAAAATGGTCTTGGGTGTGAACTTTGACTAATAATATGGTCATGGGGGTAAACCCTAACTACCTAGGTGGTCTAGGGAGTGTACCCATTCCACTAATAATTCTATGGAATTAATCCTTGATTATTATAGACATATTTTTTATATTCTTATGTGTATTATACACATTATATATCTTAATCCTATGTTATGATTTCATGGATTATGATCTTGATTCTCTTATGATTCATGCCCTATGAACTTCCGATACTTATCCCACGATTCATGTTCAAGATATTTTATTTTTAATGTTTTATCTTCAAATGTTATTATCATATTATCATACCCTTATTCTAATGTTATTCTTACATATCTCCCTTGTTTACCCTTACTGGGAATCTATGCTCACCCCTTTATTAAGTTCCTTTTCCCTATTTCATGAAGAATATTTTATGTATAAGCACTAAAGGGGATGATCATTGTGGGAATAATTGAATATCTTTCACCAAGTTAGAAGATTCTGTTCCATGTTTCCAAAGAAAAAAACTATTACTATCCTTGGGCATGTACTTTTGTAATTTGTGGAATATTTATATAAATTTATGTAATATCTATGTATGATAATCCTGGGTTTCTATAGTTGGTATAAAAGGGAAGGTTCAATAAAACAGTAGAAACTAGGGTGGGAAAACATTAGTGAGATCCTTATTGATATTTCTAAGGATATGTCTAGTGATGTATCAAAGGATAAGGAATAATGTCATATATTAAAAGAATATGTCATAATTTAGACATACTTTAAGGTATTTTTCATGATTATGTGGTTTTCTCCTATGATAATTGTTGCTCACAACATGATTTGTAATTTTAGACAATAAAGGGAACCAAAAGGAACTAGTTTAACATTTAATGTGATGAAATTTTTTTGGATATACAGTCAAATGGGATGATAATTGGAGTAAAGGTTGTTGTGATAATTCCTAATTAGTTTTCATGGAATAATACTGAAAAAATGTACCATAACCAACTCTCAGTATCACCAAAGAAGACTAGGAAAGAGTTCAATATGAGTTCTATTAATGGAGACCATAGAAAAAATACAATTATGTTTCATTTATGTAATGAATTTGGAAAGAATCACCTAACTCACTGTCTTAGAGGAATAATAAGATGTTTTGACTGTTGAAAATAAGGACATAGATAAGGTAACTACAAATGAAAAGTGAAGAGTTAAGCTAATTAAATGGATGGTAATATTGACCTCCATAGTAAATCATTTATGGTTACATGATTTTATGTGGGGGGAAAATTGTCATTATGAAAATTGATTTCCATATTTGAAACACAATTAATAGAATCAGAAAGGTTGTGCGAGTAATGGTTATATTGTTGAGCATGACGAGACTACATGTAAAATGTAAACGGATAGATGTATTAAGTAATAGGATGAGGTTTACTTATTAATGTATTAAGTATGAAGTGGAATAATCAATGTTCGTATGTATTTGGATTCATGAATTATTTTATATGAATAGTCGAATATATAAGGATTGTTCATTTTATGTTCTTTTCTAATGATTGAGAAGTATATGTTTAATGGTTTCTATGGACTAGAAGGTGTCTTAATGGCAATGTGATGTTCATGGAAAACATGTGATTAAGATAAATATACCACTTAATATGTTACTTATTTTATAATAATAATGTTTTGATAAAGATGTTTTGGATATGAATAATTAAATTGGATATTAATGATTACCTTGGAACTAATTAAGGATTTGTTTGAAAGTAGTTTATACTATCATTGATGTGGTTATCATAATTTTATGATTTAAGGAATATGTCAAATAAATTTTGGAAGAAGGAAACACGATTGTTTTCAATAAGGATTTATGGTAATTCAAGTCATTACCATGTTTCAAGTTAATACTTGTGGAAGGTATTCACATGTTTGGAATGTGACAAATATGATCTAATTTATAATATATTGGGGATCAATATTAAGATGATGTTAAATATAATGGCCTTATTTCACATGTTATGTACATTCTTCTTTCAAAAGGGTTATAATGTAAACCGTTTATGGAATGGTTTATGTTAAACTTTAGATGAGGTTTTATATATTAATGTATTATTCCGAAATATGAGTATTTATGCATATTGGATAACTTTTGATAACCTTTTTATTTTGATAAAGATAGATGGAATGACTTATCATTATATTTATTTATCTTAGGATATGTTAATTATTCGGTATTGAAACATTCGCCTTCATTTCTTGGTATAAGAGATGAATTAGAAATTAATCAAGACACAATAAAGGGCGAGGTTTTCCTAAATTAATGTAAATAATTATTCTCATGAAAATTATTCAAATTTATGAAAAAAAGTATTAGAATAATATTTTATTCTGTTATTATCATTTTTATGATATCAAGGACCTTTTTCAAGACTCTTTGGGTTATGGCCATGTGATCGTTAACTTTATACTAACCATATTCTTTATAACTCTCAATTAGACCATTATAGTTATATTTCTATTCCAAGTTCAGGTTTTCACTTTCCACCTATGTTCTTGTATGTGTAATCATATTTACGTGTGACTTTGGGTAACTATTTTGTTTCTAACTTTTCTTTTTTTAAAGAAAGTTATAGTATTCATTTTTACAATGTGGGTTTCATTGAAATGAATAATAAAGTATTAAACCATTAATAACTCTAGTTATTTTATATAATGAAATTCATTTTAAGGTGAGGAAAAGTGTAACACCCCAAGATTATTTGAAATATTTTTCTCAAATTAATTTATTCTTTTTAATATTCTTTATTTCACGCTACATCGCATATAACATGTGTTATATGAAAGGAATAAGTTTGGATTGTGTTTAACACAACACCATGTTAATCTTACACTACATGAAACAATTAGATTAGATTTTGGTGTACAAAAAAAAAATACATTTAGACTGTGTCAGACACAATTTCGAGTTCCCTCAATAGTTTGTGATCCACATAAGACCGTGTTTTACCGAACTACAATATACTATTACTAAAATAATATTATAATTTTCACTTATCTGTTAGAATGAAATATATGAATTATATTGACTAAATTAAAAAAAACATGGTATACAAATATATTTAAAATGAATCATTAAGTTATCAATTTTTTATAAGTTAATGTAAGAAAAATTTGAGAATAAAGAAATTTCATTTCTTGGAAAACTAATTTTCAATGTACAAAAACCATTTTATCTCAATAAATTAAACAAAACACTTTTGATGGATATTTTTAAGAAAAGTTATACATTTTATATTAAATAAATTTTTTATCAACACTCATACAATATATTTGATAGGAATAAGAGATTAATAAATCCCATTTTATGAATAAAAATATGTATTTTTTAGAAAAGTTATTTTTACTACCTTTTAATTGACCACCTACATTAAATATAATTTTTAAAATTTTATATTTTTTATGTGAAAAAATTAAATTAATTTTTCAGAATCAAAATATCAAAATTTACATTGAGGGAGTTTTTGGTATTTTTCTTGTGAAGTTTCATTTTTTGATGAATATTGATAAACACTAAATGTTAATTCAAATCTTCTTTTTAAAATAATTTATTTATATAGTAAAATTGTATATTAATTTTTATTTAAAGTGTAGTTATATCAATTATACATAAATAAATCCAATTTAGTTCAATGGAACCTATTTCACACAAAAAATTGGTATAGAATCATTTCAAACTTATTGACATTTTCTCTTTAAAGACACGTTGTCTCGTCCCATCTACAAGATTAATTTTAAATTAATTTATTCCACTTATGTGATTATAATTTGGAAAAATGATTCCATATTTAGATTTATAATAATGTATAATTAGACCAACATTATTTTTTAACAAATTTATTAGTGAGATTCATTAAATTTAATTATAGCGATTAAAATAAGAATGTGTTCACTAAATGGTTACACATTAATCTTATGGGGCCAAATGACCTCGGAATGTTTCCAAAATACATATTCTGGACATATTTAGACGAATTACCATCTTGGATCAAAAAATTATTATAGTTTGAGGCACATTATATAAGGGAGACCTCTCGATATTGTTTACATTTTTATATTTACAAGAATTCCACTCATCTATTATAAAAGGGCACTCACCCCCTAACTTCTTCATACCTATAAAGACATTTGTCCCAGAAACACCCTACCCAAATATACTACCAAAATTCCTCACATAATTATATAATCATTCATTTTGAAATAAATCCATACAAGTATTTTTTTAGGTTCAAAACAAGAGGAGTTACCCAAAGAAGAGGTAAAATCCTTACACAAGATCTTTTGTTTTATTTTCATCTTCCACCCCTTAAATTATCAATATTACATGATTATATGATAAGATAAGTATAATAAATATACTGATATTTTTTATAAGTTTTTTACCTACAACTATACACACTTCTATCAAATGAGTAACGAACTTATTGTTCGTGTGTACGACGGACTACCACCTTGTGAAACAATGTCGTTTGTTTTTTCCTTTACCACCTCTAATGGTTGGGTAGTATAATAGAAATGATCTTTTTATTTTATATAAATCGTATTTATTATTTATTTATGATTATTTAATTTCTATATAATTCATACATTCATGCATTTCATTTTGTTTAAATACGATAACTTCATTTGTGGAAGTGAGGACTACCGCCTCCTTAAAGTAATGTGATTAGTTCACACTTTGAATAGAATGTACTAAAGATGGGTTTAGAAAATGTATGTTATATATATATGAAATAAAAATTATACTGTATTAATAATACACATATATATACATATATGTCATTTTCTTTCTTTCTTTCAATACTAAAATAAAAGGGAAAAAACATTCATGCATACGTAGGACCTACCATCTCTAAGAACGGTGTATTCCATTTCATATTTAAAACTTTTATAGATTATTATATATATTTATATAATAAATATATATGATATTTATATAACTGTATAAATTTTTTAATTAATTAAATCATGATCTATGTAAAAGTAACAAGAATATAAAATCAAAACATATTCAAAAATTAAGGCAGATATTACTCAAAATGTAACATTAACATGGAATTATTAATAAATGGGTAATATAATGTAATAATAATATCATATATGGTATTATATATATGAATATAGTTATCTTTTATATTTATAATAAACTAATATTTATTATATGGGGGGGTTTCAATGTCTATATTGAAATTCAACACTTAAAGTGAGGGTTTTCTCATCTCACTTTTATTTCTTTAAGATAAAATCTATATTCATCAGTTATTAATATTGTGTGGGGAATAAAATACTACGTGATAGGATATATAATTATTATCCTTTATTTAATGATATTAAATGTTTCAATTTATGTAATTAATTCATGTATCTCATTATTGAAATTTTACTTGAATACTAAGGGAATTTCTAGTCTCACTTTTATTTCTTTGAGACTTATGCCTTAATCACCAGTAAATTAGTTTGTTTGGTACATATAGAATAGATGAATACATTCTATAATCCATATCATTAAATTTATGGATATTTACATATCCATTTATGATCTCTCTTTTATGAGGATTATAGATCAATAGTTTCCAAATCAGTGAAGTAATTTTGTCTCAATTTCCAGTCTTTGAGATGCATGGCATGTTAAGCACCTATATTCTTCTACGAAATGTATAAAATTAGATTTTACATGTTATATAATGTATATAATTCATTTTAGAATATTTTAAACTTTATGTAATGTTGTTATTTCATGGGTATTATGATTCAATGTTACCAAAGTGGTAACTATTGGGCATGTATTGTATCAACAGTACTATATAATTTATGATGATTTTGAATTTCACAAATACCTTTGTTTGTTTTCTTATGACAATTTGTTGAGTGAGTTCTATAGGAATTTATATTCAATATTAAGTAATTTATCATTGTGAGAATGAATCTGGAAACATTGTTATCAACCCTACATTTCTCTAAGTAGTGAAACACTTTTGTATAGTATCACCACTACATTACGTTAAAACTATTTGCATTTGGATCAGTAACCCTACGTTGGAGTTTGGATTTACTATTCATACCCTACGTGCTACGAAGTTTAATATAAGGTTAATCAATGATAATTTTAGGATATCATGTTGACAAGGATAAACATATGGATTATCAACCCTATACTATTCAAAGGAACCCTACACTTTGCAAAGGAACCCTATGCTACGCAAAGGAACCCTATGCTATGAAAAAGAATCCTACGCTACAAAAAGGAACACTACGCTACGCAAAGGAACACTACACGACACAAAGGAACTCTAAACTATGAAAAGGAACCCTATTCTATGAAAATGAACCATATTCTTCACAAAAGAACCCTATGTCATGAAAAGGAACCCTACTCTAGGAAAACAAACCCTACGTTAAGAATATAAACCCTTCGTTGTGTTCTTAAAGGCAATGTTTTTCAAGCCATGTTTCAATCTGTGATTTCTGCAACGGTCAAGTCATAATTAAATACCAATTCAAGGATCATTTTTATTATTTAAAAGAACATTATTCATTAGAAAAAATTACTCCAATTTATATAGTAAGTTACAACTCCCATGGTCTTTTGGAATTTGAATATATGTGATCAATCAGGATATTCTTTTGGATCTACAATAACGAAGCATATTTTTTTTCTATATATTATTTCATAGTGTCTATTCAAATATATGTGTGTGTGATATTTTTTTCACATATAAAACTATATTATTGAAATTATCTTTTACAGTGTTCCTCCAATGAATGATCGATTCTGAAAGAAGCTATACTATGGAGATATACATGTTCAATCTTTTATTATTCTAATATTATTATTGTTGTTTTATTTACTACCTTATTAAATATATTTCTACAATAGGGATCACTTCAAACTATTTAATTCAAGGATATATTCATTTCTGAAGATGAAAATCCTATATTTGTCAGTTTCTTCCTACTATAAATGGGAAGATCAACCTGAACCTTTCAAATCAAACTCTTTTAATTTATTGTATTTTCAACTGCTTATACATAGTTATGGTGGAGTATTAGCTTATGAAACTAAGATATGGATAATAATTTCTCTATTATAGAACCATAAGTCTTTTTAATTAGTCTTCTAAAGTTTTAAACTGCCTTCACTCAGTTATGGATTCTTGGTCTTATGATAATAGGACCATTCTAGTGGAATTTACTAAGCTTATAAAGAGGGTGATTGGTAGAGTGGACTAGAGAATATTTTTTTCTTGGAACAAATATAAAAAACTGTGTTCTTTAGGTTTGTTTATCCACTCTATATTTTCATATAGAAAAAAACATTACATATCCGTATAAATCAAAGTGGACATCAAAAGCTAGAATTTTGGAAGATTTTTGAAAAGACACAATTCACCCCCTCTTGTGTTACATTGTATATTTCGTCCTAACAATTGGTATCAAAGGAGAGATTTTGGATAAAGATATATAAAGTTGACAATTATAAGGTCTATACAAATATGGAAATAAATGATTCTTGGGATGGAATTTCAATGGTATGTGCTACATATTTTAATGGTGAAAATTATGGATGATGAAAATTTTGAATGATTATATAACTGAAAAAATTTAGATTCAAAGTCTACACAAAAAATATTACTCCCTATAATACTCCTAAAAACCATAAACGTGGGATACATCAATGGAAGTCGAATGTGATATGAATTCAATGGCAATGAATACAATTATTTGCGATCACAGACTAGATGAATTCAATCGTGTATCACAATGTCCAACTGCCTATGAATTGTGGAAAACTATTGCAGTTGCTTATGAAGGAATGGATAATGTCATACATATATGATATTATAATCTAATATAAAAATAGACACATTTATAATGTTTTATGGTGAAAGCATCCGATTGATGAATAAAATGATTACATAAATTATCAACAATATTGCAACCTTAAGAGAACCCATCAAAAAAGTTGATCATGAATTGAAATTACTCTGAGTACAACCTTAAAAATGAAATGATATATCTACTACTATCTGTCAATCATCACCTGTCAAAGATTTGATAATGAAAGAATTAATTGGGATGCTGATAATGTATAATGAAAAAATGTTATATGAAGATGATGATCATATGATAATAGTGATGAAAGAAAATACTTCTCTGAATGTGATATCTCAGAAACATATCCAACCAAGAATTCAAAGAAGAAAATAATTCAGATTCCTTAAATTCTAAATAGAATTGTCTCAACTATCCCGAATGTTCAGAAATTTATGAAATAACATAAGAGGATTATGAAAATCCTTCAGTAAGGACAAAAAATAACTACTAAAATTTGGATGCTATGAATTTAATAAATTGGTTCATATCAAAACTGATTGTCCTCTCCTAAAAAATAAAAATAAAAAGTAAAGAAAATATATATTATAATAATTTTTTTTATGAGAAAAAATTAAAAAGATCAATGAAATATACATGGATTGTATCTAAAGACTCTAGCATCCCTTTAAAGTCTGATTCAATGGTTCAATCAAATCTAAAATCCATTATGTACTTTATGGCTAAATAGGAAAAAGTACAAACTTATTACTCTTCTAATTCTGATACTAGTAGTTTCTAAAATGATAAATTGGCAGCCTATTATTCTATTCTATAAGAAATATATGATTCCTTATTAAATAAACATAAATCCTTGGAAAAAATTCAAAATTTTGTTTTAGATGATAAAAATACCATGATAAAACAACGTCAAGAGATAATTGAAAAAATAAATTCCTCTACATCAAACAGTATCAATCATGAAAAGAAAATCAAGGAACATTAGCATGAAATAGAATCCTATAAGTGTGTTTCACTTATTTTCACAAAAGAAGAAAATACTATAAATGAAATTCATGGAAATAATGTCATTAAAATGGAAAGATTTTGAATAGAAAGTAAGTCTGAGAAATCAATATTTTATAAAACATATTTTAGTCATAATTCTAAAAATACTACATGTTATCGTTGTGGGACAAAAGGACATGTCACTAATAAATTCTATTTGAAAAATCCTCAAATTAGTGGTCTTAAAATAGCATTTATTTTTAATTAGTTTTGAATAAAGTTATAGGAATTATGGAAAAATAAACCAGATCTAGATTCTCATATCATTGTTTTCTAATAGTGATGGACCCCAGAATATATGGGTACCAAAACAAATATCTTTCCAAATGCTTTTATAGGAAACAAGACACCGGAAAAAAATTTATATTGTATATATACAGTGGTTGTTCCAGGAATATGAGTGCATATCCATCAAACATTCATATGATAACTCAAATGAATAGAATATTAGTCACTTTTGGTGACAATGAAAATGAAAAAATAGTTGGAGTTGTAACTTTTGGAGATCCAAATACCATATCAATCCCCTAGGTACTATTTGTGCAAGGTTTAAAGCCCAATATTCTATGTATTTCTCATATTTGTGATGATGGTTTTTATGTTGACTTTTTAACAATTTCTTCTTCATGTTTAAATATAAGTTACTCAAATTTAGAGCACTTATAACTAAAAATGTTTATACTTTGGATTAAAATTCCTTCTATAAATAAGAATTGAATTGTTAAACAGCTAAGAAAAATGAATCGTGGATTTGATAAAAATTACACGGATACTATAATATATATTCTTTACATAAATTATGCAAGAAACAGTTAGTTTCTGATTTTCCTAGTCTTATGTTTGACAATGACAGATTCAGTGATGCATGCCAAATTGAAAAGAAGCACAAATCTTCTATCAAATCTATTAACAAAATTTCGACATATAAACCTTTAAAACGTATCCATATGTATTTTTTAGATCATCTTAGTTATAAAGTTTGTATAGTAAATAATATTTTTATGTTTTAGTAGATGATTATCTAGATTTTCTTGGGTTTATTTTTTAAAACTCAAAAGTGACGTTTTCACTATTTTTGAAGGTTTTTAAAAAAAAAATTCAAAATGGAAAAGGTTTTAAAATAATTTCTTTAAGAAGATCATGGTGGAGAATTTGAGAATAAATAATTACATTATTGTTTCTCAAATATGGGTATTAAAAACACCTTCTATGCACCAAGAACACCTCAAAAAAATGGAATTTTAGAAAGGGGAAATATGGCTATTGAAGAAATGTTAAGGACTATACTAAATGAATACAATATTCCTACCTATCTTTGGGAATAATTTGTAATAAAAACCATTCATATCATTAATAGAGTTTTAATAAGGCATATGTTCAGAAATACACCATATAAACTTTGGAATAACAGAAAACATAATGTAAAGTACTTTAATTTTTTTTGATGGAAGGTGTATATATTGAATAATAAGGAATACCTTGATAAGTACAATACAAAATCTCATGAAAGAATTTTTTTGGGATATTTTTCTACCTCTAAATCTTTTAGAGTGTTTAATAAAAAGTTCAGGATTGTTGAAGAATCATTTCATGTGAAGTTTGATGAAACTAACCATTTTATTAAAGAGAATGATTAAAATTATGGATTTAATAACTCTTTTGATAACATGAGACTTGAATATAAAAAAAACATTTTGAAAATGATATTAATAAAATTTAGTCTAGTTTAGATGAACATGATACTAAAGAACCTAAAAGTGTATTTCCTAGATAGTCTAGAACTCAAAAAACCCATCCTTTAAAAACTGTTATATGAGACCTAGACACAAGAATTAGAACTAGAATAAATATTGGTAACTTATCTGAATTATACGCCTTTCTACATCAGTTAAAACCTAATACTATTGAAGAATCCTTAGAATACGAGAGTTGGATATTAGCTATACAAGAATAGATAAACCAATTGAAAAGAAATGACATTTGGGAACCAGTAGAGAGACCAACCAAATATATAATTATAGGAACAAAGTAGGATTTTAAAAATAAACAAGATGATTAAGGGATCATAGCCAAAAATAAACCGAGATTGGTAACTAAAGGATATAATCACGAATAAGTTATAGACTATGATGAAACCATTGCCCATGTAGCTAGATTAGAAGTCATTAAAATTATTTTAACTTATGAATCTCATATGAATTTTAAATTATATCATATGAATGTTATGTATTCATTTTTTAAATAGTTATTTAATGGAGGAAGTTTATGTTGTATAACCCCCTAGTTTTTAAAATTCTAAAAAACCAAATTTTACTTTTAAACTTACGAAAGCTCTTTATGGCCATAAGTAAGCACCTAGAGCTTTTCCAGAAATATTATGTTAATTTCTTTTAAAAAATTAATTTACTGTTGGATGGGTAGAACTAACTGTTTTTAAGGAAAAAAACATTAAAACATTTTATTAGTTCAAATTTATGTTTATTATGTTATTTTTTGTTCAACTAATAATAATTTTTGTTAGGATTTTTCAAATTTAATGAAAAATGAATTTGAAATGAGTATAATGGGAGATCTGAATTTATTTTTAGGATTTCAAATTATCAAAAACATTTTGGAAATGATTTTAATCAAATAAAATATATTATTGATTTATTGAAAAATTTGGGATAGAGAATAACAAGATATATAAAACTTTTATGTGTATCAATATAAAACCAGATTTGGATAGATCTTGAAAACCAGTTGAAAACAAGTTATATAGTGTTATGATTGGTAGTTTGTTATATCTTATTTCTATAAGACCATACATTATGTTTTATGTATGTCTTTGTGCTGGATTTCAATCAAATCCAAAAGATTTTAATCTTACATTTGTTGAAAGAATATTTAGATATTTAAAAAGAAACGGTATTTAATCTCTTCTTTACCCAAAAATTTCTAATATTAATTTTATTTCATATTAAGATGCATAATTTGGATCTTGTAAATTAGATAGAGAATTTACCTCAGTAACTTCTCACTTTTTAGGAAAACAATTAGTTTCATGGTCAAGTAAGAAACCACTCTCAGTTTCTTTATCAACTGCTGAGGAATAATATGTGATTGCTAGTAGTTGTTCAATAAAAGTATTGTGGATGAAAAACACTTTACTAGACTTTAGACTAAACTTTAATAGTATACCTATTTTATCTTATAATACTAGTGCAAATTATATTTCAAAAAATTCTATAATTCATTCTATGACTAAGGACATTGATATACGACATCATTTTTTAAGTGACCATGTCCTTAAAAAGAATATTTCATTAGAATTTTTTATTACTGAATATCAATTAGTTGATATTTTTTCTAAACCATATCTTAGTGCACGTTTTTATTTTATTAAGGGGGAGTTTGGAATATTTAATTTTAAGTAAATATTTTTCAATTTATTTCTGATCTCTTTGTTTTTATTTTAGTAAGATTTATTTAATATATTTTATTCAATTACGTTTTAAGTTATAATTTCATTTATGTTTTTTTGCCTTCTAAAAATTAGAAACATAATGATTACATCAACAATTGGCATGATAAAACCATTTTCATTCTCCTTATATCTTCTACATGTCCTTTGAGATTATAGTGTATATATTTCTCTCTCTTTTCATAACCATGTGCTGAAACCCTAAACATTCAATCCCTTCTATCACAAAATATTCATATATGGAAACCTCAAGACGATCTGTAGATGAGGAGTTATAAAACAACATCTATAATTCATGGAAATCTCACAAGGTGTTGTAGGGAAAAGTAATTGATTTTGTCTATTTATATTCTAAAAATTTGTCACTCGAGGAAGAAATTAGATTTCAAGGATTGGTTTATACTTTTAGGGAATATAACATGTCAATGGTATATGAAATATAAGTAATGGAATTTTTCATAAATGCTTGGTTTATTCACAGATTTGAAGAAGGAAAAATTGTCTCTATGATTAATGATTCTGATTTTTCTTTTTTATATGTCAAAATGGATGAGATTATAAATTTTATTACCCCCGATTTTTTGTATGTAACACTTTCTTGATGATTTTAATGGTTTTAAAGTTAAGGGTGATGAATGGGAGAGTCAGGAGAACATTAAATGATGCATGAAGCATAGGGGAAGCCACATAGATGGCACACGGGTTTTTTAAATGGTGCGACCAAACCGTGTATATTTGGCACTTGAGGCAGTAGATTTTGCATGGGTGGCGCACTGTTTGTCTAACTGTGCGGCCAAAATGTGCATGGAGTGTTTGCCTAGGTAGTGTCAAACACATGGTTAGAGCAAAATTTGACTAACCATGTGAGAAAATCATGCGGTCACTTAAATGAGATCCTTAAATTGTGGTTCTCACTCGTTTTTGCCTCTATGTGCCTCGTTTAAACTCCTAAGCGGTCATAACCCAGAATGAATCTCACTTGAAGGTTGGAAAAACTCTCTAAAGTGTTTTTAAGGTGATCTGAAGGCTTCTCTTGGAAAATTGAATCTAGATTCTTGAGATATGTGATCGTTCTTCTTCGTTCTTGATCGGTTTCTTAGATCTAGTTTGATATACTTCTCCTCTTCTCTCGGTTTCATAGATCTACACCCATTATGGGTAGATATAATTTTATGGATGCCAAATATGATTATATTTGGTATTGATCTTTCTTAGAAGAGATCTAAGGCGGATTCTTGAAGAAGCAACCCGATTTTCTTGTGATTTCTTCATTTGTCGTGGGTTTCATCAAAACCCTAAAGGTAGGAGGCTTATTTCTCGACTCCACTTAGTAGAACTGATTGGCATGCTTTCAAATTGAGTTTGTGGTGGGGAATTGAT
This sequence comes from Viscum album, assembly GCA_963277665.1. Classification (NCBI taxonomy): domain Eukaryota; kingdom Viridiplantae; phylum Streptophyta; class Magnoliopsida; order Santalales; family Viscaceae; genus Viscum; species Viscum album. The sequence goes on along the minus strand of OY728155.1, from coordinate 135,625,925 downwards.
TGTGATTTGGTTTTTTAACACTTGTTTGAAACCTTCTTGAGTGATGGTTGTGAAATCTTGAAAACTGGGGATTTTGGATGAGTGCTTCGGTTTTTAATTTTAAAATTGAGATTTTAAATTGGGGAATTTCTGGGATTGTGACAAATGGTTCTAATTAAATGTTTTCAATAGAAGGTAATGTTTTATTTAAGTGATATGACTGTTTTAAATTGGGTTATTATTTGGTTTTCAATAAAAGTACAGTTTTATTGAAATGGTTTAAATTGGTTGAACACACTTGGTTTTTGACATGATGGTTCTGCGTGTTCACGGGCATGTGGGAAAAATAAGGGTTAGGGGTCTCCCCCATTAGTTTTGAGATGTATAAGGGTTAGGGATCTCCCCCATCAAACATTCATACTGCATTCCTAACAGATAAGGGTTAGGGGTCTACCCCATCATGTTGGGATGGATAAGGGTTAGGTCTCTCCCCCGTCAAACATTAATGTGCATTTGGGTTGGTTAAGGGTAATAAGTATCCCCAATCATTGGTGGGATGGATAATGGTTAGGGATTTCCCACTCTTCCAGGTAGCATGCATGTATGGTTTCATGGGTTTGTAGAATGGTTGGGTATGCCAAAAAGGGATCTTGTGAATTGGTTCTAAAGCATTCTTGGTTTTTTTTTCTTGAAAAATAACTTGCTGGAAAATTGGTTTAAATTGCTCTTGGAATGCCTCTGGTTATGAATGGTTTTAGGAAACTTGTTTATATCTAGTTATAAACTACTTTTGAGATAATGTTTTATATAAACTATTCTTTATATTAATGTGGCTAACCTTACTATCCTAGTGCCGTGAGTAGGGAAGTCATTGGGGAAACCTACTAAGTTTTATACTCACCCCTCCTTTAGCACTTTGGTGCTTCTGCAGATGTTGTATTCTGGGACATAGGTAAAGATAAATCATCTTATTTCTAGTGTCTCGTGTTGATTCTTGGGAGATGTTGTGGGGCTTGGAGCTTGTGGAGCACGGAGTCATGGTGTATTTTGAGAGTCTTGTGTTTTTCATCTGATGTGTACATTGATACTTAGATTAGTATTACGCTGTTGTGCACATGATGGGGTTTGACATAAATGAAGTTTTTTAGGGTTCATTCATTTGTTCATGCACCATATAGTGAATGTTTGGTTATTCTTGGTTGGTTTATGGGTTATTCCTTAAAGGGTAAATCATCCCACAACTTTTATTCGAAACCCTTTGACATTTATTGCCAGCCTTTGGCAACTTTGGGATGTTGCTTAAGTCCTAGTAATGACTCGTTGAGCTCTCAAGCCAATGAGAATTGGAGGGTCATTACAAATGGTATCATCTTGTTCAGTCTTTTCCTAACAAATGGTCATCGATGTTCTTGGTCTTTGAGTTAAAATTAATTCTTGTCTATTCCTTGGGTCAAAATCCTCGACAGGAGTAGGATTCTCAGAACTTGAAATGTATATCATAAAATGACGTAGCTAACCCATTTGTGCTAAACTTCATGTTTCCAGGGTGTTGGGTACATAAGTATTTTGGATACACTTCTAGAACGTTGGAAATCTCATTGTCTTTGGTTTAACCAATGAGACGAGAATGACATGAATTGTAGAGGAATGACTTCCCACTATGATTTCATATCTCATTGTGAGGAATTATTTGTGATTTTGTTCAAGGTGTGAATTTGCAGAAAAAAATGCGGAAATTGTTTTCAATGAATGATTTTGAAAACAGGATATTTGGTGTATTTTGAAAATGGGTTGATTTTCAAAAGGCATGGGGAATGTTTAAAAAAAATTTAACATGGGAAAAAGGATGTTTTGAACACAATGATGTGACGTATGATGTGATAGAATTTTAAATTCTAAGCCATCATTTTCTAGAGAGTGAGATTGATGGATTTTGTTGTTGGTTCAGAAAATAGAACCTGATAGGCATCGTCAGAACCAACCCCAAGACGCTGCGGAAAATGTGGTTGCACCGGAACCATGTTGGAACCAAGAGCTGGTTCAGATTATTTTCCATGCATTTCATGTTGTGGATATGGGTAACCAGAGGGATGAACCAAGGCATGTGGATCATACCATCTAGTTCATGAAGAAGAATCCACCGATCTTTTGGGGTGATGCTGAACCTGAAAAGTTGTAGGGGAGGCTAAGTAGGATGAATCATATCATCAATTTAATCGGCACACTATCAGAGCTCAAGGTCAAGTTGGTGATGTATATGTTCGAGGATCCTGCACGAAAATGGTGGGATTTAGTGGTTGTAAAGACCCCAAACCTGACGTACTTGGACATTACATTAATTTTGCGGAATAATTAATACATATAAAAAACCAACGCTCAAGGATCGTAAGAGTTTAGTGTCTTTGGAAACTCGGAACACAATCTTCTAATCATGGTGAAAGATCTTGAACATCTCCCATAAAGATCTTCCCCTTTTGTTTTCTTACCTAAAACCTTTCTTTATATCCTGGGAAAAAAGAAAACATAAAAAGGGTGAGCTAAAATGATCAGTAAGGGTAAACATATAGAACATAAAACAATCCATAAACATTTTAATGCAAAGAAAACTTGAACATAAAATCTAAGCATCAAAATCTTGAGCAAAGACATAAATCTTGGAAGTACGTAAGGCATATATCCTAAAGGAACATCAATCATGATAAAATAGAATGGGAATATAACATGTAATTTTGGAAAACCATTAATCACATGATATGATTTCCATATTATCCAAGGCATTGATGCCAAGACCATGTTAGTGGACAAAGTCCCTTTCTGAATCGAGTTCACTCCTCATTCTAGTCCTATAACACTGAACTGGATTAACTTACCATTCCAGCCGTGTCTATCTCATGAGATATCAATCTTTACCCAATGCATTGGAGGAAGATATAGGTCCCACCCATCTCATAATGAAATCATTCTTATGTGTTCCACAACATAAACCTAAATCATTCATCATAACCCAAAGAATAAAATGGGTTTCATAAACATCATCCCATCATAACATAATCCGTATAAAACAAATGGATATCATTTCATCATAAGAGAAGTGAAACCATGTAAATCATATAGACATTATACTTGAAAAAAATGCATATGAAATAATGTCATCTTAGATGGAAAATGGCTTTGATAAAACAATAGAGATAAATTCTTGTGGAAAATATCCTTTCTTATTGAAAATCATTTTCTTTTCAAAAAATGCCATGCAATTTTAAATGAAAAGTATTTTTTTTGAAAATAGTCATGAAATCCTGTAGAGTAAGTTTCATGAAAATAAGGTGTTATGAAACCATAGAAATCTGTTCATGCTGTATAAGTTAAAAAAAATTCTCCTCATACTTTTAATGGAAAAGTCAAAACGTACCATGTATGGTAAACAAAAGAAAGATTCCATCCATAACACAAATGAAAATTAAAAGAAGGGTAAAAGTGACTTTAAACATACATGGAAGAATATTAAACAATTTGTAAAAAACATTTTATAGAAATGGATAAAAAATATAACCCCAGTAAATACTTACGTATAAGCAATCTCGGATAAAAATGAGATTGCAAAATTATCCCTTACTTTAGGTCTGATATGCTTCATACGTATCTGAACCACCTGTATAATGATTTAAATAATTTCATTGACTTATTACAGAATCATATTTATTGTTATGATATCATATATGGTTCACTTATGACTTTATATTACCCGTTCTTTTTTAAATTCCATGTTAAAGCAGCGTTTTGTGTAAAATCGTTTTATTTATCGTACGTGTTTGGACTTGTTGTTCTTGATATTATTATTACTTATATCATGATTTAATTACTTCCAAAATATAAATTATGATTTATATATCAAATATATTCAGTATATATATATATATTCATAATAGATAGATAAATGAAATGAAATACACCGTTAATGGAGACGGTAGGTCGTACGTACGCATGAACACTGTGTTCCTTTCCTTATTGACTTGAATGGAAGTAAGTAGATGAAATGTATATATATATATATATGTATAAATAAATCCAGTTTCTTAATTATGTCATATATTTCGTTATTAATAATTATATATACTTTATAATCATTCTTGAATGGTTATCATGGAGAATTAATCTCATCGCGTCGTGGGAACGGTAATCCGTACGTACGCACGAGCGATGATATCATTCACATAATTATTGAATGGAATTGGAGTAGATGATATAATCTTTAATAATTAGTATGATGTTATAATAACCATATATAGTTATTCTTTACACCATTATACCCATCCAAGTATGGTGGTGGTGGAAAACAGATTACACCACGGTGTGGAGACGGTATTCTGTACGCACGCACGCACGATGATTTCATTTTCTGTAGGATTAATAGAAGATGAAATAGGGTTGTTTCATATTTATAATAACATATAAGTACATGAGTGATACTTATTTTATTAATTTTTGATGAAACAAATAAAGAAGAATAATTAGAAGAAGAAATAAATTGGAAAGAATCGGTAAAGGATATTACCTCTTCTTGGACGCGCCTCTTCTTAACCTCCTCTTAAGGCACTAGAGTTGGTCTTTTGAGGAGACCATAACCTCTATAATGTTTCTAGGGAAGTTGATAAGGGAAATGGGAAGGGTTTGGTCGAGCTTTAAGGCTCAAAATTTTGTAAAGAGAAGAGGGATGAGGTGCCCTTTTATAAGGGAGGAGAGGAGCACCTTTAAAAACTTCAAAAATATTAATTTATAATAAATTCACACCCCACTTAAAAACATATAAAATGACTCAAATCAGAAATTAGATGATATAGGGATGCAATATCACCAACCAATAAAATTTAGACAAGTTGTTAATTTATTTTAAACATTATCAACATGATTTACCCTTATTTAATCTATTTAATTTTATTTGTCGTTATAAGATTATAAAATTTAAATTGTAATAATAAATACTTATGTGTTGGTAATTGTCCATAATTGGATTATTTATTACATTTTCGACCATATTAATTTGAATTTATAATTGTTAAATATATTTGTGATTTTTAAACAATTTTATATTATGTTATTTTTATAAAATAACAATACTGTCAATTTTGACACTATTAATTTATTTGAATTTAAATAAAATCCACACACAAGATATGTTCTAACTAAAAGCGTTAATAGATTTATAATATTCCATATTTATCGAGGAAATTAGTGGAGCACATTAAATAGTTCATATAATATTTATTTTAATATTTTTAAAACCATTTATTTGATATTTCAATCAATAAAATAATTTCAACATCACTATTGTGTCACCTTTATTTATAATTATTTAATCCCTAAAAATTATTAATAAATTCACATGATGTATATAAATTTATTATATTTCTAGATACTATTAATTTTTGAAGTTTGATGAAGTTTATCACTAAATTAAAATTATTATACGTATAAAGTCCTTAAAATGAATCTATTATGACCCTTAGGTGATATGAGTCTACTTTTAGTCATCCAATAGAATTTTAGTAGGTGTTCGGGTAATTTTATAATCTTATGTTTACCCTTAATTACCCAATTTACCTTTAACTACTCTAAATAAAAATTACCCTAGTTACTATTCATAATATCAAAAAAATAAAATTAACCTATTAAAATAATTAGAACCCACTGAATTCAAATACGGAATACATTTTTCAAAATTCAAAATGCAGAAGTTGCAGTATTAAATTTAATATTAATCCCATTGTTAAGAAAATGGGTTTTAAAAGTTAAAACACTGCCAAAGATTGAAATGTTTTTACCTATGAATTCAATATAAAATTAATGCTAATAACATAAAATATATTAAATGGTAAAAATATATTCTATTTATACTTTAAAACCATTCAATATTATAATTTAACCATATAAATTATTGTGATGAAAAAAGTTGTTTTTAATTAAAATATAACGCGTTTTTACTGTTCATTAAAATATGAAAGTTATCAAAATAATATGAAAATTTTATCCAAAGTGAATTTTTATATCCTAATTCCAAAGAAGAATTTTATTTTGTCAAATTGAACTTATAAACAAGTCAAAAATTAAATTTAATGTGGGTGTGCCATCAAAAGGCGGCAAAACTGCATTTTTTGAAAAATAATTATTTTACCAGAAAAATCTATTTGGTTCTCATACCATGTTATATAAAATGTGTAAGATGAATTATAATGTCATAAAATTAAAAATTTAGATACTAATATTCATAACAGCTAGTTCATAATAATATTATAACAATATATCATTGTTTAGTGAAACCCGGTATTGCGTACTACACACACTATCGAGGAATGTCATGATTGCGTGTAATGAAAGCCAAGTCAAGGTTTCGTGTAGTACAAGCTCCATTTGTTGTTGCGTATAAAATAATGAAAACTTATTTCATTTATACATTAAACAAAATCTATACATAATGTTGCATATAATAATTTCTACAAAACGAACATGAAATTATGTGTAACACGAGCAAAGAATAGTGTTGCATATACTGAAAGCGAATACAGAGTTGCGTATAGAACAAGATACTTTTAGTGTAGCGTAAAAAACAATAAATCAATGAAATTAAAAAGAATAACACTCATAAAATCTCATGTTGTTACATTCTACCCCCATAAAATGAATTTCTCCCTTGAAATTCGTCGGGGTTATAAATGATTTACTACTTTAAAGTTTCTTTCATAGAAACCCACATTTTAAAAAGGAATACTAAAAATTAATTTTAAAAAATGAACATTAGAAAAAACGGATACCCAAAGTAACTCATCACTTGGGTTCCCACATAGGAGAACAAAGGTGAAAATATGGATATGGAAGAAAAATCTAACTGTAACGTTCTGATGGAGAGTGGTAGAGAACATGGCTATGATAAAAATCGAACAGTCACAATACCATAAATTTATGATGATCTAAGGTACCATCTGATTCATCAGATATTAGAGCACTAGGACAACATTTTTGGTTTTCAAGATCATTTCCCAAATTTTATTCAATTTTTGAATTAAAATAAATACTTACTTGATTTTGGTACAATCTCAACGTTTCTTGTGCCTTGAACAATTTACACTTCATCTCTTAAAGAAATGAAGGTGAATTTGCCTTTTGCGAAGTTTTAGTAGATCATGCGATAGAATGATAGGTCATTCCATCTGTCTCAAACATAAGTTAGAAAAAGGTAAATACATAAGCCCATCTATGGTGAGATTAATCAGAAATGGTTCCAAAATGGACTTATACTTCATCTATCATCCTTCTTAATAAAATAAAACTAGTTTCTACTAACCAGAGACTTTCTGTAGGCCAATGGTAGGCGATAAAGGCCTATTGCACTTTAGTTGTGGGTTCGATTCACATATCCTTGTCCGGCGCAATGGGTTTCGCCTGTTCTGTAGGTTTTCCCTTTACTTAAACTACACTATTATAACATTCTATCAATAATATCGAAAAAAATTTCTATCCTTAAATAATACTAACTTATGTTCAACATAATCCATTCCAATATTTAGGCTTGTCCAAAATACTTCTTTCCAAACTCATAGTATAAAGAGAACAATTACTAAAAAGGTCATATAACAAGCACATGAATACTATCATTTATCCCTCATATATCACAAGATATATCTTGTTGATCGCATTCCAAACATGTGAATAACTTAATCTTGTATTCTCTTGAAAAATGAATACCCATTAAACCTTAGTGAAAACATGAATGTTGTCAAAAGTTAACTCTTTCCACATACCAAAATCCAAAAAATCTGTATTCTCAAACCATGTTGTCACATTGTCCTTATACCAGTCATGAGCTCATTAATACTATCAAACATATCATAATCTCCTTATCCTTTCATTTTTCACGTATCATCTACCTTCCAAAAATATTTTAATAACCTTTCATGGTTACCGGTACCATTCATCATATACTTTCAAAAACTCAAGGAAAGACAACAGTGTAACAATCGTTAGATTTTTCGTTATTCCATAGTACCATACATTATTCGTCATAAACATACAATCATTCCACTACCTTCTTAAACCACTGACTGAGCTACATAATTTCTGTCACGACCCGCCTTCACCAAAAGGAGGGATGGGTCAACAGATTTCCAGGCCCTTCCTTCTTTAAGTTGAAGGAGAGATAATGACCCCCAAAACCCGCCTTCAATAGGTCCCAGAGTGGAGACCAGCACCAAGGGTATAGAATCACACACTAAATGAAAGGCATTACCGTTTTTCTTTTAATAGGATCGAGAGATAAGATAGTAAATCCCAACAACACCAAAAAAGAAATAAAAGTAAAGCCAAAATTAAACCATTCTTACATGCATGTTCAAAAGTAAAAGATACATGATACAAGAACTCCAAAGATAAAGTACCAAAGAAAGAAAAATAGAAACAACAACTATTCCAAAGGGTCCAAGCTAGTACGGTCCAGCATGGTCCCTGAAGTCCTCCTGGAAACCTGAAAACAGTTTATATACGTAGGGTGATCATAAAAGTATACTCAGTAGGTAAAACCTAAAGCTCTCGTGCACAGGTGGGGAGGCATACTAATGCCCTGTGATAAAAGATATGACCAAAACATTTAGCAAGGTAAACTATCCACCAAATCCTCACCAAGGAACACTCCCCAAATAACGCAAGGAAAGTAAAGTATATTAATCAGAACATAGATATTTGGGTACCCCGCGCCACTTTCCCACTGGTTATTTAGACATCCTACGCATCGAACCAATCCCGCCATTCTTTCCGCAGTCCCACTGCGATTCCCCACCCGCACACCCCTGTGCCACAACCTCACCGCAGTCCCACTGCCAAACCCCGCCTGCACACACCTGGGAGAAAACCACTATCCCGCCCGCAGGCACCTGGGCCAAACTATCACACATAACCACACCTGCGAACACCTAGGAAAGAACAACCACTGCCACACCCGAAGACACCTGGGCCTCATCCTGAAGGTACTTGGGAATCCACCTACCCACACACACCTGGGTCAACCACCGCAACCACCCCGCTCGAAGATTCTTGGGCTAATAATGGACCTTAGGCCGTCACAGCCTGCCCGAAGGTACTTGGGCTATCCGGGAAAGGGAGCAGAAAGAAGCTAATAACCAGCCACTAGTGGAAGTTTTGGGAAATACACCCTCCCCCATGAAATGGGGGTGTACGCCACTATGTGCTCAACTTGGGTGGGGCACGAATAAGAAACACAAAACTAGAAGTATATGTATAGGTAACAAACACTCACCAAATTTTAGGTTTTTCTTCAGCCTTCCTAAATAACACAAAAGCACCCCTGTCCATGTCACAACTCACACTAAACCAGAACCCGTTTGTCCCATCCTTGTTTTCATGTTCAGTAATAATGGTTAAATAAGTTTCTGCACCTACTTGGGCAACTATCAAGACTAAGCACAAGTCAAGGGAAGAGTAAAGTCAAACAACAACTTAAACATTTTCACCCGGTTCTCTTGTAAAGCAGCAACAACAAAAGGGATAAGAGATCCCTCAAAGTAATGGATGCAAGGTAAACCCTGAGACACTGCCCCATGTCCCCCAATTGGTTTCTCATCAACAAAGGATTCCACCCCAATACTTGATATAAACAAGGTAACCACCCGACCTTAAATTTGTAACCATAGAAAGTGTAACCATAGGGGATCCCATCCCCACCCACATCACCCAGTAATCGGGCCATGAAGGAAAAACAACCCAACCACAACTACTAACATAAATTAGGCTCATGCCAGTATTTTCAGATTTAAAAGATTTAACACACTCCATGATTTAAATTTCCATATGCTTTAACCTGGGTTATCACAGAAAGGATTGATCCTAGTGCTTCAATTTATTTAGCCGGATATATGTGATTAATCAATTTCCTTTACACAACAAGGGTTCAAAACCACAAACGAGCCATTTAAACATCACCAGAGGTAAGGGTTCATTATTGCACAAAGAAAGATGACCAACGACCATGATTTTTAGTAGGCGTAAGCCCGCACAATTTAGAAATCATTAACTAGAGCATCATCGATCACACCCCTCCCCTTTATTCTTTAGAATCTATTTATTATCTTCATTAAAGTTTGGTTCATCGAATTCTACAGAAAAAAAGCATACCCACCCCACATGATACATAGAAAGGAGAGACGAAGGTGAAACCCTACTTGATTGATCAACGATCGAAGTCTATCGTCACGCTCCAGGAACACCGGATGCGAAATCTGTAGGGGAGGGGCCTCCAGAACTCAAGGACGTACAGACAATTTGATCAGAGGTTGATCGAGAAAAAGAAACACAGTGATATCCCAGTAGTTTTATAAAGTCTGGGAACGGTTGAGATAAGAATGCTAAACCGCATAAGAAGCAGGGTCCTAGGTTGACCACGAGGCCCCACACGTCATTAATGGTTCCCACGGTTTAAACCAACGCACACAAAAGGTTACTTAATTAATCATTTAATTAAACACCATTTATGGGCGTTACTGGGATTTAAAACAAGCTTAAAGGGGTCAAAATAGGGTTTAAAACTCAATTTTCACAAACAGGAGCCGGTACTGGAAAACCCACCGTTAGCCGAGAGCTACCGGTGGCTGACAGCTATCGGTAGCCGAGCTACCAGTAGGCTGGAGCTACAGGTGGCTGACAGCGACCGGTAACCAAGCCACCGATAAGCATCAGCCACCGGTTGACCGAGCTACCGGTAGACAGAGCTACCGGTAGGCTGCGTCTACTGGTAGACCGAGCTACCAGTAGATCGAGCTACCAGTAGATCGAGCTACCGGTAGGCTATGGCTACCGGTAGACCGAGCTACCGGTAGACCGAGCTACCGGTAGGCGGTGGCTACCGGTAGACCGATCTACCGGTATACCGAGCTACCAGTAGATAAAGCTACCAGTAGGCCTGCTACCGGCAGGCAAAGGCTACCAGTAGGCCTACCGTTAGAGGTCAAACTTCACCGAGATTCCCAGAATACCCAGATCACCCAACATCAGATTTTCACAAAGTAATGGACCCCCAAAAACGCGAGCCATTACATCAGATACCTCTCAAACTATTCTTTCCCTCAAGAATCAGAACAACCAGAAGGAAAGAGATGGTCCGAAAAACCACCTCAAAAGATACCTCTCAGGAGCGAACCCCATTGTTAACTAAAAACACATCCCTTTTAAGAACCAAGCAATACACCATGTCAAACTTCCCAGTCATGTGGGTTGGGGAGTCTCTTTCCCCATGTCAAGATACTATCCACTTTGGGCGGCACTGACTCACCCGCACGTGTTTAATCGCATCCACCTTAATGCGTCTTTATTAGGGGTCGGATCCTCCCCTCCCCATAGCCAGTACTTTTCAAACACATTCAGAGGAAATAAAACCACATATTTCATAGCCAATAAGGTAAAACGCTCCACCAAAACAAGTATAAACAGAAAAAAAAAGCTCAAAACAACTCTGGGTACTGGGCACACATCTATGCTTCCCTCTCCCACGTACTCTCATCAAGCCCACCATGTCTCCATAACACACGAACCAAGGGAATGGTTCGCCCACAAAGCACATTCCCCTTGCGATCCTCAATCATCACTGGTCTTTCTACAAAGGTCACGTCGTCCTCGAGGTCTAGCTCTCCCCAGTCGAGGACGTGTGAATCATCGTGCAGATACCGAAGAAGCTTGGACACATGGAAGACATCACGTATCCTCAGTAGCGGTAGTGGTAAGGCTAGCTGATAAGCCACTTCGCCGACCCGCCACAACACTTGAAAGGGTCCGATGAACCTTGGAGAAAGCTTACTCCCCTTGCTGAACCTCCATTGTCCACGCCGAGGGGAGACCATCAAGAACACGTGGTCTCCAACTTCAAACTCCAAGGGCCTTCTCCTGGTATCATCATATGACTTCTTTAGGTCCTGGGCCACCTTAATACTTTCCCGTATAAGCTGGACCTTCTCTGTCGTGCTCTGCACCACCTCCGGGCCAAGAATGCCTACCTCTCCGAATTCGGCCCAACACACAGTTGAGTGGAATAGCCTCCCGTACAAGGCTTCAAATGGAGCCATACCAATGGTAGAGTGATAGCTATTATTTTAGGCGAACTCTACCAGAGGCAAGTGTCGCACCCATGATCCTCCTGAGTCCAGAACACATGCCCGCAGCCTATCCTCCAAGGTATGGATGGTGCGCTCTGTCTCTCCATCTATCTGGGGATGGAAAGCTATGGTAAGATGTAGTTGGGTGAAAAAGGCATGGTGCAATCCTCTCCAAACACGTGAGGTAAACCGTGAATCCCTATCTGAGACTACAGACCTCGTAACTCCATGCAACCTCACCACCTCATCCACATACCTTTGTGCCATAGTATCCACTCTACTCGACTCCTTAATCACCAGAAAGTGTGCCGATTTAGTCAACCGGTCCACTACTACCCAGATGGCATCATGTCCCCCTTGAACCCTGGGTAGTCCTGTGATGAAATCCATCGAGATATCCTCCCACTTCCACTTGGGGATATCTAGAGACTGAAGTAGGCCACCTAGAACACGGTGTTCAGCCTTCACCTGTTGACACACTAGGCACATGGCCACAAACTCTGCCACTGCTCGCTTTACTCCGGGCCACCAGAACTATCTCTTCAGACCCTGGTACATCTTGGAAACTCATGGGTGCACTGCAAGGGGTGAGTTGTGGAACTCACTAAGAACCTTGTCGCGCATCGCCTCTGGAACAAACAGCTTTCCCTGGAAAGGCATCCTGTTCTGACCATCCTCCGTCCACCCTTCCGGAGTATTGCTCCGGCCAACTCAGTCACGCATCACTTCGCACTCTGGATCTCCCCACTAAGACTCCTCTACTTTCCGCAACCGAGAAGACTGTACTGTCATCTGATACAGGCAACCCCTACCGCCATCCGTCCTCGCATCCAGGTGCAAGGCAACCAACTCCTCCATCGCCTTCTAGGCGTCTGCTGACTCCCGGACCACATCCTTCTACGAACTCCTACTCAAGTCATCGACCACTATATTCCCCTTCCTGTAAGTGTAGGAAATCTCAAAGTTGTAATCCTAGAGGAACTCTACCCACCTTCACTGTCGCAAGTTTAGGTCCCGCTGGGAGAAGATATACCTCAAAACTTTCTGATCTTTGAAGACCACAAAGCGTTCTCCGATGAGGTAATGCCTCCATAACATTAGTGCAAAAACGACCACTATAATCTCCAGGTCGTGGGTGGCATAATTACACTCATGAGGGCATAGCTGCCTAGACCCATAAGAGATCACCCCTTGTCGCTGCATCAACACACATCTGATGCCTTGCCCTGAAGCATCACATAACACCTCATACGCCACCCCTTCTTCTGGTAGTCTCAACACTGGGGCACTAAACAACTTCGTCTTCAGATAACTGAAGGCTGTCTCGCCCTGATTACTCCACGTGAAAACCTGGTCCTTCTTGGTCAATGCTGTCAAAGGGGCTGCAACTCGGGAGAAGTTGGGTACGAACCTCTGATAGTAACCTTCCAGCCCGAGGAAACTATGAACTTCTTCCACATTCTTAGGTGCTTTCCAAGAAAAAACTTCTTCAAACTTTGATGGGTCCACCTCTACCCCCTGCTCGGACACTACGTGCCTGAGGAAGTGCACTTCTCGTGCCCAGAACTTGCATTTTGACAACTTCCCATAGAGCTGATGTTGTCGGAGGACCACCAAAACCGTCCTCAGGTGCTCTGCCTGGTCCTCCTCTGATCTTTAATAGATCAGGATATTGTCGATGAACACAACTATGAACTGGTCTAGGTACTCCTGGAAGATGGAGTTCATAAGCCCCATGAACACAACCGGGGTGTTCGTAACACTGAAAGGCATGACTACGAACTCGAAGTGTCCATATATGAACCTGAAGGCCGTCTTCAGGATTTCGTCCTCCTTAACTCTCAACTGGTGGTACCCAGACTGCAGGTCGATATTCGATAACCACCCTACTCCTTTCAGCTGGTCGAAAAGATCATCTATCCTCATAAGAGGGTAGAGATTCTTGATCATCACCTGATTCAGCCTCCGGTAGTCTATGCACAACCTGATACCACCATCTTCCTTCTTTGCGAACAAGACTGGAGCACCCCACGATGTCAAACTTGGTCAAACATAACCCCTCTTCATCAGACCATCGATCTGAATCCGCAACTCCCATAGCTCTGAAGGTTCCATCTGGTAAGGAGCCATCAAAATCGGATGAGCACCAGGCTGCATGTCTATCTCAAACTCGATATCACGTAGAGGGGGGTAGAGTCGTCACCTCCTCAGGGAAGACGTCTATATACTCATTGAAAATTCCTGGCATCTCCTCCATCTCAGCATCCACTGACTCTATTGACAGCTTGGCTAACAAGGAGAGGAGGGGTTCCTCTCGCCGGATGTCCTTCTGACTGCTCCGTTCGCCAGTGAAAGTAGCACGTCGGCTTCCCAAGTATAAGAACACAATCCTTCCTCGGAAGAAGTCGACGACGGCACACACAGAGAATAGCTAGTCGATGCCTAGGATGACATCGTATGGGTGTATCTGTAGAAGTAGCATATCCCTAACCGACTAATGTGGCCCTATCATAAGTCTGTATCTTCAACAAAAATATAAAAATTCGGTCTGACCTCCAATAAGTGTGCTCAGAATCAGGGTCACTGGAAGTATCTCGGCATCTAGACCCAAATCATGGGCTAGATAGGGTGCGACGAAGGAGTGCGAAGCTCCGGTATCGAAGAAGGCATAAGCAAGGGTACTAAACAAACTGATCACACCTCGAATGACCTCCGGCCCTACTAGAACTGCTACCTCCGTGGCATGCAAATATCCATGCCTAGCTCCACTGCCCCTCGGCTATCGGCCACCTCCTCGACCACACCCCGATCAAGGCCCCTGAGGAGTGCCCTGAGGTTGGCCTCCTCCTGCAACGTCTGCCCTCGGAGGAGCGGGAGCTCACTGACCCTGTTGCTGTTGCTGGAAAGGCCTAGATGGATGCTGCTGCTGGGGCGGGTGTTGGGGTTGTCCGCCACCGCTGTACTATACTTGGTCCAGGAACTGACTCCGGATATTTCCATGGCTCCCACAGAAGAAGCATCTCTGTCCTGGGCCCAAAGGAAAAGGGCGAGGACCAGGGGACCAAAACTAAAACTGATGCAGCATGCTCCTTGCTGGTCGGAACCTGGAGGGTCCTAACACTGGAGGTCTGGTGATGACAGCCTTCCCCTTCGATGGTCCCAACTGGATCCCCTCTCGTGACACACCTCCTAGAGTGTGCATCCTTTCCACCACTTCAGCCTTCTTCTGGGCCTCCAAGTACGTCGGCAGGGTAAAGGGGGTAACAACATACAGGAGGGAGGGTCAGAGAACCTCCTCTAAACGTCTTTCCCAAGACTCCTCATCAGGAAAGAGGTCTGGAGAAAAACATAGGCAGTCCTTGAACATGATTCCCAGCTCCCTTATTGACATACTCCCCTCCTGGAGGGAGAGTAGCTCCTACCTCTTCTCTGCCTTCATCGTCAAAGAGAGGAATTCTGCCCAAAACTCCCTCTCAAAATCATCCCATGGCACCTCAGCCTCTCTCCTCTCCCCCAAGTAAAGTGTCTACCACTGACGCGCCGCTCCCCACATCTGGCTGACGACCAGAGGAACCCAGTACTCGGTCAGGGCCCAAATCAGGCCAAAGGCTATCAATAACTCATCTAGACAGCTCTCTCTCTTCATGTCAGAGGTGCTGCCCTCATACTTCTCGAGGGTTGTTGCTGGAAGGCCCGAAGTGTCTTCTGCCATTGGTCATCCGCCTCTTCTTGATCAGCTCTCTGTCGATCGGCCAAGGCAGTCTCTTGGGCCTCGATCGCCCGCACCACACGTGGTCGCCTCCCGGGTGCCATAGCTGCATGGTAAACAAGGAATGCCTAAGCCCAAGTAGTGAAAAATATTGTTCTTAAAAATTTCTTAATCTTCTTATTGATTTCAATTCCCAAAACACCCATGAAACATAAGAACACATGTCATTATGATGCATTTACCTTTCCTAGGGTCTCTACCCTATAATCAGTGTGGCCTCACTTGGTCGTTCGGTAGGTCCAGAGTCCTTGCATCAGATCACGAGGGCCCTAAAATCCCGTGTCCTAGCTGGTCTTCCCTGGCCTAATTTACGCACCAAGGTCACCCAACACTGTTTCCCTACCATCCCATGCAATCCTTACTGTGCCTAACTCCAGACTCCATTCTATCTCTCAACCTTTCCTCTGATACCATTCTGTCATGACCTGCCTTCACCAAAATGAGGGAAGGGTCAGCAGATTTCCAGGCCCTTCCTTCATTTAAGTTGAAGGAGAGATAATGACCCCCAAAACCCACCTTCAATAGGTCCCGGAGTGGCGACCAACACCAAGGGTATAGAATCACACACTAAATGGAAGGCATTACCCTTTTTATTTTAATAGGATCGGGAGATAAGATAGTAAATCCCAACAACACCAAAACTGAAAGAAAAGTAAAGCCAAAAGTAAACCATTCCCACATGCATGTTCAAAATTAAAAGATACATGATACAATAACTCCAAAGATAAAGTACCAGAGAATGAAAAACGGAAACAGAAACTGTCCCAAAGGGTCCAGGTTAGTACGGTCTAGCACGGTCCCTGAAGTCCTCCTAGAAACCTGAAAACAGTTTATATACATAGAGTGAGCATACAAGTATACTCAGTAGGGAAAACCTAAAGCTCTCATGCACAAGTGGGGAGGAATACTAATGCCATGTGAGAAAAGAGATGACTAAAACATTTAGCAAGGTAAACTATCCACCCAAGCCTCACCAAGTAACACTCCGAAAATAACGCAAGGAAAGTAAAGTATAGTAATTAGCACATCGATATTTGGGTACCCTGCGCCACATTCCCACTTGTTATTTAGACATCCTATGCATCAAACCAATCCCGCCATTCTCACGGCAGTCCCATTGACATTCCCCGCCCGCAGACACCTGGGCCACAACCTCACCGCAGTCCCACTACCAAACCCCGCCCGCAAACACCTGGACCATAACCACTATCCCACCCACAGAACCCTATGCCAAACTGTCACACGTACCCACGCCTGCAAACACCTAGGCCAGAACAACCACTGCCACGCCCGAAGACACCCGGGCCTCATCCCGAAGGTACTTGGGAAACCACCTGCCCGCACACACCTGGGCCAACCACCACAACCACCCCGCCCAAAGATTCTTGGGCTAATAATGGACCTCATGCCGTCACAGCCTGCCCGAAGGTACTTGGGCTATCCGGTAAAGGGAGAAGAAAAGAGCTAATAACCAGCCACTAGTGGAAGTGTTGGGAAAAACACCCTCCCCCATGAAATGGGGGTGTTCAGCACTTTGTGCTCAACATGGGTGGGGTGCGAATAAAAAACAAAAAACTGCAAGTATATGTATAGGTAACAAGCACTCTCCCAAGTTTAGGTTTTTCTTCACCCTACCTAAAGAACACAAAATCACCCCTGTCCACATCAGAACTCACACTAAATCAGAACCCGTTTGCCCCATCCTTGTATTCATGTTCAGTAATAATGGTTAAATAAGTTTCTGGACCTACATGGGCTACTATTAAGCACAAGCACAAGTCATGGGAAGAGTAAAGTCAAAAAACAACTTAAACATTCTCACCCGGTTCTCTTTTAAAGATACAACAACAAAAGGGATAAGAGATCCCTCAACGTAATGCAAGAAAGGGAAACCCCGAGACACTGCCCCATGTCCCCAAAATAGTTTCTCATCAACAGATGATCCCACCCCAATTCGTGATATAAACAAGGTAACCACCCGACCATAAATTTGTAACCACGAAAAGTGTAACCATAGGGGATCCCATCCCCACCCACATCACCCAGCGATCGGCCCGTGAAGGAAAAACAACCCAACCACAACTACCAACAAAAAGCAGGCCCATGCCAGTATTTTCAGATTTAAAAGATTTAACACACTCCATGATTTAAATTTCCGTCTGATTTAACCGGGGTTATCACAAAAAGGATTGATCCTGGTGATTCAGTTTATTTAGCCGGATATACATGATTAATCAATTTCCTTTACACAACAAGGGTTCACAACAACAAATGAGCCAGTTAAACATCACCAGAGGTATGGGTTCGTTAGTGAACAGAGAAAGACCACCAACGACCATGATTTTCAGTAGGCGTAATCCCGCACAATTCAGAAATGATTAACTAGAGCATCATCAATCACAAACCTCCCCTTCATTCTTCATAATCCATTTATTATCTTCATTAATGTTTGGTTCATCCAATTCTAAAGAAACAAAATCATACCCACCCCGCATGATACACAGAAAAAAGAGATGAAGGTGAAACCCTACTTGATTGATCAAGGATCGAAGTTTATCCTCACGCGCTAGGAACACCAGATTCGAAAACTGCAGGGGCGGGGCCTCAAGAACTCAAGGACGAGCAGAAAATTTGATCGGAGGTTGATTGAGAAAAATAAACCCAGGGATATCCTAGTAGTTTTATAAAGTCCGGGGACAGTTGAGATAAGAACAATAAACCGTGTAAGGAACGGGCTCGTGGGTTGACCACGCAGCCCCACACATCATTAATGGGTCCCGCTATTTAAGCTGATGCACACATGAGGTTACTTCATTAATCATTTAATTAAACTCCATTTATGGGTTTTATTGGGCTTTAAAATAAGCTTAAAGGGGTCAAAATAGGGTTTAAAACTCAATTTGCGCAAACAGGAGTCGGTACTGGAAAACCCACCGGTAGCCGAGAGCTACCAGCGGCTGACAGCTACCGGTAGCTGAGCTACCGGTAGGCAGGAGCGACCGGTGGCTGATAACTACTAGTAGCAGAGCTACCGGTAGGCTGCCGCCACCGGTAGTCTTTGGGTACCGGTAGGCTGCAGCTACTAGTAGACCGAGCTACTGTTAGACCGAGCTACTGGTAGACAGAGCTACCGGTAGGCTACGGCTACCGGTAGACAGAGCTACCGGTAGGCTGCGGCTATCGGTAGACCGAGCTACCGGTAGGCTGCGGCTATCGGTAGACCCAGCTACTGGTAGGCTGTGGCTACCGGTAGACCAAGCTAACGGTAGGCTGTGGCTACCAGTAGACCAAGCTACCGGTAGACCGAGCTACCTATAGACGGAGCTACCGGTAGGCCTCCTACCGGCAAGCTAAGGCTACCGGTAGGCCTACCGTTAGAGGTCAAACTTCACCGAGATTCCCAGACTACCCAGATCACCCAACATCTGATTTTCACAAAGTAATGGACCCCCAAAAACCAAGTCCATTACAATTTCTTTCATCTCATATATCATTTGTAGTCTCTTCATCATTATCAACATAAATACTACCCATATGACCATGCTGATTCTCTTCATGAAATATTCCCATAGATAATTGGTTTGCATAAGGCCCGTATATTCCCCATTTAAAACAATTAACTATTGTTGATGTCTTAGCAATACCATTATCCTAGTCCATGGTGTTAACTGAACCTTTTCCTTTATAATTACTGTCTTTGTGTCCTTATTTTCCACACCCAAATCATATCCCAGTTCTTTTGAAACATTCTCCCTAATTCCTCTTACCACATGATTTACATGATGGAAATTGAACTTTATTTCCTCTATGATCATCATGAAACTCCATCTTTATCTAATTAGCTGAGTCCGGAAACTTAACAAAGTTGAAATTATTGATCATATTATGAGATTGATGATTAGGCATAATAACAATGTTTGGACTTCCAAATAGAATTTCATTTGGTTTCTCATGAATAATATCATTCCATTGTCCATAATATCCTCCATTATCATGAATCTTCCTGTTTCCAGCCATTTTTGAAAACCCAAAAGGATTAGTGTGAGAGGAAAAAATCATACTTGGAAAACAACATAATCAAGGAGAGTACATTCAATCTCTAACATCTTAGGTTTATTCAAAGGTTATTCACGATCGTTATCATAATTATAGGACTGTAACCTATACTTATACATAAACTTAGGAACATCAGTAAACATACCATAGAAATATCTCTAGAGATCTCACTAATGTTTTTTTCATCCTAGTTTCGAAAGGTTAACTAAACCTCTCTCTAATACCTACTATAGAGACCCCAAACCTGACGTACTTGGAAATTACATTACTTTTTCAGAATACTTAATACATAAAAAAAACCAACGCTCAAGGATCGAAATAGTTTAGTGTCTTTGGAAACTCGGAACACAATCTTCTAATCATGGTGAATGATCTTCAACATCATCCATAAAGATCTTCCCCTTTTTTTTTCTTACCTAAAACCTTTCTTTATATCCTAGGGAAAAGAAAACATAAAAAGGGTGAGCTAAAATGATCATTAAGGGTAAACATAGAGAACATAAAACAATCCATAAACATTTGAATGCAAAGAAAACATGAACATAAAATCTAAACATCAAAATCTTGGGCAAAGACATAAATCTTGGAAGTACATAAGGTATATATCATAAAGTAACATCAATCATGATAATATAGAATGGAAATAAAACATGTAATTGTGGCAAACCATTAATTACATGACATTATTTCCATAGTATCCAAGGCATTGCTGCCAATACCATCTTAGTTGACAAAGTCCCTTTCTGAATCGAGTTCACTCCTCATTCCAGTCCTGTAACACTGATCCGGATTAACTTACCATTCCAGCCATGTCAATCTCATGAGATATAAATCTTTACCCAATGCAGTGGAGGGAGATATAGGTCCCACCCATCTCATAATGAAATCATTTTACGTGTTCCACAACATAAACATAAATCATTAATCATAACCTAAAGAATAAAATGGGTTTCAAAAACATCATTCCATCATAACATAATCCAAATAAAACAAATGGATATCAATTCATCATAAGAGAAGTTAAAACACGTAAATAATAGAGGAATTATACATGAAACATACACATATGAAATAATTTCATCTTAGATGGAAAATGGTTTTGATAAAACACTTGAGATAAATTCTTAAGGAAAATATCCTTTCTTATTCAAAAACATTTTCTTTTCACAAAATACCATGAAATTTTAGAAGAAAAAGTTTTTATTGAAAATAGTCCTGGAATATTGTAGAGTAAGATTCATGAAAATAAGTTGTTATGAAACCATAAAAATCCGTTCATGCCGTATAAGTTAAAAAAAATTCTCCTTATACTTTTAACAGAAAAGTCAAAAAGTACCACATATGGTAAACAAAAGAAAGATTCCATCCAAAACAAAAAGTAAAAGTCAAATAAGGGTAAACATGAATTTAAACATACATGGAAGAATATTAAACACTTTATGAAAAACATTTTATTGAAATGGATAAAAAATATAACCCCAGTAAATACTTACATATAAGAAATCTCGGATAAAAATGAGATTTCAAAATTATCCCTTACCTTAGGTCCGATATGCTTCGTACATATCCGAACCTCCTGTATAATGATTTAAATAATGGCATTGACTTATTAAAGAATCATATTTATTTTTATGATATCATATATGGTTCACTTATGACTTTATATTACCCTTCTTTTGTAAATTCCATTTTAAAGCAGCGTTTTGGGTAAAATCGTTTTATTTATCGTACGTGTTTGGACTTGTTGTTCTTGATATTATTATTACTTGTATCATGATTTAATTACATCTAGAATTTAAATCATGATTTATATATAATATATATTCAGTATATATATATACATAATAGATAGATAAATTAAATGAAATACACCGTTCATGGAGACGGTAGGTCGTACATACGCATGAACATTGTTTTCCTTTCCTTATTGACTTGAATGGAAGTAAGTAGATGATATATATATATATATGTATATGTATACAAAAATCCAGTAGCTTCATTATGTCATATATTTCATTATTATTCATTATATATACTTTATAGTCATTCTTGAATGGTTATCATGGAGAATAAATCTCATCGCATCATGGAGACGGTAATCCGTACGTACGCACGAGCAATGATATCTTTCCCATAATTATTGAATGGAATTGGAGTGGATGATATAATATTTCAGAATCAGTATGATGTTATAATAACCATATATAGTTATTATTTACACCATTATACCCATCCAAGTATGGTGGTGGTGGAAAACAGATTACACCACGACGTGGAGACAATATTTCATACGTACGCACGCACGGTGATTTCGTTTTCCATAGGATGGATAGAAGATGAAATAGGGTTGTTTCATATTTATAATAACATATCATTATATGAGTGATATTTATTTTACTAATTTATGATGAAACAAATAAATAAGAAGTAGTAGAAGAAGAAATAAATTGGAATGAATCGGTAAAGGATATTACCTCTTCTTTGACGCGCCTCTTCTTAACCTCCTCTTAAGGCACTAGAGTTAGTCTTTTGAGGAGACTTGAACCTATATAATGTTTCTAGGGAAGTTTAGAAGGGAAATGGTCAGGGTTTGGCTGAGCTTGAAGGCTCAAAATTGTGCAAAGAGAAGAGGGAGGAGGTGCCCTTTTATAAGGGAGGAGAGGGGCACCTTGGGAAACCTCAAAATATTAATTTATAATAAATTCAAACCCCACTTAAAAACTTCAAAAATGAATCAAATCTGAAAATAGATGAGATAGGGTTTCAATATCATCAACCAATAAAATTTAGACATTTTGGTAATTTATTTTAAACATTATCAACTTGATTTATAATTATTTAATCTTTTTAATTTTATTTCTGGTCATAAGATTCTAAATTTTAAATTGTTATAAATAATTACTTATGTGTTATTAATTGTCCATAATTGGATTATTTATGACATTTTAGACCACATATATTTTAATTTATAATTGCTAAATATTTTTGTGATTTTTAAACAATTTTTTATTTTGTTCTTTTTATAAAATAACAATAGTGTCAATTTTGACACTATTCATTTATTTGAATTTAAATAAACTCCACACAGAAGATATGTTCGAACTAAAAGCTTTAATAGATTCATAACATGTCATATTTATCTATAAAATTAGTGGATCAAATTTAATAGTTCATATAATATTTATTTTAATATTTTTAAAACCATTTATTTGATATTTTAATCCATAAAATAATTTCAACATCACTATTGTGTCACCTTTAATGATAATTATTTAATCTCTAAAAATTATAAATAAATTCACATGATGTATATAAATGTAATATATTTCTTGGAGACTATTCATGTTCGACGTTTCATGAAGTTTATCACTAAATTAAAATTATTATACGTATAAGATTTAAGAGAGTGACATGTTGTCACTTTCTATGGTTTTAATAATAATTAAATTATTTTCATGGTCAAAAGTCCACAAAATTAATCTATTCCAACCATTAGGTGATATGTGTCGGATTCTAGTCATCCAATAGAATTTTGGCAGGTGTTAGGGTAATTTTATAATCTTATTTTTACCCTTAATTACACGATTTACCTTTAACAACAGTAAATAAAAATTACCGTAGTTACTATTCATAATATCAAAGAAAATAAAAACAACCTATTAACATAATTTGGACCCACCGAATTCAAATATGGAATCCATTTTTCAAAATTCAAAACACAGAAGTTGCAGTAATTAATTTAAAATTAATCCCATTATTAAGAAAATGGGTTTTAAAAGTTAAAACATTGCAAAAGATTGAAATGTTTTTACCTATGAATTCAATGTAAAATTAATGGAAATGACATAAATTATATTAAATGGTAAAAATATATTCTATTTATACTTTAAAACCATTCAATATTATAATTTTAACATATAAAGTATTGCGATGAAAAAAGTTGTTTTTAATTTAAATATATCGTGTTTTTACTATTCATTAAAATATGAAAGTTATCAGAATAATATGAAAAATTTATACAAAGTAAATTTTTATATCATTATTCCATATAAGAATTTTAATTTGTCAAATTAAACTTATAAACATGTCAAAAACTAAATTTAATGTGGGTGCGCCATCAAAAGGCGGCAAAACTGCATTTTTTGAAAAATACTTAATTTACCCGAAAAATTTATTTTGTTCTCATACCATGTTATATAAAATTTTTAAGATTAATTATAATGTCATAAAATTCAAAATTTTGATACTAATATTCATAATGGCTAGTTCATAATAATATTATAACAATATATCATTGTTTAGTGAAACTCGGTATTGCGTACTACACACACTATCGAGGATGGTCGCGATTGCGTGTAATATAAGACATGTCAAGGATGCATGTAGTGAAAGCTCCCTTTGTTTTTGCATATAAAATAATCAAAAAATTATTTCATTTATACATTAAACAAAATCTATACATAATGTTGTGTAGAATAATTTCTAAAAAACGAACATGAAATTGTGTGTAACACGAGCCAAGAATAGTGTTGTATATACTGCAAGCTAATACAGTGTTGCATATAGCACAAGATAATTTTGGTGTAGCATACAACACAATAAATAAATGAAATTAAAAAGAATAATTCTCATATAATCTTGGGTTGTTACATTCTACCCCCCTTAAAATGAATTTCTCCCTCGAAATTCCTCGGGGTTATAAATCGTTTACTACTTGAAAGTTTGTTTCACAGAAACCCACATCATAAAAAGGAATACTAAAGCTTAATTTTAAAAAATGAACGTTAGAAACAAAAAGGATACCCAAAGTAACTCATCACTTGGGTTCCCACATAGGAGAAGAAAGTTGAAAATATGGATATGGAAGAAACATCTAACCGTCATGTTCTGATGGAGAGTGGTAGAGAACATGGCTATGAAAAAATACAACAATCACAATGCCATAAATTTGTGATGATCTAAGGTACCATTTCATTCATCAGATATTAGAGCACTAGGACAACATTTTTGGTTTTCAAGATCATTTCCCAAATGTTGAAGAATTTTTGAATTAAAAGAAATACTTACGTGATTTTGGTACAATCTCAACGTTGCTCGTGCCTCGAACAATTTACACTTCATCTCTTAAAGAAATGAAGTTGAATTTGTCTTTCACGAAGTTTTAGCAGATCATGCGATAGAATGATATGTCATTCCATCTGTCTCAAACATAAGTTAGCAAAAGTTATATACATAAGTCCATCTATGGTGAGATTAATCGGATATGATTCCAAAATGGACATATAATTCATCTATCATCCTACTTAATAAAATAAAACTAATTTCTACTAACCAGGGACTTCCTGTAGGCCAGTGGTAGGCGATAAAGGCATGTCACACTTCAGTTTTGGGTTCGAATCCCAATCCTTGTCCGACGCGAGGGGTTGTCGCCCGTTCTGCAGGTTGTCCCTTTTCTTAAACAACACTATTATAACATTCTATCAATAATATCGAAAACATTTCTAGCCTTAAACAGTACTAAATTATGTTCAACATATTCCATTCCAATCTTTAGGCTTATCCAGAATACTTCTTTCCAAACTCATAGTATAAAGAGAATGTTTACTAAAAAGTTATATAATAAGAACGTGAATACCATCATTTATCCATCATATATCACAAGATATATCTGGTTGATTTCATTCCAAACATGTAAATACCTTATTCTTGTATTCTCTTGAAAAATGAATACCCATTGAACCTTAGTGAAACAATGCATGTTTTAAAAAGTTAACTCTTTCCACATACCAAAATCCCAAAAATCTCTATACTCAAACTATGATATCACATTGTCCTTATACCAGTCATGAGATCATTAATATTATCAGACATCTCATTATCTCCTCATCCTTTCATTATGAACCTATCATATACCTTCCAAAAATATTTGAATAACCTTTCATGGTTACCGGTACCATTCATCATATACTTTCAAAAACTCAAGGAAAGAAAACAGTGTAACAATACTTAGATTTTTCTTTATTCCACAATACCATACATTATTATTGATAAACATACAATCATTCCACTACCTTCTTAAACCACTAATTGAGCTTCATCATTTCTTTCATCTCATATATCATTTGTAGTATCTTCATCATTGTCAATATAAATACTACCCATACGACCATGCTGATTCTCTTCATGAAATTTTCCCTGAGAGCATTGGTTTTCATAATTCTTGTACATTCCATATTTAAAACATTTAACCATTGTTGATGTCTTAGCAATACCATTATCCTTGTCCATTTTGTTAGCTGAACCTTTTCCTTTATAATTATTGGCTTTGTTTCCTTCTTTTCCACACCCAAAGCATCTTCCATTTCCTTTGAAACATTCTCCCTGATGCCTCTTACCACATGATTTACCTGATGGAAATTTAACTTTCTTTCCTCTATGATCATCATGAAACTCCATCTTTCTCTTATTAGCTGAGTCAGGAAACATACCAAAGTTGAGATTGTTGATCATATTATGATATTTATTATTAGGCATAATAACGATGTTTAGAATTCCAAATCCCATTTCATTTGGTTGCTCGAGAAGAATATCATTCCATTGTCCATCATATCCTCCATTATCGTGAATCTTCCTGTTTCCAGCCATTTTCTAAAACCCAAAAAGAATAGTGCGAGAGGCAAAAATCATACTAGGAAAACAAAATAATCAAGGGGAGTACATTCAATATCTAACATCTTAGGTTTAATCATAGGTTATTCACGATCTTTATCATAATTCTAGGACAATAACCTACACTTATTCATAACCTTAAGAACATCCTTAGACATACCATAGAAATATCACTAGAGATTTCACTAAAGTTTTCGTATCCTAGTTTCCAAAGGTTAACTAAACCTCTCTTTGATACCAACTATAGATACCCCAAACCTGACGTACTTGGACATTACATTACTTTTTCAGAATACTTAATACATAACATAAACCAATGCTCAAGGATCATAATAGTTTAGTCTCTTTGGAAACTCCGAACACAATCAACTAATCATGGTTAATGATATTCAACATCTCCCATAAAGATCTTCCCCTTTTGTTTTCTTACCTAAAACCTTTCTTTATATCCTGGGGAAAAGAAAACATAAAAAGGGTGAGCCCAAATGCTCAGTAAGGGTAAACATAGAGAACACAAAACAATCCATAAACATTTGAATGCAAATAAAACTTGAACATAAAATCTAAACATCAAATTCCTGAGAAAAGACATAAATCATGGAATTACGTAAATCATATATCATAAAGGAACCTCAATCATAATAAAATAGAATGGGAATAAAACAAGTAATTTTGGAAAACCATTAAACACATGATATGATTTCCATAGTATCAAATGAATTGCTGCCAAGACCATCTTAGTGGACAAAGTCCCTTTCTGAATCGAGTTCACTCATCGTTCGAGTCCTGTAACACTGAACCTGATTAACATACCATTCCAGCCGTGTCTATCTCATGAGATATAAATCTTTACCCAATGCATTTTAGGGAGATATAGGTCCCACCCATCTCATAATTAAATCATTCTTACGTGTTCCACAACATAAACATAAATCATTCATCATAACCCAAAGATTAAAATGGGTTTCATAAACATCATCACATCATAACATAATCCATATAAAAAATAGATATCATTTCATCATAAGAGAAGTGAAACCATATAAATCATAGGGACATTATACTTGAAATATACACATATGAAATGATTTCATCTTAGATGGAAAATGGTTTTGATAAAACACTTGAGATAAATTCTTGAGGAAAATATCCTTTTTATTCAAAATTATTTACTTTTCACAAAATGCCATTCAATTTAAAAAGAAAAGGATTTTTTTGAAAATATTAATGAAATCTTGTAGATTAAGCTTCATGAAAATAAGTTGTTATGAAACCGTAGAAATCTGTTCATGCCGAATAAGTTAAAAAAATTCTCCTCGTCCTTTTAACAGAAAAGTCAAAAAGTACCACGTATGGTAAACAAAAGAAAGATTCCATCCATAACACAAAGTAAAAGTCAAAGAAGGGTAAACATGACTTTAAACATATTTGGAATAATATTAAACACATTATGAATTCTTTTTGGGAAATGGATAAAAAATATAACCCCAGTAAATTCTTACGTATAAGCAATCTCGGATAAAAATGAGATTGCAAAATTATCTCTTACCATAGGTCCGATATGCTTCATAAATATCTAATCCTCCTGTATAATGATTTAAATAATATCATTTACTTATTACAGAATAATATTTATTGTTATGATATCATATAGGGTTCACTTATGACTTTATATTACCTGTTCTTTTGTAAATTCCATGTTAAATCAGCATTTTGGGTAGAATCGTTTTATTTAACATACATGTTTGGACTTGTTATTCGTGATATTATTATTACTTATATAGTGATTTAATTAATTCCAAAATTTAAATCATGATTTATATATCATATATATTCAGTATATATATATATACATAATAGATAGATAAATGAAATGAAATACACCGTTCATGGAGACCCTAGGCCGTACCTACGCATGAACGTTGTTTTCCTTTCCTTATTGACTTGAATGGAAGTAAGTATATGACATATATATATATATATATATATATATATGTATACATAAATCCAATAGCTTTATTATGTCATATATTTCATTATTATTCATTATATATACTTTATAATCATTCTTGAATGGTTATCATGGAGAATGAATCTCATCGCGTTGTGGAGACGGTAATCCGTCCGTACGCACGAGCGATGATATCGTTCCCATAATTATTGAATGGAATTGGAGTGGATGATATAATATTTAAGAATCAGTATGATTTTATAATAACCATATATAGTTATTCTTTACAACATTATACCCATCCAAGTAAGGTGGTGGTAGAAAACAGATTACACCACGGCGTGGAGACAGTATTCCCTACGTACGCACGTGCGGTGATTTCATTTTCTGTATGATGGATAGAAGATGAAATAGGGCTGTTTCATATTTATAATAACATATCAATATATGATTCATTCTTATGTTATTAATTTACTATGAAACAAATATATAATAAGAATTAGAAGAAGAAATAAATTGGAAAGAATCGGTAAAGGATATTACCTCTTCTTTGACGCGTCTCTTCTTAACCTCCTCTTAAGGCACTAGAGATGGTATTTTGAGGAGACCAGGACCTCTATAATGTGTCTAGGGAAGTTTATAAGGGAAATGGTCAGGAGTTTTCCGAGCTTGAAAGCTCAAAATTGTGTAAAGATAAGAGGGAGGATGTGCCCTTTTATAAGGGAGGAGAGGGGCACCTTTGAAATCCTCAAAAATATTAATTTATAATAAATTCAAACCCCACATAAAAACTTCTAAAATGAATCAAATATGAACTTAGTTTATATAGGGTTGCAATATCATCAACCAATAAAATTTGTACATGTTGGTAATTTATTTTAAACATTATCAACTTGATTTATCCTGATTTAATCTATTTAATTTTATTTGTGGTTATAAGATTCTAAATTTTAAATTGTTATAAATAATTACTTATGTGTTTTTAATTGCCCATAATTGGATTATTTATGACATTGGATACCATATAATTTTTAATTTTTAATTTTTAAATCTTTCTGTGATTTTTAAACAATTTTATATTATGTTATTTTTATAAAATAACAATAGTGTCAATTTTGACACTATTCATTTATTTGAATTTAAATAAAATCCACACAACAAGATATGTTCGAACTAAAAGCTTTAATAGATTCATAACATGTAATATATATCTAGAAAATTAATGGAGCACATTTAATAGTTCATATACTATTTATTTAAATATTTTTAAAACTATTTATTTGATATGTCAATCAATAAAATAATTTCAACATCACTATTGTGTCACCTTTAATGATAAGTATTTAATCCCTAAAAATTATAAATAAATTCACATGATTTATATAATTTTATTATCTTTCTGGAGACTATTCCGTTTCGAATTTTCATGAAGTTTATCACTAAATTTAAATTATTATACATATAATATTTAAGAGAGTGACATGTTGTCACTTTCTTTAGTTTTAATAATAATTAAATTATTTTTAGTGACAAAAGTCCATAAAATGAATCTATTCCGACCCTTAAGTGATATGGGTCGACGTTTAGTCATACAATAGAATTTTGGTAGGTGTTAAGGTAATTTTATAATCTTATTGTTACCCTTAATTACCCGATTTACCTTTATCTACAGTAAATAAAATTACTGTAGTTACTATTCATAATGTCAAAAAATTTAACGAAACCTATTAACATAATTTGGGCCCACTAAATTAAAATATGGAATCCATTTTTTAAAATTCAAAACACAGAAGTTGTATTAATTAATTTAAAATTAATCCCTTTGTTTAGAAAACAGGTTTTAAAAGTTAAAACATTTCCAAAGATTGAAATGTTTTTACCTATGAATGCAATGTAAAATTAATGGTAATGACATAAATTATATTACGTTGTAAAAATAAATTCTATTTATACTTTAAAACCATTAAATTTTATAATTTAACCATATAAATTATTGCGATGAAAAAAGTTTTTTTAAATTAAAATATATTGTGTTTTTACTATTCATTAAAATATGAAAGTTATCAGAATAATATGAAAAATTAATCCAAAGTAAATTTTTATATCCTGATTCCAAAGAAGAATTTTTTTGTCAAATTGAATTTATAAACATTTAAAAAACTAAATTTAATGTTGGTGCGCCATCAAAAGGTGGAAAAACTGCATTTTTTGAAAAATACTTATTTAACTCGAAAACTTTATTTTGTTCTCATACCATGTTATGTAAAATGAGTAAGATGAATTATAATTTCATAAAAGTCAAAATATAGATAATAATATTCATAACGTCTAGTTCATAATAATATTATAACAATATATTCTTGTTTAGTGAAACCCGGTTTTGCGTACTACACACGCTATCGAGGAAGGTCGTGATTGTGTGTAATGCAAGCCAAGTCAAGGTTTCATGTAGTGAAAGCTCACTTTGTTGTTGCGTATAAAATAATCAAAACTTATTTCATTTATACATTAAACTAAATCTATACATAATGTTGCGTAGAATAATTTCTACAAAACAAACTTGAAATTGTGTGTAACATGAGCCAAGAATAGTGTTGTGTATACTGCATGATAATACGGTGTTGCGTATAGCATAAGATAATTTTTGTGTAGCGTAAAACACAAGACATCAATGAAATTAAAAAGAATAATTCTCATAAAATCTCGGGTTGTTACATTCTACCCCCGTTAAAATGAATTTCGCCCTCAAAATTCGTTGGGGTTATAAATGGTTTACTACTTGAAAGTTTCGTTCAGAGAAACCCACATCGTAAAAAGGAATACTAAAACATAATTTTAAAAAATGAACGTTAGAAACAAATCGAATAACCAAAGTAACTCATCACATGGTTTCCCTCATAGGAGAACAAAGGTGAAAATATGGATATAGAATAAAAATCTAACCGTGAAGTTCTGATGAAGAGTGGTAGAGAAGAGGGCTATGAAAAAATCCAACAGTCACAATGCCAAAAATTTGTGATGATCTAAGGTACCATCTGATTCGTCAGATATTAGAGCACCAGGGCAATAGTTTTGGTTTTCTAGATCATTTCCCAAATGTTTGAGAATTTTTGAATTAAAAGAAATAATTACTTGATTTTGGTACAATATCAACGTTGCTCGTGCCTTGAATAAT
This sequence comes from Viscum album, assembly GCA_963277665.1. Lineage (NCBI taxonomy): Eukaryota > Viridiplantae > Streptophyta > Magnoliopsida > Santalales > Viscaceae > Viscum > Viscum album. The sequence goes on along the minus strand of OY728155.1, from coordinate 135,594,180 downwards.
TTCCACTTCATCTCTTAAAGAAATTAAGTTGAATTTTGTCTTTCAAAAAGTTTTAGCAGATCATGCGATAGAATGAAAGGTCATTCCATCTGTCTCAAACATATGTTAGCAAAAGTTATATACATAAGTCGATCTATGGTGAGATTAAACGGATTTGGTTCCAAAATGGACTTATACTTCATCTATAATCCTGCTGAATTAAATAAAACCAGTTTCTACTAACTAGGGACATCATGTAGGCTAGTGGTTGGCGAAAAAGGCCTGTCACACTTTGATTGTGGGTTCGATTCCCACATCCTCGTCCGACGCGACGGGTTGTCGCCCGTTCTGCAGGTTTTCCCTTTTCTTAAACTACACTATTAAAACATTCTATCAATAATATATAAAAAATTTCTAGCTTTAAATAATACTAACTTATTCTCAACATAATCCATTCCAATCTTTAGGCTTATCCAAAATACTTCTTTCCAAACACATAGTATAAAGAGAATGATTACTAAAAAGGTCATATAACAAGCAAGTGAATACCATCATTTATCCCTCATATATCACAACATATATCCTTTTGATCACATTCCAAACATGTGAATACATTAATCTTGTATTCCCTTGAAAAATGAATACCCATTGAACCTTAGTGAAAACATGAATTTTTTCAAAAGTTAACTCTTTCCACATACCAAAATCCCAAAAATCTGTATACTCAAACCATGCTATCACATTGTCCTTATACCGGTAATGAGCTCATTAACACTATCAAACATCACATTATCTCCTTATCCTTTCATTATGTACATATTATCAAACTTCCAAAAATATTTGAATAACCTTTTATGGTTACTGGTACCATTCATCGTATACTTTCAGAAACTCCAGAAAAAACAACAGTGTAACAATCCTTAGATTTTTCTTTATTCCATAGTACCATACATTATTCTTGATAAACCTACAATCATTCGACTACTTTCTTAAACCAATGACTGAGCTTCATCATTTCTTTCATCTCATATATCATTTGTAGTCTCTTCATCATTATCAACATAAATACTACCCATACGACCATGCTGATTCTCTTCATGAAATTTTCCCTTAGAGCATTGGTTTCCATAATTCTCGTACATCCCAAATTTAAAACATTTAACCATTCTTGATGTCTTAGAAATACCATTATCCTTGTCAATGGTGTTAACTGAACATTTTCCTTTATAATTATTGGATTTGTGTTCATCTTTTCCACACCCAAAGCATCTTCCAGTTCCTTTGAAACATTCTCCATGATGCCTCTTACCACATGATTTACATGATGGAAATTGAACTTTCTTTCCTCTATGATCATCATGAAACTCCATATTTCTCTTATTACCTGAGTAAGAAAACTTACCAAAGTTGATATTATTGATCATATTATGAGATTGACAATTAGGCATAATAATGATGTTTGGACTTCCAAATCCCGTTTCATTTGGTTGCTCATCAATAATATCATTCCATTGTCCATCATATCGTCCATTATCTTGAATCTTCCTGTTTCCAGCCATTTTCTAAAACCCAAAAAGAATAGTGTGAGAGGAAAATATCATACTAGGAAAACAACATAATCAATGGGAGTACTTTCAATATCTAACATCTTAGGTTTAATCATAGGTTATTCACGATCGTTTACATAATTCTGGGATTGTATCCTATACTTATACATAACCTTAGGAAAATCCCTAGACATACCATAGAAATATCTCTAGAGATCTCACTTAAGTTTTCGCATCCTAGTTTCCAAAGGTTTACTAAACCTATCTCTGATACCAACTGTAGAGACCCAAAACCTGATTTACTTGGAAATTACATTACTTTTTCAGAATACTTAATACATAACAAAAACCAACGCACAATGATCGTAACAGTTTAGTGTCTTTGGAAACTCGGAACACAATCTTCTAATCATGGTGAAATATCTTCAACATCTCCCATAAAGATCTTCCCATTTTGTTTTCTTACCTAAAACCTTTCTTTATATCCCAGGGAAAAGAAAACATAAAAAGGGTGAGCACAAATTCTTAGTAAGGGTAAACATAGAGAACATAAAACAATCCATAAACATTTTAATGCAAAGAAAACTTTAACATAAAATCTAAACATCAAAATATTGAGCAAAGACATAAATCTTGGAAGTACGTAAGACATATATCATAAAGGTAAATCAATCATGATAAAATATAATGGGAATAAAACATGTAATTATGGAAAACCATTAAGCGCATGATATGATTTCCATAGTAGCCAAGGCATTGATACCAAGACCATTTTAGTAGACAAATTCCCTTTCTGAATCGAGTTCACTCCTCATTCCAGTTCTGTAACACTAAACCGAATTAAGTTACCATTCCAGCTGTGACTATCTCACAAGATATAAATCTTTACACAATGCATTGGAGGGAGATATAGGTCACACCCATCTCATAAATGAATCATTATTACATGTTCTACAACATAAACATGAATCATTCATCATAACCCAAAGAATAAAATGGGTTTCATAAACATCATCCCATCATAACATAATCCATATAAAACAAATGGATATCATTTCATCATAAGAGAAGTGAAACCATGTAAATAATAGAGACATTATACTTTAAAAAAACACATATTAAATTATTTCACCTTACATGGAAAATGGTTTTGATAAAACACTTGAGATAAATCTTGAGGAAAATATCCTTTCTTATTCAAAATCATTTTCTTTTCACCAAATGCCTTGTAATTTTAAAAGAAAAGTATTTTTTTGAAAATAGTTACAAAATCTTGTAGAGTAAGCTTCATGAAAATAAGGTGTTATGAAATCGTAAAAATTCGTTCATGCCGTATAAGTTAAAAAAATTCTCCTCATACTTTTAATGGAAAAGTCAAAAAGTACCACATATGGTAAACAAAAGAATGATTCCATCCATAAGAAAAATTAAAATCCAAATATGGGTAAAAATGACTTTAAACACACATGGAAGAATATTAAACACTTTATGAAAATCATTTTATGGAAATGGATAAAAAATATAACCCCAGTAAATACTTACGTATAAGAAATCCTGGATAAAAATGAGATTGCAAAATTATCCCTTACCTTAGGTCCGATATGCTTCGTACGTATCCGAACCTCCTATATAATGATTTAAATAATGTCATTAACTTATTAAATAATCATATTTATTGTTATGATATCATATATGGTTCACTTATGACTTTATATTACCCGTTCTTTTGTAAATTCCATGTTAATGCAACGTTTTTGGTAAAATCATTTTATTTATCGTATGTGTTTGGACTTGTTGTTATTGATATTATTATTACTTATATCATGATTTACTTACTTACAGAATGTAAATAATGATTTATATATCATATATATTCAGTATATATATATATAATAGATAGAAAAATGAAATGAAATACACCGTTCATGGAGACGGTAGGCCGTACGTAAGCATGAATGATGTTTTCCTTTCCTTATTGCCTTGAATGGAAGTAAGTAGATGACATATATATATATATATATATATGTATACATAAATCAATTATATTCATTATGAAATATATTTCATTATTATAAATTATATATACATTATAATCATTCTTTAATGGTTATCATGGAGAATGAATCTCATCACGTCGTGGAGACGGTAATCCATACGTATGCACGAGCGATGAAATCATTCCCATAATTATTGAATCGAATTGGAGTGGATGATATAATATTTTAGAATCAATATGATGTTATAATAAGAATATATATTTATTCTTTACACCATTATACCCATACAACTAATGTGGTGGTGGAAAACAGATTACACCAAGGCGTGGAGACGGTATTCCGTACATATGCACGCGCGGTGATTTTTCTTTTTCCATAGGATGGATAGAAGATGAAATATAGTTGTTTCATATTTATAATAACATATCAGTATATTAGTGATACTGATGTTATTAATTTATTATGAAACAAATAAAGAAGAAGAAGTAGAAGAAAAAAATTGGTAAAGGATATTACCTCTTCTTTGACGCGCCTCTTCTTAACCTCCTCTTAAGGCACTAGAGTTGGTCTTCTTGAGGAGACCAGAGCCTCTATAATGTTTCTAGGGAAGTTGAGAAGGGAAATGGGTAGGGGTTTCCAGAGCTTGAAGGCTCAAAATTGCGTAATGAGAAGGGGGAGGAGGTTCCCTTTTATAAGGGAGGAGAGGGGCACCTTTGGAAACCTCAACAATATTAACTTATAATAAATTCAAACCCCACTTAAAAACATCCTAAATGACTCAAATCCTAACTTATATGAGATAGGTTTTCAATATCACCAACAAATAAAATTTAGACATGTTGGTAATTTATTTTAAACATTATCATCTTGATTTATCCTTATTTAATCTATTTAATTTTATTTGTGGTTATAAGATTCTAAATTTTAAATTGTTTTAAATAATTACTTATGTGTTGTTAATTGTCCATAATTGGATTATTTATGACATTTTAGACCATATAAATTTTAATTTATAATTTTTAAATATATTTTTGATTTTTAAACAATTTTATATTATGTTATTTTTATAAAATAATAATAGTGTCAATTTTGACACTATTCAATTATTTGAATTTAAATAAAATCCACACAGAAGATATGTTCGAACTAAAAGATTTAATAGATTCATAACATGTCATATTTATCTATAAAATTAGTTGAGCACATTAAATAGTTCATATAATATTTATTTTCATATTTTTAAAACCATTTATTTGATATTTCAATCAATAAAATAATTTCAACATCACTATTGTGTCACATTTAATGATAATTATTTAATCCCTAAAAATTCTAAATAAATTCAAATGATGTATATAATTTTATTATATTTCTAGATACTATTAATGTTAGATGTTTCATGATGTTTATCACTAATTAAAATTATTATATGTATTAGATTTATGAGAGTGACGTGTTGTCACTTTCTTTGGTTTTAATAATAATTAAATTATATTTAGGGTCAAAAGTCCATAAAATGAATCTATTCCGACCCTTTGGTGATATGGGTAGACTTTTAGTCATCCAATAGAATTTTTTTATGTGTTAGGGTAATTTTATAATCTTATTGTTACCATTAATTACCCGATTTACCTTTAACTATAGTAAATAAAAATTACCGTAGTTACTATTCATAATATCAAAAAAATAAAAGTAACCTATTAACATAATTTGTACCCACTGAATTCAAATATGGAATCCATTTTTGAAAATTCAAAACACGGAAGTTTCAGTAATTAATTTAAAATGAACCTAATTATTAAGAAAACGGGTTTTAAAAGTTAAAACATTGCCAAAGATTGAAATGTTTTTACCTACGAATTCAATGTAAAATTAATGGTAATGACATAAATTATATTAAGTGGTAAAAATAAATTCTATTTATAATTTAAAACCATTCAATATTATAATTTAATGATATAAATTATGGCGATGAAAAAAGTTGTTTTTTAATTAAAATATAGTGTGTTTTTACTATTCATTAAAATATGAAAGTTGTCAGAATAATATGAAAATTTTATCCAAAGTAAATTTTTATATCCTGATACCAAAGAATAATTTTATTTTGTCAAATTTAACTTATAAACATGTAAAAAAATTAATATAATGTGGGTACACCATCAAAAGGCGGCAAAACTGTATTTTTTGAAAAATACTTATTTTACCCAAAAAAATTATTTTGTTTTCATACCATGTTATATAAAATGTATAAGATGAATTATAATGTCATAAAATTAAAAATTTAGAAACTAAAATTCATAATGGATGGTTCATAATAATATTATAACAATATATAGTTGTTTAGTGAAACCTGGTATTGCGTACTACACATGCTATCGGGGAAAGTCGTGATTGCGTGTAATGAAAGCCAAGTCATGGTTGCATGTAGTGAAATATCCCTTTGTTGTTGCGTATGACATAATCAAAACTTATTTCCTTTATATATTTAACAAAATCAATACATAATGTTGTGTAGAATAATTTCTACAAAATGAACATGAAATCGTGTATAACACAAGCCAAGAATAATGTTGTGTATACTGCAAGCTAATACGGTGTTACATATAGAAAAAGATAATTTTGGTGTAGCGTACAACATAAGACATCAATGAAATTAAAAAGAAAAATTCTCATAAAATCTCGGGTTGTTATAGCGGTGCAAGCTAAATTGGATAAAGATCTTACATGGGATGTTTTTGAAGAATTGTTCCACAAAAAATTCAATCCTCACACGTTCAAGATCCAGAAAATGATGGACTTCTTCAGCTTGAAACAAGAGACTCTCTTTGTCATAGAGTATGTTGATAAATTCATGAATTTAGTCCATTTTTTACCAGAGGTCACGGTAAGGGCGTCGTTGAAGGCACGAATCTTCGAATCAGGGATAAGGTAGAAAATTCGATCAAAGATTGTGGTGTAATGTAATTCAGATTATACAAAGATGGTGAACAGAGTGACTGTTGCTGAACGTGATATCTCGGAATCGATAGGAGGAGGTGTGATGATACCTATGGGAAATTGTGGGAACTCAACCTATGGGAACACGAGGAAAAGGGACACCTATTTCCACAGTTTAGGTGGGAATCAGTATTAGATAGCGGGATCAGTGAACCTTCCTCCACGACCCCAAATCAAAGCAGGTTGTTTTCAATGTGGTTCGCTTGAGCACAAAAGGCAAGATTGTACAGCTCAACCTAGATCATGTCACAATTGCAAGAAGATGGGGCATCTACAGTTGTATTTTAGGAATGCACCAAGGTCAGGTCCACGTGAAACTCCTCAGGCATCGCAAGCATCATATTCTTCGACCAGACATGGACAACATTATTAGTCTCGTCAGCATAACAGAGCTAGCCATGGTGATTCTCAAAATACTGTGAATCCAGAACTAGGGAAATCTCATCAAGGCAACAAGGATAATAGTGCAACGATGAAGAAACTATATAGAGTGGAGAAAATGATGGCCTATGATCAGGATGGACCATTTACGGTGATAGGTATGATTCTTTTGAATTCTACCCTTGTGCAAGTGCTCTTCGATATTGGTGCATCACATTCATTTATTTCTTCTCGTGCTGTTGACTTGCTATGTTTAAAACTGGAAATGATGTCTTCTGTTTTGAAACTAAAAACTCCTCTTAGTGAAAGAGAATGTCAAGCTTTTGTTTATAGAGCATGTGCTATAACTATTTAGGGAACTGAGTTAAAATGGGACTTCTCAATATTGGATGTGGATGTATTTGACGTAATCCTGGGTATGGATTGGTAGAAAATGTTTAAGGCTCATATCAACTGTTATAGGAGAATAGTTAGTTTCACGACTGAGGACAACATCGACCATATCTTCAGAGGAGAGATGATGATAAAGAAAGGTGAAAAGATCTTGTTTGAACCAATGGTGGGAATGATCTCTAACCAATTGGCAGCATTGACTTTGGCATCAATGGAAGAGATTGAGCAAAATAGTTAAGAAGGCATATCGAACTCTCCAGCTATGTGTTTATTATCATAAGCTTAACCAAGTTATGATAAAGAATAGATATGCACTTCCATGCAATGATAATCTATTGGATCAATTAAGGGGATCTCAGTGGTTCTCCAAGATTGAATTGTGATCAGGATATCACTAATCGCGAGTTTGGATGGAGGATATTTCAAATATAGCTTTCCGAAGCAATTATGGCCACTACGAATATGTAATCATGTCTTTCGATCTAATGAATACAATAATGGTCTTCATGTATTTGATGAATCAGATATTACAAAAATATCTGGATTCTTTTGTTGTGGTGTTTGTAGAATACATTTTAGTGTACTCAACGACAAGGGCTAATCATGAGGTGCACCTGGAAACAGTGTTACAAATCTTGTGAGATCATCATTTATACGTCAAATTATAAAAGTGTGATTTTTAGATACATGAAGTAAGTTTCCTTAGCCATGTAATTTCTGAGAAAGAAATTTCTATTGATCCTGTAAAGATAGAAGCCATTATCTATTGGAAACCACCACAGAATGTGTTCGAGATATGAATTTTTCTTGGTCTAGCTGGTTACTGCCAACACTTTGTGTGTGATTTCTCATGACTAGCTTCACCAATGACATCTCTGACTAAGAAGAATGCTCTCTTCCAATGGACAGAAGAATGTCAGAAATCCTTTCCGGAAATGAAAGTTCATCTTACATTGGAACCTATCTTGATCTTGCAAGAATCAAGACATGGGTATGTAGTGTATTGTGTTGCTTCAGGATCGGTGTTGTGTTGTGTTCTCATGTGAAGAGACCATGTGGTTGCTTATGGCTCAAGGTAGTTGAGGTTACATGAGAAGAATTACCCAACACATGATTTCGAGTTTGCTGCAATCGTCCATGCATTGAAAACATGGAGAAATTATCTCTTTGCTGAGAAATTCACTGTGTTTACAGATCAAAAAAGCTTGAAACACATTTTCTCACAGTGAGATTTGAACCTGAGGCAAATGAGATGGATGGAGTATCTCCAAATGTTTGACTTTGACTTGATGTACTCACCCAGGAAAGGAAATTCGGTGGTAGATGCATTGAGTAGAATGTCATATGCTAAGTTAGTGAAAGAATCTTCAGATTAATGGATGTTGATGTCAGTCTTAACCGACATGCATGTGGAATGTGAAGATCGAGGCGATGTTACCATTTTCTTTTTAGCTACACTTATTTATTATTTATTAAAGATGACAAAAAATCACATACATATGATGTAGAATGTCTGGTTGTATGTTCAAAACATGAGGCTGTTGGCTTCGGCTGAGTGCTCCTGGGCATGATTAGGGTTTCATCTCTTCTTCAGTGGCACTTCTAATCCTTTCGGCCGTTGTCCCCTTTTTCGGACATTGTCCCTTCGACTTCTTCAGTGGTGGTGTGTTTCTGGAATCATCTGTACTTCGTGAGGCTATTGCTGTGGGGGATTCGTAGTCTCTTTGTTCATCTACGGCGGTGAGGCATCGCACGGAGTTGCAGATCTGATTCAATGCGACCCAAGGCTGTTCTTCACAAAGTTTTGTGTTTCGACGCGGGTCTTCTAGAGACGGCCTCATGGTAGGTTTGATTTTTTTGGGCTTGAGATACACCTATTGAAGACCAGAATCAAAGATGGCTGAATATTCGGAGGGGGGAGGAGTCTGCGGTGCCATCCCCCTCCTTCTTTCTCCCTTTTACAATTTTATCCTCCTCTATTTCTATCATTCCTCAGCCTTCCCTAAGTCTGGGATTCATTCCCCTCTTTTCCTTATTGAGGGTGCTTCGCTTCCACTCTATGATAGGAATATAACTGGCGATGAACCGCTCAGCCTTTTCGGCATTTTCAAGGTGATGTTCATGTTTGACTATTCTGTGGGGATGTTTTGGTGGTTTTTACTTGATATTTTGCCATTTGCTGCTCATACCCCGCTCTAGCATCTTGTTCCTCTACTCCTATCCCAGTCGGATCTGGATCAGTGAAAAATATGAGGTTTTAGGTTCCTGGGTTGGCGATCGAAGGTTATTTCCCTGGTGAAGTTGTTTTCTGCTTTAAGTGTTTTTTTAGTGTCCTTTTTGGCCGCTATTATCCCTACCCTGGCATCATATTCCTCTACACCTATCCTAGTCAAAGCCGGTGTGGTAGCCATAAGAAGTTTTGGGAGGTGGGTTTGTGGTCATTTTTGGGCATGAATGGAGACATAATGGGTTATGATTTTCAGCCTCTTCAGCAATGGAGATGTTCGGTTTGGCTTTATTAGCATCAATAGAGCTTTTTGTATTTCTGGTTCACTTGATTGTTTGATATTTCTTCCTTAAATGGTGATACGGGCGACGATGATGTGACGATGTTGACGACGGTCTTCAGATGGGGATAAAGACATCATCGTGTTTGGATGACGGCAAGGGTGAAGGTTCCTTCTACATCAACGTTGAATATGTGGTGGCGATTGCCGGTGGGTTCTTACTGGTGATACAGACGATGGTGATGATGTGGTGGTTCGATGTCAGGGGCGCTGCTCGAGAAGGCTCGCTGCTCGAGGATCCATGTCTCAAGGCATCTCGGTCATCATAGATGTGATGATGGATTTTTGATATTTAGAATTTTGAATCCAGCTGATTTCTTTTTAAGCGGTTTCAGGATTTTTGTAATTTGAAGGTATGGTCTGATGTTATGCTGATAGTCTTTGCCTTTATTTTAAAATGGTTTGAAGATTGTAATTTGAAATTTGAAATCATGTGGTTAATGTTTTTGTAAGGTTTCCACTTTTCCTTAAATTGGATCTTTCAATAAAATAAAAATATTGATTGGAGGTGAGGTAAGTTTAAAACTCAATGGCGGGGAGAACATTGATGGCTGTAAGCTTGATGATGGTTCAGTTTTGTGTTTCATAGATCGGATGGTTGTACCTATGGTTTTTCAGGAAAAACTCCTTTATTATTACCACCATTCACGATGGTCTGTACACCCCGGTAAACAGTAGATGTATAAGGTGTTGAAGGCACAGTTTTGGTGGAGCGTCATCAAAAGGAAGGTGGCCGAGTTTGTCTCGCGGTGCTTAACTGGTCAGTAGGTTAAAGAAGAACATCAGAGACCAACTGGTATGTTACAATATTTACCTATCCCAGTGTGGAAATGGGATCAGATAACAATATATTTTGTTATAATTATTCCAAGAATGGTGTAGATACATGATTCCATTTGGGTGATAGTGAATCATCTAACCATGTCGGCCAATTTCATCCCTATTTGTGAAACCAATACGGTGGAAGATATTTCAAAAATATACATCTGAGATGTGGAAAAGAGGCATGGTGTACTAGTGTCTATAGTCTCAGATAGAGATCTAAGGTTCACATCCCATTTCTGGAAGTCATTACAGCGAGCCCTTGGAACTCAGTTGACTATGAGCACGACGTACCATCCGCAGACGGATGGGCAATCTGAGCGGACGATACAAACATCAGATGATACGTTGTGGGCCTGTGTAATGGATTTTGGTGGCTCATGGTTGGAGCATATACCCTTAGTGGAGTTCTCATAAAATAACAACTATCAAGCCTTGAAACTCATGGCTCCATTTGAAGCATTGTATGGGAGTTCTTGTCGTTCTCCACTAGGTTGGGTGGAAACGGGTGAAACTTCACTAGTCGGGCCAAGCCTTGTCCAAGTTACAACAGAGAAGATCCAGTTGATTAGAAAGAAGATGGAGATAACTCAAATTCATCATAAATCTTATGCAGATCACCGTCGAAGACCATTGTCATTCATTGTGGGTGATCATGTCTTCTTGAAGATCTCTACAAGTCTTGGACATCATCATTTTAGGAAGCAGGGAAAGTTGTCTCCAAGATACATTGGCTCTTTTGAGATATTGGAATGGGTTGGAGAGGTGGCATATTGGTTGGCCTTACCACCACGGTTTAGTTTGGTGCATAATGTGTTCCATGTGTCTCAGTTGAAAAGGTATCAGCCTGATCGTGACCATGTGATCAAATGGGATCACATTCACCTAGAGTCGGATGCTTCGTTGATACATATCCTGGTACAGATTGTTGATAGGAAAGCGAAAGTCATGCGGGGAAAAAACATTAGTCTAGTGAGGGTTTTATGGCATCATGGTCAGATTCAGTAAGAGACTTGGGAACGTGAGAAGGAAATGAAAGAGCAATGGCCAGAACTCTTTCAGTTGGGTGATGGTTTTATACTTTCCAAGGATGGAAAGTCCAATGGTAGAGAGAATGTAGTACCCCCTATTTCTAGTATGTAACCCTTTCTTGATGATTTTAATGGTTTTAATGTTAAGGGTGATGAATGGGAGAGTCAAAAGAACATTAAATGATTTTTGAGGCAAAGGGGAAGTCGCACGGGCGGCGCATAGGTTGTTTAAACCGTGCGACCAAACTGTGCGTAGTTGGCCCTTGAGGTGGTAGCTTCCACAAGGGTGATGCACAGTTTGTCTAACCGTGTGGCCAAAAAGTTCATGGAGTGTCTGCCGAGGCAGTATCTAATGCACGGTTAGTGCACGATTTTTCTAACCGTGCGAGCAAACCATGCGGGCACTTAAATGAGATCCTTAAATTTCGAATCTCACATGTTTTTGCCTCTAAGTGCCTAGTTTAAGATCCTAAGTGGCCAAAACTCAGGATTACTCTCCCTTGAAGGTTTTAAAAACTTTACCAAGTGTTTTGTAGGCGATCTGAAGCCTCCTTTTGGTGAATTGAAGCCATATTCTTGAGGTATGTGATCGTTCTTCTTTGTTCTTGATCAGTTTCTTAGATTTACTTAGATCTACTTCTCCTCTTCTCTCAGTTTCATTGATCTACACAAGTTATGGGTAGATCTAAGTGTTTGGATGCCAAATATAATGATATTTGGTCTTTATCTTGCTAGGATAAGAGATCTAAGGTGGGTTCTTAAAGAAGCAACCTGGTTTTCTTGTGCTTTCTTCATTTGTTGCGGTTTTCGTCAAAACCCTAAAGGTAGGAGGATTTTTTCTCAACTCCACTTAGTAGAAATAATTATAATTCTTTTAAATTGAGTGTGTTGTGTTGAATTGATTGTGATTTGGTTGTTGAACACTTTTTGGAAACCTTCTTGAGTGATGGTTGTGAAATTTGGAAAATTGGGGATTTTGGATGAGTCTTTGGTTCTTAATTTAAAAATTGTGATTTTAAAATGGGGATTTTCTAAAATTGTGACACATGGTTTGGATTAAATGTTTTCAATAAAAGGGAATGATTTAATGAAGTGAAATTATTGTTTGAAATTGAGTTATTCTTTGGTTTTCAATAAATGTACAGTTTTACTGAAATGGTTTGAATTGGTTGAACACACTTGGTTTTTGACATGATGGTTGTGTGTGTTCACGGGCATGTGGGAAGGATAAGGGTTAGGGGTCTCCCCCAACTGTGTGGGGATGGATAAGGGTTAGGGCTCTCCCACTTCAAACATTCATATTGCATTCAGGACGGACAAGGGTTAGGGGTCTCCCCCATTAGTGTTGGGATTGATAAGGGTTAGGGCTCTCCCCCATCAAATATTCATGCTCATTTAGGTTGGATAAGGGTAAGAAGTCTCCCCCATCATTGTTGGGATGGATAAGGGTTAGGGCTTTCCCCCTCTTCTAGGTAGCATGCATGGTTGGTTTCATGGGTTTTTGTAATGGTTGGGTATGCCAAAAAGGGATTTTGTGACATGGTTCTAAAGCTTGTTTGGTTATTTTTCTGAAAAAATATCTTGTTGGAAAATTGGTTTAAATTGCTCTTGGAATGCCTCTTGTTATGAATTGTTTTGGAAAACTTGTTTATATCAAGTTATAAACTTATTTTGAGAAAATGTTTTATATAATATATTCTTCATATAAATGTTTCTAACCATTCCATCCTAGTGGCGTGAGTAGGGAAGTCATTGTAGAAGCCTAGTGAGTTTTATACTCACCCTTGCTTTGGAACTTTGGTGATTTTTCAGATGTTTTATTCTGGGACACAGGTAAAGGTAAATCATCTTATTTCCAGTGGCTCGTGGTGATGCTTTGGAGATTTTTTGGAGCTTGGATCTTCTGGATCACGGAGTCGTGGTGTCTTTTGATAGTCTTGAGTTGTTCATCTTCAGTGTACCTTGATGCTTATTTTGGTCTTCCACTGTTGTGTACATGATGTGGTTTGACCTAAATGAAGTAGTTTAGTGGTCATTCATTTGTTCATGCATCATATAGTGAATGTTTCGTTGGTTTATGGGTTATTCCTTAAAGGTTAAATCATCCCCCTAACTTGTATTTGAAACACTTCAGCATTTATTTCTAGCCTTTGGTGTCTTGGGGATGTCGCTTAAGGCCTAGTAATGACCCATTTAGCTCTCAAGACAATGAGAATTTGTAGGTCATTACATAAATTGTACCCATGAGGGGGATTTTAAATTTTATTTATGAAATATCAGTAATGGAAGACATTCTTCAAAGGATGTTATATTTTCTTTGTTTGGAAAAAGAACTTCCTAGAAGGTATTGTCAGAATAAGTAACTATTGAACGCTGAGTGATGTTGAAGTTTAATCAATATGGGATTTTTCCTTGGACTTATGAGCTTGAAAAATTCCTTCACCCAAATATGTATATCATATTTTTTTCTAAACAATGTTATGTTTATTTTTTTTGTTTTATGATAAGATATCAAAATTATTGCTTCCATACATATGCAAAGATGGGATATTATCTGAATTGAAGGATTATTTCATTTTTTTGTAAAGGATAGAAATGATTATAAACATGTTTTTTGGTAGATATTGTCACAAAAAGAACACTTTGAATGTTGGGACTATAATGAATATTTATTTTTTTGGAGAAATATGTGAAATAATTTTCTACCAGTTGGTACAGAACCACAACCGAAGTTGTTAACAGATGCTCAAGGGGTAAAGGATGATTCCTTCAGTTGGACCTATTTGACAGAGGCCCAGAGGAGAAGGAACTTTAAGGCTAGATGAATATCTTACTCAGAAATGAATAACATTTTCAGTCAATGTTCTAGAGATTGTAGTTGAACCAGATGTTTGAGGTGATCCTAAGAATCTAGTGGATGCTAATGATGAGTAAGAGGCTCAAAGTCACAAAATTATAATAGAATATTTCCCTAATAAAAGAACTATTGGGGTTCCTGAATCTGATTTTTTGGACGTTCTTCCTTAAGACACAGACTAGTTGATAATAAAGAGTCAAGTTTGGCCTTTGTAGAATTTCATTGCATGAAAGCTATTCTTGACCCTGGAACTCCATCTTATGAGTCTTCTGGTTCCACTGCTGAAGCCTTAGTTATGAAAGTAAATCTTTTGGATGTTCAGAACTAATTTCTTAGAGAACAACTAAAATCTAAGAAGAAAAATTTAAAGAATACAAAGTTACTTTACAGTCCAGATCTGATTTGAAGCTCAAAATATTTATTTAAGATAAATCAAATAAAATATCATTTTTTGGAGATATTAATGAACTTATAGCCAAAATGTTAGGAGAATATTTTTCCTTAAAATGTGTTTCTATCAGGAAGGCATTGTTTTATGAGTTTAAATTGTTGATAGAGAGATAATTTCAGTCTCTCAAGCTAAGTAATCAAGAATAAACATCTTCTCAATAGAACCTTCTAGAACTACTTAGAATATTTAAAGCTATTACCTATGTACGGGATGAGTTCAATGATATACAACACACTCTTCAGTGTGATAATACTCCTTTAAATGAATGGATGAACAATCTAAGTCATCTAATAAGTCAACTAACATTAAGTGAATCCTAGTTGGGACTGATGATTAATCATGCTAAATACTAGTTAACTTGATTCATCCATTTAGAAGAAGCTTTGAATGAGTTTTTAAATATCAATTTGGTTGAAAATTTAAAGGTTTTAAATGATTCAAGGAGGATCATTCATAAATGGTCTAAGTATTTAATAACCATTTAAAGATACTTCTTTCAAAGATTCTTGATATCAGTACTGTAGTTCAAGCCCTTCCTCATATTGATAATCCATTTATCCCTATCGTTTGAGGCCAAAGTCCTTAATTTTGAAGACCCTTTCATTGCTGGAGGATTGTACAGTAGATATCAAAACATTTGATTCCATTTTAATTTCAATTCAGTTTTTTCTAATGTTTTTTATTATTTTTTTTATTTTAGTTCATTGTTTAATCTGCCAATCCTATTTTTTATCTGATACCAATATTTATAAATATTCATAATAGTTTATTGTTATATTAAATGTGTTTTATATCATTTATTATTTCACAACCTTCTTTTTGATATCACAAAAATGGGGAAAATTAATAAGGGGAATAAAGGGAGAAGGGAGAATATCTATGAATACCCTTTGGAGAGAATATTTTCAAACCTCAACATTTCATTATATAAAGTATTTAATTTACAAGTATCTATTTTTCTTTATCAAAATAATACATTGAAATCAAAATATCAAAATATTTTCTATAAATATTTTTTATATTTAATAATATTTAAAACACATTAAATTTTGTTATTGATTATATGTTGGGTTTTATGATCATCAAAAAGGGGGATATTATTGTTCATTTATTGTTTCAAAAATACTCTAAAATTATTGATGATTTTGATGTCTAAAAATATCATTGTTCGTTTTCTAATAAAGTTTTCTTGAGGGAGTTCTATAAGAATTTATATTCAGTTTTAAGGAATTTAGCGTTACATGAATAAATCTAGAAACAAAACTAATAACCCTATGTTATGCTGAGAAGTGAAATAATATCATATGGTATCAACCCTACATTATGCTAAAACATTTTTCATTTGGATAAGAAACCCTAAATTGGAGTTTGGATTTACTATTCATACCCCAAATGCAAAAAATTTGAACATATGGTTAATCAATACAACATTTGAGATTTTATTCTTACAAGGATAAATATATGGATTAACAACCCTATACTAAGAAAATTAATCCTACACTACGCAAAGGAACCATACACTATGCAAAGGAACCCTAAACTATTAAAATGAACCATATGCTAGGAAAATGAACCCTATGATATGCAAAGGAACCCTACATTATGCATTCAACACTTTGTTGTGTTCTCAACAGTGATGTGTTTCAGGTTGTGATTCCAATACAATATTATTACAATTGTGAAGTAAGATTTAAAGACCAATTCAAGTACCATTTTGATGGTTTCAAAGAACCGTGTTTGTTAGAAATAATCACTCCTATTTCTATTGGAAGTTGCGTCTCATCTAGTAATTTGTAATATAAATATACATGATCAATTAGGATATTGTTTTGGAAATATAATACTGAAGAAGTATTTGTATTATATATATTATTTCATAGTATCTCTTCAAATATATATGTGTGTGACAATTGATTTACATATATGACTATATTATTGAAATTATCTTTTATAGTGTTTTTGTAATGAACAGTTGATTATAAAATAAGCTACACTTTAGAGATATACATGTCCAATATTTTTCTGATGTAATATTACAACTATTATTTGAGTTCCTACCTTATTGAATATATTTTTGTAACAAGGATTACTTCATACTATTTCATTCTTAGAGATATTCTTTTCTAAATAAGATGATACATATTTTCTATGTTGCTTGCTGCTGCAACTATGAAGATAAACCTAACCCTTTGAAATCAATTTATTTATTTATTAGAGTTTCAAATTATCATACTCAGTTGTGGTGGAGTATCAGATTCTCGATCTAGGATATGGATAACCATTTTCTATTATAGAACTAGAATAATTTGTAATTATTCTTGTAAAGGTGTCAACTACTTGCACTCAGTTATGGTTTCTTGGTCTTGTGATAAGAGGACCATTCTAGTAGAATTTACCAAGCTTGTAGAGAGAGTGATTGGTAGAGTGAACTAGGTGATCTTTGTGCCCTGAACCACTATAAAGAGATGTGTTATTTATTTCTGTTTATCCGTAACATATTTTCATACAAAATAAAAACACAGAATATATGCATAAATCACAGTGGGTGTTAAAATATATAATTGTGGAAGATTTTTGAAAAGACACAATTCACCCTCGGCTTGTGTTACTTTTTATATTCTGACCCAACAATAATTTTTTATTGCTATAATCTAATTATTTATGAGTATTATTTGTGATTATAAATCCATTGATGAACTATTATGATCCATAACTTTATAAAACTCATGAATTCTATTCTCATATGGTTATATAGGATGTTATCATTTATTAGTAATTTTATTCCATTATTTTCAACATAGGATTATTAGGAAAATATTTTAAAAAAATATGAATTAATTTCACTTTTTCGTTAGAAATAAGTTTTCTTTCAATTTTTTTTAAAAATATTTTCAAAAAAATTGAATTTTTAAAAATTGTTTTAAAATGATTTAAACATTACATTATATGTTTTCCTAGAAATAGGTTTTAAAAAAATTTCAATATTATTTTATATTTTTTGAAGGGAAAATTATTTCAAAATGTTTTTAATATTCCTTTATGTGTTTTCACGTAAAAATATTTTCAAAATGTTTTGATGATTATTTTATAAGCTTTCAAGGATAAAGATTTTCAAAAATAATTCTATATTATTTAAAAATTATCAATGAAAAATGTTTTCAAAATGTTTTCATGTTTATTTTATAAGTTTTCATGGAAAAATGCATTAAAAATGTTTTCAATATTCCTATATAAAATTTCAAAGAAAATGGTTTACAAAATGTTTTCAAGAATCCATTTAAATCTTTCATGGAAAATGGTATTAAAAATATCCAGATTATTTTATAAGTTATCAAGGAAAAAATTTTGCAAAATGTTTTCAATATGATTTTAGATGTTTTCAAGGAAAAATATTTTAAAAAGGTTTCTAAGATTCCTTTATATGTTTTCAACGAAAATGGTTTCCAAAATGTTTTGAATATTATTTTTTTTTCTAGAAAATGTTGTGTAAATGATTTAAATATTAAATTATTTATTTTCAAGTTTATTTTCAATGAAAATTGTTTTTGAAGTGTTTTATGTTTTAAAAATTATTTTTCTCAAACTGGAATTGATATTTTCCTCAAAAAATGATTTTAAAAGATTTATAAAAAATTATGTTCTATCTAAGATTAAACCCACGGTGTTACTCATGTCTTAATAGGTCTGTGATCTTAAGGTTCCATTTGTATTCTTTATTTAAATGGTTTATATTTTGATTGTATGATTCTTATGAAACTTATTTCTCATTCACGAGTTATATGTTTATGAAACATGTTTCTCTTTCACGAGTTATATGTTTATGTAACCCATTTCTTTTTCATGGGTTATATGTTTATGAAAACTATTTCACATTCATGGGTTATAATTTTATGATACTCATTTCTTTTTCCAGGGTTATATAATTATGAAACCCACTTATTTTCGTAGGTTAGGCTTTGATGAAATGGTTATGAAACCTATCTCTTTTCCACATGTTATGTTATGATAACATGTTTATGATACTTATTTAATTTCATGTGTTATGATAAGATTATTTATGATCTTGTGGAACATGTATGTATTATTTCATTATGAGATGCTTGTTTCTATATCTCCCACCAGTGTATTGGGTAAAGATTTATATCTAATGAGATAGACATGGGTGGAATGGGGAGTGAAATATGTTCATTAAAGTACTTTACCGACTATGATGGTCAATTAGGAGTGAACCTTGACAACAATGATGGTCCTGGAAGTGAACCATGGCTACCAAGATGGTTTGGGGCGTGAACTTGTTACACTAATATACTCTCATAATTTATCCTTTACTACTAAATAAATCATTTTTATATGCTTATTTTTCTACCAAAAATTATATGTTTTAACCATTTTTTATGAATTCATGGATTATGATCTTGATTTTCAAATGATTCATGTCTTATAAACTACCAATATTTATTCAATTATTTATGTTAATGATATTTGATATTCACAGTTTGATCTTATGACATAATGTTTATCTTATCATACCCTTATTCTCATGTTATGATTAAATATCTCTCTTGATTTATCTTACTCAGAATATAATATGACCCCTTTATTATGCTTCATTTACTTAAGTCATGAATAAATGTTTTAATTATTAGTACTGAAGGAGGAGATATTTTTGGGAAACATTTAAGATCATTCACCGTGTTATAATATTTTTCTCCATGTTTCCAAAGACACTAAACTATCACAGTCATTGGGAGTGTAGTTTTTTAATGTGTATATTATTCATCTAAATTGATGTAATATATATGTATATTAATCCTGAGTCAAAATAATATCCCATAATAAAATTTTATTTAATCCAAGTTAAAATAAATTAGTTTTACTATAATGGTCTAGAATTAAATTCAAAGAATACTAGGCTAAGATTGTAAAATTTTCTTTATGTGAGGAAACCAATTCCACCTCAATTTAATTCAACTATTTTAATAAATTTATATTCTATGTTAAATAAATTTAGGAATTTACTTTTCATGGAATATATACTTAAATATCATTTATTCCATGGAGTTTATTTCTTCATTTTCATTAGTGATCTTAATCAAAGACCACCATTTATCAGATTCACATTCAAAAAAATAAATAAAAGAGTTAACTTCATATGTTATGAATATCCCTAAACATTTAATATCATATGTAAATAATTAATTCATCATTCATCTTTCACTAGGTCTTAGGATCCACTAAAATCTAGAGGGTGTTATTTCATGAAATTCGCTAATATAAACATGTTACTTAATAGATAATTTTGTCACAATATTTCATGGGTTTTATATCTAATATCAGGTGTAAAATGATTTAATACTACTAGGGAATAATTTATTCCATCAATCCCAGGATATTGGTTTAGAGGGATATAACAATCTTAATGTCTTTCTATCTCAACTACCCTATTACCTCTATGGAAAACCATTTTGAACAAATATGGATTAGATTAAGTAACATGGAAATAATTAAAATCTATCTTATAATAATATAACCATAAATTAAAGCCTATTTAAAATAAATTTTAACATTTTATCGACCTATAAATTTATATAAACATTTTGTTAGATACCATCTATAGTGATGCATACCTTATTCAGCCCATAAATACATGATTTAAAATATGAGTTTCAATTTCAAAAATTTCATGGATTTTTTGGTTTAAATTTTATAGAATAAGGTAAAAATTAGATAATAAAGTTGAAATTCACACACATTATAAATTTTTTCCGAAAAAAATTATTTATAAATACAAACAAGCATAATTGAAGGTAAATCCCATATCTAGAACTACAACATTTTTAATATTTCTACTCAACCATAAGATATGTGAGAAATCATTTAAAAATTAGGGATTAGAAAAGAAAATATTAGTAAGAGAAACAAAACAAAATAAACCTGTTATTACATTTTTAAACATAAAAATTTCATAATAATGTTTTCATTTTCCATAATAAACATATGACCTCAAATATATATATACTATTCAGTGAAAACAACTTAATTGTTTAATATATTGCATGAAACACTTTATATGCAATCATAAATAAAAATTCTAATAATAAAGGATTCTTGGAAATGTAGAAAACTTATTAAATCCTTTCTTTTCAAAAAAATCCTTCCACATTTATTTTTTTAAAAATTCTATAAACATTCTTAAAAACATATTTTTATTTTATTAAATTTTAAAATCAAGTAATTCCATTGTAAAACCACTTAATTTATGTCATTTAGGTACCTTGGGACATTATAATTTCATTAACACCTATAATAACCTTTATAATGGAAACACATAATCTATTAATTTCCATATATTTAATAAAAAACCTATTACTATTAAACTCTATCAATTTAACTAATTCATTAGAAAGATATTTCATAATAATTCATTAATATATTTAGTTCAGAATCACCTATAATTCATATAACATTTCTAAGAACCATAGAATGAATAATATTTATATATATTTCACAGTAATAATAAACCCCATTTGATTAGACATTCGTTCCTATAAGCAATAACACTCTTAGTTATCTTATAAATAAGTGAAGACATTTATGTTTCCGTAGAATTTTTTTTTTAAAATTAAAAATTCCAAAAATATTATGAAAACATGTACCGGAATTCAAAAAACTAATAGTAGATATGATATAGGGAAAGGGTGCTCAAGATCTATATGTTAAAAACATTCTTTTTTCATATTTTTTAAATCTGAAAATATCCATTATGGAAAATTTAAATAAGAATAATTTTTTATATTTGTAAATAAAGTCAAAAATAATTATAATTGAACATTATCAACCATTGAATAATATTTAATAACATTATATAAAAATTTAATATAACCTCGATATGGAATGAATAGAGTTTGAAAGAGTATATTCAAACAAAAAAAATTAAAATAATGTATCTTACCTTATGTATCTTTAACATTCATACTTTCTCTAACTCTTGAAAAATTATATAATATTATATTTATACATTATTAATAAACATTTTCATGTTTATGTAAATATTATTATTCTTTTTTTCATTAATTACCATGACTCATGTTGTTATTAAAATGGTTAAGTTTATAATGTACATTTTAGGTTCATTAAATTTATAGCCTCAAAACAACATCAATGTGTTTACCATCACCAAAGATGTTATTTTTAGATTACATATAAAACCTTATTCATGCAATATTAATTATATTTATATAATATATACGATTTTAAATCAAACCATTTTATGCATCCATTTAAAATGAACCATGTTGTTTCATGGAGATGGTGGTCCTTACGTACGCATGAGTAATGTTTTCATTTTTATAATAGGAGTTAAAGTAATAATATAGATAATATTTAAATTTAATATAATAATAAATTTTTTATGAATTTAATAATTATTCATTAGTTGAATCCTTATAACCATTAATATAATGTTGATATGACAAATGAATCACATCAATTCTTAGAGGTGGTAGTCCACACATACGCACAAGAAATGTTATCAATTTATAATAGATGGATGGGTAAGAAGGTAAGTAATATATTATCATTAAATAATAATATTTATATCATAAATATCATATATATATATATATATATATATATTCTTTTTTGAAATCATTTTAACTATCCATATGATTCAGTTATGAAAAATGAAATGCATCGCAACGTGGAGGTGGTTGTCCACATGTACACATGAGTGATGTTTTCAATTCCTATAGGATGGAAAAAGAGACGAAAGAGGGTTTCACCATTATAGTAATATAATTGAAGTATATTTCAGATACTCAAATTGTTATCTCATCATGGTTGAAGATTATTTTAATCAGTTATAAGAAGAAATAAACTTGGAATAGGTCGATTGGGACTTATACCTTATCTATAGATATATCTCTAGGAATTAGACTAGAAGACTTATAGTATCGGTATTTTTAGAATAAATATACCTCTCAGAAGTTTGGAGATATTCTAGTGTTATATTTTGTTAGGTATTAGTAGAAATAGAGATCGCAAAATGTGTGTGTAAAGAGAAGGTATGATGTTACCTTTTATAAATGAGGGGATATGCATACTTGTAATTTTTATAAACTTTTAAAATATTATATATTCTTAATCAATTGAAATTGGAATAAAATTTATCGAATTTAAAATATATGGTTATATTTTTAAAAATAACAGCATCCAATAAGATATAAGATGAAATTTGTTTCCCCAATGATAATTTATTGTCCTTAATATACCAAATTTACCCTTTATCATGGTGATAAATTGGTACCATGGTTAATATTAATAATGACCATATATAAAATTAACCTTATTAATAAATTTTCAACTCCATGTTACAAATATATAATCCATTTTAACGATTAAATTTAATATTTCTAAGATAATACTTTTAATATAAGTGTGGAAAACAAAGATAAAAACATTTTTAAAGAAAATTGTGTTTTTAGTTATAAATGTGAACCTTAACCAAAATAAAATATAATATTGACTCATATGAAATTAATTAGATTATTTTTAATAAAATATATCTTATTATACTCTAAATAAAAATCAAAAATTGAATGTGACTTTAAAATTACTTGATTTAATGAAAAAAGATAATTTTGTGAAAATTTTATTTTTATCTATTCACAAAAAAATCAATAATTTTACAAAATTTTAAATAACTCACCATAATAAAAAAATTCATATGATAATATAAAAATTTGATTCCATTAAATAAAATTTATTTTTTAAATTTTATAAATTTATCCTCTAAATAAAACCTTGTTGTTTATCGAAAAACAATTTACTGAAAAAAGAATTACGTTTTTGATTGATTTTTTAATGTTATTTAAAAATTTATAATAATAATGAATCCATAAAATGAATACCTATGAATCATAATATTTTTTTATTTATCTAATTAACTATCATTAAATAACATTAACCCATTATTATGCAATTTCATATATGACTAAGTGTCAACTATGTTATTATATATGAAAAAATGTGCCAATATTGTTTTCTCACCTATAAAAAACATTTTTTCCAATAAAAAAATATACTTTACCAAAAAATGACTTATTCATGGTGATATATATGATAACATACATGATATACTATCGAAAAAAGATTTATTACCAAACTCCACCACCACCTCTGAATTATACTACTTAATAATGGAGGCTTCTCACTGATGTGGTTTTTATCATAACCATTATATATATTCTTATCCCATTAAAAATGATACATCTTATGTAAGTATACTGAACCATAAATATTTACTTCTCATACCAAATGATACATTAAATATACCATTATATCCAAATAAGGATGGGAAAATATACATTTCTAGTTAACAAGGTATATCGACTAGATCATTCACCGATTTGTTCAAAAAATTAAAATTCACTACTCTAATACAAATGAAATTGAAAAAATAACATGCCTTACCAATATTCAATATATCACAAATTGATATTATTTAACATAATTCAAACATTAGGAGTTATTTCATCATATCATGACAAACATGATATTTCACACCTATTAACACTAAATATTTTAGTATCAAAAACGTTTTATATTTGAAGAATAACACAAATCCAACATGGTACCATGGGTGAAAATGAAAAAATTGATTTTACCCATCTTCTATAATGTATAAAAATCTAAATAAAAGTAGGTGAGTTTTTATTTTGAATTGGGATATAACTCTAAGTGAATTTCTATTGATAGTAAGTCTAATATTTCATCCTACCCATCCTCAGTATTACGTTTAATATCAAATAATGTTTCAATAAGGTTTTCATAAAACTTATTCTCAGCCTGCATCAAATTAATATTATTTTTAATTTCATGATGTATATAATGTGAAAGATTAAAAAAAATTAAGAATCTTTTCAAAATATTTTATCATTATCATATCATTGACTATTTAAAAAATGGAATCAATTTTCCACCCTCTCAAAATATTGATCCATTGAAAAATAATTTAGGGAAATATCAAATTTTTGGGTGTAATTGAAATAAATTTTTACTCTTTGATAAGATTTATCCAAAGAAAAGAAATGATTGATGAACCATGAACACTGTTTTTCTCCCATGATGTAGTTAATAACATAATGTACTTTTAACAAAATATTAGGATTGATTTTTTCCCTCAAAATTATATCATGAAACTTTTCCATATAGTTAGTATAATTTTATAGTGTAAAAAGTATCATGCAATTAAAAATACTAACTTTTATAATAATCATAAACTCTGATACGTCCCACCATAAGATTTTATAATCATCAATTATTGTTGAAAATAAAATAAAAATATTTAGTCTAAAATTCATTGAAATCAAAGGGATTTTTTTATTCATAAAAATTTAGGTTAAAAGATGAAAATTACCGAAACAAAATATTCCATGAATTGTGTTATCTAATAAGTATATGATATAGATTCATTTAATTTGTATGCAATTCAAGTAAAATATTTGTAACATAATTTTAGAATATTCGAAATATATTGATCAATATTATTCCATTATGTAAAATAAGAGGGATGATGTAACTTTCTATTATATAATCACTCATGTGGTTTTTATAATAACATTTTTACATCATTTTAATTTTAAAATAAACATTTAAAATGAGGAATATTTTGAAAATAAAAAATTTCATAGTGGGAGATATAATATTTTTCATAACAAAAAAATCAAACTATTATTTTTGTCCTAACTTATACCATCAGGACACACATATAGAACACTCCAGAAATACTTCATATTCATTATTATATAACACACAGTCATTGGGGAAGACATGTATCATCTTATACCCTAATACCATCAAGGATAATATTTTTTCTCATTATAATTTGAATCTAGGGAATCCTTAACATTAGGAAGTATGTATTTCACCAGCTGTAGAAATTATATATAACTCTTATCATCACATCTAACCACTTTTTATAAAACCGTACATTGTATATAAACTGTATAATTTAGTTTTTATTATAACCATATAGGAACTCATTTATCAATGTTTTCTAAATTATATCTACTTCCTATCAAGAATCGTTTCATTAATTTGATAATAATTATAATCTTAAAAATCTCTATCATCATTAGATCTCAAATTATACTATATTGAACCATGCCAAATTCAAGGAGTATAACATGGAAAAAATCATTAAAAATTTAATAATCTTTTATTTCTCTAACTCGGAATGTTCTTATATTTCAACACTTCAAACACATATAGAAAAATAGTTTGTTTTTTTGAGCATTTTGTTTGGAAATTTTAAAAAAAAGCATCAAGTTGTTCCTCATATTCATCACTTGTTCATCATGTAGTAATAATACTTCAATTAATTATCACCTATCTACAAATAAGAATATATGTTATTTTATTTGAAAATTTTAAATTCCAATTTAATTTAAAAAAATAAAAGAAAAAAATAATTTAATAAACGAATAATAATAATAATAATTTTATTTTTATTATTAAAGTAAATATTTATATTAATAAAATTAACTCTAGAATTAATAATAGTAAAATTTATATTAAGAAAAGAATTAATATTTTCAATATTAACAATTAGATTTATAATATTAACAAAAATACTAAAAAAATTTAACATTTACTTTAATATTAATTATATTAAATTTAAAATTAATATTAAAATTAATATTATTGAAATTAATATTAATAATATTAACACAATGATTAATACTAACATTATTAACACAAACAGTAATATAAATAATATTAACACTATTATAAATAACATTAACATTAATATTAATAAAAATACTACTTCTAGTAATATAAATATTCATTAATATTATGTAGGTCATATTACAGATCAAAAACAACATATACATTTGGGAACCCTCATGGGACAATCCCCATACCTCCCCATAATGAAAGGAAAGCACCAAATTGACCAATTTTATTGGATAGATTAACCATAAGGCATAAGTTCTTGATGGCCCAATGTCCCAACTAATTATGTCCCAAATTTAGTTTTTAAAAGATGTCCTAAATTCCCAAAAGTGAATCATTCATGACAAAAATTCACTAGTCATTCGATGTGTATCCCTCCCATTAGAAATAATGGCACCATTTCACATGTATAAAGGTCATGTATCCCCTACAAAGATGGTAGAGTACCCATTTTCCCACATTGGAAATGTATGTTGGAGGAGGGATGGTCGATATGTTCCTAACCACCCATCACTTTTTCAAGCCACCAAGGTGGTGATGTATATGTGGTTCCCCACTACACTGCTTTCCATGTTGGGTTTCATCATCATATTAGTTCCATTTTATTGATCATTTCATGGAAGGTATCCACTCCATCCCACATCGAGTGATCGGGTGGGTAGAGGGTTGATTAATAGGTACTATCACATCCATCTCTCTTTCAAGCTTCCCACCCGACAATGACTTCATGTTCATATGTTTTACCACTTATTTTCTTTGACTACATGTTATTTATCTGGCCTCTTCATGTTGTTTTCTACCTACTTATATGAATCCACAAAATGTGGGACACTAGGTTTTATCAGGATTTGATCCCTGGTACTATACAGAATTATATGGTGACTTTACCACTAACGTAAACCCCCAAATTTAGTAGTAATATTAATGTTAATAATATTCAGATTATTAACATGAAAAAATTAAAAATTGTTAATTTTAATGAGATTTAAAATTTCAATATGAATTTTAATAATATCAATACTAATATTAATATTAATACTGATAATATCAACACCAATACATATATATATATATATATATTATGGACAAAAATATATATATTTCCAAAATATAATAATGTACCTTTAAGCATATAGAAATTATATCATTTTAATTTATAAATTTATTTGGAATATTAATAATAACTGAATTTAATGTTACATGTAAAAATAACGATGAATTTGGAAGAAAATATATATGTCAAAATTAGTAAAAACAATTATATATGATAATTTTATAAATAATTTAAATAAGATTAAATATATTATATTTAAATACTAAAATCAATTATAATATTAATAATGGTATATTTGTGTTTCATTCAATGGTTCCATTCGATGAATGATGTAAAAGGAAGGAGATGAAAGAAGATAGATAACTATAAAGGATGAAAAAAAGAGGAGGATTTCTAACAATAGTGGCAGGAAAATGATGAAGTAATGGTTGCTAAATAAAGATGATGAAGGTTTATCCAGATGGAAGAAAGATCACTGGAGTGAATTGTAAAATTAATAGAGTGTTAAGGTTCATATTAGAAAAATATGTGGAAACATCAATTAGATGAAGTGAATTGAAATAATTTTTATAATAGAACATGTTTATACATTTTTAATGGTTTTAAACATATATTTTAAAATAATATTTTTTAAATTATGTTTCTCTTATCAGTTATAAAATAACCAATGTGAAAAACCCAAGCAACATGTTTTGTAGGCTAGTTATAAAATAACGGACATTGAAAAATATTTTGAACATTAGTTACAAACAACTGACATTTAAAATGAATATTTTTAAACTATTTTTATACTAGTGATGGTTTTCATTATATGGGGAACCTATTATTTGGTACACCGAGCTACCATACAAGCGATCATTCTAATTTTTAATTCTATTAATATGTATCAATTCTTGTTTAATTGATTTACTTGATTATTTATAGTTTAATCTTAGTTAACCATACATTGCTTTTGTTGAAATTAATCATGTCATAATATCAATGGCTGTGGAATGATTTCATCTAATATTAATTGAATTTATCTACAAAATTTTCAAAATATTATAACCTATTATTTATGTTAAAAACCATTGAAAACAAAACCAATTAGTTGGTATTTTATCAATTTGATCATTGAAATCATGGAAAAATGCAAGACATCATATTGGATATCCAATTTCCCCACAACTGAATGGTTTCTTCTCCTTAAGAAAAACCACAACATGAAATAAAAAATAATCCAAAAAATAATTAAGGAAGTTTTTAATTTATTTCACACATAAACATAAAGTCATTACTCCAAAATATAATAATAAAAAAACTCATCCAATTCAAAGTGTCTCAATCACATATCATATATAATTCCAATTCAAATTTATTTTCTCCTTCTACCAACATTATTCATCCTTTCATCATAACCCATTCCACTTATGATCTATCTTATCAAAAATTATATTCACCCATTATTCAAGATAATTTAGTTAGATTTTTTATTAATCACAATTATATGCTCTATATCTATAGGCTTTTAAAAAGTCTAACCCTTTTCTTTGTAATCAATCCATAAAATTAAGATGAAATTTTAATGGTATTCTCTATGTTTTATTATAGGAGTTTCATGATGTTAAAAATGTGAATTTAAGGATAAACATGTTCTATTATTAGATAATATGGTATGATATTTAATTAATATTAATAAATGATAGATTTATCCATCTCATTATCTCATTGATCAATAAGAACCACTTCTCATTATTTATTCCTCGTAGGATCACAACTTCAGCATCAAAAAATTAATGAAATTATCACTTTTCATCAATTTTTCACACCTTTTCAATAGAATTTTTTATGTAAATCATTACACCCTGTTAATTAACGGAAAACAATAAACATGATCCCCATCATCAATTTATTCTTTAAATTATTAGTAATTCATAGAATAATAATGGGATGTTGTTAGCCATGGTCAATCAGAGGTTTCTAATTACTCAGTATTTCATTAAACAATAGATTATTCATGTAATAACACTAAAAAAAATTAGATTTTGAAACTTTATCACAATAACTAGTGATAGTTTAATCACATCCATCTTTATTTCATATAAAAAAACTTACAGCACCAAAGAATAAACCAAAACTCACTATTTAAAGTCAATTGTAATTCAGAAATTATACCAATTATATAAGGAATAAAGGATAAATTGGCTTGTAATGTGGTTTATTAAATGTTAATTCATTTTAATTGGGGGTTTCTCAATGGATGAAAAATAATATAGTAAAAAATAATCAATAAATATCCTCAATCATTTTAATGTTTTGAAAAATCATCATACATCAAAAACAAATATTTAACAAGCATGTTCTTTTAGTGGTTTATATCTCGAGAGTATCCTGTGAATAAGGGGACAATAAATAATACATAAAATGGGTTTATGCTACATATCATGAATGTTTATCAAAACATTTGTTAATCATATCATTAAATGAACAATAATGATCAATATAGTTAATGTAAATTTCAAAATTTTAGAGTCATGAATCAAACTCATTTCACTAATCATTTTAAATCAACTCAATATTAGAATGAGCATGAAACATTCAAAAAAATCATTTATTTTTATCATTTATTAGTATGATAAATCAGTTTTTTATTTGAATATGTATGCTAAATAATTAATGGAAAATATTCATATTGGATTCCATGGATCCCTTCCCTACACTTAAATTAAACATTGGCATTAATGTTTAAACAAGGTGAGAGATGTAAATATTAATATAAATGAATAAATAAATGAATGACATAATATTGATAAAAGGAACTAAAATATTCACCAGTTTACGTATTTCGTTTCCATAATTCTTGTAATGAGTGGATGTCATTGAAATCCGTGTATACCATTAGTGTGTTTTTTATTTCATTTAAAACAAAATTTATTCACTTGACAGTTTGTTAACACTAAATAAGACATTAATGAATCTCATGAAAAAGTTTATAACAAATGATCATGTTATATATATATAATCATGTTAAGTAAAATAAGATATGAATTATAATCAAGGGGATAATATTCATATTGATAATAGAAAAAAATGAGTAACAAGGAACAACATATGAGAAACTATAGAAAAAAAGGTAGATGGGGATTCCTAAAGACTCATCACCAGTCGTCTTTTTCTACCTAATGTGATGGAAATCATCCTTAGTTGTATTAATATGATTAAAAAGAGTAGAAGATAGATCCTCGTGTAGTAACTTATCACCCCACAATGTAACCACATCAATATCTCTCGATAAACTCTAAATTTAATTTAAGTAAAATGATTGTTGATGAATGATGTGTTCAATCAGGGTTATATTAGTATACTATAGGGTAGTAGGAATATTTGTGATTAGTAGATCTAAGACCTCCTCACTAGACATGTTAAAGTGTGATTCTATGGCATCCTCTATAACAAAATTGGGGTTTATCTTTGAATCAATATTGGTATTTAGCTCGACACTGAAAGTAATGAATGGTGTATTAATCATAGGGAGAGAATTATTGGATGGGGAAGTTGAGGTATCCACTATAGTAGGTGATGAAATAATACTCTCATGGTCCATGGGGTTTTCATTGATTAAGTGGGTGATGATATTCCATGGGGAAATATCTATATATTTAATCTCAAATTTTTTCTAAAACATATTTCCCTTTCCCCTCCTCTTGGAATTGAGCTCATGCTAGTGGCGGGGTACTAGATCAAATATAGTATATGTTGTGTTATGAGGTATGAATGTAGATGGTGTAGGTTTTCCATAAAATTTATACTCATATGGAGACCTATTTTAATTGATTTTGGTTTTGGATTAGGATGGTTGGGTATCAATGAAGTGGTTAGTGAGTATGAATCTTGATGGTGTCCCTTGGTGTGGCTGGTGGGAAGGGGATAGTGATGAGGAAGGAAATCAGGTAAGGTGTTCAATGGTAGGGGTTTGTTATAAATATGGAACTTTAGAAATATCCTATGTTTGAAGTTGTATATATAATAAAATTAAATCTTGAGGTAAAACTTCCACTCATCTTAAATAATAGAGGATGGTGATGTTTGCCAAAGTGACACTATTGGGAGACCACTAGGTGATTGACTTGGTAAGGAATTGGAGGTATCCTAGGATCGATCCTCTTTAGTGTAATCCTCTATGAAAATATATGCATACTCATCATATAATAAGTACCTCTTCCTCACATTCCTTATAATAGACATATAGCACAATAATTTGAATTTAATCAACTACAACATTCCAAGGGAGGCAAGTGGTTGAGAGAGATCATAGGTTCTTGAATACTACACCAATTGGGTAATGAAATTTCCATCCATGATGATACGATTTTCCATTTTTAGATTTCCCAAAAAGTATAATTAAAATTACCATTCTATGAAAATATTTTATAGTATATAAATATTTTTCAAAATAAGTACGTCAATTTGGCACCCCATCCACATGGAATCACCATTTCTAAGCCAAGTGTGTTTGATTTCCATATAGATAATCTCAATTAGATTATTCCTCAACATGGTGATTTTCATATTCCATTAATTATTACAACCCAACCTTTTCTTACATTAATGTAACATCATTTTAAAGACAAAAAACATAATAGTAGTACACATAGAGGGTCCAATGGTTTATTATCTTGGGAAAACTAGGACCATACCTAACAATTACAACATCAATCATAAACATTGGTTTTTAATTTCTTATACTCTATATTCTTATTGGCACTTGACTCCTCCTTAGTACATGTAGTCACCTGAGGATATACATCAAAAGTGGTGAGGTAAAATCCTAGTAATAGGATATATAAGAACAATATAACAATGTGTGAGCATACTCATAACATAGGCAGAATATCATGAACACGAGAGGAATCATTAATAAAATACTTGAAATGTGGCAATGCAAAAAAATGAAACATAATGTATTAGTGGTTAACTACCACACATAATTGTGGAAAAAGCTATCATATTTCTCACACATAATTTCACATTAACTTATGAGATTCATCACTTTACCTAATGCATTAGAGCACTGTATAATTCTAGGTGCACTCGTCACATTCAAACATTCATATTGCACTATATAATTCCAGGCGCACCCGTCACATTATAACATTATCATTAAAATCCATGCCACAAAGAACATATATCAAAAATTAATATTACTAACCCATGGAAAATAATGGGTTTGATATCATAATAACACATTCATAAACATTTGGTTCCCAAAGAAGGAGGGAATAACATACATGTTATAAGAACCGTTATCCTTGACTGAGAAGTTAAGGGTGTGTTCTTAAAAGAAGAGTTCTTTTAAAAACATTTTTTTTATATTAACACTATTTAAAAACACATATATCCCCAAAAATGAAATAAAATGATGAAAGAATTATTTTTAAGGAGTATCCATATAAAAAATCGAGTGAAAGAGGGAGAACCCGAAGGATGAAAGTGTGTTTGAGAATTTCCCCTTACCTTGTATCTGAACACTTCCATCTCCTTAATTCCATATATAATAACATTATATTGATTAATTAGAATGTCCAGATCCTTTTATAAATGAAAATGGTTCATTTTGGTTTCATTATGTTATTTTATGGGCCTTTTGATAAGTTATAGGTTTTAAAAACATTTTTCAGGAATGTTTGTTTTTATGGTTTTCTTGAACGGTTCACTTTTATTCAAAAATTGATGTTCAGGTAGAACATCAGTAAATATCCAGATATGATATTAAATGATATTAATGATATTAAATAATTTAAAAGTATCTTATAATGAATTATATTATATACCATGTTGATTAATCGTTAGATAGGAATTTAATGATGATTGTTTGGGTTATTCTAGGCGGTTTCTCGACCACAACGAAATTGTTCTGATTATTCCTTTAGTAATATGTACATAAGTTAGTTAGATAACAATAAATATGAAATAATACATATAAAATATTCTGGTTTAACCATAAAACTGGTTTAATGAAAATATCTGAAATTAGAAATGGAATAAAGAAAACATGTCGTTCTTGAAGGTGATAGTTTAACACCTTAGGAACAACGTTTTCTTATATAAAATAAAAGGAATATGAAAAGGGGTTTGGATGATATAATATACCATTAGTATAATAAAATTCCAGTATATGTATTATTATAGAGTTACTATACCATGTGGATGAAGATATGTGGGGATAGATTAAGAAATGAACTTGAAATTGAAAGGAATTTAAAGGAAAGAGTGAGAGAGAAATTACCTCTTGAATCCTCCTCTTGAGATCCTACTTAAGGGGCCTAGACTTGGTCTTTTGATGAGACCAGAAGCTCTTGGAAGTTGGGGGGGGGGGGGCTAGGGAATATTCTTGGGCAGTG
Source organism: Viscum album (assembly GCA_963277665.1). Classification (NCBI taxonomy): domain Eukaryota; kingdom Viridiplantae; phylum Streptophyta; class Magnoliopsida; order Santalales; family Viscaceae; genus Viscum; species Viscum album. Next base: position 135,559,988 of record OY728155.1, on the reverse strand, counting down.
GTTAGACAAGGCTTTAATCTTGAGAGGTGTGATTAAATGTTGGTGTGAAGGGTGGTTTTTATATTGGAGGGGAGAGGGGGTTTCTTAATATAAAATTCATTAATTTATCATTTCCTCACAAGACAAGGAATAGAGAGTCTTCCTTGACCAAGAATAGTAATTTTATCATGTGTTCTCGAATCAATTGTACTTACATCAGTAGAACATCATACATGACTCAAAAATTAGCTTATTTAGATTTTTTTGGTAAATTATGGTATTTCACCATTCATCAAAAATTATAGCAGTTCAGAAAAATCCCAAAATTTCACCCCAACCATTTTCTGACGTGTAGAATCAAAAAATGAATTTCATTTTTCAAAAATAATTTTCTAAGTATGATTAATTTAATATTTAATTAAAACCACAATTTATTATTAATAAACCAGTTTTGAAACATTCATTTACTTATTCGAAAATATAGGTACATCATACATTCACTTCAATATTATTTGTATACATTCATAGGTAAGGTTACAATTCAATAGGGTTATGACTATTCATAAGGGTATTTTAATATTCATAAGGGTAGGTTACTATTCACCAAAAATATGTTTGTTGTATTGTACTCCAAAAATCATCTTGAACACTATCGTGTGTGTCGGATTTTTGAAATTCCAAACACAGAAGTGAAAAAATCATGTTTAAAGGTAACTTAGCACTTAGTAGTTCACTATGTTGTGTTTTAATGTGATTTTATGACATATTTATAAGAAGGTAATTTCCATTAGAATACTTTGGGTCATTACATCCTTCCCCCTAATGAAATTTCCCCCTCAAAATTTCGTTTTACACAAATAGATGAGGGTACTTCTCCTTCATCACCTCCTCTGGTTCCTAAGTATCTTCTTCTAACTTATAGTTCCTCCACAACACTATGACATGGTGGGTTATATTGTTTCATAGAACCTCAGCTCTCTGATCTAGAATCTTTACTGGTTTCTCCTCATAAGAGATATCATATTCTAGTTGTACCACCTCTGAGTTTAGAACATGTGAGGTGTACAGTATGTACTTCTTCATGAGTGAGACGTGAAACACATCAGGAACTTTAGCCATATTCGGTGGAAGTTCAAGCTGATAGGCCACATCTCCTATGCGGTCAAGGATTTTAAAGGGTCCAATGTACCTTGTGCTTAGCTTCCCTTTCTTTCCAAGATAAATGACTCTCTTCCATGGTGATATTAGAAGGGAGACCTTATCTCCAACATCGAACTCCAAGTCCCTTCAATGGTTGTCAGCATAGCTCTTTTTCCAAATCTGAGCATCATTGAAGTGTTTCTAGATGAATCAAACCTTATCTCTCGTCTCTTGCACAATATCACGTCAATGTAGCTTTGTTTCTCCAACTTCATCTCAATAGGTTTAATTTCTACATTGCTTTCTATACAGAGCTTCATACGGAGCCATATGAATACTCTAGTGGAAGCTATTATTGTGTGATAACTCAACTAATGGGAGATGTTGATCAAATCTGCCTTTGAATTCTAAAGAGTAGGATCTTAGAATATATTCTAGTGTTTTAATAGTCCTTTAAAACTGGCCATTAGTTTGGGGGTGATGGGTCATGCTGAAATTTAAATCAGTACTCAAAGCATGTTGAAGGCTCCTCCAGAATTTAGATGTGAACCTTGGATCATGGTCATAGACAATCGAGAGTGGTATTATATATATTCTCACCACCTCCTTCACATATAACATTTCATGTTGTTCAAGCAATAGGTATTCCCGAATAGAGAAAAATTTGAAAGTCATGGTGAGTAGATCAACCATAACCCATATCGTGTTATTTCCCTTCGACATCTCTGGGAGACTCGTGACTAAGTCCCCAATAACATTTTCTCATTTCCACATGGGTATAGGTAATGGCTGCATCATCCCTTTGGACTTTTGTTACTATGCTTTAACATGCCGACATACCAAGCACCTTGGGATATATTATGTGATCTCCTTTTTCATGTTATCCCACCAGAAGTTTTCTCGGAGATCACGGTAAATCTTGGTGCTACTAGGATGGATAGAGAATGTTGAGCTATTTTCATTGTCCAATACCTCATTTTTTATAGCATTCACCCTATTTCGTAACACCACATCATCCCTCTGTGCTTCCTTACAATTCTATTAGATTGATGGTTGAGCAATCATTTGGGAAAAGTAGGATGTATCCCAAGCCCTTATGATTTCTAAATCTATCCTTTTTTTATCCAAGAAGATATGGTCTCTTTCAATCATTAACATGGATAGATTAGCATGTTCTTTTCTACTTAGAGCATCAGCTACCTTGTTTGCCTTTCCAAGATAGTATAGAATAGAGAAATCGTAGTGAATTATTAGCTTTAACAATATCCTTTGATGCATGTTGAGCTCCTTTTGTGTGAATATATACTTTAGGCTCTTATGGTCGGTGTATATGTCACACTTCTCGCCATAAAGGTAGTGCAACCAGATTTTCATGGAAAAAATCATGGCTTCTAGCTCTAGAGCATGAATCGGGTAGTTATTCTCATGTATCTTCAAATGTCGTATGGAGTAGGATATCACATTTTCATTTTGCATTATTACACAACCCAAGACTTTTTTTGAAGTATCACTATATCTCACAAAACATTCTCCACTTTTCAGTAGTGTGAGTACAGGTGCAGCGATCAGTCTTCTCTTTATCTCAATAAAGCTTCCCTCACATTCATCCGTCCATATATACTTTACCCCATTCCATGTTAAATTAGTTAGAGGGATTGAAAATCTTGAGATGTTTCTCACAAAACGACAGTAGTACCCAGCTAATCCAAGAAAACTACGGATTTCTGTGACACTAGAGGGCCTGAGCCATTCCTCAATAACCTTTTTTAAAGGATACACAGAAATTTCCTCACTTGTGATCTCATGTCCCAAGAACGTGACTTTATTCATCTAAAAGTCACACTTTCTGAACATAGAATACAATTTACAATTTCTCAATGTCGCCAATTCAAGTCTTAGTTATTCCTCATGTTTATCCTTGTTCTTGGATTAGATGATAATATCATCAATAAACACTATAACAAATTTGTCAAGGTAATTTATAAAGACTCTATTTATAAAATCCATGAAGATTTTAGGGGTGTTAGTAAGTCCTAAGAGAATCACCATATACTCGTAGTGCCCATACCTTGTATGGAAGTCAGTCTTTTAAATATATTCCTTCTTTCCCTTTAGCTGATGATATTCAGAATGGAGATCCACCTTTGATATGTATTGAGCTCCCCTTAACTGATCAAACAAGTCTTCAATCCTTGTAAGAGGATACTTGTTCTTTATGGTGTTCTTTTTGAGTTCATGATAATCGATACACAGTCACATTGTTCCATCCTACTTCTTTACAAAAAGCACTAGTAAAACCCAAGGTGATGCACTGGGGCGTATGAAACCTTTTTCCAGATGCTCTTGCAGCTGATTCTTTAACTCCTCCAATTCAATAGGATCCATCCTATAGGGAAATTTTGAGATAGGAGGAGCTCTAGGAAAGAGTTCAATTGATAACTCTACCTCTCGATCTAGGGGAAGTCTGGGTAACTCTTCAAGAAATACATCTCCCTATTCCCTCACGATGGACATTTCTACAAGCTTGGAACAATCCATTAACTCAACCATTGGGGAGATGTATGAATCTTTATGGGGAATCAACACCCACACCATTGACAGATTTTGGAAAGGAGATTCCTGATCTTCTTTTCATTTTTAGAGGATCATGGAATTTTTTAGAACATGGGAAGATATTTCCTTTTCCCAACAGCTGATATGTGCTCTATATAACGAGATCCAATCCATTCCCATTATTGCGTCAAATTCCACCGAGGGAAGTATTGAAAGATTCATTGGAAGAATCTTCCCACATATTCCAATAGGAGAAGATTCAAACACTTGGGTTGAAATGATTACAAAACGTGGTGTTTTTATATATATCTCTACTTAATGGTTTCATGGATTCGATTATATAGTTCCTGAAACGTGCAATATTTAGAAGAATGCATAGAAGCAAAATCAAATATGAATTTTTCCGTTCTTGAGTAAATAAGAAGTGTTCCTTGTATGACTTCATTAACTTTCTCCCCTTCCGTAGTAGTGATGGCATACTAATTACCTAGTTCTTTTGGATTTGGTGGCTTCTGATGCTGATTTCCCTCAATAACTCGAGGTTTAGTGCACTGTCTTGCATAGTGCCCTAGATCCCTACAGTTGTTGTATTGAACTATAGGTGGTTATATCCATTATTCCACCACATTCCCCATCCCTTTAATGTCTTTTTGACACTCTTGAGAATGGGTTCCTTCTTTCCCACACTTGAAACACTTCCCCGTCCATTTGAGGCAGTTCCCATGGTGCGACTTCCCACGTTTTTGGCATGTGGGTCATTGAGTTTTTTCCCACCTTTATCATTAGATCAAATGTCTGGAAACTCCATCTTTTGTTTCTTATCACCATAGCCGTGGGACCATTCTACAAAATCCATATCAACATTGAGAGCTCATCGAACAATTTCTTCATAACTCTCAAAGTCTCGAATTATAAGAGCCTTTCGAAGGTTTTTTTTAATCCACTAAAGAATCTATCAATTTTTTTATCATTGTTGATAAAAAACCCTGAAGCATACCTTTCAGTCCTTGTAATATTTTCTTCATAGGTAGTTAAAAATTCTCCTTCTTTTTTTTCTTGAACTCTATGAATTCTTTCTCTATCTTCATGATAAGAGTTCTTGGGAAACACTTGTTAAGAAACATTATCTTAATGTCTTCCCAGTCCATATCTTCAATTTTCACCCTTGGCTTGGTGTTCTCAATCAAATCCCACCATTGATCAACCTCTCAATCTAGACGATAAAAAGATTGTGTCACCTTCTCTATCTTAGAACAATGAAGAACATAAAGGATATTCTCCATGGAGTTTTCCCACTATTCCACGACTAGTGGATCAGAAGATCCAGTAAATGTCGGTGTTCGTTGCCGTATAAAACATTCGATATCTAGTTGCTCCCTCTTTGGTGTAGGAGGATGTTCCCCATTATTGTGGCTATTATTCATAACCTGATATTTTTGGGTAATCATCGCCCTGAAGTTTTGAACTCCAACTCCCAAATCATTGGTGATGTCATTCAAGAAATTGTTGCATTGGCCCTCACACGAGTTTTTGGCACGGTTTCTCCTGGTTCCCACCATTTTCTAAAATAGAAAATGATAAAAAAACATAATTCAACAAGTCATGAATATCATATTTTTTTGTACTATTTTTACTAAAATAATAATATATGGTATCCTTGTGTAAATATTCTTGTGTGCATATTTGTACTTAGTCTTATACTAGAGGTTTTCTCTAGGGTTCACTAATCCTAATTCCCAAATTAACTAAACCTTGCCTTTGAAACCAACTATAGCGACCCAACCTTTTATTACATTATTATTACATCATTTAAAACATAAACAAAATAATAGTATTAAACATATGGGATCAAACAATTTAGTTTCTTAGGAAAACTTGGACCATACATAATAATTAAAACATCTAGCATAAACATTTTTTAAAAATTTCTTCTTCTCTTGCTTCTTATTAGAACTTGACCCCTCATTAGTATATGTAGTCACCTGAGGATATAAATAAGAATGGGTGATCTAAAATTTCAGTAATAGAATATATATGAAAAATATAACAATGGGTGAGCATACTCATAACATAAGCAGAAGATCACAAACATGAGAGGAATCATTAATAAAATACTTGAAATATGTCAATGCATAAAAATTAAACATCATGTCTTAGTGGTTAACTACCAAAAATAATTGTGAAAAAATATAGAATCTTGTTCACGCTTAATTTCAAATTAATTCATGATATTCATCACTTTACCCAATGCATTGGAGCACTATATAATTTCAGGCGCACTCGTCACATTCAAACATTCATATTGCGCTATATAATTCCGGGTGCACCCGTCATAGCATTACATTATCCTTATCATGAATGAAACATAAAAAATATACCAAAAAATTAAAATGACTAACCCATGGAAAAAAATGGGCTTCATATCATAAGAACGCATTCATTAACATTGGGTTCCCAAAAGGAGGGAAAACATACATGTTACAGGAATCGTCATCATTGAATGAGAAGTAAAAGTTGTGTTTTTAAAAGAAGAGTTCTTTTTGAAAATATTTTTTGACATAAAAACCAGTGAAAAACATGTATATCCCATAAAAGGAACGATAATGATGAAAAAATTATTTTTAAGGAGGAACCATATCAAAAATGGAGTGAAAATAGGGAGAACCCAAAGGATGAAATTAGGTTCAAGAATTTCCCCTTACCTTGTATCCGAACGCTCTCTTCTCTTTAATGTCATGTATAATGACATTATATTAATTAATTAGAAATTAGGAATCTTTTTATAAATGAAAAGGGTTCATATGGGGTTCATTACGTTATTTTATGGGCCTTTTGATAAGTTATAGGGTTTAAAAACATTGTTCGGGAATGTTCGTTTTTATAGTTTTCTTGAAAGGTTTGCTTGTATTTTTAAATTGATGTTTAGGTAGAACGTGGGTAAACATCCCAAACTGATATTACATGTTATTAATGATATTAATGAATTTAAAATGATCTTATAATGAATTATATTATATACCATGTTGATGAATCGTTAGAGAGGAATTTAATTATGATCGTTTGGATTAATTTGGTAGTTTTTTCGACCACAACGAACTTGTTTGGATTAATAATTTATTAATATGTACATAAGTAAGTTAGAGAACTTTAAATAGGATAGAATAAATATAAAATATTCTCGTTCAACCCTAAAATGGTTTCATGACCATATCTGAAAGTAGAAATGGAAAAAAGAAAACACGTTGTTCTTGAAGGTGATAGATTAACACCTCAAGAACAACATTTTCTTTTATAAAATAATAGGAATAGGAGAAGGGGGTTAGATGATATAATATCCCATTAGTGTCATAAAATTTCAGTATATGTATTATTTGAGAGTTACCATACCATGAGGATGAAGATGGGTGGAGAGAAATTAAGAAATGAACTTAAAATTGAAAAGAATTTAAAGGAAAAAGAGAGAGATCAATTACCTCTTAAATCCTCCTCTTGAGATCCTCCTTAACAGGACTAGGCTTGGTTTTTTGATGAAACCATAAGATCCTAGACATGGGGGAGGGGCTAGGGAAGATTCTAGGGAAGAGTTTAGACATGTCTTGAAGCATGAGAGGTGTGAGGAAAAGGGGGTGTGAAAGGGAGATGGGTTTTCTTAATATTAAATTCATTAATTTATTATTTCCCCACAAGACAAGGAATAGTGAGTCTTCCATGAGCACAAATAGTAATTTTATCATGTGATCCCAAACCAAGTGGTATTACCTTAGTAGAAAATCATACATGAATCTATAATTATCTTATTTAGTTTATTTTTTGTAAATTATGGTATTTCACTATTCATAAGAAATTCAAGTATTTTAGAAAAATACCAAAATTTTTCCACAACCATTTTTTGACGTGTAGAATCCTAAAATGAAGTCCATTTTTCAAAAATTATTTTCTAAATATAATTAATTTTATATTTAATTAAAATAAATTTTTATTATTAAAAAACCAGTTTTAAAACATTCATAAACTTATTCTAAAATATTTGTGCATCATACTCTCAGATTAAAAATATTTTTATAATATCATAAGTAAGGCTACTATTCATTAGGGTATATAACTATTTATAAGGGTATGTTACTATTAATAAAGGTATATTTCTATTCACCACAAAATATGTTTGTTCTATTAGACTCCAAGAATCATCTTGAACACAACCGTGTATGTCAGATTTTCGAACTACCAAACATAGAAGTGAAAATATTATGTTTAAAGGTCACTTAGCACTTAGTAGTTCATTATGTTGTGTTTTCATGTGATTTTATGACATATTTATAAGAAGAGAATTTCCATTGAAACACATTGGGTTGTTACATTAATCATATCTGATCATAGGGTCTAGTGAAAGGGTATACTATATTACTAAATTCTAACTCTGATGGACTCTAACACAGGCTAATCATCGACTTGGGTATGGCCAAACTCATCAATAGAAATACCCAGAAAAATTCCAATATCATCCAATAAAATACATCAAAATAATAAACTTAATATAAACTTTACATCCTCCGGTGTGAGTTGTTGAGTTGATTAAAACTCAAGTGTCTACCCCCTGTACGACTCTTCTCACACATGTACAATATAATCTAATACCATATCGCTTAATGCTTCAATAACCATCTCATATGTAACACCCCATGAAATTGTAAAATAATAACTTTTAATATATATTAATATTTATGAATTAAATATTAATTTTAATTTAATGAGGATTCTATGTTTGATAGCATACTCGACACGCAACAATGGGTTTCTCCAAAATCATATTCTACACACAAGAATGAGTTATACAAAAAAATAAGATATTTTTAATATTACTATTTATATAGTAGTTATCACCAGACCATTATACTGGTAGGAATAAATAGAACTAAATATATTATTTTTACATATGTTTATTAAATATTTTTACTTTCGTATAATAAATTTTAGAGGCTTAAAATCTGAATAAATTAAATTTTAAGAGTAAAATATTCTAATATTTTAAAAAGGTGGTTTTATCACCATTTAATGATTATCACATTTTAAATTTAGTTTTTTTTTCACTTTAATATGTTTTATTTGAAAAAATAAACTTCTTCTTTGAAATAGGGACATACAAATTTACTTTTATTGAACTTTTGGTATTTTTTAGATAATATTCATTTTTAATGAATAGTGGAAAATACAACATTGTAATTTAAAACTTCCATTTAATAAAACCTATTTATATTGTTATAAAATACTCTTATATTGTTTTAATGTATAACTTGATTATGTTTTTATTAGTGAATCCCATTTATTTCATTGTATGCAATTTCAAATTAAAATTAAATTGAAAAACAATATTAACTTTTGAATGTTTTACTTAAAAAATTTGTTTTCTCCATCAGTCAATGAGACTACGGTTAAATATAAATAAAACACATTTGTTAATTTAATTTCAAAAAAGGAATTATATAGTTATACTTGGTATAAAAAATGAGATCCTATAGGATCAAAATAATATTTAGTGAATAGTAACTTTAGTATTTCATTTACCACAGTTAAAGGTAAATAGGGTAATTAAATGTAAAATAAATATTATATCATTATAAATTTACCCTAAAAGTTGTTCTAATTATATTATATGAGTTTTTATCGATTATGACCATCCTGGTTCAATAATTGTGACCTTTGGAAGCCACATGGGAGTGATTCTGACATTTATAACATTTAATTTAAAGTAAAGGAAAATAAGTCATAAATATGTCTCTCCTTACTAAGACAATTTTAATATGGAGTTATATAAATTATATCTTTGAAAATGAATAGTAATTATAAATCCAAAAATATTACTTATATCATCGTAATTTAGTTATAATTTTTAAGAATTATATAATTAAATTAAATAGTGACTCAAGGATGATGTTGTAATTGATTTATTAAAGAAATTATCAAATAAATGATACTAATAATGTTAAAATAAATATATTTCTAAATATTTAGTGTGATAAAATAATTTTATAGATTACTATGACATGTTAGGATTTGTTTAATGTTGATTTTTCAAGGAATCGTATTTTTATGATTTTGTAAAAAGGTCATGTAATGAATAATGTCGAATTTGACACAATTCATAACTTAAATATTAAAATATCTAATTAAATTATATAAATTTTTTAAAAATCCAATATTAGAACAAAAGGCTTAGATAAGTCTAAAATTTCATTTCTGGCTCATTCATTAGTCATTTTTCATGATTTTCTAATAATCTTAACTCTTAAAGCGTAAATTACATGATAAACGGTAAGGGTTAAAAAGGTTAAAACAAAAAGATAAGGAGTAAAAAAATACTAAAACATGTCTAATTATAATTTTATTATTATATTTATACCTATAGCCATCATATATTCTAACCAAATTAGTTGGGAACCATTTATATTTTAAATTTAATTTATATTTATTTAATACTTTTAATGTTTCCAAGGGATCCCCTCCCCTCTCCCACAAAATGGAATGCATTCATCTCTATTAATCACACTTCAAAAACAAATTGGTTCATCCAAGATCTACCCCAAAAATTTTCAATAATCCCTCCCAACATTCTTGAGTCCTTATTTTTGGCATGACTTCCTTATTATAGGAGTTAATGTGTTAAGAAAGGTGATCATACGAAGGAAAGGTAATGTTTTTATTTAACAGTTTCCATTTTATTTTTTCATCCACTTCCTTTAAATATCATTACTACACGATAGAATAATAACTCCAATATCCTAAATATAAATATATTTTATTATTTTAATATCATCACCCAAATCCATCTCCAATTTCATCAAATGGGTAACAAAACTTTTGTTTGTATTTACGGCGGACTACCGCCTCTAGAACCGAAATAGTTCATTTTTCATTAACATATCTCATGAATGGTAATAATGATGGAATTAAAATTTTTATATGATTTTAATGATGTATTTATTTTTATAAGATAATAATATACCATTGATGTTCTTAATTTTAATGCACATAAAAATGACAACGTCCTTCATGCGTACGTATGAACTATCACCTCTACAAAGTGATGGGAATCGTTTTTATTTACCACATTACTTGTATGATATATATACGTATATTTAAATTATTTTTATGATTTTTATTATATTATGATAATTTTATAAATATAAAATAATAATTACATTTGTTTATATTGATCAATGAAAAATGGAACCGTTACTCATGCGTACGTACGACCTACCATCTCCAGGATTATAACAATCTTCATTTTTCATACCATAGATAAATGGTTCTATTTAAATGTATAATAGATTTATTAATTTGATTATTATGTAATGAATGTTATTCTAGAGATTATGGACTTATGACCACATGGACTATTGACATCATACTAGGTTCATTTTCGACTCATGTACCGATTGTCAACAGAACATCCGATATAAGCACAAATAATTATGTATTTTTTATAACAAGGCAATAAGTGATATAAAAGTAATAATAAACTTAAAAAGGGTTCTCAAGAAATAATAAATTAAACTAGGTTTATTGTTATGTAATATAAATACTATATGTGATGAATCGGTCTCATGGTTAGAGTCTTTGTCTCAATCTCCAATAATTAAAGAATATTTTGGTAATATACACCACCTTATTTTATATAGTGTATAATCAACACATTTGTATTTTAATTTCATTAAATGGATTTCAAAAAGAATATTTTTATATTATGATTTTTACTAAATGATATAAGGAATGTTTTTAACGTATATGGAAACAATTATATTTTTTCCACCATGACCATTATTTGGTATTTTGTATCCTCTACAAGCCATAGTATTTTTAAAAGAAAAATAAATATCAACTTCCATTTTTAGGTATTTTGGTATTGAAAATGGTTTTTATAATGGTTTTATTTTATCAATATCTTGAAATGATATATTGTGATTACAAAGTTGAAATTTTATTTTTCACTTTTTCTTTTTTTATATGTTATGATTATGTTACGGTTCATGGGAATTGATTTTGCATATGGGTTGTTATATGATAAACCGATGGTGGGTGAGTCCATGATAGTTCTCTAATGTATTGGGTAATTATATAGAGTTAAATTATAAGGTTTATCCTAATAGATCTAAATAATATACTGTGATGGGTATTCAAAACGTAACAATAAAGGTTACTCCCTTTGTAGTTGTGAAAGATACAGTGTAAGTATGATATAGATTCTAAAAGTTACCTTTATGATATATGATTGATAATAAGTTTTTCAGGAATTTTATGATTTCCTAAGGTATGTTAAATAAATTAATATTTATGGCTGAGAAGTATGATTTTTTGAAAATGATTTCATGAGCTTAGAATATTCATGGAATAATAGTTTAATTTTTTATTTATATCCCTTACTAATATTTTTTTTCTCATGCCATGTTTTTGAAATTTTTTCCATAGTGTATAAATATGGTTATGAAAAAGGAATGGTACAAGATGAATGTTCTGAAGAAATTTATCATGAAAAATAATTCATGTTTTATTCTAAAAAATTGATTATGAAAACATGGATAGCATGTAGACTTGTCTACTTTGTAATATATGATATGATATGTAATATTTATAGCATAATTATCTAAAACTCTAAAACTAAAAACATCCTCAATGTGAATGAATGTAAATTCTCGACTTAACACAAGATTATGTAATGTTTAAGGCTAGGGCCTTATATCATACATGAAATATTCTATAGGATCCTCATGTCATGGATCAATTTTTTTTTATATCTTCTTTATCTATATAAATCCCAACCTATCTTAGTGTTTGGGGTTAATTAAATTAAGTTAATGGTGGATGTAGTGATAGGATAATACCTCACTCAAATAATATCATGTGGATTAATAATCAATAATTATTATGGTGTTTTATGGGTATTGGTATGGGATCAGTTATGGGATAGGGGATGAAATTAGTGTTTTAGTAGCATTCTTACCATTATGAATTTTATCACTTTTTATGGGAATTTTGGATGCATGCATGGGAAGGGTTTTCTTCACTTATTATAATGAAGTTTATGTTTCTTTTTGTCGTACATGGTGGTGAATTATCAGTGAGTTAAGGTTTTATTGTATGTTTTCATGGGATTTGGGGGTCTTGGGAATGTGTTATTTTTTTAGATAGACATTCAGGATTTTAGGAGTTTATATTGGAAATATAATTAGGGAGGGGTTAGAATCATTGCAGTAAAATAATGGCAATTTATGAAAAATTTGTTTGAAGGGATTCCTTGGTGAGAGGTGATTTGACTATTTGAAAGATGAGTTTCATGGAAAATTGAGACGGTGGTAGGTTATGGGCCATAGAATATGATATATTTTGTGATGAATGTTTATATATATTTTATGTGTTTTCATGTACCGATTTTTTCTATGGTGTAATATTCCTCTATTTATAAAAAAAATAATTTTTAAAATTTCAATTTCATGATGATTTTTTTGATGGGTTAAGCTTATAAGACACATCAAATCCATGAAATTTTGAACATCTAGGCTTGTGTGTAGACTTATAGTGCTATTGTGATCCCATAATTTATTTGTGACATTTTTTATCCTAAAATATAATCATTGTTGTTTTTATTGTGGTTTTGTTTCATGATTTATCATAGTCATGTCATGTAGGACTTCACAAGTTGTGATTATGAAATTATCTCATCCTCATTAACTATTTTTTACCCTATAATTTAGAATATCATTATTCATTGTTTCATGGTTTACATTACTCTACCATGATCTATTCATGAGGCATTTTCATTTTTTACTCTAAGGTAGGATTTTCAAAATGGTTATAACCCTATGAAAACATGGTTCCCCCTATTTAATTACATTTATAATTATTGTGTAATGTAATTTTCACATGAATTATGATTAGTAATAATTATAATTTGGAAACCTGTCCTTACAGTGTGATCATATAGTCTACATCCTGATGATGATACTCTAATAATTTTCCCCTTTTACTATTAACCATTAAGATTGTTCTTGTATAGATCCATTAGGGGATCATGGAAGAGATCGTTAAAAAATATACAATGGAACTCTTATAAATAATACCAAATCTGAAACTTAAGTTTAATTAGAAATAAAAAAACTAAAATAAAAATAACTCAGTTTCCTCCTATCTATCACATAATTTAATGTCCAAATATTGAAAAATGTGATTTTCATTAGTCATAGAAAAGGAAAATAATAGAAACCACCTAGAAATTATAAATATATAACTTGAAGATATGTTTTCTCACCTTTTTGGGTGTTTCCTAGTCTCTTTAATTCTCCACATCTTCTCATTACCCAGAAACAACCTAAATATCTCAAATTAAGTTTATCAGTGAATTAATAGAAATTTTAATTAAAAAATGTATCTTGTCCCCTAAGGGTAACTCTTTCCTTTGGATTTATTAATCAAGACACAATTTATTTTTCTCATTGTAAATTACGGGATTATCATAGGAATATATTCAATTCTTTTTATGCTCATCTAGATCCAAAAGCCTCTTCACTATAATTCACAACATTAACTATCCAATAAGATTTGTGGGTGAATTCCATCAAAATGTTGAAGATTTTCCCAAACACTAATCCACATGGATACATTCCAAATGGTATCTTTAAGATATTTTATATTCTCAAAATCCATAATTGTGTTGTATTAACTAGTTGTTCTATCTTGCATTGATGGACTTCTTCAAAATTAGTTTTAGCTACAAGATTGATAACACCCCTTAACCAATTTTTTGAGGATGGGATAAAGAGAACGTATTGTATCAAAGTTCATATATATCTAGCACTATTATTAAAAATTACTTATTAAAATTCATTATGATATTACTAATATGATGTTTGGGTACTCAAAAACATGAAAAACATTCTTGTTTAGTAATTTAGTGACCAACTTCACCATCTTAACTGAACTATCATCTGATTCAACATATTTTTAGATGTAATAAACAAAATAATGTATGAATGTCTATCCAATAAGATTTGGTGAAAGGAACCATTAATTATATTTCCCATATATAAAAATCCTTGGCCTCTATGATATGTTGTTTTGGAATTTCATCTATCATCACAATGTTTTTAGTATGTTGAAAGTGATAACATACTACCAAAAATCGCTTTGTATCCCAATTTTAGATTGGATAAATTATCCAAATTAAATAATAAGATTCATATTTTTATTTAGACCATAGTGTCCTCCTATAGGTGAGTAGGGACAAAAACCCAACATGCTTTCCAGTTCATTTTTGGAACAAACCATTGAATAATATCTTCACCAAACTAATTGTGTAACAACCCAAACTTTTATATATAGAATTTTTATTCTAATTAAATATCATATTTTGGAATATAGTATCAAACACTTCCACTATATAATAAAAAACAATAATACATTATTAAATTATATCAGAACAATACACTTGTAAGATAAATACACCCAATAAAATTGTAAGTAATTTAACAGTACAATAAATTCAAGAAAATTAAATAACTAGAATTGATAAATTTTATCACTTTGGTATCCAAGAATAATCACAAGCATTAAAGATTATAAATATAGAAAAAAACATTAGTAATGTAATCATAAATTTTGAAAATGAACATTATAACCTTGTGGTAAATTGAAGTGAATCAATGAAATATTAGGTATTTATATGAAATACAAAACCGATATAACCATTGTAAATATGATCTTTGGAATAGTAAACTAGAACATAGGAATAGTAACACGAAAATTAGACAATTAATTTGCTTTTTGGAATAGTAAAAATATATTTTGGTATCTTATAGATTAAAAATATAGAAAATTTCTATCATAAGATAGTTCAATAAAAGTAATAAATAAGATAAATTAAATATTTTTCATACAGAAACCAAAATTTTATTCATTAGAAATAATATATGTTTTGTTTTAATTAAAATAAATTTTTATTATAAATTTAAAAGTATGGTATAATATTTTATTTTAATATAATGTTTTTATAAAAAAATTAATTTTGTATAAATATTAATATAATTCTATGAAATAATAATTAATTTTTATTGGGGTTTGAAATTTTATTATATCTTAAAAATTAGAATTTTTCAAAAAATAATGATTTTATATAAAAATTAAAATCTTCCTATTTAAAATTTATTTTGATTAAATTGATATCTTTTTTGGAATCATCATGTGATATTTTGACTTGGGTTAGGTTTTGGAATTTTTATATTAATAATAGAATACGAAGGTGAATAGATAAATATTGAAAAAGAACAATATTTTGCAATAATTTATATGAATGAGTTTTTGAGGTTTCTAGAAGTTAGATTAATATTTTAATTTCCCATTTACCATTATATCACAATCCACTTACTATTTAATTGCATGAAAGAATACTATTTGAAAATATAATATTCTATTATAATATATTCTGTCAAAACACCCATATCCTTCCCTTTAAATACCACATTGTTACACCACTTTATAATAACATTAAAAACCCCTTTCCATTCACAAAATCATCTAAAATAACGCCCTAGATATCTTGTCCATGTCATAGAAGTTTTGGTGTCACTAAAAATTAACCTTTGAAGGCTTAAGGTGTAGTGCAATAGAGCCACGTCAAAAGTGATAAAGCAAGTTTTTTTGGTTTCTTACACCATTCAATTTAATTTATATATGCCTCCCATGTCCTATTTCTAATTATTATAAACATAAATATAATCATATAATTACAATTTAATATTAATTATAATATAATATAATTCATACAATCCATTTTTTTAGTTGTCTATAACACTCATCCCAACACGATAGGTTTTAACCACTTAGATGTATGATATTATAGAACTTTTATAAATACCTGAATGGATATTATAAAAATTATTTCAATAATTAATATAATATTGATGAAATTATTAATATTTTGGAATGATATATTTACCACAATATCCATGATATTGATAATAAATTATCATTGTAATTTTAACAATCTAAAATGAGTAAACCTAGACACTCAAAATATGATACTATTTTGGACCTTCTATTGAATATTAGGATTTTTGTTAGACTAAAATTATAAAGAATATATAACTATATAATTATAGATATCATAGAACTATTTTAGAATCCCTTTGATGATAAAATATATATTGAAATAGTTTTAGAGAATTTGACTGAACAACCCTAAGTGGTCGATACACGAAACAAATTTATAATAAATGAATGTCATATGAAAATAAATGGAATTTTAAAAAATGATATATACTATAAAACGTTTCTAAATAATATATTTAATAAAATTATTTTGAGTATTGAATAAGTTATATGCACCTACCATGTATGTTGGGACATGAGGTAAGGGAACTCCCAAACCACCATCTTCTATTTAGAGTCATTATTTCTATATCTTCACATCTATTTATCTCTCTCTCCTATTAATTATTAACTCGTATAAATTTTCTATATATGTTCCTTACATGTATACATAGTTGGTATTCCATTTATTTATTGGGATATATAATATTTTCATATTCTCTTCTCACTCCATTCTTTAAATAAACCCCATTTAAAGGGAACTTCTCTATTCATTATTCCATTTCATGTATAGCCATTTTAATGTATTTTTCATTCATTATTTCCAAAAATAATATATATTTTATAGAAAAATTATTTTTTCTCATTTTTGGTTTATGTAAAAACAATACATGAATACTTTCTTTAAGGTTTCTTTACTTATTTCTTAATTATATTTCTAAGGAAACATGTTTGTTTTATTTTTTTCAAAATAGAATTTTATGTAAAAAAATTACACATTTGAAATAAAAAAAATATTTTAATAAAATGTTATTAAAAACACTAGATATTTTTATATAAATGATAATATAATTTTATTAAATTAGAATTAATTTTTTCCACGGGTCATAAATATGAAAATGCCATAAAAATTAACATATTTTTAAAAATAAGGATTTTATTTAAAAACTAAATTCTCCATATTTATAAAATTATTATGATAAAATTGATGTTATATATTTGATAATAATTTCCAAAATTTTTTAGGTTGATGTTTTAGTATTTTTCATAAATTAATAAATATAGAAGTGAATAGTAATATATGGATAAGTATTGTATTTTTAAACAGTTTATATGAATGAATTTTTGGTGGTTTCGATAATTTAAATATATATTTTATTGTCCCATTTACTATTATATCAAAATCCCCTTACTATTTAATTAAATTTTTATCATTATTTGAGGATATATTTTTTTTACTTAAAAACACCTATAACACCCTGATATTTTGGGAAATATATTATTTTGATAATGAATTTAATTTTTTAGATATTTTTCATTACATGTAACACTATGCTTACTTGTGCTACATTATACAATGAGTTTAAAGAAACATTCCTTATTATTAAAATATTATAATAGTTATCATCTAGACATTGGAATAGAGGTTATGGATTGGATTGACTAAATTATTAGAATATATGGTTGACACATGATTATAAAATTAATTATTTGTTGACCAAATAATTAAAAATGAAAATAAAGGAAATCATTTTATGAAAAACTATTTTTATGCAAACAAACAAATTTTACCTAAAAAAAATAAAGAAACCACTTTTGGTGGATAGTTTTAAATAAATTAATATATTATATTTTAAATAAACTATTTAAAATTCATTTAGCTGTTTTATAGAAAGGAGATAACATTAAATACACTTTTAGACTTAAAATTGTATTTTCCTAAAAAGAAAATTTTTCTCCTTTTGGGAACTTATTTTAAATAAAAATTGGACTATTTATAAAAAATAATAGAATAAACACTATTTTTTAATTCTTCATATAAAAATTATCTTAGAGTTAATTTTTTATAATTTTCTGAAAAGATTTTTTTGTGAATAGTGAAAATTACTGAATTTTAATTGAAAGTTACATTTTCATTTAAATTATCTATAAAGTTAATTTATATTATAATTTAGCTTTAAAATAAAATTACTTAAATTATATATATATATATATGTTAATCAAATTTTGGTCTTTCGAATCATTTTTATATTTATTTTTTATATAAAAACTTTGTAAACATTTGAACATTTTCTTTTGAAAACTCACTTTCTAATGACATCTTATAGGCTATTTTTAAATTTTGTTTTTCATCTTGTATGAATTGAATTTTAAAAAATATATTTAATAATTGGGATCAGTATAATTTATATTTTCTAATATGTTTAAAGAAATTTTTTACCAAAATTAATAGGGAAAACCGAAAAAATTAATTACTGTGGTTAAAAGGACACCCCATATCCTCCTAGATTCAAACCCTAAAAACCTTCTAGTTCGTAAAATACCTAACACAATCCACTATAAACATCCATCCTCTCATCTTATAAGCCTTATTGTTTTAATAAATCCATCCGAGGAAGTGTTGTTTTGAATCCCTAAGGAGGATAGCCAAAGTTGAGGTAATGTTCTTCAACATGACTTTTTATATCATTTATTCCTCCACATAATTAAATTATTTTAAAAACATGATTATATAATAATATTTTTATATTACATATACATATGTGCTATTTTTTTAAGGTAATAACCTACAACTTTCTCTACATTCATCGAATGAGTTACGAAATCATCATTTGTGTGTATGGCGGACTACCGTGTCACAAACCAATGTCATTTGTTTTTCTCCTACCTGATCTCTCTATTGGGTATTATTATGGTTATATAAAATATATATTATAATTATAACACAATTATAAAAATAGTTTCATTATATCATCTATATAACGCTTTATTTTCATTCAGTAGGGGATATGATAATGTCGCTCATGTGTACGGAAGGCTACCACCTAGCAAAGAAATTCAATTTTTATCCTAAAGATTTACAGAGAAGATAATATGGCATCCCGCATTTTTATTAAAGAACTTCCCATTATATCATACAAACAGGGGATCTATAAAGTCTAGTTTCTTGGAAATCTGGAACATAATACATGGAAACAACGTAGAACATTCTTCTAAACCACTTCTAAGGCTTCATCAAAGGTTCATTCTATGTACAATTACTACATATCATATCCTGGAGACACACATCAAAGGAAAGGGTGAGAGGAAGGCCCAGTAAGGGTAAACAATGGAATTAGTTTACTTGTCTTGACAATACGAACATGAATAACAACATACGACATGAGCAATAGAAGTATAGGCATATCATAATGAAAATAACATGGAAGATAACTTGAATATGTGGCTATAAAATTTAATTTAGAAATTCATGAACATGTCACCAAGGTTCATCCCCATGATGTCATAAAAATTACCAATGTTATTCATCAAGGTATCGTGAAACTTGTCATCTCTAGAGATTAATTCTTTACCCAATGCATTGGAGCACTATCAAGGAGAACCCTTAATACATCTTTAAATTCATGTGAGCCACATAGATCATAATAAAACATTTCATAAATAAACCATAGAGAATAAAAGAAATGGGTTTCATTTCAAGATTTTGACGTTTTAAAAGTTCCTAAAAAATAAGATCATTTTGTCATTTATAACCCATAGAAAGGGAGTGAGGATTATATGTATGTCAATTAAAGAATAAAATAAATCATCTCTATATAATTATGAACACCCAAAGAAACTAAATAGGTCTTGGTATTCACATAAATAAAACAAGTTAATTTTTGGAGAGAAAGAGATTGATATTTTGAGGTGAAATTTCTGCAGCATAACTGCTATATAACATGGTTTTAGAAAAAATTAAAAAGAGAGGGTACAAGAGTAACCAACTCATAAATAACTTATAATATAGTATAAATAAATAATAAAATGGAGATAAGAACATGGTATGGAAATTTTAATGACATACCACATGAAACGGAAACATGAAAGAAAAGAGAAGACACGATTCCTTTTACGAACAATTCAGCAGCCTAATGATGTCACATAAAAACTCAGAAAACAAATTAATTAGAGTGGAAAGGGTCTATCAAAAATTATACATGAAATGGATAGTAATTAGAATATATTTGAACATACCCTCAACAAAAAGTTATGGAAACTAGAAGACACAATATAAAAGAAGTCATGGCTTAAAAGAGGAGGGTGAAAGATTTCATTACCTTGAAGAGTTACTTCGAAAGCATGAAAGTAGAAACCTTGGGAGGCTTGAGGGAACCTTAGGAGGAATCCTTATGAGGTAAAGAGAACAGAAAGTCATTGTGGAGGATTTTTAAATGAAACAAATGAGATAATGGCTTTGTATTTATAGGAGAAGTGAGGGAACAAAGCATTAATTTCCATGGGACACCTCATCGGTGGTATTGGAAAAACCATGGGCTTGACCATCGTATTTTCCCATGGTATTGGCCACTTGGGAAACCTCATACCTTATATTACTATTCATAAGTTGAATACAATGATTACATAATTATTATATCCTTAATGATGTCATTAAACACAAGAAACTCAAAACTTTATTTCCACTATTCACTGAAAATTCAACGATTTATGAAAAATCCCAAAAATTCAACTTAACTAAATATCGATGCTCTGATTTCAAAAATGAACAAAATTTTATGAAAATAATTTTTTACGTATTTTTAATTTTATTTTTAAATAAAAACGCTATTCACTAAAAATTTAATTGTTTTAGAAAAATCCCAAAAATTCAACTGAACCAAATATCGATGCTATGATTTCAAATATGAACTCCATTTTAGGAAAATAATTTTCTAAATATTTTTAATTTAATTTTTAAATAAAAAACACTATTCACTTGAAAAAACTAATGCTTAACCAATAATATCTGAAACAGTTATTTACCTATTATATTGAATCACATTCCTTAATCAAGGAGCCTAAATTATATTAATACTTTCTTAAGTGAGGTTACTTAATCCATTTGGTCACATTACTAATCATAAGCGTAAAATCACTGTTAATAATTTACTATTCACCAAAAATTAAGTTGATCTTATTAGACTCCAAATTTAATACTTTACACAACTGTAGAAGACCATTTTTTTAAAATCATAACAAATTTTTATTATTTATGGTTTACATAAATATTTTAAAATATCATTTTTCAAAAACTTATATGTAATTTAAATCCTATATTTATTCAGACAGTTGAGATTTACCAACGTCACCATAAGAAGAAAAAACAATTTTACTTATTTCAAAGGATTAGACAAAGGAGCTAAGGTCTCGTTACATAGCCCCTTATAACACCAGCATAGGAACTAAGTGTAAGGTGTGCTAAGGTGATAGAATCCTAGGGCGGCTCGGCCAACATTATTCGAGTGGTGATTTCTACCAGCTTGAACTTCTCCCGATGGTGATTCTGTTCTAGCTTCACACAATGAAGTTCAGCTTGGGTTTGCTCCAAAGCAAATCCCAGTGGTGCTACCTCCTTCCCCAGTTCCGTCATATGGGCTTTGATCGGCTCGAGACTACTGGATGAGGCCATCAAATCTTCTTTCTATATTAATTAACCAATATCACTTGTATTTATAGACAATAATCGCAACATTTAGTTTCCAATGGTCATATTGACAAAGGGTCATATAACAGTCGAAACCCAACAGTCTCATTTTAATTATACTCATTTTATCAAATGAAATCATTTTTGAGTAAAAAATAAAATAACACATAGAATTAGGAAACAAAAATTATTAAAAAGTTCGGGTCATTACATTCTTCCCCCCATAAGGAATTTCTTCCCAAAATTTTTTAACTTGTACCCTTAGAAGAGAAAAGGTGTGAGTACTTCTACATAATGGACTCCTCTAGTTCCCACGTTGTATATTTATATTTGTGGTTCCTCCACAACTCCTTAAAAAGGTCTATAGTCTTGTTACGTAGAACCTTGTCTCTTCGATCCAAGATCTCCACCTGCTGCTCCTCATAAGAGAGGTCATGTTCCAGTTATACCAGCTCTGGGTTTAGTACATGTAAAGGGTCAGGTATATACTTCCTCAATAGGGATACATAGAAGACATCATGAACTTGTGCTTGATTTGGAGGAAGTGAAAACCAATAGGCCACTACTCCCACGCGATCAAGGATTTAATAGGGGCCAATGTACCTAGGGTTGATCTCCCCTTTCATCCCAAACCACATGAATCTATTCCAAGGTGATATTCGAAGAAAGACTGTGTCACGGAAATCAAACTCCAAGTACATTCTATGGTTTTCAGAAAATCTCTTTATTAGACTCTAAGAAGCCTTAATGTGTTGTTGGATGGAATGGGCTTTTTCTGTTATCTCTTGCACAAGATCAGGCCCAAGAAGTTTTCTCTCACTAGCTTCATCCAAACACGTAGTATTTCAACATCGCTTCCCATATTGAGCTTCATAGGGTGCCATTTGAATGCTCGATTGAATATTATTGTTTCTAGAGAACTCAACTAATGGGAGGTGTTGCTCCCATCCACCCTTAAATTCCATTGAGCACCTTATCAGCATGTCCTCGAGTGTTTGAATAGTACTTTTAGATTGGCCATCGGTTTGGGGGTGATAGGACGTACTGAAATTAAATTCAGTGCTCAGAGCATGTAGAATACTTCTCCAGAATTTTGATGTCAACCTTGGATCACAATCAGATACGATAGAAAATGGAACTCTATACAGCCTCACCACTTCCTTCACGTAAATCCTGCCAAGTTGATCAAGAGAGAAGTCTTCCCGAATGATGGTAAAATGGGTAGTCTGGGTGAGATGGTCCACAATAACCCATATCGCAATATTTCCATTGGAAGTTCTTGGAAGAACAGTGACTAAGTCCATAGTTATATTGTCCCACTTCTATGCTGGTATGGGTAATGGTTACAATACCCCTTTAGGAAGTTGTCGCTCTGCCTTCACTTGCTGACATACTAGGCACCTTGAAGTGTAGTCAGCAATATCCCTTTTCATATTATCCCACCAAAAATGATCAAGAAGGTCCATATACATTTTTTGTGCATCCAGGATGTATAAAGAAAGTAGAGCTATGATCTTCATCCATCTACTCCTTTATTTCCGAAATAGATGGAACACATAGTCTTGTATGAAATTTCTGCACACCTTCTTGATCAATATTGAACTCAGAAAACTTCCCATCCTTTATAGCCTCAATCTTCTTCTGTAACAAAGGATCTTCATTATGCACTTTCTTGATATTCTCTAGTAATGGTGATTGAGAAATCATTTGGGTTAGGATTGATTATGTCCTTCCCTTATAATTCCCAAGTCCAGTTTTACTAGGTCATTGATCAAAGGATCTATTTAAATCTTTATCATGGAAATAAAAACTGGGTCTTTCCTACTCAATGCATCCGCAACATTGTTTGCTCTTTCGGGATGATAATTAATTGAACCATCATTGTATTTAAGAAGTTCCAACCATATCCTTTGTCTCATGTTCAATTCCTTTTATGTGAAAATATACTTCAAACTTTGATGGACTGTGTATATATCACATTTCTCCCCATAAATATAGTTCCTCCATATATTCAGAGCAAAAACAACCGTAGCCAGCTCCAGATCATGTGTAGGATAATTATACTCATGAGTCTTCAACTGTTGAGATTCCTAAGAAATGAACTTTTCATTTTGCATGAGGACACACCCAAGACCTTTCAGATATGAATCGCTAAAAATAATGAATCCTTGTCCACTTGGGGGCATAGTTAAAATGGGTGCAGTAACCAATCTCTTCTTCAACTCTTGGAAACTTTCGTCACACTCCTTTGTCCAGATGAACTTGACCAATTTTTGAGTTAACTTGGTTAACGAATTAGAAAGTCATGAAACATTCTTCACGAACCTCATATAATATCCTGCTAATACAAGAAAACTACAAATCTCAGTTATTATTGTTGGTTGAGGCCACTCCACTACAACCTTTGTCTTTGTGGGGTCAACTGTGATTCCTTCATTAGTAAAAATGTGCACCAAGAAAGATAATTGTTGTAACCATAATTCACATTTACTAAACTTACCAAAAATCCCCTCCTTCCGTAGAGTTTGTAAAATATCCCTTATATGATCTCCATACTCCCCATGACTTTTGGAATATATCAGAATGTCATCAATAAAATCTACCACAAAGTAATCAAGGTATTCCTTAAAGACACGATTCATAAAATCCATAAAAATATCAGGTTCATTAGTCAATCTAAAGGGCATAACAACAAACCCATAATTCCCATATCTTGATTGGAAGGCAGTTTTTGGAATATCTTTTTTCTTTACCATCAATTGATGATAACCAGATCGAAGATCAATCTTAGAGAAGAATTGAGCACCTCAAATTTGGTCAAATAAGTCATCAATTCTTGGAAGAGGGTATTTTTTCTTCAATGTTTTCCCATTCAGTTCTCTATAATCAATGAATATCCGCATTGATCCATACTTCTTCTTCACAAAAAGAACTAGTGCTCCCCAAAGAGACACAATTTGTCGGATAAACCCCTTTATCCAAAAGATCTTGTAGTTTTTTCTTTAATTCCTACAGCTCCACATTTTCTATTCTATACAGGGTCTTTGATATTGGATGAGATCCAGCTACGAGTTCAATAGAGAACTCTACCTTTCTTTCTGGGGGAGGTCCATGCAACTCCTCAGGAAATACATCAACGTATTCTTGGACGATGGGGACAATTT
This sequence comes from Viscum album, assembly GCA_963277665.1. NCBI lineage: Eukaryota > Viridiplantae > Streptophyta > Magnoliopsida > Santalales > Viscaceae > Viscum > Viscum album. Next base: position 135,534,614 of record OY728155.1, on the reverse strand, counting down.
CTATCCTTAGACTCTAATCTCCTTCTTCTTCTTCACCGATCAACACCATAAAGAAGAATATAGGGGGTTCTTCTAGAAAATGATCAGGTTGAGATATCTCTCCTTGGAAGATAACTGTAGGTGTTCCATTAAAGACTACTGAGATTTCCTTGCTTTTGGATTTGATCTTAGCATTATAATTTGAGAGCTAGTATATACCTAGTATAACGTCGAATTCCAGCATGGGAATGACTACTAGATTTGAGATAATATTGTGCTCACCAAAGTACATACTAGAGTTTCTAAACACTGATGATGCTTGGATAGTCCCACCAAGAGTATTGACTGATAACTCTACTTTTAGCAAATAAGGGGTTGATTCAAAATTCTTTGCAAACATAGAGGAAATAAAGGAATGCATAGAACCATAATCAAACAAAGTATTTGCTAGATTTGAGAGGACAACAATAGTACCTTCAACCACATCATTCAGCTCTTCAACTTCAATTTTCATGATAGAAAAATCATATACATGATCCCTTGGCCTTTGTTGAGGCTTATGGTGGTTCCCCTCCACTGCCCTCAGATTTGGACAGTGAATGGAAAAGTGCCCATGTGGTCTACACTTGAAGCATTGGACATCAGGTAGGGCCTTTACCATCTTCCCCTTGCCGTTTGTGTTGGGAAGTTGAGGCTTCACCTCACCATGAAAATTCTTCACAATGTGGACATCTCTACCACACTTGTAGCACTTCCCACTCCTGAGCTGGTAGTTCCTCGAATGATTCTTCCCATATTTATTACATGTGAGAAGTTGTAATTTCTTGGATTCTCTTCCTTGATCAAAACTCCTCCCTAAGCTGGGATCCAACAATCTCTTCTTTTCATTTGATTTATGAGACCACATCGTCTCAGCAAACTCCAGCTAGAATTTCATCGCACTCTGCATGATCTCCTCATAGTTATCATAGTCTCAGTTGGATAGATTCTTCAGAAGATGAGGTCTCATTCCACTGAAGAATCTATCAACCTTCCGATTTGGATCAATGAAAAAGATAGAGGTATATTTTGAATGCCTTGAGAAGTTCATCTCCCAGCATCCCAATGATTCATTCTCCTTCTGCTTTAGCACGAGAAACTCCTTCCCCATTCCTTTTCTCATGGAACGAGGGAAATAATTACTGAAAAATATACCTCTGAACTCTTCCCACTCCATAGCTTCAACTTACACTCTTTTCCCCATGTTTTTGATCAGTTCCCACCACTGATCAGCTTCTCCCTCTAAGCGATAGACAACCAGGGTGACCTTCTCTTTCTTTGAACAACATATCACAAAAAAGATCTTCTCTATAGAGTTGATCCATTGTTCAGCAATCAATAGGAATGTCAATCCACTGAGCGTTGGTGGTCATTGACGCATAAAAGACTCAACATAATGTTGTTCCCTTCATGGTGATATTGTTCTCTCATCTCTATTCAATTTATTTCCCATAACTTGAGTCATTTGGTTCATCATTCACCTGAATGCTTCCATTTTGGCTTCAATCGGAGGGTCGTCAGCACATGGTCCATTGCGGTTACCATTTTCACGATTCCTCCTACTTCCCTCCATTTTCTAAAAGAATAAAACCTTAGTGAGAAACTTATTTCATTTACAAATAATTTAACTAAAAAGGATTTTAGGTCTTAAAACATCATGCTTAGGCAATTATATTTTTCTATAATTCCTTCATAATGATTCATAAAAAGCTTTCAATTAACAAAACATATCCCCTAGGAGTGTCGTAACCAAGAGTGCAGCAATTCCCATTGTTGTGTACAAGTTCCTATTTGATTCTAGCTCAATGTGGTGTTTTTGTGTTTTACCCTTATGTATATCTTTGCTAGAGGAACCTCTACCTGCCCGTATCTAGACAAGTATGTATTTGTTTGATAAACCACTTACTCGATAATAACAAAAATACCAGGAAGTTTTCCTACATTTAAATTTTTTTATAGGTTTCTTCATAAAGTTTTCATATCATAATTTCCATAAATAACTAAAATATCCTTTGATACAAACTATAGAATCCCACCTTTTTATTACATAACTTTTCATTACATTTTTACAAATAGAGGATCTTTAAAGTCTAGTGTCTTGGAAATCAGGAACATAATACATGAAAACAACATAAAAAATTCTTCTAAACCACTTTTAAGGCTTCATCATAGGTTCATCCTTTGTACAATTACTGCATCTCATATCCTGGAGACATACATCAAAAGAAAGGGTGAGTAGATGGGCTAGTAAGGGTAAATAAGGGAATCAGTTTACTTGTGTTGACAATAAGAACTTGAATAACAACATAAAGACATGGGCAATGAATGTATAGGAATATCATAATAAAAAGAACGTGGAACATAACTTGAAAATGTGGTTACAACATTTCATTTAGAAATTCATGAAGATATCACCAAGGTCAATCTCCAAGGTGTCATAAAAATTACCATGGTTATTCATCAAGGTATCGTAAAACTTTTCATCTGTAGACATTAATTTTTTAATAAATGAATTGGGGAACTATCAGGGTTCACACATAAAATGTATCTAATTTAATTTGAGAAACATATATCATAATCAAAGATTTCAGAAATAACCCTTGTAGAATAAAAGAAATGGGTTTCAATTCAAGATCGTGACGTTTTAAAAGTTCTAAAAAAATAAGATCATTATATCATTTATAACCCATGGAAATGGAGTGAGGGTTATATTTAAGTCAATTCCTGAATAAAATACCTCATCATTAAATATTTATGAACACTCAAAGAAACGAAATATGTCTGGGTATTCACATAAATAAAACAAGATAATTTTTTGACAGAAAGAGATAGAAATTTTGAGGCGAAATTTATGCAGCATAACGACTATATAACATGGTTTTAGAAAACATTGAAAAGATAGGGTACAATAGTAACCCACTCATAAATAACATATAATAATGTATAAATAAAGAATAACATGGAGTTAAGAACATGGTATAGAAATTTGAATGACATACCACATGAAAAGGAAACCTGAAAGAAAAGAGAAGACGTGATTCCTTTTACGAAAAATTCAGCAGCCTAACGACATCACATAAAAATTCAGAAAACAAATTGATCAGAGAAGAAAGGGTCTCTCAAAAATTAGACATGAAATAGAATGTAATTATAACATATGTGAACAGACCTTCCACAAAAAGAGATAGAAACTAGAAGACACATTATAAAGGAAGTCATGGATTAAAAGAGGAGGGTGAACGATTCCCTTACCTTGATGATTAACCTTGAAAGCATGAAAGTCGGGACCCTGGGAGATTTAAGGGTGCCTTGGGAGGACTCCATGGGAGATAAAGTGAGTAGAACTTCGTTGGGTTAGATTAGGAAAATAAATGGATGAGGGAATGGCTTGGTATATATAAGAGAAGTGAGGGAACAAAGCATTAATTGCCAAAGGACTCCTCATCGGTGGTATTGGAAAAATAATGGGCCGACCCACGATATTTTCCCATGGTATTGGAAACATTGGAAACTTCATACCTTATATTACCATTCATAAGTCTACCAGAATAAATGCATAATTATTACATCCTTAATGATGACATTAAACACCCAAAACTCAATATTGTATTTTCACTATTCATCGAAAATTCAACTATTTCAGAAAAATCCCAAGAATTCACCTTAACAAAATATCGATGCTCTGATTTCAAAAATGATGTCCATTTTTTGAAAAAAATTCTAAATAATTTTAATTTAATTTTTAAATAAAAACATTATTTACTGAAAATTCAACTGTTTGAGAAAACTCCAAAAAATTCACCTTAACCAAATATCGATGCTCTAATTTTGAAAATGAATTCCATTTTATGAAAATAATTTTCTAAACATTTCTAATTCAATTTTTAAATAAAAAACATTATTCTCCCAAAAAAACTAATACATAAACCATTATTTCTAAAACATTTATTTACTTATTTTATTGAATCACATTACTTAATCCTGGTGCCTAAATTATTTTAATACTTTCTTAAGTGAGGTTACTTAATCCATTTGGTCACTTTGCTAATCATAAGCGTAAAATCACTATTTATAATTTACTATTCACCTAAAATTATGTTGATCATATTAGACTCTAAATTTCATACTGAAATCAACTGTTCAAGACCAATTTTTGAAAATCATTACACATTTTTAATTATTTAAGGTTTACATAAATATTTTAAAATATACTTTTTCCAATGTTTATCAATAATATACATCCTATATTTATCAGGACATTTGAGATTTACCAACATCAACATAAGAAGAAATAACAATTTTATTTTTATCAAAGGATTATACAATGTAGCTATGGTCTCGTTACATAGCCCCTTATAACACCAGCATAGGACCTAAGTGTAAGGTGTGCTAAGGTGATAAAATCTTGGGGCGTCTCGAACAACATTGCCCGGGTGGTTATTTAAATCAGCTTGAACTTCTCCCAAAGTCGATTTTGTTCTTGCTTAACACGATAAAGATCGACTTGGGTTTGGTCCAGAACAAAGCCGATTGGTGATAAATCCTTCCCATGTTCTGTCAGATGGGCTTCGATCAGCCCGAGACTACTGGATGAGGCAATCGAATCTTCTTTCTGTATTAATTTACAAAGATCACTTGTATTTATAGAAAATAATCACAACATTTAGTTTCCAATGGTCATATTGACCAAGGTTCATATAATAGTCGAAACCCAATGGTCTAATTTTAATTATACTCATTTCATCAAATGGAATAGTTTTGTTGGGTATAAAATAAAATAACAGACAAAATTAGGAAAAAAATTTATTAAAATGTTCGGGTCATTATAGATAATAAGGATATATTTAATCAATATATATGATATAAAGGAAATAATTATTTTATTAATGTAATATTTATCATTTTTGAAAGATAATATATCATTATATGTCATTCCTTTTTACTCACTAAAAGATGATAACTTTGACTCTGTGTGGACTACCACAGTCACAAAGCAATGTGACTATTTTCATCATTATACCATATAGATGATATATATTAGTATAAATATAAACAAATAATATATTATTTAGGATATTTGCATTAGTCTAGAAAGATATAATATGACTTACATCATTTCCGTAATGATCACTAAAAAATAGAAATGTTACTCATGCATATGTAAATCCTACCACCTCCATGAGTGTAACATACTTCATTTACAAAAACAATATTTTTTAATTGGTCTTAAACGTATAATTGATGTATAAATATGATTTTGGGTGAAAATATCAAGGTAAATTTTCATTGTTTTGGTGTTGATTGTGTTTGTTGACTAAGAAGGGTTCTAAGGTCAATTGTAGAGTTCCAGAGAGATTGTTGACATGATATGTTGAAAAATAAAAAATAAAAATGAATATATAATGTATAAGTGATATATAAAATGGGATATACAAGATGGAAATATTTCCTGGCGTTTTCCAAAATTTTGGGCCTCAAAATATGGGTTTTTATTATTAAAAAGAAATTATTTCTACATATCATTATTGGCTGACCACATAGAATCTAAAGGAGTTTGGGATGATATGGGATATATATTAATTTTACTATGTGAACCAAATAAGGGGTTTCAAGAACCACAAAGACCAATTTTTACTCAACATAGAAGCTATTGTACTATGTGAACCACAAATGAGGTGCATCAATTATGGTCAGAAGCGATGATTTAAATGGAACTATAGTGGGCGTTTTTTAATTATTGATGAAGGGGGTGAATGAATGGCCACCACAAAGGGATAATTGTGATATGAGGGCTGCATAGGGAGTACAAAACATGGTGAAATTAAACATTCAAATCAATTTTGGGTAATTATAATAATCAATGTTTGTGGATATATTTTATTATATAAAAGACCATTAATAACATTTTTAGTGAGATAGAATTTTTTTCTCAATAAAATTACACTATCAATATTGGATGAGTTAGATAGAATTTCATTAGAGTATATTCTCACTAGAAGAATTCAAGAAAGTATGAAAGTAGTTAAAAATGGAGGTATTTCATGAAGGAATTGGTTCAGGAATGAGGTATTCAATGAAATAGATTAGCTCTCAAAGGATGGCATCCACAACGAAACCTTGGTTTGTGGAAGTTGTTTGTGGGGCATTATAGTCTACAAAAGAATCTGGGCTCAAAAGCACTCATGCAATGTGGTTGAAATAATTTTGTGAAGGTATTAAGGTTGTTCTAAAATAATCAAAAAAAATATAAAATGAATCTCAAAAAAGGAAACTACTACTTGGTGAAGTGTATTTCATCTACTGGGTGAAAAAATCGCTTCATGTCACACACATATATGTGTGAAAAAATTATGTGGTGATTGAAAACAACATATGATTCAAATGAACAATCAGTTACCACACTATAGTTGACAGAGTAGTGAGATTTCATCTTTTGAGTAGTAGCGAACCCAGAGGGATAGTGAGACCACTCTGAACCATGTATTGGCAGTGAGATTTAGTTGATTTGATACATCGAAGCACTACTTTTGTATGCTTTGTGGACATAGAAAAGTAATGGTGAACCATTTAAAAATCATTGTGATTTTATTCTTACATTATTTTTTTAAAATTATATGCATAAAAATTAGATAAATATGGAATTTATAAGTTCGACAAAAATGATAAAATGATGTGACCCTTGTAATAAAGAGGTCAAGATCAAGTGGGGCATGAAAATATTCAAAACTATAAACCTACCCTGATTCACCCCCTCCCATGGTATGTATTCCCTGGAAGGGACTAACATATAATATTTATTTTATGATTATTATTATGAAGAGGATGTGACCATGATCAAAATAATAGGACCAAAAATAAAAAAAATAAAAACTTATATGAATAACAAAGTGGTTATTACCTGAAAATTTATTTTAAAAGGGAATTGTTAATAAATAGGTAATAAATGGTCATACGTAAATCGTATATCATATTATAAATATAATCATGGTTATATAATGGATTTATAATAATCATATTTTCTTATATAGGAGGTTCTAATGTTTACAATGTAATTTCAGACTTAAAGTAAGGGATTTATAGTCCCTCTTTAATTTTTGTGAGACATATGAAAAATCACCCATTTTTTCTTTTTTGTGGAATATATACTTCCACTTTGATATTTGATGTCATGAATATACTTATTTAAATTAAACATAATGTTTTATTTGATGTTATTCGTTATTGGGGATTGTGATCCAAAAGACTACTAAAGTAGTAATAGATTTTTGTATAACTTTTTTATTTTTATGACAAACTTTCCATATTAATCTTTTATTTATTTTATATGGTGTATATATTTTCCATGAATGGATAATATGATGAAAATCCTAATAATTATGGGGATTACATATCCATTTTACATTCTCTATTTTATATGATTTATGTTTCAAATGATTACCAGTGATTTAATGGATTTATGTTAAAATCTCATTATTTATCAGGATTGTTTATGATTAAGTCTCCTATATTAAAATATGATTATATTCCTCTAAAATATTAACATGAATTTTCTCATACTACAGTTACTCAGGATATTTTCACGTAATAGTACCATTTTTCCACTCTTTGGTACTTGAAAAAATAGATAATTGTTTTTAAGAAAAATATTATTTTTCAATATTTAGTTGAAATTTTTTTTTTTCCAAAACCATGTTTAAAAAAATATCAATTTTATTTTTGAAAATTTTCAAATATATTATTAAATAAAATTTTACCTATTTTGACATTGTTATATGATATTTAGAAAGGAATATTCATGTTGTATTCCAAAAAATTCTCATTCTGATTTTGTCAAAAATGTAAAAGGAATATTTATTTTAACATGTAGGGAATGAATAGAATTTTCCACTTTAAGGACTATTATTTGGTTGAATTAAAATTATTTTAAAATTATTTAGGAATTTTTAGTTTTATAAATATATTTTCAATGAAATTTTATCTTCCACATGAAATTTTCTATATGATCTTAAAAAATAATTTTTATCCAAGATGGAATCCTTTTAATTAATTATGTTTTGATAAGGAAATGAACCAAGGATAAAATTATTATTCTTGTTATAAATGGTTAATTATGAAATTATTTTAATGAAACCTATTTCTCTTCCATAGGTTATACCATAATAAATTTATTATGAAATATTCTTTTTTCCACGATTAATATATTGATTAAATGATGAAATTATTTTGAAATACATCTATTTTAAATAGGTTATGTTATAATGAAATGTTTATGAAACCCATTTAACTTCATTGGTTATGGTATGAGGATTTTGTTTTTGATATTTTGGGACACATATGTATGATTTTCATTATAAGATGGTTGGGACCTATATCAACCACTAATGCATTAGCTAAAGATGGATAACTCATGACTAAATAAGTTATACCCGAAAATGATTACATTTTCATAGTGTTATCTATGAACCTAATAACATGTTTATAATTTTATCTGTAACACTGATTAGATTTTCAAAACATTATGTGTGAACCAAATTATATGTTTATAGTGTAATGTGTGGGCATGTCTTTTATGTCCTTAACATTATGAGTGGACCTAGAATTATGGCTAGAATTTTATTTGAGGTTATAATTTATTCTCTCTAACTTAATTACTGAACCTATCCATATTTATAAATGATCATAATTTTATAGTCTAATCTGTATGCCACAAATTTATGTCTTATTCTAATGTTATTATTTTACTGATCATGTTACTTGATTCCATAATGATTCATGTCTTATAAAATAAATTTATTTATGATATAACTCATTTTTATGATCTATGACATGCATGGTATAGTTTTCAAATGTTTTTATCATGTAATCATACCCATATTCTCATGATATATAGATATATATCTTGTTTTTCCTTACCTAGAATCTTATCTCTCCCTTTTTTTATAATTCCTCTCATAAGGTTATCAAGACAGGTTTTACGTAAGGTTTGTATATGAAGAGTGTTAAATGGGAAGTTATTTTTAAGATACATTAAAGATCATTCATGAAGTTAAAATTATTTCTACCTAGTATCTTAGGAATGTTTTTTCGCAATGCATGGAATACTCATATAATAATATGTAATATCTATGAATTAAAAGACTAGGTTTATATAGTTAGTATCAGAGGTAATTTCTAGATAACCTTTGGAAACTATGATGAGAAAACATTAGTGGGGTCCCTATGGATTTTTTTCAAGGATATGTCTTGGTATATGTCTAAGTATAATTATAATATTTATTGAAAGTATTAAAAAATGTCTTGTAATTTTGGTAAAGCATAGAGCGAGCGGTTTTCAAGAAATTATATACCTATCTAGATATTATAATTGGATTTGGATCTATAAAATATGTCCTTAGAGGTAATAACTATGAAAAGGGTGTATCAATCTAGACTTCTTCATCACATGGTTCATGATGATTGGCCTTTCCACACACCTTTTTTCGCACTCTAGAGGGATACACTTTGGAAATTTATAAACACAGTATGAAAAATCATTAAAATTTTAAAAAGATGATGAATTTAAACGAACTCAGATAAATCAAAGGTATCATAGATAAAAAAATATGGTTTAATAATTTAGATATCCTATAATTTATATTAATGATTATTTTCTCTCCCATTATGATTATTATTTATCACACTATTATTTTTGTGTTTAATTTAATCGAGGGAACCAAAAATAATTAGGATAACACTGGATGTAATAGACAATTTTTTGTTGATAATCTTAATGAGATGATGACTGGAGTAAATGATATTGTGTTTATGCCTAATAATTTATCAACAAACAGGATTTACAATGTGGACCTTAACCAACTCTCAGACCAACCAAAGAAGAGAATGATAGAGCATGTAGAGAGTTTGGTTTGTAGAGGCCATGGAGTAAAGAATATTTAGTTTCCTATATGTAAATAATGTATAAATAAGCACAATAGGGAATGTCTTAATGGTATGATAATATATTTTCGTTGTGAAAAATAAGGGCACAAAGCAAGTAACTTCAAGGGAAAAAATGAAAAGTTTGTTTAAGATAATGGATGAAAATAATGGTATACCTAGGGTATAATCGACTATTAAATGATTTAAATGTTTAATTTATGGGATTTATGTAAATAATTTTCTAAGACGAAAGATAATGAATAGAATCATAAAATTAAAACGGGTAATGGTTATATCGCTGATGATGAATAAACTACAAATGGCATAAGTAAGGAAATGAGTGTCACAGAATTTGATGAATAAGCATAGTCAATGGTTTGAGAAGTGATATTATTGATGTGATTACGTATTGAAATTCTATAATTATGTTATATGATCAATGAAATATATTAGAATTATTTAGTATACATTTTTCATTTGGGATATGAAAAAATATGTTTAAAAATACTAGAGACGTCAAAAAGTTATTTAATGGTGAGGTAAAACATTATTGAAAACACATGATTAAGATAATATTTCCATTATTTTGTTCCATTGGTTGATAAAATGGTTTATATTTTAGATAAAGAGATAAATTATATGGATAAAGTAAATTGGATAATATTAATGACCACAGAACTAAATAAAGATTTCTTAAAATTGTTTTATATTATCATTGATGTAGTTTACATCATTTTTGGATCTGTGGAATATGTTCAAAAATATATGCTTTTAATCAAGGAACGAGGAATCATGCATGTTTTCATTGTAGTTTTATTGTAATTATGGTTATTACCATGATTTAAGAGAATATATGACCAAGTTAATCAATTATTTCGCATGTGACCATTAATATCTTCATAATGATATTGGGAGGATTAATGTTATGTTGATTTTAAATAATTTAGTTTCCTCCTTTATAAATTTTTAATTTTTTATGTTTTATAAGATGAACCACTTATGAAAAGGTTGAATTCGATCATTGGATGTTGTTTTAGAGATTAACATATTAAATCACCGTATAAAGATTTATCCATATTAGATAACAATTTATAACCCTTTTTTAACTAGAGATAGAAAGAATGACTTATCATTTTTAATTGATATTATGATCATTTAGTTATTCAAGAATAGAAATATTCATCTTCATTTCATGGAGGTTGATATGATGTGAAAATTGATCGAAGAAAAACCAAAGGATGAAAAAACATGATACAAATAAAAGATAAGCCCTATATATATCAATCCAATTAAAATTATTGATCATATTGGGATAGTAGAATATCGATTGTTTCATCCACCAAACAAATCTAAAGTTCAAGATGTGTTCTATGTATCTATACAAATAGAGTAAACACATAATCCATCACATATATTGAACTCATAGGTTGTATATATATATAATTTACTTTACCTCATAGAGGATCTTAGATCTACCTTATTTATATTTTCTATCCCTAGAATATTGTCGTTTTAAGTAGGGTATGTCTATGAAGAGTAAAAAAGGGAGAGATATTTTTTGGAGACATTGAAGATCAGTCAACAATTTAGAATATTGTGTAACTAGTATTCTATGTAACAAAACTATTATGGTCCTTGGGAGTGCTTTAGTGTATTTTATGGAATACACATCTAAAATATGTAATATCTATGTATGAAAAGCCTATGTTTTTCTAACACCCCTATTATCCCCTTATAAATAACACCATTCACCCGTCATTTAAATTCACATCCAAAAAACCATTACTTTCTTGAAATATTATTTATACTTACCCAAAAATATAATATGTATTTTATAAGTTATACTCTAAAAAATCCCAATCTATGAAGGATAAAAGTGAAGTGTAAAGGAGACACATCAAAGTGATAAAGTATGTTTTCTATTTCTTATACCTTTAACTTTCTATTTCTTATTCCTTCTAAATACTATGTATAATAATTAGACTATTTATCCACCATATACTTAAGAATATAATACTTTTTTAATATGAATTATATCATCATTTAATCCATAAAATTAACTGTTATATATTTTTATAATACTCATCCCATCATGGTCAGTTTTAACTGCTATTATAGATGATGTTATGAAACATCTATTATCATCTTATAGTGAAGGTTTTTAAAATAGATTCATTGAATAAATATAATAGTTATGATAATATTAGTATTGTAAAAATATATATTTAGAATTATATAATTGATATTAACAATAAATGATCATCGTAATTTTAGTTGTATTAAACTAATATATTGGGACACTTCATAAAATTTAAAACTATTTTAGTCATTCTTGTGAATTATATAACATTTATTCAAACAAGATGGTAAATAATCTCTAAATATGTAATTATAAAAATTATGTAACTATTTTAAAATACCATTGAACATGATTAACAAACCCAATATATTTTGGATAAGTTGATTGGAGAACTCGAAGAACCTAATGCAAGCAATAAATATAAAATAAAAGAATGACATATGGTAATAAATTGAATTTAAATAATTAAATATACTTGAGAAAGGGTCTTCAGATGTTATTTAATAAATATAATTTAATTATCCAATAGGTTAGACACACGTTCTTGTTATGATATTATAAGATGTCTAATAGCATTAGTGGGGATGAATAAGCCTTCTTTATAATTTATTTAGATTAAAAAATTGTTTTCGATATCAAATTATATGTATATGAAAATTAAAATATAAAAGTTTAAATAATAATTCAGTGTTGATATTCATTAGAAATATAAAAATGAGAACCCCAAAATATTGTATTAGTCCACATGGAATGATCCTAAAACTTCTATTTACTCCCATTTAACTCTGTAAGAGGAATGTTTCATACTAAATCAAGACCTCTCATTTGAATTCAATGAAAATATTTTACATGAACTTATATTTTAACACATATAAAAACCATCCAAACTATACCTAAAATGTTTTACAACAAGTCACAACTATGGAATCCTAACCTTTTTCAAGGATTGACAACAAAATAACTTTCATTTTTTATGATGTTAAACAAAAACCAAACAATATTTTGGATGAGAGAATAATAAACTGAAATTTACTGAAAAAGTAAAAATATTAATAATAAATAAATGAAAAATATATTAAAAATGAATAACAAGATGTTGAAGATGGTGAATCTTGATGTTCCTTTGATAACTTTAGTTGTTGTGAACTAATGTTGAAGCACTCTTGTAATCATGGTATGAATCGAATTTACAGTAGCACTTTCATCTTAATCATATCTCAAAATTTTCTCTATATTTCACATATTCTATCTCTATAATTTTATTTTTTGTATCTCCTTATATCTTCCATAATCATCAAAATAATTTTATTTTGAGTCTCCAAGATGATAATCCCAATAGAAAATCCCATTTCATTAACACCAAGATCTTCCATACCACATAGGTGTTTTTTGATAATTAATCATTGGTATCTATAGTTAGAAAATAATAAAAACAAGGAATAATATTATTTTGTAGTATGTGGAAATTTCTAATGAAAATTATCCATTAAAATTTCAGTGACACTTTACATAGATTTTTTAATGTATATATGTATTACAAATATTTAAATAAAATATAAAATTAATCGTATAATATTATAGTAAATCAATATATCAAAATTAAAATAAAATATAGTTTCAAAATGCAATAAAAATATAACATCAGTTCAGTATAAGGATTATATTTATTTTTTTGTAAATATAAACATTGTTTCTCTATAAGAATCATTTTTTGATTGTATAAACATAGTTCTCCATAAGCATGAAAATCTATACAATCATGATAATCCTATTAGAATTAAATCTATAAGAATCATTTCATCATAATAATGATTTGAGTAGTGAGAAGGAATTTAACATGAACATCACTTTTATATATTATATAAACATGACTCCATCTGTATAAACATGAGACAAATAGATCATATGATTTTTAAATTATAGTTTGTATGTCATTTAAAAAAACAGTGCATATAAATTTTACATTTTGTAAGACATAAAAAATTTATAATTATTTTTCAGTTAATAAAAATTGATAAATAATTTTGTAATACATTAATAAATCATTTAATATGAATTTTTATAAAATTTATGACTTTGAATAAATTCTTATGAATTTGAAAATTTCATATGATTTTTCAAAAAACATATGCATTTGCAGGAATTGTTTATGAGTTTATACTTTGTGAAAATTTATAAAACATCAAAATGTGTGACTTTGACAAATTTTTCATAACATAAAACAATGTGTTTGACATTAAAAACAATTTATAAATTTATAATTTATGAAAAAACAAAAAATTATAAACAAAATATTTTTGAAAACAAATATTGACACTACACTACACATCAACTAAATTAAACAACCCCATGAATATTTTACAAAAAATCCTCCCCCATTTAGAAATATATATAAATGGTAAAATATTATTTTAAAATTATCTTCTCACATTAAATGACTTAATATGGTGGATCTTGTTTATCAAAAATTTTAATCTCCCCCTAATTTATGCATATATAAGTAAAATCAAATGCATCCTTAGTAATGAACATAATAAATATCTCTAAACTATTGTTCAATTTTTTCCAGAAAATATATTTCCTAAAAAATATAACATAGTGAGAAATTAAAAAATAATTAAATATTAAGACAAAAATTATATATGAAAATAATTATGACAATAATATCATATTTCAAATTTGGTATAAATTAGAGCATTAAACATTAATACATCATATTTTTTCTTGGAAAACACATTCAACCTAATTTGTATAAAAAAGAAGTTATAAATTTAATAAAAAAATAAAAAATTTCAATATTTACAATTGAAGTTAAATATATATCACACAAAGTTTATGTATTATTTAAAAACTTCAATGAATCTAATGGAATGGTAATTATATCAAAAAAATATCAATTATAAGAATTCTAAAATAATTTTACCTTTAATAACATGATCTCTTCTAAAATGAAATCCCAAATAAATATTTTTTTCATATAATGTTGTAAGTTATTTTTTATATATTAAAATATAATATTTATTATAACTTTATAGAGTGATTTCATTAATGTAAAAAAATTGAAACCAAATTATATTTATTTTATCCAAATAATTTGAGCATAAAAGTTAGCAGGAAAAATTATACTCATCCTCGAATGTGGATTATGAAACAAAAATTTCTTCTTTGAACCCCATAAAAGTAAACATCTTCTATTTAAATAACATAAAACTTATTTATTTTTCATATAAACAAAGATTTAAATTTTTCCAAGGGTTATAAATATGACAATGTCATTAAAATGAACATATTTTCTAAAATAAGGATTTTATTTAAAAACTAAATTCTCTATAATTTGAAAATTATTAAGATAAAATTAATGTTATATATTTGATAATCATTTAAAAATTTTGTTAGGGTGAAGTTTTAGTATTTTTCAGAAATTAATAAATGTAGAAGTGAATAGTAATATATGTATAAGTACTGTATTTTGAAATAGTTTATATGAATGATTTTTTTTTGGTTTCGATAAGTTAAATAAATATTTTAATGTCCCATTTACTATTATATAAAAATCCCCTTACTATTTAATTAAATTTTTATCGTTAATTTATGATATAATGCTTTAATCTTAAACACCTATAACACCCTGAGATTTTATGAAATATATTATTTTTGAAATGAATTTAATCATTTTAATATTTTTCAATGGATGTAACACTAAGTTAACTTTCCCTACAAGAAACAATGAGTTTAAAAAACATTCCTTATTATTCAAATATTATAATAGTAATCACTTATCCATTGGAATAGAGGGTATGTATTGGATTAACTAAATTATTAGAATATATGGTTAACACATGTTTATAAAATTAATTATTTGTTGACAATTTAATTAAAAATGAAAATAACGGAAATCAATTTCTGAAAAATATATTTTTATGCAAACAAACACATTTTACCAAAAAAAATAAACAAACCACTTTTAGTGAATAATTTTAAATAAATTAATATATTATATTTTCAATAAACCATTTAAAATTCATTTATGTATTTTATATAAAGAAGATAATAATAAATACACTTTTACAATTAAAATTATATTTTCCTAAAAATAAATTTTGTAAACTTTTGTGAACTTATTTTAAAAATAATTTTTGACTTTTAAAAAAAATTAATATAATAACCAATATTTTTTAATTCTTCATATCAAAATTATCTTAGAGTTCTTATTTTATAATTTTATGAAAAAATTATTTTTTTATGAGTAGTGAAAATTACTAAATTTTAATTGAAAGCTGAATTTTCATTTAAATATTTATAAAGATAATTTATCATATAAATTATATTTTAAATTAAATTACTTAAATTATAAATATATATAATTTAATACAATTTCGGTCCTTGGAATAATTTTCATATTTATTTTATATATAAAAACTTTGTAATCTTTTGAACATTTTCTCTTTGAAAACTCACTTTTTAATATCATCTCATAGATTATTTTTAAATTATGATCTTGCTCTAGTTTGAATTTAATTTTAAAAATATATTCAATATTTGGAATCATTATAGTTTATATTTTCTAATATGTTCAAATAAATGTTTTAGTGTAATTAATAGTGAAAATATGAAAAATTAATTACTATAGTTAAAAGGACACCCCCTATCCTCCTAAATTCACACCATGAAACCCTTATAGTTCATAAAATTCCTAACCTAATCCTCTATAAACATCCATTCTATCATCTTATAAGCCTTATTTTTGGAATTAATCGATCCTAGGAAGTATTTTTTTGAAAACCTAAGGAGGATACCCAAAGATGAGGTAATGTTCTTCAACATGAATTTTTATATCATTTATTCCTCCACCTCCTTAAATTCTTATTAAAAAATGATCATATAAAAACATTTTTATATTAAATTTACACATGTGCTATTTTTTTAGGTAATAATCTACAACTATCTCAACATTAATCGAATGAGTTATGAAATCATCACCTGGGTGTATGGAGGACTACTGTGTCACAAACCAATGTCATTAATTTTTCTCTTTTTTGATCTCACTATTCTGTATAATGATGGTTATATAGAATATATATGATAATTATAACATTATTATACTAATAGTTTCATTATATCATGTATACAACGTTTTATTTCCATTTATTTGAAAATATGATAATGTGGATCATGTGTACGGCAGGCTACCGCTTTACAAAGACATGTGATTTGTTTTTTCCTAAAGCATTACATGGAAGTTAATAAGGATATATTTAATAAACATATGTGATATAGATGAAATAATTATTATATTATTTTAATATTTATCATTTTTAAAAGATAATATATCATTATATGTCATACATTTTTACTCACTAAAAGATGACAACTTCGTGTACGTGTGGTCTACCACATTCACAAAGCAATATGACTCTCTTTTCATCATTATACCATGTAAGTGATATATATAAGTATATATAATGAAATAATATATTATTTAGGATATCTCCATCAGTCTAGATAGGAATAATATGACTTACCACATTTCTATAATGATTACTGAAAAATTGAAATGTTACTCTTGCATATGTAAAACCTACAACCTCTATGAGTGTAACGTAAAACATTTCCAAAAACAATATTTATTGATTGGTCTTAAATTAATAATTGATCTATAAATATTATTTTGGGAAAAAAATATCACGGTTAATTTGCGTTGTTTTTTGGTTGATTGTGTTTATTGACAAAGAAGGTTTCCAAGGTCAGTTGTGGAGTTTGAGATAGATTATTGATATGATTGGTTGAAAAATAATAAATAAAAATTAATGGATGATTTATAAGTGATATAAAAATTGGGATACACAAGATGGAAATATTTCCTGGTGTTTTCCAAAACTTTGGGCCTCAAAATTAGGATTTTTATTAATAAAAAGCAATTATTTCTACATATCATTATTGGTGGACCACATAGAACCTAAAGGTGTTGGCGATGATATGGAATGTATAGTAATTTTTCTATGTGAACCAAATAAGGAGTTTCTAGAACCAAAAAGAATAATTTATACTCCACATAGAAATTGTTGTACTTTGTGAGCCACAAATGAGGTGTATCATTTATGGTCAAAAGCGATGATTTTATTGAAACTATAGAGGGATTTTTTTTATTTGTAGATGAAGGGGGTGAATCAATGGCCACCACAAAGGGATAATTGTGATATTAGAACTGCATAGATATTACAAAACATAGTGAAATTAAATATTCAAAGCAGTTGTGGGTAATTTTAATTATCAATGTTTGTGGATATCTTTTCCAATATAAAGAACCATTAAATTCATTTTTAGTTATATAGAATTTCATTAGATAATATTATCACTATAAGAATTCAAGACGGTATGAAAGTGGTTCACGATGGAGGTATTTCATGAAGGAAGTAGTTCAAGAAGGAGGCATTTCATGAAGGATCTTAGTTCTCAAAGGATGGAATCCACAAAGAAACCTTTGTTTGTGGAAGTTGTTTGTGGGGCATTGTAGTATACAAAAGAATCCAGCCTCAAAAAGCACTCATGAAATGTGGCTCAAATCATTTTGTGAAGGTATTAAGGAAGTTCTCAAATAATCAAAAAATGTAGAAAAATGCCTCTCAAAAAAGGAAAATGCTACTTGGTGAAGTGTGTTCTATCTACCGGGCGAAAAAAGGGCATCATGGCACACACATATATGTGTGAAAAAATTATGAGGTGATTGAGAACAACAAATGATTCCAATAAAGAATCAGTTACCACACTATTGTTTAGAGAGTTGCGAGATTTCATCTTGTGAATAATAGTGAACTTGGAGGGATAGTGAGTCCACTATGAACCATGTATTGGTAGTGATATTTTGATGATTTGGTACATCGAAACATTACTTTTCTATGATATATGGACATAGCCAAGTGATAGTGAACCATGTAAAAATTGTTTTTTTATTATGATTACTTTATTTTGTTAAATTATATGCATAAAACTCAGATAAATTTTGAATTTATTAGTTCGACAAAAATGAGAAAATGAATTGACCCTTGTAATAAAGAGGTCAAGATCATGTGGGACATGAAAAGTTTCAGAAGAATAAACCTACCCTGATTCACCCACCTCTTAGGGTATCTATTCCCCTTCTTGGACTGATATATAATATTTATTTCATCATTATTATTATGGATATGATGTTAACTTGATCAAAATAATAGGACCCAAAATAAAAAATATTATATTATATTAAAAACAAAGTTGTTATTACCTGAAAATGATTTTAAAAGGGAATTGTTAATAAATAGGTAATAAACGATCATATGTTAATTTTATATCATATCATATATATAATTATTGTTATATAATGGATTTATAATATTCTTATTTTTTTATAAAGGAGGTTTTCATGTGTACAAAGTAATTTGAGACTTAATGTAAGGGATTTATAGTTCCTCTTTTATTTTTGTGAGACATATGAAAAAGCACCACTTTTGTCTTTTGTGTGGAATATATATGTCCCCTATGATATTTTATATCATGAATATACTTATTTTAATTATACTTAATGTTTTATTTTATTTTATTCTTTATTGGGTATTATGATCCAAAAGACTAATAAAGAGGTAATAGATTTTTGTATCACTTTTTATTTTAATGATTGACATTCCATATTCATCTCCTATTTATTTTATATGGTGTATATATTTTCCATGAATTTATATTATGATTAAAATACTAATAATTATGGGGATTACATATCCATTTTATATTCATTATTTTATAGGAATTATGTTTCAAATGATTACAAATGTTTTAATGGATTTATATTAAAATATCATTATTTATCAGGATTGTTTTTGATTAAGTATCTTATGTTGAAATATTTTGATATTCCTCTAAATAATTCACATGAATTTTCTCATACTACGGTCACTTAAGATATTTTCAGGTAATAGTACAATTTTCCAATATTTGGTACTTTAAATAATTGATAAATTGTTTTTTAATATTAATTTTTCTATATTTAGATGAAAATACCTTTTTTCCAAAACCATGTTTTTTAAAAAAATTATCAATTTTATTTTTGAAAATTTTCAAATTTATTATTCAAGAAAATATAAAAATATTGTCTTATTTATACGATATTTTCAAGGGAATATTCATGTTGTATTCCAAAAAAAATCCATTTGGATTATATCATAAATGTGAAAGGAATAATTGTTTTAACGTGCAAGGAATGAATGTAATTTTCCACTATATTGACTATTATTTTTTCAATGATTCATTTATAAGATTTCAATATTATTTTCAACTTTAATTATTTTAAATATTTTTTGGAATATTTAGTTTTATAAATTTATTTTCAAATAAATGTTATCTTCGATATGATATGTCCCATATGATCTTGCAAAATAATAATTATCCATCTATGATGGGATCCTTTAAATAAATTATGTTTTGATGGGGATATGAACCAATGAAAAAATTCCGATTCTAGTTATAAATGGTTAATTGTGACATTATTTTTAAAAATCCTATTTCTCTTCTACAGGTTATACCATAATAAATTTATTATGGAATCTGCTTCTTTTCATGAGTGATGTTATGATGAAATGTTGAAATTATTATTAAATCTATCTATTTTAAATAGGTTATGTTATAATGAAATGTTTATGAACCCCAGTTAACATCATGGGTTATGGTATGAGAATTTTTTTGATATTGTGGGAAACAATGTATAATTTTCATTATATGATTGGTGAAACCTATATCAACCACAAATTCATTAGAAAAAGATGAATTACTCATGAATAAATATGTTATACGTGAAACTGATTTCATTTTCATAGTGTTATCTGTGAACCTAATAACATGTTTATACTTTTATCTGAAAAACTGACTAGATTTTCAAAATTTTATGTGTGAAACAAATTACAAGTTTATAGTGTAATGTATGGGCATATCTTTTTTGTCTCTAAAGTTATTAATGGACCTGGATGTATGTCTAGAAATTTATTTGAGGTTATAATTTATTGTCACTAACATAATGAGTGAACATGTCTCTATTTATAAATGATCATAATTTTATAATCTAATCTGTATGCCACAAATTTATGTATTATTATAATGTGATTCTTCTATGGATCAAGTTATTTGATTCCATTATGATTCATGTATTATAAACTAAATTTATTTATGATATAACACATTTTTAGGATCTATGATATGGATGGTATGATCTTAAAATGTTTTTATCATGTACTCATTCCCAAATTCTCTTTCTATATGGATATATATCTTGTTTTCCCTTACCAAGAATCTGATCTCTCCCTTTTTTATATTTAGTCTCCCAAGGTTATGAAGACATGTTTTAAGTAGGGTTTTTCTTTAAAGAGTGTTAAATGGGAAAATATTTTTAGGAGACATTAATGATCGGTCACCTAGTTAAAATATTTTCTTCCTAGAATCCAAAAAAACTAAACTATTACAGTCCTTAGGAATTTATTTGTGCAATTTAGGGAATACTCATATAAATATATGTAATATATATGTATGAAATGATTGGGATAATATAGTTATTATCAGAGGGGATTTCTAGTTAACCATTAGAAACTAGGTTAAGAAAACATTATTGGGATCCCTATAGATTTTTCTAATGATATTTCTTTGTATATGTCTATGTATAATTCTAATTTTTATAGAAAGTATTAGAAAATGTCGTGTGATTTTGGTAAAGAATAGAGCAAGTGGTTTTTAAGAAATTACATACCTGTGTAGATATATTAATTGGATTTAGCTCTATAAAAGATTTACTTATAGGTAATTACAATGAAAAGGGTGTATTGAGCTAGACTTCTTCATCACATGGTTCATGACAATGGGCCTTTCTACACACCTTGTTTGACACTCCAGAGGGATACACTTTGGAAATTTAAAAACAAATTATGAACAATCCTAGAAAATTTAAAACTATGATGAATATAAATTACCTCAGATAAACCTAAGTTATCATAAATAAAAAATATGGTTTCATGATTTAGATATCATATAATTGATTTTATTGATTATTTGGTCTCCCATTATGATTATTATTTCTCACTCTATTTTTTTTTGTTTTACTTAATGGAGGTAACACAAAGAAATTAGGTTATCACTGAATGTAATAGACAATTATTTGATGAGAATTGAAATGGGATGATGACTAGAGTATAGGATATTTTTTTATGCCTAATAATTTTAAAAAAATATGATTTACAATGTGCACCTTAACCAACTATCAAACTAACCAAAGAAGATAATAATAGAGCTTGTAGAGAGTTCAGGTTGAAGAGACCATGGAGTGATGAAGATTTTGTTTCATATATGTCAATAATGTAGAAAGAAGAACAATAGGGAATGCCCTAATGGGATGAGAATATATTTTGGGTGTGAAAAATTAGGGCACAAATCAAGTAACTTCAATCAAAAAATGAAATGTTTGTTTAACATAATGGATGAGAATAATGGTATACCTAAGGTATCATAGACTATTAAATGGTTTAAATGTGGATGTTATGGGATTTATGTAAACAATTTTCTAAGAGGAAATATCATGAATAGAATCATCAAATTTATATGGGTAATGGTTATATTATTGATGATGAATAGACAAAAAATGACATAAGTAAGGAAATAAGTGTTATGAAATTTGATAAATTAGCCTAGTTAATGGTTTGAGAAGTGATATTATTGAAGTGATTATTTATTTTATTTCTATAAATATGTTATATGATCAATGAAATATATCAACATTCCTTAGTATACGTTTTTCATTTGGGATATGAAAAAATATGTTAATTAATACTAGTGACCTCAAAAAGTGATTTAATGGTGAGGTAAAATTTTATGGAAAACACATGATTAAGATAATATTGACTTTTATTTTGTTCCATTGATTAATAAAATGGTTTATAGGTTTCATAAAGATATGAATTATATGATTAAATTGGATAATATGGATGACCTCAAAACTAAAAAGTTTTTTCTTAATAAAATTATTTATATTTTCATTGTTGAAGTTTACATCACTATTGGATCTGTGGAATATGTTCAATAATCTATTATTTTAATCAAGAAATGAGGAATCACACATGTCTTCATTGTATTTTTATGGTAATTATTTTTAGTACCATGATTCAAGAGAATATATGACCAAGGTAATCAAATATTTCGCATGTGACAATTAATATCTTTTTAAGGATATTGGGCTGATTAATGTTATATTAATTTTAAATAATTTTATTTCCTTCTTTATAAATTTTGAATTTTTGATGTTTTATAAGATGAACCACTTTTGTAATGGTTGAATTCGATCATTGGATATTGTTTTTAGAGATTAACATATTACATCACCATATGAAGATTTATCCATATTAGATAATAACTTATAAACCTTTTTAACTAGAGATTGAAGGAATGACTTATAATTTTTTAATTGATATAATTATCATTTAGTTATTCAAGAATAACATTATACATCTTCATTTCATGGAGGTATAGATGATGTAAAAATTGGTCGAATAAAAACCAAAGGATGAAAAAAATATGATACAAATGAAAGATAAGCCCAATATATATCAAATTTTTTGATCATAATGAGATATTAGCATATCAATTTTTTCTTCCAAAAAACATCCCTCAAGTTCAAGATGTGTTCTATGTATCTATCCAAATAGAGTACACAAATAATCCATCACATATATTGAACTCATTGGTTGTACTGATGTAGCATGTTATTACTGATGAGGAACAACCAATATAGAATCTAGATCAAATAGAGAAGGTTTTACAAAACATGAAATGTTTTGTGTTGAAACCACAATATTATATAATCTACTTGTGAAAGTAATAATGTATTGAGTTATAATTATCCTTAGTTTTTCTTACCAAAGTGATGAATTTTGAGGGTGAAATTCTTTTTAAGGAGGGTAGAACTTAACACAATAAATTTTGGTGAAATAATTTTCTCAAATGAATTTAATCACTTAAATATTATAAATTATATATAACACTGAGTATATATTATTTACATGAAACATTTATTTTAAAATAAACATGACATATTATTAAAATAATGTTATCGTTATCACTTAACCATTGGAATGGCAGGTACGAATGAGTGAACATATCCCTATTTATTAGTGTTCACAATGTTATAAGGTGATGTGTTTGACAAAAATCAATATATATGACCATGGTATGATCCCATGGAACATTTTTCTTGATTACATTATGCATAATGTCTTATGAAATTCCAATATTTATTTTATAACTCATGGTTATGATATATGATTTGAATAGTTTGGTTTTCAAAAGATATTCTCATCTTCCCATACTTATAATCTCATGTTATATGGATATATCGTTTATTTTACCTTATATAGGATCTTATATATACCTTATTTATATTTTCTATCCCTATAATATAAGGGTTTTAACTAGGTAATGTCTATGAAGAGTAAAAAAGGGAGAGATATTTTCTGGAGACATTGAAGATCAGTCACCAAATTAGAATATTGTGTAACTAGTATCCTATGTAACTAAACTATTATGGTCCTTAGGAGTGTTTTTTTGTATTTTATAGAATAATATTATAAAAATATGTAATATCTATGTATGAATTTCCTAAGTTGTTATAACCCCCATATTATTCCCTTATAAACTACACCTTTCCCAGCCCATTTAAATTCATATAAAAAACTATAACTTTTCTGAAATATTCCTAAAACCTACCCAAAACTATAATATGTATCCTATAAGTTATACTCTCAAAAAATTCCAATCTATGAAGGGTAAAAGTGATGTGTAAAGGAGCCACATTAAAGTGATAAAGTATGTTTTCTATTTCTTATACCTTTCACTTTCTTTTCCTTATTCCTTCTAAATACTCTGTATAATAATTATAAACATTATCCATCACAGACATAAGAATATAATATGAATATAATATGAATTATATCATCATATAATCCATTCAATCAATTGTTATATTTTTTTATAATACTCATCCCATCATGGCTAGTTTTAACCGCCATCATAGATGATGTTATGAAACAACCATTATCATCTTACATGGATGGTTTTTAAAATATATTTATTGATTAAATATATTATTTATGATATTATTAGTATTATAAAAATATATATTGGAAATTATATAATTGACATTAATAATAAATTATCATGGTAATTTTAGTCATATAAAACTAATATATTGGGACACTTCTCAAAATTTGAAACTATTTTAAACTTTCTAATGAATTATATAACATTTGTTCTACCAAAATGACAAATAATCTAAAAATATATAGTTATAGGGATTATGGAACTATTTTATAATATCATTGACCACGATTAAAATACCCAATAAGTTTGGGAGAAGTTTATTGGAGAACTCCAAGCACCTAAAGAGAGAAATAAATATAAAATAAATGAATGACATATGATAATAAATTGAATTTAAAGAATGAAATATACTTCAGAAAGGGTCATATTATGTTATTTAATAAATATAGTTTAATTATCTAAAAGGATAGACACACATTCTTGTTATCCTATTATAAGATGTCTGATAGCACTAGTGGGGGTGAATATGCCTTATTTATAATTTATTTAGATTAACAAAATTGTATTCAATATCAAATTATCATTATATGAAAATTAAAATTTAAAAGTTTAAATAACAATTCAGTGTTGATATTCATTAGAAATATAAAATTGAGAACCCCAAAATTTTATAGTAGTACATATCGAATAATTCTTAAACTTCTCTTTACTCCCATTTAACTCTATAAGAGGAATGTTTCTTACTAAATCAAGACCTCACATTTGAATTCAATGAAAATAATTGACATAAACCTATATTTTATCACCTATAAGAATAACCCACACTATACCTAAAATTATTTAGAACAAGTCACAACCATGGAATTATAACCTTTTTCATGGATTTAAAACCAAATGACATTCATTTTTTAGGTTGTATAACCAACACCAAACAATATTTTGAATGAGAGAATAATAAACCAAGTTTTACTGAAAAAAGAAAAAATATTAATAATAAAAAATGAAAAATATATTTAACTTGAATAAATATATGTTGAAGATGATACATCTTGATGTTCCTTTTATAACTTTAGTAGTGATGAAAAATGTTGAAGAACTATTGTAATCATGGTAGGAATAAAATTTTGTTTATCACTTTCATGTTAATCATATCTCAAAATTTTCTCTGTATTTCACATATTCTATCTCAATAATTTTATATTTTGTATCTCATTATATCTTTTATAAAGATCAAAATCATTTTATTTTTAGTTACCAATATTATAATCCCAATAGATAATACCTTGTCCTTAAAACCAATATCTTCCATACCACATGGGTGTTTATTGATAATTAATCATAGGTATCACTTGTTAGAAAATAATAAGAACAAAGAATAATATTATTTAGTTGTATGTGGAAATTTCTAATGAAAATCCTAATTAAAATATCAAAAACACTTCACATAGATTTGTTAATGTATATATGTATTATAAATATTTTAAAAAAATAAAATATTAATAATATAAAATTATAGTAAATAAATAAATCAAAATTAAAATAAAATATAGTATCAAAATGAACTAAAAAGATAACATATGTTTAGTATAAGAATTATATTTAATTTTTTGAAATTATAAACCATGTTTCTCTATAAGATTCATTTTCGATTTGCATAACCATAGTTATCCATAAGCAAGAAAATCTATACAATCATGATAACCCTATAAGAATTAATTCTCTAAGAATCATTTCATCATAATAGAGATTTGAATAGTGAGAAGGAATTTTACATGAACATCACTTTTATCTATTATATAAAAATGAATCCATCTGTATGAACATGAGAGAAAGAGATCATATGATTTTTAAATTTCAGTGGGTAGGTCATTTAAAAACATAGTGCATATAAATTTTATATTTTGTAAGACATAAAAAATTTATAATTATTTTTGGTTAATAAAACTTCTTAAATTATTTTTAATAATTTAATAAATCATTTCGTATGAATTTATATAAAATGTATAACTTTGAATAAATTCTTATGACTTTGAATATTTCATATATGTTTTCAAAAAACATATGGATTACAAAGAATTTTTTATGAATTTATACATTGTGAATGTTTATAAAACCTCAAAATGCGGGACTTTGACAAATTTCGTATGACTTAAAACAATGTGTTTGACTTTACAAAGATTTTATAAATTTATACTTTGTGAAAAAACTAAAAACTAAAAACAACATATTTTTTAAAAACAATATAGACACTACACTACACAACAACTAAATTAATCAACCAAAGGAATATTTTACAAAATTTCACCCCTTTTAGAAATATATATAAAAGGGAAAAACATATTAAAAAATTATCTTCTCAGATTAAATTACATAACATGATGAAACTTGTTTATAAAAAATTTTAATCTCCCACTTAATTTATACGTATATAAATAAAATAAAACTCATACTTAGTAATGAAGATAACAAATATCTCTAAACTATTATTCAATTTTTTCTAGAAAAATAGATTTCTTAAAAAATATAAATTTGTATAAATAAAAAAATGATTAAATATAAAGTGAAAACATATATATATAAATAATTATAACAATAATCTCATCTTATCAATTTGGAATAAATTAGAGTAGGAAACATTAATACATCATATTTTTTTGGGAAGACTCATTCAACCTAATTTGTATAAAAAAGAGGTTATAAATTTAAAATAAAAATAAAAAATTAAAATATTCAAAATTCAAGTTGAATATATATCATAAAATGTTTATTTTTTATTTTAAAAACATCAATGAATCTAATGGTATGGTAATTATATCAAAAAAAATTTATTGATAAGAATTCTCAAATAATTTCACATTTAATAACATGATCTCTTCTAAAATGATATCTAAAATAAATATTTTTTTCCTATACTGTTGTGAATGGTTTTTGATATATTAAAATATAATATTTAATATAACTTTATAGAGTAATTTTATAAAGGTAAAAAAATTGTAATCACATTATATTTATTTAAACCAAAGAATTTGAACACAAAACTTAGCAGAACCAATATACTCATCCTTGAATGTGGATTATGCCACTAATAATTACTTCTTAGAACTCACTAAAATTAAACTTTTTCTATGTAAATTACACATGCATTATTTATTTTTTCTACCAATTCTATGTCATACAAAATCAGTATCAAGATAAGAAAATAGATCAAAATAGTTCTAATAAGTATAAACATTCTAGAAATAATATTTACATTAATTTATCTTATTATAATATTAATGGAATTTAAATAAATTTATTTATGATTAGATTGAAATAATTCACACATACAGAATGAAAATATTATATCTGATCTATAAGTTGTCAAATAAATTTGGATTTTAATTATTCCTCTAAATAGTTTATTATTTATTAGTTTTTTAGATTCTTCTAAATCTAGTTAGATTGGGTACTTATTAGTGTTATAAAAAATTAATGAATCTAGATTAAATCCTTTAAAAATTAATCTAGAATATTTATATTGATTCAATAATTTATATCCTTTATAATATTTCATTCTGAAATTACCCTCTCCTCCCCTAATAAATATCACCCACATCCAGACCTTTCTCTTCACATTCAAAAACAATTTCCTTTCACAAAAATGGCATAAATGCCTCTTCAATTATCTTATCCACATTTTAGAAAAAATTTCCTCACTAAAATACCATTCTAAGAAGGATTAATGTATTGTATGAATGATCCACATCAATGTGATAAAGTGAGTTGTCTATTTAGTGCACCTTTAAATTTTTATTCCTTATTCCTCACATATCTATTTTATATTAACCATAAAAACAAATTTTATAAAATAATTATGAATGTAATGATACATTTACATAAATTATATCATCATATAATTTATTCAATTGATTTTTGTAGTTGTTTATAAC
Organism: Viscum album; assembly: GCA_963277665.1. NCBI lineage: Eukaryota > Viridiplantae > Streptophyta > Magnoliopsida > Santalales > Viscaceae > Viscum > Viscum album. The sequence goes on along the minus strand of OY728155.1, from coordinate 135,505,571 downwards.
ACTCACCTTATCATTGTTTATTCAAACCGCCACATGGATGAGGTTATAAAACATCAACCATACATAGTTTCTTTCAAAAATTTATTAAATGAATAAATATAATATTTATTTAATTATTAAAATTTTTAAATATATATTTAACATTATTTTAATGATATTAACAATAGATGATCCTTTTAATTTTAACCATCTAAAACAACTGTACGAGGACACTTCTCAAAATTAGAAACTATATTGGGTCATTTGATGATTGTATAAATTTTTCTCTATTAAAATAATAATGAGTATATAAAAACAATATTTTATCAACAATGGAACTATTTTATATCTCCTTTGACTGTGATCAGTATATCAAATCGGTTTTGTAGAAGTTTTCTTAACGACCCCAAGTTGTATACATGAGAAAAAATATATAAATAATGAATGATATAAGATAACCAATAGACTTTATAAAATGAAATATATTTTAAATTTTTAATTAATAGAGTATTTAATAAATTTAATTTTATTAATTTAATGGTTTGAAACACATAACCAATGGTTGGGACATGAGGTAAAGAAACTCCCAGATTACCCACTTTACTTTTGAGTCAAACTTTATTGAAATTTACCACTATTTTTCTCTATCTTATTCACATAAAATTCTTATATATTAATTAAATACATTCCTTAAATATATAACTAGTTTATTAAACCTTCATTTTATGAGGATATTAATCTTTTCATGTTACATTATTACTCTTTTCATTAAATAAATCTCAATTCAATGGAACTTTTATATTCATTATTCCATTTAATGTAATTCTATTGAAAAGTATTTTCTCCTTCACGATTTCTAAAAATAATATGTATTTTATGGAGAAACTATTTTTCTTCATTTCTATATTTAGAGAAAATACTAAGAGTTTAATTTATTTAAATATTCTTTAGTCATTTCCTAAAACTTCATTTAAGAGGTTCATTTCTATACCAACTTATAAACTTTATTCTTATGACTTATTATTCTCATGAATTCAATATTCAAAAACTATGGTTATAAATTCTATAAATATTTAATCACTTTTTTATTTGGACTCATTAGGATATATATTTTTGTTATACTATGACATGAATATATAATTCATTTCCATCACATGAGGTTTTTATATTATTTTTCTTCATGAATGATTTCCTTGTATTATAGAAATATGAATAAACAAATTATTATTTTATAAGTGGGATTATAATTATATATCCCCAGATGCATTGGGTAAATTTTTCTTCTCCTAAGAAACCATGTATGGTGCATGAGAAAGAAGCCCTAACACACTATGTTATGTTGTCTTAGTAGTGAGCCTAGTCATATGTGTGTAACGTCATGTTTTATGTTTTTGGTAATTTATAATGACAAAATGATATTGTTCTACCTTAATCCTTATTACATTCATCTATGTCATTATATATGATCCTCTCTTTTTATGATATCATGTTATGACTCTTAAATCTTGTTTTATACTTCATTATCATGTTGATTCCCTTACATGGATTTATATATAACCCTTTCTCTTTAGGAATGTTCTTAGGGATTCTTATATTGTAATGAAAGTTAAAATTAATTTAATATAACATTTTCGATATTAAATTAATTATTTTATAGTTTATTTTTATGTTGATGTTTTATATATCTAATCACTCAAAGGCACTATGCCTATAAATTTATGGATATAGTTTATTGTGTCATTATGTTAAAATTTTATATATTAATATGTGTATGATAATCAAGTTAATATAGTTGTTATTGTAAAAAGTTATAGTTTTTTATTTTTTTAGAGAAACTAGTAGAAAATAGATCATTAATAACCTAGTTTTCAACCAATAAATTCATAATTTAGGATATACATGTAATTTATGGGTTAAACATTATAAATTCATAGTTTAACATTTTATATGCTTATGAATTTGAGTATTCTCATCCCTAAATTTATTATAGATTATTAAATTATTAGTACCATAAACTAATAAGGAATTATATAGTTATTATCCATTCATGAACTTCATATATAATATATGATTTTAGTTTTTTGCATTCTTTTATATCATACATGTTTATCATAAATATACAAACATGATGCCGACACATGTAGGTCGAGTTAATGGTGAAAACATCAGGAAGTGTTTGTTTTTATTATCATGTATATAACTCTTCATCAATTAACATTTTTTGGAATAATATCATTGTAAATATATTTATAACCCTTTAGTGTAATTTAATGCCATACTAGGAATGGATTGTTTGTTTTTATAAATAGACAACATTAACCATTTGGAGAAGGAAAAAACATTCTATATCCCAAATCATCCCAAAGTTTTTAAACGTGTAATGGGATGAAGGATATATTTTAATAATACTTCTCAATAATGGATATTGTTTACTTATGAGTAAGTATATCTATCTAAAATGATAAATAAAATGTAGAGGATCATCCTTGAATACATTCCCATTATGTGGAAATAAACTAATGTATTCCATTAATATTTTCAAAGTATTTACCCTTATTTAGAGATAGAGTTCTCAATTGAACCTATAAAAATATATATTCTTATATCCTAGATTCCAAATAGAATATTTCCCATTGAACGAGAAAAACTAATGAATAAATTTTAATAATTTCTGGACAACGTTTTTATACACCCAACTGATTCACAATGTGATGATTCTATCATCTTTCTCAAAAATAAGGATGGGGGTATGCATCTCTACATTGATTATCTTGAACTCAACAATATCGGCTTAAATAATAAGTATCCCCTTTAAAGGATTGATGAATTTTTCAACTAAATATGTGGGTCGTAATAGTTTTTCAATGTGGAAATTTAATCAGGATATAATCAATTGGTGTTATAAAGAATTATATTCTGAAGACTACATTTCATACAAGGAATATATGCTTTTAGTTCATAGTGACACTATTTATAATTATGAATTCCCCTATAATTTTCATGGAATCTATGAATAGAGACTTTATATATGATCTCAAAAACAATTATGGTCTTTATAATTGGAATTCTTATTTAATGCAAAATCAAGGAGGAAACTGAGGAGCATTGGAGTATTGTGGTAAATATTTTTAAAATAGAGAATATATGTACAAAGTATAGTAAATACAAATTTTGGATAGAGAAGGTAAAATTATTTGTTCATGTTATCACAAATAGAGTGATATTTTTAGATCCTTTGAAAAAAAATATAATTAAGGAATGTCCAAGAAAAAAAATATGGAATGATGATCCATAGTTTCATCATATTAGTTTGGTGTTATCGATGATTTTTTAGGAACATATAATGATTATAATACCACTAACAAGGAAAACATATACCAGAGTAAATGTTTTCTAGATTGATAAATTTAAAGAGATATTTAAGGATTTGAAGAAGAGGCCAATTATGGCACCATAATCTCACTAATCTCAATTGGGGGATTATTTTTTATCAATAGTCATTATTCAAAGAATGGAATACATTGTGGACTCATGAAAAATGATAATGTGATAGTATATTCTTCAAGATTTTTACGGTTAATGAGAAAAATAATTTATCTCATGATCTATAGTTTTATAATGTTATTTTCATATTGAATATTCTGAGAAATTATCGTTATGGAAATAATTGTGACATATATATAGATTATAAAAGATTAAAATACATATTCACATAGAAGGAGTTAAATATATTCCTATGAAAATAGTTAGATAATATCAATGACATTGATTTCTCAATCCATTATCATCCATGAAATAAGAATAAGGCAGTTGATTCTCTAAGTATAAAAGGAATTATAACTATATCTATGATAAGTATTTATATAGAATCAATGTTTTGATAAATGAGAAATATGGACATGATAATCATAAAGTATGGATCAACATCCTACCTTTCACAAATGATCACTCGATGATCCATTTTGGAGTAGATTAATGATGATAATAGGGGGATTTGAATATAAAAAGAAGGTGAATAAAATAAATAAGGTCATATAATCATATTTCAACCAAGATAAAGAAATATTTTTTAAATTTGTGAAATGATTATTTATACCATCTTATCCCAAGATTAATAAAGAGTTGTTTGGTGATTCTCATAACACAGAATTATTTATCCACCCAAGGATCATAAAGATTCATAGGTAAATTCAAGAACCTAGCTAGATGAACAATATAAAGAATGATGTTATTAAATATACATAAAAGTTATTGATATTTTAGTAAGTGAAGAAAAAAGGGAAATGTATAAGGTGATTATGTAATAATTAACAATTCTGACATGGAAATTTGAGAAAATAACCACAGATTATTTCATGGGTATTCTAAACATGTAAAGAGGAAATAATGAAATGTAGGTTGTTTTGGATTTTATTAAAATAACTATCAAATTAATCAACATTCCTTAGGAATTATCACTTTATATACTAGTAAACATATATATTATAAAAGATTTCAGGCTATATGAAACACCACTATCGATATTATCTAATCAAGATTATAGGTTCACTTAAATTTTTTGTAAATGTATTCACCATAACCTGAACATAGAGTTTAACTTTAACACAATTTATCACCTCTGGAATTATAGAGGATATTAAATGAATATATATACAATTGAGGATATTCTATGAGCTATCTCTATAGACTTCAAAGGAGGCCGAGACAAATGTCTTCCTTTGGTCAATTTATCATAAAACATAGATTTAACATAAGCATTAAGAAGGATCCTTACGAATTAATTTATGGGAATAAATGTATAAACACAATATTTTGGGATGAATTTGGAGAACTTATGTTATATAGACCAAATTTATTGAAGACATGGCATAAACTCTCAAATCAAATCAGCATTACATCGAAGAAGGAAAAATTCAATAGACGATTCTAGTTGAAAATCATTGAAGACATGTAGTCTGAGGTTATAGATAAATTATTCCTTTATATATCCTCATGGAAGAGGATAAGGGAAATTTAATAGCAGTATACATCACCACATTTTTTATTCATGATCACATCATATTTATGGTTTGTCGACTGGCACTCTCATAACAATATTCCTAAATGCATGACATGTTCCACATATACATATTGAGAAAGTACATATCAAATAAATCACATGTAATAAATCCTTATTAGATATATTTTGAGAATGAAATATATTATGAGGAGCATTTATTAATGATCTTGGTCTTTAAAGATAAAATTAAATGTTATAAAAAAACTCACCTTGTCAAAGTACCTTACTGGAATTATGATTATGAATTAGAAACCTAGATACCTAATGAGGAAATAAAATAGAAGAACCCTTGTCTGTTTTCATCTTAGTGTATGAAATAAAATTTTAGTGATGAAATTTATAAACAAGGGAAGAAGGAAATGACATGGACTTTTATATTTTAAATTCTATTTTTCAATAAATCTCAAGATTGTGAATATATTATAAAACACATTCACCACATAATAAAACACAAAAAATTATTATATTAAATTAAGAAATTAAATTTATAGAGTAAATATAACAATTAAATTTAACAATAACATAATGGGACCATAAAAAATTAATAAAATAACTAAAATAAGAACATTTGGATCACTCTGGTTTCCAGAAATAATCACACCCATTAACAACACTCTATAAAAACAAAAAAATAGTAATGTAATTGATATTTTTTAAAATAATTAACATAATACTGAGAGAAATTTTATTTAATGAAGAACATATAAGGTATTTAATTTAAATAGAAAACATATATGACCCTTGTATATATCATTGAACCAAATTTGACCATTGGAATACTAGCAAGGTTGTTATGAATTTTAACACGACTTTATAAAATGGTAACCGAACTATTGTATTATAAAAATATTCGTTTTCTCATGAAATAAAAATATAAGGAATTTATATGATAACATTACTAAAACAGTTTTAAATATGATAAAATAAATATTTGTCATAAATAAATTGTATTTTTATTTTCGAAAAACACGTCTGTTTTATTTTTATTAAATTTTTTTTCTATGATAAATTAAAAATATTTAATTAAATTTTTATTCTCATTAAATGGTTCTATAAAACAATAATTATTTTTCTATAAAAAATATTTAAATTTTATGAAACCATTAATATTTTTTCGAAGGGACATAAATTTTATTGTGATAGAAATATTGATATTTTTCAATAAAAATAGATTTTTTAAAGTTATATTTCCTATATTAAAAAAGTATATTGATTAAATGGATTTATTTTTTGGAATAATCACATGAAAATTTGGTTTTGGTGAATTTTTTCCATTTTTCAAAAATAATAAAATACATATGTGTATAGTGATATACTGTACATGTATCGAATTTTATAATAGTTTATAAGAATAAAATTTTGAGGTTTATGGAATTTAGATGAATATTTTAATATACAATTTATTTTAATTTCACAATAAAATTGATATAGAATATAAAATTTTCCTTTTTGAAGATATATTTTTATTCTAATATTTTATTCTAAGAAACATTTCCCTTCTCTTTAAAAATCCCCCTACTACGCCCCTTTTATAAACATTCAAAACACCTTTCCTTTCCCAAATACTACAAATATTATTCCCTAAATATATTATAAATGTTCTATGAGTTCTTATCTCACCAAAATACAAATCTAATATGTCATGAGGTGTTGTGTAAAGTAATCTTGTCCAAGTGATAAATTGCATTTTTTTATTTCTTACACATTTCTATTTATTTTCATTATTCCACCCACATACTCTATATAATTATCTTAAATAATAATTTAATCAAATAATTAAGAATACAATGCAAATATAATATTTATTATATCATCATATAATTCATACAATCCATTTTTAAGGTTGTTTATAGCACTTGTCCAATCAAGGTCGGTTTTAACCATATGTGTGGATGATGTTATAATATTTCTACAACTTTCAAGGATTAATGGTTTTAGAAATGTATTTAATGAATATATATAATATTTATGACATTATTAATATCCTCTAAACAAATATTTAACCTTATATCAATTATATTAATAACAATAATCAATGGTAATTTTATCATTCTAAAATGAGCCTACTAAGACACTTTTCAAACATTGAAATTATTTTGGACCATCTATTGAACTGTAAAAATTTTTGTCTGATAAAATGATAATTACACTATTAACCTATAATTTTTGAAATCATGGAACTATTTAACAACACCTTTTTTTACAATCAACATACCAAAGTCATTTTGGATAACTTGATGGACAACAACAAGTGTTTAATGCAGGAAATAAATATATAATAAAATAATGACATATGATAATAAATTGACATAAAAAATATTATCTCAAAAGGCTAAAAATACTATATTAAAAAAAGATAATTTGATTATTTTGGAGGTTATATTCTCTTTCCAAGCATACTGGGGCTCGAGGTAAGGGGACACCCAAGCCACCCTCTTTTATTTTGAGTTATGATTTTTGTCTATTTACATCTCTTTATCTCTCTATTATTGTAGAGACCTGAAGCTTGACGTACATTGACATTACATTACATTTGCGGAATACTTAGTAAATAACAAAAACACACACACAAGGATCGTAATAGTTTAGTGTCTTTGGAAACTCGGAATAAAATCTTCTAATCATGGTGAAAGATCTTCAACATCTCCCATAAAGATCTTCCTTTTTTTTACCTAAAACCTTTCTTTATATCCTGGGGAAAAGAAAACATAAAAGGGTGAGCTCAAATGCTCAGTAAGGGTAAACAAAAGAAATATCAATCACATCGTATTCATAAGAACATAACATTTTGGAAATCATAACCTACAAAAGAGAGCATAATTTCATAACACGGGATAAATCATGGCAGTGAAATGTAATCACAATAATCATAACTTAAAACATGAAACTTTGTGGCATTCACACATAATCATAGGGAATCATTTCTTGTTAGTCAAGACTCATTGCCAAGACTATCTTAGTGGACAAAGTCCCTTTCTGAATCGAGTAACCCTCGTTTTAGTCCTGTTTCACTGAACCGGTATAACCTACCATTCCAGCCATATCTATCTCATGAGATATAAAATCTTTACCCAATGCATTGGAGGGAGATATAGGTCCCACCCATCTTATAACTAATCCTTTCTTATGTGTGCCACATAATCATAAACCATACATCATTGCATAACCCATGTAATAAAAATGGGATTCTTAAACAACATGACATCATAAAACGATTCATATAAGATAAAGGAATTCATAAACATAATTCCATCACAACATAGTCAAATAAATGTAAAAATAGGGATAAAAACAGAACCCTATGTTATCTTAGATGGAAAATAATTTTGATAAAACACTTGAAATGAATTCTTGAGAAAAATATCCTTTCTTCTTCAAAAACACTTTTCTTTTCTTAACATGTCATACAATTATAAATTAAAAGAATTTGATTGAAAATAAACTTAAAAACTTGTAAAGGAATCTTCTTGGAAATAATGTTTTAAAAATCCATTCATGCTGTATAAGTTAAAAAAAACATTCTTCGTACTTTTGTCCGAAAAGTCAAAAAGTACCTCGTACGAAAAAACGACAAAAGATTCCTTTCATATTCTTTACTAAAAACTCACCAAAGGGTAAAATTGGATTTAAACTATTGTAAGTGGATGGAAACAATATTACATATTGAGGGAACATGGATGTGGATGATAAAATACACCCCAGTAAATACTTACGAATAAACAATCTCGGATAAAAATGAGATTGTGATATTTCCCTTACCTTAGGTCCGACTTGCTTTGTAAGTATCCGAACCTCCTGTATAATGATTTAAATCATGTTATTGACTTATTCCAGAATCATATTCATTGTTATGATATCATATATGGTTCACTTATGACTTTATATTACCCGTTCTTTTGTAAATTCCATGTTAAAGAGCGTTTTGGGTAAAATTGTTTCATTTGTCGTCCGTGTTTTGACTTGTAATTATTCATATGATTACTTAGATCATGATTACTTAATTACAGAACATAAAACATGATTTATATATATATATATTCAGGATATACATATATATAATAAATCATTAAATGGAATGAAATACACCGTTCATGGAGACGGTAGTCCGTACGTACGCATGAACGATGTTTTCGTTTCCTTATTGAATTTAATGGAATTAAGTACATGACATACATATAAAAATCCAGTATCATTATTATGTCATATATTTCATTAGTACATATTATATATACTTTATAATCATTCTTAAATGGTTAACATGGAGAATGAATCTCATCGCGTCGTGGAGACGGTAGTCCGTACGTATGCACGAGCGATGATATCATTTCCATAAATATTGAATTGAATTGGAGTGGATTATACAATATATCAGAATCAGTATGATGTTGTAATAACTATGTATAGTTATTCTTTACACCATTATACACATCCGTGTAAGGTGGTGGTGGAAAATAGATTACACCACGGCGTGGAGACGGTATTCCGTACGTACGCACGCGCGGTGATTTCTTTTTCCGTAGGATGGATAGATGGTGAAATAGGGTTGTTTCATACTTATAATAACATATCCGTATATGAGTGATACTGATGTTATTAATTCATAATGAAACAACCTAAGAAGAAGAAGTGGAAGAAGAAATAAAGGTGAAAGAATTGGTAACAGAAATTACCTCTTCTTTGAAGCGCCTCTTTGAGACCTCCTCTTAGGGCACTAAAATTGGTCTTTGAGGAAGACCAGAACCTCTAGGATGTTGCTAGGGAAGTGGATAAGGTATTTTGGCAGGGGTTGGCCGAGCTTGAGTGCTCAAATTGGTGTGAGAAGAAGGGGAGGGAGGTGTCCTTTTATAAGGGAGGAGAGGGGCACCTTAGGAATATCTCAAAATATTATTTTATATTAAAGTCAAAATCGGTTTATAATGGTTCCAAAGGGTCTTATTTCGTAGCTAAAGTGGGGATGGGTCGAAATCCTATCAACCAATAGGATTTAGACAAGTTTAGGGTGTTATTTTAACCTTATCAATTAGATTTAACTCTAAGTTAAATAATTTAACTTTTACCGTGTCTTTTTGTTTTCTTTCAGTATATGGTTAATACACTAGCTATAACTTTCCAAACGAACCCCAAATTGTTTATTATTAATATATATATCCTTATCTAAGTCATTTGGCCGAACCTTAGATTTTTTGGAATAAAATAACAATTAATAATATAATATTTGATTTAAAAACTATTTTGTGTCAATTTTGACACTATTTGATATATGATTTTTGTGAAAGTCATAACAGAATTATATGTTCAAACCAAGTTGATTAAACCAACACTAATATATCACAGTAACCTAGAAAATTAGTGGAATTCATAAAAAGTCTCAAATTATATTTATTTTGGTATTTATAACATCAATTATGTCAATATTTCATTATTAAGATAATTACTGCATCATCTTTGTGTCATAAATAAATTAAAATATTTAATGTCTAAAAATTACAAATAAAATACCATTATTTATGAAATCGTTTTATCTTTCTAATGAATATTTATAGTCGAATTTTTCTTATGTATAACCCTATATTAAAAATGTTTTAGTAAATAATCTTTGATTTTAACTCTTTTAACTCTTCTTTGAATTAAATAATAATAAATGTCCTAATCTAATCCAAGTGGGCCTAAATGATAATATTTTACACTTAAGGTTGTTTTTGGTCGAATTAAACTTATCCAATTGAATTAGGACATGTGTTAGGGTAATAGTAATATCATATTTACCCTTAGTTACCCTATTTACTATTAACCGCGGTAAAAAAAAGTAAAAAGTTACTATTCACCAAAAATTATTTTCATCTCATTGAACCACATTTTAGTCCTTGATATTAACCGTGTCTCTCAGATTTTCGAAATTCCATTCACAGAAGCGGTAAAATTAAGTTTTTATGAAAAATTCAGTTTTTTAACTACCACTTAGTAGTTTCACTATTCATCAAAAATTGATGTTTTTCAGAACAATGCCAAAATTTCACCCTAAGCTATAATTGATATTCCGAATTCAAAAATGATTTCTATTTTACAAAATTCCCAACATATAAGTTGCATTAATTAATTTTATAATTAATTTCCGCTGTCACAACAAATAGCGTGTTTTTAAGAGATAATAACTATCAAAAGATTGACACTTGTTTATAACTGGTTTAAATGTGAAATTACATCCAATGTCCAACATTGTATTAAATTGTAAAAATATATTCTAAATATACTTTAAAACCACTCAAATTAATAATTTATCATTATTAATTATTTCGATTAAAAAAGTTGTTTTTAATTAAAATTTAGTAATTTTCACTATTCATCAGAAAATAAAAGTTATCCGAAAAGTACCAAAACTTCTCCTTAGGCTAAATTCGATACTCCGAATCCAAAAATGAAGTCCATTTTGAGAGCTAAATTTTCTAAAATTTAAAAAGTGGTTATTACTATTCATAACGGCTAGTTTTAATAATATTTTAATAGCATATTGTTGTTTAGTGAAACTCAGTATTACGTACTACACACGCTATCGAGGAAGGTCACGATTGCGTGTAATGCAAGGCAAGTCAAGGATGCGTGTTGTGCAAGCTCCTTTTGGTGTAGCGTACAACACAATACATTAATAAAATTAAAAAGAATATTTTTCATAAAATCTCGGGCTGTTACAATTATTCACATGTAATTTTTAAAAATAAAAATTTATATTCGTTAAATATATTCCTAGTTTATATTCCATTTCATTTTGAGCTATATATATGTTTTACATCTATTCTTCTCCCCCTTTTCTTTAAAATGAAATTGATTGTAGGAAACTTTTTTATTTCTTATTTCATTTCATTAATGATTATTTAAAATTTTTATAGCCTTTATGATTTTTGAAAATAATTTGTATTTTATGGAAAGAATAATATGGTTTATTTCTCATTTTATGGTAATCTCTATGTTCTCACTTTATTTAAAGGTTATTTACTCATTATTAAAAAGTCATTTAAGAGGGGAATTTCTATACCAACATCTCCACTTTTTTATTATTAATTTTTCTTCATTAGAAATCCATACTCTTGAATTATGATTCATTATTCAATCATAAATTCCCAAAAATCAATAATACATTATTTTCTTTACACTCGTTGTCATATATCATTTGGTTATGATTTAATACATTATTCATTAACCCATTTCCCACTCATGGGTTTTTCATATGCTTATTATTTATGTATTATTTCATTATATGGAACACATATTCATACACTTATTATGATTTTATGGGTGGTAATAGAATTATAAAACCCCTGAATTAATTGGTTAATGTATCTATCTTAAGATATACCATTTTTAGTGAATGATGAATAAGAATAATACACTATGTTATGTTTTCAGGGTTGTAAGCCTTGCTTTATGCTTACGATTTCAAATTTCATATTATTTCCATGTTATTGAGATGTCGTGGTCATATGATATATTATTCTTTATTTCATTATTAAATGTGATTATATATAATTCTCCACTCTTATTATATTATAGTATACCTCATGACTTGTATAATATAATTAATTTTCATGATTGTTCCATTAATTGGATTTATTTCTTACACATTCTCGTTATGTATAATCCCTGGGTATCATATCTAATAATATATGTTAAACTATATTTAGGTTCACATTATGTAGATTAAAATAAATATGATGTAGTTTACATTCATGGAGATGTTCTATGTATCTAGTATCCCAAAGGCACATGGCCTCTAGATTTTTGGGATCTTTATTTAGGATGATTATGCCAAAAATAATGTAATAATATTTATATGATACATAGGATGTGGTACATTGATTTTTTTAATTATAATCCCAAAAGTAATATTGAACTTCATTTAAAAATCTCTTCCTCTATTTATTAGGGATTTTAATATAGATTTTTCATGTTTATAAATAGTTAACAATATTATTAAACTATTTTCATGTTATAAGAATCCTGATTTATAAATTATTATTATATTTTTAGTAATATTTGGTTGGGTTTTATAATAATTTTAGTTTTTTATTAATACTTATCTTAATTTTAGGAAATCAAGAGAATAATATTTGAACTTGGATGAAAGTGATTATTTTCCTTGATTGTACAATATTCTATGATTTTTTTATTAAATATATTATATTTAAATTAATTTGGTTTTTAATAATAAAAGTAATAAGGCTTCATAAAAGGTAATTTAAGAAATTAAGGGCTAATGTAATTTCACATAGTGATCCTTGAGACTACTTTGGGAGGACAATCTACTATTGAATTAGGGGTTCAATCTACAAACCATCTTTAAGCTGGCTAGGGGTACACTCCAAACAAAGTGTTGATGCACCATAGACAATGATTATACCCCCAATAATATTTGACCTATCCATAATAGCCTGACAGATGGCCTAGAAAAGGTTTTGGGGACCAACGCTAACTGACATTGCAATTGATCAAGGAAATGCGCTTCCATCATAATTCCATGGAGAATACTAAGAGTATGTTTCAAAACCAATATACTGTTCTAGACCAATATAATATATTATGTCCCTCTAATGTATGTATCATAGTAATTCTATAGTTTAGGGAAGATGAAATACTATTGTAACATATCTTGTGGAGAATCCAAAATATCCTAGTGTTTATTCCTAACATTACTCTAGCCTCAAATAAATCCTTGGGCATCAATGTAGTGGTTTTTATATATCAAAAAAAACCAAGACATCAATGTGAGATCATGTCATATAATTAAAAGTAACTTAATAACCAATACATGATACATCAACAAGAAAATGTAATCTCAACCTAAAAGTGATTTATGATAATTTCTAGTTGGTCATTGATAACGAATACTTCCATGTTTATTTTATTCAGGGCCCTAGGGGACCATAAATACTCAATTTTACATATTTCATAACAAAATTATCTAATTCCCCAATGTATATTTAATTTTAAGCACTATCATGTAATGTAGAGCAAGAGAATCAGAGACATTTATTGTCACTCAATGATTCTTTCTGATGAGTCATTAACATTTAACATGGAAGAAACCCATTAAATATTCAAATTCAATGGGGTAGTGAACCCAACACCCTAACATTTTCAATGATGGTTATTTTGGTGATGAATTATATAGAGAGCCACAATAACAATATTTAGGTAAACTAAAGGAACCATTTGACTCAAAAGAACATTCTGAGATGCCTAAGTCAGGTGTGCATAAGTTTCAATAGGTTCATGCAAGGCTGAAATCCAGGAATAAGGCTCTTACATTCACAATACGAAATTAGATGAGTCCTTTTCATCAACAAACTATACGGATTGAGTAAAAATCCTTAAAAAATCCCTCCACACACAAAATAATGCACATCACCCCAAATTTTTTTATACATAATGAATTGCATCACCTTCTTCAGGGTGACTTTTCGGAAGTAAAAGCATCACTATACTATGTGTAAGACACCTCTTCAGTGAAAGAATGAAGTCATGGAACCCACATGTAATAACATATTTTATGATAGGCTCCCCAGGTGTCCTCCTTCATGGGGGGCCATAATGGGTTGACCCTCACCCATTTCTTTTTCACTAATGTTTAGTGAGTGAAAAATACCCCTATTTTATGAAACAATGGTCTTAGGAGTAACATAATCTTGTACTCAAATCTTCCTCTTGCATGCATGCCTCCAATCTGGTGAGCACCTTCTCTTTCATGCTCTATGGCCTTCCTTCACCCCAAATCAACTTGTTTGATCCCCTAATACATGAAACTCCCTTGTCTTGTGCACACCTCCTCGGCGCATCCCACTAGGCATGAAAGTAGTGATTTCTTGGTTCCTCATGACATATCCCCTATTGCAGTTCCCTACCTCTTGATTTTCAGCATGGTTACGCTAATTCCCATTTCTTTTTAGTATTGTTATGATAACATCAACCTCATTTTGGTTCATTCCTCCCCATCATTCCAACCTAGAATTTCTGAAGTCATCCCCCTCCTATGTGTTGATGACTAACGTTTATGTAAGTCCAAGGGGTGAATAGTTATTCCTCCACATCTGAGATGCATGATGTAAAGCATTCTATAACCAAACTTCCTCAACACATGATGTTAAACTGTTGCCTCTCTCAATGCGGAAAATGTTTGATTTCATGTTTATGACAGACATAGAATGAGATCCTCCTCACACAAAATGAGATCCTCTTCATATGGAATGAAATCCTTTACACACTCCATATAAGAATTTTTATCCTCCAATATATCAATCCTTGAGTAAGAACCTATCCTTTCTTTTAGAAGGAAACACATTTCTCCTCTTTTTCACTTCTTACATGGGTTATGGAAGGGATAGGAACTAGGGACCTCTCGTTTTATCTACCTTTGGGATTTTTCATCATGGGATGCTTCCACGCATAAGCCCCAACCTTATGGAATGAGATCCTCCTTGCATGTAATAATATCCTTCTTAGGAAGCTTCAATGTGTAAGCTAGACACCATCTCTCATTGATGGTTTTTCACAACATAGGTGACAGGGTTACTAATTCATCTTGTTTCTCACACTGAGCATGACTCATGTGGGCTTATTAATAACATCAATGAAATCCGTCCAATCCCCATAGGCCTCATCTTTAGTTGTAATCCCCAATCATCCTCATGTTCCCATATAGGAATCCATATTACAGTAATCCCCAACAATATTCTCTATTTTCTAGGGCACCCACCTCCTTATGTGTAAGGCCCAACACCCCCTTAATAACTATGTTGACTTTGATTCCCAATTAAACAGGATATTTAAGGAGCCTTCCTGAGTTTCAAGGCCAACACTACATCCATCTAATCCATTCCATCCATTTCATCCACTCCAACCATGATCCATCATAGTCTTATAGAGTCCACCGCATCCCAATGCGATCATTCCACAAACATGGGATGTTATTACAAGTAAGACCCAACCATTTCATTGTTTCTCCTAGAAGAACATAGGAAGATCCCATATATAATCCCTATAAAACTTGAATATAAAACGAAGAAAAATCCTCTTGTGAAGGAAACTTCCCATGCATAATCCCCACACCATCCATCGAACTATATGGGTTTTGATCAATGTCCTCTTAACAAGGTACATAGGATGCCTCCATGAGGTTTAATCCCAACTAAATAGTAAACAGTAGCGTTCCAATAATAGGGTTTCACCTCCCTAATCCACCTCCAGTGGTGTCCAGGTTAGCCTTCGTGGTGTGACATCATTCCTTTATGGGACACACCACCTTGAATCTTCTCTCATTGGGAATTCTGACACATATAATGGTAAACCTTGGTGTTCCCCTACTAGGAGTGCACCTTATTGATCCACATTGAGTGGTGTTCAAATCAGCCTTCAGGGTGTGACATATTCACTTTATAGGACACAACTACCTAGGTCTTCCTTTATAGGCATTCTAATACACCCATATAGTGGCTCCCTCATAGGGATGCACTTCATTTATATGCCTCCACCAATAATTTTGAATAGCCTATCATCATCTTTGAAAGATGGTAAACTCATGACTTGTCACACTACTACATTATGTTAAACATGGGATGTATAAGTAAAACCTCATAAGTTGTGTATTTAGCATTAGATACCTTATGATCGACATGGGATGCCTCAGGTTTCAGGCCCAAGAGGCCTCTATGAGATTCCCTCCTAGGAGGAAGAATTTAGTTGAACAATGTTAAAGTGTCCAAACATGCTAGTGATGCCCAATGTGAATACTCCCTTTACCGAAGGTTGCAGCCCTATCGATACACATTGGAATTTTTAGATAGAATATGTGTAATTAATTTGAGTCCATGAAGAGATAAAGCTAAGAATGAGTTTCACAAACATGCCTCAATATATGAGTGATACCCAGACTATGTGATGAGTTCCAAGGATAAATCCATGGAATAGAAAAATAATATCCCATAATATTGTTTTTATTAAGAAGTAGAAAATACAAAGAACATGATGAATGCCTCTTAGCTTTGGAATGTTGGAATGTGGGGTAACAATGCACATTAGTGAACAATAACATGCAAGGCGGAACACCCCGAAAAAAGTGTCAAAAATAGAAAATGGTAAAACCAACATTAAACACATCTCCCCAACCTGGGGACTAGTAATGTTTGGGACATCAGAAGGTAATCATGTCACCAAATCATGGTATCTGGCACCATGGCCCAATAATAAAATAGTGGATCCAACATGGGACTCATTAGATATTGGGGAAGTTGAACATTGGGAATTCTTGTCTATAATATTGTTAGCATGGATATCTCTCTCCATCCAAGGAAGACTGGATGATGATGGGTAAATGGTCATAGCATTTCTTGTGTTCATAATAACAGCTCAACATTCCTATTTTACTAGACCCAAGATGCAGGAAACTACTCGCCCAATGTCCACAGATGTAGGATTATGAGAAATATCAATGCAGAAATCCTGCATGACCCCACATCATGCATGACGTCCACAATTCCATTAGCTATCAGGCACCCACGCCCCATCTCACCCTCTAAAATCATTAAAAGGAGGGTTATGGACACCCTTTTACGATGGTATGATCAATAACGTGTCATTCCCATGAAGTACAAGGCTTGTTATGACCTGGAGGCCTCTGTGCTTATATGAAACAGAAGCCCCCAAGGGCAACATAGGGATCTGCTACTCTCCACACCAATGAATAACCACCTTGCGAGCCTCTTACTAGAGAAATATTTTGAATCTCTCCCCTACGTTGATAAGGTAGTAAATTTCTGAGTCACCTCAGCAATAAACACCACCAGGGAGTCACCTAGGAGGGATTCCACTAGGCCGTGTCAATTCCACTAGTGAATGATCCCTCATGCTGAAGAACATGTGGTCTACACCCCAGCTCCGCTGGCCCCAATCTGAAAAACTCGATGCCAGTGTCAGGTAAAATATTAATATGATGGATTTAAGTGTTATAATATCTTATAGATCTATTATACCCTGCCACCATCGACATACTATACCAAAATCCCTATTATTATAGAGTATGGGCCCATCAATTCTCGGTCTGAATCTCTACCTTAGCCTCCCCACAGGAAGGTTGGGTTTACAATTTCAATTGTTGTAACAAACAACATATGTAATGGTCTAACCCATTATGATAAGTTTCAGTAAGTAAGACCTCCCCATTCATCTCAAGTTAGAGTTGAGGTCCTCCCCACTCTCACACTCAACATGGATTCCCTCCCCATGTTCCCGATGTCAATCAAATCAAAGGTCCTCACCACCATGTTGATGTTCCCTATGTAGGTCCTACCTGGTGCCTATGGTTACCAATATAGAGGTCCTCCCCAGGTATCTAACCATCCATGAATCTTTCCTCATTGTTCTATCCCCATTTTAAGCTTTTTTCCTCCCCACTCCAGCATCGATCAAAGTAGAGGACCTCCCCAGTTCATTGACCACCAGTATGGAGTCCCTCTACATACAACCACCGTCCAACGCATAGGTCCTCCCAAGAAATAGACAACCAAAATGGTGTCCCTTCCCATGTTTCCACCAACTAAAGTTGAGGTCATCCCCACTCCATCAGCAGTCATCATGAAGGACCTCCCCATATTCAGTTCGATTAGTGTGACGGTCCACCTCACACTTCCACCCTCCAGTACAAAGGCTCTCCCCATAATATTTTCACTAGTCAATATAGAGGACCTAAAGATGTTTATGATGACCAAAAAAGAGGTCTTCCCTACTACATAAACATCCGTAGTGGAGATCCTCCCCACTCTCATAGCAGTCCAAGTGGAGGTCCTCCCTAGTCTAGCAACAACCAATGTGAGGTCCTCCCCATATCCAAATATATCAAATTGGAGGTCCTCTAAGCACTAATAACCAAAATCTTGAAGGCCCTCCTCAGGATAAAAAGTTCACTTCCCTAAAGATCTTTCATGGGGAAGAATATAGAATTGATGCCATCAAAGGAAAAATTCATGGAAGCTCCATATTGTTTTCAATCCTGTTATCTTCTCAGATTGTGAATACAAATGCAACTAGATGATGGATCCTTCCTGCAATTATTCTCCATTAGGGCCTAGGGTAGGAGCATGGTGGGTGAGATTCACCATCCTGGAAGGTGAGGTCTTAAGATTCCTAAATTTAATCACAGTTACATGAATGAGGGGGAAGATATTTCTCCCTTACAGGGTCTTATGGTGAAATAAATTTTTTTATCCCTAATGTTATTCTCTACCTATAACTGAGATCACATAGCATTATTCTAGTATATGATGTATCATGATAACCTAGTGGACCCGTAGATGACTGTCGCTACCATAACACATGAGGTTGTGGTTAGTACTCATTCCTACATGGATGTGATCATGCACTCATCACTACACCAGAGAGATGATCCAGCGTGCATTAGTCAGTCAGCTCACGTAGCAACTTCTATGCTAGACAGTCCACCAGCATGTCATAGTGTATTATTGTCACCATTTATTAGTTTGAAGGAGCTGATCAATTTTTCGGATAACTAGCATTCAAGCCCTTCTTCTGAACAAGGAATATTTTGGTACACTCTAGACACTGATATGTTTTCTGGAGTGCTCTTGTAGAACATGGATACCAAATTCAAAATTCCAGAGTCCCTCACTTAGGATAAGAACATGTGCATTCTCCAAACCAACTGGGTGATGTGATTTCCCCTCTATGACTAGATTATGGTATACCCCGTGATTCAAGAGCACTCTAATGACAATGACTAGAAGTGATTCATGGTTGAGTTAGAATCACTCCCAGTGGCGTAGTATCTTATGTCACATGGCTACCATCCTACCCTTTAATACAGATGTGTCCAGAGCTTCTCAATGCTCCATAGAATCATTGAGGATGTGTCCCCACACGTATAGATTTCGTGATAGCGGATAGTACACAACTATCCAATTCATTCTAATCAAGAGGCATCCCGATTATCTAGGAGATATTGAGGAAACACACCCCAAGTATTGTCATGGTGAGTATGGTTGACCTCACAATTCATAAGAATGGGGAAACTGTTGAATGATCCGATGTGGAGGACCAACCTACTTGGGCAGCACAGTATCATGTGGACCCTCACATAGGTGTCCTCACTCTCTTGCAAAGCCAGACTGTTATCCTTGGTGAATCCTCCCCATCGTTTCATTCCAGCCATAATATCAACAATGTTAAGGGACATGTCAAGCCCTCAGATCTTCCTGATGTTATACAGAAGACATGCATTGATCCAACAATCTCCTACATATGGAAAAAATTTGGATCATAATTGGATTATTAGTGAGATCCTTGTTGAGTTGTACCTGGACTATGGACCCCTCGAGAGGATCATGGTTCTCCTCTACTAGGGAACGAGGGGTAGCTAAAATTCCTTCTCGACCAGTTTCCCCATGTTGTGCCTGGTGATCTAGTGCATCCTAAGATGGTTGATACTAGGTTTTATAGAAAGCGACCATGGTATGAATCAGAGAACTTTTCCAAATAGTGTGAGAACCTCCCTATAGATCCAGATCAAGTCGCTCTATAGGCCTATCTATAGGTCACTCTGTGGTCCACTAAAACTAAATATCATGTTAATGAGGTGGCTAATGCCCTGGTGGTTATGAATCCTCACTAAGATATGAATCCCCTCTCGGAATATCTACTATATTCTCTCACTACTCATCTCAAAGACTAGGAAATGTGATAGGTGTAAATTCTAACTTACAGAAATCCAAATTCAGCATTGTGGATGATATAAAATCACCCTTGTATTTTAGGAATCCTAAATTATCCCCCATCAATCAGATGGGTGACCCATTATAGCATCTGTCCCATTTCATTTCCATGTGAATACCCATGTTTGGAACCCCAGAGTACCAGGGAGCATCAAATCTATAATGTTTCATTCTAAAATTGGGAGGGAATACCTTCGCCTGGAACAACCAATTACCCATTTTCTCCATCACTATCTGGGAATACCTCCACATGCAGTTGCTCTACTAGTTCTATTCCACTACATGCAAGGAAAGTATTTAATCTCCTAAAGTGAAATAAACTATTAAATAAACATGTTGCAAGAATTCCTTCCATGTGTAAAGGCCTTCCATACTCACTTGATATGTCACTAACTCAAGAGAATATATTGACGATGTGCTTTAGGAATGTCAATACAAAATTGGTTCCCACCCTCATCACTCGGAATTTTCCTAGTGGATTCCAACATCTAGAGGAAGCCTTGTAGGAATATAATCAGTCATGTCCCACACCTCTTTTATCTCCTTTAAGAGGAGCCTTCAAGGCAGTGATTGTAGATACATTACAGTTAGGGGTCCCAGAGCATATATATCTATTTCCAATAAATACCCACCAAGAATATCCTCATCATGGATAAAAACCTCAACAAGATCTACCTGACCAATCTCAAAATTGGTCGGAACCTCCTCAGTAAGTACCACAACCCAGGAGAGAGAATGCGGATCTATCCCCACGTCATCCTTATGCCCCTCCTCAGATCCCATCTCCAAGATCTCCCTTTCCATATATGAGAAACCAAACCTACTTTTTTCCAGAGGCCAATGTTCCAAGTTATTTTTGTAGTTCTCTAGAATAATAAATTATGAAGCTATCAGAATACCCAATACCACATGAGGTCGATCTCACTCATCATCCCAACCAAGTCCCTTAACGTATGATCCATTGAAATACCAACAAGAAATTATACATGTTAGAGGATTAATTCCAAGGATAGCTGGATAATGGTGTGGCAGATTGGGTGATGTTACAGTGTAGTTATTACACATATCCACTAGGATCAGCAGTGACCATGATGGTTCTGATGAGTGGGAACCTTTTTTACAACCATGAGACTCCTAAGTATGATGATTGGTTGACCCTAAGAGTAATTTCTCATGCCCATAGAATCAACTACTCTTGATTAGGTCAGCCTGAACCTC
Organism: Viscum album; assembly: GCA_963277665.1. Classification (NCBI taxonomy): domain Eukaryota; kingdom Viridiplantae; phylum Streptophyta; class Magnoliopsida; order Santalales; family Viscaceae; genus Viscum; species Viscum album. The sequence continues at coordinate 135,483,548 of OY728155.1, read as the reverse complement.
TGGAAATAATTGCGCCCTCTCTAGTAGTTCCATCCACATCCCCCTCTTAGTCTTAGAAATCTCATAAGAATAGGTACTGAAAGCATAAGGGAAATAAAATTCCCCCAAAAATTATGAACTCACCTTGTACTCTTCAAGAATTAATTCCTCCAGAGATGGGAATCACATCATGGGTCTGTCCAGCTATCTAAGACTCCATTGATGATGACCAAGTGTATGCCTATGTAAATACTAATGAAGATGGTGTACCCCTAAATGTTTCCCAATAATGAGGAATATCATCCAAGCCCTCTAAATTTCCTTGACCGATTCCATCAAAGAAGGAATCAAGGAAATGAAAATCTTCAAGATTCTCTGTCCAATGCTTCAGGCCATGTCATGAATGAAACTGAGTCAAAATGGTATGTGTTTCTTAGAGCTCAGCAGACATATTCATTCCAGTCTACTCTGTTAGATCCCCCACCACTACTAACATCTCTAATTTACATGAAAAAACAACTACAGTAGAATCACGATCGATCACATCTAAAAAATCCTCAGTCAGCTAATTGTCATCTTTTTGTAGTTCTAGAAAGTTTGATGATGAGTAGTGGGATGTTTCGTGCACCTTATGAAATCCAATGGTTCATCCAGTAATTCCTATCATGATCCCTACTATAGGGAAACCTTCTACAGGAAGAAATGTTCATATATCACGAAAGTATAACCTTTTTAATCACATCTCTAGAATTCTTGTGATGCTCTTGATCCATGAGTCTCTCCATATATCAAAAGATATGTAATAATCCCCCACATAAACCATGAAAATCCCCTTCTAGTTCAAAACAGAGGTAGTGGTAGCCCGGATTTTATATGATGAGGAAGTTGAGTAGTCAAAATTTCAAGCCATCATCACTTTATCTGGAGAAGATGATGGCTCTCTCCTAGAGGGGCCCATCTACCCATTTTTCATCACCATCAAGTTCAATAGTGTGGAGGTTTGTCGCTATCATGTTGACATAGGTTCCAAGAAAAATATTATCCTGACCCAGATGCTTCTAAGGCTGGGAAATAATGAATTATACTTGTTCCCCTATAATGTAAATATTCAAGTGTATGATAGGACCAAAAACAGAACTTGTAGTTGGATCCTTTTGGATACATAGTTTTATTGTTTGGTAGTGAACACAAAATTCATGGTTGTCTCATAGGAAATTCTTACAACACATTGATGGGTAGCTCATGGCTTAATCTATATGAAACATTTCCCTATTTGTATCATCAATTCCTTAAGTACTCCCTCAGCGGTTGAGTAGGCATACTGTAAGGTGATTCATCTCTATTAGACTCTTCTGAGGTGCGATAAACAGACAGTACCTGTCATTAGATCATGAATATGAAGTTTCAGAGTAAATAATTTGAGCACAACTCTATCACAGTAAACCCAGGGATAGATCCAGATGATTCATTCATCCTTTTGATTAACCATTTAGTGTTTACGATGCTAGATTTGGGGAGTTACGGTATTACTTTTTAGAGTAGAGGCACTGAATCCCAATTTATAAGGAATGTCAAAATATTGCCCCATACTCCAATACAGGTCAGTCTTGGGTGATAAAATAAACCCATAGTCATTTCATGTATCGAGATATTAATTCCATGGCTACAAACATATTTTATATGTTATTTTTTCTCTGAGACAGGTTTAACCATCACAACCCAACCTGTCTTCATTTCATTGAAATAAAACTTGGATCATGCGATTTAAAGCCTGATAGAATTAGTGTGAAAGCCTCTATCACTATTGTTTTAGAAGATTAGGAGTCTCCCAGTGAAGATTCCACCACCTCTTGGGTGAGAAACATTATTCCACAAGAATCAGTTTGTTTGGATGAACCATCTTCTCTAAGTGATTCCCCTACCTCAGATGTAGAGTAAGATCTATAATACACTCACACCACATTTTAGGAAGGGTTCTCCACCACCGTTGATGAGCTGGATCATGTGAACCTTAGTACCGATGAATATTTGAGGTCAACATTGTCCAGTTCATCCATACCCATAGATAAACAAAAACAATACATGGATTTACTAAATAAGTGTTATGATGTGTCTTCCTGGGGATATTATGGGGTGCTAGGATGGGACCCTTAGGTTTTCTTCCACTGTATTGGCCTTTCAGTGAGTCAGCTCTGGTTCAAGAAGCCTACCAGAAAAATTTTCCCATCTCATAGTGCCATGGTCTAGGATGAAGATGAAAATATTATCAAATATATATTCATTAAGGAAGTTTAGTACTCCAAGTGTCTAGACAACATTTTCCATTTAGGAAAAATAATTGGTAGATTGTATTCTGTATTGAATTCTACGATCTCAACCGAAACTATCTAAAGGATGATTTTCCCCTTCTAGTGATGAAGTTGTTAATGGATGGAATAGTTGGATTCAAGCCTCTCTCCGTCATGTATTGGTATTATAGGTATAATAATATCCAAATGGACCCTATATATTAGAAGTATATTTCCTTTAGAGTTCTACAAGACACTTTCTGTTACTAGGTAATTCTTTTTTAGTTTGAATAATGTAGAAGATACTTATCTGCGGTCTATTCACAACTTCGTTAAACCAATGCATAGGATTGTAGTGTATTCTACATGGAAAATTTGGTGGTCAAATATTTCCATCACCAGGATCATCATAGAGATCTTGAGAATGTTTTTTGATTCCTCTATTTCTGATGGTTGAAGATAAACACCTTCAAATGTGCTTTCAAGGTTATCTCTAAAAAGTTCCCCATTTTCATTATCAGATACAGTGGTATCATGACTGAACTAGAGAAGATCAAGGGAATCATCTAGATTCCACATCCGAGTAACCTTTGGGAGATCTAATACCTTCAAGGCCACATGTCCTATATATGCCGATTCATTACAAATCAGGTCGAAAAGTGTAATTCAGTTTATAGGTTCCTGAAGAAAGGTGACGTCTACCAATGGGATGAATAGTTTCAAACCACATTTCAAAAGATCAAGAAATATCTGTTGTAGCATTCAATTTTGATTCCACCTATCTCAGGGAAGCCAGTAGTCCTTTATTTGGCCGCCTTAGAATGGTCCCTCAGTTTCCTTATTCCCTATAAGAACAATGAAGGGACAAATAACATTTTATACAATCTTAGTTATATGATCCTGAGACAAATTCCAGATAGTCTCTTATTGAGAAGAGATGCATCACACTGGTGTTCGTAGTGCACATGTTGCAACACTACCAGTGTCTTCACAAGATACAGCTAGTGTCCTATGTGCATATGCTAAATTATATCCTAAAATTCCTGATATTTAAATTCTATCTAGCATTATTTCTAGTTATTCTTCAGTAGTTCTACATCAATTTAGTTCTCCATAAGGCTGTTAAAGGTTAAGCACTAGTGGACTTTCTGGCCACTCATACGGCCCCTGAAGAAGCACATATAGATGTTTATTTATCATATGAGGTCATTCTCTTAGTGGACCATGTTATGTCATGTTGGAAGATTCATTTTGATGGTGCCACCCAGAGTCCAACTGGTTGAGGTCTCAACAATACCATTATAAAATAAATGGGTATATGAATCACCTTTATTACCCCCATCATAGGTTGCATTTCCCTTCTCATTCATGATATTAGAATGTCGTACCATCAAAAAGTCATAGTATCAGGATCTCATTATTATACATGAGCTGGGACTTTAGATTGATGTTCCCCACCTACACAATAAGGGATACTTGGAGTTAGTCATCAATAAAATCATTTGTTATTATGTCATTAGGAAACCAGTTCTCGTGCCCTTACTCTATCAAGCTCCCCATCTAATGGCCCAATTCTTTTCTCAAACAGTGGTGACTCGTGTGCACCAGTCATATAATAGACGAGCTGATTCCCAAGCTAGTCTATACCCGTACCTTGAAGAGTCGGACTAGGATGATCTATTTATTCATGTTGAACACTAAAGATTCATCACTTAGGTCATTTCAGTAGATGATGATGATCCGCAAGTAAACCATCAGAACGTTGGGGCTTCCACATTGGGACCTACGGATCATCCCACAGCTAAAGAAGCCTCCGATTAGACAAATACCTTCATCGAGAATATCCAACATACCACTCTCCCACAAGAAAAAGATGAAAATGAGAAAATTTGTTAGTGTGCAGCCCCATTCACTATCTATGGTGGGCCCAACCTCGAGAAAACCCTCTACTGGCATGGGTTTGATGGAATTATCCTCTATTTCATTCAACGAAATAATATTCCTCAGGTCAGGCCAGAAGTTCCTGTTGGGTCCTGTGGTGATCACCAGGTGGGGTTGAAGCTCTTCCACTATATTTAAGTCTAGTATACTTCTAGCCAACTGTGGTCCTTGACTGTATTGAGTTTTCCAAGAGGTTTCATGCATGTTAGATCCATGCTAACTTTGTGCATCAACTGATGGAGACCCTCTATACTACAAAGTATTATTAACCCTTTGTAGTCTTGGGACTTGATTTCATGGGACCATATTCACAAACAACATATCACCAATAAATATTCATTATGAACGTGATGTATTTCTTCTCCAAGTGGGAAGAAGCAAGTCCTATCAAGAATTCAAATCCCAATTAGTGCTTGAATTCGTGAGATCCAATATCATTTATCGATTTTGAGTCCCTCACTTTATTATCATCGAAAATGGAACCATATTTTGGGTTTTCGAGCTAATGAAGTTGTAGGTCATGTAAATAATCTATTCCAACCATAATTACTACTACCATGCATAATTGAATAGACAGAACAAGGTTTTCATCAAAACCCTCTTCTACATCTTGTAGAATATGGTGGGAAATAATAAGAAACTTTTTTTGAAAAGCTCTCCATTTTCCACTGGGATTATCAGATGATGCCTTGGAATTCCACCCAGTCGAACCCATATTTCCCAGTTTACATAACAAAGGTACTCCTACCCATGAAGAATTAGTTTCCATTACTCTGAAAAGCTGTCTATGATGAGTAGGTGTCAGAATAAGTAGCAGATGTCTATCTAGATGAACTAGTATCCCTTGATGAGAATAGGAAATGATCTTTACACAATGTATAGAGTCCCCAAAACAAGATATTTAGGGATTTAAACAAGAAGGTATGCCTCTGCTATTTCCTCCAAGGTGATATAGTATTTTCTCTCTGAATTCTTATGATACCAAGGAGGAAGACACCAACGTTGGAACCCAAGTGATAAGGATATTAAATCATTAATAAGGTATATCCCAATGGTTCATATTCTTTAGTCCCCATGGATGTAGAGCACATCACTCTTCCATCCAATTCCATGTTCCTTAAGTATTACTTCGCATAAATTCCCATCATCCTCACCACATGATGTCAATCTACTTTTTTATCAACCTAGTTTCATGAAATTAAAATGTGTAATATCCAGTTTCTTCATATCACGATATTAAACTATACCGTATTAATGGTGCATTTTTAATGAACTTAGAAGGCGTGTACCCATCATCCCAAGCACGCGACGTTAAACTGGGAACCTGATTTAATGATTTATGAAATTAAATTGTGTGTAGTTTTTCCTTGGAAATGTTTCATGAAGCATGGGACTCTAATGGCCGTTACTCACATTAGCTTGTTCTTGCTATGCTATACATATCCCCTTTATGAAATACCCCTCTCTTATGGTCTGAGTTTTATAACTTTAAACTACATAGACCTAGGACAAGAATCATGAATTTAAACTATGTGTAATTTTTTCTCATGAATGTTTTGTTTGGTGTTGGGCCTTATTATCTCTTATCTGTTTTGGGTTTTTCGTGATGTTGTGTCACATATCTCCACTCCATAAAACTCATCATATGGTATGAACTCTTTGAACTTAAACTAATAGCCCCTATAATCCATGCTGCATGACTTTAAACTGCGTAACAAATAGTGTCTTAGTCTTATAATGATAAAATATTTAACCATCATCATCTTAGTTGTAAAATATTAAACTGTACAGTTCCATAATGTTATCGCTTGAGAATTCATTTACCCCAACACCAGTAAGTAACCATTTCGTCTTCAACAACTACATACATCTTAATTTCGGTGCATATGGGATATGTAGTGATTCTTGGATTCAATATACTAGTCCATCCACTCCTAAGAAAATTCCCCCTCTCCGTGTATGTGTCATACCTACGTGGGGAGATTTCATCATCAAGAAATATGTGGTTCCTGATTATCATCTTCATGATGTAACGCCCCGACCCTAGTAACCTAGAGTCGGTGCATTATTACATAACATTGGCATGATCACAAGAAAGATCAAATCTCGATAGACCGATTGGTTTAGTAGCCTTGGAAACACTAGATATATTCATAAAATTTTTCATTACATCATAAAGTGAAAAACTACTACAACAACATATTGTCTCCATAGTCCACACTATTATCCTCTTATAATATCCCTGCAGGTCATTCATAATTTACTTCTTCACATCCTTGGAAAAATAAAACATAGAAAAGGGGTGATCTCAAATGCCCAGTAAGGATAACAATATAGCAGAAACATTCATAAATAAGAATAAACATTTAAGGCAGTGTATAACTAAAACAAAAGCCTTTTAAACTTGAACTTCAACATAGTATGGCAAAAAATAAAATGAAATAATGCCATTTACATTTTCACATGGATATTCTACTAATCGAATAATCACATGCAATATCAATAACCACTTTCATAATGATGGAATGCATAATGCCAGACTATCATAACCACATAGCCAAGGCCTCGTGCCGAGACTACAAATAATATTTTTCCAAGGCCTTGTTCCAAGACACTAGTTTGTCTCATGAGACCTACCGATGCATCTAGGAGCTATAGCGGGATCCACCCATCACATATTAAGTCCAATGCATTTCCATATGAAAAGGTTTAAACTTAACATAAACATTCGTATTAAAACGAGCATACAAAATGTCAATAATTTCACTATAAAATATGAATAGTATAAAAATAGAACATCCACAGTCAAACATATCACAAAACCTCCAATAAAATATAAAATTTTTGTATCTTAATAAATCAACTTCAAATAAGCGTAAAATCCATCAAAGGATGTTGACATAGATGAAATCAAAACTCTTTTTAGAGAAATATCTCTCTCTATTTAAAAATCATTTAAGAGTCATATATTTATAAAATAAATCATTTTCTTTGAAAATATTATTATAAGCTTGTAAAGGAAGCTTCGACGATTTTATAACGGCGGAAAATAACCGCACCCGCCCTACAAGCTAAAAAAACATTCTTACCTTAATTCTGTTGAATAGGTTAAAAAGCACCTTGTTTGGAAAAAGATGGAAATATTCCTTTATAAAACTCTTATAAAAATTTAAAAAAGGGTATAAATGACTTTAACCAATATTCTTTTAAATAGTAAAAATGTTTTGAAATGCATTTTTAAGAAACATGGATGTGGATGATAAAGAGATCCCAGTAGATTATTACATATAAACAACCTCGGATAATGAAGAGATTGTGAAATAAACTTTACCTTGTACTTTTCTTTGGTTGGGGTAGGTTAACCTTATGTATAATGGTGAAATAATTGTTATTAAATTATACAAGAATCATATACATTAACATGATTTCATATATGATCTTTTAAAATTGATTTGTTAATAATATCTTAGTATTATCATTGTTTCAGGTGTTAACTTACTCGTTTTCTTTTATATGTTTTGTTACGTAAGTAGTGTTTATCATGGATAGGTTGTATCTTAATCATATACAGAATTATATAAAGTCCTTAGATACTATTATTAATCATCAAATGAGAATTAGAATTGAATGGATACGATGGAGAATGAATCTCATTGCGTTCGTGGAGACAGTAGTCTGTACGTACGCACGAGCGACAATATCATTCTTTTGATATTAAAATAATATATAATTGGATGGTATATCATATATACAGAATCATTATCATGTTAAATTTATTATTTACATTAATTACACATCATTATTATACCCATCCAAATAATAATTTATTTAATAACAATTACACCACGACGTGGAGATGGTAAGCCGTACGTACGCACGTATGGTGACATGTTATTCAGAGGATGGATAGAATAATAAATATAGTTGTACCATATTTATAATAACATCACAGTATATATATGATACTGGAGTTATTATTTTAGAATGGTAACATAAATGGAAGAGGAAGTGGAAGAAGAAAGGAACTTGAAAAATGGTGGTGAAATCATTACCTCTTCTTCGGGTTCTTCCTTTTGATTTGATCAAAAGGGCTCTTAGGTAGGCTTTTTGACTAAAGGAAGGCCTCTAGGATGAAGTGAGAGAAGGTGAGAGAGTATTTTGGTAGAGTTTGGATTAACCAAAAGGCTTTGAAGGTGTGAGTTAATGAGATGGGAGAGTGCCCTTTTATAAGAGGGGTGAGAGGCACCTTTGGAAAAGCTAGAAATATTAATTTATAATAAATTCATATTCGGGTTCTAATGGATCCAAAGTTTATTATTTAAAGGTTAAAGTGGGGATGGGTCGAAAACCACTCAACCAATAGAATTTAGATAGGTTTGGGTCATTATATTAACCTTATCTTTAAGTATTAACTCTTAGTTAATTAGTTTCACTTTTACAATGTCTCTTTGTATTTTTATATTATGTGGTTAATAAACTTATCATATACATCCAGAAGACCCCAAGTGGTCCATTAATGACACACCTATCATGATATAAGTCTCTTGGACAAACCGTAGATTTTTAGGAATTTAATATCAATTAATAATATAATATTTGTTTTAAAAGCTCTTTTATGTCAATTTGGACACTATTCAATAATTGATTTTTGTGAAACTCATAACAGAATGATTACTTCAAAAAAAGTCAATTAAATCAATCCTAATATGTCATATTAACCTATAAAACTAGTTTAATTCAATAAAAGTCTCCAATTAGTTTTATTTGGGTATTTATAATATCAATTATTTTAATTTTTCACTATTATGGTAATTACTCCATCATCATTGTGTCATAAATAAATTAAATTATTTAATGTCTAAAAATTATAAATAAAATATCATTATGTAGGAAAGATTTTTAGATTTTTAATTAATATTTATAGTCTAAAATCAAACTTATATAACCCTATTTAAAATTTGTTTCTAAAAGATATATGCTTATGTCATTTTTGTACTTATTTTAACTTAATTAAAATTAAGTGTCCCTATCACCTTCATGGGGTCCCCAAATCGACCCAAAGATGCCCATGGTCGGCCATGTATCCACCAATATGGTTAGGAAACGTTTTAGAGTAATTTAGTATTATTATAATATTATTTATTAACCCTTATTTACCAGATTTACCCTTTAACCATAGTAAATAAAATATTTACCGAAGTAATTATTCAAAATGTCTAAAAATAAAAGTTACCTATTTACACAATTTGGACATCCTGATTCCAAATATGGAATCCATTTTTCAAAATTCAAAACACAGAAGTGGCAGAAATTAATTTAAAATTAATTCCCGCTGTCAAAACAAAAAGCGTGTTTTTAAGATATAATAACTATAAAAAGATTGATACTTGTTTATGTCCGGTTTAATTGTGAAAATATGTACAATGACCAAAATTGTATTAAATGGTAAAAATATATTCTAAATATACTTTAAAACTACTCAAATTAATAATTTATCACTATTAATTATTTTGATTAAAAAAGTTGTTTTTAATTAAAATTTAGTTATTTTCACTATTCATCAAAATATTAATGTTATCGGAAAAGTACCAAATTTTCACCTTAGGATAAATTCGATACTCCGAATTCAAAAATGATTTCCTTTTTGAGATATAAAATTTATAAAATTTCAAAAAGTAGGTATTACTATTCATAACAGCTAGTTTTATTTGGTTATGGTGTGTGTTAGAACTCGAAGTTGCGTACAACACATGCTACTGTATTATTCAAAGAGAAGTGTATTGGAGAAGCTTGGGGTGTTACATTGTAATTTTTTATGTCCCCACTCTAAAGAATAGATTTATTTAGTCAAATTTAATAAAAGATTAAAATATTGGATTTAAAAAGGGTTCACTATTATAGTTGGTAAAAGTGCATTTTTAAAAAATAATTCTTTTATCTGAAAAAAGTAATTTTTTCTTACATTATGTCTAAGAAAAACATAATATGGATTATAAAATTGTAAGGATTATATAAAGTTTAAAATTTAGTTAATACTATTCATAGCCTCTTTTGAACGACTTGTTTGGTAAGTCATGGTGCGCTTGAACTCGGTGTTGCGTGTAGTGCAAGTTATTGAATTATTTTGAAGAAATAACACATTATGAAATCTTGGGGTGCTACATTCTCCCCTCCTTCAATAAATTGCGTCCTCGCAATTTGAAATTATTCTTTGAAAATAAAAGGTTGAAAATAGAAAATATCTTTGTGGGAAAACCCCCATCAGAAACTGGGTTACTGAAATTTAGTCTTAATATGAGGAAAAGAGAAATGAAAGGGTCACCACTAAATTATGATCTCAATTAGGAGAACATTGGTGGAAATTTGAGACATATAATTTGAGGGAAAACGTAAATATTTATAGGTAGTGATTGAGGTCATCAATCACAAACAAGTGTAAAATTGATGTCCTTAAATTCATCAATCTATGATGATTTGAAATACCATCGGTTCAACAAAACATGGGGTATTAGGATAACACATTGTTGGTTTTAGGATTCCTTAAATAAAGTATAATAATTAATTTCTTCATAGAATTAGAGAAGAAGAAAAATATATTCTTGACAAGTAGAGTTCCATCTTTTAACTAATTTCTACCACAAACTCATCTTTTACTCGAAAAGATAATAGAACGTAAAAAAATATTCTATTTATCCCATTCGTATAGGGTTCCAAAAAACTGAATTTATAATTCATCTACCAGATCTTTTAAAAAAAACTACATTATTTAATCCCGAACATTACATGGGCCAGTGGTAGGTGATACACCCTTGTCGCCCTTCGGTTTTGGGTTCAAGTCTTGCGGCCTTGCCGGACGCGACGGGTTGCCGCCCAACCTCCGGGTTGTACTTTTATGGAAATCCAAAAATAATCCAAACTAGAACTATCCAAAATGCTTTAGTCCAAAAATTAAGATCCTTTTTTCTGCGTAATAACATGTGAACACCTTTATCATGTATTCTTTTAAAACACTTCAACATCCCGAATTACCACAAAACCTTATTGATTACATTCATGATCCCTTATTCCTTAAAGAAAGATAGATATATTCCTTCAATCCAAAAATGTTTTAAACCCCAACAATGATGGAATATACAAATCATTAATCAGTTTCAAGGTAGTCAAGAATATCCAATATAATTTATCCAAATCAATCATGTATTATTCTAAAATCACTACCTCGGTATCAGAACCATATTATGGTTTATCTTTCTCTCAACCATATATTTTCATAAAATTTAACCTGCTATTGAGTCACTTTTCTTTGTTCCACACAATCTCAAGTCCTTAATGAAATAGTACTGCAGTACAATCCCTATATACTCTATAATTATTATAATAAGTACATTGTTGATACAACACTCAAATGACATAATCAACATAAGACCTCTAATCATTCCTCTTCATCTGTGGTAGTATCATAACTTGATTATTATCCAATAACATCATTTGCGGCATAGTCTGATGACTGGGACATAGGTTCGCGTAGTGTCCAAACTCCTTGCAAATGAAGCATTGTACATTTGAGACCATTTTCTTACCCTTGCAGTCACGTACTTTGTGCCCTTTTCTCCACACTTATAACAAACTACCATTCCATTCAGGCAAGTTCCATGGTGTTTCTTCCCACAGTTATCACATATGGGAAAATTCTTCTTTTCCCACTTCCCTTTATCCATCTTTCTCTCTTCCATCCTTTTCTTCTCTTTCTTCCCTTCAAAGCCATAGGACTCAGTAAAATCTTTACTTATCTTATCAACACATGATATTATTTCTTCATATGATGATAATACATGGGAAACTATTTCTCTTATAAATTCTGCCTCAAGACTATGAAATATACGATCCTTCTTTCTCTTTGGATCATGTGCATTACTGGAGTTCTCATTCCTTCTACTGGGCGCCATTTGTAAACAATGGCATACACTAGATTAGTTTAAGAATAACAATACCTAATCCCAAACTTGTAAAACACATAACATAAATTAAATAGTTTATGGATATAATCCATAATCATAAAAAAATTTCTTTGAGAAAGTATATACTCATAAACCCTTCCTAATGATTTGTAAAGAAAATGAGAGTTATCCTAAGCATATCCTTCGGGAGTGTCGTAACCAAGAGTGCAGCAAGGCCCGTTGTCGTTCACCAGTTCCTGTTCGAGTCTAGATCAAAGTGGTGTTTTCGGGTTTTACCCCTAGGTACATCTATGCCAGAGCCGCCTCTACCTGTTCATATCCAGACAGGGATTTATTGCTCGGAAAACTCACAAAATCTCTACAATACCAATATTCTAGGATGTTCTTCTATACTAATCCTCAAAGTCCATCTTAGGTCTATGTGCTCTAATCAGAGTTTATCTAAATCTAGCTTCCAAGGTTTGTACTAAACTTCCTCTGATACCAACTGTAATGCCCCGACCCCAGTTACCTAGAGTCGGAGCATTATTACATAAAATTGGCATGATCACAAGAAAGATCAAATCTCGAAAGACCGATCGGTTTAGTAGCCCTGGAAACACTAGATATATTCATAAAGTTTTTTATTACATCATAAAGTGAAAAACTAATACAACAACATATTGTCTCTATAGTCCACACTATTATCCTCTTATAATATCCCTATAGGTCATTCATAATTTACTTCTTCACATCCTAGGAAAAATAAAACATAGAAAAGGGGTGAGCTCAAATGCCCAGTAAGGATAACAATATAGCAGAAACATTCATAAATAAGAATAAACATTTAAGGCAGTGTATAACTAAAACAAAAGACTATTAAACTTGAACTTAATCATAGTATTGAAGAAATAAAATGAAATAATTCCATTTACATATTCACATGGATATTCTACAAATCGAATAATCACATGCAATATCAATAACCACTTTCATAATGATGGAATGCATAATGCCAGACTATCATTACCACATATCCAAGGCCTCATGCCAAGACTACAAATATGATTTTGCCAAGGCCTTGTTCCAAGACACTAGTTTGTCACATGAGACCTACCGATGCATCGAAAAGCTATAGCGGGCTCCACCCGTCACATATTAAGTCCAATGCATTCCCATATGAAAAAGTTTAAACATAACATAAACATTCGTATTAAAACTAGCATACGAAATGTCAATACTTTCACTATAAACTATGAATGGTATAAAAATAGCACATCCACAGTCAAACATATCACAAAACCTTCAATACAATATAGAATTTTTGTATCATAATAAATCAACTTCAAATAAGCGTAAAATCCATCAAAGGATGTTGACATAGATGAAATCAAAACTCTTTTTAGAGAAATATCTCTCTCTATTTTGAAATCATTTAAGAGTAATATATTTATAAAATAAAACATTTTCTTTGAAAATATTCTTATAATCTTGTAAGGGAAGCTTCGACGATTTTATAATGGCAGAAAATAACCGCACCCGCCGTATAAGTTAATAAAACATTCTTACCTTAATTCTGTCAAAAAGGTTAAAAAGCACCTTATTTGGAAAACGACGGAAATATTCCTTTATAAAACTCTAATAAAAAGTCACACAAGGGTATAAATGACTTTAACCCATATTATTTTAAATAGTAAAAATGTTTTGAAATACATTTTTATGAAACATGGATGTGGATGATAAAGAGATCCCAGTAGATTATTACGTATAAACAACCTCGGATAATGAAGAGATTGTGAAATAACCCTTACCTTGTACTTTTCCTTGTTTGGGGTAGGTTAACCTCCTGTATAATTGTTAAATAATTTTTATTAAATTATACAAGAATCATATACATTAATATGATATCATATATGATCTTTTAACATTGATTTGTTAATAATATCTTAGTATTATCGTTGTTTCAGGTGTTAACTTACTCATTTTCTTTTATATATTTTGTTACGTAAGTCGTGTTTGTTAGGGATAGGTTGTATCTTAATCATATAAATAATGATATAAAGTCCTTAGATACTATTATTAATCATCAAATGAAAATTAGACTTGAATGGATACGATGGAGAATGAATCTCATCACGTTCGTGGAGACGGTAGTCCATACGTACGCACGAGCGACAATATCATTCTTTTGATATTAAAATAATATATAATTGAATGGTATATCATATATACTGAATCATTATCATGTTAAATTTATTATTTACATGAATTACACATCATTATTATTCTCATCCAAATAATAATTTATTGAATAACAATTACACCATGACTTGGAGACGGTAAGCCGTACGTACGCACGTATGGTGACATGTTATTCAAAGGATGGATAGAATACTGAATATGGTTGTACCATATTAATAATAACATCACAGTATATATATGATACTGGAGTAATTATTTTAGAATGGTAACAACAAAGTAAGAGGATGTGGAAGAAGAAAGGAACTTGAAAAAGGGTGGTGAAATCATTACCTCTTCTTCGGGTTCTTCCTTTTGATTTGATCAAAAGGGATCTTAGGTTGGCTTTCTGACTAATGGAAGGCCTCTAGGATAAAGTGAGGGACGTTTATAGAGTATTTGGGCAGAGGGTGGCCGAACCAAAAGGCTTTGATGGTGTGAGTTAATGAGAAGGGAGAGTGCCCTTTTATAAGATGGGTGAGGGGCACCTTTGGAAAAGCTAGAAATATTAATTTATAAAAAATTTATATTCGGTTTCTAATGGCTCCAAAGTTTATTATTTAGAGGTTAAGGTGGGGATGGGTCTCAAACCACTCAACCAATAGAATTTAGACAGTTTTGGGTCATTATAGTAACCTTATCTTTAATTATTAACTCTTAGTTAATTAGTTTCACTTTTACAATGTCTCTTTGTATTTTTATATTATATGGTTAATAAACATACCATATACATCCAAGAGACCCACAAGTGGTCCATTAATGATACACATATCATGATATAAGTCTCTTGGCCGAACCTTAGATTGTTAAGAATTTAATATCAATTAATAATATAATATTTGTTTTAAAAGCTCTTTTATGTCAATTTTGACACTATTCAATAATTGATATTTGTGAAACTCATAGTAGAATGATTACTTCAAAAAAGTCAATTAAATCAATCATAATATGTCATATTAACCTATAAAATTAGTTTAATCCAATAAAAGTTTCCAATTATATTTATTTGGGTATTTATAATATCAATTATTTTAATTTTTCACTATTATGGTAATTATTGCATCATCATTGTGTCATAAATAAATTAAATTATTTAATTTCTAAAAATTATAAATAAACTACCATTATGTTTTAAATCGTTTTATCTTTTTAATAAATATTTATAGTCTAAAATCCAACATATATAACCTTATGTAAAAATTGTTTTTCTAAAAGATATATGCTTATGTCATTTTTGAACTTATTTTAACTTAATTAAACTAAGGTGTCCCTATCACCTTCATGGGGTCCCAAAATCGACCCAAAGATGCTCATGGTCGGCCAGGTATGCAACAATAAGGTTAGTACACGTTTTAGAGTAATTTAGTATTATTATAATATTATTTCCTAACCGTTATTTACCAGATTTACCCTTTAACCATAGTAAATAAAATATTTACCGAAGTAATTATTCAAAATGTCTAAAAGTAAAATTTACCTATTTACACAATTTGGACATCCTGATTCCAAATATGGAATCCATTTTTCCAAATTCAGAACACAGAAGTTTCAGAAATTAATTTAAAATTAATTCCCGCTGTCAAAACAAAAAGCGTGTTTTTAAGATATAATAACTATCAAAAGATTGATACTTGTTTATGTCCGGTTTAATTGTGAAATTATGTACAATGACCAAAATTGTATTAAATGGTAAAAATATATTCTAAATATACTTTAAAACCACTCAAATTCATAATTTATCACTATTAATTATTTTTATTAAAAAAGTTGTTTTTAATTAAAATTTAGTTATTTTCACTATTCATCAAAATATTAAAGTTATCCAAAAAGTACCAAAATTTCACCTTAGGCTAAATTCAATACTCCGAATCAAAAAATGAAGTCCATTTTGAGAGATAAAATTTCTAAAATTTCAAAAAGTATGTATTACTATTCATAATGGCTAGTTTGATTTGGTTATGGTGTGTGTTAGAACTCGAAGTTGCGTACAACACACGCTACTGTATTATTCAAAGAGAAGCGTATCGGGGAAGCTTGGGGTGTTACATTGTAATTTTTTTTATGTCCCCATTCTATAGAATATATTTATTTATTTAAATTGAATAAAAGTTTAAAATATTGGATTTAAAAAGGGTTCACTATTAAAGTTGGTAAAAGTGCATTTTTGAAAAATACTTCTTTTATCTGAAAAAAGGAATTTGTTCTTACATTATGTCTAAGAAACTCATAATATTGATTATAAAATTATAAGTATTATATAAAGTTTAAAATTTAGTTAATACTATTCATAGCCTCTTTTGAACGGCTTGTTTGGTAAGTCATGGTGCGCTTGAACTCGGTGTTGCGTGTAGTGCAAGTTATTGAATTATTTTGGAGAAATAACACATTATGAAATCTTGGGGTGTTACACATGATATATGTAGTGACCCCTGGACATTTGGACTTTGGGCCCAACTGCAGATCCATTGAACCTTTTATCCCCTTGGCCTCTGATTAGTCTACTTTACATGACCTTAAACAATATATATGAATTTCTTTCTGATGTTTCAGGTGGTCATGGGCCTCTTTAGTCCCTATTCACATCAGTTTTTAGAATTCACATCTTATGCTATCCTCTTGGGGAAAATTTCCACTATAATACTTTCCATGTGACGTTAAACTACATGGAATATCCATATCACATAACCTTAAACTTTCACATCACATTCCAAGAATATGACATTAATTACTATGTGGGTTTTTTGTGGGATGTTTTATCTTGTTTTGAGACTCCTTGGTCCGTATTCATGTCTGATCAGTTAGGACACTGTTTCGGATCAGTTTTGAAATGCCCAATGGTTCCGTATCCGATGACACGTGGACCTGCTTTCCAAAGGCATGCGTTTTCTGGGTGGTTTTGCCAACGATGCTTAAGAACTCACATTGGTCGAGAGGATGTGAAGTCGGGCTCATTGCACCCTTTTGGGGGGAAATTATTTCCTGTTCCGGGACTCTCTTATAGATTTTAGATGTATTCATATGTTCGCGAATCTTTGGTTTATACCCAAGCATAGTATCCACAGACTTCTCCTAACTGACAATGGTTAGCTGGATGCAGGTGTTCGGAATCATTTATGCCTGAGGTTTACCATCCCTCATTGGATTAATGACCCCGAGGAGTCGGGACTCATTGAGGCGGTACTAGGAGTGACGCGGTGAACCGATGTGAAGATAGTCGGATCAGCCGGTTGTTGGGATTGAACCTCATGGAGGCTTCCTACGTACCCTGCCGAAGAGACATGGATAAAAGTCCATGTAGTTCGAATAGGATTGTCAGAGATCCGACATAAATGTGGACCCGGGGGACTGATGGTGATCGGTCTTGAACCTCATGGAGGCTTCCTACGTATCCCTGTGGTAGGGAATCAAAGTCCACGTAGTTCGAATAGGAGTGTCGAAGAGCCGACATGAATGTGTACTCGGGGGTCCGATGGTGATCAGGCATGAACCTCATGGAGGCTTCCTACATATCCCTGTGGTAGGTAATCAAAGTCCACATAGTTCGAATGGATTGGGGCTTATGCTTTGAGGAATCCGAGAGAAATGGATTGGGGCTTACACTCTGAAGAGGCCCATAAGAGGATGTAATGGTCGATGCTTACTCTAAGCCCACATGAGTCATGCTCGGTGTGAGAAACAAGAGGCAACATGGACCAGACGATCACGTCACGAAAGGTGCGTCTGTGGGAAGTGGAGTGGGGCTTACGCCTGGAGCGGCCCAGGAGGCCGGGGCTTACTCTGAGATGGACGCCCAGGGAAACAAAGCGCAGCGGGAGAGGGAAAGAGGTGCTCCTATTCCTATCACCTCTCTTGTTCTTAGGGGAAGTATAGAAGTGCATGAGAGCTTCCTTCCGATGGGAATTTTACTACCCCCGAGGAGCCCTAACAAGTGGAGGGGCAGAAAGGGGGCTCTCGAGCTCAGACTCCACATTACCATGGGAATGTGAACCCAGGAATGCTTCAAGAATATACTCTAGGGTTTGGGAAACCCCTTCACCCATACTTACCATGGGTATGTAAACTCATGGCGGTGCATTGGTGTTCCTGAAGGTTACACCACATGGGTCTGGCGGCTCTGGTGGGGCCTCGGCTCGGGTCTGATGAGTAGGCCAATGAGGGAGTCGCAGAGGATCAGGCTGGATTGGAATGATTTTATCTGGTTCGGGGAATGGGAACTCCGAAGGATTCGGCGGGCCACATAGAGGTATGGGTGGTGGCGCCCTTAGCGTAGGGAAGTGCTACACGGTTGGAGAATCTGTCCGCGAACCAGGGTGGTCCGCGGACTCATGGGAATCCTGAGAACCAAGGTGGTTCGTAGAGTATTGAGCATCCCGTGAACCAAGGTTGTTCGTGGATTCATGTTCAATCCGCGTACTAGGGTGCTTTGCGGAGGGTTACATGTGATCCGCGTCAGCCAAGGGCGGCGCCGGTCGGGGGTTCATCGATCAGGTCTTCGCCCATGTAGGAGGATTCTACACGGCATGACGGATTGGAAAAGGGGCAAAAAATCCCTGGTCCGCGGGGATTGCATCTGCGGAAGGGCCATGGTTCGAGGTCTTCTTTTCTTTGATATTTTAAGTTCACGGTTCACCAAGTTATTATGCGTTCTCTGGTTCCTTATTAATTCGTTCCCAGGTTCATACCTACTCTGGTTCGTGAATTGGAACTTCGCTGTTTGCGAAATCCTAAGCCTTCCTTCAAAATCCTACCACCCGTATCTGATCGGTCTCCTTAAAATCATCTTTTTCTTACCCTCGATATCCTTTTATAGAGTGGGTAAAATGATGGATCTGTGGTCATTTGACACCTTTTGTGGAGGCCCGTGACTGAAAACCCGGTTTACAGATGACTTGGTCAATCCGCAACTCACGAGGGGCATTGATCGCATCTCCCCCCGCAAACCAAATAAGCACGGGGAGTGATTCACGGCCGCAGAGGTTTCCGCCTCCATTCCATGAATGACAGAGGATGTGGACCGGAACGGTTGAGGCAGTCCACGGTTGGGGGTGGTTCGTGACGGTGGATCGGTCCAACGCTTGTACTGCTTTTCACCCACGGAGGATCTCCGCCTCCATTCCGCGAACGACAGTAGTCCGTGGAGGGGGTGCTTCACAGAACCGGCCACGTGGCATGATCATTTGGACCGGTCTGCGGACCGGTTTGGCTTTGTGCATCCTTTGAGTTTTCTCCATTCTATCCCCCAATTCCTAGGGGGGAATTGGGTAGAATCTCCTTTTCAGATTTTTTCAGGACTGTACAAATTCCCCCCATCAGAATGGGGTCCAATCAGAACGAAGAGAAGTCCATTCCGATGCAGAGTTGTCCTAAAACATGGATTGTTTGCGATAGAGGGGTGGACCAAGTAATGGACCACGCCTATAAATATTGAGGACCCTTCATTTTTCCTTTTCCAGATTCTTCGTGAAACTAGATCCCTCTCACTTTTTTTCTCAGTGTGCTGATTCTATCGCGAAATTCCTCATCCGCGAACCAGCTGCCACTTTCCGAGAACCATTACTCCTTCACTGTCGCCTTTATCCGCAGACCAATTCCCAAACTCGAACCAATACTTTTAATTAATTTAAAAGTAAGTTACGACGGGCTGCGGAGGTATTCGCTTCGCAGTTTTGATGATTCGCGGACTGAGGTCTTGCTGACATTAAAAATTTCCTATGTCCTTAAAACATAATTACTTAAACCCGGGGTTAGGATTACGCAGAGAAACTTGGTTCGTGGTTCTCAGGCCAACACTCCGCAGGCCATAATACCACGAAGCCCTTCCACCTAGGGTTGGTTCGCAGGATACAGTCATCACGAACCACCTCATGAGGCCTACTGGTGGACATTTTCCAGTATTTTGTCCATATTTGATTACTCCAAACTAACCATTTTCCTAGTTTCTATAATGCAGGGAGAAAACATGGATCCTCCTCACCCTACACCCAGACCTGCCGTAGAGCCTCTCTCAATGGGTGATCAATGATTGAAGGTAATGGCCGACTCTGTTAAAGATAGAATCTTCCACTCCCCACTGTGCTCCTTCCTTGATGATCTTCTCTCCGAGTCACAGCAGGAGTACCCTTTTCCAACAACTTTCCGACCTGCCTGTTTGGAATATTGTCTGATATGCCGATTCTAGTGCCATCCCATGACAACAATCCTGGAGCATGGATATTTACTTCCAATATCCCTTGATTAGTGATATCTGCTAGAGGGCGGCTGCCTCAAGGGACACAGCTGCCGGATCTGTGTTGAAAACCCTTCTTGTGTCCCCAACAGGTGAACAGCTTCAGTAGGAAGGGGAAATTCACTGTTACCAGAGCATTTCCCGCAATGCCATGGTAAACTACCAGCATGGATGGTCAGAGAACGGAGACCTCCGGCCCGTAGGGGCATTTATGTCATTGGATTTGGGGTTTCCCTTTTTGGTTCTCCAAAGCTGTGCAGAGTTTGAGGCAGATTTGTGATCCGTAGACTTATATGAAGATGCCTGGGTGTCCCAAACCTTTACCCATCGACCTCAAGCCCTCCCATGAATCTTATAAGCCATTGGAGTCCGGACACCAACACATTTCACCTGGTCCACTATGAGGTGAGTATTAGTCTCTGGGAAATCTTTTAAATCTCAGGGGTCCCCATCGTTGGGGGTATGAATGATGAATTCCTACTTCCTTCTTCTATGTGGGACAACAAAGAGAGGACCCCCTTGGTAAGGTAGCTTATTGACCTGGCCCAAAAGCATTCAAAGGATATGTCTTTGAAACAGCTTGTCCCATATCGTGAATGGGTCAAGGATTTTTCTAGAGAGAGCAAGTCTGTGACTCTCCCACGTAGGCCCATGACCTTCCCTACGATGGAGTCCTAAAAACAGAGAGGCATCTATTGGCTGATCCTAGAGCAAGTCCAATTCAATGACTGGGGATGGGAGCTTGTCCCAGATGTCGATCAGTAGCTTCGTCTGGCAGCTTTTATGGCCATGTTCTTAAGCAGCTGGCTATTACCCGTATACGAGGCTGATGCCGTGTGGTTCTCTACTTTTGTCAGGGTAACACAGCTTACCACTGAAAACGTTATCAACGTATCCGTCCCAGTACTGGCTAGGATTTATAGGTTTCTTGGCAATATTACTGATGGAAGTCGGCCAAACCGGGTAGCCGGCCCTTTTAAAATTATTTGGGGATGGTTGGGGGAGCATATCAAGAACTACTATACTTTCATCAACCCCTTTCAGATTCCAGGCACCACAGTCCGGACATACTTGCAACTGACCAGCGGGGTTATGCACGAAGAGTGGGCTACCCAAGAGAAGGATGGTCCACAGACGGTTCAGAATATGCGTCTGTTGTCGAGCCGGATCTCGAGTTACGATTATTTCAACATCCTTCCATATCCCTTCCAAGGTGGTGCAATTAGTAATACTATATCAGAGGAGTTTGGTAAGCGGGGCTACCTCTTTTCTCTCCGGGAGGGCATTATGGTGGCCCGTATCGGTGGGGAACTGATCTGTGAGGGGTACGCGCCTTGCCGATTCTGGCGCCAATTTGGCTGCATCCATGCATAGTGTCCTTCCACACTCAATGGAGCTCATGAGAGCCGCCATTTAATGGTGGCCAGGAAACTGTGGTTAATGTTTACCCGGGAAGATACTGGTTGCGTGGTTATGACTCTCGCACTTGCAGACTCCACGGCCTTATTATCCAAGAGTTACGCCAACTCCTGGGTGCAATCATACCCGAATGGCCAGCTAGGGTTGTGGGTGCCTACCATCCCAAGTCCCAAGCCATTGACGGATAAGAGGAAGCAAAAGAGGGATGGTGCTTCAACCAGGCTGGTCAAGGTTCTTCGCCACCCTGCTAGTCCTGTGCTTCCAGGGAAGGTTTTAATGGACATAGGTGTATCCTCTCATGCCCTCGAAGCCACCCGAAGAGGGTTGGTTATCCCTGTTGATGCTGCCTTCCCAACGGCCTGTGGCCAATGGCATGAATTCAATGACCGGTCATCCTTTTGCAGCTGTTACCCCGATTCTCTGTGGCAGTATCTTCAGGAATCGGAGGTGGATTTTGACGGGTTGGGTTACATATCTGCTCCCATTGATATTCATTATGATGAGGACCCAAAGAGGGTCAGTCGGTGTCTCCCGGACCTGAAGGCCTACATCCACGCATGTTAGGGAATTGTTGTGTTGACTCATCGAGTCCAGGCCATGCTGCAGTCGGCGACTGACGAGGAGGAAGAAGAGAGCGATCACTCCTCAGGGGGCGGCGATCTCAGTGGTTCCCCCACTGCGGCTGAGGTAAGGGAATTTCCCCCTTTTGCTGTGAGGTCCCACCCACAGGTAGCTCCAGAGATCTCTAGGGCAGTGGCAAGATCTGGAAAACAGACATGACCATTGACGCCCCCAATAGCGCCTGCCGCTGCCAGACCCTCCCAGGTTGATCCCTCCGGGTCAGCTGTTCCCATTACGGCTACATTCCCGGATGCATGGAGAGTTTGGGATGACCTGAGGGCCAGTGGATCAGATGAAGAGGTCTGGGCATTACTCCAGATGGGCCCTCTCAAACTTCCGGGCACTGGGACTATCTTCGCTCTACCCCGCATATTGTTGGAAGAGGATCTGGATGAAATAGTCGCATCATTGACAGAGATGGCTGCATGCATGCATTCACCCCGAAACCGGCTCTATGGGTCCACCCGGGTGTCCATGATGATTAGACATCCCGAATCATCCGACCCTAAAGAAGAGGTTTCCCTGCTCTTCCATTCTGGCTTTCCTCCTCTACTGTGAAGGTTCTAATGTTTCTTCCCTTTGTGCCGGGTGCCGAGGAATCCCTGGGGTAATTCCCTCCCCGGAGTATACTCCCTGTGGTACCACAGCAAGAGAACATGCTCTTTTGCCAACAGGGGTCATCGAGGAGGGGTCTCCTAGCGCAACTGAGCTCATGGAAGTGACTATTGCGGACCTGGCTAGAGTCTTTCATCCTCCCGCTCCGCCCAGCGTTCTGAGCGAAGAACTGTCCCCCGGGCAGATCCAGAGATGTCAGCATGCGTCTTGTTTATCAGAACATCTTAGACAAGGGGAGTAGGGTAATTATGACTTCCCGTTTCCACAATTTCCAACTCGTATATTCTGATTCTACCAGTTATTAACTGTTTTGGCGCTTGGTGCAGGGCCACTCGAGGATCTGGCTATGACTACCCACACGGTCGTACCTTCTGCCCCCTTATCACTTGAGGGATCAGCTACAACCATACCTGAGTGTGATGAAATTGTGGGCCCTGCTAGAAGGGATAATGATATGGATGCTTTACTCCTACCTTCATCAGTCAGAGATATGTCAGAGGAGGAATAGATGGAATTTGAGACTCCTACTGATCAGATAGCCCCTTCAATTTCGGGGGAAGATGGGGCACCTGTAATTGTTGAGGGGTCTCCTAATCCGATGGGGCCAGTAGAATCAGACCTAATGGATCCCGTGGCGATGGAGGAAGATCCCACCATTAGTCCAGTTGTCGGAAATCCAGAGCGGGACATTATTTTGTTTACTAGAGGAATAATTTCCCCGAGGATGATCTCCGTAGGCGACCGCTTGGGGACAGCCTTGGGAGTTGTTGGCCTCGGGTGTGGCCTTAGGTCCTAGACACCTCTAGGGGTTCCAAGTACTCCCTTTCCTCTTGAATATGTAGCATCTCTCACAAGTGGTTGTGGCAGCTCAGAGCTTGTGGATACCGACGCCTCGATGATTAGGGGTATGTTTGTCAACCTATTGCCACTGACTCCTTTCATTTCCCTTTTATAATTAGGGATACTCATCTATCTTAATGACTATTGGGCTCTAGGACCACGACCTTTGGCGTCGGTGATTTCCCCATCGGATCCTATCTTGCATGTGACCACAACCACTGGGGGCGAAGTTTCCACGACGTCGGGGTTTGTAGGTGAAGTCACATCAGGTCCTTCCTTGGTGACGTTCATCCCTGAATACGTATCTTCTTCTAGGAGTGACTCTGATCCTGATCAACAAGTCCTCTCTAGTCTTCAACCTGCTCAGCAAAGGGCTTGGGAGAAAATTTGGAGGCTGATTTCTCAGACACCCCTAGGTGAGATGCCGACCAAATTACCGAAGCTACGCAATCTGTTTATGCTACTAGTATTTGACAGCTTTGACTACCATGGTATTTATGACATTGTCAAGCAGGTGGTCTCTAATCGGAGAAGACTGGGTGGTTTCAAATCTTGCCTTTCTACTGCTCAATCTGTATCCCACCTTTCCACAACCCAACGTCTTTTCCTAACAAATGCTCATGATAATGTCGGGGTAGTTGCGAGGCTCCCGGGATAAGTCATTAAGCAGAGTTCTATCTTGGAGGTGCTGAGGAATTAGATACCGCAGCTGCAGTAGGAAGAGGCAAACGTCGCTGCCATAACTGAAGAAGGGGAGCGGCGGATGGAGGAGGAGGTGAGGGTGAGCTCAAAGGCGGCTCAGGATTCGGAAGCGTTGCGAGATGGTGTAGATGATGAGATATAAATACTGCGGAATCTCTATCAAATAATCAAGGATTCTCATCAGCACCTGATAAAACTTTTGAATCCGCCGAAAACCTCCTATAATGACCTTTAATTCCTGTATAGGCTCTGGGTTGTGGACACTCATCTTACCAACTTGTTGTGGAACAAAGAAATGATTCCTTAGTGCTCTTATCGTCCTCTCATGTGACAGGAATCATTTGGTGCGATTTCTGTGTATGTTAATTCACCGAACATAGAATAATCAGAGTTTGGGACAACAAGAAAAAGCAAAAGAGCTCTATCTTTTTCCTGGATCATGAGATTCAGCAAGCGTAGTTTTACTATTTCTAGGGTTTTGTAGAAAATCCAGACAAACTTTTTGTCCTTTTTAATGCCCTAATTTTTCCTGGACCCATTTTGTGTGGACCCAGCTGGTATGGCCTGACTTTTGATTAGGTCTCCCTTTTTAGGTTTTCGGCCTAACAGGCTTTATGCCTCTTTTTGTGAGTGGTTTAGAGTCCCGCCATCAAGACTATCATTACTGATGTTTTAGGTCGAACAGCTTTGACAAGATATGGTGGGGTGAGGGCACCAATGAGGTTTGGTTGATCAAAAGATGTCTCGATACCCTTAAAATGCTTATGGGGAGTATGTTTAGATTTGAACGACAAGTAGGGCATGTCTCAATGCATGGGAGCCATATTTGCATGAAGAGGTAGGAAGAGAATCACCTAAGGAAATATTGCCTTTGGTAGACGGGCCAGGGGCGATCAATATGAATAGCCGCTGAGGGAATGGTATGCATTGTCATGAAACAGTGTCCTTAAGTCAATGACTCTCCATTTCTGATGGCCATAGGACTTCATGAAATTCCGGCATATGGAAACCATCATGGGTGGCCTAGAGAGGGTATGTGACGTCTGAAAGGTTTTGAGAACATCTGTATCAATCAGGAGTGTGTAAAAAAGGTTCCTTTCCTATGCATTTATCTAGCCTGAAGGATGGTTTGAGTTTGGCGCAGTTTAAAGTCATGCAGCTAGGACATTATGTAGAATGAAACTGCTTCTACTAGTCCTTGGTAATCTCGTCAGAGACGTTCCACCATATTCAGGCAGGGTCCTAGAAGAAGTTGGTAAACTGTAGCTCATAGGGTTTCCAAATCCTGGGATGGACATGAGGGCTCCGGGGCCAATAGGCGTACAGAGAGAAGAATTGCCTAAGGAAATCATGGCTTTGGTAGATGGGCCATGGGTGATCAATATGAAGAGCCATTGGGGGCATGGTACGCATAGTCATGCAATGGTGTCATTGGGTCAATGATTTTATTCTCTCAATAGCCAAGAAACATCAGGGAAGTTGAGATTCGGGACCACCAGGGGTGGCTTATGAGATTTCGGCTTTTTTTTGAGTACAGAGTATGGTTTATGAGGAGAGGGTGTCTGGATATGGGAGAAAAATCTAGGCTAACTTTTACGAGAATGGGTGATGTCGTTCCCTCTCACACTAGTGTGAGATGGTGATTTGTGAAGGTCTGACCCATGCACTGAGGGATAGAGAAAAGCCTCTGTTCCTTACTGAACCCATGACAGGTTTGACCGTGCGGTTTATCGTCATGTGGTAAGGATGGCTTCCGTGCAGTTTAACATCATACGGTAAAGACGAGGATCATTATTAAAGGATTCTATGCAGTTTTTTGTCATGCAGCGGGGACGAGGGGAATTTTTGAACCAGTGAAAATGCTTGTAGTTGGAGGCATTTCCCTGAATGTTTAATGCTTGGTCTTTTCATCTTTATGCCAAGTGGCCAAGATGTTTTGTGTAGTTTAACGTCATATGTTAAGGATGTAGTTGCAAAGGTCGCTCTTGATCATGAAGTAACTAGGCTTAAACACCTCGGCATGCCCCGGACGTGGAGAGGGGGTGATTGGTGTAAATCGTGGTTCCAGGGCTTCATGGATCAGGAGAAATGATATGGAGGCTCTGAGGCCGGTAAGCGTATGGAGCTAGGAAGAGTGCCACCCGAGGAAATCTTGCCTTTGGTAGACGGGCCCGGGGATATCAATATGCAAAGTCGTAGAGGGAATGGTATGCATAGTCATGCAAAGGTGTCCACTGGTCGATAACATTCCACTTTCGATAGCAGTGAATGAATATGAGGATCCGTAATTGTCCAGGCCACGAAGTCTGTCATTTGGTAATAAAATGTCTGGACATGTCGGGCATACTCGGCCCTAGTTGCTGTTAATGCTTGGAGAGCTCCCTGCGCTTATTTATCTTCCGCGTGGGGGTATATCTTCACTCCATGCAGTTTTAATGTGATGTGGTAAAGACGATGTACTCCTAGTTTAACGGTCACAGAGCTCGGATCACTAGGTGACTATTGCTGCAGTCACTCGAAGGATAACTGAGTTAACATGCTCTGATATACTCTGAAAAGGGTGGGGGGTGAAGGTTGTAAACTACAAATCTGAGGTTTCCCAAATCAGGAGATGGGGTGTGGGGGCTCTGAGGCCGGTAAGCGTACGAGGCTCGGAAGAGTGTCGCCCGAGGAAATCTTGCCTTTGGTAGACGGGCTAGGGGAAATCAATATGCAGATCCGCTGAGGGAATGGTATGAAAAGTCATGAAAAGGTGTCCCCGGGTCGATAAATTTACACTTCCGATAGCCATGACTGATTATGAAAATCTGAGATTGCGCATAGTACAGAGTTCAGCATGTGGGGATAATGGTGTCCGAGCATACAAGAAACAACTTCACTGCAATTGTCCGTTGAGTCAAAGTAGCTCAGTCCAGGCTTGATTTTCGTAGATGTAGGTCGTCATGTGAACCATGGGCGAATACATAGGCTAACCAGGTAGGGATACCCTCGCGACGGTTAGATGTGAAAAGGGGATGAACTTTTAAACCACTGCACCATAAATTTCTGGATCGGGAGATATGATTTTGGGGCTTTGAGGTCGGTAAGCGTATGGAGCTAGGAAGAATGTCGCCTATAGAAATATTGACTTTGGTAGACGGTACAGGGGCTATTAGTATGAAGATCTACTGAGGGCATGGTATGAATAGTCATGCAAAGGTGTCCACGGGTCGATGACTTTCCACTTCCGATGACCATGAATGGTTATGAAGACCCATAATTATCCGGGCCTTGGAGTCTGATGTATGGGGAGGATGCATAAAAATTCACAAAGAGTATTTCCATCTCATTTCCCCATATATCTTAGGTGCTTTGAGTCAAAATCCATGCAGTTTAATTTCTTGCGATGAGGACGTAGTCCGTGCAGTTTAACGTCGTGCGGTGAGGATAAAAAATACACCCCGTGCAGGTCTGGTCCACAAATAGGGGAAAGGGGAATTTTTAACTTTTTATTCATGTAGTTTATAGTCTTGCGATGAGGACAAGGAATAAAACCCATGCATTTTTGGTCCGTACATGGGGGGCAGGGGCATTTTTTAACTTATTATACGTGCAGTTCAACGTCGTGCAGTCAGGACGAGGAATACACCCCATGCAGGTTTGGTCCGTACACGGGGGGAAGGGGCATTTTTTAACTCATTATCCATGAAGTTTAACATCGTGTGGTCAGGATGAGGAATACACCCCATGCAGGTCTGGCCCATACATGGGGGGGGGGGGGGATGGGGCAATTTTTAACTCATTATTCTTGATGTTTAACATCGTGCGGTTAGGACGTAAAAATACACCTCATGCAATTCTAGCCCATACACGGGGGAAAGGGATCATTTTTAAATATTACTATCCATGCATTTTAACGTCGTGTGATAAGGACAAGGAGTACACCCCATGCCGGTCTGGTCTGTATACAAGGGAAAGGGCATTTTTTAATCCTTATCTGTGCAGTTTAACGTCGTGAGGTATGGACGAGGAATATACCCCATGCATGGCTGGTCTATACATGGGGGGAAGAGGGAATTCTGATCTTTTATTCGGGGGTGGCTGGGCTAGGATGGGGAACCCTGGCATCACTACGTATCTTGCGAGGGAAGGAATAAAGCCATACGTAGTTCTCTGCTAAATACACCCCATTCAGGTCTGGTCCGTACATGGGGGAAAGGGTATTTTTTTAAATTTCTTGTTCGTGAAGTTTAACGTCATGCGGTGAGGATGAAGAATACACCCCGCGTAGGTCTGGTCTGTACATGGGGGGAGGGACCATTTTTTTCAGGTGGTGGCTGGGCTAGGATGGGGGGTCCTGGCGTCACTACATATCTTACGAAGGAAGGAATCAAGCACTATGTAGTTCTCTAATAAATACACATCGTGTAGGTCTGTTTTGTACAGGGGGGAATGGGGCATTTTTAACATTTATTTGAGCGTGGCTAGGCCAGGGTGGGGAACCCTGGCATCACTACGTATCATGCGAGTGCACGAATCAATCCGTACGTAGTTCTATGAAAGTAGTACACCCTGTACAGGGCTGGTCCATACACAGGGAAGGGGACATTGTTTTTTTAATTTTATTCTATTTGGGAGTGGCTGGGCTAGGGTAGAGGATCCCAGTATCGCTACATATCCTGCGAAGGCAGGAATCAAGCCATACATAGTTCTCTTAACGACAATACAACCCTTGCAGGCCTGGTCTATACACGGGGAAGAGGGCATTTTTTTAAAACTTCTTGTTCGTGCAATTTAACATCGTGAGGTGCGGATGAAATAATCTTAGATTAAGGTCATAGGGTTTGGAACGTTGGGTTCTTGACAGTTTAACATCTTGCATCTTAAGTGAAGAATACACCCCGTGCAGGTCTAGTCCGTACACAGGGGGTGGGAGCATTTTTTTTTTCAGGTGGTGGCTAGGATAGGATAGAGGGTCCTAACGTCGCTACATATCTTGCGGGGGCAGGAATCAAGCCCTACATATTTTTCTAAAATCCGTGCAGTTTAACATAATGTGGTGAGGACGAGGTACTTTTAGTTTAGGTCATCGGGTTTGGACTGTTGGGTGCTTGAAATTTTAACGTCATGCAGCTCGGAGGATTCTCTTCTTTTTTTCTCTATTTGTCCAGTTTATCGTCATGCGATAAGGATGAGGGATACTTTTAGTTTCTATGCAAAATACTTCTCCAGGAATCTCACATTTGTAGAAGTGGTGGTGAATTTCCCGTCCATAGAGATCAGGGCATATACTCCGTTGGAGTAGACCTTATGTATAACATATGTTCCCCCCCATTTGGGCTCCAGCTTTGGAGGATTCCTTCAGGGTATCATTGGGGTCCGGAGGACCAACACCAATTCTCCTTCTAAGAAAGACCGAAGATAGACCTTTTTATTGAAGGCTTGTGCAATCCGGTTCTGGTATGCTTCTAGATGGTGCAATGTGTGCAACCGCTTCTTGTCTAGCTATTCCAATTCAGCTAGCCGCTATCCTGATTGATCATCATTAGATAATTGATCATAAATGGAAACTCTGAGTGAGGGTAATTGGAGCCCAATGGGAGCGACCCCTTCTGTTCCTTATACTAATGAGTATAGGGTAGCCCGAGTAGCGGTGCAGATTGTGGTTCGATAAGCCCACAATGCATGGAAGAGTTTATCCAGCCATGACTTCTTGTCTATGTCCACCATTTTCTGGATAATGTTGGACATGGTCTTTTTGAAAGCCTCTATCTGTCCGTTGGATACTGCATGGTAGCGGGATGAGTGGTTAGCCTTGACACCATATTCTTGGTATAGTTTCTCCAATTCCGCAGAGTAGAAGTTGGTGTCGTTATCCATCATTATGGTATAAGGGACAACAAATCTGGTGATGATATTAGTTTTCACAGAGGTGACAACGTTTCTTGCCCCGACTTCATTAAGGGGTAAAGCTTCTGCCCATTTGAAAAAGAAGTTTGTTTCCATGAGGATATACTTCATCTGTTTGGCTGTGGTGGGGGGATATGGTCCCACGACGTCTATTCCCCAGACGGAAAATGGCCAGGAGTACCTAGCCTGATGTAGTAACTCCGGGGCTTGGTGTATGAGGTTGAAATGAATTTGGCATGAGTGGCATGTTGAGGTAAAGCACTCGCAATCTCATGCCATTGTGGGCCAATAGTACCCAAGCCTTCGAAACTGATGGGAAATCTTGGTCCCAGGCTGATGTGCTCTGCATACTCTGGCATGCACTTCAGTCATGATGGTGGCAGTTTCATTTCTGTCAATGCATCTGAGGAGGATTCCGTTGAGTCCTCGTTTGTAGAGGACCTCTTGTTGACCTACGCCGCCATATAAGACAAAGTTGATTTCCCTTTTCCGTATTTTCTCTCATTCAGCCCTGTATGATGGAAGTTCTCCCCGTTGAAGGTAGTTCTCAATGGGGGTCATCTAGCCGGTGGCAGGAGCATATGGATCAGAGACATGACTGACTTCGTTGATTTCTTCTATCTTGGTCTGAACAAATGACAAGAACATTTATCGGTGAGCAATACTGATAACTGTTTCAACCTGGTCTGGGTTAGCCTAGGCTATTGCCGCGTTGGCTAATGCATCAGCGTGGGCATTCTGAGACCGGTGAATATAAGTTAATGTGGGTTCTGTATATAATTCCGACATTAGCTCTTGGACATGGTCAAACAGAGGGAATCATATCCTCAATTTTGATAGTATACTCACCATTGACTTGCTTTATGACCAGTTCTGAGTCACCTTTTACACTAAGGTGTTGTACTTGTGCCTGTAGTGCGAGTTCTAGGCCTGCATGAGGGCTTGATATTCTGCTTCATTTTTTGTACATCCTTCTGACATGAGAAAGGAATATGGAAAGACTTCCTTTTCCAGGGACATTAGTATTATCCCCAGACCCGCCGTGTTAAATTTTGGGTCTTCCATCCTCTTCCCGGTTGGGCTCTGGGATGCGTCGTTGAAGTACATTTCGTATGTTTGGAGCTCCTCTTTAACCACAAATATGTCTTCATTTGGTAGCTTGATGGCCGGTGTGACGGTCCCGATTGAAGGGTGCTCTGCCGGAAAATTTTCCAACGCCTGGCCTTTGATGGCCTTCTAAGGAGAAAACCAGATTTCAAACTGTTGTAGGATGACTACCCATCGAGATAGGCTCCCGGTCAGCATTGGGCGGCTGAGGATGTACTTTAACGGGTTATTTCGTGAGACCAAATGGACTTCATGATTCTACAGATAATGTCACAACTTTTGAACTGTGAAGACCAAGGCAAAACAACTCTTCTCGATGTTTGATTATTGATTCTCATTATCAATCATTGTTCGGCTAAGATAATAGAGACTGTTCTCACTACCGGCATCATTCTTTTGTGTGAGGAAGGCTCCCAGTGAACGCTCTAGGGTCGTCACATATTTAATGAGAGGTCTTCCTTCAACCAGGGGAATGAGCACTGGTGGGCTCAAAAGGTACCTCTTTAGGCTGTCGAAATCCTCTTGTCAGTCATCTGTCCATTGGTACGTGACTCCCTTCTTCATTAACCAGGTAAAGGGAAAACATTTTCCTGTCAGGTTGGCTATGAACCGCCTGATATAGTCCAAGTGACTCTGCAATACTCTCAACTCAAGGAGGTTGTGGGGAGGTGTCATGCCAAGGATAACCTTTGTATTTTCAGGGTCAACTTCGATGCTGCGATGACGTACAACTAAGCCAAGGAATTTCCCTGAGGTAACATCGAAGGCGCACTTCAAGGGGTTCATCATCAGGCTATGCTGTCGATGTTTGTTGAAGATGGTCTCAATTTTTGACTGGTGATCTGAGAATTGTCTTTATTTGTCCACCAAGTCATCTACGTAACATTCGAAGAATTTTTACATGAATGGATTAAAGATACGTTGCATGGCGCGTTGATATGTGGCACCCGCGTTCTTGAGACCAAAGGGCATGACCCTATAATAGAATACTCCTTGGGGGGCTCTAAAGGTAGTGGCTTCTTCATCTTCTCAGGACATCTTAATTTGATTATATCCAGAATAGAGATCCCTGAAGGATAGTGCCTCATACGTGGCCGTCACATTGATTAATAACTCGGTGATCGGGACCGGGAAGTCATCTTTTGGGAAATGCCGATTGAGATCTCCAAAATCAATGCAGACGTGGATTTGCCTATTCTTTTTCTTGACAGGGACGATGTTGGCCAACCAGATGGGGTACTGGACCTCCAAAATGATGCCTTCTTTAATGATCTTATCGACTTCAGCCTCTATTTTGGCAACATTTGAGGGGTGTGTCCTTCTGGCGGCCTGTTTATAGCACCGGTGGCCTTCGGGCAGACCCAGGTGATGTGTCACCACTTTGTGATCGAGTCCTAGAATTTTCGTGTAATTCCAGGCAATGACTTCCTAATTTTCTCTTAGGAAGGAAGTATATACCTTGTGTTCCTTGGGGGACATGGCTTCACTAACAAGAGTGGGCCTTGGGTCTTCCTCGGTACCCAGGTTTATTTCCGTGAGCTCATCCACCGTGGTGGAGATTCCCTCCTCAAATGTGGGAGGTGCATCCCTAAGGTCTTCCTCCTCTTCCTCTCCCACATCCCCATCTTCTTGATCCGACGGGGGGAGTGTTTCAAGTCCGAGCCTTTGTGGGTTTGAGGGCATGGCATAGTGGGCATCCCCGCTTGAGTATTCGTCCTCGTATTGTGGGTTGGCGTACGTTCCGGCATTTTCACGCTAGGATGTTATGGCTGAAGTCATGATTACAACTAAGTGTGTGTTCGGACTTGAATCCCTACTATCAACATTGTTGATGGGCAGTACGTAGTCTCTTCCCAGATATCTGAGGGGGTCCTCGGGAACCATTTCCAGACCATTTGGAGCGGGGATTAAGTCAACAACATTGGTCAAAGACTTCTTTTTATTTTGCTCAAAAAATCCGATGTCAATGTGGTGTGACTCCGAGAGCTCGAAAGGGGCCTTGTCAGCATGCAATGTCCCACTTTTCCCATTGACTCAGTACTTAATACACGGGTGGTAGGATAAAGGAATTACAATGTGATTATGGAGCCACAACCTTCCCAATGGGTCATTGAACGACGTGTTCTTCTGGACCACCAGGAATTCCAAGTAGGCCACGAGGTCACCAAAATAGGTCTTTAGCTTAATTTGTCCCATTGGCTTTTGCCCGCTCTTGTCGTAAACTAATAGAGTTGTGGCTGAGGGTATTAAATCACCCTCACTGTAGCCCAACTTACGGAGTGTCTGTAGGGGAAAGAGGTTAACTCCAGAGCCGTTGTCAATAATGACTTTACAGATCTCAACACCATTCCGTTTTTCGGACACATATAGTGTCTTGATGTGTCCTTTCATGATGACATCTTCATCCTGATCGGTGAAGGAAATCACCGCATTGCATTCAACTGAGCCAGTCTCCGTCCGTTAAATCTCGGCGGTAGCTACCTCGGCTAGATACTCCTAGGGGTTGAGAAAGGATTCAATAAGAACCTCCTTGGGGTCGACTCATAGACTCAAGGCATCCAGGATTGACAGCTTGGCCGGTACTGATGCCAGCTGCTTGAGGATATTGTATTTTTTCTCTAGCGGCTGACACTTCTTTGCTAGCAGGAGAGTTCTAGTAGGCGGCTTGGGAGTTGGAGTGCGTGACGAGGAGGGACCGGTCACGGGGTCAGATGTCGACGATGTTCCCACGTTATAGGGACTCGGCTCGACTGGTCTGTTTGTGCGCACTAGGCAGCAAGACGCTTGTTCCTCCTCTGATGGGTATCGTAGAATAACAGGTCCAGGGTAGATTCTTGTGGAGGTGGGGCGATATTATTTCTCATGTTGAGTTTGTTGAAGGTCCCTCCCATGGGTTTCCGCAATATTTATGGTGTGGGCCGAGGTCCAACCATAGAGTTGGTTTCGACCGCGACTATGCCTCCCCTGGTATCCCCTGCCTCTGCGATTCCTCATCCTGGCTCCTCGTGTCAGGATCTCGGGTTCATAACTGTACCCTTCGTCAGGGGATGATTCAATGAGATGGATGAATTTGATGGAACCAAAGGTTGTCTCCTCATCCTATAACAAGACAACCTAGTCGATTGTCTTTGATGGTGCCGTTTGGAGGGTTGGTGCCCATGGCACCATGTTTGGGGGCATGAAATCAGATAGCGTCGGGGCTAACTTCGGCCTTGTTCCAGATTTATCCTCTTGCGCTTGTCTCCTCCCTTTTTGAGTACGCATGGATGATCGGCTCGCGGAGGGTTGTGAGGCTGATACTATGAGTTGTGCGGCATCAGGGGCTATTGGAAGCAACACTGGCTTCCATAGCTAAGCTCGGAGTATGCCCTGGGCTCATTTGATAGTATTCAGAGTCATCCAGTTATCAAATTTCTGGCCCTTTTTGCTGAAGACTTCATGCCACCCCTCCCCTTTGTCGGAGTCCATGGTAGAAATATATGTCACATGTGATGGGGGTGCTCCCAGCTTGACCTTCCTGGAGTCTACCATCCTTTGTAGGAGGTATTTGAAGATGAATAATTCCCGAATATTGTGCCCCAACATTCGATGGTAGGGACAATAGTTTGTTCTGTCATCGGGGCCAACTTCTTAGGGCTTCCTCGACTCCGGTAGGTGGATCAAGTTTCAATTCATGGTTGTGATAAAGTAGCCGTGGACTTGGTCCTCTCGGAATGAGTATACTTTTTTTCTTCATTCCTCAAATTGGTTCCAATTCGACTCTTTCTTATTGTCCCTCCTGGGCGGAGGAGGACGCTGATATACAGGGATCCCTTGATGATTTTGTGGAGGCCTGAGCGGTGGAGCAGGCATAGGGGCTGGCTTAAGCGTGATAAAGGACGCTTCAGCTCTAATTGTTCTCTTTGCAGGATCCTGTGAGACCACTCGAGACTTCAAATTAGTCCTCTGTAGGGATTCTTCAATTCTCTGGTCAATGGCTGAGTGATGGCGGAAGCCAGTGGTGCACTCCACTGGTATGGGTGGAGTTCGCCACAGATCTCAAAGATTTTCGATGAATATGGCAAGCAACTCATCACGAGGCATTGGCCTTTTCAGAGAGTAGGTCAGAAATTTCCATCTGGTGATGAAATTTGAGACTCTCTCATTCTCCCTCTGCATGCAGTTCATGAGGCCGCTGACGGTTGTCTTAGGCAACGTCGAGCTGAAGTGGAAGATGAACTGCTGTCGAAGGTCTTACTAGATTTTTATTGACTTGGCTGGTAGACTCGTATAACAGACAAAGTCGGATCCTTGCAAGGTCTGTATGAAGCATCTGAGTTTCACTGCTACCTGTTGTTCCGTAGTCCCCATCATAGGGTCACAATAGGATGTGTAGTGCATCAAATGATGTTCCAGATCACCTGATCCATTGAATATAGGGAATACAGGGCTCCCAAAATTGGGTGGATGAGGTGTGTTTCTCACCCAATCTGGGTATGGCTTCCGCTCTGGCTGTATTGGGGCGCGTCGGCCCTCCATCGCTTCAAATCGAGCTGTCAGTACCTCGATAGAGTTGGTAAGACCCTATTTTACATCTTGTTGGGCCCAGTCTTGAGCAGGTGTAGCCTGAGTCATTGCTTGAGGATCCAGCCTGGTTGGTACCAAGAGTGCATGTGCCATTTGTGACCCCATCGAAGGGTTTAGATGTACGCGCTCTAGTTTCTTCCTGAGTGGAGGGAAGTCTTGGTATTCCTCCGGATCCATATTTAGAAAGTTTGACGGGCCAAGCGCCTTGTTGGACAGGAGCCCTGAACATGCTTCGTTTGTCGGGGAAATCCTAGGTCTTTGAGGTTCACTTATTGGGAGTGCATGATGTTGCACTTCTTGGGAAGCGCTTTTAAAATGACGGTTCCCCTAGAGTATCTCGGCGTTGACCCGCCTCAATTCTTTCATTTCGTCCTCCTATCGAGTGAACCTCTCTTCGAGCGTGAGTGGATCGTTTTTATCGAGAGAAGGGGAAAGATTAAGGGCAAACAGTCCTTTGTTCTTATCATCGTTGGAATATCACAGGATAAGCGGGGGGAGGTTAGCTGAAGGGGAAGCCATATTTAGGGCGGCCCTCTGGTTCCGGGTGTGCACACCTGGTGGTTCGTTGTAGGTTGCAGCCTGACTGGAACCATCGTCTCACGATTCATCAGGATTTTCATCATCTTCAGCATTACCCGTGGGGTTGGCCTTTATGGCGTTAATGGATATGTATCACGGGGCAGAGAATATTTCATCTTCCAAATTGGAAGAGGATCTCACACGCCTCTTACTGGACTTCCTTTTCATGTCCCTGGATGGCTTTTGGACACCTTGACGAAGGGTGACACAGAGATTTATTTGATGCGCCCTTACGATATGCCTCCCTCTTGTAGGGGATGATGATTCAAACGACGGGATAGGGCAGGAACCTCCTCTTCTGACTATCCTCCCTAGATGAGAGAATACTCATTCTTGCGGGGGAGTTTTTTGTTGAGAAGGTAATAATGCCCCTATCCCTGAGGGCTAGGGTTGGCTCCATTCCTTGGACGTTGAGTCTCTTCCCATTTTTATTGGGCTTACGGGGGAATTTTTTGTTAAAAATTCCCCCAGACCTGCAGGCAGGGGTTGACCCTAGATTGCAGCAGTGGCTGCTACTATCGCTACCTGCCTGATCTTGCGTTCCCCCATTCGGGGTGAATTGGGTTTGGTTCCAATTTCTTCCGTGAATCAATCCCTTCTGGGGGGGTAGGCAATGACCGCTGATTGGCCTCTCTTAGGAGAGAGGCCTGTTGTATGCTCTCGGTGGCCTGATTTAGGAGAATTTGAATGGATTTTTCCCGTCGGGCCTAATGCTTCTGGGACTTACTCAAGGCCTGTCTCTATTGGTTATGTTGCCTTTCTTGAATAGGGAGACCACTCAATTTCCGTCTTGTGGTGATGATGTTGCAAGACACCATGCTGAACAGGTTCTTATGGGTGGGGAGTGGAGTAAAATGCAGAGCTCCATGTTCCCCCATCCCCTGATATGGACTCATGTCGGAGCGTCACCGATGAGGCGACACAACTGGTGTAGCGCATGGAGGCAATCTATCTCCAAATTTCCCTTACACCTCACAGGTCGCTGTTGTAGTGCCGACAGAAGAGCTTCCAGGTTGATGTGACGTTGGAGGTCTCCTATTGTCTTGACATAGTCTTCATACCCGTCGTAGGGCATAAAACCTGATTTTAGCTGGAGGAGGGTTGTCCATATATTATGGCAGATGCCGTGAACGCATTCTTCCGACAACTCTCTACGTATGTCGAACTGAGAGGTGGTCGTGGTCCAAAACATAACTGGTATATCATCCATGGCCAGTCATTTCCTCATGTGAAACATGTCGGCGTACTCCTCCGCTAGTGACTCCTCTACCTGATCATCCCAACTGAGACGCTCGCTGATAGTGTGGTCAGAGGCAGTGGGACTGGTAGGTGCTGAATCATAATGTGGGTGATTCCGATTCAGTTCAAAAGATGAACGTGGCCCCGAAATGTCTTCCGATTGAATAAGGATGTTGTTGGAGACTAACTGGGAATATAACATGCTTGATCTCGTCCTTCTGAGTGCCTCGGCATACGAGGCTTTTCTGTGCATGATTCGATAGGGGGAGGACTTTCCTGTCTATATGATATGTCATTGTAGGGAGGACCATCACAATGGCGGCTACAATGGTGAGGACTACCATCACAGCTTGAAGCCTCACTGCATAGAGAACTTCTGTAGTGCATACCCTGGGGAGGACCTCCAAGGAATGGCGCAGCAAGGGGAGGACCTTCTGGCTTCGTAGCATTGTTACAGGGAGGGCCTTCACAACAACTACCACCATGGTGAGGATGACCATCATGGTTTTACGTTTGATGTGAATCCTGGGGAGGACCTTCAAGACACACTGTGACAAGGGGAAGAACTTCTTGTTTCATGGGGCCACTGTGGGGAGGGCTTTCGCAATGGCGGCCGTGGTGGCGAGGACTACCATAACAGCTGCTGAAATGGCAAGGACTACCATTACAGCTTCCGCATGGAGAATATTTGTGGGGTACACCATGGGGAGGGCCTTCAGAATGTACTGCAACTAGGGGAGGGCCTTCTCGTTTCTTGACATCTCTAAGAGGAGGACCTCCGTTATCAGGGTGGCGAGGACTACCACCGTGATCTGATGCCCGACTGTGCGGAGCGTCGTTGCAACGTAACCCCTGGGGAGGACCTTCAGGGAAGGCTATGACAAGGGGATGGCCTTCTTGTCATGATGAGACGTCTCTGCGAGGAGGGCCTCTACAGTTGCGACTATGATAGCGAGGACTACTATCATAATCTGTGGTCCCATTTCATGGAGATTGTTTGCAGTGTAGACCCTGGGGAGGACCATCAGGGTGGACCACTGCAAGTGGAGGGCCTTATTGATGCTCGATCTTCTGGTCATGTGGAGGGTTTCTGTGACTCGCATCAAAAGAGGAGCTCTCATGATCGATCGGTATATGCCCGTGGGGGGGGGGCATGGGTGTTCTGGGGAGGACCTTCAGAGCGGCTGATAGCAATATTGCGGGGGGGGGGGGGGGGGCTTCGCAAGTGCTACTACCACTCCCATAATATTTTAATGGGTGGTTAGGGTTCTGATACTTCGATATACGCTTAGCGGCGTTGGGAACCCCAGCTTCCAGCAGAGCAAAGTCATGAACCCACTCTTTATTTTCCAGCTGCCTTCGGCACATTTGGGGCACTTTCTTGGGGGCAGCGGGGACCGTCTGCGGTTGAAAATGGCCTTCACCTTTGGGTCCCTGTATAATTGGGCACTGTGATGCTGCCGGGGTATGCCAACGAATATCTTGAATTTTAGCAGGGATATA
The DNA here is from genome assembly GCA_963277665.1 of Viscum album. Lineage (NCBI taxonomy): Eukaryota > Viridiplantae > Streptophyta > Magnoliopsida > Santalales > Viscaceae > Viscum > Viscum album. The sequence continues at coordinate 135,443,859 of OY728155.1, read as the reverse complement.
TGCTAGCTCTGGAGCATCCACCGTGATAGATGGGTGTCCCCCAGTTGGAACGAGTGAAGCTGCTCGATCCGGTTTCCCTTTCATCACGAATATAGCCGAAGACCCTCCGAGGTGGGAGCAGGGATGCAGATCTGCTCTGAGGCGGCTATATCGTCTCTTAGATGAGTCGCCTCAATTGGGGAGACGGGCTCACGGGCCTGAGTCATTGTTGTTGCCGCTGAAGAGTTTACATTCTGGAAAGTCTACAAGATATGATCTGGGATCCTCCATCATTTCCAAGATATATAGAGAGACATCTTTGGCTAGAATGGGTATGAAGGCCCATTCTGGTATCGGAGTAGGAATATCCTGCTCTGGTCCTCCGGTGGTCAGTCGGTACTGACAATTTTCCTATGTCGGGGCAGGTGAACAAATCTACCCCTGGCCCGGGATATGCCGGATTATCTCTCCATTTGCCGCCACATTGGGATGGCGGAATTTACTTGCATCTATAGGTATTTGGACCTACATATGTTGGTTTCCCACCGTATCGAGTCGGTGGCCCTTATTGGCGGGGAGGCGTGCCCGCCTATGAGTTTCCGTCACATTTGGATGGCGGGCTTTGTTTATCGCCACCATGCTAGGATGGTAGGCATCAGGAGCATCTTCTAGGAGATGGTTATGTAGGCGCTGGGTTGCCACCACGTCGGGTTGGTGGGCTTGATGGATCTCGGCGAGGATGCGCGCCTGCTCGTATGATGCCGCCATATCTGCATGGCGGGCATTGGAGGAGCGAATAGGTGTATGTGCCTGTTCGTGATGCATCTCCGTGACTGGGCAGCATAGCTCCTCCTTGGGGACTAGGGTGAGGACTGGTACCTGATTGTATGTGTGTTTCCCTCGTCGGGTGGTCCGAGGGGCTGGAGCTCAGGGAGCATGGGACTGGGTCCTCGGGGTGATGTCCTCCCTGGCGAGAGGATGTTGGGTCATTCCGTGACCATGAAGACATCTTCTGGCGGGGGCCTTGGAGCGAAACCCACATTCAGCGGGGATGAGGTCCTCAGCGTCGACCTCTTCCACTTCCCTAAGATAAGGGAGGTACACATTGTCTCGTTCCGGGGATAGACTCCCGAAATGGTTGGAGACAACAACAGTGGCTGTCTGGATCTACCTTTGCAGCCGTTGCTGGGTAGGCGATCGGTGAGTCATGGTGGATTGGAGGGCATGCATGCCCGCTTCCACCGTTGGGAGAGTACCGTTCACGTGGTACTCTCAGATTAACGCATTTAAGACCCAGCGTTGAAGATGCTAGGTCGGTGATGGGGTCCTCTGTTGGTGAGGATGTCTGGTGATTGTATTGTTAGAAGCACATGCTTGTGAGTTCCTTCGTAACGCCATTGGATCGAAGGGAGTTCCGTGTGGTACCTGTAAATCATTTTAACAAATAAAAACCGAAAACCTGTCAAAGCAACATCTCATGATCCCATGCATATTTAATGACTTTTCTTGGTCCTCCTTGTGAGTAAAAAGGATAACACAGTGGAATTTGGTTAAATCCGTCATTATTGGTTAAATATTCACGTAGGGTTTACTATTTTTTATTCAAGGTAGTTTCAAAATGCCCAATGGTTCTTTATCCGAAGACACGTGGACCTGATTTCCAAAGGCAGGTGTTTGCTAGGTGGTTTGGCCAGCGACACTTAAGAACTCACATTGGTCGATAGGATGGGAAGTCGGGCTCATCGCACCCTTTTGGGGGGAAATTATTTCCTGTTCCGGGACTCTCTTGTAGATTTAAGATGTATTTATATGTTCACGAATCTTTGGTTTTTAACCAAGCATAGTATCCACGGACTTCTCTGGGTGGGAAATGGTCAGCTGGACACAGGGGAACAGAATCATTTATGCCCGAGGTTTACCATCCATCGTTGGATTAATGACCCCGAGGAGTCGGGACTCATTGAGGCAGTACTAGGAGTGAAATGGTGAACCGATGTAAAGATAGTCGGATCAGTCGGTTGTTGGGCTTGAACCTCATGGAGGCTTCCTACATACCTTGCCTAGGAGAAAATGATAAAAGTCCACGTAGTTCTAATAGGAGTGTCGGAGAGCTGATGTGAATGTGGACCTGGGGTCCGATGGTGATCGGGCTTGAACCTCATGGAGGCTTCTTACGTATCCCTGTGGTAGGGAATCAAAGTCCACGTAGTTTGAATAGGAGTGTCGGAGAGCCGACGTGAATGTGGACCCGGTGATCCAATGCTGACCGGGCTTGAACCTCATAGAGGCTTCCTACGTATCCCTGTTGTAGGGAACCAAAGTCCACGTAGTTCGAATGGCTTAGGGCTAACACTTTGAGGAAGCCCAGAGCAATGGATTGGGGCTTACAATCTCAGGAGGCCCATAAGAGGATGTCACTGTCGATGCTTACTCTAAACCCACGTGAGTCATGCTCGGTGTGAGAAACAAGAGGCAGAAGGAACCAGACGATCACGTCGCGAAAGGTTCGTCCATGGGAAGTGGAGTGGGGATTACACATGGAGCGGCCCATGAGGTCGGGGCTTACTCCGAGATGGATGCCCGGGGTGACAATGTGCAGTAGGAGAGGGAAAGAGGTGCTCCTGTGCCCGTTACCTCTCTTGTTCCCAGGGGGAGTACAGAAGTGCATGAGAGCTTCCTTCCGATTGGCATTTTACTACCCCCGAGGAGCCCTAACAAGTGGAGGGGAAGAAAGGGGGCTCCTAATCTCAGACTCCACATTACCATGGGAATGTGAACCCAGGAATTCTTTGGGAATCTGCTCAAGGGTGGGGGAAACCCCTTCATGTAAACCCCGAGATTTTATGAGAAATATTCTTTTTAATTTTATTGATGTCTTGTGTTGTACGTTACAACAAAGGAGTCTTTCACAACACGCAACCCTAACTTGGCTTCATTACATGCAATCACGACCTTCCTCGATAGCATGTGTAGTATGCAATACCGAGTTTCACTAAACGAGATATTATTATAATATTCTTATGAACTAGCCGTTATGAATAGTAATGCCCACTTTTGGATTTTTATAAATTTTATCTTTCAAAATAGACTTAATTTTTTGATTCAGAATATCTAAATTAGCTTAGGGTGAAATTTTGGTACTTTTCGGATAACTTTAATATTCTGATGAATAGTGTAAATTACTAAATATTAATTAAAAACAACTTTTTTAATCGAAATAATTAATAGTGATAAATTATTAATTTGAGTGGTTTTAAAGTATATTGAGAATACATTTTTACACTTTAATACAATGTTGGTAATTGGATGTAATTTCACATTTAAACCAGACATAAACAAGTGTCAATCTTTTGATAGTTATTATCTCTTAAGAACACGCTATTTGTTTTGACGACGAGAACTAATTTTTAAATTAATTAATGCAACTGATATGTTTAGAATTTGGTAAAATAGACATCATTTTTGAATTTATAATATCAAATATAGCTTAGGCCTAATTTTTGGTATTTTTCTGGAAACTTTCATTTTTTGATGAATAGTGAAACCACTAAGTGGTAGTAAAAGAAACTGAATTTTTCATAAAACTTAATTTTACCGCTTCTGTGAGTGGAATTTCGAAAATCCGAGAGACATGCTTAATATCAAGGACTATAATGTGGTTCAATGAGATGAAAATAATTTTTGGTGGATAGTAAGTTTTTACTTTTTTTTACCACGGTTAAAAGTAAATAGGGTAATTAAGGGTAAAATGATATTATTATTACACTAAACATGTCCTAATTCTATTGGATAAGTGTAATTCGGCCAAAAAAACCTTCTAAATACAATATAACCATTTAGGCCCACTTGGATTAGATTAGGACATTTATTATCAATTTATTTAAAGAAGGGTTAAAATAGTTAAAATCAATCTTTAATAAATAAATCATTTTTAATATAGGGTTATACATAAGATAAATTCGACTATAAATATTCATTAGAAAGATAAAAATATTTCCAACATAATGGAATTTTATTTATAATTTTTAGACATTAAATAATTAAATTTATTTATGACACAATGATGATGCAGTAATTATCTTATTAATGAAATATTGACATAATTGATGTTATAAATACCCAAATAAATTTAATTTGAGACTTTTTATGAATTACAATAATTTTATATGTTAATATGACATGTTAGAATTTATTTAATTAAATATTTTCGAACTAATAATTCTGTTATGATTTTCACAAAAATCAATTACCAAATAGTGTCAAAATTGACATAAAATTGTATTTAAAACAAATATTATATTATTAATTGTTATTCAATACATAAAAATCTATGGTTTGGGAAAAGGACATATATAAGGTTATATATATCAATAATAAACAACTTGGGGTTCATTTTTCTTGATATAGTAAGTTTATTAACCTTCTAGTGTAAGAAAACAAGAAGACACGGTAAAAGTTAAATTATCTAACTTAAAGTTAAATCTAAATGATAAGGTTAATATTGATACCTAAACTTGTCTAAATTCTATTGAATGAGAGGATTTATACCTATCCCCACATTATCTTCGAAATTAATCAATTTGGAGCTATTAAAAACCGAAGATGACTTTATAATAAAATAATATTTTTAGTTATTCCAAAGGTGCCCCTCTCCTCCCTTATAAAAGTGCACCTCCTCCCTCTCTTCCTCACACCACTTTGAGCCTTCAATCTCGGCCAAACCCTGCCAAATCTTCTTCTCCACTTCCATAGAAACATCCTAGAGGTCCTGGTATTCTTCAAAGACCAATTTTAGTGCCCTAAGAGGAGGTCTCAAAGAGGCGCTTCAAAGAAGAGGTAATGTCCGTTACCGATTCTTTCACCTTTATTTCTTCTTCCACTTATTCTTATTAGGTTGTTTTATTATGAAGTAATAACATCAGTATCACTCATATACTTATATGTTATTATAAGTATGAAACAAACCTATTTCACCATCTATCCATCCTATAGAAAACGAAATCACCGCGCGTGCGTACGTACAGAATACCGTCTCCACGCCGTGGTGTAATCTATTTTCCACCACCACCTTACATGTATGGGTATAATGGTGTATATAATATCTATATATGATTATTGTAAAGTGATATTGATTCTGTACTAGTATACATACACTCCAATAAAATTCCACGATCATGGGAACGATATCATCGCTCGTGCGTACATACGGAATTCCGTCTCCACGACGCGATGAGATTCATTCTCAATGATTAACCATTCATAAATGATTATAAAGTATATATAATAATTAATCATGTAATATATGACATAATAATGATACTGGATTTATGTATATATATATGTATGTCATCCAATCAATTCCATTCAATTCATTGAGGAAACAAAAACAACGTTCATGCATACGTACGACCTACCATCTCCATGAACGGTGTATTTGTTTTAATTTATCGATCTATTATATATATTTATATTCTGAATATATATTATATATAAATCATTTTTTATATTTTGGAATTAATTAATCATGAACTAAGTAATCATATGAATAATTACAAGTAAAAACACGGACGATAAATGAAACGATTTTACCCAAAACGCTCTTTAACATGGAATTTACAAAAGAATGGGTAATATAAAGTCATATGTGAAACATATATGATATCATAACAATGAATATGATTTTGTAATAAGTAAATGACATTATTTATATCATTATATAGGAGTTTCAGATACGTATGAAGCATATCAGACCTAAGGTAAGGGGTAATTTTGCAAATCTCATTTTTATCTGAGATTGCTTATTCGTAAGTATTTATTAGGGTTATTTATATCATCCAAGTCCATGTTTTATAAAAGTTTTTTCATTTATCTTTAATGTCCGTTTTACCCATTTTTGACTTTTACTACATAGTATGTATGGAATCTTGCTTTTACGAGGTACTTTTTGACTTTTCCGGCAAAAGTACGAGAGGAATGTTTTTTTAACTTATACGACATGAAAGGATTTTTACGGTTTTATAAAGCCTTATTTTCATGAAGCTTCCTCCAAAATATTTAATGAATATTTTCAAAAAAATCATTTTCTTTTAAAATTGCATGACATTTTGTGAAAAGATAATTATTTTGAATAAGAAAGGATATTTTCCTCAAGAATTCATTTCAAGTGTTTTATCAAAACCATTTTCCATCTAAGATGAATTTATTTCATATGTGTATGTTTCATGCATAATGTATCTATGATTTACATGGTTTCACTTTTATTATTATGAAATGATATCCATTTCTTTCATATGGATTATGTGATGATGGGATGATGTTTACGAAGCCCATTTTATTTATTGGGTTTTTATGAATGATGTATGTGTATTTTGTGGCACAAGTAATAATGATTTCATTATGAGATGGGTGGGACCTATATCTTCCTCTAATGCATTGGGTAAAGATTTATATCTCATGAGATAGACATGGCTGGAACGGTAAGTTAATATGGTTCAGTGTTACAGGACTGAAACGAGGAGTGAACTCTATTCAGAAAGGGACTTTGTCCACTAAGATGGTCTTGGCAGCAATGCCTTGGCTACTATGGAAATCATTACATGTGCTTAATGGATGCCACAATTACATGTTTTATTACCATTCTATGTTATCATTATTTATGTTCCATTATGATCTATGCCTTATGTACTTCCATGTTTTAAGTCGTTGCTCAAGATTTTGATGTTTAAACAATATGTTCATGTTTTTAGGTTCAAATGTGTATGGTATGTTTTATTTTATCCATGCTTACCCTTACTGAGAATTTGCGCTCACCCTTTTTATGTTTTATTTTCCCCCAGGATTTAAAGAAAGGTTTTAGTTAAGGAAACAAAAATTGGAAGATCTTTATGAGATATGTTGATGATCTTTCACCACGATTAGAAGATTACGTTCCATGTTTTCAAAGATACTAAACTATTACGGTCCTTATGTGTATTTTTCTGTTATGTATTATGTATTCCGCAAAAGTAATGTAATATTTATGTACGTCAAGATTAGGGTCTCTACAGTTGGTATCAGAGGAAATGTTTAGTCAACCTTTAGAAACTAGGATGCGAAAACGTTAGTGAGATCCCTAGAGGTATTTTTATGGTATGTCTAGGGATGTCCCTAAGGACAAGTATACATATAGGATATAGTCCTAGAACTACGGTAACGATCATAGAATTTAACCTCAGATGTTAGATATTGAGGGAACTCACCCTTTACTATGTTGTTTTCCCTAGCATGATTTTTGCCTCTGACAATATTCTTTTTGGGTTTTAGAAAATGGATGGAAACAGGAAGATTCACGATAATGGAGGATATGACAGACAATGGAATGATATTCTTCATGAGAAACCAAATGAAACGAGATCTGGAAGTCCAAACATCGTTATTATGCCTAATCAGCAATCTCATAATATGATCAATAATCTCAACTTTGGTAAGTTTCCCGACGCAGATAATAAGAGAAAGATGGAGTTTCATGATGATCATAAAGGAAAGAAAGTTCAATTTCCCTCCTATAAATCACGCGGGAAGAGGCATTAGGGAGATTGTTTAAAAGGAACTGGAAGATGCTTTGGGTGTGGAAAAGAAGGACACAAAGCCAGTAAGTGAAAATGAAAAGGTTCAGTTAACACCATGGACAAGGATAATGGTATTGCTACGACATCAACAATGATTAGATGTTTTAAATGTGGAATGTACGGGAATTATGCAAACCAATGCCCTAATGGAAAATTTCATGAAGAGAATCAGCATGGTCATATGGGTAGTATTTATATGGATGATGATGAGGAGACTACAAATTATATATGAGCTGAAAGAAGTGTTGAAGCTCAGTCAGTTGTTTCAGAAGGTAGTGGAATGATTGTATGTTTATCGAGAGTTATGTTGTATAGTTAATGGTACTATGGAATAAATAATCATCTAAGGATTGTTACACTATTGTTTTTCCTAAAAGTATATTAAAGTATATGTTGAATGGTACCCGTAACCATGGAAGGTTATTCAGATATTTTTGTAAAGTAGATGATATGCGCATAATGATGGAATAAGAAGATAATGAGATGTTTGATTGTATTCATGAGCTCATGATTGATATAAGGACTAAGTGATATCATGGTTTGAGTATATATAATTTTGAGGATTTTGGTATGTGGAAAGTGTTAACTTTTAACTGCATTCATGTTTTCACTAAGGTTCAATGGGTATTAATTTTTCAAGAGAATACATGATTAAGGCCTTCAGATGTTCGAAATGTGACCAACAAGACATATCTTATGATATATGGGGATCAACGATGGTATTAAATCTCTGATAATTGTTTTCACTATATTATGAGAGTGGACTGCAGTATTGTGGATAAGCCTAAAGATTGGAATGGATTATGTTGGACATAAGTTAGTGTTTTTTAGGGATAGAAGTTTTTTCGATATTATTGATGGGATGTTATAGTAATATAATTTTAGAAAAAGGACAACCTGCAGGACGGGCAACAACCCATCGCGTCAGACAAGGATGTGGGAATCGAACCCACAACCGAAGTGTGACTGGCCTTTATCGCCTACCACTGGCCTACAGGAAGTCCCTGGTTAGTAGATACTAGTTTTATTTTATTAAGTGGTTTGATATATGAAGTATAAGTTCATTTTTGGAACCATATATGATTAATCTAACCATAAGATGGACTTATAACTTTTGCTAACCTTTTTTTGAAATAGATGGAATGACCCATCATTCTATCACATGATCTTCTAACACATCACAAATAACAAATTCAACTTCATTTCTTTAAGGGATGAGGTGTAAATTGTTCAATTTACGAACAACAGTGAGATTGTACCAAAATCACGTATGTATTTCTTTTAATTCATCAACTTTAGGGAAATGATCCTGAAAACCAAAAATGTTGTCCTAGTTCCCTTATATCCGATAAACCAGATGGTACCTTAGATCATCACAAATCTATAGCCTTGTGATTTTTGGCCTTTTCATAGCCATGTTCTCTACCACTCTCCATCAGAACATGATGGTTAGGTTTCTCTTCCATGTCCATATTTTCACCTATGTTGTCCTATGTGGAAACCTAGTGATTAGTTAATTTGGGTAACCATTATCTTTCATACTATAGTTTTTAAAGATTTTTTTTGGTATTCCTTTTTACGATGTGGGTTTTTATTAAAGAAACATTCGAGTAGTAAACCATTTATAACCCCGACGAATTTCGAGGGCGAAATTAATTTTAAGGGGGGTAGAATGTAACAGCCTGAGATTTTATGAGAAATATTATTTTTAATTTTATTGATGTCTTGTGTTGTACGTTACAAAAAAGGAGTCTTGCACAACATGCAACCCTAACTTGGCTTCATTACAAGCAATCACACCTTCCTCGATAGCGTGTGTAGTACGCAATACTGAGTTTCACTAAACGAGATATTATTATAATATTATTATGAACTAGCCGTTATGAATAGTAATACCCAATTTTTGAAATTTTATAAATTTTATATTTCAGAATAGTCTTCATTTTTGGATTCGGAATATCGAAATTAGCTTAGGGTGAAATTTTGGTACTTTTCGAATAACTTTCATATTCTGATGAATAGTGTAAATTACTAAATTTTAATTAAAAACAACTTTTTTTAATCGAAATAATTAATAGTGATAAATTATTAATTTGAGTGGTTTTAAAGTATATTTATAATATATTTTTACAATTTAATACAATTTTGGTCCTTGGATATAATTTCACATTTAAACCAGACATAAGCAAGTTTCAATCTTTTGATTGTTATTATCTCTTAAGAACACACTATTTGTTTTGACGACGGGAACTAATTTTTAAATTAATTAATTCAATTGATATTTTTTGAATTTGGTAAAATAGACATAAGTTTTGAATTCATAATATCAAATATAGCTTAGGCCTAATTTTTGGTATTTTTCTGGAAACTTTCATTTTTTTGATGAATAGTGAAACCACTAAGTGATAGTTAAAAAAATGGAATTTTTCATAAAACATAATTTTACTGCTTCTGTGAGTGGAATTTCAAAAATACAGGAGAGACACGGTTAATATCAAGGAATAAAATGTGGTTCAATGAGATGCAAATAATTTTTGGTGAATAGTAACTTTTTACTTTTTTTTACCACGGTTAAAAGTAAATAGGGTAATTATGGGTAAAAATGATATTATTATTACCCTAACACATGTCATAATTCTATTGGATAAGTTTAATTCGGCCCAAAACAACTTTAGGAATAAAATATTAACATTTAGGCCCACTTCGATTAGATTAGGACATTTATTATCAATTTATTTAAAGAAGGGTTAAAATAGTTAAAATCAATGTTTAATAACTAAATCATTTTTAATATAGTGTTATACATAAGATAAATTCGACTATAAATATTCATTATAAAGCTAAAAATATTTCCAACATAATGGTATTTTATTTATAATTTTTAGACATTAAATAATATAATTTATTTATGACACAATGATGATGGAGTAATTATCTTATTAATGAAATATTGACATAATTGATGTTATAAATACCTAAATAAATGTAATTTGATACTTTTTATGAATTAAAATAATTTTATATGTTAATATGATATGTTATTATTTATTTAATTAAATTTTTTGAACTAATCATTCTGTTATGAGTTTTACAAAAATCAATTACCAAATAGTGTCAAAATTGACATAAAATTGTTTTTAAAACAAATATTATATTATTAATTGTTATTTTATACTTAAAAATCTACGGTTCGGCCAAATGACATAGATAAGGTTATATATATTAATACTAAACAGATTTGGGTTCGTTTGTCTTGATATAGTATGTTTATTAACCTTATAGTGTAAGAAAATAAGAAGACACAGTAAAAGTTAAATTATATAACTTAAAGTTAAATCTAAATGATAATGTAAAAATTGATACATAAACTTGTATAAATTCTATTGGATGATAGTCTTTCGACCTATCCCCACCTTAGCTTCGAAATAAATCAATTTTGATCTATTAAAAACCGAATATGACTTTATAATAAAATAATATTTTTAGTTATTCCAAAGGTGCCCCTCTCCTCCCTTATAAAAGGGCACCTCCTCCCTCTCTTCCTCACACCACTTTGAGCCTTCAATCTTGGCCAAAACATGCCAAATTTTCTTCTCCACTTCCCTAGAAACATCCTAGAGGTCCTGGTCTTCTTCAAAGACCAATTTTAGTGCCCTAAGAGGAGGTCTCAAAGAGGCGCTTCAAAGAAGAGGTAATGTCCGTTACCGATTCTATCCCCTTTATTTATTTTTCCACTTATTATTCTTAGGTTGTTTAATTATGAAGTAATAACATCAGTATCACTCATATACTGATAAGTTATTATAAGTATTAAACAACCCTATTTCACCCTCTATCCATCCTATGGAAAACGAAGTCACCACCCGTGCGTACGTACGGAATACCGTCTCGACGCCGTGGTGTAATCTATTTTCCACCACCACCTTACTTGGATGGATATAATGGTGTAAATAATAACTATATATGATTATTTTCAAGTGATATTGATTCTTTACTAGTATACATACACTCCAATAAAATTCCATGATCATGTGAACGATATCATCGCTTGTGCGTGCGTACGGAATATCGTCTCCACGACGTGATGAGATTCATTGTCAATGATTAACCATTAATAAATGATTATAAAGTATATATAATAAGTAATCATGAAATATAAGAAATAATAATGATACTCTATTTATGTATATATATATATATATATTTATGTCATCCAATTAATTCCATTCAATTCAATGAAGAAACGAAAACAACGTTCATGCGTACGTACGACCTACCGTCTCCATGAACGGTGTATTTGTTTTCATTTATCAATCTATTATATATATGTATATTCTGAATATATATTATATATAAATCAAGTATTATATTTTGTAATTAATTAATCATGATCTAAGTAATCATATGAATAATTACATGTCAAAACATGGACGAAAAATGAAACGATTTTACCCAAAACGCTCTTTAACATGGAATTTACAAAAGAACGGGTAATATAAAGTCATAAGTGAACCATATATGATATAATAACAGTGAATATGATTCTGTAATAAGTCAATGACATTATTTAAATCATTATACTGGAGGTTCGGATACGTACGAAGCATATCGGACCTAAGGTAAGGGATAATTTTGCAAATCTCATTTTTATCCGAGATTGCTTATTCATATGTATTTACTAGGGTTATTTATATCATCCAAGTCCATGTTTTATAAAAGTGTTTTCATGTTTTTTAAAGTCCTTTTTACCCATTTTGACTTTTACTACATAGTATGTATGGAATCTTTCTTTTACGAGGTACTTTTTGACTTTTCCGGCAAAAGTACGAGAAGAATGTTTTTTTTAACTTATACGGCATGAAAGGATTTTTACGGTTTTATAAAGCCTTATTTTCATGAAGCTTCCTCCAAAATATTTCATGAATATTTTCAACAAAATCCTTTTATTTTAAAATTGCATGACATTTTGTGAAAAGAAAATTATTTTGAATAAGAAAGGATATTTTCCTCAAGAATTCATTTCAAGTGTTTTGTCAAAACCATTTTCCATCTAAGATGACATTATTTCATATGTGTATGTTTCATGTATAATTTCTCTATGATTTACATGGTTTCACTTTTCTTATTATGAAATGATATCCATTTCGTTTATATGTATTATGTGATGACGGGATGATGTTTATTAAACCCATTTTATTTAATTGGGTTTTTATGAATGATGTATGTTTATTTTGTGGCACAAGTAAGAATGATTTCATTATGAGATGGGTGGGACCTATATCTCCCTCCAATTCATTGGGTAAAGATTTATATCTCATGAGATAGACAGGGCTGGAATGGTAAGTTAATCCGGTTCAGTGTTACCGGACTGAAACGAGAAGTGAACTCAATTCAGAAATGGTCTTTGTCCACTAAGATGGTCTTGGCAGCAATGCCTTGGCTACTATGGAAATCATTACATGTGCTTAATGGATGCCACAATTACATGTTTTATTCCCATGCTATGTTATCATTATTTATGTTCCATTATGATCTATGACTTATGTACTTCCATGTTTTAAGTCGTTGCTCAAGATTTCGATGTTTAAACATTATGTTCATGTAGGAGGATGCTATGTGGCATGACAGATTGGAAAAGGGGCATAAACTACCTAGTCCATGGGAAGTTCATCCGTGTAGGGGACAAGTTTCGTGATCTTCTTTACTTTGCTATTTTAATTTCACGGTTCACCAAGTTATTATGAGTTCTCCGGTTCCTTATTAATTCGTTCCCAGGTTCATACATGCTCTGGTTCGTGAACTGTAAATTCACTGTTTGCGAAATCATAAGCCTTCCTTCGAAATCCTCCCACATAAATCTGATCGATCACCTTTGAATCCTCCTTTTCTTCCCCACGATCTCCTTTTATTGAGTGTGGAAAAGGATGGATCTATTGTCATGTGGCACCTTTTTCGGAGGCCGATGACCAAAAACCCGGTTTACAGATGACTTGGTCAATCCACAACTCATGGGGGGCATTGAGCGCATCTCCCCCCACGAACAAAACGAGCTAGTGGAGTGCTTCGCGTCCACGAAGGGTTCTACCTCCATTCTGCAAATGACAGCGGATGTGGACCGGATCGGTTGCGGCGGTCCGCAGGTGGGGGCGGTTTGTGACGGTGGACCGGTCCAGTGCTCGTACTGCTTTGCGCCTACAGAGGATCTCTGCCTCCATTCCATGAACGACAATAGTCCGCGGAGGGGGTGCTTCGCGGAACCGGCCGCATGGCATCATCATTTGGACTCATCTGCAAACCGGATCGGTTTTGTGTATCCTTTGAGTTTTCTCCATTCTTCCCCCCAATTCCTTGGGGGGAATTGGGTAGAATCTCCTTTGCCAATTTTTTTAGGACCCTACAGACACCACACAACACATAATTGTTAGAGATATCCTCCCCATTGGTCAAAACTCTTTGAAATTAGTCTAAGAGATGGTGCCCCCAACATATTATATTATACTATAGAAATACCCTCATCAAGTTTATGGTTCCCCATTACAATCATGGGATGCCTCATTTCCCTCACGAGAGAGGATCTCCCTCACAAGTGTTTTCTCATTCCATTCTATGCTTAAAAACTATGTGCGGATTGATTCACATCCTTATTGGATATGTAGATATGCCAATAAATTTATACTTTGGGCCCAGTTGCAAGTTCTTTAAAACCATCATCCCATTAGCCTTAATTATGCTTTTTCTGTATGGCTTTAAACTACGTGACATCAAATTTATGGTCATTTCATGTAGTTCAGGGCATCCTTGGCCTCATTCTCATTGGGTCTTTAACCATTGCACTAAAGGAACAACTTTGAATTCACAATGGTCTAGTCATTATGATCTTAAATAATTTTCATCATTTATAGTCTGATCAACATGGCATTAAACTTCCAGCACCATCCATGTTTAGTCTCTTCCCCTAATACTTCCATTCTACACCTCGATTATTTACAGGTTCAAATTACTGTGATGTTGCACATCCTGACGGACACCCTAATGGTGATGGTCTCATGCCATTTTTTGTCTCACCTCTTTTACTAGGCTAAATTCTTAATGGTTTTTTAGTAACAAAAATCGGATCTTCATTGTTTGAACATTGGGAATAGTTTATCCCTCATTTTCTATCTCCGCTCTTGATTAGTATGGTCTTGGTCCCTATGTTTCAAACATAGTCTATGATTAGCCTTTACTTACTAGTATACCATTCATATAGACCTTTAAAATCTTGATTTACCTCCTCTAAAAATTCTTTTATGGTGGTGGGATTCCACACTTGGTATTGTCTCTAATTCATGCTCACATATATCAAGTAGAACCCTCATTCAAATCCTTATTTCCACACTAATCATGAATAACATGGGCTAAAGAATTATGTTAGGTTGTTACCGATGTCGTCAAGCCACACATGAGCCCTTCATGGCCAAAACTATATGACCTTAAACTACGTGCCTCCCAAGGTAATTTGGTCTGGAACATGGCCTCATTGGTCTCCAATTACCTCAGTTTTCCTCACACCACATAGCATTCGCTGGTTTTTGGAATCCTCATACCCATTTATTCCCTAATACTTCTATTGTGAATAGGGCCTCCATGGACTCATTCACATCAGATTTATTTCCTTCATGCGACAAAAATATTCTTGGAAAATACATTTCCTTAGTTTGTGCAATGTGATTTTAAACTATTGTCCATAGTCCATGCAGTATAACCTTAAACGACATCCAACGTCTCAATCACTTGATGTTAAACTATGGGATGTTTCTTGATTACAAGTTGTTAAACTATACCATGCATTTTACTCATCATATGATGTTAAAATATTTTTCAATCGTCTTCGTTGAGTGATGTGAAACTACAAGACACCCTAGGCCTTTGCCTGGGAGGTTCTTTCTTGATGATGGATACCAGCCACATAGTTCACAACTTCTGTGGGGGATCGACATCTAAGACGATTGTCCCTTGGAATATGGGTTTGATATTTGTTCATACTAATATGCTAACACTAGTGTGCTCTAAGTCATGGGGGAAATAATTACGATATTTTCTTAATCCATTTGAACATTCCATCACTCCATTATCAAAATTTTCAGGCCCTTTATTTAGATCCTCATCCTCTTCCACATATGAAGGGACCCCATAATGGCCTGGACTGATACATCTTCTTCTTACATACCACCAAGGCCAATGTTCCTAAAGACTTCAGAAAACATTTTCAGATAGGATTTGAGTTTCAAACATGGTTAACGGTCAACCATTGTTTGTTTTTTCCCCAATTTCAATGTAGTGTTATGGATAGTATGTTTCAAACAAAATTAGCATCCATCATATAGTTCCATGTCATACTATTCATGTTCCAAATCATGGGCATCATGATTTAAACTATTCAATCTGTTTTTGGATCAATTCTAATTCCCCTAATGTTATCCCTTTAGTGAAATAGCGCATCTTTGGAAAATAATGTTGGATGCTCTGAGTTCCCTATTCTCCTGCCACAACCTCTCATATCCCAAACACCTCGGGTGGTCAATCAATAATAGAAGACCACACGTTTTTGGAATTTATCTAACAATCTTGTACAATGTGGGAAATTTCATGGTCATCCATTTTTTATCACATTAGGAATGGCCCATGTGAACTTGAGGATTAGTCATTAGTTGTTTCAAAAATACAATTGAAGTGCGATAGTTAATGTAAAAAATTTAATGTGTCAATGCACACAAAGTTCCAAAGGCAAGAAGATAGACACAATAGGGGCCACCCACATACTGGATCCTCTCATGAGTTCTAGTAGCATTTTCCCTAGATATCTACTCCATTAATTGAGCAGATCAACTCTTACAGCCTTTGGAATGTGGCCCTTAGGATTTTTGCCTCATTCTAATCTCTTCTTCCTCTTTATTTTTCTTTGGATGAAGCTTAAAAGCTCTTGTTTATGCTTGAATCCACTCATCCTGAAGATATGCAATATGAGTATCATCCTGCTTTATTTAGTTCAGAGCATCCTCAAGTTGAATCCTCAAATTTCTGATGATTTCCTACTGAGTTCTTAGGAAGAAATTATTTTCGCTTTCTTGATCCTCTTGGTGTTGAATCTCTGGGGTGACTTCTCAATGTTTTTGCATACTATCAAAGTTATCTTAGAACCAAGAAGCTTCCATATATTGGTCCCCCTTCCACATATTTCTAGAAAAGTAATCATGAACCATTACATGAAGTCCTCAAGCATCAGCCCCTTCAGTTCATATGTTATTTAGTCAATGGTAGAGTTAACTCATTTGGCCCACAAGTTGTGGTTTGGGGGTCTTAAAATTATGCATTGAATGCATCACCACACCATGTAATGGATGATGAAATTTTCTTCGACCACATCATGGATGGAATCATCTTGATTATCAAGATCAATAGGCTCATATTATGGGAAAGAAGCAATAATTACATGATTATGGTCTTCTTTTTGTATCCTCTCTGAGGGATTAGAATCCATATCATGGGGTTGTCCATTCTCACCTGATTCTTATTCAGCATCCTGGAGTTCTTCCACAATAGTGGTATCCCTTGCATCCACATTTTCATTTTCATCCCGTACCCCCATGTCCGGATTAGTTTGAATGACCGGATCATCATGAAATTATGAGACCATCATAAGGGATCCCGTAGATTCCCCGACCACTCATGATCGTTGGGTTTGTATTCTCTGAATCATTGTATGGAACAAAGCACCTCAATTAATTTTCTCAGCCAATGAGATGTATGAATTTATGAGATCAAAGACTTACAAGAGCTAAGCACCCCCCCCCCCGATTTGATCTATGGAGTCACCATAAGGACGTCAAACATAAGAGATCTCTCACAACTTGTTATTTCAATGATTGTATTTATCACTCCTTACGTAATTTGATAATGATCGAAATAATACATGAAGACATTGATGTCAAGGATTCATTGATACCTGATTATCACCATCTTGTTCAGGATTTTCTCTTACTAAGAGGGGGAGGGATTTTGATGATTATTCTTTTGTACGTTCTTCTTCAGTAGGTTACTCCATAGAGATTATAGGACGTGGCCCCTAAAGATGATAAAAGAAAATGGGGTTCTTAACTTTCCTCCCTGAACTCCTCAG
This sequence comes from Viscum album, assembly GCA_963277665.1. Lineage (NCBI taxonomy): Eukaryota > Viridiplantae > Streptophyta > Magnoliopsida > Santalales > Viscaceae > Viscum > Viscum album. The sequence goes on along the minus strand of OY728155.1, from coordinate 135,426,114 downwards.
TTGGGCCCCCACTAGTCTCCTCAGAAACAACTAAATCACCACCTGCCTTAGTGTCGGGTGTCTGCTCTGACACATGCTTCTCTATGCCCATTATAATGTCTTCCACCCCACTATACTGGTCTTCTGACCAACACCATGTTTCTCTTATTAATGAATTTTTTTTAGTGTTCTTGCATAGTAAAAGGTAATGAATAGAGGAAGATGTATGTTAAAGCATTCCGAAATGTACCTGTTCAAATATTCATCAGATCCGAGGATCTAACTTATTTCTTAAGGGATCCTCTGATGAGAGTATGTTCCTTGTGACCCCTCATCACCATATTCTTCTCTTTATTATTCATTTTCTTCTTCTTCTGATTCTTCTTCTTCAAGGTCATCCTTGGGTGGCATCTCCTCCCAATATGACTCTTGGTCGAGAATTACCTTCACCAGAGTGAGAGGTTTATCATACTTGCCCCTTTGGAATGCATATATATACGTGTATTTCAGTTACTCATACCTCCAATGAAAGTCCACCCTTTATTCCACCTGAATGCACACAACTTATGAAAATTTAAACCCACTGTTCTTTATCCTCCACCATAGGTATTCAGGTTACAAAAATTATCTCAATGTTCTCTAAGCGGACCAAAGATCATGGAAAATGGTGTCAAAATATGGTTACAAAATATACTTAGATTCATTCTAGGTTCTTATTTGGTTATCTGTATAGTCAACTTTTAGTAAAATCCCTCTTCATGAGGCAGAGGTGCAGCTGCGCCCTTTGATGTCACCATCACTATTGTTCTAAATTATTCCACCCCAGTTTCCTAGCTTTCCTCTTTTCATACATTAATGGTGGGAAAATTCCTTCTTTACCACCACTCTAGCTCTATGCTCGTTGGATCAATCGTCCTTCTTAGGTTACATCATGATAGTTTCTCCGAAGCCCACATTCATCATCTTGCATCATATCTGGAGAAGGATACTAGGGTGTTCCTCTTCACAAAACTCTGTATTCAATTTCTTCACCATATTTTTAAGGAATCCAAACTTCTGGGGGAAGAGGGATGGAATTTATGGTTCACATAGGACCCTTCCATTGATTCAAGTCGCTAACACACCGCTCCTGAAACACTGTTAGTACTCTCTCTTCTCACATAAACCTCATAGGTTATCCACCATTTGGCCAATAGGAGTGCTGAAGGGGTCAAAGTTTAAATTTTTGTGGTTACTCATATAGATTATGACTGCTTCTTTGTGAAGGTTCAGTGGCTGAACCCCAATAATGTTCAACAAGGATGTCCATAAACCAGCTCTTGGAGGGTGGATGGTGTTTAGGAATTCATATATACCAATATGAGCTATAATACAGCCATGTAAGATTTGGAATATCTCACAGATTGTATTGAGCATTCTTCCCCTTCAAATGAGTCCCATAATACTATAGAGATATATAAAAACATGCACTTGTAGGTTAACCCTATTGAAAGATGACATGATCCCCACCATCACTGAGGTTCTTGGACATATCCCCATCTTTTTTTCCCACACTAAAAATATCCCCCTCCTCAGAAAAGAAGAGAGAAATGTGGAATAGTAGATCAATAAGTCCCAGGTCTCATCCATGTTGTACTGCTCCCCCCTATGAGATTCGCTTACCTCCAGAATCACCCAATATGATCCCTCCTTTCACTTTTTTGATGAATTTAGACACTTCTTCCCTTAGCCCAATATCCTTACCCCAGATCCTTCTTAATGAAAAGGTCAAACCGTTACTCGAATGGGATTCCCTTCTAGATGTATATGATCTTCATCTTCTCCTTCTCCACCTCCAAGAGATATATTTTATGAATTGGGGTCGGCCCATGATCCACCTAGGTATTATCCATTAGGAGGAACTCATCATTTTGGAATCCCTCCAGAGGGGTGTATCTGATGCAATAGATGTCCCAAAAACCGATTCTAGCCTCCCCATGGTGGAGGTTTAAAATGTTTTTTTTTCTGGAGACCATCGACTCAGTAGCTCTTGCACTATATCCTATTGACGATAGATGTGGAACAACGACATCTATACTAATTCCTACAACCCATTATTGCACAAATATTATCCAAAATCCTACCATTTGTAGAGTAACCATTACTCTTACACCCATTCACTTTTGAATTTACCCCCATACTTTAGATCCTTGTCCTTATTCCACCCCAAACTGTCATTCCTCATACTTATTTAGAAGGTAATAACATACTGGGTTGGGTAATCCTTCGAATCTGGATCGTCCCCAATGATAATCTTATTCTTTTCATTCAAGATATAGATAACCATTTCCTAATGATCACCAGTGGAGTGGACATGTACATTGATGTTGTAACACTGGAGGATGTATTTATGTGTGAACCATGATCAAGGATATATAGTTTCGAAGCTTGGGATGGATAATTCATCAAGTATTCCAAAGTTACACAAAGGGAGTTTGTCAATAGTGACCCTCACATTCCATACATTAACAATACAAAATTTTCATAATACATAAAACATTATACAAACTAATTCCCAAAGACTGTACTAGTCAAGTTCCTTTGGAAGCATGGAAACATAAACACTGGTACATAAGTGAGCTACATTATCTCCCACTAGTTTCTTCATGACTCGAACCCTTCTTAGACACATCAAACATAATAAATATCTTTATAACCTAGGAAATTAAATATAATAAAGTGTGATCTCAGATGATCAGTAAGGGTAGATAATGGGCACATGTAAGCATATACATGAGCATTGGAGTATGTGAATGTGATCATCACATTAAAATATCGTAACCTAAATATCATAAGATCAAAAACATGAATCATGGAATAAAGATGGGAAGTTCATAAGATATTGATCATAATGAAATAAACGACATAATCCATGAAATCATATCAAAGTAATAAGGAATGGAATTTTTTCTTACATACTTATGTTATATCATTCCCTATTAGTCAAGACACATTTATAGGACTTATCACGTCAATTCATGGGTAATGAACCTACTGGGCAGGACACACCACCACACCCATTTTCAATCATTTTCTTATAAAATATTTGGGTTCCACATGTTTCCATAATTTATAGGTTTTCCCCATCTTCCACTTTTATGATGACTACACTAATTGGGTGGGACACACCACCATCCATAGTCATAGTCCTATCTTTATAAGGGATCGAGTTTCCCCATCTTCATATAGCGGATCAAGCTCATCAACTTGATTCACATCATTATCTCATGAAATATAAATATATACCCAATTAATTTAAGAGAGATATAAGTCCCACCTATCTCATAATAAAATCATTCATTCACATTCCACAAGATAATAAAACATTCATCATATCATGAACCATAAAAATAGATTGGTTTTATAAATATTATATAATAATCCCATGAAATTAAATTGATAAAACTAACATTTCATCACATCATAACATATGCAAAAGAGATAAGTTTAATTATCATTTCATCAAACCATAATTTATGAAAAGAAGCATGTTTAAAAAGTTTATAAACCATGGATGAGAAAAAAGATTCAAATGCCTCATTCCATAAAATCATAGACCATTAAATAAATAATATAAATGGAACATTTGGATTATTTCCTAAAGTTTCATGATTAAAATCAACAAATTTCATCTTAAATTGAAAAGAACTTGTAAATATATTTTGAAAACATTTATTTTGTAAAATATCCTTTCTTCTTTGAAAATGGATCTTTAAAACATAAAACCTTTTCAAAATCAATTTTTTGAAGATAAACATGAAAACTTATAAATAAATCATTGAAAACATTTTGGATATATTTTTCTTTGAAAGAATATAAAGAGTGCTTGAAGACATTCGGAAAACCATTTTCCTTGAATACTTATAAAATATGCTTGAAAACATTTTAAAATCCATTTATATGAAAATAATTTAAAAAAATTTAATGGAAGATTGAAAACCATAAAAAAAAATTAAACAACATTTTCCCTTGAAATGAGATTAATATGTCATATTTGAAAACATTTTTGAAAATTTGTTTCTTAAAGTTCATGGCTTGTGTCTGAGAGAAGGAAAATTGATAGAAAACTACTTTTCTGAGTTGGGAAATCTTGAATCATAAACCACATTAAAGGGAGATTAAAAATGATATGTAAATACCCATAAAATTAAGGATATAAATAATATAATATATTAATGGGAAATATAATCTCCACTCAAAAGATATGAGTGGTGAACTAGTTGTAAATCTCACAGAAATAAAAGAGAGATGAGAAATCCTCTTACCTTGTGTCTTGAATTTGGTCGTACTCTTTCCAACCTTCTTTATAATAAAAATAATTTTATTTTATATCTATAAAATAACAATATTATTATATCTAATATAAATTATGGTTTGATTATGATTTTATATTCCCCTCTTGTTAGCAATTCTATGTTAAGTTTTTTACTTTGGGTAATATCATCTTTATTTTTTACATGTGTCTTAATTTGTTATATCTTTGGTCCTTATACTTATATCAGGATTTACATAATTTAAAACATGATATAAATATCATTTATATTAATTATATGTTTATTATAATAATACACGGAATATATAAGTATGAAATGGAATACACCATTCATGGAGACGGTAGGTCGTACGTATGCATGAACGTTGTTTCTGTTTAATTATCGTATTGAAAGGAAGAATGTAAATGAAATATATGTATATATATGAGTATATATCATTATTATAGTATAATTATTATATTATATATATCATATAAGTTTACTAAAACTATCCTTAATACATTTTCTGTAGTGTGTTAACGAATCACATCATTTTGAGGGGGTGGTAATCCATACTTCCTCAAATGAAATTATCGTATTTGCACAAAATGGAAACTACAAAGATATGTGTTCTAAAATAATTACAGAAGCACAATAAAATTAAATATATAATTTTTATTATATATAAGTATATTTTATATCATAATTTCCACCATGATATATGGTAACTAAAAACTAACAATCGTCATTTTGTGAGGTAATAGTTCGTCGTGCACATAAACAATATGTTCATTACCAATTAGATGGAAGTGTGTGCAAGTGTAGGTCATACCCTAAGTATAAAAAATATCAGTATATTTTGGATACTTGTGTTATTAAATAACCATGGATTAATTATAAATTAAAAAGTGTATTAAGAAAATCAAATAAAGGAGCTTGAGGGAGAGTGTTACCTCTTAATCTGATAACTCCATATGTTTTTCATGAAAGGGATTCCTTGGAAGGATTTATGACCAAAGGGATGCTTAAAGGAGGAAAAATGGATGTTAGGATGTTTATTGGATAGATATTGGCTTAAATTAAGTGGTTTAATAGATGTGTATAATGGGTATATGTGGTGTCCTTTTATAGGGAAGGGAGGGGACACACTTTGCATTTTTGAAAAGAGGTTAGGCGTGCCCACGTTTTTACCCAAACAAAAGTCATAAAAACCCAAACAATAAATAATGTAATATTTATGGAAACATATTTCTATATAATGGTATATGGACAAATTTTAGGTCATTTATGCTTTTATGATTATGATTTATTCCCTTGTTATGTTTACTTTTACCTTGATAACGATAACTAATTTTAACTTCATTCACTAATCATTTCTCTCAAAAACTAAGTTGACCGTATTATACATTATAAATTAACCTGATTTAAAATATTTAATCTATTTTTACCAATTAAAAACATTTAATTGGGAGAAATTAATTTAATATTAATCCCACAGACGGGGTGACACTGTGGTTTTTTAAAGTAAAAATGATCAAAATTTTGCTATGTTTTTATATCCAATTTCAATGTGAAATTGGTTCTCGTGACCTATAATTGAATATTTGATAAAAAAAAATCTAATTAAAATTTAAATATAATATAAAATATAATTTAACTATATAAATAAATTAGATGAAAATGAAGTTTTGAATTTAAATTCTGTATTTTTATACTATTTATCCAAAAATGAAATTTCTCATAAAAACCCCAAAAACTCACCCTAAGATAATTTTGACATTATAAATTCAAAAATGATGTTTATTTTATCAAATTTAATTTTTAAAAGTTTCTAATTTTTTTTTGTTTTCACAAAAGGACATGAAAATTAGTTCATTTTAGAAAATTTTGTTATTTAACATATAAGGACTTTACCAAAAATTATATTTTTCATTATAAATATGTTCTGTTTATATAAAAATATTATAAAAAATATTTTAAAAATATTTATTAATATTCCTATTACTATGTATAATGGATAGTTTATAACTATGTCATTAAAATAATTATAATAATAAAATGATGTTTCGTATAAACTCACGGTTTTGTGTTGCGTACACCAAGTCAGTGTTGCATGTTGCATAAGACAAGTTGGTGTTGTGTGAAAGGAATTCTTTTCTTAGTGAACTATTATTTATCAATTAAAATTAATTCATTCAAAAAAAATTCTATAAAAACATTCGGTGTTACACTATCACTTATGAGATAATCCTTTTATAGTTGCATCAGCATGCCTTGGAGAATATGATTGTCTAATATGACCTTCCTAGCATGAATTATTTTAGGATTTTCAGTCATCTCCACTCTTTGAAAAGAAATGGCAGCTTCCATCTTAGTATAATTTTAATGACCATCCATAATTTTTGATTTTGGAGATCCAGAGGCTGATGTGCATGAAGCTAAGGGTTTGGCATGAAAAATATAGCCCTACACAAAAGATCATCTGAAGGTCATGGAAAATTTAGAAATTATGGAAATGTATATAGTGTGGAAAATTTCAGCAGTTTCATGTAATATGGAAATTGAGAATCGGTGTTTCACACAGAAATATCAGACATACGCGCACGATATTGTTTTCCTATCGTACAGAATGTCAATGTAATGTACATAGGGACTCCTACATATTTATAGGCTTCAGACCTATCCTTCACATGCATGAAAGGAAACATCCATCCTGAACTATATTTTTTTCATCCACATTCTTGGATGAACCCTCTCTTTTCATTATTTCCCTTAGAACCAAACCTTCTGGTCCCCTTTTAACAAACATTCTAAGGGGGTCATTTTTTTGTTATGAATTTTGTAGAGATCCACAATGCCCATATTTAGGAAACAAAAGGCACCCTTCGACTTAATGAAATTCTTTGAGAATCCTAATTCATGTGTGTGAATGTTTTACAAAATGTGTGCAAGGCTAAAATCCACTTGCAAGGCTGAAATCCACTTGCAAGGCTGAAATCCACTTGCAAGGCTCTTACACAACCAATGAAATGTCAAATGTGTCCTCTACATGTTTTAACACCAAGGATCGAATAGAAAGCTGTGTATAATTCCTCTGTTATGTCCAAAATCATTCACATCACTACTAAATGTTTTTTAAAAGTATTGAAGTGACCCCCCCTATATAGGGTAACTCTCCAGAAGTCGAAGAGTCACTCTATTGCACATAAGACACCTCTTTCGTGATAGCTCAAAGACATGAAAACATAAAGGTATAATATCTTACACAACAAGTTCCCTGGGAGTCCCCCTTCATGTGCTCATATAATGGGTTGAACCTATCCTGTTTCTTTTTCACCTATGTTGGGTGCATGGAAAAGACACATCTTGCAGGAATCATTGGCCTTGGGTGCAACCTAATCTTATGCTCAACATTTCCTCATGCACGCAAGACTCTGATATTGTGCACAACTTCTCTTTCAAGATTCATGGCTAGCCATCACTTCAAATAAACATTTATGATCCCATATTATGGGAAACTTTCATGTCCTGCAAATGCCTAATCCATGCATCCCTTTAGACTTACAAGTACTGATTTATTGGGTTCTTACAATGTTTCCCACGTTGAAGTACCATACCTCTTGCTTTTTAGTATATGTACCCTAATTCACCTTTATTTTTAGAATAGGGATGCTAATGTAGAACTCATGAGTGATCATTCCTCTCCACCATCCAACTTAAAATTGTTGAATTCGTCCCCCTCACAAGGGTTGATGAGCGACAGTTATGTCAGCCCAAGGTGTGAGGAGTTTGTTCCCCATGTCCAAAATGCATGATGTAAAATTACCTAGCACCAAATGTCCCCAACACATGATGATAAACTATGGTCTCTCCCTCGTGGAAACAAAATTTTGTATGTCCTATGTATGATTGATATGGAATGAGATCCTCATCACAGGAAATGAGATCCTCCACAAATGGAATTGCATCCTATACAAACTTCGCACATGGAATGATATCCTCCTAGTAATAAATCCTAGTGTAAGATCCCAACCTTTCTTATATAATGAAACACATTTGATCTTCCTCACCCTATGTCCATTATTCCAACGAAGGGATGGATACCAGATCCCTCTATTTTTCATTGTCTTTGGGTTTTTCACCATGGGATGCTTGCACGCACAAGACCCAACATTAGGGAATGAGATCCTCCTCACATGAAATGAGATCCTTCTTGGGTTGATTCTACATGTAATCTCTTCACCATCTCTCATCTATGATTCTTTTGTGACATGAGATTTAGGGCTACTGATTTCTCCTGTTTCTCACATAGATAATTAACCATGTGGGATTAGAGGTTAGTAATGACCATGACATCCATCTAATCCCCATGGGCCCCCTATTTAGTTTTATTCCACATTCATACTCAGGTTTCCATCTCGTAATCCCTTCTAGAGTAATCCCCATTCATATGCTCTATTCTCTTGGCCCTCCTCATCCTCAGTTGTAAGCCCCAATTCCCCCTTTAGAGTTATGTGTAATTTTATTCCCAATTACCTGGTATACATAAGAAACCTTCCCGAGGTTCAAGCCCAACAATTCATACATCCCATCCATTCCCTATATTTCATCCACTCCACCCATGATCCATCTTGATCTTATCTGATATGCCACATATCGTTGAGATCATGGCACCCAATAGGGTTTTCCTACACGTAAGCCCCAACAACATCATTGTTTCTCCTAGTATCACTCGAGCGACTCCCATGCGTAATCCCCACACAACCTGCACAATCAAACCAAGAGAAATACTATTAAAAAGGTAAAATCCCACGCATAATCACCCAGACCATCTATTAAGCTACATAGGTTTTCATACCTTCCCACTAAATAGGGTATGTATAATTTCTCCATGAGGTTAAATCCTAACCACATGGTAAACCTCGGTGTTCCCATCCTTGGGGTGAACCTCCCTGATCCACCTCCAGTGGTGTACAAATCATCATTCATTATGTGGATGCCTACCTTTATGGGAAACATAACCTTGGGTCTTCTCTCAATGGGCGTTCTGATCCATTCATTGGTAAACCATGGTGTTCCCCTTCTAGGAGTGAACCTTCTGGATCCACCATCAGTGGTGTTCAGATCAGCCTTAATGGTGTGATATATTCCCTTTATGAGATACACCTCCATTGATCAGACTTGGCATACATTCGGATCCACTCATCTGGTAATCCTTCTAGGGGATCCCACCTAGGGATTCACCTCTTTGATCTTCCTCTACTAGGGGTTCTGATCAACCTCTCTTCGTCTCCAAAAGATTATAAACTCGCAACCTGTCACACCGATACCTCATGTTAATCATGGTATGAATAAGGAAGACTATGGAATATATATATTTTTCATCAGATACCCCATGATCGACATGGTATACCTAAAATTTTCCCTTGAGACGATTCCATGAGATTCCCTCCTACGATGAAGAATTTAGTTGACCAATGTTCCAGCGTCCATACATGTCAGTGATTCCAAGTGTGATTGCTCCCTTAACCAAAGGTTTCTACCTTGTCGAGACCACTTTTAATGTGCAGACAAAATCAGCATACTTAACTGACATCCATGAATATATGGAAGCATGACTGAGTTACACGAGAACATCTTAATATGCGAGGGAGACCAGGACTAGCCGGTGAGTTCCAAGAAAAAATCCATGAAATGAGGAACTGACATCCCATTATCCAGTTTTGATCAAATATTAGACATCTCAAAATATGGGATGAATGTCGCTTGGCTTTGGAAAGAGAGAATGTAGAATATCAATGTTCTTTAGAGAACAATAACACGCAAGGAAGTGCACCTCGGTGAAAGCGTTAGAAAATTGTTATAAATTGTAATGTTGGCATAGAGGAAAAGGTTCATAAACATATGGAGTAGTTTTATTTTCAATTTATTAATTTCCATTTTATATCAATGATTACTCTCTTTGTTTCTCACTAACTCATTTATGGAAGGAAAACCATATGTGGTTAATCCACGGGTGATCACAATTATCAATTATTAAGATTGATTTATAATACGTCCAAATTTGTTTTATTGTTTCTGGTTCTCATTTTAATATTTCATAGTGTTTAATGATAAGTGATCCTTTATAGTCCCTTACATTACTTTACACCATGATTCATTATCTAAACTATGATAATTAATCAAATACCTTCTATTTTCACAAAAAAAAAAGCGCTATAGGAGATATCAAGTAAGTCATGGATGGTTCAAGGTTAATCTTGGTAAAAAAGGATTAAAAATCCACCTATGGGGATAGATTCATCAATTATGGGGCCTTTATAAAGGTAATGTTCTTGTTCATGGAATTATAGCTTCATGTATGTTCACTTTATGTGAATGAAGGTAGATTTTATGTAGTGTTTGTCTTATTACAAATATCATCATCTAATTCATAAGTTTTTTATTATTAAAAGACCATAAATTTCATGAATAATACCTTACCACCTCATCAGTGCTTATAAATACCTCCCTTAACATGAAATTTAATGGGATGTGACCTTTGGACTTCCACTAGAAGCGATAAATTTATAAAAATTTCTCCTTCATGACATAAAGTGGATGTAGAATATTATAGGTATACATATTTCATGAATACCATCCCATGGATTATTGGTACTTTTATACCATACCAGATATGAATTTCATGAAGATTTCTAACACTCACATTACATGAAAACCCATCACCCTTATTAGTGTTTCAAGTGACATCTACACTTATTGGATCCTTCCCTATGGGCCTCAAGACTTCATCCCAAGTCAATGTACCCTTACTTAGATAAGGCATTACCCTCTTGAGCCCCTTGAACTTCACTATCCCCTTAACCTTCTCAATACCTTGAACCTTAGTGATCCCCAGGAACATAAAAAAACCTACCTGAAGGGTACTACATGGTTTACCCTTTCATTAGACTTCCATTCATGAAATTTGAGTATTTGGTATCCTAATACTCATTCCATCCTGATATATGTATTCCCATAACATTTTTGAAATTGTTATAATCAAACCTCATGTATTTCATCTTCATTCCAAGTGTGTCTTGGAAAATTGCATCACCCATTACTTCTTGGATGCTTCTATGGATCCTACGACTTTGCCTCCTCCCTGGAAGCTGAGATGATGAGTGTGATTCATGCTACTACTTTTTCCAAGCTGCATAACTGGAACAACATTTGGATCGACGAGAAGTCAAATAATATTGTCCAGGCCATTTGGAATGGCGTTGTTCACCTATCTTGGACTCTTACTCCTCACGGGATGAACTGTTTTCACTCTCTATCAGAAGTCAACTTCATTATAACCCATACATATGAGGAATCTAACAAGCTCACTGATGGAATTTCCAACATGGGAGTTAATCACAAGGTATCTTGGATGGATGAACTTCTTCTAGAGTTACTCCCTCTTTATGTCAGGGATGTTCAAAAACTTATTTACATCAGAATCATGTAATCCTTTTTTTGTTCCTTTTTTTAATAAAGTTTGTGTTTTTGTCTTTGACCAGAACACCACCCCATTTTAAATTTTTTTAAATAAACATGTGTAGTAGACATGTTAGATTTTATGGTTGCATCATCAAGAGAAACAAACCCCCTTTCTTGGTATGGAGACCTAGTGTTGGATCCTTCTCTCCAGCCATGAAATTTTATCCCTTGGTGTAGTTCCTACAAATTTTAATCTTTATAAATTTTAAAAAAATTATCCTAACATCCCAGTTCTATAATGTTAAACTACATGACTATGACCTCAACACACAACATTAAAATGAATCTTTTCACTATGTGATGAACATTGGATTCCATATATATGAATATCATGGGATGAAATATCTCTTCTCAGATATCCCATATGCATAATCAACGTTCATGCTTTTTAGTATATCCTTGCATGAAACATGCATCCTAACCGCATGATGTTAAATTGAATGGACTATTAATTTGGAATAAATTTAAACATTGTACTCAAACTGCATCGGCCTTGATCGCTATCTCATAATAGGGTATGTATGATTTCTCTCAATGTTCCAATACTGAAACATAAGGTATACCTCCTAAGGTTCAATCATAACATCCCCAACACTACCATTTAATGTTTATGCCTTTCCACTTGAATGTGGATACTCTAAAGTGTGATATTCTCCCCTAGGGGAACACTCAAACTTAACAATATATCCCCAAAATATGTTTAACATGTGACCAATCTATCCCCATGGGATATTAAATCTGATCAACTTGTCATGAGAGAATTTCAAACCTGTGACCAATCAGTACCCATAAGACATTAAACCTTTGACCAAACTATCCCTGTAATATTTTAAAACAATGACCAAGTGATCCCCACAATACATTTAACTTATAACTAGATATACCCCATAGGTTGTTAACCTATGACCAACCTATCCCCATAATATGTTAAAACATTGACCCCAATAGATAAATCAAAATAACAACCTCATGTGATAAACATGAGATACTTGGGGAAAATTTCCTTGGAAGACATACACCCATCGCACAAACTACACCATGACCAACAAGGGATGTATTTGGTTCAACACATGAGATACCTCATATATGATATTCCTCCAAATTTGTATGATGAAACTTTTAATGGTTCCCAATACACCCAATATATATATATATTTCTTGATGTTTCAAACACCACCATCAACTCTGATCATAAGTAGCTTCCCTGTCATGATAGAATCATTGTAATTAATTGGAGTCCAACTCATGATGGAGTCATGAATGAGCTTTATGAACATGAATTAAATATATGAGGGAGGTGCAAACAATGAAATGATATATAAGGAGAAATATATGGAAGGAGGAACCAACATAATATCATCTTATTTTTATCAAGGAGATGACATCAATTTCCCTAGTGGTAGAGACCACCCACCTTGGGAAAGAGGAAATGTGGGGAAACCAACCCGCCACCCTAGAGAAGAAAAGACCAAATACATGGGAAAAAACTACTTTAGAAGTGGAAAAGAAAGGTGCATCGTCATCCATATGAAAACCTTAGTGTAAATTATTGGAAAACACCTTCTTCATTCATGCAGTATAAGCAATGGACTATGTGATTTAGGATTTTATAGACCATTATGGAGTCTAGGTTATTTGAATTGTGTATTAGACTTTCTTGGAAAAAATAATACCTTTAGATAGGATTTTTCTAAGTATTTTAACTATTAATTTACACTCATAAGGGTTTTATATAAGATTTTACATGAATAAATGTCTTTATGAAATGTGTGAATGAGACACCAATCTCTTGAAATTGATAGTGGTGATGGCTAAGGTGAAAATGGGATACTAAAGATAATAGGAATATGATTGAATTGAATTGAAGTATAATAACAAGACTAAAATTTTGATTGACATAGGAAATCCATGCTTTCTTTCTAACACCATATCAATCTTCATCTGCTTCTCACCATTTATATTTTACATTCACCTCACCCTTTTAGATTATCATTCTATCTTTCAATATGAAATTTTAAAAAATATAAGTGATAAATTTGGTTCATAGTTTGTCTTTTACTGCCTCTCTATGTATTATAGTCTCCAAATATAATTTATTTTTTCTGGAATATAAATCAAGCACATTTTATAGATTTTTTTTCAGGGAGGCATCCACATTACAAAGTAATCCCAAACCATTTTTATTGATTTCAATTTACCTTTATATATTTAGTTTTATCTCACCAATTATTATTTCTAAATGATTTTTTAGGAAAATATGTTGTATTTTATATAGGTATGTATTATACCCTTAGGATTGTGATAAATAAGAACATGAGAAACATATTTGGGGAGAAGAAGGACCATCTTGGGCTAACATAGAAATAGATTTTATCTTGAAGAAACTTGAAGAGATAAACATGCCCAAAATGAGATCAATGAGAAAGTTGAATATGTTTTCAATAGGATGTAAAACCAAAATAATTTACAATTATTTTCCTTTAAATAATTTCTAAATCTAATATCTTACATTATACAGAACACTAAACCAAAAAAACTGTGATATATTTTTATAAAATTTGAAATATCATTTAGAACATTATAATAAGAGTAAAAAACCATGAATAGAAATAGTGAAAAAAAATTTATTCCAGAATTATTATAATTAGTGTAATAATACTAATAAATTTATGAAATTTAAAGCATAGAAGATAAATACTTAAACATAATGTGGTTGATTAAAATTAATTAATTTTAAAAAGGTTTATATTTTAAAGAACCGTATTTAAAGTGTGTTTTATTAATTATCAAAAATAAAATAAGTAAATTATAAAGTATTATTAATATGAAAATATTTATTATAAATAATAATCATAGTCATTAAATGTTTAACTGATATCAAATAATATTCAAGAGACCAAATTTTTAATAATTCATTTAAAAAAATAGTTTTTCATAGTTTTTTATGTTTTTATTTAAATGTAAAATTTCAAAAATTTAGAATTTTAATTTGATAAAATGACCATAATTTTTTAATTTCGGAACCAAAAATTAGGTTATGGTTAAATTTTGGGAATGTTTTTAAAATGGATGTTTTTTTTGGAAGAATTGTAAATTTACAATTTTTACAAATATCATAAATTATGTTGTAATCATGATATAAGAATGAATTAATCATTTATGCAACAATTTTATCATCCAATTATTTATTTCAGTAGTAATATAAATAATTTTAAAAATATATAATGAATTTATAATCCTATAATTAACATTTTGGAACCTATGTTGTATTTTATTCTAATAAAAACTATATATGTACATTTTGTTTCAATTAAGTAATCATTATATTCCATTTTATTTTTTATTTTGTAAAAATATAATATCCCTAATTTATTTAATTGTAATCAATAAATATCATGGGTATAATTTTTTTTCATAATCTTTGGCCAAAATAAATATTGTTAATCTTAAAAATTCATTTTTCTAAAAATTGTTTTTATTGCATAATGTGTACTTATATTGATGTAAATTTTAATCATCATCATAAATTGAAATTAACAAAAAAAAATATTTTGTATCATCATGATCAATATTAGTTAGTATGGTCAATATAATTTTGGGGCTTAAAGATAAGGTACATGGGTGAAAATTAATTACCATAGTAAATGCTAAATGGATGAAAAAATATTAAATCCAAAAGTAAAGTATCGAAAGATCCCAAAACCTAATCTGTAAGTCAATTCCTAAAATATATAAGGAACTTACCATATAAAATCTTTAATAATTATAAATTTTTTATCCACTTTCCTTGAATATGAAATTCATTGTAAATTTAATAATTTAATATTTACAAAAATGATATCCCTCTCAATTATAAAATGTTGCCTTCACCACCTCACGTAACCTCACACATTAATCCTATTATATCAAGAAAAAATATCAAAACCATTTTTGAAAACTATTTTCCTTGATCTATATGTTTTTTGTATCAAAAAAATGCCCCCTTTCAAAAGCATATTCCTTTTAGTAAAATTGATTTCCTAAGGAGTAAGGTAAGAACACCTAGTCACTCTTTTTCATTTCTATTCCTTAAATTATTATTCAACCTCTTTAAAATATCTTAAAAACATTATAATATAATTATAATAGTTTAATTATTTTATTGATTATTTATTATTTTAATGCAATAATCATTGTCTACCTTTCTCTCATCTATTCAAAAAAAATGAAAGCATCTCCCATGTTGTTCTCTATTCACTACCATCGTGGAGCACATATTTTAATATTTCATTACTACCCCAAATTAATTGTTCTAGAAATTTATTTAATTATTAAATACTAAATTTTCCGAGTGATTAAGATTCTGTAGAGATAATTTTTCCATTATGTTAATGATATTGATAAAAAAATATCATAGTGATTTTTACTTCACAAAATGAGCATATTAAAACATCTTTCACAAATTAAATATATTATAGAAAATATATTGATATGTGTATAAATGTTTATACTATAATGATATAAAATAAACACTTTAATTCATAGTATGATGAACTCCTAAAAATATAAATTAAAACAACAATTTCTATACTAAAACATAAAAATAAATGATTAAAATTAATAATAACAACGATGAATATTAACTTCATATAAGTAATAATTACATAGAAAATTAATATTAAATATTAGTAAAAAAGATAATAAATATGAACGGGGTTAAAAAATATATTATTACTGTTTCTTATGATATTATACAAGAGGTAAGAGGGTGTCCGACTGAGAAGGGACCTAAGGTAAGTCTTCCTTGTCTCAATTTAAATTTCTTGAGATATGTTTCTTAGTATGCACCAACATACTTTTATATGGTGTAAATAATAACTTATTAAATTCTTAAATCTTAAATAAATTAATATTTTTTTATTTTTATTTCTGATTAATTTATACAGATTCATTTTCCCTCAATTTATACATTACCTAAGTCGTATGGGTTGTTGTTAATTTAATTTAATTTTTATGAGTTATAACCAGTGTTCATGAACTCCATCCTTATAATTTTTATTTATTCCACATGATGAATGTATTAAATAGTAATCCATATTTATTTTTTATATATTTAAATTTCTTTAACCAAAAATTCATTTTAAAGGATTCATACATCAAAAATTATGATGTTCTTAAAGGGTTTTATGTCTCAAATTTTTTTCTATGAGACATATTTACTAATATAGAACGAATTTCTTTTTCTGGTTAATATATATAATATTTAACATATTATATCATTATTATACTTTTATTCATAGTATTTTATTTTTTCATATCATGTTCTCTCTTTTAAGATCCTTTGTTCCAAATATTATAAAATTTATAAGAGTTTCTTTTTTCTAATATCACATTATTTTCAAGTTTGTTGATATAAGAGTTTATATTTTAGGTAATTGTATGCTATTTTTATCTAAAACCTTATTTTATCTTCTTATATGGTCATTATTTGGATTTACATGCCACATTATCATTCCATTTCCTTTAAGTTCATAATTCAACAAAACGTTTCTCATAAGTGAAACCAAACATTTCTTTATTTTTTGGTCAGGAATATTTATCATTCATGTCCATATTCTTTATATTGTTTCTATACTAATGTAATACTCTGATAATTTTTAAAATAAGGGTTTTTTATTGTATATATGACAAACAAGATCTAGCTTTAAAGACTATGAAATATAATTATTTTATTATAGCCATTATAATCTATCTATTGAATTGGAAGGTATGAATAAGAGTAAAATAATTTATAAATATATGAATAATAGTCCTAAATAATAAAACTTTATAGTATAATTTTTATTAATTAGGAACTCAATATTTTGTAAATTTTTATTATTCTTCATAAATACATTTTCTTCAAAAATGTTTTTATTGATTTTTGTGAACCAATATTGTTATTAATTTCTACCACATTTAGACATTTTATTTTATAAAAATTATATCACTTTTGAAATATTAATATCATCTTTATCTGATGATGAAATATTTGGACTTTTCTAAAAACATAATATTTCAGTGAATAATGAAAATATATCAAATTTATAGAAAACTGTCATTTTTATTTAGGTATTCAATAACTCCCCTTTTTTGGATTGATTTAAAAATTTAATTATTATTTTTTTGATTAAACATAATCTAATTGATTTCATTATAATTTATTATATAATCAAGTTTGTTATAAAAATATATTTATACATAAAATACATTTTCTTGGAAAATCTTTTTTTGTCATGTCTTACAGGTTTATTTTAAAATTAATTTCATACAATTATTAATTTATAATTTCATAAAATATATTTCATATTTTTAATTATAATTTATAAATTTTTTAAATTGGTCAACTATATTTTTCTTGCATAATAAATAGTAACCTTATAAAAAATATTGTCACCAATGTTTGGGTAAAATTGGTTAAAAATGTTAAAATAATGAAATAAGGATTAAAAAAAACATAAACTTACATATATTTCATTATATGAGATTAAATATACCACCACATTCTTATATTCTAAGAGATATCAATTTCATGCTATTTGTCTTTGATAAGACCTTTATATTATTTTAAGTAAAAGAAAATTCTAAATTGTTACATTATTACTTTCAATATTAATAATATTTTTTGATAGGGTTAAAAAAAGTTTTGAATGGTTATAAAATTTTAATTTTAATAGGAAAATATTTATTTTATGATATTAATTTCTTTGAAAATTTTATTATTGAAATAATTACCTTCAATGCATACGCAACACTAACACAGTGCTTATGCAAGCTGTGAGGAAATCAAGTAAATGGTTTTAAAAACTCTAAAAGTAATATTTTTGGGGGTAATTTATGGTATTTAAAAAAAATAGAAATATATAATTTAATATTCATTTTTAAATTTTTTATTTGGGATAAAGTATTATATTTTTTTAATATCTATTATGTGAAAAATCCCCGAAAAAGACTTAAAATGTATTTTATGTTAAATAATATCTTATTAAATTATTTAAAATCCATAAAAATGTTATATTTATCCTAGTGGAAGCTATATGATATAAAATATAAATAATTATCCACTTATTATCCAATTTTACTTTTATAGTAAACTTATTGACCCCTAAAGAGTGGAAAACATTGATATCATGAAAATCATCAAAAGGGTTAATGTGGGTTAAAACTAAAGAGATATGGGATAAAACTTCCCAAAATCCTTTCAAAATTTTAATTAATTACATTAATTAAAAATATATTCACAATAGATTATAAATATATTTTTATATATTATTTTACATAAACATGAAAATTGACTTATATTAATTTAATACATTAATTAATTCAGGGGTTCCCTTATCCTATCTTATATAAGGACGCTATATCTCCACTTTTATTCACACACATTGAGCCAATTTTCTTGAATGAACCATACTAAAACCTATTATTAATTTTGTATATAAATTCATGATGTGAATTTAATCATAAAATTCCATCCCTAGTTTCCATAAGGATATATCCAAATGTGGTTATTCAAAATTGCTATAATTGTTTCAACTAAGTGCTTTCATTTTAATTATTCTTCTTCAATATCCTTCAATTCTATCGTAACCATTAAAATATAATAATATCAGTATATTAAATATATGGATATTTTTTTATTGAATATACTTATTCAAATTCATTTCCATCAAATGGGAAAGGAGTCCATCATTCATTCTTACGTGCGGACTACTGTCAAATGATAATGCATGTACTCATTATATAGATATTTATTCTATCAATATAGAAATATTCACATTCTTATTTAATAAGATTTTTAAAATTAAGAAACTCTTAAACCTGTTGAGTCTTCTGATGGATCCACTATGCTTATTTGTTCTTCTCCTCCTACATCTACACTTGTTTCTTGTATATAAGAGGGTAGAAGATATTCCTTATTCACAATAGAAAATTAAATGTTTATCTATCTTCATCTACATATTCTATATAGATAGATCGTACATAGATGTTTTCTTCTCTATTCTTCTATTTCTTCTTATTCATATGAAAATAGATATGCATAGTAATTTCTTTTATTCTTATCTTCATCAACTTCAATGATACCAATATTACTATGGGTTAAAATCTTAGAATTCCCTAAAACACAATATCAATAACTGTTATTTATTGTTTATGCTTTTTTATTCTTAGTTCAGTAAATATTTTTGTCACTAAATCAAACCACAATATAAATATTATTTTTTTCAGGATTGATATTTCACAAACTCAATAAACTAACAAATCGATTATGAATTATTTTTATATTCTTATTGTCTCCAGTCTCAATTTCACACAACACTATTCTTGAAAATCATATTGCATTTACATTTCTCTATTTTCATTCATGTGTAATACAATTCATGTTTATTCTCAAACCATAAAAAATATTACTTTTTATTATTTTATGTGTTATTGATCATGGTTTGTTCTTCCTGTTTAAGATTTATTCTCATGTCAATTTATTTATCTATCTCAATTATTTCTTCATGTGAATATAAATTCATATACATAATTAATTCAAGAAGATTCACCTTTAAACACACCCATATGGGATCTTTATTTTTAAAATAGAAGCACAATATCTATTCTCTTCTTCTTATAAAATGAATACTTAATCATGAGGTTTATCTTATTTAAGTTCATTTAAACTTTTCTCCAAGTGTAGAAAATGTCTCTAACCACTTAACATAGGAGTATTACATGAAATTTTACGGATTTAATCATTATTAATGGTAGTGTGATTCATGGAACTAGTTCTACATGAACTACTACGACTATTCTTGCAAGAAGTCGAATGTCTATAGTGTTTCTCCTCTTCCTTGCACAAGAAGTGAACAGTTCTTCATCTTCATGAAAATTAGTGCATTGGAATCCCATTATTCACATAACCTAGAGGATCATAGAACACTAAATTCCTCACATATGATAATTAATGTATATGCAAATATTTTTTCAAAATCAAGAGCTCTTGGATAAACATCAGTTGAAGAAACTTTTTTACTAATAGAAGATCACATTTTATAGGTGAGTTCCACATCCATAGCTACATCCCTTTGCCATCTTTGAATCCAGGAACACATTCCATATAAATCAATAGATTCTAATGGCTTGTGATTTGGACATTTACATATTCTAAAAATATGGGTTTCTCTTGTGGAGCCAATAAAGGTGGAATATTCATGTAGGAACTCCTTACATTAATGCGGTAATACCCTTGATCTCCATCACATTTTATAATCTAGGACTTGTGCCTATATGAATAGCATGAAGTAACTCCCTTGGATATTTAGAGGAATATAATGATCAAAATATTTTCATGCATGCAATATAATAGCTATTGGTATGGTTTTATAATGATCAATCTTATTTCACTTCATTAGATTGATCAAAGGAGATATTTGGAACAATGATCTCCAATCACGAGAATTATTTCATCGAATAATACATGAAAATGGTAGAGTACGCCTTTTTAAAGGTGTATTAAATAAAATCATAGATTTATTCGATAGATCTTATACACCTAATCATATGTATACCCTTATATGTATACATTTTTAACAAAGGAATGGTAATTGATCCACTACATATAACCCAAATCTATTTTCCTCACAGTCATTCCCCACTTTATTAATGATCTTATTCCTCATTCGGCTCAATATGACACTGGTGTTTGTCACCCACAAGACATCCCACACCTCGTGTGGTGGGCCGACTCACTCCCCACCACTTCCCATCACACCAATACGTGCACTCTGTAGGCACAGTGTGCTAACTAAACTATTATCCTCTATACAAACACATTCCAACTTGTAGGAACTCACCTCATCCTGAAAATAAGGCTTAGAGAGATGTATCTCCCATGTAGTTGTGGATTCCTCACACAATGTGGTATATTAAGATGGTTCGTAATGGATTATAATGGTTGGCCAATTTTTTATATAGGCCACCCTAAAAAAGTATTAGATTAATTTTTAGTATATAAAAGATTCTCTAAGACATTAGCCACTTCCTCAATTTCAAAATAAAATTCATGCACTAATGAGAAAGTTTATTTCCCTTTTTTAGTTATCTCATTTAATTCATATAGAAAAATATTATTTTTAATGTTATTCATATTCGACCTCTTTTACTTTTGGAATATAAATTATAAATAGATATTATTATCCAAAATCTTTGATCACTTATTCTTATTTGTTATAAATAATGTTTCATGTCAAAGCACATATCCCCATATGTTCTAAACATTAATAATAGTGAAATAATTTTCAGTATCATAAACTCAAACTCATTAAAATAACTTCCTTAAGATAATAACACTTTTGTACCATTTTCATCATCGATTCTTCTAAACTACATTCATTTCACTTTGTTATAAATATTTGATATCTTGGATACTTCACTTATAGAAACTGATTTATTGAAAAATTCTTCAATATATTGTTATTAATTAAATCCTAGAATTTAATTTATAACCATTGACAGATAATAAAATCTATTGATAAAAAATAGAACTCATAAATATAGTGGGATATTCACTTTTAGATTAAAATATTTATTACTCTCCTAAGGGTACAAGGTATGTTTTTAGGAAAATTATTTTCCAGGATTATCATGTTTTCTATGGAAATATTGCCGACACCCTTCAAATGAGCATCAAAATGTTCACAAAGGAAGGAATACCTAGATATGAGAATTAACTTGCTCACAAAATCAATGTAATTGAGACTTGTACATCACTTGAGGATCCAAGGGACTCATGATTGTGTGACAATTTCAATGTCATGAGAAGACTCCATGTGCAGTACATAACCTACAACGAATCCCATGGATTCCCCTTCAATGAAACTTCCTACTATTAATAAGGATCTCTAGGAAACTGAATGAGCGCCCCAGATCCATTTGGTTTTTCATTAGAAATTATCTTACAAACCATCAAAAACTCCCTCTAGAATAAGGGGGTAATTATCCAATAGGATGGATCCCCAGGGGTCATAAAGCTCATGCGCCATACCACCGATGGGAAGAATATATTTCCATGATGATATCTATGCCATATCATGGACCCTAGAACCATTGTGAAATAAAAAAATATGTAAAAGGGGAGGATGTGAGAGGTTCTTGTGGTCACTAAATGACATGCCATGTGCCCCTAGCGAACTGAAAGACACCATAAGACCACAATGACATGACCGTATCACCTCATGAAATCTCTTTGCATTATCATTAGCGCCGCATGAAATTAATTGGGCCTATCTAGGAAACTCTTTTCTTTCCCCTTTAATTATTCTAGGAAACATGGATAAATATTTCCACAACATGCCCACACACCCCCAAATGACACATATTGGTCAAGCAAGGCATCATCAGAAAATAGAGTAATTATCCTTAACATTACTTATGAAATATCGCATTACTAAAAACCATTGTCTCATAAAACAAAGGAGTTAAAATAGGGAAGTGGTGAAGTTACTCATACTCATAAAAAGATTATGGAATGCTAAGGAAGTCCGAAGTGCAGCCCTACGAGACCCCCAGAAAAACCATCCTTATCTTCCAGAAGGCCCCAGAAAAGTTATCAAACATCTTGTGGATACCTTTTAATATTCACCTTGGATCTTTTGAAGTACCTTCATCATGTCCATAGAACAATATGTAGAGTATTTTGTCATGATCTTGTGATCAATCAAGTCTTCATTAATCCGTGATAATTTGATAAAGGAACCATTGGTGGAAGAGACTCGCAACTGCTAAAAATAAGGTGACATACTCAGGACAACCCACAACAATGACTCACAAAGTCTTGTGGTGGCATCCCACTTTGTCAACCCCAGCCTTGATATATGCTTGATATGTCGCAAAAAGCTCCAAAAGACTGGGGTGGTGATGCCAATAAATTATACACCATAGCATGAAAAAGGGTTGGCTACCACATGAAGGAAACTCCTGAGCGCAAAACACCCAAGCATCGAAGTGGACTTCTTGGAGAAACTGATTATGTGACCAACCATCATTCCTTCAGGTAATATACTGGCAGTTAGCCCTAGTAGTCATGCAATGGGCATAAGTAACTTCACATGATCATTCATATATCATGTGAAGGATATCTAGTAGGCTATGCGAAGAATATCTCATTGTACCACTAGATCATGAAAGACATATAATAAACTAATAATAAAAAATCCTAAGGAACTAACAATACAAGGGATAGAACCAACATAACAAGTGAAAGACTTAAATAAAATACATGCTAACTAGCCCTCATGCACTTCATGTGAGTCATACAAGGACACATGACAACACCAGGGCAGGTAACTTAGATATCAAAACATTACTTCACCATTTTATTTAAGACACAAAAAGTCCTCTAAACATTTATTAACAAGTCATAGGACCACCCTAGGAGCACCACCTTGGTCTTGCGAAACTATATGGGTCTATCACCTAAGAATTATGACGTCCTTAAGATATATTTCTTGACTCATATATCAGTGTTCACTCATATCAGTCATATCTCATTGCTACATCTGTGCATGTCAGCGAGGTCTTGAAAACCCCTATGGGAAAGTCAACTTAGACCCATGAATCCCTCCAGACATGTTTTCCAAGTCTCGCGATGTCCTCTATGAATGTTAGATAATATATGAGACATCCCCTAATCTATGTCGTACAGACTCTTGTGATAATCTCTATATGTGTCCAGACATTTCATGCATTGGATTCTAGGACAAGTCAACCTTTTCATGAAATTTCCCCCAGGACAAGTCGACTGAGTCATGCGACACACTCCAGAAAAGTAGGCCAGGTCACCAGGGCATCCCAGGATCTGATTCCTCTATCCATCATCAGTGTGTAAGACCTGAATACAAGGAATCCTTAGTGTGTAAACCCTATGCAATAGGGAAACCTCATTGTGTAATCCCCAATATAAAGGGAACTGTGAAGAGTCTGATTCCTATCATATTTAGGATACGTAGGCTACCTCTCCTTGAGGTTCGAGCTCCATATTGATTACCCATGGAGATCCCATTATCTAAGTCACTTAGCCAAAGTATTGAAACTTATTACATGATAACCATTATTTCTCATAATGACCATATCTCATGTGGGCTTAGGGAGTTTCACTGATCATATCATCTTCTCTATACACCTTGGGTTCATAAGGACAACCTCTATGCATAACCCCCAACTATCGAAATCATTTGGTATATCCGCAATCAATTGGGTATCTATCAGGGTAAAAACCCCTAGCATTCCTAAAACCACAACGATAGACATAATATCTCCATGTGTGATCATCCTCTTTATCTTATTAGTGGGTTAAGGTTTAAAATGAACAATGAGAAAACTGATTCCTACTATATTTGGGATATATAGGATGCCTTATCAAAGCCTAAACTCTATACCAAACACCCCAATGACTATCCTAGTTTACAAGTCCCATATATACATGATATGAGACTGATCATTTTCCCCCTTGTTTCTCACAATGATCATAGCTCATGTGGCATTAGAGAGACAAAATGAACACCTCATTGGGCATTATGAATTTCCACTCAACAGAGCAATCCCAACATGTAGTCCTAGATGAGTGGTGTGGAATGATCACCCCTCACATAATGTCATATACCTTGTGGCCAGTCCCAAGGGTGCAAAGGAACTGTGATGAATCTGATTCCTACCATATTCATGAAACGTAGGCCACCTCTCCTTGAAATTAGAGCTCTGTATCAATCATCCAGGGAAATCCCATAATCTAATTCCCTTATTTAAATCAATTACATTGATTAATTTCTATAACTTGTTTCTCACAATGGGTATGGATCACATGGTCTAAAGGTGTTTCCATAATCCTATCATTTTCAATTGAAACCCCCATAATGGTACGGGTAACCTCAGTGTGTAAGGCCCTAATATATTGAAATAAGATTACTCTGATTCCCACCATAACCAAGATATGTAGGGTGTCTCTCTAAGACTCGATCTCAAACATTTTGTGTCACAATACCCATTCATATGTCCTTTTTACATAATGCTAAACTACACGGGATTAATGAAATGTGGGGGTTTTTATTCCTAAAATAACCATGATTTATAGAATACCTCATAATGGCTCAATCCCCTCCATGTAATATTAACCACCTCCTAGCATGGCATCACATTTTGAAGCAGTTGGTCATACGGCTTCAACACATTTAGAGGTTATTCACCATTGAGGAGATGGATGGAGAGCCACAGATACCTATAGATGGACACACTAATGATACTGCAACCCCAATATATCCATAAATGAGGCTCACTTTCTTTTTTGAATGAGATAATTATGAAATAAATCATTATTTTAGGGTAACTGGTCCCATATAGGGATTCATAAGAGATACATGAACATATCTTAAATCTATAAGAGAGTCCTGGAATATGCATCAATTCCCCCCAAAAGGATGTAAGGATCCCGACCTCCCATCCTCTCGACCAATGCAAGTCTCCAAGAGTCATTAGGCCAGAAAACCCAGATGAACACTAGCCTTTGGAAAGTTGTTCTTTAACCAGATATAGATAGGGGAACCATTGTGAGTTTCCCAGAAAAGTGAAAATGGTGTCCTATTAATAAAAACCCATTTCACTCCTAAATAACCCGACGAAAAAAATGGGGAACCCAAAATGAATCTCTATAATAAAAATGATTGTTTATTATCCGTCAATCCATTTCATTTTACCCTATATGGAAACAAAATGATAAAATCAGTGGGGATCTTTATAATAACATAATGATAATTTTCTATTATATCGGGACAATTTTCTTTCGCAACCTTATAAAAACAATGTAGTAAGACTAGAATAATCTTATAGATGGTCTTTTGTAACCAGGGTTCTCAAAAAATAAGTCCATTCTCATTTTGATAAGTACAAGTATGTTGAATGACTGAATCAAGTAATATCAGGAAAATTGTGTTAACCATGCATATCTGATTGAGTACATTATGATTATGATATTTGACTAATTGGTAACATTTTTCCTTATTTTATGCATGAATGATGATATTGAAAAAATCCTGATTTGAGAAAATGTCTTCATCATCTAGCATTAGCTTCGGAAAATCATCTGTGACTGCAACCTCTGTGGGCTGCAAAATGATTTCACCTACTCAAAAACTACAATGACAGGTCCATAATATGATGTTCTAGGAGTAAAAAGTCAAGGTAAAATCTCGAACATGGATGTTTCTTGTGAATATATTGAAATACAATGATCAGAGAGCCCACATCACCCAGGAAAGGCTGCTGCTAAGCCAATGGATCTCATCGCCATGATGAACAGCTTTGGTAGCTTATCCCCAGAGCGTGGCAACTTCCACCTTCCTTATCTGATAAAGGATGAACAGGAGGCCAAATATGAATCAATTTCAGTTCTAGTGCCCCCATAGAGGGAACCTATCAACAACCATCACTAACACTATCCCAATGGAAACCATCAGTCTCCTGTTGAGGGGACCATCTGACACACAACCGCCTTTGATTCCCACGCATAGGCTACAAGGAAGACTCATCAGAGGATAAAGGCATTGAATATATAGGAGATTTCTAATACTCCAACTCACTCTGATGATGACTGCCAGTATATTTAGGAAATAACCAGTAATAAAACTCATATCCCTGCTCTTTTGGAACAATTCTGTTGGAATATCTCTACAGCAGGCATGGGGGAGGTTGATAACCCTACCCCTGTGCATGAATCCCATTGAAATATTCTAATAGAACAAGGTGGATAGTTTTGGGCACATATCCACGCTTTAATTGATTACAATTTTCAATTTATCATGGAGATAGAGAATGTGCAGGCTCATATCCCTACACAAACATTGATAAAATTCCAATATATTTTAACAAAAAAGGAGGAACATCACCATCATTTTTAGACACTATTGTAGATGAAGGGATAGGCATATACTTATATCCCTACAGCCAAGATAGCACAACACTATGATCATCATGAACAAGTGGTTCTACTAGAGCAGGGGATCATTCTCGCTCCCACCAAGGAGTATTATCAGCATATTTCGAAGAAGGGAACGACATAAGAACAAGGTTATATCCACATTAAAATTGTGGATCAACACGTGAGAGAGATACATGCCTTGGGATAGGGTCACATTCCTGTCAAAGAAGTCCAGCAGCATATTCCAAAGTCCCATAATTGGGATTATATCCCCATTCAGGCTCAGGCTCACCAAGTGAGAGGTGGACATTCAATATGATAGTCCAATATTCCTATAAAAGATGTCTAGTGGAATAGGCCAATGGACCAGGATTGGGCACAAATCCGCGTTTGGGATGGGGCTATCCATGATAGAATGGAACAATCCTCGGTAAAGGCTGACATTCCTATCCGTGAATCTACCTATCATATTCTAGCAGATCACAGAATCCAGGAACATATTCTTACTTCCTTTGATGAATGAATACACCAGCATAATTCCATGGAAACAAAGACGAAGGGTCATAGTCCTTCTCACATTCCATAGGTTCTTTGGAATATTCCAATACAGAATTCATATTCGAACCATCCTCATATTCCTGATCCAACTGAGGCTCACAAAGTTAGAGTGGAACACACCTTAGGGATGGATCATATTCTTTCCAAGAAATACCAGTGGCATAGTCCAAAGGCTAAATAATTGGGATCATTTTCCATTCCTGGAAGATGCTCACCAAGTGAGAATGACACATGCCTTGGGATATGCTCACATTCTTATCAATAATGAGACAGATTATCGCCATATTCCGGCAGATTCGTAGCAATAGGCCCATACTTCTACAACACCATATGAGTATATATATGTTTCGTTGAATGCTACATAGCAGGCTCATATCCCTTCACAATTACAAAATATAGGATGGCATATTTTGACCACGACACAGAACATGGCCCATATGTCTAATCTGCTCAATGTTGGTGTCCTTGAGGTTGTTTGATACACATTGTTAACACCAAAAGGGTTTGTAAACTCTTCACTCGAAGTATAAGAAGACATTCATTACCATGATAGTCCTCTTGTGATATTGTGGATATGGATTGTCAGGATTTTACTCCTAACATCCACCTTGCTCAACCTCCCCATGATGATATCTCCCATGGGTAAGCCAATCCTCCCTTTGTCAAGACACCTCCGTATAAGGAGGTGAACCCAAACCCAAAACCATCGTATAGAGAGGTGCTCAAATCATCATGGTCTTCTGTATATGGTTCCCCATTAACTTCCAGATGCACTCCACTCCCATCGACAGGTGACAATCAGAGCCATATTCTATAGTCTAACCGGATGGAGGCATGTAAGTATGTGTAGGAGGAAGATTAAATTAACATATATATATTTATCTAGAAACAACCCCCATCATGTTTTTGCGACTCGCTACAACTAACTATGAGATATTAGATGAGCTAGAAGGGGAATTAAAACCTTATATACACTATAATATATGGTCTAATCATCAACTATTGAAGGCCTTCCATCTCCCTTATATAGGATATGAGTTTAAACTTTAGACAATAAATATACAAAATTGTTTTCAATACCTAGCTACTATATCCATGTCTTGGGATCCAAAATTGGAAAAGTGTCATGAAAATTTGCAACACGCTTTGCTCCATTGAATAAAAGTCTTCATCAGTTGATCTTCAAAGCAACTTCATGCAGCCATATTCGAGGATAGAGATAGTATATAGCATTTAACTTTTCTGTTCTCCTATAACATCAGAACCCATCATATATGGAATTCTACAATGTTGTATCCCCTTAGAGAAATCAGGGGATCGAGTAGTGCTCAGGTTAGTTGGTCAGTAAAACAGAATTAACCTACTTTAAGGGTGCCTAGACACCATTTATGGGGAGATGGGATATACAAAAAAAGTTCAAATTGGGCCCCTCAAGATAATATTTGTACATTCCAAACACAGAGACTAAATTTCCAATCACCTAGAAAATGTTTCCTAAAGAATGGTTCTCACAATGGGTTGTCATCGCACCCAACTCTCGCTTGAGAAAAACTTCACCACATCATGGAAACTATTGTAGCAACTTCCATAGTATCCAACTAGGAGAGAACTCTTCCCTATGGGACAATGGAATATCAACCACCACTCCCACCCCTCATATCATCAATTCTCAAGGGGATTCATGACATGCCTTTGGTGGCCGTAGGCGAACCCCATCCCATTAAGATGGGGGAATTTATATCTCAATCATCAACACCAAGTTCATTATCCTAGTAGAGGTACATGGATACATCAGTGTTGATCCCAAAACAACCCCACCCCTCTAGGATGGGGGAATTTATATCATCATTCTGGTCCAGGGAATCATTATGTCCCCAACTGGAGGCAATGGATTACCAAAAAAATGAACCAATCTGTGACAATTGTGTCCCCAAATGACCCCCACCCTATAGGCTAGGGGAATTGTCATCATTATCACCACCGTAGAGGGAAACAATATGCTCCATGTTGAGAGGAACTAATCAAGGGTTGGAACTCCATGAAATCCTCCCATCATAAGAAAAACCCCTGCTTGTTGGGTCATGTTAGACAACCATTATTGGAATCTCCCTTAGATTCACTGATCATAGATAAGAATGGGAGGAATTGTTTGCAAAGAAAATCATACCCCGTTAGGGTTGCAAGACAAAATGAACCAAATTTGCCAAGGGTTCAAATAATGACCCTAAAGGAGACAATGCAGAATCAACCCATTATGTTGAAATTAATGGAACAAAAACCATCACCTGATATGCCTCTATTAATTTAGTTACTATCAACATGGTATATATTTATCAAGAAGAAAATTCATATGGTTGCAACACAGAAAACATACCTCAGGAGGAGAGTGACTTGGATGCCCTGAATGAGACTACATGCACCAGGAACCAATGATGTCTCCAAAACAAGGAGCCCTAAAATATTTTTTTTCCTACTCCATGGAATAATATTACTAAGGGTAAGGGTAAAAATAAATCCCAATCACCTCCAAAAAGAAAAGAGGGTCCCTTCCCTATAGGAACAACTTTCACAATATGAGAGTGAAATACAAGCTCTCCAACAACTCAACAAGGAGTTACTTAGAGGTAATATTCTCATTTGGTATCATCGTTAGGTAGAGATGAATGTTCTTCCCCACATGGTTGGTCTTACCATAAGAGTGGTATCCAAACATCAAGTTGGCTCTGGATCTAGATAGTCAGTCCATATAAATGAAGAAGTTGAAAATGATTATGACTACCCCCTGTTGTGGCAACTGCCTATCCCTCGCCGGGAAAACCATTCAATCTTGGGACGAATCAAAAATAGGTTGGATATAAAAGTGGGGACACCTCATAGACCCCCACTAGATCCCTGTTGATGGTATATGGCTCAGGTAGCAGTGCCCCGGATCTTCTTAACAACATTAAGTCCCAGACTACTCTAATGGAATTTATGGAAAGTTGATGCCCACCTGTGCAGCCTGAGGGGAATCCATATCCCAATTTGGTTGATGTCACATTACCTCCACCCAATTTTGGAAATCCTACCTTCTAAATATTTTATGTTGTGAGAGACCACAAACAATATCTCACGCACTTTGTATCCCAATGTGGGTTTATGATGGGCCCTCAAGATCAATAGAAGACAAAAAAGTGAAGTTGTTTTGTACAGACTCTAACAGGGACAAACTTTGTTTGGTTTAACAGTCTTCCAACAGGATCTGTGCAAGGATGGGAAGACCTTCACCATCAATTCCTCCATCAATTCAGTCTTAAACTGAATAAGATTATGATCATCAACACGACAAACTAAAAACAATGTGATAATGAAAACGTGTCTAACATCATAGCTAGGTTGAAGGGTTTGACCTACTCAATCAACATCCCTCTCTCACCAGATAAATTGTTGTAACTCTATGCTAAAACTCATAGGGATGAGTTAAAAATACCTATAATTCCTATGAAATATCCAATTGGATTCAATGAGCTTTCCTAAATGTCAAAATTTTTAGAATAAACCATCTATCAGACCCAGTCAAATACTTGACTCATACCCACGACATAGGGGAAAATGAACTCCAAAAAGAATCTGAAACTGTCACTCTCAATCCATTTGTAGTGTATGTCCCTAGGTAGTCCCCAAACTAGTAAAAACCTCTTATCAACTAGTTAAAACCATAGAATCACCTTTTGATAAAAGAAAATATAAGCTAGGTTCGCCCCAGATTTAAAGAACAAATAAATAAGGAATACTCTTTCTAAAAATCCCTGGTTATTTCTTGGAATACATGGATAATAACTTACTCACACTTCTGCATCCCAGGAGGCCTAATGAGGTCGACCAAACTGACCATCCTGATTACTAATATTTTTACAAATGGTTGGGCCATGATATCTACAACTTCTTTATCTCCAAATACTTCCTTCAATGTAGTATCGATTCTAGATAGGTGGTGATATAGAACTCCCTAGAGTAGGTGTATTGCATAACCGTGATCCAACATGAAGAAGGGGTGATTGGCAGAAGGTCCCAGTGATATGTGCATGTAAATTAGACAACTAGATGACATGAAAGGCTATTGATCAAGCCTGTTCCACTCTGACATCACATTAACATAGACCTATGATAGTTCCACCTCCCAAGGATGGAAAATTAAATATTCCTCACAAAGGTGGGTGTGACCAAAAAAATGAGGAAGAAATAGAAGAAGAATAGTAGTATTCTCCTATAATGTGAGCATATATTCTAACAAACTTATTCCCTATAATATCCACAAGAGGTGAAACTCCCCACCAAATAGAATACTCCTCAGATAAGGAGCTAATATTTGGTTCTGTTAACAAGATACACTTGTTAGACCAATTTTCTGAAAATTATTTTTCACTGGAGTATGAGTTCCCCACACATAACTATGGAACGAGAGGTCATACGCACCATAGCTAAGGATACAAGGGACATCATGGACATTTTTTACTCAATACTCCAAACACATATCCATATAATGAATATATGAATCTGAGACTCATGGTAAAGTGCTAAAATAGGATCAAAAGGTATAAGAGGTGCCTTAAGAACCTCCAACTTTCACCCACACTTGATTATCTTTTATGAGTTCTTAGAAGGTGTTCAATCTCATCAACCCAGTAAAAAAGGAAGGATGGAACAACTTGTTCCACTAGAAGAGGATACTCCATCAACCTATGAACAAACTCAAACTCATCTACCCCTAATTCCTTGGCTCCACATCCACACATCCATGAGAAACCCCATATTTGGAATCACTAACCTATAGAAAAAAAGTACGACTTTATAAAATAGTTGGAGGCATCCCTAACCAAGATATTAGTCCTTGATGCACTCTATATTTCAAAAGAACATACAGAGGCACTTGTTGAAGCCCACAAGAGTTTGATACATAAGTCACTGCAGTTGAGGTTTATCAAGTGGATAACATGGCATCAAAATGTCATGTCACCATCTTATCCACTAATCATGATCTGGAGGAGGCTCTGAAAGGACACATAAAACCCCTATATATCTCAGGAAGACTCAATAATGTCAACATCAAAAGGAATCTGAATGATAATGGATTCAGGATCAATATTATCCCATTCTGAACACTACATCATTTGGGATATGGTGAAGGGGATATATCTCCCACTATGCTAACTATCCAAGGGTATGATAAGCGCAAGTAAAGACCTCTTGGGAAGATCAATATCGAAACCTAGTTTGGGGATTTCATGCATGATGCTTGTTTTAAGGAAATCTAGCAAGACACAGTGTATAGAATCCTACTCGGAAGGCCTTGGATTCATTTCCACCTGATGATACCTTCAACATTTCACCAATGTCTGAAGTATCCCATTAATGGAAAATTTGGCATACTGCATGGATATAGTGCTCCCATAATGACTTATGGGGCCACATATGCTAAAGTATATTTCTATAAAAAGGGAGGAAAAAACCAATAGTGGATGATGATATATAGGTTTCCACTCCCAATGGTTTGGGGTCACCCTTATGAATCCTTAGAGTATGCTTGAAGATAACTATGTGATCCTCATAAATCTAGTCAGGGTCACAAATATAATCCTAGAGGTCCAAGCCTCTCCTGTTCCTAGTGACAGAATCGAAGACCTTTAGCTCCAACATCTCTCTATAATGACTCAGTTTATTGGGAATGATAATATATCATCTCATAATGATGGCGAAGCCCCCAAATTTCTACCTCCATCTGAAAATACCTCCATGAACTAAAAAATGGAAGAAGATGAGGCTAATCGTAGGAAGTCCCCTTCAATATTCGAGGAAGATGTCTCCACCACCTTCGATGAACCCAGAAATATAACTCTGGGAACAAAGAAAGACTTTTGGCCAACATTAATTAGTGCCTTCATTCCCCTCGAATAGAAATAGATTTAAATTTATCTACTTAAGTAGCACTGATATGTGTTTCTATGGAGCTACACAAAAATTCTCCGACTAAACTCAGATGTGGCTAAGAACCACCTCGGGATACCAAGTGGGAATAAAGTCTTCAAGAAGGAATCAATGAGGACGCACCCGTCTCATGACACTAATATATATGAAGAGGTTGAAAAGTTGAATGAATCGACCTTTTCCTGAGAGGTGCAATACCCAAGCTGGTTATCCAACATTTTCCCTATCAAGAAGAATAATGGGAATATTAGGTTTTGAATCGATTATAGATAACTTTATCATCATTTACAAAATGAATTATTTCCTATTGCAAATAATATAACTCTTGATCTATGAAACTGATGCTTTCCAAGACCATTTTTTCATGGACGGGTGATCACATAGCGATTCACTATTCAATTCCACGCTTACACTACTGTTTTAAACATGTTTTGTGATGAATATTAAAAATATAAAAATAAAAATAAATTCATTTTTTATTCAATAAATTAGTATTTATCACTATTAAAAAGGTCAATTATTCTTTTTTTTTGAAATTTTCATTGAATGTAGAGGTGATTTGGAGGCCTGAAGATCATCCAGAAGAAAAATGGGCCAAACAACATGGCATCCCATGGACATCTGTCCATTGTTTTTAACATACAAGACTTCCATGAATCCAAATAGGCTGAAAAATTTCGTTACACATCAAAAAATTATTGTATACAACTACTATTATGGAATCAAAGCCTAATTCATCAATCTAGTGTCCCATCCAAACCATTTTGTCTAGGGGACAAAATCTACCCAAATTCAAAAGTTTGTTTTGGTCGTTTGAACATATCTTCTGATCCAGTTGTCTAATGGACGCAAAATACTACAGGGAGATAGTCAAGAGGCCTTCCATAATCGTCTATTTTGGTCAAGTAGTGATATGGATATCTACTATTCCAAAACCGAGACACAACTGGTATCCCAAAAATAGGGTTCCCAAAACAATGTCGCATTTTGGCTATAAAAAGGCACCATGGGAACCTCATTTGTTTGTTTGGGAAAGGAGTTAAGTGCCACCAATTTGGAGTTATAGATGAGTCCCCTACTCATCCAATAATTTCTATAGGCCCCTATCCTCAATGGGGGGGTCAAGAATGAAGAAGGAGTTCTGGATGAGCTTCCTCCTCCACCTGATGTCGAGCTAAACGGTGGGAGTTCGTTGTGAGGGATCTACACTCATGTCAAGGGAGTTCCAATGCATATATTAGCTATTGGTTTGGAGTAATATGGGTGTTAAAACATTTATTTCCATTTATATTACATACTTTATTATTTTAATGCTTTTTTTGATGTGTGCGGATGAGAAGCTCTTAATTTCTACTTGATCGGTGTGAGGTTGTGAGTGCGTGACTTGGGTTGTTCCGATTAGGTAACACAAGAATTATTTTCATACCAACTTTCTTGATATTTAAATCTTATTTTTAATGTATTATTACATGCATAATTTTTGGAACATGACAATACGATTGTTATGTCATGGTTTAGTTCTATAAGAAATTGAATAATGTCTTAGGAATTAATCGGGATTCCAATTAATTTAAACCAAATAATTACTCCAAACCTAAATTAATCTCCACGAATGATGAAATCGAAAGTGTGTAGTGACCTCACAATGTACCCTTTTATCTAATATTTTTAAAAATCCATTTTCTTTCTCAACTTTTAAAATTATAATTAAGTAATTTCATGGTAAACTTGTTTCAAAACTGCCCCTATTTTAGTAATTCGTATTAAAAACGCAGGCTCTAAACCTAGCAACGTTCCTTGAGAGATGACCTAGGCTATTCCCTATACTATAAATAAACATTAAAATCATAATCAATTTGACATTTCATGACCACATGATCAAATTTTGGTGCCATTTTTGGGGAGTGCTTTGGTTTTAGTGCATGTTTTTGATAAGTTATTTTTTGTAATTTTTGGGAATATTTATTTGTATTATCTGATACATATACGTACATTTTTGTATTCGGATCTATTTTTTTTGTAGGTTTGGTGCATGAAATGTTCCACTCCACGAGACTTACAACCTTTAGAACCCAAACCAGAGAGGATCCTGCATCAATGACCCCGAGATACACAAGAGAAACCTTTGAAAGAGGATGTACAAAACATCAACACTCATTTGGATCCTTCTTATTCATCTTTGGGAACCCACATTAAACCTGAAATTAACTTGAATAACAAAGCTGAAAATTACCAGACATTAAATTAACTAACCTCACCTGATGTTGATATCCTACCAACATACATTCAATTATAAGGTGTGGCACCAAATTTTGTACTGAAATCTGGTTTAATTCATCTATTACCAATATTCCATGGACTTCCTAGAGAAGATCCACATAAGCATTTAAAAAAAATTTCACAA
Source organism: Viscum album (assembly GCA_963277665.1). Taxonomy (NCBI): domain Eukaryota; kingdom Viridiplantae; phylum Streptophyta; class Magnoliopsida; order Santalales; family Viscaceae; genus Viscum; species Viscum album. The sequence goes on along the minus strand of OY728155.1, from coordinate 135,389,420 downwards.
TGTTTGTTCAAAATTAAACCTACTAATGTGGATGAGTAACATGTAAATCTTAGAGCATTCCCCTTTTATATTTAAGATACTAAAAAAGTCTAGCTTTATTATGTTAATTCCCCAATAAGAGGCTGGGCAGACTTGAAATGACTTTTTCTTGAAAAATATTTCCAAGCCTCTCGAACTGCAACAATAAGGAAAGAAATTTGGGGGATAAGACAATATCAAGGGGAAACATTACATGAATATTGGGAACACTTTAAAAGGTTATATTCAAGTTTCTCACACCACCAAAAATGTGATCAACTTTTAATTCAATATTTTTATGGAGTTTTAATCCCTATTGATCGAAATATGATCGATACTGCTACAGGTGGGGTACTAGTAGATAAGACCCAAATTGCTATAAGAAACCTGATTGAGAACAAGGCACAAAACACTCAACAATTCAGTACAAGGTCTAACACACCCAATCGAGGTGTTCATGAGGTGAAAAGTACTGAATTTGAGAAGAAGGTGGACACAATGTTTGAAAAAGTGAGTACCCTTTTACGACAACTCACTTTATCCCAAGGGGAATCTCAATTGCCTCCTCCCATCCATTGTGGAATATTCTCTTCTGACACCCATTATTCTTAAAAATGCCCCCAACTGAGAGAAACTTCTTAGAGTTGTCAGGAAATCTTCCGAAGACGCCCCTATAACCAACCCTTTAGGCAAGAACCATAAAATGCATTCAACTCTGGGTGGAAAGACAACCAATCCTATTGGCACAAGGGGGTTTCAAACCAGCCTCATCAACCATGGAACCAACAAGGTCAGAGTAGCCATCCACCACCACCACCCAGAAATCCTCAACCACCCAAAGGACTTTCCAACCACCCCCTCCAAAACCTGAGCCTTTACTAGAATTTGTGATGACACAAATGGTTCCCAATAATCTTCAATTCCAATAAACCACCCAAGAATCCATACAATACCTTAAAACCCAATTAGGCCAACCAGATAACTCAGTGGGTGAAATACAAAGTCACGGGTCAGGTACACTACCATCTCAACCATTAGTCAACCCTTAGAGATAAAGGAACTGTTAGTGTCATCACCCTTAAGAGTTGAAAATAAATGAATCCTCTATTAGAGTCATCCACTCCTGAGGAAACCTCCATCCCAAACATTAAAAATATTCCAAATGGTGAAAATCCTTGTCCTATGAAAATACATTCCAAAGGGAAGATTGTGTCCTTTGATGAGTCACCTAGCCCAACCATTCCTCTTCCATTTCCCCAAAGGAACACCAAACCTAGAAAAGAAAAGAAAACTGAACTAGATAAGGAAATTTTGGAAACATTTAGAAACATGCAGTTAAACATCCCCTTGATTGATGCTGTGAAACAAATTCCAAGATATGAAATATTTCTAAAGGAGATGTGTACACCCTGAAGGAGACCTTGTGGAGATGAAAAGGTATGCTTGGGGAGGAACATATCAGCATTGATAGAACCATTACTTCCTACCAAGTGCAACGATCCTGGTACAGTCTTGATTCTATGAACTATAGGGGAGTATTATTTTTTTAATGTTGTGCTTGATTTAAGTGCTTCTATAAATGTGATGCCTCACTCCATTTACTCTATATTTCTGGTCGGGGAACTGAATCCCACTGGAATTCATGTTCAACTCACTAAATGGAGTACTGCACACCCTTCTGGTGTGTTAGAGGATGATCTTGTGTGGGTGAAAATTTTAATTTTTCCTACCGATTTTTATGTGATTAAAATGAAATATGATAGGTGAATGGACATGACCCAATTATATTAGAGATACCATTCTTGAAAACAACCAAATCCATAATTAATTTAAATAATGGTGCATTATCTATGGAATTTGGTGGTGACATAGTCCATTTGAACATCCTTGATGCCATGAAGCACCCCTAAGAAGAACATTCCTCTCTCTCTATTTATTCAATTGATATAATCCCTTCCCCTGAAAAAACAATTTTTCTTCACCCCGATCCACATTCTGTGTTTTCTTCATTGATTGAAATTCTACGTAATGAATCATTCATTGATTGTTTTAGTGTTCTAGAAACGTGTCATGCATGTTTATTAATTTCCAATTTCGTGAACACAGAGGATCCAATGAACATCGATGATACTTCTAAGATTGAAAAGGCTCATTCCTCATCAGAGGATGATACCATTAAGAAGTTAGATGAGATAAGTGATCTATCACCCTTACACACACTCCCATAACTCCAAAATCCCCCAGAATTGGAACTCAAACAACTGCCTCAAGATTTAAAATATTCATATCTTGTGAATGTTAACAATTTTTCTGTCATCATTTCTAGTTTACTCCCTTCTGAGAATGAATTGAGACTGATTGAACATTTGAGGGAGTATAAAAAATATTTGGGATGGAAACCTGTTGACATTCCAGGTATTATCCCATCAATTTGTACACATCATATTTTATTAAATGATGAGATTAAACCAGTGAGGTAGCTGCAACGTCGACTGAACCTAAACCTCCTAGATGTTGTGAAAAATGGGGTAGCAAAATTATTTGCTACTGGAATCATTTATCCCATCTATGATAGCCAATCGATCAGTCCTATTCAAGTAGTTCCTAGAAGGACTGGCCTTATAGTAATAAAAAATAAAAACAATCAATTGGTTCCAACTCGTGTGCAGAATAGTTGGTGTGTCTGTATAGACAATCGCCTACTAAACCAGCACACTAGGAATGCTCATTTCCCTTTCCCTTTCATTGACCAAATTCTAGAGAGGCTAGTGGGTATGTCCAACTACTGTTTCCATGTTGGGTATTCTGGATACTTTCAAATCAATAATTCCCCTGAGGATCAGGAAAAGACAACCTTCACATGCCCCTTTGGTACATTTTCATATGGGAGGATGCAATTTGGACTTTGCAATGCTTTGGGTACATTCCAACGATGCATGATTAGTATTTTTTCGGATTACCTAGATAATTTCATGGATGTTTTCAGGGATTATTTCAATATTTATGGCTCCTTTTTTATGAAAGTTTAAGTAGTCTTGGTTTAGTCATACGTCATTGTATTGAAAAGAATCTTGTATTAAATTATGAGAAATTCCATTTCATGGTGCGAAAAGGTATAGTTTGGTGGAATTTAATTTCTATGGATGGTATCCAAATAGAAAAATTAAAATTGGATGTTATTTATTCCTTACCATTCCCCAAAAATGTATAGGATGTGTGGTCTTCCCTTTGTCATGCTAGATTTTACTGCCATTTCATTCATGACTTTTGTAAAATTGCACTCCCCATCTCCCAATTACTTCTAAAAAAGAATTTTTTTTTGATAATTAATCTGAGGAAGCATTTAATAAGTTAAAATGGAGTCTCACATTACCCTTGGTAATCCAGCCATCTTGGTGGGATTTATTGTTTGATCTCATGTGTAATGCCTCTAACTACGCAGTTGGGGAAATCTTGTCACAAAGTGTCGATCGATCTCCACATGTCATTTCTGATGCCTCACATACTTTGGACCTTTCCAAAGAAAACTACAACACAACTAAAATAGAATTCCTTTCCACATTGTTTTCCATTGAAAAATTCAGGTCATACCTTTTGGGGACTAAAGTCATTATGTTCTCAGACCATGTAGCCTTCTAGTATCTCCTTAAAAAATAGGAATCCAAGCCACGTCTCATTCGTTGGATGCTCCTCCTTCAACAATTTAATATAGAAATTATTGATATAAAGGAGCAGAGAATGTGGTTCCTGGCCTTATGAGTAGGATTCCCCCATCCTTTGACATTTACTCATCCCCTTATATTCCTATAAATGTTATGTTTCATGATGAGAAATTGTACCAATTGAAAGATGTTATTCCTTGGTGTGTTGAAATTGTAAATTATTTGGTAACATCTTGCATTCCTACCAATTTCAAAAAAAAAACCAAGACACTCATCTAGAACATGAGTCTCGTTGGTACATTTGAGATAACCCTGACCTCTGGTGCACATGTAGTTATCAAGTCCTTAGGCATTGTGTCCCCTATAGTGAGTTTTAGTCTGTCATTAGATTCTATCACACTTTTTCTTTTGGGGGCCACTTTGTTCCTCAACAGACTGCTCACAAGGTCCATGATTTTAGTCTTTTTTGGCCGACACTTTTTCGGGATGCTCATGAATTTTGCAAATCTTTTCCTAGTTGTCAAAGAATGTGGAATATCTCTAAAAGAAATGAAATCCCACAACAACCGTTTCCCTTTCATTACATTTTTTTTGTTTGGGGCAATGACTTTTTGGGTATTTTTTCCAATTCCTTGGGAAACAAATACATTCTTCTAGCGGTCGATTATGTGTAAAAATTGCTGGAGGCATGAGCCACAAGGATAGATAATTCCAAAACAATTACGGAATTTCTGAAAACTAAGATCTTTTGTAGGTTTGGATTACCTAGGTTCATAATTAGTGACCAGGGTTCTCATTTCTAAAAGTGAACAATGCAATCACTTTTTTGTCGGTATAGGGTTGGTTATAGAGTGCCTTCATATCACCCACAGACAAATGGTCAAGCAGAGGTGTCAAATAGAGAGGTAAAATAGATTCTTCAAAATAAGGTTCAACCTAATAGAAAATATTGGAGTATTTGACTTGATGATTCATTATGGGACAACCTTACTGCTTTTAAAACTCCCATTGGAATGTCACCCAATCATCTTGTGTTTGGGAAGCGTTGTCACTTGCCTATTGAAATTGAGCACCGGGCCTTTTGGGCCATAAAAAAATGTAGTTATTATCTTTCTGGTGCAGGTTCTCAATGGAAGTTACAGATTAAGTACTTGGAGGAAATGAGTAGAGATGCATATGAAAACGCCATGATTTATAAAGAGTGAACCAAGGCTTCCCATGACTGCCTTATGCTTCATCGTCAGTTCCAAAATGGGCTGAAGGTCCTCTTTTATAATGCAAGGCTGAAGTTTCATCCAGGTATGCTTCGTTCCCGCTAGTTTGTCCCATACACTCTTATTAATGTATCTACATTTAGTTTTTTTGAGGTTCAAAATGAAGAATGCAAACAAACCTTCACTGTCAATGGGCAGCAGCTGAAGCACTTCCATGAAGCCCTTTTGGGGTTCCCGATGGAAGAACACCATGTTCAAGCAGCAACATACCAGTGAAACACACTAGGTTTTATCCTTCCTTCTCACATTCTCAACTATTATAGTTAGGAAACTGCACATTTTAGGTGTGGGGGTATGGGTACATTCATGGGTTAGTTAGGATTTTCATCATCTTTCTTCTTTCTTCTATTTTTCTCCTTCTTTATTGTATTTTCACTTTTTCCCATCTTTCTGGGTTCATTTGAATTTTCATCATCGTTCTTCATTCTTCTCTTTTTCACCTACTTTTTGGTATTTTCACTTTTCCCCATCTTTTTTGTTTCATTCGGATTTTCATTTTCTTTCTTCTTTCTTCTCTTTGTCACCTTCTTTATGGTATTTTCACTTTTCCCCATCTTTCTTAGTTCCTTAGTATTTTCATTGCCTTTCTTCTTTCTTCTATTTTTCTCCTTATTTAGGGTATTTTTACTTCCCCCCCTTATGGTCACCAAATCATAGAACATACTAAAAATGCATGTTTAAATTTTTGATTCCATGTTGATTTAACATTTGATAAAAAAACCCTGTCTCTATTTTGGAATGAATTTTTGTATGAATTTGACATCAGGGATTGATTTTTGGTGAATTGGTTTTTTATCAATGATATAAATGGTTGTATCATTGTTAAACATTTGAGATGACTGATGCCCCTTATGTGAGTAGTTTTTGGGAAAATTTTGTCACTAATATCTCCACACATTTTTCACCAAACCACAATGAGTGAATATTTCTAACTTATTATAAGGTAAATATATGTTAGGTTGCTATTTTTCAGAATTAAATGACATTTCCATATATTCATTTCTTATCTGATATGTTTCATTACTGTACCAGATTGACCTATGCGTGTGTATCTAATGTCCGACTATTGTACTCCCTCAAAACAAATGGGATTGTGTCTTGGGAAGGTCAAAAACCACTCCTCAACCTTTTATCTTGTTATAACTATTTCAATTAGTTTCATGAGGAGATCAAACAAGGGTTGAGAGATGAGTTTGAGATTTGTTCCAAATGAAACTTATGAAAAAAAATGAGGGGAGTGATGAAATGTGTAACATATGAGGATATCTAGTTCCGGAGCTTATGGTTTGACTTCTGGGAATTATTAAGTGAGTGGGTCTTGAAATATGATTGCAAAGTATATAGGGAAGGTTCGGTGGACAAAATCATTTAAGCTGAAAAATGTTAAAATAACATATATTTATTGGATATCAATTGGAAAGAATATAATGGAATGGTTTTTACACACACACATTGAGAGTTAGTGTCATGGTTGACTTCTGAATTCCTTGCTCAATTTGGTATCATGAATCTTTTTGAATTTCACTCTGATATGGTTTATGAGAGATATTTTTTTTATTTTCACTAGGAAGAATCCCTTGGTGTGGCTTTTCCCAGGATAAAAAATTTTTAGGTGTGCGGGTGCGATCGCATAGCGATTCAGTATTCAATTCCGCCCCTGCACAACTGTTTTATACTAATTTTGTAATGAATATTCAAAATATAATAATAAATTTCCGTTAGTTTTTTATTCAATAATATAATTGTTATCACTATTAAAAAGGAAAATTATATTTTTTTGGATAAATTCACTGTAGGTGGAGGTGATTTGGAGGCCCGAAGATCATCTAGAAGAAAAATGGGCAAACTGTATGTCATCCCATGGACATTTGTCCACTGTTTTTACTAGTACTGGATGTTTGTGCATATGAATGGGTTGAAACATTGTTTTCCACTCAAAAACATCATGGGATACAACTCTTATTATGGAAACAAAGCCTAATTAATCCATCTGGTGGCCCATCCAAACCATTCTATCCAAGAGACAGAATCTGCCCGAATTCAAAAGTTTGTTTCGGTATTTTGACCATATATCCCAATAAATTTGTCTAATAGCTACGAAATTCACCAGGGGGACAATTAAAATTTCATCACACAACTCTCCTCTTTTGGTCAAGTCGTTATATGTCTTTCTACTATTCCAAAATGGTGACACAAGTGGTATCCCAAAAAAGGGTGCCCAAAACCATGTCCCATTTTGGATATAAAATGGCACCATGGGCACCTCATTTGTATGTTCGTCCAAGGAGTGAAGTGATGCCAATTTGGAGTTCTAGAGGAGTCCCCTCCTCATCTGAGATGTTTTTGATGCCCCTATCCTCATAGGGGGATCAATAATGAAGAAGGAGTTTTGCCCGAGCTTCCTCCTCCACCCAATGTTGAGTTAAATGGTGGGTGTTCATTATGGAGAAGGTACACACATGTCTAGGGAGTTACAATTCAAATATTAGCTACTGTTTTGGAGTACTTTGGGTTTTAAACCATTTATTTCCATGTATATTACATACTTTCATATTTGAATTCTTGTTTTGATGTGCGCGGATGATATGCTCTTAATTTCTAACCGATCAGTGTGAGGATTTGAGTGCGGGACATGTGTTGTTTTTATTGGGTAACAAAAAAATCCTTCTCTTACCCACTTTATTCAGATTTAAATCTGATTTATAATCTTGTATTCCATGCATAATTTTAATACATTTACAATACGATTGTTATGTCAAGGTTTGGTTCTGTAAGCAATGAAATAAAGGCTTAGGAATTAATCGGGATTCCAATTAATTTCAACCATAGAATTACTCTGAACCTAAATTAATCTCCATGAATGATGAACTTGAATGTGTGTAGTGAACTCACAATGAACCCTTTTATCTCATATTTTTCAAAATCCATTTGGTATCTCTTCTTTTAAACTTTCAATTTAGTAATTTCATCCTAAAATTTGTTTCAAAACCACCCCTATTTTAGTACTTCTTATTAAAAACATAGACTCTAAACCCAGCAACGCTCCTTGAGAGATGATCTAGGGCCTTCCATAGACTATAAATAAATCTTAAAATCATAATCAGTTTGACGTGTCATGAAAATATAGTCAATGGGCACTCAGAGTAATATTATATAAAGATGGACCCTGAAGATGAAGAATCCAATGAATTCAGAGCACCTCTGGGGATCTTTTTTCTATTAGTTCATGACCTTCGTCTTAGAGAATATTGGTTACACATATCAATTTACCATGCAACATATCTTCAACACATTCCTTGGAAAGATATCTGAATGTGATTTCAACGACCTGGTGGTTAAATCCCGAAAACAGTGTGGTCACTTTACAGACCTTTAAATTTTTTTTATAAGCTGTGATTGCATAGTCTAATGATGAATCCTCTAAAATGAACATTTGGGTTAATGTTATGGAAATTACTTGGTTTTTTGGTATGGCATCACAGTAATGAGGTCGAACTAGAAATTAATTCTTCTATCTTATCAATATAACCCCCAAAAAATCTTAAAGATTTGATGGGGTTCCAAGGGAACCTTGATTACATTCAATAGTTCATTGCCAACCTAGTCGACAAAGTTATCTCTTCCACCAGGCTAATGAAGAATGGAATCGCCTACCAATGGGATAATGATTTCGAGAAATCCTTCAAAAGCCACAAGATATACCTATTGCACAGATCGTTTTTGATGCCTCCGATGGAAGGGAGGACACTCATCATATATGTTTCCACCATAGGAAACTCATTGGGTGCCCTCCTCACACAAAATAATGATGTAGTAAGAAAAGATATTCTATGTTACCTCATTTGAATTGTTCTATGTATTGAGAGGCAACACTCTGATGTTAAGAAGAACTAAATTGCACTTATCTTCATAGGGATAAAAGTTGAGGTATTGCTTGCAGTACCATGAAGTCCAATTGGTCTCTCGTATTGACCTCCTCAAGTACATCTTTATCCGCCCAGTGCTGACTGGGCACTTGGCCCAATGGGCAATCATTCTTCAGCAAAACAACATTTAGTTTGTGTCACATAAGTCAATAAAAGGACAATACCTAGATAATTTCTTCAAAGCACACATTATGCCCCAAAAAATACATCATAAGACTCCAAGATCCCCGATGAAGAGGTATTCTATACCCATGAAACTCCTCGGACATTAGAGATGCCTTTTTTTGGATCTTTATGAAGTCCTATTCATGATAAGGATGGAGAACCCAAAGCTCAACCTGATTGGCCTGGGGATTGTATTTTTCAGTCATGACTAAGAAGTTTTTCCCTACACTATCTCACTTTCCAAAGGCTGTAAAAATAATAAGGAGTAATACCAAGCCCTCATTGTTGGCTTGGAACAAGCCCTGTAGCTGCAAATAGCCTACCTGAACATTGAATGGGATTCAAAGATAGTGATAAATCATGTAAATGGTGAATATGCCATCAATAAGGAAGAACTACCCCATCACTAGCTATGTATAGAGACTAATGGTGGATTTTCCTTTGAATCCCATGAATTATCATGTTCCCCAATCAGAAAATGATCGTACTGACACATTGGCCAATGCATCCACCATCTTGGTCGATCCTGATATGGAAGATAGAATATTTTGCATCATCACGTCAAAGAATAGTCTTATAAATCATCATATATGATATGGAATAAATATATCAGGTCAACACCACCCCATATCATGATCTACCAATAATAACCCCTAGATGGATGAATCCCATAATCGACTATTTACAAAATGGGACTCTCCCAATAGACAGAGCCAGGAGGGAATAGTTTTTTCATTATGCAACGAACTTTAAGCTTAAGGATGACCCGAATGAAAAAGAAAACCTTCTATAAGTGTGGATTCAACGAGATCATCCTCAGGAGCATAGAATAAGGATAGTTTTCTACAATCATGAAAGAAGTCCATATAGGCTCTTGAGGTAGCCATAAATCTGGGACTAAGCTCTCCCACTAGATCAGGAGGTTAGGATATAACTAGAAACCCATGATACAGGACTGTGTGGAATTCACCAATAAATTTCATGCATTCCAAATCTACCCAAACATCATCCATCAACCTCTGAAATTTCTATATATATCTAGATATTCCTTGACATTTTCCGTTTGGGGATGGATGTTGTGGGGCTATACCCCCCAGCCAGAGCTAAGCATTTTAAGTACATCCTTAATGCTACCAACTTCTTTTCTAAATTGCATAAGCCCATACCTCTAAAGTAATAGGGGAAAAAGAATATCATTAATTTCCTAATGTAACATATCATCACTAGGTTCAGGGTCCCTCATACAATATTGATGGAAAATGACACCAATTTTTGTGCCATGGATTTGTAGAAGTAGTACTAGTAGAACAATATCGAGTCTAATCACTCATATCACTATCATGTAGTAGAAAATGGATAGACAGAGGACTTCAATAAGAAATTATTAAATATACTACAGAATATGGTGAAAAGGGATAAGAAGTATTGTCTAGGAAAACTCCTCCATGCTTTATGGGCCTACCGTACTACTATTTGTACTAATAGACATGAAACACCATACTCATTGGTATACGGGACCAAGGAAATATTACCCATGAAATTCTATCTTCCCTCACTCTGAGTAGCCATCTATGGGAAACTATTAGATGTTGAGAAATCTCAAAAGTGACTAGATTAATTGGAATATCTTGATGAGAACATGTTTTTCACATTGCACAACCTCGAGGTCCACCATAATAAAATTTCTCGGGCCTTAAATAAAAGGGTTTTCCTTCACTAATTTCTCTATGGGGAACTGTTGTTGGTCCTCAGAACCCCAATGATACCATGAAATAATCCCCCAAAGTTGGAACCCAAATGGGAGTGACCTTATTTCATATATAATTTCTACCCCAATGAGGCATACTCATTGGCAACAATGGGTGGGGAGTGTGTCACACCCCTCACCAATGCGAGACTTATCAAGAAAAACATTTCATATTTGTCATCACAATGGTGTCAAGATCGATGTAAGTCCCATCAATAGTCCTAACCACATGATATTAAATTGGTCATAATTCATCCAAACCACATGATGTTAAACTATATGGAATTAATTATAACTACATGGTATAAAACGTTTATGGAATTAATCCTAGTTACATGTTGTTAAACTGTAAAAATTCATCATGGTAGAAAGACGTTAAACTATATAGAACATTTCATCCTAACCACAAGATGTTAAACAGCATAGCCAATATCCTTATTTCATGACATAAAACTGCACATATCTATAATGTCTCTATCTATCCATGTCGAGTCACCTACGTCTTTTCCACATGATGATAAACTACTTGGTTCTTCTAGAACTATTTGTGGATTGATTCACATCCTTCTGAGATATGTAGGGATACCCCGATCCTATATCATAGCCCAGCCACTACATGTTACAAAATTCCCTCATTGTACCCTTAGTTGTCTCTGCATTGTAGGGAATTCATTTCCATTCCTTGTTACTCTAACCAATAATAGATCATGTAATATTAGGAATTTTAGTAGGTACATACCCTAACACGAAAGGTATAAAAGTACACAATAGGTTCGTTGGGGTCCTAAATGCAAGGCCATAAAAGGCATACCATGAGTCCTTACTACATGACATTAAATTGAATGGTCAATGTAATTTTAGAATGACTTTAAATAGTGTGACTCTTCAAAAATACACGTGTTTTGATTCTTTTTCTCATGAGATATGTAGTGGTACCCATAATTATACCCTCGGGCCCAACCACAATATTCCCATCAATTCACATAGGTTGGCATCCATCCTCACCGCATGACAATAAACTGCATTGGATTTCAAGAACAATGTGTGTTTTGATTCTTGTCCTAATGATATAGATAGTGAAAACCTAAATTTCATCTTTGGTCCCAACCACAACATTTCCATTTATTCGTGATAGTTCACCTTTGTCGTCACCACGTGATGTTAATGTTCATAGAGCCTGAAGATCTATGTGTATCTTGATTATTAACTTCACAAAATATGTAGTGATTAATGAATCTATAATCCTAATAAAAGTTGTAATTGTGAAGGGAAATAATTCCCACCCTTGTGTATGGGACAAACCTACGTCTAGTATTTCCTATTCAGGAACTACGTGTGACTTGATTCCTGCCCCCGCGGGATATGTAGTGATAGCCAAATTTCAAAATATGATCCCAGTCACAAAAAACAATAAAACAATTCACCCTCCCTATGTATGGATTAGACCTTCATATGAGACTTTAGTTAAAACTACATGTTGATTGATTATCTTCCTCAAGAGATATGTAGTGACACCTATGTTTCCATCCATGGTCCCAGCCACAACACCCACCCTTTCCACATCAGTTTCCTTATATCCTTTTTTCATGACATTAAACTACATGGAATAACATCCTTACTGCATGACGTTAAACATTATGAAATAACACCCTTACTACATTGTGTTTCACTTCATGGAAGTATGTTCTCACTGCACGATGTTAAACTACATAAAGGAAAGTATGTCCCAAATACTTGACATTAAACTAGGAAAACCATTACACATTCATCCTTAATTATCAAAATACCACAAGAGACTTACCCCAGTCAAATAGATTATGGGGTGATTCTACTATTTTTCAATCACCTAAATCCATAAGTAACACCTCATGCCTTTGGGGTATCAGATCATCGTAACCTTCCATGGACCTCGAAAAGTATATCTGAATTCACGGAACATTTTCTTTACTATGAATTTATGTCTATGGATCCTTCATATGATCCTATGACTGTCAATAAAATGTGTCAATCAGAAAAAGGAAATTTTGATCCTTCACTAGCCCGGACATCGTTGTGGTAGAACTCAACACCTCATCATTTCTAAACTAAGCCCAGTATGACTATCGCATATCATTACTCATGACTCAAGAACCGTTATTCATTATTTACAACATTTCCATCTCCCTCTTAGATGAATGTCGGGGTTCTCTTGACCATGGTAATCCTAAGTAGGATCTTGTGTAACATATCCCATATTAGGTCCATGAGATTCATGACCCTAAACTTCCTATGTTTTGGTCAAAGATGTATGAACATAAACTCTATCCCATAATGGTCCCAATCAGAAGACCTTAAACTACTAATGAATGAGACACAAAAATGGTCTGGTCAAAGACCTGCAAATGCTGACCTATGAAATGGTTGAGTATTTTTCCACAAAACTCATCATTTATAGAGTTTAGGAAAAAATTAAGGCATAAATATATTTGTTATAAAATCTCATAGGGCCTACCCAGTAGTCCTATTAAAATACATGCTATGCTTTCTACACCCTATTGTCCAAAAAAATATGGAGTAATGATTTGTCACATCTCCTCACCACAAAAATATGTTCCTTAGGCACTAGCACAACTTTATGGGTAATTTAACCCTCCTTGGATTCTATACTTCCCACATATCAGACTTCATGAGTTGTGGCATCTCCAATCATCATAACCTTCCATGTCCCTTGGAAAGAATATCTAGCTTCAAGGGCCCGTTTCTTGATTATACATACATGCCTATGGATCCTGCATTTGCACATATGACCGTCACCCAAATGTGTCACTATGAAAAAGGACATTCCAATCCTTGTGAGCACTGACATAAATGCAGTAGAACTCAACACCTCTGTGTGTCCAAACCACTCCTTGTATGACTGTCCCATATCATTATTATAATTCAGGTGCTCGGGGTTGTGATATACAATCCCCTCACCAAACTATCCAAGAAGATTTGATATCTTCAACGTTACGTCGCCGTGTTTTGTACCCTTTCTCAAGTATATATTGTGACACTTCATTTCCTAGCATTCCATATCCCATGCTATATGATTTGAAACCATAGTGCATAGGTATCATGCATTATGAATTTAGAAATAATTTCCATTGGGTCCTAAAACGCTTCTCACTTAACCTTCATTCAATACCCAACTTCATCATCTGGATTCTTGAGCCTTAAAAAACCTTTCATGGTCCTCAGAGAGAGGTGAAGATCATCTTTCATATTGAATAATATCAACGCATAAGGGCCTTGACCCACCAACTAAAGGCATATTAAAATTTCTAGAAAGGACCCTTAATCCTTTGGAGACCTAGAAACACTGTGGTGGAACATGGAATCTCATAATGTCAGGGGATATACCTATAATGACTTCACCATCTCATATTCATGGACTCAAACATCCGAGTTTGGATTTAAATTACCCAAACTTCCACTATCCATGTTGACCTTGCTTCCCTAATATTTATCCCATAACCAATATATACCTCTTAAATATTCTACATCCTCTATAAAGGATACCTAGCATCAAGAACCCTTTTCTGGACTGTGAATACAGGTCTATGGATCGTAAATATGAACCTATGGTCATTAACCAAATGAGTCACTCTGAAAAAAAGGGTATTCTGATCCTCGTGAGCCTCAACAACACCATGGAACAAACAATTAGCCTCCATGTGTTTTAGTTCATTCATGGAATGTTTTAAACATACCTCATGACCATATGTAGAAGGTTTGAGCTAAAATAACTTAATCTAAAAGTGGCATAAGGTCTGAGATGAAAGACCTTAAACTAATGAAATAGAAGTTCATGGATAAAATAACTTAAACTAAAAGTGGCATACGGTTTTAGCTAAAAGATATTAAACAAAATCAATAGAATGGCCCAGCTGAAGGACCTTAAAATTTAGAAATAGAAGTTCTGAGCTAAAAGTCCTTAAAATAATGTAATATAAGGTCTGAGATAAAAGACCCTAAAATAAAGCGATACCATGTTCGAGCTAAAAGACCCTAACCTAATGTGAGTTGAAATTATTTGTCTCACAAGAGCTTGTAAGGCTCACCATATGGCCTAAGAAAAATAAATCTATGATCACCATGCCTATTATATTTGGAAAATAATGGATCACTCTCCCTTTGGGACATTTATTCTACATATTTATCCTTCTTTAAATCAAGAGATATCACTATTACTTGAACATATCATCGGTAGAAAATCTCATGTTTGTGAGAATTCATGAGAACCCCTCATAAAAGAGTCTGTTGTAATCCAAATCTATATATCTAGACATTCATGTTTTCTTGATTTTATTAAATGGCTAGGTGTCATTGGATATTCTCATTATGTTAGAGAAACCAGACATTATACACTTCATGAAATTAAGATATATGAATAGAATTATAGAGAATTAAAAAAATTCATTCAATCACATTATGAAAAATAGAGAGGAATTTCCAAAATTCAGATCTTCTATGATTCATTATAAAAAAAGAGGATGAAGTGAAATACAAAAGTCGAGTTACAGTAAAAGATGGTTAGTTGCACTAGAAAGATCCGCAAGAGTCTAGAGAGAGGCATTAATTAAGCGTTGAAGTGCTTCTCTACCCACTTCTACCCCAGGATAGATAGTTGTAATGAAATGGAATCATGGAGCAGACTCATGAAAAATGCATTCAATCAGGGTTCACAGCAAGGTCTCACGATAGAGGTACTCGACGAATGGAAAAATGAGTACGATCTGGAGAAACGATGGCCAGCAGAATGAATTTTCCTCCATTCCCTATATATTTAGGTTGTTTCACAGAATACCAAAAATCACTAGGTAGACCAAACTTCTCCTAATACACTGGTTATTGACACTTCCAATGACTCAGGCAGTCATTAGTTTTCCTTAGAACCGAGTCCTTATCCCCAAATATGTCACTCCTAAGGGGGGATTTTTTGATTCTCCCTAAATCGTCATCATAAAATTTATAAAAAAAGGAATAAGTAGGTATCGAAATTACCTTCCCTGTAAAAGAAAAAGAACTGAGACTTGCAAATTTTATGATCCCCTAAGGGACACAAGATCGTGTGAAAATTTTAAGGTCACACAAAGAATCCATGCGCAGTGCATAACATGCAGAGAATCCCACAGAGTCCCCTTCAAAAAGCCTTCATAATCTTATGAAGGATCACCAAACAACCAAATGAGTTCCCCCAAGCCTCTTGGTTTTTCATTGGTAAGTTCCTAAAAACCCATATGAGATTCTCTTGAGAATAAAGGGGAAATATCTAACAGGAGAGACCCTTAGTGTTTGTAAAGCTCGTGCTCTATACCATTGAGGGGAAGAATAAATTTTCTTGATGATATCCAAGCCATCTCACAAGACCACTGAACCTTTGTGAAATAAAAAAATCAGATAAAAGGGGAGGAGGAGATAGGTGCTTGCAGACACTAGAGGACATGCAATGCGGCCCTGGTGAACCACAAGACACCGCCAGACCTCAGCAACATGATCTCCTCACCTCGTGAAAGCATTGTGGCTTGTCAGTCGTGTCTCACAGAAGTCCTTAGGACTGTCTAGGAAACTCTACGCTTTCCCCTTAAGTTCTCTAAGAAAAAAATATATATTTATCCATGAAATGCTCATGCACCCCCATATAGGCCATATTGGTCATGAAAGGAATCCTCATAAAATAGAGTAGTTTTTCTTGACATTACTTATGAAATCTCACATGACTCCCAACCTTTGTCACATAAACAGAGGAGATAAAAGAGGGGAGATTTGGAAGGTACTCGTGGTTATAAAAATCATACTAAGCACAAAGGAAGTCTATATCACAACCCCACAAGACCCCCATACAAACCATCCTTGTCTCATGGAAGGACCTAGAAATTTTATTAAGAATCTCACAGATAGATTTGAACATGCACCTTGGATCTTGTGAAGGCACTTGGTCATGTCCATAAGACAAGATGAAATGTATTTTTACAATACATCATGATCAAACAAGTCTTAATTCATTAGTGATAATCTGATAAAGGAATCATTGAAAGAAGAGACTCAAAACCGTTGAAAATTAGGAGATGCACTCGGAATGACCCATAGAAAAGACTCACGAAACTGCTTGGTGCCATCCCACTTTGCTGAATCCAACATGAATCCACACCAGATATGATGCACAATGCACTGAATAATTAGGGCGATGATTCCTATAATCTTCCCTCCCCAAATGAAATATAACTACGTACTATGCGAAGGAAACTCTGGAGTGAAAAAATCACTTGCATCGATGTGGAAATCTTAGAGAAACCAATCCTGCGATCGTCCAGTTTTCTGTTAGGTAATATACTAGTGGGGTGCTGTGGTAGTCATGTGATGGTCATAATTCACTTCACATGATCATTCATAGATCATGCAAAGGATCTTTGGTAGGATATGTGAAGTATATCACGCTAGCACACTTGATCACGAAAGACATAAAATAAACAGATAGTGAACAAACCTACGTCAATCATAATACAAGGCCTAGATCCTATATCAAAAGGGGAATACTTACAAAAATACACATTCCCTTCCCTCGTGGTATTCACATGAGTCGTACAAGGATGAGTGACATCATCATGAAATATAGCCTAGATCTTGTGACGGTCCTTCAGTATGTTATTTGGGACATGATAAGTCCCTAGAACATGTCAAACTAAGTCTTACAGACCCCAGGGTGTGCCAAATTGGTCTCCTAAAACACTATGGATCTATCAAATATGTTTTGAGACATCCTTTAGATACATCTCTTGACTAATATATTGGTGTTCTCTTATATCAGTCATGTCTCACTGCCGCATCTGGGCATGTCGGTCAAGTCTTAAGACCCCCTTTGGGTAAGTCCTATGAGACTTGTGATGCCCTCTAGAGATGTTGGCCAAGTCTCAAAATGACCTATAGGGATTTTAGCCAAGTTATGTGACATAACATGATCCATGTCATCCTGAATCCTTCAAAACTCTCTATATGTGTCCAGATACGTCATGTGATGGCTTCAACAACATGCCAATCGGGTCATCCGATGTCCCCCCAAACAAGTTGATTAGGTCATGAAGCACCCTTCAAATAAGTAGGCCAAGTAACCAGGACGTACCGGTATTGCATGCCTCTATCCATACATGGCGTGTAATTCCTGAATATAGGGAAACCGTAGCATATAAGCCCCATTAAATACGGAAGTCTCACTATGTAAGACCTAATATAAGGTAAATTTTAAAAAAATCTATTCCCTATCATTTTCAAGATACCTAGACTTCATCTCCTTGAGGTTTGAGCTCCATATTGATTAACCATGGTTATCCCGGTGTCTAAGTCCCTTACCCAATGTAATGACACTGATTACTTGGAAGCCATTGTTTTTCACAATGAGCATAGCTCACATGGGCTAAGGGAGTTTCACTGATCATGTCATCTGCACTATACACCCTGAGGATATAATGACAAACTCAGTGCATAACCCCCAACTATCGACACCATATAGTATGTCCCCAATCAATTAGGAATCCATCTTTCTATAATCCCCTAGCATTCCTAAAATCATGAATATAGTCATATTTAACTCCAAGTGTGATCATCGACCTTAGACTATCAATGGGTCAAGGGATAAAATGAACGATGAGAACTCTGATTCCCACCATATTTGGGATATGTATGAAACCTTCTCAAGGCCCAAGATCTATACCAAACACCCCTTGGACTATCTCAGTATACAAGTCCCATATATACATTCCATGACACTGATCACTTATTCCCCCGTGTTTCTCACAACAAGAATATAACACGTGGGCATAGGGAGACACAATGAACACCTCATTTGGCAACCAGAATCTCAAATCGCCAGGGAAATCCTATCATGTAATCCCTAATTGGTGGTGCAGTATGAACACCCCTCACATAAAGGAATATACCTTTGGGATAGTCCCAAGGGCGTAAATGAATTGGGATGAATATGATTCCTACTATATTCAGGATAAGTATATCTCCTCTCCATGAGGTTCGAGCTTCATATTTATCATCCAGGGAAATCCCAGTATCTAATTCTATTATATAAATAAATGACATTGATTACTCCCAATGCCTGGTTTCTCAAAACAAGAATGGCTCACAAAGACTTATGGAGTTGCATTGTTCATAACATCTATACTAATAACCCCCATAATGGTATGAGTAGCCTCTGTGTGTTAGCCCTAATCAATTTAACTACGATGACTCTGATTCCCTCCATAACCACGATACATAAGAAGTCTCACTGAGACTCAAGCTCAAACATTTGGTGTCTCAGTACCCACACATACATCCTTTCTACAGGATAATAAACTGAATGGGAATAACGAACTATATTGGTTTTGATTTATGTAATATCTAGGATTCATAGGATGCCTCAAAATGGCTCAATCCCCTCCTTATAATAATAACTACCTCATCACATGGTAGCACATTCTAAAGCATTTGGTCATTCGGTTACATCACATAATGTGGTTATTCAATGTTAATGATATGGATGTAGAACCTATGATACATACAGATGGATTCACTAATTAAGTTTCACCCTCCTCAGTCCATCAATGAGGCTCCCTTTCTTTTTTGTATGAGTTAATTAACCAATGAATCATTTGTTAGGCTAACTGGTCTCATATTGGGATTTGGAAGAGATACATGAACATATATTACATCTACAAGAGAATCCTGTTGTAGGAAACAATTCCCACCAAAATGGTGTGATAAGCCTGACCTCCCATCCTCTCAACCAATACGAGTCACCAAGAGTCGTTGGGCTTAAAAACACAGATGAACACTGGCCTTTGGAAAGAAGGTTTGTACCTAACTAAAGATGGGGGAACCATTGTGAGTTTCCAGAGAAAGTGACAATGTATCCTAACACAAGAACCCATTTCACGCCTCAAAAACCCGATGAAACAACCATCATGATTATAAGTTTGACTTTATGTTTTATAATAAAGTGTTTTATGAAAAACTTTGGGTTTTAAATATGTTTTCATGTGTAAGTAAACTGTTTTAAGCTCAAATTTTACTATATTAATGGAAAACTCTCTTATATGATCTGAGATGATTGAAAAAGACAAATGGTTTTATTTTCATTTTTGTATATATCTCCTACTAATATTTTTTTTCCATCCCATATTTATAAATAAAGTTTCATAGGGCTTATGGATGATCAAAAATTTTAATAAAGAAAATTTTCTAGATATGGTATTTTTTGTTAATGAAAAAATTGTTTCATTATAAGGAATGGTTTTGTGGGGAATGGATAATATGTGGAAACATACACATTTTAGGTAATTTTTTTCCTAATTCTCTAAAAATCAAATCCTCAATGTTCCTTGGGTATATAAGTGATCTAATATTTCCTAAATCAATTTTTTATATACTAAAAATCTACGTTTTGGCTATGTGGGAACCTTACATGACCATAAAACACTACACATAACCCACAAAAACCGAATTCAAATTTAAAAATTAAACTTCCAAAATATGATCTGATACCATCATCATCACCTCATGAAATGTACCACCTCATGTAATTAACCCTAACAAAAATAAATCATGTTGTCTATATGAGATTTTCGACAAGAAAAGACCAAGAAAATCTATCCTCCCCATTTTTTCTATTTTATTTTTTGGACAACAAAAATTTGGTCATGTATTTTGGTATCAAAGACACTAATGAAAATATTATTTTTTAAACATCATATTTAGTAATGTTGGTTCAGGGTTGTTATAATTGGTATCAAAAGATGGTTTATTTAACTGTATATCTTTGGTTGTTTTTATAAGAGGTTAACTTTAGATTTACCAATTCTATTATGGGCTTATAACTTTAAGGTTGATCATAAGTTCAAAGGCATAGAAACCCATTATTAGGTTTTAATTGATGGTATTTTAAATTGATTCATGATATTTTTTGAGACATTTATTTAATTTTTATTACTTTTTGAGGTATATATATCCATTATGTTTATATTGTGTTGTTGTGAAAATGTTAATTCCAAAATAATTGTTTTATATTTTTTGTACCTAAAATAAAAGGCCTTGATAAATTTTAGGTTTAATATTTCCTTTGATGATGATATAAGTATGGTAAATTTGTATAAAAGGGTTATTACTTGTTGGGAACATATGTTTTATCGTATAGATAACCATGTGATTTAAAATTGATTTCATGACCATGTGATTAATGTTTTTTTTGAATAATTTTACTATTTTGGGATCGATATATGATTAAGTTAAAGGGAAATACTTTTATCTGAGATAGGATTTTATTTGAGGAATAATTTTGAATTATATTTTGGATGTATATATGATTATATTTTGGATTTATGTTTATTTAGTTTATCTATGGGAAAGATTAGCATATTTTGGATATTAAATAATTAAGACATATAAATTTTTGGTATTTGACTTTAAGACCGAATAATGACTTTTATTGATAAATGTTAAATTTATCACAGAATAATATCTTATTTAGTCCATTTTATATTTGGGTTTTGAACTTGGTTGGGATAATTTTGAATATTTTTAAGGTTAATTTGTTATGGAATGTTTAAAGTTCAAATTTCAGTGTTGTTATTGAGGATTTTATTATTAATATAGTATTTCATAGTATTGGATATTCTCTTATATGGTACTAACAATTTTATTTGGTTAATGTCTAATTATAGGATGAATAACTTGTTACCCTATTATGGATCATTTCATGCATTAGAATTTAATTTTACTTTTTTAGGCTTGAAAAATTCATCTTGAGTATTCATTTCATGGAATTTGATTTGTGATAAAAGATGATATTGATTGAACCACAACCAAAGGATGAATTTTGGATTATAAAATAGAAATAATTAATTTACGTATATTTTTATCATGATCACTATCATGATGGTAAATGAATTCCTCAGTCTAGGTGAAGGATCATCAAATAAAAATGTAATCCTTTTATGATTATTTATGATAAATTTGTAATCTATTTACTTTAAAAAATTATAAATTTATACCTTAAAAGGATATTCATACTATGTTTCACATCTCTTGAATTTTTCCTTTATTTGGGAACCTGATTATCTATTATTCCAGGTATCCTTCTTGTTTCTCTTTCCCTGTTTTAAAAAATATGTTTATTAACACTTTTTACATTGTAGGTTTTGGAAAAAGGGATTTTCAAATATTACACCCTGGAATTACCAAGTTCAACATCAAATATTGAGGATGAAAATTATTAATGAACTGATAATGTAATATCCTAAAATTTTAAATGAAGACTATGTTTAATAGTATACATAACACAAAACATCGAACTTTACCAACAAAGAGATATTATTATTTTAATATGTCCATTATAACCTAACTGTTGAATTAGTTTATACGAATAGGAGTAACCATATTAAAAATAATATATATAATTTTCAAAAAAACATAAATTGATTGATCAATTCATAATAAATTATGACTGAATTTTTGGTAAAGTCATTTTATGTTTCAAAAATATATTTTCTTCAAATTTTTTTTATTTTTATGACTAATTAAAAAATTTTGGAAATATTATTTGATAAAAATAATTTATATTTTTTAAATAATTTTAACAAAATTATGTTCACGTGAATGTTTTTTATTTTGCCAATAATATTTATATTTTAGGGAATAGTGGAAAAACTGATTTTATAAAAAACATTCATTTTTTTCATGTATTTACAAAGTGCGGTTTTTTTAAATTGATTTTAAAATTTCATTGGTAAAATTTATTAAAAATAATACAATTAATTTCATTAGAATTTACCTTGTTCTTAAATTTGGAATAAAAAAATTTTTATACATAAATATTCATTTTCTGGGAAAACATATTTTCATCAAGATTTATGGGTATATCTTAAAATTAATTTTTGGAACATATAGAGGATGAATTTGATAAAATGGGTTATATATCTAGAATAATATTTTCAATATTTTGTAAATACGCCAACATTATATTTTGACATAATGAATAGTAACCTTGGAAAACGAATTCAATGCGGTAAGGGTAAAATAGGTAGAACATTGATAAAACATTGAAATAATGCTTCAAAATCATACATTCACCTGAATATATTTAATTTAGTGATTTTAATTTGAATGAAATTTTCATATATTCTAAAATGTATCATTTTTGTGTAGTTTATATTTGATAAATACTTTAAAATTATTTTACGAAAAAGAAAATTCCAAAATTTCATTTTATTTCTTTCAATATCTATAATATTCTTTTATAGGGACAAAAACAACTTATGGTTTTTTATAAAAGTTTATTTTTAATACATATAATTTATTTTTTTTATTTTTTTTTCAATTTATAGTGTTAAAATAATTACCTTAAATTCGTATGTATCACTCATATAGTTCTTTTGAAAGTAGTAGAAAAATCAAGTAAATGGTATTAAAAATATCAAAAAGTACAGTATTTTTATAATTTATAGTGTCACTCAAATTTATTATACAACGATAATGTATTTTTGATGTGTTAAAATATTATATTTAAACTAAATTACTAAATTTATTTATTTTAAATTCAAGTATGTTAATAGTGTACAAAATGACTTTAATGGTATTTTATGTTCAATGATATCTTATTAAGTGATTTAAAATCCATAATAAGATTATGTTATCCAAATTTAAATGGATAAAGTCTATAATATCAATAATTTTAAACTTATGGGTTAGTTATACTTTTATATTATCTTTCTTGACCACTAAAGAGTAAAAAACATTGTTATCATTGTAATTGGAAAAATGGTTATCGGGGGTTAAAACTAAGATATAAGGGGTAAAACATCCCCGAAACATGTTTATATTTTATAGGATGAAATTATTTAGAAATATAATGACACTATATTTTTAATATATAATTTATTTTCGCATTTAAATTAAAATTAATTTATATTAACTCAATATTTTTACTAATTTTATGGGAACCCCTCTCTTTTATAATATAATAACACCACAAATCCTATATTACCCACACTTAGTATGCCACTTATCTCTGCAAAACCCTTTTAAAACCACTTATTAATATATGTTGATAAATTATAGATAATATTTTCTTCTTAAAATATTATCCCTATGGTGATTAAGGAGAGATCCATAGGAGGTTCTACAAAGGGAAGGTAATCCTCTAAACAATGCATTTTCATTTTTATTTTTCATCCACCACATTAGACTCTATACTAACCGTTAAAAAATAATATCATTATCTCATATATATTTATATCTTATTTTTTTAATGGAATAACCTTATTTATCAACTTTTCCATTCAATTTAAATTGAAACCATCATTTATGTGTATGTATCAACAACCGCCTTGTGAACTGGTGTATTATGTTTCTAATCAAAAAATTCCATGACTGGTTATTACGAAGAATTTAATATATATACATATATATGATATTTATGAAATACTTTTTATTTTTGAAATATGATATATCATTTATCTTCATATAATCCCAATCCTTAAAAATAGAATCATCTCACGTACATATGTACGAAATATCATCTACATATAACGATGTACTTCATTTTTTAAAAACCACCTCTCATAGATTTCCATGTAGATATATTTAATGAATTTATTTGATTTTAATGAAACAATAATAATTATTTAAATATGATATTTTATCTTAGTTACTTATTTCCCATCTAATGAAAAGTAAAAATATCACACATGTGTACGTGCGACTACCACCACACTAGATGATAATTTTTTTCATTACTGATTTTCATTCCTAGATATAAAATTGAATATTATAAATAAAATTATCATTATTTAATTTTTTATATTCTATATATGGTGTTACAATGACCCTTTGGACCCTTTTCAGCCCATCGATGTTGATTTGGGGATTATGAACAAAATTTCCTCAAAATGTCTAACAATAACTTATACAATTTAGTAACTATAAAATAAATTGTAATAAGAAAAATAAAATATATTATTATAATGGAATAATTCTAAAATGGGTCTTAATAAAATAATTAATTAATATACTTTCATTTTTTAGGATTTATGGAACGTGCATTCTATGTTGGGAGATGAAGTAAGGGTTTTTTCTTTAAAACCATATTTTAAAAGCTTAAAATTTTTTCTTTATCTTTACTCTATAAACATATTCATTATAATGGTTCAATTATAATATTAATATGATAGAATATACTTTAAAATATATTTTAAATTTTTTTTTACATTCATAATGATGTTTTTAGAAGAATACTTTGAAACATTTTCTAAACGTAATGTTTTTTATTTTTTTACAAATGTGGGGAATGAGTATTTTTTTTAACGTATGTGAGAAAAGTAGAATTTCCAATAATCATGACCATTTTACATTTAAAACATTAATATATGTTTTAATTTCTTTACAAAATAATATCTTATTCCCTATTCTTCTAGGGATTTTTAAAGAGTTTTTTAAGAAAAATTATTTTTATCCTTTTTTACATGAAGTCTCAAAAGGATTTTACATATGTGTTAAATATAAATATTTATGAGTTTTTATTATATAAACCTAATATTATTTGTGTTTTATGTATTTTATAATATTTTTAATTTCATTGTGATGAAAAGTTAGTCTGATATACCTCTCAAATACATTGGGTAATTATTGTGTTCACCAGAGTATTATGTTGGAATTAACTGACTAGGTTATTCCATTTGTAAGTGTTCTTGTAAGGGTGATATAAAGATAATATCCCAAGAAACCTAAATGAATTATAATATAATTTAAATTATTTTTCATCTAAATAATTTTTATTTCATAATTCAAGATATTGAACTCTTATTTGAAGGAATGATTATTCACTTTAAGGGTAAATGGAATATTTTTATGAAAATGTTTTTCATGGATTCTCATGTTTTCTAAAAAAACCTTCTGATTATGATTTTTCAATTATGTTTTCATATAAATTGTTTAATGAGATAATTTTGTTATGAAATATGATTTCATGTGTAATTGAAAAATTATTTATGTCCAAATTTTATTTTGTTGATGGAAAACTCTCTCATATGATCTCATGGTTTTTAAAAGGGCTAAAGAGTTTATTTACTTTTTTGAATTTTTCCCTTAGATTTTTTCCTCATTAAATATTTATAATTATTTTTTATATGGATTATTTATGATAAAAAACATTAATAAATTCATAGTTTAATATTCTCAAACAACCTTAAATGAATAAAATTTCTCTTTATAAGAATATTGTTTTGTGAAAAATGCATACTATATGGAAATATCCACATTTTTATGTAAGATCTTGTAATAATTATATTATAACTTAAAAATTCAAATGTGCATGGTAATTTAATTGATCCAATATATCCATTTTATTTTTTTATGTGTAGAATGCAGTTCGGTTTATTGGTATCAAATCCAGAAATGAAAAATTATATTTTTAGCATCGAATTCAGGAGTTTCGGTTCGAGGCTATTTTAATATTTTTTTCTATACTAAAATGATTTATTACTAAAATTTATATTATCATTGAATTTATTTAATTTTTTTAAAAAAGTATTCCTTTTAGAATTTTCTTCAAAGATCAGTTTTTCGCTTTATTTATGAATGTTTGAAAAGAGTATCTTTTTTTGTTGTCTACCGCATGAGCACTTTTTACCAATTTTATAACCATTACTACAAAAGTATATTCCTCTTTTGTTTTCCATGATATTGAAAAGTAGTTTTTGTTACACTTTTTTTAATCAATGTTTCTTTATAAAAACAATGATTAATGTTTTATATGTTTTACTAAAGGGATTTCTTTCCATATATGTATATTTTTATCTTATACTCCAAATTTCTTATCGATGACTTCATTCCAATACAGGGTTTTAATATTTGGGATTATTTTTATTTAATTTTTTAATTTCCTTCTTTCATACACTTGAAATATATTTTTCATGAGACTTATTTGTTTTCTTAACCATGTTACAAAATCATTATGATAATTATTTTTATAATTTTTCTTCCATTTTCATCTCAAAATATAAAATAAATATATCATTTATAGTTAAGTTTCATATATTACCCTCTAAATTTTATTTTCATATTGCTTCATTTGTTTGATTGAACTCGTAGCATAAAATAATCCAATTCATTATTTCATCATATGTGATACAATCTAAAAGTGTTAAGTAACCCATATTCTTATAAAATATTATTTATGTATGTGAAAATTGTAATATATGTATTATGATTCGTTGGTGATATTTGTTAATAATAGCATCCATATTATATCATGATATTCAATATGATCATGCTTTGAATAGATATTTATAGAACCAATTTTCATGAATTAACTATTTTATGAGGAAATTATGATTTTTTTATTGTGTGGAAGATATATGCATGAACATATTATAATGTGAAGGGTGTGATCCAAATTAAACAGCCTCCCATGTGTTGGTTAATGTTTTATATCTCATGAAAAGGAATGTACACGAAATGTTTGTAATCCTAGTCCACTATAGAACCATGTCCACTATGTTATATTGTCTTGACTATGAGCCTTGACTTATGCTTATGATGTAACGATTTATGTTTTTTCAACATTCTTATGATACCATGATCCTATGATATCTACTTAATAATGTCAAAATTATTATGTTATGATTCATGATTTATGTTTCATTTTTAAGAGAAATGATTTCTTTATTATGTGTTCTTGTATCATAATTATGTTATCATACCCATATTTTATCTTATGCTCATGTATGGTCTTTGATTATTATGATATATGTTTACCCTTATTAGGTGTTTGAGCTCACCCTTATTATGTTTCAATTTCCCCATGTTATGAAGAATAGTGTTCTATTTGATATGTATAAAAGTGTTTCATTTATATATAATTTTTATAGCATATCTCGAGGACTTATTTTAAAATAATTAATTGTTATTTTAATGGAAAAAACCAATTTGATTAGAAAGATATGGGGTTTTTTAGTCAATGGTGTTTCCTAATTCTCTAAAACTCTAGAACATATAATTATTGGGTATATAAGTGACTCCATATTTTTTATTGATATTGTGATTATGGAAGGTTATGTTTGGGTTACCTTAATTGGCTTCAAACTAGTATGAAAAGAATTTGTATTTAGTACCAGATCTAGGAGTGTGGGTCTGGGGAATATCAGTGGAAACTAAAATAGCCCATAATATAAGACATCGTTTTCTTATGTTTTTTATACATAAATTAAATATGAGGTTAGGGATACATGGTGGGAGCTCAATGAGGACCTATCACTACCTGAATCACTCAATGATATTTATGTAGAGGCATTATATAAGGAGAAACTAAAACATTCTAAGACATTAGAAGGTAAAAATTTTTCTATTCATTCTTATTATTTCTGTTTTATTGAATATAATATATCTATTGACACACCATATGTAAAAATTGAAAATTCATCACACTAGATGATTTCCTTGGAATAGTTTCAAGAGGATGTCATCTAGTAACACAAAAATGTTATAGAAAGGATAGAAGACAAGGTATTGATATCCAATAATAAAAAAGTGGAAGATTTTGATGATCTTTATCACCAATATAAACATAATTTATAACTCATGGAAGTGAATCCACTCCCTAGTAATGAAACAGAATGAACAGAGGATGTCATAACTCCTAAAACACATGAATAGGTGTACTTATACCTTCCTCCACCACTATATAACTATTTTTTTCATTGAATTATGGGTGGATAAATTTTACACAATAATAAAGGGGACTCCCATATCGAGTATATCCATATAAAAATTATAAAATGGGGATGTGGTGGTTGAACTCAAAAAATACATTTATACCAGTGGATAAGGGATAACCCACTACCACTGTATATTTTACGATAGTGATAAAAACGACACCTATTAGGGGACTTAACCAGATCACTTTATCCCATTTTCATTATTTTTAATTTATCTTATTTTCAATAAATTATCATTTTTATTTTTTATTTTGTAGGTTTACATCATCAAGGAACTATGATTATAAATCAATTGTCTCTGGAAAAATAAAAAGGTGGTATTGATGACATTTAGTGTTTTTATCACTTATATTATCTTATTTTTACTAATATATACATAAAATCAAGATGGATAATGTTATATATAAGTTTGGGGTAGGGTTAATTTCTTATTATAGTTATCATGTTCCCCTACTTATGTGAAATTTTCCTAATAAAATTTAGAAGATAAACTTACCCTTGACACATTGAACCATATTGAAGGACTTGGATAAATTGAGTGTACCTGGATAGTATTTAATTCAAAACGAATTGAAGCATATTAAATAGGAATTTGAAATAAAATTTGGTTTAATTATCTAATGTATGAGAATAAAAAATTAGGTGTGTTGGTATCATATAAACTAAATAAAAGGACTAGAGGATGGTGAATAGTCCATTTAAACTTTTTAACAAACTAATCAATTAGAGTTAATTATTGAATGTATTACTAATGTAATGTAATATTTTATAATATAATGTAGTAGAAATAAAAATATGATCATTGTAATTTTATATTAGTTCAGATCATTGAGATTCTAATTTTATCTTAAATTATCTATACTTAGTGATACGATTGGTACAGACTATGAAACATCAATTTAAAAGGAGTAAAACCCTATTTTCATAATCTACCTTCTTCAATATCTAGATGCCCAAAAAATACATTAATTTTTATAAGAGTAAAAACCTAATAAAACCTGAGTTTTCATTAGGATTCACAACCGGAGATCCTTCACTGTGATTGGTATAATAAAAAAATGAGAATTATTTTTTATTGGGAAAAGAAGAAACTGTTGTTTTAGAAAAAAACAGTCGAAAAAAATATTAAGCAAAAAAATAATAAATAAGATAAAGGAGATGATAAAAGGATTTATAATTTAATGTTTCTTGATGATATCCATCACTGTTGTTAGTACTAGATAGTCAATAATTGATGTTCTTTTATGATCACACTAAAGAAATAGTAGTCATGGGAGATCTCAATCATGTGTCACGTATCAGTTTTACTGCACTACATCCCTTCATTGTTATTTATTGAGAAATTCCCTATGGTCATCTGACTCTGTTGGTTATCATTTCTATGAGTGTTTTAGGAACTCATCTCCATTATTCAATAGATAAAAATAAAAATATAGAAATATATATTTTTTACATATTTTTAGCATTTCGAGTATTCATTGGAATAATTTTGGTTCACTCTAATTATTTCATTGTACTTATTGAAATGATAATAAATATTCTCATTAGTACGTATATGAGTTTTCAAAATATAAAAAATAAAAAAATTATAACAATCATACAATAATTAAAATATTTGAAAATCATAAAAAATAGAGAATAAATTGAATTATCTAAAACTAATTAATTCCAAAAAATATATTTTCGTGATATTTTATATCAACCAATATCTAATATAGTTTTCTAGAATATATTTGGGTGTTTCTGTGTGTGTGTGTTTATTTCAGATTTAGAAATAATTTAACTAAAATTCCACTCCATTAAACATAAAAATGTCTCTAAAAAGTGAATATTTACAAGAAATATCATGTCAATTTGTATAATGAATTAATTATAAATATATTTTATAAAAAAACTTATTATTTTTTAGAAAAAGTATTATTATTTAATAAAATAAAAATAATAATTAAATTATTTTATATAGGAATTAAAAAATTAAAATAATAATACCGGTTGATGTCATGATATTGTGAAAAGGTCACACATTTTATAGCTAATGGTAGCATGTAATTTTAAACTGATTATAGAATATTATTGATACCACTACTACTAAAATAGAGGATTTTATACCACTATTATTAGAAAAATGTTACCAATACTATTCATTATAGGCATGAGAGTGCTACCTCTAGAATAAATATTCATGCTTCCATTACTACTTTAAGGAGAACTACTAGGACAAGAGGATACTACCATTGGAAGAAATATTTATTCTACTAGTACAAGGATTATATATGATACTATTAGAACATATGTTCATGTGACCACTATGAGAAAGGATTGCTAACATTATAACATGGGAATTGATGTCGGGTGTGAAACCATCTGAGGTGGGGATTAGAAGATGAATATGCTCTGGTATACATTTACAAAGGTATGATTTTCCCTTACCTGAGTAATGGAAGACCCTGTATACCCTTAAACAATTTGGTATCTACCTTTATTCCCTCCATTCCACCATTATCTATGTTACGTTTATGTAGGTTATTGAAATCTATAGGTACCCTTATGAAAGTTATATAAATCTGATGATACCCTTACGCAGTGGAGTAAGATACCCTTACAGAATGTTTTGTTTCTTATGAATCTCTAGTGACCTTACAAGTCTACCTTACACAACTCTGGTACACTTATTTAGGTTTATAGATACCCTTACATAATATTTCAAAAAGAGTGCTTACCTTTATTCATAAAATGAATTTTTTTTACCCTTGTGCAATTTTTATATTTTTCAGACACCTTTACACAATTGATGAGAATATATTTTACCCATAAAAAAAATAAAAAACATCAATTATTTAATACAAAACACATTAAAATTTAAATAATATGTAATAAAAAATTATGTAACAATATTATTACTTTAAATATAATGTACATATGTGAAAATAAAATGAAACTTACAATAAGATAATTAAATGAATTAACACACACATGTGAAATAAACAAAAGAATAAATAAAATTATCTAAATCAAAAAAACCAATGATTATAATAAATATACATTATAATACATTTTACACAATAAAAATTATAACCCAAATAAATGAGTGGAATTCGTAATTTATCAAAAAACACTATTAATATATTAACACCTATGTTAAAATACTTGCAATCTCTCCCTTTTTATAAATTTAAAAAACAAACATTTAATTAATCTATCAAAAACATTCAACCCCCTTTTTGAAATTTATCAAAACCCTAAAAAAATAAATCTTTAAAACATTATCCCCCATAAATAAAAAACATTTTCAAATACCTAATTTAAAATATATAATTCTTCCATTTTATAAATTCTTATATAATAGTATTTTAATTTGGACGTACATATAATAAATCTAGATGAAATCATAAAAATCAAAAAATATATGCTTATAACATACCAGGTTCAAACATCATTTTCTAAAACCATAAAAATTCTAATCATTCTGTAAATATGTCAGCAAGTTGTTTTTCAGTTAGAAAAATTCTAAACTAATATCTCCTTTATTGAATAAATTGTAAACTAATATCTCATTATTGATAGGATCCCTTGTAAAATTAAATCTAACATCTATATATTTTTTATAGAGTGTTTTAGAGATTAAAATAGTTCTATAATTATTACAGAATACTGGGATTAAATCAAAACTGAT
The DNA here is from genome assembly GCA_963277665.1 of Viscum album. NCBI lineage: Eukaryota > Viridiplantae > Streptophyta > Magnoliopsida > Santalales > Viscaceae > Viscum > Viscum album. The sequence goes on along the minus strand of OY728155.1, from coordinate 135,357,178 downwards.
ATTCAAATCACATAACGTCATTTTAAACGAAATAACATGAGAACAAAAAATAGAAGCAATAAAATACTCAAACTCATATATAAATAATATAACATATTATTATTTTTCATAACTCCTTGAAATTAAATTCATACTGAGGAAATGAAACTTGATTTTTGTGATTTTCTATTCAAGACTAAAACCTCCAAATCAGAGACAAAATATGATAATAAATCAAGAAAATCTTGGTTTGAATAAAATAAAATGGTAATAACATTTACTTTAATATATCAAATGACTCTCATAAAATATTTTAGATGTATTTCCTTAATATTAAAGTAAAATATGTCTCCAAAACTCAGTGAAATCATTCTATTTGGTCTAGATGTAGTCAAAAACAATAACCTACCTATCATTCCTCTATATAGTTTAACATCAAAACACTTTCTAGATTCATCTAAATCCAATTTTAAATTTTTACATATTTTTTTTCTAATATACATTTATTAATCAATGAAAAACATTTTAACAATTTAATTATCAAGAATATATTTATTTAAGAAAATTCCATTTATTCTGTGATGGATTTAAAAATCACGAATAAAATTTACACTCCAATTAATCAGATATCAAAGTCAGTAGTAATTAATTTAAAAAGTAATCACAAGTTAAATCATATATATAACAAAATATTATATCATAGATATATATTTTTATAATCAAAATATCATTTGAAAAATTATTTTTAATCAAATTAGTATCAAAATTTCCGTTAAAATTCCATTTTGTAAAAAATTGAGTTACTCCCTCTTAGTAAACCCTATGAGATTTATTAATGAAATATAAATCATTATTTTGTTTCGAATCAAGATATAAAATTTTTTCATTTTCAAATTTAAGGGGTTGTTTAACAAATAATTACTATGAAATTATTCCATTTAAAAATGAACTCTTTAAATCCATTGAGATAAGTTTAATATTTTCAAAACATGAAAATTCTAATAAAATTATAGTAGCCTATATCATATAAATAGAATAAAAATAATTCTAAAATTCATTTCCCTCTTATTGATAAAAGTAATGAGTTATTATACTGTATTTACTCTTAATTATGTTGTTAGCTTCATCATGTTTTTATAATAATATATATAGTTTCTATTATTTTTTTTATCTTTTAGTAATTCAAAAAAATAACCCTTTATTTCTCTAAAATTTATTTAACTCTATTGGAATATGAATAATCTAATTTGACTTATTTAAATAATTATCAATATTTACTATAACAAAAACAAAATAATACATAATTATCAAAATATTTTTAAAAAATATTTTTTAGTTTGTATCCTAGATTCAAAATTTCCAATTACATTTTAACTAGAATGATATTTATGATTTTTACACTCTTTATGACTAGTTTTAGAATAAATTTGTCCCCCTTAACAAATGAATTATTATTATCTTGAACATTATCTTAAAAAAAATTAATTTCTTGAATTCTTCATCATTTTTATTTAATTATTAATTCTACATGATATTATTATTTTCATTAAATTTGACATGCAGAGGCTCTTTAGAAACATATAATATCTTATTAAAACTATATAGGTTTTACTAGTATTATAATAAAATAAAAATACTCCTTCATCATATTTAGAATAAAACGTATATATAACACTTTTTATTTAAAAAAATCAACAAAACACTCTAAAATATTAAATTTGGGGTTTATATCCTTTAAACATTTCATAAGTGGTTTTTTTAATAATGTTATAAAAAATATTATCTTTAAAACATGATAACATTTATTATTAGCTTTAGAATAGAAATATTTTGTAATATTGAACTCAAAAATAATTTCTCTAGACATTTCTTGAATTGAATTATTCTTTATTTCAACCACAACATTTTGTTCTGGTTTCCTAGGTATAAAAAAATTAGGATTACATACATTATCTTCATAAAATTTATCAAATTATAAATTTTAAAATTCCCCACATCTATCACTTTTGATATATATGATTTAAATATTTAATAATTTTTTAAAACAAATTATAACAAGTACATAATTTATTTAAGGTTTCATTTTTATGTAATTGGAAATAAATCTAGAGGAACCAACTATAATCATAAAATTTTAAAAATACATATTTCCTTCCACATAAACAATATCATTTTAGAGGACCAAATAAGTCAATATTTATCAATTCAAGGCATATAGTTGTACTACAATACTTTATATATTTGAATAATTTAATATGATTCTAACCTTTAAGCATGAATCAGACAAAAAATTCTTACCTGTATTTAACTTTGGAAATTATAGAACCAATTTATACTTTGAAAAAACGTATTGTAGTCAGAAGTTTTAGATTCCAAGTCTAATATACCACAAAATAGCATATGCTTCTACATCACATAAACACATAACTTTCTATGATGTCAAATTATGAAAATTGACATTATATATATTATATTTTCTATTTTTAGAAAATAAGTTATATTTATTTTTCAAAACTATGCAGGATTAAATTTGATATTTCAAAACTGAACATTTATTATTTTCAAATATCACATTTAATACATCATCACATAGTTATGATATATTTAATAAATTATTTTTTAAAACATCTACAAATAATACTTTTGAAATAGTAACTTTTTATAAAATTCATCATCTCCAATGCCTTTAAACTGACCATTAGAATTGTATCCAATTGTAAATAGTCCTCCATTAGATGAATCAAAATAAAAGAAATTAAGTTTTTCTTGTAATTTTCCATGAACACCCACTTTCTAAATACTATGAATCTTCGAGGCTTCTGGGGAGAATTTACTAAAATAAATCAATCATGTAGAATTTTTGGCACGCATGCTATCTTAGGACCAATAAAATTAATAGTAGAAACTTTCACCACCCAAGTAGATTAAAAACAACTATTTGTTGTCTATTTAAGAAAATATTTAATTTGCATTGATTTTATTTAGTATGACTAAGATATTTTTTATGCATCAAAGAGAATTAATTATTATAATTACCGTACATTAAATATTTAAAACATGTAAAACTCTAAATAAACTCTTTAGTTTTTAAAAAAATTTGTAACATTCCTACTTGGTGATAAGGTTTTATGACCCAAACCATAATTATTATAGTTTGGTTCCATCATAGACACCGTTTTGTCGTATTTCTCTTTTCATAAAATGAATGTAGATACAATTTTTTTAATATTAGAAACATCTTTTTTCAAATATGGATTTTCATTTTGAATAACATATAAATATGTATAGACATAATCATTCGATCAAGAAGTGGAATTTCTTAATATTCTATTTTCATTCTTCAGTTTGATACACTCATTATCAACAGTAGTCGTTTCCTCCAACACATAATTTTATTTTCATTAATGATATTTATTATTTACTTCAAAAAAATATTTAATTATTTCATTTTCTTGTTTAAGTGACAGAATATAATAATCAAAGTTCTTTATATAATCATCATTTTGGGAAACAATAGTATTCATATTTTCACATTCCCTATTAAGTTTCTCATTTTCATTGACTAATTTATTATGTTAAATTTTTATGTCAGTTTATTTTTCAATAATCTAGACCATAACATTACTTAATTCCTCCTTCTCTTTATAATGTTGTTTGACTTTAGAATTCCTAAAATCAAAATCCCAACAATTATCAGAATTATATTATTTATTATCATCTTATATTTAATCAGTATCAACATTAACAAGAGTTATTGATTGAGTAAAGAATGAGTCAGTTATCTCATAATGTGTAGCCATCAAATTAAGGTTCCGTTTATTATATTCACTTCCTAATTAACTTCTTTAATCTATGATATCATAATAATCCCATTTGAAAAATAATAATTAATTTTACTTTCTCCTATTATCTTTTTCTTTCATTGAATGATTGAGTCTGGGAAAATTCGTGTTAATGTTTCATTTCATCAAGAACTCATAAGAAGATAATTATGAAACATCATTATTATTTATATTATTACCTTTCATATAATCATTTTTTAACTTTCTTTTGAACTACCACTTTCCTCATTTTATTCATAAACATATAAAACATCATGATAAAATGATCCACTTTACCATATCATTACCAAAAACGTTCTCTCGATCAAATATGGATAACTCATATTTTTTCTCTATGATTGTATAAAAATAAAACCGAACCACTTCATGTATCATTTCAGTCGTTATTTATAATAATTTTGATTACTTAAATAAAAAAATTGGAGCTTTGAGGTATCAATCCATTATTTTTATAAATACCTACCATCATCAAGAACTGATATTTATCCCTAATACTATTTGGTATATGATATTAAGGTTATCATAATAGTAAAAAATAAACAAAAGTTCCCATATCCAGAGGAACTAATGCTCTGACACTAATATTTGGCACTGAATAGAAGGAAACAATGGACAAAGGGGGTGAATAGTCCTTTAGAAATTTTAAATCAAATAATCATTAACTGGTTATTATTTAATGAATAATGTTTTTTCACAATGATCAGAATATAATGCAACATAAATAAAAATATGAACAATGTATTTTTATTATAGTTTGGATCATGAGGAGCTTAATCAACATTTCAATATTCTCTGCTGGGTGATAATGTTGGTACCCACTATGAAACCTCACTTTTAAAAGAGTAATGACTTATTTATATACACTACCTTTTACAATACCCAGTGGATCAACAAATAAATTATTTTTTATAGGATTCATAACCTAATCATGCATGGATTTTCATTGGGATTAAAGGCCCCATAACCTTCATTTTGGTTGGTAGTCTAACCAATATGAGTATTACTTTTTATTTGTACAAACATAAATTGATGCTTTAGAACAAATAAAATATTAAAATATTAAAAAAATACCATAATGGAGTTAATAATATGAGAAAAGGTTGTGGAAGTTGCTGTAGCCTTATGAGCTCCGATGACATTAGCTATATTGAGTTTAATATTGGAGTTATTTTGTGATCACTCCAATGAAAACGTGGTTGTTGAAATACAAATCTTATGTCAAGTATTTATTACATTTCACTACACCCCTTGATCTTTATTTATTGAAAACTAAATAACTATCATATAGCTCCATTGATTCTCAATTTCATTAGAGTTTCCTAACCTCGTCACCAAAATTAAATGGTTAGAAATAAAAATATGGAAACATATTACCTTTACCTATTTTAAGTCTAATGTGTATTCAATGGAATAATTTTAGCATGCTATAATTCCTAAACTATAGTTATTGAAATAAAATTCAATTTGATATTTATAATATATAATAGTTTTATAAATATGTAAAATAATAAAAACCATTTAAATAATCTTACAGTAATTAAAACATTCAAAAATATAAAAATAGACAATAATATGAATAATGAGTAACTCATTTGTTCCAATGAAATTTTTTCATGAAATTTTTTATCAAAAAAAATCTAAAATGGAATGTTAGAATATATATAAGTTAATTTTAGGACATAAAATTAACTAATTAAACATTCTTGTCATTAAATATCAAAATATCACTGAAACAGAGTATTGTTACAAAAATACTACATGTGTGTTTGGATAAACAATTTATGATAAAAATATTTAATCAAATATCCAATTATATTTTTTTAAAATATAATAATTTTATAAATTAAAAATAACAATAAAATTATTATGTATAGGATGGAAAAAATTAGAATAATAATATTTGTTGATATCGTGTTATTATGAAATGGTCACACATTTTATATCTAATAGAAGCATATAATTTTACATGATAGTTGAATATGTTTACTATAACTACCACAAAAACATTGGATTTGTAACAACAAATATAAGAAAAATTATACTCTTTCTATTCTTTAGAATTAGTGTAGTGCTACTTTTAGAAGAAATATTCACGATACCATTATTATTGGAAGGGGTGCTAATATTATAAGATGGTTTTACCACTAGAATAAATATTTAGGCATCTGATAAATAGATTATACATGAAATTGTTAGAATAGATGTTCATGCTACTACTACGAGAAAAGACTTTCTCTATAGTAATGGGGGAACTGGTGTTAGATGTGTGCTAGTCGGAGGTGAGAGGTAGAATATGAAGATTCTATGTTATATAATTATGTAGGGTTATGTTCACCCTTAGGTGGGTATTGTAATACATGTCCTACCCTTATGCGATATGGTATATACCATTACATGAATCGGTATACCCTTATGTGAGTCACCCATACATGGGCTATAGAAATTTTTTGTACCATTACAGGGGTTATATAAATTCAAGGGTTCCATTAAGAATCTCTTTAGATACCCATGTGAAGTGTGTGGAACCCTTATACAATGGTGTGGGTCACCCATACACATTTTTTTTACCATTAGAAAGCTTCAGTACCATTAGCATCTACCCTTACACAACTCTTGTAAACATACAAAGGATGAATTTTATGTTTATTCAATCATTAAAAAAGATATCTTACCTTTACGTGTAGAATGAAAAAGATATTTTAACCTTATGAGAAGTTTAAAATTTCAAATATACCTTTAAGGAAAAGTTAAAAAGATTTTCTATATTTATTAAAATTAGAAAAATATATATATAATACTAAATACATTGTATATTAAATTTTATTCAATTAAAATTTTGGTGTTAATATGATTACATTAAATATAATATAGATATGTGAAAAATAATTAAAATATATGACAATATAATTAAATTAATTAACAAAAACATGTGATATAAATATTATAATACATGAAAAACTAAATAAAACATTGAATCACACATGATTAAAATAAATATGAGGTATATGATATATAAAAAAACACAAATTATAAACAAATTAAATGAGAGAAGATTGTAATTTATCAAAAAAACTAATAAAATATAAATACCCATGTTCAAAAACTAAAAAAGGGACCAAAAATAAAATACAATAAAATAAGTTCTTTGAACTTTATTAAAATGATCAATTGGGATCCCATATGTTTTTTCTTAAATAATTATCCATAATGTGTGTGTGTGTGTGTGTTCGTGGGTGTAAATGTAATGAATGAATACATAAAAGGAATTAGGGGTTTCATCTACACTTATCCTACTATTATTCAATTTATATAACGAATAATCTAAAGGAATTCATTTTGTTAAGGCATTTTTTAGTATTAGATTCGCCACACTCAATGAATAAGTGCAATTATAATTGTCATGTCATAAATATATCAAAAATAGTGTTTTTCTTAGTTGTTAAAGGATAATGATAGTAAGGTGAATATTGAAACAAGATAAATAAGGGCTAATTAAATTATAATATTGTCATTTATGTTATATCAAGGATGTGTGATACCAAAATAGTTGATAAGGAACTTAAAGGTGAGGGATTTTTGGAGGTATGGACTTATTAAATTTTGATACAACAAATAACATACCATTTTAACTTCATTAAACTTTGTATCGCATTGAATTAATAAAGGTATAATTGAATTTTTTTAAAAAAAATAGAAAGGGAAATTAATCACTCTACTTTAGGGGGTTAATTTTTCACATTTTTGTTATTACGTTTCATTAGATATTCAATTGTATTTGGTTTCATTTTATGGTAATTTTATTTTATATATAGTTTTCTTATTTTTAAGAAATATTGATTATAATCTTCTAACATGGTATGAAGTTATTCTATTCAATGATTATATGAACTTAGGTGATTTAATTTTTATGTCCATGATTATTAATTTATTTTGGTGGTTAATAATATAGGGGATATGGGTTTGGATGATATAATTGATGAAATTAAGGTCTGTTATAATTTCACAAACGGATCATTGAGACAACATTGGGAGGCCAACATACTCTAAGATTTTTCATTGAGACTATTTACCCTATGAAATTTAGCCTTAGGTTCACTCTAGAAAGGGAATTAAAGAGCTGATGGAAGTTGTGATAGCCCCTAAAAATGCATTACATCACCAATGTTTCTTGAAATAAGGCCTTGAGAAGTCATTACGTGTAACGGCCCAAAGTTTTTCAATTAATCTTCCCATCAAAAAATTATGTCATAAAAGCACATGAATGCATAACATAATGAACTACTATGTGATAAGTGACATTTAAACATAAGTTTGTCACTTCTGTGTCTGGAATTTTGAAAATCTGACATACACGACTGTGTTCAAGATGATTTTTGGAGTCTGATAGAACAAACTTGTTTTTTGGGTGAATACTAACATACCCTTATGAATAGTAAAATGAATAGTAATATGACCCTTATGAACAGTAAATAATAATATTATTTTATTTTCTTAAGGCAATAAGATAATGAGATCTTAATTCATTTTTCAATAAGAAATAAAACTATGTGCACCTTTAAGATTGTTATTTTTCGAATTAACTATGAATTTATTTAAAAATTATATTAATAATATTTATAAAATTAATTTTGAAAAATGGACTTCATTTTTTAATTGTACACGTCAAAAAATGTTTAGGTTAAAGTTTTGGTATTTTTCTGAAAAACTCGAATTTTTGATGAATAGTGAATTATGGTAAAATACCGTATATACAATTTAACAGTTAAACACACTATTAATGACATCACTAGTGATTCAAGGCCACTTGGTTAGAACTCACATGAACTTATTACTATTAGGGGTGACATGAAACAATACTATTGGTTGTCTTGAGGGAAATAATAAAATAATGAATTAAATATTCAAAATTTACCCCTCCCCTCCACTATAAAAACCACCCTTCACACCCTCATTCCCTCACACCTCTAAAGCTCCAATAATTATTTAAAAACTACCCAAATATCCTCCCTAGACCCTCCCTCATGTCCAAGAGCTGCTGGTATCATCAAAAGACCATGCTTAGTCCCTTAAGGAGGTTATCAAGAGAAGGATTCAAAAGGTAATTTCTCTCCCTCTTCTCCTTTAATTACCTTTCATGTTCATGTTCATTTCTTGATCTCTACCCGTCTATATTCACCCAATTTGTATTTTCACTCATGAATTATACATATACTGGATTTTTATGATGCTAATGGGATGTTATATCATCCAACCTCCCTTTCCCTCTGTCTTTTATTTTATTAAAGAGAACGATGTTCGTGAGGTGTTAATTTATCACCTTCAAGAATGACGTGTTTTCTTCTTCCATTTCTACCTTTAGATCTGGTCATGAAACCAATTTTCTGGTTGAACAAGGATATTTTATATGTATTATGTCCTATTTAAAGGTCTTTAACTGAATTATGTACATATTACTAAGTGATAAATTAAAACAAGTTCGCTGTGATCGAACAACCACCCAAATTAACCCAAACAATCATCATTTAATTATTATCGAATGATTCATCCACATTGATCTAATATAATTCATTATAAGATCATTATAAATACTGTAATATCATTAATAACATGTCATATCAGTTCTGGATGATTACCCATGTTCTACCCGAACATCAATTTAAGAATACAAGTGAACTACTCAAGAAAACCATAAAAACAAGCATTCATGAATAATGATTCTAAACTATTTAACTCATTAAAAGGCACATAAAATCACATAATGAAACCATAATTAAACCTATTAATATATTAAAGTTTCTATAATTTCTAATTAATGAATATAATGTCATTATAGAGGACATTAAAGAGAAGGAAGCATTCAGATACAAGGTAAGCGGAAATATCGAACTCAATTTTCTTCCTTCGGGTTCTCCCACTTTCACTCCATTTTGATATGGTTACTCCATAAAGATCATTTATTCATAATTATCTTACCTATTCTGTGATATACATGTTTTCTAATGAAGTTTATGTCAATCCAAATGTTTAAAAAAAACTCTTCTTTTAAGAACTCAACTTTTACCTCTCATTCATGGTTGATAGTTCTTGTATCAAGTAAGTTGTTCCCTCTTTCTTTTGGGAACACAAAGATTATGAATGTATTCCTATGAGATGAATCACGTTCCTTCACATGGTTTAGTTATGTTCAATTTTGATTTGTGTTATATGTGGCAATCATGATAATGATAATGTTATGATGTGACGGGTGTGCCAGGAATTATATAACGCAATATGAATGTTTCAAAGTGACGAGTGCACCCAGAATTATACATTGATCCAATGCATTGGGTAAAGTGATGAATCTCATGAGTATATTTTAAATGGTTTGTGAATAATATGCTATCTTGTTTCACAAGTATGTGTGGTAGTTAACCAGTAAAACATGATGTTTCATTTTTATGCATTGCCACATTTCAAGTCTTTTATTTATGTTCCTCTCATTTTCATGATTTCTTTACCTATGTCCTGATTATGCTCACCCCATGATATATTATTCTTATCTATCCTCTTATTGGGATTTCTTCTCACACCTTTCAATGTATATCCTTAGGTGGCTACATATACTAAGGATATGACAAGTGACAATAAGAATCTAGAGAAGAAGAAATTAAATAAATGTTTATGCTTGATGTTGTAATTGCTATGTATGGTCCAAGTTTTCCCAAGACACTAAACCGTTGGATCCTCTATGTGTAATACTATTATGTTTTCTACCTTTAAAATGATTTAATAGAAATTTAAGAAAAGTCTAGGATTCTATAGTTGGTATCAGAGGAAAGGTTTAGTTAATTTGGGAATTAAGATTAGTGAACCCTAGAGAAAACCTCTAGCATGAGACTAAGTACAAATAATCACACAAGAATATTTACATAGAGATCCCATATGTTATGTTTTTGGTATAAATTGATTAAATGAATAAGTTATTCATGAATTTTTTACATATGTTTTGTTCTATCCTTTTCTATTTTAGAAAATGGTGGGAACCAAGAGAAATTATGCCAACAACTCATTCGAGGGTCAATGCAACAATTGCCCGAATGAAATCCCCAATGATTTGGGAGGTGGAGTTCAAAAAATCATAGATATGCTTACCCAATTATCTCAGGTTATGAAAAATAACCATAACAATGGAGAACGTCCTCCTTCACCAAAGATGGAGCAACTGGCTATCGAATGTTTTATGCGGCAACGACCACCGACGTTTAGTGGATCATCTGATCCACTAGTTGTGGGAAAGTGGGTTAACTCCATGGAGAAGATATTTTTTGTTATTTACTGTTTCGAGATGGAGAAGGTGACCCTATCGATTTATCGTCTAGAAGGGGAAGCTGATCAATGGTGGGATTTGATTAAAACACCAAGCCTAGGGAGGAAAATGAAGAGATGGAATGGGAAGACTTTAAGATAATATTTCTTAATAGGTATTTCCTACGAAATCTTCATACGAAGATGGAGAGAGAATTTATAGAGCTCAAGAAAAAAAGAAGGAGAATATGTCACAACTTATGAATCAAATTTCACAAGGCTTGCAAGGTACACTTCCGATTTTGTTATCAACAATGATAGCAAAATTGATAGATTCTTCAGTGGATTAAAACCACACCTTATAAAGGCTCTTGAAATTCGAGACCTTGGGAGTTATGAAGAATTTGTTCAATGTGCTCTCAAAGTAGAGATGGATTTTGGAGAATGGTCCCATGGCTATGGTGATAATAAAATAAAGATAGAGTTTCAAGCTGGTGGATCTAATGACAAAGGTGGGAAGAAAAATCAATGACCCATATGCCAAAAATGTGTGAAGTTGCAACATGGGAACTACCTCAAAGGGACATTGGGTGGGAAAGAAGGAAAAAATGCCCAAGAGTGTCGAAGAGACACTAAAAGGAAGGAGAATCTAGCCAATGAATGGAGAGAACCACTCATGGTTCAATTCTACAACTGTAGGGAGCTAGGGAACTATGAAAACCAGTGCATTAAACCTCGAGTTCTTGAGGGTAATCAGCGTCAGCAACCACCAAAGCCAAAAGAACAAGGGAAGCCTTATGGAATCACTACTGTGGAGGTGGATCATGATAATGAAGTTGTACAATATACACTTCATATTCACTCTAGAATGGAAAGAGTCGTACTTGATTTTAGTTCTACGCATTCCTTTATATCATGCATGTTTTCTAGAACTATAGAATAGAAGCCCCGAAACATTGATGTATAGATATCTGTAAAAAAACCAAGTGGTGAAATCATTGCATCCCAAGTGTTTTAATCTTCTCATGTTGGCGTATGTGGGAAGATTCTTCCAAAAAATATCGTAATACCTCCCATGGTGGAATTCGATGCTATAATGGGAATGGATTGGCTCTATTCATATAGAGTACATATCAACTGTCGGGAAAAGGAAATATTTTTTCATATTCCGAACCATCCCATTCTCCTCTAAAAATAAAAGGAAGATCATGAATCTCCTTTGAAAAATCCTTCAATGGTGTGGGTGTTGATTCCCTTTGAAGAATCATACATCTCCGAAATGGTTGAGTCTAAGTAATGTTCAAACCTTGAGGAAATGGCCATTGTGAGAAAATACGACGATGTATTTCTCAAAGAGTTACCCGTAATTCCCCCGGATCATGAGGTAGAGTTCTAATTTGAACTCATACCTAGAGCTACTCCTATCTCGAAGTGACACTATAGGACGAATCCTATCAAACTATAGGAGTTAAAGAAGCATCTGCAAGAGAATCTAGAAAAAGGGTTCATACGCCCTAGTGCATCACCATGGGGTGCACCAGTGCTCTTTGCGAAGATGAAGGATGGAACAATGTGGATGTGTATACATTCTCGGGAACTCAACAAGATTACCATAAAGAACAAGTATCCTCTCTCAAGGATTTATGACTTGTTCGATCAGTTAAGAGGAGCTCAATACTTCTCAAAGGAGGATCTTCGTTCTGGATATCATCAGGTAAAGGTGAAGAAGGAAGAAATTCAGAAGAATCCCTTCCGTAAAAGGTATGGGCACTATGAGTTTTTGGTGATTCCCTTCGGACATACGAATGCCCCTACAATCTTCATGGATTTGATGAATAGACTCTTTAGACATTACCTCGACAAATTTGTGGTAGTGTTTATCGATGATATTCTCATCTACTCAAAGAGTAGGGAGGAACATGAAGAACATCTAAATATTTAGTTGGTGACATTGAGAAATGAGAATTTGTATGCCAAGTTCAGCAAGTGTGACTTTTGGATGATGTAAGTCACGTTCTTGGGATATGTGATCACAAGTGAGGGAATTTCTAGGGATCCATCAAAGACAAAGGTGATTGAGGAATGGCCTAGGCCCTCTAGTGTCCCAGAAATTCGTAGTTTTATTGGATTAGCTGGGTAATACAGATGTTTTGTAAGAAACTTCTCATGATTGTCAATCCCTCTAACTAAGTTAACAAGGAATGGGGTACATTATGTCTGGACAGAAGAATGTGAGGGAAGCTTCATGGAGCTAAACAGAAGACTGATCACTGCACTTGTACTCACACTACCGAAAAGTGGAGAAAGTTTTGAGATATACAGTGTTGCTTCAATAAAATGCTTGGGATGTGTACTCATGAAAAATGATAATGTGATAGAATATGCCTCACGACAGTTGAATATCCATGAGTAGAACTACCCAACAAATGATCTAGAGCTGTCAGCCATGATTTTTTCCTTGAAAATCTGGCAGAACTACCTTTATGGTGAGAAGTGTGACATATACACCGACCACAAGAGCCTAAAGTACATATTCACACAAATGGATATCAACATGCGTCAAAGGAGATGGTTAGAGCTAATAGAGGATTACGATTTCTCTATTTATTATCATCCTGGAAAGGCGAACAAGGCTGCTAATTCTCTAAGTAGAAAAGAACCTCCTACTCTATCCATGTTGTGGATTGAGAAAGACCCTATCTTCATGGATATTCAATGAATGGATTTGGAAATCATAAGGGCAGGGGATACATCTTACCTTTCCCAAATTATTTCGCAAACATCCATCCAAGAGAATATTGAGGAAGCACAAAGGGATGATGTGGTGATACAAAAGATGGTGAATGTAGTAAAGGAAGGGAAGCTTCAAGAGTTCCATATCAACGATGATGGTGTGATTCGGTTTGGAACATGGATTTTTGTGCTTTCATCACCCAGGATAAAGAAGGAGCTATTAGACAATTCACATAGCTCAACTTTCTCTATCCATCCTGGGAGTACCACGATGTACCGTGATCTCCAAGAAAACTTCTGGTGGGATAACATGACGAAGGAGATTATGGAATATATATCAATGTTTTTTGGGGTAATGGCTCGGTCAAGGACCGAAGCACCATTTATTAATTAAAGAAGCAAAAGTTTACATGAGACGAAAGGATGGGATCTTATTACAATCTATTTCCAAGAGGTGAAATAAATCAGCTGGCAACACATCCAGCCAACTCATGCTCTGGTGAACACCTTTGTTGGCAACGGCATATATATCAATGTTCTTGGTATGTCAGCAAGTTAATGCTGAGCGACAAAAGTCCAAAGGTATGATGCAGCCATTTCCTATTCCCATGTGGAAATGGGAAAATGTTACTATGGACTTTGTCATGGGTCTCCTAAAGATGTCAAAGAGAAACAATGTGATCTGGGTTGTGGTTGACCGACTCACCAAGACTGCCCACTTTATCGCTATTCAGGAAGATATCTCACTTGAACAACTTGCAATGATATATGTGAAAGAAGTAGTGTGACTCCACGGTGTTCCACTCTCAATTGTCTATGACCATGATCCGAGGTTCACATCTAAATTCTGGAGGAGCCTTCAACATGCTTTGAGTACTGAATTAAATTTCAGCACGACCTATCGCCCCCAAACTGATGGCCAATCTGAAAGGACTATTGAGATGCTTGAAGATATGCTTAGAGCCTGCCCTCTAGATTTAAAAGGTGTATGGGATTAGCATCTCCCATTGGTTGAGTTATCATACAACAATAGCTTCCAACCGAGTATTCAGATGGCTCCATATGAAGCTCTGTATGGAAAGCGATGTAGAACTCCAACCTGTTGGGATGAATTAGGAGAAAGAATGCTACTTGGACCTGATCCTGTTCAAGAGATGACAGAGAAGGTTCAAGTCATCCAGAAACACATCTAAGCTGCTAAAAGTTGGAAAAAGAGCTATGATGACAACCGTCGAAGGGAGTTGGAGTTCGACAATGGTGATAAAGTCTTCCTTTTAATATCTCTATGGAAGAGAGTCATGCGATTCGGAAAGAAAGGGAAGCTAAGCCCAAGGTATATTGGCCCCTTTGAAATCCTCGACCACATAGGTGTCTTGGCCTATCGGCTTTCACTTCCACCAAATATGGCTCGATTTCATGATGTTTTTCACGTATAACTCTTGAAGAAGTACATACCTGATCCCTCACATGTACTAAACTCAAGGGTGGTGCAGCTAGAAGATGATCTCTCCTTTGAGGAGCAGCCAGTAAAGATTCTGGACCAAAGTGATAAGGTTCTATGCAACAAGACAACCCACCTTGTCAAAATGTTATGGAGGAACCATAAGTTTGAGGAAGCAACTTGGGAACCAAAACAGGCTATGAAGTAGAAGTACCCTCACATGTTTATGTAAAACGGAATTTCGAGGGCGAAATTTCTTATGGGGGGAAAAATGTAACGACCCAAAGTTTTTCAATGAAAATTACCTTCATAAAATTATGTCATAAAATCACATGAATGCACAACATAATGAACAACTAATTGATAAGTGACCTTTAAACATAAGTTTGTCACTTCTGTGTTTGGAATTTTGAAAATCCGACATACACGATTGTGTTCAAGATGATTTTTGGAGTCTGATAGAACAAACCTGTTTTTTTGGGTGAATACTAATATACCCTTATGAATAGTAAAATTAATAGTTATATGACCCTTATGAATAGTAAATAATAATATTATTTGATTTTCTTAAGGCAATAAGATAATTAGATCTTAATTCATTTTTCAATGAGAAATAAAACTAAGTGCACCTTTAGGATTGTTATTTTTCGAATTAACTATGAATTTATTTAAAAATTAAATTAATAATATTTAGAAAATTAATTTTGAAAAATGGACTTCATTTTTGAATTCTACAAGTTGAAAAATTGTTAGGTTAAATTTTTGGTATTTTTCTAAAAAAATCGAATTTTTGATGAATAGTGATGTACGTTAAAATACCATATATACAATTTAACAGTTAAATACACTATTCATGACATGAAAAGTGATGCAATACCACTTGGTTCGAACTCACATGAACGTATTACTATTATGTGTCACATTAAACAATAAATTTGGTTGTCTTGAGGGAAATAATAAAATAATGAATTAAATATTCAAAATTTACCCCTCCCCTCCACTATAAAAACCACCCTTCACACCCTCATTCCCTCACACATCTCAATCTCCAAGCCTTCTCTAAACGCTACCCAAACATCCTCCCTAGCCCCCCCCCCCCCCCCCACGTCCAAGAGCTTTTGGTCTCATCAAAAGACCAAGATTAGGCCCTTAAAGAGGTTCTCAAGAGATGGTTTCAAAAGGTAATTTCTCTCCCTCTTCTCTGTTAATTTACTTTCATGTTCTCATTCATTTCTTGATCTCTCCCCACCTATCTTCACCCAAATGGTATTATAACTCCAGTATTATACATATAATTGAATTTTATGATGTTAATGGGGTATTATATCATCCAAAATCCCTTTCCCTCTTTCTTTTATTTTATTAAAGAGAACGTTGTTCTTCAGGTGTTAATTTATCACCTTCAAGAACGAGGTTTTCTTCTTCAATTTCTACCTTCAGATCTGGTCATGAAACCATTTTTATGGTTGAAACTGAATATTTTATTTATATTATGTCCTATTTAATGTTCTGGAACTGAATTATGTACATATTAATACGTGATGAATTAAAACAAGTTCGTTGTGATCGAACAGCCTCCCAAATTAACGCAAACAATCATCATTTAATTCTTATCTAATGATTCATCCACATGGATCTAATATAATTAATTATAAGATCATTGAAACTCCTGTAATATCATTAATAACATGTAATATCAGTTCTGGATGATTACCCATGTTCTACCCTAACATCAATTTAAGAATACAAGTGAACCACTCAAGATAACCATAACAACAAACATTCCTGAATAATGTTTCTAAACTCTATAACTCATTCAAAGGAACATAGAATCACATAATGAAACCATAATGAACCCTATTAATATATAAAAGGTTCTTTAATTTATAATTAATGAATACAGTGTCATTATATAGGACATTAAAGAGAAGGTATCATTCGGATACAAGGCAAGGGGAAATCTAGAACTCAATTTTCTTCCTTCGGGTTCTCCCTCTTTCACTCCATTTTGATATGGTTACTCATTAAAGATAATTTATTAGTAATTATCTTACCTTTACTGGGATATACGTTTTTTATAATGAAGTTTATTTTAAACAAAATGTTTTCCAAAAGAACTCTTCTTTTAAGAACTCAACATTTACCTCTCATTCATGGTTGATGGTTGTTTTATCAAGTATGTTGTTCTCTCTTTCTTTTGGGAACCCAAAGCATATGAATGTATTATTTCGATATGAAACCCATTACTTTACATGGGTTAGTAATGTTCAATTTTTATATGTGTTCTATGTGTAAATAATGAAAATGATAATGTTATGATGTGATGGGTGGACCCGAAATTATATAGTGTGATATGAATGTTTCAAAGTGACGAGTGCGCCCGGAATTATACAATGCTCCAATGCATTGGGTAAAGTGATGAATCTCATGAGTATATGTAAAATGATGTGTGAACAAGATTCTAGATTGTTTCACAAGTATGTGTGGTAGTTATCCACTAAAACATGATGTTTCATTTTTATGCATAGCCACATTTCAATTCTATTATTTATCTTCCTATCCTATTCATTATTTATTTACCTATGTCATGATTATGCTCACCCCATGCTATATTCTTCTTATATATCCTCTTACTGGTATTTTAGCTCACCTTTTTTAATGTATATCCTCAGGTGGATAAATATACCAAGGAGAGGACATGTGGAAATAAGAAGCTAGAGAAGAAGAAATTAAATAAATATTTATGCTTGATGTTGTAATATCTATGTATGGTTATAGTTTTCCCAAGACACTAAACTATTGGATCCTCCATGTATAATACTATTATGTTGTTTACCTTTAAAATGATGTAACAGTAATGTAATAAAAGGCTGGGATGCTATATTAGGCACAAAAAAGGTCTCACATTGCAACCTGGAATGGGGTTGAGCTTCCAACATAACGTCATGGAGAAGCCTAAGAGTACATCACAAAAAAACTATATTATATAAATAAAATGCAATATTTGATGTCCCACTGTTGTACATAGCATTGCGATACACTATTTTTTGGAAAACAGAATTCCACAGTGTTGTAACCTAGGAGGAGATAACAAATCATCACATACATTATTAATATTATATTAGACACAAATGGATCCTCAAGAATCAACATAATGACCATCAGGTATAGATCACAACCTGGGCCTTCACTGCAAGAGTACACCAGCCAGACGATGATGTATTAATATCCAACACATTATAAATCAATAGTAAAATATAATTTCAATTATAATTTGATTCAAAACAACCAATATTTTTCTATTGATAATTAATATGGCCGTGTTCTTACATGAATAACCCTATTGGACTGAAAACATATATTAAACCTATTAATTAAAACAATATAAAATGTCCCCAATAAAAAATCCATGTGAATTTACATATAATATTCATTTTTAAAAAATAAATAGTACAATCTATACCATAAAATACATGCCCCATAAAACATAAACGAGCAACAAAATATTATTTTTTAAATATGACCATTATTACCTAGCCATTAAATTGGAGGGAGTGAAAAATATTAGTGATATTATTAAATAAATAATGTTCATACTAATTGATGATGTATTAATTAGTTATTTTAAATAATTACTATAATTTTAGTAAATTCATTCTTTTATATTGTTAGAAAAAAATTATATTTAACAGAAACATATTTTTAATCAAGAAATTAGATTTATTGCCTTTTCTATACAAATAATATAATTAATTTCTATAACATTTAGAAAATTTATTTTAGAAAATTTATTTAATTTTTTAATCAGAATATAAAAAATTTTCTATCTTTACATTTTGATAATTTTTTGAAAAGTTTGATTTTTCAATAAATAGTGAAAACTACTCATTTAAATTAAAAATTTTATTTAATTTATTAGGTCAAATTATGAGTTGGATATGTTTTAAATTAATTAATTATTAATTAAAATAATACAATAGTGGTTTTTGGAAATGGTTTTACACTTTAATTTAATATAGAAACATTTTATATTATAAAAGATGCATTCTCCTGAGAAATGTTTTTTAATACATTTTCCAGTTTAATTTTAAATTAAATTATTCCACTTTTGTGTTTTTTATTTCGAAAAATTGATTTCATATCTGTAATCATATAATAAAAATTTATTAAATAATTTCCTTTCATTTTGGGACAATAAGAATAGTAATCATAGAATGTTTTATTACCATGCTTAAGGGTAAATCGAATAATTAAGGGTAAAAATAATATTATAAAGACTATAAAATTAACCTAAATATTGTTCCAACTTTATTTATTGAGTAAGGTTATACCAAGATAATCACCTGGTCGAATTTATGGCTACTTGGAATCACTTTTATTACATTAGTTCCCCTGTAGTTTTTTATTTTTAGATAAGTCAAACTTGTCACGCTATTAATTTTAATAAGTATAAATTTCTTAATATATTTTCATATAAGATATATGTTCAATCATAAACATTATATAGAAATATAAAATATTTATCTTCATCATGGTTATTTTTTAAAAAAAAATTAGGTAAGAAATAATTTCCTTAAAGGCTTGTACATCGCTAATGTAGTAACTATTTTGTTAATTGAAAAATAAAATAAATGATAACAAAAATATTAAAATAAATTTAACTTATATAATTATTGTGATTAAATATTTACATATATTAACTTTAAATACCTAGGATATAATCAAATATTTTTTTTCAAATATGACTCAATTTTTATGTTATTAATTTTCTAAAAATGAATAGTATCAATTTTGACACTAATGATATTTCATTAATATAATATTTTATTAAATTATCTAAAAATAATAAAAATATTAAATAAGTAAAATGGGGATATTATATAGTCAAATATTTAATACCCTATTCATTAATAGTCCATTTAGAAGTCCTTTTCTCTAAAATGTCTTTATTATATTTAATATATTTTGAAATTCTAAATATGTCCATCACCTCAATTAATAAAGGGCACTTGTTCCTTCACTTAATTTAATACCCATGGGCCCTATAAGTTGACCATAATATATTAAATTATGTTATTCACTTCCCTAGAAAAATTTTATAGGTGATCAACTCACAAAAATACCAATTTCAGGTTTCTTAAGGGATCTTACAAGAATGTGATATTCAAGACATATCTTTCTCAAAACCACCTATCTTCATTTCTTTTCTTGTTGTACCATCTCTTCACCACATTCATCCATAAAGGCATAATAATTATAGTATCATTTATATATTATATTTTTATTTTTATAATTTAATATATTCTATCCATTAATTTTATCATATCATCTTATTCAATGAAACAAAACCATTGTCCAAATTACGGCGGTTAATCGTCACGATGAATAATGATTTATTCCATTACTTTCTTCGATTCTGGATATAAAAATATTATTATGGTTAAATAAGATTGTAATAAATTTATTATAACAAAATTCATGTTCTCGAACTAATATATATAGATGATATTTAAAAAAATGAAAATTATTTGAGATGCTGAGAAAAACTCCCAAAATAAACTAAACAATAATCATTAATGTTTTATCAAATGAATCATCCACATATCAGAAAGAAAAATGATATATTGGACCATTTAAAATAATTTATGTGCTTAATAAAATATAATATCACTTCTGGAATACTATTACCATTTTACATGAACATCTATAAATATACACATGTTAACTAACCCCAAAACTATGAATGGAGTGCTCCCAAAATAACATGATTGATCATTAAAACTAATCTAAATGGCCATAAATGAACATAATAAAATTATAATAAAAAATAAATAGTTGGAATAATTTCTTAATTAAGTATTTAATGAAACTAATTTTATTATCCATTAAATTAATTTCAATAGTAGAACGCATTCGGACGTAAAGTAAGGGAATTATTAACCCAATTTCCATCATTTGCATAACAATAATACTTCATTGAAAATGTCATTATAAGATTATGTGTGAAATGAATTTAAATTATCATATTATATATTTACACTAGTTTCATTTTGATCTAAAATGTATACACATATTTTTTATTTTTATTAATTCTCATTTCAATGATATGATTTTTGTAAGGGACTTTTTTCAATCATATTATAATGTCACTTTTTACAAAATTCAAAAAGATTTTTTTTAACATAAATGACATGAATGGAATTGCCTACTTTAATTCTGCCTTAATTTTTAAGTATACATTACATGAATACAGGGTTATTTAAAAAAAATGTTTTCTGTTGTAGGTGTGCATTATTATTTTAAAATAAGTGTTTTTCCTCTAGTAATGTATTTATGATGCTAACATTCATATTTTAGGAATATGTTATGGTACATGGGAATTGTGTATGATGATGGGTGGTTCAATTATAAACCAAATACTAGTGGGTCCATGATATACATCCAATGAATTAGGTATGTTAGAAGTTGATAATAAGGTTATTCCAAAAGTAATTGTGATGGTTACTCTAAGTGTAAGCATGGGGTTATGTCAAGTATAACTATGAGGGTTATTTTATGGTATCCCCAAGGGTTAGATCATAATTAATTATGACAATAAAATTATTCCCCCTATTCAAAATATGTTTTATTTTATTATTTCTATGTTTCTATATAAATATCATGTTTTCACAAGGTAATAGATTTTGTTTGTTTTCAAAGGAAAGAATATGTTACCCTTCAAGGTTGACAATTATAACATTGTGAAATTTTTTTCATAAGATTTTCATGTTTTAAAAGAAATATTTATGTGTTTTTTTCATTTTATATTTCTTATTAAATGTTTTATAAAAATATTTGGTCATAAAATGTGGTTTAATGGGTATAAAAATATATATCTTGTGCTCAAATTTTATTCTGAAAAAGGAACATTTCTAATAGTATTCATGGACTATCTATTAATTTATTTATTTTTATATCCATTACTGAGGTTTTGTTCTCATACAAAAATTTTAAAATATTTTTTATAGGTTTTAAGGGAGACACGAGACCAAGGATAAAATGCAAAAGAATAATCATTAAAATAAATCATGTTTTATTTTAAATAGTTTTGATCGTTCAGAAACATTGGACACTAAGTTAATGTATCCTATTTGTAATATATGGGTTTTTTCATTAATATTTATGAACAAATTCTCTAAAACTGTAAACATGAAAATATACTCAAATGAAAGAGAATAATTTCTTGACATAAAACTAAAGATTATGTGATGTTTAAGGCCGATTACTTACTGTTAATATCAGAGGTTAGTTTAGATAACTTTATAAGTTAGGATGTTATTTAATAATAAGTTACAAGTTATATATTACCAAAATGGAGTTCATATCGAGGAGATTTATAGTTATATTGGATAACTTGATTGAGTTTGACAAAATATGAATAAAGATATCTTAGTGTTAATCATCCTAACAAGATGGTATATGATGATTATATTGTTATTCTCACAATAATATTTTTTGTTATAATAAATTGATGGTTCCATAATGCCCCAAAATAAAAAATGGATATAAAGGAGCATTTTGTGGTTATATGAATGAGAAACTAAATCAAATGGGATCATCAATGAGGAATATTGTGGTTATTATAAACAAGTTATTAAAAATAATGATTAACCACTAGAACCTTGGTGAGTTTCCTAATGATTAAAATATGAAAGAAATAAATCCTTATAGGGGTTTAGGTGACAATTATAATAAAGGTGAATATATTCAACAACCAATGTATCAATAATATGGAAAGAATGACTATGTAAAAATTCTACAAATTATCATAATATATTTTAAATGTGTTAAAGGAAGGCATAAAGTAATAATATACTAATGAAAAAGGAATAATTCTATTTACTTCATGAAAGGGAATTAATTTCTTCCCTATATATCAATTAAATTTTTTCAATGTGAGGAGTATGGTCATTATTCATATCAGTTCCCTATGAAGAAGTCTCACAAATGTGAATAACAGGACCTTATAGATTTTTTTTTGAAATATCTATTTCCATTACAATTGAAGAAGAGGAAAATGCATATGATATATGAAAGGTATGGATTATTTCATGGATAATGTTATAAAATTGTTAAATCTTAGTACCTGATTAATGTTTATGTTTATATGATAGTTATGTTATGGAATAAGATAGAAAATCATGGTTAAGGGATTATGTATAACTCTGAATGATTAATATGTCTACATATACAAGATTCAATAGTTATGGTAGATTAAAGTATGATTAAATATTTAAAATTATTAATCATCTTTAGATAATGGGAGTACATTGAAATATTTATAATGAATTTGAGTTTTATGTAACCCTTTAGTTTTTCTTGTAAAAAGGTTATTTGAGGAAGAATCCTCTTTTATGTTTTTGGACATAATTTTAAAGGGATGGATAACCTTAAGGGTTTATATGATCTTTATTTTTTGAGGTAATTATGGGATAAAAAATGAAAGGTATATGATAAACATTAAGGTTAAAACATTTTTCTTAATGATGAATATATTATGGTTATTTTTTAGTATGTTTCTCACATTCCTAGGAAAATTATAAGGAATATAGTTTTAGAAAAAGGAAAACACATAGGCCTAGTGACAACCTTAAGGCTGCATGGTTTGAACTCACAACTAAAGGAATATAACATTGTAACACCTAACACTGGCCTATGTGATGTTTTTTTTGGTATGAAATTTTTTAAATAAATTTTACCCATGAATAATATGTTTATTTTTTGAACATATGTTTTATAGAATAGATAATCATGGGATTGTAAAATTATTTGGTGATTAATTGATTAATATTATTACCGAAGACATTTTCTATTTTTGGAAAACTATATCATTAAGTTAAGATGAATATGGTAATATTTTATTAGGGGATTGAAGTTTTAATTATATTTTGTAAGCATATATTATTTTATGTTTGATTTATAGTGATTTTGGTTATTTATAGAAATGGTTAGAATATATTTATGATTATGTGATTTAGGAAATTATATTTTTTGGTATGATACATTAAGAGTGATTGATATGATTAGAGATAAATATTAAATTTATGTTGGAAGGCAATTCGATCAAATACTTCAGATTTTTCGGTTTCATTAATAGTCTAAAATAATTCAGAATAAATTTGAGGACAATTATTTATTAAATGATCTATGTTTTTCATTGGATATTTCTATTGAATTTTGGAGATTAATTATTTTTAGGAAATATCTTATCTTGTGATTACCATTATTATTTTTGGTTAATCTATAAATATATAAGGAATAAATTTTTTTTATTTTGTGGATTTTTTGATCTGTAGATATAGATTATTGTGCTTCAAAAATGATAATTTCATACTCATCATTTGGTTAAAAAGATAAGTTTCTGGTGGAAATTTTTCTTGCCATCTAACTAAACATCCCCATGGTATTAGACTAATAAATAAAGTAATCTTAATTTATGAAACGATATCCATTGGTATTTATTACCTAGAAATAAATTGCCTTTAAATGCATCATATATTTAAGGTTTTGTGATTGTTAACTTTCTCATAAAAATGTTCTCCATCAATCTCCATCAATATTTTGGAGTTAGTTTTATCTTTCATATCTATGTTTTCACTCCCCACTTCTATTATCCTATTTTTAAACCTAGTAAGTCTTATCTTAGGAAACCTTTGTATTTCCATTGCCCTCTTTTCAAAAGGATGTTTTATTAATACATTTTACGATGTGGGATTTCAAAAAAGGTATTCTCAAAAGTCAACCCCCTATTTTTCAATCCCAAGTTCAAATTGTGGAGACAAAATTTGGTAAAGGTGGGAGAATGTTACTTCCTAATTTTTTAAAAATAAATACTATATCTGATAACATACAATATAAACCACACTTATCATAAATGAACAACATAATATTATTATTTAAATACAACATTTTCAATATAACCATTAAATTTGGGGGAATGAAAAGTATTAATGAAATTATTATATATATAATGGTTATACTAATTAATAATGTATTAATTAATTCTTTTTAAATAAGTAAAATATTTTTTTAATTTCATTCTAATAGACTTTTAGTAAATCTATTTTACTCCTAAAAACATATTTTCATCAAAAAATGATTTTTATTTATTTTTATGTAAAAATAATAAAATTAATTTCATTAAATTTTATAAAATTTATTTAATAAAATTAAATACATTTTTGAAATCAGAATATCAAAATTTTCTTATGGTAACATTTTCATAATTTTCTAAAAAATTGATTTTTCAATAAATAGTCAAAAATAATTGATCTAACTAAAACTGTATTTTATTTACAAGGTCAAATTATGATATGGATTTTTTGAAATAGTTATTTTTTCATTAAAATAATACAATTATTGTTTTTTAATTGGGATATATAGTTTAACTTAGTATATAAACATTTTACATTTTAAAAGAGTCAATTTTCTGAAAAACTATTTTTCAATGCATTTTTCTAATTTAACATTAAAATAAATTCATTCAATTATGTGTTTTGAATTTTTACAAATGGATTCCATATTTTTAATTATAAGGTATGAATTTATAAAATATAAACATTTATTTTTGGAACAATTTGAATTTTAAAATTAGTAATTTTTATTGGCATGGTTAAGGGTAAATCAGGTAATTAAGGGTAAAATTAATATTATAAAGACTATGAAATTTCCCTAAAACATGACCCAATTTAATTTCATGGGATTGTTTTGATATAATTTATCCATTGTTCTAATTTATAACATCTTGTAACAACATGTTTTACATTAATTCCCTTCTAGTATTTTATTTTTATAAAAGTCAAACTTCTCACACTGTTATTTTTGGAAAGTATAACATTTTCAATATAAATTAATAAAGAATATATTTTAAAAATTAAATATATTTTTTCAATATAAAATATTTATATTCATAATGGTATCTTATTTTAAATTTTTGGGGATTAAATTATTACCTAAAAATATTGCACGTCGTTGATGCAGTAATTGTTTAACTAATGGAAAAAAATACAGGATATTATAAAAATTAAAATAAATACCATTTGGTAAAATTATTGATATAAATTAATTAAATATATTACATTGACATATATATGATATAATAAAATATAAATTTTTAATTGGAAGCATTTTTTGATGTTTTTAAAGTCACCGAAATGAATAATATCAATTTTGACAATAATAATATTTCATGAATATAATATTTTATTAAATTATTTACAAAAATTAAAAATATTAAATAACCTAAATGGGTGTAATATACTTCAAAAAATGTCATATATTAGTAATTAATATGTCATTTTTAAGTCACTGGATCTAGAATGGCCTTATTATATTTAATTTTTGTTTGAAATTCCAAAAATACCCCCACCTCAGTTATAAAAGGGCACACCTTCTTTCTCATCATTTCACCACTTTGAGCCTTCTATATAGACTATCCACTACAAAATTTACTTATAGAATTCCATAGACACGTTTTATAGGTTTAGAACTTGCTTAATGACCAATTCCAATTTCATTAAGAGATCCTTCAAGGAGGTGATATTAATTAAGTAACTTTCTCAAGACCACCTCACTTAATTTCTTTTCGTATTCTACCTTCTCTTCACCTAATTGATACCTTAATAAATAAAAAATATAGTACCATTTATATACTAGAATTTTATATTTATAATGGAATACTTCCTATCCATTCATTTTATCAAATCTTCTTATTCAATTAAACAAACCCGTTATCCATATTATGGTGGTTAACTGTCTCCATGGATAATGAGTTTTCATTTTCCATTACCACTTTCAAGGATGGTCACAAAACTATCATAATTTTAAAATTAGATTTTAATAAGTATATTATAATTTTTTTCATATTGTATATCTAAAATATAGGCAATATATTAAATAAAATGAAACTGATTTGTGATAGTAAGAAAACCTACAAAAATAAACTAAATAATTATCATTAAAATTTTATTAAATGAATCATCCTAATTTCAGAAATTAAAATGATTTTTTGGTCCATTTAAAAATATATAAGTTCATTAATTCCATATAATTTTACTTCTGGATTAATATTTCTATTTTACAAGAATATACATAAATATACAATGTTTAACCACCCATGAAACCATGAAATGAACATTCCAGGAATGGTGAAATTCGTCTCTATAACTAATAAAAATTTCCATAAATTAATTTAATAAAATTATATTAAATAAAATATTTTTGGAAGAGGTTATTAATTAAGTAATTAATGAATCATATTTTTTTATCCACAACATTAAGTGCAAGTGAAGAATGCATTCAGACATAAGGTATGCAAATTCTTAACCTAGTTTCCATTCATTGGGTTAAACATCTACTTCATTGATTATACCATACTAAGTTTATGTGTGAAAATAATTCTAATTATATTATTTTTATTTCTACTTTTTATGTGTATTTAAAACTAATACACATAAACGTTTCATTTTATTAACACTCATTTCAATGATATGATATTTTTAAGGGACTTTTATTTAAAAAACCTCCTTAAATATCTCTTTTTACAAATGTAAAAAAAGGAATATTTTTATAACATGCATGGAATGAATGTAATTTAAAAAATTAATGACACATTAATGGTTTTATTATTCCTTTACAATATGACAAGTTTAGTTTCAAATAAAATATTTTACAGTCTATATGCTCATTATTATTTTAAAATATGTTTTTTCATCAAGGTTTTTGTGATTAAATCATTCATATTTTATGATTATGTTGTGGTTCTTATGAAATTTTTATTATGATGGTTCATTTCATTATAAAAAAATGTGTGGGTCCATGTTATCCCTCAAATTAGTTTGGTATGTTGGATGTCAACCATGTGGTTATTTAAAAGGTAACTCCACTGGTTATTCCAAGTATAACCATCAGGTTTATATCAAGTAGAACTATGAGGGTTATTTTTTGGAATTTCTGAGGGTTAAATAATAATTAAGCATGATAAGAAAACCATGACCCATTTTACCATATGTTTTATTTTATGCTTACTATTTCTATACATAAATAACATGTCTTCATAAGGTATGTTATTGGGTTTATGTTTAATGGAAATTGTAGGTTACTCTTTAATGGTGAAGATTAAAACATTGCGAAAAACCTTTCATGAGATTGTCATGTTTTAAATAAACCATTATGAGTTTTATTTTTTCTTTTATACTTCTTATTAAATGTTTTAGGGAATTATTTGGGCATAAAATGTGATTTCATGGATATGAAAATGTTTATTTCAAGCTAAATGTTTTTCAAAGGAAAGTTTTTAATAGTATTCATAGACTAATGGTCTCTTTATTTCATTTAATGTACCTTACTGAGTGTTTTTTTCATATACAATGTTTTTAAAATACTTTTAATATGGTTTAAGGTAGATTAGGGACAATGATGAGATCAAGCAGAAATTTTTGAAGAACAGTCATGAAATTAAATCATGTTTTATTTTAAATAATTTGGTTTTGTTGAACAAAATGGATAGTGAGTTGAAGTATCATGTTTGACAGATATAGGGTTTTTATGTATGATTTATGACCTAATTGTCTTGAAATATAAACATGGAAATATCCTAAAATTTAAAAGAATAATTTGTTGACTTAAAATTGAAAATTGTGTGATGTTTAAGGTCGGTTTAATAAATGATCGATCGTGGAAAGAAGGTATGGGGAACATGGGAACTGATTCCCACTCTTCGATGCATAAAAATAAAGACATTAACTAACCATGTTGAATAATCCTATGGATGATTACAAGTCCACATGGAAATGATCCCAGTGACCTAAAATTTTCAATTATAGATATTAATTGTAAAATGGGCTAGAGGAATAAGTGGTTATCAACCATTAGAAGTTATTGAATTTTTAGTTTTTTTATTTCCATTTCTCCTCATTCTCTATAACTTTTTTTATCACATCCACATACATGGAAGGATAATCAATCATAGTTTATCTAAGGGAGATCACAATTATAGGTTCTTGAGTTATCTTTGTAATATTATCAATTATGTTTTCGTATTTCTTATTCTAAATATACGAGTTCATGGTATTTAATGATGTTGATAGAAGAGAGTTCCTTCCATTTATTTCAACCATGTTTTATTATATGAGACAAATTTACTTACTAAATCTATTCCTCACTCACATATTGTATGCAATAGAATGTGTGATTGAAGAGTCAATAGACTATGAAAATGGAGAAGTGACTAGGGGTGTGCATTGGACATTCTTGAGTCGAATAATGCCGTGATAGATGATGTGTTTCACGACCCCCCTCCAAATTAACTCTTTTACATCAAAAATTAGATTAGGAGGATATTGACTGCCCGAGTCCTGTATCCATTAGGATTCGGGTTGGTAACTAGACCCTAGGGTATTTCATATTGACCAATGAGATCCAATGTACTCTAAACAACATACATAAGAGTGAGATAGGATAGATACAATAAATATATTGTTCTCAAAAATATACAATATATCCCATGTTAATATATATAATATCATACAAGAATAAAAAAAACATGAAAGGAAACTAAAAGTACCAAAAAGGTAAACTTACTAGTGATCATGAATCCCAAATAGATCCTGCAATATGGTGAGCTATTTAAATCCATCCCAATCTCAAACATACTTCTACTAACATAAAAATAGTTTATCTATACAGAGTGTTAGCATAACAGGTATTCTAATTAGAATCCTCCTCGTACCTTCTAACACAAAGGATAAATAAATAATACTAAAGACCATTGAAAAATGAGTGAAACTAACTAAAATCCTAAATATGTATATTAAGTTTCATCCTCACAATCACTATCCCACACCAATTATCACATATAATAGATAATATATTAAAATCATAAATACAAGGGTACCCCACTATTGCTTCCCCAATAGTTTTCTACTCTTCCCCAACATTGAACATCATAAGTCATCTCTCTCTAAAAAAATCCACCCCATAATTACTTGGGATACATATCACAACATGCATTTGTGCATCACATCATCTCATCATATCATCCAAATATCCATATAGTAAATGATTAGTTTCCAGGATTGACAATATATTGAATGGAATGTATTATACATGAGGTATTATACCTCATTTCATCACATCCTATACACATTGTAATTTAACTCAAGCAATCATATCCCATACATATCATAACAATATTAGTCTTTTGATACTAAATTTTGAGATAAATGTGTGTTAAATAACCACATTCCATTAAAAAACTCTACAAACATATATGGAGAACCAACCACCATGTATACCATCACATAATACTACTAAGAGAATAGATTATGGCCAAAGAGAGTAGCTAATAATCAATCCTCAACAGTGGGACATTGGGGAAAACACCATCCCATAGTCCAGTAGGTTTGGTCTCCCTACCAAAATTTTTGTCGTATCATATGAAATAAAAATTAATATTGTAGATAATATATCTCACAACCAAACATTTGGAATTAACCAAGTCCTAGGATCAAATGCAATTATTTTCACTCAGACAACCGGATGCCACTGAAAGTGACTAGATATATCATTAAGAAAATATTTAAGAATACTTTAATTAAATTACATCTTTAATTTTCTAATTTCAATTAATTTTATTTCATTCATCAAACATTAATTGAAATTATTCTGAATTATACTAAATTATCTATTAGATTGAAATCCATTCCCTCTAGACATATTCCAACTACGTCTATGGTTTTTCAGGATTGACATCTTTTTATCATTCTTTAATGATCCAACCCCATGGGTTAAAACAATTAGGAATCAATATTATAATTCCTTAATTATAGGTTCTCTAATAAACATCCTTTGTTACCATCAAAAATATTCATAAAAATTTACATTCAACTGCATCAAGAAGTGGCGAGTGGAATGCAGATAAATAATAAACATGTCCATTTGACTATTAAACAGATTAAATAAGAAAGAAACCTAACATACAGCATCAAAATTGGTAATCCTAAATCAATATTTTCTATCATCCTGATTCCATCTTGAACACAATCATGCATATTAACATTCCTCTCACCATCACAAACATCAAATGATTCCACAACCTCAGGCATCTCCAACTCTATCCCATTTGCCATCCCATTATCACTTCACAATGAAAATAAAGGATCATACCCATAGAACACCAAAGGAATAAGATAAAAAATTAGTCAACATGAATTCTTGTCCCTAAAACAAGGCATTCCACCTTCACATGAAAATAGGTTCTCACAACCCCCAACATAAGGCGTCCAACCTTTATAAAAAACATGCACTCTCAGACCCAAGAATTTATCATTATAAAATATTCAATTTTTTTCCATATTGAAATAAATTATTCATTTATCATAGATTATACCTATACATGACATAATTAATTGGATAATACAATCAATGAAGTTATTTAAACACACTATCTAGTATAAAATTCTATGTTCAAAAAACCTATAGAAGGACAACAGTCATATAACATTCCTTTAATTATTATCATCATAAACAATTCTTCAGATTACAATTTCATTAGATATTTACAATAATGTAAGGAATAAAAACCTTAAAAATTAAAAATGTACTAAGAATCAATTTGATTTACATCAAATTTTAAGAATAATGGTTTCATTAAACAAGCCAGTTTAATTCTTTATGCAAACAAGAAATTACGTGCTTTACATTATATAAAGTTTTTTTAAACCATTTTAATCCAATAATAAAAAAAAATGATAAAAAATCATAACAATCATTCTAAAAGGAAAATGAAATATTGAACACTGTCTAGTAAAGAATGTAGTAAACCATTATCATGGTGGAAAATACATGCGACCACTAACCATAAACCAAATATTATTTAATATAGTTTATCATTTATTGGTTTAATTCCACTACCACTCAGACAAACTGTAACATGATCAATTTACGATTTCATGTATGTGAAGTAAAATCAAGGAATCCACTACCACATAGCTTCAACATTCTTCAATGATAATGGATCAACAACATGGTTATCTGATCACCTATCCCACAAGAAAAATTCATCCCTCCAAGGACACTTCATAACAACTACATTGAAAAAAACAAATTAAACTACATTATAATGATGGAGACCAACCTATAAAGCATGTTATGAAAACTGGTAGGAAAACTAGATCAATTAGATAGATACCTAAAAAAGAGACTTGAAGAACCTACTATGAATAACCACAAATAGATCTCTGGAAGATGGGGATTGAATCTAATTTAAAGATTATTGAAAATATTTCAAACATATCTCAGAGTTACCTAGAATTTAGAGAGGGAGGTGGAAAAAAAGTTATTTTAGTGGGATTGGAGGTATTTACAGACAGATTGAATCTAGAAGATAACCATGCAACCCTCTTAACCACAATGTAGAATTACCTAAAATAGGTGAAACTATGGCATAGAGTTAGGGACCATGCCACATAACCTATTCATATTTGTATATGATATCCCTGATAAAAAGCATATGAAAGGGGAAAAGGTAATATGACACAACTCTAAACCCCATTCTATAGAACCATTTCGCTAAGAAGGATGTTATGGCATGGCCGAAGGATCCATCTCACTACCACCCAAAAATTGGAAAAACTGCCTAAAACCCAAATTCCATAGCCGATCCTCCCACATGACAACACTCAATCATTAAATAAAGCTCTATGTCGAATCCAACCTTCCATGGTGTAGCCACCCCCAATTTTGGTAGTAACTCCTGTAGAAAGATAAAATAGGATGACCCAAAACCCCAATGTGTCCTCTCTAAAGGATCCCTTCGGGTTATTTTATAATGAATAATAAACTTCACATCATACCTCAAGTCCGATTTGGGATACAAGGAATCATGGAGAAGAAGCGGGCTGGGAGTGGGTAAGAGGAGGCTGGACGAGAGGTGCAACGGGAGCTGTTTCCTGCTGGAAACCTGTTGACGGGAGTCTACCGGGTAGGAGGGCGGGTAGGGGGTTGGGAGCCTACGTGAGTCCGGAAGGGGGGAGATTTTCCGGGAGGGAAATAGAATGCACCTTTAAGTCATGGAAAGCGGGAGGCGCTATAGTCTTCGGGAAGTGCGCAGTGGGGTGGCGAAGCCGATGGAGGGCCATGAGATTCAGAATCCACGTTGGGAGGCAGGAGACGCATGTTGTGGCGGAAGGCGGGAGGCACGCCAGAAGGTGTTAGATCCTTCGAAATCAGGAGGAGTGACGGGTGGCATGACCTAGGTCGCTGTCATCGCATGGAGCACCGTGTCAGACGGGAGGAAGGGGTCGCCGAGATCCATCACGTGCATAGGGAGGTAGCGTGCTAGAGAATCAGATGCCAGTATGAGACCACATGGATGTAGACTCTGTGCACAGAGAGAGGTGTTTCGACCAAAAGGGGCCTCAATACCCTGAGAGGGGGGGGGGGGTGAATCATGGTATGGATATTCCGTGCTCAAAATGCTTCTTTCCCCACTGGATCTTAACATGTGTGTTATAAGGGTCACTTTTTCTTCTCTTATGTATCTATGTTGATCACTTCTTTTTAGATCTATCTGATGGAGATGCTTTAGATGCAATGCAGAGATGCAACCAGGCAGACAAAAAGATTTTTACATGGTTCACCCTCACTGGGCTACTTCCAAGGAGCATACAACGACGATGTGCCATTGTACCAAATCCACTAAATCCCACTGCCTAGAATTTTTGGGATAGATCACTTCTATGCTAAAGATCACTTCCTTTATAATGTTGAGGGTTATCTTACTAATTTCCAAGGGTCACTCCCTGTTCCTCTCTCTAGATCACTGCTTCTAGAAAGGATAACCTTCTTCCTCTTCCTTTACTCACTGCACTTGAAAGGGATCCACTAATAGTTTATAGACCTCTAGGTCTCTTCATTACTATAAATGAATGCATCCTCCTAAGTATGTAGAAGCTATATTGAAGTCCAAATTTCATCCACTTATGAATAACACTTTGCCTCTGAACACTAGGAAACTACATTTGGAATTACCTTCACAAAGAACCCTACTTCGTGAAGCGCCAAATTTCAAGAAGCTCAAACAATACATCGCGAAGCTCCTGCCATTTTGCGAAGCACTCTCGTAAAGAACTCTCGCAAAGCTCAAGTCATCGTAGAGAGACTTCCCTTGCGAAGCGCACTGAGCCAACGTGGAGCTCGAAACATTCATGGAGCTAGATTAGCCACCGTGAAGTTCTTCTTTCGTGAAGCACAGTGCCTTCGCGAACCACCTTCACTAGCTGAGAGAAAAATATTTTCTTCGAAAAAACTCTCTCTTTTTTTCTCTCGAGGGGATCGAGGCCTATTTATAGGAAATTCGATAGAACCTCAAACCTTCCATGCGAAGTCAAAACCACGTCATCACAAATCGCGAAGCTCCAAAAATTCCACTGGAAATCTTCCAATATCGCGAAGCACCATGGAAATTTTACGATCACAGAGATCGTCGTAATCGCGAAGCATCCCGTCAATTCATTTGTGCCTTCACCGCGAAGCTCCTTCGCAAAGACCTTCGCCGACGTGATGCGCTTCAACCTCTTCCATTCACGAAGCTCATCGTAATCATGAAGAATCATCATCAAAATTCTTCTTCTCTTTGCCAAATCCAAACAATGAAACCTATTTTTGCGAAATTCATTCCTTTTCCAAATTTTGATGTGATCATCAAGGATATCCACTATTTGAGATGCTCACCAAACTCCAAATTTTGGACCCCAAAAATTTGGAAAACATTAGAAAACGGTGCCACCTTGTACTGCTCATTTTGTTCCGCCTATAGATTGTCTATTCCTTTTTCATGGTTCATTGTAAACATGTGTTGTAAAAAACATCTCTGGAATAAGAAAATTCACCATAGAAACCTACTTTGTCAAAAAAACACAATCAACACAAAAATGATGCAATATTACCTTGAAGGATTTTTGCCCAACTAGGTGGCTACTCAGGAGAGAGACACCATGGGGAGGAGGGAGGGGATGTCTATCTCACAGGGGCGGAGGCCGGTTGCTAGAGAGGCTGGTAGGGGTGATGGGAGAGACCTATGGCTTGTTGTCCAGGGAGCCCCCCCCCCACACACAGGGGAGAAAATAAAATTGGATGGAGGGCTCAGGATTAGGTTCCCCCTGATACAATGTAGAATGATAAAATAGGATGACCCAAACCCCCAAGGTTTCCTCTCTAAAGAATCCCTGGTGTTATTTTATAATTAATAATAAACTCCACATCAGACCTCAAGTCTGATGTGAGATACAGACTCCAACAGCTCCAATTTCCTTCTCTTAGGACCCTATATTATAACTTATCCTTCCACATCGTAGCAACTTGACCTATGTGGCATCTCATGGCTCCATGATACCAAACTCCCCAAAACACCTAATTTCCCTCAAAACTCCTTGAAAAAACCTTTGGGTGACTCCAACACTAATAAATCACAAAGGGATGCGAAATCATGATCCATTTCCATACATAAAAAACATATCAAACAATTCATATCCACAAGAAACCAACCCTAAACCTAGAAAGAATGAAAGAAATGGGGTCATCTGAACAGACACCCTAAGAGATACCTCCCATGGATCTTTCCATCATAGTATATCCACCACCTCACTTATAGGAACAAATCAAAAATCTAAAAAATAGAAAAAAATATCTCCAAAACACTATAATATGGGAGGTTCCCCTCAGACAAAAGAAATGTTATCAATAAGCAAGGCATTAAGAGAAACCCATATCATAAACCAAAAAAAGTCAACAACTATAAAAACTAATAACTACAAAAAAGTGATAAAAAACATGGGGAACTGAGCGTGTATATGTTATTCGCATTCTCTTATACTCTCTTCTACACTTCCATGATGCCATAATACATGAACCCATGGAATAACATTCCCGCACAACACCTTATCCTTTCTATCTTAGATATCCACAGGTCACTCCTCGAAGGTGGATTATTATTAACATCAATCTCACCCCAATAAATCATGTAAGAGTCATCATGAATGTAATGAAAGAGATACAACACATGAAAACCTCATTTATCCGGATAATCAATGGGGAAGTTCAATCAGATATACAACATCCCCAACGTGACCAAACACCTTGAATGTCCCAACAAACATGGGATAAATCTTACTCCCATGACCAAACCTTCACTTACAATGATGAGGAATCACAATCAGAAACACATGATCTACAACATCAAATGATAATTCACTCTCTTTAGTTCGGTATATGAAATCTTATGATCATGTGTTATTTTCATCCTTTCATGAATTCTTGAATAATATCTATCGTATACAGAACTAGTTTTAGACTGAGTATTAATGCCTCTACAAACCCAATCCTCCCCAATGTATAATGGAAAAGACATCCATAAAAATATTTAAATTGGTTCCCTATTATGCTGGAGTGAAAAATATTATTTTAAAAGAACTCAAAGAAATTTATATTATTCATCCATGAACCTATAAAATCTGGGACACAATAAAGTAAAATTTATTCATGAGTTGGGATAGTCTTCTTTGTCTGACAATAGTTATGAGGATGATGTGCAGTGCTAAGGAATAACTGAGAGACAAAAACATAAAGGATACCTCACCACAGAATGGAGGAAAAATGAGGATCATGATCAGAAATGATAATCCTAGAGACATTATGGAGTCTCACCACCTCATCCAGATACTTCTTCAATAAAACATCCACTGATCTCAACTATCTATTCACTATAAAGTGGTCTGATTTGATTCAATGATCCATAATTACACATATATCATCAAAGAAAACCTAATAATGAGGTAAATTAGTAAACATGTCCTCACACTTCCACAATTGAACATTTAACAGATGCTTAAAACCACCAAGGAACATGGTGCTCGGCCCTCACATTCTGGAAAACCAATCATTGAAGAACAAATTCTACAACTACATTCTTCAACCCCATCCACTAAAAATAAACTCTCAGATATTTCTAAATAATAACCAAACTAGGAGGTAACTTCATAGGTGAGATATGAAACTCATGAATCAAAATATCACACATCGCTAAAATGACAAGAATCCATACCTAAAACAACACCTGGTTTTTATCATCCTGAGAGCAGCCATTAAGGACAGCACCAAAGTCAAGTCATTTTCTCCATAACCCTACCTCAAAGTCACTCATATTGTACTCCTCTACCTTCTACCCTAAATAAATTAAATTTCCTATGAAAAAGGTAACCACTACTTCCAACCTCTCTCCTACTAAGATTTGATATTGTGAGATATTCAATCACTCAATAGGAACCCACATATTCATGAACGGTATCACTATGTGACTTCCTGATCGGTGCATTAGCCATAACATTTCCATTTCCTCGTTTATACTAATCTTTAATGTTGTAAACCTACAGTAATTCTATCCACTATTATTATCTCAAGATCATGTTATGCTAGGAGAAGACATAACTCATGATCTTATTATCAGTAAAAACCACAAAATGCATATTGATGAGGTAATGTCTCTAAAACATCAAGGTAAACACATTTTCTATAATTTTATGATCATGGTTGGTATAGTTTATATCAATGGGATGAAGCTACTGGATCCATATAAAAAATCTAATCTATGCAACATCATAACACATCCTAACTCAGGATGTAAAACCTAATAGAAAAACTCAAACCCGACACCCTCTACTAGAAACAAAAATCATTAGATCATTGAACAAATTATCCTTCAGGTAGTCAAAAGATTCCTACAATTTTTCTTTTCATAAAAACTTTATCCTTTATATTAAATTTATTTTATGGAGTATCAACCCATGATAAATTTTCTATGAACCACGTATAATGGCCAAGAGGGAAAAGAAAACTCTAAACTTCTAAAATAGTCTTTGGAGTTTTCCAAGAAATGGATATTTATATATTCAAAGGATACATATTCACCCCTTTATGGGATATGATGTTACCAAAAAATGAAATTCATTATCCTAGAACTCACAATTTTAATACATTCCGAATAACTGTTGAGGACAAATAACTCCCAAAATTGCCTAAAAATACTATGTATTCTCATCCTTAGATGCTGAGTACATATGGATTTTGTCAAGGAAAACCAACATAAACTGATCCTAGATCTATCTGAACACTATTTTCATTCAACCCAGGATCAGGTTGGTCATTTGTTTCACCCTAAACAACATCATAATGAACTCATAATGTTTATAACGACATCAAAAAGTGTTTTTCAGGACATCCGCCTCTTTTACCCGCATGTAGTGATATCCTAACAACAAATTGATCTTGAAAAAAAAACCCTTTCAGTTGGTTGAATAAATCATCAATCCATGAGAGAGGATAATAGTTCTTTAATTTCACTTGATTTAAGTGATGATAATTGTAAAACCCTGATATTCTATTGTACAACATTGTATTCGATAACGTGAATGACATACATCACCAAGTGCATAATAGAATATAATATCCTTATACTCTACTAGATATTTATTATTTTAAATATATTAAATACATTATATATCTTTTAATGAATTTATCACTATTTTATGTTTAATTTCACTCAATAATGACCTTCCCTGATATATTGTGTTCACGCAAGACCGAGTTTCACCAAATAAAAAAGTATTATTAAAATATTATTATTTAATATAATATTCTATACCCCAGCTATTATGTTAAAGGTTATGAATATTATTACGTAAATTATTTAAATTTATTATATATCTAAATATAAAATGAATTCATTTGTAACCATCTAATGAGAAACAAGAATAAGAACTAATTGGATATAAAAAGAAATACTATTATTTATATGCTTCCAAAGGAGTTTTTTCAAAATAA
Source organism: Viscum album (assembly GCA_963277665.1). Classification (NCBI taxonomy): domain Eukaryota; kingdom Viridiplantae; phylum Streptophyta; class Magnoliopsida; order Santalales; family Viscaceae; genus Viscum; species Viscum album. Next base: position 135,317,986 of record OY728155.1, on the reverse strand, counting down.
AAATAGTTAATTACAATTAGTGAATGATTTTAATTATATATATATAATATTAAATCAAATAGTTTTTATATCAATCAATTATGTATGATATTCATAAGATAAGAACAAACCCTATTTTAAACATAAAAACCTATATTTTTATAAAGGTAATTTTACCGCTTTATAATGGAGAACCCATTTTATATCTGAATTTTAAAACATTAATTGAGTTAATATATCCAAATAAAATTCATCTTTTAAAGTGAAACATGATAATTAGGTTATATATAATTTTAAATATTTCTCAGAAACAAATAATTTTTAAGAAATAGATAAAAATATGAAAATTTAATTGAAAACTGCTTTTTCATCAAATTTATTTATATGTCTAAATTATAATTTTAACTGGTTTTATGGTTATATTAGATTATATTTTTATTAATTAATACAATTTAGTTAATTAGTATCAATTTCAATTTGAAATTAAATGTCAAATTTTAGCAAACTTTAGGACATTTTTACATTAAAAACTCGCATTGTCGTCCCGCCTACAGGATGAATTTTTAAATTAATTTTTTCTACTACAGTGTTTAGAATTTTGAAAAATGGGTTGAATATTTGAATAAAAATAATTTATAATTTACAATAATGTCAAAATATTTTTTGACCAAAAATGTTGGTGAAATTAATTAAAATTAATAACAATTATTAAGGAAAAATTAAGCTATATAAAGCACTAAACCAGTAGCTTAAGGGACCAAAGAACCTAGAATCTTTTTCAACACCAATTATCTGGACATATATTGGAAATAAACCTTATTTTATTGATTTTATATGGTTTTTTGGGAAATTGTATAGGTAATAACATTTGTAGACCAAACTTGTTTCCAAAAATTTCAAGTGAGTCATTTTCGTTCCCTATAGCCCGAATGGCCTGAAGGCCTTCTTTTTATTTTATTATAGATAATCCCCCTTTTAATAGTTGAAGGGGAACCCATACATGACTCGTAGGCCCAAGGCACAAGGCCCGACATGACCCGCAATACATGACCCAATGTTCCAGAGGCATACCATGCCCATTACATGACCCGTAGGCCCAGCCCACAGAACTACCCCTCCCCAGCGTCTTGGATCATTGTTCTCTTTAGCTCCCCACCTTGCATTGCCGATCGGCTAGCATTGCCCCGTAAAATGCTGCACGGTGCCTGGTCGCTATGGCGGCTGCAATACCCTCTCATTCTTCCAATCTGTTTAGCTTTGCATCTGGTGGCTGGTACTCCTGTTGCTCTGATCCTCTTCTGGGGCATGTTATGTGTGAACTGGGCTACTCCATGGTCTACATGACCCGAAGGCCCTGTGGCACAAAGGCCTTTGATGACCCGAAGGGCCTAGAGACCCGTAGGCCCAAACTGGTGGCCCGAAGGCCCAAATTAGGTGAATAGTTCCGGCTGCTATAGTACTGAACAGTAACTGCTACAGTACTGCTACAGCACCCTGAAATTTTCCTCCACCTAGTTTTGAACTCGGGTCTCTTAGATGCCAAGCAGGAGCCCTTACCACTCGGGTATGGGCTTGTTGGCATTTTCATTCCCTATAAAAGTCCCCACCCTATCCCAATTCATCACACCTCTCAAAACACTTAGGTTCGGCCAATATATGACCAAATAGATTTCCAAAATACCTCCCTGTTACCTTAAATACTCCCTTCTTTTAATAATCCTTCCAAGTAAGCCTTTTGGTACAAACTAAAAGAAGTTACCCGATTAAGAGGTAACGTCATTTCTCAAGCTCTCTAGTTTCATTTCCATTCTCCACCCCTCAAATCCCTTTATTCCATTATTATATAAATACAATAGTAAACTCAATATAATATTACATTTTTATTTAATAGTTTCTACCTACACTTACAAACACCTCCATCAAATGGGTAATGAACATATTGTTTCTGTGTATGGTGAACTACTTCCTCCCAAAATAATGATTGTTAATTTTTCCATTACCACTTATCATGTTAGACTTTATGATAAAAATTATATTTATATATTTTATATATGATATTTATAATGTACTTATTCTTCAGAAATTTTAATTTAGAACCAGCCATTTTGTTTTCCTTCTGTTGTAAATACGATAATTTTATTTAAAGAAGTGTAGACTATTGCCCCCTCAAAGCGATATGACTCATTCATTCCATTCATGGAACGTATATGTAACATATATAACATATATATGATACTGTAATTATAATATATATATGTGTGTGTATAATTTATTTTTCATTATTTTAATACAACAAAAAAATGAATGTAGCGTTCATGCGTACGTACAGCCTACCGTCTCCATGAACGGTGCACATCATTTCTAATCTCCAAATATTATCGAATACTATAAATACATATGTGCTAATTACATATGATAATTAATTCATTTTTACATTATAGAGATGTTGAAACCATGATCTATTTAATGATAACAACAAATAACATGTTAAAACTTACTCTAGAAAACTACGCAGTTAACACTCGAAATAGTAAAATTAATGAAAGTTGATAACAAATGAGTAATGATATATTATAAGAAGTTAATATATGATATTATAAACATGATTATGGTTATTATATTATTCATTAACATATTTGAAACAACTATACAGGAGGCTAAATACCATATAACAAAAATGAAGGATAAGGTAATGGAATTTCTTTTCAATTTACATTACATTGAGAAATATTTTTTATTATGTTCCAATTCACTTTTATTTGGTGTATATAATTCATTTTTCATGTAATATCATTAATCCCCTTATTCTCATGATATTATAAGTTTAATTTAATGCCTTAAATTTCTGGATATTGTGATTAAAATGTTTCAAAGTGGTATGGGAAACATTGGAAGGTTTAATGATTATTCTCCTCAAGAATGTTCTTAATGATTATCTATGAAATCTCACTTCATTTTGTGATTTTTATCTTTATCATGAAAAAATAACTTTATTGCAATAATTTTTTATTAGAAATTACTTTGAATATCAATATTCTCACACAATGAATATTATTATTGTCTAAATAATATATCATTTTACCTATGGTGTTCACTTTGACAGTTATTTGATTAAATGGGAATTATTGATAAATTTGTATCTTCTATTTAATACAGATACATTTTGATAGGTATCATTATTTATTCAATATATGAAGAATTCTTTGGACAAAAAATACATGGGTCGGGGACCATTTAACAGAATCCCTATGCGTTGGGGACCGGTTAATTCAAGCCCCATGATACATCAGTAGTCTCATGAGGTTAATTAGTTAGAAAAATAGTTTTAAATGTCTCTTGACGGTAAAAATATCATGTGAATGGGATACATGACATATTATAATTAAGCATTAGCTTTATTGAGAATTACATTATTATTTATCCATGATAGTTTTCTCCGACATATCTATGGATGCATTTCATTTTCAGTTCATTGATTTAATGGCATGTGTTTTCAGTTTCTTACATTACCATATTGATATTGCCTTATATATTTATTTGTATGGAATGTGTTATAAGTTATTTACCTTTTAATGTCAATTTATTCATATTGATTCATTATTTATTCCATTTTACATACCCTTAATAAGAATTTGAGCTCACCCTTATTATGTTTTCTTTCCCTGGGTTATAAAGAATTAATCATTGAATAAGAATTATAGGATGCAGTTTATTTCAATTTATTATGTGTCATGTTTCCAATTTCTACATTCCAATGTATTATGGGTATCATGTATGTAATCTGGATTTTCCATACTGCCAAAATGAATGCTCCTTCCGGATTTGATTTGTTGTAATCATGAGAAATTAATAAAATATTGCACCAACTTCGCATTTCTAGGGCCAAGGCATAACAATTGGTATCAAAGGAAGTATAGAAGAAACATTGGAAATTAAGAATACTTATATTATAGAGTACACCCCTAATATATACTTTTAGGATGATTATAGAAGAATATAATTAAATTTAGTTAAGGTATATATTATGTCTGTATTCCAAGAAACACATCCCTATCTGGATACTACAAGTGGATGTTGTTCTAGAAGACATGTACTGAGGAGTGAGAACTCCGACAAGGTATTTCAGGCCTCACTCAAGGTAACCCAGTAAATGACAACATGCCTTATTAGGAACTTAATTTGATACTCCTTGGGTATATTCTTAGGATATTTCACGTTTTTACCTACAATTATTATGGATTTAGAAGTAAATATTTCCCAAAAGTGTCCAAAGTTTATGATTCTCAGATTCCAGATTCATAAATTTATGTGATGTGCTATATCATATTTGGAGTTATAAAAGGGTCACAACTTTATGAGATAATCTAGTGTATTCCATTATTTAGATATAGATTCTAGAAGGAATAATGGTATCCATACTCTTGGAAAATGAGTATATTTCCCTACTGAAGAAAAAATACAGCTAGTTTTGAAACTGATCTAGTTATGGATATATTAGGGCAACTTAGTCAGGTTATGGAAAATAATATTTCTCGAATAGAGCACCCTATTCCACAAAGAGGATCTCCTATGATAGATCAATTTATGAGGTAGAATCCCTCATCATCTATTGGGACTACTAATACAATTATATTTGAGAAATAGATTAAGTCTTTAAAGAAGATATTTACAACCATGGAATCTAGCGAAAAGGAAAAGGACACAGTTGTGGTCTATTGCCTCCAAGGTGATGTTGATAAATAGATGTCCTTGATCTATAATACTATGGGTGAATAAGAAAAAGAACTCATGGAATGAGGAGTGTTTAAGGATAAATTATTTGATAAATACTTCCCTCGCAATCAACAAATTAATATAATGAAAAAGTTCCTTTGATTAAAACAAAAGGATGAAAAGAGTGTTGAAAATTATGAAGATACCGTTACAAGGTTAGATATGTATGATAGAGATTATATACCTAACATGATGTGCAAGATCGTACAAATATTTTAAATAAATAATCCATGTCTTCAAAGGGAACTAGTGTCTCAAAACGTTTCCTCATAGGATGAACTTGTTTTATGTGATATCAAAAAAGAGAAACAATTCTCCAAGTCCTATGACTTCAAGGTAAATCGACAGAATAAGATGTCTTCTGAACACCATGAAAAGGTGAATTGATCCGGGAAGATGAAGGAAAAGAAGAATTTAGCAACATGTGATAACTGTGGAAATAATCACCCTAGTAAATTCTTGAAAGGATTGGGTGTTTGTTATAAGTTTTGAGAAAAGTCTCACCAGTCAAAAGAATGAAAAAAAAGAATGAAAAATTGTTATTCAATGTTACAATTGTAATGAGATGGGAGACTATGAAAATTAATTCCCCAAAAATCAAGAGAATATACCTTAGAATAAGATAAGGGATCAAGGTCAAGCATATGTTATTGATACAACCTAAGTGAAAAGATTAATGTACGCTTGTATAGGGATGTAATAAATATGTTGTAAAATTATTTTTTTAAGATGTTCTCATAAAATGATATATAAAATATGTATAGATTGTACTAAAATACTTATTTGTTAAGTAATTGAGATCATATAATTAAATGTACCAGGAAATGTTATTTATTAGATAGTTAAATATTTTATAAAACACATGATTGAGGGAAAGAAAGTCATTAATATGTTCTTGATTTTGATATAATTATGAAGAAATGATTGATTTGGAAAAGTATTGAATACCTTTTAAATGATTAATAACTTTTTGAAAAGTGGTATATAATATCATTTATGGAGTTTAAAACACTTTTTGATTAAAGTAATATATCCAATAACCTATATATGACTTAAGGAATAAGAAATAATGTATGTTTTCAATGATGTTTTATGGTGATTCGAGTTATTACCATATTTCAAGAGTATACATGATGAAGTTATTCACATTTTTGGAATGTAAAAATTTAGATATGCTTCATGTTGATTAAAGTATAATGATAAGTTCATTTTATAAATTCAATGACTTCACTTTATAAGTGATTCGATCATAATCTTTTGGAAAATTCAACCATTTATAAATTGTTTTAAGATGATCATTGGTATAGATTTTAGAGGTCAATGTATTACCTCACCTTATGATGCATCATGTTCTATGATATTAACTATAAATAGTTCATGTAGTAATCAAAGGAAACTATTATGTGTATAGAAATGTATATTTACTTATATTCTCATACAGTGAAACAATTTCATAACCATAGAAATAAAATGGTTTTGAAACAAAAAAATTTGTCCTATTACTATCATTTTTTATGATATTAATGACATTTACTCACACCTATGGTTTATGGTTTTGTGGCTAACAAAATTAAATTTAACATTTTCTCTATCACTCTCCATCATAACTTGATTGTTGGACTTTTTCTTCCATATCCATGTTTCCATTTCCCACCTTTGTCCTCTTATTAGGGAACCTAGTTACATGACTGTTGTAATTTCCTTTCTATCTTTTAAGAAGATGAGATATTAAATATTTTTATGTTGTGGTTCTTTAAAAAGTATTTTATTTTAAATCCCAATATTACTAAGGTTGGGTTTAAATTGTGAGGACACAGATTAATTAATGTGGAGAGAACATAACACCCCAAAATTCTAATGTACAACTTTGTATTTGATAGTGTGAATGACATGTGTCAACAAAAGCATAAAGGAATATAATATCCAATGGTTCTAATATATATTTACTATTTTAAATATATTAAATCCATGATATATCTTGCAATGAACTCAAAACCGAGTTATGTTGCTTTTCACACTAGATAGGTCATCCTCAATAGCTTGCATAACACGTAAGTTTGAGTTTCACAAAATAACAATGTATTATTAAAGTATTATTTAATATAATATGATATATCCAAGATATTATGTTATAGATTATGAATATTATTAAATAACTTATGAAAATTTATAGTTTATATAAATACAAAATAAATTCATTGGTTACTAACTAATGAGAAATTAAAATAAGAAACAATTCTATGTGAAAAGATATTTTATTATTTATATGCTTATAAAAGTGTCTTGTATTAATAAACATAGTTAATTACAATTTGTGAATTATATTAATAAAATATATATTTTATACATTAAATCTAATATTTTTCATATTCATCTATTATATTTGGTAAGCATAAGATAAGAACAACCCCTATTTTACACATAATAACTGATATTTTTATAAAGGCTATTTTACCACATTTTAATAGGGAACCCATTTTAAAAATTAATTTTGACCCTTTAATTAATTTAATATGTAAAAATAAACATCATATTTTAAATTGAATAATAATAGTTTAGTTATGGTTAATTTTCGATATATTTTGAAAACATATATCATTTTAATGAATAGTGAAAAATACTGAAATTTAATTCAAAATTGATTTTTCATCTAATTTATTTATATAGTTAAATTATAATTTTAATTGGTTTTAAAGTTTTATTAGATTATGTTTTCATAAATTAATACAATTCAGGTAATCGTTATGAATTTCACTTTGAAATTGAATGTAAAAATGTATCAAAATATTAGACATTTTTACTTTAAAAACCTATTTTGTCGTCCAGCCTGCATGATGAATTTTTAATTTTTTTTCACTTCAACGACTGGAATTTTTTAAAGTGGCTTCCAAAATTTTAATAATAATAATTTATAATTTATAATAAGTTCATCTTAGTTTTTGACTAAAATATTATTGAAAGAGATTATTATTATGGAAAAATTGAGCGTAATAAAGGACTAATCCTTTAACTTAATTTCCAAAATGAAATTGATAGTTGTACAAAACCCATTTTATGGAATTATATCATCTGAAAACATAAAATATTGTGTTTTATTTGTTTGGTGTGAATTTTTTAAGGTAATAACATGTGTACACCTAACTTGTTTCTATAAATTCCAAGTGAGTCATTTTCCATCCCTATAAAAGGCCATCATCTCTCCTAATTCCTTAAACCTCTCAAACAACTTAGGTTTAAAAAATTTCTTCCAAAATAAAATCCCAAAATACCTCCCATAGGCCTTGATTTTTTCCTTGTTACATGAATCCTTACAAATAATCCATTTTATACAAACCAAAAAAAGTTACCTAATTAAGAGGTAACGTCTTCTCTCAAACTCTCTAATTTCATTTCTATTATTCACACCCTAAAATATATTTATTACATTATTATATATCTAAACAAGTAACCTAAATTTACTATTATTTTTTTATTTAAATTTTTCTACCTACACTTACACACACCTCTATTTAATGGGTAATGAATATAATGTTTCTATGTATGGTGAACTACTACCTCACAAAATGATGATGATCCATTTTTTCCTTTACCACATATCATCTTGGCCATTATGATGGAAACTATATTTATATATGTTATATATTTTATTTATAAGGTCTTTATGCTTCTGTAATTTTTATTTAGAACATACCTTTCTGATTTATATCTTGTGTAAATATGATAATTTCATTGGAGGACGTGTGAACTACCGCCCCCACAAAGCGATATGACTCCTTCATGTAATACAAGGAATGAATAAAGGGTGGGCTTAATAGAACTATGTAACATATAGAAAATATATATGATACTATAATTATAACATATATATATATATATCATTTCGTTTTTATTCTTTTAATACAACCAAGAAATGAAAGTAGCATTCATGTGTACGTACGACCTACCGTCTCCATGAGCGGTGCACTTCATTTATAATCTCCAAATATTATGGACTAATATAAATAAATATATAATGATTATATATGATAATTAATTCATGTTTTACATTTTCTATATTATGAAACCATGATCTAATTAATGATAACAACCAATAACATGTTAAAACTTACTCGAGAAAACAAGGCAATTAACACCTGAAATAGAAAAAGTAATGAAATGTGTTAATAAACAGTTAATGAGATATTATAAGAAGTTAATATATGGTATTATAAAGATGATCATGGTTACGAAATTATTTAGTAACATATTTTAAACCACTATAAAGGATTCTAAATACCACAAAAGGAATGATAAGGTAAGGGAATTTCTTCTCAATTTATATTCAATTGAGACTCATTTGTTATTATGCACTAATTCACTTTTATTTTGTGTATATACTGCCTTTTTCAGGGTATATCATGAGTCCACTTATTTTCATGATATTTTATGTTTTATTTAATGTCATACATTTATATATATTATGATTCAAATGTTTCAAAGTGGTATGAAACACTTTGGAATGTTTAAAAATTATTCTCCTCAGGAATGTTCTCAAGGATTATCTAAGCAATCTCACTTCCTTTTGTGATTTTTAATTTTCTCCTGAAAAAATAACTTTACTTTAATCATTTTTCATAGTAAATTACCTTGAATATCTATTTTCTCACACAACATTTATTATTATTACCTAAACTGTATATCATTTGACATATAGTGTTCGGTTTGTTAATTATTTTATTAACGAGGAATTATTGGTAAATCTATATCTTATATTCAATATATGAGGAATTATTTGTGCATGAAATAAAGAGGATGGGGACTGTTTAAATACACCCTTATGGGTTAGTGACCGATTAATGCATACCCCTCGATGCATCGGTAGTTTCATGAGGTGAATTATTTTTCCAAATAGTTTAAACAATCTCTTGATTGTAAATGTGTCATTTGACTAGGAAACATGATGTCCTATAAATAAGCATCTTCTTTATTAATAATTGAGTTGTTATTTATCCATGATATTTTTCGTCGACATATCTATTGATGAATTTCATTTTTAGTTCCTTAATTTAATGGCAAGTATTTTGAGTTTCTTACATTTCCATATTTGTATTGCCTTATCTATTTATTTGTGTGGCATGTGTTATTAGTTATTTATTTCTCCATGTTAATTCATTATTTATTCCTTCTTACATACCCTTATAGAGAATTTGAGCTCACCTGTATTATTTTTTCTTTCCTCTGGTTATGAACAAAAAAACATTGAATACGAATTCAAGGATGTAATTTATTTCATTTTATTATGTATCATGATTGTAATTTTTATTTCTTAATATATTAACGGTATCATGTATAAAATATGGCTTTCCAAGATTTTTAAATTGAATGGTCCTTCCAGATTTTAGTCCTTGTAATCCTGTTAATTTAATAAACTAATACATTGTCTTCGGGATTCGAGGGTGAGGGCATTACAATAATCAATAAAAAGACACAAAATATATTCAGTCTTCTTCACAAAAAAGTGTTTCACCCTAAGATGACATATTCAGCTGAAGAAATACTCACTACAATAGATCATGATGTTGTACTTTCATCTGTCACAAATTATAAGGAATAATCCAAAACAAATACACCATGATTATAGATACTCCTAACTATTGCTATATACTAAACTCCACCTCCCATATAGGGGGTCACACCACAACCTCTGAAGGAAACTCATTCGGGTACTCTTTTACAACCTTGGGAAACACCATCATTTGACCCTATGATTAACTCTATATTAACTTTTCAATCATGGAAAATAAGGATGAACAATTTATTCTACCCATATAAGGGTCTCACTCACCATTTAAAACTACAGGCACTCTATCATCATCACAGAACAAATCTATCCACTTGATGTAATCCAGAATAACATACACAAAATACAAATATTACATACTAAGTATGATTTCATAGGTGTATATTCCTAATCATTTGAATTATTCTCAAGAGTTTTTTCCCTCAACATTATATCATAGTTCTTACGTAATTCATACAAATAAAGTCAACCTCCAAGTAGTATAGTCAATCTTAAGGAAACTAAAAGTATCTCAATATCATTTCCCAAAGCATGTACTTGGGATAGATATATGTAATTGTGTATAGGGCCTAAATAAAAAAACCACGCACCAATGTAGAGAAAAATAAAAGTTTAACTCACACAACATCTAGATAACCTAATACTAGAAATTACCAAGAATAAAGCTAACCAAAACTTGGCCCATGACCTCTATAAACCTAATGATGACCACCTGCTCAGCCACACACTACTCTCCAAGGATAAGGAAGATATCAGACTACCCACTAAGTACCCCATATCCTCTTTGCCAATCCTTTTTGGATCATCTTGCAACTATTTACTCAACTAAAACTACCTCAATAGAAGAAGCTAAAGCAGATCACCTAGTGCACGCTGCCAGCTCAGAAAGGTCAATAACTCTCTCTACTAATGACCAAGTAATTGATAAGAAAAAAAAAAGAATCATATACCTTGAAAAATGTATGAGCGCCACGACCCCATGATAAACATGATATTGAGGTTTGGGAACTACCCCTTGGTGACCAAAAACTCTTAATTTTAGGACATTGGGATCCCTGGACCATAGAAAAATTCATGTTGAATCCTAACAACAACAATCTCGAGACTATCTAGTTCTTTCCAACATCCTCTCAATAACCTATTCTCTCATGAGTACCTCGAGATATGTCTTTAGAATAAATCATGAAATACTTTAATGGATCTCTAGTTGAATATCCTCTTATAAATGCCTCTTCCTATCCTCTTCATAAAAAAATAGGTTTGATGCGTAATATAGAAGGTTATTGAAATGAACAATGAACCCCTGCTTGCTTGAACTACCATCTTGAAGGGTAATAATCTCCTATAAAATGTCTTCCATTGATGTGAAAGAAAAAAAATCTAATTTGAACTAGTCACTTAAAGACTCCCATTAGAATCCTATAAGCTCTTAATCCTTGAGGAATAAGATCAACTACTTCCTTACACCTCCATATAGCTTCATCATATCCAACAAACAATATTCTATGAGTGAGTCTAAAACTGGTCATTAATACTACTATAGACTTTTTTACTAAAACTCACTATATTTCCACATGAAAATGTCATTGCGGATGACCAATACACTAGTGGTGTGCAGGAACATCCTTATGAATATCTTTGGTGTAAACCTGATAAGAACATCGACCTAGATCATAACATATAAAAGAACAAACTATTATAAATCCAAAACCTAGAATATAAAACATTTATGATTAATTATTTACTAAAGTATATTTATTAAAGGATAACCTAATACGATGGTCTAACCAGGTTTAGAGAAAATGATGAATGGTCCTTTCCTAGGTATCTAACCAGCAGCTAGTATCACATCATTTAGTGATATAAATAAACATAAAAGTTTCCTGCAACAAATCACAGTGGTGGGGGCTAAATATAGGTATCTCAATCAGTCTCCCTTATTTATATTACATACTAAACATAACTGAAACCATTTTCATACTAACTCATGAAGTTTCATAGGTTCTTAACTCCAAACTCCATCATATCCCTTAACATGAACTTTTGATACAACACTGTCATGCCCCCCGCACTAAAGGTTCCCCTCTTGGGGAAGCAATGAGATATGAGGATAGTGACCACCAGATTCACACCTCCATTAGGCCCCAGTTTTGTAACTAAGGGTATAACATGCATACAAATAGGAGGAATTCCCCTGTAAAGAACCTGAGAAATATAGAGATAAAACAAACACACCCAAAAAATATTATCCTAGACATAAAATAGATCTCTAGTGCATATATTTAATTTCATACAAGACTAAAACAACTATAAATTAAACTACATATATGAAAAAGATAAACTCATCATTGACTATGAATCCTAAATAGCTCTTAAAAACCCACAAGATAGTAATATATATCTTGATCTACAACCATCTCTTACTGATGTGAAATTATTTTATAAATTCATACGGTAATTATAACAGGTATACTCAATAGGATTCTTGTCACAAACTAGCCCGGTTGGATCCTAAACAGATCACCTGAGACAGCCCGTGGCATGGCCGAAAAGGTATTTCTGATCCTCACAGGTTGGAAACTAGTGTTGGGCATCAAAATTAAATAGGTGGGAATGATTTGGCCCATAATAAATATAAATAAATAAATAAATATAAACTGAACAACGAAAGTGAAAACCAGCATCAGAATTAAAATAATACAGCAGATACCACCATCTGACCCTATGGGTCACCACTGACTACAAACCAAAAACACACTACAATGACCAAATACATTAAATAAGTAGAACCTGAGCTAAAAACCAATAGAAACTATATGTGTGAGTATTAAAACTTAGTATGTGTGCCCAAAAAATCTATTCTTATATAAATTTCCTTTAAATCAATGATCCATCAATTTCATGTTCGAAATACAATGTATAGAACTAGGTTTTGGTGCATTTTCTTTTTAAAACAAATCATGACCCATTTAACATTTTCAATTAAAAAGTAGATTCCTTTTAAATAATTGGACAATGGAATTTTAAAGGAGGTGATGTTTATACTAAAAATATAGGAAGGAAATGTAAAACATTTTTTGAAACAATTTTCCATAAACACGTGAAACCATTTTATGACTTTTAGAAAGAAACTAATATATGCAAGGAAACAAGATCAACAAACATGAAACATGGGAAATGGAAAAACAACACACAAGAGTAACCAACCAGGACATGCATCTCAATCATCTTCCATAGATAAGTGAGTATCAAACAACATGGGAGAACCTAGGAGCTCGTGAATAAACTAGAACATGCAATACATGTGACTTATCTTAAAGGAACACCCTACCTAATGACATCATAATTCCCCAAAACCCGATCATCGTCCTACTAGGCCTGACTGAGGGTCCCAATCCCATAGGAATAATAACACAATATCCCCATGATATGTGCCACTAGCTAGTCGATAAAATAAACTATTGCAGCAATCATTCACCAAATATTTGCTTGTTATTCAAGGTTACCTTATTCAGAATAAAAAGGGGGTGATCCAACATTCTCAAACAAGTATCCAATCACAAGAACATTCATCTTGTACAACCAACACACAAAACAAGGCCACCCTTGAGTCACCCCAATGATCATGTCCCTCTCCTTTAGACCATTATTACACAATGGAAGCCCAAAATCAAGGAAACTTCCATATTTTGTCAACCAACATGGTGAGGACCCATTCCAATGATGTTTCTCTGATGAAACAATCTTATTTAATGTTCCAAATGGGCATCACATTACCATCACATGCAAAACCATTTCTTAAAGAAACATACACACGCCACTTTCAAAACAAAAAACACACATCAAAACACATTTAAGAATCCCAAACAACAATTTTAAATATAAAACACATTTATAAAGTTCAAATAATAATTTTTTCAAGAACTTGATGAAAAAAATGCAATGAAAACACTTATTGCATCACATTACAAGAGAAAACCCACTCCAACAAGTCATAAATTTTTTCTAACAATTCAATATCAATAATTAATATAAAAAGATGATGTGAAATGCACGAAATAAATGTTTCTTAAATTTAAAGGTAAGTGCATAAATATCCTACTTTTTTCATGCCAAACATTTATTCTAAAAACCACATGTCACTAACTATCATTAAATAGAGGTGTGAAAGACAATCAATCAATGTATTCTAAAATTTAAAGGCAAATACAAAGGAAAACCAAACTCAAGGTGGAGCCAAACCAAACATTCATCCCCTAGAGCTTCCTAACTGAAAGCCTCTTCTCCCACACTAAGAATATAAATCTTCACATATATATAAGGAAGTCATGAGGGCCACATCCCCCACCCAACCATGTCTTGAAGACGCCACTACCAGCTATGTCTTTTCTGACCAGGGACCGTGGTGGTGTCTAGAAAAGATTCATAATTGGTTTAATGAAAGAGTCCAAAGAATTATCTTGAGCATTTCATGGGTTCCATACGCATACCCAGACTTTCTCTTCTGGATTAATGATAAATCCGGCGAGTATACGGTGAGATCCGGGTATATATTCTCTCTTGGAAACCACTCAGTCGGCCAGGTGGAGGGACCATGGAAATAGATTTGGATGCTCAACGTACCCCCAGGAGTACGCCAATTTTGATGGCAGGTGTGCACAGGTACCCTCCAAACTATGAGCCTTCTCGTTTACCGACATATGGCTAGTGCCGATTTCTTCCCTTTCTGCCCGCATATTCCAGAAACCCCTTTGAACGCCATCATTCACTGCCCAAGAGCTAGGGAAATTTGGAATAAATGGGGTTAGGATCCAGGAACACCAGTAGCCACGGTCTCTGACCTAACCGATGTTCTGATGTGTTGGTGCTCCTCCCACTCACCGGCTAATGCTGGCTCACTTTGCACCTGGGCTTGGATCATTTGGGTCCGGTGTAACGATGCTATTTTTCATCAAGTTCATAAACTTCCCGAATTCTGGATTGAACGGGCCACCTCACAGATTGAGGGCTGGAAGGACCACAATCGGAATTTTATGCCAGGGTCTACCCCTCCTACCCCTCTCATTGGAATAATCAAATGGAAGGGACTCTTAAGATCAACTTGGATGCATCTCTCCCAAAGGATGGGCTCATTGCCCTTGGCCTCCTAGCCCGAAACCATATGGGGAAAATCATTACGGAACAATACGAACCACACCATGCATTCTGGGAACCTACATTGGCTGAGGCCACCACCATCCTTGCTGGTATAATGCTCGCTATGGACCATGGGTGGGTTGATATCAACATTGAGTATGACTTCCTCACCACAATTGAAGCTATTAACCATAATGATGGCGAACTCCAGCCCTTTGGCCTCATCATCAGAATAATTCTAACACTTTGCCAATTCTTCTCATTTTTCACCTTCTCTTTCACCAAAAGGGAAGAAAACAATGCTGCCCATCAACTTGCGGCCTTAGTCCCATTTGATGCCAACCAAATCTGGCTGGAAAATTTTCCTTCATGGCTTTGCACTTGTACGTCTACTGACCTTCGTCATTAATGATATCTGTCCTTTTTCAAAAAAAAGGACACTTAGCCCCTACGCACACACCTGCATGGTCATGAACATGTGAAAGGGGATCCTTACATATATGATAATATTCATATACCCATATCCACTCACCTAAGTATGCATTTTCATATATATATACATAGGCACACCTATCCCCATATATTTATATTCACTGTTATGGATGAATATACATATAATAGGGGATCCTATATATATATATATACTTACCTAGGAATATGCAGGTGATTTTCCTTAGACCCAGTGACTCCAAACCACAAAGTAGTTACCAACACACCTTAATTAAAATACCAGGAATCCATAAACATCATAATACCCCAAAATAGAGGGTGAAAAGAAACACAGAAAGTGTTAACCCTCACCTCAGATGACGAAAGTCAACAGAATCGAAGCTAAGCCACCTCTCCATCAATGGAGATTGTAGGAACATGAAAGAACACACCCCGGGAGATGATTCACACAATATAAAGAATAATTTTCATGCATTCTCTCAAAAATATTTATAACTAAGTGCATTAAAGTAACTGACCAAGGTAGATCTCTTGAGGAGCCTTTGTAGTCAACCAATCACTACTTTTAATTCACTTTTTTTTAATATTTCATTAATAATGAAATAAAATGGACACAAATGGGATTTGATAACTTAAATTGAAAATGTAAAATTAAACATGCAATAAAATGAAAAAAGAATGAATGCAGATAAAATGATGTAAAAAGAAAGGAGACATTCCTGAGAGCATCACCCAGATTGAACTTTCATCATCTAATTATTAGATTCTATTTTAATTAATGAAAATGCTATATACTATGAATGAACATCCCCTTATTCCTATGGTTTTGAATATACAACACACTCAATGTTCACCGAGATACTGTACATCCACCTCCTCAATCGAGGGATAATGTGACAGAAGTGAAAGGTAAGCCTCGGGTGGAAAGTGGAGCCAAAAAGGAGACTTGCCCACTAATACCCCCTCGGTATAACTATAAAAAAATAATAAAAATTAAGAATGAATGTTAAAATATTTGGTTTCATCACTGTATTACTCCCCTGAGAACTTTCTTAGGTTAACTACTCATGATCACAAGCATAGGAGTTCACAGTGCTGAAGAAAACGGGGGGGGGGGGAAACAAAAGAGAGAATGAATAAGAGTGAAAGGAGAACACTTAAATTAAAATCTGAAATGAAATTAGAGAATGAAAGGAAAAGAAAATAAAACACCAAACTATATAAAATTGCCAACAAAGGCTACCCCTAAGTCTCTAACACATTGAAATGATAAGGGACTCTCTTTTATAGGGAGAGGTAATGAAAAATTGGCTCCAAAAAATATTCATCCGAAATAATGAATGTGGATGGAATCCATAATTACTTAATTTGGAAATTGTTCCTTCTTTAAAGTTGTTTCCCTTCCACCCCTCTGTTGACCCACGAAATATCAGATTCATGGACCGAGTGGGTAGATAGATATTGCCAAATTGATCCTAATATTTAATTCTTCCAAATATACTCTTCGTATTCCAATACACCGAGTTCCAATGTATTTATGGCCTTTATAATGAAGGAATAATGCATGAAGAACTTAATTAAAGTTCTTACTAAGGATTAATTCTTGATATATATAAAATATCATCTCATTTGGGTTGGCAATTTATGAGATATAGGCCCAGCAATAAAATCCTCTAGTTCTGTTCATAGAATTTGAAGCCTAATTTGTGAGTTGGATTTGAGCTTCCAAATGATAGATTGAGCTTTGGGTACAGAAGGATAAAATGAATCCCATAGAACATAGAATCCTATTAAAGATGAACTTCAAAATTTTAATCAGGGATGAAAATGTTATGTCCAAAACACCGAAATAATTTTAAAAAGTTAAATTCCAAAATAATCCATTATAGAAATTAAGTTAAAAAATGTTCCTAAAACATAAAACATGAAAATTTCACTAGAAATAACACATTGGTGGGATTAAAAACATTTAAATTCACAATTAAATAATTTAAAATATTTTTTCTATTAATTACCACACACTTAAACATTGCACTCCAGGGAAATCATCTTCTACCAAGGTCAAAACAAACTTCTCAAAGCATAAATGACATCACAGATCAATGATCGTATCAAAGGAAATATCATGCCTACTATACGGATTAAAATTTCAGACCTCCTCAAAAATCATATTAATCAATTCAATATCATGTTAATCCTCTTATGAATTTCATACCTACCTCCCCGGAAAAATATTTCTCTCTTCACTCAAGGATATTTAATGTGGAGTATTTCACATTCTCAAGAACATGTGTGATCTCCATAGGCTTAATATCCTACTAACATCAACACATTATAGAGTAAAAAATATTTCAATAATGTGGTATTTTCAATGGGTTGTTTTGAGTCAGAGGGTTGGAAATTTTTGAATTTAAAAGCAGTTGAGGCCAAATGAGGAAGGTTAAGATCTAATGTGATGTGAATGTAGGAAAACAATTTTTCTCAAGAATGTTGTGCTCCTCAATAAGCTAAAAAATGAATCACCACAAAGAAAAAATCTCAAATTGTAAAGTTAACACTTTCAATTTTAGCATAAATTATTTTCTTCCTTATTTTCCCCAATTATAGCATTGTTTTAGCTTGAATGTAGATCAGGATTTCTCTTCAGAATCAATTTTTGGTGAAAAAGAGGGGTATCTTTTTATCTTAAAAAATTTATGAACACCCAACCTAAATGTGTAATGATATTTTGGGCCAACCATGCATCTTCCCACCAAGAAATTTCTTCAACCCAATCAGAAATAAAAATGGAAACATATTTAATTCAACTGAAACTGATTCTTCCATACAGGAAAATACAACCCATCCTCTCCCTCCCCCACACTTGAGTTCAATAATAATAATGAATTTAACTTCTAGATAAGGTTGGAAATGGATAAATGGCTTGTAATGTGTCTTACTAACAAGGATTGTCATGGATACTATGGGCTTAAAGAAGGTTAAATGAAAAGTTAGGCCAAAATAAGAGTTGAATTCAAAAAGGTCGTTCAATGTGGGGCCTCAATCATACATGACACATTCCTTGAACTATAAGAGATTTGAAAAAGAGAAATACATCATGTTTTGGATAACAAAACATTTCTCAAGACTCTCATGAAAAAAGATAAATTTAAGAAGATCTCAAACAGGTTTAGAAACCTCTCATCTTGGTTAATATTTTCAATTTGGACTGCACTTGTGAACATGATTTTCACAATCAATCAAACTTCTTCAAATGAAAAGATCGGAAATCATGAAACAAAATCCAATCAGAAATAATTTAAATCCTAAAATAATTCAAACAAATAATGTTCCAAAAATTCAAAATGGTTTGAATTTTACAATGTACTAAATTCAACACAAGAATCCTAAAAACACACAAAAAATGAAAAAAATGAAAAAAATAGAAGCGCACTCAAAATTATGAATACGGGTTGAAATACCTCCCCCACATTTATTCCATTTACTACCCCCATTTTAGCTCAAATCGTATCAATAAATATTTTCATACAAAATTTAAATTTGATACAAAACAAAATAAAGAAAAGGAAAGAGAAAACCTGATTTACTTTTCAGAGGCATCATTAAGATAAGCTCCTACCTGCTACCACTTTAAAACAACCACAAATAAAAGAAAATAAATAATAAAAATAAATAAAATAAATGATAAATGGAATAGAAATGGGATAATTCTTTGTTTGACCCCTCAAGAGGGTGCTAGGTTTTTACTGCCCCTTGTCAGGAAGTAGTAGAAGATTATCCCTAATTAGAAGGTGGATCTGGTTTCTTTGAGATAAACCACCACATGTGACTTTTCCCGGTGTCCACGAGTAGAAACCAAGAATATAGAACCCCAAAAAATATAAGAAAATTACCAACAACCAAGAAAGAATATAGAGAGGATTTATGGTCCAGAGTTGGAGGGAATATAATATAGAGGGTGCTCCCAGTGAAATTTTGTGTGTTCTCCTCTAAATGATCGGAAAGTTATTGCAGAAGAGGTTGTCGCACCATCACCTTCTCCAGCTATTCTACTTCGATCACCACCACTTTGGTGATAACTTATTTATAATATAGGGTCTTCTCCATTTTTGTTGTATTATAAATTTTAGGAAAGGATATGTCAGAAAAAAATTGATTTGTAATAAGATTAATACACGACGAATCAATCAAGAAATCTTCCCTTTCATGTAAGTCAGCTTTGAAATTGATCTCTTCAGGAAAGACCATTTTCAACTCCATATTAGAAGGTGAATTTTCTTCACCATAATTCAAAGAAATAGAGAGGTAAAAAGGTGTTTATTTTTCAATATCAATAATGGGAAGATCAAGTTTCATGTTATCTTTAACAAAGTGATTCCATGAATCTTCCAAAAAATTTCATCTCCCATAAGTGAATCAGCTAGAATGTGTAATTCAGGGACCTCATCAAGCAGTGGTTGAGTATGAGGTGATATTACTAAGTCCTTTAGTAGCACCTTCTCACCTGCCTCAGATTCATTGATATAAAAAATTATAAGTGAAATCTCTTTCCCCACTCCTTCTAGTTCAGGTTCCAATTTGGATTTCTCTTGAAAAGCATGTCTGTACTCAACAATAAAATATATTTTACTCTCCAATTTTTCTACAAAATTACTAGTCCTTTTGATACATATCATCAATACAATTTAAAACTTTTTCTGGTACCAGAGATTGGTCAGTCCATGCATAAATGATTGAAGTGTAAGACATCACGAAAAAAAAATATTTTTAGTGTTTCTGAAATTTATGATTTTTTTTAAATAAGAGGAAACATATTTACAAAGTGTGAATAAAAATAGCGAGTGATGAAAACTTGTCTCCCCATACATGACGGAAATTTGATGAATCACTATCATGTAGGATCTCAATAAAATTTGTAACTAAGTACAACACAATAGCTAACCAAGGGTGATCTCTTGAGGAGCCTTTGTAGTCAAGCAGTCACTACTTTTCATTATTTTTTTAATATTTATTTATTAATGAAATAAAATGAAAAAATTGGATTTTAGACTTTAAAATGAAAAAGTAAAATTAAACATGCAATTCAATGCAAACAAAATGAATACAGACAGAATGGTGTTAGAAGAAAGGAGACATTCTCGAGAGCATCACCCGGATTAAACATTCATCGTCTAGTAAATAGTTTATAATTAAATTAATGAACATGATCCATAGTATTCATGAAAATACCTTTATCCATATGGTTGTGAATATATAGTACACTAAACTATCATTGAGATACCGTACATCCACCACCTTGATCAATGGAGAATGTGACAGAAGTGAAGGATAAGCCTCGGGTGGCAAGTGGAGACACAAAGGCACCTTGACCACTAATATCCCCCTTCAATATAACTCTAAATAAATGAGAAAAATTAATAATGAATGATAAATGACTTGGGTTCATCACTGTATTACTCCCCTGGGAAGTTCCTCCGGTTAACTACTCATGATCACGAGCATAAGAGTTCACAGTGATGAAAAAAACTGGGGGAGAAAACAAAAGAGATAAAGAATAAGAGTGAAAGGAGAACACTTAAATAAAAACAAGAAATGAAATTACAGAATGAAAGGAAATTAAAATTGAACACTAAACAACATAAAATGTCTAGAAAAGGATACCCTTATGTTTCCAACACATTGAAATGAAAAAGGGACACTCTTTTATAGAGAGAGAGGGAATGAAAAATTGGATCCAAAAACATTCCTCCGAAAGAATGCGCTTGTATAAACTCTTTAATGACAGAATTTGGAAATGGTTCCTTCTTTAAAGGTGTTACCCTATCACCCCTATGTCGACCCACTAAATTTCAGCTTCATTGTCTATATGGGGAGAGAGATATGGTCAAATTACTCTAGATATTTAATTCTGCAAAACAGACCTTTCGTATTCCAATGCACCAAGTTCCAACGTATTTATGGCCTTGCAAAGGAAATAATAATGCACGATAATCATAATTAATTTTCATACTCAAGATTTATTTTTTATTCCTATAAGATATGAGCACATTTGAGTAGTCCATTTATGATATATGGGCCCAACAATAAAAGCATCTAGTTCAGTGCACATTTTTTGAGGCTTGAATTGTGATCAGGATTTGAGCTTCCAAATGATGGATTGAGCATTGGGTACAGGAGGATAAAATTAAGCACATAAAATAAAAAAACATATAAAAGAATAATTTTTGAATTTAGATAAGTGAATAATATTTTATTTCTGAAACACCAAAATAATTAAAAATTTTAAATTCCAAAATAAGTTATTTTAGCTATTATGCTCTAAAATGTTCTTGAAACATAAAACGTGACAATTTACCTTGAAATGAAACAATTGTGAGATTAAAAAATTGAAATTAAGAATAAAATAATTGAAAATAATTGTTCTATCACAAGCCTAAACAATGAGAAAATTGAAATTGCATCAACCCCTCAAACCTTAGATTTGACGGAAGCATACCTATGCTCCTCCCTCCGGCTGTTCCCCTCACGTGCACGAGAGGGGAGATGGGAGAAGGGAGTCATCATGGAAGGGTGGCGCCGTGTGAGGGGAACTGCATGAGGGAAGAGCATAGTCAGAGAGGAGGTCCAACCATAGAGGAGCGGATGGAGGTGGAGGGAATCCAAAGGTGGTGCACATAGGGTAAGGGGTGATGTGCATGAGGGGTGAGGGAGAAGGGAGAGATTGTGACCCACTAGGGTTTCTCTAAAAAAAATTAAAATAAATAAAACTAAATAATAATTTTATCAATAATAATAATAATAATAATAATATTTATTCTTTTAATTTTATTTCATCTTTCTTAATTTGTTTTATTTTTCATTTTTTCATCATATTTATTTATTTTAAGTGGTGGGAAACAACAAAATAACTTGTTTTAACTGCACGATTACCACTAACCGTGAAGTGATCGTGCATGGGCACAAAACCCACAAAATTTCAAAACTACAAAAATTTCAAATTGAGACTCAAACCGACACTTCATCCAAAATATGAGAGACCAAGAAAAGAATAAAATAAAATAGTATCTGAGGTCAGGGTGTGACAATTCTCCCCACCAAAGACACTTTCTGCCCCCAAAAAGTCACCAAGTTGAAAGTTAAACAAAATTAGAGTCCATTCCCAATATAAATTGAGAGAAACCATGAACCTCGGGGAGACTATTTATCCCACAAGTCAGAACTGATTGATAAGTAAGAATCCAAAAAATGGTGATAAGGGGAGAACACAAGGGGTTCTCCCCACAACAAGAGCTTGGATAACATTGAAACTCCAAAACCCAAACAACTCTACCAAAAATTAAATGGGAATCCCACTATAGGGAGACCCAGCAACTGGGACCCTGGGGGTTAACTAATCTTTTCCACACTAATCAAAAAACTCCCTTACCGCAACCAAGAACTAAGGAACCCCCAACTTGAACTCCTTCAATATCCCCGCACAACTAAACAACACTACCAAAACTTAAACAAAAAGCTCTTTACAAGTTAACCCAACATACAGGGGCATCATGATGAAGGAACTCCCTATAAAAACACCGTCGAAACTAAGAACTCCCAAGATGATCTAAAACTCCAAATACATTCAACTTCCTTATCACAAGAAAGTCAAAACCTCTACATAAACTTGGAACTCTCGACGTAATCCCAAAACCCCCAATATTAGGGGAAAACTCAAGAAATGAAACTCTGACTAAATAGTGGACCAGATACACTATTCACCTATCTAAAAAAACCTAAACATATCCAAATGAGCACCACTAAACTAAAAACATCCCATACAAGTTCCAAACACACTTTATTAAAAACTAATGATTCATAAAACAATTTTTAGAATAGATGAAACTGATTTGGTTTTGATAGAGTGAGTTCATCACACTATTAGAACAATTGATGAACTTAAAATAGTAGGAGAAAAAAATAAGGAACCATTAGCTATCTCAGTTCTAAAATTATATATAAAGAATCCAGAAACCGACTCACATACCCCTAGCAACCCTAACTGTGCATGAGATTCACCTAGAGACCTGTGGTTTGGGATATGATGGATGAAGCACCTCCTACCTCATAGTCTGGCACCAGCATCCCCGGATCAATCTCCTTATTCAAGAAAATATTCTAGAAGAAGCTCTCCAGATGACCCAAATAGTTGAAAATATGGAACATCTTTGGAGGGACAAAACAATATGTCTTCTATGCCGGAACTGGCCACATTGATGGCCCACAAATAAATGGTATAACAAACAGGAAGCCAGAACCAATGAAGATGAATTCGTTGAGATAGGTCCCTCCGACATGAACTCTTCAATAGATAGGGAAACTTCACAAGAAACAGAAGACACCAAAATGTCGATTTATTGTGCTCCGAAAACCAATTCATCATGGAATTCTTAAAAAAAGGTCATAAGAATAGAGGACATGCTCTTTGGTCTCTGGACGAGGACAACAATTAAAAGAAAAATATTCATCAAATCATGTGACACCACATTTGGAGGAAAATAATCCTTCTTCATGAAAAAGTCAATGTAGGACTTCACTGTCCGTTGGCCTTGTTGAACACTTGAGATCTTTTTTTTTTCATATTCACCTCTTTATGTATGAACCATCAAACGAAGACAGACTTTAATGCTTCCCACATCATCCCAAATTAAAAGGATGTTAGGGAAAACACTCCCATTCGTCGATAGATGGACCTTAAAATAGACTTAAAACATTACGAAACTAAACTCCCTTGAGAGTTCCCAACACCCTGAAGACACTTTCAACCTCTTCATTCCACATAGCGGCCTCTATCACACTTCTAGCACCGTAAAAGATAGAAAAAATTTAGGAAAATTAAGAAACTACCCATGAATCATTAAAGCTTTGAGGGAACTTTCTGGGTGAAATTTTCTAAATAACATAAGAAGAACAAATCCAAAAAAACTAACATCAAATCAAAGTGAAAATGGAAAGAAACATCCCAAGCCAAAGCAACAGGATCACAAAATAAAAACAGACCAACGCAACCAAAGATAACCCCTTCAAAAATCCCATTTACATTTTTATTTTTAAAACCTCAATTAAAATACACATTCCAAACACAAAACCAAACCCCATTTTAAAACCAAAACCCTATTTCTGAATCCATTTTCCCCTTTCAAAGTTCAATTAAGAAAACAATGTTAAGACTTTATCTCAGACACACACTCATGGCATCTTATGAATCATCACATGTGTTTCCATCCAATTCCACTTAAATTATCCATGAAATAGTTCCCCCATGTACTTTTTATACATACTCTATACACATGTGACCATCCATATAGAGCAAAAATGGTCAAATATCTCTTTTCCTCATCAAATCCAAGTATGCACCAATGTTTTAATCTAAAACAATTTCCTTGAAACCCCATTTTACCAATTTAATACCACTCAAAAGAAATAACTTACATTTATAAAACCCTTTTTATTTTGAAAAACACTTACACAAACCTGAACTAAAGAGAACCACAACATGCACCAAACTTTTAGAATGAAGTTCTAGTAGTCATGGTTTACCAAACAATATTGTAGTGAGGCATGCCCCAAGTAAGAATCATAAACAAGGAGGATCTTAAATTATGTACACATACTATACATTGGTTACCACTCCTTATGAAATCACAATGTAACACTAGGTTTCCTCCGTTTTCATCCCACAATCCAAAGAAACCAAAATAAAACTGTGAATCAATTACCAAACTACCCCCAGTAACTCGGGTTTCATTATGAGTGGTGGTGGTTAGGTACTGGCACATGACCTACCTCCTGAGCCCTAAAAATCCTAATCTCAAACTACTGGACACCCAAAATCTCTAGGTCATGATCTGATAACATGTTTTTCATGAACCAACCCGATTTAATCCTAAACCAGCCACCCGAGTCGGTTTGCGACATGCCCTGAAGGGTGTTCCTAATCCCCACAGGCTATCAACTAGTGTCGGGAATCAAAATTAAATAGGTGGGATGATTTTTCCCATAAATAAAAGACAAATAAATTAATAAATATAAACTGGATAGTAAAAATGAAAACTAGAAGTAGAAAGAATATAATACTGCACATACCTCCATGTAACCCAACGGGTCACCACTGACTTCAAACCAACATCGCCCTATGGTGAATGAAGCTGAGAAAGAAGAATCACATGATATAAGAACATATACAAACTATAGGTAAGAGTATTAAAACATGGTAGGGGTTCCCAAAAAATCTATTCTCATATGCATTACCTTTAAATAAAAGATTCATCAATTTCAATATTGAAATACACTGTCTAAAACTAGGTTTCCATGCATATTATTCTTAAAGAAATCACGATCCTTTTAACTTTTTCAATTAAAAACTAGATTATTTTTCATGAAGAAAACAATGGAATTTTAAAGGAGGTGATGTTTATACTAAAAGGGGAGGAATGACGTGTAAAAAAATTTAAAAACCTTTTACCATAAACACTTGAAACCATTATTTCACTTTTAAAAAGAAGCTACACTATGCAAGGAAACAATATCAGCAAACATACAACACAGGAAATGGAAAAACATCACCCAAGAGTTACCAACAAGGACATGAATCTCAATCATCCGCCATAGATAACTAAGTGAAAAACAACATGGGAGAACCTAGGAGCTCGTGAATAATCTAAAACATACTATACATGTGACTCATCCTGAATGCATGAACTACCTAATGAAATCATAATTTTCAAAGGCCCGATCATCTCCCTACTTGTCCCAACCGAGGGGGCCAATCCCATATTAATAATAACATAGTATCCCCATGATTTGGACCACAAGCTGGTGCATAAACGAAACTAGTGCAACAATAATACACTGGAAAGTGACTCGTTATGCTAGGTTTCCATGTTCATACTAAAAAGGTGGTGATCTAACAATGTCAAAAAAGTATCCAGTCACAAGAACATTCATCACACACAATCAACACACACAACATGATCATCCCTGAGTCACCAAAAGGAACAATTCCCTTCCCTTTAAACCATTATTACACATGGGAACCTCCAAACCAAGGAAACTCTCATCTTTTCTCAACCAACAAGGTGAGGACCCATTCCAAGGATGATTTTCTAATGAAACCACTTTATTTAAAGTGTTTTCCAGGCCTCGCACAAACATCACATGATAAACCATTTTTTAAAAAACCACACACACCACTTTGAAAACCAGAAACACACTTAGAAACCCATTTAAGAATCCCAAACCATAAGTTTAAATCTAAAACACATTTACAGGGGCCATAGGGGAATTTCATCAAGAACATGATGTGAAAAATGAAATCAAGTCATTTTTTACAACACATTACAAGAGATAAATCACTCCAATTCAAGACAAGTACATTTTCTAATTATTATATATTAATAATTAATATAAAAACAAGATGTGACATGAAATAAATAAATGATTCTTAAATTTAAAGGTTAGTGCATAGATATCCTACATTATTCTATATAAAAATATTATTCTAAAAACCATATGTCACTAACTAGTGTTTAATAGTGGTGTGAAAGACAAGAAATCAATGTATTCTTAAATTTAAAGTCAAATGAAAAGGAAAACCTACCTCAAGGTGGAACCAAACTGAGCATTCGGCCCTAGTCACTTTCTAACGAAAAGTTGTTTCTCCACCACTATGAATATGCATCTTCATATTCATATAAGGACACAAAGCCACTTTTCACACACCTATATGGCCATGAACGTGTGGAAGAGGATCCTTACATATATTATTATATGAATATACTGGTCTCCACTCACCTACGCATGAATTTACATAAATATACATAGGAAAACCAAGCCCCATACATGTATATTCATTGTCATGGTTGAATATAAACATAATGGGGGAACCAACACACACACACACACACACACACACACACACATATATATATATATACTTTCCTACGTATACACAAGCAATTCACATTAGACCTGGTGACTTAAAACCACAAATCAGCGACCAACGTACCTTAATTAAAATACCAAGAATCCATAAACATCATAATACCATATATTATAGGGTGAAAATCAAGTAAGAAATTTTAAACCCTCACCTCGGATGATGATGGTGAACCGAATCTAAGTGAAACAACATCACCTTCGGTGGTGGTAACCGAAACACACAAGAACACATATTGGGATATGATTCGAACAACCCTAAAGCAAGAGAAAATTTTAATCGGGTCAACCTCTCAACCTTAGGTTCAGATGAACCTTATCGTGCGATGGATAGGCTAAAACAAAGATGAAAAAATAAAAGAGGATAGAGGAGAAGCTATACCTTGAAGGATTGGATGAAGACCTCATAGAAATCCAATGAGAAATGAATGAAAGATAGGGGTGCGTAGAGGGAGGTCACACACACGAGATTGGTAGGGTGAGCAGGGGGTCATTGGTTAAGGGTGGAGTTGTGCAAGGGGATCCGCCGATGGGTGGAGCATTGTCAGGGAGGGGTCCAGATGGAGGGGAGCGGCTGGAGGTGGAGGGCGGATGGTGGTGGTGCGCACAGGGTGAGGGGAGACGCGTAGGAAGGGGTGAGGGAAAAGGGGGTGGCCATGACCCCTTAGGGTCTCTCTCAAAAAAATAAAAAACTAAATTATAATTATATCATTAATAATAATCATAATAATAATAAAAAAATAACCACCACCACCACCATCATCATCATCATCATAATAATAAAATAATAATAACTATTATTATTAATAATCATTCTTTTAAATTTATTTCATCATTTTTATTTTATCTTATTTTTCATTTTTATTTCAGCATTTTTATTTTATCTTATTTTTCATTTTTATTTCATCAAATTTATTTATTTTATGTGGTGTGAAACTACATGGTTACCTAAGCCGACCACACGGTTATCGCTAACCGTGTAGTGCCTGTGTACCAGCCCAAAACCCACCAAAATTTCCAAAAATAAAAAATTTCAAACCGAGACCCAAACCCAAACTTTGACTGAAATATGTGATACCGAGAAAAGAATAAAATAAAATTTTATTTGAGGTTGGGGTGTGACAATGCTTCAAATATCCTCTTGTGAAATGGATAAAGAAATCATACTAAAGATCAGTGAACACAAATGAAACTAACTCATCACTAAAATTGTTATACTATATTCCGAACCTCACCATGGGTATCCCCAACCATGTGTCGCATACAAGAGATCATATATTATAATAATAAAACACAATAGTATTCATCTACCACTTCCCCACTGGTTTTTTTCTTTGTGCCAATATCGTACGTCATGTTTCATCTCTCTCCAAAAGAATATAGCCCATAAACACTTGGTCTATGTATCACATCATCTATCTCATGCATCAAATCATCTCATCATCCCATAAAAATCTCCATAAAGTTACTAAGTAGAATCTGGGATCCACCAATGCTTGTATGATGTGTATTGTACATTGATAATTATACCTCAATCCATCACAGGCCA
This sequence comes from Viscum album, assembly GCA_963277665.1. Classification (NCBI taxonomy): domain Eukaryota; kingdom Viridiplantae; phylum Streptophyta; class Magnoliopsida; order Santalales; family Viscaceae; genus Viscum; species Viscum album. Next base: position 135,288,566 of record OY728155.1, on the reverse strand, counting down.
TACACCATGTAATATACCTCTATCCATCACAATCTATCATTTTATACCAATGCTACTCCATTATATACTATATCTATATATACATGATTGTGAAATAACCACATGAAATTTTATCCCTTTACACACATATTTAGGGAACTAACAAATGTTCATAGTAGCACATAATGATATCATGAGATGAGATTAGGGTCAAAAGGAGGAGTCAGTTATCCATCCACACCATTGGGATGTTTTGGAAACCACCCTCTTATAAGCCACTAGGTTTCCATTTCCCAACATACATGGGTGGGGTGAACTATAAAATAAAAAAAGAATAAAAGTTATAATATATATTACAACAACATTATTGGTATTAACGTAGTCCTAGGATCAGTTTTTTCTATCATCTCTCAAACGCCCAACTCCTACTGCCAGGGATTAGGTATTCTATAAGCACCTATATATTGGATAATACTTTAATTAAATTACTTATTTCCATTTTGAAATTTTAGTTCACAATATTTAATTAATAAAACACAAATTAGCATTATATTTTATTAAGCTAAATTAACCATCAGAGTGAAATGCATGTCTTCATAGTATAAGAAAACCAAGTCCATAGTTTTTGAAGATTTAAATCTTTTGATCATTCCATCTAGAACCATCCCCATGGGTGAAAACAATTATTAAATTTTACTATCATATAATAATTATAGGTATTCTAGGATACACTCTAATATACCATCAATGAGATGCATAACCAAGCACTTGCCTCAAGTAGTGGGGAAAGGAATTTAGAAAAACAAGTAATATAATAACCCAAAAATTAAATAGATTCAACAATAAAGAATTCCATCATTCTTAATAATAATGGATTTTGATATATTCAACTAATTTCATCATTTGGATTCCATCCCTGACACCCTCATGTATATCATCTTGAATCACATTGTCAATTGTGTTAACAGCTACGACAACCTCAAGCCTCCCCATCCATATTTTATCATCCATCATAGGTTCACATCACATTTCATAGAAATAATCATATCCATATCACACAATATTAATTAAGAAACCAACATATAATAGGAAAACTTATCCATAAAAAAAAGTTATTCACCTTTCTCATGAAAATGAGCTCTCATATCTCCCAACACAAAGCATCGATCCTTTATAAACAACATCCACACTCGACCCCAAGAATTTATCTTTATCAAAATATCAATTTTATTCCATTTTAAATTAACCAATTCATTTATCTAAGTTTAAAACTATAGGTAACCTAAGGAATCAGATAATACAAGCTTTCATGTTATTTAAACATTCCCTCTAGTGTCTGCTTCTAGTATCAACAAACATAAGGAAGGAAAAACTCATTTTGCATGTCTCTAATTAATATTCTAATAAAAAATCATTCCCGATTCATGTTATTTATCCAATTCAAATGATACATGGAATAAAGACATAAAAATTATTCATTCAATAAGTATCATTTTGATTTTCATAAAATTACAAGAAAAATTGTTCAATTACCCATTCCACTTTAATTCCTTAACCAAAAAACCAATTATTAGCTTTGTGTTTTTTTACCAATTTAATCATGTAGAATATGATTATCCCATTATAACAATCATGATAAATATATCATAACAAATATTCTATAAAAAAATATAGATAGAACACTATCTAGTAAAACATAAGGCAAATCGTCATCATAGTGAAAAACACATGCAACCTCTTATACGAAACTAATTCTTATTTAATTTGGTTAATGTTTTATTTGGTTAATATCACCACCACCCAAAGAAAATAAATCATGATCAATTTAAAATTTCAACTAAATAATTTAGAAGCAACAAGTCCCATGCATCGAAGCATAAATGTTCATTAATGGGAACAGATCAACATCACGATTCTTAGATCACCTCTCATTAAAGAAAATTGCATCCCTACGAAGAATCCGAGCCACAACCACACTGATAAATAAAAAACCCCACTAGAATGATGAAGATCAACTTCCCAAGCATGGAAATAAAAATGGGAAGAAAACTAGATAAAATGGAGAGAACCATAAGAAATGAGAGGAAGAAACTAAATTGCATAACCATGAATTGATATCTCGATTTCAGGGACTAAATATGAATGATAGGGGTTTTAAAGGCCCTAAAAAGTTATATGCGGTGCCTAGTTTTTGAAAAAAGAGATGTGGGTGAAAATCGGTTTTAGAGGGATTGGGGGATATATTCAGGCATGTCGTATTTTAGAAGACCATGGCACAACCCTACTGACCATGCTGCATAATCACCTAAAGAAAGCGAAACAATGGAATAATTTAAGGGACCATGCCATAGCCCCCTTGGTCTAATGCATGTAAAATATCCATGGTGAAAATGTTAAAAAATAGGGAATGAGACTACATTGTATCCCTAAGCACGACACCACAAAACCTGTTTATTCAGAAATAGGTCGTGGCGCAGCCCAATGCCCCATGTTGCGACCACCCCTAAATTATAATAACAACCTAAAACTACTACGTTGAAGTTGATCCTCCCACACAATAGTTCTCAACCATTCTTGAGGTTCTACGCTGCATCCAACCTTCCATGGTGAAGATACCCCCTATTTAGATAGTAGCATTTCATTCCTAATCTTGGGAAACTAGGATATAGTTGGTCATTCCAAGATTCACCCACTAGACCTATGGAGAAACCCATGGATCTACAGGACAAAACTCCCAAAAACTCATTATTTTCCTTAAATACTTCTTGGAACATCCTTTGGGTACCTCCAACTCCCAAAACTCACAATGTTAAGGGCTACTAAAAACTAAAATGAACAATTATATCATAGGTGTTTGAATATGTTTATTGAAATTTATAATATACAAATTAATTCCTCATCTGAACCTATGAAAAACTAGCATTTACCTCGGGTTATTCCATCTCAAGGATGGTCTTTATTTACATTGACATAAATTTATAGGTGAGATTGGGTTTTTAAACTATGTGATTGAGACATTTAAAAACCATAATTAAATATAAATATATACTATAAAGATGATCCTTTGATTCATACACATATAATGAAATACTATCCATCAAATGATCTCTAGTTTATAATAATAGATCCAAATAAAATTTATCAAATCAAGAAGAAAAAAAATGCCACACCGTTCCAACTAAAATCCACGATTTGAATACTTCAGCACATGAAATCCAACATAACATAAGAAAATCTGCTTAATCTAAGGGTAGAACCTTGATATAATGTTAATAAAAAATTATAATGTTTCATTGTTTCATTATTAAAATAAAATGATATGTAATTCATTAAACTTGGTTCCCTATCAAATCATCCACCATATATTTTCTTGTACATAATTTAATGTTAAATCTTCTTAACTCAATTCTTGGGCCTAAGCTTCATCTACAAGTACCTTCAACTGAGTTACCTAAATCATCTTTAAATGATTTTAAAATATTTGTATTTTTATTTTTAGTATGTTCATTATCTTTCTCATTTTCATTGATCTAAATTGAAACATTATTTCTACGGGTCTCATGGATACATCCACATTTTATCTGGGATTTATTTTCTTTCATCATTTAACCTCTAACTCAATGTTTAAATCTCAAACACGAATCTCCTATGAAATTTTTAGTCTTTAATAACTCAGATTTTTATCTAATATGACCATGTATACTTACATGTTCATATGACTTGAGAAACACCTTATATTTTACTCTCATTTAGGAGACATGTTTAATCAGACCTTGTAAATTCTCTCTCTATTTTAATCTCTCGCAATCCTTGTTTCCTTAGTTTTGATCCCACCTGAGTGGTATCATTTGATTTTGTTCAGATGTGAACTGTGCCTCAAGAGATTAATCTTACATAATACAAGAAAAATAGAGAATAACTCATCATTATTTATCAATGTAACAGTGAACAAAATAAAATAATAACTGCATAAGGTAAAATAAAACTAGAACTACAATTTTTTGATTAATCAAAATGTCATAAAAACTATGTATGATTAAAATAAGGATTAGAACAACTGCAAAATATTAACTCTAACTAATTATATGGAATAAGTCAAAAAAACATTAACACTTATATTAAAATGAGAACTGATTAATATATATATACAAACATAATATTTAAAAACTCATCCAGTAAGTAGAACATACATAATAAATTAATCAAATTATAATTCATAAAATTAACTAATAAAATCAATTAAAAGTAGTTAAAGATTATAAATTCATAATTGTAAACAATAGAAAATTTATTACAAAAATAACCGAATTAAAGACATAAAAAATTCTTAAAATAATAATAAATATATAAAATAAATTTCATAAAAATGGGTATTATCATCCCTCCAACACTTATGATGAAACACATACTCTTGTGTTTAGTTCAACATACTCATGAAAAATGTTAGTTTAACTGAAAAACTAATAACAAAAATTAATTAAAAAAGTGGATTAAAAAATATGTGTTCCTACATGAAATCAAACTATCCTAAAAAACATTATCACTATCTCATAATTATTGAATTTTTTAAGACTGTGAGTTTTTATTTTTAAATGAATGATAAAATTTGAGATTATGAAAAATAATTGAACCATATTTATTCATACATTAAAATTTTCTTTCAAAATTTTATTTTTCTCCATATCCAAGCATAAACCCAAGTCAAAAAAATTAACCATAAGAACAAATTCAATATTATCTAAACACACTAAAAATATTGATGGATGAAAATGTATGAGTAATAATTACATATCGGTATAATTTAAACAAAAAAAATCATTAATTAAAGAAAACTCTAAAGTCCCAATATTGGATTGTGAGTTTATTTTACAATCTATTTGAAAGATGAATTTAAAATTGTAATTTTAATAAATGATTTAAAAATAAACTGAAATTGAAATAAAAAATATCCAAATTTAACTGACAATCGGTTTTCCAAGACAAAAAAATAATACAGGCATAACAAAATTACCTTTAAAGAGAAAAAAATGATTGACTACATGAGAAAAATAATTTGATAATAATTGATAAATAATCCAAAAAAACTTTTCACTCATACTTAAACATAACATTTTACTCAATGTTTACTTATAAAGTGTAATAAAATAAGAATAATAATAATAATAATAAATTGAATACTAAAAAACAAATATGCTTCTAAATAACTCACAAGATACTTGAAAATGATAAACAGTTAAACATTAATAAAACAAAACATTTTATACCAAATAAAAAATATCATAAAAATATTTTACTAAAAACTATAAAACAATATACATTTAGCATGATAGGAAACTTAATTTGTTAAATTATTTTAGAATAGTAAATAAAAGGTGGAGAATAAGATAAAAAGTTACCTCCCCCACACTTATCTTGTGCTAAATTCCCATTACAAAATATCGTTATTTATTTTCAGAGATTAAAAATTATTTCATAAAAAATACAAGGACTAAACAATGACTCAACTATAATTTTTCATTGGAATATAAAAAATATAATAGTTTGATCTTTAATATATTGTAACAGCTGCGAATAATTTAATACAAGAAAATGAAAAAACCAAAAAAACCGAAAAATTATAAAAGCAATAAAAAAACATGAATTAATAACTCTTAATAGTTTAGAAGCTAAAAAATACATTCTATGTTACAAAAAAACTCCCAAAATGAGTAAATGTAGGAAAAATCCACAATTCATTCCAAAACATGGAATTATTGGTCTTCCCAATAGCTAAAAAAACTCAAATATGTACATAAATCATTTAATAAATCAATTACATACATATAAGATTTTGTTTAGAGAATTATACAATTTAAACATAAAATAATTAATAAAATTAAATAAATATAAGCTTATGTATAAGCTAAGAAACATCCCTCACTAGTATTTATGTACAAGAGTTTAACACTTATTCTATAAAAAACGATTAAAATAATTATTTTATATAAAAAATAATATTAATTTTTTATGTGCATAAGAATAAAAAACATTTATTTATATACAAATAGTTTTGTAGAGTTTATGAATTTTAGTGTTTTTCATATTTTTTGTCGAAAACTAACTTAAAATAAATACTCTAAAATAATGAAATATTTTCATGCAACAAAATCACATAATTTTATTTATAAGACATTTTTTCACACACCTCTATGTGCATTAAAAAAATAACTTTTTTTTAGTTTTTTATATTAAAAATAAAAAATATAACTATAAAAAATCTCAAAACACTAAAAACATTGATACAAGAACATGAATATAAAATAATGTGATAAAGAAAAAAAATTACTTTCAATTTTTAGAGTGTTTTAAAATTTTTCAAATGTTTCGTGATTTTTTGTTTTTTAAACATTTTTTGTTATATATATATATATTATGTTTATTTATTTTTTATCTTTTCCTAGTTTTATGATTTTAATATTTTCTATTATTTTAATGATAGAAAATGGTTACTATGTGGAATTTGAAATGAATACTTCTTACTCTTTTTATTTTGATTTTTTTAAAATTATTGATCTCAAGAAGAATATAAATTATTGAAAAAAATATATTGAAAATATAAAAACTAAAATGAATGTTTTAGAGGGAATAGAAAACTCCCTATTAATATTTCTCCATACACAAACTCCATAAGCGTCAAATGGAACTTGGATAAAAATAGGATTCTTGTTTTTTGAAACATTAATACCTTATAAAATCAATATAAAACACCATCCTACAATACAATAAATATTACTTGTATTCATGTATAAGAAGGGATATTGTGCATAATTTTTAGTATGTTTAAATACGACCCATTTCTATTTATAGTTTTAATAAAATATTATTATTTTTTATTGTTTTCATAATAAAGAATAATATATCAATTTTTATGCCATCATTTTCAGAATTATTCTGAGCAATAACTGTGGGTTTTTTAAAATAGTGTGCATAAGATACACATACATTTTAAAATGTTGATGAATCAATAAATACACTTCCAAAATTAACGAATCAGTCATAAATTTTTCTATATCCTTTTTAAAATTTAAATAATATTAAAATGGATGAGGATATCTCAGATATTCTAAAAAGAGTGTATCATAGATGAAGATGGGAAGAGAGAGTAATTCTCTCAAAAATGAATAATTCTATCGATTTTCATATTATTTCCTTATATATTCTTAAAATGGGCTATATATATGAATATAAGATTGTGATCATGGGTGGATAAATTTAAATTGGGGGAAAACAGATTTAAATGGACTGAATTACATTCTATTGATCTTGTTTATGTTTTTCATGATTATATGTTGTTCTTCTTGGATCTCTCTAGTAATGATGCAATGATTTAGAGTAGGATAATTTTTGACATATAATTTCATATGAAAATATATTCATTGACCTCACTAATATAGTTATAGTTTTTACATGTGGTCATTCTCTCCCAAGGAAGGACTTTACACACCTTGCCTCAATCCTCTTTATGTGATTAACATTTTTCAACTATATGATGAATGAAAATGAGGTATTTAAAATAAAAAATAGATTTAAATTCTATAAAAAAATTTAGAAACATTTATTCATCCATAATCATTTGGAAAAATGCATTCAAATGAGCACTAACTGTATTCAAATGAATAAAACCAAATTTATCCAATCAATAATTGAATGAAAAACTATTTCCCTATTAATACTAGGTTAGAAAGATTTAGATCTTCAAATTCATAACATCTTAACTAAATCTTCGTAATATGAGAGTAGAACCTAGAGGAAATCTCAATAATACATGAGATAGTTCCATCGTTCTATTCACTAGCACAAAATAGGAAAATGGAAGCACCTCAATTTATCAACACTAAACAGAAAGAGATAATAAGGGGGGTCTTTATCAGGACAAGATAAAAGCGGTGAAAAATGTATCCTTTATCAGTGCTAATTTTTTTGATAAAGGGTACATATTTATCAGCACTTTTATTTATGCTGATAATGGATACATTTATTAGTGTTATTCTTTCACTAATAAATGTTTTTTATAATAATTTATATACAATTATTATATTTATATTAATAAATAATATTTATTCTTATACATTAAATAAAAAAAGCATGTATATAATTAATTTTTTTTTAAATATTCAAATATATATATATACAATGTTTAAAAAAAATCATAAGACTATTATTAAATATATATTTGTTTCTAATGAATTTGGTCAAAAAATATATTGATCATGCATGCATGTATGTTATTTATCATCATGACTGTTCATTTATACATTACACTCTTCTTATTATTCATGTTTTTCATTATTGAATCATTTTTTCTTATGTATATTTTACTAGGTGTATATGATAAATTTATGCATGTTACCCATATATAAACTATATTATGTTCTCAATACATATAAAATTACATTAAATATATTTAAAGAATAAATATATTTATTATATTACTCAAAAGGTTCAATAGGCAGGATTTCCTACTCCTAAAAAATTTATTAAGAAATAAAAAATGAGTAGAAGAAAAAACAGATGTTCGGGGAAAAATGAAGGCATGCCCTCATCCATATGAAAATATAAACTGCAAACCATGGAAAAAAACAAACTTGGCCTTGCTTTTTATCATCAGCAGCAGTTTCTCACTCTGACATTGAGTTTATTTGATTAAAAAACACAGAGTATTTTTCTTTAAGCCTCTCCTACTCTTGGGGGAGATGATGACCACGTCCTTAACCACGACCATGTCCATGACCCTTAGTATAATACTCCGAAGCATCCAGATCCATCCCACCTAGAAGTGCATCTTCCTTCAATGTATCCCATTCAGCGCGACCACGCTATCTTCCACAATTTTTTGGATGATGCCCCCACCTCTATGTTTTAGTTTTCTACCAGGTCCTTTCTAGGTCATCATCTCCATCTTCTAACATGTCCTTTTTCAATGGAATCTGATTGAGCACCACATCCATGAAAATAAGAGTATCAAACTCTACTAATGACCGTATACAATTTAATGCATGTTATCTCTAGAATCCTAACTATCCACCTGAGACATGAATTCACCACCTTACAAAGGCCTTTCTAACATGCCAGATATTTCCACCAGGCCTTTCTAAGTCCCCTTAACTGAGTAATCAACTCTTTTATTTCATTTGTGACTATGTGCACCAATAATTTTCTCTTGAATACCTTATTCATTATTTTCCTTTTTTAAAACATCATTAGTGTCATCCCACCCATAAATAAGTGAAGTAAATTGATTAAAAGTTTTAGTATTCATTGATTCCTAAATGGAAAGTGTAACTAGATTAGATTTATAACCAATTCACCATGGGATCCTCTGAAATCCTTTGTCTTCTACAAGAACATTTTTCGCGATCAAAGTACCTGGGGTAATGCCCTTTTCCCATGTATGAAAAACACATCAAAGTCAGCCAACCTAATGTTTTTTCTCCTCAATGAACTCCAATATTTCAATCAAATAATAGAACAAAGCAGGTTCATGAAAAAATCCCATTGTGCTTATGGGCATCTGGGACCCTCACATTGCCTTCACTATAATTGAAATGATCATCAGCAACTAGATCTTAACAGTACTTATTCAAAGAAGAACATTGTATAGGAGATGCAGAATGAGTCATATCAGCCCCTATCTGCAAATGCATACCAGTAGCCTGTCTCATGGAATGATCAACATCAAGTCCTTTAGCATGCTAAACTCTCCTTCCATAGGTAGACTGTCCATTTTGAACCTCACACCCAACTAGAAGTTGGTCATGCTCTCCATCAAGGGTAGAATTCATCATCCCAAGTCCAACCGAGTCACTAATCACAGAGGACAACACTCCTACCATAGCTGCAGCATCAGATTGAACCAAAACATGAGGCATGTCTTCAACAAGAGTCTGTGGTACATCTCTTTGTTTGAAAATATCATCAGAAGATGAAGCCCCTAGGCCATTCAATGAAGCAGTGGAGACCTTCTCCATGAAGACATAATTCCGACCTTTATGCTCATCAAATGATTACTTCAGGGATTGACTAATGGTGTGGCCTAATTTAAAGGAAAGAGATCAGTGGATGTTCTTGAGACATTTTTTTAGGAGAGTTCCCAATTAAAAGTCAACTACCACAAAAATTGGGCATCCACTCAAACTGAATAGATATTTCTAATTTGATATCCCCCAACAATTGAAAAATAGATTCACTCAATTCATGAGATACATCAATATCTACATTTATTCTGGCAAAGTGACCATACCTTAATTTCGTAGTCTATTTGTCAATCTTGATCAGAGACCCCACTAGAGAGATAACCTCCCATAATGTCATTGGATGCCAAAAACACCAACTCAAACCTCTGAATCTGATCTAGGTCTGAGTAGTAGAGGCCCTAACCGTGAAAGGATTTGAATGAGGATCCCATTACTAGAATGGGAGGAACTCTGGTTTCAACAGGATCAGATCGAAGCTCCAAGAAAAATTTTGGTGATCCATTTGAAGGGAAGACAACATGGTAGACACCCTAACCAATAGAAATCAGTTCCCAAACACTAAATCCCCAACATAGAGTCATTCAACTTCTTAAATCATCCGTCTTGCAAGGGGATTCCTTGCGAGAAATTGAGTTCCAAGCCCACAGTGAGAATTTACATTCAGAGAGACAACCATCGAAGATCCAAGGGTTCACCTCCAGAAAATAAATAGATGTATTCCTGGTAATCCGTTTGTGCAACAACGATGAAGAATCCTAGAAAACAAAGAAAAACATATTTTTTGAAGTGTTCTTCAACCCATCGAGGATAGGGTTCCGTGATTCATGCACCACACCAGCCAGATCCAACAAATCTCAAATCGTCTTCTCCACAAAACCTCATGTGGACTTCGATGGAGGGATGAACACATCACTGAGATCGAAATAGCAGTCCAACGGATCAGCCATGAATATTTTATTATATTTTTAATTATAAAAACATAATTATATAAAAATAATTTCTAGATATATTTATTTGTAATTAAAATTATAACTATATAGATTTTATTAATTGTAAAATTAAAATAAATATATAAATATATTATAATTATATACAAATATTTATAAATATATTTATTTACATTTATAATTATAACTATAAATAAATATATATGTAAATAATCATAAAATAATAATAAATATATTTATTATACTACTTATAATGTTATAAATATATAATTAAATAAATATTTACAAATATTTATAAATAAATACAAATATTTATAATTATAATTCCAAATTAAACATATATATATTTAAATAATTAAAAAATTATAATAAATATATTTATTATATACATTTATATACTAATATTTATAAATATAATTGTAAATAAATGTTGGTATATTTAAATAATTAAAAAATTATAATAAATATATTAATTATATATATTTATAAAATTATAAATATATTTTTTTATAATTTTATAATTATATATATATTAAAAATTACAGCTATAAATTTTTTTTATTGTGATTTTTAATTAAAAATAAATGAATATTTACTTATTTTTTATAAATATAAATAAATTTATATATTTTTGAAAAAATTATTAATTCATAAAAATATATTCATTATTTTTATATATAATTTTATATATAATTAGATAAATATATTTCTTAATATATTTACAAATATAGAGAAATGCTTGAAATAAATACAAATATTAAAATTTATAGTTTTAAATAGATACATATATATTATTATATTTTTAAATTTATAGTAAATATATTAAATATATTTATTAATAAAATTATAAATATTATAAATATTATTTTTTATATTTTTTAATTATTTAAATAAATAAATAAATAATATTAGGTGATTATTTTTCATTTTATTTGTCCTACACATAGCTTTGAAAACCAAAAGGTTAGGATACCAAAAGATAATAATTGAGTTTATCCATATGTTGAATTGGGAAAAGATTTGTATATTCAACTATCCAAGAATCATATATGACATGATTAGCATGATATGCTGTCAAAATGATAATGTGTTGAGGAAAATAGTAAATTGAACACATTTATTAGTGAAAATATGTATCTTGATCCACTAGAAGATATGATGGAATTCAAAAGGGGTTATCATTTTAATTGGATGGTATTTAATAAAATTCCTCATTAAATAAAAATAAAGCACAATACTCACTTAATAAACAATTATATTTTTGATAGAATAGAATCATAATCTTCAAACAAGACTTTGAGATTAATCCTTGAGAAGGAAAAACATAATGAAATAAAAATTCTATAGTATTTTAGAAACATAAAAAACATTCTTAATGAAAAATTGAAATTCATTAGGTTAAAAAACTCTTCTTGAGTAACCAAATGTTTAGGATATTTAATAACTGGATATATATTCTTATGAGAAGAATATATGGTTTCTTTTATGGTTTAAAATGGCACTAAATGAAAAATGACCTATGTGGTTTTTTTTCTCCTTTCATGTATAGTTACAAACAAAACATTGTATGTTTGATTTGTTTAAAATCACTGAGGAATAAAATCACTAATTAATGGATGTGAAATTTATTGGAAATACTTCATTATTGGTGTTTTGAAATTAATTCTAGATGTTAACTTTGAAATGGAGGTCCATGATTTTGTTTTATTTTGATGATAGTATAAAAGATTTCTCTGTTAGTTTTTTCAAAAATGCATAACTAGGAAAAATTGTGATCACTTATGGAATATTGTTCATGTTTTTTAGAGGTTAGAATTCAGGAATTGGAAACCCATAGGTTAGAATTGTAAATGTTTTTTGATGTAAAATATATTTTTTGGCCCAAAATATGGAAAACTCCATATAATTTTCCCTATACACATATGGGAAACTATAGCTGTGTAGATTTTCAAAGACATGGGATTTCACCTATATATTTAATGATTTTTTAATTTCAATAAAATTGGAAAATTTCATAGATACATAAAAGTAACTAGTGTTTATGCATTTATGAAATGTGACAGGGGATGAAATAATTTTAGTCAATTCTAGGAGGAGGTAGTGATATGAGGAAAAGTGCTGGAAACCTTCCCAATAAGTATAAATTTAATTCATAGCTATAAAGACTGATGAAATGTAAATGGATATGTAAATATAAAAGTAACAAACATAGAGTGATCTAATAAATGTTAAAGTGTTGAGATATACTATACATGAATGTAATCAGTTTGATGCATAAAAGTAACTTGTTTTAGGATTTGAATATTAAGAGTTATTCTAGCTATAAAAAATTGATGACATCGGGAATCTTAGACTTTGGTGAAGCATGATATGAATGAATATTCTGGGAAATACATATTCATGTCCTGAAGAGATATAAAGATATTTTAGTGGTATTTTTTTCTATATATTCCCAATTCATGGAGAATGATCACATTTTGTCCTATCAGGAAAAAAATAACCATGATATGATATTTCAATCACATCGTGTGAGGATTATATTGAGTAGAATGAGAAGAGAGAGTATTTTTTAAGCAGAAGGTAGTCAAACTACAACAAATATTGCGACATCATGAATGGTTTAGGTTATGAGAATATTTGAGGATCTCCTACCATATATTATAGTCATAAAAATGAAATAGCATCTATGAATATTAAACATTTAGTTTTTTATCATCATAAGTCACTTCATAACATAATGAAATGTTTCATCACCGTGATACATCTAGTAGTTAGAGGAGTTTAATAATAAATCATACAACCATTTCATGATGAATATTTTAATATTTTAAATCTTTTAACCTAGGTATTTTGAATATATTGGATGATATGGTTTTCACAAGAACTTATTGACATAAATTTTAAGATCCTAACCATGGAACAAGGTGTGTTTCATTTTTTAATTTTGACTAAAATAATTAAATCATTGTAAATTAAATTCATCCCATGAGTAAGTATGGTCTTGGGGTTTCCCAGGGGATAGAGACATGAAAAAAGGAAAATGGGGTCATCCAACACCTAGTGTGTGGTTGGTACAGAGTTAAACTAATTGTGGGCTAGAATTGTGTGCCCTTTATAAGGATGGTGCACAATTTCTGTACCGTGCAAGGGGATCCTAGAAACTATGAAACCTTGGATTGAAAAAAATTTACATCCTCCACACAATTTTTCAAACCATTTTGGATTTCTAAAAAACCATGTGTCCCCTTCTTCTCTTGGACAGAGGAGGCTACCAAGTTGTCACATGGTTTGAAAAACTATGTGGCCAACCCATGCACGTCATTAAAAGTGAGAACATGAACATTTTTCCATCTTAATATTTATATGATTTTAAACCAATTTTATACTAATTTCCTCACCCATCATCTAATGGTGAGAACTATGAGATCTATTATATTATATGGACTGACCTTCTTTTATTTTTTTTGCGATTGAGGCATTGTTTAGTGTGAATCAAATCTCGGGGTAAATCTCAGACTATGTTTCCTTTTTTTCTTATGGGAGAGTTATTATAAGAAACCTTCTCTTCATAAAAATATCTCTTAACCCTAAAATTTCCACAGAATTCTTATCTTTTTTTATTGTGTTTTTTCAGCTCAAATCAAGGGCTATGGTTGGGAAACTGTTTGTTTTTGAGCTTGAGGTATGTGGTATACATGATTTCTACCAAAGTCAACTATTATTATTGTGTATGTGGTTGTTCTATTTTGTTTTATTTTTTCACACTTGTTTTCTTGATTAATAAAATTTATTTAGGCCTTTAATTGATGTGTGAGACTATTTACAGACCTTTTCAACTCCATTGATGATCTTAAAGCAAAGCAATTGGCCACCAATGCGGTTTGTCACTCCCTTGATAATGGTGAATTGGTTTATATGTGGTGGGATAAAGGGTTTATGTTTTAAACTATTTATACCTAAGGAATAGTTTTCTTATTGTATAGGAAGTAGTTTTTCATTGATTTAGGGACTAAATGGATTATAGCATAATAAAAGGATGTAAGTGAAATTATTATAGTGGAATACTCATGTTGATAATTTGTTGTAAAGAGCCTCAATGATTGTGTTATATGAAGGTTTAGTCAAATTAATTGACTATGATAGTTGGATATGGGATTTTATAGTAATGTAATATATAAATAATTATGGATGAAGGAGGCTAACATGGTATACCACAGAGATATGGAATATTTTGAAATAGGTACACCCTTATTGTTTTGTGTGTTAAAAAAGAAAAGTGTTGGAGCATTGGAAATGGGTTTTTAATTAAATGGTTATGGGTGTTGGTCATGGTATTTCACACCATCCTAATGATGTTGTTCATGGTAGTCCACATCAAGAAGTGGATGTTTTTCATGGAATTCCACAACATGATAATGATATTCATCATGGTGTTCCACAACATAGTTTGGAAATGTTGGTCATAACATTCCACACCTTTGAATTTAATACTTGGACCAATATTCCTTGGATAATATTATATGGCCCTAATTTATATGGGTTAGACTATTTCCATGGGTGAAAGAAGGTTTGATGGGTTTGGGTGTAACCTGGAACCTGAGGGTAAGTGTGGTTAATTTTTACATTGATTAAGGTTATTTTTTTTATTTAGTCATTGTTTATTTTTTTACGTACTTCTACATAAAATATTATTAGACTATATATTTATTTATACATCATTGACCATGTCCTATATAATTTTACTCACATACTACTCAGTCTACCATTAACACCTGAGAATATCTCATGGTTGTAGGTCTTGATAAGGGGAAGGGACCTATATTAGCGGGTGACCTGGGATGAAGCATGGATGAGGTGACCAAAAAAGATATAGGTACCATACTTGGGAAATTATTAGTGTGTCTCCATTTTGGGATTCCTTTTCTCACTTTAGGTTATCATGAAATGGCATGTTCATTTTATCTATTTGTTGGTACTCCCCATTTTGGGAATGTGGTGTCTGATGTGTGGTTATTTATTATTATTGACTACTATTGTTTATCTCAATTTAAAATTTTTGTTCACTCTGGTAAAGAGGGTATAGTGTCCCTATGTATTATTTAGAACCTCTATGGGGATTCATTCCTGGTGTCCCATAACAAAACAAATCAGGGCACAAGTTTTGCAGCACCCAAGTTGGGATATTTCAAAGTGGAACCATATAGATTCTTTTATATTAAGTTGATATTTGGGAAATGTAGATAGGATACTATGATGTGTGAGGACTCATAAATGAACTCATTCATGGGATTATATAACCCATGTGTGGGGTAAATTCACGGTTCCCAAGGTTGGATTTTTTTTCTTGATGCTTGTTTCTTATTGTCTGATGTTATCTCACCTTGTGAGATATACTTGTTATGTGATTTTATTAATATTTAAGTTTTACTCATGGGATGGTATAAAATGGGATTGTTTATACATGCATAATTTTAGCCACTCATGAATTTATTGGACATGAAATGGGTTAGGTGAACACAGAAAAGTAGGTGAGTTGAGGGAAATAAACTGATTTTTTACTTTATTATGTAAAATAGAAGAATAGGTTATAAATTAAGATGCTGGAATTGTTAAAATTAAAATTATGTTAAATTGAATTGATTAGAGTATTCCTAAGGAGTAGGTTGTATCTGTTTTGAATTTTAAGGATGTTAAAATGGTTTCTAATGTGATGTTGAATTTGGAGGTTTAATTTACGTAGTGTTATCCATGATGTCGGGTAGGGATAGTTGGGGGTAGTGAAATTAATACAATCATAATCTTTCAGATATTATTTGTTGAATAACTTATTTTGGATAGTTGTGACCCATACATTATATAACAATGAAGTAAATTTTTATGTTCCATGAAACAATAATTTTTCATTATAAAGCAATTACACCGTGATGACTTGTACCAGTATGGCGACAGAAGGTAATTATCGAGAATTCACCTCCAGTAGTAGGATAAGAACCCATATTGGTTCGGGTTGATCAGGGGATGAGATGTTTCGTGTGAAATATTCTCATTTTATGCAATTAATATTGAGATACCCCAAGTGGGAATCACCCAGTATGTTTACTCTAATGAGATTATTCCAGTTGCAGCATCATCCAATGTTCACTAGATAGGGTGGAATTGAGGAGGAGGATAGTTAGATTGAGTCTATCTAGAATATTATGAATCACTTAGAGAATACTCCATTGAAGATGGTCAATATGGTATTTTAAAATCTGTTTGGACTAGTGAAGTTCTAGTAGGATATTTATGTTTAGGATGAGCGGTTAGAGGGTATGTCTTGGAAGGAATTCAATGAGAATTTCAAGTGATTATTTTACCTAGATACCTTGATAAAGGATAGGTCTTCAAAGTTTATATGGTTTACATAGGGAACTATGTTAGTGATGGATTATGGGGGCTACTTAACTAATTTGAAATTATTTTTTATAGCACTGGTAGAAGATGAGACAATAGTGCAAGTCATTTTCATGTTGGGCTTAGAAGTGAGATCAAATACCAAGTGAATATGTTTCATTTAAAGAAGTTTTTTGAGGTATTAATTAATGCTCCATTTCTGAGGGAAACATAAAATAGGCTGGTAGTGGTGGATTGATAGTTCTATCTAGGTGATTAAGTGGTATTTCTACTAATGGTAGGAAGAATATTTATGAGAATCTTCATCAATGTGGTGGTGGATAGGGAAACAGAGGGACTTTACCAGCCTCTAAGGGTAGCAACCATGTTGTCTACTATCGATGCGGAAAACAAGTCACATAGAGGTTTAGTGTATTTGAAAACCAATCGAGTGCCAAGAATGAGGAAGTATATGGAACTAATATACATTCTATAAGAACCCATTGAAGATGGGAAATGATAAATTTCCTAGGGAAATGTTGATCACTGATAGGGGATCTTCTACCTTAGTCCAGACATACAGTTTTAGTTTTACCGGTAGTACTAATTGGTGTGTAAAATGTGGAAATTTAATGTAGGAGTGTCTATGTTAATAGATAAGTGCAGTGCATGGGACCCAGACTATGGATCAGGGTAGTTTTATGGGTTAACTACATGTAGTTCATCCTGAACTTCTTAGTAGTGAGGTTGGGCCATCGATAGTGTAAGACCCTAGACTTCATGGATGTATGTTATTGTGAAATATATTTTTTAAATATCTTAATTTTTGTTAATGTAATTTTTACTAGATGTATGATATTTTTTGGGGGTGTTTTGGGGGTTCGATACATTAATGAAAAATGATTTTTTCCATCTAGTGCATGTTACATGGTTGGCACGTAATTAGGGATAATTTTCCACCCAAACCGTACTAGTCAGGAGGGGGTGAATGGTTAAGAAAAACCATGTGAGGGGGATATTCAAACTATTAAACCTTGGACAGAGGCATTCTACATGTGTAGCACATAGATTCTCAAACTGTATGGGCCTCCATAAAATATTGTGTGACTTAACCCCTCTTGGAAAAAGGCATCCACACAATTTTCTCACGGTGTAGAAAACTGTGCAGCCAAACAGTGCATCCCATTGAAAAGTGTGAATTTACTAAATTTCCCCATATGATTTTAAGTATCTCACCTAATTTTCTCCACAATTATTCCTCCTGCATCCCTAGTGATGAACTCAATCTCCCAAATTTTCCCAAGGGTGGTAGTCCTTTGATTCTAGGCCATTAAGAGTGTCGTTAATTTTGAATCAATGCTTTAGGTAAGTCTAATTATCCTCTTGATTGTTTTTAACAAATTAGGGATTATAGTTTTGTTCTTATTCTTCTGAAGCCCTAAAACCCTTGTTTTTGGTGGATCTAGTTTTAGGCATCAAGGGGTGCTTGATTCCATATCTAAGGGTACAGTCAAGTGTTCATTCATATTCATATTTAAGATAGGTAGTTTACAAGTTTAATCCCATAGTCTTGATATTGATTTTTACTTCCATAGTCATGTGTTTTCTTCCCTATTTGTTTGCATTTGATTCCATTAATAATATTTGGTAAAATGGGTGGCTAAATGATGCATTCGACCCCTAACGATCCCCATCAGATTCGTTTAGGTTAATTTCACTGATTCAGAGCAACCCATGGGTTATACGGGAATTTTCGAGCATGGATATTTGTGAAGTTAATCATAGTATTGTTTTGAGAAAATTTAAATCCCATTATAAATGTGTTGACATATTATTTAAACCATATATGGCCACCAATAGTGGTTGTTTATAGTTGTTATCAAGGGAATAAGGGTTTTTTGTGTGTGTGGTGAGAAAGTGTTTAATGGATTAATGTGAATGTGTCAAATGGTTTATGAATTGTAAATGTAAATGCATAAATGGTTTAAGGCATATGAAATGAAAAAATGTGTCTAATGTTTTTAGGATTGGGAAGATGATGAATATTTTAAATTGGATTATGGTTTTTAATTGTTCATTATAATAAATGGGTTATATTGTAAAATAGGAAATGGATAAAATGGGATATTCTTGGTAAATTGTAAATGTGATAACAAGTTAAGGATTGATGACACTTGACATGTCGAATGTAATGTGAATTGTAAATGTTATGTGTTTTGATTGTGAAAGGTGTGTGATATGATATAAGAAATGAATGGATATATAATCATGTACACATGGCTTGGTGGTGTGAGATAAAGGATTGAGGCTCCACCCATGGGTTCGGTAGGACTGAGGCTCTAAACCCCACCCTAGAATGCACGGTTTAGGGAGTTAGATTGATTCTCTATGTCCTGAATAGTTTCATTGGATGAGACCAACTGGACTAAGGATCCATGGTAAGTGTGTATGATTATGTATGAAATTATCATCCATAGTTATATGGAGAACATGAATTTTCATCTCATTCCTAGTGAATTACTATCTTAGACCACCATATAAATAATGTAATATCCTAAACCATGGATCATGTGATGAGAATGAATCTAGTAATGAGGATGGCTAAGAAAAAAATAAACCTGGATGAATACATTCAGACTTTGGATAGGATGGCTGACCATTTTGAGGATCTCATCAAAGACAACCCGGATGCAAAGGTATCTTCAATAGCGTGGAGCGTACATAGGGTATTTAATTCAAAACTCTTAAAGTTTTTTTTTGGAATAGTTCGGTAACCTCTTAGGAGGTTTTACATGTAGTTGGCTTGTAATATGGTTATTATCAATTTTCCTCAAAGTGACTTCTTTTATAGAAATTTAATTTGGAAGGAAGGAAGGAAAGGAATTGATGATGGAAATGATTAAAGTGAGTTTTCTTAACTAATGATACCCAAGTTTTGTTTGTTTTATCTTTTAACTTACTTTCTACTTGTATGTACAATCTGTTTAGATTGAATATTATATGCACACAATTGGTGGTGGCCTACTAAGTTGTAATCAAACCCTTATCCGGCCTCCATTAGCTACCCTAACAGATTTCATGCATATAGGTTAATAAAATGTTACGGTGTCTATGATATGGAGTTTATTTGGGCTTGTGATGTGCATAGATGAGGATCCATACATGGAATTAGGTCATATTTTGGGGATTCAGAATTTTTTTTTGTTTCCTTCACTTTTGGTACTGTTAGCATGGCATGACACTTTTACTAATTGGTTGTCGTTTATACCCTATTTGGTGAAATTCATAGTAATGATTATTTTTGGTGATTTTTTTATTGTATCCTTTATTTAATACGTTATCTTATATGGAATACTCTGATAGAGAGGGTATAGTCTCTCCATGTGAACCATTAGACCCTCACTACCAGTTAGAAACCTCTAGCATACAGAGAGGTGTGCATGGGGTCATGTTGTGACCTAGCTCGGGGCACATGTTAGTGGCTTCTAAGTTGTGGATGTTACAAATAGTTTGTGGTATGATCTTTAATGTTTCAATGATTTGAAGTACCTTTTTGGATACCATATATTCACATTATTTTAGTTTTTATTGTTTTGTAAATGTTTTGGTTCGAACTGTGGAATCATTGTATGAGGTTTTGTTGATTGACACATTGTTAGGGGTTCAATTTGAGGGTATCAGAATTTTCAGGTATTGTTCCTTCAAAATAGGTGGGTACCATATCATTTGGGACTTGATCATGCTCAAGATGTTCGGTTTTTACTTGATACTGATAATGGACTGGTTGTTTTCATATCGAGTGTGCATTGATTTGATACTATAAGAGAGTGAATTTTACATCTAATTTGGAAGAAATATATGGTCACTGTGGATAATGGGATATATAGGTAGGTGGTGCATGGCCAATTTTTTAGTATATGGGTGAACTGACAAGCCATGTGTTATGTCTTATTCATTTTGATGGGGGATCGTATCATGATTTCTTCCGTACTATAATGGATAGGTTTGATTATGTGTTTCCTGAGAAATTTTTAGGATTTACACTCAAGAGAGAGGTTGAGTTTATTATTTATTTAATGACTAAATTCAATCCATTTTATATTATTCTATATAGAATGTCACTACCAGATTTACGATAGATTATGAATCATTTATATGAGTTGGAGGTAAGGGGTTTATCCATCAGAATACCTCACCATAGAGTTATATGGTTTTATTTTTTTAAAATGAAGATGAAACATTGATATTTGTTATCAATTATCAACAAACTGAATTAGATGATGATTACAAACTGGTAACCACTTCAACATATTGCTGATCTTTTTGACCAGATGAAGGGTGCCTGTGTATTTTCTAAAATTGATTTGAGATTATGATATCATCAGTTGATAGTGATACTTTCAGATATATCATTAACTTCTTTTATAAGTAGGTATTGTTTATATGAGATCATTGTGATGATGTTTGGAATGATGAATGATCTTGTTGTGTTCATAGAATTGATGAACCAGATCATTCACGCATACTTGCATCAGTTCATGGTAATCTTTTTATGAAATATAGGTGTACTCCATAACTCATGAAAATCATTCCAAAAATCATGAAATCATCCTATGCACATTGATAGATATTTGGTTATATGATAAGCTATCTAAGAGTCATTTCTGGATTGAAAATGTACATTTCATGGGTCACATTATCCTTAAGGAAGGTGTGTTTGTAGACATCATGATTGTTTGAGAAATTGTTTCTCGGGAGAATCCTAATAATTTTTTTGATATCCGAAGCATTTTGGTTTTGGGAAGGTTATTATCCATGTTCTATCAATAAAAATTCTCTCTTTGTAGTTCCACATTCAGTAATGACCATGAAATATAAAATTTTTTAGTGTTCTAAGGTATGTGATAATGATTTCAAAAAGCCAAAGAAGAATTTAAACATAACACTTATTCCTGTGTATAACTCATTTTGTGATGCATATGGTACTGGATGTGGGAAATTATTTGTAACAAACCTAACCTGAAAGCAACTAATTGGTGCCTAGAGTTGGGTCTCCACATGACCTCAAGTGTGTCTCCCCATACACCAGAGGTTACTGACTAATAGTAAGGGCCTAATAGAAAACATAGGGATACTTTACCCTCTGTATCAGAGTAATCCACAATAGATACCAAAAGAAATAAGGGAAAAAATAAATAATGAAAACAATACGTGCATTCCCAAAATTTTCCCAAAATAGGGTAAAACCAAAAAAATACAATAAATATGCCATTTCATTCAAATAGTTCCAAGTGTGTGGAAAAAGTCAAAATAATATAAATAGCTAAACCCCCAGAATTGGTCCTAAATCCATGTTCGGATTCCCATCCATTCACATCCCAAGCCTAACTCTACCCTCTGTCATATGGACTTTTCCCTTGTCCTGACTTGCAATGATTTAATATACTTAGGTACCCAATGGCGGCCTGGCTAGGGTGTGAGTACAACTCAATATTCCACCCAAAATTATGTCTACAAAATATCCAGCCTAAGAAGATAGTGTATTAATTTGATAATATATATAAATTAAACTAGGAGTAAAAGTATTCCATTAGTAAATCATTGTTTAACTAAACCATTATCATCGTTTAATTCGATGGTTTAGGTGTTCCATTTATTATATAATGGCCTAAGCCAATAAACCACCATGCATAAGGTAATAAATTAAGTTCCCTATATCATTTGGGAAAACATAACACAATCAAATTCATTTCACATACCTTGGATCATTGTTTTAGGTAACCTCAACCAATTTCATCACACTTACCTTGGGGCCTAAGTCCAGGTAATCATCAAATGCATCTGTTTGGGGCCTAGATCATCAGTACAACTCCCTAACATGTGCATTCTAGTTGTGGGGTTTAGAGCCTAAATCCAACCCAACACGTGGGAGTATAGTATCAATCATCACTCATAACTACCAAGACATGTTCAAATGATTCTATTAACCATTAACCACATTTACCATATCCAAAAACATACTCAATCATTTCACATAAAATTAAAAAACTAGTAGTCAATCAACATATCAATTCATCTTCATTCTATTACTCATTTACAAATTCTAATTCCAAACCAAGAGTCAATTTTCACTATCAATTTAATTCATTTAACCTATTCACAATGTTCTGAAAATCCCTTATACCATTGTCAATGTCTATAAAAAACCATAATTAGTTCCTTTTATAATTTTAACTAAATTTTAAACACATATATTTGGGGATCTACATTATGATAATAATTCCTTGTTCAAAATTACAATTTCTATGTTTGGGAGGATGAAACACCCTGTGGGTGGACTTAAAACCAGAATAACCAAACTCCATACACCCTATATGTATCAGGAGGGTTTCAATTCATCCATTAGCCAATTATTTTTTCAAATCATACTGAAGGTATTGAATTTTCAACAAAAGAGAACCAATAACACAACCAAACATGCCCAAATCAAAACCAAGACTTAGGGATATATCTTATAGGCAACCTACCTCATTTCTGAATATGAACAGGAATATAACATTATCCTTTAACAATGATTCATGAACCATTTTAAGCATCAAACTAAGATCCTCTAGAAAAATAGGGTTTTGGGCCTTCATAAGAATAAAAATGATACCACATTCCCTAATTCGAAAACGAGAAGGAAGAGGATTGATAGAATTACCCGAAGCTTCGATCAATGCCCAACAACACTCCAAATGGCCATTAATCGAATGATATTGACCCTTTGAAATCCTTGGTCATTTTGGTTCATCACTAGGGTTTATGAATAAGAAATAGTGGATGTAATTTGGTACAATACATAAAATCATGAGGGGGGAAATGGTAAAATCCCACTTTATTATGGGGAACACAGTTCATCCACATTGTAGTATCTCACTCCTTTCTTATGCATGTCCCCAAGTTATCCCATATAGTTTTAATAACAAAGGAATAATAAGAGTGTGTTGTGTAAGCTTTCAATAATGATGATGTACACCATATTATAAGTTGTTATGTAATGTACTTAATTCTTAAAGACACTAGACTACTCGATCTTAGAGATTGTATTATTTTTCCAGAATTAATGTGTAATAAAAACAAGGGTAGCCATTGTTTGTATAAATGGAATGTTTATTTCATTTTGGGATTAGGATTAGATAAATCTAGATATATAGTTAGGGATAAGACTGATCATAATAATACATAATTAAATTTTTGTAAAGGTATAATTTAATTTTTTTTCATGAAAAGCCATATCAATTTGGATACTACAAGAGGACATGGATCTTGTACAAATATACCTAGGGGTAAAACCCAAAAACACCGTATTGAACTAGACTCTATTGATAACTGGTGCAAGAAAACATTCCCTAGTACACACAAATTTTTACACTCCAGTTGGATATTATTTGGTAAATTTATAAGCTCATTAGGAACCCTTATTTAGGGAAACAAATTCTCATAATATTCTATGTTAGAAAATAGATCACAGATAACATAGATTGATTCCATGAAATAAATATATTAAATAGTAAATTTCATTTATAATTTGTCCCTTTAATGTTATTGGATTCACATTAATGTGTTTAATAGATTTACAATACTTGTACCTAAATATTACCTTTACTCTAGTGAATGGACATAAATTGGAGGAACTGTGTAAAAAACCAATGTGAAGATCAATTTCATGACTTCCCAAATGAGATTTCCAACTTGATGGGAGCAGAAGCTTCAAATTTTTTGAAGATAATCTCTTAATTAACACATGTTTTGAATAGAAATTTGAATCATGATAAATTCCCAAATCCCCCAAAGGATTAAATTGAGACCATTATGAGACAAAGGCCTCTGATATTCAGTGAATCATATGATTCCTTAATCACAGAATAATAGATCAACTCCAATGGTAATATCTTATCCATCATTCAATTTTTTTGATTAGGATAAGGCTATGATATATTTTTATCATATAGATGCATAATTTGATAAGGGGTGGGCATTGATAAATAATATGATTCCTGAGAAAGAGATTGGGGAAATAGGGTAGAAGGTATTCTAGAAAATGTTTTTTGAAAAATATTTTCCTCCCACTCTTTGACATAAAATGGTATGGGATTTTCTTACCGTCAAGAAGGAATATGATGAATCCATCAGTGAATATGAGGAAAGTTTCAAAAGAGTTTCATGATATACCTTTGACTTTGTAATTACCCCCAAATAAAGAGTTAACTACTTCTTTGGCGGGATAAAACTGAGTCTAGGAATGACTCTGTAGATCCGAGACGTTGATAACTATTAAAACAATTTCCATTGTGATTCCAAAGTTAAAATGGTGATTGGGAAATATCAAGGGTCTCATGGGGTTAAAAAGAAAAAAATGAAGTTTAATTTTGGTAATGTGATATGGAAATATAATGGTAGTATTAAATTTTAACACCCCACTTTTCAAAAGTGTAGAAAGAGGCACCTTGGAAATTTTCTAAGGGGTGCTAGGAAATGATGTAGTTGTGGAAAATAAGGGAACCTAGATTGAGATTTCTAATAGGAGAAACCCACTAATTAATTGGAAAATAGTAATCCACTAGCCTACCCTCATCTTGTAGTCCAATGTTTCAATAGAAAGGAAAAAAGACACTATGTTGCCACTTCCCCAAACCAAGGGTTGTTAGAGATAATCAACACCAACAACTTACAAAGGACAAAAGGAGAGTATATGTCATTAAAAATTATAAGGTGGATCTTGAGAATAAAGTGGTGACATTTCCACTAGTTATTCATTTAATAATATAAAATTAATTTTTTAATTCTAGATCGATGCATTCCTTCTTATCACACAAGTTTAGAAGAAATGTTCAAACACCACCATAAATCATAGAAGTATAGTAGTTAGTGAAAACCAAAAATGGGTCAATTAATTCATATTGTAAGATCCTGACACATTTTAAGCTCTATCAGTCTCATTTTGAAGTATTATATTTTAGTTCCTTTGCGTATAACTGGCTTGGACCTTAACTAGGGTTCGTTTGGGAGAAAATTTTAAAATTTTCGATGGAAGTGGTAAATTTCATGGTTGGTGCATGGTTTTCCCAAACCATAATACCTAGAAAATCTAACCATGTGAACCCTTGAAAATTAGATTCACATGGATGGAAAAAAGTTTGGAAAACTATGAACCCCCTAGAAGAAGTGCATGGTTAGGGGAAACTATGTGCCCCTACATAGAAAACTATTCCCACTATTATAATAAACCAGAAAATTAGATTTTAATTTCCAAAACCCCCTATTTTAACCCCCATTCAACACCAAATCGCCCCAAAACATTCTCTCTCAATTTTCAAGGTTACCTAAAAAATACCAATCCCTCCCAACCTCCTTTCACAGAGAATCAAAAGGAGTATTGAAGATCTTCACCTCCTGGGTATGTGTTTTATTCCTGAATAGATCTATCCCTCTCTTCCACTCCTATTCGTTTATAAAAAGTGAGATTTTATACACCATTTGTTCTTGATCTAGATGTTGTTTTTTATATCTCGATTCACTTAATACTGGATCTTGGTTTTAAATGAAAATCATGTTCTTCATTGCATTCAAGATCATTTTATTTGAAATTAGAGATTTTCCTTGGGTAAGCATTCATCACCATTCTTCAGGTAGGTGATCTAAAATTCATACCCCAAATTATTAATTACAATTGTAGGTAAACAATTGTTGAATTTAAATTATATGTTTTTAAATTGAGTTCATTATCAAATTAATTAAATTAGTTAATTAATTACTCGAGTGAAATGTTCAAATTGGGGATATTTGAATTATTGATTTTAAATAAGTAATTGTTGAATTAATTATGAGGTAATTGGGATTTTTAATTAGATAATTTATTTTCAAATTTATTATAATATATTTTAGCTCTGATATTTATTAATTAATTAGAAAATTAATTAATTTTATTGATGTGATTAATTAGTTGGGGTAGTAATTAAATAGATTATTTGATAATCTAATTATTAAATTATTAATGAGATTGATTTGGGGGCAAATAATTGATGAATTAATTGGGGATATTGAATTGATTGAGATAGAACAATTAATTGATGAATTAATTAGTGGATATTGAATTAATTGAGATAGAACAATTAATTTAAGAATTAATTAGGGATATTAAATTTATTGGGACAAAACAAATAATTCACGTTATGCCATGTATATTCCCTTACTATTCATGTATATCACCCATTTCTTATGTATGTCCCCAGGTTATCCCATGTAGTTTTAAGAGTGAATGAATAATAAGATCATGTTAAGGAATATTTCAATAATGACGATGTACATCCTATTTTAAGTTGTCATGTAATGTACCTAATTCCTAAATATAATATAATATTTTATTTTCTAGGTTATATTATGTGCCACGAATTAATGTGTAATAAAAATAAGTGTTTTCATAGGTTGTATCAAAGGAATGTTTAGTTATTCATGGTATTTGGATTATAAAACTCTAGAGAAAGACTTTGGTATATAACTAAACATAAGAATAGATCTTTAAATTTTGGTAAATCTATTGAGTAAGTGGTTTCCAAAAAAATACATCCATGTCTAGATATAATAGGAGTAAATAACTTGGGTTAAACTTTGGATTAAAACCAAAAAACACCGCATTGAACTAGACTCTCTTGGGAACTGGTGCCCAACAACAGGCTCCACTACACACCTATTTTGGAACTCCTTATGGATATTATTTAGTAAATTTACAAGCTAATTATGAACCATTATTTAGGTAAAAATTACCATAAGATTCTATGTTATATATTAGATCATAGATAACATAGATTGAACCCTTAAAATAAATAAGTCAATCAGTAAATGTAATTTATAATACATCCCTTTAATGTTATTGGATTCCCTTTTATCTGTTTTATAATTAAACAATACTCATCCCTAAATATTCTCTTTACTCTAGGCAATCCCCAGAAATAGGAGGAACCAAGTAAACAACCAATGTGAACGACAATGTGATGATTTCACAAATAAGATTCCCAACATGATATGAGCAGGAGTTGATAACTTTTTGATGATACTCTCTCAGTTAAATCATGTTTTTAATAGAAACCTGTGTACATAAGAATACAAAATTCCTTCTAATAGAGAAAAAGATGAAATTGAGACCTTTATGATACAATGAACTTTTAAATTCAATGAATCATATGACCCCTTAATCACAAAACAATAGATCAAATCCCTTTGGAATATGTTATCCATCATTAAATTTTTTGAGTAAGAGAAGGTTATACTGTATTTTTATCATATAGAGGGATAATTTGATCATATGCGAACATTGATCAATAATATGAATCATGGGGAAGTGATTGAGGAGAGAGGGTGGTAGGAATTCTAGAAAATGTTTTTCAATAAATATTTTCCTCCCACTATAGGAAATAAAATTGAATTGGATTTCCTTTCCCTAAAGAAGAAATATGATGAATCCACATAATCATACAAGGAAATTTTCACCAGATGGCCATGATATACCTTTGGATTTTTAAATACCCCAAAATGAAAAGTCAATTTATTTTTTCGTGGGTTAAAACCAAGCCTAGGAAAATCTCTGTAAATCTGAGACCTTGATAACAATATATAAATTTTCTTGTGTGGCCTGAATGTTGAAATGGGGATTGGAAAATATAAAGGGTATCACGGGGTTTAGAAGAAATAAGTGGAGTTTGATTTTTTTTGTTTCATGGTGAAATATATCGATGATAAGAAATTTCAACATCCCACTTATCTAATGTGTGGAAATAATAACCCCTTAAATTTACTAAGGGGAATGATAAAATTATTTAGTTGTAGAAATGAAGGGCATCTAGCTAGCAATTACCGATGGGAGAAACCCATTAGGTTATTAGAAGAGAGTAATGCTCTATACTACCATCAACCTATAGTCCGATGTTAAAATAGAAAGGAACATGTACACTATGTAAACCACTACCCTATTCAAAGGGTTTTTGGAGACAATCAATGCCAATAACCTTCAAGGGATTGAGGGTGATCATATGACATTAAAACTGCTGAGGTGGATCTCTACAATGAAGTGGTGACATATACACTAGTTATTCGTTAATGAATAGAATATGTAATTTTTTATTATAGTTCAAATAATTTCATATAATCAGGAAAGTTTAGTACAAATATTCAAACACCAACACAAATTATAAAAGTGGACCTATCAGTGATAATTGATAATGGGTCAATTATTTCATCCTGTAAGATCTTGAATATTTTATGAGATGTATCAGTCTCATTTATAGGTATTATTTTTTCATTTATTTTTTATAACTTGTTTTGGTATTAACATAGATGTATTTGGATGAAAATTGGATAATTTCAGATATAATTGGGAATGTGTATGGATAACGCACAGTTTTCCTAAATCGTGCGCCATAGCCCAACTAATCGTATGAACCCGAGAAGAGGGGAATTTCATGGCTGTCACACAGTTTGGAAAACCATGAACTTTAAATGGGGAAACCATGAACCCCTAGGAGTGGCACACAATTAAGGTCAATGTTTAGGGGAAACCATGCACCCCTTCTCAGAAATCCATGAACACATTTTTCATTAACCAAAAAATTAGATTTTAATTTCCCAAACCCCCTATTTTAAACCCTATTCAACTCTAACTAGCCCAAAAAATTTATCGTGTAATTTTTGAGGCTCTCAGACATATTCCAAGCCCTCTTGACGGCCTTTCTTGGGGAATCAAAGAGTGTATTGAAGATATACATCTCCTTGGTATGTGTTTTCTTCTCGAATAGATCTATCTCTTTCTTATTATCCTCTTGCAACATGAAAAGAGGGATGTTATTCTTTATTATTTCTAGATCTAGATCTTGTTTTTTAGATCTTGATTAACTTATTCGTGGATCTAGGTTTCAGATCTATATTATATTCTTCATCATGTTCATAATTGTTTCGTTTGAAATTGGGGATTAGCCATTTGTGAGAATTCATCACTGTTTTTGATGCAGGGTGTCTATAATTCAAATCCTAAAGTCATAATTTCAATTATGTGTATTTAAATTTATAATTTCTATTAGAGGGTGAAATTTTTTGTTATTGATCAAATTATTTAATTTGGGGAATTAATTACTTGAGGGAAATGTTTAAATTGGGGGTATTGTGATTATAGATTTAGAATAATTAATTTATGAATTAATTATGATGGAATTATAATTTTAGAATTAGATAATTAATTGTCAAATTAATTATGAGATATTGAGTTTTTTGGATATTGATTAATTAATTAATTAATTAATTAATTGTTTTGGTGTGCTTAATTTTTTGGGGAACTGATTAAGTGTATGATTTGATAAAATAATTGTTAAATTAATAATGAGATTGAGTTGGAAAA
Organism: Viscum album; assembly: GCA_963277665.1. Taxonomy (NCBI): domain Eukaryota; kingdom Viridiplantae; phylum Streptophyta; class Magnoliopsida; order Santalales; family Viscaceae; genus Viscum; species Viscum album. The sequence continues at coordinate 135,257,829 of OY728155.1, read as the reverse complement.
AATACATGATGGATTAATTGGGAAAATTAAATTGATTAAGTTGGAACAATTAATTGATTGATTAATTAGAGATATTGAATTGATTGAGAGATAATTATTAATTAAAGAATTAATTGGTGGATATTGAATTGATTGAGATAGAACCATTAATTGTGGAATTAATTGGGGGTATTCAACTGATTAAGATGGAATAATTAATTTCCACATCAATTGGGGTAATTCTATTGTTTATGTTTAGATTAATTAATTGAGGAAATAATTAATAGAGTAATGTGAATATTTAATTTTTGAATTAAATAATGTTACTAATGGGATTAATTAATTGAATTTATTAATGGGATTTTCATAGATAATTAATTGGTGAATTAATAGAAAGAATTTAATATTATTAATTAATTTTGATTTAGTTGACAGAATTTGACACAAAAAAATAATTCGAGAATTAATTGAAGTGATTTAATGTGATTAATTAATTATGGATTTAATTAATGGATTGATTTGGATTAATTAATTGGTGATTTAATCAATGGATGTAATGTTTTGTTTTTTTAATTGGATTAATTAATTGGAGAATTAATTTATCGGGATTTTTGTGTTAATTAAATTGATTGTGTTAGATTAATTAATTTGTGAATTAATTAATAGGGTTTGTTGTGTTAGTGGAATTGTATGATTTATATTAATTAATTGGTGAATTAATTAACTGGGATTGTTTTGTAGGCACAATGGAATGAATTGATTTAATTAATTGGTGAATGGATTAATGTTGATTGTTGGGAAATTTAATTGAGAGAATTGGATAATTAATTGTTGAATTAATTTTGGGACAATGAGATTGTTGATTTGAGATAAGTAGTTTTATAATTAATTTAGAGATATTTATATTCATGATTTAAATAATTAATTATTTGAATTAATTATAGGATATTGAGTTTTTGGATGTTGACTAATTAATTGATGAGTTAATTATTGGGAATAACATACTTAATTAATTTGGGAATTAATTAAGGGGATTTATGAGATAAAGTAATTGCTGAATTAGTAATTAACGTTTTATGATTAGTTAATTGTGGAATTTACAAATATAAATAAAGTGATTAATTAATTTTTGAATTAATTAATATAATTAATGGGATTATTTAATTTTTGATCAATTAATATTATTGATGCGAATAGTTAATTGTTGAGTTAACTATTGGAATTCATATAATTAGTTAATTATTAAATTAATTAATTTTGTCCATTTGATTAGTTAATTGTTGAATTAATTAAAGGAATTGATGTGATTAATTAATATGAAAATTAACTAATGTTATTTATGTGATTAATTAATTTTTTATAAAATTAATATTATTAATGTGATTAGCTAATTTTTTATTTAACTAATAGAAATGATGTGATTAATTAATTGTTGAATTAATTAATGTTATTTATATAGTAAATTAATTATTGAATTAACGAATGGAATTGATGTAAACGATTAATTGATGAATTAATTAAATTGATTTACATTATTAATTATTAGTTTAATTAATTAATGGAGTTGCTATGATTAATTAATTATTTTATCAATTAATGCGATATATGTGATACATGTGATATATGTGATAAATTCCATATATATGATACATGTGATATATGTGATACGTGTGATATATATGATTTATTGATAAAATAGGGTGTGGGACACGGACTAACACTCTTAATACGCATGTGGTCCGAGCCTAAGACCCATGGCATGCATTAAAATTTTATGGGATTGAGACTGATGTTCCAAATACCAATTATGTGTAGGGAATGTAATGATGCTCCAAATACCCACAATGTGTACGCCAAGGACTGATGCTCCAAATACTCACAGGGTGCTAGACATGAAAATCTACAGTCAAAATAGAGGCTTTGGATTATGGTCCCAATTTTAAGAATAATGAGTTTAAATGAAATGGATAATGAAATCCCATTTTTTTAAATGAATTTTGAATTGATAATGTGAAATGGTTCAAACTCTAGCATGGGCCGAAGCAGGTATTGAGATACAGGTGTCCATGGGAAACTGGTTGTTTTTGCAGTTCAAAAAAGGATAATTGAATAAATGTAAACTATTGACATTATTACTTATATTTTATTATTTATAAAATTTTATACACTATTATTGATTGGATTTGTTTTAGATTCCATTTTCGGTGTCCTACTAAGTTATACTCGCACCCTAGATGGGATTCCTGATCGGTACCTGAATAAGTTAGATGTTTGTCGGACATGATAAGGAAAAAGGCCCTATGTTAGATGGTTGAATTGGGGATAAATCATGGATAAGGGAACCAACCGTGGTTCAGGACCCACTTGGGAGTTTTCAGTATCTTTACTTTTGAGTTTGAATTTTGACACTTGGTACATAGTTGATCATGACATATCTACTATTTAGTTTGATATTTTATTCCCACTTTTGGTCATCTCGTGATCTTGGTACTATTTTTTTTGGTTATATGTTATTCAATTATTGTTTCTTATTTTACACTAATGTATTATTGTAATAAAATTTGGTATACTCTCCCCATTACCAATATTATACCCTTGCTTCTAGTCTGCATCCTCTAGTGTATGGGGAGGCATGCCTGAGGTCATGTGAACGACCGACTTGGGGAACCGGTGTGTGCGACCTAGGTTGATATGTTAAAAAGTGGTATCAAATTGTTTTTTCAATCTTTTTCTTTTGTATTACTATTTGGGAAGGTATTCTGAAGACTAGGAAGAGTCAGGCATTGGTGATGATCTCATAGGTGGGAGTAGACATATTGTAAATAGTTCCTGAAATAAAAATTGAATTTTTTTTTAAAAAATGATGCAAGATGAGAAAAAAACTGGTGTCTAAATGATAAACCTGAATAATGAAAATGTTTTACCCTTGTTAACCATGAACTTGGTTTTGAATGATTAAGAGTACTAATAGTGCCTTAGTTTTGACCGTGTGGTTGGAAAAAGGGGGAATACATTTTATATTTTTGTATAATTACCTCTTGTTACCTTTTTTAATATTGGGAATTGATAATCCTTTGTATTTATTATTTGGAACTTGATGTTGGAGGTTTTATTAGTGAGAATACCTTATTTTGAGAACTCAGTTGTAGGTTATGAGAGGGACCGTCTAGTATTGGATTGTATGGTGAGATGTTGGAGGGTAGAGGATCCCAATAATTTCAACAGATCATGGTTTTTTCATAGCGGTAAGTAACATTTGTGATGATTGATTATTGGTGGAGTTCAATGAGTAATTCCTAGCGTACATTTAATTAGTGACGATCATGTACCCTAACTTTAAATCGTCTGGGGTAGGCTGAGAAAGATCTTAATTTACACTTAAAATCCTGAATGTATTTTAGTTGGATATAGGGCCCCATAGAGGGTTCTCTTTTGAAGTAGTACATGTGGAGCTAAATTGGAAGAGGTTCAGCATAGATAGTTTATAAATGAAGAACATGTAAAGAACTTGTTTGAATTACTTTGATAAATGATAGGTTATCCTTGGAGGTGAAAGATTTCAATCCTTTCCAGGTAGTTCTTTATAGAAGAAATTTTTTTCCAAAGGTGGTTGTTTTTCTTCCGGTTGTGGGGAATAGTGAGTTGGGACATTCATTTGGTATATTATTGATGTTGAGAGTGAGATCGATGCGTCCTTGGGGAGAAATTGATACATGTGTTGGATTGTAGTGAGAATGATTTACATGGAAATAACATTCCTATATTTTGGGTGTTGTGGAAACATGGACATGTGTAGGAGGAGAATAGGATAGAGAAGCGGCCATGTGGGGCTCAGTGGACCAATCCTTTTGACTTGGAATCTTATAAATACTTGGGAGTATAGCTCGAGGATGATCATTTATAAGGTGGGGAGATTGTTAGATCCTGACCCTCTTTGGAGATGTCTCGGGCTCATTTAGAGGCATTCTATTACATTGATTTGAGTATAACATATTGGGTCTTAACATGGGTGAGTTGGGTGAAAATTTTAGAATTTTGGAAGTAAGTGGGAAAGTTCACGGTTGGCACACGGTTTTCCCGAACCGTGCACCCCATCCCAGCTAATCGTGCAAACACAGGAATGTGAGATTCACATGAGTGTGGCATAGTTTGAAAAAACTTACGCCCTAAAAGGAGAAACTATGAACCCCCTCTTATAATAGGCACATGGTTATGGTTCACGGTTAGTAGAAACTGTGTCCCCATGCCCAACAAATCATGTACATGATTTTAATTAACCCTGAAATTAGATTTAAATTTCTCGAAATGATTATTTAAACCCCTATTAGACCCCAGCTTACCCCAAAACGTTCACTCTCAAGTTTGGAGGCTCCTTGATAAATTCCAATCCCTCCCAACCTCTGTTTTTGGAGAATCTAAGGGATGATAGAAGATCTACACCTACCAAGTATGTGTTTTCTTCCTAAATAGATCTATTTATCTCTTTTTATGCGCTTCCTAGAGAAAATGAAGGATTTTATTTTTTTGGTTCTATATCTAAATCTTGAGTGTTAGATATTTATTCAATTAATCTTGGATCTTGGTTTTTTATCTAGATCATGTTCTTCATCGCATTCTTGATCGTTCCGTTAAAAATTGGTGATTTTCGATTGGAAAGCGTTCATCACCATTCTTGAGGTAGGTTTTATATAATTAAAATCCTAGAGTCTTAATTCTAATTATGTGTATGTAATTGTACAATTTATATTATATGTTTAGTTTTTTTCCTGATCGAATTAATCAATTTGGTGAATTATTTAATTGTGAGAAATTTTAAAATTGGGGATATTGGGATTTTTTGATTTTTAATAGTTAATTTTTTAATTAATTACGAGGGAATTGGTATTATATAATTAGATAATCAATAGTTAAATTAATTATGTGATATTCATTATAAGTAAATTAATTAATTAGAGAAATAATTATTTCGATAGGTCTGCTTAATTAATTTGGGAAATAATTAAGAATATGATTTGATAAACTAATTGTTAAATTATTAATGAAATTGAGTTGGATAAAATAATTTATGAATTAATTGTGGATATTAAGTTAATTATATTGGAAATATTAATTGAATAATTAGTTGGGGATATTAAATTGACTTAGATATAATAATTAATTAATTAATTAATTTGGGGATATTGGATTGATTGAGATATAACAATTAATGGAGGAATTAATTTGGGATATTGAATTGATTATGATGGAACAATTAATTAATGAATCAATTGGGGTTATTTTATTTTTTAATTTGGGATTAATTAATTTATTAATTAACTAATGGAGCGACATGATTATTAAATTGTAGAATTTAATAATTGGATTTATGGGATTATCTAATTGAAATGATTAATTATATTTACATGGAAAATTAATTGGAGAATAAATTGAATTGATTTAATGTGAGTAATAAATTGTGAATTAATTAATGGAATTGAACACAGAGAAATAATTAGAAAAAAATTAAAGCGATTGAATGGGATTAATTAACTGTGGAATTAATTAATGTAAATTATTTAGATTAATTAATTTGTTAATTAATTAGTGGATGTAATATTATGATTTTTCAGTTGTATTAATTAACTGGTGAATTAATTAATGGATGTAATACTATGATTTTGGAATTTGATTAATTAATAGTTCTATTAATTAATAGGGATTGATCTTTTAATGAAATTGAATGAGTTAGATTAATTAATTAGTTAATTAATTATTGGGGATTGTTGTGTTAAGGTAATTGAATGAGTTGGATTAATTAATTGCTGAGTTAATTAATGTGGAATGTGATGATGGTGCAATTTAATGAATTGGATTAATTAATTGGTGAATTAATTAATTTAAATTATTGGGATATTAAATTGAGATAATTGGATAATTAATTGCTGAATTAATTATGGGAAAATGATATTGTTGGATTGAGATTATTAATTATAGAATTAATTATCATATATAATGAGATTGTTGATTTAAATAATTAATTTTTGAATTGTCTATGGGATATTGAGTTTGTGCTTATTGATTAATTAATTGATGATTTAATTTTTGGAAATGACATAATTAATTGGGCAGTTGATTAGGGGGACTTATGTGATAAAATATTTGTTGAATTAGTAATGAAATATGTATGATTAGTTAATTTTTTAGTTGACTAATAAAAATAAATTGATTGATTGTTTTTTGAATTAATTAATGTAATTGATGTGATTAATTAATTTTAGAATTAATTAATATTATTGATGTGATTAAATAATTATTGAATTGAATAGATTAATTTATAGGAATATTTAATTATTGAATTAATTAATGTTAGTAATGTGATTATTTAATTATTTAATTATCGAAATCTATTGACGAGATTAATTAATAGTCTAATTAGTTATTGTTATTGATGCGATTAATTAATTTTATTAATGTGATTAGTTAATTGTTTAATTAGCTAATGGAAATGACGTGATTAATTAACTGTTGAATTAATTAATGTTGTTGATGTAGTTAATTAATTTTTTAAATAATTAATGTAATTTAGGTGACAAATTAATTGATTAATTAATTGAAGAGAATTTCATGATTAATTAATTATTGGATTTATTAATGGAGTTGTTATGATTAATTAACTACTAAATTAATAAATGTGATATATGTGATACATTTGATATATGTAATACATGTGATACATGTGATACTTGTGATATATCTAATTTATTGAGATAACGAGGTGTGTGACAAGGACTGATGCTCTAAATAGCAACGGGGTTCTAAAAATGATTCAAGGCATGGATGATAATTTTATGGGATAGGGAATGATGCTTCAAATACCCATGATGTGTGGGACATGGACTGATTATCCGAATACCCATGATGTGTGGGACACATACTGATACTCCAAATACCCATGAGGCACTAGAAAGAAGAATATGTTCTCAAAATAGTGGAATTGGACTTTGTTTCCAATTATTTGTATCATGGCTTGAAATAAAATGGAAAATTAAAGCCAATTTGTTTAAATTAATTGTGAATTGATAATGCAAAATTGTTCAGATTCTGGTATGGGCTGAAGCAGGTATTGATATACTGGTGTCCATGGGAACTTGGGCGTTTATGAAGTTAAATCAAGGATAATTGAATAAATTTAAAATGTTTACATTGTTACATTTATTTTATTCTTTATACAATTTTATACACTATTATTGATTCGATTTGTTTTAGATGTCATTGTTGCGGGCCTACTGAGTTGTAGTCCCTGTCTAATTGGGCATTCGGATCTGTACGTGAATAGATTACTTGTTTGTAGGATAGAATAATGGAAAATTCCCTCTGTTGGATGACCAAATTTGGGATGGAGAATGGATGGTTGGAACTTGATGTGGTTCGGGACCCGCTTGGCTATTTTCAATGTCTTTAATTTTTATTCTTCGATTTGAAACTTGGAAAATAATTTATCATTGCATATCTGATATTTAGTTTGATATTGTATGTCCACTTTTGGTCATCATTTTTTCTTGGAACTATTCTATTTCTGGTTATATGTTATTTAGTAATTGTTTCTTATTTTCCACTACTGCATTAATCTAATAAAAGAGGGTATAGTTACCCGATGATTGATATTATACCCTTGATTCTAATCATAATCCTCTATCATACGGGGAGCCACACCTGAGTTAATGTGACCGATTGGATCAGGGAATCAATGGGTGGAACCTAGGTTGGGACATTACACATCCCAAGTATATAACTCCTCCGCAGTAATATTTTTTGGTTTGAACATCCCAGAAAACCTTGTGATATTCCCTTTGGTGTAATTTTCTGCAATTATGGGTATATATTGGAATTCATTATATATATCCAACATAAATTTAGAAGAAAAAGAAATAAGTCTTTGTATTTTGAGTCGTCATTCGATTCTGTTCAAATGAACAGAGGATGATAAATTTTCTTTAGAATTAACAAATAAAGCATATATATTATTTCCCTGTGAGAAAGAATATATATCTTAGATGATTGAGTCTAAAGAAAATATCATCCTTGAAGACATTCTAATTGTGATGGAATACACTGATCTATTTCCCAGAGAATTTTCTAGCCTTTATCCTAGCCAAGAGGTTGAATTTTTAAAAGATATAATTCTTGGGACACTACCATTATCCAAGACTCTATATAGAATTATTATTATGGAATGTTAGGATCTAAAGAAAAAAATATTGTAAAATCTAGATAAAGGGTTCATGAACCCAAGTGCTTCACCTTGGGGTGTACCCATCTTCTTCATCAAGAAGAAGGATGGGTCAATGTGTCTTGTCATTGATTATTGTGGGATCTGAAAGATCATGAGAAAAATGAATATCATCTTCCATGAATTGATGACGTTTCTGATCAACTATGTGCATCCCAATACATCTCTAATGGTGTTCTTTTGTTCAAGAATTATCAAGTAACGGTGAAGAATGGGAATATCCCCATGACTTTTTTTTACAAATTATGGAAACTATGAGTTCATTGTAATTCTATTTTTACTGATTAACTCTCTTGAAATATTAATGGACATGATGAATAGAGTCTCTATATATTACCTTGACCAAATCGTGGTTGTCCTAAAATACAAAATTCTAATTTACTCCAAAATCATTGTGGGGGATGAGGAGAATTTGAGTATTGTGCTAAAGACATTATGAAAGGATAATATTTATGCCGAGTATTTTGAATGTGTGTTTTGGTTCAAGGAAGTATAATTCATGGGGTATATTATAATATGTAATATAATATCTATGTATGCTTAAAATATATAAGTAATTGAATGATGGATGAGGCCAACATCTATTATAGATATCCATAGTTTCCTTGGGTTGGATGGGTATTATCAATGATTTGTGGAAAATTTATCCAAATTGTAAAAACCGATAACAAAACTAACTCAAAAGGGAGTTATGTTTTTGTTGAATAATGAATTTTTTGTGAGAATCAAGGAGTTAAAATGGAGGGCTGTCACTACACCTGTATATATGCTACATATCAGTGAAAAGATTTTCATGGTATAAAATGATTATTTGAATAACGGATTGGTATATAAATTAATTAATAATGGAAAATTTATTGCCTATACCTCAATGAAATTTAATGTTCATGAATAGAACTACCAAGCACGTGATCTGAATTTGGTCTTAGTAATATTCAACATGAAAATCTAGAATTGTTATCTATTTGTGGAGAAGTGTGAAATATATATGGATCATAAGATATTCAAGTATATATTCACCTAGAAAGAGATGAATATGCATCATAGAAGATATTAGATATGATTAAGTATTATGAATTCTCAATCTACTACCATCCTAAGAAATCAAATAAAGTGATAGATGCTCTAAATGGAAAGGATCCAACAATTTTATGATCGATGATAATTGAGAATGATCCAATCTTCTTAGACATGAAAAGGCAAGACATGGGAATCAAAAAGGAAGGAACATCATCAACCCTTTGACAAATGATTTCTCAACCATCCATTCTAGATAAGATAATGGTTTCTCAAATGGATGACATCAAAATTCATAAGTGGGTGGAATCTATAAAAAAATTTGGAATCCATAGATTTCAAAATTAATGAAGATGGAGTGTAAAATATGGGTTATGACTATGTATACCATAAAATATTGAGTTAAAGAAGTATTTTTTGGATGATTCACATAGCTCAACCTTCTCAATCAATACATGGAGCACAATGATGTATGAATATTTTTTAGAGAACTTTCGGGGGGGACAATATGAAGAAAGGGATCACAAAATATACATCATGGTGTATTGTATGTAAAAAGGTGGAGGGGTGGAGGAATTAATACAAGAGGATGATGAAAATATTACCCATACCTACATGTAAAAATGTAAAACATTACCATGAACTTTTTCACTAGTATTCTGAAGAAATCAAGTGAAAATAAAGATATATGAGTTATGGAAGATCATCTTACAATTACTTCTCACTTCATTGCAATCTGATAGGTATTCTCTCTCGATCAACATGTAAGGATATACATTAGATAATTTGTGAGGCTATATGGAAAACCCCTCTCAATTATATCTAATCAAGATAAAATATTTACCACTATGTTCTATAATCGTATCCAAAATGATCTAAATAACAATATTAACTTTAGTATAACTTATCACCCTCAAACCAAGGGCTAATCTTATCACACTATCTAGAAAATAGAGTCCATGTTTATAGAATGGTCAATTGACTTCAAAAGAGGATGGGATCAACATCTTCCTCTATTTGAGTTATCATACAATAATAGTTTCCACTCAAGTATCAAAATGGATCCCTATGAAGCCCTTTATGGGACGAGGTGTAAAACACCCACATGCTGGGATGAAGTTGGTGAAAGAATACTGATGGGTCCTAAAATGGTCAAGGAAATGAAGGAAAAGGTCAAGACTAATCAGCATCACATCAAGGATGCTCACAGATGATATAATGTCCTTGCTTTGAAATTATGATGTGACCATGAGTTTGAGGTTGGATATATGGTATTACTATTCATATCTGCATAGAATAAATTATTTAGATTTGGGATGAAGGTAAATCGTATTCCAAGAAACATAAGTCCTTTTGAGATCCTTTATCGCATCAGAGTGGTGGCTTATAGGCAATAACTTCCACCTAACCTACCTCAATTACCTCATGTATTCCATGTATAACTCTTAAGGAAGTACATACCAGTCCCCTTACATGTACTAAATCAAGAGGTGGTACTGTTAGAGAATTGTTTTTCATATGACGAGCAACTAGTGAAGATCATAGATTATAGAGAAAATGTTCTACGAAACAAGATAATGAACCTGGTAAATGTGTTATTGAGAAACCAAATGTTTGTAAAAGTGACATGGGAAATGATGAAGGTGATGAAAGAAAATTACCCTCATCTATTTTAGTGTGTGAACTAAAAATTTCAAGGTTAAAATTTCTGAATCGGGGAAGAATATAATGACCCATAATTTTATAAATAGAATTCCATTTGTGATTGAATTAAATGACCTAACATGTATTATAGTAATAGAAAACCAAGAACTCTTTATATGTTCTTCAATGTAAAACAGTTAAAATGGCCCTATTCTCTTTGAAAATGGACATTTTTTCCTATCCCAGTGGTATTAAAAAAAATGGTATGTTTTACTCTGATAATATGTAATATGATATGATCAATGCAGTGATAGATTTTTTCATACTTACGTTTATGCCTTATAGAATAAATTAATATTTCATTGCATTGATTCCAAAGAACGAAGGTGTTATAGATATTAAGTATTTTATGCTAGTTTCTATTGGGAACACTATTCCTAAAATTATTAGTAAAATAATCCTGAAAAGGCTGGGTGTCATTTTTAAGGATCATATTTCCCCAAATAAATTTGGATTTTTCTTGATAGAAAGATTCAAAAATGTTTATTCACATCCTTAGAAAATGATAATAAGAAGATGAGGAAAATTAATGTGGGACACTTTTCACTAAAAATTGACAGCCCAAGCGATTTTATACTTTGATGTATAGATTCCTAGTTACTGTCCTCAAGATGTATGGTTTTTCTAAAACATTTATTAATGTTTTCAATACCATTCTATCCTCTTCAATATTGTCCATACTCATCAATGGATCAGCCAATGGATTATTTCAATGAACAAGAGGAGTTATGTAGGGATACCCTCTCTAAGGGATTTTGTTTCTATTTTTAAGGATTACATGAAAAAATTCATAAATTACAATGAAAAGTTTTGAATTTATTAGAGAATCAAAGCCATTATAGGTGAATTCAATCCATCACATCTTTTATATGAATACGAAATCACCCTCTTGGTGAGGCTTCTCAAGATACCATATCTATGAATAAATACATTTTTTCACATTATGAGGATGTGGAAGGATATGAAATCATTTGGAATAAATCATTTATTATGTTTGGTTATTAAATATTTATTGGAAGGAAAAATTGGATCACTATAAGGTTAAGAGTGAGAAATGGATCCCTTTCATTTAATTATCTTGGTGTCCCATTATTTTTGGCTATCGTGAGGAGTTAGTATTTTTGGAATATTTTCACCGAAATTATCAAGAAATTGGATATATATAATGGAAAATCCATGTCTCAAGATGGAAGGGTATGCCTCGTTAACATAGTTATTACATCTAAATTTTTCTACTCCTCGCTTTACTTGTGTCCAATATGTATTATCAACGAACTCTAAGGTTTCATAAGGAATTTCAAATGGACTGGATCCCTGTATGAAAGGAACCTTATAAATTCTTCATGGAATGAATGAAACTATCCTATTGAAATGGGAGGACATGGAATTAATTATTTAAGGATCTCCAATGGTGGGATAGTTTGAAAATTAACATGGAATCTCTTGAGTTCTAATGAATTGATTTATGAAATACTCTCAAATAGGTTCAAAATGTAGTTTATGGATGGATACACTTATCACCATGAATGATCTATTTGGGCATAAATTAGGAAATACTTAAATAATATTATATATAATACATTCTTGTTGGTGAATAGATTTTCTAGTATCAATTATTGGAGTACATTACATATAAGAATCCCAATCGATGACACCATTACTCTTCCATCAGACATAGATAATATTTTGATTGTTCCTCTACTAATGCATTTCAATAGTCCTGATTGTGTTATTCCCCTTCATATTATAATGGAGATTAAAAGTTATTCATTTATGGATGTGGAAACTATGGTCTTGAGACCCAATATGAGTGGTAATTTCAATGTTAAATAGTATTATATATTTTGTATTAATGGATATACTCTAACACCAACATGGATTTAAAAATTTAAGGTATATTCTATTCGACCCTCATGAATTATTCTTCTTTTGAGGATATAGAAAAATAGGTTATCTAAAAATGATCAATTAAGGAGGGTTGGACAAAACATTGTATCAGTTTGTCATTTATGCTTGAAGGATGAAGAAAATACACAACACCTATTTAGGGAATGTGGGATTTCACATTTGCAATGGAGGTATATTGGTAGTCTATTTGGATTGAAATTGTGCACTGAATTGTAAAATGATCAATTCATGTTGTAAATTTACTCATCTGGACTGAGTGAGAAAGTATGAAACATGATGTTAGTAGTAGCTTCCTCCCTTTTTATAGCTATGTAGAAAAAACTAAATTCTAGGGTATTCGATTACCATTAACCCTCAATTCACAATGTTATAAATTTAATTTATACGGACCTTTATGCCTCCTTAAATGTATAAAATATAGTAATGCACAACACTAAGTAATGCCAAAATATTCTGAAAACATTGGGTTTTTTGGGAAGATCTATAAAACCTCTTGTACTAACATTTTTACATTTGATTCCTCCTCTTAACATATATATTAATGTCAATGGTGATGGTGAAACATTCGGTATGCCATGTCCATCAGGTTGTGGAGGTGTCTTCCAAACACACCATGGATTTTCAATGTTTTTTAATCATATTATTATTTTTGTATTTTCTTATGATTCTAAATTTTTCTATATGATCTATGATATTATGAAATTTTTCCAATGTTATTGGAATTATTTATGGATAAAGTCTGATTTTGAAATTAGTGCGATGGATTTAAAAAAAATGAACCATGGATGTTCCTTGGAGTATTTTGACTCATTGGATTCAGTGCATAAACTAGGTAAATAATCTCAACATGCTTATTCCACATTTCCAAATGAAATCCAATCAGGTGGAAGATGCCTTTTTAAAAGGAAAATCATGGATATGAGAACCATGTGGTCTTTCAGATCCCTATGATTTTGTGCATCATTGGTGGAGGATGATATGCAGGGAGTGATTCATTCTATTATTTGTAAAAATTATTATAATTAAGGATATTTCTTGTATTTTATATTATAATTTTTAGGACTGACCTTGGCCAGGTCCTCGACCTTCTTGTTATAAATAGTGTTTTAATAAATCTAACTAACACAGACTAATGAAGTGATGGACTCAACCAGTAGAATTTTTCCCTATGAAACCCATTTATCAGAGCTTCTATGGGAGTTAAAATCATGATGAATTTCCCTTGTACATTCTGAAGCTGATATCCAATAATAAAATCATGAGTGAAGCTGCTTATAGAAGAATTTTAGGATCATTGAGAACACAAACCCAGACAATATACGTCAAAACACAATATAAAAATCTCATCTTTTGGCACCTTACACTCAGGGAGTTTTATTGTATAATAAAGATCTATGTATCAAGACCCTAAGAATATGAAAATGTATATTGTATTTTCAATTGAATTATAATTTTATTTACTTCTTATTATTATTAAATTATAAATGATTTTCATTTTGATACAATAAAACAAAAAATTTATTTTTGGTTAATATATAATTTCTAATATAACATTATTTTTGATGAATTAATAATTTTTTTAGATAAATTATATATTTATAAATTTTATTTATTAAATATTGTTTATTAATTATCATCAATTATATAATTTTATGAAGTCCAAAATAATTATAATAAGGTTCAAAATAGTTATTGTCAAAAAACCCATAATCTCTCAATAAAGATTGATTGTTATTTTAAAATTGAAAATTGAAATATTTAATATATAATTTTTATAAAATAAATATTATATTTTGAATCCAAACATGAAATTATCCAATATTAAATTTTTCATCATTTTCCATGACCATTGAATTTTCGGGTAAAACTTTAATATGGTATAAATATACCATGTGTATAATAAAATCATAATGACCCAAAATTGATTTTATAAATACTATAAATGTTATCAATTAACAAATATATGTTATACCTTTCAATTAATGTGATTTTAATGTGATTTTAGGAATTTTATAAGGAATTTATGAATCCTCCAATGCCTGTATTGCATTATATTGTTTTATAATCATTTCTTTAAGAACATGACTCATCTCCACATAACCAAGGGTAATATATTCTTAATATAAGCGATCAGATTTATAAAATAACTTAAAAAACTTATCTTTTGTATAAACAATGGGAAAAATCATTGTAAGGTTTGTGGTTTTCACTACTTTATTATGTAGAGTCCAAAACCTATGTTGGGTAAATAATAAAGAACTCCCCTCTCTTTTCACATACAAACCCACCCAAGATTTCATTTATCATCACTCGAAAACCTTGTATAATTTTCTTTACTATAACCTCCTATCTCTATATTTCTCCCTAGCTACCCTAAGCTATCAAGAGGCGCCTCCTAAGCTTTTGTAATCACTCTCTCAGGGTAAGGGATTATCTCTTTTTCCACTTTATTGAAGAATCCTCATTATATTATTTCTTTTAACTCAAATTCGAAAAGATAGGATATTCTCTTACACATACCCCTTATTATCCTCAGTATATATAAATTATGTGATACCCATTTTAGTCTTTTTAATCCTTCCCATAAACATTTATGAGCCCTATTATGTTTCCAAAATTTCACTATGATTCTCTATGTCAAACAATTTTATAGTGAATACCAATACCCATTTCCATTCAAGGGTTTTCACATTTATTCACATATAAATCATTTATTGAGGAATAAAAGTATGTAATCCACACTCCAATGTCAGGGGGATTTAATGCAATAAATTTGTTTTTTAATTATATTATATATATTGAACACTTATGCATGTACATGATATGATTATGATGGGTGCACCCTGATAGGACTCCGATGCATTTGTTAATGTTTTACTCTCATGAGATTCCTTGTATGGTTCTCAAGAAGTTATACTAATCACATTATGTTATTTTTCAAACATGGATAACATTTAAATAATATTATGATGTCATATTTTATGTTTTTTCCACATTCCCCTATTATGTTTATGCTATCATGTTATATCATGCTTTATTGTTCGTGTTTAGGATTCTCACCACATTTATGTCCCATTGATGTTATGATTTTCCGACATGTTATAATTTATACATCTTATTCCATATTTATTCCCTTACTATGATTTATGTCTCACCCATTTTTTATGCATGTCCCCAAGTTAACCCATGTAGTTTTAAGAACGAAGGAACAATATGGGTTTGTTAATGAGGTTTTCAATAATATTGATGTAGCCCTTATTTTACGTTTTTATGTAATGTACCTCATTTCCAAATACATAATACATTTGGATATTTTAGGTTGTTTTATGGGTAGTATTATGTATACAATCATAAATTAAAGTGTTGTCAAATTAATGTTTTTCAGAATGTTGATGTTTACTAGTCGGGTGATATGAGGGAATTGATAAGAATTAACCTCTAGTAGTGGGAAAAGAACCCCAGTTGGTTTCAGGTGAATAGAGGGAAGATAATTTTCATGAGAAATTTTCATATTTTATTTAATTTATGGAGGGTGACCCATGGGAGGTTGCACTAAGTATGTTTGATCTGATGAGACAATTCAAGTAGCATCATCCTTTGACGTTCTCTGGAGAGGGTGGATATGAGGAAACTAATTACTAGATTTAGTATATCTCAACTATTATACATCACATGGAGACTTATATAGATAATATAGTCATTTTTTGGCTTATATTCTTTGAGGACCAGTTAATCACTAATTGGATATTCAATTTTAGGATGATTAGTTCAAGGTTATGGATCAGAAGTACTTCCATGAGAAGTTCATGGTGTATCAACCTGAAATTATAAATTAATAACATTATATTCAATAACGTGTATGGTTCCCAAAAATAAGATTATAAAGAAATATAAAATCCCGATACTTTATAAAATATTTAATATTTTAAATAAATTAAATCTATGATTTATATTGAAATTCACTCAACACTAAGTTAAATTTCATTAAACACAACAACTACTTTCTTCGATAGCTCATGTTACATTAATGATTTACTTTTACCAAATTATAAAAATATTAACGTTTAAAATAAAACATATCCCATATAAATTGAATTTTTGTCTATAAATATAATAATATAAATTATGAAAATATGTGGTTGAATTCATTGGTTACCAATGAATTGGATATAAAGGAAATGTTTTTACAAAAAAATATTTTTATACGCTGAAAGGCGTTTTATATTAATAAATTTTATTAATTAATTCTAGATCATGATATTAAGGAAATTTATATTTTATATATTCAATAAAATCGTTTTCAATTAATCAAATGTATTTTATAATAATAAGAGTAAAACAAATCCAATTTTATGTATAAGAAGTCCTATTTTTCTAAAGGCATTATTTCCACCTTTTAATGGTGTTCTTGTTTAAAAGAAATAAAATTTTAAAGTTTTATAAATATTATGTTAAAAAATAAAAATATTTTTTGGAAGTTTTATATCATAGTTTTTAGTTTTAATATTTGGTATTTTTTTGAGAAGTTTCAATTTTGATGAATAATGAGAAATACCAAATTTTAATTGAAAACATGCTTTTCCTCAAAATGATTCAAAAAGTAAAATTATTTTTTAAATTTGTTTTAAATTAAGATTAGATAAGTTATACATAAATTAATAAATTTTTAATTATATTTATATTTATATTTATAATTCATTTGGATATAAAAACATATTAAGTTGTTGAATATTTTATCTTTTAAAACCCACTTTCTCACCACGTCTGTGGGATTAATTTGAAATTAAAATTTACCGCTTTTGTGAATTGAATTTATAAAAATTGATTATATATTTGTAATCATAGAAAGTTGAAATATATAATAAATTTATCTTAATTCTTTAAAATAATTATTAATCTATATATTTAAAATTAATCACGGCGATTAAGGTTAAATTAGGGTTTTGTGTATTACATGTGTTTTTATTAAAATTAATTTTAAACACACATAAGTATTTTATTTAATGATTTAGAAATAATATTTATATTAAGTGGGGATAAATTATCTAGTTAATTTTATTTAATTATAATATTAATGGATAAATTACCTAAGAAAATAAAAAGATGCAGGTTACCTTGGTGAAAACTATAAAGTTGAAATTGAGTAAACTTAAAGACAAATGAATTACTTGATAAATATGTATTTATTTATTTTGGTGGAGGTATTTATTAACCACATAATACCTACACCCAGTATATTTCTATTTTTAAGGAACATGAGGTTAGGGAGACCTCCCAATAGTTTTTTTCCTCTAGAATTTACAATAATGTCACTCTCCCTCCACAATAAAAGAGTATTCACACCCCCCCTCACTTCTCCACAACTCCAAAGCCATTTTCCTCAACCAAAAAACAACCAAAATATCTTTCCAAACTCCTTACCCGCATTATTTAAGCCTTATAATGGGAATAAATGCAACATAATAATTCATTAGTGAAACCCTAAGGAGGATACCCAAAGAAGAGATAATATTTTTCTTAAAGCGTTTTAATTTACTTCCTTCCCCACCTAATTCAATTCTTTTCATGTCATGATTATATAATAAAATAGATATATTTAATATATTTATATTTTTATGTTATTTGTAAAACCTAACACTTCACACACTTCTATCAAATGGGTTTCAAAATCATTCTTCGTGTGTACGGTGGATTGATGCCTCACAAATCAATGTTGTTCATTCTTCAATTACCACCTTTCAAGATTGGTAATAATGATGGAAATACTATTTATATATGATATTTATTATATTTATGACCTATTTATTCTTATTTAATTATTATATAACACATAACTTCCTGATTGACATTTTCTAGGAACACGATAACATTGTTCATGTGTATGACGGACTACAGCCTCACGAAGTGATGTGATTCGTTCACAGTTTACATGGAATGTATTGAAGATGAGTTTAACAAAAATATGAGATATATATTAAAAAATGATAATGGAATGAGAATATATATATTTATATATATATATAATTTAATTTAGTTTCTTTCAACATGAATATAAAATAGAAACAACGTTCATGCCTACGTTCGACTTACCATCTCCAGGAATTATGTATTTCATTTTATATCACCAAATTTTATTTATTACTCACTATATATATAATTAATATATATGATATTTAAATAATTATTTAAATTCTATATATGATTAAAAAATGATTTATGTGATAGTAACAAATACATAACAAGTCAAAACATACTCAGAAAACAATATAGTTATTACCCAAACCAATGAAAATAATGAATGATTAATAATGAAAAGTTAATTATATGTTATAAATGGTTAATATATGATATCATAAATATTAATATGGTTGTGGAATAATTTAAATTCAGGTTTATAAACACTATACGATAGATTAAATAAAGTTCAACCAAAATAAAATCACGAGGTAAAAGTTTTCATCTCAATTCCATTTCATTATGGCATATTATAATGTTATGCTCCAAATTAATTATTTATGGTGTATATAATATACCTTATAAATTTAATATCATGAATAATTTATTCTTAATAGATTTTTATTTTTCAATTTTAATTATTTAATCTAATTTGTTTTAAATTAAAAGTTATAAAGCAGTAATGAATTTAACAACTCGGTTTCTTTTTATTGGGTTATATTACTTCTTCGTTGTCGTTGATATTCTAAGATTATGTGTATAATGAATATTTACTATATATTATTAAATTTAAACTTCTTTTATGTAGATTTAAATTTGATACACTTAATCAATCCATTTATTAATTATAACTTCAATGTTCGGATTATTTTAAGGGTTTATTTCACAATTACATTTTAATCAAATTATTTATTATTGAATAACCATTAAAGGAAATTATTTCATAATGGTTTAATAAATAATTTAATTTTATTATCAAATGGTAATCATGATATTTCGAGGTAATATTTTTAATTTTTCACTCATTGGTACATAAAATGTTTTAGATTGTTTTAATAAAATCCCACTTCATTTCTAATTGCGGTCGAAAATCCATTTTTTGTCAAAACCCGTATTTTAAAAAAATGTTTTCAAAAATGTTTTTTACTTTTAAAAATTGTTTATACAATTAATTTTAAATCATTTTATAATCATTGATAAATTTTTTCAAAGGAATCTAATGTTATTTTCAAAATAATGACTTTTTGGATTTTATTAAAAACGTGAATGAATTCATTTTTTACCTGTATGACATGAATAGAATTTCTTATTAACACTACCACTAAAATAATTAAAATATATATTTATATTTTTCAGAGGATATTTTAGAATGGGAAAACCTAAAAAATATTTTCTGAAATTTCTTTTTTAATGATATTTTATAAAAAAGGGGTTTCAAATGTTTTTTCAAAATTAAATAGTTATTTTCCTCAACAATGTTACAAAAATTATTTTTATCGTATTTAAATTCATCATTAAAAAACCATTTATTGTTTCGCCAATGGGTATATATTTTATTGATACCATCCTTAATCTTCATCGGGATAGTTAATGATCAATTTTATCAATGGAATTATTGATATTCCTATAATCACTTTCGTATTCATTAACTTATCCTTGAGTTATTCACTTTATAGTGACCACTAAACATTAAACATTTCTAATATATCCACATTATTTATAATGGATTATATTTTTTCATATACTATATTCTAATTTTACATACAGTTTTTAATTTGGAAGTTGTTTGATTATCTAGTTAAATATTGATAAATATGTATTATTCCCTCAATACATATATTTTATAAGGCACGTTATTTATTAATTAAATAAATTATTTGATATATAGGGATTGATTTAGACTGGTATGGCACATGTTGTGGACCTTTTAGAGTAACCCCATCAATGCATCAATAGTCTCATTGGATGAAATTAGTTAGACAAACCTTATGAATATGTAACAAGTTTTTTAAAACATTCTTGTTGATGGTCATGACATTAGATATAAGGTTGGATAAACCAAATTAGTTTGAACATTGTATGTTTCAGACCATATTGCAAAATGTCTTGATGGTAAACATTTCATGTACCTGGGAAATATGATGTCCAATAAATAAAAATTTCCTTCATTTATATTTAGTTAGTATTATCCATGATATTTTTCACTATGAAAAAATCTATGAAAAATTTGAATTATCAATTTATTGATTAAATGGAATGTGTTTTTAGTTATTAACCTTTCCATATTTATATTTCATTATCCAGGTTTTCAAAATGGCATTTTTTCTCAGTGATTTACCATTTATTGTTTATTATTCTCATTGATTCGTTATTTTTTCCACTCAACATAATACTTACTGATAATTTAATCTCACCATTATTTTTTTCCCTTTCAATATAATTCCATGAATTTTATCATGAATTTTTTGTAGATATACTCTTGTATGAATAATTTTATTCTCAAACAAAATTATATTGTAATTTTTGTATTCAATTGTTATATAAGACTCATGTATGTATTCAGTTTACCAAAAATACTAAACTATTAAGTCATTTGGGATTCGATTTACTTTTATCTTATTCCAACGTAATGGTAGCCGGCATAAACTCCAAGCTATTGGGGTTGGGGTCACTATAGTTGGTATCATATCCAGTTTAGTAGCAACGTTGGAGATTGATTTTGGAAAACATAGATTATTGAAAATAACCCTATAATAGAATTTGAGGATGTGTACAGAATAATATCCTAATGTTTTTATAAGTTAGAGATTATGTGGGTATTAATAAAAATAGAACACTATATAGATAATAAAAATGGTCATGGTTCTAGAATAGATGTACCTATAGGTAATATCTTTAAACGGGTGTGTCAGGCTTAACTCGAGCATAACTTGGTACATGAAAACATGCCTTTTTGTACACCCGATTTTACAATCTTAAGTGTTATTATTAGGATAATTTACATTTTCTTTACCAACCATTACAAATTATTATAATAGATAATGAAAATTATTGACAATGGTAAAATCCCAGACCAAGGAAGGAACTATGTGGAAATAAAATAAGTTATGTATTTAGGTATTTAGACACAATAATTGAATTACAGAGGTATTTTTACCAAAGGTATTTTAATAATAATAATAATCAAACATATAAGGATTATGTTAAATTTCATAAAAAGATATGTACTCATTAACATAAGATTTATGGAAACCATCATGGGCTAATGAGTTAAAGGTTGATCATATGATCAAAATATTAAACACTATTTTTTATGTTTTATATGTTTATATTCTACCAATTGTTAGGATATTTTGGGATAACTTTACAACAAAAATATTTGTTAGTAGAAAGGTTCTTTACACAATAATGACTTTAAATTTCATAGAAATAATATTAAATGAATTAATATAATTTGAGGTTAATATGATCATTAATGATACTGTAATAGTCGTCAAACTAGAATATTATACTTTAAAAATCATTCTTTAGAAAACCATAAGAAACAAATTTATTTAATGATTAAATTTTAAGTATTTATATTATATATTTTTTTGAACCATATTAATATGGTTTTAGAAAAAGGAAAAGCTGCATGCTGGGAGAAAACCCATCATGTTTGGAAAAACATCAAGGATAGAACCCCTGATCGAAGGATGATAAAAGTTTAACATTAACCACTAACCCACACGATGTTCTGGTTAATATGGCATTGTTTTTTGGTAAAACATTTGATGATAAATATTAATGATGAACACATAGTGTTAATTTTTATGTTTTGAAATTATTTTACTAAAAATATTAGTTTTTTTAAAGTAGTTATAGGAAAACATAAATACTTGTTTTATTAATCTTTTTATCTATAAAAAGTAAAATTTAGTTATTATGAATAAAATTTGGAAATTTAATTCTTAGACTAAGAAAGGAATTTTAAATTTACCATAGAAGATCCAAATGTTGAAATTTTTATTTTGAAATAAAAATGTGTTAAATAATTATATTTCCATATATTCAAATAGTATAATAATTTCTTCAACATTATGAAAATGATCTTGAAATTAAAAAAATTTACCCTATTACATTCACATCCATTGAATAAAATGGTCCTTTATATCATCGAAAAATTATTGTTTTAAGGTACTTTAATTTCCATTAATCACTCACATTATTTTGATCAATGAACTCATTCATATTCTCTAATTATTTACACTTTTCCTCCAATTATATATCTTTACTTGCCTATAATGTTCTCTAATATAGAAACCTAGTTTTGTGTTGTTCTATACGACCTTGGTACTTCCCATTCTATATTATTAAGTGTATATTTTATTAAACCTTTTATGATGTTGGTTTTTTTAAAATGATATTTCCAAATATCACACCATTTTTTACTAATATCATGTTTAAATTATGAGGGATCTATTTATTTAATTTGTGGATAATGTAACACCCCGAAATTATAGAAGAATAACAATTTATTCAATAGCATGTATGACATGAAAAATCTAGTATACAAGGGAATATAAAATCTGGATACTTGAAAATATATGTATGATTTTGAATAAATTAAATAAATGATATAACATGTAATGCACGCAACCCTAATTCAACTTCCATTACATGCTACAATAACATTCTTCTATAGCGTGCGTTATAAGAAAGACTACATTTTACCGAATAGTGTTAATATTATTATTTAGAATTAAAATAATCAGCTAGAGAATTAATTTCAATTTATAAATAGGATTAAAAAAGTTGTGAAAATATATGGTTGAATTCATTGGTTACCAATTAATGGAATATAAAAGAAATGTTTTACAAAAAATTATTTTTATGCGCTGAAAATCATTTAATTTTAATAAAAATAAATTAATATTATCAGTGGGTGAAATTAATTAAATTTATATATTATATATTCAATAATGTTTTTCTATATTCATCCAAAATATTTCATAGTCATAAGATAAAAAAAATTCCAATTTTAAGCATAAATTGCCATATTTTTCAAATGGCGATGTTGCCTCCTTTAAATGGAACACTTTTTTTAAAATATGTTTTTGGAAATTTTATTTACTAAAATTGACATAATTTTTGAAATTACATTATCAAAATTATCTTAGGGTTAATTTTTTTTATTTTTATGAGAATATATATTTATGATGAATAGTAAATAAACAGAATTTTAACTGCAAACTGACTTTTCATCTAAATAATTTATAATGTTTCATTATATTTTAAATTGACTTTAAAGTATAGTTATATCAATTATATATATATCAATCCATTACAGTTCATTATAATTATTTTATTTTGAATTTATATATTAAAATTTAGTAATCTTTTGAATATTCTCACTTTAACAACTCGCTTTCTCATCGCGTCTATGAGATTAATTATAAATTAAATTATGCCACTTATGTTAATGAAATTTGGAAATTTGGATGAAAAATTTTGAATAAGAATAATTTATATTATCTAATGCGGTCAAAATAATTTTAGAATGTAAATATTAGTGAAAACAATTAAAATTAATGAACGTTATTACAGTTAAAATGGGGTTTTTTGCATTACATGTGTTTGTTTAAAAATTAATTTTTCACACACATAGGATTATTATTTAATGAATTTAAATTAATAATTAGAATAATACGGCCCAAATTATCTAATAAAACACTTTTTAATTATAATATTAATGGATAAATTACATAGAAAAATAAAAAGATACACATCACCTTGGTAAAAACTATAATGTTATAATTGAGTAAACATAAAGACTAATGAATAAAATATTACAAAATGTTTTTATTTTTTATGGTGGGTTATGTATTAAAAAAATAATACCTACCTTACTTATTATTTTATTGCAGATTCACATGTATTAAGAGATACTACGTAATAGTTTTCACTTTTTGGTAATTCCAAGAAATCCACTCCTCCTCTACTATAAATGGGAATTCACTCCCACACTTCTTCACACCTCCCGATTTTTTTGGATCAAGTAAACCCTACCAAATTAACTTCCCAACTCCCCCATTACTCATCATATAATCCTTACCATGTGTATAAATACAACATATTATGGAATTATTGAAACCCTATGAGTATACTAGAAAAAGTGGTAATGATTTTCTAAAAGTGTTTTTATTTTATTTCCATCTCCACCTCCTTCAATTATTTTCAAATAATGATTATATAATAACCTCAATATAATAAATATACTTATATGTTTTTATCATAATGTTATGACCTAAAACTTCACACACTTAAATCAAATGGGTTATGAAATCATCGCTCATGTGTATGGGGGACTACCGTATTATGAACATATGTCATTCATTCTTCCATTACCACATTTAAAGGTTGGGAATAATGATTTAAATATTATCTATATATTATTTTTATGATATTTTTGATTTATTTATTCTTATTTAATTATTATATAAGAAATACCTTCATGATTTATATTTTTTTAGAATATAATAATGTTGTTCATCGGAACGATAGACTATAACCTCGTGAAGTGATGTGACTCATTCAGGGTTTAAATGGAATGTATTTAGGTTGAGTTTTAAAAAATATGTGATATATATGAAATAAAAATTATAACTTAATGATTATATATATATATCTTACTTTTATTTATTTTAAAAAGACCACAAAATGAAAACATCATTCATGCTTATGTACGCCCTACTATCTATATGAATGGTGTATTTCATTTCTTATCACCAAAATATATGGATTTCTATAGATAGATATATAATAAATATATATGATATTTACATTATGATATAGATTCTAGATATTATTAAATCATTATTAATGTATGATTAACAAAGAAAATAATAAGTTAAAACATACTTTGAAAACAATGAAATTATTACATAAAATGATGAAAATAATGAAATCTTATTAATGAACATCTGATAATATGTTATAAAAGGATCATATATGATATAATAAATATTAATAGGGTTCTATAATAAGTTAATATCAGGTTTAAACATACTATATTAGAGGTTAAATAAAGTATGACAAAAAAGAAATAGGGATGTAAGGGATTTCTTCTCTATATTACTTCATTAAGCCATATTGTAATGTTATGCACCAAATTATGGTTATATAGTGTATATACTCTCCCTATGAAATTTAATATCATGAATAAATTTTTATTAATGGTTTTTTGAGTTTCAATTTTAATTATTTCATCTAAGTGGTTTTGAATTAAAATTTATTGAGTGGAAAAAAATTTCATAACTCAATTTCATTTCATTAGGTTATATTACTTGTTCATTGTCATTGGCATTCTATGATTATGTGTAAAATGAATATTTACTATAAATTCTAGTATTTAAATTTTTTTATGTTTATTTATAGTTAATATATATAATTTATTCATTGACTAATTCTAACATCAATGTTATGATCATTTTAAGGCTTTAATTGTCATATTAATTTTAATTGAGATTGCTTATTCTTGAATATACATTGAAAAGAATTATTTAATAATGTTTTAATAATCAAATAAATTTTATTATACTATTTTTAATAATGATATTTTAAATTAATATTACAATTTTTCCACTCTTTTTTACTAAAATGTTTTAGAAAATGTTTTTAAGAAACATCGACTTCATTTCTCTCTTAAGTCAAAAATCTATTTTTCTTCATAAACCATGTTTAAAAAAATGCCTTCAAATATGTTTTTACCTTTTACGAATGATTTATAAAATGAATTTTTACGAATTTTATAATATTTTAAAAAATATTTTTAAAGGAATATTATGTCATTTTCAAAATAATGATCGTTTTGATTTTATTGGAAAAGTGGAAAAACATTCGTTCAACATGTACAGAATGCATAGAATATCCATCCAACATGACCAGTCAAATGTTTTTAATATACATTTATATGTTTCAAGGGTTATTTTAAATGTTTTTTATTTATAAAAAATTTATGAAATTTTACTTTTTAATATTGAATTTTAATAAAAAAGTATTTTCAAAATGTTCTTCAAAATGAAAAGGATATTTTCCTCAATATTTTTTTGAGTTATATTTTTATGGTATTTATATTCATCATTGAAAAGAACCCTTTATTATTATTCTGATGGTGTATATTGTATTGATACCATCATTAAAATTATTTTTTATGTTTTATGATCACTTTCACAAAATAAAGCATTGATATTTACTTCCTTGAATCATTTTTGTATTGATTAACTTCCCATTGAATTATTTTAATTCTAGTTACCATTGAACATTAAATTGATCTTAAATATCAACATTATTTATTATGAATATGATTATTTACTAAACCATATAAAAGTTTTACATTAGGTTTTTTACTTTTATAGTTATTTTATTATCTTTGGAACTATTGATAAATCCATATTATTAAATCAATATTGATATTTGAGAAGGTAAAGTGTTTATGAATTAAATCAATTATTTGATATAAAAGGAATTACTTGGACTAGAATTACATGGGTTTTGGACAATTTAAATTAAGATCCTCGATGAATTAATATCATCATAGGATAATTTATTTGGATAAACCCAATGCATTTGTAACCCATATTTTTTAAACTATCATGTGAAGTGTCTTGAAATTAGAGATAAGGTTGGAAAAACCAAATAAAATTTTATATGGTAAGTTTTAAACCATATTTTGAAAGGTATTTACGTTAAAGGTATCATGTAATTGGGAAACATAACAACTAATAAATAATAATTTCCTTCATTCATATTTAGTTATTATTATCTATGATATTTTGACTATGAAGACATCTATGGATGAATTTAATTATCTGTTTATTGTTTAAATGTTGTGTGTTCCATTATTTACCATACCGTATTTTTTAACCTATATAGTCTTTTAAAATAAATATGTTCTCAGTTATTTACCTTTCCATGTTGATTATTCTCATTGGTTGATTATTGCTTCTATTTTACTTTACCTTTACTGATAATTTGATCTCACCCTTATTTTATTTCCTTTTACAATGATTATATGATGTTTCCTATGAATGTTATATAGGGATACACTCTAAGGAATATTTTCATTGAAGAAAAAACTTATATTTTACTTTTTGTATTCAATTGTAATATAAGTCTGCAATATGTATGTTGTTTACCAAGACTACTAAACTATTTGTTCCTTTGGGATGTGATTTCCTTGTATCTTATGATAATTTAATTATTGTAATAATTGGATATGAGCTACTAGGGTTAGGGTCACTACACATTGACCAATTTTACCTAGATACCTTGAGAAAATAGAGGTTCACGGTGTTTATCTGGTTGACTCAGGGAACTATTTTTGTGATATATTATGCTTTCCCCTTCACCTACTTACATTATTATATTCCAAAACTATTATGATACAAGAAAGAAAATATGAGACATTTCCATGATGGGATTAAGTGTGAGATAAATTCCCCAAATAATATATTCCATTTAAAGAAGTTTTCTGAGGTAGTATATCAGGATCTTATTTCTGGGGGGAACTTATAAAGAGTATTGTAGTGGTGGGAATATTTTTTTGGTTAAGTGATTAGGTGGTATATCTTTTTAAGGTAGTAAGGGTCATTGTGAGATCTTCTATCAAGGTGGTGGAGGACAAGGAAACCAAGGGTGTGGAAAACCTATCAAATTAGTGATCATGTCGTCTTTTATCAGTGTGGAATGTTGATTCACATGTGAGATCATTGTCTCAAACCACTAATAGGGTGTCAATATTACATTAGTATTGAAAAACTATAGAGGTTTTATATGAAATCTCAGTAGATAAATGGTTATTGAGGACCTATGATGATATATATCATCAAGAGGGGATTTCTAATCATGTACCGGTCAGGTACTTGGAGTTACACTAGAAATACTAGTTGGGTGGTGGATGTGGCACTTCAGGTAAAGAGCTTCCATATTAGCATAGCAGCACAGTGCATGGGACTCTTACAGGGAGTTTAGGAAGAGAGGAAGTTTAGGTAAATTTATTTCAAAATATAATAGTTGTTAGTGATTCTGGTAATTCGAAGGCTTGAGGTATGATCCTTATAGATTTGGAATATTATATTTCCTTATTTGATAGTATAGATTCAAAATATTTTATTTACGCTCAGTTTCTAAATGGTTTTGTTCTAATGGGGAGATATTTTTATTAGTTTATGTCAATCAACAATCTATTAGGGTTACTATTGGATGGTATTTGATGCTGCAAGGAGTTTTCCCTCGATATTGGTGTGTACCATCTCTATTGTGACTTGATCATACTCAAGATGTCAAGTTTTATCCTGATATTGGAAATGGACTGGTTTGTTTTGTATCGAGAATGAAGTTATTTTACTATAATATAGTGGGTTTTACATCTCCTTAGGGTGATATATATGTGCATCAGGGATAACATGACATATAAGAAATCCATATAGGGATAGTTTGACAGTGGTTGGAAGAACTACAATATTAGGTGGTGAGTATTATTCTTGATGATGGGGGAATTGAGTACGATGTTTTCCCTCCTATAGTGCATCAATTTCAAGAACTTTTTCACAAGTAATTTATAGGGTTACCACCTAAGAATGTGCATGAGTAAAATGTTGATTTAATTCCTATATCTGAGCCATTATTTATTCCTCCACATGTAATGGAACCAATGGAAATAAAATATCATCAGAATTAAGTAGTGGTTTTGGAGGATAAGAGGATAATCTATCCAAGTATTCCGTCTTAGGGTTTTATGGTTTTATATTCTCAAAAGTATAATGTAACACTACACTTATGTTGTGATTTCAAGAAATTTAAGTAAGAAATTTTTAAGAACTGGTATCCTCTTCCATGCATCGATCATATTTTCAACAAGATTAAGGGTGAATATGTATTCTAAGAAATTGATTTGATATCCGTATATTATCAGCTAAGGGTGAGTCCTTCAAATATACAATTAACTAATTTAAAAAGTAGGTATATTTTGTATGAGTTTGTTGTTATACAATTTGAATTAATGAAATATCATGTAATGTTCCTGTTTTTTATGAACTAGATCATTCACACAAACTCAAATTAGTTCATGGTTGTTTTTATTGACGAAATCTTAGTGCACTCCCGAAATCATTATGATCATGCCAAATATCTTGACATTATTTGATGTACACTACGAGAGAATAGGACATACACCAAGATATCTAAGTGTCATTTTTTGATCGACAAGGAATATTTCATGGGTCACATAATCTCATAGGATGTTTTGTCAATGGAACCTAATAAAGTTAGAGTGGGTTTATCTTAGGAACAATATGAGAATGTTTTTTATATCAGTAGATTTTTTTTGTTTGGTGGGTTATTATAGAAGGTTCATCAATGAATTTTACTAATTCACAGCACCAAATTAAGGCTTGAACAGGGTGGGTATAACGTTTTAGTGGTATAATTCATGTGATAATTCCTTTGAAGAGCTTAATAGAAGTTTTACCACAACATTGATTCGAATCTTCCCAAACATGGGTAATGAGTATACCATGTTTTTTGATGCATCCAGAATCGGAATTAAGATAGTGTTAATATAGGTAGATCGAGTCATGGTGTATGGATAACTAAAATTGAGGCCACATGAATAGTGATTTCCAAGACATGGTCTCATGTTTTTAATAGTGGAGTATTCATTAAAGTGTATGAAACATTACCTTATATGTGAATGGTTTATTGTTTATACTAATCATAAATTCCTCAAATATATATTTTCCAAGTGTAATTTAAATCTATAGAAGTAGATATGGGTTTATTATAAGAAATAATTTTATTTTTAACTAGATTATATACTTGTAATGCAGAATTGTTTGGAGATTATTTAAGCTGTATGAAATAGACTAGGGTGGTTTGGAATTCTAGTTATGAGTGGAAGATAATGGACTTGTTTACTGAGATACACATAGATGTTCAGGATAATTTTGAATAAATGACCCTTCTATATTTATCTATTAATAACACACTTTTTAACTAGATCCAGAGGTTACAAAATGAGGATATGAAGTGAATATCATTGATGGATAACATAAATTTGGGAGCTACAATCTCATTATACCATTGATGATGATGAGATTATCCATGTTCATTGTCTTGTTATTGGAACTACTTGTATGACTGAGGAGATGATGTTATTTTTTCATGACTTAAAAGGTATGGTGGAACATTGTTTTACCAAAATGTAATATGATATTCATCAACTCTATTTGTTTTTTGTAATGAAGAAAAAAAATTTATATTGTGTTTTGATTCAACATTTTCAGTTTGTGAAGGCCAATAATCAAGGACCTGCTGGTTTGTTACATCCATTGACTAATCCAAAATGGATATGGGATGATGTTATAATGGATTTTGTGGTTGGATTACTGAGGAATACATAGAATAATGATTCAATATTGCTGATTAAGTATTGGATAATAAAATTATCATATATCTTACTGATCAGAGATACTTTCACTCATGATTAGCTGGGTGATTTGTATGTTCAAGAGACAATAGGTTTACCTGGGGAACCTTGTTGAATTGTTTCAAATAGATACCATCATTTTACATCACACTTCTAGATAGGTTTATAGAATGAACTAGGTAATTAAGTGGTTTTGAGTACATATTTTCACTTCTAGATATATAGTCTATCAGAATGGGATGTCCAGGTGTTACAGGACATACTGAGACCATGCATCCTCTATTTTTTTGGGACATGGATAAAAATATAATTCTTACTATGTTCACATATAGAAGTAGTTATCAAGAAACAATATATATGGAACCATATTAGGTGATCTATATTAATCCATGAAAAACACCTTTGTGTTGGGTGGAAGCAGGAGAGTTATAGATTCTAGGATCAGGTCTCCTGTAGGAGACATCAGAGAATGTACATATGATCTGGAAGAATATGGATTTGGAATAGAGTAGAAAAAATTCATATGACAACCAAAATCACCGACCTATTGAGATTATATTGGGAGATAACATATTTCTTCTGGATTTAGAGATATTTTGTCATCATCATATTTGGAAATGGGAAAACATGGAACATAGGTATGTGTGGATTTTTGAGATTGTGGAGAAGACCAGACCAGTTGTATACCAGTTGGATTTTACACAGTGATATAGTGTGATGAATTATTTTTTCCATGTTTTATAGATCCAAAATTTTGAAATAGACCCATATAATGTGATTTTTGTTTATGATGTTGAGATAATGGTTGATTCATCCTTTGAGGAGCATCTGATTTGTGTTGTGGACTCTAGTGAGAAAATTCATCAAGGGTAAGATTGTTCCCTTTTTCCGAGTGTTATGGTATCATGGTCATGTTTAGGAGGAAACATGAGAGTGGGAAGCTAATATATTAACCCCATTTCCTTATATTTTCATCATGGAGGCTTAGTGATGCAGGGAAGTTCAACTCAAGGAAAAGATATTATAAAATGCGGAGGTTGTAAGATCCTGGCCTTTCGATGAGGTGCAGTATATTTTTAATACCTATTAAGTTCCATTAATAATGGTTATATTTTTTCATCATGAGAGTAAGGAAATTTTGAGTATGTTTTGGGGTTTTAGAACATAAAAATAGTAAAAGTGGGACATCCAATGCATGGAACATAGTTCTAGTGCATGGTTAGTACTGATAGTGTTCCAGAACCATGCACCCTAAAGAAGGGGGTTCCCTGTTTGTGTATGATGCAAGAGGATCTTGGAAACTATGTTTCCCTGGATAGATCCAACCACATGTCCTTATTATAAACCATGATATCTCCCCAAATAAAATATGGCCTATGCCTCCCTTTGATAGAGGAGGTCACATGGTTGGAACATGATTTGGTAAATCATGTGGTCAAACCATGGGCCTCATTAAAAATCGGTAAATGACTATTTTCCTTCCAAATATTTATAGAAATTTCACCCCATTTACAACCCATTTCCACTCCTAGTATCCTATTGAATGAACTAAGAGTTATTCTATTTTACAAGGACCAATATCATTTTATTATTACGAATTTGGAGTTTCATCTAGTGCTAATAGTATCTTTAGGAAATAAACTGACTTCATATAATTATGTTTTCTTCTAAAATATTTTTAGACTATGTTCTCTTCTCCCGATGCTCACAAACACTACATTTTCCTACAAATTATTATTATTGGTTATTAGGGTTAATATATCTCAAATCAAATTCCAAGGTTAGTTGCTGCTTGTCTAAGAGCCTATGGTAGCAAATCTACTTGATTTATGCAAATGTCTAGTGTTATTCTAGTGCATGTTGTTGTTCCATTACACTGTATTCTATGATCTTGGGTTATTAATAACTAAAATTAATTGGGACTTTTTATAGATGTACAAGACCCTTCATGGAAATTATTGGGTCTATTGATGATCTTAAGACTGAGAATATGACCACATATGGGGTGTGTCACTTCCTTGATATTACAGAAGTGTGTTATAATTGGCGGGATAAAGGTGTTAATGATTTTAAATTAGTTATACCTAAGTAAGATTTAGATATCATGGTATTATGAGATATTTTTCTTAATTTTTTGATTAAATGGATTATGAAATAATAAAAGGTAAAGGGGGGAATTGATAATAGGGAATATTAATGTTGATAATTGGTTGTGAATAGATTCGATGATTGTTTCATATAAAGGGTTATTAAAATGAACCGATTATGGGATTTGGCTAAGATATTTAATAGTAATGGGCTATATAAATAATTATGATTGAAATAGGTTAACATGGTATACCACACAAATGTTGAATATTCAGAAAGAGGTGCACCCTTATTGTATTGTGTGTTAAAAAGGACAAGTGTTGGTTCTTTGGAAATGGGTTGTTAATGGAATGGTTATGTTTGTTGGTCATGGTGTTCCACATCATGGTAATAATGTTGTTCACGGTTATCCACATTGAGAAATGGGTAAGGGTCATTGAATCCCACACCATAGTAATGATGTTGGTCATGGAGGTCAATATCGTAGTTTAGGATTTTCATTTATAGATTTTTTCTTCCCCAAATTGGGTTCATAGAATAGTAATCCTTCCAAAATAATATGTTATCCCTACTGTATATGGTTCAGACTATCGTTATGAGCCTAATATAGTTTGATGGGTTTTGATGTCACTAGTAACATGAGGTTATGTGTTGTTAAATTGAGCATTGTTTAATGGTAAAACCTATTTTATTTGTGACTTATTTATTATATTATGTACTTATACATACTCTCTTATTATACTATATGTTTATTTATAAAACCTTTGTGTTGGCCTATTGAGTTGTAATCACACCATGATATGGTCATTATGGGTACTTAGGAAGAACTCATGGTCTTATATATAGATAAAGAAAATGGACATGTTTTAGTTTTTTTGACTTGTGACAATGATTAGAAAAGAGGATTGTACATGATGTTAGAACCTATCTTGTGATATTTTAGTGCATCTTTATTTTGTGTTTTCCTTTGGAACATTAATATATCAGGACATAAAATGTTCATTATATTAGTTTTTTGGTACTCCGGAATTTATCAATGTGGTGTGTGATGTATAATTATTACTTATTATAGAATGTTACTATTTATATTGATTTACTTTAGAAAATGGGGTAAATTCTCCAAATGTATTTTTTTGGCCCTCACTACTAGTCATTATCCTGTAGTATATGAGGGGCCTAATCGAGGTCTCATAAAAAATCAACTCAAGGCATTAGTTTAACGACCCTAAGGATGAGATGTTATATTCATGGAATTGTTTTATAGAATATTTGTATTAATATAAATGGTGGATATCTACATTAATATAATCCATTGGATTCATTTGAAGAAATGGATTATAAAATTTTAAATGTTTTTAATTTTCAAAAAAAATTAATTTCAAATTCATTATACTTATTATGGATCAGTTGTGCAAAAAAGAGTAAGAAAAGTAATATTGGATAATAGTGAAATTAATGAATTGTATATTCTTGGAGAAGTGGATAAGATAGATTTTAACATGGTGTTTTTCAAATATTATAATTAAAGAATATTATTTTGTTGTTAACTGATGTCACATTAATGATTATATGTGTTATGATAAATTTTTTTTATAAAATAATATAGGGGAACTATATAAGTGTTATTTTTTCATATCTTTTTATGAAAGTAAGAAAGATACAATAATTTGAGGATAATTACTATTATATAATTACAAAATATGGATATTTTTTGGCACTCTGTGATTAAAGATCAAATAATCAACTCTATGTAAAAGGAGTTTATTACATATAATCAAATAATTTTTTTTGAATTATTTGGTTCACATTAGAGAATATTCATTCGATATTATTTTTTTTAAACAATTTGAATTTGGAGTATAAATTTTGTAAAAAAATAAATAATATACCTAAAAGTAAATAAAATGATATCTTTTAAATCATTGAGAAAAGGAAGATGAAGAAGTGTCCCTTGGGAGGCATTGTGATATTAACTAAACCATTTAGTAGGATGTGAACATTATCCATGAGTGATCTTCCATAAACTTGTCGAGATAATGATCCTTTGTGAGGAGTGAATTCACCTAAACATTATATCCACAAAAACTATGTGTAATAATGGATTTTGGTACATGACAACAATGATGTGTGTATATTCCTTGGATGCCTGAAAATGTTGGTAAAACAAGTAAAATTTGTGTTAAATTGTATTCCTTACATTCTTAAAATGTGAACTATTTCTATTTTTGATGAATTTGATAAAGAAAATTACATAAAGGGTTTAATAACCATTCTTTATAAGATGTGGAAAATATCAATAGGGAAATAGTGAAATTTAAAAAATTAAATCTTCTGATACCCACATTCACCCCCATGGTACCTTAGGTTAAAAAAAGATATATTTTATCCAAAATGTTCTATAATGGATTTATCCTGATGATTTTGGAATTTTAATATTTAATTTTTATTCAATTTATGGATTTTATAGTTAAATAAATTTTTTTTATAAAAACTATTTTTGAATTTAGAAGAAGAAGTTCATTTCATATTCATAAGTACATGTTGTAATCACTTGTGATATATTATTAAATGTATTTTTTCATAAGTCAACATGTAATTTTGTACGAGAAGTATCAAAAAAATATATATATTGATGATTATTTCAACAATGTATTAAAAAAAGTTCTTATATATAAATGTGTGAGAGAAGACATCTCCTTAACTGACGTAGAATGATATATTAATGACGTTTGAAGAGTTTTTTGGTAAGGAATATACATTTAAAGAATAAAAGTTGGTTTCATCTACTAGTATTGAATATAAACCAATTAAATATATGGCTATGAATTCTATTAAAGATGAATTTCATATGTATAGAATTATGAAGAAGAAGAAAAATAAGGAGGATACCAAAAAAATTGTTATTCCCATTGAGGTAAAATTTTTTTTATTATTTTTTGTATATTTTAATATAAATCTATAGTATATGTAAATCTACCCATTCTAAACAAGACATAAATTATACAATAATCTCATGATTTAGATCATAAATCTCACAATAGTCACATAACTTAAGGACATAAACATTTAGTATCTTTGAAATTATATAAATTAACATATTATTTTATTATAGATGTCAACATTTTTTCATATTCATGTTCTTAAAGAACCTTTTATGTATCTCTAAAATAACATAATCATCTTCAAAACCTGGGGTTCATAAAAATGACAAATGGGTTAGCTCAGACACTTAGTAGGGGAAAACTATATATCATAACATGGAGGATACCATAATGGGGACATAAATATCATAATAAGTTATCAAAAGACCATATATCATAATCATTAAAAATGTTAGAATCAAAAAAGTACATAAAAATATTTTAAGGAAGGATGGAAGATATTAACATTTTAAAAACAAATCTTGATAGTCATATAACATGAGAACATGTCAAAAGTGTGGAATATTTAAAAAATGAGACATAATCTTGAAAACATGGAATTTAATTGAAATGAAATGCATCTTTAAAATTTTATATAACTTCATGAACAACATGTAAATGTAAAAACCCCATAATAATAAGATAATATGTGTGTGAAAGATCATTATGACCATGCTTATCTGTACAAAAGCATTACATCCATACCTGAAAATGTGAGTAAACCCATCAGGCCCACAACTATGTGAACAACCTCATTATGTCGAAACCTAACTATATAATGAGTTATAATATTAATCCAATGCATGGCAGGGTGATATAGGACCCCTCCCATCATCATCCATTCATTTTAGGTCATATAAATATAGTTACCAACATATCTAAAATAACCCATAGAAAAAATGGTTTTCTTAAACCTTATAGGACCATAATATATCATAAACATATGAAATCACAAGATATACAAAATTTCACTTTTAAAAATGAATAATATCATAATAAAAAAATAAATTTCTCGAAATATCACTTCATGAAATATAAACCTTGGAGGGTAAATAGATGTGAAAAAAATCACAAAACCTTTTAAAACATTTTAGCTAAAATTATTTTAAAAACATTTTTATGAAGGGAAATAAAGTTTTTTTAATAAACCTTATTATAAAGTGCTCCTGATAAAATTTACTTTAAAATACTTAAAAGTTCATAAAATAAGAGAATTTATTAAATTCAAAAAAACTATTTTAATAATAATTTTAATAATTAAACCTTTAAGAATATATATATTTTTTCAATAAAAAATTTGGAGTGGATGATAAATGTTTTTATTTTAATGGGATACAAAATAGTTTTAAATTTTTTGAAATAACCAATTCGAATACCCACATCATTTAAATGATGGTTATTTTTTTAATTAATAAATTTGGATAAAGTATTATTGGAGAAAAAAATAAATTTTTGTTTCCCCAAGAGAAATGAAAACATTAATGGGAAGTAAAAACATGGATATTGAGGGTTAATCTATTTAAAGAAATGAGAATTATTCTTAACATAAATGAATTTTAACAAAAAAAAAATAAGCATTAAGGAAGAATATTTTGGTTTTAATCCTAATTATCTACAGAATAAGGTCCCAAAAAATTCCAAAAATCATAATAGGTTAGAATAGATCAATTATGTATAATAAGTTACCAATATGATTGATTAAGACCCAAGGAAGAGAATTTCATAAAAAAACCCCTTATGGATTTTTTAATTTTTGAATCAAAAGTCATTAGAATAATGAAAATCATATGATTTTATAAATAAAATGAATTAAATCATGTATTATAGAAAAATAAATTATTTGTCAGTATATATACGATATATATAAGACATAATTGTCTAACATTAAAACATGTCTCAATGAATAGAAGTTTAAACAAAAAACCCTCACCTTGTTTCCTTAGTTTGTGACATTATAACTTACTGGAAAATGAATTTAGCTACCTTAATAATCCACTTAATAACCATATTCACATATTTTAACTTTTATATTCTTCAATTATAATTATTTATAATGGCAATATTGGTTACTTATAAATTTTTCCAACTATCATGTATTACTAACATTAACTGTTTGTTCACATTCTACAATGTTAATGTAATTTATCATTATTTTATATAAATTTCATCATTAATATATATTTAAATATACTATAATATATACATTATATTTATTTTTATTTCTCGCATACCATTTCATAAGTTTTTCAATTACACTATGTGAAAATGGAATCTGTATTGGATCATTTTGGTGATTATTGTGAATGAAAGATGATACATTAACAATAAGTTAAATAATAAATATAATATTTAAAAATACATATAAAAATAATTATCTTATTATTATTTTACTATAATAATATTTTTTGTTTTCCCTTATTCATTACTAATTTAACTTTATAGATTCATTCATGTTTGTGGTTAAACTGACCAAAACTTGAATATTCTTTAACTTGATTGGTGTGTACGGTTAAGAATATATTTATTTTGGAATAATATAATTATAACAGAATCATAGTGATTTTATTTTTATGTTTTTATTATTGTGAACTATATTTTAATATTTTTGTATAAATAATTAAAAACTAGATGAAAAATGAAAATAAAAATGATTCTTCATGAAGGCGATAATCCACACACACACTTGATTAATGTTCTCTTGTTTTTTAATAAGAGGATAAAAATGAATACCTAAGGGTTAAAACATTAATATAAAAAATATATAATTACACTAATTATACTTAATTCATCATATTATTATAGTGATAAGATATTTCAAAGAGTATGATTCAGAATAATAACATAAGAATGATATAATACTTACATTGAAGACTTGATCTTTCCCTAGAATTCTCTGTGAAATTGAAAGGTTTAGGCTAATTATTTGTGATCATGGGATTGTGTTTTTGAGATATAGTTCTAGGGAGATTCAAATTTAATGTTTTCAATGATTAATTATAAGGAATGTTTAATATATAAGTGGTGGAATTGTTACCTTTCTATAGCTGAAGAGAAGTACAGTTCCGAAAATAACCATTTAATTTACAATTTTTAATTTAAATATTAAAAGGTAAAGGGATTTGAAAGGGAAAAATTAGTATAGAGGGATAGTTTTGGTCAATAAACACCTCAACAATCAATTTGAAAAAAAACTTGTTTTGTCCTTTCCCCAATAGATTTTTTTTTTAATTTTAACTTTTTGATATTGGTAACTATTTTTTAACATTTTTATTTTATTTTCATGTAAAAAAATAAAATTTAATAGATTACATAAATTGAACCTTATAATTTTAAATTCTAAATCCATTTTATTAGATAAATTTCCAATATGTAAGAGAATTTAATTTCAAAATAAAAACATTTAAATGTGTAAAACGTTTTTTTGAAAAATAATATTTGTAGATTTTAAATTTATATATGTTAAAGTTATCATGTATTATGATTTTATGGAAATATATTAATTTATTAATAATTGAATAAAATTTTTTAGGCTTCCAATTTAATCCAAAACTAAACCTCAAAATGAAAATAGTTATTTTAAATAGATGACCAAATTTTTTTCTCTTTATATTAATGTAACATTTTTCTTTAGTTCAAAAAATTATTGGCTTCTTTTTTCTCTGAATAAAGAATATTTGAAACTGAATAATTTTTTTAACATAATTTCATATTTTATTTCTTTAATGGTCTTGAAATATTCAATGTTATTCTTACATAGCAATAAAATCATGATATTATAATTTTGATAAATCCCACATTTTTTGACTAAAAATATACCTTTTTAGAAAATGATAAAACAAATAATCTTAATAAATCCAAAAAAATAGGTTAATTTTCTCTAATTCATATGCTAGAATTTATAAATTTCATTTTATTCATTAAAACATTAAATTTGGCCAAAATTGTTTTCACAGGATAACGACATTTGTTATATGACATTATTTTTTTAATAAAATAATAATTAATCTTGTGTTAATATAAATTATTAGTGTTCAATAAAGCAAAAAATACTTTCTTATAATAAAATTATAAATTATAATAAATTCATTTCTAATTCATAAAGTGATTTGAGAAAAAATCTGTTTCGAAAAGTATATAAATTTATTATATATCTATACATATAAATATTCTATTAAATTTTGATATTATTCTAATTCATGCATGCATAACCTCTTATAATCTAAATGTAATACCCAAGCATTATATATTCTCTAGTTATTGTTTAGGGTAGTGGTTTAACTATAATTTATCATATGTCAAAAACTGTTCACTTAAAATTCTCTCGTATATGGTCTTTCTAAAACTATAATTGTTGGAATTTTACATGACTCTGGTAATGGGAATCCCTGTAGAAACTACTTCTCTTCCAGGTTTGAAAAATTGGCTACATAAAGAATACTTTTTATTTTTAATTTCATTTATTCTTACCTTATATATTTATTTTTTTTATATGGATACTTCAATTTATACTAGCTAATTTAATGCTTAAGTTTTGATGTTCATATATAATATTCAAAATATATCAATGTTTTTTTACTTTTATTTAACATTTGAAAAATTATATTAGAAAAATATTTATTTAAGGAACTCATACAGTGAAATCCTCGGTTGTCACATGCCCCCTAAATAAATTTCATCCCCACAATTTTAATCAATACATACTATTAATGTTAGCTAAGGGATTTTGAGAGATAGCCCGAGATTTAATTTTCTAATAAGGTATCAATCACGTCTATTTACTTAAAATAATAATAATCCCAATATTTTTCTTATTAATAACCATTTGAGTTATATTACTTTCATGATCTGGTGTTATGATGAATTTTTTTCTACGGAGTTCATAGTTCACACATATAATGACAAATTATCATAAATTGGTTTAAGGAAATATGATTCCTTGGTTTTATAATATCTACACCGCACACACCTACATATTTTATCCCAGGGTTCCTCAAAATTATGGTGAAACTATAATGTTAATTTCTAATGATGAATTTGGTGAATAATTATCTTCCAAATTGTAAGGGTTTTTAATATTCACATTCTAAACTCTCCTATACCTTTCTTGCGAAATTATCTCTAATACATCAATATGTGCCCTCTCCATTTCATCTCTCATATAGTACCAACATCAACTGAGAATCACCCATCTCTTTTTCTGCCTCTTGTAATAGTACAAGCGCTAACCACTATATAAAACATTCCTAGATAAAGGTTATTAAGGGATGGAATCCACACCAAATTCACTTTAGGTGAAAATTGATGCATCCAAACAAGGCCTTCTAAGACCCAAAATGTTTCCCATGAAAACTACATGGTATCACATGTTTTGAAGCATAAAACATGATTATTGAACTACTCATACACTGAAGGTCTCTAGGTGGAATCCTTTTTCACACTACCATCATGTGTTGTGGTACTAGTGGAGGGGGGAGATAATTTTATTTTACATCCACCATTATCATGGTGATTTTAACTTCTTTGGAAACATCATGGCCTACACAAAACGGAAGTACATTGATGGATGATGATGAATATGATTATTTTACCTTCATCAAATATTTTAGTGACATTAATATATCTGTATAGTGGATAGTGGTTTCTATATCCACACCTATACATTGTTAATATTGAGGATGTTATAATTATTTTAACAAAAATCCATGAATATAGTCACTATGTTAAAATAGTTAACCCATAATGTCATATCCATCTAAAGAACCCATACATTATTTATATTCACATAAAAATAAATTTAAAATAAAAACCATCAAATCACTAGATATTATATTTGATAAAAAAATCATGGTGGTACACATAGAAAAAATATATGCAACATAGAGTGGCAAGAATAAAGACCCCACAATCTCATTACTAAATTCGAGGATTTAGTCATCGCAATCCACCTTATTGGAAG
Organism: Viscum album; assembly: GCA_963277665.1. Classification (NCBI taxonomy): domain Eukaryota; kingdom Viridiplantae; phylum Streptophyta; class Magnoliopsida; order Santalales; family Viscaceae; genus Viscum; species Viscum album. Next base: position 135,215,566 of record OY728155.1, on the reverse strand, counting down.
TAATTTAACAGGATACACCTTGTTATTTTGGTCATGGTGGTTGTTCACACTAATCATTCTTGTCATCATTATATTTTTAACATTTACTTCAGGAATGTCTATGTTTTCACACTTAAGGCATCTGAACATTAGTGGGGCCTTTGGATTCACGTTTCCCACTACCAATGTGCTAACCAACAACTTAATTCTTCTATGATATTTTGATACTTTATAACCTTCCTATTATACAAGTAATTTATCGTCCATTACCCTTATGTAAATTTCCTTGGTTCCACTTCAAACATTATTGATATATTGTAAATTGAAATTTTTTTCGTTCATCAATTGAAATTTCTAAGTCTTTATCTTCATATTATTTTGCGTTTTTTGGACATTGAATATTTTCATAGTGTAAATCATATTTTTTTTATAGTTAGATTATCATAATCCCATGGTTTATCATTCCATCTCCCAATATGATGGGTTGTTCATTGAGTTACTATCTGCATTTTCCCTCACACCAATGGTTCCTTCTAGTTTTATCCATTTGTATAACCAAATTGGTTGACATGAGGGAAAAAAAATTTACAATTTTGGGATATTAGAATAAAAATAAAATGAAATTCATTTGTCAAAATTCTTGTTCTTTAACATTTTTTCGTTTTACCATTATTCAAGTAGTTCAACCTATATCAATCTTTGATTGATCTTGGATACTTTAAATTTAGTTATCTTATGCCCCTAAAATTAAATTATAAATCAATACTTTATAATGATCATATGATCAATATAAACATTTACCATGATTGGGTCAACCTATATTTATAGTTATTCCTCTTTTTTGTACACTTGTTTAGGATTGATTTAATATACAACACAACCTTTGCAATGTTATTACCCCTAGGTACATCTATGGAAGATCCCACATCCATTTGTAGTATCGATACATGAATTTATAATAAGGGGAAACCATCTACTTAATACTTTACCAATATTCCAATATATCACCCCATACTAAGGCAAAACTATAGGATTTTTACTAAGGTTATCTAACTCTAATACCAATGATAACTAATAATATAACCAAATATTAAAAAACTAATATCCAAAATAAGTTGGACATTATCTGCTACTAAATAATGCCAACCTAGAAAAAAGTTACAAAAATTATATAATAATGTCATTGTTTTGATCATACATCTCAAAACAGTCGCATAACTAAAGGACCTAATGGTTTAGTATCTTGAAAATTACTGACATAAAAATATTTTTTTATTACACATGAATACATTTTGTTATTGTATTTATAATCAAGAAAATTTTCTAAATATATCAAATGATATGATGATCTTTATAACCTACATATTGGAAACAAGAAAATAGGTGAGCTCAGATTCTCAGTAAGGAAAATACACATCATCACATGGAGGAAAACCTGAGGCAGACATAAAAAATCAAAATAGATGATTAAAAGTACTTAGAAGATAATCATAAGAATTGTTAGATTCATATAATATCATAAAAGGATCATTAGGGAAGCATAAAGGATATGAATTGGATCAAAACACATCTCAATAGTCATATAATATATGAACACATAATACTTTTTTGAAATAATTAAAAAATACGACATGATCATGAAAACATGGCCTCTCATAGAAATGAAATGAATCTTCAAAACCTAACATAACATGAAGGAGAACATGGAAATGTTGAAAAAACATAAGATTATGAAAACTTATGTGACAAAACCTATTATGACCAGGTTTATAAGAATAAACACATTATGTATATACCTAAAAATATTAGAAATCCCACCATGTCAATGCTTGTTTGAGAAAACTCATTATGTCCATGCCAAACTATCTAATTATATATATGATTAAACTGATGCATTAGAGGGAAATATAGTACCCCACACATCATTATCCATACATATGTGCGCCACTAGAAAACAATAATCATCATATCATAAAGAACCCATGGAAAAATAACATATTTCTTCAACCTTTTAAAAAATCACACATCATGTACTAAAGAAATCACAATGCCTGAAAATTTCATTTTCCAAGATGAAAAATATCATAATAATATATATAGGGTGATTAAAACATGGCTTCATAAAAGATAACCATTAGAGAGTATACATTTCTTCAAACAAAAAAGTCACAAATTTTTTTAAAACATTGAATTCAAAATTTCTATCAAAATCATCCTTTTGAAGGGAAGAAGAACACTTTTGAAAAGCTTATTATAAATAGTTCTAAATAAAATGTATTAAAAAATTTGTATATGTTTCAAAATGTATTGAAGATATTAGTTTGAAAATTTTCAATTTTAAAAATACTCTTTAATCATAGATCCATGAAAAATACATAATAGTTATCTTAAAAGATGTGGAGTGTGTGATAAAATGTTTTATTTTAAAATGATGGAAAAATATCTGATTGTTTTAAAATAACCTTATTGAAAACTTAATACATTAAAAAGATGATGAAACCATTGTTTTAAAATGAATAAAAGTGGGGGAGTATTTTAGAGACCCGATTTCTTCCATGTACGAATTCAAAACCATTCAATATATATTTCCATAGTTAGGTGCTGAGACATCGTGTGATTATGAGGTTTAGTGTGATCAAGATTAATATATAAAAAATATTAAAAATATTTTATATTGTGTCTATGCAGTTTTTTATGAAAATGGGATAACTCTTAAATAGAATATCAGATTAGAAATATGAGACCATTTTTGAGTATGGAAGGTGGTGTTTACCATAGGCAGGGCATAAAATCGGTTTGTGTGGGGTGCTCTAATTACTCACATATTGGAGGTACGTTCAGTGAATTTCATTAATTTATTAAATTAAATATTTGATCTAATTTGACCTACACTATTCCTAAAAATACATTGTCATGGAAAATTCCTTGTGGTTATCCTCATAATCCATGAATTTCCGACGACACACTCCTTCCTCCTATTTGATGATCACATTGGACAATGATAAAAATCCATATCAGAGCTGATCAAGATGCAATTGATGAAATGGCTTCCTTAAATCATTAGAGAATGAATTCTTAAACAATGAATGAACCAATATCCATGTAGGACTCATAAATTGGTTATTGACACACTTTTTATTAAATAAATTCAGCGGATCGATCCTAGTTCATGGATTTATGCCAATTGTAAATTGATCATGCACCCATGAACTGAAATATTAATTGATTATTCAATGTTTTCTAACCATGAATTCCCATTCATGATTATTGGACAATAACTCTAGGCCAACGATGGGAACACCTTTTTTATTGTAACCTTATCTAAAATTTTCATAATGTTGGTCACTGGTAGGATCTTGAGGTCCCGGTTAGACATTTCCGGATGGTACTGAGCCCAATAAGACACCTAGATTAACAGAAGATCAATGAATGAAGTTTGGATTGATGAAATGACCATAGATCTATGATTTTTTTGAGGCTTGGGTGATCATTTTGAAAAAAAGAAATTGAATCCATGAAAATTGGATGAATTAATGCGAGTAGTGCATACAGGTCAAATGAAGAAACACCCATCAATGTTTGGAATCAAATTTTCTTCCATTAGAGGGCCAGATTCTTTTATCCAATGCTAAATCCAGTGTATATCTAATATTTTCATCCAATGATAGTGCCGAAATCAAAGATTCACAAGTAGATTCATGGCGCTAAAATCGGATTTAAAGAACTGTGAAAAACTTGACTACACGCCGTGTAAAGGGATGAACACACTGTGTGTATCCCTTTAAGTGTGATATCTAGGATTTTGGGAAATCATAAGGATGTTAATACATGTTTCCATCCTACGTGTCGTGTAACTAATTCCGAGGTGGATGATTCATGTGATGAATCACATTGGCAAAACTCTATGATGGATTACACGACAAAGCACACAAGCATGTACCGAATTACATACAAATGGTTAGAACACAAGGGAGAAACCCTGTGTGAAGCCACACATAAAGTATCAAGTACAAAAACACATCATGAGTAAACAAACATGCCCATAAGGATAGGGATCGGCCCCAGATGGCTTGGACATGCCATGTAATCCACTTACATGGCATGAACTTCTACATGACATGGGATACATGTACCTATAGGGACATAATCAGGAAGTGGAATAGGACCACACACTGTGTGAGTCCCCTCAATGGACTTGTATCCCTCAATAAATTTTTATGAAAATTCAAGGATCCATATATCCTTCATTTGAACTCATATTTTGTCTTGCGAATAGAATATTTGGAGTTTTTTCCTGCATACAACATGATGGTTACCCCATTTGTGGATTTAGAGATATGATTTAAAATGTTTTAGTCATGAAGCTTGGTTAGGAAACACTCGATGATTGAAGTGATCGTACAGGATCATTGGAGACTACCGATTTAACTATCTAATAGAGATCAACAATGGAATCCCCACTAACCAGTGAGTTGACCTTCTAGTAGAGCTGGGAAGTGGAGTCCTCAACGAATTATAAGTTGACCTTATAGTATATATCGACAGTGGAGTCCTCGACAACTACTGAGTGTACCCTCCAGTAGATTTATATAGTGGAGTCCTCTATGACTACTTATTTTACCCACTAATAGAGTTGGGTAGTGGAATCTACCATCACTACCGAGTATACCCTCTAGTAGATCAAGGTAGTTGTGTCCTCGACAATTGTTGAGTTGATCACCTAGTAGAGTTGGGAAGTAGATTCATCCATAACTATTGACTTTACCCTCCAGTAGAGCTACATAGTGGAGTCCTCGATGACAACTGAGTTGGACCTCCAGTATAGTTAGGCAGTGGAGTCCTCAACAACTACCATGTTGTCCTTAGAGTAGATCTGAGTAGTGGAGTCATAGAAAACAATCCAGTTGACCCTTCAATAGATATAGGTAGTGGAGTCTTTAATTATATCTATGTTGACCCTCCATTAGAGATGGGTAGTGATGTCCTTGAAGAGTTCCAGAGTGGAACCCCATCAGAATGTACTAGGGAACAACTCCTCAAATTCGATTTTTATAGAACCACGACTATGCAAAAAAATGAAAAAGGTATGTATTGAAATACATGGTTATTTTTGGGTAGACACATGAGATTCTATGCATCATTTATGGAATTTTGGAACTATTATATACTCTTCTTCTTGGGATGAGTTATGAGATGTAGATCCACTTTCTCTTTTATTTGGTTTTCATTTGAATAAGAATATATATATATATATATATATATTATTCTATATCAAAAAATTAGATTTGGTTACTCTCTTTCCATGAGAGGCAAATATGTTTGGGGTATTCCATGTGTTTTTCATGTTTAGGTTATCATGGTTAGATGATTCTCCTCTCCTACTATAGGTGGTGAAGACTCTACGTGTAGTTAAACAACTCACTATGTAATGATCTTTATTATTGGATGAGGTTACTTTCACTCTTGATTTGGATTGAGATTTCTCATTGAGTGTATCTTGTATCTAATGTATTTATATTCTTATTATATCTCTTACTTCCCCCTTAATCTTTTGGGGATCATACTGGGTATCTATATGTTCACTCATGCATGGGATTCACTTGTACATTTTATTTCTTATGAAGATGAAGGATTGGTCTGTAGTGACTTCATATGAGCTTAGGGATACCTTGTACTTTGGACCATATAAGTTGTTCATGGAATCATATCTAAGATAGGGGATCTCTTGGCACTTTAATTTTCTAGTTTTATCATGTTGGAACATATCATCTGGTTGGGTGTGTATTTTTCCTATTACGTATCATTTTTCACTATCGTACTCTTATACACCATGGAGGTTATTCATGATTAGTTTACATTATAGATGTGTTTCATATTTTACATGTTATCTTCGAACATATGTATCAATATGGATGTATTTTTTTTGTAAAGGTACAAAGTAATTTCCCCCCATGTTAGTTATGACATTGGAACTGGTCTTTAGGCTCTGGCCTATGGAGGCAGGCTTGGGGTAGATTTGGCTTGAGCCCCGATTAGGGTCGGTTCGTGAATGGTTGGTATAGAATCTAGTTAGATCCTTATGATGTTATTAATAGTAGTCCTCTAATGAGGATTTTTAGGGGTTTTAAGAAATAGTGTTAAAGGGTCTCGAGTGTGCCTCTCAAGTAAGGGAATCTATTGGTGTTGTGGGATGCCGATGTATACATTCAATTGGACCTTAAATACATTTTTGTCAACTTGGAATACTGAGATATTGGTTTCATGGACCAATGGTACATGTATTATATACGATTGAGAATTTGACTGTCCTTCTTATGAAATCACCCAGTTGTTGTTATATATATATAAGCTCATAAAACCGTGGTAGTTATTGATAATTTTAGGATGCTTCTGAGATGATATCAATCCATGATATGAGTTTCAGATCATTATTATGGTCCACTAAGAAAAAAGGCCTCAGTTTAGGGTACATTATGTGACCCCCTTTCTCTATGAGGGTAGGTATCAACACCTCTACTTGTCAATCAGAAGATCATCCCAATAAAGAAAGATGGGGATGCACATAATATTAAAGAACTTTGTGAGTTCTAGAGCCTGAGGCTGCTAAGGTTCTATAGTGAATAAGATCCTCAGGTTGTAGAGGATTGGATAGAGTTTATGGTCCATATCTTCAGACATGTTCAGACCCTGAAAGATTTGGGGGTTGTAATAGAAGCTATCATTTTCAACAAAGTAGTTTGGTGCGAGTGGATCCTTCTTACATTGATGCATGATGATACAAAACTCTTATTGACCGACCTCTAAAAGTTGTTCTATGAGGATAAATACCCCTCCTACTTACATTAATTTCTGATTCAGGAGCTTCTGGATATGTAGCAAGGATGGATGATGGTGGATGAGTATGCAACAAAGCTCATAGACCTTACACAGTACTCTCATTAACATCATCTATGATGGCTACTTCCGAGCATGGAAGATTTATTAGGGACTACATTGAGAGATCTTTTCTATCATGGTGCCTCTATTCAAACTCACCTATGACAGGGTTTTGGAGTGGGATCTAGTGATAGAGAAGTTTCTTTCAGAGGGACTCCATATAGTTGGAGTGGGTCCATGACATCTTATATGTTTCATAGCTGTGGAGATATGTGCATGAACCCTCACACATCATTCAATGGGTAACTATGGACATTGGGGATGAATCCACCTTTGTAGAGAAAATGATTGCAATTGAGGATAAATATAAGAGGACCCAGTGTGGAAAAAAATCCCCTTGGTCCATGGGTTGTGGCTGCACATAAATATGTTGGATAGTTCCTGGGAGTAGGCGAGCCAAGTGCAGGCTCAGTATCCCGAGTTGTTTTCTTAATTTCACTTTTCAGGGACATAAATCTTGAGGTAAGGAATAATGTAGTGAACTATTTTTTTACCTGTAATGATTTCAAATATATATATATATATATATATATATATATTTCTAGTGTGAGTCACTAATATGACATGCGATTTTGAGTACCAGTGTGCCCGAAATTAATTTTATAAAAATATTAAATATATTTTATATTTCAAGAGTTAAATTTCAAAAATAAAATGGTAAAACTCTTAAATGGAATATTAGATCAGAAATTTGAATCCATTATTGAGTCCAGAATGTTTTTTTTACCCCAGTCATGACATAAAATCGGTTAGCACAGGGCGCTCAGACTCTGCTCCCATTGAAGATATGTTCAGTGAATTTAATTAATTTATTAAATTAGTTAAATAATCTCATTTGACCAAAAATGTTCCTATAAATAAATCACCATGTAAAATTCCCCAGGGTTATCCTCATAATCCTGGAATCATCAACTATTCTCTCCTTCATCCTGTTGGGGGATCACATCAGACGGTGAAGAAACACCATATCCGGGAAGATCAGGATGCAATGAATGAAAAAATATCCTCCAATCGTTGGAGAGTGAGTTATTTAATGAATAATGTTCCAATATAAAAGTATAAATGTTCAATTGGATATTTCTTCCCTTTTTATTAAATATATTGATCAGATTTATCCCTATTCTTTTATCAACAAAAATTGTGAATTGATCATGCACCCGCGTATAGAAATCATAATTGACTATTAAATGTTTTCTAACCCTGGATGCGTGTAATTGATTTTTGTCCAAGTTATCTTGACTAATGATGGCTAAACCTTTGTTATAGTAGACTTATTCTTAATTTTATTCATTTTAGTGATAGGTAGGACCAAACGGTCTTGGTTCAACATTTCTAAGAGGTACCAAGCCCAATCAGACCCTTTGAATGATAACATATCGATGAATGAGATTTGGATCAATGAAATGACCACATTTCTTGGATTTTTGTGAGGTATGGGTGATCATTTTCACTAATAAAAATCATATCATTGTATATGGGTTTAACTAAGGATATTGGGGCATACTGGTCTAATGAAGAAACCTCAATGGGTACTCTGAATCGTATTTACGACCACCGAATGGCTGGAATCCATCAACTGATGCATGATCCAGTCCAAATGCACTATTTTTTTCCGAATATCAGTTCGAAATAAAAAAGGAATAAAATTAATTATGGCATATATATTGGATCTGAAAAACATCAAAAATCCTAACAACACATCATGTACAAGGATGAACACATGATGTTTATCCCCTTAAGTGTGGCTGCTAGAGTTTCAGGAAATATTAGGGAGGGAACTATCTGTGTCATTACTACATGCCCTATACTTCATCCCCTGGTGGATGAGATTTGTGATGTGTCACAAGCGTAGAACTCTGTGTAGGAGTACACAACTTGGAAAAAAATCTTGTACCGATGTACATGAACATGATAGGAACACACCTGCGAAACCCTGTGTGAATCCATAGGCCATGTACCATTTACACAAACATGACTTGAGTACATAGATATGAGAATATTGAAATGGCCATGTCTTAGTTGGCTTGGACACACTATTTAGTCCACTGGCACGACATGAACTTCAACATGGATCAGGAGTTGTATGCCTCTAGGGATATATCCTGGTGGTGGAGCAGGACCACACACTATGTGTATCCCCTCATATATTGGGAATCCTTTGGTTCCTTTTTAGTAAACGTAAGGGTTTTATATCTCCAACATTTGAACTCCATTTTTTTCCATGAGTATCCTTTCCTATTTTTTTTCATGTAGAACATGATGGTGAACCCATTTTTGGATTTCCATATATGATGAAAAATGTTATCGGCACGATGCTTGGTTAGGAAACTCACGATGATGGAAGTTAACTTGATGTATCACTAGAGACTACCGAGTTGACCCTCCAATAGAGTTGGGTTGTGGAGTCCTCAACAACTAATGAGTTGACCCTCTAGTAGAGTAAGGTAGTGGAGTCCTTGATGACTATCGAGTTGACCCTCTAATAGAGTTAAGTAGTGTATTATTCAATGAATATTGGATTCCCTCGCAATTAGATTTGGTAAGTGGAGTCCTTGACAAATTCTGATCCCCCCCTATAAGAGTAGGTATGTAGATTCTTTTACAACTTCTGATTTGACCCTCCAGTAGACCTGGGTAGTGGAGTTCTTCATGAAAACCGAGTTGACCCTCCAATATAGTTGGATAGTGGAGTCCTTGAAAACTATCAATTTGACCCTCCAGTATAGCTAGGAAGTAGAGTCCTCAAAGAGTACAGAGTTGATCTACTAGTAGATTTAGACAATTTATTCCTTGAAGATGATCGTGTTTACCCTCCATTAGAGCTGGGTAGTGGAGTCCTCGATGATTATCGAGTTGACCCTCCAGTGTAGTTGGGCAGTGGAGTCCTCGATGACTAACAATTTTATCCACTAGTAGAGCTGGGAAGTGGTGCCCTTGAAGGCTTCCAAAGTGGACCCCCTTGATGTACTAGGGAACAACTCCTCTACTTTGAGTTTTGTGGCCCCTCAAATGTGTGTCCTAGTGAGGAGACAAGGTTTGACTTGCATGGCTATTTCTATGTAGACAGGTGAGATGTTGGGAATCATGGATGGACTATTAGAACTATTAGATACTCTTCTTCTTAGTATGATATGTGAGATACAGATCCCCCTTTTCCCTTATTTGGTTTTCTTTTGACTGAGAATATATATATGTATATACATTTATATGTGTGTGTGTGTGTGTTTGTAATCCTTGGATTTGGTTACTCTATTTATATGAGTGGTGAAAATGTGTGGGGTATGCAACATTCTTTCTATGTTTAGATTCTCCTAGTTGGATGAGTCTATTGTCCTACTATAGGTGTTGAAGACTCAACATGCAGTTCATCTACTCACTGGGTTGATATCCTCATGCTTGAACGAGGTAACTTTCACTATTAGTTTGGGATGAGCTATTATCATTGACTTCATCTTGCATATAATTTATTTCTATTTCTGTTGTGTTACTTACTATTACCCCTACAAATTTTGAGGCATCCTACAGGGTATGTATATACTCACACCTTCATAGGATTCCCCACACGTGTCATGTCTTATACAGATGACAGATGTAACGACGCAAACCTTTGTTATTGAAAATCCATCTTGATCTAATTAAATGTATTAATATGTGAAATTGTTATAAAACATATGCACTTCTTTTTTTTTCTTTGATTTTAAAATACCATTAAGAATTGCGACTGTTGCATTTTTAGTCCTTGAATAGTGATCAGATGATTAGTATAAATATGGGCTTCAACAAATCCAATTTACTCAGACAAAGGAAGCGATGGCCGTATCCAGTATAATTTCTCCATACGAAGCCCATTTGTCAGAGCTCGGAAAAGAGGTGGAGTCATTGGGCTTCTCTCGTGACCAATCCCAAGCCGAGCATCAATGGGTTAAACTCAAATGGAACTGCCTACGAGAGAAGTGGAAGTTGATAGAGATCACCCTGCAAGCAATGTTATCTGAGCCACCCCAAGTGACTGTCACCATCACACACCTCACCATTCAGTCTTATGTGGGTGTTTTAAGGGTTTATTTAACAAGACCCTAGTACTATGGCTATGTACATTACATTTGTTATTTAATAATGAATATACTTTCATTTTATTATTATTATCTTGTAAATATTTTTTAAAGAACAAATAGTATTTTTAGTTAATATACAACTAACAAAAAAATTTGTTGAATTAATGGATTTTTTTGTATTAAATAATATTTTAATAAAATATTATTATTATTATTATTAAATTAATTTTTATATAAATGATCATTTAATTTTATGAATGCAATTATAATTTTTATTACGGTTCGAAAGCCATTTTTGTCAAAACCCGTGAATTTTAGATAAATGTCTATTTTTATTATAAAAGTGAAAATTAACATATTTATAAAATTATTTAGGTAAAATAAATATTATTTCTGTAATCAGGATGTCGAAATTATCCAATGGTGAATTTTTCATAATTTTCTGAGACAGTCAATGTTTTGGGTAAAAAATAAATACCGTGTAAATATATAATGTGTTTTATTACATCATAATGACCCAATAGTGATGTAATAAAATACAATAAGCTTTATTTTCAGTGAATATTTTTTTACCAATAATGTAATGTGATTTAGGACGTGTTTGACTTATTTTAGAAATCATTAATGAACCCTTTAAGACTAATTAAACATATTGTCTTTTTTAAATTGTTTTCGTTGGGAGTGTGACTCACCTCCACATAAGAAACCCCATTATTTTTAGAATTCCGGACTTTTTACTTATAAAATATTGTTTTCCACTTCCCTTTTCCAAAAACCATCGGTAAAAACCACGGCCTGGTGTGTGGTTTGGATTAGTTTAATGTGAGGTTCCCCAAACCAAAATAATAAAACATTTTCTCATCGTTCCTATATAAAACCACCCATTATCCAACTTTCTCCTCACTAAAATCCTTTAGTGTTAGTCCAAAATCTGACATAATCTCTCTATAATCCCTCAAAGGTGCTCCAAGCTCTCAAGGAGCCTCCCTTAAGCCTCTCTCATTCCGTTGAAAGCACACTTCCATGTAAGGGTTTTTCTTCATTTCAAATTTTTGTCCAATTTTAATTATGTTGTTATTCCATTTTAATTTCAATTATAAATGTTGGGGTATGGTTTCTCACCTTCCCCATACATCCCTTTTTATGTTTGAATGATGGGATACCCCTTTCTCTCTCATTAAATGCCTCCCATGTACACCTGTTACTATGCGGAAATTCCAAAAGGAATTTCCCTCTCCTCATTTACATTCAAGAAATTCTTTTGTATCATGAATCTAAATTCCATTAAATTTGTTGGGAAATTTATCTATATTACCCCCTTAATATCCATGTCATGTAAATATGTTGAGACACCCCTTTCTCTCTCATCAACCATTTTTATGAGTTCTTATGTCATGTTGTTATGATGCTGAATGTGCACCGCATCTTTTTAAGGAAAAGTCATTATGTGGTGAATACCATACCCATTTCTATATCTAGGGTATTCACCTTTGTGCACACTTACATACTGTTTAATTAGTTTCTTTTACGTACTCCATATTTGTTTATCATGGAATAAATGACTATGTTGAATGATTCAATGTTTTATGATCCATGTGGCACACTTATGCATGAAATGAAATGTTTAAGAAGGGTGCGCCCTGATAGCGCTCCATTACATTGGGTATAGTATAGTATCATGATAAATTATGTGCAATGGGTGTTTTCTCGTTCTAATTCAAGTGCAATGAGGGTTTATTCATTCTTCATGTTCAATGAGGGTTTACTTAGGCTTTATGTGCAATGAGCCTTGGCTCATGCTAATTCCATGTTAAGAGGTGTTGCCACATTTCCATGTTATGATTATCATGCTTTATCATGACTTTATATTTATGATTCTATTGTGATATATTGATATGCCTATTTTATAACATGTATTGTATTCCTCATGTTATTCCTTGTTTATTCCCTTACTGGGCTTTGTAGCTAACCCTTTTCCTATGCATGTCCTCAGGTTATCCCATGCAATGCTATGTACAAAGAAATGTAGTGGTCATGTGAAGGAACATTTCAATAAAGATGTTGCATGTTTCATGTTTTAAGTTGTTATGTAATGATTCTAAACCCCAAAGACACTAGACCTCTCGATATTCTATGTTGTATCAAGTGAAGTTAATGTAATAAATTATGATTAATGGTGTAATAAAAGATCAGGTTTTTCATAGTTGGTATTAGAGGATAGGTTAAGTTTTTTTTTTGTGATTAGGATTAGAAAACCCTAGTGAAGCCTTAGAAAAAAGACCAAGTATAATAATAACATTCCTATGTTTTGTTGAGTATGGAGTAAGTGGTTTATCAAGAAAATATATCCCTGTCTGGATACGATCAGGTAGATGCGACTCTGGCACAGATGTATCGTAGGGGTAAAACCTGAAAACACCGCGTTGAGCTAGACTCGAATGGGAACTAGTGCAAGACAATGGGCCTTACTTCACTTTTGGTTACGACACTCTCAGGGGATATGCTTTGGTAGATTCATGATCATAGTACAAACCACTATTAAGGGTCAAAAAAAGGTTCATAAGAATATATGTTAAGAAATAGATCGAGGATAAGATAGATATAAACCTATGAAATCACAAGTTAGGATATACTTCTTCTTTATATGTTTATACTATTATGTTCAATGTTTAATTTTTATACTCAATGTATAGGTATTTAATACCTCTAATTATTCATTATTTTTCTTAGTTAGTGGATGGAAATAGAAGAACTCGTTCCAACAACAATTGTGATAGGCAATGTGGAGATTTCCCTAATGATATGAAAGATATGATGTGAGAGGGTGATCAGAACTTCATGACAGTACTTTCTCAGCTAGCCTGAGTTATGAATAATAACTTGAATCCGGTAGAATTCCTTCCTCCTCCATGTAAAGAGAAAGTTGTCATGTTATCCTTCATGTGGAAAAGGCCTCCCATGTTTATCAGATCTTCTAATCCCCACCACGTGGAACAATGGATTAACTCCATTGAGAAGATATTCTTCGTCCTCCAGTGTTCGGAAGAGGAAAATTTTGTACTGGTGGTCTATCGTTTATATGGGGAAGCTGATCAGTGGTGGCCACTGATCATGAATAAAAAGTCCCAAGAGGAAATTAGTTCCATGAATTTGGAGGAATTCAAGAGGATGTTTTTCGACAAATATTTTCCTTGAACCCTCCATCTCAAAATGGAAAGAGAGTTCCTCGGACTCAAGCAGAAAGAAGATGAGTCCATTGGGGTGCATGAAGAAAACTTTACAAGGATTTCAAGGTACACCTCTGGCTTAGTCATGAACATCTAAAGCAAGGTGTATTTCTTCTTTAGCGGACTAAAGCTAAGTCTATGAAAAGAGTTTGCGATTCGAGACTTCGACAGTTATGAGGATATTGTCTGTTGTTCCCTCAAGGTTGAAATGGAGATTGGAGAATCTCAGTGGTCTCACGGACCTAGTGATAAGAATCAGAAAATGGAGAACAATATGGGTGGTCCCTAAAAGAAATCCCATGATGGAAAGAAGCTTGAATTTCCCACTTGCAAAATTTTTGGGAAGAAACATCCTTGTAACTATCTCAAGGGAGCCAGGAATTACTTCAAATGAGGAAAGTTTCATCATCTGGCCAAGAACTGCCGAAGGGATATGAGAAATCATGCTAATGTTGAAGAGTAAAGTAATGTTCAGATCAACACACGGTCGACAATGCAGTGTTACAACTGTATGGAGCTTGGGCATTATGCAAACAATTTCTCTAAGCTGAGGGTTTTTGGAGGCAATCAACAACAACCTCTGAGGAAACAAGGAAGGGATTATGCTATCACTACCACCAAAGTGAACCCTAACAATGAAGTGGTGACTAGTATGCTAGTTATTCATTCAATAATAGCGAACTTACTTTTTGATTCATGTTCTACGCATTCATTTATATCTCGAAAGTTTAGTAGAACACTCCCAACACCACCACAAACATGGAAGTAAAGATGTCGGTGAGTACGAAAAATGGGGAAATCATTGCATCCCATGAATGTAACTCCACCCCTGTCATAATCTATGTATTTAACTTCCCAGTAAAACTCATCATACTCCCTATGGTGTAATTTGATGCAATTGTTGGCATGGATATTCTTTCCCTATATAGAGCTAATATAAATTGACTTGAGAGGGAAATCACTCTCCATGTGGAGAATCAACCCCTGATTCTTTATAAGTACAAGGAGGAAGATAAATCTTCTTCATCTCCATTATCTCATGTGTGGATATTACTGCCCTATGAGAATGTGTATCTGGTTCAGATGATTGAGTCCAAGGAAGCAACCATCCATGAAGACATGCCTATTGTGAGGGAATTCATGGAAGTGTTTCCTGGGGAATTTCCAAGTATTCCTCCCAAAAGAAATGTTGAGTTCTCAATTGAACTTATAACGGGGGGAATTGACAATATCCAAAAATCCATATAGAATGGCTTTTGTGGATCTTGAAGAGCTAAAGAAACAACTATGGGAGAATCTGGAGAAAGGGTTTATACGCCCAAGTGCTTCACCATGGGGTGCACCAATCCTCTTTCTCAAGAATAAGGATGGATCAATGCGCCTTTGAATAGATTATCATGTGCTCAACAAAATCATGATAAAGAAAAAGTATCCTCAACCACGAATTGATAACTTGTTTGATCAGCTGCGTGGAGCACAATACTTCTCCATGGTGGATTTGCGGTCGAGATATTACAAGGGTGAAGAAGGAAGATATCCTCAAGACTGCTTTTTGTACAAGATATAGGAACTATTAATTCATAGTAATGCCTTTCGGACTCACTAATTCTCCATCAATATTCATAGACTTGATGAATAGATTCTTTAGAGATTACCATGAAAAACTTGTGGTAGTGTTTATAGATGATATTCTGATATACTCCAAAACCAAGGAGTATCATGAAGAGCATATAAGAACTATACTAGAGACCTTTCAGAAGGAGAAGCTTTATGCCAAGTGCAGTAAGTGTGAGATCTGGTTGAAGGAGGTATCATTCTTGGGCCATATCATTACAAACAATGGGATATCTATGGATCCCTCCAAAACAGATGCAATAGAGGTATGTCTGATGCCAACATCGATAATAGATATCTGTAGCTTCTTGGGGTTAGCTGGATATTATAGATGATTTGTGAGAAATTTCTCACGATTTTCGAACCCTCTTAACAAGATAACTCAGAATGGAGTAAAGTTATCTTAGAGTGATGAATGCGAAGAAAGCATCAAGGAGTTGAAAAGAAGGCTTATCACTGTTCCCATGCTCACTTTACCCACAAGTGGAGAACTTTTGTGGTATTCAGTGATGCTTAAATGAAGGGCATGGGATGTGTGTTGATGCAAAATGAAATAGTCATTGCCTATGCTTCAAGTCAATTGAATGTTCATGAACATAACTATCCAACACATGACCTCGAGCTAGCTGTAGTGATCTTCGTTTTGAAAATTTGGCTGCATTATCTCTTTGGGGATAAGTGTGAAATATATAAGGACCACAAAAGCATCAAGTATATATTCAAATAGAAAGAGTTGAATATGCGCCAACGAAGATGGTTAGAGCTGATCAAAGACTATGACTTCTCAATCCATTAACACCCTGGTAAAGCGAACAAGGTGGAGGATGATCTATATAAAAAATTATCCTGCATCATTATAAATTATGGGAATTGAAAAGGATCCAATATTCTTATATTTTTAAAGGATGTACATATGAATCATTATGGGGGGAACATCATCAATCATTTCTCAAATTATTGCTCAACCATCCCTATTGGAGAGAATAAAGAATGCTCAAAGAAAAGATGTGGAAATTCAGAAAAGGGTGGAAGCTGTTAGAAATGGGAAATCTCCTGATTTAAAAGTTGATGAGGAAGGAGTTATAAGATTTGGGATTCGAATATGTGTACAATCTGATCAAGAGATAAATAAGGAGCTATTGAATAATGCACATAGCTCGACCTTCTCTATCCACCTACGAAGCACAAAGATGTATAGAGATCTTCGAGAAAAATTTTGGTGGGACAATATGAAAAGGGAGATTTCCGAATATACATCAAAGTGTATGGTATGTCAACAAGTGAAGGCTGAGAGACAAACGTCTAAGGGGGTGACGCAACCACTACCCATACCAGCATGGAATTGGGAGAACATCGCCATGGAATTTGTCACTGGACTTTGGAAAAAAACCAAAGGATACAATGCAATTTGGGTTGTCGTGGATTGTCTTACAAAGTCTGCAAACTTCATTGCAATTCGGGAGGACTTCTCATTGGATCAACTGTAATGGATATATATCAGGGAAGTGGTAAGGCTACATGGAGTACCACTATCTATTGTGTCTGACCATGATCCAAGATTCACCTCTAATTTTTGGAAGAGTCTTCAACATTCTCTGAGTACTAAACTGAACATCAGTATGGCCTATCATCCTCAAACTGATGGCTAATCCGAGTAGACTATCCAAACACTTGAGGAATTGTTGAGACCGTTCTTAATGGACATTAATGGAGGATGGGATCAAGATATTCCTCTGTTTGAGTTCTCTTATAATAACAGTTTCCACTCGAGCATCCAAATGGCACCATATGAATCCCTTTATGGGAAAAGGTGCACAACACTGGCATGTTGGGATGAGGTTGGTGGGCGTAAGCTTCTTGGACCTGAAATGGTCAAAGAAATGGTGGAGAAGGTGAAAACCATTAAGGAGCATATCAAGGAATCCCAGAGTCAATAGAAGAGTTATGAAGATAACCATCGATGAGACCTTGAGTTTAATGTTGGAGACATGGTATTTCTATGCATATCACTGTGGAAGAAGGTCATGAGGTTTGGAAAGAAAAGGATGTTAAGTCCAAGGTACATCGACCTCTTCAAGATTCTCGATCGTGTCGGGGTTGTGGCCTATCGACTATCACTTACATCTACCATGGCCAAAGTGCATGATGTCTTTCATGTATCCCTCTAAAAGTAGTACATACCAGACCCTTCACATGTACTCTATTCAAAGGTGGTATAGTTAGTGGATGATTTTCTTTTGAGGAGAAACCAGTGAAGATATTAGATCCTAGAGAAAAAGTATTATGAAATAAGACAATGCCCCTCGTCAATGTGTTGTGGATAAACAACACGTTTGAAGAAGCGACATGGGATTCAGAGGAAGTGATGAACCAGAGTTACCTATATTTGTTTTAGTGTGGGAGAAGGAAATTTGGAGGGTAAAATTTCATAAGGGGGAAGATTGTAACGGCCCAAATCTTTGTTAATGAAAATCCCTCTTGATCTAATTAAATGTCTTAATATGTGAAATGGTTATACAACATATGCACTTATTTTGTTTTTGGATTTTAAAATACCATTATGAATTTTGATCATTTCCTTGGTAGCTGTTTTACAGTGATCACATGATTAGTATAAATATAGGCTTTAGCAAATCCAATTTACTCATAAAAAGGAAGCTATGACCTCATCCAGTGGAATTGCTTCATACAAAGCCCATTTGTCAGATCTCATAAAAGAGGTGGTGTCATTAGGCTTCCCTCTTGACCAAGACCAAGCCGAGCATCAATAGTTTAAGCTTGAACAGAACTTCCTGTGAGTGAAGTGGATGTTTATAGATATCACCACACGAGCAATGTTATCCAAGCCACCCCAAGAGTCTGTCACCATCACACACCTCACCCTTCGGTCTTATGAAGGTCTTTTAAGGGGTTATTTAACAAGACCCTATTACTATGTCTATATACATTACTTTTGTTATGTAATGATGAATATACTTTCATTTTATTATTCGTACCTTGTAAATTGTTTTTAAATCACAAATAGTATTTTTAGTAAATATACAACTAAGAAAACAAATTTGACGAATTAATGGAATTTTTTTGTATTAAATAATATTTTTAAACAATATTATTATTATTATTATTAAATTAATTTTAATATCAATGATCATATAATTTTATGAATGCAATTGTAATTTTTATTACGGTTCAAAAGCCATTTCTGTCAAAACCCGTGAATTTTCGATAAATGTCGATTTTTATTTTAAAAGTGAAAATTAACATATTGAGAAAATTATTTAGATAAAATAAATATTATTTCTAGAATTAGGATGTCAAAATTATCCAATGGTAAATTTTTTATAATAATCTGAGATATTCAAATGTTTGGGTAAAAATTAAATACCGTTTAAATATATAATGTGTTTTATGAAATCATAATGACCCAGTAGTGAGGAAATAAAATAATTTAAGATTTATGTTAGTCAAATATATGTTTTACCAATAATTTAATTTTATTTAGGGTGTGTTTGACTTATTTTACGAAACATTAATGAACCCTTTAAGACTTATTAAACATCTTGTCTTTTTAAAATGTTTTCCTTGGGAGTGTGACTCACCTCCACATAAGCAACCCCATTATTTTAATAAGTTCAGACTTTGGCCTTATAAAATATTTTTTTCCACTTCCTTTTTCCAAAAACCAATTGTAAAAACCATGGTCTGGTTTTTGGATTGGATTAGTTTAATGTGAGGTGTCCCAAACCTAAATAATAAAAAATTTCCTCAAATTTCCTGTATAAACACACCCAATCTCCCGCTTTCTCCTCACTCAAAGCCTTTGGAGTTCGTCCAAACTCTGCCCTAATATCTATATAATACTACCATGGTTCCCAAAGCTCCCAAGAATCCTCCCACAAGCCTCTCTCAAGCCTTTTGAAGTACACTTCCATGTAAGGGTTTTTCTTCCTTTCTAATTTTGGTCCAATTTTCTTTATGTTGTTATGATATTTTAATTTCAATTATGAATGTTGGGGTATGGTTTTCACACCTACCCCATACTACCCTCTTTATGTTGGAATGATGGGAGACCCATTTCTCTCTCATTAAATGCCTCCCATGTACACCTGTTACTATACCGAAATTCCAAAAGGAATTTCCCTCTCCTCGTTTACATTCAAGCAATTCATTTATATCATGAACCTAAATTTCATTACATTTTTTGGGACATGTATCTATCTGACCCCCTTACTGTCCATGTCATTTAACTATGAAGATACACCCCTTTCTCTCTCATCAACCATTTTTATGAGTTCTTGTGTCATGTTGTTATGATACTGAAATTGCACTGCCTTTTCCAAGCCAAAGTCATTGTGTAGTGAATATCCTGCCCATTTCTCTATCAAGGGTATTCACCTATATTCACACATACATACTGTTTAAATAGTTTCTTGTATGTACTCCACAATATTTTATTGTGGAATAAATGACTATGTTGAATGATTCAATGTTTTATGAATCTCTAGTCGACGTTGGCTGCTAGTTTTGGTGTGGATAAGCCTTCTCTGGCGATTTTCCAAGACTACGTGAGGCATTGGAATCTGGATCGGCCGGCTTCGGTGTCAATTCTGGATCACAAATCCTTTTGTATCGTGATGTTGTTCAGGGAAGACTTTGTGACTGATTGGTGTATGAGTCCTCGGTTTTAGGGGCATTGGAGGTTCTCGCTCTCGCGTTGGTCGATGGATGTACATCAAGGAAGAGAATGCTCTCACGCGGCCATCTGGATCTCTCTGCCTGGGTTACCTCTGCCTCTCATGAGCGAAGCCTTTCTTAAGGTCATCAGATATTCTTTAGGTTTCTTCCTGTGTGCGGATGCTCGCACTCTTTTTTTGGCGGAGGCGTCAGTAGCTCGGATGTGCGTTGAGATGGATCTCTCTCGTCTATTGCAGGATCATCTGGTGTTGCGGATTGAAGGGATGCCAGATAGGCTTCAACCTCTGGTCTACCCTGTTTACCCCAGCTTCTGTTCTTGTTGTCATCTCTCTGGCCACTCTTTCCAGGTTTGCCGAAAAGCG
This sequence comes from Viscum album, assembly GCA_963277665.1. NCBI lineage: Eukaryota > Viridiplantae > Streptophyta > Magnoliopsida > Santalales > Viscaceae > Viscum > Viscum album. The sequence continues at coordinate 135,194,698 of OY728155.1, read as the reverse complement.
CGTTTGAAGGGTGCTGAAGATCAGGTGAATTATCAGTCTTCTGATCGGGGCCCTTCTCTATGCCTTGATGGCAGTGGTCGCGAATGTGGTAAGGTCTTGAATCCCTCTGTACTGTCATCAGCGTCATCTTCTTCAAAGCAGGAAGGGGAGGGGACTTTTTCTCCCTGTCGTGCTTTGGTTCTAGTAATAAGTTCTCTGGGTAAAGGGACTTGTGTTCATCATTCAGTGGCAGATCTTTTTTCATCAGTGATGGGCATCAGGGGTTTCCTCCGACCTCAGGATCCAAAGCTGGACAACTAGGTTCCCTCGAGTAGTTGCATCACAGTCATCTCTATGGTAGATTCGGGCCTGTGTGAGCAGAAAGAGTTACATAATTCTAAGGGGTTTCCCCTCCTTTTATTGGATCCATGCACAGTGGTGTCTCCCTATTCGACCAGACCATTGGTCTCTTTGACCAGCCCAGTGGTATCTTCTCCTCCTTCCTCGCCAGCAGTGCTTAAAGCTCCTCTCCGCTCAGCTACTTCCTCCCCTCCTATGGATCAGAGTCATGGTCAGGGCCTCTGTTTCGATTCTCCATAGGTCCCTTGAAGGGTGATGTCCAGCAGTTGAATTTCTCTTTTGTCCTCCTCCTCGCAGGTGCAAATGGGTGTTAAAACTAGGTCAAAATCAAGAGCTGATGAGGGAGAATGTGTTATCTCTTCTCTTAAGGGAAATGGGCCAGGAGTCTGGGGCCAAAGCCAGATGGGTGCATGTCAATATTTAAAGCCATAATATGGAACGACCATGGATTTGGGGCAAGGGTCAAATCAGATTTTCTTCTTAGTGAGTTAAGTAATAATCAAGTCTCTCTAGTTTCCTTCATGGAACCTAAACATGCATCCAGCAACATCTCCGAGTTTACTCAGAGGCTTAAAGTTCATGGATTTTTACATGGGGACCCTTTTAATTCCCACATATGTATTTTCTGGAAATACCACATCAGTGTTAATTTATTGAATACAATGGAGCAATCCCTTAACACAAATATAACAGTGGGGCTCAAAGAGATTTTCTTCTCATTCATATATACCAAGTGAAATGCTCAGCACAGGGAGTATTTATGGAGTGATCTTGAGGGATTCAATCCTGTAGCGACTCCCTGGATTGTTGGTGGAGATTTCAACATTATGGATAGTACAGAGGAGAAAAACGGGGGTGGAGTTTTCCCCAGGAATGCCAGTCAATTTTTCGTTTCTTTCATGGCTCGGAGCGGCTTGGTGGATGCGGGTTTTGAGGAAAGTATCTTCACTTGGTGCAACAACCAACGTGGGGGGAGGTGTTCATACTGTCAGCGTGATCGATGTTTGATAAACAATGCTGCAATATCTATGTTCCCAGACTCTCGAGTCACTCACTTGACTCGGAGTTTGTCTGATCATTCCACGCTTCTCATTTCTCTGGGGCAGGGGTGCCATGGGAGAAACATGATATTTTTTCCACATCTTGGGTGCAGGAACCGGGTTTCTTAGAAGTGGTCCGGGAAGCTTGGGACTCTCAATATCAGCGGAATCCATTGACTAATTTTCACAATAAACTTCGGCGGGTTAAGAATCTTCTTCGCTGCTGGAGGAGAACCATCCCGGTCCGCAACCATGATGTCTCTAAGATCAGTGAGGAGGTGGACTGTCTGGAGAATAGATTGGAACAAGAATGGGATGAATCCATTTTTTTGAGCTGAGAAGGAAGAATGACTCTTTATCCAATAATCTTCTTAAATAGGAAAGGGTGGCTAGAGAGAAAGCTCGGGTGAGATGACTTCAAGAGGGGGACCAGAATACAGGGTATTTTCGTGCTCGCATCAAGGAATACCGGCGTGTCCAGAGGCCCAATATCCACAGGGAGGATGGATCCTTCTCCACAGACTGGGAGGAATTTGCGGTTATGATTAATGCAGCTATTCAATCTCTAATGGATTCTTTTAATCCGACCATGGAAGGGGGGTATCCAAGTTGGGATGCTAAGATTTTTTAGGGTCTCTCCAGCAGTGTTTCAGAGGGCGTTGATGATGAATTAAGTAAAATTCCTGATGAGGATGAAGTGCATGAAGCGGCATGGACATTGAACCTAGATAGTTCCCCAGGGCCCGATGGGTTTCCTATGTCTTTGTACAGGTCTTTGTTGGAGATTATCAAAGGGGATCTAGTTCGGGCTGTTCAGGATTTCTTCTTAGGAGGGGATTTACCATGTATTTCCTGTGCTACTAAAATGATTCTTATCCCGAAGGTGAATAATCCTCAGTCCATTGATAAATATAGACCCATCAGTATGTGTAACTTACCATACAAGATCATAGCCAGTATCCTTAATAAGAGATTGGCCATTCAGCTGGATGAGTGGATGAATCCAGAACAGCCTGGTTTCATTAATGGGTGGTAAATTCAGGGTGCGATTGGTCTGGTCAAAGAAATGATCAGTGGCATCAACAACAGGTATTTTGGGGGAAATTTTGTGGTTAAATTGGTGTTGAGCATGGCATATGATAGGATGGAATGGGGTTTTGTTCTTAGAGTCCTGGCTTGTATAGGGTTCTCCAACTGGACTATAGACCTCCTTTTCGTTGCTTTAGCTCAGCCTGGATTTCCACTTCCTTCATGGGAAAACATATTGGATTTTTCAAGACTTGTCGTGGTCTCAGGAAAGGGGATGAATTATCCCCTACTCTCTTCATTCTTGCACAAATTTTTTTAAGTTGTTACATTAATAAGGGGCTCAGGTAAGGTAAGATCCTTCCTTATCACAATAGGTATGCCACTAGGGGATTTTCCCACCTAATGTTCTCAGATGACACCAAAATATTTATCAATGGATGTAAAAGATCAGTGAGGGTCCTTAACGAGATTTTAAATGAATATTGAAATTAGAGTGGGAAATTGGTGAACAAAGAAAAAATTCTCTTCTTTAGATTAAGGGGGATCCCTTTAAGGAGGGAGAGGTTATTGAGAGCCAGCTTGAGCATGGGAAGGGGATCTTTTCCCTTGGAATACCTCAGAGCTCCGATTAGTCCCTCTTCCCTGAGGGTGCATCACATTGACAATATTATAAGCAAAATTACAGGGCGTATCCACAACTGGAAAAATAAATTTCTCTCATTTGGAGGCCGCATCACTCTAGTCAACAGTGTTACTGTTTCCATCACTATGCATATTCTTTCTACTCTAAAGGTCCCAAAAGTGTAATTTTCAAGTTGGAAAGGATTATGGTGGCATTCATTTTGGATGGTCAGATGGACAATATGAATCATTGGGCTTCGGGGAAACTGTTAGCAATACCACTATGTGAAAGGGGTGTCAATATGATAAGTGTATTAAATACCATGTAGGGGCTCCATGCTATGTTAGCTTGGGAGGAAATGGAAGGCCGATCTTTATAGGGAAGAATCATGCAAGATGTTTATGGTCAGAATGTGAATATTCAAAGAAGGCAATCATCGAGGATATGGAACCTGACTCTTCCATATCTGGAAATTATTCAGCACAACTCCCGATGGATTGTGGGTAGGGGTAATATCAACTTTTGGCAGCAGGACTGGGGGGTCGGCAGGCTGTGGTTCCCGGGGTATCCTACCCCGGATTTATATTTTAAAGAGGCGAGTACTCACCCATGGTTCTTACAAACCATTCTTGATGCCAGTCAATTGGAAATTTTCAATTCTATTGTTGTTAAAGATGAGGATGACCGGCTGGTTTTCATGGGCTCTTCATCGGGTGCCTTCTCCATCAAGGATTTTGATCGTGTGACGAGGAGCATTGGGACTATAGATCCATGGGGGGAGTCCTTGTGGTGCAAAGATATCCCTTTGAAATCTAGCTTTTTGGTGTGGCGTGTGCGGAACAGAGCCCTACCTACAGATGATAATTTGTAGAGAATGGGTGTGAACATGGCCTCAAGGTGTTGGTGCTGCTGGGATTTCAACCAAGAATCAGTTGGGCATCTTTTCTATGATAGTGAATGGACCAGAGGGATTTGGTAGACTTATGGGGCCTTCTTCAGTTGGAATGGTTATGACGGATCTCCTGACAATTTTATGCAGGCGTGGTTTATCGGAGCTGGAAACCAAGGGGCGGAGAGAAAGGCTAGATCGATCATCCTAAGTGCTGGGTGTTGGACAATCTGGAAGGCCCGGAATGATGGTAGGCATAAAAACACTTCGGGATCCTTTACCTTCATTCTACTCAAAATGAAAAACAATGTTAGGGATCTACTTCGGGTATCTCCTGACTGTCACTCGGTGCCTTCAGTAAGTGCTCCGGTACTACCTCTATCTACAGAACATCAGTCGAGTGGTGTAGGGTAGGGTCGATGGATTCGGTGGAGCCCTCCGAATGAAGGGCTAAAGTTAAACTCGGACGGGTCGCTGCGCGGGGGGGGGGGGGGAGATGAATGGGGGCGGTGTCGTGAGAGATAAATCTGGGTCAGTGTGGGCGGCTTTCACTGCTTCGTTTGGGGAGGCCGACTCACCTTAGGCGGAATCCCTGGCTTTGGCCAAGGGTCTGGACATGTGCTCCAGTAGGTAGCTTTGCGTTTCGTCAATGGAGACCGATTCCCTTCTTCTGTATCGAGCACTGATAGACATGGGAAGAATTCCTTGGAGTATTGTTAATGTTGTTAAGAGATGCAAAGTGCTAATGGGGTCTCATACGGTGATATTGCATACATGCCGGGAGGGAAACACAGTAGCAGATTTTCTAGTGTAAATGGATACATCTAATAGCAGTACAGTTTCCTTTTTTTAATTTGGGATCATTTCCTAGTGAGGGGATGAAGTTTGTTTTCAATGATTCGTTGGGGTTTCATTACTTTAGACCTCCGTGATGATTTTCCTTTTCTGTGTATGGTGATCTCCTAAAAGAAATAAAAATGTTAACTTTCGGTCAGGGTTTACTCATGCTTCATGTGGAATGAGGGTTTAGTCATGCTTTATGTGAAAATAGCCTTGTCTCATGCTAATTCCATGTTTATAGTTGTTTCCACATATCCATGTTATGATTATCTTTCTTTATCATGCCTTTATGTTTATTCTTCTCTTATGCTCTATTGATATTCTTATTTTCTAACATGTATTGTATCTCTCATGTTATTCCATGTTTATTCCCTTACTGGGCTTTGTATCTCATCATTTTCTTATGCATGTCCTCAGGTTATCCCATGCAATTCTAAGTAAGAGGGAATGTAGTGGTCATGTAAAGGATTTTTTCAATAAATATGTTGCATGTTTCATGTTTTATGTTGTTATGTAATGATCCCAATCCCCAAAGACACTAGACCTCTCGATCTTCTATGATGTATAACGTAAAGATCATGTAATAAATTATGTTTAATGGTGTAATAAGAGATCAGAGTTGTCATAACAGACATGTTGGTAGTGACTTTAGAATATCTTACGGATACCATGTACTTTAGACCATGTATGGTGGCTGAAACTTTGTATTTTAGAGCTAGGCTCTCTCAACAATTTACATTTCCAGTTTTATCAGGTCTAGACATATTTTATTGTTGGGCTTGTATTTTTCACCTGTTAATTTTCTGTTTTTAGAGACATACTCTTGTAAACCATAGAGGTTACTCATGATTAGTTTACTTTCTAGTTGTGCTACATCGTTTACACATTACCTATATACTTCTTCATAGATATAGCTTTGTGTGTGGATACAAGTACTTAGGAAATGGTCTCCTCATTCTAGTTTTCCCTTCAACTCTGGTTTCCAACCCATGGCCTATGGAGAAAAGATTAAGGTAGTTGCGGATGGAGCCCTAGCTTGGTTTGGGCCATGAAAAGTATCATCAGAGGTGAAAAAATTTGTTTCAAAAATATAAAAAAATAACATTGGTGGGAAGTAAAAAAAAATTGGAGGGAAAATACATTGAAATAAATGGAAATTATTCTTAAAAATGTTATTATAAAGAAACATTAAAAGCATCTAGGAAAAAGGGTTTGAATTGATACATGATTTATCAATACCACCACAATCCTTATTTTTTGTATTTTCTACTGACACTTTTAAGGGGTAAGTGTAAACCCTAACAAAAAATACCATAAATAACCCAACAAGAAAATAAACGCATAAAACATTCAAATTTAAAAATTAAACACATTGTAGATCCCATACCGCCATTACAACCTTCCAAACTCCACAAAATTCAAAATTAAAAAAATAAACAGATGCACTGCGTGTCACGTGCCTTCCTCGATCCACGTATCGACTACCATCACGACTCCACCCTACCAAAGCGGCCTCGAACTATGAGCACCGCATCAGTCGGTCACTTCGCCACTTTCTGCCATCAATGTCGGTAAACCACCTTGGTTGTTGCCACTGTAAATCACTGCCGGAGCCGAACATAGCGCCGATAAAGCACCATCGTTAGCCACCCCTCACTTCTATCACCGATCAACACCTATGTCGCTGATAAAGTCAACTTCATACAAAACACCATCTGAGAACTTCATCATTGCCGCTGTAAACCAGAACATCACAAACACTATAATTAACCATCGAAGATCCCGACACCGTCTTCATCTTCCTCATCAATTCAACACCGTCATCATTATCCTCATCTAGTCAACACCTTCGTCATCAAATCCATCAAAAATATCCACCAGATCCAAAAAAAAAACCACCAGCATCTCCGAATGATATCGCTGATGAAAAATAAAAAACCGCCATCAAGAAAGAAGAAAAACAAGAAAGAAACCAGAAGAAGTCTCGGGAAAAAACCAATAAGGAACCTCAACTACCACAAACTGTATAACCCAAAACCTTGTGTACCCATCGCACCTACTCCTACCTGGAGTGAAGCGGTGGAACCCTAGGTCAGAGCGGGTTTCAACGGCTGAGGAAGAAAGACCCAATTGTGCAGCATCTAGAAACCCAACGACCACCAAACCACAATCCCAAAGTCTACGAAAAACTCCACACCATCCCCAACCCGAAGAGGAACAAAGAAATTTAAGACAAGAGCAGGTTAATACGGCGGAGGGTGACCAAAACACAAACCTTCGACAGAAGAAACAAGAGAACCACGGAAGAAAGTCCATAGAGGCAAGAACCATAGGGGATGGGGAGATCAAAGGGGAGAATCTGAGAGCGAATGGAAGAGGCCGAGGGAGAGAAATGAAACCCTAGACAAAAAAAGAAGATATCGGGGAGCACCCTCTGTAGAGAGCACGGAGGGTGCTCATGATTTATCCATAAAATGATTAAATACATCCAAAAATCATATTAGGATATAATATATCAGTCATGAAATATAATATAAAAATAATATTGATTAAGAATTGAACCACGAAAACGCCTTACAACATTAGTAATTTCTTAATCAGAATTCATTGGATGCTTTAAAATAATACGGTTACATAAATTCCATAAAATAAATCATGTATTATTCTCATATTAATTATTGGGAAATATATACACCATATAAATAATAAATTTGTGCATTTCATTAGAACATGTCTTAATGAAGTGATGTTGAGGGGGAAAACCCCACACCTTGATTCCATGATTAGTTGAGGACGTTGTAAAATCGTATAATACAAACATAGATAACTTAATCATCTATTAAATTAAAATATTCATATATATTACATTTTATATCCCATTTTTATAATTATTTATTATGGGTGTATTTCATAGTTAAAACCTATTTGAAACCATAAAGTATTGATAAATTTAAACATTTTAAAAAGGTCTAAAATGTAGATATCATTACACATTATTTGATAAATAATTAAAAAAATATTTATTTAAAGATGATATAGTAAATAACTTATATTGATTTTTAGGCCTCTCATTCCATTCCATAAATGTTTTAGTTATGTTTTGGGAAAATGGAATCGGTGTTGGATTATTTCAATGATTGTAGTAAATGAAAATGATACATTAATCATAAGTTAAATATTTAATATAATATTTCCAACAACATATGCCAAAAATTATTTGATAATGTTATTATTATAATATTATTTTCCATGTTCCTGTATTCATTCATAAAATATTTTTATAGCATAGTTTACGTAGGTGGTTAAACCGACTCAAACCTAAAAATTCTTTAACTCCACTGGTGAGTGTGGTTAAGGTGTTGTTTATTTTGAAATAATATAATTAAAACATAATAATAATGATATTTTTTTTATTTTTTATGATTTGAACCATATTTTAAGATGTTTTTATAATTTATGAAATACTATAATAAAAAAGAAAAATGATTATTCATAGTGGAGATAGTCTGTGCCCAAGCACTATTGGCATTCCCTTTTTTTATTAGTGGATGGAAATGAATAATTATTAGTTATAAAATTAATATAAAAACATCTAATTATAATAATGATATTTAATTCATCGTATTATTATGGTGACAATATATTTTGAAGAGTATGTTTGAGAATGAATAATTAAGTAGGAGAACATACTTACATCGAAGACTTGAGCTTTCCTTAGAAGTCCCCTTAAAAATGAATGGATTAAGATAAAAATGAGTGGAATGGGATTATGTTAGAGGGGGGTATTTATGTGGATAGTAAAATTTCATGGTTTAAAGAAGTAATTTTAAGTATTGGTGAGTCTTAGAGTGGTTTAAGTGTTACCTTTTTTTAAGTGAAGATATGTGTAGTTTTTTAAGTACCCATTGAATTTCAATAATTAAATTTTACTATTAAATGATAAGAGGACTAGAATTGGTAAAATGGGGAAATGGGGTGAGCATTTTCTGATCCAAACCTCAACTCAACATTTTTAAACATGTTTTTAAATTTCTTTGTATTTCCCCCCTTAGTAAAATACTCTACCATTTTTACTTTTTACTCAGCAATATAATTTTAGAGTTTTTAATTATGTTTAGTGATAAAAATTATATTTGGCCAGATTAAATAATTTAATCCTTTTGATTTGAAATTTAAAAAACATTTTATAAAATATTATTTCAACAATTATGAATATATAATTTTAAAATAAAATCATTTAAATGCATATAACTTTTTTTACAAAAAATAACATTCTTATGATTTTAAATTTTTATATGCTAAATTAATTAGGGTTTCCAATTTTAGAGCCATAATTTGGTTTATTATGAATTGAATAAATTTTATGAGGATTCCAAGTAAATCTAAAAAATAACCTTACTTTGGAAGTACTTTATTTATTGAGAAGACAAAAAACAGTTTTTTTTATTTTTATTAAAGTAACATTTTTCATTATTTATGAAAAAATTTCCATAAGTATTCTATGTAAAAAAATATTTTTAAATGAAAAAATTTATTTAGTAATTTGATATTTGGTTTATTTATTATTTTTAAATCTTCTAGGATATGTTTATAAAGTTATGAAATGATGAAAATTATAATTTTCATAAATCCCACAATTTTCCACTAAAAATAATATTTTTTAGAAAATGATCAAAAAATTATCATAAAAAAATATAGACTTGATGAATCAAAAAATTGATGTTAATTGCCTCATACTCACATCTTAAAATTTTCAAATTTCATTACTAATTAAAAATATAACATATAGAATAAATTTTATTTACATAAAAATGAATTTTTGTATGTTAAATATATATTTTTATATATTAATAATTAATCTAGTGTTGTTATATATTTTTATTATTCAATAAATTAAAAATATGATTCAAGAAATAAAATTCCAATTTTTAATAAAACAAATTAAGCATAAAGTGAATTTTGAAAAAATTACTTTTTAAATATATATGAATTCATGTTATATCTGTATATATAAATATTTTATTACGTTTCTATATAGTCCTAATTTCTACTTAACCACTTATTCTCTCGATACAGGACCTAATCATCAGATAATCCATCATTGCAGCTTTGATTGGTGGTTCATCTAGCCTCTCTCTTATGGTAATATCCATGTGCTTGAACGTCTCCCATATGCGGTTTTGATCAAATCAAAATTACTGGAGTTCAAATTGGTCTTGGTCAAAGAAAACCCATAACAAAGATAGATCACTTTGGTGTTCTGATAAATGGACTAGATAAGGAATAATTATGCATATAGTTGTCATTTATTCTAAATTTCTTGGTTAATTTTTTGATATGGTTACTTCAATTTATAACATCTAATTTAACTAATAAGTTTTAATGGTTGTATATATTATTCAAAATATTTTGAGGTTTTTTTCACCTTGGTTTGGATTTCATGTGACACACACTATTAATAAAATATTTATTTAAGGATAATATATAAGATGATCTCAGGTCATTAAAATAAGTTTCTTCAAAATATAAATAGGAAAATTTTATATCACCAGAATGGTTGGCGGATGATGGATGAAAAGGGGAAACCATGTCATTTGGTAAATTTAAAGATATTTTTTAATAAACTAGATATGTTTCCATCATTTAGAAGTGATGTATAATTCTTGAAGGTTTATGATGAAATAAATAGTTATTATTAACATGTTTATAGAAAAAATATGAGGTTGATCAAGGATGAAATGGAATAAGAGAATATTAATAGAAGAATGAACACAAAAATAAAGGAACAAAGTGATATTAATGAAGATCATGTTCATGGGATAATGTTAAACATTGAAAAATAGAAACTACAAGTAGTATCGGTTTTTACCCTTATAGAGTAGTATAAAAAGTAGATGAAGAATTTCCAAAATGAGAATAATTATAACATTGAAATTTTATATGGTCAATTGAAGTTGAAGGATTTAATATTTTAATAATTTAACATCCCAGGAATTTATGATTTTAAATACATGTTTATTAAATAAAATCATTTTGTAATTAGAACAAACTAAAGTATTATTTAATATAAACATATTTTTTTGATTTTTTTTATAAATTAAAATGAAATATTACCTAAATTTTATTAAGTAATTTGTATGTATATTGATATATTTATATTAATTAAATGAATATATTTTTCTTAATAAAATGTTAAATATTTGACTCTTTACATAAAATATTTTTTTCAAAACCCCATGTTTTAATATTTTATGTTTTGAATATATTATTACATTTCAACAAAAAATACTTTATATAGTTATTCCCTTTTTGAACATCATATATAATTTATATGTCTTAATGGTTATTTTTTTTAATTTTCTTTATTATTTATATGTAAAATTTATCTTTATAAAATCATTACTTTATAATTAAATTTTATTTTAAATTTGAAGTATTTTTACTATTTGATTTAGTTGTAATATTATTATTTTAATAATGATATCTAAAAATAATTACATGTATAAAAAAACATTACAAAAAGTGTTATAAAAATGATTCTTTTGTTATGTTGTTGTTTAGATAAAATCAATTTGAAATTATAATATATACTTTAGATGAAATTTATAGAAGAAAATAATACTATGTTAAATAATTTTTCTTCATAAGGTAAAACATTTTCCAACTACTATAATACTACTTAGGGATAACTCCACATATTTTGGGGCCCTAAGAGGGTCGGACACATGGAGAGGTTAACCCTAGTAGACCCAAAGTAACTACTATGTTGATGGATTACATCGCATGAGGAATGGCTTGAGAAACTAGCAAGTGGGAATGAGTTCAGAGGTTAGGAAAAGTGCCTGCTAGTCCCATGTATAAGGTTCAGTAGGTGAAGACCCCATCACAAGATTATGGCCAGATACTGGTAGTGATTAGCTTATATGTCATCACTCATCCAAAGTGAAATCTAATTTGAGAATCATGTTCCTATTTATATTCAAGAATTTGAAAAATATTTTAGATCACATTTTTCCAATTCATAAGTTCAGTGATGTCCATCTCCCAATTTTTTTTATTCCCCAAGACAATCCATCAAAACCATGAATATTTAGTCAGCTTCCTTTACATGCCAGTCTAGCACTATTTTTTCCATTACCAGCTTTCCTAATCTTCCCCACCATCCATTATAATAAAACCATTGTACAATTGACCTACACAAAATATGCTAATAATGCATATTTTCCCTTGATGACAAAGCACACCCAGAACTATTTTCAATATTTTGACCTAGAGAATCCTTGATTCACCAGCGGTGATACTTGCTTCTCAAATAAACATTGAAGAGAGTATGTATAAATACATACACATAAAAAGTAAAATCCAAATATTTTACATTCAAAAAAATCTGTGGTTTGGAAACCATCTTTTCATAAGGTATCCAAATATGAAGAACCTATTTTTGATACCCTAATTGAGAACCCTATGATAATAGAATCAATATTTAAGGGTTTTCAAAAATATCCTTAAAATACTAGCTTTTCCAAGAAGCTGAATCCTCACAGTTTTAAATTATATATATATAAACATGTATGTCACTTGTAGAGGGAATCCACCTCTTCTTCAATCAAAGTAGAATCCATACCAAGACCATCCTTCCCTCAATCCCCCTCTCTTTCCCACTAGTTCAAACACCCATTTCGCAGAAGGAGATACCCTTTTCAATTTACAGTAAGGTAAGAGTGTATATATAAATATATTTATATATTATTTAAAAATTTCATGTTCATATTATTCAAGAATAAATACATGTAATATTTTCTGATTACAATGTATTTATTCAAATTGAGAAAGTGTATTTCAAATTTATATTTATTTAAGGGAAATATGTAACATCCCAAAATTTTATGAAATATATTCACACAAATAAATTTATGTTATTTAATATAGTTTGTTAAAAAAATACATATTTTATATTATATCACATGAAACAAAAAGTTTAACTTTTATTTCACACATAATAGAGTCCCTTTTATGACATTTGTCACACATATGGTTGAGTCTTTCCGAATAACAATATTCTATTAATATTTTTTTAACAGAATAGTTATCTCTTAGATGTTGGAATAAAGGAAATAAATATGATTAAATAAATTATGATATCATATATTACACATGTTTATAAAATTAATAAATTGGTTACCAATTAATTATAAATGAAAATAAATATCAATGTAATATAAAGAATGTGTTCTTATAAAAACTATTTTATGACCAAAATGGAATTTTATCATAAATAATTAAATTTATCACTATTAGAGAATGATATTAATGAAATTTCTATATTATATATTTAATAAAATGTTCTTAAATTCATTCAATAAGTTTGATAGTGTAAATATATGAATAAATCCAATTTTATGCATAAAGAGCTGTATATTTTTTAAAGGCAGTTTTATCACCTTTTAATAGCGCACCTATTATAAATTCATTTTTTAGAAAATTTATAATTTTTTTCAGAAAAATATAATTCATTTTTCAAATAGGAATTTAAAATTTTACTTTGGGTTAATTTATTGTATTTTTCTGAGAACTTTCATATTCTGATGAATAGTGAATGACACCGAATTTTAATTGAAAATGATTTTTCACCTGAATATTTTTTTTTGTTAAATTGTAATTTTAATTTTTTTAAGATATAATTAGATAAAATTAAATAATTTAACAAAATTTTGGAAATTCTAATATTCTTCATAGTGATATTTGATATAAAAACATAACAAATGTTTAAACATATTCACATCAAAAACATGATTTGTTGTCCTATCTGTGAGATTGATTTTAAATTAATTTCTTCCAATTATATAATTGAAATTTCAAAAAATGGATTCAATATTTAGAATAATAAAAATTTATAATATATAATAAGGTAAAATTATTTTTTCCCAAAATTATTAGTGAAATTAATTAAATTTAATTACAACAATTAAGGTAAAAAAGAGTTTTCTTGGTATTTACACATTAATCTTAAGTGGTAAAATGACCTAGAAAGTTATAGAAAATACATTGGATGTATATTATTAGACCATATCACATATTTAACTGAATCAGAATAAATAATTTAGTAACATTATGTATGTTAGACCACTTAATTCTGTTTTCCTTTTTATATTTATAATAATGTCATTCCCCATCAACTATAAAAAGGCACTCACCCTCCACAGTTTATTCAAACTAATTATGAACTTTTTATAATCTAAAAAATTCCCCTAAAATCTACACAAATACCTCCCATCACTATATTCTCCTCACTTTGGGACTAAATTCAAGAAATGAATCCTTTTAGTGCTAACCAAAACGAGTTACTTGAAAATGAGGTAACATTCTTTAACATGTATTTATGTTTTATTTCTTTCTCCATCCATTAAATTATTATTATTCCATGATTATATAATAAAATTATTATAATCAACATATTGATATGTTTTTATGTTGCATTTTAATCCTATACCTACACACACTTTCATCAAATGGATAACAAACTTACTGTTTATGTGTATGATGAGTTATCGCCTCAAGAAACGATGTCGTTCGTGTTTCATTTACCACCTCTCATGGTTGGGAATTATGATGGAATTTTTATATTATATATATATATATGATATTTATTTGATCATAACATATCTGTGTTTTTTATATTATATATTCCTTCATGCTTTTTATTTTGTGTAAATATGATAAAATCATTTTTGGATGTGTGGACTACCGCCTCCTCAAAGTGACGTGATACATTCACACATTACATGTAATTTATTAAATATTTTTTTTAATAAACATATGTAATATAAATGAAATATATATGATATTAATGACATAATTACCTTTTTGGAAGTATATTATATCATATTATTTATTACCCTTTTCACACACTAAAAATATATTAACATCGTTCGTGGATGTGTATACTATCACCTCCTCAATGTGATGTGATTACTTCTACATAACAGGAATTTTATATATAAGTATATATGATTAAATAAAATGTTATTTATGATATATTTATCATTATATGAAGATAAATATTACATTCCGTATTTAAATAAAGATCATTAAAAAATGAAAATTTTACTCATGTGTAAGAACAGTCTACTTTCTCCATGATTCTGGAGATGTTTAAATAATGACCTCATTGACCGTAGATGACCTATCCATGTCATTTTTGACATATAATTCAAATATGGTAAAAATACTCCCACTTAAACATTATGGATCGGGAAATTTTATATGACATTTTTATAAGTGAAATAAAAGTAATAATAAACATGGAAAAGGTTCTGAAGAAATTGAATAATTAACATAGGTTTATTATTTAAGAATATAAAGGAAAATATTGAAAAATCGGACTCAAGGTATGGGGTTTTTTCACAATTTACATTCCATTTAGACATAATTTTTATTATGAATCTTGTTACTTTTATATGTTGTATATACTACCCTATTACTTGTTACATCCTGATTTTTATTTGTTTAATGATATTTTCTATTTCAGTTGATGTTCTTCCTTCATAGATCTCATGATTCGAAAGTTAGTAATGTAATAAGGGACTTCATCTTAATCTTCCTTCATTGAAACATATCTTTATGTTATGAACCGTTATTATTTTATAATGTTTATGTCTATCCACTCTGACATGTTATATTATGAATCTTTTTATTTTTCATTATATTCTATTATTTATTTAATGAATATTATTTCATGGTTTTTATGATTTCAATGTTACCAAAGCGGTAATGGATCATTTTCACAATTTTAGTTCTTTGTGAAGTTTTTTATGATAAAAAAATATATTATTTTATAAAGTGTATATACTACCACATGACATGTCATATCATGAATTCCCTTATTCTATTTATATTCTATGTTTCATTTAATTTTATTCTATTAAAGGGGTTAATGATTCAAATGTTTCAAAGTGGTATGAGAATCTTTGTAATTTTTAAAGATAATTTACCTTAAGAATGTTTTTAATGATCTTTTATGTCCATTAATAATCAATAATGACAATAAACAATGTATTTACTTATCCTCCACTGGGGTTATTTTTTATCGATACCATCCTCATTCTATTATTGGTGGATTATTATTGTTTCAAAGTTATTTTCTTGATATCCAATTCTTTTCCACGAGATGACCATGTTTCAAAATGATTGTTATGAAACCCATTTCATATCCATGGGATAATAATTTTACAAAGAGATTGTTATTAAAACCGTTTTTTTCATTGGTTAATCATATTCTGATGAGTTTTTTATTTATCACATTTCATTTCCATAGTTTAATTATATCCTAATGAGGCTATTATGAAACCTATTTATTTTACATGGGTTCATCATTTTTCAAAGAGATTGTTATCGAACAGAATTTTTTTCCATGGATTAATCATGTTATAAAGATATTTTTATTGAACCAATATATTTTACATGGGTTGATTTTTTCATAAAGTGATTATTATGAAACCCATATCTTTTCAACGGGTTACTCATGCTTCAAAGAGAACGTTCTTTAACCCATTTCTTTTCTAGGGTATACTCATGATTCAACAAGATTATTATCTAACCAATTTATTTTCCATGGGTTAATCATGTTTCAATGAGATTTTTATTTATCCCATTTATTTTCTATGGGTTATTCATGTTTCAATGATATTATTATAGAACCCTTTTAATCTCCACATCTTAATCATGCTTCTAATAAATTGTTGTGAAACACATATACTTTCCACAAGTTAATTATATTTTGAAAAGAATAAAATTTGTTTTATTGAGTTTTGATTAATTAATTATTTATTAAATTTCTTGCCAATGTAAACGATGGGTGTTCCTAGATAGTTCTGGGTGAGCCCTTTATAGCTTATTCAATGGGTGTACGAAGATAGCACTATAATGCATTGCATGTTGATTATTTTATATGGATAATTTTATTGGAAGTCGACAGTATGGTTATTCCAATCTATAAAGGCTCTATAAGGGTTCAATGAGAAAATATTCTAATATACCAATATGTTTTCTTTATGCTTTATATGCGTTTATAATGTTTCTAACCATCAAGATTGATATCATGTGGCTCATGATTATTAATTATGATGACTTTTTACTTATCCATGTCTTCATATTTTATGATCCAAGATTTATGTTTTTATTATTTCATCTATATTTCTCTCATGAACATTGATTATGTCATCATACCCTTATTCACTATTATGCTCATTAATGACATTAAATTTTTAATGCTTATGTTTACCCTTACTGAGAATCTGATCACACCTATATTATGTATCATTTTCACAATGTTATAAAGAATTATTTTGAATTTATTATATCTATAATGAATTTTATAAGGATGATACTGATGACCAAATGTGAAAGAAGAAAAGTTGGGTATAGCGGGAGATGTTGTTAATCTTTATGAACAAGCTGTTTATGATTCCAAGTTGATGTTAATTGTTTAGGTATGAGTTTTTCATAATTCTATAAAACTCTATAAGTAAATGGACCTCTGGATTTTAATTAATCCATGTTTTATATTTATATTGTAATGTTTTTTTGAAAAAATATTTTTCATAATTATCGGCATCATAGATTGAAATCTAATGTTATAGATTTCAGACCAAGATCTCGTAGTATGAGTTTTGGGCTGTTATAGTATGTATCAAAGCTTGGTTTAGATAACTTTGTAGATTATGATTTCTTCATGTATATTTATCTTAACAGTTTTGGATACCTTTATAGGTTTATAAGTTTAAGGATGATCAATAGTTCAAATTATTATACTAACCATTGAGGTTTTAAGTGATGAGGTATTAAAGTGGTTTTGAGAGGAATTTTTTGAGAATGAGATATTTTTAACCCCATGATAAAAAATATGTGTTTTAGGGAGATATTAGTTTTATTTTTAAAGAAAAAATGATAAAATGTATTCTTTAGGAAAACACTTTATATTTGTTATGGTGGTGGGACTTGAACCCATGACCCAAGGGTGATAAGGGTTTCACACACTACCAATGGCTACACGATGTCCTTGTTAGCATGAAATTTTTTCAAGTACTGATTATATTTATTATAGAAAGATATGGGATTTTATTTGAGGAATAATGTATGATTTATCTTGGAAGAGTATATGATCAATTCCTTATAATCTGTGGGTTTTAGACTTAGTCAATAAATGTTTGATGAATTTTAAGGATAGTTATTTATTGAACAATTTAGTTTGAACTTTTCATATTAAAATTTAATTTTGATGATTAGTGTATCATTTCATGTTTTACTCATTTGGATAATTATCTTACTAGGTTATATCAATTTTGTTTTATTCAATGTCTAAAGACATATAGAATAGCTTGAATGTCCCTTTTACGGTTATGTGGTCTTAAAAATTGTATTTTAGTGCTTTTGGCGTGAAACAAATCATCTTGAATAGTCATCGTCTGGAGAAAAATATTTGAATTTGGTAAAGGATAATATTAACTTGTCATGTATGTATATTTACATATGTTTTTATTATATATGGTTATATAAATACCACATCTTTTGGAAAAAGGATCTTGAAATTAAATTTTATCTATTACCTGCTTTTTTGATGGTTTCAATGACCTTTTCCACACATATTTGGTTTGTGGATTTATATTCACTGAATTCATCTTTAACAAATCATCTATTACTATTTATTTGTCCAAGGGAAATAGTTTTCCCTTCTAAATAAATATTTTGATTTTCTACCAAAGTTCTCCCTAGCTTTAATCCTTGTAATGTGTAACTTCAGCTGACCATTACATTTTCCACTTTCCCATTTTAAGATGATATTTTATTAACTCTATTTACAACATGGGTTTTAATAAATTAATTCTATTTTTTTAATCCTTCTATAATCAAGATGAATTTTGAGGGTGAAATTCATATTAATGGGGGTAGGATGTAACATCCCAAAATTTTATGGGACATATTATTTCAAATAAATTTAAATAATTTAATATTTTGTGTTACACACAATACATAGTTTATATTTCATAACACACAACAACAATTTTTTTTCAGGCAACATTGAGTCCATTTAATGACGAATGTCAAACTTAATGTCGAGTCTTACTGAACAATAATATTGTATTAATGATATTTATTTGACATAACGGTTATCACATAGCCATTTGATTAGCATAAATGAATATGATTAAATAAATTTTAAAATCAATGTTTATAAATGTTTATAAAATGAATTAATTTCTCAAAAATTAATTATAAATTAATATAATATCCAATTGAATATAAAGGATGTGTTTCTATGAAGACTATTTTTATGACAAGAATGATGTTTAATCTTAATAAATTAGATTTTTAACTATAAGTAAAATATATTAATGTAATTTATATGTTATATATTTAATAAAATTATTTTAAATTCATTCAATAAATTTTAAACTATTTATATAAGAATAAATATAATTTTAATCTTAAAAAAATATCTATATTTTTTATGGATTATTTTACCGCCTTTTAAGACCGTGTTTATTTTGAATATAATTTTTTTAAAATTTTAATTATTATTTGAAAAAATAAAATTGCCCCACCATTGGTGGTGGGGTGGTAAGGGTTTGGGGGGGTGTGGGGCATGTTGCGGGGTCAAGTCCTCGGGCTTGCAATTTAATGTAGTTTTCTTCTTTTCGTCATGTGCCGCTATCGCGGTTGTAACCCATTTTATTTTAAAATTAATTTTTTAGATATGAATATCAAAATTTACTTTGGATGAATTATTGGTATTTTTTAAGAAGTTTCATATTTTGATGAAAAGAGAATGAGAATGAATTTTAATTAAAAACTGCTTTACCATCTTTAGAATTTAGGGTGTTAAGTTATATTTTTAATTGTTTTTAAATAACAGTTAAATAAATTTTATATACATTGAACCAATTTAGGTAATTTGAAATCTTTTCACATTGATTTTCGATATAAAACACTATTCAAACTTCAAAACATTTTCACTTTTAAAACACACATTATTATCATACCTATGTGAATAATATAAATTTAATTTATTTCACTTATATGAATGGAATTTGGAAAAATGGATTCATTTTTTTAATAAAAAAAATTTATAATGTACAATAAAGTTGAAATTATTTTTTTACCAAAAATAATAGTTAATGTAATTAAAATTAATTACAGTGATTAGGGTAAAAATGAATTTACTTTGTAGTTAAACTTTATTCATAAGGGGCCAAATGACCAAGAAAGTTTTCCAAACCCCATTGGGTGGAAATTATTCGACCATATAACCTCAATGACAGAATTTTGGTCATTATTGGAGACACATGATGTAAGGGATACCTCTCAATACTTTTTACATTTTTATATTTATAGGAATGCCATTCCCCCTCTACTATAAAAAGTGACTCACCCTCCCCCATTTCTTCTCACCTATAAAGGCATATGGATCATCTGACCCAAAAATAATAATCTACCAAAATACCTCCCCTAACCATATAAAACTCATTTTTTTATAAATCCAACAAAGGAATCCCTTTGGTTCAAACCAGAAGGCATTACCTGGAAAAGAGGTCACATTATTCAATGTGTATTTAGGTTTTATTTATTTCTCAACCCATTCAATAATTATTATTTACTGATTATATAATAACATCAATATCATCAATGTACTGAGATATTTTATATGTTATGGTTTATATATATACCTAGACACACTTACATCAAATGTGTAATAGACTTACTATTTCGGTGTACATCGAATTACCTTCTCATGAAATAATGTTGTTTGTTTTTTATTTTCCACCTATCATGGTTTGGAATTATGATGAAAAAACTATTTTTATATTATATGTATTACATATATTTTTTCTTAATACTTATTTAATTTTTATATAACACATACCTTCATGCTTTCCATTTTGTGTAAATATGAACACATCATTTGTAGATGTGTGGACGACCACCTCCTCAACGTGATATGATACGTTTGAACATTTCATGTAATGTATTAAGGATGGTTTTAATAAAAATATGTGATATAAATGAAATATATATTATATTAATTATATAATTACATTTCATTAAGTATAATATATCATTTTCATTATTACCCTTTTTGCACACTAAAAAAGTGATGTCCTCGTTCGTGAAATTGTTGACTACCACCTCCTCGACGTGATGTGATTCCATTTAAAGAAAAATAATTATACATATAAGTATATATTATTAGATAAAATGGTATTCATGATGTAATTTCCCTTATTTAAAAATAACTGTTTCTTATATTCTTTCCGTAATGATCATTGAAAAATGACAATGTCAATCATGTGTGTGTATGACCTACCATCTCCATGATTGCAACATTAGCTCATTTTTCATAAAAATCATTCATTATTGATCAAGAATTAAAATTGATGAAAAAATATGAAACATATATAATATTTATTATTATTGAGATGCTAAAATAGTGACCTGAGTAACAATTGTCAACCTATCTCTGTATGTTTTGACACATAATCCAAATATGTTCAAAATGCCTAACTTAAATATTATTGATTAAGTAATTGTATATATATTGTTTATAATTGAAAAAAAGGTAATAATGAACTTGGAAAATTTTATTAACCAATTAAATAATAAACATATGTTTATTATTTAGGAATACATAGGAAAATCATGACAAATTAGACTCAAGGTAAGTGGTTTCGTCTCAATATGTATTCCATTGAGTCATAATTAATATTATGCATCTAGTTACTTTTTTATGGTGTATTTATTGCCCTGTGACTTGTTATATCATGATTTTCATTTATTTCATGATATTAAATGTTTCGATTTTTGTTATTCACTCATGGATGTCATGTTCCAAAATTTACTCAAGTAATAAGGGACTTCGTCTTGATCTCCTTTTATTGAGGCATATCTTGATGTTATAAACCATTATTATTTTATAAGGTATATATCGATACTATTTAAAATTTTATATCATTAATCTCATTATTTATAATGATATTATAAGTTTTATTTAATGATTATTATTTCATGGGTTTATGGTTTCAATGTTACCAACTCGGTAATAGATTATTACCACAATTTTTCTTCTTTGTGACGTTTGTTATGTTAAACATATATCTTATTTTATTAGGTGTATATAATACATATTTGACATGTTATGTAATGAATTTACTTATTATAATGATATTATATTTTTAATTTTATGTTATTCCCTTTATTGGATTAATGATTCAAATGCTTCAAAGTGGTATGGGATTCGTTGGAATGTTTGAAGATTATTTTCCTAATTAATATTTTTAATGATCTTTTAAGGTCATTTACATTTATCAATGTAATTAACACTTTTTTTTACATATCCTCCACTAGTAATATTTTTTATTTATTCTATCCTTACTCTTTTATGGATTGATTAAGTTTATTTAAAATAGCTTTTTGTGGAATTGATTTCTTTTCCACGAGATAACCATATTTCAAAAATATTTTTATAGAACCCATTCATTTTTCATTTGTTAATCATTTTTCTAAGAGAATTTTATTGAAACCATTTATTATGAATAGTTTAATCATGTTTTAATTAAATTTTAATTTAATCTATTTTATTTCCATGGTTTTATCATATCCTAAATAGATTTTTATGGAATATATTTTTTTTCCACAGGTTAATCATTTTTGAAATAAATTGTTATTGATCCCATTTAATTTCCTAGGGTTAATAATGTTCTAAATTGATTTCTATTGAACCCATTTAATTTAAAAGGGTTGATTATGCCCAAAATAGAGTACTATAGAAACCATTTATTTTATATGGGTTAATCATATTTCAAATAGATTGTTATTTAAAGCATTTATTTTACATATGTTCCTCATGTTTCCAAGATATTTTTGTTTAACCCATTTATATTACATGGGCTACTCATATTTCAAAGAGATATTTATTAATCCCATTTATTTTTAATGGTTTAATCAATATTTAATGAGATTATTATGGAACCAGATTCATTTCCACATGTTAACCATGTATCAAAGTGATTTTTAGGGAACTCGTATCCCTTCAATGGGTTAATCAAATTATAAAAATAATAAAAGACATTTCAAGGAGTTTTTGATGAATTCTCAAAGTATTTGGTTCTTGTGCATTGAAAATAATGGGTTCACCCAAATATCATTGGGTGATCCAATTATATCTTAAATGATGTGTGCACCAACATAACACATTGATGAATTGGTAATGATTATTTCCTTTAGTGAATTATATTAGAGGTCATCTGTGTGGTTATTCCAATTTGTTAGGGTTCTATATGTGTCCAATGAGATGATGTTCTAACATAACAATATGTTTTCTTTATGATTTATATGGGTTTATAATGTTTATAATAATAGATATTAAAATAAAATGGATCATGATTATTTATTCTAATCAATATCCCTATTTATATGTTTTCATATATGATGGTACAGATTTTGATGGGTTTGAGTTACTTTATGTTTTTCCCATGAACATTGATTATACCATCTTACCCTTACAAACTATCATGGTCATTAATGAAATTTAATAGTTAATTATTATGTTTACCCTTACTAAGCATCTGATCTCACCCTTATTCTGTTTTCTTTTCCCAAATTTTTTAAGAATGATGTTAAATGATTTATTCCATTAAAGGATTTCATAAGGATGATGTTGGAGGCCAAATTAGAAATATAAAAAGTTGGGTATAATAGTAGATGATTTTCAACTTTATGAACTAGTTGTTTAATATTTCAAGTTGATGTGAATTGTTTAGGTAGGAGTTTTTCCTAATTCTCTAAAACTCTAAACCTAAATGGTCCTCTAGAATGTAAGTGATCACTGTTTTCTATTTTATGTTGTAAGGTTTTGATGAAAAAAAATTGCGTCACAATTATCAGCATCATATACGAAAATGTAATGTTATGGATTTCAACATAGGATCTAAGAGTGTGAGTTTGGGGATATTATAATCCATGTATACTATTTTAAAACTATATTACTAATTATTTTTAAAAAATTTCTATTCTTAGTAAAGGAAATATATAATTTCAAAATAACAATTATAAGTATTAAGGTTATTTTCAAAAGTTGTAATGTATATTTATTTTCATCTAAGACCCATTATTAATAAGGGAAAAATGAATTATTTTTAAAAAACACTACTTTTACAACAATAATTTATTTCAATGTTGATATAAAAGGTATATGAATATTAAATTTTAATATTTTATGTATAAGATTTCCAAAACCATTTGTTTACATAACGGTGTTAAAACTATTTTTTGCAAAGTTATAGTTATGTAAATAGATTTATTGTTTTTAAAAAGGTATTATTGATTATTTATTTATTATTATTAAAATGTTTCATTTTATTTAAGAAATATTGGTTAAAATTACCATTATTTCATGTGGTGGAATTATATTCTTTCAAACAATCATTTTATGCTTGAGTTGTTTATTCAAAGCTTATACATTTAATTCACGATCATAATTATGGAAAGAAATATTGTTTTTGATGAAATTTCATATATATATATATATATTTATATATTTATATATATATATAAACATGTACATTAAATAAATTATTCCTTTATAGGAACTACTTTTAAAATGGTTTTTATAAATTATAGATTTACCCCAATTTTTTGAAAAGAATAAGAATTGTGTTTTATTAAATAATTTTTTTTGAAAAGTTTATTTAATTTAAACTTATTTTTGTTGAAAATAAATTATATGTCTTTATAAATGATTTCTTAATCAGGATTAAATGATAAAATAAAACATTATTTTTTTATAAAACCTCAACACTTGGGTATCAAAATTGATCACATAGAGTGGGGAGTGAACCCATGATCTTAAGTAGTCATTTTATACAAAGTGATACCCCAAGTGGCCACATGGATGTCATTACGGTTTTCCATTAGTATTTTCCTTCCATAAAATGTTACTATTTAAAATAAATTCTTTTTAAAACTCAAAGGAGAGATTAATGTATTTTTCATAGGAATAGCATTCTAAAAGGAAATGCTCTCAAATATATAATTATTTTCAAATTCTATATATTTTAAAAAAATGTGTTCAAAATAATGATTTCAAGTAATAAGTATTTTTAATTTTTATTATACTTTGGAAAAGTCTCTCAAAAGTATATGTGTTTTTAAATTATTTTTAAAATTATTTTACAAATATATATTTTCAAACCCCTAAAAATTAATTTTTTTCAAAAGTATATATATATATATGTGAAATATTTATTTTGATATAAGAAATTTAAAATTATTTTTCAAAACATTATTTTTAAAAAGGTAATGGTTTCTCAATGGATTTAAAAAAACCCCTTACTATAAAATTATTCTCTTCCCATGTTTTATAAAATGTTTTTCAGGGTCATTTAGATGTTTTAGGGAGTTCAGATTATATGGAGAGCTAACACTAGAAATGTTTGATAGCTATCGGTTTATTTATTGTTTATACTCTTATAATATATAATTGTAGTCATTTTTCTCCAAATCTTAGACTAGAAAAGATCCTCAATTGTATAATGGACTGTATACAACCAATTTTCTTAATAAAACATCATAATTTATTATTTTTTACTTGATTCGAAAGCACGGGTCTCAGGGTGTTACAATTGGTATCAAAGTCATGGTTTATATAAATATGGAGATTATGATGTATAGATAAAAATAGGTTATGTTTCTAAGTGTATTAATTTATAACATTTGTTTTATAACCTTTTATATTTTAAAATGTCTAAGAGTTAAAAACAAACTTTTGAACTCCAAGATAATTAGGTGACCGTTAAGAAGATAGAACAATAGAGATTCTAGTTTTCAAATTTTTTAAAAGTAAATTTCATGATTTTCTTAAAATATAAAAAATGACTAGGAATTTATTAGTTAATAGAAACATCGATATTTTTTTAAAAATGACTTTGGGGGATTAAAATTCATAGGGTAGTAGAATGTATCATACTAGGAATTTATTATTTTAAATATATTTTTATTAAAATAATTATTTTATAATTAGTAAAAACTAAAGTATAATTTAATATAAACATCGATATTTTTTTATATTTTTTTTCTAATTTAAGATAAATTATTACATTTATTTGGTTGAGGAATATATAAGTATATTAATATATTTATATTATTTAATTTTTTCATAACAATCTTAAATGTATGATACTTTACATTAATGTACTTTTTTAAAAACCCATGTTTTTATATTTTAAGCTTTTAATACATTATTAATATAAAAAAATCCTTTATATATTAATGTTCATTTTAATCATCTTATATATTTTATTATCCATAATGATTATAATTTTAAAGATTCATTGTATTTTATATACAAAAAAATGATTAAAAGATCATTACTTTTGAATTATATGTTATTTTAAATTTAAAATATTTATTAGGTATGATTTATTTGTAATATTATTATTTAAATAATGATATATGATAATAATTACTTTTATTAAAAAAATACTTATCATAAAATGTTATAAAAATGATTCATTAGTACTGTTGTTTTTTTCATGTAATGAATTTGAAATGAAAATATCTACTTTATATTTAATTTCAAAAAGAAAATAATATATTTTTAAATAATATTTCTTTATTAGGTAAAAACTCTTCTAACTATTCTAAGCCCACTAGGAGACCCTCAATAGATTTGTGGGACCCAATAGGGTCGACCACACTGATAGGTCAACACTAGTATAATCTAATAATTGGTTGAGTCGATGGGTTTCCTCGCATGAAAAATGTATTGGGATATTAACCTGCAAGACCAAGCTCATATATTAGGAAATGAACTTTATGGGAATGGGTATAAGGCCTATTATGAGATGACCCAGTTACAAGATTATGGATAGCTATTAATAGTTATTAGCTTATATTCCATCACTCATACGAAGTGAAATCTTTTGTGGGACTCATGTTCAAGTTAATGTGCATTAATTTTAAAAATCATGTTTTGATATTTTCCTTCTAATTGAAAACATTAGAGCTGTAATCTTCCAATTCATCTTCTTCTATGAGATGATCTGTCTAAACTATGACAATTCAGTTGGCATCATTTAAATGCCAGTCTAGGTCCATTTTCTCCATTATCAGTTTTCTTCTACTTCTACACCTTCTAGTGCAAGAAAACCATAGTACAATGGACTTACACACGGTTTGCTAATAATTTCAACTTTCACACAATGAAAAAGAATACCTTGAACTATATTAAATATCTCAACCCACAGAAACCATGATTCACCAATAGAAATCCTTTATTCTCAAATATTCATTGAAGATAATATAGATAAATACATACACATAAAAAAATTTAAACTAGATATTTTACTTTCAAAAAAAACTAGTGGTTTTAAAACCCTCATTTCATCAGTTATCAATATATGATGGACTAGCTATTAAAACCCCAGTTGAGACCCCAATGATGAATGAAGCATTACTTAAGGGTCCTTGATAATCTCCTAAAAATCTCAAATTCACTTAAAATCGAAATCCATGCTATGTGAATTTATATATATATAAACATTTATATCACTGGTATATAGAACCCCCCCCTCTTCACCAGAAGGAGAATATATTCCACGCCCGTAACTTCCTCCATTTCCCCTCTCTTTATCACTAGTTTGAATAACCTATTTTGAAGAAGGAGCTTCCCTTTTTGACATGCAGTTGGGTGAGAGTGTATTTATATATGTATAATTTTTTTTTGAAATTTTATGTTCACATTCTTGAAGGATATATACATGTATTATTTTCAAATTTAAATTTATTTATTCTAATTAGGAAAGTGTTTTTCGAATGTTTATATTTTAAATGGTTATATTTATATTATTTTTAAATTAAAATACTAATTATATTTCAAAAATTCTTATAATTGGTAAAGGGGTTATATATTTTTAGAATAAAACTATTATAACTATTAAAGTTATTTTCCAAAATTATAAAGTCTATTTATTTTCTTTTAGACCACATTCTAAATAAGGGTAATTTTTTTAGTTTTAAAAGGTATTGTTTTCAATATATTAATTTATTAGAAATTTGATTTCAAATGGATATGAATATTCAAATTTTATATTTTATGTATATTTTTTCCAAAACACCCTGTTTTTTTAAGGGTGTTAAAACTATGATTTCAAAATTTATAGTTATGTAAATGGAATTATTATTTTCAAAACAATGTGTTAATGATTTTTTATTTATTATGTAAATTATTCATTAAAGAAACTACTTTCAAATTGGATTTTATAAAATATGGATTTCTCTAATTGTTTTGAAAAGAAGGAAAATTGTTTTTTCTAAAAGAATGTTTTTGAATAGTATATTTAATGAAAAAGTTTTTTCTATTGAAAATAATATATATGGTTTTAAAAATAATATTTTAATGAATATAAAATGAGAAAACCTACCCCAAAATTTTTTTTTAAAACCCACTACATGGGAATAAAAAGTGATCATACGGATTGGGATGTGAACCCACGACATTAAGTAGAATTTTTCTAAGGAGCGATACTTCAATTGGCCTCGTCGATTTTATAAGGTTTTTATAGAACCATTTTATTTTCATGAAAAGTTACTTTTTTTTATAATGAATAGTTTTTAAAACTCAAAAGATAAATCCAAATATTTCTTAATAGAAATTTTTTTTCAGAAAATATTTATTTCAAAGCTATAAGTATTTTCAAATGATATTATATTTAATTTTTTTTTCAAAATAACCTTTTCTACTAATAATTATTTTTAAATCTTATTATATTTTGGAAATAAATTTCAAAATTGTATGTGATATCAAATTATTTTTTTAAGTTTCTTCCAAATATATTTTTTAAAGCAATAGAAATTATAGTTTCTCAAAATTATATATACATCAAATATTTATTTTCATAAAAATAAAAATGTTTTTAAGGATGATTGAAAACAGTGTTTTCCAAAGGGTATTTTTGAAAAAGGTTTTACACTAGGATTTAAAACCCCATAAATGGGAAACTATACTAATACTAAGTTTTATAAAATGATTTCATGACCATTTAGAAGTTTCATAGTGTTTAGCTTTAATAGAGAGATAGCGCGAGAAAATTTCGATAACTATCTATTTATTTATTATTTAAAATCTAATAAAATGTAATAGTAGTCATTTTTCTCCAAATACTAGAATAGAAAATATCCTTAGTTGTACAGTGGACTATATACTGCCTGTTTCCTTTATGAAAAAAATTATACAACATTTTTTTGTCCCGGATACGAAATCATGAATCTTGAAATTTTACAAAGAAGCATGTGGGAGAAGCTCATGATATGAAAAAAAAATAAAAAACTAAAGATTCTCACATATAGACATCAATTGGTAGAAATAAGTAAAGAAATATTTAATTTGGGAAAATACATAACAGTCTCTCTAAAATATGTAAAAATTGTTCAAAAATAAATTTATCATTACAATGATACTTTTTTAGAAGAGTTTGAAATACTACTAGTGTTTGTATGAAAGATAAAAATTATGGAAGAAGATGAAAACATGCTACAACAACATCAAAATTGGGAGAAAATTATACATGGTATGATTTAACCTGGATTTTTTATATTTTTTCTAATCTTTGTAATATGATGATGTACTACAGTAATAGAATTAGTAGATATTCCAAGATGAGATCTCATACACCTTTGACAAAAAAATATACATGAATGATGTAAAACCATGACCTCTTATAGAGATGTATAAGTATCATTTATAGGTAATATTTTTCACTATGTTGATTAATTTTCATTTTTATTTTACCTTATGGTTCATTTGGGTTAAATTTTGAATGTTTGGAAGGAAATGTAAAAGTGAACGGTTGGCACACGATTTTCCCAAACTAGGTGCCCTAGCCTAGCAAACTATGCAACCTTGGAGGATGGGTATTTTCATGGTTGGATCATTGTTTTTCAAACCATGCAAACTAAAATTATAAACTATGAAATCGACCCCCAACCCCATGGAGAGACACATGGTTATGGGAAAATGTGTTCCCCAAGAAGCAAATTGTACATACATTATTTTTATATACTAAAATTTATTAAACAAATTTCTTGAACCCCCTTCTTATACCACCAAAAACCTTATCTCAACATATAATTGATTTATATAAATTTTTGATCCTCCCAAAGGGATTGAAATGTTGTATGGGCTCCTTCCTTGGCGATTTAAAGCCTGATTGGATAATCGACATCTCTTTAGGTATGTGGTTTCTTGATGAATGACCTCACGTTATTTTCCCATTATTTTGGTCAGTTGATCTTTCCTATGTTTTTAGATATAGATATAATTTTTTGTATGTAGATCTATTATTTTGGATCTTGATATATATTTATCGGATCTTGATTTGTTCAACCACGATTTAGGGATTAAGATTCGAATAACTTTTTACGACATTATTCCATTGAAATCGGGAATTTTTGTGGGGAGATCATTCATCAACGAATTGAGTTAGGTGGTATATAATTCAAATCCCATAGTCTTGATTGAAATTATGTCTATTCAATTTTATAATTTCTATTTTATGTTTAGAAATTTATTCCTTGATTGAATTAATAACTTTTTTGAATTAATTAATTATGGAAAATTTGAAATTGGGATTTTGGGATTGTAGGTCATGAATAAATAACTGATGAATTAATTATGAGATATTGAGATTGTTGGTTTCATATAATTTATTTTTGAATTAATTATGAGATATTGGGATAATTAATTTTTGAATTACTTATGGGTTAGATATTAATTAATTGTTTAGTTAATTAAAGAGATTGATGGGATTAATTTATTAGGGAATTAATTAAGAAGAATCATGTGATGACTTATTGTTGAATTAGTAATGATACTGAGATGATTATTTAATTTTTGAATTAATTAATGGTAGTATTTTGAATAATTAATCATTGAATTAGTAATGGAATTGATGTCGATAATTAATTGTTGAATTAATTATGTATAGATGAATGGTAATATGGTCATTGAAATGTGTGTTAGGAATGGTAACGTGGTCATTCAATTGTGTTTTATGAATGGAAACATTGTCATTCAATTGTGTTTTAAGAATTCTAACAGGTTCATTCAATTGTGTTTTAAGAATGATAACATGTTTATCCAATTGAGTGTTGAGAATGGTAACATGGTCATTCAATTGTGTGTTTATAATGGTAACATGGTCATTCAATTATGTGTTATGAATGTTAACATGGTCATTTTAATATGTAATGTATGAATGGTAACAAGGGAATTCATGTAGTAATTAAATAATGATAACATGGTTATTCAATTTTATAAATGATTAATTGTAACATGGGCATTCAATTATTAATTAAAGAATGGTAACAATAGTTTTCTAAGAAAAGATATTCCTTGGAAATTGTTAATACTCTAGAATGAGTTGAAGCAGGAATCAGGTTCGGGTGTCCATGTGATCCACGAGGTCTATGTGGTAAAATAACTATTAATTGATAATGTGGTAATTGTTTACTTATTCATTGTAATTATCTCTCTATATAACATCATACACTGTTATTTGACTATATATTGTTTTAGACACCATTGGTGGTGTCCTATTGAGTTATACTGACATCCTACTTAGGATTTTGAATCTGTACCCCAATAGTTTTCATGGTTATAGGAAAATATAAGAGAAAATTATATATTTTTGATGGATAAGTTGGGATGCAACATGGATGAGGGAACTAGAGTGATTTAAGACCTTCTTAAAAGTTTTTAGTGTCTTTACTTTTCTGTTTCATTTTGACCTATAGAACGTACATTATAACGAGTTATCTATTTTTTAGTTTTTATATTTTATTTAAAATTTTAGTTATCATGTGCTATCAGAATCTTTCTCATTATGGTTATATATTGGGTTATTGTTTATTTATTTTGGACTGGTGTTTCTCTATGAAAAAGAGAGTATAATATTCCTATGACTGAAAGTAGACCCTTGCTGTAAGTCAATAGCCTATGGCATACATGGATGGGCACTTGAGGTTATTTTCTCGACCGGTTGGGGGAACTATTGTTTGGAACCCACACCGGGACATTACAAAGTGGTATCATAAGTCCATTTTTAATTTATTTTATTCTATTGTTTCTAACTATTTGGGGGAATTTAGACATAGGACTAGGAAGAGTATGTCCTTGGTTATGAGCTCATGCATGGGAGTAGCTAACCCATGTACATGGGAGAATGGAAGTACCCAGTGTGATATTTTATTATTATTGTTGCTATTATAATTGAATATTATTTCACCCTGAGTGATGCACGTGTTGTGTGATGTGATAATTGTGGTCGATATTTTCTACTATTTGACTCATGAACCATTTTGGAACAAGTTTTGAGTTAGCATGAATCGTTCTAGGCACTTGGGTTATTGTGACATGAACTATTTTAGGCACACATGAGAAAATGGGTAATGGGTAAGTTGTTAAACTTTAACATTTTTTCCTTGATTGTGAAATTGAAATGAAAACAATTCCTAACATTAAATTCAAAAATATGGTAAAATAATTAAAGATGAGAATAAATGGGTTTCAAAATGTGAAAATTGAAAAATGAGAATGTTCTTACCCCTGTTAACCAGGACCTACATGTAGGATGGTTAAGGGTAGTTAAAACATCTCAGTTTTGACCATGTGGTGAGGGTTGGGAAAAGACTTATTATGGATTGTTGTGTTTTCCTCTTACAAAAATGTGTTATTGTCCTGTTATGGTTCCTAAGATGTGCGTTTGGATTTGTAGAGAGTATTCCTCCATGAGGAATCATGTGGAGAGGATGACCAAAAGGCCTGGCTAGGTATGATCCTCTTATGGTGGAACCTAAGGCACTAATCATGTCAGGTGAGGATGTTGGGGAGTCTTTTTGAGGTAAATTATTTCACATCATGATGTTTTTGGAAAGAGACCCATGGTTTTTTTTTTAAATTCATATCTGCCCTTACATGGGTTTTTAATTTGCAGTAACCTTCCACATTAACTAGGGAGGGTGGATCTGAAGGAGATGAGTTTTGGATTGATTCTATCCAGAAAATAATTGACCATTTGGAGATGCTGAATGATATTGGGTCATGTTCGTAGATTATATGCTACAAGGATTAGTGACGCACTAGTGGGACATTCAAGTGCGAACTAGATATGTTGATGATATGTTATGGAATGACATCCTGTAGAATTTGTGGGATCACTTATATCTAGAGACAATAGGAAGGAGAGAGATGATGAGTTCATGGGGTTGACTAATGGGAGTATATCTATGATGGAATATACAAGAGAGTTTATAAAATTTCAATGCTTTTATACAGTGTTGGTATGTAATGAGACAGCTATGATGAGTAATTATCAGGATGGGATTATATGTGAAATTTAAGTCCCATGTTAACCTATTTTAGTTAAATAAGTTTACGTAGGAAGTAGATCGAGAACTCATAGCTAAGACTACATGAATTATTTTTCGAGTGTATGGCAGATAGTTTCATCTGGATGGTCAGGATGTACAATATCTGAGATAAGGAAGAATCGATATGATAGTTTTTTCCATGGTAGTGGAAAACTGAGTAGAAAGAAAAGTGGGTCATTTACATAAGTCCATACTATAGTGACATTTCATCAGTGTGGTAGGTTGGCCAATTATCATAGGAATGTTTCACGACCACCGATAGTGTTTCATTCTTGTGGAAGGATGGGAAGTCTATATAAGTTCTGCCAGACCCAGTGAGAGACAGGTATTGAGGGTCCATCTAGGTAGAATCAGAATGTTGGATGGGAATCTTCTACACAATATCACATTGAAATCTTGAGTTCTACCTGTAATGGTTGTAGGGGAAGTGGAAATAGAGCTTCAGGGGAATGATCACCTATATTAGTTGGGTAGTGAAGCTCAGGGGGCTCAGGTTTCATCATAATGAAGAGGGGTAGAACAGTTTCATGCTATACATACTACTCTTATGGATAGCGATTCTACTCTGTCAATATAGAGAGGTACTATTCTTATAGATTATATTATAGTTAGTTCCTTATTTGGTATTGGAGCCTCTCATTCCCTTATTTCTAATAAAGATGTTAGTGGTTTGAGCCAAGTGGTGAATATTGTGAGTGGGGTGTTGTTGAAAAATACACCATTGGGTGTATCGTCGATAGATATCATCTTGTGAAAGTGGTGTTCTCTCAAGGATGGAGAGTATTGTTTTCTATGAAATATTTATATTATTCACATGTCTGGTTTCTATATAATTTTGTGTATGGGCTCATTAGTAGCATAGAGATAACAAATTGATTGTTTACATCAAAATGTGACCTTTACGTATCCTAAAGGTGACAATTATATTCACCATGGAGAGTGGGATATCCAAGAGATCTGAAAAAGGACAATAAATCAGAAACTATGATATCCTACAACCCAAGTTTCTAGTCTATTTTTGGATGAAGGAGGGCCAAAGCATGATTTAATTCCACTTGTATTGGAAACATTTTAGGATGCATTTCCTTGAGACTTATTATGGATGCCACCTGAGAAAAATGTGGAGTTTATAATTGATCTCATGTTGGGGGTTGAGACAGTTTATATTACACCATATTGAATGGAATTGAAATAGCTCATGAATCATCTAGAAGAGTTAGAGGATAAGGTGTCTATCCTCCCTTGTAAATCACCTTAGGATTCTCCTATGTTTTCCCTAAAAAGGATTATGTTTGTTTATTCTTCTGTTTCAATTACCATAAGTTGAACCAGATCATAGTGACAACCTAATATCCTTTTCGGCATATTGATGATCTTTTTTACCAGTTGATGGGAGCTTATGTCTTAAGAAAGAATGACTCGAGATCAGGGTAAAATTAGTTTGGAGTCAGAACTTTATATATACTAAGGACTACTTTTAGAAGTAGGTATGGTCGATATGAGTTCGTTGTAATGAAAATTGGTTTGAGGAATGAAATAATTGTTTTTCTACACTTGTTGAGATTAATCTTCTATATATACCTCGTTCAATTTTTGGTATTGTTTTGGGATGATATATTGGTGTACTCCAAGACACTTGATGATCATTCCCAATATTTTGACATTTTCCTGAGTATACTGAGAAAGGATTAGCTATACGCCAAGCTATTTAAGTTTCAACTTTGGATTGATCAAGTACACTTATTGGGTATCATAATCTCAGATGAAGGTTGGTAAATGGACCTAGAAAAAGTTTTGGTAGTTGTATCTTGATAGCTGCACAAGAATTTATTCGATATCTTTCGATTTGAAGGGTAAGTTGGATAATATCAGAGATTAATTTAGGTCTTTTAAAATTTAGAATAACTATATTTGATCCCGACCAGGAAGGTGATAAATATTTACTAGTCTGGAGCATGTGAGAATACATTCTCGGAGCTAAAGAAGTTATTAACATCACCACTAATCATGATCCAACCTAATCCAGTTGAAGAGTATATAGTGTATTGTGGATCCTATTAATATGTATTGGAGCATTATTGATGTAGGGAGACTATGTTGTGTCATATGTGACTTGGAAGTTGAGGTTTGTTGAGTGGAACTACCCTATGAATGATCTTCAGTCGGCATCAGTTGTTTATTCATTGAAGTTTGGCAGCACTATCTATTGGGAGAGAAGTTTGCAGTGTATACGGATTACCAGATCCTGCAGTATATCTTTTCACATCAAGATTTGAATATTTGGCATTAAATATGGGTTCATTATATGTAGTCTTTTGAATTTTTTATAACATATATGCTTAGAAAGGGGAATATTTTTTCTAATTCTATGAGTTGGACAACAGAGACTCAGGCTGTTTATGAGTCTAGTTTTGAGTGGACGATGATGCAATTATAGGTAGATATGCATGTTGTTGTTCAAGAGAGTCATAAATAGATGAATTTCAAATCATTTTTAGTGGAGTATACCTATTTGATATAGATTAATGATAAAAAGTGTGAGGATATGGATTGATTGACCTTGAGGGAAATCCTAAAAGGCAGGGAGACACCTTTACATTGGCCCATAGATGAGGATGAGATTGCCTATATCAAAAATCAGGTTGTTGTGCCTATGTGTATGTGGGAGGAGATTATTCATGAGTTTTATTCCTTCATGTGGCTAGTACATCTTGGTGTGACGAAAATTTTTTGTGACCTACATCGACATTTTTGGTGTTCGGGCATTAAAAAAAGATAATAGGGTACATAATGTGATGTTATGCCTATCAATAGGTGAAGGCTAAGCATCATCGACTTGGGTGTTTACTATAGTTGTTGCCTGTTCTGTAGTGGAAATGGGAAGACATGACCATGGAAAATATGGTATGTCTCAAGATGATTCCTCATAAGAATGATGCTATTTGGTTTGTTGGGGATCGACTGATGAAATTAGTGCATTTATATCATATAAGGGAAACCTTCTTAGTGGATCAGTTGAGAGAATTATATGTTTGGGAGATATTCTATCTGCATGGGGTGCCACAGAAAATAGTTTTAGAATATGATTCATTCTTTACCTCATGCTTCTGGAAGGTCTTACATAATGCTCTAGGAACACATGTTTTATTGAGTACGAATTTCCAACCACATAAAGATTGGTAGTCGGAGCATATTATATAGTTTCTTGAGGATATGATACGAGCGTGTACTCTAGACTTCAATGGGTCTTGGGAGTAGCACCTAATAACTAGCGGAGTTTTCCTATAATAATAGTTATCTAGAAACTATATAGGTGGCACAATATGAGGAAAATTATAGTAAAACATATAGATCAACTCTATTCTGGATGGAGGCATGTGAGTTAGAGTTTATGGGACTGAGTCTCATGCAGGAGATTTCAGAATAGGTATAGCTTATTCAGAAGCATATGGTAATATATTAGAGTAGAAATAATTTTTAGGCTGACAAACATCGTTGAACCATATAGATTACAAATGTTGATCATGTATTCCTTCAGGTGTGGCCAAGATTGGGTCACCATAAGATACATAGACTCGGAATGATGTCACCTAGGTTCATCGAACCATTTCATGTTGTTGAGAGAATTGGGTTGGTAACATACCGAATAGAACTTCCACAGAGATATAGTGTTATACATGATGTTTTCCATGTGTCAAAACTATGACTAAAAGACCTCAAAACTTCTCATGTGACCTATGTTGATGATTTTGTGCTTCATATAGATGTGTCCTTTGAGAAACATCCAATAAATTCATTGGATCACAGTGAGAAATTGTTGAGGGGAAAATTGTGCCTATAGTTAGTGTTTTGTTGCAACATGGATGTTTGTAGGAGGAATCTTTGTACAAGAAATATGATATGAGGGATCAATGGACCAATATTTTTTATTCTGAATAGTAGAGATTATTGGGTGTACATATTTAGGATGAGCTATTATAAGGTGGGGATATTGTATAACCCCAACCTTTTTTCTGAAGATGTCTTGGGCTTGTTTATAGGTACTATTTTTTCCTTGTGTTGATTATTTTTCATTTAGGTTTTACCTTGGCGGGTGTTTGGGTAAAAATTAGATATTTTGGAAGGAAGTGGAAAAGTTCATAGTTGGCACATGGTCTTCCAAAACCACACTCCCCAGCCTAGCATACCATGCAATTTAGGACTTTTGGTACTTTCACCGTTGGTGCACGATTTCTATAATCATGTTCCGTAAAAGGAGAAACTATGCAACCCCCTAGAGGGGGCTTATAGTTAGGCACATAGTTAGTGGAAATCACACACCCAAAGTAGTAAACAATTAATACATGATATTGATTACATGAATATTATTTAAATATATTTTTGAAATCACTAGCTCAAACTGTAACTGATTTATCTCAATTCCAGAGCATCTTAAAGGTATTCCAAGGTCGTTAAACCTCTATTTTTTGGTGATTCAAATCATGTTTGGTAGATCTAATTCTTTTTGTGTATGTGATTTTGGCTAGTCGTTCTCCTGAAATATTGTTTTCAGCCAAATTATTTTTCCTAACCTATACCAGTATAGAGAGAAAGTATATGGTCAGTCCACAGGGAAGCAGTGGTGGTGTGTTATGTTTCTTGAATTGAAGTCACTTACGTGAAGATTCAGAATTTAAATACATTATGTTGGTTCATGGAACAGATCTCAAAAGGTAACTAGTTACTTGATCTTTTCTAATTCACTACCGATTAAACTTGCAACTGAAGATTACTTAAAAACAAAATTTAATGAACAGTGATGAAAATGTGAAAGGGAGGGACGTGTGTGGGATGTTAAAACTTATTCTCTATTGTGTTGTATTGTTCATAATAACCCATATTTCTGGGTTTCATATGTTTCGAAACTCCCTTGGTCTGGTGAGTTCTGATCAAGTCGTTAGAAATCAATTCCTTGGTCTAGAAATTGATTTCTACTGACTCTAAATTTAGGAACCACCCTCTAGAAATGACAAGGGTATCCAATGTTCATGGATATTCTTGTCATAATTCTCCAAAAGATCCCCAAAAACTCATTTATTGGTCTGATATGGGGTTTCCAAATAAATAAGACATGAAGGTGTTTGGAGAATTAGGTGAGAGATTGTAAAAAAAATACAAGAGTAGAGAAAATTGTTTTAGTAAACCCACATTTTTCCCAGCCCCAACACAAGGGGGATTTAGCTACTCATGATCGAAAGAGTAAGAAACTTACTAAAATTTATCAGGGAATTCATTAAAACAGAACCAGAAGAAAAGTAAGAAGTACCATATTACAAAAACAAAAACAAGTTCCCAAAGAAAATTGTCTCCTTCTTCCACCTCCTCTACCCTTTTCCAGCCTCTCCTCTTCCTCCTAGTTCTCCCTCTCTTCCCCCAGCTCACCCCCAGGGTCTCCCCAGTAAAAAGGGCCTTTCCTAGTTGTCCAAAAGCAAGAATCAAAAGAAATCCTAGGTCAAAAAGTTTTTGGAAAGTGGAAAAGAAAAAGAATAAGACTACAGTGGTCGGCACGGTTTGGGCGCAGGGTTTGGTAGACCGTGCGCCAGCTAAGCGGAAGCTTCTGTCTTAAATCCTTCATCTGCACCGTTTGGGTGCGTGGTTTGGTAAACCATGTATCAACCATGCAGCATCTTCTGTCATGAATCTTTGAACCACATGGTTTTCTTGGATGGCCACCATGGATTGGTTAATCCGTGTGCTAACTGTGTCGGCCTTTCGGTCATTTGAATCTCCTCCCGCACGGTTTTCACACAGTTTAGATAATCGTGCGGCTACCATGTGGATCATATCTACCTTTGATATTCCACAAATTTATGTCCTTCATGTCAAGTGTTTGATCAGATTGACACCCCTCTAGCATAATCTGGGGAAAAGGGTCTTTATGCCTCAAATTCCCTTCTGAATCTCCAACCTTCATAGAATCCATGATTTATCTTTTGGTGGCTGAAAAACCTTTCAAGATACATTATCATTGTGAAACTCATGTAAAAACCATCTACAAAACCATTTTATAGATATTAG
The DNA here is from genome assembly GCA_963277665.1 of Viscum album. Taxonomy (NCBI): domain Eukaryota; kingdom Viridiplantae; phylum Streptophyta; class Magnoliopsida; order Santalales; family Viscaceae; genus Viscum; species Viscum album. The sequence continues at coordinate 135,155,406 of OY728155.1, read as the reverse complement.
ACCAAGTGGAAATGCCTCATGCACAATAGTTCATCAAGCTCCCCCACACATGATTGGTTGTTTGTCCTCAAAAAAAAGCATAGACAGTCATAACCAAGGGGTCACCAAAGAGACAGGTAACAATATCACATATTATACCAATTAGGTGAATATGAATTTTGAACTAATTAACATTAAAAATTACAGCATTCATACTTCATGGCTTCCCAAGTCTATGAAGTTATCCAACAAAGTACACTTAATCCAAAATTGTTAACCATTCATTTATAAATCAATTTTTTCTTAAAAGTGAGTTTTCCCTTCTTCATTCAAAGAGAGTGCCTACCTCCATTTTCATCTTGTTATACACTCAGATTAGCTAAGCCCAAGTTTTTTCGTCACCAAATGGAGGGCTATCACTTTTATAGGTTACACACCCTCATTGACATGCGTCGTTTGGAAAATGATAAAAGGTCATCAAAATTATTGGGCATGCCTTTGCATATCTCAAAAAATATTATTTTTTCTTTGTAGTGGTGTGAGATACTAGAATAAAATTTGGCCTAATAAGCTTATGTCAACACATGATGATAATGTTTGAGCAAGTCAAGAGTTCATGAAATTAAGACCACATAATATCCACTAGTGCGACAACAACAATTCTTAAAACCTCACCTCTACTTATGCACAATTCGAATTCCATTTTAAGGGGTTTCTCAATTCGAATTACTCTATCACAAAAATCATCATTAAACAGACTATTTTTCTAAATGATTGGATAGATGATCCTTTTCATGTATTACACTATTTATTCACATCACAAACTAGGTTTGAAAATCCAGACATATTAGCCATTTTTAGAGATAATTGCCAAAATACAGTTTTAGCTAATTGGTATAGACCCATGACATATAAAATAGCCCTTAAGACACACCTAAGAAAATATGATACCATAAATACTTGGGCAATCAATCAATCAAAATGGGGTTCTAATTAAGAGTGCCCTCCCCCACACTTAAAAATGATAATGGTCCCCCATGAAGGTAATAATATTGCGAAGGGTGGGTAAAGTAGCATGAAATGGGAGGGCGAAAGAAAGAACGGAAAAATTAAAAAGTGAAAAGCTCCCTTGACTGATGGGGAGCTGCAGGCTTAGCAGGGTGATCCTCTGCATCTGGGTCCTCTAGTTGACGAGCAGCTGGTTCAGCCCCGGGAACTCCCCGCAGTCGGAGTCGGACACCGTCGAGCTCTGTCATTATTATCTGGTGGAGTAGTGTGATATCAAAATAGGGCGCAGCCGGTAATTCCACAAACTCCATTGCATCATACCTAAGGTGCAGCTGATCCGCTAATAGTGAGATGAATGGGCCACCAAAAACATCCCCCTCGGGCTTGGTGAACATCTGCCTCAAATACAAGGTGAAGACGTAGGTAAGATTGACGGTGTTGCCCATCAACATGGATTCCAAAATCAACAGGTCCCAAGAGATCACTGTGCATTGGCTATCCGACCGGGCCGTAAAGAAAGTGGTGATGATCTAATGAAGGACCCGGTGGATATGGTTAATAAATCTGGAGGCCTTGGTAGTCTGCGGGAAGTATGGAGGACCTGTGGTAATAGTGGACCAGAAAATCAGGGGCGGGGTGGGATCACCCTCAAAAGGTGCGAGGAAATACTCATCACTATGGATGTACTCACGGTCATATAATCCAATTAGGGTGGAAAGTTCACTTACCCGGAGGTTCTGTCGTAGGTTCATGAGACGGAAAGTGACGTCATCGGTAGCCACCATGGTAAAACCCTTGTCAGTTTCATTAAACTGCTCGCGATAATGGAAGGTGGCCCCAAATTCCTATACCATCTCCTTATAAATGGTTTGGTGAACTGCCAAGGTGTGAGTGAGATTTACCTGGACAATATACATTTGATGTTTCTCCGTAATGCCCAATGATTAAAGGTGTGCCAGGGACAAATCATGGTGAGGACTGACCTCACGGTTCAATAGAGTGTGGTACCTCATAACTTCACCTTTTTTTGTAAATTTGAACTACGGGCCATGTGCGGAGCTTGAGCTAGAGGCCCGGGCTCTTTCGGAAGTTGACATTAGAGGTTAGGGTTGGGGTTTCTGGGCACCTTCAGAAGAAAACAAACATACAACATATATACAATCACGACAAGTAGAGATAGTAATATCAAATTTCCAAAGTGAAAAACGTACTAATCCTAAGGTAAATCCCATTTTGGAAATTTAGGTTCTGAAAACAAATGTTCTGTGAAAATCATTGTTGCATGTGTGTGTGATGAAATATTAGTTGAAAAAAAAGAGAAGAAAAGGAGTGAATGGCCAAGAACAAAAAATAAGAAAAGAAAATAAAATGGAAGTGGGGTAGGTTTCTTGGCCGAACACTAAGGAAAGAGAGGGGGAATGAAAATAAAGAAAAAGAAAAGGAAAGAAGAAATAAAATAGAAGAAAGATGAATACCTTGGAGGGAATCCTAGCAAGAGAAGCTGGCAGGAGGAGAGGAGAAATAAGGGAGGAAGAGGTGGGCGGAACGCACGAGTAGATCTGGGGGATTGCACAGATAGAAGAGGGGGGGGGAGAGAAATCTGGGTTTCATAAAAGAATTCGGATTTGAAGTGGCCGCACAGTTTGTAAAATTTTGCGCTAACCGTGAGGTAGCTACTAGAGTTAGGGGTTCAGGGCGCATGGGATATGCACAGTTTAACTTAACCGTGTGCCAACCGTGCACAATCCACTGTCTTGGGGGGCCAAGGAGCATGGTCAATGCATATTTTGGACAAACTATGCGCCGACTTTTCAGTTGGTTCTATGTGAATAATTTTTTTTAACGTTTCCCTCTTTTAAACTGAAAATACACCCTTTTCATTAAAATATGTGTTCCCCTTTTTATGTCAAAAGTCATTTTAAGATTTTCCATAGAATGTGTAAGACTCACATTAATGACATTCCATGTGATACCCCGATATGGAGTGACAATCCTATACTATAACACACAACAATAGAAAATACCTCTAGCATGCAGTCTTAAGAACACTCAAGCAAAAAAAGCATTCAAATAGAATTTTTTTCAAAATGTCGGGTTACCTCCCGGTCAATTCTACATTTTACGTCTCAAGCTCGACTTACCTGGGAATTAAGATACCCCAATTTCATGGTGTAAACTGTGCCCACCATGTATTCCATGCTAATGTATGGTTTCAGGCGCTTCCCATTAACATTAAACATTTGACCATCCACTCCAGCCACATCCACCGCTCTGTGAAAAAAAAAAGTTATCACCATGAAGGGTCCCAACCAACAGGACTTTAACATTCCTGAGAAAACATCAGATGATACTTAAAAAGTAAGACATTATCACCAGTTCGGAAGGATTTTTGGGAGATCATTCAGTCATGGACCGCCTTTGTTTACCCCTTATATGGTGTCGCATTCTCATAGGCCTCCTGCCTTATCTAGTCAAGATCTGTTAATTGGAAATTTCACTTTTCTTATGCAGCCTTGAGATCATAGTTAAGGGCCTTGACATCCGAATAGGCTTTTTGCTCCATCTCCACCAGTAAGTGGAAGGGTTTTCCATAGATTAATCGAAAATATGACATACCCAAGGGTGTTTTGAAAGCTTTCCTATAAGCCCATAACACATCGTCCAATTTCTTGGACCAATCCTTTCTTGATCCCTCTACCGTTTTGTCCAGTAATTTCGTAAACTTGCAGTTTGACACCTCCACCTGGACACTAGATTACCGGTGGTAGGACGTCCCTTGGTTGTACTTGACCCCATACTTTAGGAGCACATTTCTCATAAGTGTGTTGTCGAAATGAGTACTATGGTCGCTAATCAACACCCGTGGGGTTCCAAACTAACTGAAAATATTTTTCTTGAGAAAAGTGATGAAAACCTGAGTTGTATTATGAGTCATTTTTTCTGCTTCCACCCACTGGGATACATAATTAACACATTCCAGAATGTACATGTACCCAAAGGATGGGGGAAACAGACCCATAAAGTCGATTCCCCGCACATCAAAAATTTCAAATTAAAGTATCGGGTGTTGTGGAATCTCGGCATGACGGTCAACATTTCCCATCTGCTTTCATCGATAATAGAAGGAGAAAAATTGATGAGTGTCCTTAGGAATGGTCAGCCAGAAGAATCCTGATTGTAAAACTTTTGTAACTGTTCGATCCAGTCCATGATGTCCTCCTGCTATATAAGAGTGACAGAATTCTAAAATACATTGAATTTCTTCATTCGGGACGCATCAGCAGATTACCCCATCACCGCATGAGCAGAAAAGTAGGGGGTCTTCCTAGAAATACCTCTTTACCTCTGACAAAAAACACTTCCTCTGTTGGAATGTTATGTCCGGGTGGACAACTTCGGTGGCTAAGTAGTTTGCACGATTGGCGAACCATGGCCGAGGTGGCACTCTGATAGAAAATAGTTGCTCATCAGGAAAGTCATCCTTGATCTCACATTCCTCTTCTCTCTCTTTATGTGTGGCAGTTCCAGCCCAGAGAGGAGATTAGCCACCACATTCTCACCACCCTTTTTGTTCTTGATTTCCAAATCAAACTCTGGGAGGAGCAACACCCAACGGATGAGCCGTGGTTTTGCGTCCTTCTTGTTCAAAAAATACTTTAGCGCAACATTTTCTGTGTAGAACACAACTTTAGAAAGCATTAAGTATGAGTGGAATATGTCGATTGAAAAAACCACAACCAACATCTCTTTCTTGGTGGTGCTGTAATTCCGCTGTGCCTCATTTAATTCTTTGATAGAATAATATATTGGTCTGAAAATATGATCTGGTCGTTGTACAAGCACTGCCCCCACAGCATAATTGCTCGCATCACACATAAGTTCAAAATGCTCCCCCCAATTTGGAGCGATCATGACGGGTGGAACGACCAATTTTTCTTTCAGAATTTGGAAGGATGAGACACATCTATCATCAAACTCAAAAATTACATCATTGGATAGTATATTGGTTAAGGGATGAGAAATCTTGGAGAAGTCACAGATTAATCATTGATAAAAACCCGCATGCCCCAAAAAGCTCCAAATCGCTCGGACTGATGTGAGAATGGGCAGCAGTGAGATAACTTCAATTTTAGCCGGATCCACTTGAATTCCTTGCAATGTGATCCTATGAGATTCCATGTTGCACCATAAAGTGGCACGTATCCCAATTCAAAACCAAATTGGTATGCTCACATCGCGAAAGCACCAGATCCAGATTTGTCAAATAGGTGTTAAATGACTTCCTGTATACCGAGAAGTCATCCATGAAGACCTCTAGAATCTGCTCTTCCATATCATTGAAGATGGATAACATGCACCTCTAAAAGTTGGCTGGTGTGTTACACATTCCGAATGACATTCAGCGGTAGGCAAAGGTCCCATAAGGACAAGTAAAGTTACAGTTTTCCTATTTCTCTGGAGCGATAGAAATTTGGTAATATCCCGAATAACCATCTAAGAAATAGTAAAATTCATTCCCCTCCAATCTTTCAAGCATCCAATCCATAAATGGGAAAGGTAAATGGTTCTTCCTAGTTGCATCATTTAACTTCAGGTAATCGACACAAACCCGTCATCCTATAACTGTCCCGGTCGGGAAGAGCTCATTTTTTTCATTAGTGATGACCGTGATGCCTCCCTTTTTAGTAACCACCTGGAGAGGGCTCACCCACGGGCTGTCGGAGATGGGGTGTATAATACTAGTATCAAGTAATTTGATCACATCCATGTTGACCACTTCATTCATGGGGGGGGTCAGTTTTCATTGTGGTTGGAGAGATGCTTTTTCCCCTTCCTCGATAAGTACCTTCTGGGTGCAGATAGTGGGGATTATAACCTCAAGGTCAGCGATCGTGTAGCCGATGACCTATTTTCACCATCGAAGGACTTTTAGAAGATTCTCTTCTTGTTCTTTTGAGAGTGATGCATTTAGAATCACATGAAATGTATGTTTCTCTCCCAAATAGTCATACTTCAATGAGTAAGGGAGAGGTTTCAGCTCGAGATGGGGAGCCTTGAGAATGGAGGGTATGATAGTATCATCCTCAGCTCTCTCTAAAAAATTTGGAACAATTTCCCTTTGCCAGTAATGGACGCCTTGTCCTTCAATGAAGCTTACTTCCTTCTAGTTTTATTCAAGGTGGTCATCCTACAGAACGAATTCTTTGCTGAAAGAATAAGATTTCATATCATCTTCATCTAGGAAGATGTACTCAACTATTTTTGTCAAAGCACAACAATCCTCCTGCTCCATCAGTGAAACTTGTTTTACCGCCTTTATGACATTGTAGGAAACCTTCTCATCACCAACACGGAAGATCAGATTAACTTGGTGGACATCAAATTACACCTTCCCGGTTGTAGGAAAGGGTCTTCCATGAATTAGGGATTCCTCTTGGCTTTCTTCCATATCGAGGATAATAAAATCCGCTGGCAGAATCAACTAACCCACTTTAACCAATACGTCTTCCAAAGCCCCTTTGTGTATTTAATAGAATGATCGGCTAGATGGAGTGCCACATGGGTTGGTTTCAGATCATTCATCCCTAGATTCTTGAATACCCCAAAGGAAATTAGATTAACACTCACCCCCAAATCACAATGAGCTTTTCCAAACTCACAAGGCCCGATAGTACATGGGATAGTAAAGCTTCCCAGATCTTGGAGCTTAGGAGGGAGAGTATGTTGGACAACTGCCGATCATTCCTTGTTCAAAGGAATGGTGCCCAAGTCTTCCATTTTCCTTTTGTTTGAAAGTATTTCTTTCATAAACATCATGTAGGTTGGAATTTTACATAATACCATGGCAAAGGGGATGTTGATATGAAGCATCCGGAAGGCTTCCATAAATTTAGTAAATTTTATGTCTAGCTTCTATTGTTTCATTATTTCTTGAAATGGAAAGGGTGGTTCACATTCTTTGATCACTTCTTTTCCCTTATCCTATGGGACTTCCAATTCTTTATCCTTTTCATGTCTTGGGGAAGATTCCTCAGCTGCTACTTCTCCACCTGAGGATGCGTACTGCTTTGATGTTGGGGCACCCTGACCCATAATGACCTTTGGTGTTAGCTCCTTCCCGCTGCGTAGAGTAACATCATTTACGTCCTCCTATGGATTTTTCACTGTGTTTCCTAATAGTGTACCGGGCTGTCTATGGGAATATTGATTGGCTAGCTGCCCAATCTAGTTGTTAATGCATCGGATTGACACCTCCTAGTTTTGAAATCGTGTATCAGTAGTTGTTGTGAATGTGGAAATAATTTCCTCTATCCTTGAGGGAGGTTCCTATTGAGTTTGTTGGGTGACTTGTGGGGGAGGTGGTTGTCTCAATGGTTGAGAAGGATGAGGGTTTTGATACCCTTGTTGCTGATATGTGCCCTTCTGATATTGATTAATTTGTTTCTGCCTCAGGTACTGATTTTGGAACTGTTGTTGCTCATAACCAGGTGATCTTTGTGGTCGGGGATGAGGATTTGGCAGTTTCTACCCCCAGCCTATATTTTGATTTTTCCTGCCACCCCTGGTTCTAGTATTGAGGGTATCTTTTGGGTCCTCTATTCTATGCAACATAATTTACCTCACTAGTGGAAGCTCCTGCATTTGCCCTTGGGCAGTCACCCATGGCATGGTTGTCACCACAATTACCACAAGCTGTTGGTCTGATAGTTTGATCTTGAGTTGGATGATTGAGATTCAAAGCGTCGATATTCTTTGGGATGGCATCGAGTTGAGCCGCAATCATGGTGGTGGAATCAATATTATGCATTCCCCTTTTTATATTACCACTTTCAGAATGCCACTGAATGCTATTGGCTGACATGTCTTCTAACAATTCAAACAGCTCTTCAGGGGACTTCCTCATGACTGTCCCTCCAGCAGCTCCATCAACCACGGACTTTGTGTTAGTAGTGAGACCACCATAAAAAGTCTGGAATTGCATCCACAATGGTAGTCTGCGGTGTGGGAACTTCCTCAACATCTCCTTAAATCGTTCCCATGACTCATACGACGATTTTGAGTCATGCTGCTAAAAGTGATGAATTTCATTTCTTAAAGTGATCATCTTCGAAGGAGGGAAATATTTGGATAAAATGGCCTAGTCCAATTCTTCCCAAGTACGAATGGATCTCTAAGAGAGCCCCTTAATCCAGTCCTTCACCTTGTCCCTTAATGAGAAGGGAAACAACATTTGGAGGATTGCATCCTCGGATACTCCATGATACCAGAAAGTGTCATAGATCTCCAAAAAGTTGGAGAGGTGAGCTTTGGGGTCTTCATTCGGAAAACCACCAAATATCATACTATTTTGGATTAACATCATTATCGCCATCTTGATTTCAAAATGTTGGTCCTGCACTGGTGGTCTGAATATTCCAGTGTTCGCTCTCTGAATGGATGGCTGTCCATATTCCATAAGAGTTCGGCGTGACGACACCAGTTCTTGACATGCAGAGGGAATAAACTATTGTTTCTCCCTTGGATAGTAAACTTGTGTGTTCTAAGGTATATAGAGAGGCTTCTCCTGTAGAATATATTGTCTATGTGGTGGCTGCATAAACCACATCACATAATGAGTTGGTGGCTGTTGTTGGTTCCTCGGCCGGTATTCCATATATGCCATGTGGGATACAGATGCTGCTCATCCTCACCACCCAGTGGTGGATTCCCTTCAATAACAAATGGCTACCCAATGACTTGGACAACCCCCGATTCTTCTTCCTGACGCGCCATAGGATCATCTGTGTTGTTGTCGCCCATAAGTGCATGTAGTCACCTAGACAACGTTTGTAACATCCCAGGTAAATAATGAATATGACATGTTCACATATATTAATATTTGTGAATAAAATATTAATATTACTTTAAAGGGGATTCTATTTTCGATGGTGTAGCCAATTCGCACCAATGAGTTTCTTTGAAATCTTACGTAGAACACTAATAATATAATAATATTATTTTAAATGCTAGTTAACGCCTAGTCATTGTAATGGCGGGAATGAACAGAACTAACAAAAAATGATTATATATATTTGTTAAATATTTTAACAATTACCTAATAAATGATAGAGGCTAAAAATGCGAATAAATCCAATTTTAAACATAAATATTCTAATATTCTTTAAAAGGATGATTAACCACCTTTTGATGGTGAACACTTTTTAAATCTACTTTTTATCAATTTTATATGTAATATTTGACAAAATAAAATCCTTCTTTATAATCGGGACATCAAAATTTACGTTGTGTAAATTTTTATAATTTTTCCCATTAAGTTCATTTTTTTAATGAATAGTGAAAATACTGTATTTTAATTCAAAACCTCCTTTTAATATAATTTATTTATAAGGTTAGATTATCTTTTTAATTGGGTTTAATGTGTAATTAAAATATATTTTTACCATTTAATCTAATGGTGGTCATTGAATTTATTTCACTTTGAAATTGGATGTAAACAAGTGTAAATATTTTGATAGATATTGTTTCATAAAAACACGTTATTTTTTTTGACAACAGGAATTAATTATAAAATTAATTAATGCAATTTTGGTTCCAAAATATAGGATGCAAAGAGAGGAAGAAAAAGAAGCATGTGCGCTGCCTCGCAAAGCTCAGATGCGGAGGTCCCCCGAGCAACGCGGCTGCCGCGAAGCCCCAGAGGAGGTAATCCTCTGTGAATGCCTAGACGTTCGTGAGCCTGCCGCGAAGCCCCATAGGCGGTAATCCTCCGCGAATGCCCTGACGTTCGTGAGCTCGCCATGATGCCCCAGAGGTGGTAATCCTCCGCGAACGCCCTGAGGTTCGCGAGCCCGCCGCGAAGAACCAGAGGCGGTAATCTTCTGCAAACGCCCTGATGTTCGCGAGCTTGCAACGAAGAACCCAAGATGGTAAATCTCCACAAACGCCCCTGACGTTCTTGAGCCCGCCGCGAAGCAGAGGAGGTGGTAAACCTCTACGAACTGGTTGACGTTTCCGACCAGCCGCGAAGCAACCGCAGCACCTTCGTGCCGCTTGAGCTCTGCTTCACGGTGCCCTTTTCCTATAAATACGGGGCTCCCCCTGAGCCATCTGGACGGACAATCTGACCTTTCGGCTTCTTAGCTACTGAATCGCGAAGCACCCTTCGCCCCCGGAATCATGTGCTCCGCGATGTATTTTTTCTTTGCGAGATACCTTTGCCTTGTCTTGTTTTGAGCCCCTCTTCTGAGAGGGATGCCCTCCACAAAGCCTAAGGGCTTTCACGAAGGAAGGGGATCCCCAAGGGGACCCGGGCAGCTGCGGAGTGTTCATGCTTCGTGAAACCCCCATCATGTACATGTGATCCATATTCTAAGAAAGGATCACTATACTTCGCGAAGCACATTACTGAGCAACACCATGCTTCGCAAGGCACCTCCACTTCGCGAGGCAGTGCTCCGCGAATGCTATTCCACTTCGCGAAGCGCCTCCAATTCGGACCTCTGCCCCATGCTAAGGACAAGGCACCCCACTTCGCAAAGAACACCCCTTTTCAAGTGCTCTCCACTATGTAATGAAACCAAGCTCCACAAGGTCTCTGCCGGTGGACCCCTTTGTTTGGAAACTCCTCTTCCTGTGCGGCCCTCTAGGCCTGCACGATGTGATTTCAAAGTCCCCTGGACGATACTACCCATAGCATTACTTTTGCTAATGCTTCATCACATGGGCATGCTAATGGCTATTGATTCTTTGCATAGCCATGCTAATGTGGACCCCTTGATGGTTCGCTCTGCGACCCCCCTTCTACACGGCCTTGCCGATGCCTTCCCTCCCCCAAGGGGTAGAGGGTACCATTTATGTAAGTCCTAGGGGTGCGGAGTAAACCCACCTCATCCAAGCTGCATGACATTAAACTGCCAAGCACCTTGTCCTCAACACATGACGTTAAAATGTGATCTGACCCCATGCATCGCATGCAGCATCCCCCCGTCTCAGACATTCTTTACGCCGCTCGTCTCCACAGGAATGTAATCTTCCTCACATGGAATGAGATCCTCCCTTTTGGAGTGGTGTTTGTCCACGGGGGAAGGGCTGCCTCAGAGCGTAAGCCCCTAGCCTCTCTTGTGGGATGTTACACCCATGCAGCTCCATACTTCCCCACCACCAAGGCCATGGGAGGGTGTGATAGGTAACAAGGAATATTCTTTGTTCGGTACCAAATCCCACTCCCTCTGTGCTTTGTCGCACCTTGGGCCTCCATCCTGGAGTAAGGTCCAGCACCATGGGCTGCCTAACGCGTAAGACCCTCTTCATTTCCCACGGACGCACCCTTTGCGACGTGATCATCAGGTCCCTGCAACCTCTTGTTTCTCACACTAAGCATGACTCACGTGAGCTTAGAGTAAGCACCGACCATGACCCCCACCTATAGAGAACTATGTGGACTTTGATCCATGTCAAGGCATGGTACGTAGGAAGCCTCCACATGGTTCAAGCCCACCACTCGATCATTTGTTCATGTCGAGTTCCTCCTCATCCATCATGACGTTAAACTGCACACCAAAACTACGAGGTCTTTGATCCATGTCAAGGCATGGTACGTATGAAGCCTCACGAGGTTCAAGCCCACCGGTCGTCGTTTAATCACATCAGGGTTCCACCCCTGTCCAACATGATGTTAAACTGCACACCCGAACTACGGGGTCTTTGATCCATGTCAAGGAATGGTACGTAGGAAGCCTCACAAGGTTTAAGCCCACCACTAGTGGACCCCCTGGGTTCACCTTCACGTCGGTTGAGCGACGAAGCACCACCCGTTGGTCATTCCGACCCCCTTCGCGTCAGTTCACCAACACCTGGGCATCCTAGAGTGTAACCCCCCCCCCCCCCACACCATCAGACCAAGGTCCCCATCCGCGTCGGTCCTCCAACACACCCCTTAACTGAACTACATGGTCTTTGATTCATGCTAAGGCATGGTACGTAGGAATCCTCCATGAGGTTCTAGCCCACCATCCATTGGGCCAAGGTCCTACTTCATGTCGACCTTCCGGTGCCCAAACTAATCTACATGGTCTTTGATCTGTGCTAAAGAATTGTACGTAGGAAGCCTCCATGAGGTTCAAGCACACCACCCATTGGATCAATGTTTACCTTCACATCGGCCTTCCAGTGTCCAAACTGAACTACGTGGTCTTTGATCCATGTCAAGGTGTGGTACATAGGAAGCCTCCATGAGGTTCAAGTCCACCTGGACCACTGGTCCCTTCGTGTCGGCTCACCGACCCCTCATCCATTGGCCACCTCAGAGTGTAAGCCCCATTCCATACCGACCTATGCAGACATTGATTCCATACCATGGGGATACATAGGAACCATCCCTGAGGCTCAAGCCCATCACCGTCGTCACCCACAGGACAGCCCCATCTCATCCCCTCTCCACTCCATGCCATTCTCCATCACCCACCATGACTCTTACCCGGGCCGCCAAATCTCGGTGAGATCATGCCACCCCACTCTCATCCACAGCATCCGGGAAGCCACCCACGGGATGGCCCCGATATCGGTGTTCACTCAAGAAGGGTCCTCAGTCTGATCCACTCTATTTGGTGTTCTGATCAGCATGATCCTTCTCCACCAGATGTTAAACATGCGGCGTACCCCATGTTAAACATGGGAAGTTGAGGAAAACCTCATATATATGTCTATGGTAGATGATTCCCCGCGTTTGACGTGGGATGCCTCGGCCTTCCGCGCCCTCGAAAATCCCTATAATAAGGGACCAACAATAGAAACGCCCATTCCCTAGCATTCAGACATGTTAATGATGCCTCGACGTGACTACTCCCCCAACTAAAGGTTGCTGCCCTGACCGGACCCTTTGGAATGTCCTGACAGAAGCAGTGTAATTAACCGGCATCCATGAAAATACGGCACTGGGGAGAGATTCTTGAAAAAATGTATTAAATCTATAATGGACTCTCGGACATGGTGATGAGTTACGAGGAGGAATCCACAAAAGGAAGAACCGACATCCCATCATCCCGTTTCGATCAAGGAGCAGACATCCCGGAATAAGGAGCGAATGCCGCCCGCCTTTGGGAAGTGAGAATGCGGGGCAACAGATACGAACCCTCCCCTCGGCGGTCGCCCCTACAGATGTCTCTGCTCTTCCAAGACCACCGAGTCCACTACCACTGCTGTATCTGCTGCTGCTGCCACACCCTTGGCCGGTGTAGGTCTCGTCTCCACGGCAGCCCCGACACCACGAGAGGACCTTGTCTCTCTTCGACCCCGACCTTGGGATAGGGGAGGCCCACCATCACCGACTCGAATGGTTGGATGCCTCATCATCTCCCCGGGATAAGCTGCCTCCCAGTTGATGGCGTACTCCTTCACCAGTCCGAAGGCGGCAGTCGGTGGAGGCAATGCCATTCGCATTTTCCCATCTCCCTATGTAAACATGAGCCACAGCTGCCTCATTACACATGGGTGCTCCTCATGACGCACCTCCCAGTAGACCTGCGGGGTCAGCTGCTGTGGGCACCAGAACTGCCTCGCGAACCGGTGCGGGGTGTACGGTTCGCAGAGCGGCTCAAGGTCCAACCGTGCCACCAAGACTCTGCCTCGAAAGGCTAGGAGATAGGCCCCGTGCTCTTCGGTTCTCTGACCTTCATCAGTGACCACTCCCATCGGCAATGGAAACGGGTGGAAGTTGAACTCGTTCTCCTTCCATACCCAATTCAGAACCATCGGTACGGTTATTTTCAATTGGAAGCTTCCAACCGCATTCAAAATGGTGGGGCGGATGTTCGACCCTAGCGGCGAGATGGGGTTTGGATACTCATAAACCCTCCTGATGTGCTTTATGATCCACTCGTACAGAAGGTGGAAGGGCCGGCATATCCTTGGCCGCTTCTTTCCCCCGCTAACATGCAGTATCATCCTATACAATTTGGCGAGCATCGGGATCCCCAGATTGACCCTCCGTCCTGTGGCTAGCATGGATGCCATGATGAACGAGCTGGGCCACACCCCCATGTTTGTATCCCTCACTGGTAGGATCCAACCGCATATGAGGGCTACGATGAACGCCGCCATCCTGACTATCGGCTGCTGTTTAGTGCTGACACTAAATCCACAGGTCTTCCATTGGCTGTCCTCCAAGAGCTACCAATACGAGTGCTCCTTTCCCCGTTGAGCCCCCTTCGGTCAAGTTTGAGGCCTCAGAGGGAACTCTCGATCCTCCGGGAAGTTCAGGAACCCCTCGAACCACTTCTTAAAGTGTACATCTCTCACTGCCTCCTTGTCCTCTCCAAGAACTAGTGCCATCAGTGTCAGCATCAGCCGTGACATTTTCTCTGGATCCTCCCACGCACTTAGGATGGGGATGAACTCATCATACATAGCCCCCATGATTAGGACCCCCCAAATCTGATGGACATCCCACAGACTGATTCCCACCTCCCCATGGTGTAGGTGAAAAGTGTTGGGCCTAGATGACCAACTGCTCAGCAGTTCCGACATCAGCTATTTTGGTTGATAAATGTGGAACTGAGAGGCCCATTCTGCCTCATATAGGCCCACTCTCCTCAGCTCAGCCCCAAACTCCTTGCATGAGGCACCTACCCAGTAGGCCCATTCCCAGTCATTGGTGAAATTACCACCCTGGCGCAGGTCCCACTCATCGGACCACCCCTTCTTCAGATCCTGCAAAGCTTCCTTCAGTATTGTACAGTACAAAGGGGGGGGGGGGTCATCCCCGGTTTCAAGGGCTTCCCATCTATGTTGTTCACGTGGTTGTACAGACATTTGGCGGTGATAGGCGTGATGTCCTCCTGCACATGACCACTAACCGCCAGGAACCATTGGCGCTGACATGGCGTCCTCGTGAACCAGCAAGTTGGTTCGTCCCTGCTTGCCTCAGGGATGAAGACGTCATCCCTTAGCCTGAATCCATACAAGGGCAGTTTCTTGCATAGCGGATAGTTCTTTTGGCTCTCTGACAGCAGGTCTGTCAAAGAATTATGGTCTGAGTGGCTTCGGACCAGCTCTCCAAGGCCTAGACAGTCGGCCATCTCATCCCTCCGAGCGGCATCTGCAAGCACCCCCAACGCAGCTTCTTGATGGGCCATCACAGTTTCGGAACTCGAAAAAATTTCGGGTCGGGTCACGAAGGCTGATCATGAAGATTGCACGCGAACCACGTTCGTGAAACCAAGATGCGGAGCCTGGCCTCGGCTGGAAAGAAGACGTTCGCTTGATGATTTTCCCTCAGACTTCGACCCTTGATCCATCCGCGACTCCAAGTCTGAGGGGGGGGGGCATTTTTTGGCACCAAAATATTGAACGCAAAGAGAAGAAGAAAAAGAATCTTGCACGCTGACTCGTGAAGCTCAGACGCGGAGGGCCCCTGAGCAACACGGCCGCCACGAATCCCCTGAGGCAGTAATCCTCCACTAATGCCCTAACGTTCACGAGCCCACCACGAAGCCACAGAGGCGGTAATCCTCCGCGAATGCCCTGACGTTCGCGAGCCCGACGCGAATCCCCAGAGGCGGTAATCCTCCACGAACGCCATGACGTTCGTGAGAACCCCGTGAAGAACCAGTGGCGGTAATCGTCCATGAACGCCCTGACGTTCGCGAGCCCGCCGCGAAGCCGAAGAAGCGGTAACCCTTTGCGAGCTGGTTGACGTTCACGACCCACCGTGAAGCAATCGTAGCCCCTTCCCACCGCGTGATCTCGGCATCACGGCGCCCATTGATTATAAATACTCGGCTCCCCCTGAGCCCTCTGGATGGACAATCCGACCTTTCGGATACTCAGCTCCATATCGCGAAGCACCCTTCGCCCCGAGAATCATGAGCTCCGTGAGGTATTTTTTTCTTCGCGATATGCCTTCGCCTTGTCTCCTTTTGAGCCCCTCTTCCGATAGGGATGCCCTCTGTGAAGCCTAAGGGCCTTCGCGAAGGAAGGGGATCCCCAAGGGGACCCGGGCAGACGTGGATCGTTCATGCTTTGTGAAACACCCATCCTGTACAAGTGATCCATATGCCAAGGATGGATCACTGTACTTCATGAAACACATTGCTGAGCAGCACCATGTTTCACGAGGCACCTCCGCTTTGCGAGGCAGTGCTTCACAAATGCTATTCCACTTCGCGAAGCATCTCCCATTCGCCCACCTGCCCCATGCTATGGCCAAGGAACCCCACTTCACGAAGCACACCCCTTTGCTAGTGTTCTCCACTATGAAAACCAATCGAGCTCTGCAAGGTCCCTGCCTGTGGAATCCCTTTCTTGGGAAATATTCTTCCCGTGCGGCCCTCTAGGCTTGCATGATGTGATTTCAAATTCCCCCAGATGATACCACCCGTAGCGTTGCTTCGCCTAATGCTTCTTCGCATGGGAATGCTAATGGCTATTTCTTTTTCGCATAGCCACGCTAACGTGGTCCCCTCGATGGTTCTCTCTACGACCCCCCTTCTACACGGCCTTGCCGATGCTTCCATACCACAGGAGGCAGAGGGTACCCGTTATGTAAGTCTTCGGGGTGCAGAGTAAACTCACCTCATCCGAGCTGCAGGATGTTAAACTGCCAAGCACCTCGTCCTCAACACATGAAGTTAAACTGTGATCTGACCCCATGCTTCGCATGCAGGGTCCCCCCATATCGGACAATTTTTACGCCGCTCGTCTCCACAGGAATGGAATCTTCCTCACATTGAATGAGATCCTCCCTTTTGGAGTGCCGTTTGTCCACAGGGGAAGGGCTTCCTCAAAGCGTATGCCCCTAGCCTCTCCTACAGGAGGTTGCACCCATGCACCTCCGTACTTCCCCACCACCAAGGCCAGGGGAGGTTGTGATAGGGAATGTGGCATCTCCTTTGTTCGGTCCCAAATCCCTATCCCTCTGCGCTTTGTTGCACCTCGGGCCTCCATCCTGGTGTAAGTCCCAGCACCATGGGTTGCCTAACGCGTAAGCCCCTCTTCGTTTCCCACAGACGCACCCTTTTCGATGTGATCGTCGGGTCCTTGAAACCTCTTGTTTCTCACACCGAGCATGACTCACATGAGCTTAGTGTAAGCACCGACCCTGACCCCCACCTCTATCAAACTACGGGGACTTTGATCCATGTCAAGGAATGGTACGTAGGAAGCCTCCCCGAGGTTCAAGCCCACCACTCAGTCGTTTCTTCACATCGAGTTCCACCTCATCTAGCATGATGTTAAACTGCACACCCGAACTATGGGGTCTTTTATCCATGTCAAGGCATGGTACGTAGGAAGCCTCACGAGGTTCAAGCCCACCGCCTGTCGTTTATTCACGTCAGGGTTCCAAGCTCGTCCAAAATGATGTTAAACTGCACACCCGTACTACGGGGTCTTTGATCCATGTCAAGGCATGGTACGTAGGAAGCCTCATGAGGGTCAAGCCCACCACCAGTGGAACCCCTGGGTTCACCTTCACGTTAGTTCACCGATGAAGCACCACCCATTGGTCATTCCGAACCCCTTCGCGTCGGTTCACCAACACATGGGCAGCATAGAGTGTAAGCCCCCCAAACCATTGGACCAAGGTCCTCATCCACGTCAGTCCTCCAACACGCCCCTTAACAGAACTATGTGGTCTTTGATCCGTGCTAAGGCCTCGTACGTAGGAAGCCTCCATGAGGTTCAAGCCCGCCTCCTATTGGACCAAGGTCCCCCTTCACGTCGGCCTTCTGTCGTCCAAACTGAACTACGCGATCTTTGATCCGTGCTAATTCATGGTATGTAGGAAGCCTCCATGAGGTTCAATCCCACCACCCATTAGACCAAGGTCCACCTTCACGTCGGCCATCCGGCGTCCAAACTGAACTACGTGGTCTTTGATCCATGTCAAGGCATAGTACATAGGAAGCCTCCATAAGGTTCAAGTCCACCTGGACCCCTAGTCCCTTCGCGTCAGCTCACTGACCCCATATCCATGGGTCACCTCAGAGTGTATGCCCCATTCCATACCGACCTATGCAGACTTTTATTCCTTTCCATGGGGATATGTAGGAAGCCTCCCTGAGGCTCAATCCCATCACCACCGTCACCCAAATGACGACACCATCTCACCCCCATCCACTCCATGGCATTCCCCATCACCCACCCTGAATCTTACCCGGGCCGCCACATCCCGGTGAGATCATGCCAACTCCCATCTACAGAATCCGGGAAGCCACCCACAGGATGGCCCCAATATCGGTGTTCCCTCATGATGAGTCCTCAGTCGGATCCTCTCCGGTTAGTATTCTGATCAGCCCAATCCGTCTCCGCCAGACGTGAAACCTGCGGCATACCCAGTGATAAACATGGGAATCTGAGGAAAACCTCAGATATATGCCTATGGAATATGATTCCCCGTGTTCGATGTGGGATGCCTCAGGCTTCTGCGCCATTGATAATCCCTATAATAAGAGACCAACAATAGACACACCAATTCTCTAGTGTTTAGACACGTTAAAGATGCCTCAACATGACTACTCCCCCAACTGAAGGTTGCTATCCTGACCGGACCCTTTGAAATGTCCTGACAGAAGCAGTGTAATTAACCGGCATCCATAAAAATATGGCACTGGGAAGAGTTCCACGAACAATGTATTAAATCTACAAGGGAGACCCGGACTAGGTGATGAATTCCGAGGAAGAATCCATTGAAGCAAGAACTGACATCCCATCTTACCGTTTCGATCAAGGAGAAGACGTCCCTGAATAAGAAGCGAATGCCACCCGCCTTTGGAAAGCGAGAATGCGGGGCAACAGCTGCGCGTCCTCCACAGACAGATGCGTGTGCCCCGGCAAAATCGTCGGAAACATGCTACTTCTATGTTTTGAATTTGGTAAAATGGACATCATTTTTGAATTTGGAATATCAAATATATCTTAGGGTGAATTTTTGGTATTTTTCAGAAAGACGTCAATTTTTGATGAATAGTGAAACCACACAGTAGTTGTTAAAAACTAATTTTTTTTAAATGAAATTTTACCACTTCTATGAATTAAATTTTGAAAATACGACATATATTGTTGTCATTATTAAGTAAAATGTGGTTCAATGGGATGAAAATAATTTTTGGTGAATAGTAACTTTTGAGTTTTATTAACCACAATTAAAGGCAATTAGGGTAATTTAAGGAAAAAAAATATTATAAAAATATAAAAATACCTTGAAACAAGTCCTAACCTTATTGGATGAGCCATGTCTATCTAAGACAATCCATGGGTCAATTTGGGGGCCCCATGGAGCCACTTGGGTATGATAATGACATTAATAACTTTTTATTTAAAGTAAAAATAAAAATGTCACAAACATGTACTTTTTTACTAAAATAATTTTTACATGGGGTCATATAAGTTATCTTTTTGACTACAAATATTCATTAGATAGATTAAAAGGATTTCCTACATCATGGTATTTTTTTTATAATTTTTAGACTTCAAATAAATAAAATTATTAATGACACAATGATGATGCAGTGTTTAAGTCATTAATGAATGATTTAAATAAATATGAAGATAAAGTTTACAATAAAACCAAAAACTTGTCCAATTCTTATTGGATTATTTTATTTGTAACATGGGACACCTTATCTTCGACTATAATGTTTTTTGGACCTTTAGAAACCTAAAAGCATTATATAATAAAATAATATTTTCAAGCATTCCAAAAGAGCCCCTTATCTCCCTTATAAAAAGACCCCACTTCCCACACCTTTCTCACACTTCTCAAGCCCTTTTACTCCTCCAAACTCTACTCCAATAATCTCCCAAGATTCATCTCTTCATCCTAGAAGAATTACCTTAGGCATAAAGCACTTCAAGAAACCCTTTTGGTTCAAACCAAGGGGAGTTACCTGATTTAATGGTAATGTCTTCTCTTCTGTTCTTTTGTTTTATTTTGCTTCTCCAACCCCTTAAACTCTTTTTATTCCTTTATTTTGTAACAAAACAAGTATCGTAAATATACTATGATGTTTTTATGAAATTTTTTATAGCTATACTGACACACACCTCCATCTAATGGGTGAAGAACATATTGTTTTTTTGGACGGCGAACTACTGCCTCACGAAACGATGATTTTTCAATTATCTCCCACCGCCTATCATGGAGGCCATTAATATGTCACTGTATTTATATATGATATATATTATGTTTATTTTTTCCTTATTATTCTGTATTTTTCATTTATTCCTTACCTTTATGGTTTCTATATTGGGTAAATGTGATAATTTCATTTTAGGAAGTGCGGACTACCGCACCCTCAAAGTTATTTGAATCATTAATGCCATATGTGGGATGTATAAAGGATGTAGTTAATGATATTATATATTACATTATACTGGCATTATAATATACCATTATATCATAATGTTTTCACTCCATTAAATGCGAAATAGAAATGAAAGTAGCGTTCATGCGTACGTACAACTTACTGTTTCCATGAACGGTGCATTTCATTTCTAACCATCAAATTGTATATACTGGTATAAATACATATATATATATACTAAATATATATTATATATATGATATATATGATATCTACATCATGAATATCATTCTGGAAATAATGGATATTTTACTACATGAACAACATGTAAATATAAGAAGTTCACTTTTGACTCAAGTACCAAATATCAACAAAATGATCGTCATTGATAAGTGATATAAAAGAAATAATAAACATGAAAAAGGTTCTTAAGAAAGTATAAATTAACTTAAGTTTATCATTCAGGAAGAACACGGAACATACGAGTGAGTCAAGTCGGACACGTGGTAAGGGATTTCTTATCTCACTTTTAATTCTGTGGGATTTTCATTGTTCGCCACATATTTATTTCATGTGGTGTATTGTGTAATTCCATTTGATATATATTATCATGATTCTATTTATATTAATGGTATTATATGATTCATTTGGTGCTTATTATCTTTCGGTCATACGACTCGATTTATTACAACAAGGTAAGGGTTTTTTATCTCACTTTTTATTCCCGTGAGATTAATGGTACATTTGTCACTATCTCCTTTGAGTGGTGTATGTACTGCCCATTTTTCTACTCTTTGTGTAATACACTTTCATTTATGGGTATTTAAATCAACATTTTATGGTCCTTCGTTCATGAGGTTTATGTTTCATAATTTACCAAATCGGTAAGGGAACCTTTCACCCTCCTCTTTTTAAAAGGCTCCATTTTGTTATGTCTTTTAATTTACATATCATTGTGTTGGGATATGTTCATATATATCCTTATTATTGTAAATTTTATGTCCAAGTGATGAGATACCATTATCTATCTTATCAACTCTTTTTCTAAAATTTGATGTGACACCATTAGGCTATCGAATTTTTGTAAGGGAATTTCTTAACCCAATTTAAATTATTTGGATTAAACCTATACTTCATGATTATGTCATGATATGAATATGTATGAATAAAATATGATTTTTTTACACTTAATGTCCACTTATATTTGGTGTATTTATATTTTTTACACATAATTATGCCAGTGATTTATCCTTAATCTAAGGATATCGTCTTTGTAAGGGACTTTGTCTCAATCTCCATTCATTGAGGCATATTTTGATTTAATACAAGACTTTATTTTATATGCTATATAAACACCATTAAATTATCATTTCATTCAAAGGGAATATTTTTCTTTGAAGAATTTTACTAAACGACAAAAAGTAATGTTTCTTTTAACGTACGCGGTGACAATGACCTTTCCACTGCCGCGAGTATTAGTTGATATTTGGCTTCCTCAACAAGCTGTTATGTTTTCAAAAGAAAATAAATACCATATACATTTTTATGAATTTGGTATTGAAAATGGGTTTGATAATGGATCTGTTATCTCAATATATTTAATTGGTATATTTTTATTGAAATGTGGAAATGTTTTCTTTACTTTATATTTGTTTTATGTCTTATGATTTTATAATGGTACTTGGAAATTTGACGGGTGGTTACATGATAAACCAAATTACGGGTGGTGCAGTGAATACCATGATGGGTGGTTACATTATAATCTCCAATGCATTGGGTATGGAAGTCGGTCATATGGCTATTCCATTTTGTGACATGTGTGGAAGTCGACTGTATGTTTATTCCATTTAAGTTTGTTTATGTCCCATCTTACCTTTATATGTTAATCGTTCTATATATGGGTTTTATGGTGATCGATTTGTTACAAAAGGGTAAGCAATGATCTTTTATTAAGTTAAGAGTATTTACTACTTCATAAAGGTGAAACGTATTACTTATGATGAAGTATTCATGATTTACTTGTTGTTTTGAGAAACTAATAATTTTCCTTTTTTTGTATCCCTTACTGAGATTTTTATGCTCATCCCATGTTTTTAAATGGTTTCCATAGGACTTAAAGGTGAATAGGGTCAAGGATGGGATAAAGGAAAGACATGCTATCTAAAACATGGAACTAGACATGTTTCTTTTTAAGTGTTTTTGTTTTATGAAAAAAATGTAAACTCAGTAAAAGTGTCTACTTTGTAATCTTTTGAGATGTAATAGTTATGGCCTAATTCTCTAAAACCCTAAACTTGAAAAGATCCTCAATGTGAATTATTAATTTAATTCAAGATTATGTAATGTTTTAAGGTTGGGTCCTTATAGTTGGTATCAAAGGTCGGTTTAGATAACTTTAGAGGTTAGGGTATTCTTTAAGCATAAGGGACATTACCATAATGGATAGGATTTCAGAAAGAGTCATAGTTTTTCTAGATAATGTGAATGAGTTTAAGATAACATGGATAATTATATCATATTATTATGTGATTATTTTACTGATATTCTCACACTGAATTTTTTAATTTTAGTAAATGGATGGATCTTGCAGGCACCAAAGTAACAGTGGATAGAAAACTGTGACGGTTTTCTGAACGAGCAACTGAATGATATGGGAGTTGCAATGAAAACACTTGTGGTTATTCTCAACTAACTATCTGGAGTCATGATTGACCACCTGAACCTTAGTGATTTTTATAAGTCATCATATAAGTGAGAAACAAATCCCTACAGAAGTTCAGGTAATAATCATAAATGTAAGTGTGTTCAAAAACTTATGTATCAAAGATGTGGAAAGAAACATCTAGGAAAATGTTTCAAAGTGACAGAAAGATGTTATAGATGTGAAAATGAAGGTCATAAAGAAAGAACCTACCATGGAAAAAAGAAGCATCTAGTTGACTCTAGGAAAGGGAAAGAAGTCGTTTTCGAGGGATCAATTGAATGTTTTAAATGTGGTGTGCACAGTCATTATAAAAACACATGTCCTACGAAGATGTTTCATGAATGGGATCACTAGGATCATATGAATATTTGTTTACCAATACCTAATTCCATTCCGATTGAGGATAAAGAAACTGACAATGACCAATGAAAGGTATGGATTATTTCTTAACATATGTTTTCCTATTATTGAAATATTAGGATATAATTCATGATTTTGTTTGTAGGAAATAACTATTTCATGATATGCTGGAAAGGAATGGTTAATGGATTATGAAGAAAGTTGAATGAGTAAGAAGTCCCCATATAAGGGATTCATGAGTTATGGTATATTTTAAGATGGTGAAATTCATAAAAGTATTAAGGCTCTTTTGATGATGGGATTACATTAGAATAATTTTTATAGTATGTGAAACCCTGATGCTTGATATATGAAAAATCTATTCAAGGAATAATTATCTTGTCTTTTGTGGATATAGTTATAATGAACCATTTGGGTTTATAGGATCCTTGAATTTTAGGCAATTACCGGTTAATTCATTTTGTGATGCAAAACGAAAGTTATTAGATAAACATTGTGGTTAAAATATGTTATGGTTATTTTTGATGAATTTATATCTTTTTGGGAAATGTTATAAAATTATATTGTTTTTTAAGGGACAACACGCAGACCGTGTGACAACCCGTCATGTCAGACGAAGCTACGGGAATCGAACCCACAACCAAAGTGCGACTGGTATTTATCGCTTACCACTAGGCTTCGTGATGTCCCTGGTTAGTATGAATTATTATTTTTAGTTAGATGATTTTATGAATCAAGAATAAGTTGATTTTGGGTTATCTATGGAAATGAATAACCTATCATGGAGGATATGTGATTAGGTAAATTACTTTTCAATATGACACTTTAAGAGTAACTAATGTTATTTGGAGATAAATGTTAAGATTTATCTTGGAAGAATATGTGATTAAATCCTTTATAGATTTAGGATTAAATCTTAGTTTGGATTACCTTGATGAATTTTAGGGATATATTTTTATTGAGTTCTCTTTGATGAACTTTGGGTTTTGTTGGACAAATTTTGGAGATTAAGAGTAGTTTTTTTTTCTGAAAGATTATCCTTTTTGGGGATTATCTGATCCTGTAATAACTATTTTGGTTTTGTTTAATCTCTAAATAAATTGAAAATATATAGTTCATCTTTTATGGATTATGTTACTCTCTCGAAGTTTAGTTTAGCGCTCTTAATGGAAACAAGTCATCTTGAATACTCATCGTTTGGAGAAAATATGATTTTTTGTTAGAAATCTAGTAAATGATTAAAGTCTACATGACAAGTGAGTATGTTTCATTATGTTTCGGTTAAGATCATAAATAAATTCTTTAATGAAAAGTAACTTTAAACAAAAACGTTTTCTGTTAACTTTTCCTACTGGGGAATCAAATACTATTTAACCCATCACAGGTTTGTGATTTTCTGGTGGTTAACATTCTATTAAACATGTTTTCTATCACTCTATTTCAGAACATGATGGTTTGTTTTCTCCTCCATATCCTTGTTTTCATGGAATCATAGTATGGGTTATTTCAGGTGACCATTGTACTTCTTATTCTTTCTTTTAAAGTGATAATTTTATTTACTCATTTTCCGATTTGGGGCTTTCAATAATGTTTCTGATCCCAATTTTAAAATTGCGAGGATGCAATTCCAAAAAGGAGGGAAGGATGTAATATCCCAGGTAAATAATGAATATTAAATGTTCATATATATTAATATTTGTGAATAAAATATTAATATTACTTTAAAGGGGATGCTATGTTCGATGGTGTACCCAATACGCAACAACGAGTTTCTTTGAAATCTTACGTTGCACACTAATAATATAATAATATTATTTAGAATGGTAGTTAACGCCTTGACATTATAATGGCAGTAATGAACAGAACTAACTAAAAAATGATTATATGTGTTTGTTAAATATTTTACCAATTACCCAGTAAATGATAAAGGCTTAAAATGCGAATGAATCCAATTTTAAGCATAAATATTCTAATATTCTTTAAAAGGTTGATTAAACGCCTTTTGACAAAGAACTCATTATAAATCTACTTTTTATAAATTATATATGTTATATTTGAGAAAATAAAATCATTCTTTAGAATAGGGACATCAAAATTTACTTTGTGTAATTTTTTGTTATTTTACCGATAAAGTTCCTTTTTAATGAATAGTGAAAATGTTGTATTTTAATTCAAAACCTCCATTTAATAAAATTTATTTATATTGTTAAATTATATTTTTAATTGGGTTTAAAGTGTAACTAAAATATATTTTTACCATTTAATCCAATGGTGGTCATTAGAATTAATTGCACTTTGAAATTGGACATAAACAAGTGTCAATCTTTTGATAGATATTGTTTCATAAAAACACGTTATTTGTTTGGACAACGGGAATTAACTATAAAATTAATTAATGATACTTCTATGTTTTGAATTTGGTAAAATGGACATCATTTTTGAATTTGAAATTTCAATTATAGCTTAGGGTTATTTTTTGGTATTTTTCTGAAAAACATCAATTTTTAATGAATAGTGAAACCACAAAGTAGTTGTTAAAAACTGAATTTTTCTTTTAAATGAAATTTTACCACTTCGGTGAATTAAATTTCCAAAATCCGACACACATTTTTGTAATTATTAAGTAAAATGTGGTTCAATGGGTTGAAAATAATTTTTTTTGAATAGTAACTTTTGTGTTTTATTAACTGCGATTAAAGGTAATTAGGGTAAATTATTGTCAAAATAATATTATAAAAATATAAAAATACCTTCACACATGTCCTAATATTATTTGATGAGTCATGGCCATCCAAGACAGTCCATGGGTCAATTTGGGGGCCTCGTGATACCACTTGGGTATGATAATGACATTAATAACTTTTAATTTAAAGTAAAAATAAAAATGTCACAAACATGTATTGTTTTACTAAAAAATATTTTACATGGGGTTATATAAGTTATATTTTTGACTAAAAATAATCATCATAAATCTAAAATGATTTCCGACATCATGGTTGTTTTTTTATAATTTTTAGACATCAAATAAATAAAATTATTTATGACATAATGCTGATGTAGTGTTTACATCATTAATGAATGATTTAAATAAATATGAAGATAATGTTTAAAATAATATCCAACACTTGTCCAATTATTATTGGGTGATCTTATTTCTAACATGGGACACCTTATCTTTGACTCTACTGATTTTTGGACCTTTAGAAATCAAAAAGTATTATATAATAAAATAATATTTTCAACCATTCCCAAAGAGCCCCTCCCCTCCCTTATAAAAAGACCCCACTTCCCACCCCTTTCTTACACTTCTCGGGCCCTTTGTCTCGTCCAACCTCAAATCAAATAATCTCCCAAGATCCATCTCTTCACCCTAGAGCATAAATCACTTCAAGAACCCTTTTTGGTTCAAACCAAGGGGAGTTACTCGTTTTAAACGTAATGTCTTCTTTTATGTTGTTTTGTTTTTTTTTCTTCTCCAACCTCTTAAATATTTTTATTCCTTTATTTTGTAACAACACCAGTATCGTTAATATAATAGGTTGTTGTTATGAGAACTATTAGATCTACACTTACACACACCTCTATCTAATGGGTGAAGAACATATTGTTTCTAGGGGCGGCCAACTACTGCCTCATTAAATAATGATTGTTTAATTATCTCCCACCGCCTCTCATGGTGGCCATTAATATGTCACTATATTTATATATGATATATATTATGTTTGTGTTTGTGTTTTCCTTGTGATTCGGTATTTTTCATTTATTCTATACCTTTATGGTTTCCATAATGGGTAAACATGATAATTTCATTTTAAGAAGTGTGGACTACCGCCCCTCAAAGTGATTTGAATCGTTAATGCCATATGTGGGATGTATAAAGTATGTAGTTAATGATATTATATATGATATTATACAGTAATTATAATATACTTTTATATCATAATGTTTTCATTCCCTTAAATGCGAAATAGAAATGAAAGTAGCGTTCATGCGTACGTACGACTTACCGTCTCCATGAATGGTGCATTTCATTTCATACCTTCAAATTGTATGTACTGGTATAAATATCATACATATACTAGATATATATGATATATAGGATATCAAAATCATGAATATCACTCGGGAGATAATGGATATTTTACTACATGAACAACTTGTAAATATAAGAAGTTTACTTTTTGACTCAAGTACCAAATATCGACAAAACGACAATTATTAATAAGTGATATAAAAGAAATAATAAACATGAAAAAGTTTATTAACCAAGTATAAATTTCCATAATTTTTTCATTTAGTATGAACAAGGAACATACGAGTGAGTCAAGTTAGACACGTGGTAAGGGATTTCTTATCTCACTTTTAATTCCGTGAGATTTCTATTGTTCACCACTTATTTATTGCATGTGGTGTATTGTATACTACCATTTGATATATATTATCATGATTCAATTTACATTCATGGTATTCTATGATTAATTTGGTGCTTATTATGTTTTGGTCATACGACTCGATTTATTACAACGAGGTAAGGGTTTTTAGCCCACTTTTTATTCCCATTAGTTTAATGCTACATTTTTTACTATCTCCCTTGATTGGTGTATGTAATTCCCATTATTCTACTCTTTGTGTAATATAATTTCATATATGGGTATTTACATCAACATTTTATTGTCCTTCTTTCATACGGTGTATGTTTCGTAAGTTGCCAAATCGGTAAGGGAACCTTTCACCCTCCTCTTTTTAAAAGGCTTTTTTGTTATGTCTTGTAATTTACATATCATTATATTGGGATATATTCTTATATATCCTTATTGATGTAAATTTTATGTCCAAGTGATGAGATACCATTATCTCTCTCATCAACTCTTTTTCTAAAATTTGATGTGACAGCATTAGGCTATCGATTTTTGTAAGGAAACTTCTTAACCCAATTTAGATTATTTGTGTTAAACTTCTACTTCTTGATTATGTCATGATATGAATATGTGTGAGTGACCTAAGATTGTTTTACACTTAATGTCCACATATATTGGGTGTATTTATATTTTTCCCACATAATTATTCCACTGATTTATCCTTAATCTAAGGATACCGTCTTTGTAAGGGACTTCGTCTCAATATCCTTTCATTGGGGCATATTTTGTTTTAGTGCAAGATTGTATTTTATATGCTGTATAAACACCTTTTAATTTTCATTTCATTCAAAGGGAATATTTTTCTATGAAGCATTTTACTAAACGACAAAAAGGAAGGTTTATTTTAATATATGTGGTGACAACGACATTTCTGCCTCCATGAGTATTATTTGATATTTGGCTTCCTCAACAAGCTGTAATGTTTTTAAACGAAAATAAATACCATATACTCTTTTATGTATTTTGGTATTAAAAATGGTTTTGATAATGTATTAGTTATGTCAATATATTTAATTTCTATATTGTTATTGAAATGTGGAAATGTTTTCCTTCCTTTATATTTATTTTATGTCTTATGATTTTATAATGGTACATGGACATTTGACGAGTGGTTACATTATAAACCAAATAACGAGTGGTGTCATGAATACCAGGACAGGTGGTTACATTATAACCTCCAATGCATTGGGTATGGAAGTCGGTCGTATGGCTATTCCATTTAGTGACATGTGTGGAAGTTGACCGTATGGTTATTCCATTTATGTATGTTTATGTCCTAAGATACATTTATATGTTATGTGTTCTTTATAGGGGTTTTATGGTGATCTTTTGGTTAGAAAAGGGTAATAAATGATATTTTATTCAGTGAAGAGTATTTACTACTTCATGAAGGTGAAAAGTATTACTTATGATGAAGTATTCATGATTTACTTGGTGTTTTGAGAAACTACTAGTTTTCATTATTTTTGTATACCTAACTGAGCTTTTTATGCTCATTCCAAGTTTTTGAAATGTTTTCTAGAGGACTTAAAGGTGAATCGAGTCAAGGATGAGATCGAGGAAAGACATGCTATCTAAAACATGGAACTAGACATGTTTCTTTTTAAGAGTTTTTATTTTATGTAAAAAATGGAAACTAAGTAGAAGTGTCTACTTTGTAATGTTTTGAGATGTAATAGTTATGGCCTAATTCTCTAAAACTATAAACCTGAAAAGATCCTCAATGTGAATTATTCATTTAATTCACGATTATGTAATGTTTTAAGGTTGGGTCCTTATAATGTTCTTTCGGTTTCGAGTTCTATCGGGTGTAACTCTAATGACTCCGCAATTTGGGAACTATTGAATTGGCCATTCATATACTACAGGCCTGCACAACATAGACAAAACACCCAGCTTAAAAGGAAAAAATAATGAAAAACAGAAATGAGATGAAGAAAAGAATTTTTGTTTCTTTTTTTTTAGAAAAATTTGAATTTTTTATTTTCATTAAATAATTCAAATTCAATTGACAAAGACGACTACTAATTCCCCAACAATGCCACCAAAATTTTCCCGGTTGTTTACCTGAAATATTGGTTTCATCCAAATTAATTTTCCTAACTTGTACTAGTATAGAGTGAATGTACAGGGTCGGTCCACAGGGAAGCATTGGTGGTGTTTTATGTTTCTTGAATTGAAGTCACTTACCTAAAGATTTTGAATTTAAATAAATTTGGTTGGTTCATGGAATGGATTTCAAAAGGTAACTAGTTACTTGATCTTTTCTAATTCACTACTGATTAAACTTGAAACTGAAGATTACTTAGAACAAAATTTTAATGAATAATGATGAAAATGTGCTGGGGCTGGACATGTGTGGGACGTTAAACCTTATTCCCTATTGTGTTGTATTGTTCATAATAACCCACATCTCTGGGTTTCATATGTGTCGTAACTCCCTTGGTCTAGTGAGTTCCGATCGAGTCATTAGAAATCAATTCCTTGGTCTGGAAATTGATTTCTACTGACTCTAAATTTAGGAACCATCCTAGAGAAATGACAAGGTTATCCAATGGTCATGGATATTCTTGTCCTAATTCTCCCAATGATCCTTCGAAACTCCATTCTTGGTCTGATATGGGGTTTCCAGCAAAATAAGACACGAAGGTGTTGGGAGAATAATGTGAGAGATTATGAACAAATAAAAGAGTAGAGAAAATGGTTTATGTGAACCCACATTTTTCTAGCCCCAACACAAGGGGGGTTTAGCTACTCATGATCGAAATAGTAAGAAACTTACTAAAATGTATCAGGGAATTCATTACAATAGAAATATTAGATTTGTCATAAGTACAATATTACAAACAAAACTAGTGCCCAGAGAAAATTGTCTTCTTCTTCCTCCTCATCTCCCATTTTCCAGCCACTCCTCCTCCTCATAGCTCTCCCTCTATTCCCCTGGATCACCCCCTGGGTCTCCCCTGTCAAAAAGGTCCTTTTCCAAGTTTTCCAAAAGCTATCATCAAAGTAAATACCAGGTCAAAGAGTTGTTGGAAAGTGGTAAAGAAAAAGAAGAAGACTATAGTGGTCTGCACAGTTTGGGGGCACAGTTTGGTAGACCGTGCTCCAGCTGTACATAAGCTTCTGTCTTAAATCCTTCATCTGCACCATTTGGGTGCACAGTTTGGTAAACTGTGCGCCAATCGTGTGGCAGCTTCTGTCTTGAATCTTTTAACCGCACATTTTTCTTGGAAGGGCCGCATGGTTTAGTTAAGTAGTGTGCCAACCGTGCATGCCTTTCTGTCATTGCAATCTCCTCCCAAACAGTTTGAACACAGTTTGGATAACTATGTGGATAATTTGCGGGTCATCTCTTCTTTTGTTATTCCTCATATTTCCATCCTTCATGTCAAGTGTTTGATCTTAGTGACTCCCTTCTTGCATAATCTGGGGAAAAGGGTCCTTATGCCTCTAATTCCCTCCTGAATCTACAAACTTCATTGAATCCATGATTTATCCTTTGATGGCCGAAACACCTATCAAGACACATTATCATCGTGAAACTCATTTAAAAACCATCCACAATACCATTTTATAGATATTAGACCAAGTGGAAATGACTTATGCACAGTAGTGAATCAGGTTTCTTGATGAAGGATCTCCCATTCTTCTCCGTTTTTTGGTAGGATGTTCCTTCAGGTTTTGGATAGATATAGATATAGTTTTTTGGATATAGATCTAGGATCTTGTATCCAGATATAAATTTATGGGAGCTTTTTCTGAACCTTGATTTAGGGAATAATATCTGGAACTTGTTCTACGTAATTATTCTTTAGAACTTGAATATTTTCATTGGGTGATCATTCAACAAAGAATTGAGGTATGTGTCCTATAATTCAATTCACATAGTCTTTATTGATATTATATATATGTAATTATATAATTTTTCATTTTATTTTTAGTAATTGATTTCATTCTTGAATTAATTAATTTGGTGAATTAATTAATTTTAGAAAATGTTAAATTGGGATATTGTTAATTTAAATCATGATTAAATAATTGATGAATTAATTAGGATATATTGAGACAATTGGTTTGAGATATTTAATTGATTAATTCATTAAGAGATGTTGAGATATTTAATTGAGATAACTAAAAATTGAATTAATTATGGGCTAGAGATAAATTAATTGTTGAGTTAATTAAAGAGATTTATGTTCTTAATTGATTGGGGAAATAATTAAGGAGAATAATTTGATAAATAATATTTGAATTTGTAATGAAATTGAGATGATTAATTAATTTTTGAATTACTTAATGGGATTAGCATGATTAAATAATTTTTGAATTAGTAATGGAATTTATGCTGATAATTAATTGTTGAATTCATTATGTGGGGATAAATTGTAACATGGTCATTTAAATGTGTCTTAATAATGGTGACATGATCATTAAATTGTGTGTTAATAATGGTAATATGGTCATTCAATTTTCTGTTATGAATGGTAACATGGTAATTCATTTTTGTGTTAAGAACGGAAATATGCTAATTCAATTGTGTGTCAGGAATGGTAACATGGTAATTCAATTTTGTGTTAAGAATGGAAACATTGACATACAATTTTTGTAAAGTATAAATGGTAACCTAGGAATTAAAGTTATAATTAAGGAATGGTAACATAGTCATTCAATTGTATAAATAATTAATGGTAATATAGGTATTCAAGTGTGAATTAAATAATGGTAACAATGGACTTCTAAGAAATGATATTCCATGGGAATTGTTCATACTCTGGCATGGGTCGAAGATGATATCAGGTTACAGGTGTCTATGGGAACCCTAGGGTCTATGTGGTTAAATAAATTATAATTGATATTGTGAAATTTTTTTATTAATGAATTATAAATATTTCATTATACAATTACATATATTATTATTTGACTGAATATTGTTATAGACATCGTTGGTGGTGGCCTAATGAGTTGAAATCACACCCTACTCAGGATGCCAGATCAGAACCTGAATAGATTTCATGGTTTTAGAACCGGATAAGGGAAAAGGCTCTATGTTAGATGGATATGTTCGGATGGAGAATAGATGGTGGAAACCAGACATGGTTTGGGACGTACTTAAGAGTTTTCAATGGCTTTAATTTTCAGTTTCATTTTTGAACATAATATATTCATTACCATGACATATCTATTGTTCTGTATTGATATTGTATTTCCATTTTTGGTTATCTTGTTGTATTGGACTCTTTTTTTATGGTTATATATTGAGTTATTGTTTATTTATTTTCTGTTGGTTTTTAACTATAAGAAAGATGATATAATCTCCCCATGAAGGATATTAGACCCTTATTTCTAGTTGGAAGCCTCTGGAATATATTGAGGTGCATTCTTAGGTTATGTGACTGACCACTTTGGGGAATCCGTGTGTGGAACCGGGGCCAGGATGTTATAAATGGATGAATGAGAAATCTATTTCACTCATAAAAATATTTTGTGATTGATATGATTATGAAGTGGGAAAGAATAGAAATAAGACTCTTTTATCTTTTGTGGGTTATTTATAGTAGACATGTTGGAGAGAATATAATATAATACATCATGTACTGAAATATATTTACTCTAATCAACCTTCCTATAAAGATATAAAACAATCTTGTTGATTAAATGAGAAAGCATAAGTTCTAATCATGGTTGAAAAAGAGGATGTGAAATAAGGTCCTTCACTATTTATGATGGTGATGGTTATTCTAATTATTAAATTTATAAATAAATTCCCATATATGTTAGAAAAAAATGATGTTATTCTAATTACATTCATGAAATAGATTCTAGATATATTGTTAACTAGTTTCAACCATACCGCTATAAATCATGATAGAAGACCGATGGAGTTTCTCATACATGGAGAAAGAAGAATAAAAAGGAATGAAAAAAATAGTGCATTTAAAGTGAAAACATTATCTTATGAGATGAGTATGATGAAGAAGATGAATACCAAGGTATGTAAGAATAGAAATTCACGTACAAAAATTGAAAGATAATTTTTCATTAGTTAAGTTATCCATAAGAATATTTAATTGTAGGTAAAAAGTTAATTGTTAGCTCAAAAAGACCAACCACATTCCATTACTTGAGGACATGAATGTTTACCTCTCCTCATGCATATAATTTCTATATAATATGATTAGAATGATTTAGGTTTATGGGGGATACAATCCATGGGGAGTATGCATTGTGTGTGCATGAGAAGAATATGAATAAATATAAAGTAAGTAAAATAATTTTAATGAATCCATTATATTTAAATTAGATAATATTTAAAAATAGGTGTTGGAATTATCCATTATGTATGAAAAGGTTTAAATTATTCCATAATTTATCTCTAGTGGTAAAAGAGTCAAAGGTTTAGCAAGTAAAATGGGTTGAGAAATTGAAAGAATAACTTTTATGAATCTATAGATATAATTATTTATGAATAAATTCATGTGGTGTCAAGGAAAACAATACGAAGAATTTATATCAAGTATTCAAAATGAATATTAAAAGAATTGTATAGTGATATTATGATATTACAAAGTATTGGAATGTATAGTTATGGAGGAATAATTTATTTATTTATTTTATGGAATGACAACTTTCTATAAACTAGTTTCTTTCTAGGAAATTAAAATCCACGGAAAAAGAAATAGTTATGGAAAAAAGTAACTGATATTTAGTTATTAATATTCAAGGGATAATGAAACTTATTTATTAATGGAAAGAACCTATAAAAAAGGATGATCATGGATTTAATGTGGTATCACTATTTTATTAAACAAGTGATATTTATTTTTGGTACGTCTTACACACTCTTGTTATTTATTTCTTATATATTGGATATCTTATGTTTGTGTGATTGACATCATAAAATTTTAATGTTTAAAGGACTAAATTCCTCCAATAGTATTATATTATGGAAATTATTGATAAACATGGATTGAAATTAAGTTATTAGCATATAATCTAGTTTAATACACTGAGTTATGACTTGGTAGTATTAGAAATTTTTTTATGACTCACTTATAACTTGTAATTTTTCTCACTTTAATTTATTTATAACAATGTATCTGGGACTGAAAGTGTGTTAAAATGAAGTAATAATGAAGTAATGTTGAAAAAATTTCAATGTCGTGATAAGATTCAACAAGTGGCTCAAAGATCCTTATTTATTCAAGGATAATGGTGGTGGATAAATGATATAAGGGTATGAATTTCCAAATATGAGAGTTCTAACTATCTTAAACTGATTTTTTTCTTTTCAATTGGTTAAAGAAACTCAGTTTTCATTGATATGGAATCAAATAGATCATTAAAGTGAATATTAATTGTGGTAATAGTCTCTCTAATTATTAAACTCTTATAAAAATTAAAAAAGGAGGATCTTTATTTAAAATAATGTATAATAAAATTATTGAAAAAGGGAGAGTGAAGACATTGAATAAGGAATGAAAAAATTGGTGAAAATTACCCATTTGTATTTTATGTACAATGAAAGGGAAAGGAGGAAAGATTTCCATGAAATATGTATGTTTGGGAGATCTTGGATTGAAGGAGATATGGTTAGAGATTACTATATCTTAATATTTCATGTATTTTATAAATTTTTTATTCAAAAATACAAAGGTGGATATTTTTACAACCAAGATATTGTATTTTGGATTTATTCCCAATCAATGATTGAAGATAAATATTGTAATATAAATTCAATGGTTGTTGATTATCCTTTAAGTTTAGAGTTATATAATCTATATTTAAACTCCATGTTGGAATCTACAGTTATTTTGTGGAAATTTTAAAAGATGAGTTTTGTGGTTGGTTCATAAGTGGAGAATCGAGAAGAAGTGTGTGCTACTCTAGAAGACTATTCTTGATTGTTTGGAATTAGGAATATACAAATTCTTAGTTTGGACATGGGAATTGTAAAATTATTTGATGAATCATTGAAACCCAATGACTCTAGTATCATGAATAATTGTTGAGTTATGATCTTTTTGTTAATAATCAATAATAAAAAACTCCATTACAAAAAATTTAATGTAATGACCCAAACATTAATTAATAAAAATTCCTCTTGATCTATTTAAATATCTTATTATGAGTATATAAAACAAATGAACTTCCATGATTTTCTGTTTTTGGATTTTAAAATACCATTAAGAATTTTTATCGTTGCTAAAATATCCATTGAGCAGTGATAACATGATTAGTTTAAATATATGGCTTTAACAAATCCAATTTACTCAAAAAAAAAGGAAGGGATGACCTCATCCTGTTTAATTCCCCCATACGAAGCCCATTTATCAGAGATTATAATGCAGTTGGTGTCATTGGGCTTTTCTTTTGACAAATCCCAAGCTGAGATTCAATATATTAAGCTCGAACTGAACCAACTATGAGAGAAGAGGAAGTTAATAGAGATTACCACCCGAGCGATGTTGTCCAAGCCACCCCAAGAGTCTATCACCATCGCACACCATACACTTCGGTCTTATGTGGGTGTTATAACGGTTTATGTAACAAGACCTTATCACAATGAATACGTGCATTATTTTTATATATAATAATGATTATACATTCTTCTTATTATTATTACTTGGAAAATAGTTTTTAAAGAGCAAATAGTGTTTTTGTTTAATATTCAACTAAAAAATATATTTTTATGAATTAATGGATTTCTGAATTAAATAATATTTTAATAAAATATTATTATTATTATTAAATTACTTTTTATTAAATATAAATTATCGTATACTTTTATGAATGCAATTGTAATTTTTATTAAGGTTTTAAAGCTGTTTTTATCAAAACCCATGAATTTTCGATAAATAACAGATTTTATTATAAAAGTAAAAATCCACATATTTAAAAAATTACGTTGATAAAATGAGTATTATTTTTGGAATCAGGACTTCAAAATTATCCAAAGGTGATTTTTCATAATTTTCTGAGACAGTCGGATTTTTGGGTAAAAATTAAATACCGTTTAAATATATAATGTGTTTGATGACATCATAATGACCCAATAGTGATGTAATAAAATAAAATAAACATTATTTCCATCCAATATATGTTTTACCATTAAAATAATGTGATTTTTGGTTTTTTTATTTTACAGTGCTTTAGTGGACCCTTCAAGGCTTATAAAACATTTTCTCTTTTTAAATTGTTTTCCTTGAGAGTGTGACTCACCTCCACCTAAGAACCCATATTATTTTAAGAAGATAGGCCACTGGACTTATAATATATTATTTTCTACTCCACCTTTTAAAACCCCATGGGAAAAAACCATGGGCTGGTTTGTGTTTTAGATTAGTTTAATGTGAGGTTCCCAAAACCAAAATAATAAAGAATTCCTTCTCTTTCCTATATAAACCCTCCCATTCTCCCACTTTCTCTTCACTAAAATCTTTTTGAGGTTGTCCAAACACTTCCATAATCTATCTAGAATCCTCTCAAGGCCCCTCAAGCTCCCAAAAATCCTCTCTCATGCCTCTCCTGAGCCTTTGGAAGCACACTTCCAAGTAAATGATTCTCACATTCCTTATTTATATCCATGTTTCCTTATATTGTGATTCTCTTTATTTTCAATTATAAATGATGAGGTATGATTTTGAACCTCCCCCATACATCCCTATTTATTTTTGAATTATGGGACACCCCTTTCTCTCTTATTAATGCCTTCCACGTACACCTGTTACTATGCCGAAATTCCGTAATGAAGTTGTCTCTCCTCATTTACATTCAAGAAATTATTTTGTATTACGTATATAAATTACATTACATTTTTTTCGGAAATGTATCTATATAACCCCCATTACTATCAATTTCATGTACATATTATGATACACCCCATTTTATCTCATCAACTATTTTTATGAATTCTTACTTCATGCAGTTACGCTGCCGAAATTGCACTAATTTTCCAAGCCAATGTCATTGTGCAGTGAATACCATGCCCATTAATCAATCAAGGGTATTAACCTTTATGCAAGTTAACTTATTATTATAAATCATCATGTATTTATTCGACATCCATTTATCATGGAATAAATTATGATGATTGATTCCATGTTGTTTGATCTATGCGGCAAACTTATGCATAAAATGAAATGATTGTGAAGGGTGATCCCTAATAGCACTCCAATGCATAGGTAAAGTATAGTATCATGATACCTCATGTGAAATGGGTGTTGACACATGATAATTCAATATAATTGAGGTTTTACTCTTGCTTCATGTGCAATGAGGGTTTATTCATGCTTTATGTGCAATGAGCCTTGGCTCATGCTAATTCCATGTTAAGTGTTGTTTCCACATATCCATGTTATGATTATCATAC
Source organism: Viscum album (assembly GCA_963277665.1). Taxonomy (NCBI): domain Eukaryota; kingdom Viridiplantae; phylum Streptophyta; class Magnoliopsida; order Santalales; family Viscaceae; genus Viscum; species Viscum album. The sequence continues at coordinate 135,117,264 of OY728155.1, read as the reverse complement.
TTTATGATTCCTTTATGTTCATGTTTATCTTGTGATCTATTAATATGCCTATTGTCCAATATATATTGTTTTCCTCTTGTAATTCCATGTTTATTACCTTACTGGGCTTTATAGTCACCATTTTCTTATGCATGTCTTCAGGTTATCCAATGCAATGCTAAGTATGAGGGAATGTAGTGGTCATGTAAAGGAAGTTGTCAATAAGATGTTTCATCATATATTTAATGTTGTTGTGTAATGTTCCTAAGCCCTAAAGACACTAGACCTCTCGATCTTCTATGTTGTATCAAGTGAAATCTTCTATGTAATAAATAATGTTTAAATGTGTAATAAAGAGTACAGTTGTTATAGTTGGTATTAGAGGATATGTTTAATTATTTTTGGGATTAGGATTAGAAAACCCTAGTGAAGTCTTAGAGACAAGACTAATCATAATAAAAACATCCCTATGTTTTGGTGAGTATTGAGTAAGTGGTTTATCATTAAAATACATCTCTGTCTAGATACAAGTTGGTTGATGCGGCTCCGAAACAGATGTCCATAAAGGTGAAAACCCCAATAAGGAGTTTCAAGCTTCACCCGGGGTATCTGGGTACACGACAACGGGCCTTACTGCACTCTTGGTTATGACACTCCTGGGGTATATGCTTTGGTAAATTCACAAGATTAGTATAAACCATTATTATGGGAATAAGAAAATCATCCCACTAAGAATATATGTTGGGAATTAGGTCATGGATAACATAGATTGAAGCCTAAGAATTGCAATGTTAATGAAATAAATGTAATTTATATGTTATTCTTTAAATGTCATTAGATTCCCCTTTATATGACTAATTTTTTTAAAAAAAATCATCCCTATTTCTTTTTGGATAAAGGAAATGAGTAAACCAGGATCAAAAATTGGAAGGTAGGGTTATTGTCCATAGTTCTATGCATTCATTTATATGCTGAAAGTTTAGTAGGGAAATCCCAACAGAACAAAATATCATTGAAGTAAAGATGTCGGTGGGTACGGTAAATGCGGAAATCATTTCATCCCATGAATATAACTCTTCCCCTCTCATAATCGGTGGATAAAACTTCCCAGTGAAATTCATCATACTCCCTCCTACATAATTTGATATAATTCATGGAATGGATTGGATTTCCATATATAGAGCCAACATAAATTTCTGTGAGAGGGAAATGACTCGCCATGTGGAGAATCGACCCCTTATTCGGTACAAGTGCAAGGAGGAGGATGAATGTTATTTAGATCAATAATCTCAAGCATGGATATTATTTCCCTATGAGCCCGCATATTTTGATAAGATGATTGAGTCCAAAGAAGCAACCATCATTGAAGACATGGCTATTGTGAGGGAATTAACTGATGTGTTTCTCGAGGAATTGTCTTATCTTCCTCCTAGAAGAGATGTTGAATTCTCAATTGATCTTATACATGGTTCATTGCCAATATCCAAGACTCCATATAGAATGGCTATTATGGAGCTTGAGGAACTGAAGAAACAACTACAGTAGAATTTGGATTAATGGTTTATAAGCCCAAGTGCGTCACCATGGGGTGCACTCATCCTCTTCGTCAAGAAGAAGGACGGGTCAATGCGCCTTTTCATTGATTATCATGAGCTTTACAAAATCAAGATAAAGAAAAAGTATCCTCTCCCACAAATTAATGAATTTTTCGATCAACAGTTTGGAGCACAATTATTATCCAAGGTATATTTGCAGTTGGGTTATTATTAAGTAAGTGTGAAGAAGGAAGATATCCCCAAGACTAAGTTTCGTACAAGATACGAGCACCATGAATTCATATTAATGCCTTTAAGACTCTCAAATTGTCCATAAAACTTCATGGAATTGATGAATAGAGTCTTTTGATATTACCTCAAAAAAAATTTGGTAGTATTTATAGATGATATTCAAATATACTCCCAAATGAAGGAGGATCATGAGTAGAATCTATGAACTGTACTAGAGACATTGTAAAGGGAGAATCTCTATGCAATGTAAAAAAAGTTTGAGTTCTGGTTTAAGGAGGTCTCATTCTTGGGCCATATCATCATAATCAATGAGATATCAGTGGATCACTCCAAGATAGCTGCAATATAGGGATGGTTGAGGCCAACATCGGTAATTGATATGTGTAGCTACTTGGGTTTAGCTGGATATTATCGAAGATTTTTGAAAGATTTCTCACAATTTTCCAAACCCATTAACAAAGCTAACTTGAAAGGGAGTAATGTTTTTTAGAGAAAGGAATGCGAATAATGCTTCAAGGAGTTGAAAAGGAGGATTATCACTGCACATGTTCTCACTTTACCCACAAGTGGAGAAATTTTTGTTGTATTTTGTGATGCTTTGAAGAAGGTCTTGGGGTGTGTGTTGATGAAAAATGAAAGAGTCATTTCCTATTCTTAAAGGCAATTGAAAGTTCATGAGCATAAATATCCAACACATGACCTCGATTTGGATGAAGTGATATTCTCTTTGAATATTTGGTGTCATTATCTCTTCGGGGAGAAGAGTGAAATGTTTACGGATCACAAAATCCTCAAGTATATATTAATGTAGAAAGAGTTGATTATGATCCAATGAATATCTTTAGAGCAGATCAAAGACTATGACTACTTAATCCATTTTCTCCCAGGGAAAAGCGAACAAGGTGGAAGATGCTAAAGTAGAAAGGACCCAGCGATTCAATCATTGATAAGAATTGAGAAGGATCAAATCTTCATAGATTTGATGAAGATGAACATTTGAATAAAAAAGATGGGAACATCATAAACCCTTTTACAAATTATTATTCAATCATATCTTTTGGAAAGGTTAAAGGATGCTAAAAAGGACGATGTGGGAATTCAGATGGAATTGGAAGCTATCAGAAAAGGGAAATCCTCAGATTTCATTGTTAATGATGAACGAATTGTGAGATTTGGGAAAATCCAATGGGTTCTATCAAGTTTGGATCTGAAGAAAGACGTCGCTCAGTATACATTAATGTGCCTAATGTGTCAGTAAGTGAAGGCAGAGAGGCAGAAGTCCGAGGAGATGATGAAACCATTGCCCATACCATAATCAAAATGGGAGAACATCACCATGGACTTTGTCACCGGAATTCCAAAGACATCCAAAGGCAACAATGCAATCTGGGTTGTTGTGGATCATCTTAGAAATTCTACAAAATTCATTGCTATTCGGGAGGATTTGTCATTGGATTAACTGGAACATATATATATCAGGGAAGTGGTAAGGCTATATGGAGTACCACTATCTATTGTATCTAATCATGATCCAAGATTCACCTTTATGTTTTGGAAGAGTCTTCAACATGCTATGGATACTGAGATAAAATTAATTATTGCTATCATCCTCAAACTAATGGGCAGTCTGAGCAGACTATCCAAACACATGAGGACATGTTGAGAGCATGCTCAATGGAATTCTAAGGAGGATGGGATCAACATCTTCCTATAGTTGAGTTCTCTTATAATAACAGTTTCTAATCGGGAATCCTAATGTTACCTTATGAAGTCCTGTATAGGAAGAGGTGAAGAACACCGGCATGTTGGGATGAAGTTGGTGAGCGTAAGATGCTAGGACCAGAAATGGTCCATGAAATATTGGAGAAGGTGAAAACCATTCAGCTGCATATCAAGGAAGCCCAGAGTTGAAAGAAGAGTTATGCAGTTAAAACTCGATGAGGCCTTGAGATTAAATTTGGAGAGATGGTATTTCTACACATATCTCTTTGGAATAAGGTCCTTAGTTTTGGGTAGAAAGAGAAGTGAAGTCCTAGGTACATCGTCCCCTTCGAGATTCTTGATCGTGTCAGGGCTATAGACTATCGAATAGAACTTCCACCTACCATGGCCAAAGTATATTATTTATTTAATGTATCCCTATTAAGGATGTAAATACTAGACCCTTCACATGTACTCTCTCTAGTGGTAGTACTGTTAGAGGATGATCTTTCTTACGAGGAGCAACCAGTGAATATCTTAGATCATAGAGAAAAAGTTCTACAAAATAAGACAATTCCACTCGTCAAGGTGTTGTGGTGAAACTACAAGTTTTATGAAGTGACGTTGGAATCAGAGGAAGTGATGAAGCAAAGTTACCCACATCTTTTTTAGTGTGGTATGAGGAGATTCTGAGAGCGCAATTTCTAAAGGGGGGAGGATTGTAATGACCCAAACATTTATTAATGAAAATTACTCTTGATATATTTAAATGTCTTATTATTGGTATATAAAACTCATGAACTTCCTTGGTTTTATGTTCTTAGATTTTAAAATACCATTAAGAATAGTGAACGTTTCTAAAATAAGCATTGAATAATGATAAATGATTAGTATAAATATAGGGCTTTAACAAATCCAATTTACTCAGACAAAGGAAGTGATGGTTTCATCCAGTAGAATTGCCATGTACGATTACCATTTGTTAGAGTTCGAAAAAGAGGTCGTGTCATTGGGATTCCCACTTGACCAAGCCAAAACAGAGCTTTAACACGTTATGCTCGAATGGAACTGACTATGGGAGAAGTGGAAGTTAATAGATATTACCACACGAGTGATATTGTCCGAGCCACCCCAAGAGTCTGTCACCATCGTACACCTTACCCTTCGGACTTATGTTGGTGTTATAATGGGTTATTTAACAAGACCTTATCACTATGAATATGTGAATTATTTTTGTATATACTAATTCTTATACCTTCATTTAATTATTGTTACTTTATAAATAGTTTGTAAAACGCAAATAGTATTTTAATTTAATATTCAAATAAGAAATCTATCTTAATGAGTTAATTTATTTTTGAATTAAATAATATTTTAATAAAATAATAATAATAATATTAAATTATTTTTTATTAAATATAAATTATAATATAATTTTATGAATGCAGTTGTAATTTTTATTAAGGTTTTAAAGCTATTTTTGTCAAACCCCATGAATTTTCGATAAATAACGGATTTTATTATAAAAGTAAAAATTCACATGTTTAGAAAATTATTTAGAAAAAATGAATATTATTTTTGGAATCAGGACGTATAAATTATCCAATGGTGAATATTTCATAATTTTCTGAGACAGTCAAATTTTTGGGTAAAAAATAAATACCGTTTAAATATAAAATGTTTTTTATGACAACAAAATGACCCAAAAGTGATGTATTAAAATACTATAAACATTATGTTCAATCAATATTGTTTTTACCATTAAAATTATGTGATTTGGGGTTTGATTTATTTATTTGAGAAATCTTTAGTGGACCCTGCAAGGCTTATAAAACATTTTGTCTTTTTAAATTGTTTTTTTGAGAGTGTGACTCACCTCCACATAAACACCCCTATTATTTTAAGAATTTATGCCATTTTACATATAAAATATTTTTTCCCACTCACCTTTAGAAAAAACCATGGGAATATACCTTGGGCTAGTTTGTTATTTTTATTAGTTTAATGTGAGGTGCCCCAAACCTAAATAATAAAGAATTCCATCTCCATTCCTATATAAACCCACCCAACCTCCCAATTCCTCATCACTCAATGCCTTCTGTGTTCCTCCAACCTCTTACCTCTTCTCTCTAGAATCCTCTCAAGGTTCCCCAGTCTCCCAAGAATCCTCTATCAATCATCTCCCAAGCCTTTTGAAGCACAATTCCAAGTAAGGGATTCTCGCTTTCCATATTTTTTTCCATGTTTCCTTATATTGGTATGCCTTTTAAATGTCAATTATAAATGTTGGGGTATGATTTCAGACCTCCCCCATAACACCATATATATGTTTAAATTATGGGAGACCCCTTTTTCTCTCATTAATGCCTTCCATGTACACCTGTTACTATGCCAAAATTCTGTAATAAATTTCTCTCTCCTCATTTACATTCAAGCAATTATTTTGTATTACGTATCTATATTCCATTACATTTGTTGGGAAATGTTTCTATATGACCCCTCTTACTTTCCATTTCATGTAAATATGATGAGACACCCCTTTTTCACTCATCATAAATATTTTTGAATTCTTACGTCAAACTGTTACGCTGACAAAATTGCACAGATTTTCCAAGCCAATGTCATTGTACAGTGAATACCATGACCATTTATCTATCAAGTATATTCACCTTTATTCACATTTAATTATTATTATTATAAAGAATCATGTATGTATTCCACATATCTCTATAATTTAATAAATAATGATGATTGATTCCATGTCGTATGATCTATGTGGCACACTTATGAATGAAATGAAATGATTAAGAAGGGTGCGCCCTAATAGCGCTCCAATGCACTGGGTAATGTATAGTACCATGATACGTCATGTGAAATGGGTGTTGACTCATGATAATTCTAATTAAACAAGGTTTTACTCATGTTTCATTTTAAATGAGGGTTTACTCATATTCCATGTGAAATGAGCCTGTGCTCATGCTAATTCCATGTTAAGTGTTGTTGTCACATCCCCATGTATGATTATCATGTTTTATCATGCCTTTATTTTAATCTTTCTCTTGTGATCTATTGATATTCCTATTATCTAACATTATTTTTTTCCTCATGTTATTCCATGTTTATTCCCTTATTAGACATTATACCTCATCCTTTTTTATGCATGTCAACAGGTTATCCAATGCAATGCTAAGTACGAGGGAATGTAGTGGTCTTGTAAAGGAAGTTTTCAATATGATATTGAGTCTTATGTTTTAAGATGTTATTTAATGTTCCTAATTCCCAAAAACACCAGACCTCGTGATCTTCTATGTTTTATCAAGTGAATTTTTCTATGTAATAAATTATTTTTAAATGTTTAATAAAAATTAGGGTTTTTATATTTAAAAAATAGGCATTCATAGTTCAAAGCACCAAATAATGAAAATAAATATAAATGACTAATAAATTTATAATAAATTGATAAAAATGAAGTGAATAATGGGATATATATATATATATATGGTTTTTAAATAGAAGATAATGATAGTTATTCCTTTTTATAGGATGTTATAGATAATTTCTACAATTCAAGAACTAAGTTAAGGGTTTCTTGTCTTAATTTTCACCACTTTAGTCACTGTTCTCATTATACACCATGTTTTATTTCATATTTTCTATCTAATGACCCATTTAATTTTTCATATCATGGTCCTTAAACTATAAAAATTTATTTAATGTTTAATTTCAAATTGTAAGCTTCATTGAATTTTTATTTCAATGCATCTAATATTGAAAGGGTTTTTTGTTTCAAATTTTAGTTCCTTGAAACATCTTCATGTTATACAACATGTTTTATACTGTATGGTGTGATTAATTCCTATATGAAATTTTTTATCGTGATTATCAAAATATTCATCATATTTAAGCATCCATTTTAAATTTTAACATTCAATGGGTTTTGATTTAAATGTATCTAATGTTTTAAGTGTTATTTGTTTCTATTTTTACGTCCACGAGACATGTTTTATAATATTAAACATTTTTCTTTTATATTTTGTATTCACTTACTTATTTCCAATGTATAATTAATATCCTTCATTTCATTATATTTTAATTTCATATATCCCTATTGTGTTCTTACATTACCACTACATTAAGGGTTTTTCCATCTCAACTTTTCATCATTGAGATGTGATTCAAATTCCCTACTCATTTCTATTTTATGGTGTATATATTGGTAATGGATTGAACTATAAATCATCTCATAACATTTTCTATAAGGTATTAGTTTCATGTATGATTACTTAAAAATATATTCAATTTTTTAATGGTTAGATATTTAAAATATGTATACATTTTATTCTAATATGAATGTTTATTTAGTTATTGGGTAAATTTATTATGTATTGTTTAACCATTCATATTCATTGTCAGGATTAATTAAATTAATTTATTAACTATAAATGTTTCAACATTCCATTTGTTCATATCTCAATATTGATTTTTATTTATTACTAATGAATTTTTTTACATTGAATTGATATTAATATCATTCACATGGTGAATGCATTGGACATAAACAAGTGGTAGGTGGAGATTGATAATATATAGCCCTCGATGCATTAGTTGGTTTCATGAGTGATTTTTTTTTTCATTTTGAGTTTGTATACCCAATGCAAGCATGAGTGATTGGTTAGGACCAAGATAGAAATAACAATGTCTTGGCCACATCCTTAATAGAAATAATAATTTCATAGGTGAGGTTTTGATGGTAAAAGATGTTTGGAATTATGCATTCCATTACTATGAATTAATTTATTGGTATCCATGTGTTTATTTATATTATTAACTATTTATTTTTTTAGTCACTTCTATTCAATCATATGTAATTATTTGATTTTAATTTTTTTCCCACCATATTGTTTATGCCATGTTTATTCCTTGATAGTTTCTTATTTATGTTTTCCCTTGTGGAGCATTTTATTACACCCTTCATATGTTTTTATTTCCCCATATTATGAAGAATATTATTACAAATGATCTGCCTAAAATATTAACATGTGTTTAGAATTTTTTGTAAGATATTTAAGACTTATTATGTATTATTTAGTTTCTTATATAGTGGAAAATGTTCATTTTATTAGAAAGCTGTGCCCTTTTTAGTTTAAATCTTTTACTAACTGTTTAAAAATACAAACATAAAATATCATTCAAATGTTAGTTATTGAGTACTTATTAGTGGTATTGTAATTATTTATTATTAAAATTAGGTCTCTTGGATTTATTTTAATTTTAGTACCAGATTTTGGGAGTGTGGGCCTGTGGAATCATAGTTGGTATTAAAATAGGTTTTAGATAACTTTAATTTTTGGAATGATAGTTCAGGACAACCTAAGGTTTATAAGATGAATTTTATCATAATATCAAGGTATATATAACCCTTTGTGTTGGAATAAAAATTTATTTTGTGTTAATATTGAATATTTTTTATTGTTTAGGTATTACGATATGATAACATTAGTGAAAACCCTACAGAGCAGTATAATCAATATGTTTAGTTATGGGATAATATCTCGAAGTGTTGTTAAAGTAGATATTGTTTATTCCCAATGTAATTACATCCCTTTATAGATATTATTAATTGGATTTGGAAATGACATAGATTCAACCATGTGTAATAAAAAAATAGTCGGTTGAGTATCAACTCAATCTTCTCTCTAGTGCACGATTTGTAACACCTCATGTTTCATGGAAGTATATTATTTCAATAAAATATATAATTGTATTTCAAACTATTTTTCCCATTTTTAAAAATTAATTAAAACATATTCTGTTTTAAGTCATAAATTATAGAAATTAAACAAAAATAACATTATTCATTCATAATGAAACATTACATCAAAACACATAAAACTAAATATTATTGTACTATAATTTCCTAAAGGACTTAGTTTTTTATTTTTATTTTAGGATAATCACCTTTTTAATTAGGTTTAGATGGAACCCTTATATGGATTTAAATCACATTGGAACAAGTTCATTACATATCTAATAGTTTCAATTGAAGAGAGGCTTAGTTCTAGACTTATAGGCTTAATGTACATAACCCCATATCGACACAAGCCCATCTTGTCTCCAACATACATCACTATAGCATATAGTCATGACTTCATATTCATGGTTTTTAATAGTTTCATCCCCTAACTAATGTCATGAACAGGTGTGTTTCACTTGATCCATGAATGAACCTCTGCATCTAATTGATCATATGGTTTTGAACAATTCATATTATACTCTCCACTATCTAGGTATTACACCAGTATGTAGTCATTATCCCACAATAAGATAGATTGAATCCCCTACAGACATTATTCATTTCTTGTTTAGAACTGAAGGAACTATTTCCCATAAAATTTGATTTCTTGCAGGTCATGTGACCTGAAGGCCCAATTTAGTGGCTAGAATTCCAGAATCAGGTGAATAGTTTCGCTATGATAGTACATGCTACACTGATGCAGGATTGTAGATATATTAACTCAAAAAATAAACCCATGTTTCTATTTTATCCTAGTTTCTTTGAGTGAAACATTAAAGGGGTTGTTGTTTAAGTCCACCCGCAATTAGAAACTACATATTTCTCACCATTTATCATTACATTCTTTAAAATCACATAAATAAAAAGGGGACAATAAATAGAAAAGGACAAAATCATTAACACTATGAGATCCCCTGGATATTATTCACCCATGAGGTTCACTAATAAAAAAAATAAAACCTATAATAATTAATAACAGTAGGAAAGGAGAAATCTTATTATGAGATCAGAAATGAAAACTATGAAAATGAGAAGTGTGACTTTAGAAGTGAGAAATAAATGCATGATTCTAGCACATCAGTATATAGGAACAAAATTTTGTCATCAGAAATATGGTAACTAGAAATAATGTCATTGAGTATATTTCCATTTGACATAAATATATCCAATTGGCATACTAAAGTTTTATATAGTTAGAAGTAAATTTAAAATAATATATCTCACAATGAAATAAAAATATATTATTAAAATATTATATATATATATGAGTTTTGAATTAATATTAATAGTATATTGGATAAAATGTGATATTATGTATTTTTAAAATTCAAATAAATAGTTTAATGTCAATCGATTAGTGAAATAAAAATGTATAATATAAAGGATTAATTTTAATGGGTTTTTTGTCCAATTCAATTTAGTATAAAAGTAATATTTTTCTTAATTAATAGTCTATAAGTGATTATATTTTATCCCAAAAAATAAATTTTACCCCATTATATATATTATTATATATGAAATAATATATTAAAATTATTTAAATTGTAAATTTATATTATATTGTATAAAGAATATCTAATGTTTAAAAAAAAATTTTTTTAATAAAAGTAATTTTTATAAATATATATTTTTAGATTTAAATGATAAATTAATATATATTTTAATTTTAAGTTAATTATTTTAAAATAATTTTTTGGAATTAGAATTATATAATTATATTAGGATATGTTTTTTGGAATTTTTTTAGAAATAGTCTATTTTTAGGTGAATAGTGAAAATATCATTTTTACTAGAAACTTTAACATTATAATTATATAATAAAGACCAACAAGTTTATAGAAATTTTCATTGATAAAAATTGTATTTAATAAGTAAAACCATAAATTTTAAAAATCATAAGATGAATTTAGAAAACCTATTATTTAAATTTTAATAATTTAGGTAATATTTTAAAATAAAGTTTTTTGGTCTTTTCTTATAATAAAATATTATTTTGGTAAAATTTTATTTGGTATAGATATTAACGACAAATAAATTTTGTTTTTTTAAAAAAAATTTATCATGAAAATAAAATATATTGATAATTTTATCCTTCAATTAAATTTTCATCTTAAAATTAAACTATTTCTAAAAATAGATTTTTACATGTTATATGCACGAATATTATAGTAAATTATTCTTATATATAAAAATTTATTATGATATAATTTATTGAATATTTTAAATAAGTAGGTCCAAATTATATAATAACATTAATTTTATATTTATCCATACAAAAAATATTTACTTAGGTAAAAACTATTTACCATAGTAAAACAAAAAATGGTTAAAGTAAAAATTCTAAGAGTAAAGGACAAAAAATAGGTTTAAAACATGTGATGAAATGAGTGGTTGGGGGATTATTGATGTTATTTCTTATCCTAATCCATTATTATATATTTTTATTTTAATTTACTTGTGAAACACTTTCTCTCTATAAAGATGATATATTTACAAAAAATGACATTCTCATCATGTATAAAATATGCCTCTCGCCACACCTTCAAGGAAACCCAAAAATTTCATTTTACTATTGAATCTTTTCCCTTTTACTTTCTATGAAATCCTATTCATTTTCATTGATAATATGGGAATAATATATTAACCTATGATCTCCATTAATAAGAAGTACTCCAAGGGAAATCCCAAGTCCTCAATGTGAGAAATTTTTCCCTAACTTATTTTCCTTTCATTCATACTTTCCAAAATATAATTTTTAATTCCTATATAATTAAATGATTATTTTTTTTATAATAATAATTATTATTATTGAATAATTATTAACCATCTTTCCCCCTTTTCTAATGTGAAAAATGAGACTGTTATTTGTACATTATGCGAACTATTTTCTCTATGAAGCCCCTGCATTCATTTTTAACCAATGTATCTTATTATTTGTTATAAAGGTCAAATTTAAGAATAAAAATTTATAATTTACTAGAATTGTTATTATTATGATACAAATTATAATTCACCTTCTTTACCTCTTATAATTCATGAAATGAAAACATTAATTATGTGTTGTGCATACTACCACCTCCATAAATTATCTTATCTCCTTTTCATATAGTTTCTTTAGTATTTATTAAATTGTCTTAAAATATTATTTCTAAACATAAAATTACCTAAATAATAACATTATGATTCTTTATTAATTATATTATTTAAAAATAAACAACTTTCATTGTCATAATCATCAATTAATACTGATATTCATTTTTGGGATGGTCTAATCACCTACTTGAACAATGTTATAAAGTAATATAATGGATTACAATGAGAAAATACTTAATGATAATATAAGATATAAAAAATAAAATAAATATTTTTCTATTTAATGGTATCATTAATTTTAAACTCATTAATTAAGATACCAATATTTGTTTGTGTAAAATCATTCAAACATGCTCATCCCTGATTTAATATTTAAGAACTGTAACAAAAAAGTATCATAGAATGAAATTGTAACATTATAAGTAATTATAAATAAAAAATCAAGTACCATTATGGTACTTTTATAGTGAAATTTTGTTAGAATAATGAAGAACAACACTGCTATTATGTAACTAGATCAAAATGATCAAGATTACTCACACCCAATATGGAAAATTGATAATAAATAATTAATATAAATGTAGATAATAATAATAATTAATGTTAATAAAAGTTACCAAAGATAATAATTTCCTAAAATATATGATTAAAATAGTTATTTATTTATAAACAAGACTAATGTTCTTTAGTAGAAATCTAGAATTAAGGTAAGGGTTTCTTGTCTCAATTTTCACACCTGGAGAAATATTTCATATTATAAAACGTGTTTTATATTGTATCCTATATCTAATAACCCTTTAATAATTTTATCATAATCATCTCAATATTAATTATGTATAATATTTCATTTGAAATTATATCCTTCATGGGGTTTTGATTTGACTGTTTCTAATGTTATAAGTGTTATTTGTCTCTATTTTCAATTTCTTAATACTTTTTTGACCTTATAAACATTATTTTATTTTACATGGAATATTATCCACCCAATTTCATTAAATTATATTTAATATTTTACATTTAATTATATTATAGCTTCATGGTATCCCTCTCATTTGTTATTATTACGTTACAATTACCATAAGGGTTTTTGAATATCAATTTTACATTAGTGAGATAATATTCATATTCACCACTTGTTTAAATTTTTTGTTTTTGTTTTTTTCATAAATTACCTTTTAATCCTATCATACTATTTTTTACATAGTGATTAAATTGTGGAAAATCCATTACTACGTTTTTATTTCCTAATCATCCACTGTATATAAGAATAACTTTTCCTTCCCATGTCTTTCCCCTATGAACACTCTATATTTTCTTCCATGATTGACATGTGTCCACCTAGATATCATAAATAGATTGATTGGGTGAATTATTAAACTAAAAAGATACCCCTTTCTCTATATGGTTTTAGTTTTATGGATTGTTACATATAGTACTATTCCACTTATCTATTGGATAAATATTAAAAATCTGCATGTTTTTTATTTTGATGTGGTTGTTTTTTAATTACTCAAGAAAAATGATTATTTACTATTTAACCATACATGTTCTTTCCTTGGATGGATTATTATAATTTTTTAAAAATAAAAAGTACTCGATTTCTATATTTTCTATCATTATATTGATGTTTATTAATTAATAGGTAAAGTTGATTATGAATTGAATTGATTTCCATATCCTTCACATGGTGAGTACATTGGACTTAAAGAAGTGATATGTAGGGACTGATATTACATAACCCCTATATTCATCAGTTGGTCTTATCATATAAAGGGTTTTTGTATTTATCATTTTCTAACCCAATTTAATCATGACGTCTAAGTCATAACCGTGATGAAAGCATGTCTATGATACATCCTTGATGATAATAACACTGTCTTGTTATTGGACTTTATAATAGAGATAAATATTTCCAACCATATGCATTCAATCATCATGAATTCAATAATATTTTTCCATGTATTTATTTATATTTTTAACCATTTATATTTTTCAAACTCATGTGATCAGTTATGTGGATCTTGATGTCTGCCAAATGAGCATCAACAATTTTAGGATTGAAGAAAGACCTGAAGTGTAAGTATTATTTTCTCTGTAAAAGGGGGGAATAAGAAACATTGGAAGTTGGAGATTTGGTGGCTAGTTTATATGAATCATGTGACCCTAGAAAGATACATGATCATATGACCACAAAACCACACATTCAGATCATGATCTCTACATGATCTGATATTAATCACATGAATCCAATTTAGCAAGTCATTCTGATCAAACAAATCCCCTTAGAAAAACCTACTTCATTATGTGAATCCACTTTGACAAGCACTCATGATCAAGAAAAAAAATAGAAAAAATAGTTACTCTAGTTAGGTGACATGTGAACCAAATGATGCCTGAATATCACCAAAATATGCTTAGAAAATAAATCTTGATAAAAGGTGCATGATTTGTGTGATAGAAGTAAAATTGATTTTCTGGAAAAGGGATTATATGACTCACATGATTATTTCAAAGATCTCATGTGATTCCTAGAATCATTTTAGCCATGTCACACAGAAAACTTTGATTATGTAACCTTAATCATGTCAGGTCCATTGGACACATACATTCAATCATGAGATGCCTCTTTCATTCTACAGGCAAGAAGAGTGATCATTTATGAAAATGATTCCATGTCATATTGAGATCCATAATTGATCCCACAAAACACCATAAAAAATTGGAGAAACCATCCATGACAATGATAAAATGCCATGATGAGATCCATTATTGATCATGTGAAACCCTTACGGATAAAAAATGGTTTGGAGTAAAAGTTATTGTAAAATAGAAAATAAAAAGTTGGAATAGGAGGATGCCTCATGAGAAAAGAATCTACGCTGTTTTTCATGCGAAGGGTGAATGTGATCCAAATTACAGGTCTAATGATCACATGAAAGCATTATGGAAATTCTATCATCATCATGTGAAGACCATTGGTCATTTAACATTTATCATTTAATGTAATTTATACTTTTCAATATGATCATACAAATCCGAGATGAATAATCAATAGGAAAATGATGAAATTATTATAAAATAAATAATATAAGATGATAAAGGAGATACGCTCATTTTAGGTAAGGTGACATTTATTTTCATGTGAAGGTGTTATGAAACTTGTGTGATCATAATATTGATCATGAGAAGGCCTGTTGACTTCCCATTTTGATATCGTGAAGCACCTATGACTATCCAACTTGATCTTGTGAAGGGCCCCAGACAAGTCTCCATCAATCACACCAAATACACTTCGACATGAATCCTATTTGTGTGAAGACTCCCTGACATGTCATCCTAAACTTGTGTAGGGAATTTGAAATTTTTAATTAATTATGTGAGATAAATTAAAAAATCCATGCGTTTAATAAATATGGTTGTAAAATAGTGATCCTGCAGTCGCAGTTTATCAGGAGACAAAAAGATGATGCCATTGATGACCCACAATATATTCATGAAAAATATGTGATGGTCCAATGACTCAGGTAAATATCTTTAACATATGATCCACTGAATCATGTAAATATCTTTAATATATGATCCATGTGAAGT
Organism: Viscum album; assembly: GCA_963277665.1. Classification (NCBI taxonomy): domain Eukaryota; kingdom Viridiplantae; phylum Streptophyta; class Magnoliopsida; order Santalales; family Viscaceae; genus Viscum; species Viscum album. Next base: position 135,101,319 of record OY728155.1, on the reverse strand, counting down.
GGGACATATTTGAGGTAGTGAGGCCTATAAAATCCTCCCCCTCAGCTAAAACAACACACACATAATAGCACTGAGGTGATAGTGGACTTCTTGGAGCCGAAATCCATGTAATAACAAGGTTCTTCCACCAGGTAAATCTAGAGAATGACATAAGGGATTACACGACATATATATACGCTTCACAAAATCATCTTATTGATCATGTGAAGGAATTATGGTGCACCATCTAGATTATTCAATGAAGTTTACGCATATAAACTAGTTCATACGACGTCTCAATATTCCATTGCATGATGAACATTAATGAATTTATGTGATAAAGGTTAAAAAAGGTAGAAGCCTATTATAAAGATATATACACTGATTTTCTTGTGATGGGATCATGAAATTCAAGCAACATATTCATTAGTCATGCAATAGTACCAGGAAATGTTATCCAGGTCATAAGATAGACCACCAGACATGTCATCCAAATCATTTGTTAATCCTCAAAAATGTCAGCAACACCACAGAAATTATTCTAGAAATATCATCTAGTTCATGAGAATTCTCCCAGAAATATCATCCATGATAATGAAGAACCCTTTTATGTGTCTAAATAGATAATGTGATGACTCTTCAGATAGGTCAGTATGGTCATGTGATAGTCCTCTAGACATGTCTTCCAAATCATGTGGAAATTGTTGGACATGTCAACCAAGTAATGTGAAGTTCTACAGACATGCCAGTCAAGTCATGTGAAAACCATAGAACATATTAAAAAAGTCACATGAATTCTTCATATATATCAACCATGATCTTTGGAAACCCTTGGATTTGTATGTATCAGTCACATGATGAATCCTCAGATAGTTCAAATGAATAATACGAAAATAATCATACGATCCATCCATGTCATATGATGTCTTCCGGACATGTCAACCACTTCTTGTGATTGTCCTCCAAGATTTTCAACTAGATCATTTGGCATCCCTCTGATATGTTAGACTTGATCTCATAGAAGTCTCCGGACATTTATTATTTGATCATGTGAATCACCCAATACATGTTAGCATTTTTATGTGAAATCCCATGGATATGTTAGATTTGACCATGTACATAACCTTGAGACATGTCATCCTTGTTGGGAAGACACTCAATAAATTTCAAAAAGAAACTTAGGACATTTCATCGAGAAACTATGTACATGGCATGTCTATACCCTAGATGTGTTAGGAATACAATCAAGACATGTTAGGTGGGAACCCCTAGAAATTTCACCCCTGTATAGAAAGAGTAGTTGTTCACATGACCTCAAACCTTGTGAACCCCAAACAATGATTTTTTGGATGGGAATTACCCTTTCAAATGGTATGTATTCATAATGGGTTAGAAATGGACACTTATAAAATCCTATGGATATCCTTAGATCCTCATTCCATCTAGGAATGATCTGCTAGACACTCAAGGATCCTAGTCTTTATCCATCATTTGGTAAGGGTCTAATATCTTCCAATAGGCATTCATCCTGCAATTATCCCCTAAATTTCCTAAAAATCGTGGACAAAAATAATTTCACAAAGTTGAATCGCCCATTCCAACACATCAATGGGTTAGGAATGAATTAAACTATATGGACTCTTCTTCCTATTATAACAATGATTTGTAGGAAAACCTCTCAAAGACTAAGCTTCGTATCAAACACCCCATCAGTGCATCCTTGGTGCATGAGTATCGTATCCATATGCGGAAAGTATAATCACTTTCTATCCTTTGTTTCTCACACTAATCATGACTCACATGTTCATAGGGATTTTCAATCATCATACCACTAGAATCATAATTTTTTCACAGCCATGGTAACCTTAGTGTGTAAGACCCATTCAATGACTTTATACAACTAGACCCATACAATGGAATCCACCTTAGAATAATTCCTAAAGGAATTCCCATATTGGTAAACTCTAAATAATAAACCATACGTGAATTAATTATTTTTCACTGCCCATCATTAGGTTAAGTACATATCATACTATGATGACTTTGATTCATGTTATAAGTAGGATACAAAGGATGCCTTATTAAGGCTCAAGCTCCATACCTGGTTCCCATGTTCCCTCTTATATTTCATTTTCATATTATCTATACTCCATGTACTGGACATAAAATAACTATGTGGATTTTGATTCCTTTTATAAATAGGATACATATAATTCCTCATAAATGTATAATCACATCCCAAAAACACCAATTACTTCCCTTGATGGTAGTAAACTCAAGAGTTCATACTCATATGATTTCAAAATGTAATCAGCTACCAATTTATAATTAATAATTGGAAATGGATAGAGAACCTCATATAAATAAAAATTATTCCTCAATTGACCCCCCATCACACAATGAGGATTCAACACACCATCCTTTTATTAAGGTAACTAGTCCCACATTGGGATTTGGATGAGTTTCGTAGACATATATTAAATCAATAAGGGAGTCTTGGAATATGAAATAATTCCACCCAAAAGGGTTCAATGATCCCAACATTCCATCATATTGACTAATGTCAGTTACTAAGAAACATTAGGATTGAAACGCCAAATGGCTGTATGCCTTTGGAACGTAAGTCTCTACCTTATTTTGGATATGGGAACTATTGGGAGTTTCTATGAGATATTAAAATGGAAAAAATGAGGTAAATTATTGTGAAACCATACTTTAACCACCCATAATCAATCGTTATAGTTAATACACCTTTTGAAGGAAAAAATGGTGAACTCAATGTCAAATCATGTAATAAAAGAATAACTAAATCATCATATGTATTGGGTGTCATATATCCAAAACATGGGGAACCATCCAAATTTTTGTAAAAGAATCAAAAAATCGAGAACCAAAATTTAATATCCCAAATAACAAAAATGATTGGTTTATCACGTGTCATGAATTTTTGTTTGTGTCTTTTATTTAACAAAAAGGAAATACCTGATGTGAAATACTTTAATAATAAAATATTACTTGGGTTCCCATAAGATAAGTACATTATCATAGTGAAAATTACACATGACAAAAATGGATAAATCTAGAACAAGAAAGGACAATTATGTTATCCAGGCAAAGATAATTGAGAATGTTTCACACTAGTGAAGGTTGACTAGTCAGTGACCTTGTTCTTTATTGTCTTTGTGATTAAAAAATTACTTTCATATACATCTTGATCTTGGTCATGTATCCATCAAGAAAATGTTCTAGAACCACAACGACCACATTAACCAATGTGGGTATCAAAAAAACCTCACCCACCCACCCCCTTCAACCCCAGATGGTAAACATGATTGTTTGAGAATACCAATGTCATGGTACAGTCCAGAACCTTGAGGTTATATATAGAGTTAACCAGAAAAAGAAGACAATAAGGTTTTCTTATTTAGGGAACGCTATAATTAAACAGGTGGCATAGGTCCCCACCACCAATCGCATTGAAATCTTATCTCTAGGTCATGGAAATCATCACCTTACATATATTAGGATGGTGGATCGAGGATTCAAATACAACTCCATACCTATTCATGAGTTTCCTAGGATGGATCATATAAACCTCTCTCACCAATGTTATCCTACATGTGCCCCTCAGTTGCCTGTTGAGATCATCACTCAAAAAAATTCCACCATGGAAACTCATGAATGGGTACCAAGGAGGTCACACAAAGCCTGGTAAGATGTTGATAAATTGGAGTGGGATCATTTTCCCTCTTCCAATTATTAATATTATTAAGATATTCCCATGGTTTCATGCAGTCATGCTCATATCCATATTCACTCAGATCATGTCTCCACACATATTTATTCAATAATCATGGATAAGGAACATACCCATGCCTCTATTCATGAATACCACTAACATATTCCTATAGCATAAGGAAGAAAAATAGTGGTATTATATCCCCACTTCAATCTAATACATCTTATAGTATATCTTATAGACCTATAATATGAAGGTATAGATTCCTTAAAATGTTTTCTTAAAGTGTCAAGGCATTATAGCAATAAATTTGGATCTCTATTGGTATATACAGACATTGATGTAGAAATAGGGATAGACACATATCCCTATCCCAACATCAATAGTAGTATATCACTGTGATTAGTATGAATAGGTGGATACTCTAGAGTAAGATCACATTATTTATCCTATCTAGGAGGATTAAAAGAATATTATGGTATAGTATGAGGCATAGTATTGGACTCACATCTATGTTCCGATGGCAGCTCACTATATCTATTTATCACATTCCTCATGTTTACTGCACATTATTATCAAAATATAAAAGTTAAATACTTCAAATTCATAGGACTAGGATCATATCCATGTTCCGACTCAGGATCACCAGCTCAGTTTGGCACATGCCTAAGGATACGTGAACATTACATTAAAAAACAACCACCGGAATACTCTAAAGGCATTGGACCATGATCATATCCCCATTATGTCATGGTATCACCAGCATATTTTGGAGCATGAATCTGGATTGGAACAATTTTCTATAAAAAAAGATCATTGGTATACACTAAAGGAAAAAGGTTGGGCTCATATACCTGACCCAATTGAGGTTTATCAACAGAATATGGAAATCACCTTAGAGAAGGCTTATATTCCTACCTATGAATCACCTCAACATATTCCAGTATCTCTCATAATCCAATATAATATCCCTATATCTTCCAATGAATGAATTCACCATCATTATTTAGAGGCTATGTATGAATATGTTCATATCACTAATCCAATTTCGAGGTCTTTAATCATATTCCAATGGGTAATTAATATTTTAACTAGGATAATATCTGTGTTTGATCCTGGATTGATTAATATATCCCTGATACAACCCATAGATAAGATTATATTCCTAATGATAATACCAAATCTCATTAGCATACTCTAGAATCTTCTTATTAGTGGTCTCATATCCCCACATCACCAAATAGTTATTAGTATATTCCATCAACCATCATTCATTAGAATCATATGACCACTCAACCACTAAAGGCAGTCCGATATATTTTGACCACATGGCAGGATGTGGCTCATATTACTGATCTATTCAATGTTATTTTCCATTAGGTTGTGTGATTCATTCCCCGAAACATTGAGGGTTTTTTGAATATTAAATATAATATGAAGGAAGTCACTACTTTGATAATAATCTTCTCAGTTTTGTAGAGATGGACCATAGGGACCCTACTCCTGATATCTTCCATGGTCAACCAACCCATGATAATATCTCTCTCAAACATGTAAATCATCCCCTTTCCCAAAAAACTTCATATTGAGAGGTGATTAGAACTCATACACGTTTTTATAAAGAGATTCTTGAAACACTGGGGTTAACTGGATATAGTGATCCCTCAACTATCAACAACACTTCACTATGGTCAACATGCAACCCAGAGAAGAAACCTTTGTTGTCTGAATACATGGAGGCATATAATTATGATGAAGAAGATGAAAAAATGGATATATTGAGATAGGTAGTGAGAAACAAAATCGCAATCATGTTCTACACCATATCCATTTCTAAATATGAGATCTCAAAAGAGAGAGTGAATGTGTTCATGCCTTACCTATCCCAGAACAAGTGGTGGAATCAATAGTGATTGAGGGATAAACACATCCCTTATCAAGGATATGAGGTTATTATCTAGTTCACAATGATACTATTTTGTCACCTAGACATGGTTTTATTCTCTATAGTTTGATACCTAGGGATAGAAGAGAGTACATATGCCTACTAAGTTTCTATCTCCATATCCTAAAAATGCTCCATCGACTAATTTCTAGAGGCCCATAAAATGTAATTATCCGATAATGGGGAAAATGTGGATCATTAAACATCACTATATACCCATAGTATAAAATATTCATATATATGAAATCATGTAATGTTATAGTCATATGAGAAATCAGGGGACACAGTAACACATGGGTAAGTTGGTCAATAGAGTGAGATTCCTGTTATTTGGAGGCATAAAGAGGTCATGAATAGAGGGAGAGGGCCACCAAAAACATATAATATTATCCCCTATAAAAAATGGGAATGCCACTCTGACATGGAATCTGAAGTTATGGACTACCAAAAAGATTATCATGGAAAATAACTCCCATTGAACCATGGTCATGCATGAGAATAATGGTTTCAAATAAAACAAATCACAATAGTATTATTCATAGAATTTTTCTAGGATAGAACCTAGCCAATTGACCTGGGAAAATTTATACCACTACCTCCACCCCTCGAGTCATAAAACCCTGAGAGGATCCAAGAGATATCATTGGAAACTTCAAACCAACCTCAACCTGAAGGGATAGAGAATTATTATCTCAATCACCATCACAGATTTTAGTCCACCCCAAGAGGGTCTTGGAGAAATAAGTATAAGTTTCATATAAACTCAATCCCATGGGCCTTGAGAATTTTTATCTAAATTTCTATCTCAAGAGCCATCATATTCTCGATTGAAATAATAAAATCCTCAAAAAAGGATCATAATGTTATAATAGTGGCTCTGAATCATCCCTACCCCATATAGATTGGGTGATTTTTATCATTATCATGACCATGTAAGGAATCAGTCTCCTCCATGTGGGGAGGTAATTACTGATGGCCATTATTCCATCCATTTCACCCACTCTAAGATATACCTTTACTATTTGGGGCCCGTTCAACAAGAATGATTGGAAACCCCCTTAAGGTTAGTCTTTAGAGTCTTGGACGTGATAAATGCATGAAAATTTCAATCAAAACATATAAGGGTTATAATCCAAGATGGTATCTTATGGCCAGGGGTCAAATAAATGACTATGATACAACCCCAAAGGAGGAGTAAATGACGTAGAATCACTCTACTGCATGAAGAGTATTGGGATTAATATTAGTACCTCATACAACTCAATGAATTTCATCACTATCAATCCAAAAAATCATGTATATAAAAATATAACCATACAGGAATGAAATTTAGAAACCATACCTCAAGAGGTAGGATATGTGGATGAATAAATTGAGGCTACACAAATGTGGAATTAGAGAATGAGCTAGATCTTAAAACCTATGAATGATGAATTCCCTCCTCCACTGTGGTTAACTTTCAAGGATAAAGGGAATCATGTCAATACATCGCACTCCCCACCTAAATGAGGTCAAATTCCCTCTGTAGAATAATAGTTAGCACAATATGTGAATTTTTTACAAAATCTCCTACAACTAAACATGGAACTACCCTTGGGAAACATTAATACCAGGTATCATCCCCAAATAGAGATGAGTATCCCGCCTCCCTCATATAAGAAGAGAGTTAATTTTCTTACAATAGCATAATTTAAGCATCAGTATGGATTTGGATATATGGAGTAGTTCTACACAAATGAGTAACTTTTGGATGATTGTGACATTACTACATTATGTAGAAAACCTATCCCACTTTTTGGTTGATCATTTATTCTAAGAATGGATTGAAAATCAACATGATTTGAAAACATGTCCAAAAAATTATGCATCACCCCTACCTATATATAGGAGGTGATCCATACATCGGCGCCTCAAGAACTCCTCAAATTCCTTAAATCTTGGGATGCCCCGGTGGAAAATATAGAAGGGAATAATGAACCCATACAACTTAAGAAGAATACATATCCCGAATTGGAGGATGAAACCTTTCCATTTCCATTTTTTGAAATTCTATATTCATAACCACTAATGTAGGGGGAGATCAAAAAAATTATATCATGAAATATATGTCTCAATGTGGCATGATGATGGGCCCTCGAGATCAGTATGAGATGATAAAATTGAGAAATGTTTTACATTCTTTGGTAGGGACAATATCCTTTTGGTACATGATACTTCCTGTAGGATCCATTTCAATATGGGAATACATTCATCATCAATTCCCTTATTATCATAACTACACATTAAAAAACAATTTTTAACCACACAAATTGCAAAAAATATATGATAGGGTTCTTGTCCTCATCACCCGATAGAATGGATTGACCTATTCTCATTTTATCCCACTCTCACAAGATAAATTGATGGAACACTATGCTAAATATATTCTAGAAGATATGTAAACAACTTTAATGTCGGTGAAGTGCCTATGATGATTTTGTTATTTCAAGGATATTGAATAATTCTTAGAAGATTCTATTCAATGAAATCGAGAAAAATTTCAGTTCATTCCCTCATTACAGGAAAAAAATTCTTAGAAAGGTAGAGAACCCCACTATTATCCTAAAATTAGTTTCAATACCCATTCATGCACGCAAGAAGGCCCTTAATCAATTGAAGCCTCCCATCATGTGACAACAACAACAAAATTTTTGGTGGACAAAATCAAAAAGATATAAGGGTCACATGTGAATTGAAATTGGATAAATAAATTTTATTCCTTCTAAAATAATGATTTCTTCAGTTATTTTATTATAACTTTGTATGATAACCTAATAAAGAAATTAATTCCCAGGAAACCCAACAAAGGAACCCTCAATGATCTTCCTAACTACTTCCATTTTCAAAGGAGGCTGGGTCACAGTATCCATGACTGATTTGTCTTCAAGGATGTCCTCTAGAGCATGATATATTCTGGATAGTTGATACTGGAGAAGAACCGAGAATAGGCGACTTGTGTAACTATCACTCCACCAAAAGAAGAGTGTAACTGGAAAGAGGTTCTCGGCATGTGTGGATAGAAGTTTGATAACTAGATGACCCGAAAGACAAATAACCAAGATCATGAAACCATTAGAGCATAACTCCACAAACCAACAATGATCCCAGTACTAAGGTAGGTGTAATTTAATAAACATCCTAGAGCTATATTGTATCACTTGACATAGGAAAAGACACATGATAAAGAGTTACGTATAGATCTTGTACATGTTATGACTCTTGGATATTTATTTCCTATAACATTAGGATAATAGTTACCACCTTACAAAATATAACCCTCATTAGATGAAGATATTATTTTTGGATATTTTACCATCATTAACCTGACATATCTTTCCTCCAATAATGAATATTCCATCGAGTAAGAGTTTTACATACCTTACTGAGGAGATGGAGGTGTAAGGCATAGAAGATAAGGATACATGGGACAACTTGGGCATGGAAGAACATAATTTTTTTGTCACATACCTATGAAATCCATATATGCATCATATAACCATGGGATATCATACTATAAATCCCAATATATGTATGGAGATGCCTTAGAACCCTCCAAGAGGTATTCAATCCTAGTCATTTTAGGCAACCAAATGGCTAGCATACAATTTTATTTCATCCTAGACAAAATGTAAAGCTGTTGAAACACGTAGCACCTACAACAGCACCATACACATTTTTTGAATAACCAAACCTATCCACCTCTAACTCCTCAAATCCTAAGACATATAATAGTGAGAAACCGCACCTTGGGAAGCACATAAATCTGATACAAAATAAAAACATTATGAAATTGTTTGTGGTTGTTCCTGTCAAACTCTCAATTCTGGATTCTCTCGATCATTCAAAGAAACTCAAAGAGGCACTCATTGAGGCCCTCTAAATCCCAAAATAGTTTTATACATAAGTCATTTTATTCAAGGTTTATTGAGTCGAGACTATTTCATCATAATTCCATATCACCATCTCATTCATAGAATGAGATCATAATGATTTTATCTAGGGACATATCAAACCCCTATATGTATCAGGAAAACTCAACAATGTCAACATCAAAAGGGATATGGTTAAAAATGGTTATTGGATTAAAATTTTACTGATTTATACCCTCTAAAATTTGGGATATAATGAGGGGGACATATCTCTGAAAAATATAACCATTCATGGGAACGATAATATAGAGTAAACGCCTTAGGGGTAGATTAAGATCAAGGCTCAGTTTGGAGATCTCACATATAACATTAAGTTAGTGGTTACCCAACAATACAAAACATATAATGTCCTTTTTGGTAGTCCATGGATTAATATCAATGTATAATTACATTCATCACTTCATCAATTCTTTAAATACCCCATTGATATAAAGGTCAACATACTATATGGTGATGGTGCCGCCTGATAGTCTTGTGATTCCATGTATGATGAGGTAGGTTTCTACAAGAAGGAATGAAAAAAAATAATGGTGGAAGATGATATATTGGTTGTATCCCTCAATTAATTGAGGACCACCCAAGAAAACCCATAGAGAATTATTAACAGTGATTATGTGCTACCCAAAAACCTGATTGAGGTAGAAGATTTAATAGCAGTAAAATATCATGAAATATAGACATCAATGGCTCACATTATTATGATATCATTTGCATTTGATGAAGAGGATTCATGAAAAGGGGATCAAGAAAATTATCTCTCTCAAACTGATAATTCCCTCATGAAATCATATAAAAATGATGGATCCCCAAGAAAATCTCTACAACTCAAGATGCCCAAGATCCTCTTTCCCCTGATGGAAGAATAAATGAAAACAAGAATACCTTAAGTATTTCTAAAAAGGATCTAGATTTCTAGGATGAAATCGTCTCTTCCCATGACCTATATTAACTTAATAGTGACATAGGTGACCTCATATTACCCACCATGTCTGAAAATGCCTCCACAAAATCATAGATGGAAGAAGAAGAGGTTGACCCCAGGAATGACAGACACACATTTGAGGAAGGTGTCTCCACCACCATCGATAAGCTTAAGAAACTAAATTTGGGAACATTAGAAGACCCCTGAATGACATTGATTATTTCTTCCATGATTCTCGAGGTGTAGGATATGTATATTTAATTTCTAAAGAATCATCAATAAGTGTTTTCTTGGAATTATAAAAAAAACTACTAGGTTGAACCATGAAGTGGATACACACCATGTGGACTTACCCGATGAACATCTAGGATTCAAGAAGGAAACCAAGAGGATGAAACACACTCTTATTACTAATATGGAATCATAATTGAGAAATTGATCAAGGACATCTTTTTTGGGATGTGTAGTACCCACCATGGATAGTCACCATCACCCCCTACATGAAAATGAGTGGTTAGATCATGGTCCGCATTGATGTCAAATACCTTAATAGACACTACCTGAAGGATGTTTTCCCATTCTCGATCAAAAACATTTTGATCAAATAAACTGCTGGCTTCAAAGCCCTTTCTTCATGAAAGGGTATTCAATGAATAATCAGATAAATATAGAACTTCAAGATGGTGAATCCAACACATTCAGAGCACATTAGAGGATAATTTTCTATCTAGTCTTGTCATATAGATAAAAAACTAGTTCTCCATACCAGAATTCCATGAATAATATCTTTAATACCTTCTCGGAAAAAATAGCGTAATTTTTTGTTGATGACCTGGTAATCAAATATAAACAGCAATGTGATCACCTTATAGATCATTAAACAATATTCAACCTATGGCGGTAGCATAGTTTAGAGATGAATACTTAGAATATTGATTTTGGGGTAATGTTAGGGGAATTATTTTTCATCATTTTAGGCCGCCAAGTCATAAAGGTCAACCCAAAATGACTATTGAAATCCAAGTAATGACACCCCCATAGAATCATAAAGAAATTATAGGGATCCAAGGGAGCCTCAATTATATTTTGTATTTCATAGCTAGATTGTCTGGAAATTACCTCAAATTCACCTAGTTAATAAAGAAGGGAGTCACCTATAGATAGGAGGAGGAGTGAATAGATGCCATTGAGAGTCTCAAGAAGTACTTACTACACCCATTGGTCTTGATGTAGTTGATAGAAAAAAAGAAACTCATTTTATATGTGGCTACCATGAAATTATATCGTTGTGCTCTACTCACATAGGAAAATGACGCATCAAATGAAAAAAAACATCTACTACATCAGTCAAATGAAGCTGTTAATGATACTCGATATTCTGGTATTGTAATGAACTGCCTCAAACATATATCTGTAGTGAAAAATATGATGCATTACTTACAACATCATGAATTCCCCTTGGTTTCTCGTATTGACTCACTCATATATATTATTGTCCCCCCTATGTTTACTAGGTGTTTGGGCCAATATAAAGATATTCTATAACTATAACACCCCAAGCTTCCACGGTACTATTCTCTTTGAATTATACAGTAGTGTGTGTTGTACGCAACTTCGAGATTTTAACACACCATGACCAATCAAAGTAGACGTTATGAATTGTAATACCCACTTTTTGAAATTTTATAAATTTTATCTCTCAAAATGGACTTCATTTTTGGATTCATAATACCGAAATTATCCTAGGGTAACATTTTGGTACTTTTTAGATAACTTTTATATTTTGGTGAATAGTGAAAATTACAAAATTTTAATTAAAAAAAAGTTTCAATCAAAATAATTTATACTGATAAATTATGAATTTGAGTGTTTTTGAAGAATATTTAGAATATATTATTACCATTTAATACAATTTTGTTCATTGGACATTATTTCACATTTAAACCGGACATAAACAAGTGTCACTCTTTTGATAGTTATTATCTCTTAAAAACACGTTTTTTGTTTTAACAATGAGAATTAATTTTAAATTAATTTCTGCCACTTATATGTTTTGAATTTAGAAATATTGCTTCCATATTTTGAATCAGAAGGTCCAAATTGTGTAAATAGGTAACTTTTATTTTTATACATTTTCAATAATTACTTCGGTAAATATTTTATTTCCCATGGTTAAAGGGTAAATTTGGTAAGTAAGGGTATAAAATAATATTATAATAATAATAAATTACCATTAAACGTGTCCTAACCATATTGGTTGATACATTTCCGACCCTGGGCATCGATGGGTCGATTTTGGGACCCCATGGATCCACTTGTATGTGATAATGACACTTTATATTAATTAAGTTAAAGTAAATACAAAAATTACATAAGCATATATCTTTTAGAAAAACAATTTTTACATATGGTTATATATGTTATATTTTAAACTATAAATATTAATTATAAATATAAAACTATTTCCTAAATAATTTTATTTTATTTATAATTTTTAGACATTGAATAATTAAATTTAATTATGACACAATAATGATGCAATATTTTCCTTATTAATGAAAGAATCAACTAATTAGTATTATAAATGTTAAAATAAATATAATTTGAAAGTTTTGATGCCATAAAATAATTTTATTGGTTAATATGACATGTTAGTATTTCTTAAATTAGTTGTTTTCGAATTAATAAAGTTTTTATGACTTTAAAAAAATCCATTATGAAATATTGTCAAAATTGACATAAATGAGTTTTTAAAACTAATATTATATTATTAATTGATATTATATTCCCTAAAATATAAGGTTCATCCAAACGACTTATATCATTCTATTTGTATCATTAATGGACCACTTGGGGGTCTCTTGGATGTATATAGTATGGTTCGTAACTATATAATCTAAAAATACAAAGTGACATGGTAAATGTCAAACTAATTAACTAAGAGTTAAAACTAAAAGATAAGGCTAATATAATGACAAAAACCTATCTAAAATATATTGGTTAAAAGGATTTCGACCCATACCTACCTTATACTTTTAATAGTCCTCTTTTGAGACATTAGTAACTGAATATGAATTTATTATAAATTAATACTTTAAGTTTTTTCTAAAGAGACCCTCCTCCCTCTTATAATAGGACACCATTTCTAACCAATTATTCACACATTCAAAGTCTTTTGGTTCGGCTAAACCCTGCCCAAATATTCTCTCAACATCCCTCACTTCAACCTAGAGGCCTTAGTGTGATCAGAAAGCCATCCTAAGGAGCCCTTTTGATCAAATCAAAAGAAAGAACCCGAAGAAGAGGTAATGTTTTCACCACCCTCTTTCAAATTCCTTTCTTCTTAAACTCCTTTTTTCATTGTTATTTCCATTCAAAAATAATAACTACAGTATCCTCTATATAATGTGATGTTATTATAAATATGGTACAACCATATTCAGTATTCTATCCATCCTTTGAATGACATGTCACTATAATGCGTATGTACGACTTGCTGTCTCCACGCCGTGGTGTAATTGTTATTCAATACATTATTATTTGGATGGGTATAATAATGATGTGTAATTAGTATAAATAATAAATATAACATGATAATTATTTTTTATATATGATAGACCATCCAGTTATATATTATTTTAATGATATTGTCGCCCGTGCGTACGTACGGACTACCGTCTCCACGAACGTGATGAGATTCATTCCCCATCGTATCCATTCAAGAATAATTTTCATTTTATGGTTTAAAATAATTTTTAAATACTTAATATCATTTTGGATATGAATAAGATACAACCTATCCATAAAAAACACGGCTTAAGTAACAAATCATATAAAGGAAAATGAATTCATTAACACCCGAAATGGCGATAATACTAAGATATTATTAACATAACAATGTTAAAAGAACATATATGATATCACATTACTATATATGATTCTTGTATAATTTAATAACACTTATTTCACCATTATACAGGATGATAACCTACCCTCAACCAAGGAAAATTACAAGTTAAGGGATTATTTCACAATCTCTTCATTATCCAAGGTTTTTTATACGTAATTATCTACTGGGACCTCTTTATCATCAACATCCATGTTTCTTAAAAATGTATTTAAAAACATTCTTACTATTTTACAGAATATGGGTTAATTTCATTTATACCCTTTTGTACTTTTTATAAGATGTTTATAAAGGATTCTTTCCATCATTTTCCAAACAAGTTCCTTTTAATCTTTTTGACAAAATTAAGGTAAGAATGTTTTTTTAACTTATACGGTGGGTGCGGCTATTTTCTACCGTTATAAAGTCATCGAATATTCCCTTACATGATTATAAGAATTTTTTCAAAGTAAATCTTTTATTTTATAATTATGTGCTCTTAAATGATTTCAAAATAGAAAGAGATATTTCTCTAAAAAGGTTTTTGATTTCATCTATGTCAACATCCTTTGATGGATTTTAAGTTTATTTGGAGTTGATTTATTATGATACAAAACTACCATATTGAATTGAAGGTTTTGTGACATGTTTGACTGTGGATGTTCTACTTTTATACCATTCATGGTTTATGGTTAATGTATTGACATTTCGTATGCTAGTTTTAATACGAATGTTTATGATATGTTTAATCCTTTTCATATGTGGAATGTATTGGACTTAGTAAGTGATGGTTGGATCCTGCTATAGCTCCTAGATGCATCGGTAGGTCTAATAAGACAACTAGATGTGGAATTAGATGAGGCCCTTTACCAATTTGATTTATGGTTTTGGCCTAGGCCTTAATCATTTATAGACGTCTTGGATGATCCCTTGAAAAAATGTTTCAGAATGTCTGGAATTATACATTCCCTCATTATGGAAATAATATTGATGGTTCATGTGGTCATTCGACTAGTATAATACCCATGATTGTGTTTTATTATGGAATTATTTAATCATCTAATTTTATTTCAATAAAAGTATTCATGTTTATTATTGGTAAAGGCATGTGGTTTCAATTATTTACCATGCTTAATATTTATGTCATTTTCCATTGTATTACTTACCCTAACTGAGAATTTGAGATCACCCCTTTATTATGTTTCATTTTCCCAGGATATGAAGAAGTTATTTATGTGTCAACTGCAGGAATAATCAAGGAGTCTTGGATGTTTCTAATGAAACATATTTGTGTTTTATTTATCTCTATGCTGTAAAGTTGAACTTATGTATGAATCTTGTTTTCAATAATACTAAACTGGTCGGTCTTTCGAGATATGATTTCCTTGTGACCATGCCAATGTTATGTAATAATGAATCGACTCTGGGTAACTAGGGTCAGGGCATTACAGATAGTATCAGAGGATTTTTAGTACAAAACATAGAAACTAGATTTAGATAAACTCTGATTAGAGAACATAGCCCTAGGATAGACTTTGACGATTAGTATAGAAGAACTTCAAAGAATTTTTATATTGTAGATATTTTGTAAGTTTTCTGAGAAATACATCCCTGTCTGGATACGAGTAGGTAGAGGCGGCTCTGGCACAAATGTACCTAGGTGTAACACTCAAAAACACCTCTTTGAGCTAGACTCGAACAGGAACTAGTGCACGACAATGGGCCTTGCTGCACTCTTCGTTACGACACTCACATGGGATATGCTTAGGATAATTCTAATTTTCTTTACAAACCATTATGAAGGGTTTATGAGTATATACATCCTCAAATAAAACATTTTTTATGATTATGGATTATATCTATAAATAGTTCAATTTATATTAAGTGTTTTACAAGTATGGAATTATGTATTTTGATTCATAAACTTATCTAGTTTATGTCACTGTTTAGAAATGGTGCCTAGTGGAAGGAATGGAAACTGTATCAATGAACGTACTCCATGTAGGGATTGCCCTCCTTCTCAAGATAATTATAGTGGAGCTGGTCATGCAACTGGTGCTGATCAGCTAATAACCATACTGGGAAAACTCACTCAGGTTATGAATAATAACCTTACCTGTATGAAGCACCCAGATCCACAGCGTGGAGGTTCAATGTTAGATCTCTTCATGAGGAAACAACCACCAACATTCAATGGGACTACAAATCCATTAGTGGATGAGCAATGGATAAATTCCTTAGAGAAAATATTCCACGCTTTGGGGAGTAGTGAAAAGGAAAAAGCTATCTTTGCATTTTACCACCTCACTGGAGATGCTGATCCATGGTGGTCATTGATTCAAAACACAAAGAAAGATGATGAAGTATCAAACATGGAATGGAGGGAGTTCAAAGATATTTTCTTAGAAAAATACTTTCCTCATGACCATCGAGTGGATATGGAATGAAAATTTATGAGTCTGAGACAAAAGGAGGATGATAATGTCGCTAAGTATGAGGCTAACTTTACAAGGTTAGCAAGACATGCTGTAGATTATATACGTAACCCAAGAAGTAATATTGATCATTTATTTGATGGGTTAAAACCATTTCTCCATCAAGAATTAGTATCACAATCCTTCTCATCATATGAAGATATTGTCTCATGTGCTATCATGACAGAAATGTAATTCTCTATGTCTTATGACTTTAAATCAAAGAAAGAGAAGAAGAGATCTACTTAACACTATGGGAAAGGAAATAAGAAATCATGGAAGAATGGAAGTATTGAATTTCCACCCTGTGATAATTGCTGAAGGATGCACCCTGGTGCCTGTCTAAAAGGAAAAGGAGTTTGCTACAAATGTGGACAGAAAGGTCATCTAGCTGGTGATTGTAAAGGAAATAAAGACACTACCAATGTTCAACGCTACAATTTTAGAGAGATGGGAAATTATGAAAATTAATGTCCTAAGAGTCATGGAAACTTACCTAAAAAATCCCAAGTGATCAAGGCCAGGCTTATGTTATCAATACTTTGAAAGTAGAAGCTCCAAAAGACGTGGTGGCAGGTAATTTAATGGTTTCCTCATGTTTAGAAAATGCATTATTTGATTTTGAATCATCTCATTGTTTCATATATTCCCAGTTTGCTAAGAATGTTTTATATTTTCAATTTGATTTAACAAGGGATTTTTCAGTCAAAACTTATAAGGTAAGTATCATTGCTACAAAGTTCTATAAATCAGTTCCCATTAGAGAATATAAATGTTCTTTATCTGCTGATCGCATCGTCATACATATGACTGTGTTTGATATAATCCTCGGTATGGATTGGATTTAAAACTATGATGTGAAGATTTATTGTAAGAAGAAGTAGGTTATGATTTTTGATGATTATGATAAGGAACACCTTATCTTTAGAGTGGAATTGTCACCCCCTAATTCTTACCTAGATCCACCCCCAGCAGCTCAACTAAATTCAATTATCGGGGAGGAAGAGAATGAAATAACTGTGGGTGAGGAAAGAAATGTTCAAATAGAGTATGTATCTATATTGAGTGAATATGTTGATGTGTTTCCTGAAGATTTAGCTAGACATCCTCCAGAATGGTAAATTGAGTTTTCCATTGATTTATTTCCTGGTTCAAGGCCTATATCGAAGACCCCTTATAGAATGACCACTGTGGAATTTGTTGAACTAAAGAAACAACTAGAGGAATTGAGTAATAAGGGATTTATTTGCCCTAGTGTTTCTCCATGGGGAGCCCCTGTCCTTTTTGTTAAGAAGAAAGATGGACCTATGAGGCTGTGCATTGAATACAGGGAGATCAATGTTATAACAATAAAGAACAAGTATCCCCTACCTCGCATTGATGATTTATTTGACCAACTGCATGGAGCTCAATAATTTTCAAATATTGACCTTCGATCTAGATACCACCAGTTGTGTTTGAAGAAGGAATACATTCTATAGAAAGCATTTCAAACCAGGTAAAGGCATTACGAGTTTACAGAAATGCCTTTTTGGATGAGTAATGCACCCTCTCTTTTCATTGATATAATGATCAGACTTTTCAAAGAATAGCTTGATGACATTGTAGTGGTATTTATTGATGATATATTGGTATACTCCAAAAGCTACAAAGATCATGAAAATCACTTGCGCATTATATTGAAGATTCTGAGAAGACATGAAATATATGGGAAGTTTGGCAAGTGTGAATTCTGGCCTTAGAAGATTTCTTTTCTTGGAAATATTGTCTCTAAGTATGGAATCTCTGTTGATCATTCTAAGTCAAGATCAATCCAATAATGGCCATCACTAACGAGTATAACTGAGGTACGTAGTTTTATTTGTTTAGCATGTTATTATCGACGTTTTGTCCATAATTTTGCCCAATTGGCTAACCCATTAACAAAGCTCACACGTAAAGGGGTTAAATTGGTTTGGACAAAAGAGTGTGAAGAATGTTTCGATGAACTGAAGAGAAGATTAGTCAATGCTCCTATATTGACTCTACCTTCGGGGAATGATAGGTTTTTCATTTGTAGTGATGCATAGAAGAAATGAATTGGTTGTGTCCTTATGCAAAATGATAGAGTTATTGCCTATGCATCACGAAAGCTGAAAATTCATGTGAAAAACTATCCTACTCATGATATTGACTTAGATGCTGTAATCATTTCTATGAAGATATGGATACATTATCTCTATGGTGAAAAATGTGAGATATATACCGATCATAAGAGTTTGAAGTATATTTTCTCACAGAAAGAACTCAACATGAGGTTAAGGAGATGGAATAAACTACTCAAGGATTATGATTGCACGATAAACTACCACCCGGGGAGGAAAAATAAGGTAGAAGATGCTTTGAGTAGAAAGGATCATGGATTTTTGAACAAGATGAGAGTATAAAGGGATCCTATTTTCATGGATCTAGTAAATATGGATATGAGAATCACCATGGAAGGTGAAACATCAATACTTTTTCAAATGGATTCCAAACCATCTTTACTAGAAAGGATAAAGAGTTATCAGGCCGATGATGAAGAGTTTAAAAATAAGATTGAAGCTGTGAATGATGGGAGATTTAGTGACTTTGTGTATGAAGATGGAATTTTGAAATTTGGGAGGAGACATTGTGTTCCCAATATACCTGATCTAAAAATGGAATTGTTGGATGATGGTCATAGTTCCAATTTTTCTATACACCATGGGAGCACCAAAATGTATAGGGATTTGAAGGAACATTTTTGGTGGGACAACATGAAAAGGGAGATTGCTGATTTTGTGTCACGATGTATGGTTTGTCAGCAAGTGAAAGCTGGAAGGCAACAACCTGGTGGAGTATTGAAACCTCTTCCCATACCTGAGTGGAAATGGGATAATATCTTGATGGACTTTGTCATGGGACTACCAAAGACTCCTAGAAAGAACGATTCAATATGGGTCATTGTTGATCGTTTTACCAAGTAAGCACATTTTCTTGCTATAAGAGAAGATTTACCACTTGAACGTCTATCAAAGCTATATATTAATGAAGTTGTGAGACATCATGGAGTACCCCTATCGATTTTTTCTCTTCGTGATCCCCGTTTTACTTCGTGATTCTGGAAGACTCTTCTGAAGGCCTTGGATACTGAACTTCATTTGAGCACTGCCGACCACCCTCAAATAGACGGACAATCAGAATGGACTATTCATAACTTAGAAGACTTGTTGAGATCATTCTCACTTGACTTTCAGGGTATGTGGGAACAATATTTACCTCTGGTGGAATTTTCCTATAACAATAGCTTCCATTCAAGTATTCAGATGGCACCATATGAAGCATTATACGGAAAGAGATGTCGCACGCCAACTTGTTGGGATGACGTTGGTGAAAGAAAAATTGTAGGCCCAGAACTGGTGGAGGAAATGGTTGAGAAGGTAAAGGTAATCCAAAACCACATCAAAGCAGCTCAAAGTAGGCAGAAGAGCTATGAAGATAACCGAAGGAAGGATTTGGAATTTCTAGTAGGAGATCTTGTTTTCTTGAAGGTATCTCCATGGAAGGGAGTTATACATTTCGGTAGGAAAGGTAAATTGAGTCCCAGGTACATCGGACCTTTCGAAATTCAAGAACGAATTGGGGTTGTAGCTTACCTTTTGGCAATGCCACCAAATCTCTCTAAAGATCACGATTTTTTCAACGTATCACTGTTGAGAAAATACATGTCTAACCCAACACATGTACTCACTTATGTGTAATTAGAACTGGAACCCAATCTATCTTATTGCGAAGAGCCCTTCAGGATTCTTGTTTAGAGAGAAAAAGTGCTGAGAAACCGGACGACTCGTCTGGTAAAAGATTTATGGAGAAACCATAAGATGGAAGAGGCAATGTGGGAACCCGACGAAATTATGATGAAGAACCACCCGAGTCTTTTTATGCAGTAGTATTTTTGAAATTTCGAGGACAAAATTATTTGAATGAGGGGAGAATGTAACACCCAAAGCTTCCATGGTACGATTCTCTTTGAATAATACAGTAGCTTCTGTTGTACGCAACTTCGAGATTCTAACACACCGCGACCAATCAAAGTAGCCATTATGAATAGTAATACCAAATTTTTAAAATTTTATAAATTTTAACTCTCAAAATGGACTTCATTTTTGGATTCTGAATTTCTAAATTAGCCTAGGGTAAAATTTTGGTACTTTTCGGATAACTTTTATATTTTAGTGAATAGTGAAAATTACTAAATTTTAATTAAAAACAACTTTTTTAATCAAAATAATTAATAGTGATAAATTATGAATTTGAGTAGTTTTAAATTATATTTAGAATATGGTTTTACCATTTAATACAATTTTGGTCATTGGACATAATTTCACATTTAAACCAGACATAAACAAGTGTCAATCGTTTGATAGTTATTATCTCTTAAAAACCCGTTTTTTGTTTTAACAACGGGAATTAATTTAAAATTAATTTCTACCACTTCTGTGTTTTTAATTTAGAAAAATGGATTCCATATTTATAATCATTAGTTCCAAATTGTTGAAATAGGTAAATTTTATTTTTAGACATTTTGAATAATTATTTCAGTAAATATTTTATTTACCATGGTTAAAGGGTAAATCTGGTAAATAAGGGTAAAAAATAATATTATAATAATCATAAATTACCCTAAAACATGTTGTAACCCTATTGGTTGATACATGTCCGACCATGGTCATCTTTGGGTCGATTTTGGGACCCCATGGATCCACATGTAAGTGATAATGACACTTTATATTAATTAAGTTAAAGTAAATACAAAAATGACATAAGCATATATCTTTTAGCAAAAATTTTTTACATAGGGTTATATATGTTATATTTTCGACTATAAATATTAATTATAAATCTAAAACAATTTATTATATAATGTTATTTTATTTATAATTTTTAGACATTGAATAATTAAATTTATTTATGACACAATAATGATGCGATATTTTTCTTATTAATGAAAGAATCAAATAATTGGTATTATAAATGTTAAAATAAATATAATTTGAAAGTATTGATGACATAAAAGAATTTTATTGGTTAATATGACATTTTATTATTTCTTAAATGAATTTGTTTCGAATTAATAAAGTTTTTATGACTTGTACAAAAATCAATTATTAAATATTGTCAAAATTGACATAAATGAGTTTTTAAAACAAATATTATATTATTAATTGATATTATATTCCTAAAAATCTAAGAATCGGCCAAAAGACTTATATCATGATATTTGTTTCATTAATGGACCACTTGGGGGTCTCTTGGATGTATATAGTATGTTTATTAACTATATAATATAAAAATACAACGTGACATGGTAAATGTCAAACTAATTAACTAAGAGTTAAAACTAATAGATAAGGTTAATATAATGACCCAAACCTGTCTAAAATCTATTTTTTGAAATTATTTCGACCCATCCCCACCATATAATTTTAATAGACCACTTTTGAGCCATTATAAACCGAATATTAATTTATTATAAATTAATACTTTAAGTTTTTCTTAAAGAGCCCCTCCTCCCCCTTGTAAAAGGACACCACTTCTAACCAATTCATCACACCTTAAAATCCTTTTGGTTTGGCCATCCCCTGCCCAAATATTATCTCAACTTCCCTAACTTTAACCTAGAGGCCTTAGTGTGATCAGAAAGCCAATCTATGGAGCCCTTTTGATCAAATCAATAGGAAGAACTCGAAGAAGAGGTAATGTTTTCACCACCTTCTTTAAAGTTCCTTTCTTCTTCAACATCTTATTTCGTTGTTATTTAAATTCTAAAATAATAACTCGAGTATCTTCTATATATTGTTATGTTATTGTAAATATGGTACGACCATATTCAGTATTCTATCCATCCTTTGAATGACATGTCACCAAACGTGCGTACGTACAGCTTACTGTCTCCACGTCGTGGTGTAATTGTTATTCAATACATTATTATTTGTATGGGTATAATAATGATGTTTAATTAATGTAAATAATAAATATAACATGATAATTATTCTGTATATATGATACACAATCCAATTATATATTATTTTAATGATATTGTCGCTCGTGTGTACGTACGGACTACCGTCTCCATGAACGCAATGAGATTCATTCTTCATCGTATCAATTCAAGAATAATTTTCATTTTATGGTTAAAAATAATGTTTAAATACTTAATATCATTCTAGATATAAATAATATACAACCTATCCATAACAAAATGGCTTAATTAACAAAACATATAAAGGAAAACGAATTCGTTAACACCCGAAATGACGATAGTACTAAGATATTATTAACATAACAAAGTTAAAAGATCATATATGATATCATCTTAATGTATTTGATTCATGTATAATTTAATAACACTTATTTCACCATTATACAGGAGGTTAACCTACCGTTAACCAAGGAAAATTACTAAATAAGGGTTTATTTCACAATCTCTTCATTATCCGAGGTTGTTTATACGTAATTATCTACTAGGACCTCTTTATCATCCATGTCCATGTTTCTTAAAAATGTATTTCAAAATATTCTTACTATTATACAGAATATGGGTTAATTTCATTTATACCCTTTTTGACTTTTTATAATATGTTTATAAATTAATCTTTCTTTCATTCTCCAAACAAGGTCCTTTTATCCTTTTCGACAAAATCAAGGTAAGAATATTTTTTTATCTTATACAGCAGGTGCAACTATTTTCTACCGTTATAAACTCGTCGAATCTTCCCTTACAAGCTTATAAGAATATTTTCAATGTAAATGTTTTATTTTATAATTATGTGACTCATAAATGATTTCAAAATAGAAAGAGATATTTCTCTAAAAAGGGTTTTGATTTCATCTATGTCAACATACTTTGATGGATTTTAAGTTTATTTGGAGTTGATTTATTATGATACAAAACATCCATACTGTATTGTAGGTTTTGTGGTATTTTTGACTGTGGATGTGCTATTTTTATACCATTCATGGTTTATGGTTAATGTATTGACATTTTGTATTCTATTTCTAATACGAATGTTAATGATATGTTTAAACCTTTTCATATGAGGAATGTATTGGACTTAGTAACTTACGGGTGGAGCTTGCTATAGCTCCTCGATGCATCGCTAGGTCTCATGAAACAACTAGATGTGGAATTTTCCATGACCCTTTCCCAATTTGTTTTATTTTTTTTCCAAGGCCTTAATCATTTTTAGACGTCTTGGACGAGGCCTTAACAAAATGTTTCAGAATGTCCGATATTATACATTCCCTAATTATGGAAATAATATTGACGGTTCATGTGGTCATTCGACTTGTAGAATACCCATGATTATGTTTTATTATGGCATTATTTAATAATCTAATATTCATTCCATAAAAGTATTCATTTTTATTATTTGTAAAGGCATGTGGTTTCAATTATTTACCATGCTTAATATTTATGTCATTTTCCACTGTATTACATATCCTTACTAAGCGTTTGAGCTCACCCCTTTCTTATGATTCATTTTCCCAGGATATGAAGAAGTTAGTTCTGAGGGACCTTCAGGCATAATCTAGGAGGCTTGGATGTTTCTAATGAAATATATTTGTGTTGTATTTATCTTCAAGCTGTAAATTTGAACTTATGTATGAATCTTGTTTCCAATAATACTAAACTGATCGGTCTTTTGAGACATGATTTCCTTGTTATCATGCCAATGTTATGTAATAATGCACAGACTCTGGGTAACTAGGGTTGGGGAATTATAGTAACAATATGACATCTAGTTCTTGTAATATAAGGAATTTTAAGGGAGACCCCTAGCTGATTTCTTTGTGGAACATCCTAATCATAAATCACACTAGTCGATATCAAACTTCTATAAAAAGAGATTTTCTATTTTCATGACACTCCTCGAACATGGGAGATGTATTTTTATGGTACCTCTCAATGTATGATTGGAAAAAGAATGGAAAACCTAAATATCAATTAGGTTGGTCAAGGGATTTTTTTTTCAAAGGAAAAGAAATTTTCCGTACTCTTTCAATTTGTCCAAAGGCTTTACTAATAAAGAGGAAAAATACTAAGTCCTCATTATCAGCTTGGAAATATCACTACACCTATAGACAACCTACATGAACATCAATGTGTATTCAGAGCTAGTGAACAAACAAATCAATGTTTAGTAATCCATCATGATAGAATAATTGGACCCTATCATTGGTTACATTATAGGACTAAGGGTACAATTAAATTTTGAACCATTATTTCATCATCTACCTAGATAAAAAAATGATTTTGCCGATGCACTAGCTAATATATCCACCATACTGGCTGACCCTGACCAGGACGAAGTGGTTTTTTACCTCACACACTGAAGAATAGTCTCATCTGTCATCATTTATGATATAGTGGAAATAAATTAGTTTAATACTACCTTATAGGGTGATAAAATTATATCCACCCTTGAATGGATAGATCTTATAGTCTATTACCTCAAAAATAGGACCCACCCATTAGATCAAGCTGAAAGGTAATAGACTTGATTCCAAGAAGAAAACTTTACCCTTCTAGATGGGCAAAATATGAAAAAAAAATCTATCTAAAAATGAGGATTCGATGGAATACTCCTTATATGTATAGTAAAAAGAGAGATTCCTACCATCATGAAAGAAGTAAATGTTGGATCGTGTGGTATTTATCAGTCTTGGACCACACACTCCCAACAAATCAAGAGGCTTGGTTACTATTGGAATAAAGTGTCATGAGACTATTTGGAATTAACTAGGAAATGTCATGCATGCTAGATTCATTCAATATTCATACATAAACCCCATAGTTTCTATATGCTTATATAATTTTTCTATTTTTTCACCATATAAGAAATGGATGTTCTAGGCCCATATCCCCCATCCATAGCTAAGAAGTTTAAGTACATCCTTATTATTACTGACTTTTTTTCAAAAGGGTTAAAAGAAAGACACCTATAGGAAGTCAGGATGAAGAAAATCATCAACTTTGTGAATTATAATATCATCATCATATTTGGCTTCCCTCACACAATATTTATGAACAAAAACACCAAATTCTATTCTACTTAATTGTAGAAATTTTGCCAAGAGTACAAAATCAAATCTAATAATTCAACCTACTATCATGTAGTAGAAAATGGGAAAATAAATTTCTTTTTACAAGAAACTATCACATAAAATCCAGAAATTGTTGGAAAAGGATAAGAATTCATGGTCCAACAAGATATTCCATGCTTTATGGGCCTGCTATACCACCATGTGCACTACCACACAAGTGACACCAAATTCATTGGTTTATGGGACCAATGTAGTTTTGTCCATATAAGTTTATTTTCCATCACTTTGAATAGATATTTGTGGAAAATTAATAGATGATGAATAATCCAAAAGGAATATGGATGAGTTGAATGAAATGATGAGAAAAGGATTTTTACACTATACAACATTTACTGTCATCAAAATTGGATAATGTAAGCCTTCAATAAATAGGTTCTCCTTTTCTCATTCCTTCAACGAGAATTGGTATTTTCTCTCAGAACCCCGATGATACTAAGAAAGAATCCTATAAAGATAGAACCCAAGTTGAAAGGTCCTTTAATCATACATAAGGCCTATTCCAATGGTTCTTACTCATTGGACACCATGGATAAGGAATGTTTTATACCCCCAACCAAAGTAAGGTTTCTCAAAAAGTACTTTTCATTACATCCGTCGAGTATCCCAAGCCTTAGAAGAATGATGATAAACGATATATCATATTTCATTATCGCCAAATAAATATAAAATTTATATAATATTCCCTTACCACATGATGTCAAATTACACTTGATGCCTCCTCACTACATGAAATTAAAATATACGAAAGTTTCCTTATTACAGGAAATTAAACTATATGGAGAATGTTACATCAAGGATGGTTCACTTCATATGAGATAGATCTATGTCAAAGAAAAATTAATTACTCCCATAATTTTTTGTGAATTAGATCCACATAGGTAGTCTCTATATTAAAGAACTACATGTGTCTTGATTCCTGTTACCACATGATATATTGTGGTGACCAAATCCCAAATTCTAGGTCCATACGTGATATCAATGGGAAAAAATTCCCCCTTCTATATATGGGTAATAACTATGTGGATATTTTTATATTCAACATGTGTCTTGATTCCATCTATCAAAGGATATATAGTGAAATCTAGACCCTAAATCCTGGTTCTAGCTAAAATGAAAAAAATGCCCCCCTCTATGTACGGATTATACATTCATGGAGAGTTTTACATTTAAGAACTACATGTGGTTTGATTCCTATTACTATTGAATAAGTAGTGACACTTATATCTCCAATACTGATTCTAAATACAACATATAAAATATTAAAAAAACAACCCCTCCCTATATTTCAGTTAGACCTATGAATGGAGATATCTATGAACAATCAGTTACTACATTCCTTCAATTGTGGGGTACATAGTGATGCTTGGATCTTATATTTTAGGCTATGAAATAGGTTTAGATCACTCCCAATAATTTTCCTACTTGAGATTTAGATCTTTTCATTGGAACTATTCCAAAATCTGTTGTGAATAACCCCATTTATTCCCTATCAAACACTCACACATGGCTTAATCAACTACCCAACTGTCCCTTGTTTCTCAAGTTGAGCGTGGATAATGTGATCTTATGGAAAATAGAAATCAAATCTATCTACCATGAAAAAGAATTTTCACATATAGGAAACATTTTCATAGTTTCATGATGTTAAAATATATTAACACTACCTATTAACATTATGTTAAACTGTATAATAACATCCTTGTCACATTACGTAAAACTGCATTACAAGATGTCTTCAAGTAAACAAATATCATCCCTATAATGACTGTGTATTAAATAATTTCATGTCTTATCCCATCACCCAAAAACATTATTTAATACATACTAAAGTAGCCTTTAGGTCACTCAAACCCTTCTAGAATATTACGTTCTCCCTGAACAATCTTCATATATTTAACATTTGAGTTGAAACCAACCAATTCCTCGAGTAGATATACATCACTTAGAACCCAATGGACCTTTGGATATCTTTTTCCTAGTTCACCCATATATAAGATCAGTAATAGGGACTATATGACCTAAAGGGACCACTCTACCATTCACTAGTGAATGTAATAATCCTAATATCTTGTTCCTAGAGGATGTTTGGTCCTAGAGGAGAGGTCCCCCGCAAACCTAGGAGTTATTGTCCCAAATTCATAGAATATGGGATTATTAAATTATCAATGGTTAAACAATACCCACTAGTTTCCACTTATAGTTGACTCGTATATTTGTGGGTTATGATTTTCACTCCCCATAACCCAACTATTAAAGAAACTTCTCCATCCTTGATGTCACTCATATGTACATCATACCAATTTTTAAAGAAATATTATGACATTTTATTCTTATAAAATCTCATTTTAGGGTGTGTATCCCCTATAAATACCTAACTTCATTAATTTTGGATATCATTTTTGACTCTCCCTTATCAAAAATTACACCTTAGATGCATATCATATATTTTCCCCATGTCTAATAGGGATCAATAATGACTCAATGATTTATGCCTTCATATTCCAAGTCATGGAGACAATACTCTAAACAAAACATAATTTACATTATAACTACACGATTCCTAATTCTTATTACCATGGGATACATAGTGGCACTAGAATCTCAAATATTATGTCTATCCATGATTAAATGGAAAAATATCCCCCTTCTTTTACATATGGGTCAAACCTACATAAGGGATTCTCTTATATCAAAACAATTTATGGCTTGATTCCTATACTATCAGATACATAGTGATACTTGAATCCTCCATTTCCGAACCATCCTTGAAACATACTAGTTACCTGATATTAAAATTCACAACAAGATGTCTTAACTTTGAAGAGATAATCCCCTCTGATGATTTTGTAGTCAAGAATCAGATGTTGTATACCTTCTCCTCGAAATGTGTTCAAAACATGGTGGCATAGAATTTAGGGTTCTCAAACCCTTCTTTAATATTACACTCTCTATGAAGAAACTTCATATAATCAATATATGTGTTGATACTAACCAATTATTTTAGTCGTTATCCTTCTCTTGGAACCCCATGAACCTTGGGCTCCCTTCCTCCTGGTTCTATCCTATATTAAGCTGGTAATAGGGATAACTAATCTAAAGGCACCCCACTAAGATTCTTTGGTCAATGACACAAAATACTATGAGCTTATACCTATAGGATGTTTAGTCCCAGAGGATAGGTACCCCTTAAACCTAGGAGTTGTATGTTGACTGCATGGAATCCAGGATTATTCTATTATCAAGAACTAATATGTAACCACTAGTTTCCACCTCTAGTTAACTTAAATATTCTTTGGTTTTGATTTTCACCTTCAACAAACCAACTATTCAAGAATATTATAATACTCTCTATGTTTCACATTTGTGAATCATAACCATTTTCAATGTAATATTATGATAGTGTGTCCTTATACCCTTTCACATCAATGTATGTATCTTTTATGAATACCCAATTTCATCTATTTGGTCACTCATATCATTGATAATCCCATGTTTAATGACATTTAACAGCATGACCTATGATCCATCCTACAAGGCTTAATATCTATTGAAATGGGCAATCATATCTATGATTATGTGCTGTGGAAAACAATTTCCCTTTATATCAGAATATGATATGAAAGAAAACTCTTTATATGTATGATCCTAATCAATATAGAGGAACCCTTATATAACCATGGTCTAGAGACTCACTGAGGTAAGAAAATAATATTCCCCTATCCCTTTTATACTTTTCAGGTCTATACAGAGAGACGTGCTTGAACGATCTGATTATTGAATGATTCCTGGCCTTACAATATATATCGGGAAACCCAATGAAGCCTAGACATAAAAGTAGCATGTACCTCTTAAAGTGTTCTAGCTCATACAGACTCGCGCATCATATATATGAGTTAGAACACAATAGATGTCTTTTGTGCATGAGAAAAATTTACAGAGGAGGGGCTCCATTATATGGCTACCCATTAATATTTTTTTTCATAGATAAATGTTCTTACTAGATCGAAATTCCACATCAAGGGAAAATTTTCACCAAAGATATATTATAAAATTATGTATTGATTCCAATTTCCTTTCTTCCTAATGCTAAACTGCATGGAAGACATCCTTACCATCTATATTAAAATGCATGATAAATTCATCCCAAACTGCATGATATTAAATTACTTATACCATCATCCATTATCACTCCTTATAAAGGGATGTAACATCCTAACCCTATTCAACCAAATTTCAAAGTGATTCCATCATCTTATAAAGAACCTCAATCCAAAAATCACACATCATGTCTAGAGCATATCATGTTTCCGAAAACCTTATATTTCCCTTACGAAGAAGAAAATATGTACCCGTTTGACCATGTATGTGGTGAATCTACATAAGGTCATTGGACCCATCAATCGAAAGTACCTTGGACCTATAGTAAGGTACTCCCAATACATGTGAGCCTTGAAATCATCCTACGTGATCACATCACCTTATAGTGATTCACAATCATCATTGTAATGTATGTCTCATAACATTACTCATGACCTCAGAACGTTGAGCCATGATTTACAACACTATCATCATTTGATAAAAATTATGTTGGAGTACTCTTGACCATATTAATTCAAATTAAGATGTTTTGAAGAACTCCCCTCAAACAATATCCACACGAATCAAGCCATCAAACTACATAATTTTTTTTCAAATTTGTATGACCTTAAACTTTAACCATTTATTCTCCAAATTACATGTCCTTGAAATTCTAGTGAAAGGGACCTAAAACTAGTCAGGCTGAAAATTAAAAATGATAACCTAATCAAAATTCATGTATCCTCTCACTAAAATATTTATAAATAGATTTTAGGAAAAAGTTAAAGTTTAAATTAACAAGGCATAAATCTCGTGTGATGAACCTTGTGGTCCTAGTTTAATCCTGGTTATTCTCTCTAGGGAACATGTTCTAGGAAAAAGTTAGATACACGGTTTCTGCATATCATCAATAAGATAATGTGTTCACTAAGAAAGGAAACTAAATTTAGGGTGACACAACCCTTATTGGATAATATATTTTACATAAACCTCTTATACATATTTGATGTCTTAGATGTCAACACCAATTATTTAATTTGATACCCTTATACTAGAACCTAATAGACTGGAGTTATTACTCTTAGTTTTTGAATCTATAAAGCTAGTAAAATTGTCTGGTTAATCCAAAGTGACCCTGATAGGATTTCATGGTCAGTGGAACAATTCCTAAGAGATTGTTCCTAAACAATGTATGGTCTTAGAGGATAGGCCCCCTTTAAACTAAGAAGTTATTTTCTAGACTATGTGGAATTTGGGATTCCTCCATTATAAATAGTTAATGTATACCCACATGTTTCAACCTTATGATCAATCATATATTCCTATACCTTTAATTTTAATCCCAATTACCAGACTATCCAAGATGATTCAACATATTTGATGTTATATCAGTGTGTATTATAAAATTTCTCAAAGTAATAATGTGATGTTCCATTGACCAAACTTTTGATATCAAACATCACGTGACTCGAAACACCATGGAGTTGGACCTGAGCTTCCAGAAAATGCATTAAAATTCTCTAGGGGGTAGAACCTTCCATGGATAACTCTTTTCTCTATATCACACTTTATCTTCAAGGAATTTGAATCTTTAAAAACCATATACGTACCTTGGAAAAAATCAGGGACCCCTCCAATTTTCCATGCATGTAAGAACTATGGGATCATGGACAAGGACCAATAACCCAATAGCTTGAGGTTTCTCATCCTTATAAGAAAATACCTTAAATCCTTGTGTGCCCCCAAAACATCGTTGTGGAAAACGCAACCTTATGGTATTTTACGACCATCCCCAAAATATATATCTCACTCCATATTCACTAGTGCAAGCTCTTAGACAATTGATTTACACAACCCATTTTCTAACAATACAATTGGAATTATGATCCATAATATTTCACCATATGACTATCCAAATATTAGTATGGATATAGGGTGTGATGACCCATGATCGATATTAATCCTTTATAATTTTTTCAAGAATGCATTGTGTCAGAACCATTATTGAATGTCCATTATTCATAATATCAATAAATAATATAGGGTATTAAAACTATTCATGGACACTCATTCCTTAAGACACCATCAAGGATGTAGGTATCTCGAACTCTTCATGAATGCATATCATTTACTGCCATCAATAGAAGGTCTAAGCTAAAAGATCATAATGTACATCAATAGAAGGTTCGGAATAAAATACCCTAAACTACAACAATAGAAGGTCTGAGCTATAAGAACCTAAAGTATAGAAATATAAGATCTAAGATAAAAGAACCGAAACTATAGATATTGAAGGTTAGAGCTAAAATCACTTAAACTAAAACAATATATGGTCCAATCTAAAAGGCCATATACTACAGAAATAGATTTTCTGAGCTAAAATACCTAAAATATAATAATAGATGGTTCCAGATAAAAGGAACTAAAATTCAGTAATTGATGGATCAGGGTAAAATCCCCTAAAGTATTGTAATAGATAGTTTGAGCTATAAGACATTAAAATATATAACTTCTTTGGACAATTTGACCTTATTTAGACAATGCAAAGAGACACAATGTTCCCCTAGTTGAAAACCCAAAAAGGGAATCTAGTAAAAAGTTGAGTCTCTACTCATTAGAAATGAACTTTTTATGTTCGACATAATATTTATCACTTATAAAGTAGAAAATATATAAAACATTTCTGGTACAAAATCTATAAAAGTGTTTCCTGAGAAAAATTATAGTTCATGACCACTATGATTTTCATATATGAAGCATAGGAAAAAGTTTGGGAAATATAAAAAATGATACAACGTATTTAAAGATCATTATCTTCCACTTGAAAAATAAAGTTATCCTCACTAAGTCCACTAATTTAGGTAAGATTTAGATAAATCCAACTTTGTGAAAAGTGTTTACCTATATTACCCTTTTATACTAGGTGATCTTGGAATTACTAATGCAGATGTATCAATGAATAATTTCAGGTCAGTAATAATTCATGAAAAATTTCCAAGATAAATCTATTATAATTCAAGAGTTTAAATCAGAGGACTTGGGTTTACATGGTATAATAAAAATGATATGTATCTTTGATGATCTATATGATACCATGTTAATTAAATTAATTTCACATCATGAATGAAACAAATCCTAGAAATGACATGTAATGTACTCAAGATTTGTTCATAGACAATGTGTAGAAGAGGGAGAAATTTCCACATTCTATAGTCTCTGCATAGTTCCATAAAAATTTTATTTGTGATTGGATTATAATAAAATTCGATCGAATAAGTTTTCTTAGTCACCAAAAGTAAAGTGAGAGGCCTCAATTGAGCCTTTATGTTTTGTATGATCCATTTCTATAGCCTCATCTTGAGGTTAACGATCCTCAACAAAATAAAAATAACGCTTAACATCCTTTTCTATGTGATCTATAATAAGGATGTTAAATTAAAATATTTTATCTTATGTGAGCTATGATCTATTCATATATTACAATTTTTAAGGTCAAGTCATCAATTTAGACATACAACTAATAGATATTCGGATGTCTCTATTCATAAACATATGAGGTTTCTCTTGTTAATTCAATCGGAGGAGTCATGTTATCAAAACCATGAAAGTAACTATTATTTCTAGAAAAATGTTTCTAGTCCAGAAAAATATGTTGCATGAAATTGTTAAATTTAAAATAGTGTAATCCACTAGCTCAAAAATCATGAATGAGTGTGAGA
Organism: Viscum album; assembly: GCA_963277665.1. Classification (NCBI taxonomy): domain Eukaryota; kingdom Viridiplantae; phylum Streptophyta; class Magnoliopsida; order Santalales; family Viscaceae; genus Viscum; species Viscum album. The sequence continues at coordinate 135,067,442 of OY728155.1, read as the reverse complement.
TGATGTTCTTATTGGTCATGAATTTTTTCCAAGGGTGTCTTTGTAACCTGGTTTTTTTTCAACCAAATTACCCTTCATGGTATCAAGACCATTGAAGGAGGGATTGGCCGAGTAGACTAGGAAGTTGGGGAAAGAGTCTCCGATATTTTACCGCTAACATGTACCTCGTCAGTCCCTAGGACTGAAGAGTTAGATTCCTAAACAAACCATTTCTTTCTAATGGGTAGTTCATCACTATAGATAATGTACTTCCTTAGGGGATCCCTAGAGTCTTGAAGCAACTATATTACTTCCACATATAAGGGGATAAAGGAAGAATAAGGATTTTCAACCTGATAGATAAGTACATTTAACACACCACATGGGTAATATTTAACCCAAGCATGGGAATAGTAATGAGGTAAGAAGATAAGGGAATTGACATGAAGAATAATGATTTTGTCATTTGTATCCCCAAATTCTAGTATAATCCAAAAATAATGAATGAGCCCAAGATTTCATTATCCTAACATTCATGTTAATGTAAGAGGGAAAATTGTATGAATATAGAAAAATTAGAAAGAAAATTGGCAAGGGTTATCTGGATCATAGATAATTATCTCATCTACATGGGATAAAATAACCCTATCATAGAGATATATTTTATATATCTTCTCGACGAAAGAGCCAATGAAATTATAAAAAAATTTCTTGGTCAGTGAATTTTAGGGAAATAAGTTGAAATGGTCATGTTGGATCAATATATCAATAAACCCATAGAGACGTAACGCCATCTCCTTGACCCCAGAAATAATCAACATCCTATGATGGAATGGAGAAAGAGGGATATTTGTAGTGTTTTGATATTTATAACATTTTAAATACTCTCATATCTAACATAATAACAATTGGAAAGGGACACCAATTTGGAAGGGAATTATTCATTATTAGATATTACCAAGGGTTTGATAAATTTGGGAAAGAGTTGAAATGACTATATTAAGAGGCTGACCCTCTACCAATCAGATTGGAATCACCAATTTGGAAAATCATACAACCAAGAATGCATCCCTGTATGAGAAAATTCAACCATTCAGAAACATATCAAAACTCCCCCACTAACAGAAGAATTGAAAATACCTCTAGTATCACCTAGTATCTCCAAGAGTTATGTTATCCAGGTTCTATAATGGACAATAATAGAATGTGTTGTATCAATATTATTAAGAAGGATATCAATGGGGGAATATAGTAGTTGTCCAAGTCATTCAACGATAATGAAAAATATTGATCCAATCATTCAAAGGAACAACTGAGCATTGATTTATCTCTTTCTTTAACTTATACTTTTAAATAGTGATAATTCCTCATGCCAAGGTTGGAATTTGTCTAGGGTCATAAAAAATGTCCACAGTAAGAATGAATTCATCATACACCCCCCCAATTAAAAGTATCTCTCCCAAAAAATAAATATCCTAGAGGCTGATCCCTACGTCACCATGGGGAAAATAAAAGAAGCAATTACTAGAACACAATTAGATAATTGTATGTATAAGGAGTTTCGATTGGAAGTACATGAAAAAAGCGAAATCCATGTCACCTCATAAACATGGATAGCCTGCAGTTGTTTTATTTTTTTAGAAACCCTACCTAACCCATATTGAAGATTCCCATTCATCAGAGAAGTTAACACCATGAAAACATTACCAATTTTAACTCCATCCACTTCTCATATTTTTCAAAGAGGGTAAGTATGTTTGAGTAACTCTGAGAAATCAGTTCATGGGAGAGATCGTGATCATATAGACCCATATAGAAGTTAGGAAACATATAGGATACCATTTCAAGTAGTGCCATGCTAAAATGATTGTATTCAAAAACATTATTTCAAATGAAATAGAGAGAAGATGAAGACTGTTGAGATGAAATATTATATTTTTGTGATTTAAGGGATGTATCATATAGAATACTGAATATATACAAAGTAAGTCTATGCAATGGAGGGTAGTTCTACATTTGTTTTGAATGAAACCGCTTAAGAACCTTATTTGTTAGAAAATACCTCGTACCAAGGGTTGGAATTGTGATTCCTAGAAAAAAAGTTATCCAAATAGATTAATTTGGAGAAACATGGGAATTATAATCCATCTACGTAAGATTATATAGAATATATGATAATGAGTACAATTTTAAAATGGGGAATCAGTTAAAACAAATGCATAACGCAGTTAACATCACAAAAATAATGTGATCTATACAAGTGTCCACGATCATGTCACTCATTACTGATCTCAAGAAACATGTGAAACATTTAATAATTCTTTTTCATGTGATCTAATTTTAATCTTTTCAATCACATAAACAAATGAAGTTCATGTGAATCTTCCAATGATCAAGTGATCTTGTGACAAAAATATATTAGACCATGAGAACCACACTAAGAAACCCTATAATTAAATAATTGAAACATGGAATAGAGAAATTAGTACTGATTCATGTAATCTATTAATAAATTTATTGAGATAGGGAGGTAACACATTGAGATCACTCTATTCGATCCCATGAGCGGTTCTCATGGTGGGGTTATGAAAAGTGGCTTGAAGTTTTTATGTGATAGAGGATATCACAAGAGATATAAAGGTATAATTTATTTAGAGGAATGAATGGAGCATTTTACACATATTTATAGGCCACTAAAAAAATATCAAAGGTCATATGAATGACTGACAGATGCTCCGAATACTGACTAGTAGAAGACCAAAGGACTCAGACAGACATGTACTTTCCTCATAATTGAGTCATTTTCCATGTGGGCTTAAATAATGGGGGAGGGTATTTCTTAAACCCTATAAAAGATAATCCTTAAAATTAAGATCAAATACATACATGATTCATAGGTATTATTTTCTCCAAAAAAGAGAGGAATGGGAATTTTCTCTATATGGAGATCAGAAGAATAGTTTATATGGATCATGTGACCCCCGTGAGGATACATGAATGCTTGAAATGAGGAACAAAATTTGAACAAATCATGCATTCTGGGTGATCTGATATAGATCATGTGAATCACATTTTTAATTCCTTATGATCATACAAATCTATATCAGACAATTTGTTTCATCATGTGAAGCCCCTCCAACAAGCCCTCATGATCATGAAATGACTTCTATATGAGTTAATCTAATTAACATACATTTAAACTGATAGAGACATGATAGTCACCCAAATTACCGTATAAAATAATCCTTAAAAAAAGTGTAAGATTCGTCAGTTATAAGTTAAATTTATTTTCATGTGAAGGGATTATACGGCTCATGTGATCAGCTCAAAAATCACGAGAGATTCCTAGTGGAATGTAAAACATGCCACATGAAATCCTTTGGGTATGTCACCTTTATCAAAATAAGGCCCTCAAAAACATCCATTAGATCATGTAATTACCATTAAGATCCATAGAATAGGGAAAAAATGTTCATGAAAATGCTCACATGATGTCGCGAGATCCAAAATTGATCACGTAAGGCACCACAGACAAGTAGAGTGATCATCCAAGGAAATTACCGAAAAATAGCATGAGATCCATTATTGATCATGAGACACCCTAATGGAAAACCAATGGAAAAAATTGAAAGGACTTTGGAAACAAAAAAATGGATGGAAGAAGCCTTATAGAAAATGAAGTTACTCTATTTTTCATGGATGTGGTCTATATAATCAGTCATTTAATCATGAAAAATCCCCAAGGAAATTATTTATTCATCATTTGATGTCTACTAGACATGCCTCTTTTATCATTTGAGGGATTTAAAACTTGTCTAGTTGATCATGTGAGTCCCTAATGTATAATCAATGGTAAAATGAGAAAATATGGTAAAATAAAGAATAAAATATGAAAAAATATTGTACCCTCATGTAAGGAAAATTAATGTTGTTTTTCATGTAAAGGGGTTATGTTCCCCATTTGATCATAATATTTATCTAGAAAATAACTTTCACATAACAATTTGATCTCATGAATGGCCTATGACAAGCTAACATTATCTTTTGAAGGGCTCAAGAAAATTCTCCCTTTATCACATGAAAACCTCTTTGACGGACATCACGATCTTGCAATGTCTCTCTAACATATCAAATTGATCTTTTAATCGAAATTTTAAATGTTGATTTTATTATTTGAAATGACTTTGATAATCCATGGGTCAAATAAATATGGTGATTATGGAGTGATCTCATGGTCGTGGTTTATCATGCATCACAAAGATAATGCCATGGATGACCTGCAGATGGTTAATGTGAAACATGTGATACTCCACCAACTCAAGGCCATATGTTTGATATACACACTAAGTGAGGATATGTAGATTTAGTGTATTGATGCATATAAATTCTTCACCCTAAACTAAAAAAAGGATGCATAGGATACAATAATGGAGGGAAGACTTCATAGAGGGGAAACCCCCACAATTGAAAGGGTCTTCTTCCTGGTAAACATGCAGAAATCATAAGGGATTATGGAAAATGCATATACACTTTTCATGATCACACTATTTATCATGCAATGAACTTATTGTGCACTAGCCAGATTAAGCAAAGAAGATTCCACATATCGACTTGGTTGTTCAACCTCTCAATAAGCCAATCCCTGGGGAACATTAAGGCATTTATGAGGTAAAATATAAAAAACATGAAAGACTGATGTGAAGATGGATATTCTAATTTTCATGAGAAGATATCATGTTTATCATGTGAACTATTCATTAGTCATTTAAAAACACTTTTTCATTCCATCTAGGTAATGAAAAAGTCCTCCAAACATGTCACCCAAATCACATGGAAACCATCAGGCATGTAATCCAATTTATGTTATATCCTTCAAAAATGTCATCCAAGTCACTGTTTCTGAAAGATTTATCCACCCAGGGTGGTTTTCTTTTTATGAATATATTCCAATAGGTTTTTTTGTGGAACCAGAAACACCCAAAAGTTCTGTATCCATTAGGACCTACTTTCCTGAGGTAAACTCTCATTAGGTGTATTGACCTATAATGCTTATAAACTCGAATTGATTGAGAAGAGAAGAGGTAGACCACATCACACCCTCTTGGAGGGAATTTTTACCTACTCAAGGAATCTCTTATAGATTTAAGATATGTTCATGCATCGTTCATTAATTTTGAAGTACGATATGGTTAATCCCATGATTAGCAATCAATTATTAGGATGTTTGGGATTCAAAATCATCTGTATGTATCTGAGGCTCTTCATCAATGGAGATATATATATGTATTCGAGGTTATATTTTTATGGTATCCTATTATATACTACATGTAGATTATTTGGTCATTATTACAATGATTCTAGTTTTCTAACCACACACTGGGACATTATGGAGTATATTGTCATCCACGTAGATGAAGGTCACTCTAGAGTTTACCATCATCCAGGGAGATGGGAATTATTTGATGTTGGGATCCAACTAATATATAGCATTCATATATATCCTTGTGAAAGGAATCAAAACCAGCATATTTGGGGATGCTTAATATGGGAACACCATACCTTTTAAGGTTTTGTGATAAAGACCCATCCATAAATTTTAAATTCATGTGGTAAGGACATCTAGAAGGAGGATTCCTATTTAATGTTTAGTGTGGGACATATGTGGAAACATCACAAGGAACCTAGATGGGATATGAGTTTCTATTTTAAATTTGACATTTTTGGCTATATAGACCAAAAAGGAATAGGGTTGATTTTGGATTTGGCTTTGAATCAAAGAGAGGCGTCTTACGTATCCCATTTGGATGAGATTCAAAGCGCATGTAGTTTAGTAGTTCTCATAGGGGAGTATATCCCTTTGAAAGGATTAAGTTTGGGATTATTCCAAAATGATTATTCCTTATAAAAAAGTCCATGATGGATATATTATCTCAGGGTTATTTGGAGTATTATTTGGGGCTTACACCTAAAGAAGAGGCCCAATTATTTGGGTTATGGTTGGGACCAACTTCTAAGAATAATTCCCCATAAGATCGTGCCTTAGATATGTGTCCTATATATCCTGGTTAGAGTTGGAATCAGAGTTCTCATATTTCAATCCTTTAGGTAGACTGTGTTGATTCCATGCTCATAACTAACTTCTAATCCTATGTGAGTCATTATTGGTTTGAGACATAAGAGGAAGCATAATATTTGACAAACTGAACACTTTTCATCTTTTACTGGAGGGAGAGGTTGGGGCTATAACCAAAGAGGCAGGGGTATGGATGAATAGTGTGGGGCTATAACACTTCCCTATCATCACTTTACATAAGAAAGGAGTCTAAGGAAAGTAATGAATGAAGTTGAAAGATGTAGTGGTATAGAGGATAAAGACTGTAACCTCCTATAAGAAATGCATTGGGCTTACACTAGAATGACTACCCTACAATCTGCTCTACAGTGGGATAAGAATCTAATTCCATGTCGAATAGAAAATCAAGTGTGATCCTTACCCTCTATATTGGGAACTAGAGGCTATGAGTCTCAAAGATGAGAAGGGATAGACATGGTCCTATCCTAAGAATCCCTTACTATGGACTACTTAACATTTTCCCTTGGGTAAGGGTCCTTGTGACCATACATATAAAAATATATAGATTCCATGAAGATCTGGACCCAATAGTAGGACAAGTGTGGGAAAACTATGCCATAGAAATACAAATCCAAATGGGGGACACTCTGGAATTCCATTCCTTAGGGTTTTGTAAGTCAAGAGATCTTGTTGGAGGCTTTGAATTGATCCCTCTCATTTAGGGGAGACAAATGAGGAAAGGGCCTACCATGGATGGATATGAAGTAGGATCGATGAATGGATAATTCATTCTAGAATGTATGGATATCCAAGAAGAATAATGTTGGGGGGTGCTCCACATATGTAAGACTAGGAAAACTGGTAGTTCCTTGGGTGACGAACCACCTAGGTGACTACACTTGGGTGAGACCTTGTTCAATCCTTTATGGGTTTTCATAGTTATTCACAGAGGTAAGTTGCATAAGTCCCTAGTCCGGGAAGGGAACTCCATTCAAGTCTTGGTTGAATATGGGTTGGGAGAAATCCTCATGTAGGTGTTGATTTATTTAATCCAATGGAGGACTTATGTTCCACTATTCCCCGTTCATTCCCTCTTTTTTAGGTGTTAGAGAACTACCAAGATAGTTATAGGTGACTTGATTGAAGAACTGGGGAGATCAAAGTAATAATTTTCTTTTGGTAAAATCCATTTGTCAAAATGAATACCCCAAGGGCCTTTTTAATGGTAAATATGGGACCCTTGGAGAAGGTTTGTTTCAGGTAGGTGTCGCGTGCAAGTAGGCCACGCAGGGCCTTGTGCATTGATGGTGCATATGGTACCTGCATGAATCACTTGGTTAAAATGATTGGTTCTATATAGTGGGAGTTTCACCCCAACACCCCTACTCAGGATCATCGACATTATTTGGTCCTGAACATTTAGCCCGATCCCTTCCCTATCATCAGTAACCCCCATGAGAAATGGAGAGTCACACTACAAATGTTTTGAGTCTTATGGCAGTCAATTTTGGTCGTGACACATAGAAATCCAATCTTCTCCTTTCGGAACAATGTCAAATTAGTTCTCAAACATAGAATGGGGGGTCTAATTGATGTTCACTTTTCAATTCTATGGAAATGTTTGTGTAATGCATTTTACTATGTCAAAAATCCCCCCCCCCCGTAGATTTATATTCATTCAGAATGAAGATAATCTGGTTATAATGTAAACGTATGACACTTTGACACAATCAACAATCATTTGGATGGATATATGAAAGATAATATATGAGACACCTCTTGAGAACATAACTTCTTGAATCCAATGGCTTTTATTACTGTTTGGAATGTTGGGATTCAGTGGGTTTGATTACCATTTGATCCATGATGATGCAATGGAGACTATTCGTAGGTGGTAACAAGAGCATAAGCTTCAGAAATGATTCATAAAGGCGAAACTATTCACCAACATTGAATTATTTTGAGTTGCATTATCTAAAATGGAGGCCAATCATAATTATTGAAATTAAAGTGGTTGATCAAGGAGAATATTATTCAAGTGTCTCACCATCACAAAGAATTAAATGCCAATCAGGGATAACTTGAATAGCTCCACCATTCATTAGGGGAATCCCAAATATAAGGGTTGACTACCAATTCAACTACGATGGAAGCACGTCACCAGGTTGAGGATACTGAAGTTGGTATACTGACTGAGCTTCAACAAGTAGCTTAAGGGGATTGGGAGGTTGTTCAAAAAATGAAGAGTTATCTTTAAGTCCTCTTGTAAATCATGTTAGAGAGACTCCATCTTATGGATTTTTTATGGGGATTTTTTTTCATATAATTGAAATGGATTTTTTTTCTAATCATCTATTTTTCAATCCTTGTTTTCTTCCTACAATGATAAAATAATGTTGAAACCAATTTTCATAAAATTTAAATTAATTGGTTGTAGTCAAAGTGGTGCGATGGGGAAATTTTCTAATTTTTTCTGAATTAATGGTAATTAGAGAGAATAGTTTGTTTTCATAGTTTGTTTTTAGAGACATATAGAAAACCTGAAAAACATTATGTCTTTTTATTTCATCACACTAACTTTTTTCTATGATCAATATAGATTGGAGTTAGTGGATGAGACATTATATTTTCATAGGCTATCCTTTTTATGCTTTTAACCTAAAACATTTTGTACCCTTTCACTATTAATAACTTAATATTTTTCTTAAATCATGAAAACCATAGATTTAGTGAGTTGCGACTCAAAAATTTTTCTAGATATCCCTTTACATGTTTTCAACCAAGAGAGTATTGTGTCTCTTTTGGTTGGTAGTTTAAAGTCATGTATGCTAGACTAAAAGGGATAGTGTTTTAAGTCGAACATCTTTGACCCTAAATTTTTATATGATAACCCTAAAAGGGTTTGGTGACTAGGAATGTTATAATATTCTCCAAATACTACCAAGGGGACCATTGAGACACAATTTTGTTATTTTAGAATTAAAAACATGGTATTCGAGAATAAAGAAGGTCTCCCCTGAGATTGAAGTTAACACTAGTTTAAAAACCTGTTATGAGGGCTATTTTATGCAGGTACAACTAGGGAATGTACTACATATCCTAATAGAATCATCCTTAGGTCAGTAGACATGTTATGGTGGTGACTTATACAAGGCCATTGGGGGCACGTACTACATAGTCAGGTAAAAGAGTTACCAGAAATTTTGACATTATATTGCTCTTGGGTGAAGGAATTTTATGGGGTTTCAGATTTATCAAGACCACAAGGGGTGGTTTTCCAAGTAAAGATGTCTAAAAATTAGGGTAAGCTCTATGTTCACATAGGATTGGAATGGAAAACCACTGCTGCATGATTTTAATGTGTGAGGGGGAGTGTAATTTTTTATATAACCAACATCAGGTTGAGAAGGCCCCTTTCTGAAAAAGGATGATGGTATCATGTAGTTTAAATATGTGCGAAAATAAAGGGTAAAGGTATTGTGTGGCATAAAGTACTATGTCAAGGACATTATGTTGTTTCGTTTAAATTCATGTATAAAGGAAATTATAACGTGTAGTTTAAATTCATCAAGTAAGGACATTATGATCATGCAATTTAAATTTATGCATCAAGGACATTATGATATTCATTTTCAAGTCATACAGCAAGGAAAGTATGGTCATGAATTTTAAAGTGGAGAAACAAGGACATTATAAGTTCATTAATTTGAGGTCGTTAGATTTGACTAAATTTCTGATTATTCTTCCATTCAGGGAAATATGTATGGAAATGTGGTACCATATTCTAGTGTGAGAGGGGAATGTTATAAGTAGTGACTTGGGGATCTCCCGATCTGAATAGTGGTATGAGAAATAGGGATTATGGAATTAGTGGTGGTCTCTCTCGAGAAAGAAGTTACAACTAGTTACCAAAACCTATTATTGGGGAAATTTTATGTTATAACAACTATGAAACGTACTACATAGTCAATTATGGAATCCTTTGGATGACATACAAATTATGTGGGAAACTTATGCAATGATAACTATGGTGTTCATTTCATGGTTAAGAAAATGAGACCTCACGAATTTTGACATTCTATCATCAAAATCCAATGAATGTTTATGGAGATTTAGATCTCCCCAAGCACAAATATTGTTTTTAAGAGAAATGTACATAAATAAGTAAGACGTATTGCAAGTCATGATTTTTAAATAACTGGGGGATTAGTCTATCTATGAAGGTTTGACCCATATGTAGGAAGTATGGTGCTTTTAATTTTGGATCACATGACTAGGACCATATATTTATGGAAATGATGGATGGTAAGTTGTCAAATGGCCCAAGAATATTCTAGTTTGCTTCCCACATATGATGGGGGAAAAGTTAAACCATAATATTGAATAATTTCAGGCCAGGATAAAGGATATGGGAAAAATTTGTAGAGGATGAACACTGATTTTAAATCATGGGTTCCAGCATACCATTGTCAAAATCATAAAGGTACATAAGAGTTTCTCATGAGGGTAGAATTACTGCTATTTGAAAAACACATTACTAGGACTACATTATGGAAGGACAACTGGGGAATATACTAGATAGCCAAACGGTGTCATCCTTTGGACGAAATACCTGTTATTGTGGAATCTTATGCAACGCCAAGTGGGGTGCATGCTAATGGTTGGGAAAATGAGCTCTCGGGTATCAGAGATTCTGCCACAAAAATCCATCGAAAGGTACTGAGGATATAAATGTATTCATGATTAGTAATATGTTATGTCAAATAGGAATTTTTCAATGCATAAAGGAAAAATTGTCTCCATACAGGCCATGCATTTGGATTCCCTTCCACATATTTGAAATATATGTAGAAGGGGGAAAAACCATGTTTCCTTGGTGGGTTCTCTAAAGAGAGGACCCGAAAGAAAATATCTTTCATAGATTTTTAATTGTTTGAAGGAGAGAGGGAATTTTCCTTCACCTCAGGGATGTGTCCAGGGCTTATGTACTATGCTTTACTAAGTATCTAAATGAGATGAGAATCAAGCCAAGCATAGTTATAGAGGAACCATGTAGTTTGAAGTCATGTGGTTAGGACATTGACAATGTAGTTTAACATCTTACGGAAAGGACATGGGTTATTCCGACATGAAATTAAATATTATGGTCATGCCAGGGTGTAGATCCCAAGAATCACTATGTATCTTGTCGGAGCAAGAATCAGGGTACATGTATTTCTAATAGATATGAGTTTATGCATAAAGTGAGAACTTATATTGGATCTCCTCATATAGTTTTGACTCATACCTGGGAGAGTATGGGATTCTACAAATTGTGTTGTAGTTAGGTCCAGGATTGACGATCTGGGAATCACTACGTATCTCATATGGGTGCGAATTAATTCACGCTTATTTCTTGAAGGTACCATGTAGTTTACTGTCAGGTGTTAAGGATGAATGGTGTGACTTTTAAGGTCTTACATATAAGACCATAATAGCCTCAATGTGAATAGATACACCTTAATTATACAAATAAATCCCTTACAAAAATTCTAATCCCATGTTAGTTGGGATCAGTGTGAGAAACAAGGAGTGGTAAAAGTGTATTCTACAATACAAAGGTAACATAAGTGATGGTATGGGCATTTCAATTATGTTGTGGCTGAGCAAACATATTATATCTAGGAATATTTATGCATATCATTGGGATGGTAATCAATCCATATGTTGTTCATGATATTCCATAAAGTTTAATTTCATGCTGTAATGACAGAGGCGAGTCGATGTGAGTTGATGGGAACATTTCATTTGGACCCAAGATAGGATATCGGAGTCTCACTACATATCTCATGAATAATAGAATCAGACCATACATAGTTCTGGATAAGACTCCCCTTGTAGGTCTCATCCGTTCATAGGGAGTGGAGGATTTTAAATTTCATTTGATCCAAGATAGCAGTTCTTTGCGTCACTACATATCTCATGAAAATGAGAATCAGACCATATATAGTTCTGGATAAGGCTCCCCGTGCAGGTCTAATCATTACATATTGATTGGGGGATTTTAAATTATGGATGGACTGAGATAAGAGATCCAGGATTCACTATGTATCTCAATAGGATGAGAATCAAGAAACATGTAGTTATTTAAATGCTCTCTATGCAGGTTTGATTCATGTACATAGGGAGTGAAGGGCCTTTTTAAACATTGTAACTTGACCTGAGATAGGAGATCCATGTGTCACTATGAATCTCAATAGGATGAGATTCAAGCCCCACATAGTTATTGAAATTCCATGTGGTTTAATGTAATGTAGTGAGGACATAGATTTACTGGCCTGAAAGGATAGAAATATTGCAGTTAGACCCAAGAAAAGATATTTGGGAATCACAACATATCTTAATAGTATTATAATCAAGCCACATGTAGTTCTTGAAAATGGTTCCCCACACCAACTAGGTTTTGACGTGAGAAAGGATTTTTAATATTATAAAGAATAATTATTGGGTCCTAGATATTAGATGGTATGGGGATAAAGTCATATATTATGAAATAGTTCCCTATATAGATTTAGTTCATACATAAGAAAATGAGAAATGATTTCTTTGTGGTTGTGGCTGGGCCAAAGATTGAAGATCTTGGAATCAGTACATATCTCATTGTAATGAGAATCAAGACACCCACAGTTCTTTAAAAATGGTTCTTATGCAGTTCTATATTAAGTACAGGAAAAAATGGGGTTTGATTGCAACTAGGGAGTGATAATTATGTTAGTGATGCTTAATCATGGAAGCTACTAATATTTTTTGAATGACCATAATGAATATCTACTCAAGGTATTTTGGTGTATTTTTTAACTTCAAATGGGGGAGATGTTGACTGTATAGATTAATTTATGTGGTGTGGAAAAATGGTGTTTTGTAGTTTTAGGTCATGTGATTAGGACATCTTGTTGTTCAATTTATCAACGTGTGACAAGGAAAATAATTCCACATAGTTTAACTTCATGTAACATGGATGCATATAGTTTTATGAATTTTAACATCCTACAACTAAGACGAAACCTGTGTGATTACATAAATTTCTTCTTTTGGAACATTAAATTGTTTGGAGTTATATTGAGTTCTCCATCCCTTGAGCTTAAGGAAAAAGCTTCATTAGAGTGGATATTATGTATGGGGTAATGTCCTTCCCACTTTGTCTCAAGCTTGGTAGGCTTCTTTCCTGGTATCATTGGAGTCCTAAGGACCAATAAAAATTCTCCATGGATGAATGAATGGAGGAAGACTCTCATGATAAAGGATCGTGCTATCAAGTTCTGATATAACTCAATGTAATGAAAGGTATTAAATCTCTTTTCATAAAGTCATTCTAGTTCATCCGGTCATTTATGGGACTGTTCATCTATAGATAGCTGATAACAAATGGAAATACAAAGAATTGTAAAATAAAATTCAATGGGAAGGACTAATTCTATTCCATAAACCAATTAGTATGGGGTTTCTAGTTTTTCAGTATGAGTTATAGTGTGATAATCCCATAAGGAATGAAAGATCTTGTAAGTCTTATATTTCTTACCTATATCCACAAAATTCTTGAGTATTTTTGATAGGGTCTATTTAGAATCCTCAATCTATCTATTGGATGTTAAATGATAGTGGGATGAATGGTTGGATTCGAGATTGTATTCCTAATATATCTTTTCCAGCTCATCAAAATTTAATTTGCCACCATTGTCCATCAATATGACCCGAGGGGCACTAAATATGATAATTATATTATCTTTGATAAAGATAATAATTATTTTACGTCCGAATTCATTGAGGGGTATTGCCTCAGCCCATTTGGAGAATAAACCGATGGTAGTAAGGATATACTTGAACTTCATATTCATACCTTGAGGATATGATCCAACAACATCCATTCCCCGTATGGAAAATAGTCAAGAGTATTTTTTTTGTATATATAAACTCTGAGGTTGATGGATGAAATTGGAATGCACTTATAATGGATAACACTTCATAGTGATTTTTTTACAATCCTTCATCATTGAAGGCCAGAAGTATCCAATCCTTCTGATTTGATAAAAAAGCCAATACCTTGATTGGTGGGCATCACAAGATCCTATTTGTACTTACTCCATAACACCCTCTTTATCTTCTACATCCAGAAATATGATAAGGAATACATCAAATCCATTCTTGTAGTGGAATATTTGGTGATTTGGGCCATCATAAATAGTGATATTTTCTGCTCATCACTAGATATTATCTTTTAGAACTTTATCCAGTAGAAGTAATCCTTTCTGAAGGTATTCCATGATGGGGTCCTTTAATTCCATTTTAAGACCATATAGATTAAGAATGGGGTAGATTTAATTAATTTCCTCTATTCTGATATGAACAAAAGGTGAATCCACCCAATTATGGGCAACACTAATGACAGTTTCATCTCGAATAGGATACGAAAAAGTTGAAGCAACATTTTCTGATGCATGTGCTTGGGAATTCTGTCATTGTTGAATGTGAGAAAATGTTGGATCTGAGGGGAATTATACCATTAACCCCTAGACACCATCACATAGGGGAATTATCTCCTCTTTTATGATGGCATAATTCCTATTGATCTTCTTGATTATCAATTTCGAATCACCATCCACATCTAGGTGGTTCACCGGTACTTGGAGTGGAAATTTTAGGCCTAAAATGAAAGCATAATATCCTACCTCATTTTGGTTACCACCTTTTGATAATAGTAAGGAGTATGGAAACACTTCCTTCTCCGAGTTGATAATCACAATTCCTAACCCAATTTTTTTTGAGATTAGGGTGTTCTATTCTCATTCCCATTGGAATCATGGAAGAACCATTAAAATAAATTTATAATTTTCAAGGGCTTCCCTATATAGTGAAGAGTTATTCATTATGAAGTTCAGTATTTAGTGATGTATCTTCAACATATGGGTTCTCAATGAGGAGGTATGCCAAGGCCTGGAATTTTATTGATTTCTAAGGCACAAACTATATGTAAAACAATTTTAGAATAAATTCCAACCATGACAGACATCCTTTTAGTATAGGATGAATAATGATAAATTTAAACAGGATATTAAGAGAAACCAAATGGGTCTCGTTGTGCTGTATGTAGTGCCTTAAATTCTGAATGGAAAATATTATTACCAGGAATCTCTTCTCGATATTTTAATGGTGATTCTCAGCATCAAGCATGGTTAAAATGAGGTAATTAAGGTTTTTTAGTTCCTAGCATCATTATTTTGCATGTGAAAATCACCCAGTGATCCTTTCAGAGTTATCGTGTATAGAATGTGTGGTTTTACTTCAACAGGTGGCATCAATACCAGTGGGATCAAGAGGCATTTCTTGGGGGCATAAAATTCTTCTTGAAAGTTATTAGTCCACTAATAGGTGGCCCATTTCTTCATCAATATTGTGAAGGGTAAACACTTGCTTGTGAGGTTGGATATGAAGCACTAAATTTATGCCATGTTTCCTTGAAGTTCACATAATTATTTTAAGTTTTGAGGAGGTGACATGCTAATGATATCTTTATTCTTCTGGGGATCAACATGGATGCCACGATGACATGTGACGAAGCTGAGAAATTTTCATGTGGTTACCCAAAAGAACATTCCAAGGGATTATCTTGAGATTATGTTGTTAAAGACTTATGTTAGTGGAAGGTAGATTACCTAGGTGGTCAAATCATTTTGGATACGTGATTATGATTTTGTCAATGTATAATTCAACAATCTTCCCCACGAAGGGTTATAAAATGTGATGCACATAACATTGGTATGTCGAACCATCATTATTTAAGCCAAAGGGAATTACCGGATAGCAGAACAATCCCTGAGGGGATCTAAAATTTGTATATTCTTTATCTTATGGGGCCATATAGATTTGGTTATACCCTGAATAGACATCCATTAAGGAAAGGTCTTGATAACTGGTCGTATCATCAATAGAAGTTCTGTTATTGGAATTGGGGAATCTCTTTTTGGAAAATATCAGTTGAAATGTCTAAAATTGATAGAAAATGTGATTCTTCAATTCTTATTTTTAATATGGAAAGTGCTGGATAACCATTTTAGGTATTATAGAACTCATATAAATTCATCCTTGATGAGTTTTCCCACTTCATACTTAATTTTGGAGACGTAAGACGGGTGTATCCTCTTGGATTCTTTCTTGTATCCTGTTGATATTCTGGAAAACTCATGTGATGGGTGGCCAACTCAGGCTCAAGGCATGGAATCTTTGCGCAAGTGAAGGAAAGAACATCTCATTTCTACTCTAATAAAAAGGTGTATACCACCTATTATTTTGGATTCATGGCCACACTAATTAGAGTATACCATGGATCTTCTTTTGTAGCCAGATTTCTTTCACTGAGTTCATCCACGGTGCTGGAGATGACTTCCTTGAATTTTGGGTGGCATCCCAGAGATCTCAATATTTTCCTATTTATCACGATCCACAGCATATGCTTATTACTAAAGAGGATATGATTAAACAAGTTCCTTATAAGAAATATTAGATCCATCATTTGGACATCTAGAAGATGGAGCAACCCTTTTAGGATCACTTAATGGAATACAATTTTCTTGGATTCCTGAAGTGGAAACGAGGGACTGAGAATGAGTATCTTCACATTATCCTACAATCATTATGGCTTCTTCTAGTTTGTGTGATAGAACTAGGATTTTTTTAATCTCATTGGACAAAATGATGGAGTTTTCATTAAATATTTTGTTATCAATTGGAAAGTCGATAACTTCTTCATCTCTATCATGTTAAAATGTCATGATTGAAATTACAGAAGATACTGAATGAATTCATGAATTTTGACCCACCCTTTCAATTTTATCAATATGTATCACGTATCCTAAATAGAGATACTTCAAAGGGTTAGATAGGATCATTTCCAAGCCATTTGGGGCCTTGATTTGGGCAACATCATTTTCCATTGACTATTTCGCTCTGTTATAATAAAATCTTGCATCAATGTATTGTGTTTTGAAGGATTTGAATAGGGTATTTTCACCATACAATGTACTAATCTTAACATTGATAGAATATTTGAGACCTTGGTGGTATGAGTAAGGAAGGACTGCATGCTGATGTAGGCAAGGTCTTCCCAGTAGAACTTTGAATGTTGTGTGTTGCTGGACTACAATGAACCCTAAGTCGGATAAAGGATCTATAAATTGATTTTTTAGTGTAATATCACTGAGAGGATCATTCTCATTATTTTCATAACCTTGTAACATCAATGTGGAGGGAGAAAAGTTAGATTTATTAATACCTAATTGAAAAGTGTTCGTACATGGATGAGGTTGACTCTTGAGCCATTGTCAATGAAGGCTCATTAGATATCAATGTAATTTACCATGCGGGACATATACAATGTTATGACATGTACTTGTATGATAGAATCCTCATCTTGAATAGTAAAGGAGATTAATGCATGGCATTCAGTAGGATCATTCTCCGCATGATATACTTCAACAACAGTGACCTCAACTTCAAATTCTGATGGACTTGAAAATTCTTCAATGAGTGCTTCTTGAATGTATTTTTATAGAAAAATTCCATCTAGGATTGATATATTAGTTGGAATTTGGGATAAATGCTTCGAGAAATCAAATTTTTGGTCCAAAGGTCTATGACTTCTATAATGAAGATTCTGATTTTTAGACACTTTAGGAGCTTGTGTCCCCGGTGTGGATGGGGCTTTACTTGGGATAGGAGATAGAATTGTTCTTATTCTTAGTGGATTGGGATGACTGGGTTGTCCTACTCATCGAGGAGGTTGTGGTGTATCCTTTAACTATTCTTCCAATTTAATCATGTTAGGTCAACCCCTATCATGTATTGATGAAGAAATCCCTTATTCCTATTAAGATCTCATGAGATATTTACCCCGAGTTTTAGGTGTGTAAATGGTACGATTGAGGGATTAGACGATGTGATGTATCATAGAATGACCACGTCATTCCATGTATCACCATCCTTGAAAAACAGTTTTTCTAGTTCCCCAATCTAGTTCAAGGATATCAAGTTCATAATTATAATCATAATTTGATAAGGGGTAAATTAAGTGAATAAAATTAATAGAATAAATGATAAAATCTTCATCTGAAAAAGATTATTCCAGGGGGTCATCTCTTATTATATATTTTGGTGGGGTAGTGATCTTGATTTTGGGATTGTTTGAAGGAATTACTCTAAGGTTAAGGAAAACATTGACCTTGAAACGTGCTCATCTTCTTCTAATTTACCTTATCCTACTGGAAGTAGCTATTTTATGAGGACTGGACATTAGAGGCTTGGGATTTTAATGAAGATAGATTTTTTAGTGGAAGGTGTTTGGGGAATAGTTGGTTGTTTCAAGTATTCTCAGATAATATTATGAGTCTATTTGATCATTTTTCTGACCATCCAGTCACCCAACTTTTTCATACTCTTACTCTTAACATATTTCCATTCAACTTCCTTATCTGAATTGGTAGAAAAACCACATGATACCAGGGCTAGAGATTTTGTTCAATTTCACTTTACCAGATTCCGCCAAATTGTTTAGGAGGTATTTGAAAACAAAACACTTCTGGATGGGGTTCCCCAACATTTGATGAAATGGGAAATAGTTTGGGAGATCTTATAACCTTCTTTACTGGACTTCTCTGGATTTGGAAACTGAACTAAGTTGTTTTCCAATGACGTGATGATGTAACTAGGGAATTTATCATATTGAATGGAATTGACCATTTTTCATCTCCTGAAACTATCTATACCTCTGATCTCTTTGATTATATTTGTGAGGTGGTAGTTTTTGCTAACACTCCAGAGGTGTATTCCTGTGGTATGGTTCTTGTTTTTAAATAGAAGTGGGTAGTGGGGGCCAGTTAAGTGTAACTATAGTGTCTTTTTCTTTTCCTATTTCACTTCCATGAGTTGATGGTATTTCCTCAGATGCGTATTTAGACTCTATAATGGATTTTCCCACTAGCTAAGTAATTGATGTCATATCCTAAAACCCAACTGTATATTTCATAGGGATCAATTGTGTGCACAAATCATCATGGAGATTTTCTACATAGATATGAAGAGACTATTCTTGATGGAGATGTAGTTTTAAGGAATATTTTATTTCATTCAATCAATAAATGAGTTTATATACCCTTTAATTATCCCATTGTTTGTTGTTTGTGAGGTCAAATACTGTTGTCTTCTATAGTGTTGAGATGAATTGAAAGAGGAATTTATGAGAGATGTCTTCCCATCCTGTGATCGATAGAGATTTTAATCTTATGTACCATATAAAGGATGGCTCCTATAATTATTCTAAGAAGAAAATGTGTTTCACTACTTCCTTTTGTTTAGGGGTACCCATAATGGGATTGTTGCAAGATAGGTAATGCATCAAATGCTGATATGGGTCTCTTAAGTCGGTTAAAATTAGAAATGTAGGATTCCCAATGTTTGGTGGAGGAGGGGTAGGATCTACCCATTTAGGGTAATCCTTATTTTCGAGTCATAATAACACATTTCATCCTTCCATGGATTGCAACTGAATCGTTAATTAATAAATGGTATTCAAAAGCATTTGAGGAATATCTCGTTGAGATGGAACCTGAGAAGGTGCGGTGGTTGGAGCCTGAATGGTTGTGGTGACTAGAGGGACCAATGGGGGTGGTACCATTGGTATCTTCCATGGTTAACCAATAGGTTGAATCATATAAGGATATTCATAAACCTATTATGGTTATATACCCAATGGAGGGAATTCTTGATATGCTATTGCGGTATCCAAATATATTGGTGTTTGATGTACCATGTTGATTGGATGTTCCCTATATCTTTTAGTTGTTTTGGAAAACCCTCATTGTGTATATGGGCCAACTAGAAGTGAGAGTTCAGGGTATTCATGAGAAGCATATCTGGTAGGATGGCTACATCAGAGTAACTCCACATTGAGTTTTCTCAACTCTCTCATTTCCTCATCTTTTTGTTAAAATATCACCTCTAGTGAAAGGGATTTGACTTCTCTAGGGGGAAGGAGAGACATGGTATGAGCCTCAAAGTTCCCCATAATATGTTCATTTTTAGGAGGTATAGGTTGATTATTTTAGGGGATACCCAAATTTTTTGCGAGCCTCTGGTTTCAGGTTCGCACGCCTCCTGCAATCATTTCGGTGTGGACCATATCATGAATAGGAACACATTCTTCATAATCCATTGAATTGGTCTTATGTTCTAGAGGGGTTTTAATGATGGTGTTAATGGATTTCATATATTTTTGGTGCATCAAAACAATTCTATTGGTATATCTACAATATCACTTTCTTCTATGCCCTTAATGAGATCATTTCATCTTCTTTTCTCGATTCCCTAGGAGTTGTTTGATGGATAGTGATCCAAAGGGAATTTCAAAAGAGTTCATCTGTGCACGTTCCAAGTGATTGAAATTAATCACTGGGAAAGATAAGTTGAGTTGATTCACTCCTCAGCATATTCCCTACCCAGGAGAAGAATCATTCCTGCTGAGAAGGGGACTACTTGGGAGAAAAATCCTTAAGCTGTGAGGGCTGGGGATATTCTTATTCGGAATTTACAACCATTTGGGATTGTTTGGATGACCCTATGGGTTGGTTTAAAAAACCCCCTAGACTTATGGGCTATGGTTGTGCAGGAATTTCTATGGCAGATATCACCACAGCTCCTCTTCATGTGTTATTGATTCTAGTTTGAATGTGGGCTAGGTGAATTATTTGAAACTCACATAAATCACCCATTTCAAAATACCATTGTTCTATTTCCAACATTTTCTCAGTATCAAAGATGATATCCTTTAGGTGGGAGGTCAAATCGATATTATTTGATGCCTGATGCAAAATTATCTCAATAGCCTTCTCCCTTTTGGCCTGACATCGATGAGAGTCATTCAGGGCCTATTCTTGTTGAGAATATATTTGGTCATGAATAGCTTATGTTTTTTCTATCCATCCTTGGGTAATGACATTGCATGAAACCACCTTTTATGGGATTTGTTGGCTTTGGAGTGCAATGAAATTCAATGCTCCATGTGCACCACATGCATTGATATGAACACTAGAAGGGGTATCAAGGATCAACATTTTTAAATCCCATTACTACATCAATGAATGCGCATTTAAGATCTCCTTTATTCTTCTAGATCTTTATATTTTATGAATCCATAAGATATTCCATGTTAATTTGGTGTTGTAATACTTTTATTAACATGACTATAGTTTGATACTTATAATATGGAAATACTATTTTTTAGGTGATGAAGAGTTTTTCATATGTTAAGGAGGATTTCGTTCATATAATCTTCCACCAAAACCTCAAGAATTATGTATTTATAGGTGGATAAAGGACATAACATGATTGGTATATCATCTTTATCTAGTATTTTCCTCATGTTTAGAAAATATTCTTCAACTTTTTCTAGAGGATCCTCAACCTGGTTTGACTAGAGTAGATTTTTCCTAATTATTTTACTATATAAAATAGGATTTGTTAGGATTCCATCTGCAATATTATAAGTAAAATGACCTAGGAGTGGTTTGGATAATAACCGTCGCCTTGGGAAATCTTCAGATTGAGAAAGGATTTCAACTGCTAGTGACAAGGTATCTTTCATGACTGGACTTGTCTTTGTAAGCGCCGCACGATAAGAGGGATTTCTCGTCACTATATTTTCAATTAGAGAATTATTTTAACAATGAAAATCAATACTGTTGAGAGAGCATTTCCATAAAACTTCATCATGGGGAGGACCATCATGGTGCATTAGAGAAAGGGGAAGAACCTCTTGCTTCTTGGTTTTTAGCCACATGAAGGGTTGTTCTGGATCACCTCAAGAGATAGGTTCTTGAGATCAACTGAATGGTTTCCATAAATAAATCCTTCATATTAAAGTGTCTAGTGAGGACCTTTAAAATTACTGCAACTACTTCTGTAATTTGGTAATGAGATGGTAAGATCTTGAGCATCGAGAGATAAATGTCTGAGGGATTCCATAAATCATGCATCAAGCGAAGCCCAGTCATAGATAGACTCATTATTTTCGAATTGTGTTTGATAATTCTTCTTTTCAAATGATTTATTATGACCGATTGGGCCACTTATTGGGAGAAGTGTTCTTCATGGGATGTTTTTTGTGCCTGCCTTTGAGTGGCCAATAGAATAGCCTGATGACATCCGATGGGAGTAGGATTATGTCCTTGATCCTATTTTCCATATAATATGGGGGAGTTTTCCCCATGACCCTCATGGATGGGAGTAGAGGTGTGTGTCTACTCTAGGGTGTTATGGTGATGAGCCACCCCATTTGTGGGGATAGAGGTATGTGTCCATACCTTGGGAACTACTTCTATATCTATAACGATATCCCCACAAGTCTATAGGATGTAATAAAGAATTTTCATCTTCTCTTTCACCATTTACAAGATTTGATTGGTGACTTCAGCTACTGGAATAGGGTTATATACCCATCCTATATCTGTAGTATGTGTATATTCCTACTCATTCCCCCCCATTCATGTTAGTGGATGCTGACAATACTCATTTGTGGGGGAAGAGAGTTGAGTTTACCTGTTGGATTGAATATGTAGATGTAAATGTATATTAGATGGAACAATACAAGAGGGGGGTGAATTGTATGTTAAAAAACTTAGAGTTTAAACACTTAAAGAGATTGGTTTAAAAGATCTAAAACTAATACAATTCAAACAACCACAATTGTATTGAATATAAAGGTATGAATTAATGTAATACTATTAGAGAAGTGAAGTAATTGTATTCAAGATGAATACAATGATCAGAGTAATACAAGTGAGAGATTCTACCATAAAGCATATAGAATATATTAATACAAAATGTAATATAATAATTGTAATTGAGACAATTACAATTGAAAGTATAATGAATAAAGGAAACAATACAAATTATTTTCTAATACAAACTGCAGCAGAAATGTAAAAGTATTACAATTCTTTTGACCCAAAGAGAAGGGTTATCCTTTCACCTAGGATAAGAGGTCTGTCTTACCACCACCTTGGTAGGCCCTCGATATGATGATCGGTTCGTCCGTCTGCCTATCCCGGGCAGCCCTTGATATGATGATCAGTATGTCTGTCTGCCTATCCCTGGAAGCCCTCGATACGGTGATCGGAACTTCTGTCTGCCTATCCTCGGCAGCCCTTGATTTTGTAGGTAATCGGCACCTCTATATTTAAATTACTTGAAATCCCTCGATACGATGATCAGACGCACAAAGCACAAAGCATGAGATAAGTCACAACGTCTCTCTCTAGAACTTGACAGAAACAAAGTATCTCAATTGTACACACACGTTCACGCTTGTTCTCAGTTGTCTGCTGTACTCTCAACTTCAAATGACCTTCTATTTATAGGCCTCGGGTTCCAACGGTCACATCTCCTCCAACTGTCATATTTCTCTAAAAAACTCGGAGGGACTTGGACACTTGGAATCATAACGGTCATATTGAAATAGAAAGCACGACATCGTTTTGATTAGTTTGTAACTAACTCAACGACATTGTATTGGTAAAAATAAGATATATGAAGATGATAAAAAATAGTACGATTAATATGAAACAAGTGTTTTTGACTAAGTACCAAAACTAGTAATGAAAATATGAATAGCAAAGTCAGTACGATACAATTGATAGAGCCAGTACGATACGATTGACAGAGTCAGTATGATACGATTGACAAGGTCAGTACGATATGATTGGCAATGTCAATACGATACGATTGACAAAATCAGTATGATACGATTGACAGAGTCAATACAATACGATTGACAGAGTCAGTACGATACGATTGATAAGGTCAGTACGATTAAAAAGACATTTGTGATTTCCAAAACAAGATATAGAAGTCAAAAAGGAACTTTTGACTCAACAATCTCTCCCTTTTTGGAAATCACAAAACAAAAATTAAAGAAAACAAGAAATACTTATCTCCCCCTGAGTTATTGGAAACTCTTCTGAATATGAATTTGAATAAAACTAACTCCCTCTTAGGTGTATACTTTCCTAAGGATTGTATTCATAGATTTTCCTTGGTTTTGAAGTATTTGAATAAACCAATCTCCCTTTGTAAAACATTCTCCCCTTTATAAAACATTCTCCCCCTTTGTAAAACATTCTCCCCCTTTGTGATTTACAAAAAGAATGGGGTCACTTTGAGTTGCCTGAAAGGGTTAGAGAAAAGAAATGGAGAACAAAAGAAAGGAATCATAAAAGTTATCATAAAATGAAGACAAGTTCCAAAAGAAAAGAAAAACAAAAACAACAGTCATTTGTTTTCTCTTTCCTTTTACTTCTTTATTAGGTCATGAAGAACAACTTTCATCTTCTTGATTTCTTTCTTGTCTTCAGAAATTCAATCACCCTGAGATCTGAGAAGCTCTTGTTGGTCCGCAAAATCTGATCATGATTCTTGATAGTCTCCTCCTAGACTCTGATTTCTTCCTCAAGGGTATCAATTCTGTCTTGCAGATTCTTGTTATCTTTGGATAACACAGAATTTTGTTTCTTCAACAAAACCATTTCATCCTTGGAAGATGAAACCATCAAAAATTCAGAATGAAAAACATTCATTCTCTCTTGCAATTCTTTCACTGAAGGAATATCGGCTCCATGAGTTATCTGATTCATCCTTTCAACAGTTTCTTTGTCAAGCTTATTAAAGGCAATAGCAAGATCATTTGATAACCTCCTTATATCTTCAATTTATATCTCATGGTCATTCACCAAGCATTCTGTTTTATATGACCACTTGGTCATCTGGTTGCAAGCTTTCTTATAAGAAGCCGAGGATTCAAAAAGAACTTTCAAATCGGCTTCAACTGACAAAACTTTCTTGTTCAACTCTCTTACAGAACCAAACTTCTTTTTCTGATTGTCAGTAATGAAATCAATTTTCCCTTCCAGCCTGGGAAAGTAAGGAATAGTCTTTTCAACCCTTCGTAAAACATGAACAATATAATCACTCTTATTGAGAGAGATTGTATGTTCTAAATCAGTATCCTCATCATACGAAGTCAATTCATTTGATTGGATTGAGTCAAAAATAGGTTGTTTTCCTTTTTCTTTTTCTTTCTATATTCTTTTTTCTTCTACATTGTCACTGATGACAATAAATTTTTCAGTATGAGAAGATTGAGAACGTTTTTTACTTTATGGGGTGTTTTATCCGGAGTTTCAAAAGTTTCAAAAGATGCTTGATCGGCATGAGGGGTTTTTTTGAACACCTTCACTCTGCTTTTGAACCGATTCCTCCCTACTCTTCTTCGAACTCTGAAGGAATTCTAAATTAAAATCTCCTTCCTCCTCTTCCAATTATTCTATCTCTTCCATAATTTGTTTTCCTTTTTCTTTCTCAGGAAGGCTCTATAAAATGGGCTCTTGATGCACTTTTGTGGTAAGTTGAGCACTAGCTTCCTCAACTACTTTCAAGAGATTTGAAGCATCAAATTCCTGTGCTTTTCTTTTCAAAAGAACCTTCTTCTTCTTTTCATCCTGAAGGGTATCCTCAACCCTTAATCCCTCAGTAAAGGCTTCAGCTGGATCAAGTCCGAACATTGGATCACCTTCCTTTCTCTGTTCCTTATCCTTTCACCATTTGGCTACAACCTCCTTACTATACTTAGGCTTCTTCTTTGGCTTTAGTCTGGTTTTCATATCAGACTTTTCAGGAACAACAAAAGAAAGAATTTCTTCGGTTGGCATAGGTGCTGATTGATTTTGAGCCAATTAAGCCTCTACATCTCTTATAAAAAGTTTTGAATTTGGATCAAAACAAACATTTATCTTTTTCAACGTACTCTTACTAATCTAGGATGGATTCAGATCTATCAGGTTTCCTTTCAAAGGAATGTTGCAAAAATTCATGCTCTTAAGAATAAACTTTGTAAGGATGGCTGGATACATAATCATTTGAGACTTAATTCCCCTTGTCCTGACATTCATAATGGTTTCAAAAACACACCCCATGAGATTTAATTTTATCATGTTTACAAGATAGTCAAGCATAAAAAATATCAGAAACTTTCAGAGTTTCTCTATCACCTTTCCTTGGGATAAGAAAACCTTACATCCATAAAGTCACAAACCGATTTTCCGGAGAAAGTTGAGCCACTTTTCTCTTCTCTTAATTTATAACAAACAAAGACTTCTTAGCACTTTCCTTATTAAACGTACCAACATCCTCTGGTAGTTAATGATATGGACAGAAAGAATCCCCTTCTATTGGGACATTCAGAAAATGAGCTGCTTGTTTCACAGACATAGAAAACTTTCTATCATACATAGAAAAATTTCTAGTCCTGTCTTTGTTGAAAGATAGGGTTTTATAGAACTGACTGACTTCATCAAAGGGAACAGGATCTTGAGAAATAGGTCTTTCAACACATAAATTCTCCCATCCTTGAAACAAAATGATTCTTCTTATTGTGGAATCATACGAATCAAAAAATTCCCGAGAAACTAACCTTTCTCTGAAAAAGTATTTCTCTGAAAAAGTCTTTGAAGACATTTCGGCGGGAGTATTAGTAGTGGACTAAGACATATAGGTGCTGCCGATGAAAGATCGTACGATGATTTAAAAACAGTGGAGCAGAGGTTCGCCTCAAAACCTGAAAAACCAATTTCGGTTTGGGGAGGGGGGGGGTTAGTTATAGGAGATATATGGGTGACCGTTGATCTTCTATGGTCAAGATTATAGGAAAAAAGATCAATGTTTAGGATTAAAAAAAATGAAAAAAATTAAAAAAAAATACCTGCCGGAGAACGTAAGGTAATTATTGGTTTTGGTAGAGTTAAAAAGAAAACACAATCGTACGAAGTAAAAGAATACTATCAATCATCATACCAATGGAAAACAAAGTCGTTGCCATTAACTGACAAGCCGATGGAAAACAATATTGTCACCATGAACTGACAAGATGATGGAAAACAATCTCATTACCATGAACTGACATGTCGATGGAAAACAATCTTGTTACCATGAACGGACAAGCCGATGGAAAAAAATCTCGTTACCACGAACTGTCAAGCCTATGGAAAACAATATTGTTTCCATGAACTGACAAGATGATGGAAAACAATCTTGTTACCATGAACTGACAAGCCGATAGAAAAAAATCTCGTTACCAAGAACTGACAAGCTGATGGAAAACAATCTTGTTACCATGAACTGACAAGCCGATTGAAAACAATCTTGTTACCATGAACAGTCGATATGATGGAAAAGAAATTAATTAACATGATCGGTCGATACGATGGAAAAGAAATTCATTACCATGATCGGTCGATATGATGGAAAAGAAATTCATTACTATTATCGGTCGATACGATGGGAATGAAATTCATTACCATGATCGGTCGATATGATGGAAAAGAAATCCATTACTATGATTGGTCGATACAATGGAAAAGAAATTCATTACCATAAAACTGTCAATATGATAAATAGAAAAGTAAATGATACGATAAAACTATCAATACGATAAACAGAAAAGTAAATGATACGATAAAACTGTCAATACGATAAAAATAAAAGTAAATGATATGATAAAATTGTCAATACGATAAACAGAAAAACAAAAACACATACCAGGAGAGTAAATAATTAAATATCATAAGATAAAAAAGAAACATAGTAAGAAAAAAACATTGTAAGAAATGTCCTCCCCCTTTCAAAGGGAGTTGTTTGATGTAATGAGAAAAGTAAAACAGGAAGTGGATATGAATGGTTATTTTAATGAAATCATTCCTAGATTCTGTTTTACAAACTCAAACCTATCGGAAGGTAACCGTTTTGTAAAAATTTCAGCAATTTGTTCTTGCGTTATGATAAATTATAAAATAATATCTCTTTTTTGTGTGTATTCCCTAAGAAAGTGATGTTTAACATCTATGTGTTTTGCACGAGAGTGATGTTCTTGGTTCTTACTAAGAGATATGACACTAGTATTATCACATAGAATTTGAGTTTTGGAGAAACTCAATCCATAGTCAGTGAGTGTGTATTGCATCCACAACACTTGAGCACAGCAACTTCCAACTGCTACATATTCAGCTTCAGCAGTGGAAAGTGCTACTGAGTGTTGTTTCTTACAGGACCAAGAAACCAGAGAACTTCTTAAGAAATGACATGTTCTAGACATACTTTTTCTATCCATTCTACAACCACCAAAGTCAGCATCTGAAAAACTTTTTAAAACAAAATCATCTCCCAAAGAATAAAAGAGACCTAGATCCATAGTGCCTTTTAAATACCGAAATATTATCTTTACGAGACTCTTTTATATTATATTGGTATCTCGCACATAAGAATATAGAAAACATTAAGTCTGGTCGACTAGCTGTCAAGTATTGCAAACTTCCTATCATACCTCTAAAGATTGTTTGATCTACTGGTTTCCCAGCTTCATCAAGATCAAGTGTATTTGAGGTACCAATTGGAGTGCTAATACTTTTAGTTTTTTCATATCCATACTTTTTGAGTATGTCTTTAATATACTTATGTTGAGATATATATGTTCCTTCTGGTTTTTGAGAAATTTGAAAACCTAAAAAGAATGTTAACTCAACCATCATACTCATTGCAAACTCAGACTTTATTAAATGTGAAAAAGAATCAGTTAAAGATTTCTGTGTTGATCCAAATATGATGTCATCAACATAGATTTGAACAATCAAGACATTTTTTATTTCCATTTTTATAAAAAGGGTTGGATCTGCTGTACCATTTGTATAATTGTTTTGTAAAATAAATCATGTAAGTCTATCATACCATGCTCTAGGGGCTTGTTTAAAACCATATAGAGCCTTGGTAAGTTTGAAAACATGATCAGGATTTTTTAAGTCTTGAAAACCCGGAGGTTGTTCGACAAAAACTTCTTCTTTAACAAAACCATTTAGAAAACCACATTTTACATCCATTTGAAAAAGTTTGAAAGTAAATTATGCTGCAAAGGATAACAGAATATGAATAGATTCAAGTCTAGATACAGGAGCATATGTTTGTTCAAAGTATATTCCCTCTTGTTGATTATAGCCCTTAGTAACAAGTCTTTCTTTATTTCGAACAATGATTCCATTTTCATCACATTTGTTTCTGAAAACCCATTTTACACCAATTACAGTTGTTTCTTTAGGTCTTTCAACTAATGTCCAGACTTGATTCCTCTCAAATTCATTTAGTTCGTCTTGCATTTCTTTGATCCAATCATCATCATCTAAGGCCTCACTTGGACTTTTAGGTTCAAATTAGGAAAGAAAAGAAAGATGTTCCATTTCATTTCATAAGGAATTTTTGGTCGATACATGATGATTTACGTCACCAATGATGTTATCACTGGGATGATTCCTAAGAAAAAATTGATTTGGGTTTTGTAAAACATGTTCATCAACATATGGTAGAAAATATTCTGGGGTAAATGTTTTAGAAGTATCTTCTTGAATATTTTCCTTATCAGAAGGATCTTCTATCAAAGTTTGATAATCAGTTTTTGAAATCACATCTGAGGATATAGGTTGGGATGATTTTAAAAAAAAGGATCAGATTCATCAAATTTCACATGTACTATTTCCTCAATAGTACAAGTGTTTTTATTGAAGACTCTATAAGACTTAAAGGTTGTGGAGTAACCTAGAAAGACCCCTTCATCAAATTTTGGTTCGAATTTGTGTAGATTATCTTTTGTATTCAGAATGAATACTTTACACCCAAAAACTTTTAAGTATGAAACATTAGATTTTCAGCCAGTCCATAACTCATAAGGGGTTTTATTAAGAAATGGTCTAGTTAAAACACGATTTATAGTATAATAGGAAGTACTAACAAATTCATCCTAGAAGTGCTTAGCAATTGAGTATTCACTCCACATGGTTCTAGTCATTTCCCGAAGAATACGATTTCTTCTTTCAACAACATTATTTTGCGGACGAGTTCTTGGAGGTGAGAAATTGTGAGTAATACCTTTCTTACTACAAAAAGATTCAAATTCTGAATTTTGAAATTCACCACCATGATCACTATGAATAGTTATCAATGGTATGTTTTTCTCATTTTTAACTTGGGCTCTAAAAGTTTTGAAATAGGAAAAGGTGTCGGATTTCTGTGTGAGAAAATAGACCCATCTGAATCTTATAAAGTCATAAACTAAAAAAAATACATAGTATTTGCCTCCAATGCTTCTAGATTGTGAAGGACCAAAAAGATCCATGTGTACAAACTGTAATGCATTAGAAGTTGAAACTTCATTAATTTATTTAAAGACGGTTTTATGTTGCTTGCCAAATTGACAAGGATCACAAAATTTTGAAGAATCATATCTGAGGTCTGGTAATCCTTTTACATGTCTTTTCATTGAGATGTTACAAAGGTTTCTTAGATTACAGTGTCCTATTCTTCTATGCCATGGCCATGAATGGTCTTCTATTGCACTTAAGCAGGGTAAATTTTGGCTCCTAAGGTCTTCTAAGTTAATAGTGTATACATTAACTTGCCTATGGGCAGATAGAATGAAATCATCCTTGGAATTGTGGACTAGACACTTATCATTCCTAAAATTTACAAGGTAACCTTCATCACATAATTGACTTATGATGATGAGATTGTTCCTAAGAGCTTTAACAAAAAAAAACATTTGAGATAAGAACATTTCCAAGAAAAACAATATTACCTATACCAACAATCGTTCCTTGAGAATTATCTCCAAATGTAACTTTTCCACCTTTTTTTTTGATAAACTTTTCAAAGAGATCTTTGTTTCTGGTCATGTGACGAGAACAACCACTGTACATGCACCAAAAGTTTTTGTTGGTACACTTCTCATTTTCATGAAAAAGAAATAATTAGTTTTTCGGAATCCAAACTTGTTTGGATCCAGAATGGTTAGATAAAATTTTTTTAGGAATCCACATTTGTTTTAAAAAATGAGCTTTATGAAATCCTAAATATTGAGTTTTATTGAGAGAACACTCTCTTCTCCAGTGTCCACTACATTGGCACTTAGAAAAAAAAGTAGGTTTTTTGTGGAATGAAATAGTTATTACTAAAAACAGGTTTGGAATGGGTATAACCAAGTCCAGAACAATTTCTCAAAGGTCTAATTTGAGAATATATCTTGTCAAAGTTTTCCTTCCCGTGAGTAAAGTTTGACAAACATTTATTTAAAGAAAAAATTTCTGACTTTATTTTTAAAACTATGTTTTTATTTTCCAAAACATTTTATTTTGAACTAGAGTTAGGCTCCAAAACATTTTTCTTTGAAAACATAGTTTCTAGGTCCTTATAAATTTTATCCTTATCATATTTTACTTTCTCAAGTGTTTTTAAAAAAATTTCAAAATCAGAAGTTTTCACATCAAGATCATTAGAAAGATTTGATACTTCTTTAGTTAAAACTGAAATTCTAAAATTTTCTTTCTCAAGCTTCTTCTTGAGTTTAGAATTTTCATTTTCAAGTAATTTAGCAAATCTAGATACTTCTTCAAAAGAAGGTAAGGTATCATCTTCTGATGATGAAGATTCCTCATTTGAAGATTCATAATATTTATCATCCATATAATTTTCATTTAAAGAGACATTTGTAATAGCTTCATCATTGTGTACCTTAGCCATGAGACAATGATCTTTAATTGGTAATCTGGCTATAAGTCCAATATTCCTTCATCCTGAGGACTCATATTCTGACGAATAATCTGAAGAATCACTTCCACTTGCACTCCAAGTATTGTTTTCCTTCAATACTTTCTTTGTCTTATAAGACCTTTTCTAGTTTCTTTCGGAGTTTTTCTCCTTTCTGTCTTTCCTGTTCAGTAAAGAATAATCAGGCCTTATATGTCCTAATTTCTTACATCATAATAAGTTACCTCTGAATCATTCTTATCCTTCATATCTTTCTTTTTGAATCTATATTGGAAGTCTTTCTTTCCCACAATATTGTTCATCCTTCGAGCAAGATTGGTTAGCTCATTATCCGAAAGATCACAACCACTTGAATCAGATATAACTTTCTTGCCTTTTGATCTTGTAAGCCTTTCAGGTGTTTTAGCTTTAGTTGTAAAGGCTACACTTCCATTCCCATTCTTCTTCTTGTTGAAATCAGCATATCTCTTCATTCTTGTCTCGTGCTGTAGAAGAGTTCCAAAGAGTTCATCAAGAGTAATCTGGGAAACTTTTCTATTTTCATCAATAGTTGTCCTTTTTGACTCCCATTCATTTGGCATTATATCTATAATCTTATCTACTATAGCATCATCATCAAGGAATTTTTCACCCATATATTGCAAGCTATTGACAATTGTCATAAATATTTGTTTCACATTACATATTGTCTCTCCATAAGGAAAAAACAAATCCATGATACTCTGCTCGAAGCATTGCTCTTCTTGTTTCTATAACCTTGGATGTACCAAAATGAGTTACAAATAATATCTTCCAAATACAGTTGGCTGCATCACATGAAGATATATGACTGTATATATTCCTGGTCATAGAGCATAATAAAGTATTGTGTACCTTCAAATTCAGTTGATATTCTTGCTTCTCTTGGTTAGTGAAAGTACTGACTTCTTTGTCAGGAATTCTGTAACCTCCAGTAAGCATTATAAAATTTGCTACGCTAGTATTGATCACAAAAGTATTCATACGATCTCTCCATTTCTCATAATCATTACCATCAATGATAGGTGGTCTAGAAGGATTTAGATTGTCTATTGACCCAATATTCATTCCTGCCATCTAAAGAAACAATATCTTTTCCACTCCACACGTTAGTGTAGTAGGTAATTAAAAAAATATGAAAGAAACAAAACAAGTAATACAAATCAGTGGAAAACCTCCTCTGATACCAAATGATGGATCGAATATGTAGATGTAAATGTATATTAGATGTAACAATGCAAGAGGGGGGGTGAATTGTATG
Source organism: Viscum album (assembly GCA_963277665.1). Lineage (NCBI taxonomy): Eukaryota > Viridiplantae > Streptophyta > Magnoliopsida > Santalales > Viscaceae > Viscum > Viscum album. The sequence continues at coordinate 135,034,395 of OY728155.1, read as the reverse complement.
TTAAAAAACTTAGAGTTTAAACACTTAAAGAGATTAGTTTAAAAGATCATTAACTAATACAATTCAAACAACCACAATTGTATTGAATATAAAGGTATGAAGTAATGTAATAATATTAGAGAAGTGAAGTAATTAAATTCAAGATGAATAAAATGATCAGAGTAATACAAGTGAGAGATTCTACCATAAAGCGTATAGAATCTATTAATACAAAATGTAATATAATAATTGTAATTGAGACAATTACAGTTGAAAGTATAATGAAGAAAGGAAAGAATACAAATTCCTTTCTAATACAAACAGCAACGGAAATGTAAAAGTATTACAATTATTTTGACCCAAAGAGAAGGGTTATCCTTTCACCTAGGATAATAGGTCTGTCTTACCACCACCTTGGTAAGCCCTCGATACGATGATCGGTTCGTCCGTCTGCCTATCCCCGGTAGCCCCTGATACGATGATCGGCATGTCTGTCTACCTATCCTCAGCAGCCCTCGATTTTGTAGGTAATCGGCACCACTGTCTTTCAATTACTTGAAAGCCCTCGATACGATGACCGGACGCACAATGCACAAAGCCTGAGAGAAGTCACATCGTCTCTCTCTAGAACTCGACAGAAACAAAGTATCTCAATTGTACAAACACGTTCACGCTTGTTCTTAGTTTTCTGTTGTACTCTCAGCTTCAAATGACCTCCTATTTATAGGCCTCGGGTTAGAAAGGTCACATCTACTCCAATGGTCATATTTCTCTAAAAAACTCGGAGGGACTTGGACATGTGGCATCATAACGGTCATATTTAAACAGAAAGAATGACATTGTTTTGATTAGTTTGTAACTAACTCAACGACATCGTATTGGTTAAAACAAGATATATGAAGATGATAAACAATAGTACGATTAATATGAAACAAGTGTTTTTGACTAAGTACCAAAACAAGTAATGAAAATATGAATAGCAAAGTCAGTATGATACAATTGATAGAGTCAGTACGATACGATTGACAGAGTTAGTACGATACGATTAACATGGTCAATACGATATGATTGACAAGGAAAGTACGATGCAATTAACAGAATCAATATGATACAATTGACAGAGTCAGTACGATACAATTGAAAGAGTCAGTACGATACGACTGAACAGGTCAGTACGATTAAAAAGACATTTGTGACTTCCAAAACAAGATATAGAAGTAAAAAATGAACTTTTGACTCAACACTACCCTATACTTATCATCAGGAATTTCTGAATGACTTCTATATGTGCTACAAGACGAGGCTATTGAAAGGCTTTATGAGTGTTGGTAGGTGTGTGTTAATGCTCACAATTTCCCACCAAACATTGTTGGAAGGATTCTTTGAGTGCTACCAGTTGAGTATGTTGTCAAGATTGGTGTGCAAGGCCATGTGTATTCACCTACATGCAAGTTGTCATTGTTTTTTGGTTGGCGGGATTCATTGAATGCCTCTTGGAGAGTTTTCTAGTTGGATAAATGAATACGGTTGGTAGTATCTTCCTTCTCAATATTTTTCACCATACTGGAATGGTGGGCTTGTTTGGAGGGGGAAATTGTGTCAAACTCTTCCCTGTTGACCAATGTGTTTTCCCCATGGTGGCCATCTTGCATGCTCGGGCTCGAAAGACTGCGACCTGTCATCTATTAAAAACACCCTCATCATTTTTAGGGGTTACTATTGTGCTACATTAGCGGAAGAGAATTCTAGAAGGATCATATTAAGAGGACCCATGGTCCACTAGGATGAGTCTATAGGTGACCTCTTGATCAACCTTCTTGAAATATAGGAGGTACGGGTTGTTGCGTTTTGGGGATAACCTCCCAAAATGGTTGAAGATGTTGGTCAGATCTATCTACTTCAGGACAACCAGTCATTGTTGACTATAATTCTGGTGGTTTTGGTTGAGTTGGAGATCCCATCAGGTGGCCCCATGGTTGGAATCATACCATTTTTATGATACTATTGGACTAATGAGGTTGAGACCTATCATTGAAGAATTGGAGTGGGAGATGGAATCCATCGATCAGATGAATATCTGGTTTGAATATATATTGTGGAATTCATTGCTAAAAACATGAGAGAGGCCATTGGATCGAAGGGAGTTCTTGTAAGTAATTTCATAGATATATGAAAGGCAAAAATAAGGAACTCCTATCAAAGTAGCATATCATTTGAGTGAATACATCCATAATCGATTTCCTTGTCTGGGCTCTATCCATTTTAAAGTAAAAAAGTTCTTGATAAGTAGGTGATATTATCATATATGTTAAGGATTCAAGTCGGGTTCACTATTTTTTGTATCTGATGGATTTCTGCTCCCTGTGATAGTTTTCTATTTATAAACACTTTCTAATGGGTTTTTTCATGGAACTGGAAGCACCCAATGGTTCTGTATCCATAGGGACCTACTTTCCAAAGGCATGCAATCAGTAGGTGTTTTGACCTATGATCCATAATAACTTTCATTGGTCAAGAGTATGGGAGGTCAGGATTATCAAACCCTTATAGGGGTAGTTATTTCCTACTCTAGGACACTATTATAGATTTAATATGTGTTCATTAATAATTCATTAATTCCAAAGTATGATGTAGGTCATCCTAAGATTAGAAATGAAGTATTAGAATGTGTGGAATTCAGAATCATCTATATGTACATGAGGTTCTTCATCAAAGGATATATCAATACACATTTGAGGTTATCCAATGGTGGTATTCTTTTATATACTACATAGATATTATTTGTTATCTATTAAAACAGTGTTGATTTTCTAGCGACATAGTGGGACACTCTAGAGTTTATGGTCATCCAGGTAGATGAATGTCACTCTGGAGTTTATCTTCATCTAGGGAGACAATAATTGTTCGATGTTGGGATTGATCCCATATATAGGATTCTTATATATCGTTGTGAAAGAAATCAAAACCCATGTAGTTCAGTGTTTCTTAATGGGGCACGTCATAAATTTTAAGGTCGTGTGATATGAACCCAACTGTACAGTTTAACGTCACATGACAAAGACATCTAGGTGGAGGATGCCTAGTCAATGTTTAGTGTGGGACTTATACTGAAATAGCCTAAGGAACCTGGAATGGATATGATTTTTCGAGTTTAATTTGACCATGTTGGGCATATGACCCAAAAAAGTATAGGTTTGATATAGGAGTTGGGTTTTAACCTTAGGAAGGCTTCCTCTGTATCCCATTTGGATGGGAATCCAATCCCATGAATTTCAGTAGGTCTCACAGTGGAGTATATCCCTTGGAGAGGATTACATTTTGGATGATTCCTAAATCATATTCCTTATGGAAAAGGCCAAAAAATATATATTATCTCATGGTGATTTGGAGGTTTATTTGGGACTTAACCCTAAAGAAGAGACCGGTGATTTGGGTTACAGTTGGGACCAACTTCTGGGGAGAATGTCCCTTGAGCTCGGGCTTTAGATAGACATCTTATAAATCATGGTTAGAGAAGGAATCTGAGTTATTGTAGTTCAATCCTCCAAGTGGATTGTGTGGATCTCATGATCATCACTAATAACTAAGAACACAAAATTCTTGATCGATTTTAGAAATAATTGGAAGCAGAATATTTGAAAAACCACACAATTTTCTTCCTTTGCTGGTGAAAGTGGTAAGTGATATGATGAAAGAGGTAGGGACAACGGTACTTCCCTCTCCAAACATTACATTTAATGTGAGTCCAAGGTAAGTAAGGAATGAAGGTAAAGGAAATTATTGTAAAGAGTATAAAGACTACAACCTTCTACAATAAAGGCTAGGTGATGACACTAGGATGGATTCCCTATAATCAGTTCCATCATGGGATGAGGATCTAATTCAATATGGAATGGAAAAGAAATTGTTATCCTTAACCACCATGCTTGGAACTGGAGGATCCAGGTCTCATAGACGAGAAGGAAAAAACATGGTCTTATCCCCAAAATTTGAGACCAGGAATTCATAAACATTGTTCCAGGGGTAAGGGTCATTGTGACTGTAGAAATAAAAATCTAACAACGCCTCAAGGATCCTAAAACTATGGTAGTACAAGTACGGGAAACCTATATCCATATAAAAAAATCCAAATGGGGGAAACTCTAGCATGAATTCCACTCTAGTTTTTTTGGTCTAGAAGGTCTTTGTGGAGGCCTTGAATTGATCCCTCTCAAATAGGGGAGTCAAATGAGGAGAGTGAGTTCCATGGATGGATTTGAAGAAGGCCTGTTGAAAGGATCACATATGCGAGAAGGTAGGGCGAACTGAGGAGGATCACATAGGGGTTCTCCACCCAGGTATTCCTAGAAAAACTGATACCACCTTGGGTGATGGATCACCTATGACACTACACTTGGGTGAGACCTTGATCAAGCCTTCTTGGGTCTCCACATGTATTCTAAGAGGTATGTCTCATAATTCCCTTGTTATGGAAGGTAAATCCACACTAGTCTGCATTAAATATGGGTCGAGAGAATGCCTCCTGTATGTGTTGTTTTCTTTGAACCCCTAGAGGACTTATGTTCTACTATTATCCTCTAATTACCTCTTATTTAGTTGTTAAAGAACCTCCTAGAATGTTATGAATGACTTTAACGAAGCACTAGGGTGATCAGAGCAGTAATTGGCCTTCTAGAAAATCCTCTCATCCAAATGAAGAACCAAAGGGACTATTTATAGGAAAATGTGGGACCCTAGGAAAAGGTGAGTTTTTTTCACAAGTTTCTTGCATAGTTGTAACGCACAAGTAGGTCATTAAGGGAATTTCTTACCAATGATATATGGGATTCTTGTGTGACTCACTTGGGTGAACCCGCAGTTCCATACCACATGGGTTTAACCCCCACACCCCTCCACCCATTCTAAGGATCAGTGTCATATTTCGGTCCCGGTCCTTTGGGCCGGTACCATCTCTATCGTCGCTGACCCCCGTGAATGATAGAGAGTTGCACCTCAGCATTTTTGAGTTTGGGTGAGGTCAATTGTTTTCATGACACATGGAAATAAAGTCCTCTCCTTCATCCGACATAAAAATGTATCTCCTCCCAAACTCAGCATTTCAGGTTGAAGTGTGTTTCACTTCTTCAATTTCGTGAAAAAGTGCATGGAACACATTGCACCATGTCAACAGTCACACAAATTCCTCCAAATAAATTATACTTCTTCATGTACAAAACATGGGTGTGTCTATGGTTATACATAATGAATCCCCATGCAAGTCATCCAAGTCATGCGACAGTCCTCCAGATGTGTCATCCAAATCATACGAAACCCCTCATACATGTCATCCAAGTCATTTGAAGTCCTCCTAACATGTTATTCAATTCACGCAAAGTCCTCGGTACCTATCATCCCATTCCAAAAAAGTTCTCCAAACATATCATCCCTGATCACATGACACCCATGGATGTTTCTGCATCGACCATGTGAAGAATCCCTATATAGGTTGACGGAATCACGCGGCGACCATTGAATGTCATCAAGGTAATGTGATGTCCTCTAAACTTGTCAGCCAAGCCATGCGACCATACACCATACATGTTAGCTAGATCATGTAATAGACCTCCGACATGTCATCTTTGACCATAAGGATGGATATGAACATATATTCTTTAATCATGCAAAGCACCACATACATGTCATCATTTTCATGTGACATCCCATTGACTTGTCTGGTTTGATCATGTAAAGAACCATGGAAAATGTCATCATTATAGTGTAAACACTTAGGAAATCATAAAAAAACACTCATGATATGTTGGGAATAAACCCTAGGCATGTTAGATAGATAGCCTTGTAATATTAGGCTGACAATCAATACATTTCATGCATACACCCCCATAAATGTCATCCCTATCTAATAGGAGTACTAAGGAATGTTCCCTCAAACCATATAAAGACCAAGATACGATTCTTTGTATGTTCATTAACCTTTCATATGTGACATTTACATAATGGGTTAGGAATGGATACTGATATAAAACTATGGGTATTATTGGATCATCATTCCATCCAACCATGCTCTGTTGTCCATTCATGATTCCTACTATTTATCCATAAAAGGGTAAGGGTCAGATATGTTTCAATGGGCATCCATCCTAGTATAATACCATAAATTTCCTAAACCATAGGGATATCAATAATTTATTTGAGTGTAATCACCCATTAGTATGTTAGGAATCAATTGAACTATGAGGAATTTGATTCCTATAATAAGAATGATACATCAGATACACTCCTAAGGCCTAAGATATGTATCAAACAACTCAACAGGGTGTCCCAACTACATAATCTCTTTATCCATATGTGGTGAGTCGGATAACTCTATATCCCTTGCTTCTTATTCCAAGAATGAATCACCTGGGATTAGGGGTTTACAAAGACCATATCACTACCATAATAAATTTCCCATATCATAGGAAACCTCATTGTGTAACCCCATTTTAGTGAAATTACATGATTTACCACATACAAAGCCATCAAGCATAATGTAATTCCTAAAGGCATACCCATATTAGTAAAATATAGAGAAATAAAACTCATATAAATTAATTATCTATCACTACCCATTAGAGGGTAAATGGCATATCAAACATTGATGACTTTGATTCTGATTATAATTAGGTTATAAAGGATTATTTATTAATGAGTAACCTCTATGCATGATACCCATGTTCACTCATATATGTCCTTTTCTCATAACACTAAACTACATGACTTGGAAATAAAAAACTACATGGGTTTTGATTCTTGTTATAAAGAGGATATGTAGGATGCCTCATAAAGTTTCAATCCCATCCTCTAAACACAGAACACCACCACATCGATAGTAAAATCTAGAGTTCCAAGTTATATGTATTCAAAATATAAACAACTAACCATTTTCGTGCAATAATGGGAAATATATAGAGAACCTCAGAAGCATAAAGATGGTCTCATCAGTATAACCCTATTTATATGGAGAAGTATTCAACACTCAATCAATTTATTATGGTAACTAGTCCCAGATTAGGATTTGGAAGAGATTTGTAAACATATATTAAATCTATAAGAGTGTATTGAAATATGTAATAATTCCACCTTAAAAGGGATATATGAGACCGAAATACCATCCTATCGACCAATGTTTTTCCTAAGAATCGTTGAGTTTGAAACCTCAAAGGACCTACTCCTTTTGGAACGAGTGTATGTACCTTATTATAGATGTGGGAAGCATTGTGAATTTCAATAAGATATTAAAATAGTAAACCTAAGGTGAATGACTGTGCAACCATACATGAACCACACATAATCAATCATCACAGATCATCCCTATTTTGAAAGAAAATTAAAAATGTTGAATCTGATATGAAAGAATATAATGACAGAATAACATAATCATTATAGGAATTGGGACTTGTGTCTCCTAAACATGGGGAACCATGCATATATTTTTGTATGAAACAATGGAATTATTTGATTATCAGTTGTTTCATTCTATATTATTCATCCCATGTTCATGCCTTGATAGTGTCTAAAATAAATTTTACCTTATTGAGCTTTTGAGATCACCTTTCTTATGTTTACATTTCCCATGAAGACAAAGAAACGCATTAAAAATTTTATATCTATAATATTTTCATATGTATATAATTTTTTTAGAGATATTCAAGACTTATTATGGATTAATTAGTTTCCTATATGCTGGAAAAATGTCTATTTGATGATAAAGACACATGATTTGTTTTTTAAATGTTCTTTATCTCTCTAAAACTATAATCATAAAAGGTATTTTGAATATATTTTAACCAATACTTATTAGTAATATTTAAATTATTAATTGTTAGGATGATATGTTAGTATAGTTTAAGGGTTAATAAGTTAAGGATAATATTAATTTTATAGGTATTGATAATACATTACGTTGGTTGTGGTATTATATAATATTTTAGGGATTATGATAAGAGAAAATGAGAAGATGATAAGGATAAGTCTAAGTATATGATGACATCCCAATTTTTTTTAAAATATATATTATTTGGTTCTACCAGAAATTACACACCAATACAGATATTGGAAAGTGGATGTGGTTATTCCATATATGCACCATGGAGTAATCACCCTGAAAATGTCTGGTTGGTTATAAACCCAATATTCGCTAGGGTGTACGATCAGTGGTTCTAAGATTTCACATCTAGCTTGACATTCCTAGAGGATATTATTTGGTTAATCACATTCTCTCTACAAATGATTATGATGAATTTAGTTTCTAATTATTTTATAGGATTAGGCTAATAATTATGAGAGAACACAACCTAAAGTAACATAGCTTGTACCAAGATAGTTATAAGATAAAATAAGTGTGACATAGTTGAAACGAAATTTTCATAGGTTGAAATTAAGGTGTCATTAGAGAAGATATCTTAGGATTCATTATTCAAATTTATGTGGTTATTTATTCTAATTATATAGAATATTATCATAATAATTTTTTTTAATATTTAGTTGGAAATAGGATCTTGAAAATGAAGATACAGATGCTATTTATCAAGAAACACATAATAATTATCAATACATTCATATTTTGAATAAATAGTTGAGAATATTATTTTATGTATATTATGAGGGAGAATATAGGTTACCTGGTCTTCCCTAAGATTGAAACATTTATATCTTAAATAATCTTCATCTTGAAACATGATTGTCTTTAAATACCATTATATATTGTTTTTAGAAAGTAATACATAAAATTGATAGGAACAAATTTGTTCATCGGGGAATAATGTTACACCATAGGTTACATGGAAGCATATTCTTTCCATAAACTACTTTTTTTATATTTCTTAACTATTTTTTTATTTGGTCAAATGAATTGAAATAGAATTGGTAATAAGTCATTAAAGATAGAAATTAATATTACAATACATTATTCATTCATAATAAAAAAAATCAATGAATAGTAATTATTAAATTGTGCGTAGAGAAATAGACTGACCGAATGTGTGGATTCCAGCACTTGGGGATCATGACTCCATAGTTTTATAGAGTGGATTTTGGAATTTTATCTCGTTTTATAGTAATTTGAATTTGTTTTTTGATTGAGTAAACTCGATATGTCTTTCGAGTATGCGGTCTTCACATAGTGACCTAAGGTCTTAGAGCCTCGAAGTCATCAGTAATGTCTCACTTCATGGGATGACTCGATTGAGTCCAATTTCAATTACAATGGAACAATTGAAACAAAAAAACTCATAAAATAAAAATAAAAATATAAAATGAATACTTTTCTTAATATTGAAATGTGGTTCCACCTAGTGCTTATATATTTTCTCCCATGAATAATGATGAACCCCCATGTCTATTGTGACGCACAAAACATCATTATGCTTCATTAAAATTGGTTGAAATGAAGAGATGGATTTGAAAAAAATAATGGTAATGGGATCAGGATATTCTTGTGAACCTACCTTGTATTAAAATATTTTGATGGGGTTCATAATTGTTTTGTATGAGGTCTTTTGTTGAGCATTGTGTGCTAAAATGTTTTTTGAAAAGAGAATTCAAATTTCATATTTATGATATAAATTTTTCTTGAGACATTCAAAAATAAATTTGGGGGTCTAATTATACACTGAAAGAGGCTAATATTCATTGAATATATATAATATTCATGTGCTTCATTATTCATAAACACCATTTTTAGTGCATTTTAAAAATTGAACCTTATTTCACATTATGATTGTAATTCCTTCTTATAATGTACTATTGCATGATCCATTTTCTATCACATCCTATGACACCAAATGGTCATTATTTTAAATTAATAGTTAGTTTTCAGGCTTCTCATTCCATTTGGAACATTTCTATGTTTTTGAGTACTTGAAGATTCACATTGTAAGACCACCATTTTGGACATACAACCCATGAGATTCTGGGCTAAGTGAACAGGACAGCAGCCCAATAACAATACTATAGAGGATAGTATCTAGGCCCAATAATTCTAAAATTTTAACCAAATATTTAATATAGTTTTAGGAGAATTTCATCCAATGGTGGAAAAAGGTAATTATTATGTTTAGAGAGAGTTCTAGGATGCCCAAGTTGAAGATACAATTTTGTGTCAAATTCTATGGCCCAGAACAATAGCCCACTAGTTCAATCATATCGAAAATACATAAAATCCTTTAAGGTTTAAATTTTTACAAGCTACGAGGGGACATCTGAATCTACATTTTTTTTCTATGTCCCACGCAAATTCAGATATCTAGAAGCTCATTTAGGAGCCTCTGTTTGGTGGATACAAGTTGGCTACCATTTCAGGTCAAGGGTGGGAAAGTCCAAATTCCACAAAATTTCCACCCACATAGGCCAAAAACCATTAATTAAGGTGACTTACGCTATTTTAGGATCTACCAAAGGATTAAAAAAACTATTTATGGCAGTGTTGTTGAAGTATTTGAGCATCTTTTGTGCTTGGTTTTATAGTAAAATTATGATGCTGCATTGTGTTTGTAATCAAATTTCTTCCTCATGTAAGTTATTAAATTCAACTTATTTTATTAATAAAAGTTCTTAATTTATCACTATTATATTATTATTCATTTCAATTTGATACCATTGCAACAAGTTTTTAATTTATTCACACAAAACCTTTAGAAATTTATCACACAGCGGTGGCATGATCGTTATATTGTTTTTTTACTTCTTCAATTCCACCCACATAAGTCTACTTCCTAGTTACATTGAGAACATGTAATTAATTGAGGTATAACTATTTTATATTTTTATCCAATGGAGTCTAAAGGGGATGGATTTTATGTTATTTATAACTCTCTAAATGTTTATTAATTTCTTTTCTTTGAGTTTTTTTATTTAAGTATTTTCACTATTCCTCTTCCTTATTGAATTTAATCACCCCTCTTTTATGTGATAATAAGATCATTTACCTTGTAGTGCTCATGAAAATGATCCTACAACTTTATAAGTGATTATAATGTGTTTGGTATGGTTTTTAACTAGTAATTGATGAGGTTAGTTTGAATTAATTTAATGAATCTTTCTCGAGTTAATGAAATTGAAATCGTTAAAAAACAAATTTAATCCAATTCATCCCTTGTAATAACCTATGATCAACCCTTTCTCGTAAATTTAAATAACATATATATGTTCATTATATTTTAAACCCATCTAAAATCAACACATTTTGGGCCAAATAATAGAAAAAACACTCCATATATTGATGTGTCTATAGGATTATTCTAAGGTCTCTAAGGATTCGGCAACCCAAGCTTCACTACAAGTGGTCATTTAACAATAAAAACATGGGTATATTTGGGTGATACCATATTTTTTTACGCTTAACATAAAAAATATAAGAATATAGAATATAATTATTTTATTATATCATAATATTCTAAGAATAATTCAGGGGGTGGAGAATGAAATAATATAAAAAATGCTCGTTGATAAACGTTACTGTTTATTCAAGTATCTCCTTTTTGTTTTCACTAAAGACCATCCTTGGTTGGATTTATGCCAACTATAAGGATTATATTATAATGTAAGGGTATTTAAAAATTGTTTTGAGTAGGTAATTTATAAACCAATTTTCTTTTAAGGTGTGAATATAGGAGGAGAGTGTATGGCCTTTTATAAGTGAGGTTAGTGACCCACTTGTAATTATTTTGAAAGAGTGAATTCCACCTACGATTGTTTCATGTCACCAGGACTAAATAATGCACCAAACTAAATTATATAACTTATAGTGTATAAATATCTCCATAAATTTTTTTGGAAAATTTTATAGGTTATTTATACCCTTAATATTAAAGATTAACCACTAAGTGAACTCGTTTTTTCCTTAATCGTTGTAGTTAATTTTATTTGTTTTCAAAAATAACTTTGTTAAAAAAATAAGTCTAGCCTTATTATAAATTTTAAATTATTATTATTTCAAATGTGGAACTCATTTTACCAAATTATATTTCTATAATTTGAAAATTTTACTAAAATATTTATCCCACCAAAGTGGCGAGATAGTGGGTTTTTAAAAAGAGTATTTTTTTAGAAAAAATATCATTCTATATTAACTAAATGACTAAAACTAATCATTAAATGATACATAATTGATATTAAATTTTAGATAATATTGAAATTTTATTTAATAAATTTTCCATTAGGAATTTTTTTAGGAATTAAAAAGTATAAATATTAGGCATTTTAAAACACCTTTGATAAAACCTATTTTCAAAACCCTTAATGTATACTAATAACCAATATAAATTTGAGTAAAAAGTAATTAAGTTGACTATTTATAACTAAATAATACATATATTACTTTAAATAAAATTATAACATATTGGGAATCATGAATTTTTAATTTATGAAAAATAATTTTCTTTGTACACAAATAGGTATTTTTCTCTATTCATTGAAAAAGAAATATTTTTTGTAAAATCCAAAAAGTTCACCCAATGTAAATTTTCATATGATTAAATAAAAAATTATATTAATTTTATAAAATTAATATTCTAAAATTTTTAAATTAAAAATTTAGATAAAACCTTAAGAAAAGAGTTTAGTTAAACTATTTCATTTTTTATTTAAAAACAATTACTTAATGTTTTTGTAATGAATATGATTATAAAATTAATATTAAAAAACATGTAAATTATTTTTTATATAATTTCCTATGTTTATACAAACTTATTTATGTTAAATGATCTTTATTACAGGTTTATGATTCAATAAATGTTATATTTATATAAAAGCATGTCCTTAATCATAAAATCATTATAGTATGCTCTCGTATGAGTTAGTTATACATCCTAAGTGAAAAATGTTATATTGTTTATAAATTTAATGACTAAAGAATATTATTATATATTTGTTAATTTATATTTAATATATTTATTAATATAATACATTTTGATCATTAAAAATACCGAAACTAGTTCTTCACAATTTTCTTTTTCACAAACCATACCTTTATCATTCACCAAAAGAAAATGGGATCTAATAAATTATAAAAAAATTATGATTATAGTATATTTTATAATATTTTAATTGTAAAGTTTTTTTTAATAAAAAATAATCAACTATTCCATTGCAAATCTAGTACGAAACAAGAAATATGAGTTTCTAGGACCCGATGATGAAAATAAACTATAAAATCCAAATATATATGTAATGAATGTTTAGAAATGATGTTTATAAACAGAAATATATATGAATAAGGTTTTGGAATAGGATATTAATAAGATGATTATTGTTATTATAAAATAGGGTTTAATTCATTTTTATTTTATAGTAATTAATGTAAGGTTTCGTTGTCTCAATTTTCACCCCCTCTGTAATGTTTCTCAATATACACTTTTTTTTTGTTTTTTATGGTGTATCAAATATCCCATTTAATATATTTTATCATGGTAGTATAATTATTTTGAGTTTTTAATTTTTTAAGATAAATTATATCATTTACGGGGGTTTGATTCAAAAGCCTTTGTTATCGTAATGGTTCTTTGTATCAGATTTCAATTCCTCAAAACATGTGTATATTATACACCTTGTTTTATATTGTGAGGAAAACTAATAATTATATTTGATATTTTATATCATGATTATATTATTATTCACATTATATAAGGCTCGATTTGAAATTTTATCCTTTGAGGGGTTTTGATTCTAATGTTTCTAAATTCGTAAGAGTTATTTGTCGCTATTTTAAATTCCATGAGACATGTTTGATATTTTTCATCATATTTCTTTTCTCGCCAGTCAAATTACCTATTTATGATAATTATAATGAATATATAATATTATATTATTTTTAAATATAATGGTATCCCTTTTATTTTCATTAGAATATTAGTCCACCACTGTTGTAAGGGTTTTTACATCTCAATATTACTTCATTGAGATACAATTCACATTCAACAATTATTTACCATTTGTTTTGTATATATTTTTTGAGTATTAGAATTTGAATCCACTCATAATATTTAATCTTAATGTATTAAACACACATAAATCCATCACCACCGTTGTCTTTACAAATCATCCTATTTTATAGGCCTAATTTTTCTCCCATATTTAATTCCACTATAGACACTCAATATTTCCTTCCTTTGATTCAATGGTTTTCAACAAGATACTACAAATCAATTGATTGTGAAAATTATTGACATAAAAATATATCTATTTCACTATATACTCTTAGTTTGAGGTATACTTACTTAAAAATATACTCCATTTATTGATTGTGACAATATTAAAAATCAGTTTACTAGTTAGTTCAATATTAGTGTTAATTGATTACTCAAGAATATTGATTATGTATTATTTAATCATCCACCTTTATTTTATATATGGATTAAATTATTTTATCCACTTTAATATCATTTAAATAATTTATTTTAATCTCAATTAGAATGTTTATTGATTACTAAGGAAGTTTGATTTTTCATTGAACTGATATTCACATCATTCACATGGTGATTTCAATAGACATAAATAAATGATGGGTGGGGCCCAATATTACATACTCCATCGATTCATTAGTTGGTTTAATGAGACAAAGGGTTTTGGTATTTGTTTTATACCAAACCAATACAATAATTATGTCTTGTTTGAAACCTTGATGGAAGGAATGGTGTCTTGGTTGTGTCAATGATGCTAAGAATACTTTTTTGGTAGTGGATTTGATGGTAAAACATATTTGAAATTATACATTCCATAACCATGAATTCAGATATTATTTTATTTGTGTTTATTATTATTTTTAACCATTCATATGTTTCAAGATCGCATGGTAAGTTATATAGAATTATTTTATTATGATTTTCCCCCCTATATTATCCATTCCAACTATAGGAATTGATTTCTTTTGATATACATTTCTCCATACTACGTGTTTTATCTCAAACATATTTTTTTTCTATTTTTATAGGTTGTGAATAAAAGTACTACATGTAATTTTTCTATAAGAGTGGAATGCATGGAGATTTTTTTGGAAGATTTTTAAGACTTAATATTGATTATATATTTTCTTATAAAGTAGAATTTTTTTCATTTGATGATTAAGACAACAGATTTTTTGTTAAATGTTTTTTCTAACTATACAAAACTCTAAAACCAATAGGTTCTTAAAATGCAAGTGATTTGGTATTTGTTAGGGATATTGGAATTGATGATTTTTAAAATTGAGTCACATTAGTTCACTTCAATCTTGGTATGTAAATAAGGTATTTATTAGAACCATATCCATGGGCCATGGTTCTAGGGTTCCACCATGGGATCATAGGAAAATTAATACTTATATATGATACAAATAGAGGATATAGGTATCCAGATACGAGTTATTTATATAAAACTCACAAGATATCTTTATAGATTGAGTAACACTAATGTTTTTCTATATTCCATTATTTAATTAAATTTATACATTTGGGAATTTATTTTTTTATTAATGAATGTCCTTGGGTTCACGCTTTATTGTTATATAAATGGGGATTGAGTTTTATATAATTATGAGAGCTAATCTAAGAGGTTTTATTGTTTACCACTGATAGAGCAAATATTTTCAATTAATTTATATTGAATATCATTGTTTTAAACCCACAAAAATTTTTCTTCTAAGATGAATTGTTTCATTTTTTATGATAATGGTGTTATTTTGAGCTGAATTGTAAAAATGGGCCATTTTGGATTTTTTAACAGTTTTATATTATTTCGGTAGATTGGCCATAACATTATCTACACTGATCCAAATTGCTAAATTCTTTCTTTTTCAGATTCTACACATCCAGGGCTTCATTTAATATATTTGGACCAAAATCTGAATCGGCCATATGAAAGATCAAAAGAAGCTCACAAGTTGGCTCAAGGAAACTGTTTTCAGTTCTGCCTAGTTTTGATGTGGGATCCATAACTCAACCACTGTCGGCCCAAAGCTTGTGAAATGCGGTGGGTGGACGCGAAAGGAGTTTGGGAGCATCTTTTATGAAGGAAGCACCGAGTGAATTGGCCGTTTATGGGTCCATTAAAGCACCTTAATCCGGAGGATTTCGTTTTGGAGAGTCTGACTGGACAGAATAAATGCTCATAGTAAAACAACCATAACTCTCGGAATACATGTCCAAATCCGCTGAACTTTTTAGGGGACACGGCCAAGGGAATTATGAACAACATTCATGAAGGACGTAACGCGTGAAGATGTCATTTAATGGGGCTACAACGCGTCGACATTCGGGGGAAGAATTCTGGCTATAAAAGGAGGAGAGCTCCACCCTCTCAAAGCATCCATTCTCCATCCATTTTTTCACCCCATTCCTTCTGGGACACCAAGAAGGAGAACTTTTCATCTTTTTCTTTTATTTATTTTCTTTTTCATTGTTTTGTAATGCCTTCTTCTTCCCCATTCAACTCGATTACCCTTACCATGGTGGGGTAAACTTTTGGAGTGATTGGGGAAGGGTTGGTTTTCTATATTGTAATGCTTGAGTTCTTGGACGTAATTGAATAAATTTCTTTCTTCTTCAAAGTTGTTTTCAATTTCTTATAGCGGATTTTATAATCAATTGCGATCGTTATTGAATATTAATTCCGTTATTTATTTTTGCCTTTGTAAAATAATCAATATCTCCCTCCACTAATTTCTGGTTTATATACGATGGAATAAACCAGGAATTAGTGGTGAAGTACTCGACGATCGTCAGTACGTGTAAAAGGTGTAGTGAATGTTCTTGATTGTTTGGGATAAACAAAACCCGATCGGGAATTGCCCATTTCAATTAAGGATATTCAATACAACTATTTTACACATGGAAGGAGAGTTGACCAAACCAAGATCTTGGTAAGGTTTTCTCTCACAATAATAATTTCACCAAGGAAGTGAGAGGAAACGATTGTGGAAACTCACTTTAATCAACTAAGAAGAAGAGGTTTGAATTAAATTGAACAAGGATAGCATTATAATTAGGAAACCGACCCCGACCTAATCACCCATTTAAATTTCATTGTTTTTCAATCATTTGAATTTCAAATTTCCGTTCACAACATTTTTACCCCTGTTTTAAAGTGACAACCCATTTTGTGTGCACTCCTCTTCGGGAGACATCCTAGGTCAACCACATTACTACATTTTAACTTAGGAAAAAAATTGTTTTGCCACGCCCTACGACAGGCGTGCGTCAACCACATATATGTTTTGGATACATATTCACAAGGAATGGAATATTATTTGATATGAGGTGAAGATGATGATAGATTTTAACAATTTGTTTTGAAAATATCTTAAATGAGTGGTATATGTATTCACAAGTTATTATATATGATTTAATATAAGGTAAAATAGAACAATTTATATCAATATTTAATGAAAGTGGGATATTAATCGAGATATACATGCCTAATATATATATATATATATAATACATGATATCCTATATTAGATTGTATTGTATATGGATAGTCGGTGGTACATTATCTATTTAGCTACGGAAAATTATTTACATTGGATAAGAATATAGTAAGGCATGATATGAAGATATCATATTCCCTCTTCCTTACAGAATCATAGTGTACGATATGGATATATAATAATGTAGTTTTTTATATTGAATCATATTACATGATTCACATTTCATTTAAAAATAGATTATGTAATTTGAATATTAAGTTTTTACATTCAAATATATTTCATGTTTTCTATCAATATCATGAATATTTCATGTGATAATATGTATTTGAGAATTAAATCAAATACATTTATATGATAAATCCATGCAATGGTCTTGGGATACAAGTGTTTTCATAAGGCCCCAGCCTTAAACCTTAGTTAATATTGAATTAAATGAATAATTGACATTGAGGATATTTTCAGGTTTAGAGTTTCAGAGAATTAGATCATAAATCGTGAATTACATTCCACATTTAAAAAAAGTGGTTACATAAATGATTGTATTTGTTTTTTCCCATCAACGGAAATATTTTTAAAATAAAACATGGATTCTTTCTTGACACTTCCTTGACACTATCATCATATCATGCACCTTTCCCTTGACCTGTGAAAAACATTTCAAAAACATGGGATGAGCATAAAAAGCCCGGTAAGGGATATAAAAGTTTGAAAAGAAAACATTAGTCCATGTATGAAATCATACATTACTCATAAAACATAAGCATTTTAACATACCTCATCAAATCATGAACAAATCATAGAAATCATAAGGCATAAAGGTAACTTGAGGCATTCATAACATTCATACGTAGGGAGTAACCCTCTTGGTTACGTTTAGAATACCCATCATAGTATACTCCCTAAATCTCTTCGGAGAAACCTTAACGTTTAAACCGTTCACGTTACCCAATGCATTGGAGATCTATATAGGGCTCACCCGCCCTTAGTTTAACACGGAACCACCCGTCTTCATAATAATGCCCAAGAACCATAACATAATCGTATCACATAAAACATGTATAAAGGAAACATAACATTTCCACTTTTCAATCACAAGATATCAATAAAACACAATGATATAAAAGCATTATGAAAACCATTTTCAATACCAAAATAAAATAAGAGTAAGACATGTTACTTATTTTTTATTCAAAAAAAGTTATGGCTCGTAGAGGAAGCTGAAACTCAAATAATGGTCCCAGCGGCGGAAAGTCATTATCGCCGCATACGTACGACAAGAAAAACATTCCTTTTTGTCGTTTAGTAAAACGCTTCTTATTAAAATATTCCTTTTGAGTAAAAGAAAAGTAAAAGGGTTTTATACACCATATAAAAGAAATTTGTGTATAAAACAAAATATGCCACAATGAAAGGAGGTTGAGACGATGTCCCTTACAAATACGGTATCCTTGGATTAAGGATAAATCAATTACATAATTATGTGTGACAAACAAATACACCAAATATAAGTGGATATTAAGTGTAAAAAATCATAGGACATTCACACATATTCATATAACGACATATTCAAGGAGTACATGTTTATCCCAAAGAATAAAAATTGGGTTAAGAAGTTCCTTTGCAAAAATTCGACACCCTAACGGCATCACTTCAAAATTTAGAAAAAGAGTTGATGAGAGATAAAAAGGGTATATCATCGCTTGGACATAAACATTATATCAATAAAGTTATATAAGAACATATACCGACATAATATTATGTGAATTAAAAGACATTACAAAAGAAGTCTTTTAAAAAGAGGAGGGTGAAAGGTTCCCTTACCGACTTGGGTTACTTTCGATACATACACCCCATTGAAGAAGGGCATACAATGAATATCTAAATACCCATAAATGAAATTCTATTACACAAAGACTATAGTAATGGGAAGTACATACACCACTCAAAGGAAATGGTGGAAAATTTAGCATAAATCTCACAGGACTAAAAGTGAGATGAAATATCCCTTACGAAAACTCGGTAGCCTATCGGCGCCACTTAAAACATAAAAAAATGGATTGATGAGATCAAATAGGGTATTTCATCATATTATAATAAAATGTACAGAAATTGGAAAGAGAGATGTTAGATCTCTTACGAAAATTCGCCAGCCTAACGGCGCCACTCAAAACTTCCAAAATGGATTGATGAGAAAAAATAGGGTCTCTAATCATATGAACATAAAAATTACAGTAGGAGTAATATAAAATAACATGCCAATCATAATAAAGATGAGCTTAAAAGGAATGTCATAGAAGAGTGTACTTAAAAAAGAGAGGGGTAGGATCCCGTACCTCGTGTCCGACATGACTCGATCGTTCTTTAATCTCCTGAATAATAAAATTTGGTCAATTTATAATTTCTTAAGGAACTACATTAAATATTATTATTCAGTTAATATCACATATTATATGGTTATAATAATTGGTTAATAAAGTGAGTTTATATCAGACGTTTTTGTCGATGTTCGGTACATGAGTAAAAATCGAACTTGTTGGAAAAGAATTTTCCATGTAGTTATAGGTAAATCATATCCAGAATAGTATTGATGTTTTAAATATCATATATACCCAGTATATATTCATTTTATACTATTACATATAATTTGGAGATAAAAAATTAAAAGCACCGTTGATGGAGATGGTAGGCCGTACATACGGATGAACGGTACTTTCATTTTTTGTCATGTTAATGGAATTAAAACAAAATGATAGATATATATATTATATTTCCAGAATTATATCCATCATTTATATGTAATATATTACAAATATATTCATTATATATATGTACTTATAATAGTACATAACATTTGGAGATAAGAAATGAAATGTACCGTTCATGGAGATGGTAAGCCGTACGTACGCATGAACACTACATTCATTTATTTTTTTGTATTAAATGGAATTAAATAATAATGATATAAAGGTATATTATAATTCAATTAGGATATAATATTTAATACTATTAATTCCATACTTTATACGTCCCACATATGGCATTAACGAATAAAATCATTTTGAGGGGCGGTAGTCCGCACTTCCTAAAATGAAGATATCGCGTTTACCCATAATGGAAACCATAAAGGTATGCCATAAATGATAAATAAAGAAGCTTAAGGAAGTCATAAACATATAATATATCATATATAAATATAGTGACATTTTAATGTCCACCTTTGAAGGTGTTAAAATAATATTGAACAATCATCGTTTCGTGAGGCTGTAATTCGCTATCCACAGAAACAGTATTTTTTTTAACCATTAGACGGAGGTGTGTGAAAGTGTAGCTCTAATACTTCTTATAAAAAAATCCTAGTATATTTAATATACTGGCGTGGTTACAAAAAAAAATTAATAAAAAGAGATTACGGGTTTGGAGAAGAAAAATAAAATAAAAGAACACAAGGGAAGACATTACCTTTAAATCAGGCAACTCTCTTTGATTTGAGCTCAAAGGCTTCTTTGGAAAGGATTCTTCCCAATGTGAGGCTTAAATGATGAATAGAGTTATGTGGAGAGATGAAATGGGAAGTTTTTGGCCGATCCAAAGGCATGAGAGGTGTGTGTAAGGTGGTAGAGGTGGGGGCCTTTTATAAGAGGAGAGGAGGGGCACTCTTGGAATGTTATAAAATATTACTTTATTATAAAATGATTTTCGGATTTAAAAGGACCCAAAAGGATATATTTCGAGGATAAGGTGATAATGTTTTGAAATACACTCATATAATAGGTTTGTGACAAGTGTAAGACTTAGATTTCACCCTATCTTCTCATTTTATTTAAATCGTTCATTTATGAGGTAATCACTGCATCATCACGGTGTCATAAATAAATTAATTTATTTAATGTCTAAAAATTATAAAAAAAATATCATTATGTAGGAAATAGTTTTATATTTCTAATTAATATTTATAGTCCAATATAGGACTTATATAACCCCATCTAAAAATTGTTTTAGTAAAACAACACATGTTTGTGACATTTTAATTTTAACTTTAAATAAAAAGGTATTAATGTCATTTTCCAACCAAAGTGGATCCATGGGGTCCCCAAGTTTAACCATGGATTGTCTTGGTCGGCCATGACTCATCCAATGAGGGTAGTACATGTGTCTAGGTCATTTCATATTGTTAAAACATTATTTTTACCTTAAACTATACTAATTACCTCTAATCGCGATTAAAACTTAAAAGTTACTATTCAACAAAAAAATTATTTTAATCCCATTGAACCACATTTTACTTCTTAATGACAACCATGTATGTCGGATTTTTGAAATTCAAATCACAGAGGTGGTAAAATTTCATTTAAACGAAAAATCAGTTTTTTAAGTACCACTTAGTGGTTTCACTATTCATCAAAAATTGATGTTTTCCAGAAAAATACCAAAAATTCACCCTAATATATATTTGATATTCCAAATTCAAAAATGAATTCTATTTTACAAAATTCAAAACATATAAGTTACATTAATTAATTTAATAATTAATTCCCGTTGTCAGAGCAAATAGTGTGTTTTTATGAAACAATAAGTATCAAAAGATTGACACTAGTTGAAGTCTAATTTCAAGATGAAATTAATTCCAATGACCACTATTGGATTAAATGGTAAAAATATATTATAATTTCACTTTAAAACCAATTCAAAATATAATCTAATCATATAAATAAATTAGATTAAAAAGAGGTTTTGAATTAAAATACCACAATTTTCACTATTCTTTAAAAAATGAACTTTATCGGAAAAATACCAAAAATTTACACAAAGTAAATTTTGATGGGCCGATTCTAAAGAAGAATTTTATTTTGTCAAATATAACACATAAAATTATCAAAAAGTGGATTTAGAAGATGTTCTCTATCAAAAGGCGGCTAATCGACCTTTTAAAGAATATTAGAATGTTTACACTTAAAATTTGATTCATTCACATTTTAAATCCTCTAACATTTATTGTAAAAGGTAAAAATATTTGAAAAAAATTTACAATAATTTTGTAGTTAGTTCTGTTCATTCCCGCCATTACAACAGCTAGGCGTTAACTACCATTTAAAATAATATTATTTTATTATTAGAGTGCAACGTAAGATTCCCAAGAAACTCGTTGTTGCATATTGAGTACGCCATCGAGAATAGCATCCCCATTAAGGTAATATTAATATTTTATTCACAAATATGGATAAATATGAAAATTTCATATTCTTTATTTACCTGGGGTGTTACATCCTTCCCCCCTTTTGGGAATTGCGTCCTCGCAATTTTAAAATTGGGCTTCGAAAATTCATTGAAAATCCCACATCGGAAGAAGAGTCAGTAAAACAATCACTTTAAAATAAAGAAAGAGAAGTAAAAAAGGTCACCCGAGTTAACCCATACTAGTATTCCATGTAGGAAAACATGGATATGGAGGAAAAAACATACGGTCATGTTCTGAGGGAGATTGATAGTATACATGTCTAGGAGAAAGTTAACCATAAGAAAATCACAAACTTGTGATGGGTTAAACGGTATTCGATTCCCCATTAGGAAAAGTTAACAGACAACATTTTTGTTCTAAGTTACTCTTCATTGAGGAATTTATTTTTGAGATTAACTAAATCATAATAAAACATACTTACTTGTCATGTAGACTTTTAACTTTTACTAGATTATTTAATAAAACTCATATTTTCTCCAAAAGACGGGTATTTAGGAAGACTTGATCGCATTAAGAGTACTATAATCAACTTCTTGAGAATCACCTAATCCACAAAAGACAACTATATATTTCACATGTCTTTAGACAAAATAAAACACCAAAATTGTTAGTATGATATCAGATAATCCACAAAACTATAATCCTTTATAAAAAGAAAATCAATTCTTAATCTCTAAAATTTGTCCAAAAAAACCCAAAGTTCAATGAAGACCATTCGATAAACAATTGTACATAAAATTCTTCAAAGTAAACCAAACTAAGATTAAAACCCAAATATTTGATAGATTTAATCACATAGTCTTCCAAGGTACATATTAACTTTTATCTCCAAATAACATCAGTTGCCCTTAAATTCTCATATTGAAAAGTAATTAACTTAATCACATATCCTCGATGATAGGTTAATCATTTCCATAGATAAACCAAAATAAACTTACTCTTGATTCCTAAAATCATATAACTAATAAGAATTAGTCAATCTAACCAGGGACTTCCCGTAGTCCAATGGTAGGTGATAAATACCAGTCGCACATTGGTTGTGGGTTCGATTCCCGTAGCTTTGTCCGACGCGACGGGTTTTCACACGGTCTGCGTGTTGTCCTTTTTCTAAAACTATATAATTCTTAAAACATTCCCCAAAACGAGATAAAATCTTCAAAAATTAACATAACGTATTTTAACATCAAGTTTATCTCATGCCTTTCATTTTCCATCATAATATATAATAACCCATAATTACCTCAAAAGTAAGGATCATATAAACCCTAATGGTTACCTTTATAATTATTACCTGAACTTCTACATCGATTGGTCATCTCGTACATGATGCATTACAGAACATACCAAGGTACAAGTGGTTGATCATGACTCTTTGATAGTTGGTTTAGAACAACCACGAGTTTCCTCATTGAATCCCCCATTTCATCTAGTCTCTTAATCAGAGAACCACCACAGTTTCCTTCAAACCTATTGTCACTTTGGTGCCTGCTAGATCCATCCATTCACTAAAAACAGAAATGTCAGTGTGAGTATATCAAGAAAACCATCTTGTACTATTGAGGAAGATAAACACTAAGATATACTTACTCATTCACTTTATCTAAAACTATGACTCTTTCTAAAATCCTAACCATTATGGTAATGTCACTTATGCCTAGAGAATTCCCTAACCACTAAAGTTATCTAAACCGACCTCTGATACCAACTATAAGGCCCCGACCTTCAACCTTACTTAATATTGAATAAAATGAATAATTCATATTGAGGATATTTTTAGGTTTATAGTTTTAGAGAATTAGATCATAAATCATTAATTACATTCCACATTTAAACAAAGTGGATACATAAAAGATAGTATTCGTTTTTCCCATCAACGGAAACATATTTAAAATTAAACATGGATTCATTCTTGACACTTCCTTGATACTATCATCATATCATGCACCTTTCCCTTGACCAGTGAAAAACATTTCAAAAACTTGGGATGAGCATAAAAAGATCAGTAAGGGATATTAAAGTATGAAAAGAAAACATTAGTCCATGTGTGAAATCATACTTTACTCATAAAACATAAGCATTTTAACATACCTCATCAAATCATGAATAAATCATGGAAATCATAAGGCATATAGGTAACTTGAAGCATTCATAACATTCTTACGTAGGGAGTAACCCTCTTGGTTACGTTTGGAATACCCATCATAGTATATTACCTAAATATCTTCGGATAAACCTTATCGTTTAACCCCTTCGCGTTACCCAATGCATTGGAGAGCTATATCGGGCTCACCCACCCTTAGTTTAACACGGAACCACCCGTCTTCATAATAATTCCCAAGAACCATAACATAATCGTATCACATAAAACATGTATAAAGGAAACATAACATTTCCACTTTTCAATCATAAGATATCAATAAAAAAAATTGATTTAAAATCATTATGAAAACCATTTTCAATAACAAAATAAAAGAAGAGTAAAAAATGGTTTTTATTTTTCATTCAAAAAAAGTTCTGGCTTGTAGAGGAAGCCAAAACTCAAATGACGGTCACCGCGGCAGAGAAGTCATTATCGCCGCATACGTACGACAAGAAAAAAATTCCTTTTTGTCGTTTAGTAAAACACTTCGTGTAAAAAGATTACTTTTGAATAAACGAAAATTCAAAGTGTTTTATACACCGTATAAAAGATATTTGTTTATAAAACAAAATATGCCTCAATGGAAGGAGATTGAGACGATGTCCCTTACAAAGACGGTATCCTTGGATTAAGGATAAATCAATTACATAATTATGTTTGAAAAATTAATACACCAAATATAAGTGGATATTAAGTGTAAAACAATCAGATGACATTCACGGATATTCATAGAATGACATATTCAAGGAGTACAAGTTTATCCCAAAGAATCAAAATTGGGTTAAGAAGTTCCCTTGCAAAAATTCAACAGCCTAACGACATCACTTGGACATAAAATTTACATCAATAAGGATAGAGAAGAACATATACCAACATAATAATATGTGAATTAAAAAACATAACAAAATAAGTCTTTTAAAAAGAGGAGGGTGAAAGGTTCCCTTACCGACTTGGGTTACTTTCGAAACGTACACCCCATTGAAGAAGGGTCATACAATGAATATGTAAATACCCATAAATAAAATTATATTACACAAATATTATAATAATGTGAATTACATACACCACTAAAAGGAAATGGTTGCAAATTTAGCATAAATCTCATGGGACTAAAAGTGAGATGAAAAATCCCTTTCGAAAACTCGGCAGCCTAACGATGCCACTTAAAACATCCAAAAATCGATTGATGAGATCAAATAGGGTATCTCAACATATTAAAATAAATTTTGCAGAAATAGGAATATAAAATAAAATCCCCCATCATAACAAAGTGGAGCTTAAAATAAGTGACATAAAGGAGAGTACATAAAAAAGAAAGAGAGAGGTTAGATCTCTTACGAAAATTCGGCAGCCTAATGGCGCCACTCAAAACTTCCAAAATGGATTTATGATAGAAAATAGGGTCTCTCATCATATGAAAATAAAAATTACAGTAGGAGTAATATAAAATAACATCCCAATAATAGGAAATATGAGCTTAAATGGAATGACATAAAAGAGTGTACTTAAAAAGAAAGAGAGGGGTAGGATCCCTTACCTCGGGTCCGACATGACTCAATCGTTATTTAATCTCCTGAATAATAAAATTTGGTAAATTTATAATTTCTTAAGGACCTAATTTAAATATTATTATTCAGTTAATATCAGATATTATAAGGTTATAATAATTGGTTAATAAAGTTAGTTTATATCAGACGTTTTTGTCGATGTTTGGTACATGAGTAAAAATCAAACTTGTTGGAAAAGAGTTTTCCATGTAGTTATAGGTAAATCATATCCAGAATAGTATTTATGTTTTAAATATCATATATATCCAGTATATATTCAATTTATACTATTCCATAGCATTTGGAGATAAAAAATTAAAAGCACCGTTCATGGAGACGGTAGGTCGTACGTACGCATGAACGCTACTTTCATTTTTTGTCATGTTAATGGAATTAAAACAAAATGATATATATATATATATATTATAATTCCAGAATTATATCCATCATTTAGATGTAATATATTACATATATATCCATTATATATATGTACTTATAATAGTACATAACATTTGGAGATAAGAAATGAAATGTACCGTTTATGGAGACGGTAAGCCGTACGTACGCATGAATGCTACTTTCATTTCCTTTTTTTGTATTAAATGAAATTAAATAATAATTATATAAAGTTATATTATAATTCCGGTAGGATATAATATGTAATACCATTAATTCTATCCTTTATACGTCCCACATATCGCATTAACGAATCAAATCACTTTGAGGGGGCGGTAGTCCGCACTTCCTAAAATGAAGATATCACGTTTACCCATAATGGAAACCATAAAGGTATGCCATAAATGATAAATAAAGAAGATTACAGAAAACATAAACATATCATATTATATATATATATATATAGTGACATCTTAATGGACATCTTTGAAGGTGTTAAAATAATATTTAACAATCATCGTTTCGTGAGGCAGTAATTCACCATCCACAGAAACAGTATGTTTTTAACCATTAGACGGAGGTGTGTGAAAGTGTATCTCAAATCCTTATTATAAAAACATCCTAGTATATTTTAGATACTGTTTTTGTTACAAAATAAATTTAATAAAAAGAGTTTAGGGGTTTGGAGAAGAAAAATAAAACAAAAGAACACAAGGGAAGACATTACCTTTAAATCGGGTAACTTTCTTTGATTTGAGCTAAAAGGCTTCCTTGGAAAGGATTCTGCCCAAAGTGAGGCTTCAATGATGAATAGAGGTATGTGGAGAGATGAAATGTGCAGGTTGTGGCCGAGAAAAAGTCTTGAGAGGTTTGAGTAAGGTGGTAGAGGTGGGGGCCATTTATAAGAGGAGAGGAGGGGCACTCTTGGAAAGTTATAAAATATTACTTTATTATAAATTGATTTTCTGATTTAAAAGGTCAGAAAAGGATATATTTCAAGGATAATGTGATAAAGTTTCGAAATAAACCCATAAAATAGGTTTGTGACAAGTGTAAGACTTATATTTCACCCTATCTTCTCATTTTATTTAAATCGTTCATTTATGAGGTCATCACTGCATCATCACGGTGTCATAATAAATTAATTTATTTAATGTCTAAAATTTATAAAACAAAATGAATGATGTAGGAAATCTTTTTAGCTTTCTAATTAATATTTATAGTCAAAGATATTACTTATATAACCCCATCTAAAAATTGTTTTAGTAAAACAACACATGTTTGTGACATTTTAATTTTAACTTTAAATAAAAAGGTATTAATGTCATTTTCCAACCAAAGTCGCTCCATGGGGTCCCCAAGTTGACCCATGGATTGTCTTGGTCGTCCATGACTCATCCAATGAGGTTAGGACATGTTTCTAGGTCATTTCATATTGTTAAAACATTATTTTTACCATAAACTACACTAATTACCTCTAATCGCGATTAAAACTTAAAAGTTACTATTCACCAAAAAAAATTAATCCCATTGAACCACATTTTACATCTTAATGACAACCATGTATGTCAGATTTTTGAAATTCAAAACACGGAGGTGGTAAAATTTCATTTCAACGAAAAATCAGTATTTTAAGTACCACTTAGTGGTTTCACTATTTATCAAAAATTGAAGTTTTCCAGAAAAATACCAAAACTTCACCCTAAGCTATATTTGATATTCCAAATTCAAAAATGATTTCTATTTTAAAAAATTCAAAACATATAAGTTACATTAATTAATGTAATAATTTATTCCCGTTGTTAGAGCAAATAGCGTGTTTTTATGAAACAATAAGTATCAAAAGATTGACACTAGTTTAAGTCTAATTTCAAGATGAAATTAATTCAAATGACCACTACTGGATTAAATGGAAAAAATATATTCTAATTTCACTTTAAAACCAATTAAAAATATAATATAATCATATAAATAAATTAGATTAAAAAGAGGTTTTGAATTAAAATACAACATTTATCACTATTCATTAAAAAATGAACTTTATCGGAAAAATACCAAAAATTTACACAAAGTAAATTTTGATGGCCCGATTCTAAAGAATAATTTTATTTTTTCCAATATAACACATAAAATTGTCAAAAAGTGTATTTAAAAGAGGTTCTCCATCAAAAGGCGGTTAATCGACCTTTTAAATAATATTATAATGTTTACGCTTAAAATTGGATTCATTCGCATTTTTAATCCTCTAACATTTATTGTAAAAAGTAAAAATATTTGAAAAATATATATAATCATTTTGTAGTTAGTTCTGTTCATTCCATCCATTACAAAAACTATGCATTAACTACTATTTAAAATAATATTATTTTATTATTAGAGTGCAACGTAAGATTCCCAAGAAACTCGTTGTCGCGTATTGGGTTCGCCATCGAGCATAGCGTCCCCTTTAAAGTAATATTAATATTTTCTTCACAAATATGGATAAATGTGAAGATGTCATATTCTTTATTTACCTGGGGTGTTACAGTTGTAACTGATTCCATTTAGTTGTATATTACAAATTTATGATTAATTTCTTATAATGATTAGGAAGAAACCATGAGACCTATATAGATAGGTCACATGATAAGAAATGAAATCTATGTTTCATGTGGATTCTCCAAAACCAGAGCTCTCTTCCCCTTATATATTTTCTTTGAGAGGAACTTTTATAGAGAAATATTTCATGGATACATTATGGAGAAAGTTACATAAAATCGTGCTTAAAGATAGGGTCTATAACAAGCTATGTTGTAATGAAAACATGTTGTTATTTTTATATTACATATTGTTTCAAATTAATAGCATGGATATCATAGGTTTTAGGGTATATTTTTATGTTCCACTTATTTAATATGTGTTATTAAATCCCTAGAAACCAAACATATATCATATAAAAAACTTTTGAAACCATATCCAAAACTCATTTATGATATTTCAAAAAAACAATTATAATGTTTTCATTAACATCACTATGCATCATATCATATGAAATACCTTTTAAATATCATTAAATATATATTTTGGGAACTCAAAAACACATTTATAGAATCTATCTAATTTTTTGAAAACAAAATTCTCATTAATTAAACAAAAAATTGTAACCACAGAATCCTTTTTATCATTGAAAACAAATATGAATTCGTGAATTCATAAATTTAAGAAAAGTGAGGACACAAAATAAGTATCAAGGCTACTAAAGATACAAAAAGATATTACATGAACTTTATTAAACACATGAATCTCTATGCATGTGTCCACCATATTTATCAAATAAAATAATTCATAATCATATATTCCATTTATCTAAGGCATCGAATGACCTTGTCCATAGAGTATGTCAATCCCATATAACATTCTCATACATTCTCATTTCTCTAAGTGTTGATTAGCCATATGGATGAACACATCACATTTCATTCACCCAAACAAACGATAACGTCACATGTTCCATATGTAAATATATAAGCACATCACATAAATCATAAATAAATTTTCCCTTACACTTAGTCAATTTCAATGGAGGAACCATATATCATACTCATCATATGAGAGGAAAATCCCTTGTTGGTCAACACTCAACCGAAATCTGGACTACAAACATGCCTAACTGCCCAAGATTAGATCAGTCTAAAGGATTAGTAATGAGGTTGTCAATGTATTAAGGTTCTCATGCTAGGTATAATTCCAACCATAAATATGTAGATTCAATATGAAACATTCACCCCTAGTATACTAAATAC
Organism: Viscum album; assembly: GCA_963277665.1. Taxonomy (NCBI): domain Eukaryota; kingdom Viridiplantae; phylum Streptophyta; class Magnoliopsida; order Santalales; family Viscaceae; genus Viscum; species Viscum album. The sequence goes on along the minus strand of OY728155.1, from coordinate 135,003,878 downwards.
ATAGTGTAAGCCACTTCATGTGGTATAGTAAGTTGGTCGTCCAACACACAAAACTATCTTTGTGTCTCATAAACATATTATGAATCTCTATATGAAATAATTCCCACAATACCCTTAATATTTCATAATATCCTATAATAATATATGCTTAACATCGGTTAGGGATAACATAGATTCATCCATTGAGAGTTTTATTATTATTTAACTTTATGAATATAAACAAAAAATTTAAAATAATTATAAAGTGTAGATATGCCTTTCAAAAACAAAACAAATTTTATATTAGAAAACTCTTTTAATTATACTAAAAAATCTATAAATTAGATATAATTTAATCATATCCCATATGTTAGACCACTAGAGAGGTCTTATGTTTACTACACATTTTGGGTTTTGTTAAACATGTTACATCTCAATATAATTCCTACCATATATCTTTGTGAACATGTGATAAAATCCTCACACTAAATCACTTAGTGACTAATATCTACGAATAAAATACTTTTTTTGAATAAGTGTGATATTCAAGAATCATATTCCATATGCTTAACTCTTTTAAAAATTATTAAAATTTATTTACTTCATAAAATAAAATGTAATGATGTGAAAACATATATTTTCTACATATATCTTTTTTCTAAGTTCATCACAATTGTCTTTGGAACCATACTATACTATATTTTATTTCAGATCAGTTTTAGTAACCAAATGATACTCTTTATAATATTTTACATTACCAGCATACCCTAAAATATTTTAGGATATAAAGTGACATTAAATGTGAATTTTGAAATGTATAATATTTATTGTGTTAATCTTGGAACTTATCTAAGTATAAACATACTTCAAAAACCTACACCCACTTGTCTCTTAGAAAATATATTATTTCTAGAATATTATACTAAGATACACAAACTCTCTTATGTTAATAAATAACATGTATTTATAATTGTGGTAATATTTATAAAATATACAACAAATGTCCTCATATTTTTTTTATTCTATATTTTTGGAGTATTATTATTAAAAAACTGTTTTTTCATTAAAGTATGTTACTTTTTGTGGGTGGGGAATATATCCCTCATATTTAAAAAAAATATTGGATAAACTCTTTTAATATGTATAAATATCTTTTAACTCTTATCTTCTTCTCAAACATGTTATAGAACTCATATTTTTCGTAATATTTATTTATAAAAATAAATTATCTTATCACATAATATAAGTATGATGAAAATACACATCATTTATATAGATTTATTTAATAATTAAAATAACCCTTTGTATTCAATTTTCTTTGATGTAGTGATAATTTTATTCATCATTTGAAGAGAAACTATATTCTCTATCAGTCATTACCTTTATTTTGAACTATTTTATATTTTCACTACTTATACTAAAAATGTTCAGGTACCGAGCATGCTCATCCCTAAAAATTTACTGATGAAAATAATAATACAACAAAGACACATCATGTGACATAAGACTGCCACCAAAAAACGAACATGGAAAAGTCCCACATAAAACACCCATTAGAAATTACCCAAACAATGACAAAAAAATGAAACAAATACTAAATTAAAAATACAACCTGACCTACCCCGAAATGTTGGTGCCACCTATTAGGAATCATGAATCACACAATTCGTCATGGCTAGCTATAACCCCATATCGAGGTTATCGTCTGCATATTGCAGCCACCTTCTCCATCAAATGCTGAATCTCCCTCCCCACCATGTCCACTACCAATGTTCTTCCTTCCCTTCCAATAGAGTTCTACACCATCCCTGATGAAACACACTACAATCTTGGTACCATCACAAGATCTCACTAATCGGATCCCGTCTAAGCTAGTGACCTTCATCTGGAACATGAGAAAGTTACTGCTAACACCACACTGGCCACTCTGCGTTCTCCCCACCATCAGGTATACCAAGGACCATGTCGTAGCTACGTGTAGTTTCCAGAATCACCACTCTCAATATTAGGCCTTCATCACAACCATAATCCCCACCTGGAACCCAAATCTGAAAAGCCATTGTCACAACACTGGTATCCACCCACCCTCAGCCTCTCATCGACGGTTAGACACCGACCAGCCCAATATACACTACCCACCAAGGTCACTGACAGAATCCCCATCACCACCATCGAGGTCCCATTCCTTGTCCCGTGCACTGCTCTCGCCACCAACCTATCATCCCTAGCCTTCACAGCTTCTTCCAGCAACCTAAGATTGGGGGTTCCAACCCACCATCGTACCACTTGAATCCCAGATCTTGTCCTGCCCACCATTTATGGAATCATGAAATGAACTGCCACCCAAATAAGTCACTGACTCCTTTGGATGGCCTATTGACTACATCACATGAATCTTTTCTATCTCAGATCCTCTAAAGGATCCCAAAATTCTTTGGTCGTGGCTGCTTCACGACATTGAATGGTCAATGATCTCCTTTTTCTTTTCTTGCTGATCCTATGAGGAAGAGATCATTCCCTTAATCTTGAAGCAGATATCCCTTAGACGAACATAAATGGTTAAATAGATCTTTATTCCAACCACATATTTTGAGTGGTCGATTCCACCGATTTCCAAATTTTTCTTAACCAGATATGGCTTCTTGTGTGGGATATAAAGGTAAGAACATTCATTTAAAAGGAGTTTATCAAACTTCTTTACGTTTTCTAGACAATTCTACCCAATGAATGTATCACCCCTATTTTAGGAAACCTCTTTTATGTCTCAAAAACACTAACTTCCTTCTCATATAAATATTTTTCTACTTTCCAATTGAGTAATCTTCTTCCATTTTGAACTTTTACCCATTTGTACTACCAATATTGAACCAAAACAAAGATATATAATGCCCAATTCAGCTATCCTCTCCACTCTCATAAAATAGGCTAAACTCTAATAAACATTATTCATATTATCAGAACCTTTCCAAAAATAATTACAAAATTTATTCCCTTTAAAAATTAAGCCAAAAATGATACGTCTAGTCTCTCTAAGTTGTTGACTCGCTGAATTATAGTTTTTTACATGAGTGGTGGTTATAGTCATTTTGTCAGGTTGCATATAAAAATTCATTAGAAACCTCAAGGGAACCTTTATATAATTCTCATAAACATATAGATCCACTTGTTAAATGACTTCATCATTTTGATATTCAAAAAGGGGTTTCACAAATATATATAACTTTTCATATTTATTAGGAACAATTCGTAAATTCATAATACCAAACTATAAAAATACTTATACTATACTTTTCATTCTCAAGTATTGATATCAAAGTCATGTTTGATGATGATGATGTAATTTTATCTACAAAAAAAATATTTTTTAATTTGAGAATCATTATTTTATCCCACTAAAGTGATTAACCATTTTTAATTTCATCATATCCATTAATGGGTCAAGATATGTGTTTCACTAAGTAATGAGTCTTGTTTTTTGTTCCTCTTACAACATTGTCATTCAGCAAAGTCATCATGTTAATCATATCATATATGACTCTTAGATAGTTGAGTAAACAAATCCTTTCTGTGTCCATCATATAGATACACTAAATTATAATCCTATAGTATCCAAAATATTACTGTTCCCCATATAGGTGTATCCCAAAGTATGAAAACAATAAGGGGAAATCATTCTAAAGTCACCCATGAATTACATTATTTACAAATGATAATATGCAGGCACCAAACCTTGGTAAAACATACCTAGTTAGATGATTAAGATATTTCCATTTGTTACGTTGGAAGGAATATAATACTCAGCATTTTTAAGGGGGTTTAAATCTCACAATTGTATCTCATGTATTCCCTTTAGATATATGCATTCTTTTAATAATTTATATTGGAATTATATTCCTTGCACTGAATTAATATGTTTAAATCACAATGATGTATAAATACTTATACTACTCATAGCATTTGTTAATACACCAATTTGAAAGAAAATAAATTTATAAATCTATAAATGCATCCCATGAATATTTCTGACAAAACCCTTTTATATAAAGTATTAGAATCATATAAAACCATCTATATCCATAAGAGAAACTGTTGAGTGATAGGCAGATAACCCATACTTTCCTTAATAGAGCCTAAACTCTCTGGCCCATGAGTGATCCGACCTAAAATCCTTCTAACAGTGGTTATTTACTCAAGAGTGAACATAATATCATCATAATTTTAACACCTATGTATAAGAAATAATTAACCTCATAATATAATATAATCCATGGTCATGGTCATGGTAGTGGAAAGTGGAATCAATATTTAAACCTTGCATGAAACTCCTTAAATGAATATATGATAATTCATCGAATCAATTTAACACCTTAGACTAAATCATACCGACATTCATAATATTAAATTTATATTTATAAATAAACTATGTAATTACACTAAATACATAAAAATTTCATAAATTTAGACATGAAATAATCATTTGTGAACAATTTCTAAATTAAGTAATTATAAACACTTTATAATTTAGCAATGAACTATAGATATTCTATAATTAAATAAATATAAACACCTTACATTTATTTTAGATATGAACATTTTCATTTTATTTATTATATGTTATTTCCAATATATTATATTTAATTGAAATATAAACATCTCATATTTCTTATCTATTTTGAAAAAAATTATACAAACAAAATATTACACATTTAGAATTATTTAAACCTTTATTATATAAGTTTAACAAAAATCTTTTAGGTATGATTTAAATAATTTCTATAATATGTAATTTTCATTTAAAAATTTATAATTTATTATCACAGATGTTTCATAGTTCAATATAAACTCTTTTATATAATGCCTAAATTTTTAATTGATTAAAATTTATTAAATTAGAATATAATTTATAGATAAAACCTTTATTTATAAATTATAGGCCTTGTCATATAACCTTAATGGTATGCTAATATAAATAATTTATATTATGGATATTTATATATTAATTTTTTTTATTATTTTAATAATTAATTATAACCACTTTATAACTAACAAAATCTCGAAAATAGATTTTCAATAATTAGTAAACATTTTATAAATTTTATAATTAAATTCCTTAATTAAAAATTAGAAAATCCAAAATAAATAGTATTTTAAGATATTGTTTTGGAATAATATGAAAATCTATTCATAATTGATGTTATATGTTCTGATGTTTGTTCTATATCCTACTGTGGATAACACATTTTCTATCTATCATATTTAATAATATCTTCATATCATAGGTCACGATATAGTTCACTTGTTATAATTCTCTATACCATAGGCTTGTGATATAACTTTTGGTAGATGGAAAGTCATATATGATGATATATGTTATATTGTAATGCGGATATGGTACTCTATTTAATGACTTCATAAACCATTCAAAATAGTGATATTATAAGATATAAATTTCAATATAATATTTTATGATATATTAAATCAAAATTAGTTATATTGTGTCAAGTCTTATGATATCTCAAGTCATATACAATGATTCTATCATAGGTTATAAAATACCATTTCACAAATCCAATCACAAATAAAAATAAATATTTTTTATTATGATTTAGAATATGATGTTTATTTTCCAAAAACAAATCTATATTTTATTAAATTACTAAAATAAAATATACAAAATTTATTCATTTTAAATGTGATTCTAAGAATAAATTCTCATGGTATATATATAAAATAACTATTGTTCTTCTAAGGATAGAATAAAACTCATTTTCATAGTAGAAGACATCATGGAATACTAAACTATGGACTACATTTTTTGAAACCACAACCACTATAGAAAAAGTAATGTTTTATTAAACATTAACCCAATTTGTTGAGGAATTCATTTAATGGGACACAAATGGTTACGTCTAATAGAATACACAAGGAAAATAATCTTACAATCAAAGGGGGTGAGATCTAAGAGAGGAGATGTTATTGGAGAGTGTGATCCATCACCTTTCAGTGCCAAAATACATGTATCCATGTTCACCTCCAACCATGTATAAATTATCATACCCTTTTCATTGATCATCCTCTTGCATTCAAGGATAAGATAAATACTTAATGAGTTGGATTTAGAGAGAACCTATATAAACCTGAATCCCAGAGAAAGTAAAATTAATAATGCGAAGTGGAATGCCTTTATTTTTTTAAATGTTTTGTCTAGTATATAATTCCATAGTTTCTTGTCTATGAGATAATCCCTCACCATAGAATGAATTTAAGTCCATGATAACTACTATGACTCAATCTTGAACAAAACTGACACCTCATACGAATCCATTAGAAAATAAATCATTAGTGATTAGCATGAAACCTGAATCCATATGAATACACTGAACTCATCAACCTAACCCCCTATTAATCACAAATTTCCATAGAGTGTTTTTATGAAGGTTGAGTAATAAAGATAAAGGATTACACCCCTTTATTAAAAAATCCATATAAAAATCATCGAAATAATATTTATTTTTATCCTTTATAAACTAGGAAATTAATAATAATGTTGGGGGTCATTACAACTTAACCAAATAATCCAACATCAATATAAAAATTAATACACCGATAAAGACTATACATAAATGAAGAGAAAAAATTATGGAACTATACAACCAAAAATAAATCAACCAAAATTAGATTAATAGAGATACATATCCACTCCCTAATAAAATTACAAATGTAGCATATCCAATCACCTTTCATAAAAATATGATCTTTTTAATTCACATTGTGTTAATGTTGGTAGTGAAAATAAAAATCCAATTAAACACTACATCATTAGAGAGAGTTTTCTATAGGAAGGACTTTGTTCCACACACAACAAACCTGAAATCTATGTTTGTAGAGTATGCATTCATTTAAAAATAATTCACCCCACTATTCTTGATCATGAATAACATGAATCATCTAGTGATAATATTTCATGTTGAAGAGTCTTGAATGAGAGAGGGAGAAGAAATAGTTATCATAACCTATATTCATTTTTTATATTGTTAAATATAACCTTCCTCTCATAATTAAGGACCATATGTTTGATCCTAGGGAACTTCTTATCCTCATTTAAGGCCATATCAAGAGCTGGATAGTATGAGAAATATATGGGATTCCGCATACAATTTTCTTTCTATATTATAACTTATCTTTGCTTATAATACAGAGAGTCTATTCTGGAAGGGTGTATAATTACACTTTTCAGTTCCTCTATGATGATGGAAGTCATGGATTCTGACTATCAAATACTATTAGAAGCTTTACCAAATTTATTTTTAATGTAATTTTACCAAAATGAATAACCATAAAAGATACCTAAGGTATGTTTGGAATGTATGGATTCTATGACATCATAAAGACTTTTTAAGAAAATCCCCCCTTAATTGAATAGTTTATCTAAGTGGTTGTAGCTCAACCCAGGACACATTCCTTCTTTATGATAATCCTAGATGAAATAAATAATAGTATTTTTTATACTCTTAATTTTTCCTTTGGAAATTTTAATAAATGAAAAAATATGCCTGGAAATTTATTTTGAAACATTATCCACAAGAGTCATTCAAACCCTGAATGATAGAATCCTTTTTCTTAATTATTAATGTAACTAATGAATCCCCTAAACAAGTTATCAAAATGTTGGACCCTGGTCCTACCATTTGAAAGTGGATCATGAATATATTTCATGGGAAAACATCCCCTCCATAATTCAAATCCATCCTTAGTATACAAGGATCTCTTATTGAATGAACTAATGGAAATAAATACACTACTTTTAGACATGATAACTAGTTTCCCACTATACTGATAATATATATTAAAAATATCATTGAAATTCATTCTATAATTATTTCTACTATTAAGAAGAAAGAAAATTTTATCTATAACAAATATGGGACCCCCCAGTAACTCATACATATTTTGAAGTGGTGATACACCTAATAGATTTATCATGATTAATATTACTGTATAGGGGGTCCTGTACAAGAAAAAATAAGGTTAGAGAGATTTATTCTCCTTGGAAAATAATTTATGTTGATTTGAAGTAGCCAAGACTCCTACCCATTAGTACTATTGAAAACTAGGGTAAATAATATTACTGAAAACAATGGTCACAAAGATGCTCAGAGAATCTAAATTAGTGCATGACCATAACGATGAAGCTTCATTAAATTCTACCTTAGTATTTATCCATGTCACCATCAATAATAATATTAGAACTCATAACTTTACTATTAATGTTTCTAATCATCTCTTCAAATAAGACAATGGATCCTAAAATGTTTTTATTCTTAATAAATTCTTGTTTCTCCTTATCTATCAGGTTTGGAAGGAAGATAATTTATATGTCCTTAATATGTTTTTTTATGATTTGGTAAGTAACGTTTCATGTATTGATATGATAAAATTGGTTGACGGATCCCTGGTACTTAGTATTTAGATTTAGAACCAAGGTATTTGTGCATGTGGATCTAGAAAACATAAATCCATTTAAATAATTCAAAATTTCTGTAATGATATCAACATGAATAATTCATCATGCTGCTCAAAAGGAGGCTCAAAGAAACCCATCTAGGCCATGAGCATTATCTAGATTCAATGTTTACAAAGTTGTCTAAATTTCCTTATCAATAAGAGTTTCTTCAAGATTATCATTACCATGGAAATTTATGGCACGAGGGATAGTGTTAAAAAAAATATTTTACCCTTTTCTATCATACCCATCCCTCTTTTTTTCAATAACATATGAGAAACCTCCAAAACTGGTCTTCCATGAGGGAATGTGTAATATTTATATCACTAAAGATATCTATAACCTCCATGTGATGTTTTATTTTATTAATAGATTTTATTCCTTAGCATTTCTATATAAGAAAATTGTGTTTATATCTACCTCCATTAGCCACAATTTCTAGAGTTTTCCCAAGCCAATATTTCTTCCTCCAAAATCCCATTTTGATAGATCTATGAACTTATCTTTTTTGATAACATAGATTTCATTATCCAAGGATCCATATATCTTTTCATCAAAGTTAATAATTTTATTCTCTATAAATTTCCTCCTTGGTTGGTTAATATCATGTTTTTTCCATTCCCAAAGGTCATGACTTAGTAACTTTAGTTTCCTATGAATTATTTTTTGAGGGATATCCCATCATTAGTAGATACCATGTTTTTTGAACTATTTGTAAGAATTATGCTAATATAATATAAATATTAAAGAGGTTAAATTGATAGTATCCAAACCCTACATATTTATGTTTCATCAAAATTGGTGAATGGTCAAACAAATATCTTATTAGGTGGGAGATTTAAGAGTTTGAGAATTCGTAGATCCCGTGATATTTGGAGAGGTATCTATATTAGTTGCTCAAAATCCTCTAATATTCGTAATTATTATCACACCATGTAAATTGGTCACCAGTATATACCATGTTTAGATATTTATTACTATATAGTAAATATCTAAAGTCATGCATCGATTATATAGAACATCTACACCTCCTTTATTCTCATTATAGTCAAGGATAGTGATAGAATCCTCTCAAATAAACCATGTCTTTGATCCCATAACAATGAAGGAGAGGTTATTACACATATGTCCTCTCCCCACCACATCAAATTTAGAATAGTCAAAAGAAAAAACATGAAACCAAAATTTAGGGTTACATTAATAGTGAAATTCCAAGAAAAGTAATTGACAATTTCCATTACCAATGTTTTATTCCATAAGATCCATATTATTTTTTATTAGGAATACCAGGCGTGGATTGCTTTGTATACACAATTCCCTAAAATTAGTGAATATGTCTCACACTATATATATGTTCTATGATGGTTATGATATTCACCTTTGAAGACCTAGATTCATTAGAAATAAACTCATATCTCATGGGGGATTTGAGACACCTTTCATTTCATATGACAATATAGGACATGATTAATCCATGTTAGGATCCTATAACTAATTGAAAACACCATCCTCTATGGTAGGGGTATATTTTCTACTCAAGACTTTCATTTGGCTCTGGTATACCTGCCTCTTTATAGAAGAGAAACATAATCCTTAGATGACCATTTTTTCTTGAGAGTATCAAACACCAAGAGGTCCTACTCCGCCTTCTACAAAACACAAAAGGAGTTAGAATTATTGGTGAGTACTACCCCGACTTCGGTGGAGGCCTTATTATTTGAAGGAGAATGCTGAGAACCTCCCTTCACTAAGACAACTTTTGGGGTTGATAGTTCTATCAATGAGACTTAAAAGAAATATGGAACCAATGGGATTCCTACTACCATTGGGGGTAAATATTCTTACAAGGGTGGGTGGATTCATCAATGATGCTTTGTGGGATATTAGAGATAGATAGAGAAGGAATAACCTCTAAGTCATCAATAAAATCATTAATTAATGAGCTATATGTGTTCTTAGGGAGAAATATACCTAGGAATGAGGGTGTGGTGACACAACTAAAACTATTGAGGGGAGATCATAGGCAGCTGATGCAGGATTGGAGTCGTCAAATTAATCACCATGAGGTTGTTGACACTCCTTCCCATCACATAGTCTAAAAGCCTGGAAAAGGGGAGTACCTTAGCCCAGAGTGATTCATCCTTGGAAGAAACATCAAAAATTGACAAAGGAGTGAAAAATTATTTCATCCCACTTGGGTTGCGGAAGTTTCCTCATAGTCGGGCAAGTATACTTGCACGACACATAGTGGTCGCGCAGGTGACTTCCACACCCTCTTTGATTCTCACTCGGGGTCTTTAGAAGCCTATAAATACCCCCGGTGGGCCCCCCATTTAAGGGAGAAAAATTCCGGAAACCCAGATTTGAGCTCCCAGCACCCTAGTCTCTTCTCGAAGCTTTCCAAACACTGATAAGGTAATTTATTCCCTAGAACAGAAGATATAAATATGGGAAAAAATGCCTAAGTGTTGAAATTCAACAACACCTGCACGCCTAGGTGTTTAACTCTTAAGGGAAATGAACACACATGCGTGTCGCCTTATCCTTTCATCAGAACCTACGTGTCACTCTTCTGGAAGCCCCTAGGGATAATACTACGGGCTCGAGCCAAGTCTTGCCAAAGTATTACCCCATGGGTTGACCATCACACAGGTACCCATGTGCCATGTAGGTATACATGCGCGACCAGGACTTGCGCGCCCACACAGGACATGCGTGCCTCTCTCTTTTTGGGTGCCCCTCCTGCCTATTCACCTCTTTTATCCAAATCCACCGATCCTCTTCAACATTTATCCTTGATAACCCTCTTCAATGCCATTTATGGCATGATTCCTGGGTTGGCTTCCTTATCAGAAAAGAATTCTATGGAACATCTCTCAAAACCTAGTGATTTACATATCTTTATGTCACTAAGGTTATAGATTTCATCCATTCAAGCTCATCTTTTAAAGATGAGAGGATCTTTAACCTGGACCTTATTTTTAGAAGTAAGCCCCAGTCCAAGATCTCTTAACTCCGGGCATCCTCCTTAGGAGTAATCCCTAAGTCCCCTAACCTAGGCCTCCTGCTCAAGAGTAAGACCTACTCTTTAAGTTCCCAAATATAGGCATCGTCCTAAAGAGTAAGCCCCATTTTCCAAATTCCATTAACCTAGGCCTCCTTCTCAGGAATAAGCCCTAGTTTTCATAATTCCCCTTTACCTGGGCCTCCTTCTCAGGAATAAGCCCTAGTTCTCAATTTCCCTTAACTTGGGCCTCCTTCTCAGGAATAAGCCCCAGTTATAATTTTTCTTAACCAGTCATAATTTACTTTTGATTTGGCTTCCTTTTTAAGAATAAAACCCAATCATAAGTCCTCTATAATTTGGGCATCCTTCTCAGGATTAATTCTTAAGTTAAGTATCCAAATCTCAATAAAGCACATATACATTTATGGAAGTTGTTTCTGGGTTCCTTCCCTGAAGTAAAACCCAATCTGCATCTATTTTGGGCAGTCATCGATACATAAGCCCCACATTATATCTTATGATTGTATCTTTCGTGGCACAATTATCTGGTTTTACCAATACCTCTTGTTTCTCACACCGATCATGACTCACGTGAGCTTAGAGTGTAAAATTAATTATAAAATCTTTCTTTGAGCCATCAATTATGCATAAACATCATACTCCCTTACTCAATCTACGTGGGTTTTGAATCATTTTTTAAACAAATATACGTTGGTAGCCCATCTGCAGGTATGATCCCAACTCTGAAATAATCCATGTCCTTATGAATGATAATAAACTTCAAGTGCCCCACTGAGTGTCTTTAAAACTAGTATGGTCATCATAATGACCAAGAAATTTCTATATAATGTGTCAAAGGATACCATTGAATAAGAATATATAAACAAATATAGATGATTCTCTATCGATGAAGAACCTCGAATACATATAAAAGATTCTCTAAATCTCCCACATACTAATCACTGATTTTCAGATCTAAAGGAAATCTCATTTTCATACTTGGTACTTTAATAATGATTCACGATAATAACTTAAATCTATAAAGATAGTCCCAGAGTAGAAAATAGTTCCCCCCAAAAAAGGTGTGATCAGTCCAACCTCCCATCCTCTCGACCAATGCAAATTCTTAAGCCTCATCAGTCCATAATCAATGAGCACATACCTTTGGAAAGTAGGTCCAAATAGATATAGAATCACTGGATGTTTCCGTTTTTTCGAAAAAACATGTTAGAAACCACATGGAATATTTGAACCTTCAATAAATGAGGTCATACCCATTTCCAGATGAAACAAAAAATGGTGAACCCGACGAGAATCCTTAACCAAGTTAATATGATGTTTTACTAATTTGTTAGGAACTTATTTAAACTCAATGAGAGGGCCAACAAAATAATCAATAACATATGTGCTCATCCAAAAGATGTAGTGGCTGGGCGTATCTTGATTATGTCTGTTATATCGAATATTCACACTTTTCCAAGATCTTCTACATTACACAAATGGATTTTCTTATGTTCACACCTGTGAATACCTCTACTGTGAATGCCTCTACTACTACTCATGCTGGATCATCGTCTGCTCTGAGGAAGAAATCACCTACTCAGCGTCTTCAATGTTGGGTATCAAATGCACTGGTTAAGGAGTACTACCAAAATGGTACTATTTTGACTCTGGAGGCCGCTCGACAAGCCCTCCAAGTCAAGAATTCACCCTGGTCGTTCGGACAGCGACGACCAGCGATCAAGAAGTAGGTGGTCCCAACCAACAACTCCAACCATTTCGTGTCGTTATCCCCGAAACGCAATCACCAGTCCCTCCCATATTCTGGGGAGGTTAATGATCAGGTCTATCAGGGCCTTAATTCAAGGAGACATGAGTCCTTCCCAAGGGATCCCATCAAAAATTATCTCCAGACTCTTGTGGTAGTGCGCCCTCAACATGATGTTGGTATCGTCTCCAGGCGTTCGGCTCAAATACCTTGAACTCGAGCAGGAAAGATGAACCTCCAGAGGCAAAATTTGGTCAATAATGAGAAGTTTCTTATCTCTTCCATCTCCGAAGAATTCCACCAACCTAACTTGGTGGCAAGAAACGAGCGGGCACACACACCCATCCATTTTAATTCCGCTGTCCAACAGACTCGTCTGTCAGCGGCACGCCAATCCCAACAGGAAATTCTAGCGGATTACTACAGACAGGAATATACACCTGTTTATGAATCATCAGCAAGTCATCAGGCTCGTCTGACTACATACAATGAAGCCCGCCAACCCAATGTGTTGACAACTGGTAAACAGGCACATACACCTGCTTACATTCATCAATCCTGCACGCAGCCTCGTCTATCAGTATTTAAGGAATTTTATCAACCATGTTCAGAGGAGTGCAATCAGAAGGCACAAACACCTGCTAGTATTGATCAAGACTACCAATAGTCTCATTTGGTAGCACCTGGAGATGTCAATTGGAAAGCCCCATTGACAAACAAGAGGCAGACCAACTCTATGCCCCAACACATGAGTACTGTCAGAATTCACTGATAGTAAAAGGAGGGAAAGATCAGGAATACACACCTACTCCATGCATGGAATGGACGTATATCCCCGTTCCGGCAGCTGAAGTCACCAAGCATATTCTGTCAATGGATAAAGAGAAGAAGAAAATCCATGCTCATATTCTGGATGCCTGTCAGGATATTATAACAGCTTCAGCAGCATCACAGGGAAAGAAATGAAAATCTATCCCTACTAGTAGAGTGACACATCAATAGTTCACTCTTTAATAGACACACACCATTGTTCCAGTCCAATAGGGTTGTGGGGCATACTCCCCCATATCATACAGACAACCAAGTTAGCACATACAACTAATTTGAGTGGAGATAATCAGCCTAACCTGATCATTTCTCTTGAGCTGGCACATACACCTACCCATAATGATTAGTTTCGTCAACAACTGGTTCCTAAAATGAGTAAGAAAGAATCTAAGAATAAGACCTGCCTAGTACAGTCAATAATTCAAGTGCTAATTTTTAATAAGGCCTTGCTCGATGCTGGAGCTCTTGAAGCCCTCAGACAATTATCTATTGTAATTCAAGATTATACTCCCTCATTTCCCAATAGTGGGAACATTAATTATGAAGATCATCATTAGACACTTCCTCATGAAGGCTTTCTTTAGGACAGTTCGGTCGATCTCATTGTTTTGTCTTCATATGAGATCCATAGGAACCCTCTGTGTGGCCAGAAGACCAAGGAGAAAAATGTTTCATCTTTTGTTGTAGCCCACCATGGTGATCCTCCCCATGATGAAGAATTTAGCTGCGAAAGTCATCTCTGCAGTAGAAATTCCCATTGCCTGGAAAATTCTATAACAGATAATGTAGTGACGAGAAAACCCCCTATCTTGAGTCACATGAAAATGTGAATCCAGACATGTCTGATACTTTATCATTAGCAAGTGAAATTCTTTCTCAATCAGAAGATAGCCCGGGATGTAGGTCATTCTCCGAACCACCCCTGGGTCATTCATATTCTAGTTTGATTAGTTAATTCTCTACCAATATTGTTGAGTCCGATGAATAAACAAGGAAGCACCAGCTCTAGTCTAATTAGGTAGAATAATCTTCATCAAATGGTAGAGAGGAAGTTCTGAATATGAGAAAATAGCTGGCATAAGGTAAACTTTCAGTCATGTTTTTGCCTCTGGCTAACTCTCAGTATGACATTCCAGAGATATTGACGGAATATGGATTTCATGATATTCGTCTCAACATATGGAAAAATATTTGTCAGTTGAAAAAGAAAATATTATCTTATGATGAATATGAAAATCATGTCAATATATTATAAGGGTTACAAAGCCAAATTGATTTGGCCTCTCTTAGTTTCTCGATATCCGAACGCTGAAAAGCAGTAGAGATCCTTCCAGCGTTCATGACTTGTCGCACTAAGAAGATTGCTCTAGTTAATTTCTAATGCCCCATATGGTATTCATATAAGGGGATGGGGTGTTCATGGAGCACTGCATTTCACGGTGCTCTCTAGTTAGAAAAGCCCACCGAAAATGGTCTCATTCAATGTTATTGCCCATGACCGGCCACAACCAATTGGCTTTGTTTGTAATCAAAGGCTTGCTCAAGAACAGGCCTCAAATAGTTCATCTCAAAGTAAAGCATACAGAGAACAAGTTGTTGAATTACTCCTGCATCAAGAAAATGAGAATATTGAGAAGGCCTCTCGTTTAGAGCAATCACATCATCAACTGACATATGTTTCAGAAATCATCCAACAGTCTTTTGAACCAGGTGATAAAAGTGGATGCAAATTGATTCATCCAGCCAATTTATGGACTAAAATCCGCAAGATCAAAAGAGATTTTAATAATATATCAGATATAGCATGTCAAGAACCACCCCAGCTTGCCAGACTGGGGTCTCTTTTAACCCAACCCTCAGAATGAACAAATAGGATTCAAGGAGTTGAGCAGGAACAGCAGGAACAGCCCCAGTGCACCGGACTGGGGTCTTTTTCAAATCCTCAATCTCTTCCTTAGAGAAATTCAGTCTTCCCTCGATTAGGGATGAAGCCCCCAGAAGAAAATATGGAAAAATTATCAGGATATTCCCTCCAAATTATGGTTCGTCATAAAGTTCCTGAGGGATCAAATTGACAAAAGGCAATGTCTCATCAGGGACATGGAAGAAGACAATATCACAGAAATGTGGATAGAAGGTATGCAATGAATTATGAATCAATTAATGTCATCAATACCGTTGTTTCTGATCCACTAGATGAGGCTCACTTAGAGGGATCAGATTAAGAGGTTCATGTTCAAGAAGTTGTATGCACAGACACAAATGAAGAAGGTGTGCGTACACAAAATCAAAGGCTTACCCATAATCTAAGTGTTCCTTCAAATAACCCACTTCCCCCTCTCCAAAAGGGATCCAACAAGGGGAAATGAAAGAATCAAGTTACATAACCTTCCTCTAGAGAAGGCCAATCACTCTCACTAGTGCAAAGATTTTCACAATAGGAGGAAGAAATGAAGGAATTGAGGAGGTTGAATGTAGAACTACTTCAGGGTAGTCTTCCTCCTAAGCGTGCTAGAGTCAGTCAGCCAAGGAAATTCTTTGTGGCTGTTGAGATGGATCAAGAATATCCTTCTTTATCAGTAAAACCTCATAGGTTTAATCCTACGGGTCAGGTGCAATAACAATCGGCGGTGCTACCATCAGTTGCAAAACCATCCAACACAACTTTCCAAAATCTAGTCAGTGAACTTGCTCAGGTCCAAGCTCAACCAGATGTTTCTAAAAAGTTAATAACTACTATTGAGTCATTAACATCTCGGTTGGAAGCTATGGAGGGAAAGCGTGCTCAAATTCAACCAAAAAAGAGAGCTTACCCTGAATGGGTTGATGCAATTCCTCCCCCATCAAATTTTTCACGTACCACATTCCCAATCTTTAATGGTTCGGGAGACCCATAAAAACACTTAACACTTGTTTTTATCATTGCGATTCTATGGTGGGAACCCCTTAGTAACAAGAAGCAGTTAAGCTCAGGTGTTTGGTATAGTCATTACAAGGGTATGCTTTTGTCTAGGACACATGTTTGAAATCCTGGTCAATTACCAGATGGGAAGATATTCATCAATAATTCTTTATTCAATTAATCTCAACTTTTCCAAAGATAATAGTTTTTAATATTACAAATTTTAAGAAAAGGGAGAATTAACGGTTTTCAGATTTCATTGCTTGCTGGAAGGGACTAACATATTCCCTAACCTTAGAACTCCCTCAAGAGAAATTTTTTCCAATTTGTGCGGAAAAGTTTCATAATGAATTTCACACGTCGTTGATCCCTATGAAATACACATGAGGGTTTCAAGACCTTACTTCAATTTCTCAACAGATTGAAGATTCTCTTATCAAGACTAAGGATAAAACTCGTGTAATTCCATAAGCTCCAGGAAAGAGAATGGGTAAAGTAGAGACTGCTATAGTTAGTCATAAACAAGCACATGTAGCTGCTTCTACTTAAAAACCTTCATCTTATAGAAGGGATCCACCTCATGAGCGTCAACAACAGAGGTCGTTTCGTGAAGATTATCAAAGAGATCAAAGATGGAAACAATTTGAGGATCTAAAAAACAAATTTTACTCATTCCAAAATGAACAAGTTCCTGGTTACCTCATTTCAGCTCGGGATAATAATTTGGTTCAACTGCCAAGGACCAAAAGTCTGAACAAGGAAGTAGATGAAGACCGTCCAAATTACTTCCCATTTCATCAGATGTTGGGGCATCCCATTCAGGAGTGTTTTGTCATCAAGGGCCTCCTGCAAAAAATTTTCGACTCGGGACAAGTCAAATTGAAAGGTTCTTCACCTTAGGTAGCATGTGTTACTGCTACAAATCCAGGGGAAGAAGGTGAGTAGAAGGAAGTCAAAAAAATGCGCAGAAGTATGATGATTGGATGGTCAAAAAAATGATCAACCGAACTCATTCTATTTTGGGAGTGCAATTGAATAAACCAATTGTGTCTTCTTCTATGAATGCCACAACAAAACCATCTTCATCAGAGGGAAAATCCTCAATGAAACGACTTAATTCAATGAATGAAGGGCAATCAGAAGAGGATGAAATCATGTCAAAGCCTAAGTTTTCTTTGACTCTGGCATATTTTATGCCATCTACTTCTATGCAACGGGCACTGCCCCAACAAACGGCACAACATAAATTGGCTAATCAGGCAGAGTCTTCATTAGATGAATAATTAATCATTTGTTCTATTAACATGATTCACTTAATAGATCCTTATGCCAGTCTTAGTTTCGATTTTGATGAGACTGAGTTCCCTGTATCAAACAAAGGAATCAGAGAGAGTTCCAGAGGTCTGGGATATAGAGGAAGACAAGTATATCCCAGAAGACACTATTCCAATTCTACCCCTATCAGAACTGTGTATGCAGTAGAAACTCGTGGCGGAGCCCTTCAGCGGGCTCAGTAAGAACAATCAAATTCTTCCACCTATAGCACACTCAGTCCTGCCACAATTATTCTGGATGATCGGTTGGAGGTTCCATCTTCTTCCTCTCAGCAAGTAAATAGACCTAATCAGTCTAATATTCCAAATCCAGGAGTATTTCCAACTCCTACCCCGATACAAGAAGAATCTACATCCAAAGCATCAACTTTTAAGGCACTTGTGAAACCACATGTTTCTGTTGGGAAACACAGACCTTTGGATAAAAAATATGATGTATTGAAACACCTGGCCCAAGTACCAGCCATGTTATCAATTTTGGATTCTTGTAATTTATCAAAGGATCTTCAGGAGGCACTCATTGAGGCTTTATCAAATCCTTAGGAGTTCTCAAAAAAAATTTGTGGCTGAAGTCTACCATGTAGAGAATAATCCTGCAGAATTCCAAGCAGTGATATCTTTCACAGATGAAGATGAAGATGATTTCGTGCATGGTCATATTATACCTTTGTGCTTATCTAGAAAGTTCAATGGTGTGGACACCCGAAGATCTTTCATTGATAATGTTTTAGGAGTCAACGTCATCCCTATTTGTACACTTCATCGATTGGGACACACTAAATCTGATTTATATCCTTATACTTTGATGTTTCAAGGGTATGATAAAAATGAACAAGAACCACTGGGTGAGATTACACTCAGAACTCAGTTTGGAGACTTTGTATCCAATTCATATTTCATGGTTGTTGATCACGATACATCCTTCAATATTTTTCTTGGAAGACCTTGGCTACATCAACATGCGGTTATCCCTTCATCATTCAATCAATGTCTCAAATATTGTTTTGATGGTCAAATTGGGACTTTGTATGGTGATAAAGCCCCATTCAAGACATGTGAATCTCAATACATTGTGGCGGAATTCTATCACATGAAGGGAAAGGAGAAATCCAAAACAAGGGAGGTTTCCAAGGTTAATGCTCTATTTGGTTTGGAAAAGATTCCAGTAAATCCATTTACACATGTGAGTCCAGATTATGTGCTTCCTATCAGTCAAATTGATAAGATAAACCCAAATCAAAATACTTTTATGGAAACTTCCATAATGTCAATCACAGAAATCAAGCCAGATAGCATGGGAAAAATTGGTGACCCACCAAGAAATGATGAAAGCCCAAATGGAGATTTCTTCATTTCATCCGCTGAAATCCAGCAATTCTATACATTTCAAACCAGGCTAAAAGAAGTTATAGAAATGTCATAGGTGACCGATGATGTCGATTCGCAATCCGTAATCTCCTATTTATTACCCAAGGAAGACCCTTCATCATCAATAGGTTCAGAAATGGAAGCCTCTTCTTTAAGATGTTCAAATTTTAACATCTCTCCTAATCATGGAAATTTTGCTTCATCATCTACTCTGCAAGTAGAAACAGAAGAAATAACACATGTTAAAGAAGAAGAGGAAGATCTTAGGGATGCTCCTCCAGCATTTGAAGAGGGTATCTCTACCACCGTGGATGAACACAAAGAAATAAATCTGGGTACAAAAGAAGATCCATTCCCCACTTTAGTTAGTACGGCCATGACTCTTGAGGAGTAGGAAATATATATTTCATTCTTGATGAAAAATCGACATATATTTTCTTGGAACTATACAGAGATTCCCGGGCTTGATCCTGATGTTGCTACTCATCGTTTGGGTTTTCTAGAAGAACATCGAGGATTTAAGCAAGCTGTGAGAAGAACACACCCAACTTATGCTTCCAAAATTTAAGTTGATGTGGATAAGATTATCAAATATAACTTCATCATAGAAGTTCAATATCCCAAATGGTTGGATAATATTGTCCGTGTGAAGAAGAATAAATTACAAATTATTGTTTTCATTGATTTCAGAGATCTTAGTCAGTATTGTCCTAAGGATGATTTTCCAGTTCCGATCACAGAACTCTTAATTGATGAAATAGCTGGCTATGAATCACATTCCTTCATGGATTGATATTTCGGGTATAATAAAATCTGAATGTCTCCAGAAGATGAAAAATCTACAGCTTTCAGAGCCCCTCAGGGTGTGTTTTTCTATTCAGTAATGACCTTTGTCTTAAAGAATTTAGGCACAACATATCAATGTTCCATGCACCGTATCTTCAAACCCTTTTTAAGGAAATTTTTGGAATGTTATGTGGAAAATTTGGTGGTTAAATCCAAACATTGTTCTAATCACTTGGCTTATTTAGAAGTCATATTCCACAAACTTTGACAACACAATTTGAATATGAACCCCTTAAAATGTGCTTTTGGGGTAACCTTAGGAAAATTTCTCAATTTTGTTGTACGCCATCGTGGTATTTATGTTGATCCTGAGAAGACAAAGTCAATCCTTGGTATGTCACCTCCTCGAAATTTTAAATAATCGAGAGGAATTCAAGGAAAATTAGCCTATATTCGGCATTTCATCGCAAATTTGGCAGGAAAAAGTTTACCCTTCACCAAATTGATGAAGATGGGAGTCACTTACCAGTGGACTGAAGAATGTCAAGAAGAATTCAATGTTCTCATGAAATATCTCTTGATTCTACTGGTATTAATGCCACCTGTTTAAGGAAGACCACTTATCCTCTATGTGATAGCTTTAGAGCGATCATTGGGTGCCTTTCTTGCTCAGAAGAATGATGTTGGGAATGAAAACAGCCTTTACTATCTCATTCGTACTACGCTTAAAGTAGAAACCCGATATTAATGTATTGAGAAGTGTTGCCTAGCATTAATCTTTGCAGTTCAGAAGTTGAGACACTACCTGCAATATCATGTGGTCCAATTGGTATCTCATAATAACCGGCTCAAATTTATCCTTAGTCGTCCAATGCTTACAGGACGTCTGGAAAGGTGGGAAGTTATTTTGCAGCAATTTGATATCCAGTATGTGTCTCAAAAGTCAATAAAGGGCCAAGCTATGGCTGATTTCCTTGTTGAACACCCTTCGGTAGAAGATACATATTCAGATATTGAACTCCCTGATGAGGAAGTCTTCTCTATTCAAGATAGTCCTCAGACATGGGAATTGTACTTTGATGGTGCTTCCAGAAGTCCAACAAGGAAGAAAATGGAGGATTCTAAATACAACAAAGTCAGGTTAGGAATTGTGCTCATTTCCCCAGAAAAGGCAGTGTTACCTTATTCCTTCTTATTTTGGGAAGGCGGTACCAACAATGAAGAGTAATACAAATCTATTATCATAGGATTGGAGTTGGTACTTCAGGCACAATTGAATCAATTACAGGTGAAAGGTGATTCAGACCTGGTAATCAAACATGTCAACAGGGATTATGCAATCAGAAAAGAAGAACCAATACCATTGTATGATTACATTAGAGAGTTAATGGCCGAATTTCCTATGGAACCGACATTTTCTTATGTCATGAGGTCACAAAATGCTCAAGCTGATGCACTGGCTAATATAGCCGTAGCTCTGGCAGATCCAAATCAGGATGAGACAACCATTAGTATTTCCCACCGTCGTACAATTTCACCTTATGTTCAAACTAGAATAGAGTAAATCAATGAAATTAGTCCCATATCTTAACTATATGGTCATACTACATCATGGATGACACCTATCAGGGAATACCTTCAAAATAGAACACTTCCACCTGATAGAGCCGGGAAAGAACAAGTCTGGAGACGTGTGGTCAATTTTACTCTTTATGATAACCCTGATCATCTAGAAAAAAATTCTATACGAAATAGGATTAGATGGGGTTCTCTTCAGATGCATTGATGGTGAAGAGGAAATGGTTGTTATGAAAGAAGTGAATACAGGAGTTTGTGTTTCCCATCAGTCTTGACATATACTATCTGATCAATTTCGAAGGCTTGGATATGTTTGGCCTTCAATGATACAAGGTTGTGTTTATTTCACAAAGAAGTGTCATTCATGCCAAGTACATGCCAACTTAATTAATTATCCCCCAGAGTTGCTTCATACAGCTAAATACTCATGGCTATTTGCCACATGGGGAATGGATGTGGTGGGACCTTACCCTTTAGCTACAGCCAAGCAGTTTAATTATATTCTTCTTGCTACTGACTTCTTTTCCAAATTGGAAGAGGAAATACCTCTCAAAAAAATTTGTACTAAAAGAATTATTAGCTTCATCATGTCTAACATCATCACCATATTTGGTGTCCCTCATTCCATATTGATGGACAATGGCACTAACTTCTGTTCATCTGAGTTAAGGAAGTTGTATCAAGAATACAACATCAAATCCAATAATTCATCTTGGTTTCATGCAGCGGCCAATGGCCAGATAGAAGCCTTCAACAAGACTCTTTCAGACATACTACAAAAGATGGTGGCTAAAGATAAGAAATCATTGCCTCATTAACTCTTTCATGCTTTATGGGCTTATCAGACCACCACCCGCACTGCAACGCGGTCAACTCCATATTCACCGGTATATGGAATGAAAGAAGTCTTGCCCATTGAAGTTCAATTACCTTCGATCAGATTATCCATTTGTGATCAATCATCTATATATGAACAATCTCAAAAGCGATTGGATGAATTGAAACGATTATATGAGAAAAGATTGTGCACCCTGCATCACTTGGAAGACTATCAGAATCAAATAGAATGAGATTTCAAAAAAAAATCATCTTTGTTCATTTATTTGAATTAATTGGTATTGGTTCTCAGAACTCCAATGATACCAGGAAAGAAACCTCCTAATCTTGAACAAAAATGGGAAGGACCTTACTCAATACATAAGGTCTACTCCAATGGAGTTTATTCTTTAATCTCAATGGATGGAGAACTCATCACTACTCTAACCAATGCCATATTTCTGATGAAGTATTTTGTATAAACACAAAATACATCAGTTATGGTCCATGCATATAACCTTAAACTATTTTCATTTATCTCGTCCAACATGACGTTAAACTGTGTTGTCCTTGCTGCAAGACGTTAAACTACATAGTCCCTTATGTCCAGCAAGACGTTAAACTACACCATTACTGGACTGTTCATATGATCAAAAACTATTCGCAATATTGTCCAACATGACGTTAAACTGTGGAAAAAGTCCCTCATACGTCCAACATGATGATAAACGGTGTCCTCTTTTGTCATTACTGCATGACATTAAACTGCCCAATCCCCCTTTTGTCCAACATGACCTTAAACTGTATTGTCCCTATCATCCTAGCTACATGACGCTAAATTGTACAAAGTCCCTTAATACATCCTACATGACATTAAACTATATTTTGTCCCTTCCACATGACATTAAACTGTGCAGCACCAATAGTACTCACTGTAAGACTTTAAACTACATAGTCTTTTCATAGGTCCTACATGACATTAAACTGTGTATTGTTAGGGTTGTTGCTACCTCTTGTTTCCCACATCGAGTATGACTCAAAAACTTCAACCATAACACCCTCTCTAGGCCGCTAACCATGCATAAGTCCCAACAACATTTTTAGGTCATTGTTCTCAAAAACAACTGGATCACCAATTGATTCTCCCATTGAACTACGCGGACTTTGATCCTTGCCTTCTAGGATGGGTACGTAGGCAGCCTCCCAAGGTTCAAGCCCAAACCCAATATCTTCACATTGGTACACCTTCATCTCATACGATGTTGATTCGTGAAACTACCGCCAGAACCAATCTCTTCACATTGGTTCACCATTGTCCTTGCTATATGACGTTAAACTATACATCACTTTTGTCATGTACGACAATAAACTACAACATTATTTGACACCCTCACCTAAGAGGGAATAATTATTTACATTGATCTCCAATCATGTTATATTCCAAAGACTACATGCATACATGGCAATGGCTGAACCTTTTATCTTGGGTCAAACCATAATTGCACTAAAGTCCACTTTTCACCCTTCACTTATATGAACCAAATCTGTAAAAGGGTATTTCATGAACTACGTGCAGCTTGATTCCCATTCTTATGGGATACGTAGGAATGTTCGAGTGTCCCTCAAACCCATCCCCAAGTCTTTGTGCCTTACCCCAAATTTTAATTACAGTCCCCTGGCTGAAAATTCCCCTTATGAAAACACACACTACGTACTCCTTATAATGGTCCAAGTTCTATGACCCTAAACTAAGATCTTCCACACTTTTGTCCCACATGACGTTAAACTGTATTTCAAGAACTACGTATGTCTTTATTCTCATCCTTATGGGATATGTAGTGAAGTCCATCATCTCAATTCAGGACCCAACCACAACATGATTATGATTAGCATTGGTCAATGTATCTCTTTCATGAATTGAAAATTACCAATTTTCATGTGTCATACTCTTAACCATAATTAATTTCAGATCTCCATAACCCTTTTCTAGAAATATGGAAAAAAATGTCCAATTTCTGAGAGATATTTTGTCTGACTATGCAGCACATGCCCTTAGGCGGCCTTGCATAAACAGTCTACATAACAGACTTGTCAGCGAAAAGATGCTATTATTTGACTATGCAGCCAATGCCCTTAGGTGTCCCTACATAATTCAACTCCCTAATGGGTTTGTTAAATAATGGAAACTTCATTCTTGGGAAGAAAACCTCTTTTCTCCTTAGTTTTCTTAATGACAATATGTAGGGATCTTCAAAAAATAGCCATCCTTAACATATTTTCCCCATGTTCTTTTACATGATCTAAAAGTATTCATGTATATGGTTTATATTTCTCTTCCCTACGCTTCGGTCAGACCTTCATATGAGTGACATTCATCTAGTTCTTAGATAATCTTGTTTGGAAATATCTTCTCCATATTCAAGTACCTCTCTCTATACTGCAAACTCTATGCTTTGGAAATTTGAATCTCCATAAACTTCCACTAGCTTTTTAACAGTAGAAAAGTAAATTTCTGAGAGTTCTTTTTCCTGACTATGCATCACGTGCCCTTAGGAGGAAACATCCAGTGATTCTATATCCATTTGTACCTACATTCCAAAGGTAGTTGATCATTAGTTATGGACTGACTAGGCTTAAGAATTTGCATTGGTCGAGAGGATGGGAGGTTGGACTCATCACACCTTTTTTGGGGGGAATTATTTTCTACTCCGGGAATCTCTTTATTGATTTAAGTTATGTTCGTGAATCCTTATTAAATTACCAAATATGAAAATGATATTTCCTTTAGATCTCACAATCAATGATTAGTATGTGGGAGATTTAGAGAATCTTTTATATGTATTTGAGGTTATTCATCGATAGAGAATCATCTGTATTTGTTTAGAGATTCTTAGTCAATGGTATCTTTTGACATATTATATAGAAATCTTGTAGGACATTATGATGACCATAGTTGTTTTAAAGCCACTTAATGGGGCACTTGAGGTTTACTGTCATTTAGAAGGACATGGATTATTTCAGAGTTGGGATCGTACCCGCAGATGGGCTACCTACGTATCCTTGTTTAAAAAAAGGAATCTGAACCCACGTAGTTCAAGTAAGGGCGTATGATGTTTATGCATAATTGATGGCTCAAATAACGATTTCATAATAACTTTTACACTCTAAGCTCACGTGAGTCATGCTCGGTGTGAGAAACAAGAGGTATTGGTGAAACCATAAAATTGTGCCACGAAAGATACAATCATAAGATATAATGTGGGGATTATGTATGGATGACTGCCCAAACTAGATGAAGATTGGGTTTTACTTCAGGGAAGGAACACAGGAACAAGGTCCATAAAGGTATATGTTCTTTATAGAGATTTGGATACTTAACTTAGGAATTAATCCTGAGAAGGATGCCTAAATTATAGAGGACTTATGATTGGGTTTTATTCCTAAGAAGGAATCACAAATCAAAAATAAATTAAGACTGGTTAAGAAAAATTATGACTGGGGCTTATTCCTGAGAAGGAGTCCAAGGTTAAGGGAAATTGAGAACTGGGGCTTATTCCTGAGATGAGGCCCAGGTAAAGGGGAATTATGAAACCTGGGGCTTATTCCTGAGAAAGAGGCCCAGGTTAAGGGAATTTGGAACTTGGGGCTTTCTCCTCAGGAGGATTCACATATTTAGTAACTTAAAGACTGGGGCTTACTTCTTGAATAGGAGACCCATGTTAGGGGATTGGGGCTTACTCCTAAGGAGGATGCCCAGAGTTAAGAGAACTTGGATTGGGGATTACTACTGAACATGAGGCCTAGGTTAAAGATCCTATCATCTTAAAGGATGAGGTTTAATGGATGAAATATCTAACCTTAGTGACATAAAGATATGTAAATCACTAGGTTTTGAGAGATGTTCCATATAATTCCTTTCAAATAAGGAATCCAACCCAAGAAACATGCCATAAATGGCTTTGAAGAGGGTTCTGAAGGCTAAATCTTGAATAGGAGTGGTGGATTTGAATAAAATATGTGAATAGGTCGGAGGGGCACCCAAAAAGAGAGAGGCGTGCAAGTCATGCATGGGCGCGCAAGTCCTGGTCGTGCAGGTATACCTGTGCGACACATGTGTACCTGCGCGATGGTCATCCCATGGGGTAATACTTGGGAGAGACTTGGGTCATGCCTTTTGTATTATACCTAGGGACTTCCCGAAGAGTGGTGCACAGGTTCTGATGAAAGGATAAGGTAGCGCGTAGGTCTGTTCATTTCCCTTAAGGGTTAAACAGCTAGGTGCACAGGTGTTGGTGAATTTCAACACTTTGGCCTTGTTTCCCCTCTTTAGAGATTCCGTTCTAAGTAATAAATTACCTTATAAGTGTTCAGAAACCTTCAAGAAGAGACTAGGGTGCCAGGAGCTCAAATCTGAGTTTCTAGAATTTTTCCTCTCTTAAATGAGGAGGACCACCGGGGGTATTTATAGGCTGTTGAAGACCCCGAGCGAGAATCAAAGAGGGTGCACAAGTCACCTGCATGACCACTATGTGGAACACATGTATAATTGCATGACCATGATGAAACTTGCACGACCCATGTTGGAAGAAATCTTTTTTCATGCCTTTGTCTATTTTTGATGTTTCTTCAAAGGATGAATCACTTTGGGATAAGGTACTACCCTTTTTCAGTCGTTTAGACACTGTGACAGAAAAGAGTGTCAACAAAGGGTTATCTATAATAAAGCTTCCATAAATTTCTTATAAAGATAGTAAATTATTTTATAATAAATTATAGTATATACAATTAATATTGTACATTTTGTTAATTTTAATAAATTATTGTCCATTAATTTAATGTATTAAATTCTATCCATGATACTTATTGATTATTTGATGGAAATAAATCTCCAATGCATTGATACACTTTATAAATGGATTAAATTTGGGTTTGTTATGGATGGTAGAACCCGCTGTAATTATCAATCCCCCTTCACTCAGCGAATACAATGAAGGATTCACCATCTACATCCACCATGCAGAATGTAGAAAGTATTATGGTTTTGATCCCTCAATTTCCAACATTTTACAGTCTCTAGAGGTAAATAATTATTTATTTTGTTCTAAAAAATACCAGGATTGTAGAATTATTATTATCAAAACATCTTATATTTTGTATCAGAGCAAGGTTAACATAACTCTCCATTTTAAAAAAATTGTATACTTTATATTAATAAAAACCTTTCATATTTTCGAGATTATAGATGACACTTTTTTCTACCATCATCCTATTCATTTATTTATCATTTGTTACTAATGATTTTCATTACACATCTTTAAGGATTTACTCCAATATTTATTTAATAATGGTTTTTTAATTTATATTTTCAAATTTCATTTTTCCACATCATTCTTAATTAAATAACTTTTTTCATAATTGAAAAAAAATTAATACATGCCCTTTTTTAATTTTTATAATTAAATATATTTATATATATTTAATTTCAATTCGGTTATATAGTAATTTTATTATTATTTTTTATAATTCTATTAAAAATTAGAGTTTTCGACAAATTTACAATTAAAATAAAATTTATATAGATATTAAATCATATTAAATAAAATATATGCTAAATATAATAAATATTACCCCACATGAGTTTTTATTTTATTTTCATAAGATAAAATATTATATATAATTTTCATCATTTTCCATTAGTATTATGAATATTTAGAATATAAAATTTTTTATTTTGGTTTGTTGAACTGTCAAATTACAATTCATGAATTTATAAATTAAAATATTAATTGACAATTATTAATTAATTTTTTGAATCCATTAAATTTAAAATTTTACCTATTGGTAATTTTATACTTTATATACTCTTTTTAACATAATTTACTGTATAAATTATGTGATTTGGAATAAAAATCATCAATTTAATTTGTACATATGTCTTTAAGTGTTTCTCATATCCAATAGGAACATCATGAGTTAAATGATGAAAATGATAAAACTTGGAAGGAGATAATTATTATTCTTCTATGATGGATGAACGTTGATTATGCCATTTAAAAATATAAACCAATTATATTTAATAATGAAATATACATAGATTATATAACCTTATATGAACGTTGGAGGTTGTAAAACCATCTCAGTGCAATGTATATAAAAACTAAATTATGTGCTTGAATTCACGGTTCAATCGATGAGCATAATAATATTCATGACTTACTAAAATTTATAGATGAACTGTTCAAACATATTTTATAATTACTATAAATAACATTAGTAATGAAGTTCTAGTCCATGAGATTCACCACCATGATGGTGTGTACAAGTACATCATGTAATTGAGGGATTTTGTGGGTCAACTTAAGATCCTTGAGGTTGATATATCTGAGTACTTTCTAGTGAATTATATTCTCAACACACTTACACATCAATATAGACTATTTAATATTTATTATAACAAATATAAAGATAAATGTTCAATTAATTAATTAATGACCATGTGTGTTCAAGAGGAGGAAAGGATTCTGGTAAAAATTGGAGAATCGAATATGCAAAAAATTTACCAGAAATAAATGGATTATAAATTTCATGTTAATAGGGGGGATGTGAAATTTTTACCCCAACATAATATTAATAAGGACCTAATTTGTTTCTTTTACAATGGAAAAGTAAATATATAGAATTTTTTTCTTAAATTTCATAAATGGATTGAAAAGAAAGGTATTTCAATCTCATTCGTTTTCTATGAATCAAATATGGTTGATAAATTTTATAACGCATAGTGGATCAATTCCTGGTATATAATACATATTTTGAATAACATATATGTTATTAAAAACCTAATGAAACAAGTGAGTAGTGTTCTTGGAGTGTATTTGTAAACAAGACTACTTACACGTGGAGGCCATTGAGACATGTGTTCTAGTGTTAAGAATTGGGAATAATTTGTTTCTGTAGAAGAAATTTTATAATCCAAGTTTTTATAGAAACATGATTTAAATTTCTTAAAATATACCATATCATTTAAATTACTTTTTTGTAAAACTAATTTTTCCTTGATAAATGGAAATGACATTATTGGATTTGGTACATTAAAGGATGTTATTTCATCCACTGATTTGAAAAGTAAAATGGAAAATGATATTGTGAATGTTCATATTAGAATTAAATAATGTGTTATAAATGAAAGAAATTCTAAAATATGGAACCATAGATTAAGTCATATCTCTATATAAAATTTTCAAAGACTATTTCAAGATGGGTTACATAGTACTATTGATTTCACAGATTTTGAATCCTTTGTGGTTTCTATTATGGAATGTAAAACAAATAAACCATAGAAATGTGATAGTAGAAGTTCCTCCATATTATAAATCATACATATAGATATTTTTATCAATGGTATGGATTTACATGACCATATATTCTTCATTCCATTCATTAAAAACTATTCATGATATATGTATCTCTATTTTCTTCATAATAAAAAAGAAGCACTGAATGATTTTAATCATTTTAGGGATGAAGTATAGAAATAATGTGGTAAAAATTAAGATCATGAGGTAATGTTGAGGTGGATAATATTATGGTATGTATATTGAGGATGGAAATTACCTTTTTGTATTGGAATGGTTTCATCAGTAAAATGGAATAGTTAAACAATATTCTATGCTAGGTTCAAGAGAACAAAATTATGTTGTTGAAATAAGAAACTAAACATTAATGGACATAGTTAAAATTATTATTAGTAACTTCAAATTAGCTAAATTCTTATATAATAAATACCTTAAATAGGAATCATACATTTTGATTCTGGTTCCAATAAAGGGTTCTTCAAAAAATAATTTTTGAATTTTTAAGGGTTCCAAACTGGGTTTGTGACATGTTCTTATTTGGGGATGTCCTTAAGAAGTATTTTTTTTATAATCCATAGTAAATTATGTTTTATCCTAGAACTGTTATTGGATACTCTATTACTTATTCTAAAAGTTATAAAAATATACTATTTTTATTTCCCTTCATTTAAAATAAGAATTAAGGAGTTAAGTAATGAAATTTTTCTTGAAAATGACCAAATTAGTGGGAGGAATCTCACTAATTTTTTTTGATGAATAACATTCAAAAACTCAACACTATATATCATTTATAGATTAAATATATTTAATATAAAACCTTATTTATCTTGTGATTTTAATAAATATTAATCTAAAAATAGGTCATAATCATCATTTAGATCAACTCGCTCAAGAAACAGACACTCTTGAACAACCAGTTGAACACAAAATTTCTCAAGAAAATGATTGTGAAACATTTTGAGAATATCTATAAGGATTAGAAATATATTGATTTTAGATGATTATATAGTGTAATTATAATAATATGACTATTATTGGAGCCAAAATTATTTCTAAATATTTTCAAAATCCATGAGGCATAAAGAGATAAATATGTGGTATGATGACGTGATTGAGTAGATGAATTTAATGAATAGTAATGTTGTTTCTATCATTCATGAGTTTCCACTTGGTGAAAAAATATTGGATGTAAATATATTTTTAAATCCATGAAAATTCATTATTAAACATAGAGAGATACGTGTTCTAACTAGTTAGTAAATCTTTCTCTCAAAATGATGGGACCATTTTGAGAGTATCTATAAGGATTAGAAATATATTGATTTTAGATGATTATATAGTGTAATTATAATAATATGACTATTATTGGAGCCAAAATTATTTCTAAATATTTTCAAAATCCATTAGGCATAAAGAGATAAATATGTGGTATGATGACGTGATTGAGTAGATGAATTTAATGAAGAGTAATCTTGTTTCTATCCTTCATGAGTTTCCACTTGGTGAAAACATATTGGATGTAAATATATTTTTAAATCCATGAAAATTCATTATTAAACATGGAGATATACGTGTTCTAACTAGTTACTAAATCTTTCTCTCAAAATGATGGGATTGATTATACTAATACATTTTCTACATTTTAAAAAAGGCTTCCTTACAAATTATATTGGAATTAGTAGCTCATTTTAATATATAATTATAAAAAACACATGTGAAAAATAAATTTATATTTAGGAATCAATATGAGGTGTTTTACATGAAAAAAACCTAAAGGATTACCCTCTAGTAATAATTATCACTTAGTGTGAAATCTCAAAATTTATATCTAAACATAAAATATGAATCCCAATATAGGTATTTATGATTTC
This sequence comes from Viscum album, assembly GCA_963277665.1. Classification (NCBI taxonomy): domain Eukaryota; kingdom Viridiplantae; phylum Streptophyta; class Magnoliopsida; order Santalales; family Viscaceae; genus Viscum; species Viscum album. The sequence continues at coordinate 134,971,786 of OY728155.1, read as the reverse complement.
ATTGTATAATTACTTCATTTATTATCATATAAAATATGGTGGATTAATATATATACTATAATGTTGGTGATAGAAAAAGATTTTTTATGTGTATATGACATTTTACTTGCAACTAATGATAATTGTTTTCCATTGGAGTTTAAATAGTTTCTCTAAAAAAAACATTGACATGAATCATATGGGTTTTGTATCCTATGTCATTAGCTTAAAGAATCATAAGGATATATTAAGAATTATTTCAGGATTCTATCAGAAAATATATATTATTAGAGATTTAGTGTGATTTGTTATAATTATTATGCATCAAGTATAGTAACCATTATTAAGGGGGATAAATTCATCTTCATCCAAAGTTCAAAAATTTATTTTGAAAGGTGAAAAATATAATACATCGAATATTATTCTGTTTTTGGATGTTTAATGTATTTTTCAGTCTGCACAAAGACTGAAATTGCATTTTCAGAGGGAATGCTGGGGATATATTATAGGAATCTAGGTATAGACAACAAGATGGTCGTAAAGAAGGTATTGAGATACATTAAGTTTTATAAATACTACATTTTTGTATATAAATGGACTTATAATTTTTAATTTATTATATACTCATATTCAATATTTTTTTGTTGTGTTGATTTACATATACCATCCTAAATATACATATTTATGATGGCTGGTGGGGCTGTGTCATGGGGAAGTGGCATACTAACACTAAAAAACATCTAATTTTAAAATCGAGTTCTTTTCATGTTTTGAGGCCACTTCTCATGGAGTATGTATAAGGTGTTTTGTTTCGTATCATAGTGATATGGATTTTATTTCATGGATACTGATTATATATTGTCACAATTTAGCTGTTATCTTTATGTCTAAGAATAATAAAATTGGGAGTCGAAGTAAACAGGTTGACATTAAGTAGTTTTACAAAAAGGAATGGTCTAATGATAAAAGTGTTCACTCATCATATCATCACTAAATTGATAATTACAGATCATTTGACATATTTTATGTGTAAATATTCATTAATTGAAATATATTTTGGGGCTAGAAATATAATAATTTATTTTTTATTGAAAATACACTTTAAGGAAAAGTGGGAACCATCACAGACCCTCTAAAAACAATGTTCACAATACCGAATTCAAAATCCAATTTATCCCAAAAGAACCATCAACGTGCTTCGAACCGTCTCTAGACACCTTCTTCAAATTTCAAAACAAATGACCATCATCAATACCTCAAGCCATGAACCTGCATTGAATTTTGTCATGATGCAACCATTTCACCAACCACTACGTTTCCACAATCATCACATCACTGGTTTCACAAACTCATTGTCGCCAATAACTCCAATATTCGGGTTTTCATTTTATATGGGGTTTTAAATTTTTTTACAAAAGGGATAGGGCTTTGGATATTTTAAAAAATGGTCCTGAGATGCATGAACCCTATTCATGCATCCCTGATCCCAGGAAGATGCGTGAACGGGGTTCACACATCTTTAATCTGAGCGAGATGCATGAACCCTGTTCACGCATCCTTCGCGAATCGGATGAGGGATGCGTGAACGGGGTTCACGCATCATGAATAATGTTTTTTAATAGTTTTAAATTTTTTTATTTTTATTTTGTTATTTTTAATATATATATATATATATAACAAAAACAATTAGCATAATTTATCCACTATTTAAAATCCAGCAGCACTGCCATTACATCTGTCTGGATTCAAACATAAACTCTCACCCAGGACTCCCTTTTATAAGACGGCTTTCCCTAAAAATTATTCTGCTTTTTCGATGTGGGATACAGGTTCTTCCTAACCTACACAGTACATTTTTCATTTTTGGTGTGGGCTTCTATTACAAGTACGTGAATTTTAAAGAGTTTAAAATATAGACTATAAGACTAATATTAATGAAATTTTAAACATTGATTAAACATATAAGAAATAGTTAAAAACAAATATAATTTCATAAAAAAATGTTGTCCCAAAATAAATTATAACCATTCAAAACCATAAAATTGAAACATTAAAATGTTTCACGTATTTCAAGTATGTGACTTTGAAAGACTATAAAATATAAAATGTAACAATAATATAAAGTAAATTTTAAACACTAATTAAACATATAAGAAATAGGTGAAAACAAAAATAATTTCTTAAAAAAATGTTGATAAAAAATAATTTATAACCATTCAAAACCATCAAATTGAAACTTAAAAATGTTTCATATATTTCAAGTACGTGTCTTTGAAAGATTGTAAAATCTAAACTATAAGATTAATATAAATGAAATTTTAAACATTGATTAAAAATAAAAGAAATAATTGAAATTAATAAGAATTTCATTAATAATGTCGATCATAAAAAATTTATAAGCATTGAAAACCATAAAAATGAGACTTAAAAATGTATCATTTATTTTGAGTACGTGACTTTGAAATAAAATAAAATATATACTATAAGACTAATATAAATGAAATTTTAAACATAAATATATAAAAAATATTTGAAAACAGAAAGAATTTCATAAAAAATATTGATCAAAAATAATTTATAACCATTCAAAACCATCAAATTGAAACTTAAAAAAGTTTCATGTATTTCAAGTATGTGACTTTAAAAGACTATAAAATATAAACTATAAGACTAATATAAATGAAATTTTAAACATTGATTAAACATATAATAAATAGTCGAAAACAAAAATAATTTCATAAAAAATGGTGATCAAAAATAATTTTTAAGCATTCAAAACCATCAAATTGAGATTTAAAAATGTTTCATGTATGTGACATTGAAAGCCTACAAAATATAAAGTATAAGACCAATATAAATAAAAAATAAAAGATGAATTTAAAATAAAAGGAATAGTTGAAAATAAAACGATTTTAATAAAAAATGTTAGTGAAAAATAATTTGTAAGATTTCAAACACACATATTTGAAACATAAAAATGTTTCAAATATGTGGTTTTGAAAAACTAACATATAAATTAAAAGAACAATATAAATGAAACTTTAAACAAGGATTAAACATATAAGAAATAATTAGAAATTAATTTTTCAATTAGTACTACAATTAATAATTATATAATTATTAATTAATTATTAATCAATATAATTATAAATTAGTTAATTATTAATATAAATATTAGTTATTAATTACTAATATACAAAAATTATTTAGTTAATTACTAATATAATTATATAATAATTAATTAGTTAATTAGTAACTTAATTATTTATTATATAATAATTAATTAGTTAATTAGTAATATAATTATTAGGTAATTAGTATTATCGTTATTAATTATATAATAATTAAGTAGTAATATAATTATTAATTATATAATAATTAATTAGTTAATTCGTAATATAATTCTTAAATATATATAATTTAATTAGTTAATTAGTAATATAATTATTAGTTATATAATAATTAATTATTTAATTAGAAAAATAATTATTAATTATATAATAATTCATTATTTAACTAGTAAATTAACAAGATAATCAATAATTATAATTATTCATTATAAATATTAATTATCAATTATTAATAATTAATTATATAATAAATTAATAGTTAATTAGTAATATAATTATTAATTATATAATAATTAAATAGTTAATTATTAATATAATTATTAATTATATAATAATTAATTTACTAAAAATTAATAATTATGCATCTAATCAACAAAATAATTATTGTATAACTAATAATTACAACTTATAATTAATAATTATATTACAAATTAAATTTCATAGTTATATTACTAATGAATTAATTAATTATTATATAATTAATAATTATAACACTAATAAATAATTAGTTATTATATATTTAATTAATAATTAATAATGACTAATTATAAGTAATAATTATATTACTAATTAAGTAATCAATTACTATAGAAATCAGAAATAAGAAATAATAATTATATTGAATAATTATAATTAATAATTATATTAATAATTAATTATTTAATTAATTATTGTATAGTTAATAATTATACTACTAATTAACTAATTAATTATTGTATATTAGTAATTAATAATAATAATTAATAATTATTTCACTAATTATGTAATTAATTGTAACACCTCAGGTAAATAAAGAATATGACATTTTTATATTTATCCATATTTGTGAATAAAATATTAATATTACTTTAAAGGGGATTCTATGCTCAATGGCGTACCCAATACGCAACAACGAGTTTCTTGGGAATCTTACGTTGCACTCTAATAATAAAATAATATTATTTTAAATGGTAGTTAACGCCTAGCCGTTGTAATGGCGGGAATGAACGGAACTAACTACAAAATGATTATATATGTTTGTCAAATATTTTCACTCTTTACAACAAATGTTAGAGGATTAAAAATGCGAATGAATCCAATTTTAAGCGTAAACATTCAAATATTCTTTAAAAGGTCGATTTACCGCCTTTTGATGGAGAACCTCTTTTAAATCCACTTTTTGACAATTTTATGTGTTATATTTGAAAAAATAAAATTCTTATTTAGAATCGAGACATCAAAATTTACTTTGTGTAAATTTTTGGTATCTTTCCGATAAAGTTCATTTTTTAATGAATAGTGGAAAATGTTGTATTTTAATTCAAAACCACTTTTTAATCTAATTTATTTATATGATTATATTATCTTTTGAATTGGTTTTAAAGTGAAATTATAATATATTTTTACCATTTAATCCAATAGTGGTCGTTGGAATTAATTTCACTTTGAAATCGGACTTAAACTAGTGTCAATCTTTTGATACATTTTGTTTCATAAAAACACGCTATTTGTTTTGGCAGCGGGAATTAATTATTAAATTAATTAATGCAACTTATATGTTTTGAATTTTGTAAAATAGACATAATTTTTGAATTCGGATAATCAAATATAGCTTAGGGTGAAGTTTTGGTAATTTTCTGAAAAACTTCAATTTTTGATGAATAGTGAAACCACTAAGTGGTAATTATAAAAACTGATTTTACGTTTAAATGAAAATTTTCCATCTTTGTGTTTTGAATTTTAAAAATCCGACATACATGGTTGTCATTAAGAAATAAAATTTGGTTCAATGGGATTAAAATAATTTTTTGGTGAATAGTAACTTATTATGTTTTTAATCGCAATTAGAGGTAATTAGTGTAGTTTAAGGTAAAAATAATGTTTTAATAATATGATATGAGTTTGAAACATGTCTTACCCTCATTGGATGTGTCATGGCCGACCCAGAAAACCCATGGGTCAACTTGGGGACCCCATGGAGCCACTTTGGTTGGAAAATGACATAAATAACTTTTTAATTAATGTTAAAGTAAAAATGACACAAACATGAGTTTTTTTACTATAACAATTTTAAAATGGGGATATAAAAGTCTGATTTTTGACTATAAATATTAATTAGAAAGATAAAAAGATTTCATACATCATTATATTTTATTTATAATTTTCAGACATTAAATAAATTTAATTATATATGACGTCATGATGATGCAATGATTACCTCATTATTTAACGATTTAAATAAAATGGAAAGATAATGTAAAATCTAAGACCTAAACATGTCCAAAACCAATTTTATGTGTGGATTTAGAACCCTTATCACCGTATCCTTGTGAGACATCAATGTGGGACATTTAAAATCCGAAAATCATTTGAAAATAAAGTAACATTTTATCACTTTCCAAGAGTGCCCCTCCTCTCCTCTTATAAAAGGCCCCCACCTCTACCTCCTTACCCATAGTTCCAAAGCCTTTGTCTCGGCAAACCCCTGCCCATTTTGTCTCTCCACTTCCCTCTATTACTCCTTGAAGCCTTACTTGGGGCAGAAGTCTTCCCAAGGAAGCCTTTGAGCTCAAACTAAAGGGAGTTACCCGATTTTAAGGTAATGTCTTCACTTGAGTTCTTTTGTTTTATTTTTATTCTCCGACCCCCTAAACTCTTTTTATTCATTTCTTTTGTAACAACTCCAGTATATTATATATACTAGGATGTTTTTATAAGAATTATTTGAACTACACTTACACACACCTACATCTAATGGTTAAAGAACATACTGTTTCTGTTGATGGCGAATTTCTGCCTCCCAAAACGATGATTGTTCAAAATTCTTTTAACACCTTCAAAGGCGGCCATTAAGATGAAACTATACTTATATATGATATATAATATGTTTATGTTTTACTTAAGATTCTGTATTTTTCATTTATGTCAAACCTTTATGGTTTCCATTGTGGGTAAACATGATAATTTCATTTTAGGAAGTGCGGACTACCGCCCCCTCAAAGTGATTTGATTCGTTAATGCCCTATGTGGGACGTATAAAGGATGTATTTAAAGTTATTATATATGATGTTATACTGGAATTATAATATACCTATATATCATTATTATTTCTTTTCATTAAAGTATGAGATCTAAATGAAAGTAGTGTTCATGCGTACGTACTGCTTACCGTCTCCATGAACAGTGCATTTCATCTCTTATCCTCAAATGTAATGTACTATTATAAGTACATATAATGGATATATATGATTTATGATACATCTAAAGGATGAATATAATTCTGTACTTAAAAATATACACATCTCTCATTTAGTTTTAATTCCATAAATACGACATAGAAATGAAAGTAGCGTTCATGCGTACGTACGACTTTCCATCTCCATGAACGGTGCATTTCATTTCTTACCTCTAAATGATTTTGTAATATTATAAATACATGTATATGCTGGATATATATGAAATATATGATATCCAAATCAGGAATGTTATTATGGATATGAATAACCTTGACCACACGAACATCATGTAATTGTAAGAAGTCCACTTTTGACTTAAGAACCAAATATCGACAAAACAAACATTATTAACTTAAATGATTACATAATATTTATAACTTGTCAATAATTGATATAAAAGGAATAATGAACTTGAAAAAGGTTCTTAAGCAAGTAGAAATTAACTCAAGTTTATTATTCAGGAGATTAAAGAACGATTGAGTCAAGTTGGACCCGAGGTAAGGGATCCTACTCCTCTCTTTCTTTTTAAGTACACTCTTTTATGTCATTCCTTTTAAAGATCATCTTTATTGTCATTGGGATGTTATTTTATATTACTCTTACTGTAATTTTTATGTTCATATGATGAGAGACCGTATTCTCTATCATCAATCCATTTTGGAAGTTTTGAGTGGCGCCGTTAGGCTGCTGAATTTTCGTAAGAGATCTAACCTCTCTCTTTCTTTTTAAGTACTCTCTTTTATGTCACTTATTTCAAGATCATCTTAGTTATGTTGGGGGATGTTGTTTTGTATTCCTATTTCTGTAAACTTTATGTTTATATGATGAGAGACACTATTTCCTCTCATCAATCCATTTTGGATGTTTTAAGTGGCGTCGTCAGGCTGCCGAGTTTTCGTAAGGGATTTTTCATCTCACTTTTATTCCCGTGAGATTTATGCTACATTTGCCACAATTTCCTTTGAGTGGTGTATGTACTTCCAATTATTATACACTTTGTATATTATAATTTCATTTATGGGTATTCACATCTTCATTTTATGACCCTTCTTCTATGGGGTGTACGTTTCGAAAGTTACCCAACTCGGTAAGGGGACCTTTCACCCTCCTTTTTTTAAAAGACCTCTATTGTTATGTCTTTTAATTCACATACTATTATGTTGGGATATTTTCTTCTATATCCTTATTTATGTAAATTTTATGTCAAAGTGATGAGATACCCTTTATCTCTCTCATCAACCCTTTTTGTAAAATTTTATGTGACGCCGATAGGCTATCGTGTTTTACCAAGGGAACTTCTTAACCCAATTTCAATTTCTTTGGGTTCAAAATGTAGTTATTGAATATGTCATCCTTTGAATATGTGTGAATAACCTTTTATTTTTTTACACTTAATATCCACTTATATTGGGTGTATTTATATTTGTCACACATAATTGTGAGATTGATTTATCCTTAATTTAATGATACCTTCTTTATAATGGATTTCATCTCATTTTACATTTCTTTTGAGACTTCATTGTTTTTATGCACCAACTCACTCTTATATGGTGTGTATACTGTTCTTGGACATATTATATCATGAATCCCTTTATTCTCATGATATTATAATGTTCGGATTAAATGTTATTCCGCTATTATTTTTATTCAAGAGTCTCTCATTTTGTTAAAAACTATTTAACAAAAATATCGTTTTAAATGTTTTAAAGATTTATTATTCTAAATATTTATCTTTAATTTCCATGTTTTCGAAATGGTTTTCAGTATTTATTTATATGGACATTAATGTTTTAAAATTATAATTCCATTAAAAGCTTCAAAGTGGTATGGGACACTTTGATTCAAAAATCTCATTTATATGGTTTTTGAAAATGGATTGATTAATTCAATATCTGTGAATTACTTATTGTGATTGAAAATGAAATTTTGTTATTGAAATGTTTATATTTTCAATATTTTATGTGTAATTATGGTACTTGGACATTTTACGGGTGGTTACATGATAAACCATATGACGGGTGCTACCGTGAATACCAGGACGGGTGGTTACGTTATAACCTCCAATGCATTGGGTATGGAAGTCGGTCGTATGGCTATTCCATTAAGTATATATGGAAGTTGGTCATATGGCTATTCAATTAAGTGATATGTGTGGAAGTCGACCGTATGGTTAATCCACTTAAGTATGTTTATGTCCCAAGTTACCTTTATATGTTATGTGTTCTTTATATGGGTTTTATGGTAATCCTTTGGTTACAAAAGGGTAAGTAATGATATTTTATTTAGTGAAGAGTTTTTACTACTTCATGAAGGTGAAGGTATTACTTTGATAAAGTATACATGGTTTACTTGATTTTTGAAAAAATAACAGTTTTCATTCTTTGTGTATCCCTTACTGAGCTTTTTATGCTCATCCCATGTTTTTTTAAATTTTTTTTCACAGGACATAACATGGGATAGGGTCAAGGATGGGATCAAGGGAAATTAATGCTACCTAAAACATGGAACTAGACATGTTTCTTTTCAAGAGTTTTTTTTTATTTTATGGAAATTTAGTAGAAGTGACTACTTTGTAATCTTTTGAGATATAATAGTTATGATCTAATTCTCTAAAACTCTAAACCTGAAAAGATCCTCAATGTGAATTATTCATTTAATTCATTATTATATATGGTTTAAGGCCAGGGCCTTATAGTTGGTATCAAAGGTCGGTTTAGATAACTTTAGAGGTTAGGGTATTCTTTAAGCAGAAGTGACATTACCATAATGGTTAGGATTTCAGAAAGAGTCATAGTTTTAGATAAAGTGAATGAGTAAGTATACCTTAGTGTTTATCATCCTCATTAGTACATGATGGTTTTGTTGATATACTCACACTGACCTTTTTGGTTTTAGTAAATGGCTGGATCTTGCAGGCACCAAAGTAATGGTGGATGTGAAGGAAACTGTGACAGTTTTCTGAGCGAGCAACTGAATGATATGGGAGCTGCAATGACAACTCTTGTGTTTATCCTCAACAAACTATCTGGAGTCATGATTGACCACCTAAACCTTGGTGATTTCTATAAGGCATCATATATGCGAGAAAAAAATCCTTACAGAACTACAGGTAATAATCATAACGGTAAGTGTGTTCAAAAACCTATGTGTCAATGATGTGGAAATGAAGGTCATAAATCAAGAACCTACCATGGAAAAAGGAAGCATCTAGTTGACTCGAGGAAAGGGAAAGAAGTTCTTTCTGAGGGATCAATTGAATGTTTTAAATGTGGTGTGCATGGTCATTATGAAAACACATGTCCTATGAAGAAGTTTCATGAATGGGATCACCATGATCGTAAAAATACTCGTTTACCAATACCTAATGTCATTCCGATTGAGGATGAAGAAACTGACAATGACCAATCATAGGTATGGATTATTTCATAATAGTTGTTTTCCTATTTTGGAATCTTAGGATATGATTCATGATTTTGTTTGTAGGAAAGACGTATTTCAGAATAAGTTGGAAAGGAATGGTTAATGGATCATGAAGAATGTTGAGTGAGTAAGAAGTCAACATATAAGGGCTTCAAGAGTTATGGTAAAATTCTTAAGAGTATTAAGTCTCTTTTGATGATGGGGTTACATTAGAAGACTTTTTATAGTATGTGTAACCCTGATGTTTAATATTTGAAATTTTTATTCAAAGAATATTTATCTGTTCTTTTGTGGACATAGTTATAAAGAACCATTTGGGTTTATATGATCCTTACTTTTGAGGTAATTATGGGTTACTATATGTTATGATGTAAGTGAAATCCATGAGATAAAATTGAGGTTAAATTATGTTATGGTTATTTTTGATGCTTTTATCTCTTTTTGTGAATGATTTAAGAATTATATTGTTTGGAAAAAGGAAAACACGCAGACCATGTGACAACCCGTCGCGTCAGACAAAGATACGGGAATCAAACCCACAACCAAAGTGCAACTGGTATTTATCGCCTACCACTGGACTACGTGAAGTCCCTGGTTAGTTTGACTGATTCCTTTTAGTTAGATGATTTTATGAATTAAGAGTAAGTTGATTTTGGATTATATATGGATATTTATTAACCTATCATGGAGGATATGTGATTAGGTTAATTACTTTTCATTAGGAGACATTAAGAGCAACTGATGTTTTTTGGAGATAAATGTTACAATTTAACTTGGAAGACTATGTGACTAAATCCTTGAAATATTTGGGTTTCAATATTAGTTTGGTTTACTTTGAAGAATTTTATGGAAAAATTGATTATCAAATGGTCCTCGTTGAACTTTGGGTTTTGTTGGGAAAATTTTGGAGATTAAGAATAGATTTTATTTTTAAAAAGGGTTATCCTTTTCTAGATTATCTGATCTTGTACTAACCTTTTTGGTTTTGGATTTGGTTAAAGTCTAAAGACATGGAAAGTATATAGTTCTCTTTTTTGGATTAGGTGATTCCCTAGAAGTTGATTATAGTACTCATAATGTGAACAAGTCTTCCTAAATACTCGTCTTTTGGAGAAAATATGAGTTTGTGTAAGGAATCTAATAAAAGTTGAAAGTCAACATGATAAGTGATTATGTTTCCTTATGAATAAATTCCTCAATAAAAAGTAACTTAAGAGAAAAATGTTGTCTATTAACTATTCCCACTGGGGAATAGAATACCGTTTAACCCATCATAAGTTTGTGATTTTCTTATGGTGAACTCTCTCCTAAACATGTTTTCTATCACTCTCCATCAGAACATGACCCTTTGTTTTTTTCCTCCATGTCCATATTTTCATACTTGGAATCCTAGTATGGTTTAACTTCGGTGACCTTTGTACTTATATTTCTTTATTTTAAAGTGATTGTTTTACCGACTCTTTTTCTGATGTGGGACTTTCAAGGATGGTTCCAAGCTCAATTTTAATATTGCGAGGATGCAATTCCCAAAAGGGGGGAAGGATGTAACACCCCAGGTAAATAAAGAATATGACATTTTTATATTTATCCATATTTGTGAATAAAATATTGATATTACTTTAAAGGGGATGCTATGCTCGATGGCGTACCCAATACGCAACAACGAGTTTCTTGGGAATCTTACGTTCACACTAATAATAAAATAATATTATTTTAAATGGTAGTTAATGCCTAGCCGTTGTAATGGCGGGAATGAATAGAACTAACTACAAAATGATTATATATGTTTTTCAAATATTTTTACTCTTTACAATAAATGTTAGAGGATTAAAAATGCGAATGAATCCAATTTTAAGCGTAAACATTCAAATATTCATTAAAAGGTCGATTAACCGCCTTTTGATGGCGAACCTATTTTAAATAAACTTTTTTACAATTTTATGTGTTATATTTGAAAAAATAAAATTCTTATTTAGAATCGGGACATCAAAATTTACTTTGTCTAAATTTTTGGTATCTTTCCGATAAAGTACATTTTTTTAATGAATAGTGGAAAATGTTGTATTTTAATTCAATCCAATTTTTAATATAATTTATTTATATGATTATATTACCTTTTGAATTGGTTTTAAATTAAAATTAGAATATATTTTTACCATTTAATTCAATAGTGGTCGTTGGAATTAATTTCACTTTGAAATCGGACTTAAACTATTGTCAATCTTTTGATACATTTTGTTTCATAAAAACACGCTATTTGTTTTGGTAGTGGGAATTAATTATTAAATTAATTAATGCAACTTATATGTTTTGAATTTTGTAAAATAGACATCATTTTTGAATTCGGAATATCAAATATAGCTTAGGGTGAATTTTTGGTAATTTTCTGAAAAACTTCAATTTTTGATGATAGTGAAACCACTAAGTGGTAATTATAAAAACTGATTTTCTGTTTAAATGAAATTTTTCCATCTTTGTGTTTTCAATTTCAAAAATCTGACATACATGGTTGTCATTAAGAAGTAAAATGTGGTTAAATGGGATTAAAATAATTTTTTTGTGAATAGTAACTTATTATGTTTTTAATCGCGATTAGAGGTAATTAGTGTAGTTTAAGGTAAAAATAATGTTTTAATAATATGAGATGATCTTGACACATGTCCTACCCTCATTGTATGTGTCATGGCCGACCAAGAAAACCCATGGGTCAACTTGGGGACCACATGGAGCCACTTTGGTTGGAAAATGACATAAATAACTTTTTAGTTAATGTTAATGTAAAAATGACACAAACACGAGTTGTTTTACTAAAACAATTTTTTAATGGGGATATACAAGTCATATTTTTGACTATAAATATTCATTAGAAAGATAAAAAGATTTCATACATTATTATATTTTATTTATAATTTTTAGACAGTAAATAAATTTAGTTATATATGACATCATGATGATGAAATGATTACCTCATTATTTAATGATTTAAATAAAATGGAATGATAATATAAAATCTAAGACCTACACATGTCCAAAACCTATTTGATGGGAGTATTTCGAACCCTTATCACCGTATCCTCTAAAGACATCAATGTGGGACCTTTAAAATCCGAAAATCATTTGAAAATAAAGTAACATTTTATCACTTTCCAAGAGTGCCCCTCCTCTCCTCTTATAAAAGGCCCCCACCTCTACATCCTTACCCACACTTCCAAAGCCTTTGGCTCGGCGAACCCCTGCCAATTTTGTCTCTCCACTTCCCTCTCTTACTCCTTGAAGCCTCACTTTGGGCAGAAGTATTCCCAAGAAAGCTTTTGAGCTCAAACCAAAGGGAGTTACCCGATTTTAAGGTAATGTCTTCACTTGAGTCCTTTTGTTTTATTTTTCTTCTCCAACCCCCTAAACTCTTTTTATTAATTTTTTTTAACAACACCAGTATATTAAATATACTAGGATGTTTTTATAAGAAGTATTCTAGCTACACTTACACACACCTACATCTAATGGTTAAAGAATATACTGTTTCCGTGGATGGCGAATTTCTGCCTCCCAAAACGATGATTGTTCAACATTCTTTTAACACCTTCAAAGGTGTCCATTAAGATTAAACTATACTTATATATGATATATAATATGTTTATGTTTTACTTAAGCTTCTGTATTTTTAATTTATGTCATACCTTTATGGTTTCCATTGTGGGTAAACACGATAATTTCATTTTAGGAAGTGCGGACTACCACCCCCTCAAAATGATTTGATTCGTTAATGCCATATGTGGGACGTATAAAGGATGGATTTAAAGTTATTATATATGATGTTATACTGGAATTATAATATACCTCAATATCATTATTATTATTTTTCATTAAAATATGATATAGAAATGAAAGTAGCATTCATGCATACGTACGGCTTACCGTCTCCAGGAACGGTGCATTTCATTTCTTATCCTCAAATGTAATGTACTATTATAAGTACATATAATGGATATATATGATGTATGATACATATAAAGGATGAATATAATTCTGGAATTAAAAATATACACATCTCTCATTAAGTTTTAATTCCATTAATATGACATAGAAATGAAAGTAGCGTTCATGCGTACGTACGGCTTACCGTCTCCATGAACGGTGCATTTCATTTCTTACCTCTAAATGATTATGTAATATTATAAATACATGTATATTCTGGATATATATGATATATATGATATAAAAATCAGTAATGTAATTATGGATATAAAGAACCTTTGACCACATGAACATCATGTAATTGTAAGAAGTCCACTTTTGACTTAAGAACCAAATATCGACAAAACAAACATTATTAACTTAAATGATTACATAATGTTTATAACATGTCAATAATTGATATAAAAGGAAAAATGAATTTCAAAAGGGTTCTTAAGCAAGTAGAAATTAACTCAAGTTTATTATTCAGGAGATTAAAGAACGATCGAGTCAAGTCGGACCTGAGGTAAGAGATCCTACTCCTCTCTTTCTTTTTAAGTACACTATTTTATGTCATTCCTTTTAAATCTCATCTTTCTTGTCATTGGGATGTTATTTTATATTACTCTTACTGTAAGTTTTATGTTAATATGATGAGAGACCCTATTCTTTCTCATCAATCCATTTTGGAAGTTTTGAGTGGCACCGTTAGGCTGCCGAATTTTCGTAAGAGATCCAACCTCTCTCTTTCTTTTTAAGTACTCTCCTTTATGTCACTTCTTTCAAGCTCATCTTTGTTATGTGTGGGGATGTTATTTTTTATTCCTATTTTTTTAAACTCTATTTTTATATTATGAGAGACCCTATTTCCTCTCATCAATCCATTTTGGAAGTTTAAAGTGGCGCCGTCAGGCTGCCGAGTTTTCATAAGGGATTTTTCATCTCACTTTTATTCCCGTGAGATTTATGCTACATTTGCAACAATTTCCTTTGAGTGGTGTATGTACTGCCCATTATTATACACTTTGTGTAGTATAATTTCATTTATGGGTATTCACATCTTCATTGTATGACCCTTCTTACATGGGGTGTACGTTTCGAAAGTTACCCAACTCGGTAAGGGGACCTTTCACCCTCCTTTTTTTAAAAGACTTCTTTTGTTATGTCTTTTAATTCACATACTATTATGTTGGGATATGTTCTTATATATCCTTATTTATGTAAATTTTATGTCAAAGTTATGCCATCCCCTTTATCTCTCTCATCAACCCTTTTTGTAAAATTTTATGTGACGCCGATATGCTGTCGAGTTTTACCAAGGGAACTTCTTAACCCAATTTCGATTTCTTTGGGTTCAACATGTAGTTATTTAATATTTCATCCTTTGAATATGTGTGAATAACCTTTGATTGTTTTACACTTAATATCCACTTATACTGGGTGTATTTATATTTTTCACACATAATTGTGAGATTTATTTATCCTTAATTTAAGGAAACTTTCTTTATAATGAATTTTATCTCATTTTACATTTCTTTTGAGACTTCATTGTTGTTATGAACCAATTCACTCTTATATGGTGTGTATACTGTCCTTTGACATATTATATCACGAATCCCTTTATTATCATGATATTATAAAGTTTGGATTAAATGTTATTTCACTATTATTTGTATTCAAGAGTCTCTCATTTTGTTAAAAACTATTTAACAAAAATTTCATTTTAAATGTTTTAAAGATTTATTATTCTAAATCCTTATCTTTAATGTCCATGTTTTCAAAATGGTTTTCAGTATTTATTTATATGGACATTAATGTTTTAAAATTATAATTCCATTAAAATATTCAAAGTGTTATGGGACACTTTGATTCAAAAATCTCTTTTAAATGGTTTTTGAAAATGGATTGATTAATTCAATATCTGGGAATTACTTATTGTGATTTCAAATGAAATGTTGTCATTTAAATGTTTATATTTTCAATATTTTATGTATAATGATGGTACTTGGACATTTTACGGGTGGTTACGTGATAAACCATATGACGGGTGGTGTCGTGAATACCAGGACGGGTGGTTACATTATAACCTCCAATGCATTGGGTATGGAAGTCGGCCGTATGGCTATTCCATTAAGTATGTATGGAAGTTGGCCGTATGGCTATTCCATTAAGTGATATGTGTGGAAGTCGACCGTATGGTTATTCCACTTAAGTATGTTTATGTACCATGTTTCCTTTATATGTTATGTGTTCTTTATATGGGTTTTATGGTAATCCTTTTATTTACAAAAGTGTAAGTAATGATATTTTATTCAGTGAAGATTTTTTACTACTTCATGAAGGTGAAGGTATTACTTTGATAAAGTATACATGGTTTACTTGATGTTTGAAAAACTAACAGTTTTCATTCTTTGTGTATCCCTTACTGAGCTTTTTATGCTCATCCCAAGTTTTTTTGAAATGTTTTTCATAGGACTTAACGTGGGATAGGGTCAAGGTTGAGATCAATGGAAAGTAATGCTACCTAAAACATGGAACTATACATGTTTCTTTTTAAGAGTTTTTTTTATTTTATGGAAATTTAGTAGAAGTGACTACTTTGTAATCTTTTGAGATGTAATAGTTATTATCTAATTCTCTAAAACTCTAAACCTGAAAAGATCCTCAATGTGAATTATTCATTTAATTCATTATTATGTAAGGTTTAAGTCCAGGGCCTTATATTAATTATTATATAATTAATAATTCCTAATTATAATTTATAATCATATTACTACTTAACTAATTAATTATTATATAATTATATTAGTAGTTAATAATTAATATTTATATTAATAATTAAATAATTTATAATTATATTTATTAATAAGTAATTAATAATTATATAACTAATAATTATACTACTAATTAACTAATTAATTATTAATTATTTCATATATTTTTAATTCATGTTTTACGTTTCATTGATATTCGTCCTGTAATTTATATTTTATAGTCTTTAAATGCCACATATTTGAAACATTTTTATGTTTAAAGTATGTGTGTTTGAAATCTTATAAATTATTTTTCATTCACATTTTTTATTAAAATCTTTTTATTTTCAACTATTTATTATATTTTAAATTAATGTTTTAATTTTCATTTATACTAGTCTTACACTTTATATTTTATAGGTTTTCAAAGTCACACACATGAAACATTTTTAAGTTTCAATTTGATGGTTTTCAATGGTTATACATTATTTTTTATCAACACTTTTTATGAAATTATTTTTGTTTCAACTATTTCTTATATGATTAATCATTGTTCAAAATTTCATTTATATTAGGGTTATATTTTAAATTTTAAAGCCTTTCTAATCGAGTACTTGAAATATATGAAACATTTTTAAGTTACAATTTGATGGGTTTGAATGTTTATAATTTTTTTATCAACATTTTTTCTGAAATTATTTTTGTTTTCAACTATTTCTTATATGTTTAATCAATTTTTAAAATTTCATTTATATTAGTCTTATAGTGTATATTTTATAATCTTTCCAAGTCACGTACTTGAAACAGAATCCAACATCAGAAATGCAGAATGTATTGTGCAGGTTAAGAAGAACCTGTATCCCATATCAAAAAATGCGGAATAATTTTTAGGGAAAGCCCTCTTATAAAAGGGAGTCCTGGGTGAGAGTTTCTGTCAGAATCCAGACTTCTATAATGGAAGTTCTACTAGATTTTAAATAGATGATAATTTCTGCAAGTTTTTTTTGTTATATATATATATAAATAAAACAAAACAAAACAAAAATAAAAATAAAAAATTTTATTACAGTTAAAAAACATTCTGCATGATGCGTGAACCCCGTTATCGCGTCTTCCCGGGATCGGGGGTGCGTGAACGGGGTGCACACATCTCAGACCCATTTTTTAAAATATCCCAAGCCCTATCCCTTTTGTAAAAAAAATAAAAACCCATTTAAAATGAAAACCCCCAAACTTCGCTATCATCAACGTCGTCTGAATTCAAGACACACATCATCAAACCCCAAACACTTTAAAAACATCACTAGTCACTAGAAAAGTAGTCTATCCAACAGAGAAATTCATATCCCTAGAGAAAAATAGCAGAAAGTTTTCATCACTATTGAGTAATCCATCATCATCGCCTCCATGGAAAAGGATCTCATTGTACTCACCGTTGTAGCAGACGTTGCACCACCAGGATTAATGCCGCAAAAAAAACATTCTCATCCTACCATCTTAACACCATGGCCACTATCATCTTCAACTAATCACTGGAATGGATGAAAACATTGATACATCACCAAAATGAACCACCAATACCCAAAAATTGAAAACAAAATCACCTCCATCGAGATAAATACAAGGGGAGGAACAAAATCGATAATACAAACTGAAAGGGTCCTAGGAAAAGAGGAAATTGGGGAAAATCTCTAAATGAAACCAAGGGTGAAACCCAAAGTGGACAATCCAAGACCGCTATACTAATTTCCCAAAACCTCATAATATCCATCACTCCATATCCAACCAAGAGAGGAGAAATGGAATCTGAGGTTAGTGCATGGTTGAGGCGGTTGGGGAAGAAACTGACCCAAAAAACGAACCGACACCAGACACGCCTTGAAGCCTGTCATATTCCAAACCACAAATCCAAAATACTCTTGGTTACAACCACGCTAGATCCAACTAGTATAGGCATAGAGAAACCTGAGGCAATAGTAGGGTTAGGGTGAATGAGGGAACCAGCAACGCGAGCACCAGAAGTGAGAAAACAAAGGGAATAGCACTGAAGAGAAAACCTAGAAGAGGGTGAGGTGAAAAGACCAGAGGAGAGGTAGGAGATGTGATAGAGGAGGAGAAACCCTAGGTGAAGGAACCCTAGGCGAAGGAGATGGAGGTGCGAGAGCAACGAAGGCCATGGGAGAATGGATCCATCCATCCCCGGAGCTACAATATATACTGTCTGTATAAGTTTTATTCATATAGAGAATATATCACGTGGTTAAGGTTTATTCATATTGTAATTTAAGATAGATGATAATTCATGAAACATGGAAGGTAATGCATGTTATATAGATTATATACAAATATTATTCATGTGTTATGTTTCATACTAAAGAGGGTGGTTGAATTCATTCTAATAAATTGGTTTGATCCAAGTGGTAGAATGTAATAAATAATACGTCAATTATTTATGAATTTTATAAATTATGATCCACTAAATTATAGTACATAAAATTAATATTTTACATTATGTTAAATATAATAAAATGTTATCCTTTAATTTAATGTATAAAATTTGTTCCATAATATGTATTAGTTATTTAATATAAATCAATTTGTCACGCATTAATACTCTTAATCAATGGAGTAAATCAGGGTGGCTACTTAATCGTAGAACTCACTATAAATTTTAATCAACATAAATTTAGGGGATAAAATGGAACATACACCATATACATCCATTATGAAGAGTTTCAAATATATTTATTTTTTTTTGATTCCTCGATTTCCAATGTTTTCCAATCAATGAAGGAAAATAATTTTTTAAAAGGAATTAATTAAATTATAGATTTAATTTTTTTCAAATTTTTTTAAATTAATCATTTTCCACCCTATGGGGGATGATAAAAAGATGGTAGTGGATGGTGAGGGCCCAGTGGGAGGTAGTAAATACTGGAAGATGATGGATAATGAGAATCTTCCATTTATATGATAGATGTTTACACACATCATCTAGGATATGAGATCAAGAGGATATTATATTAATGTTAAATGATTGGCCATGATTACAGAAAATATAGTAGAATATAATTATATTAATGAAAAAAATATCATGTAGGAAGGAAATAGATGATACATCGTTGAGAAATATGTGATGGGAAAATAAGGAATTGAGATCCATCTCCCCAAATGTAACACAGTGAGTTTTTATGAGTTATTTTTCTCAAAAAAAATAAAATTTATTTTATATCTTGTGTTACATAGAAATCAATTTATTTTTTGTTATATGAAACACCAAGTTAAACTTGTGCAACATGGAACACTGGCTTAGCTTACATTAAATGCAACACAATGTTTTAACAAAACAATGATATATTATTAATATAGTTATTCAAACACGAACGTTATAACCTATCCATTAAACATAGTGATATGAATAGTAATACATACCATTTATTTTGTATACTATTTTTATATAAATAAAACATATTGGTAATAAAATATATAATTTTTTATAAAGTATTTATATGTTTCAAAAAAACTATTTTCTCAAAAAAACATTTTTATGTATTTTTGTGGAAATAATTATATTAATTTTGGAAAATTTTAGCAAATAAATTTGATAAAAAAAATTAATTGAAAGTATCAAAATTATCTAATGCTAAATTTTCATGATTTTTCAAAAAATTTTCATTTTTGATGAATAGTGAAAAATATAGAATATTAATTGATAGAATCCTTTTGGTTACATTATTTATAAAGATAGATTATATTTTAAATTAGTTAAAAAGTATAATTAGATCCATTATACTTCAATTAATATGATTTTTTTCATTGTAGTATATTTTATATTGAATTTTGATATAAAAATTTTAGAAACTTTTGAACTTTTTCGTTTTAAAACTCACTTTCTCATCACATCCGCGGGATTAATTTTAATTTTTTTTGAATTATATGATTTACTGTTAGAAAAATGGATTCCATAATTTTAATAAGGATAAATTATATTATCTAACATGGTCATATTAAGTTTACACCATTATAAATATTGAATTTATTAAAAAGTCATTACATTAGTTAAAGAGAAATGAGTTTATCGGGGGTTGAAATAAAACAATAATGGTGAAAATAACTTATACACTTATCTAAAAACTATTTTATGGTAATATTTCAAAAAATAATCCAATAAGGTTTTATGAAATTTTATTTTTTACCCTTGTGTCCTATAGAAAACGTTGGAGCACTAAATTAATTTAAAAAATATTAGGTGTGTCCTCCCCCTATAAAAGGCCACCCCTCTCCTTCATTCTTTATAGTTTATCACCAATTTTTTCTAGCCATTCACTACCAAAATCAATTAAAAAGTTCCTTACCCTCATACTATAATCCATATTTTAGGTATAAATCCATCCTATAAAGTC
Source organism: Viscum album (assembly GCA_963277665.1). Taxonomy (NCBI): domain Eukaryota; kingdom Viridiplantae; phylum Streptophyta; class Magnoliopsida; order Santalales; family Viscaceae; genus Viscum; species Viscum album. The sequence continues at coordinate 134,950,712 of OY728155.1, read as the reverse complement.
TTTTAGTTAAAACAATGAAGGATACCCAAAGAAGAGCTAACATTCATCAATAAGTGTTTTTGTTTTATTTCTTCCTCCACCCATTCAATTATCATTATATCTCTATTATATAATAACCTCCTAATATTAAATATATAATTATTTTTATTTAATGTTAATTATGTACAACTATCTCTGCTTTCATCAAATGGGTTATGAAATCATTGTTTGTGTGTACGGTGGACTACTACCTCACGAACGAATATCGTTCATTTTTACATTAACACCTATTGAGGATGGAAAGAATGATTTTTCTACTATTTATATATGATATATATTATTTTAATGACATTCTTATGATTGTATAATTATTATATCACAAATACCTTCATATTTTCAATTTTATGGGTATATGATAATGTCGTTTATGTGCACGATAGAATACTACCTCACGAAGTGAAATGATTCATTCATGATTTACATGGAAGGTATTAAAGAATGTTTTAATAAAAATATGTGATATATATATGACATAAAATTATTCTGTAATTATAATAGATATCACTTACATTTCTTTATTTCAATCTAACTAGAAAATAGTAATATCATTCATGCGTACATACGGCCTACTATCTCCATGATAGGTGTATTTAATTTTTTATCCCTAAGTTATATAAATTACTATAAATAAATATATAATGAATATATATCATATTTATATCATGGTTTTAATTCCTGATATTATGTAACAATGGTAAAAGTAAGAGGACAAAAAATATGAAAAATGAAAATATATATGAAAAACAATGTATTTATTACTCAAGACATTACTTTAATATGAAATCATTAATAAATGGGATATAAAATTTTATAAGATAATCATATATATTAAGATATATATGAATACATTTCTATAATCGGTGTATAACAAACTTATATTTTTTATATAGGTGGTTCTGTTGAGTACGATGGAATTCAAGACTTAATGTTGTAACGCCCAGACCCTAGTTACCTAGAGTCGGTGCATTATTACATTACATTGGAATGATCACCAAAGATCAAGTCTTGAAAGTCCGATTAGTTTAGTAGCCTTGGAAACAAGATTCATACCTAAGTTCAACTTTATAGCTTGACTAGAAATAAAACACAAATATATTTCATTAGAAACATCCAAGCCTCCTGGATTATGCCAGCAGGTCCATCATAACTAACTTATTCATATCCTGGTAAAATGAAACATAAGAAAGGGGTGTGCTCAAACGCTCAGTAAGGGTAAGTAATACGGCGGAAAATGACATCAATATTAAGTATGGTGAATAATTGAAACCACATGCCTTTACTAATAATAAACACACATACTTTTATGGATAGAATATGAGGTTAGTAAATAATTCCAAAATAAAACATAATAATGGGTATTATACCAGTCAAATGACCACATGAACTATCAATATTATTTCCATAATGAGGGAATGTAAAATGTCGGACATTCTAAAACATTTTGTCAAGGCCTCGGCCAAGACATCTAAAAATGATTAAGGCCTCGGCCAAAACCATATATCAAATTGGGAAAAGTCCTCAGCCAATTCCATATCCAGTTGTCTCGTTAGATCTACCGATTCATCGATAAGATATAGTGGGCTCGACCCATCACTTACTAGGTCCAATACATTCCTCATATGAAAAGGTTTAAACAAATCATAACATTCATATATAACTAGCATATGAAATGTCAATACATTAACTATAAACCACGAATGGTATAAAAATAGAACATCCAAAATCAAACATATCACCAAACCTTCAATACCATATGGATGTTTTTTATCATAATAAATCAACTTCAAAAAAACGAAAAATCCATCAAATGATGTTGACATAGATGAAATCAAAACGCTTTTTAAATAAATATCTCTTTCTATTTTGAAATCATTTAAGAGTCACATAATTATAAAGAAAACATTTATTTTGTAAATATTCTTATAAGATTATAAAGGAATCTTTGATGATGTTATAATGGAAGAAAATTGACGCACCTTCCGTATAAGTTTAAAAAAACATTCTTACATTAAATTTGTCGAAAAGGTCAAAAAGTACATTGTTTGGAAAATGATGGAAAGATTTCTTTCAAGACACATAAGGGTGTAAATGACTTTAAGCCATTGTCTAGTAAATAGTAAAAATGTTTTGTAATATATTTTTAACAAACATGGATGTGGATGATAAAGGGGGTCCCATTAGATACTTACGTAAAAACAACCTTGGATAATAAAGAGATTTTGAAATTAACCCTTACCTTGTACTTTTCCTTGGTCGAGTGTAGGTTAAAATCTAGTATAATGGTGAAGTAAATGTTATTAAATTATAAAAAAATCATATACATTAATATGATATCATATATGATCTTTTAACACTGTTTTGTTAATAATATCTTTGTATTATCGTCGTTTCAGGTGTTCACTTACTTGTTTTCTTTTATATGTTTTGTTACATAAGTGGTGTTTTTTTCCAAAGGTTGTATATTATTCATATCAAAAATGATATCAAGTCTTTAAACATTATTGTTAATCATCAAATGAGAATTATTCTTGAATGGATACGATGGAGAATGAATCTCATCGCGTTCGTGGAGATGGTAGTCCGTACGTACACACGAGCAAGAATATCATTCTTTTGATATTAAAATCCTATATAATTGGTTATTATATCATATATAAAGAATAATTATAATGTTATATTTATTATTTACTTAAATTACACATCATTATCATACCCATCCAAATAATAATGTTTTGAATAACAATTACACCACGACGTGGAGATGGTAAGTCGTATGTACGCACGTATGGTGACATGTCATTCAAAGGATGGATAGAATAATGAATATGGTTATAACATATTTATAATAACATCATAGTATATATATAAGATACTGGATTTTTTATTTTATAATGGAAATAACAAAGAAATAAGAAGTGGACGAATAAAGAAACTTGTAAGAGGGTGGTGAAATATTTACCTCATCTTTGGGTTATTCCTTTTGATTTGTTCAAAAGGGCTATTTAAGTTGGATTTATGAATAAAGGAAGGCCGCTAGGATGAAGGGAGGATAGTTGAGAGGGTATTTGGGTAGAGTCTGTCCGAGCCAAAAGGCTTTGAAGGTGTGAATTATTGAGAAGGGGGAGTGCCCTTTTATAAGAGGGGTGAGCGGCACCATAGGAAAAGCTATAAATATTATTTTATAATTAATTATTATTCATTTCATAATGGATTAAAAGTTGATTACTTAAATGTTAAGGTGGGGATAGGTCGCAAAGAACTCAACCAATAGGTTTTAGATAGGTTTGGGTCACTATATTAACTTTATCTTTTTGATTTTACTCTTAGTTATATAGTTTGACATTTACCATGTCTCTTTGTATTTTTATATTGTATTGTTTATAAAAATACTATATACTTCTAAGAGACCCCCAAGTGTTCCATTAATGATAAAAATATCATTATGTAAGTCCTTTTTCCGAATCGTAGAATTTTAGTAAGAGAATATCAATTAATAATATAATATTGGTTTTAAAAACTCATTTATGTCAATTTTGACAATATTTAATAATAGATTTTTGTTAAAGTCTTAAAAACTTTATTAATTTAAAAAAAACTCATTTAACAAATACTAACATGTCATATTAACCAATAAAATTCTTTTATGGCATCAAAACATTCAAATTATATTTATTTTAACATTTATAATACCAATTATTTGATTCATTCATTAATAAGAAAAATACTGCATCATTATTGTGTCCTAAATAAATTTAATTATTCAATGTCTAAAAATTATAAATAAAATACCATTATGTAGTAAATTGTTTTAGATTTCTAATGAATATTTATAGTCGAAAATATAACATATATAACCGTATGTAAAAGAAATTTCAAGAAGATATATGCTTATGAAATTTTTTGTATTTACTTTAACTTAATTAATATAGTGTCATTATCACTTAAAAGTGGATCCATGGGGTCCCAAAATCAACAAAATAATGACCATGGTAGAACATGTATCAAAAAAATGGGTTAGGAAACGTTTTATGGTGATTTAATATTATTATAATATTATTTGTTTACCCTTATTTATTGGATTTACCCTTTAACCATGGTAAATAAACTATTTACCGAAATAATTATTCAAAATGCCTAAAAATAAAATTTACCTATTTAAAAAAATTGGGAATCCTGATTCTAAATATAAAATAAATTTTTCTAAATTCAAAACACAGAAGTGGCAGAAATTAATTTAAAATTATTTTCCATTGTCCAAACAAAAAGCGTGTTTTTATGAAATAATAACTATCAGAAGATTGACACTTGTTTATGTCCAATATCAAAGTTAAATTATTTAAAATTACCATAATTGGATTAAATGGTAAAAATATAATATATTTATACTTCCAAACCATTAAAATGTATAATTTAATAGTAAAAATTATTTTGATTAAAAAGTTACTTTTAGTTAAAATTTATTATTTTTCACTATTCACCCAAATATGAAAGTTATCGGAAAAACAAAAAAAATTATTGAAACTAAATTATTATATCCCAATTTTAAAGAAGAATATTATTTTGTCAAATTCAATATATAAAAGTTTCAAATATTGTATTTAAAAAGGGTTCACTATTAAAAGGCGGTAAAAGTGCATTTTTTGAAAAATACTTTTTTCATCTGAAAAAATGAATTAGTCTTGAAATTATTTCTAAGAAAATAATAATATGGATTCTAAAATTATAAAGATTATATATAGTTCAAAATTCAGTTAATACTATTCAAACCTGCTTTTGAACGTCTAGTTTGTTAAGTTGTGGTGCGCTTGAACTCGGTGTTGTGTGTAGTGAAAGTTATTGAATTACATTAAAGAAATAATGTACTATGAAATCGTGGGGTGTTACATTTTTCCCTCCCTCAATAAATTGTGTCCTTGAAATTTGAATTTTCTCTTCGAAAATAAAAGGATGAAAATAGAAAATACCTTTGTTGGAAAACGCACATCAGAAATTGGGTTAATAAAAATTAGTCATAATAAGAGGAAAAGGGGAATGAAAACCTCACCACCAAATTATGATTTCAATTAGGAGATCATTGGTGGAAATTAGAGACACATAATTGGATGGAAAACCTAAATATTTATAGGGAGTGATTGAGTTCATCATTCAGAAACAATTGTAGAATTGTTGGCCTCAAACCCACCAATATATGATGATTTAAAATACCATCGGTTCAACAAGATGTAAGGTATTAGTATAACACATTTTTGGTTTTAATATGCATTACTCAATGTTTATGAATTTATTTCTTCATAGAATACGAGAAGAAAAAAATTCATACCTATCAAGTAGAGTTCCATCCTTTACCTACTTTCTACCACAAACTCATCCTTCACTCTAAAAGATAATAGAACTTAAAAATATATTCTATTTATCCTATTCGTATATGGTTCCAAAAAATGAATTTATAATTAATATACAAGACCCTTTAAAAAAACTAAATTATTCAATATAGGACATCACGTGGGTCAGTGGTAGGTGATACACCCTTGTCTCCCTTTATTTGCAGGTTCAAGTCTCGCGGCCTTGCTGGACATGATAGGTTGTCGCCCGACCTCCAGGTTATCCTTTTATGGTAATCAAAAAAATATTTTCAAACAAAAATTATCCAAAATACTTCTGTCCAAACTCATAGTCCAAAATTTATAAGGAAGGTAAACACAATGAAGATCCTTTTTTCCACGTAATAACATGTTAACAAATTCATCAACTACTTTTTTAAAACACTACAACATCTTGAATTACCATTAAACCTTATTGATTACATTCATGATCCTTTATTCCTTGTAGAATACTGGGTATACTCCTTCTATCCAAAAATGTTTTAAACTCCAACAATGATGGAATATAAAAATAATTAATCAGTTTCAAGGTAGTAAATAATATGTAATATAATTTATCCAAATCAATCATGTATTATTCCTAAATCACTACCTCAGTATCAGAACCATATTATGGTTTATCTTTCTCTCATCATATATTTTCCAAAAAATTAACCTATTATTGGGTCACTTTTCTTGGTTCCACACAATCTCAAGTCCTTAATGAAATAGTACTACAATACAATCCTTATATACTCCATAATTATTATAACCAGTACATCATTGATACAACACTCAAATGACATAATTCTTTAATAACAACATAAGAACTCTAATCGTTCCTCCTTATCTGTGGTAGTATCATAACTTGATTATTATCCAATAGCATCATTTGGTACATACTCTGATGATTGGGACATTGGTTCGCATAGTGTCTCAACTCCTTGTGTATGAAGCATTGTACATTTGAAACCTTTTTCTTACCCTTGCATTCACGTACTTGGTGTCCCTTTTCTCCACACTTATAACAAACTCCCATTACCTTCAGGAATGTTTTGGGGTGTTTCTTCTCACAGTTATCACATATGGGAAAATTCTTCTTTTCCCTCTTCCCTTTATCCATCATTCTCCCTTACATCCTTTTCTTCTCTTGCATTTCTTCAAATCCATAGGACTTAGAGAATTCATTACTTATCTTATTAACACGTGATACTATTTCTTCATATGTTGAGAATACATGGGAGACAATTTCCTTTCTAAATGTTGTCTTAATACTGTAAAAGATATGATTCTTCTTACTCTTTGGATCATACGTATTTCTAGATTTCACATTCCTTCTACTGGGTACCATTTCTATACAATGTCATAAACTAGGTCAGTTTATAAATTGCAATGAATAATTCCAAACTTGTAAAATACATAATGAAAATTGAATAGTTTATGGATATAATATATAATAATAAAGATGTTTTCTTTGTGGAAGTATATACTCAAAAACTGGTAATAATATTTTGTAAAGAAAACGAGAATTATCCTAAGCATATCCCCTGGGAGTGTCGTAACCAAGAGTGCAGTAAGGCCCATTGTAACGCACCAGTTCCCATTCGAGTCTAGCTCAAAGTGGTGTTTTCGGGTTTTACCCCTTGGTACATCCGTGCCAGAGCCACCTCTACCTACTCGTATCTTGACAGAGATTTATTGCTTGGAAAACTCACAAAATCTCTATAACACAAAATATTTTGGAAGTTATTCTATATTAATCCTCAAAGTCAATATTAGGGTTATGTGCTCTAATCAAATTTTATCTAAATCTGGATTCTATTTTTTTTACTAATCTCCCTCTGATAAAAACTGTAACGCCCCGACCCCAGATACCCAATGTTGGTGCATTATTACATAACATTGGCATTATCACAAAAGATCATGTCTCGAATGACCGATTAGTTTAGTAACATTGGATACAAGATTCATATATAAGTTTAGCATTACAGCTTGATGATAAATAAAACACAAATATATTTCATTAGAAACATCCCAAACTCCTTGATTATTTTTAGAGGTCACTCATAACTAACTTCTTCATATCCTGGGAAAATGAAACATAAGAAATGGGTGAGCTCAAACGCTCAGTAAGTGTAAGTAATTCAGTGTAAAATGACATAAATATTAAGCATAGTTAATAATTGAAACCACATACCTTTACCAATAATAAACAGGAATACTTTTATTGAAATAATATGATATAAGTAAATAATTCCATAATAAAACATAATCCGGGGTATTCTACTAGTTGAGTGACCAGATGAACCATCAATATTATTTCCATATTGAGGAAATATATAATTCTGAACATTATGAAACATTTTTTCAAGGCCTCGGCCAAGACGTCTTAAAATGATTAAGGCCTCGGTCAAAACCATATATCAAATTGGGAAAAGGCCATGACCTATTCCATGTCTAGTAGTCTCATGAGACCTACCGATGCATCAAGGATCTATAGTAGGCTCCACCCGTCACTTACTAAGTCCAATAGATTACTCATATGAAAAGGTTTAAACATATCAGAAACATTCGTATATAACTATCATACAAAATGTCAATACATTAATCATAAACCATGAATGGAATAAAAATATAACATCCACAGTCAGACATATCACAAAACCTTCAATACCATATGAAAACTTTGTATAATAATAAATCAACTTCAAATAAACTTAAAATCCATCAAAGGATGTTGACATAGATGAAATATAAACCATTTTTAAGAAATATCTCTTTCTATTTTCAAAAAATTTAAGAGTCACATAATTAAAAAGAAAAAATTTATTTTGAAAATATTCTTATAAGCTTGTAAGTGATTTGTTGATGATGTTATAAGAGTGGAAAATGGCCGCACCCTCCGTATAAGTTAAAAAAACATACTTACCTTAAATTGGTCGAAAGGGTCAAAAAATACCAAGTTTGGAAAACGACGGAAAGATTCCTTTCAAAACACATAAGGGTATAAATGAATTTAACCCATTTTCTAGTAAATAGTATTTTTTTGAAATATATTTTTAAGAAACATGGATGTGGATGATAAAGGGGGTCCTAGTAGATACTTAATGAAAAAACAACCTCAGATAATAAAGAGATTGTGAAATTAACCCTTACCATGTAATTTTCCTTGGTCGAGGGTAGTTTAAGATTATTTATAATGATTAAATAATTGTTATTAAATTATAAAAGAATTATATACAATAATATGATATCATATATGATCATTTAACATTGTTTTGTTAATAATATTTTTTTATTATCGTTGTTCTGGGTGTTCACTTACTCAGTTTCATTTATATTTTTTGATACATAAGCCATGTTTTTGATCCATAGGTTGTATCTTATTCATATCTAGAATGATATCAAGTCTTTAAACATTATTTTTAATCATCAAATGAGAATTAGTCTTGAATGGATACGATGCAGAATGAATCTCATCGCATTCGTGGAGACGGTAGTCCGTACGTACGCACGAGTGACAATATCATTATTTTGATATTAAAATAGTATATAATTGGATGTTATATCATGTATACACAATAATTATAATGTTATATTTATTATTTACTTCAATTACACATCATTATCATACCCATCAAAATAATAATGTTTTGAATAACAATTACACCACGACGTGGAGATGGTAAGTCGTATGTACGCACATATGGTGACATGTTATTCAAAGGATGGAGAGAATACTGAATATGGTTATACCATATTTATAATTAAATCGTAGTATATAAAAGAAACTGGAGTTATTAGTTTATAATAGAAATAACAAAGAAAGAATAAGTGGAAGAAGAAAGGAACTTGAAAGTGGGTGGTGAGATATTTACATCTTCTTCGGGTTCTTAATTTTGATTTGATCAAAAGGGATCCTTAAGATGGATTTATTAATAAAGTAAGGCCTCTAGGATGAAGGGATGATAGTTGACAGGGTATTTTGGCAGAGGTTTTTCGAGCCAAAAGGCTTTGAAGGTGTGAATTAGTGAGAAGGGGTAGTTCCCTTTTATAAGAGGGGTCTGGGGCACCTAAGGTAAAGCTAGAAATATTATATTATAATAAATTTATATTCGGTTTATAATGGATCCAATGATGATTATTTAAATTTTAAGGTGGTTATAAGTTGAAAACCACTCAACCAATAGGTTTTATACAGGTTTGAGTCACTATATGAACTTTATCTTTTTGATTTTATTCTAAGTTAAATAGTTTGACATTTACCATGTCTCTTTGTATTTTTACATTATATAGATAATAAACATACTATATACTTTAAAGAGACCCCCCAAGTGGTTCATTAATGATACAACTATAATTATATATGTCTTTTGGTCAAACCATAGATTTTTAGGAATATAATATCAATTAATAATATAATATTTTTCTTAAAAACTCATTTATGTCTATTTTGATAGTATTAAAAAATTGATTTTTTTAAGACTTCAAATCATGATTAATTCTAAAAAAACCATTTAAGTAAATATAACATTTCATATTAACCTACAAAATTTGTGGATGGCATCACAATGATTAAATTATATTTATTTTATCATTTATAATACCAATTATTTGATTCTTTCATTGATAAAGAAAATACTACATCATTATTGTGTCATAAATAAATTTAATTATTAAATGTATAAAAATTATAAATAAAATACTATTACATAGGAAATCGTTTTATATTTCTAATGAATATTTATAGTCTAAAATATAACATATATAACTATATGTAAAAATTGTTTTTCCAGAAGATATATGCTTAGACCATTTTTTATTTACTTTAACTTAATTAATATAAAGTGTCATTATCACTTACAAGTGGCTCCATGGGGTTCCAAAATAGACTCAAATATGCCCTTGGTTGGAAATGTATCAACCAATAGGGTTATGACACTTTTTAGTGTAATTTAATATTATTATAATATTATTTTTACCCTTATTTACCGGATTTACCCTTTAACCATGGTAAATAAAATATTTACTTAAGTAATTTATCAAAGTTTTTAAAAAAACGATACCTATTTACACAATTTGGACCTCCTGATTCTAAATATGAAATCCATTTTTCTAAATTCAAAACACATAAGTGGCATAAATTTATTTAAAATTAATTCTTGTTGTCAAAACAAAAAGCATGTTTTTTTGAAATAATAAATATCAAAAGATTGTCACTTCTTTATATCCAATGTCAAAGTGAAATTACTTAAAATGACCAGAATTGGATTAAATTATAAAAATATAATATATTTATACATCCAAACCATTAAAATTTACAATTTAAAATTATAAATTATTTTTATTAAAAAAGTTGTTTTCTGTTAAAATATAGTATTTTTCACTATTCACCCAAATATGAAAGTTATCAGAAAAACACAAAATATTTGTTGAAACTAAATTCTAATGTCTCGATTCTAAGGAAGATGTTTATTTTGTCAAATTGAATATATAAAAGTTTCAAATATTGGATTTAAAAATGGCTCACCATTAAAAGGCGGTAAAAGTGAATTTTTGTAATAATAATTATTTTATCTGAAAGAAATGAATTAGTTCTTACATTATTTCAAAGAAAATCATTATATGGATTCTAAAATTATAAGGATTATATATAGTTCAAAATTCAGTTAATACTATTCATAATCGCTTTTGAATGGCTAGTTTGGTAAGTTGTGGTGCGCTTGAACTCGGTGTTGTGTGTAATGTAAGTTATTGAATTACTTTGAAAAAATAACGTATTATGAAATCATGGGGTGTTACAAATGTAATGAATTTTTATCTCAGTTGGCCTTATTAACGAGTTATTTTATGTTACACACCTATATTCTTTCATGAGGTGTATATAAATACCCTTTGACATGTAATATCATGAATTTATTCATCCTCATAATGTTTTTTGTTTCATTTTTTTTATTACTTCCTGGGGATTATGATTCAAAGTTACCAAAGTGGTAAATATTTTATATTACAATCTTGCATGTTATCAAGATTGTTTATTATTATAATTTTTATGAAAAAATATTATTATCCATATCTAAATATTTCTCAAGAATTTTATTCCATTATGTTAATTCATGATATATTCATGAAATTTTAGCATTTCTGCACACTTTGGTACTTAAAATAATTAGGAAAATGTTATTAAGAAAATCCCACTTCATTTCTCCCTTCAGTCAGAAATATTCTTCCTTTAAAACCTCTTTTTCTAAAAATTTATTAAACAATATTCTATTACCCTCCTATTATTTTTAAATACATTTTACCATGTTTAAATTTTTACTAATTTATTTTAAAATAATCATCATGTAATTTTCTAAAAATATTAATTCATATTTAATTGAAAATTTAAACATAATCTTCATATTAATGTGTTTTACATGAAATAAATTTTCTGACATCCTGATCGATCAATGATTCTATGGTTTATTTATAAGTGTTTATGATTATTTTCAAATAAATATGTTTTCAAAAGGTTTATGTTTAAAAAAATCAAAGGGGGAATATATATTTTCCTCATGAAATATTTTAAATGATCCTTCAAAATTATTTCCCATTTAAGATGACATTAATTAGTGATACATATGTTTTAATAGGGATATGATCCAAGGATAACATTCATATTATTTCTCTAAATTGTTAATGTTTTTATTACATTATTATTTTGAAACCCATTTCACTTCCAAATGTTACACCATGGGGAAATGATTATGAAACATGTTTCTTTTCATGGGTTATTCTATAGTGAAATGATGAAGTGATTATGAAACCTATTTCTTTTATAGTGGTTATGATATGATGAAATGTTCATGAAACCCATTTTATTTCATAGGTTATGACATGATAAATATTTTATGATCTTTTGGAAAACATAAATCTTGTTTTCGTTATAAGATTGGTGGGACCTATATCTCCCTCTAATACATTGGGAAAAGATTAATATCTCTTGAGATAGATAAGGATAGAATAAAGAGTGTTCTCAGTTCAGTAAGACAAGGATATAAAAAAGAGTGAATTCTGTTCAATAAGATAGGGTTTTAATATGGACTAAACCTCGTTCATTAATACTAGGCTGGAATAGGGAGTGAACCTTACACATTAAAGGACTTTGTCTACTGTGATGGTCTTCTCATTGAGCCTTGACTAATTCTTTTTAAAAGGTTGTGGCTGAATCCTCATTTCATTGTTAAATCAAAACAAAGACCTCTTTTAACTAGGTTGAGAGAGACCCATTTTATAGCCCGAAGGCTCAGTGGGCTTGTAGCCCATTACATAGGTCGTAGGCCCAAATTGATGGCCCAATGCCCATTATATGAATAGTAACCTACATGCTACAGTACCACACAGTACCTCCGCTTCTACAGTTCCACTACAGTACTGCCACAATACCTACGCCCAATGAGTTTTGAAACCCCATTGTTCATGTAAGATTATGGGGTGCTTGCAAATAATCCAATCCCCAACTAAATTGATCCATGACCAATATGGAAATTATTTTCTATGATTATGTGCATGTAACATATTCCATGTCTTATGACAATGTTATAATATCATAGCTCATATTAATTTGTTCATGTATGATTCATGTTTTATCAACTACTAATATTTATATCAAGACTCGAGGTTATGATATTTGATATATGGTATATGGTTCTCAGATGTTATTCTCAAGTTCTCATACCCTTATATTCATATTATTCCAACATATCTCCCTTTTTACACTGGTTGATCATCTGAGATCAACATTTCTCGTGTTTATTTTCCCTAGGGTTTTAAGATATGAACTATATATGATAAGTATAAGAAGGGTGATAGTTTTGAAGAACGTAGTGGGAGATGATGTGACTCATTTAGGGACTAATGTTTATGTTTCCATGTTTCTAAAGACAGAAATCAATTATGGTCCTCATTAATGTGTTTGTGTAATTTAATGAATATTCAAAAAACTGATGTAATATCAATATATGATAACTACATGTCTCAATAGTTGGTATTAGAAGACAGGTTTAGTTAACCTTTGAAAACTTTGATGATAAAACCTTTGTGACATCGCTAAGGATATTCATAAGGATAATTTTAAGGATGATTCAAAGGATAGAATCATTTTATATGATTTTGGTAGGGGATAGAGATAGTGGTTTCCAATAAATAATCCATGTTTGTATTCAATATGTTGATGTGTCTCTTCCACAAATATACAGTGGGGTAACAACCCCAAACAATACAATATTGATCTAGACTTGATTGGAAACTAGTATATGGAAACAGTCCTTGATATACACCTAGTTTGATACTCCCAGTGGATATACTTTGGAAATTAAAACACTCTTTATAAACCATCATGAAAATTTAATTATAAGATGAAAATTAATTACCTAGGATAAACATAATATTTCATTGATTAAAAATTATGTGTCATGATTTATATATCCTATAAGTGTATATCATGACTATGTAGTTCCCCACTGTGGATACTATTTCATATTCTATGATTTTGGTTTTAGTCAATTTTTAGAACAAGAAAGGCCCATGTTAATGATGGGTGAGATGGAAAATGAAATGATTTTCTTCCAGAGCAACCAAATTTTACATGTGTTGGAATGAAATGTCTCATTATTATTCTTACATATATTTTCCAAGATATGAATCATACTGGACTTCCAAATGAACAAATAAGGGAATAATATTTTTATTGAGTCCTTAAAGGGAAAATTTCCACCTTTCTTCAGTGGATCCACTGATCTGTATGTTTTTGAGCAATGGATCCATCCTAATGAAAATAAATTTTATGTTATCTAGTGTTCAGAACCAGAAAAAGTAAATTTGGTTGTCTATCATTTTTATGGTGAAGAAGATAATCGGTATAATATTTTAAAGTATAATTGGAGAAATTATAAAATTTACTCCATGGGTTGGCATGAATTCCATAAATTATTTTTCAATAAGAATTTTCTTCATATTCTTTATATGAATATGGATAAGGAGTTCCTTGAGCTAATGAAAAATGATGTTGAATCTATTGGTACCTTTGAGGAAACTTTTACATGACCTGTGAGGTACGCTTTGGGTATTATAATCTTACCTATAATCACGGTTGGTCGATTCTTTAGTAGAATAAAATTAAGTCTCTAAAGGGTTTTATCCAAAAGATACATTAGTAGCTATGAAGATTTTTTTCGATGTGAAATCAAAGTGGAAATGGATGTTTGAGTTATATATCAATATCATGGTTTTGACATGAAAATGAATATGGAGTTTATATAAAATATAAAAACCATGGGGAGAAGAATACAACATATACTTTGTGAGCATAATATGGAAAGAAGCTGAGAATAAATTTTCATAGGGGTTCTATTAAATGTTTTAAGTGTGGAATCTAAGGTAATTTGTAATTTTTTCCGAAGTGATGGGAATAAGTTAGTTAGTGATGTAAATAGAGATAGATTCATAAAATTGACACCACACAATTCAATACTCAATGTGTAAGGATAATGGTTAATATACTAACCTATGCCCAAACCAAAGGTTTAATGATAATGATTGACATTGGCAACCTGTTAAGCCAAGAAACAGGGGAAATCTCAAGTGATCATCATTAATAATGAGTGGTGTGACAGTGACATGGTGAATGGTACACATACCATACACTCTAGAATTGATAATGCCTTATTGGATTCTAGATATACCCATTCTTTAATATTTGAATAATTTTCTATGGGTATCAAGATTTCACAAAAATGATTATATTTTATAATTAGTAGTGAAAATCCATAATGATATGAGGATCGCAACTCAACTCTATTATTCCTCTCTGGTTGATGTTAGTGGGAGTGTGCTCTATGAAAATATTTTTCTTATTCCATTGGTTTAAATTTATTCCATCATAGGAATCGATTAGATTTCTCTATAAAAAAACTAATATAAAGTTTCAAGGAAGGGATGTCACATTTGATATTACAAACCAACCTATGATCGTCATTCTATGTCATGATAAGTATGAACCTCCTATAGGGATTAAATCCATTATATGGGCCTTAATTCCCATTTATAATTTATGTCTATGTTAGATGGTTGGGGAATAAAATGAAATCAATGATATGCATATTTTTTTAGGAATTTTTTGACATCATCTAGAAGAATTTCATATTCTTCCACACAAATTTGAATTTGTGTTTTGGATAAAACGCATACCTCTTGCCTCACTATTTTTAAAAACTCCTTATAGAATTTACCTAATTGAGTTGTACAAATTGTGTAATTAACTCTAGGAAAACATTGACATATAATTCATTCGACCAAGTGTGTCACATTGGGGTGTAGTTATTCTTTTTGATAAAAATAATTTTGGATCAATGAGACTCTGTATTGATTAACGGAAGATGAAAAAGATCATAATTAAGAATAACTATGTTATTACTCATATTGATGACTAGTTTGATCAATTGCGTAGAGGTCAATACTTTTCTATGATTTAACTTTATTCTAGATATCATCAATTGAGGATTAAGAAGGAGGATATACCCAATACATCATTCCATACAAGTAATGTACACTATGAATATATAGTTATTCAATTAGATATTAATAATTCCCATGTTATCATAATCGATTTAATCAATAGAATCTTTAGATATTTCCTTGATTAGATTTTTAAAGTATTTATAGATGATATTGTTGTCTATTCAAATAGAAAGGAAGAGAATGAACAAAAAGGGAAATTTTTATAAAGACCCAACGAAATGAGATAATATATGAAAAATTTACAAAGTGTGAATTTCTAATGAAAAAGGATTCATTTTTTATTCATATAATCTCATGAGAGGGTATATCAGTAGATCTATCAAAGATAGAGGCCATTGAATGTTTTCCAAGACTAACCAAAATGAATGAGATTCATAGTTTCATTGGTTTATTTTTATTTTATCAATGGTTTGTGGAAAATTACTTATAACAATCTAACTATTTGAGAAAGTTAACCTAGAATGGATCAAAGTTCCTCTAGATAGATTATTTTGAGGAAAATATCAAGGAACTGAAGAAAATATTTTTCAGTGCACATGTTATTACATTAGCCTACAGCTGAGAATGGTTTATAATCTATATTCAGGCATCCATTAAGGGATTGTGTTGTGTTCATATGAATAATTATATAGTCATAACATTTTTCCACATAAAAATTGAAGGTTCATGAGGAAAATTATCCAACTCTTCATTGGATTTAGATGTTCTAATTTTTTTATTAAATATTTGGAGTAAATATATTTATGGAGATAAGTATTGAATATATATTGATCACTGAAGATTAATGTATATATTCAAACAAAATTAGTTTAATATACTCCAAAGAATATGGTTATAGATGATTAAAGATTATGACTGCTCAATACATTATCACCCTAGGAAAGAGGAAAAAGTGTCGAATGCTTTGAGGTGAAAGGATCATGCAATTATATCCATGACGAGGATCACTAAAGATCTAACATTTATGGGTTTGAAAAGTTTGGATTGAAAATTTTGAAGGAATGGGAAAAAAATTATATTACTCAATTAAATGTTCAACTATCTATCTATGTGAATATTTAAGAGGCATGTAAAGATGATTTAGAGATGAAGAGTAGGGTAGAAATTTTCATGAGTTTAACCTTTATCATATTAGAATTATAAGGTTCATTAAACTTGAATGTCTTCCTTCCATACCATATTTTAAGAATGATTTGTTAGGGGAAGCTAATATATCTTCATTATTCATTCATATTGGAAGTATGAAGATGTATATAGATATGAAATAATACTTCTTGTGGGATGGAATGAAGAGAGATATCACGGTGTTTGTATCTCGGTGCTTGGTATGTCAGTATGTTAAGGCTAAAAGAAATAATTATATAGGAATTTTTAATCCATTAAGAATAAAATAATGGAAATTGATGAACATCACCATTTATATTTTCATTGGACTCACCAAAACTTCCAAAGAGAATAATTTTATATAATTTATTGTCAATCACCATGCTATTTGAGAACACTTCATCTCTATTAGAGAATAATTATCGCTTGAAAATATTTCCAAGATATAAATTAAGGAAGTAGTAAGGTTTCAAGGAGTACTATGTTCGATTATGTCGAGGTTCATCTCAAAATTATGTTTTAGTCTTCAAAAAGATCTTGACACTGAGTTTTTTTCAGCACTACATATCATCCTCACATGGATGGTCAGTCTGAAAGAACAATTCAAATCATTGAGAACATGTCAATATTTTTTATTTGGATTTTAATGTTGGTTGGGATCATCAACTTCCTTTATTTTTGTTTTTATACAACAATATTTTTCACACAATCATGTAGATGGTTCCTTATGAAGACCTATATAGAAAGAAATGTTGAGATAAAACATGTTAGAATGAAGTTGGGAAAAGAAATCTATTGGTACTAGAGATAGATGAAGAAATAATAGATATGGTTAAAGTCATTATGAAAAACATTAAGGAAGCATAGAGACAAGGGAAAATTTAATCTTACAATCAGTTGTTTGATCTAATATATATTTGGTGATAATATGTTTCTATGAATTTCTCTATGGAAAAAGGTTATGATATTTGAGGAGAAAGGGAAACTAAGCCCTATGTATATCAGACCCATTGACATTATTTATTGTATCAGGATGGTAGCCTATCACTCAGAAATTCCCCCAAATCACTCTTAATTGCACAATGTGTTATATGTATCTCCCTTGAGAAATTTTTTATCCAACCCTTCATAGGTACAAATCTCAGAGTTCATACCACTAGAGCAATATATTTCTTATAAGGAACAACCGTGAGAGATTCTGCACCATATAGAGAATGATCTATGAAAACGAAAACTCACATGGTTATAGTTCTATGGTGAAACTACAAATTTGAGGAAGCTAAGTTGGTACTTGAGGATATGATGAGGTATAGTTATCTTAATTAATATATATCAGAATGATAAAATTTGAGGGAGAAATTCATTTTAAAGGGGGGTAGAATACATCCCCTTGAGTTTTTATGAATTATTTTTTTCAAGTAAATTAAATTTCATTTATTTATTATGTTACATGAACCACCAAGTTAATATTTCATTATATGCAACATTGAGTTAATATTTCACTTCACAGAACACTAGATTTTCTTTTGTTAAATAGAACATTTAGATTTTCTAAAACAATTACATATTATTAATATAGTTATTCAAAAGTGACTGTTATAACCAAGACATTAAACATAGTGATATGAATAGTAATAAGCACTTTTTATTTTGTAAAATTTTTTACATAAAGAAAAAATATTCATAATAAAATACATAATCTTAGATAATGTCTTTATATGTTTCAAAAATACTATTTTCTTAAAAATTTTGTTTATTTAAATTTTAGTGAAAAATAATAAATTAATTTTAAACAAAATAGAAAACTGATGTGATATAATAATTTTATTTTTGAAATTATAATTTCAAAATTATATTATGGTGAATTTTCATAAATTTTCTAAATTTTTTTATTTTTTGATAAATAGTGAAAAATACGGAATTTTAATGGAAAAATACCATTTCATTAAAATTATTCATAAAGTTAAATTATATTTTAAATTGGTTTTAAAGTATAATTTTTTTAATTATACATATATTAATCCAATTAAGGTCATTGTAATCAATTTCATGTTGAATTTGGACAAAAAACAATGTAATGTTTTGAAATTGTTTTCTTTAAATATAATCTTTGTCATCAAATTGTGAGATTAAAATTAAATTAATTTTTCCAAATTCATTGATTTGAATTTGGAAAAATGTATTACATATTTTTATTAATAATAATATATATTATTTGATAATTTCAACTTAATTTTGACCAAAACAAATAGTGAATGTAGTAAAAATTGATTACAACGGTTAAGGTAAAAACGAGTTTACTCAGGGGTAAACTTAAACGATAAGGGTAAAAATATTTTATACACATTTATAAAACCATTTTATTTCCATATTTAGACCATTCCACCTATAAGTATTTATATTTTTCAATTTTTATTACTTTTGATGTCTGAAATATGATAGATCACTCAATTATTTTCAAAAATACAATGTATGTCCTCTACACCACTTATAAAAGGCCACCCCCTATCCTCCCTACATCACACCTTGGAACCACTTTGGTTCATCCAATAAAAACCAAAATAACTTCCAAAATTCTCACAACTCAACTTATAAGCCTTAATTTATGCATAAATCCATCATGGGAAGGATTTCAGTGAAACCCTATAGAGGATACCTGAAGAGGTAACATTCATCAATGAGATTTTTTGTATTGTTTCATCCTCTACCAGTTCAATTTTTATTATATCATGATTATTTAATGAAATAATTATATTCCATATAATTATATGTTTTTATTTAAAATTAATGGTCCACAACCATCTCCACTTCCATCTACTGCTTTACAAAATCATTATTCAAGTGTATGGCGAACTACCGTCTCACAAACCGATGTCGTTTTTTTCCATTACCACCACTTGAGTCTGGAAATAAATATGGGTATATTTTTTATATATTATATATATTATATTATTATATTATTATTTTTTAATTATTATATCACACATTAATTTATATTTTCTATTTTGGGATAATAAGATAACGTTGTTCATGTGTACGGCGGACAAATGTCACATTAAGCGATGTGACTCATTCACACATTACATGGAAGTTATTAAGTATGGGTTTAATTAAAATATTTTATATATATTTCAAAAAAATTATTTTGGACTAATAATCAAATTAAACTCCTTTTGTTTCTTTCAATCTATTAAGAAAATGGAAATAGCTTTCACATGTAGGTGTGGCCTATATCTCCATGAACAGTGTATTTCATTTTCTATCACTAAATTATATAGATTAAAATAATTATATATATTATGAATACATATGATATTCATATCATTTTTATCAATCAGGATATTATGGAACTATTATCAAAGTAATGGTGCAAAAAAATGTTACAAATCAAAACATATACAAGAAACAGAGCGGTTATTACCCGAGACGTAACTTTAACATGAAATCATTAATAAACGATCAATAAAAGGTTATAATAATATAATATATTGTATAATATATATTAATATGGTTCTATAATAGGTTCTTAATAAAATTATATTAATTATAAATCATTTTTAAATGATTACAACCTAAGTCAAGAATTAAGGTAAGTGGTTGTTGTCTCAATTTTCCTTCCTTGAGATATTTTTTATGTTACACACCTATATTATTTCATAGGGTGTATATAAAGAATTTTTTACATTTAATATATTTAATTTATTCATATACATGCTACTTTTAGTTTCATTTTAGGTCATTCATTCTTGGGGGTTAAGATTCAATGTTATGAGATTGGTAAAGATTTTATGTTTCAATCCCATCGTTTATCAGAATTCTATATGATTATGTTTCTAATGAAAAAATTATATTATCCATATCTCATGAATATTCATGAATTTTATTATAATAGGGTTATTCATTATATCTTAATGTAATTGTACCAATATTACACTATTAAGTAATTTAAATAATTTAGAAAATGTTTTTAAAAGAATTCGAATTTATTTCTCTCTTCGGTTAGAAATTTATTTTCTTCCAGAACCATGTTTTCTAAAAATGATTCCATTTTTTATTAATCTATTATTATTTTTAGAATAATTTTCCCATTTTAATTTTTTTTTTAAAAATGAAAGTAATTTTCATTTAATTTTCCAAATAATTCCCAATTTACTTTTTTAGAAAATTTTAAAAGAATCTTTATTTTAACATGTATGGCATGAATGATTTTTTATGATGACATGACCAATCATTTCATTGAACCATCCTTTATAATTTTTAATTTTTATTATGAAATAAAAAAATCAAAAAATATTTATGCTCTAAAAATCATGTTTTAATGTGGAATGCATATTTTCACTAATATATGTTTTAAATGATCTTTCGAAATTATTTTCCATCTAATATGACATATATTGGTGTACACTTTGCCTTACTATGGATATGATCCAAGGATACCATTAATATTCTTTATCTTAATGCTTATTATTTTGATGAAATGATGGTTAGGAAACCTGTTTCTCTTCCATGGGTTATACCATAAGGAAATTATTATGATACCCTCTTCATTCCATGGTTTATTCTATGATGAATTGATGAAGTGAATATTAAACCTATTTATTTTGAAATCGTTATGATATGTTGAATTTCTTATGAAACCAATTTAATTTCATGGGTTATTATATGATGAATGTTTTATGATATTTGGAACACATAAATATGGTTTTCATTATCAAATGGGTGGGACATATATCTCCTTCAAATTAATTGGATAATGATTTATATCTCATAAGATAGATGAGGATAGAATGGGGAGTAAACTCGGTTCAGTATGACATGGATGGAATATGGTGTGAATCCATTTTAGTATGAAAATGATAGATGGGGAGTGAACCTAATTCAGTAGAACATAACCAGAATGGGGAGTGATATCAGTTTAGTAAAGGACTTTGTTTTCTATAATGGTCCTCACAATGATCCTTGACTAATATAGAAATGATTTTATATGCTTATGTGTATGCCACAAATTCCCTATATTATTCAACTATTATGCTCTCATGGATCATGTTTTTTATTCTCTTATGATTCAGGTCTTATAAACATCTTTTTTTTTGTTCCATTACAAAATATTGTGATATTTGATATAGAGGGTATGGTTTTCAAATGTTATGATCATGTTCTCATACCCTTATGTTCATGTAATGCTAACATATCTCAATTGTTTACCGTTACTGATCATTTGGGATCATACTTTCTTGTGTTTATTTTCCCTAGGTTATGAAGATATGTATTATTTATGTCCTGTAAATGAAGGGTTCTAGTTGTGAAGAACATAGTGGAAATGATGTATCTCACTTATGGACCAATGTTTATGTTTCCATGCTTCCAAAGGAAACTAAACTATTATGATCCTCTGGTCTGTGTTTGTGTAGAGTAATGAATATTCATAAAACATTATTTAACATCTATGTATGATAATCTAGGGTTTTGATAATATATATCTCAGCCACCATAATTCTCTTCATCGTCATATTATACACATCATCTCTTAGTAAGGGTTTGAAATAGTCCCTTGTGTTCTTCAAGATAGCTGGTTGAAATCCAAGAGTGGGAGACCTGAGAGGAGAACCCAAACCATAAAAAAGGTTGATCTTAACCCTATATAAACCTACATAGACTGGTGATACCCAATGAATCTTATGTTCCTTCATATCTACACATCTCTATCACAAGCACACATAAAATTTTAAATTAAATATATATGGACGTTGAAGGCTCTATAGTTGATATATGATATTTTTTTCAACCCTTCCATCTTCTTAGAGGAAAATAATCACTCAAAGATGTTGAAGGGTGGTAGTTTCTTTACAAATTTGTAATCAAGATCCACTTGTATGGGTCTATAGTCAAGTATAATTCCTCCATGCATAGGAAAATGGGAATTCATTCTTTTACAACCTTTGAATCCTTGCAAAAGATATATATAGTCCTAATGAGGGCAAGAGGATCCACTCATGGTTGGAGGGACCCTTCCATCAGCACTACATTGAAGTATTGAATATTAATAATAGGATAATCACTAAAATTTGATACCAAATCATGATGAACCTGCATCAAAAGAGCAGATGGACAAATGGTGTCATTAGATTTTAATTTTAAAAAGCAGTCATTGAATTCATTATAGAATAGGAAATGTAGAGAGTGAGAAGAGGGAACATTTACCATGAAACCAAATCCTTAGGTGTTTTCATTATTGGTTCAGATATATAATAAGTTTCATTAGGGATTGAATTTGAAGAAATAATTATTTTATTCACTATAAAAGAGTTATTACAAAGAAATAGAGTGACTATATAAGAAAAATCCATCTATTTCATTATTTCAGTTAGTATTTTTTTTATGATAATCAAAAGTGAAATCATGGAAAATATAAAATCAAGAACCTTTTCTGTACTATACACTAATGTTGCTGAATATGTTATCTTCAAACATGCATATGATGAAGATCACTAAGAGGAATCCATCATGATACTTCCTTCCAGATACATCCATACATTGAAAAATCACCCAAATCATTGATAAAATTCTCCTTATGAACACAATATGCTTGTAACTCCTTTTGGAAAATAAATAAGAATAATGAATATTTTTTTAAATCTAGAAAATAATTGGATACCATTTTTAGTTAGATTGGCCTCATTATATAGGACTCAAGGATACTTCCTAAGACTTATATTCACTTAGTATAACAATACATAGTGTTCAAGTAATTCATGATGTTAAAATATTTGTAACTCCTTTAGCCATGCACTAAACTTTTATATGCATTATAGATTTCCCCCAAATGTTTTATCATATGAAATGTTACTAATTAATGATAGCATTACATGGATAATGATTTAAACATTAATAATAAATGATATGTTTCCTAACAAAATCATAGGATACAATTCACACATATAATAGTGATTACGATTTGTGCATATCATCCAATATGATTGGAATATGACAGTGATATCATATCTTATATCATTCACTATGATATACCATGCACCAAGGTATATGATATTCCTTGGATTCATAAATATCATAAATTATGACATTATCATATTTGAACATACGATATAGCCAAAATAAAACATATTTATTCATTGATTTTTGGAAATATCTAAATCAAAATCATCAAAAAATGGAACTTCAGCTGATAAGAGATGCATTAGTGGTTGACAAATATTTGAAAAATATTTTATAACTATTTAATAAAAAATTTCATGTCAAAAAAATATTTTTATTCCATTTATTGATGTTTGCTCAGGTAACTCTCGGATAAATTATATTTTCATTAGATAAGGTTCAATCCACTCTTTGGATATCTTATTCCCAAGCATAATCCATTCCCTGGCCATGAAGTATAATTTTTCCCATTTGAATACTAGTAAATTTTATTCATGGTTCTTGATAAACATGTCAATATTTTTTATTCACATGTTTAAGGATCATACATAAACTAATAAGTCATCTATAACTATCTTTAGATGCTCCTTAAATATATAATAAATGACTTGTTACATATACTAGTGGAAATCCAATATTGCAGTACATATTCCAAATTAAAATCATCGATAACAAAAGGATTTTTAAACCCATATATATCTTGTTTTGATTTAGTCTTCTAGGACTAATGGAATCTAGTTGCTTCAAAATTACAAATTTAAAAATCAATAATACTCTGGTTAATATAATATATATATCATATAATTCATGAAATATAATGTAAATTTTTCCTTCCTTAGGGATACATCAAATTTTTATAGTTTCTAAAAACTCTCCATAACATAGCCATCAAAGTCAAAATTAGATCACTGACTTCATTTATATCATTCTAGTTCCTCCCTTATTTAGAATAACATATAATCAAAATACCCGTTTCTTATCATAGATTGAAAATATTATCCCTACATCTAATAATTTGAGTCCTTATTTCTTTACATCCATTTTCATGGGAGGTGTTGATCACTATTTTAGTTTTCAATTTATCTTGTTTAATACTTATGATAACACATGATGGTCACTTTTGGAATACCATTGTATCCCAATAACGAATATATCAATGTATCTATGAGTTGTTTAAACTCTAATTTTGGTATTTTGATGATGGAAGGTACCAAATCGTGGTAATATTACCATGATAAGTGTTTAACCCATTGTTTTTCAATTTTTTTCATCTACTTTTAACTATTGTTATAAGTCTTCTTGATCACTATTTCTTTAATTGAGTCAATCATATTTTTTAATTACTTATCATTTAAATATATGGTGTTATAGGAATATTAAAATTAAAATAAATCATGGTAATCCATTTACTCTATTCCCTATTTCACAGCTTTCATCAAGTCAAATGTGACTTACACATCTCCCACTTAGAATTTGATATTCCCTTAATTTGCCTCGATTGATATTTTCTCTCTAGTGAGGATGGGTATTGGAAGTATGATTAATTCTTCATATGTCCCTTGAATAATAAAATAACCAAGGTTGATAATCTTTCCCGCATTCATAAGTATATTTTTAGGATCCAATATCTGTGATTAACTAATTGATCCACATTTCAGAGTAAAGATCATATTTTATTTGGATCATTCAATAATAATTTATTAAGTACACTTGGTGGAATTATGTTTAAACTACCCCCCCCCCCCAAGTTATATGTTTCTTTAATATAGGGAAAAAAACCTTTGGTGAAGCTTGAAAATATTTCTAAATTTTAATTCATATGAGGTGCCTTATTTTGTGTGATGAATTGGGTTATGATCACTCATAATTAACCTAACACGATGGAAATATGTCCTCATGTGTGCCTCCTCATACACCAAATTCTACTAACTAGCAATGAGGGTCTACGATTTCATGGTGAGTAGAATATACTCTCTTTATCAAAGTGGATTGCATCAGTTAATGATAGATATATAGTAGAAACAAGATAATGAATAGTTAAAGTAAATCATTCATATATAATAATCATTAACAAAATTATATAATATGTCATAAATATTATACAAAATTCAGTGTCATATATAAAATTAGACTTATTGCGATGCTTCTAAAGAGACGAATTATGCTTGAATGAAAGCTCAATCAATGGATATACTTCAAATCCTTTATTGATGAGTATGTGGATAGATCTTCAATAGGAGGGATACTGTGTGAAATGAGGAATTGAAAATAGGGATACAGAGTTAAAGGCCCAAAGTTAAATAACACATTCTTTCCAAAACCATGAGCCAACTGTGCAGATCAAAATCCCCCTGAAATTTGTCTTACATGGTTTATGCACACGGTTAGAAAAAACCATTGAAGAACCTAGTATTTGGCACTATCTCATACCCCGCACCCTACATGACCTTGGTGCATGGTTAGACAAACTATTCCCACACTATGGAACATCCTTTTACAATTTATTACAAGTTTCGTACGACCATGAGGCTTCTCTCACATGGCTAAATAACCTTGATATTTATTTATAGTGCCACATAGTTATGCCACATTCTTAGTAATAACTATGAATCAATCTTATGCATCACTATGCTTCTCCAAATAATGGATTTATAAGCTACGAACAAGACTCAAATGCTCTTGGATCACTTCCTTATTCCATTAGGAACTATTACAAGGATAAAATAAGTCTCAAAAATATCTAATAGATTATATGAACATAAAAAATGGGATCTTAAAACCTACCCTCCATAAAACAACTCATCCCCAATTTTCACTGAGGGTGGTTAATATAAATTGAATAATAACTCTAGCCATTGAGCACATATATCAAATTCTATCTTCTAGGTCTCCTCCTAAACATGGTCATGCTTCCATAGAACTCGTACTAGTGGATTTAGTATAACTTCTGGACCTCCATGTTATGTTCAATGTTATGAATATGATACTCTTCAGAACAAAAATTATCATTTAGCTCAACATCCTCATGATCAAAATCATGATAGGATCCATAATAATAATCGATAATATGATAAAAATATAGGATTCTAGGAATGGATTAGTACTATTGAGGTAACTCTGTCTAATAGACTTCTTGTCTAAATCTCTCTAATATCTAAAAATTCCTAAAAATTATACAGGATAGTATTCCTAGTCTCTAAATTCGTTGATATCCAATTCTAGGTGAAACACAAAAGAAGACCCAATCTCTCACCTCAAACTCCAGAGGTCTTCATCTACAATTCTCATAAGAATCATACCTTGACAGAGCTATATCCATACAATTTTTTATTTGATTTACCTTCTTTTATGGATTCTAAATGAAACATGGTCCTAGTATCAATATCTCCATGTCCACTATCTAGAACAGAAATGATCGACACTTCCTACTATATCGGAACTCATAGAACCCTATATGTATTGGCATTTGAAATATATTATTATAAGAAAACTCAAAAAGAGGTAAATGGTTCTCCCCAGAACCTCCAAAATTAAGGACACGAGCTCAAACCATTTCCTCCAACACATGTATAGTACACTCAAACTAACTGTCGATCTGAGTATGGTAGGTTGTGCTCAGAAACACATGTGAACCAAGATCCTTCTATAACCTCATCCATAAGAATGATGTAAAATAAGCTTCCATGTATGATATGATTGTATATGGAACCCCATGGTGGTATCTAACCTCTTAGATATAAAGTCCTTGAATTTCATCTATTGATAAGTTCTCCCTAATAGTTATGAAGTTGGTGACCTTCATTAGCCTGTCTACAATAACTCATGTAGTGTCTCATGTAATGCCCCAGACCCGGACACCATTCAACAGTGCCCTAAGCCCCGTTGGTCACACGGGCTATAGCACATCTACCCAAATTCCAAAGTCTACCAAATAAAAAAGAGGGCCTAGTTCTGTTAGTGGTGAGACTATACCTTCATTACCAGAGTATATCATAACATAATTCAATAACTTACAAATAGAGGAAGCATATGAACAAGAGAATAATAGAAGAAGTAAAAAAGGGAATGTATGTATAAAAAACCAATAGTGTCCCATATATAATGATTCATATGATACATGTATCGTGAAATTTCCGATTATAGGAACATGGAAATACAGTACAGTGCAAATCTCCAAAATGATAAAAAACTAAAATGTCTTTGATGCATCGCAAGCCTAAACATAGTCCCATGCACACCTGCTCCAAAGCCATAATAAAAAACCTGTGATAGGGATCTTTACCCTATCATAACTAGATACCATATAATATATTTGGGTCCCCAAGGAGGTCCAAACAGGGTGTGATAATAACATCCCTATAAGTAAGCACCTAGAAGTCTATACTGTTCTAAGAAACATAAGGAAATATGCTAAACAAGAGTAAGTAAGCAGTAATGAAAGTGTGAAAACCCAAGGCATATAACCACAACAAGAAATTAAAACCAAAAATTATCTCAAGGATCTCTTAAAAAAGTGTTATATCCTAACAGGATATTTATAATCAATATACACAAGAAACACGACCTCACTGTACATCCATCTATATCCTATCCATAAGACATTGTCGTATAATGAATTTATATCAAAAACCAGAACCCTGTAATATAACAAAGATTATCAAGTTTCCATTTCCATGCCGTAATAACCAAAGTTACATGTATCCCATGACTGTGCCTCATAATGAGTTGAAGATGATGAATGGCAGGATCCAAGGTGTTGAAGACCAAGCATACTCGTCGAGTCCCAAGAGCATCGTGATGGAAACTCAATATAGTAACTAGTTAGAGTCATAGGAGCTTGTGTACCAACATGTCATATATGAGTCCACGTAATCTGGATCCAAGGGGTATCAAGTCTCAAGGATTAATACAGAATCATGACCCAAGAAACATCACTACTCAAGGAGTCCACTTCCATGCTCTAGATCCATGTAGATCCATCCATGGAATCTATCTAATCATACATTTCATTCATACCATTTTCATTCATTACAAATGAGTCTACCCACTCTTGTAATCAATTCACACTTAATAATTTAGAATGGGTATACCCACCCATTTATCACAATCCACAATTAAACTTTCAAAATGGGTATAACCACCCAATTAACACAATTACTAAAAAACCAAATAAGTCATGCCCGGGGAAATGTTAACCATTTGATCAATTCAACAATTAACAACTTCAAAACCATATGAGTATACCCTCTAATTTTATTCATATCAAACTAATCACATCTCATGAGTATACCCACTCATTTGTTCCATTCCCATTTAACCATGTCACATGTGTATAACGACCCACTCAACTAATTCCATTTAATCCATTGATCCATTTAAGCATAAATAACATGATGACACAAGGAAAGGAGGAAGTACATCCTCTATTCATGAAATTAAATTCCATTTAATTCCCAATGTGTTTCTTACTTCTTTGAAAATCAAGAATACACACCTTGGTTTATACACCAAAGATTAAAATCAAGGAAAAGGCATGGAACACCCCATGAGTGTCCTCAGGTTAGGAAAAAACCACCAAGGAATCTCATGGAAACTATAGGCATCCCTAATATGTCATATTTCTTCTATTTAAAGTTAACATTTCAATTCTGAACCCACACCAGAAAGTTCATAGGGTAGCATAATAGCTGATAGTGATAAAATCAAAAAGTCCAAAAGAAAAGTATAGACCATGTACCACAACTCATTAGTGGAGTGCTCATCCAATATTAAGTCTTTATTTCACTCGATTTAGGATAAATCTGAATAAAGGGTGAAGAATGAGAAATTAGAGCATATGATCCTAAATTCAAGTAGCATAATCGATATCTAGAAGAGTTGATAAAGGTTTAAATGGAATGTAGATCTTATCCATGCAGATTTTATGAGACAAACTGTTCTCAAATCAGAGATCAAATGATGAACAAGGATCAAATATTTGTTTAGATGTATAAGGAGAGGTATCAAACTCCTCATATTCAATGCATTGAAATGAAATATATCTAGGTTTAAAAAAGGATTTATTATAAATTAAAAAAATATTAAAATCCTCAAAATATTGGGGTTGTGTGGTTTTTAAAACTGTGCACCGATCGTGCTTGGTTCGTGTAGGCTAAGGGGCACCCACACAAATTCACTAATCATGTAAAAATCATGTTCTAAACCTCTATTAATATCTAAAAAACTGAAGACATAGAGGAATTGCTATGCAGCCCATTACACATGATTTCGCCAAACTATGAGACCTATACCACCCCTCTTTCCACCCTTGTACTGTACACTCAAACCATGTGGTCGGCCTTGTATGGTTTAGTCAAAATATGCACCAAGACAAAACACCACAAACATGGTCTATGGGCTCCGAACAAGCCCTAGTCAACCCCTAAGCACCCATGATCAAGTTGTGTACTCATATAATACCATATTTAAGCATTGAAATGGAAAAAAGAAGGGATCCCTACCTAATAAAAAACCTAGGTTCTTATAATCTTCCCCCCTCTATTGAAATCCATCGCCAAATTTCTCTATGAAGTGTGTTCAAGATTTGTTTGAGAACAAATTTGGGCATTGATCACATACATCAGCCTCTAGCTCTCGAGTCTCATCATGTAACCTATCATTACACCATAGCACCTACACTAGATGAATTGATTGGCCTCATAAAACCTCTATTCTCTTATCAATGATACAAATTAGATGCTCCTCAAAGGATTAGTCAGCATACAACTAAACATCCTTGGGATGAAAATCTTGAGATGGGTCTGAATGATAGCAGTGCAGTAAAGATATGTGTAAGATGTCGTGCATGGATCTGTACATCTGAGGTAACTGAAACCATTAGGCCACCATCCCGAATCTATCCAGAATCATGAATACCCTGAAATTTCACGGTGAAATCTAACCCTATATTTCGATCCTCACATGACCCAACCTTAGTGAAACATTTTATAACAAAAAATCCTAGACCATGAAATCCAGTGGGCATATGAGATGATTGGAATAATATTTTTTGATGAGATTGTGTATTAGCCATCAAATTCTAAATCAACTAGACTTACTCATAAGTCTCGTGCACAATATATGGTCCCAGAAAAACTTCCTCACATACCTCTATCCAGCACTGGGCAATAAGCATGGCCTACTGTACAAATCCTCATAAGGTTCCATCTATATAGGTTCCTAATAACTATTATCGTAATAGAATTATACCAGGGGTACATGCTTCTCCCAGGATCCACCAAAATCAAGGAATCATGCTCACAACAAGTCCTCTATCACATTTATCATACACTCTATCTACCCATCAGTATGAGGGTGATATTCTATGCTCAGAAGCACATGTGTACCCAATGGCCACTAAATAATCTTCTAGAAATGAGACGTTAAGTGGGAATTCGTATAAGAAATGATAAAATGAGGGACCCCATGAAGTTTTACTATCTAACAGATGTAAAATCTTCCCAGCTCATCTACACTGAAGGTATCCTTGATTTCCAATAAATGAGAAACCTTCATGATCCTGTGAAAAACAACCCACACTACGTCATTACCTAGAGGGTACAACAAAAAACCAGCCACAAAATCCCTCATGAAATCATACCATTTCTACTCTATAACAGGTAACTATTGTAAAATATTGTTTTATAACTGATGTTCTACATCCACCTGATGATGGGTGGAATTCATCGTAATGAAACCATCTATCATTCTTTTCATACATGGACACCAGTAATAATGACATAAGTCACTATTCATTTTGGTGACACTAGGGTTTAATACCCAAGCAGAAGCATGAAATCCCTACATCATTTTTTTCATATATCCAATGGAACCCAAACATGACCAAGGATGCATAGGATCTCATCCTCACCTATAGTCCAACTAGGAGGTGGGTCCCCTCCTTCCACAATCTCCCATAAGACTAGGCCCCCGTAATCTAATATTTGTCTCATCCTTACTTTGTCAAGTTGTGTATAGGTCATAGCTAAGGATGATGGATATTACTGTGTCTAATTGTCGTTCACCTCTAATTTCATCTTCGAAAATAATTCCCTTAGAGGCCACTAGCTATTGGTATGTTTCACTGCCTATATCAAGGTACTTCTTCTTAGTGAATCGGTTATAGGATTGCATTTAGTATATATGTGGGCAAGCTCAAAATTGAAAGACTAAAGGTATTAAACCCTTCTCCACTACCTCATATTTAGATTACACTATTTAAAAATTTACTTTAGGCTTTTGTGGTCCATGTACACTAATAAATAATCTCCCAATATATAATGTCTCAAATAGTTCAAATCATAAAAACCTGTAGCGAACTCTAGATCGTGCATTGGGCAATTCCTCCCATATGGACTCCCTACCGAGACCCAAATTCCCTGATTCTGTCTCCCTTATTCAACACTGCTCCCAACCTAATACTTGATACATCACATCACAACACATAATATATCTTTTTCCCTATTCTACAGATATCATGACTGGGGATAATTTCAATCTTCCTTTTAGCTCATCAAAGTCTTTCTCTCAAGAATATGACCACACAAACTTCACACCGATATTAGTTAGTCCCATAAAAAGTGGTTGTAACTATGAGAAGTCATGTATGAAATTACAATAGTAACCATATATCCCTAAGAATATCTGTATATCAAAAATGTTCTTGGGTTGTTTCTAGGAATCTATAGCTCTCACCTTCTATAGGTCGAATGGTACTTTTTTCTCTAAGAGGATGTGAGCCAGGAAGTGATTTTGATCTATCCAGAAGTGGAAATTTGTGATATTAGAATACAACTGATTCTCTCTCAGTGTATCCAAAATGATCGCAAGATGTTTGGAATGTTCATGTCAATTGTGATAATACACCAAGATATCTTCCATGAAAACCACCACAAAAAATCCATATGAGGATGGAATACTCATTTTTATCAGTGCCATGAAATCTGCTGGTGTGTTTGTGAGACCAAATGACATAACCAGATAATCATATATACTATACCTACTAAAAATGACTTTATGAGTATTTTCTGTAGGTCGAACTTGTACCTAGTGATATTCGAAACACAAATAAATTTTCTAGAACACCCAAGCTCCTCAATGTTTATCAAAAAAATCATGTATACATGAAAAATTATATCATTTCTTAACTATCAACTGGTTCAAATTTTGATAATCCATGCATATCCTCAAGGCGTCATCCACATTTTTCATAAAAGGACCAGTTAACCTCGTAGAAAAGTATTAGTTCAGATACACCCATTCACCCTTAAATCATCTAGTTGCCTCTAATGATTCTAAAAATTCATTGTATCCATCCTTTAAGGAGGAATGGATACCTATGAAGCTCCTGGAACTACGTATATGGAGAAATAAACCTATATCTTAGGAGGTAAACCAATAAATTCTTCTGGGAACACATTGCTAAAATTATCCACCATTGGGGGAAATTCTTCCTGACTCACTCCTGGATCATCCAGATATAAACTAGTAATCTGGTCTATCATCTTGCATAGACTACAATACTGTAGTCTATCTCAATTCACCTGGACATCCCATTCACTCTTGTGTGTATACACCACATCCTCGGATGATTTTAAAGTCACCCTCTAGAAATAGAAGTCAACATAATATTCTTAATATATTAACCAGTCCAACCCAAGTATGACATAAAACCCTGCCATATCAAGTACATATAGATTGTAGAAGAATTCAAACCTTCCAACCTCGAGGGGAACTCCCTACACTAGAAAAAATCTTTTATTCTAATTCACAGTGGGGTGTTTGGAATCATAATTCCCTCATACGTCAGAACAATGAGAAAAAGGATTTTAACCACCAGTGCATATATAAATCTATGTGATGTACATATATCAAATAGAAAATATGGAATATTAGACGCTAATAGGATCATACCTATCACTTTAAATGGTATTTTTACCATATCTTCAGGGTTAGGTTTTACAAAATTGAACTAGCATGCACCATGGCCCTGTGATAAAACTTCACTTCCTAGGGTAGTTCCACTCTAATGTCTTGGTTTTACTAGTTTCTAGCTACCTATGTCACCACCACCACTACCTTGGCCTATTCAGCAACCAAATACCTAGCTCCCTTATTGACATGACGCTAAGGAACCTACTCTTAAACCTAGTGTTGGAGTTGACCACCTACCACTTAGTGTTGAAGGGACGGTCTTGAAAAAATGCAACACATGGACCATCGTACAGCAAGCTCGACAATTGACTGGGTCATGGTCGCAAAGACTCTTCATGTGGCCTCTCATGCCATACCAGTGAAAAAGCACTGATCTACTAGTATTCAATTTTATTGGAACTCATCTGGTGTGAAGTCTCAAAATGGTGCTTCCTACCTAAAGATGTAGAGCCACTAGGTTGAGAAATACCACTTCCCTTCTCATCACCCTCAGCCTCGCCCATGTTACACTTTGTAATCAGCCCCTGATTCACATTATCAATGATATAGGTCAATATAAACATGTCGACATTATATCTGATTGCATGTCAGAGACCTTCATTGAAGCATCACACTCGATATATCTCATCAGTAAAGTATGTTAACCGAAAACGCTACAACTCTGTAAAGTGTGAAATGTACTCCATAACCATCCTCACACCCTGCTCCAGATGCATGAAATCACTAGCCTGCTATGCCCTTATAGTCATGGGTTAGAAATAATCATAGAACTAGGTTTATAAATCCTCCCAACCCATATCTTATAGCCCATCATCCTAGTTAGAAAAATCCCACCAGTGCTTTTCTTATCCACATATCATGTAAGTGGTGAGATTGAACCTCATCTTTGGAGGCATCTTGAGATTATTGAAAATCTATAACATGGTCTCAAACCACAACTTTATGTCCTATATACCACCATCCCCTGAAAACATGGGATTATTCTACTTTAGAACACTCTTGTTAGTTCAGCCAAGGATAAGGCAGGTTGTGGGGCTCCCTCTAATGTCTTCATAAAGTGAATAAATCCCTCACAGAACTATGCTCCAATAGCCATGTATAAAACAACAATTAGTTCCAAAACTAACTATAAAATAGGATCTTCTAGTATCCCATGGTCCCTCATCTCTGATGTATATTCATCACCTCCCTCACAGTGTGAGACTAGAGTATGTTGTGGTGGCATCTATCTACAATGTCGAACACACACCTCAACAAATAATGATTTTAAATATCAGAACTCAAAAATTTTGGATAGGTAAAAACCCTCCTAAAACCAAGTCAACCCACAAACTTCTCCTAATGTCTGGACTACAAAAATGTATAGTCTCAACAATACTTGAAACACTACATATTACCCACTCTAAATCTAGGACTAGTTCAAGTCTCTACTTATCATTTCAAGTATCCATTTTCATTTAACATAAATTCACATTCATTACGCATTCCCATTATTCAGGAAAATTTAACCAATGGTTCACCAATTCCAAATCCATGAGGTCCCATAATACCTCATGAACCCAAAACATGGTTTCTATTTAATCCATACATTTCAAATTTACATTAACAATCGAATTTTACTGGAGCATCATTTTGCATTCTATAAGGTCCCATGCACCTTAATAACTGGAAGATGGTGTCACACCTCCATCCACTACACAAAATCTATAACATTAGTAGACATATGTACATCATAACCTATCACAACAACATAAAATAAGTAATTTATTCTAAATGTAATTGCATAATTCATGTCATGTGATTTCAAACAAGTACCTATATGATGCATGAGATGGAATACCCTCATATTATTGGGTTCCAACCAAAATAGAACTCACAATTGAAACAATTTTAATAGTGTAAATCAAGTGTGTCACCCAACAGTGAAATCAAATCAACTATAATAGCCAACTCCAGAAAGTAACCATTCCATTTGACGAAATTTGGATTTTTCCTATACACGGTGTAGCTGCTGCTTGGAACAACTAATTATCATATTCGATTTCCTTTATATCCCTTTCTATTATCACCAAATATAAATTCAATCCATAAAATAAAGACCTTTTATACCACATTGCAACATCCCAGACCTAGATTCTACTGAATAGTTCCACGACACTAGTGCAGAAAACATTTTTTACGTCGGTTATTTTTCATTATTTACGTCGGTTTTTAGGCGACGTTAATACGGACGACGTTATAAATAACGTTTTTTACGTCGGTTATTTCTAAACCGACGTGATAAAACGGCTGGGATATCGTTTATCACGTCGGTTATGACATAACCGACATGATTAACCCTTCCCCAGGCCTATTATCACGTCGGTTTCTTAAATAACCGACGTGATAAAAAGGCCTGGGAAACGTTTTAGCACGTCGGTTATCTAATAACCGACGCGATAAAAGGCCCGGGAACGGTTTAGCACGTCGGTTCTCGAAAAAACCGACGTGATAAACCCCTGCCGATTTATTTACCACGTCGGTTATAAAATAACCGACGTGAAAGCGATATTTTTTTTAAAAAATATTTGCACTGCTCTCACCAAAAAGCAACCAGAAACCAAACAACAAAAATAACCATGCCAGCCCTCCCCCAAGCCCCAACTGAACCCCACCCTCATCTATACCCACCTAACAACCTGGACAGCCCTCCCCCACCACATTGGAGCCCCACCACAACCCTTGGACACCCCCACCCTCATTTACACCCCCACGACCCCTAGTACAGCCTCAAACACCCATTGGACACCCCTCCCATATCCCTTGGACACCCCACCCCTTGGACACCCCCCACCCCTTGGAGAGCCCCCCCACCCTCATTTACACCCCCAAGACCCCTAGTACAGCCTCAAACACCCATTGGACACCCCCCACACCTTGACAGCCCTCCCAGACCCCTTGGACACCCCCCAACCCCTGGACACCCCCCCCCCCCCCGAGCCCTTGGACAGCCCCAAACACCCCTTGGACACCCCTCCCATATCCCTTGGACACCCCCCCACCCCTTGGACACCCCCCCACCCCTTGGACAACACCCCACCCTCATTTACACCCAACCGGCCCCTTGGACAGAACTCCCAGACACCTTGGACACCACTCCCATATCCCTTGGACACCCCCACCCCTTGGACACCCCCCACCCCTTCGACAGCCCCCCACCCTCATTTACACCCCTCGAACACTAGGACAGCCCCAAACACCCCTTGGACACCCCTCCCATATCCCTTGGACACCCCCCCCCCCACCCCTTGGACACCCCCCCACCCCTTGGACAGCCCCCACCCCCTGGACACCCCCCCCGACCCCTTGGAAACCCCCCCCCCCCCATCCCCTTGGACAGCCCCAAACACCCCTTGGACACCCCTCCTGTATCCCTTGGACACCCCCCCCCCCACCACTTGGACACCCCCACCCCTTGGACAGCCCCCCCCCCCCCCCCACCCTCATTTACACCCAACCGACCCACTTGGACACCCCCCACCCCTTGGACAGCCCCCCCCCCCTCTCTGTCTGGACCACCGGTCGGCCGCTGGATCACCACCGGCCGGCCGGTGGACCAGACAGAGAGCCTTCCTCTCTGTCTGCACCACCGGTCGGCCGCTGGCTCATCACCGGTCGGCCGGTGGACACCCCCCAACACCCACCCACACCCTTGGACAGCCCCCCACACCCACCCACCCCCTTGTAAACCCCCCTGGACACCCCCCGACCCCTCTGGACAGCCCCCCACCCCTCCTGGACACCACCCCCCACCCCCGACCTGCTTGGACACCCCCCTGGACACCCCCCAACCCTCTGGACAGCCCCCCCACCCCTCCTAAACACCACCCCCACCCCCTACCCCCTTGGACACCCCCCCTGGACACCCACCCACACCCTTGGACAGCCCCCACACCCACCCACCCCCTTGTAAACACCCCTGGACACCCCCCGACCCCTCAGGACAGCCCCCCGCCCCTCCTGGACACCACCCCCCACCCCCTACCCCCTTGGACACCCCCCTGGACATCCCCCAACCCTCTGGACAGCACCCCCACCCACCCGGACAACCCCAAATACCCTCTGGAGAGGCCGCCACCCACTTGGACAGCCCCCCCACACCCATCCAACCCCTTGGACACCCCCCTGGACACCCCACCGACCCCTCTGGACAGGCCGCCACCCCCTTGGACAGCCCCCCACACCCACCCATCCCCTTGGACACCACCCTGGACACCCCCCGACCCCTCTGGACAGCCCCCGACCCCTCTAGAAAGCACCCCCACCCCTCCTGGACACAACCCCCCACCCCCGACCTGCTTGGACACCCCCCTGGACACCCCCCAACCCTCTGGACAGCCCCCCCACCCCTCCTAAACACCACCCCCCCACCCCCTACCCCCTTGTACACCCCCCTGGACACCCCCCAACACCCACCCACACCTTTGGACAGCCCCCCACACCCACCCACCCCCTTGTAAACCCCCCTGGACACCCCCCGACCCCTCTGGACAGCCCCCACCCCTCCTGGACACCACCCCCCACACCCTACCCCCTTGGACACCCCCTGGACACCCCCTAACCCTCTTGATAGCCCTCCCACCCCCCTGGAATCACTGAAAATTTACCATAACAAGAAGTTGGGCCATTCAAAGAATGTTTTTAGGTGTGGAGGAAGAACTGAGTTTCAATAGATAGAGAAGGAACTTGACATTAGGTTGTCTATTCCAGGTGTGGATTTGAAGGAGTTAATGTTTTTTCAGTGACCTAAGAGATTGAATCAGAAATTCAGATGTTCTGCCATTTTCTCATGATGAGGATGAATAATTGGTGGGGTTTGACTTTTAAATGGAGAGCTTAGCAGACCATCATATTTTCTATAGATCAGTAAAGGATGTTAGCATCGAACATAAGGCTTAAGGGATGCTTTCAGATCCAAATATGTATGTTGATGGATGCAATGGATCTAGTAGAGGTTCGAGAAAGAATGGTGGTTTTATTTGTTTAGGATAATTAGTGAAGAAAAAACTAGTTAATTTTTTACTTGCTGAAAAGAGGGTATCTAAAATTTTTAACATGCCGAGGGGAAATCTGGCGAGTCCTCCTCATGAAACTTTGTTTGCAGGGGGTGAAAATGGTGATGTGATCCCAAATCCATGCACCTATGCCATGGTTGTGTGTGAATAAAGTAGTAACAACTGTAAAAGGGAAACCCATCCAAATGGACATGCCCCAACCCTCTCGGGGATTTATAGAAAACGATGAAAAATTAGTGAAATCATAAAATTAGTCAATATTGCAAGTCGAACTAATAGATCTAGGGATGATAAATAAGATTATGGTGCCAAAACGAGTTAAAAGGGTTCGCAATCGAAGAATCTTAGCTAGTTTCAACAAAAAAAATCACAACACATATATATATACTATCCGCGAAAAAAAACGAATGAGTGGGAGGATTACCTGAGTGCTGCGAGTTTAGATGATTGATCCGAGGAGATTAAATATGAGAAACGATGATCGCAAAACGAATCTAAACCAATGAAATGGACGAGCCGATTCGGGTTTACGCGCGAGAGAGACGAGTCGCGACTGTCGAAGGTAAACTCGCGAATGACAATCCACGGGTCTGGGTAAGTTTTTAAATGAGTTATCACGTCGGTTATTCAATAACCGACATTATAATTTTTTTAAAAACATTTATAACGTCGGTT
Organism: Viscum album; assembly: GCA_963277665.1. Lineage (NCBI taxonomy): Eukaryota > Viridiplantae > Streptophyta > Magnoliopsida > Santalales > Viscaceae > Viscum > Viscum album. The sequence continues at coordinate 134,911,015 of OY728155.1, read as the reverse complement.
ATTCAATAACCGACGTAAAAACCTCTCCGATTCTTTTTTACGTCGGTTATTTTATAACCGACGTTATAAAGGGCTCAAAATCCGCGTTTTTTTACGTCGGTTATTCCATAACCGACGTCAAAAACATCTGCGGATTCTTTTTTTACGTCGGTTATTCAATAACCGACGTAATAACTCGTACATATGTCGATTTGTTACGTCGGTTATTGAATAACCGACGTAACAAACACCCCTCTCTTCTGTTTTTTACGGCGGTTAATGTATAACCGACGTAAAAAATGAAGCCGCGCGATTAATAATGTCGGTTATAAAAATAACTGACGTTAAAGGTGTACTAAACACAGGTTTTTATGTCGGTTATTAAATAACCGACGTAAAAAACCTCGTTTTACATATTGTGACGTCGGTTTTATATAACCGACGTAAAAAATGGTGACGTAAAAAACGTTTTCTACACTAGTGCGAGCTTGGTTGGTCACATGGCCTCAAGTGAATATCCCCATATTCCAAAGGATGACGACTATAAGTGAGGGCCTAGTTGTGTTAGTGGGGACACTATACCCTCATTACCTTATTATATCACAATATAAGTCAATAACATGAAAATAGTGGAAGAATATGAACAAACAAACAAATGAAGAAGTAAAAAAGGTATTAATGTATAAAAAAACAAGAAGTGTCTCATATATAATGTTGCATATTATACATGTATATAAAATTATACAAAATAATTATATAGAAATACAGTATATTACAAGTCTCTAAAAAGATAAATAGAAAATAATTTCCCTATATCATCACAGTCCTTAGCTTGGTCCCACACACCCCTTCTCCAAATCCACAATCAACAACCTATGTTACGGAGCTTTCGTCTGTCAAAACCTATAACCATATGATCTTTTGGGTCCTCTAAGATTCTTTAATAGTGTATAAGAATATCATCCTAGTAGGTGACCACCCTAAAGTCTATATAGTTCTAAGAAGCATAAGGCAATATGCTAAACAAGTGTAAGTACGTAGTAATGCTAGTGTGAAAGCTCAAGGAATATAACCACAACAAGAAAATAATGTCAAACAGCCTCTGAAGGCTCCCTGAAACATGTTTTAGCTCCTAAGAATGCATTTATAAGCAATATAAACAAGAAACATGACCTCAACATACATCCATTAATATCCTACCCACACGACCTTATTGTGTAATGAAGTGAAATCAAAACCCATGAACATGCCATATAACAAAGTGTATCACATTTTCGTAGATATTCCATCACATCAAAAGTTTCATATATCCTAATAACATTTCATATAATAATGAGTAGACAAAAAGGCTCAGATACAAGGTTTCAATGACCAAGGAATCCTCTTCCATGTGAAATGTTAACCATTTTTTCAATTCAATAATTAACCACTTTAAAACCATATGATTTTCTCACTCATTTAACACATTTAAAAGTAATCATAACTCATGAATATGCACCCTCTTGTGTGCCATTACCATATAACCATGTCACATGGGTATACCCACCCATACAACAAATTATGTTTAATCCATTTATCCATTTAATCTTAAATAACATGATGACAAAAGGCAAGGAGGAATTACATCCCCTTTGCATGTAATTCAATTCAATTAAATTCCAAATGATCTTCCTACTTCTAGAAAAATCCAAGAAAACACACCTTAAGTGGTTCAAAAATGGTCAAAATCAAGGAAAAGGCATGGTTCACCACATTGAAGGCCCTGAGTTAGGGCAGAAACCACCAACACATGTCATGGATTCTATGGGGATCCTTTATAGGTCTTATTTCATCTGTTTCAAATTAATATTTCAATTCTAGTCCCACACCAAAAATTATGGTAGGCGGCATAATATCCAATTGCTCTAAAAAGAACCAAAGGTTGAAACGAATGTATAGACCACCTACCTCATCTCGGTAGTCGAGTGCTCATCCATTATCAACTCCTAATTTGACTGGGTTTATGAGAAAAATGAAGAATGAATGAAGAATGAGAAATTGGGGAATATGATCCTAAATAAAAATAGTAAAGTCAATACCCGTAAGAATCGATAAAGGTTAAAAAGAAATTTAGATCTTACCGATGGATATATGATGAGACAAACCGCGCACAAATCGGATATCAGATGATGAACTGGGATCAAATCCGAGTTTAGCTGCCTAAGAATATTTCTCAAAATCCTCCTATATTTTTCATTGAAATGAAATGTATTTAGGTTTAAAAAATGATTTAAATTAAATTAAAAATTATTAAAATACTCAAAATATATGGGTCACATGGTTTAGGCACACTGTTTAGCAAACCATGTGCTGATTGTGCATGGTTATTAAAGACCAATGGGCACCCTCATGGTTTCCTCACATGGGTTCACTAACCATGAGAAAATTGTTCACTAACCCTCTGTCAAAGTCTACAAAAAAATTAGACTTTTCTGTAAAACCATGCATCCCATTCCACATGGTTTGTCTTAACCGTGCAGCCTATACCATGCCTCTATTTGACCTCACAATGTTTACTCATACCATGTGGACTTCCCCACAATGTTTTGTCAAACATTGTACCGAGACAAAAACATCCCAAACATGGGCTCCCGGCTCTAAAAAAGGCATTGTCAACCCCAAAATACCTATGATAAAGTTGGGTACTTACATAATCCCATATTTAGTAATTCAAATCAAAAAATAATGGATCTTTATTTCATAAGAAAATCGATGTTCTTACATAACTGGTCCAATTTTATCTCGATAATCATGTCAAAAAAATACAATATAATTTCATCCCATTTCCACTCCAGAATGGGTAATGGTTGTAAACGACCATAAAGCCACTAGTTTTCTACCTTTACTTTCTTTTATGTGGAACTCCAAGAAGAAAAATTGTTATCTCTATTTTCATCCCTGTCCACCAATACTGGTGACATAAATCATGATAAATATTACTGATTCTTGGAAGAACTGTTTATTTGGAGGGATGCGATTCTTATATCTGATCCTCTTGAATGTCTATAGGTATCCAGACATTCCCAATTATACATAATATCTTATCCTTATTAATGAACCTACCATGATATGGGTCCTCATCTGATATGCTTTCCCTTAGGAGTAATCCTTTAGGATTAGAAAGCTATCTTGTCTTCACATGATCTAGGAGTGATGAGGTCACTACTAAAGTCATAAGAATAGGCTACCCATTAAATTTCTATACCTCATGATATGTCTCAAAAATAATATCCATCAATTGTAACTCATTGATGATAGCCTGAATATCTTCTTTCTTAGTCTTCCAACTCAGATCATCAACCACTACATTACCTTTCATGGACATATAAGAAAGATCAATATTAAATTACAAAATCTAGTCAATAAATTTCCAATGTCTAGGTTCAAATCACATTGAGTGAATATGTATGTGGGAATCATATGTTCTGTGTATACTACATGCTATTCTACAATAAAATAAAATCTCTAGTGATGTAAACCACGAACAATTTCTACTAACTTGAGATTGTGCATCAGATAATTATTCCCATGATACCTCAACTAGTGATACTTTTAAAATGCTACTCATTCTTCTTGAATCAAAAAAACTCCCATATGGATTAATGATGCATCATAATTACCATTATATCCACTTCTAGGATCATGTAAAATCAATATCATCAATGAGGCCATCCTTTCTTTCAGCTCCTGAAAGGATTCGTACCATGAGAATTTAACGCACATAGTCAAACCTATAAGTAGTGATTAATGGAATTATAAATTATGAATAAAATTCATATTATAACCAACTATCCACAAGAAACTTCATATATCGAATACATTCTTTGGATTCTCCCACAAAACAATCGATTTCACATTCTTTGTATCCATAAATACCCCTAATTTTGATATAATATGAAATGTGAAGTGAACTTTATAAATAAAGAAGTGTCTTTTGAGATTTTTTCTTATAGTCGATGCTCTCCTAGTATATTAAATATGATATAAATGTTTTCGGTATGATTGGGTTGAGTTTAAGAATTTACTAATTCCTTATCCTTGGAAACCACTATAATGGAGTCTAGGTATGGTTGTAAATCCTAATTCATCAAAGTTATAAAGACATAAGGCATGTTCATCATACTGAATGCCATGAACAAATTCTCATAGAATCCATATCTACTATGGAATATTTTATGTGGTATATCTAAGTGTCTCACTCGTACATGATGATATCCTGATGTCAAATCAATTTTTGAGAAAACCTGAGATCCTCAGATATGATCAATGATATCATCTATAATAGGTAATGGATATCAGTTCATAACCATAATATGATTTGAAATCTCATAATCCACACAAATACTAAGGATCTCATCCTCTTTCTTGGAGAAAATTATGGGTGAACACCATGGTGAAGTGTTTGGCGATATAAAACCTTTGTATTTTAGGTCCTCCAACTGTGTCCCGAGTTCATAAAGCTCAATAGGATTCATCTTGAAAGTATTAATAAATACTAGTGCTACTCTAGAAACAAGGTCAATGTAGAACTCTACCTCTCTTAGGAGGTATTCAAGAAAAGTCATCAGGGAAAACATCCCAAAAATGATCCAAATATTGAGGTAATAATACCTAATGTGCTCCATGATCACTCATAAAAGGCTATAAATATTAACTAACACTCTACCAAGACCACGATTCTTAGGTCCATCTCAAATTTCCTATATATCCCATTCTACTATGTGGACATATCTGATTCCCTCAGGTGATGAGAAACACACCCTCTATAGAAAATAGTCAATATGGGTGTAATAATGAACAAACCAATCCTCCTCATGAATAATTTTGAAGCTCTTATTCTCAATGGAAAGAATGTTTCATAAGAAATTATGACTAACAATATCAATGGGAACTCCTTACATCAGCATACACTTTATAATAATACTCACAAATGATTTCTGAGGGTTATCACTCAATTGAAATAATCAATTTCAAGACAAATAATTTACATAATATAAATAGATATAGAATTATGTGAAGTGCTAGTGCCAAAATGAAGATAATAAATTTTAGGCTACTGTGATCACACCTCGCATTGTAAATGGTCTGGAACTCTGTTCCATAGGTAAAAAATATTTTTCATGTAACTAGATTGATCCATGGACTTGAGCTAAATAATGACAACTCTGGGATTGTATTTTTTATTAAAATTACATATCAGGAGTCTAGCTTCCTCATCTTCACGCACTTGCTCGGTCTGTCAACCTAAAGTACTCCAGATCCCTACCTGACGTAGATCTACAGATGCCACTATAGAATGAGGTGATGATGAATATCCACTCTCTATGATAATAGGTGTGAAATTAGAAAAATAAATATATCAAAATATGGCATAGTATTCCATAGGATCAACACTTAGTTGGGTCTTAGTCACACTGATGTTTCATGTGATCTAGATTTCAATACTAATGACAAGTCATATAGCTACATGGGTCCACACTCTGATAACTTTTTCCCCATACAGAATCTAAAAATGAATCATTCGATTATCGAATGAATTTTCTCCCTCTCTAGGCACTGATCCACTATTCCACAACACCTTCAACTTCCCTTAGGTTATGTTGAAATATGATGTCCTAGTTCACTGTCATAGAAATGGTCATCAAATAGAAAATATTCACCTATGGATGGATGGCTTGACTAAGACCATCCTTAAATATTCTTTCTCTGGTAAATTCATCACGCATGGATGTCGGTGAGATTTTTTGGATAATCCTTAATGGTGTTTTTCCACATAACTTGTTGGTGTAACCTTAACTAACCAAATATGGAATGTTTGAGCTATTGATCATTTACTATATGGGTTGAAATGATAGTGTATGAAATTAAATAGATTCAAAATTTAATTTATAAATTTCATTGACCTCTAATAATTTGGAATGGTTATCCATATAATTATACCATTATAAATGGCTAGAATTGATCCACCATGCCACCACACCTTCTACTTCTCTCAGGTTGCGGTAAAAGCAGAGGTCCTTGTTAACTATCTTAGAAACATTCATCAAACAGAACACATACTCCTAAGGATGGATGGCCTACCTAATACTATACTAAAATATACTTTCTCTGGTCGATTCATCACTCACAAGTGCCAGTGAATTTTTTTGGATCTCATTAAAGAATGAAAAATAGTCTATAAATGATATTGAAACCTAATTCAGGTGCATAAACTCTATAATTAATTTAGATTTTAATGTTATTGAAAATAATTAATCATAGTAAGTATATTGGTAATCCATCCAAACCATTCCTTGGTGTAGAAATTAATGGTTTAGTGAATCACAAAAATTCTATGATGAACCATGAATAATGTAAACTACAATCATGTACCTCCTTTATGAAGGCATATCCATATGCTCAATGATCGCTAGAATCACCTCAAACCATGATTCAACATCTTAGGGGCTCCATTCCCTGAAAATGAAGGGAGAAGATACTACTGAAATTCTCATGTTAACTCATTCTTGGTAGAGGTAGGTCATGGGGATCCTTATATAGTATGAAAAAACCATAATAAACTCTTTCCAAACTGTGTATTAGTTTCCAGATCAGGTATAATGGGAGGTTCCATAGGTGGAACTATAGGAGGAAACAACAACGGTTCAGATCCTACCACCTTAGGACCAAGGTCATCACCATATTCCTAACATTCAAACTATGGTCATTGTGGAGTCATAACATTATAATTCAAAATATACACCTAAAAAATAAATTTAAAAAAGATTTTAAAAGGAAAAAGTGACAGACAAAATGACTTCAATACTCTATAAATCACTAACCCAGCTACTAGTAACTAAAGAAATCCAAGTGTATAATTTATATCTTTAATCATAAGGTGCCACTATATTGGGTTTTAATTCTATGTTTTTGAGTAAAATTATCTTATTTTTATAATTGGAAACCCAGTTTAATAGAATGAATTTCCCATAAGAATTAAAATTAAATAGTTATATATATATCATGGCTCGTTTAGATGTGAATTACATTCACAAGTTATAATGTCCTACTCTGTATAAGTTGCAATTAATATTTCATGTAACTAGAACTAGTATTTTAGTATGGTTTTATTATATATATTTCCTTCCCCAATTTATATAGGTCATTAAAAATTATAAATTACTATTGGAATCTATTTAATTTAAACCACTATCGTTTAATCCCATGCAACCAATTGTCCATAGATCAAACATTCCATAACTGGTTAGTTAGCGTTCCACCATCAAGATATGTGAGAAACAACATTTAAAATGATGTAAAAATATAAATTAACAATTTATTTATAATATTAATCCTATAGAAATGTTCTTCAAATAACATATATACCACTCAAGTCACATACATTATGTATTAGGCAATTCATAAATGAAATCCACATGGCATATGCATGGAATGTGAATATCTGCATATCTATAATGATTCATGAGATAATAACACCTTTACATTCCTGGGCAATAGTAAAAAATCATAAGTCATAACTAGAGTCATAAATCATGTACATAACCTAATGGCGAATCAGTACAAATATGATAAGAGAAATAAAAAACATCCAGTATCTTCCAAGATAACATGACCTTTTCCCTGTATGTAGGATAACTACTCCAAAGCATAGACTCATTACCAAATTTCATCGTGTCCTTGTCTCATTTCCAAGAACCAAAAATAGTGATACAAATAAATGAACTTATGATTCCACTTTTTGAAATCTTGTGCTCAGTTCACTCCTATATAACATTACATGGTGGCCAGATTACCCCAAGCATGCCTCCCCATATTCCATAGCAAGCTGACTAGCAGTGAGGTTCTATGATGGTATATTGGAGAGGCTATACCCACATTATCACGTCCTTGTGGTCTTACCATTAATATTTCACTTAATTAATTTATAAGAGACTATGTGGTCTATGTGTATGTCAATTCCACATACATCTCACTAACTCCCTTTAATAAATCTATTATCAATGTACATGTAAATAAACATCAAATGTTCTTTAATTTCAATCCAAATATTATTATGGGTCATGGTACAATAAGTAACACTCCCCAAAAGGGTGGTTCAATTAAAGGTATAAAACCCCAGAAGAAGATATTTTGTTACCAAATCCAAACCTATTTAAGGAATAACAATCAAGTTAATTATTTTATAAATTTAGAATTGATTCTTGGAAGGTCCAGTGCACAAAATAATGGTGTAAGATATAGAAATGTTGACTATAAGGGAAATGTACTAGACCTAATACCTTATAATTTCTGTCAACTCCTAATCCATTACCAACCTATAATTTGGGATTGAATAAGATAAATTAGAAAAAATAGAATAATTCACTAAAATAGGGAAAATAATCTCCCCTGAAAATGACATCCAAAATGGTGACAAAAACCACGAAAAGAAGCCAAAGGAGTCGTAGATTTACTGGTAGGCTTCCAATGATATAAAAAAACTTGAATCAAATCTCAAATTATGGATATAATTCAAAACATAGGTTGAAAATGATGATAGGTCTCCAATAATAGGGATTATATGAAAAATATGAAAGATAAAATATGGTTAAAGGGTTAAAGGCCTAATAGAAAAAATGTTCACTCTACCCTTTCTAAAGGGGAATGTAGTTTGGCCACATGGTTTTCAAAATAGTGCACTAACTGTGCATATCACACCACCCATGATCCATACCTCACATAGTTCATGCACACAGTTAGAAAAACAAAAAAAAAACTATGTGTTTGGTATTATCTCACACCCACACCCTGTATGCCCTAGGAACATGGATAGACAGACTAGGCACAGACAATGTGAAAACCCTATGCAATTATTATAGTTGTTTCCTTGTGGTGTGGCTCCTCTCACACGGTTAAACAAACTATTCTATTTATTCACATGTGAAACACCCCAAGACATTAAAATGATTAAAATTTAGAATAAAATTAATTTTTTAAATATTTATTTATATACAAACCTATGTTAATCTTATGCTATATAAAACCTGGGATTAGCTTATATGCAAGACCCTGTTTTACCACCTTTTAATGGAGAACCTATTTTAATGAGATATTTTGAAAGCTTTATGAATTTTATTTTTTAAAAATAAAACTCTTTTTTGAATTAAGAATTTCAAAATTATCATAGAGTGATTTTTTATTTTTTAAGAAACATTATTTTTGATGAATCATGAAAATTAGTGCAATTAAGTTAAAAATTGCCTTTTCATTTAAATAATGATATGTGTTAATTTTTTTAAAAATTTGATTATAAATTAAAAAAAGATCAATTGTGAATATATTAATTTAATTTACGTCATTGAAATAATTTTTATTATTAAATAAGATATAAATTCTTATTGAACTTTTGAATTTTTGTACTTTAAAAACATGCATTCTCGACACGTTTGTACGATTAACATTAATCTTGATTTTCCCATATATGTGATTCGAATTTTAAAATATGGAATTAAAATTTTTCAATTAGTATAATATTTTTTCTATAATATGATCAACATGATTTTTGACAAGAAATATTAGTGAAAGTGATTAAAATTAATTATGGTGATTAAGGTAAAATTAAGCTTAATAAAGGACTAAACATTATTCTTAAGGACCAAAATAACCTGTATAATTATCAAAAATCCATTGGATACCAATAATTAGACCATATATCCTATTGATTATAATTTTATGGGTTTTTGGGATATTATTAAATGGAAGTTTCGTATATAAAAGGTTAAGTAAGGGAAAAGACAAAAAGAAAACTTTCCTTACCTTTTATATTTATAAAACTTTGGGATGTGTAAAAAACATCATATTTTAGGTTATATATATCCTTTTTAACAATAAATGGGTATTATTATCATAATAACTCAAATAAATAAATTTTATAGATGATTTAGATGCTTAAAATGATTAAGAAATGCCAACTTAATGATTTTTAGTTAATAATCAACTAAATTAAATGATACTATAAATATTAAAACAGAAGTATATTGATTGAATTATTGTATTTAATTATTTTTTTAGATTAAAATTTATTGCTAATTTTTTTTAAAATTAATATATCTCAATTACAATATTGTTTTTTTATTTTAAAGTTAAAATTAAACAAATAATGTCAAAATTGACATTATTATTATTTCATAATAAATGATATTTTATTAAATGATTTTAAATAAAAAATTCATACATTATACCAAGTTATTTTAATGTTTTAATAAATATTAAATATGTTATATTAATTGATGAAATTATATTTTATAATAAACATATTGACTCATATATTTTAAAAATGTTATTAATGCGTTCTGAGTTTAAGAAATGTTTTTGCGCGTCAAATGCGCTTTTTTTAAAATTAATTTCCACAACATATGTGATATTTACATTATAAGTTAGGTATCATGTTTAAAATTTAGTGGGTCTATATTTTATAATAAATAAAACTTTATTTTAGTCTTAATGGATAGATTACGTTGGTTGGAAAACTACATGCTTTAATAAAACCCAAAATAATAAAATTAGAGAATCTTTGAAGTTAAGGAACCAATTTATTAAAATGCATATATTTTTATGGGGTGGAGGTTTCCGTAGAAAAATTTTCCCCATTAATACATTATTTTTTTATTTTTGATCCACTTTAGGTAAGGTAGACCTCCCATTAAAGAATAATTATTGGTATTTACAAGAGTGCCACTCCTCCTCCACTATAAAAAGAAAAGAACTCTACCACTTCTTAATGCCTGTCAAGCCACTTTTGATATTCAAAACTCTGCCCAAATATTCTCCTGGCATCCCTAACTTAATACTATAATAATCCCCTTGGAATGTAATTAATACAAGTAGGAATTGTGGTACAACACAAAAGGAGTTATCTAATTAAGAGGTAAAAACCATCCTCAAGATTTTTAAATTTATTTCTATTATCCACTCTCTACACAGTTCATATTCCAGGATTATATAAAAATAACAGTATACATAATATAATAGGGTTTTTATAAAGGGTTTGACTTAAAAATACATACATACACACACACACACACATCTAAAGGGTAACGAACACACAATTTTTATGAATGACGAACAATCACCTCCCAAAACGATGATTGTTTGATCCTCCTTTACCGCCTCTCATGGGGGCGATTATGATGTAAAAACTACATATATAAATGATATATATTATATTTATAATATCTTTAGGATTATTTAATACTTTTATATAACATTCCCATATATATTCCATTTTTCATTATTATGAAAACATCACTTGTGGAAGTGTGGACTACCACCTCCTCAATGCTATGTGATTCCTTCATGTTATAAATGGAATAAATTAAAGATTATATAAATAGACATATATTGTAACACCCGAGACTTTTATGTTATATAAATCATCAAAGGAATCTTTTTCTACACAACACTTGCTTGGCTTTCTTTACATGAAATCACGTCCTTCCTCGATAGCTTGCGTTGTATGCAATACCGAGTTTCACTAAACAACGATATGCTATTAAAATATTACTAAAACTAGCCGTCATGAATAGTAATAACCACTTTTTGAAATTTTATAAATTTTATTTTTCAAAATGGACTTCATTTTTGGATTCGGAATATCGAAATTAGTCTAGGGTGAAATTTTGGTATTTTTCTGAAAACATTCAATTTTTGATGAATAGTGAAACCACTAAGAGGTAGTTAAAAAACTAAATTTTTCATAAAACTTAATTTTACCGCTTCTGTGAGTGAAATTTCAAAAATCTGAGAGACACGGTTAATGTCAGTAAGTAAAATGTGGTTCAATGAGATGAAAATAATTTTTTGGGGAATAGTAACTTTTTACTTTTTTTTACCACGGTTAAAAGTAAATAGGGTAATTAAGGGTAAAGATGATATTATTATTACCCTAACACATGTCCTAATTCTATTGGACAAGTGTAATTCGACCAAAAACAAACTTGGTAATAAAATATGACCATTTAGGCCCACTTGGATTAGATTAGGACATTTATTATTAATTTATTTAAAGAAGGGTTAAAATAGTTAAAATCAATGTTTAATAAGTAAATAATTTTTAATATGGGGTTATACCTAAGATAAATTAGACTATAAATATTCATTAGAAAGCTAAAACGATTTAATACATAATGGTATTTTATATTTAATTTTTAGACATTAAATAATTTAATTTATTTATGACACAAAGATGATGTAGTAATTATCTTATTAATGAAATATTGACACAATTAATGTTATAAACACCACAATAAATGTAATTTGAGACTTTTTATGAATTCCACTAATTTTCTAGGTTACTATGACATGTTAGTATTGATTTAATTAACTTTTTTCGAAGTAATAATTCTGTTATGATTTTTACAAAAATCAATTACTAAACAGTGTCAAAATTGACATAAAATAGTTTTTAAAACAAATATTATATTAGTAATTGTTATTTTATTCCTAAAAATCTATGGTTCGGCCAAATGATTTAGATTAGGTTATATATATTAATAATAATCAACTTGGGGTTCGTTTGGCTGCTTATAGTATGTTTATTAACCTTATAGTATAAGAACACAAGAAGACACGGTAAAAGTAAACTTATTTAACTTAATGTTAAATCTAAACGATAAGGTTAAAATAGGAACCTAAACTTGTCTAAATTCTATTTTATGAGGGGATTTCGACCCATCCCCACCTTAGTTTCGAAATATATCAATTTGGAGCTATTTAAAACCGAACATGACTTTATAATAAAATAATATTTTTAGTTTTCCCAAAGGTACCCCTCTCCTCCCTTATAAAAGGGCACCTCCTCCCCCTCTTCCTCACACCACTTTGAGCCTTCAAGCTCGTCCAACCCCTGCCAATTCCTCCTCTCCACTTCCCTAGAGACATCCTAGAGGTCCTGGTCTTCTTCAAAGACCAATTTTAGTGCCCTAAAAGAAGGTCTCAAAGAAGCATTTCAAAGAAGAGGTAATGTCCGTTACCGATTCTTTCATCTTTATTTCTTCTTACGCTTCTTCTTATTTAATTGTTTCATTATGAAGTAATAACATCAGTATCACTAATATACGGATATGTTATTATAAGTATGAAACAACCCTATTTCACCATCTATCCATCCTACGGAAAAAGAAATCACCGCGCGTGCGTACGTACGGAATACCGTCTTCACGCCGTGGTGTAATCTATTTTCCACCACCTCCTTACTTGGATGGGCATAATGGTGTAAATAATGACTTTATATGACTATTATAAAGTTATAATGATTCTGAAATAGTATACATACACTCCAATACAATTCCACGATCATAGGAACGATATCATCACTCGTGCGTACGTACGGAATACCGTCTCCACGATGTGATGTGACTCGTTCTACATGATCTTCATTTCATAATGATTATATAAAAGAATTGAATGAATTAATATGATATATATTACACTAATACCATTCTGGAAATGAGATATCTATAACCTATATATACGAATAAGAATTTATTCGACAAAACACGCATAGGAACAAAAAGTTATAAACACCCGAATAATAAGTAGCAATGAAATATTACTACTAAGAAGCTAAGAAAATGACCATATATGATATCATAAAAATAAGTATGATTTTGGAATAAGTCAATAACATTATTTAAATCATTATACAGGAGTTTCGGACACTTACAAAGCAAAACGGACCTAAGGTAAGGGAAATATCACAATCTCATTTTTATCCGAGATTGTTTATACTTTGGAATTTACTGGGGTGTATTTTATCATCCACATCCATGTTTCCTCAATATGTAATATTATTTCCATTCACCTACAATTGTTTAAATCCTATTTTACCCTTCGGTGAGTTTTTAGTAAAAGATATGAAAGGAATCTTTTGTCGTATTTCGTACGAGGTACTTTTTGACTTTTCCGACAAAAGTACGAGAAGAATGTTTTTTAACTTATACGACATAAATGGATTTTAAAAACATTATTTCCAAGAAGCTTCCTTGACAGGTTTTCAAGTTTATTTTTAATCAATTTCTTTTAGTTTAAAATTGTATGACATGTTAAGAAAGGAAAATGTTTTTGAATTTGAAAGGATATTTTCCTCAAGAATGGAGTTCAAGTGTTTTATCAAAATTATTTTCTATCTAAGATAATATAGGTTTCTATTTATATCTCTATTATGGCATTGATTTGATTATGTTGTGATGGAATTATTTTTATGAATTCCTTTATCATATATGAATTGATTTATGAAGTCATGATGTTTAAGATTCCCATTTTTATTACATGGGTTATGCAATGATGTATGGTTTATGATTTTGTGGCACACATAAGAATGGTATCATTATGAGATGGGTGGGACCTATATCTTCCTCCAATGAATTGGGTAAAGATTTTATATCTCATGATATAGACATGGCTGGAACGGTAGGTTATACCGGTTCAGTGAAACAGGACTGAAACGAGGGTGACTCGGTTCAGAAATGGACTTTGTCCACTAAGATAGTCTTGGAAATGAGTCTTGACTAATAAGATATGATTCTCTATGATTATGTGTGTATGCTAAAAAGTTTCATGTTTTAAGTTATGATTATTGTAATTACATTTCACTGCCATGATTTATCCCATGTTATGAAATTATGATCTCTTTTGCAGGTTAAGATTTCCAAAAGTTGTGTGCTTATGTATATGATGTGATTGATATTTCTTTTGTTTACCCTTACTACGCATTTGAGCTCACCCTTTTGTATGTTTTCTTTCCCCAGGAAAATAAGAAGGTTATTAAGAAAGATATGCCAAAAGGGACTATAGATATGATGAAATAAATGGGAGACAGTGTAGATGCTTTATGAACCAGTTGTTTATGTTTCCCAGTTTCTAAAGACACTATACCTATACGGTCCTTTTGTGGTTTTGTTATATGTTGTAATAAGTATGCTTCAATTTTGAAGTATTAACAATGTATGTAAAGTATGGGTCGTTATAGTTGGTATCAGAGGAAAGTTATAGTCAACCATTGGAAACTAGGATGTGAAAGCCTTAGTAAGAACCCTAAGGATAAGTCTAAGCATAGAACACAATATTAGTGTTTTAGAAATGGACATGAATAACCTAGGATAAGACCTTAAGTGTGAAATTTTATTCTTGAGTATGTGGTTTTCCTAATATAATTAGTGTTTCTCACACTATTCTTCATGGTTTTAGTCAATGGCTGGAACCCGAAGGAATCGTGTTAATGCGGAATGCGACGGGAAATGCAATGATTGTCCCCCTGAGCAACCAAACGTTATGGGAGCTAGAATTCAAAATCTTGTAGCCATGCTCACACAACTTTCTCAAGCTATGAATCAGGCAGGACTTCCAAACGAGCAAAGGAAGAAGAAACATTCTATTGAATCCTTCACGAGGCAACGTCCACCTTCTTTCAGTGGGTCAACTGATCCATTAGTTGCGGAACAATGGATTAGTACTACTGAAAAGATATTTTCAGTTCTTCAATGTTCTGAACATGATAAATTCATCCTAGTAGTGTATCGTTTTGAAGGAGATGCTGATCAATGGTCGAATCTTATTAAGAATACGAGGCAAAGAGATGAAATTGAGTCCATGGAATGGGACGAGTTCAAGAACTTATTTTTCAATAAGTACTTCCCTCGTATTCTCCGAACAAAGATGGAGAAATAGTTTCTTGAGATGAATATGTTGGTACCTATGAAGAAAATTTTACAAGACTTGCAAGGTACGCTTCTGGTATTATTATCCAACCTGAGAGTAAGATTGATCGATTCTTTAGTGGCTTTAAACCAAGTCTTCGAAGGGCCTTAACCATAAGGGACTTCAATAGCTATGTGGAAATCGTTCTATGTGCTCTCAAAGTTGAGATGGAAATCGGAGTAACCCATCAGTCATATGGGTTTGATAAGAAGAGGAAAATGCAATTCAAAGGAAAATCTAAAGAGCCCACTGAAAAGAATATGAGCTTTCCCTTATGCTCAAAGTGTGGAAAGAAACATGGAGGGAGTTGTCTTAAAGGGACAAGTAAATGTTTCAAATGTGGAAAGGAAGGTCATCGGGCATTTGAATGCCACGATGATGGGAAGAAGATTTATAATGATGTAAACAAAGGAAGGGATACACAGAATGAACCTACTAAACTCCAATGTTTCAAGTGCAAGGAGATGGGACATTATGCCAATAAATTCCCTAATCCAAGGGTTGATGATGATGGTTGACATCAACAAACTCTTAAGGCTAAATACAAAGGAAAGTCACATGCAATTTCTATCAGCGATGTGGAGTATGATAAAAATGTGGTGAAAGGTACACTTACCATCCACTCTAAAGTAGAAAATGTTTTATTTGATTCTGGATCCACCCACTCTTTTATTTCTGAAGAATTTTCTAAGGGTATCATCGTATTACCTCAACAATTAGATGTTGAGTTAGCTGTGATAACACCTAATAGCACAACAATCGCATCAAAAGTTTATAATTCTTCTCCGATCGAAGTTTGTGGGAAAGTGCTTCCTGCAAATCTTGTGATCCTTCCTATTGTGGAATTTTATGTGATTCTTGGCATGGATTGCCTTTATTTATATGGAGCTCATATCAATTTCCAAAGAAGGGAAGTCACATTTCATATTGCAGATCAATCTATGATCGTCTATCAATGCAAGGATGAACATAACCTTCTAGTGGAAATTTCTTCCATTTTATGGGTATTGATTCCACTAAATGAAGGTTATTTATTTCAAATGGTTGGTGAGAAACTCACGATTAAGAATATGCCCATTGTACGGGAGTTTGATGATGTCTTTCCGGAGGAATTACTGGGTCTTCCACCGAATCGTGATGTTGAGTTTTCAATAGAACTTGTACCGAGTGCTTTGCCTATTTCAAAGACACCTTATAGAATGTCCCCAATTGAGTTGCAGGAATTGAAGAAGCAACTCCAAGAGAATCTTGATAATGGATTCATATGCCCTAGTGCATCACCTTGGGGAGCACCTGTTCTATTTTTTAAGAAGAAAGATGGATCAATGAGACTCTGCATTGATTATCGAGAACTTAACAAGATCACTATCAAGAACAAATATCCTCTCCCACGCATTGATGACTTATTTGACCAACTATGCAGAGCTCAATACTTTTCCAAGATTGATATTCGTTCAGGGTATCATCAATTAAGGGTCAAAAGGGAGGATATACCAAAGATGGCTTTCCGTACAAGGTATGGAAACTATGAATTTATAGTGATTCCATTTGGTCTTACTAAAGCCCCTGCTATCTTCATGGATCTGATGAATAGAGTCTTTAGAGACTATCTTGATCAATTTGTGGTAGTATTTATAGACGATATTCTTGTCTATTCAAAGAGAAAGGAAGAATATGAAGATCACTTGAGAATTATATTGAAGACCCTGAGAAAGGAGATGTTTTATGCCAAATTTACCAAGTGTGAATTTTGGCTTCAAAAAGTTGCATTTTTGGGTCACATAATCTCAAAAGAGGGGATATCTGTGGATCCAGCAAAAACAGAGGTTATCAAAAGATGGTCGAGACCAACAACAGTAATTGAGATCCGAAGTTTTCTTGGTTTGGCTGGATATTATCGACGTTTTGTGAAAGATTTTTCACGATTATCTAATCCACTCACCAATTTGACTCGGAAAGGAGTTAAGTTTGTTTGGACGGAGGAATGTGAAGAGAATTTCAAGGAGTTGAAAAGAAGGTTATCCAGTGCACCTGTGCTCACACTGCCTTGTAGTAGAGAAAGGTTTGTGATCTAAAGTGATGCATCCAAGAAGGGATTGGGGTGTGTTCTTATGCAAAATGATATGGTGATAGCTTATGCCTCACGACAGTTGAAAATC
The DNA here is from genome assembly GCA_963277665.1 of Viscum album. Lineage (NCBI taxonomy): Eukaryota > Viridiplantae > Streptophyta > Magnoliopsida > Santalales > Viscaceae > Viscum > Viscum album. The sequence continues at coordinate 134,893,103 of OY728155.1, read as the reverse complement.
CATGAGCAAAATTACCCAACACATGATTTGGAGTTAGCTGCGGTAATCTTTGCATTAATGATTTGGAGGCATTACCTTTATGCTGAAAGGTGTGATATTTATACTGATCAAAAATGTTTAAAGTATATTTTCACACAAAAGGATCTAAATATGCATCAAAGAAGATTGTTGGAGCTGATTAAGGATTATGACTGCTCAATCCATTACCACCCTGGGAAAGCAAACAAGGTGGCAGATGCATTAAGTCGACAAGACCATGCTTGTTTATCCATGATGAGGATCACAAAAGATCCAATATTTATGGATTTACAAAGGATAGATCTTTGAATTATAATGGAAGGGGAAAAATCTTATCTTTCTCAAATGAATGTTCAACCATCTATACATTTGAAAATTAAAGAGGCATAGAAAGAAGATGTCGAGTTACAAAAGAAGGTGAGAAATGTTCCTGAATTCAACCTTGATTGTGAAGGGATAAAAAAGTTCAGGAATCGGGTTTGTGTTCCTCCCATCCCCGAATTAAAGAAGGAGCTGTTGGATGAGGCTCATAGTTCTTCATTCTCTATTCATCCTGGAAGCACGGAGATGTATAGGGACCTGAAAGAGTAATTCTGGTGGGATGGCATGAAAAGAGATGTTGCTGAATTTGTCTCTCGATGCTTGGTTTGTCAACAAGTTAAAGCTGAGAGACAGAAGTCTAAGGGGATGTTACAACCAATACCCATACCTGAATGGAAATGGGAAAACATCACTATGGACTTTGTCACAGGACTTCCTAATACATCCAAAGGCAATAATGCTATCTGGGTCACAGTTGATCGTCTTACAAAGTCTGCACACTTCATTTCTATTAGAGAGTATTTCTCTCTGGATCAGCTTTCCAGGATATATGTAAAGGAAGTGGTAAGATTGCATGGAGTACCACTTTCTATTATATCTGATCGGGATCTGAGATTTACCTCGAAGTTCTGGCGAAGTCTTCAGCATACTCTGGATACAGAGTTGAGTTTCAGCACTGCTTATCATCCTCAGACAGATGGTCAGTCTGAGAGAACAATTCAAACCCTAGAAGATATGTTGAGAGCTTGCTCTATGGAATTCAAAGGTGGTTGGGATCAACACCTACCTTTGGTGGAATTTTTTTATAATAATAGCTTCCACTCCAGTATTTAGATGGCTCCTTATGAAGCTCTCTATGGAAAGAAATGCAGGACTCCAACTTGCTGGGATGAAGTTGGGGAAAGAAAGCTATTAGGACCTGATCTCGTTGATGAAATGGCAGAAAAGGTCAGATCTATTCAACAACACATAAGAGCAGCTCAGAGTCGATAGAAAAGTTATGCCAACAACCGAAGAAAAGACCTAGAGTTTGAAGAGGGTGATAAAGTGTTCTTACGAATATCTCCCTCGAAGTGGGTTATGAGATTTGGAAAGAAGGGGAAGTTGAGCACTAGATATATCGGTCCTTTCGAAATACTAGATCGTGTTGGGAAGGTAGCTTACCGATTAGCGCTTCCACCGAATCTCTCTCAAGTTCACGATTTGTTCCATGTATCTCTCCTGAGAAAGTACATACCTGACCCTTCACATGTAATCAGCTCAGAAGTTGTACCGCTGGAGCAAGATCTTTCTTATGAAGAACAACCGATAGAGATTCTGGATCGTAGAGAAAAATTCCTACGAAACAAGACCACTCTCTTGGTGAAAGTTTTATGGAGGAACCACCAATTAGAAGAAGCTACATGGGAGCTTGAGGATATGATGAGGGAGAGGTATCCTCATCTGTTTGTTACAAAGTGACGAATTTCAAGGGAGAAATTCATTATAAGGGGGGTAGAATGTAACACCCGAGACTTTTATGTTATATAAATCATCAAAGGAATCTTTTTCTACACAACACTTGCTTGGCTTGCTTTACATGAAATCGCGACCTTCCTCGATAGCTTGCGTCGTATGCAATACCGAGTTTCACTAAACAACGATATGCTATTAAAATATTATTAAAACTAGCCGTTATGAATAGTAATAACCACTTTTTAAAATTTTATAAATTTTATTTTTCAAAATGGGCTTCATTTTTGGATTCGGAATATCGAAATTATCCTAGGGTGAAATTTTGGTATTTTTCTGAAAACTTTCAATTTTTGAGGAATAGTGAAACCACTAAGTAGTAGTTAAAAAACTGAATTTTTCATAAAACTTAAATTTACCACTTCTATGAGTGGAATTTCAAAAATCCGAGAGACATGGTTGATGTCAGTAAGTAAAATGTGGTGCAATGAGATGAAAATAATTTTTTTGGTGAATAGTAACTTTTTACTTTTTTTTCCACGGTTAAAAGTAAATAGGGTAATTAAGGGTAAAGATAATATTATTATTACCCTAACACATGTCCTAATTCTATTGGACAAGTTTAATTCGACCAAAAACAAACTTAGAAATAAAATATGACCATTTAGGCCCACTTGGATTAGATTAGGACATTTATTATTAATTTATTTAAAGAAGGGTTAAAATAGTTAAAATCAATGTTTAATAAGTAAATAATTTTTAATATGGGGTTATACATAAGATAAATTTGACAATAAATATTAATTAGAAAGATAAAGAGATTTACTACATAATGGTATTTTATTTTTAATTTTTAGACATTAAATAATTTAATTTATTTATGACACAAAGATGATGCAGTAATTATCTTATTAATGAAATATTGACATAATTAATGTTATAAACACCAAAATAAATGTAATTTGAGACTTTTTATGAATTAAACTAATTTTTTAGGTTAATATGACATGTTAGAATTTATTTAATTAACTTTTTTCGAACTAATCATTCTGTTATGATTTTCACAAAAATCAATTACTAAATCGTGTAAAAAATGACATAAAATAGTTTTTAAAACAAATATTATATTATTAATTGTTATTTTATTCCTAAAAATCTAAGGCTCGGACAAATGACTTAGATAAGGTTATATATATTAATAATAAACAACTTGGGGTTCGTTTGGCTGCTTATAGTATTTTTATTAACCTTATAGTATAAGAACACAAGAAGACACGGTAAAAGTAAACTTATTTAACTTAATGTTAAATCTAAATGATACGGTTAAAATAGGAACCTAAACTTGTCTAAATTCTATTTGATGAGAGGATTGCGACCCATCCCCACATTAGTTTCTAAATATATCAATTTGGAGCTATTTAAAACCGAAATTGACTTTATAATAAAATAATATGTTTAGTTTTCCCAAAGGTACCCCTCTCCTCCCTTATAAAAGGGCACCTCCTCCCCCTCTTCCTCACACCACTTTGAGCCTTCAGGCTTGACAAAACCCTGCCAATTCCTCCTCTCCACTTCCCTAGAGACATCCTAGAGGTCCTGGTCTTCTTCAAAGACCAATTTTAGTGCCCTAAAAGAAGGTCTCAAAGAAGCATTTCAAAGTAGAGGTAATGTCCGTTACCGATTCTTTCATATTTATTTCTTCTTCCACTTCTTCTTCTTTAGTTGTTTCATTATGAAGTAATAACATCAGAATCACTCATATACAGATATGTTATTACAAGTATGAAACAAACCTATTTCAACACCTATCCATCCTACAGAAAAAGAAATCACCGCGCATGCGTACGTACAGAATACCGTCTCCACGCCGTGGTGTAATCTATTTTCCACCACCACCTTACTTGGATGGGTATAATGGTGTTAATAATGACTTTATATGACTATTTTAAAGTTATAATGATTCTGAAATAGTATACATACACTCCAATACAATTCCACGATCATAGGAACGATATCATCACTCGTGCGTACGTACGGAATACCGTCTCCACGATGTGATGCGACTCGTTCTACATGATCTTCATTTCATAATGATTATATAAATGAATTGAATGAATGAATATGATATATATTACACTAATACCATTCTGGAAATGAGGTTTCTATAACCTAAATATAAGAATAAGAATTTATTCGACAAAACATGCATACGAACAAAAAGTTATAAACACCCGAATAACAAGTAGCAATGAAATATTACTACTAAGAAGCTAAGAAAATGACCATATATGATATCATTAAAATAAGTATGATTCTGTAATAAGTCAATAACATTATTTAAATCATTATACAGGAGGTTCGGATACTTACAAAGAAAAACGGACCTAATGTAAGGGAAATATCACAATCTCTTTTTTATCCGAGATTGTTTATACTTTGGCATTTACTGGGGTGTATTTTATCATCCACATCCATATTTCCTCAATATGTAATATTATTTCCATTGAACTACAATTTTTTAAATCCTATATTACCCTTCAGTGAGTTTTTAGTAAATGATATGAAAGGAATCTTTTGTCGTATTTTTTACGATGTACTTTTTGACTTTTCCGACAAAAGTACGAGAAGAATGTTTTTTAACTTATACGACATAAATGGATTTGAAAAACATTATTTCCAAGAAGCTTCCTTTACAAGTTTTAAAGTTTATTTTTAATCAATTTCTTTTAGTTTAAAATTGTATGACATGTTAAGAAAGGAAAATGTTTTTGAATTTGAAAGGATATTTTCCTCAAGAATGGAGTTCAAGTGTTTTATCAAAATTATTTTTCATCTAAGATAATATAGGGTTCTGTTTATATCCCTATTATGGCATTGATTTGATTATGTTGTGATGGAATTATTTTTATGAATTCCTTTATCGTATTTGAATTGTTTTATGAAGTCATGATGTTTAAGATTCCCATTTTTATTACATGGGTTATGCAATGATGTATGGTTTATGATTTTGTGGCACACATAAGAATGGTATCATTATGAGATGGGTGGGACCTATATCTCCCTCCAATGAATTGGGTAAATATTTTATATCTCATGAGATAGACATGGCTGGAACGGTATGTTATACCGGTTCAGTGAAACATGACTGAAACGAGGGTGACTCAGTTCAGAAATGGACTTTTTCCACTAAGATAGTCTTGGAAATGAGTCTTGACTAATAAGATATGATTTTCTATGATTATGTGTGTATGACACAAAGTTTCTTGTTTTAAGTTATGATTATTGTGATTACATTTCACTGCCCTGATTTATCCCATGTTATGAAATTATGATCTCTTTTGTAGGTTATGATTTCCAAAAGTTATGTCCTTATGTATATGATGTGATTGATATTTCTTTTGTTTACCCTTACTGAGCATTTGAGCTCACCCTTTTGTATGTTTTCTTTCCCCAGGACAGGAAGAAGGTTATTAATTAATTTATGCCAAAAGGGACTATAGATATGATGAAATAAATGGGAGACAGTGTAGATGCTTTATGAACCAGTTGTTTATGTTTCCCAATTTCTAAAGACACTATACCTATATGGTCCTTTCGTGGTTTTGTTATATGTTGTAATAAGTATGCTTCAATTTTGAAGTATTAACAATGTATGTAAAGTATGGGTCGTTATATATATGAAATATATTTCATAGATATAATAATATAATTATAATATACATGATTATGAAAATAATTTATTATTCATTCATTTAAAATACGACAATGAAATGAATGTAGCATTCATGTGTACGTACGACCTACTGTCTCCATGAACACTATATTCCATTTCCAATATCCAATTATCATAGATTATTTTAAATACATATATACTGGTTATTTATGATAATTAATTCATATATAACATTCTTGGGATGATGAAACTATGATATAATTAATGATAACAAAGGTTAACAAGTTAAAACATACTTGAGAAAATTCGGCAATTAACACCAGGAATAGTGAAATTAATGAATGAGTGTTAAAAACAGATAATAATATATTGTAAGAAGTTAATATATGATATTATAAACATGATTATGGTTATGGTATCAGTTATTAACATATTTTGAACAAATTTATTCAATTTTAAATACCACACAACAATGGTAATGGAAAAGTAAGGGATTTCACCTCAATTTACATTCCATTGAGACTTATTTATTGTGATGCACCGACTAACTTTTATATGGTTTATATACCACAATTTGACACATATTATCATGAATATATTTATTCTCATGATATTATATGTTTTATTTAATTTCATACCTTCATGGTGATTATGATTTAACTGTTTCAATGTGGTATGAGACACTTTGGAATGTTTGAATGTTATTATGCTCAAGAATTTTCTTAATGATTATCTTTGCAATCTCACTTCCATTTATGATTACATACTTCCTATTTAAGAAATACCTTTATTATAATAATTTATCATTGGATATTTCCTTGATTATTGGGTGATGGATATTATTATTTCCAAAAATATATACCATCTTACATATGGTGTTTACATTGATTTTTATTTGTTTAACTGGGTAATTATTGATAAATCATTATTTCCCTTTAAATATTGTTATTTGATAAGGAATATTATTTAGTTTTATTATTTAATATAATTAATTCGTTCTAATAGAGATGATGGGTGGCTCTGGGACTTTATATATCCACTCGACATATTGATAGGTTCTCATGAGACAAATAAGGTGGGAAAATTTAATGGGGGTTCTATCTGTCGTTTTAAACCATCTTGTGAAGGGTTTTGATATTATATTTTTTCATGTGCCTTAGACCTTATTTCCATTAAGAAATAATTTCACTCATTTAGTTTCTGTTATTATTCATCCATGAGATTTCTCATCCTCATATCTATGGATACATTTTATTTTCCATTCATTGGATATATGGCATGTGTTTAAGTTTCTTAACATAAAATATTTATTTTACCTTATATAATTATTGAATGTCATGTGATTTCTATTAATCACCTTGACATGAAAATTTTTTCCTACTGATTCATCATTTCTTCCACTTTACTTACCCTTACTGATCATTGTTTCTCGCCATTATTATGTATTATTTCCCTAGTTTATGAAGAAAAAATATTTGAATAAGCAATTAGGGATGAAGTTCATTTAATTTTATTATGTATCATGTTTTCATTTCCTATTTCCCAATGTATTATGGGTATCATGTATATAATATAGCTTTCCAAGAATTCTAAACTGATTGTTCCTTCATGATTTGATTCCTTATAATCATGTAAATGTTGTAAATTAATTCACTGACTCCAGGATTCTGAGTTTGGGGTGTTAAATTTGTTATCAAAGGATGTTTTGAAACAACCTTGGAACTAGATTTAGAAAACTTATATTAGGGAACATAACCCTGATATAAAATTTGAAGAAGAGTATAGAATAAAATCCTAGAATTTTGGTAAGGTGGATATTATGTGGGTATTCATGGAAATACATTCATGTATGAATACTAAAAGTGGACATGGTTTCAGTACATATTTACATTGCATTAATAACTCTAACAAGGTTTTCTGGTCCTGAATCGCATTGTCCTGGTACATGACAAATGGCCTTATTGTGCACCTGGTTTAAAACTCTTGGGGGATATCCTTAGGATAATTCACATTTTATTTACCTATAATTATGAAGGATTTTAATGTAAAGATATCCCCAGAGAAAGCATGTTTACAATTATGACATTAGAAATTAATATATTTTTCAATTTTTGTTAAGTGTTTCACTAGTTTTCGGATTATACATTATTTTATTATTCAATATAGTATAATCCATTTTTTTGAAATAGTCCCTAGAAGAATTAATGTGAACTCCACAAATTCATGTGATCCAATGATTAATAAAGATCATATCTTTCTTGGTATTAAGACAACATTTCATATGGAAATAGTCTCCCAAGTATCCTTGTCATATGAAGAAATAATATCATGTGATAATGAGATAATTAAAGAATTATCTTATATCTTTGATGGGAATTCAGAAAAGAAGATGATGAAAAACAAAATGATAGATAAAGGGAATAAGGGAATGAAGGATTTCCCTACATGTGATTACAGTAAAAAGAATCACCCTGGTAAATGTTTGAAGGGAATGGGAGTTTGTTATGAATGTGTAGATAAGGGTCACCATGAAAAATAATGCAAAGGGGAAAATAAAAAGGATACAATTAAGTGTTACAATTCCATGGAGATGTGACACTATGCAGATTAATGTCTCAAGATTCAAAGTAATATGCCCCAAATTATGCTATTAGATAATGACCAAGTAACGATACTGTCATAGATGAAGAGGAATGATTAATATGCCAATTCAAGAATTATTTCATTTAAATATTTTATCTTCAATGTAATGGTTACAGGAATTATGGAATATATGAGGATTATATTTTAGTAACTTTTTATTAAAGATTTCAGATCATACATTGAATTGTACCAAAAAAATTTATCTATTAGAAAGCAAAAATTTTCATAAAAGACATTATTTAGGGAAATTAAATCATTTATATATTTCTGATGTAGAGATAATGATGAATGAATGATTAATTTGGAAAAGTTCGGACAATATTGGAACTAATTAATGACTTTTTCACAAGTGGTCTATCCTATCATTTATGGATTTTACCACACTATTAGATTTAATAAATATATCTAAGAACATGTATCTTACATAAGAAATAACTAGGAATGCATATTTCCAATAGGGTTTTACGGTGATTCGAGTTATTATTATATTTTATTATGATAAATGATGAAGTTATTCACATTCTTGGAATGTGAAAATTTATATATGCATCATGTTGATTAAAGGATAATGATAAGTTCATTTTTGAATTTTATGAAAATCATTCTAAAGTGCTGGATCCTAAAATTTTGGAAAGGTTAACCATTTAGAAAATAGTATAGGTTGAACATAGAATATGATTTTAGATATTGATATATTACAACGCTATATGATTAATATTGTTCTAAGATATGAAGTATAAAAAGTTTAAGGAATGGCCAAAAGATAAGATTATGCCTATAGAAATGTACCTAGTAAGTATAATTATATTCGTAGAGAGTGAAATAATTACTTAACTCCAGGAAAAATGATATTGAAAAGAGAAAGCATGTCCTAGTACCTTAATTCCCAATGAATCCAATAGCCCCTTATATAATAACGAATTTATGGGCTTGTGATTATTAACATTCTCCTAACCATGTTCTATAGCACTCTCAATCAGAGATTGATTGTTAGATTTTTATTTCATATCCATGTTTCCATTTCCCACCAATGTTCTCCTACCAGAGAACCTAGTTAAATAGACATTATACATTCCTTTATCTGTTGTTAATAAGATGTGTTATTAAACCTATTTACAATGTGGGTTTTTTTGAAATAATATATTTTCAAATATCAATCCCTTGATTACAGAGAACAAGGTTATATTTTAACGATGTAATATAAATAATGTGGGGAGAATTTAACACCTGAAGACATTACAATGTTTTAATTTTAGAATAAAATTAATTTTGTTTCTATATTTCTTAATATGCTACACCATGTTAAGTTTATGCTATATAAAACACAGGATTATCATTTACACAAGACTCAGTTTTACCACCTTTCAATAGTGAAACTATTTTAAAACTAAAATTTTACAATTTTATGAATTTTAATTTTCTAAAATCATTTTTTATTTCCAAATTTTAAAATTAATCTAGGGTGATTTTTTTGGGATTTTTATAAGAAAATTCAGTTTTTGAAGAATAGTTAAAATTACTACAATTAAGTTAAAAAAATCATTTTCATTTAAATAATTATCAGTGCTAAATTATATATTAAATTGGATTTTTAAGTCACAGTAGGTAAATTATGAATATAAAACAATTAATTTCATTGGAATCATTTTTATAATTAAATTAGATATAATATCTTATTGAAATTTTGAACGTTCTAACTTTAGAAAATTGAATTCTCGCAATGTCTATAGGATTAGAATTAATCTTAATTTTCCCACTTATGTGATTTGAATTTTAACAGATAGACATACACAGTTGTAATTAGTTTAATCCTTTTGGTCTAATAATTTCTATTTATTTTTCTACCAAAATTATTAGTGAAAGTGATTAAAATTAACAATGGTGATTTAGGTAAATTAAGCTTAATAAGGGACTAAACCTTATTACTAAAGATGAAAATGACCTGGAATTTAGTGCGGATGCCATTGGATTCCAATATTTAGACCATATTCCCTCTTGTTTTAAATTATATGGGTTATTGGGATATTATTAAATGGAAGTTCACTACATAAAATTTAAGTAAGTAGAAAGAGAAAAAGGGAACATTCTTTACATTTAACATTTATAAATCTTTGAGATGTGTAAACAACATCATATTTTTTATTATTCATAAAATTTTAAAACATAAATGTGTATTGTTATCATAATAATTTATTAAAAAAAATTAGAGATGATATAGTTATATAAAATTATTAATAAATGACAACCCAATGATTATTTAGTAAATAATCCACTAAATTAAATGATACCATAAATATTGAAAGTGAATTATATTGATTGAATAATAGTCTATAATTAATTTTATATGTGAAAAAATCATTTTACATAGATTTAAAATTATTACATTTTAATTCAAATATTGTTTTAATATTTGAAAATTAAAATTAAACAAATAATGTCAAAATTGAAATAATTGTTATTTTCCAATAAATTACCTTTTATTAAATTATTTAAAATCAATAATAATATGATATTATTAAAAGTGATTTTTAAGTGTTAATAAATATTAAATATGGTATATTAATGGAAAAAATTATCTTTTATAATAAACATATCGACCTATATATTGTAAAAGCATTGTTAACATGGTCCAGGTTTAAGCTTTGTTTTTTGCTCGTCAAATGAGCTTGTTTTAAAATTAATTTCAGAAAACAACCTTGGATTTTTATTTTATAAGTTAGATAAAGTATTAATAATTTAATTTCTCTATATTTGATAATAAATCTCAATTTATTTTTCTCTTAATGGTTAAATTACAAAGTTTGGAAATCTAGATGCTTTATTAAAAACTAAAATGATAAAATTGTAGAATCATAGAAATTAAGGAACCAAATTATGAAAATGCAAATATTTTTATGTTTTTGAGGTTTTAATAGACCATTATATACCTTTAATCGATTATTTTTACATTTTATAGGCACTTTAGGTAAGTTATACCTCCCATTAATGAATAACTTTTAGGAGTGTCACTCCCCATCTACGATGGAAAGGTAAGAACTCTATCCCTTACTCTCACCTATAATTCCACTTTGGATCAACCATAATATTCCCAAATAGTCTCAAAATATACCTCCCCTCATCATATAAGCCTCTACTTACGAATTAATCAATCTAAGAGGCCTTTTGGTACAAACCAAAAGGATCTATCCAAATAAGAGGTGACAAACTTCTTCAATCTTTTTAGTTTTATTTCCATTATACACTACAAATACTATTTTTATTCCATGATTATATAATAATTCCCGTATCATAAATATACTAGTATTTTATTATGTAAATTATTCAACCTATACTTACACACACCACCATCTAACGGGTAACAAACATATTTTTTTATGTGAAGGTGAACTACCGCCTCACAAAACAAAGATTGTTCTTTCTTCCATTACCACCTCTCATGGTGGTAATTATGATAGAAACTATACATATATATGATATATGTAAAATTTATAATATTTTTACACTTATTTAATTCTTTTATAACACATACCTCTACAAATTCCATTTTTCATAAATATGATAACATCATTTGTGGATGTCTGGACTACCGTCCCCACTATACGATGTGATTCATTCACGTTATACATGGAATTTATTAAGGATGATATTAATAAACATATGTGAAATATGTTACATATATATGATACCGGAATTATAATATACATGAGTATACATATCATTTACTATTCATTCTTTTAAAATATGAAAATAAAATAAAAGTAGCATTCATGCTTACGTACGACCTACAGTCTCTATGAATAATGCAGTACATTTATTATCCCCAATTATTATTGGTCATTATGAATACATATATCCTGATTATATATAATAATTAATTAATTTATTAAATTCTGGAGATGAAGAAACCAAGATATAATTAAAGAAAACTACAGTAATAAGTTAAAACTTGCTTGATAAAATAGGGCAATTAACAACCAAAATGGTGAAATTATTGAAAGAGTGTTAAACAACTAAAAATAAAATATTTTAAGAATTTAATATATGAAATTATAAACATGATTAAAGTTATGGTATAATTTAGTAACATATTTTGAACCACTATACATGTGGATAAATACCACACAACAGAAGGAATGTAAATTTAATGCATTTCGTCTCAATTTAAATTTTATTGAGACTAATTTTTTGTTCTGCACCAAATCACTTTTATAAGGTGTATATTCTGACCTTTGACACATATTATCATGAATCTAATTATTCTTAGGATATTATAATTTTCATTTAATGTCATACATTCATTGGTATTATGATTTAAATGTTTCAATGTATGATGGGATACTTTTGAATGTTTAAATATTATTCTCATTAAGAATGTTCCTATTGACTATCATTGAAATATAACTTCATTTCTTGATTGTGAACTTACTCGTTAGAAAATAAATTCATTATAATCATTTCTCATTGTATATTTCATTAGCTCTGGGGTGATAGATAATAATATTTCCAAAACCATATACCATCTTACATAAAGTGTTTACTTTCTAGTTATTTGATTAATTGTGGAATTATTGATAAATCCATAACAGTAATTCAAAAAGGTTATTTGATAAAGAATATTATTTATTTTGATTAATAAATATGAAAAGTATTTTGGTCTGGAAATGATGGGAGAGTACTGATCTTTGTATAGCCCCACCATGCATCGACATGTTTAAATGAGAAAAAAAATTTGGTCAAATTAAACAGGTTTCTATCCATAGTATTAAAATATCGTATGAAAGGTATTGACAACATAGGTTTCCATATGCATAAAACATGGCATACATTAATAAAGGATTTACCTGATTTAGTTTTAGTTATTATTCATCCATGATATTTTCTATGGACATATCTATGGATACATTTAAATTTCTTTTCATTTATTTTATGGCATGTGTTTAAGTTTCATACCTTTCCATATTTATTTTTCCTTATCCAGTTATTGAATGGCATGTGTTTTTAGTTAATTTCATTTCCATATTAATTTATTCTTATTTATTCATTATTACTTCCAATTTACATACCCTTACTAATCATTTGATCTCATCCTTATTATGTTTCTCTTCCCTATGTTATGAAAAAGAAATCATTGAATAATAATTCAAGGATGAAATTTTTTTCATCATACTATGTATTATGTTTGTATTTCATATTCACCAATATGTTATGGGTATCATGTATGTATTCTAGCATTCTTGGAACACTAACTTGATCAGTCCTTTCAGATTTGATTCCTTGTAATCATGACAATATAGTAAATTAATGCAACAACACCAAGATTCTGGGGTCATGATCTTGTTATAAGATAGTAAATTTGAGGTACATATTTAGTATTAACCATGATCTAATTCTGAGTCTCACTCTAGTTCTCTAAACAGCAGAGCTTCCTGCTCCAAAAAGCCTCAAATTCTCAAACACCCTTCCTTAGTCCCTCGTAACTAATATATGGATAAAATAAATGTTGTTATAGTATTTAAAGAATTCATACCTACATAAAAATAAAAGATAATTCATTTTAAACCATAATGGAACACTCCTCTCTAGGTTAAAATACTCCCATGTCCTATAATGGTAGATCTATATTAACCATTTAATTGTTAAATATCCTTATATAATCTTACTGACTCAATAAGAAACTATATCCGAAAATAATACTAATCCATGTATACTAGGATGATACTTATCAGTGATATATTTTTTACATGTGGTAGTGGTTGAAAAAATTGTAAATTCTGATTATATTTATTTATTGGATTCTTATAAGATTACTAGAAAATAGTTGGACAATATATTCAGGTTACATACCTTATTAGTACATTATTCCAATTTATTTTTTTATTATAGGATAATTTAATTCCATTTTTGGGTAACTAACCTCTATAGTTGAACGTAATTTTTCTAGAATTGATTTACTGGATTTTTGTATTTTGAAAAGTATACTAAAAATGGTTGCATGCCTTTGGAGATAGTGTTACATTCTTATAATGTATACAATTATATACACATCTCATAAATATCATAATATTATGGTTTTGGAGAGGGTATAAATGCTAGTGGAGTAACTACATGGATTATATAAAGTTTTATTTATAGTGAATATACTTAGGAAACCTAGTAAGTAATTTTTTTGACTTGAAGAATCCCTATCAGAGGAGGAACTCATTCACTTTTCAATAATATTGAATTTTTCTAGATCTATTAGAGAATATATCAGTAAATGAATATATGTTTAGAATAAATCATCTACTCATTGTAGAATCAATTGCACGTCTTTCATTTAGCTATAAGACATAATTTTTTTTAATTTTAATCCAAATACTAAATCCATGTTGTATAAATTTTTAAACCATCTCTTTTAATCACTCTCATTCCACAAAATATATTTTCCCTTCCTTTTGATTAAAGTTACCAATATCATTATTTAACATCACCATCTGCTTGATTCAGAAGTGATTTTGAAAAGATTTCATGGATGATGAGTATCATATAATGATATACTGGACCAATAATCTCTTCAAAAGACACTTAGACTAATATTTAAGTGAAAATGGGAACATACCCAACATTATAACATTTTTTTGATAATCTATTATTCTTAAAATAACAAAAAATCTACAAAATAATTACCATGTATCCATGAGAATCTTTGTGTTGAATTCCAAAAAATAAGAATTTATTTTTATCACACAAAATGAGATATTAGTTCATATTTAGAAGGTATTAGTGCTATTAACCCCTACTTTAAAGATATCCCAGTTAGTCAATTATATTATTCTTTATTTCCCACAATGAGAATTCAATATGTACCCCATATTTTAATCACCCCAAAATGTCATGGATTTTTTAATGGATTTTCATTTTTTGGCCTCTCTTCTTTAGAATTTTTAGAAGTCGTTGGTGTAACACCCCGAGCTTCCACGATACGCTTCTCATTCAATAATGCAATAGCTTGCATTGTACGCAACTTCAAGTTCTAACACACACCACAACCAATCAAAGTAGCCATTATGAATAGTAATAACTACTTTTTGAAATTATATATATATTATATTTTAAAATTGACTTCATTTTTGGATTCGGAATATCGAAATTAGCCTATGTTGAATTTTTGGTATTTTTCTGAGAACTTCCAATTTTTTTATGAATAGTGAAAAATACTTAAAAAAAAATTTTTAATCAAAATATTTCATAGTGATAAATTATAAAATTGATTGGTTTTAAAGTATCATTAGAATATATTTTTACCATTTAATCCAATGGTGGTCATTAGAATTAATTTAACATTGAAATTGGACATAAACAATTGTCAATCTTTTGATATATATTGTTTCTTAAAAACATGCTATTTTTTGCGACCGCGGGAATTAATTATAAAATTAATTAATTAAACTTATATGTTTGGAATTTTGTAAAATATACATCATTTTTGAATTCGGAATATCAATTATAGCTTAGGGTGAAATTTTGGCATTGTTCTGAAAAACTTCAATTTTTGATGAATAGTGAAACCACTAAGTGGTAGTTAGAAAACTGATTTTTCGTTTAAATGAAACATTACCACTTCTGTGATTTGATTTTCAAAAATCTGACATAAATGGTTGTCATTAGGAAGTAAAATGTGGTTCAATGTGATTAAAATAATATTTTGGTGAATAGTAACTTTTAAGTTTAATTAATCGCGATTAAAGGTAATTAGTGGAATTTAAGGTAAAAATGATATTATAAAAATATGAAATGACCTTGAAACTTGTCCTAAACCTATTGGATGAGTCATGGACGACCAAGACAATACATGGGTCAACTTGGGGACCCCATGGAGCCACTTTGGTAGGAATATGACATAAATAACTTTTATTTAATGTTAAAATAAAAATGTCACAAACATAAGTTGTTTTACTAAAACAATTTTTAAATGGGGTTATAAAAGACATATGTTTGACTATAAATATTAATTAGAAAGATAACAAGATTTTCTACATCATGATAATTTTTTCATAATTTTTAGACATTAAATAAGGTAAATTATTTATGACACCATGATGATGCCGTGATTACCTCATTAATTAACGATTTAAATAAAATGAAAGGACAATGTAAAATCCAAGGCTTACACTTGTCCAAAGCCTATTGGATGGGTATATTTCTAACCCTTATCACCTTATCCTAGAAATATATAATTGTGGGACCTCTAAAATCTGAAAAGTATCTCATTATAATGTAACATTTCCTTACTTTTCAAGAGTGCCCCTCCTCTCCACTTATAAAAGGCCCCCACCACTACCACCTTACTCACACTTTCAATGCCTTTTGGCTCGGCCAACCTCTGCCCAAATACTCTACCAGCTTCTCTAACTTACTCCTAGAAGCCTCACTTTTGGCAGAATTCTTCCCAAGGAAGCCTTTGGCTCAAATCAAAAGAGTTACCCGATTTTAAGGTAATGACTTTGCTTATGTTATTTTGTTTTATTTTGCTTATACAACCCCCTAAAATCTTCTTATACATTTTTTTTAACAACACCAGTATCATATATATACTAGGATGTTTTTATAAGAATTATTCGAGCTACACTTACACACACCTACATCTAATGGTTAAAGAACATACTATTTCTGTGGATGGCGGATTTCTGCGTCACGAAACGATGATTGTTCAACACTCATATAACACCTTAAAAGGTGGCCATTAAGATGTCACTCTATTTATACATAATATATAATATGTTTATGTTTTACTTAAGGTTCTGTATTTTTCATTTATGGCATAAATTTATTGTTTCCATTATGGGGAAACGCGATATTTTCATTTTAGGAAGTGCGGACTACCGCCCCCTCAAAGTGATTTGAAACGTTAATGCCATATGTGGGATGTATAAAGGATGGAGTAAATGATATTATATATGATATTATACTGGAATTATAATATACCTTTATATCGTTATGATTTCATTAAATAAGAAATAGGAATGAAAGTAGCATTCATGCGTACGTACGGCTTACCGTCTCCATGAACGGTGCATTTCATTTCTTACCTCTAAACATTATGGAATATTATAAATACATGTATATACTGTATATATATGATATATATGATATCTATATCATGAATATAATTCTGGATATATTCGATATTTCACCACATGAACAACTTGTAATTATAAGAAGTCTATTTTTGACTCAAGTACCAAAGATCGACAAAATGACCGTTATTAACATAAATAATTACACAATGTTCATAACATGGTAATAAGTGATATAAAATGAATAATAAACTTGAAAAAAGTTCTTAAGAAATTATAAATTAACTCTAGTTTATTATTTAGGAGATCAAAGAACGGTCGAGCGAATTCAGACACGAGGTAAGGGAACTTCTTAACCCAATTTCCATTCTTTGGGTTAATCTCCTACTTTCAAATTCTGTCATGATATTATTATGTCCTATCTTGTATTTGTACTTTATTTATGTTTCCTTATAGTGAATACAAATAATAGATCTATTTTATTTTAAAAAAATGATCTTTGTATGGACTTCGTCTCAATCTCTTTTCATTGAGGCATATTTGGTTTTATACACATCTTTCATTTATACGGTGTATAAACCCCTTTGACTTTTATGTTTATTCAAAAGAAATATTTTTATACGAAGTGTTTTACTAAACGAAAAAAAGGAATGGTTTTCTTGTCATACGTATGCGGCGACAATGACTTCTCCGCCGTCATGACCATTATTTGAGTTTCGGCTTCCTCTAAAAGCGATAACTTTTTTTAAATGAAAAATAAATATCAAGTTTTAATTTTCTATTATTTTGGTATTGAAAATGGTTTTTGAAAGTATTTTTATTATATCAATGTGTTGTATTTTTATATCTTATGATTGAAATGTAGAAATTTTATGTTTCCTTTATGCATATTTTATGTGATATGATTATGTTATGGTTTATGATATGTTTAAACCTATTCATATGAGGAATGCATTGGACTTAATAAGTTACGGGTGGAGCCCTCTATAGCTCCTCGATGCATCGGTAGGTCTCATGAGAAAAACTAGTGTCTTGGCACGAGGCCTTGACAAAATCTTATTTGTGGTCTTGGCACGAGGCCTTGGCTACGTGGTTATGATAGTCTGGCATTATGCATTCCATCATTATGAAAGTGGTTATTGATATTTCATGTGATTATTCGACTAGTAGAATATCCATGTCAGTAAGTAAATGGCATTATTTCATTTTACGTTTTCCATATTATGCTAAAGTTCAAGTTTAAAAGGCTTTTGTTTTAGTTATACATTGCCTTAAATTTTAATGTTTATTTATGAAAGCTTCCGCAATATTGTTATCCTTACTGAGCATCTGAGCTCACCCCTTTCAATGTTTTAATATTTTCCAGGATGTGAAGAATTATTTTATGAATGACCTGCAGGGATAGTCATAAGAGGATATGAGTGTGGACTATGAAGACTTTTTTATTAGTTTTTCGCTTTATGATGTAATGTAACATTTATGAATGTATCTAGTTTTTTCAAGGCGACTAAACTAATCGGTCTTTCGAGACTTGATCTTTTGTGATCACACCAATGTTACAAAGTAATGTACCGACTCTGGGTAACTAGGGTCGGGGCATTACAATTGGTATCAAAGGAAGTTTAGTACTAACCTTGGAAGCTAGATTTAGATAAACTCTGATTAGAGCACATATCCCAAAGATAGACTTTGAAGATTAGTAGCCAAGAACTTCCTATAATTTTGGTATTATAGAGATGTTGTGAGTTTTCCGAGCAATACATCCATGTCTGGATACGAGCAGGTAGAGGCGTCTCTTGCACAAATATACCTAGGGGTAAAACCCGAAAACACCTCTTTGAGCTAGAATCGAACGGGAACTGGTGCATGACAACAGGCCTTGCTACACTCTTGGTTACGACAATCCTGGGGGATATGCTTAGGATAATTCTCATTTTCTTTACAAACCACTATGAAGGGTTATGAGTATATACTTCCTCAAAGAAAACATTTTTTATGATTATGGATTATATCCATAAATAGTTCAATTAGTGTTAAGTGTTTTAAAAGTATGGAATTACGTATTTTAATTCATAAACTAATCTAGTTTATGCCATTGTTTAGAAATGGCGCCTAGTGGAAGGAATGGAAACTGTATCAGTGCACGCACTCCGTGTAGGGATTTCCCTCTTGCTCAACATAATTATTGTGGAGTTGGAGATACAACTGGTGATGATCAACTTATTACCATACTGGGACAACTCACTCAGGTTATGAATAATAAACTTACTCATATGGAGCACCCTGATCCACAACGTGGAGGATCAATGTTAGACCGCTTCATGAGGCAACAACCGCCAACATTTAATGGGGGTACAAATGTAACATACCAAGTAAGTAATGAATAATAGATATTTTTATATATGTCTATTAATGATTAAGATAGTGTTTTAGAGGCTTAAAATGAAAATAAATACAATCTTATGCATGGAATACACTAATATTATTAAAAGATTGTTTTACTACCTTTTAATGAAAAACCATTTTTAAATCTATCTTTTGACAATTTTATAAGCTATGTTTGTCAAAATAAACTTATTATTTATGGTTGGGACATCAAAATTTACTTTTTGTGAATTTTTGGTATTTTTCCGATAAAGTTCATTTTTTAATGAATAGTGAAAATGTGGTATTTTAATTCAAAACCTCTTTTTAATCTAATTTATTTATATGATTAGATTATCTTTTGAATTGTTTTTGAAGTGAAATTAGAATATATTTTTGCCATCTTATCCAATTTTGGTCATTGGAATCAATTTCACTTTAAAATTGGACTTAAACTAGTGTCAATCTTTTCATACTTATTGTTTCATAAAAACATGTAATTTGTCATGACAGCGGGAATTAATTATTAAATTAATTAATGAAAATTACATGTTTTGAATTTTGTAAAATATACATCATTTTTGAATTCAGAATATCAAATATAGCTTAGGGTGATGTTTTGGTATCTTTCTGAAAAACTTCAATTTTTGATGAATAGTGAAACCACTAAGTGGTAGTTAAAGAAACTGATTTTTCGTTTAAATGAAACTTTTCCACTCATGTGATTCGATTTTCAAAAATCCGACATACATGGTTGTCATTAAGAAGTAAAATGTGGTTCAATGAGATTAAAATAATTTTTTGGTGAATAGTAACTTTTAAGTTCTTAATCGCGATTAGTGGTAATTAGTGTAGTTTAAGGTAAAAATAATGTTTTAATAATATGAGATGACCGTGAGACATGTCCTACCCAAATTGGATGTTTCATGGCCGACGAAGAAAATCCATGGGTCAACTTGGGGACCCCATGGAGCCACTTTGGTTGTGAAATGACATAAATAACCTTTTATTTAATGTTAAAGTAAAAAATGACACAAACATGAGATGTTTTACTAAAACAATTTTTACATGGGGTTATACAAGTCAGATTTTTGATTATAAATGGTCATTGGAAAGCTAAAACGATTTCCAACATCATAGTATTTGTTTTATAATTTTTAGACATTAAATAAATTAAATTATTTATGACATCATGATGATGCAGTGATGACCTCATTATTTAACGATTTAAATAAAATGGAAGGATAATGTAATATCTAAGAACTAAACATGTCAAAAACCTATTGGATGAGTGGATTTCAAACCCTTATCACCTTATCCTCGAATTATATCAATGTGGGACCTTTTAAATTCGAATACCATTTGAAAATAAGGTGACTTTTCTTTACTTTCCAAGAGTGCCCCTCCTCTCCTCTTATAAAAGGCCCCCACCTCTACCTCCTTACCCACACATCCAAAGCATTTGGCTCGGCCAACCTCTGCTCATTTTTTATCTCCACTTCTCTCTATTACTCCTTGAAGCCTCACTTTGGGCAGAAGTCTTCCCAAGGAAGCCTTTGAGCTCAAACCAAAGGGAGTTACCCGATTTAATGGTAATGTCTTCACTTGAGTCCTTTTGTTTTATTTTGCTTCTCCAACCCCATAAAATCTTTTTATTCATTTCTTTTGTAACAAATCCAGTATCGTCAATATACTAGGGTGTTGTTATAAGAAGGATTCGAGCTACACTTACACACAACTACATCTAATGGTTAAAGGACATAATGTTTCCGTGGATGGTGAATTTATGCCTCCCGAAACGATGATTGTTCAAAATTCTTTTAAAACCTTCAAAGGTGGCCATTAAGCTGTCACTATATTTATATATGATATATAATATGTTTATGTTTTCCTTGAGCTTCTGTATTTTTCATTGTGGGCATACTTTTATGGTTTCCATTATGGGTAAACACGATATCTTCATTTAAGGAAGTGCGAACTACCGCCCCCTCAAAGTGATTTGATTCGTTAAATACCAAATGTTGGATGTATAAAGGATGGAAATATGATATTATATAAGATATTATACTGGAATTATAATATACCTTTATAACATTATGATTCCATTCTATAAATTATGAAATAGAAATGAGAGTAGCGTTCATGCGTACGTACAGCTTACCGTCTCCATGAACGGTGCATTTCATTTCTTACCTCTAAATGATTATGTAATATTATAAATACATGTATATACTGGATATATATGATATATACATCATGATTATAATTCTGGATATAATGGATACATGAACAACTTGTAATTATAAAGGGTTTATTTTTGACTCAAGTACCAAGGATCGTTAAAACGACCGTTATTAACTTAAATAATTGCATAGTGTTCATGACATAGAAATAAGTGATATAAAAGGAATAATGAACTTGAAAAAGGTTCTTAAGAAAGTATAAATTAACTCAAGTTTATTATTCAGGACATTAATGAATGACCGAGTCAAGTCGGACCCCAGGTATGGGACTTCGTCTCAATCTCCATTCATTGAGGAATATTTTGTTTTATACACAACCTTCTTTTATATGGTGTATAAACCCCTTTGAATTTTATGTTTATTAAAAAGGAATATTTTTTATACGAAGCGTTTACTAAACGACAAAAGGGAATTTTTTTGTCGTATGTATGCGGCGACAACGACTTCTCCACCGCCGTGACCATTATTTGAGTTTCGGCTTCCTCTAAAAGCCATACCTTTTTTAAAGAAAAATAAATATCATGTTTTACATTT
Organism: Viscum album; assembly: GCA_963277665.1. Taxonomy (NCBI): domain Eukaryota; kingdom Viridiplantae; phylum Streptophyta; class Magnoliopsida; order Santalales; family Viscaceae; genus Viscum; species Viscum album. Next base: position 134,870,799 of record OY728155.1, on the reverse strand, counting down.
CTTTTATTTTGGTATTGAAAATGGTTTTCATAATATTTTTATATCAATGTGTGGTATTGATATCTTGTAATTGAAAGGTGGAAATGTTATGTTTCCTTTATGCATGTATTATGTGATACGATTATGTTGAGGTTCTTGGGCATTATTATGAAGACGGGTGGTTCCGTGATAGACTAAGGGTGGGTGAGCCCGATATAGCTCTCCAATGCATTGGGTTACACGAAGGAGTGAAACGTTATGGTTTCTCATAAGAGATTTAGGGAATATATTGTGATGGGTATTCCAAACGTAACCAAGAGGGTTACTCCCTACGTAAGAATGTTATGAATGCCTCAAGTTACCTTTATGTCTTATGATTTCTATGATTTATTCATGATTTGATGAGGTATGTTAAAGTGCTTATGTTTTATGGGTAAAGTATGATTTCATTCTTATGTATATATGTACCCATGTTTCCTTTCCATATTTTTATATCCCTTACTGAGCTTTTTATGCTCATCCCAAGTTTTTTGAAAAGCTTTTCACAGGTCAAGGGAAAGGTACATGATATGATGATAGTGTCAAGGAAGTTTCAAGAAAGAATCCATGTTTTATTTTAAATATGTTTCCATTGATTGGAAAGAAGAATATTATCTTTATGTAACCACTTTGTTTATTTGTGGAATGTAATGCAAGTTTTATGATCTAATTCTCTAAAACTCTAAACCCGAAAAGATCCTCAATGTGTAATCTTGTAATAACTCAAGATTAAGTAAGGTTTAAGGCTGGGGCCTTATAACAAATCCATTAGTAGCTGAGTAATGGATAAACTCCTTAGAGGAAATATTCCACACCTTGGGGAGTAGCGAAAGGGAGAAGGTTGTCATGGCAGTCTACCACCTCTCTAGAGATGCCGATCAATGGTGGTCATTGATTCAAAATAAAAATGAAGATGAAGAAGTATCAAGTATGGAATGGAAAGAGTTAAAAGATATTTTCTTAGAAAAATACTTTCCACATTACCATCGAGCAGATATGGAAAGACAATTTTTGAGTCTGAGACAAAAGGAGGATGAGAATGTCGCAAAGTATGAGGCTAACTTTACAAGGTTAGCGAGGCATGCAACAGATTATATAAGTAACCCAGGAAGTAAGATTGATCGTTTCTTTGATGGGTTAAAACCATTTCTATAGTGAGACTTAGTATCACAATCCTTCTCATCGTACGAAGATATTGTCTCGTGTGCTATCAAGACAGAAAAGGAATTCTCTAAGTCTTATGATAACAAAGTAAAGCAAGAGAAGAAGAGAACGGTGGAACAAGAGACGGATAAAGGGAAAAATGGAAAGAAGGATTTTCCATTATGTGATAATTGTGTGATTAATCACCCCGGTGCTTGCCTAAAAGGAATGGGAGTTTGTTATAAATGTGGATAAAAAGGTCACCAGGCTCGTGATTGCAAGGGAAAGAAAGAGGCTATCAGTGTTGAATGCTACAATTGTAGGGAAATGGGGCATTATGAAAATTAATGTCCTAAGTGTCTAGGAAAATTACCTCAGAAAAGGCCAAGGGATCAAGGAAAAGCTTATGATGTTACTACAGTTGAAGTGGAATAATTAATGTATTGGGGCTTTTGGACTCAAGGATTATATTCTGGTTATAAGAATAATGTGATATATATAAGGATTGTACTGTATTACTTGTTGTTTTTATTATGGTTTTAATATGATGAAGGTAATCATATTTTTAGTATGTGAAAATAAGAGAAACTTTACTTTATTTGGGGAATCTGATATTAAAATTGATTATGGAATTTAGAGACCTTTTAGAGAAAGTCTGGACAGATGTATAACTATTAAAGTTGGAATGGATTAATCTGAACTTTGGATAGTATTGTTTATGGTTAAAACATTTCTGAAGATTATTTTTGTAATATTATAATACTATAGTTTTAGGAAGAAGACAACCTGCAGGGTGGGGCATAACCCGTCACGTCGGAAAAAGCTGGAGGAATCGAACCCACAACCATAGTGAGACGGGCCTTTATTACCTACCACTAGCCTACAGGATGTCCCTGGTTATTAAAAAATAGTTGTACTAATCTAAATGGTATGTGTTAATATTTGGAACCTTATACAATTAGGATAAATAGAATATTTTTGAGTTCTATTACCTTTTAGAGTGAAAGATGGGTTTGTGGTAAAAATTTATTAAAGAATGAAAGTCTACATAACAAGTATGTATATTCCATTACGTTCTTAGTAAATCTCCTAAATAAATTCCACAACTTTATAAAAGGTAACTTAAAACAAAAACGTTGCCGGTTAACTTTTCCAACTGGGGATTCAATGACCGTTTAACCAATCACAAGTTTGTGATTTTCTTATGGTTAACTTTCTCCTAATCCAATTTTCTACAACTCTCCATCAAACCTTGATGGTTTGTTTTTCTTCCATATCCATATTTTCATAGAATCCTAGTATGGGCTATCTCGGGTGACCTTTGTACTTATCTTTATTTCTTTTAAAGTTATATTTTTATTAACCTTATTTCCGATGTGGGTTTCCACAAAGGTATTTTCTATTTTCAACCTTTTATTTTCAAAGAAAAATATTAAATTTCAAGGACACAATTTATTGAAGGAGGGGAGAATGTAACACCCCGAGCTTCCACGATACGCTTCTCATTCAATAATGCAATAGCTTGCATTGTACGCAACTTCAAGTTCTAACACACACCACAATCAATCAAAGTAGCCGTTATGAATAGTAATACCTACTTTTTGAAATTATATATATTTTATATTTCAAAATGGACTTCATTTTTGGATTCGGAATATCAAAATTAACCTATGATGAATTTTTGGTATTTTTCTGAGAACTTCCAATTTTTTTATGAATAGTGAAAAATACATAAAAACAACTTTTTAATCAAAATAATTCATAGTGATAAATTATAATATTGATTGGTTTTAAAGTATCACTAGAATATATTTTTACCATTTAATCCAATGGTGGTCATTACATTAATTTAACATTGAAATTGGACATAAATAATTGCCAATCTTTTGATATATATTGTTTTTTAAAAACACGCTATTTGTTGCGACAGTGGGAATTAATTATAAAATTAATTAATGAAAATTATATGTTTGGAATTTTTTAAAATAGACATCATTTTTGTATTCGGAATATCAATTATTTCTTAGGGTGAAATTTTGGCTTTGTTCTGAAAAACTTCAATTTTTGATGAATAGTGAAACCACTAAGTGGTAGTTAGAAAACTGATTTTTCGTTTAAATGAAAATTACCACTTCTGTTATTTGATTTTCAAAAATCTGACATACATGGTTGTCATTAGGAAGTAAAATGTGGTTCAATGGGATTAAAATAATTTTTTGGTGAATAGTAACTTTTAAGTTTAATAAATCGCGATTAAAGGTAATTAGTGAAATTTAAGGTAAAAATGATATTATAAAAATATGAAATTACCTTGACACTTGTCCTAAACCTATTGGATAAGTCATGGCCGACCAAGAAAATACATGGGTCAACTTGGGGACCCCATGGAGCCACTTTGGTAGGAAAATGACATAAATAACTTTTATTTAAAGTTAAAATAAAAATGTCACAAACATAAGTTGTTTTACTAAAACAATTTTTAAATGGGGTTATAAAAGTCATATTTTTGACTATAAATATTAATTAGAAATATAAAAATATTTCGTACATCATGATAATTTTTTTATAAATTTTAGACATTAAATAATTTAAATTATTTATGACACCATGATGATGCCGTGATTACCTCATTAATTAACGATTTAAATAAAATGAAAGGATAATGTAAAATCCAAGGCTTACACTTGTCCAAAGCCTATTGGGTGGGTAGATTTCTAAAAGTGTAATTGTGGGACCTCTAAAATCTGAAAATTATCTCATAATAATGTAACATTTCCTTACTTTCCAAGAGTGCCCCTCCTCTCCACTTATCAAAGGCCCCCACCACTACCACCTTACTCACACTTTAAAAGCCTTTTGGATCGGCCAACCTCTGCCCAAATACTCTCCCAAATTCCCTCCCTTACTCCTAGAAGCCTCACTTTGGGCATAATTCTTCCCAAGGAAGCCTTTGGCTCAAATCAAAAGAGTTACCCGATTTTAAGGTAATGACTTCACTTATGTTATTTTGTTTTATTTTGCTTATCCAACCCCCTAAACTCTTTTTATTCATTTCTTTTGTAAAAAAACTAGTATCATAAATATACTAGGATGTTTTTATAATAAGTATTCGAGATACACTTACACACACCTACATCTAATGGTTAAAGAACATACTGTTTCTGTGGATGGCGAATTTCTGCCTCACGAAATCATGATTGTTCAACACTCATATAACACCTTCAAAGGTGGCCATTAAGATGTCAATCTATTTATAAATAATATATAATATGTTTATTTTTTACATAAGGTTCTGTATTTTTCATTTATGGCATACCTTTATTGTTTCCATTATGGGTAAATGCGATATTTTCATTTTAGGAAATGCGGACTACCGCCCCCTCAAAGTGATTTGAATCGTTAATGCCATATGTGGGATGTATAAAGGATGGAGTAAATGATGTTATATATGATATTATACTGGAATTATAATATACCTCTATATCATTATGATTTCATTAAATATGAAATATAAATGAAAGTAGCGTTCATGCATACGTACGTCTTACTGTCTCCATTAATGGTGCATTTCATTTCTTACCTCTAAACGTTTTGGAATATTATAAATAAATGTATATACTGGAAATATATGATCTATATGATATCTAGATCATGAATATAATTCTGGATATAATTGATATTTCACCACATGAACAACTTGTAATTATAAGAAGTCTATTTTTGAGTCAAGTACCAAAGATCAACAAAATGACCGTTATTAACAAAAATAATTACATAATGTTCATAACATGGTAATAAGTGATATAAAATGAATAATAAACTTGAAAAAGGTTCTTACAGAATTATAAATTAACTCTAGTTTATTATTCAGGAGATCAAAGAACGGTCGAGTGAATTCAGACACGAGGTAAGAGAACTTCTTAACTCAATTTCCATTCTTTGGGTTAATCTCCTACTTTCAAATTATGTCATGATATTATTATGTCCTATCTTGTATTTGTACTTTCTTTATGTGTACTAATAGTGAATACAAATAATAGATTTATTTTATTTAAAAAAATGATCTTTGTGGGGACTTCGTCTCAATCTCCTTTCATTGAGGCATATTTGGTTTTATACAATCATTCATTTATCCGGTGTATAAACCCCTTTGACTTTTAAGTTTATTCAAAAGGAATCTTTTTATATGAAGTGTTTTACTAAATGACAAAAAGGAATGTTTTTCTTGTCTTACGTATGTGGCGATAATGACTTCTCCGCTGTCGTGACAAGTATTTGAGTTTCGGCTTCCTCTACAAGCGATAACTTTTTTTTAAATGAAAAATAAATATCAAGTTTTAATTTTCTATTATTTTGGTATTGAAAATGGTTTTTGAAAGTCTTTTTATTATATCAATGTGTTGTATTTATATCTTGTGATTGAAATGTGGAAATGTTATGTTTCCTTTATGCATATTTTATGTGATATGATTATGTTATGGTTTATGATATGTTTAAACCTATTCATATGAGGAATTCATTACACTTAATAAGTGACAGGTGGAGCCTGCTATAGCTCCTCGATGCATCGGTAGGTCTCATGAGACAAACTAGTGTCTTGGCACGAGGCCTTGACAAAATCTTATTTGTGGTCTTGGCACGAGGCCTTGGATATGTGGTTATGATAGTCTGGCATTATGTATTCTATCATTATGAAAGTGGTTATTGATATTTCATGGGATTATTAGACTAGTAGAATATCCATGTGAGTAAGTAAATGGCATTATTTCATTTTACTTTTTCCATATTATGCTAAAGTTCAAGTTTAAAAGGAGTTTGTTTTAGTTATACATTGCCTTAAATGTTAATGTTTATTTATGAAAGCTTCTGCAATATTGTTATCCTTACTGAGCATCTGAGCTCACCCCATTCAATGTTTTAATATTTTCCAGGATGTGAAGAAGTATTTTATGAATGACCTGTAGGGATAGTCATAAGAGGATATGAGTGTGGACTATGAAGACTTTTTTATTAGTTTTTCGCTTTATGATGTAATGTAACATTTATGAATGTATCTAGTGTTTCCAAGCTACTAAACTAATCGGTCTTTCGAGACTTGATCTTTTGTGATCATGCCAATGTTACGAACTAATGCACCGACTCTGGGAAACTGGGGTCGGGGCGTTACAGTTGGTATCAGAGGCAGTTTAGTACTAACCTTGGAAGCTAGATTTAGATAAACTCTGATTACAGCACATAGCCCAAAGATAGACTTTGAGGATTAGTATAGAAGAACTTCCTAGAATTTTGGTATTATAGAGATGTTGTGAGTTTTCTGACCAATACATCCCTGTCTGGATACGAGCAGGTAGAGGCGGCTCTGGCACAGATGTACTTAGGGGTAAAACCCTAAAACACTGCTTTGAGCTAGACTCGAAGGGGAACTGGTGCACGACAACGGGCCTTGTTGCACTCTTGGTTACGACACTGCCGGGGGATATGCTTAGGATAATTCTCATTTTCTTTAAAACCCACTATGAAGGGTTATGAGTATATACTTCCTCAAAGAAAACTTTTTTTATGATTATGGATTATATCCATAAATAGTTTAATTAGTGTTAAGTGTTTTACAAGTACGGAATTATGTATTTTAATTCATAAACTAATCTAGTTTATGCCATTGTTTAGAAATGGCGCCTAGTGGAAGGAATGGAAACTGTATCAATGCACGCACTCCGTGTAGGGATTTCCCTCCTGCTCAAGATAATTATTGTGGAGTTGGAGATACAACTGGTGCTGATCAACTTATTACCATACTTGGACAACTCACTCAGGTTATGGATAATAAACTTACTTGTATGGAGCACCCTGATCCGCAACGTGGAGGATCAATGTTAGACCGCTTCATGAGGCAACAACTGCCAAAATTTAATGGGGGTAAAAATCCATTAGTAGCTGAGTAATGGATAAACTCCTTAGAGAAAATATTCCACACCTTGGGGAGTAGTGAAAGGGAGAAGGTTGTCATGGCAGTCTACCACCTCTCTGGAGATGCCGATCAATGGTGGTCATTGATTCAAAATACAAAGGAAGATGAATAAGTATCAAGTATGGAATGGAGAGAGTTCAAAGATATTTTCATAGAAAAATAATTTCCACATGACCATCGAGCAGATATGGAAAGGAAATTTCTGAGTCTGAGACAAAAGGAGGATGAGAATGTCGCAAAGTATGAGGCTAACTTTACAAGGTTAGCGAGGCATGTAGTAGATTATATACGTAACCCACAAAGTAAGATTGATAGTTTCTTTGATGGGTTAAAACCATTTCTCCGTCGATCTTTAGTATCACAATCCTTCTCATCGTACGAAGATATTGTCTCGTGTGCTATCAAGACAGAAAAGTAATTCTCTAAGTCTTATGACAACAAAGTAAATCAAGAGAAGAAGAGAATGGTGGAACAAGAGATGGATAAAGGTAAAAAGGGAAAGAAGGATTTTACATTATGTGATAATTGTGGGATGAATCACCCCGGTGCTTGCCTAAAAGGAATTGGAGTTTGTTATAAATGTGGAGAAAAAGTTCACCAGGCTCGTGATCGCAAGGGAAAGAAAGAGGCTATCAATGTTGAATGCTACAATTGTAGGGAAATGGGGCATTATGCAAATGAATGTCCTAAGCGTCAGGGAAACTTACCTCAGAAATGACCAAGGGATCAAGGAAAATCTTATGCTGTTACTACAGTTGAAGTGGAATAATTAATGTATTTTTGCTTTTGGACTCAAGGATTATATTCTGGTTATAAGATTAATTTCATATATATAAGGATTGTACTGCAGTACTTGTTGTTTTCATTATGATTTTAATATGATGAAGGTAATCATATTTATAGAATGTGAAAATAAGAGAAACTTTACTTTATTTGGGGAATCTGATATTACAATTGATTTTGGAATTTAGAGACCTTTTAGAGAAAGTCTGGACAGATGTATAACTATAAATGTTGGAATGGTTTAAGCTGAACTTTGGATAGTATTGTTTAAGTTGAAAACATTTCTAATGATTATTTTTGGAATATTATAAAACTATAGTTTTAGGAAGATGACAACCTGCAGGGTGGGGCATAACCCATCGCGTCGAAAAAAGCTGCAGGAATCGAACCCACAACCATAGTAAGACAGACCTTTATTACCTACCACTAGCCTACAGGAAGTCCCTGGTTATTACAAAATAGTTTTACTAATCTAAATGGTATGTGTTAATATTTGGAACCTTATACAATTAGGATAAATAGAATATTTTTGAGTTCTATTACCTTTTAGAGTGAAAGATGGGTTTGTGGTAAAAATTTATTAAAGAATCAAAGTCTACATAACAAGTATGTATATTCCTTTACATTCTTAGTAAATCTCCTAAATAAATTCCTCAACTTTATAAAAGGTAACTTAAAAAAAACATTGTCGGTTAACATTTCCAACTGGAGATTCAATGACCGTTTAACCAATCACAAGTTTGTGATTTTCTTATGGTTAACTTTCTCCAAATCCAGTTTTCTACAACTCTCCATCAAACCTTGATGGTTTGTTTTTCTTCCATATCTATATTTTCATAGAATCCTAGTTTGGGCTATCTCGGGCGACCTTTTTACTTATCTTTCATTCTTTTAAAGTTATATTTTTATTAACCTTATTTCCGATGTGGGTTTTCCACAAAGGTATTTTCTATTTTCAACCTTTTATTTTCAAAGAAAACTTTCAAATTGCAAGGACGCAATTTGTTGAAGGAGGGGAGAATGTAACACCTCGAGCTTCCACGATACGCTTCTCATTCAATAATGCAATAGCTTGCATTGTACGCAACTTCAAGTTCTAACACACACCACAACCAATCAAAGTAGCCGTTAAGAATAGTAATACCTAAATTTTTAAATTATATATATTTTATATTTCAAAATGGACTTCATTTTTGGATTCGGAATATAGAAACTAGCCTATGTTGAATTTGTGGTATTTTTCTGAGAACTTCCAATTTTTTTATGAATAGTGAAAAATACTTAAAAACAACTTTTTAATCAAAGTAATTCATAGTGATAAATTATAATATTGATTGGTTTTAAAGTATCATTAGAATATATTTTTACCATTTAATCCAATGGTGGTCATTAGAATTAATTTAACATTGAAATTGGACATAAACAATTGCCAATCTTTTGATATATATTGTTTCTTAAAAACACGCTATTTGTTGCGACAACGGGAATTAATTATAAAATTAATTAATGAAACTTATATTTTTGGAATTTTGTAAAATAGACATCATTTTTGAATTCGGAATATAAATTATAGCTTAGGGTGATATTTTGGCATTGTTCTGAAAAACTTCAATTTTTGATGAATAGTGAAACCACTAAGTGGTAGTTAGAAAACTGATTTTTCGTTTAAATGAAACATTACCACTTCTGTGATTTTATTTTCAAAAATACGACATACATGGTTTTCATTAGGAAGTAAAATGTGGTTCAATGGGATTAAAATAATTTTTTGGTGAATCGTAACTTTTAAGTTTAATTAATCACGATTAAAGGTAATTAGTGAAATTTAAGGTAAAATGATATTATAAAAATATGAAATGAGCTTGACACTTGTCCTAAACCTATTGGATGAGTAATGGCCGACCAATAAAATACATGGGTCAACTTGGGGAACCCATGGAGCCACTTTGGTAGGAAAATGACATAAATAACTTTTATTTCAAGTTAAAATAAAAATGTCACAAACATAAGTTGTTTTACTAAAACAATTATTAAATGGGGTTATAAGAGTCATATTTTTTACTATAATTATTAATTAGAAATATAAAATGATTTCCTACATCATGATAATTTTCTTATAATTTTTAGACAATATATAAATTAAATTATTTATGACACCATGATGATGCCGCGATTACCTCATTAATTAACGATTTAAATAATATGAAAGGATAATATAAATTACAAGGATTACACTTGTAAAAGGCCTATGGGATGGGTATCTTTCGAACCCTTATCACCTTATTCTCTAAATATATAATTGTGGGACCTCTAAAATCCGAAAATTATCTCATAATAATGTAACATTTCCATACTTTCCAAGAGTGCCCCTCCTCTCCACTTATAAAAGGCCCCCACCACTACCACCTTACTCACACTTTCAAAGCATTTTGGCTCAGCCAACCTCTTCCCCAATACCCTCCCAACTTCCCTCCCTTACTCCAAGAAGCCTCACTATAGGCAGAATTCTTCCCAAGGAAGTCTTTGGCTTAAATCAAAAGAGTTACCCGATTTTAAGGTAATGACTTCGCTTATGTTATTTTGTTTTATTTTTCTTATCCAACCCCCTAAACTCTTTTTATTCATTTCTTTTTCAACAAAACCAGTATCGTAAAAATACTAGGATTTTTTTATAAGAAGTATTCGAGCTACACTTACACACACCTACATCTAATGGTTAAAGAACATACTATTTCTGTGGATGGAGAATTTCTGCCTCACGAAACGATGATTGTTCAACACTCATATAACACCTTCAATGGTGGACATTAAGATGTCACTCTATTTATACATAATATATAATATGTTTATGTTTTACTTAAGGTTATGTATTTTTTCATTTATGGAATTCCTTTATTGTTTCCTTTATGGGTAAACGCGATATTTTCATTTTAGGAAGTGCGGACTACCGCCCCCTCAAAGTGATTTGAATCGTTAATTCCATATGTGGGATGTATAAAGGATGGAATAAATGTTATTATAAATGATATTATTCTGGAATTATAATATACCTTTATATCATTATGATTTAATTAAATACGAAATAGAAATGAAAGTAGCGTTCATGCGTACGTACGACTTACCGTCTCCATGAACGATGCATTTCATTTTTACCTCTAAACGTTATGGAATATTATAAATACATGTATATAATGGATATATATGATATATATGATATCTATATCATGAATATAATTCTGGATATAATGTATATTTCACCACATGAACAACTTGTAATTATAAGAGGTCTATTTTTAACTCAAGTACCAAAGATCGACAAAATGACCGTTATTAACATAAATAATTACATAATGTTCATAACATGGTAATAAGTTATATAAAATGAATAATAAACTTGAAAAAGGTTCTTATGAAATTATAAATTAACTCTAGTTTATTATTCAGGAGATCAAAGAACGGTCGAGTGAATTCGGACACGAGGTAAGGGAACTTCTTAACCCAATTTCCATTCTTTGGGTTAATCTCATACTTTCAAATTATTTAATGATATTATTACGTCCTATCTTGTATTTGTACTTTCTTTTTATGTAGTTATAGTCAATACAACTAATAGATCTATTTTATTTTAAAAAAATGATTTTTGTAGGGACTTCGTCTCAATGTCCTTTCATTGAGGCATATTTGGTTTTATACACATCTTTCATTTATACGGTGTATAAACCCCTTTGACTTTTACGTTTATTCAAAATGAATCTTTTTATATGAAGTGTTTTACTAAATGAAAAAAGGACTGTTTTTTCTTGTCATACGTATGCTATGACAATGACTTCTCCTCCTTCGTGACCATTATTTGAGTTTCGGCTTCCTCTACAAGCGATAACTTTTTTTTAAATGAAAAATAAATATCATGTTTTAATTTTCTTTTATTTTGGTATTGAAAATGGTTTTTGAAAGTCTTTTTATTTTGTCAATGTGTTGTATTTATATCTTGTGATTGAAATGTGGAAATGTTATGTTTCCTTTATGCATATTTTATGTGATATGATTATGTTATGGTTTATGATATGTTTAAACCTATTCATATAAGGAATGAATTGGACATAATAAGTGATGGGTGGAGCCCGCTATTGCTCCTCGATGCATCGGTAGGTCTAATGAGACAAACTTGTGTCTTGGCACGAGGCCTTGAAAAAATCTTATTTTTGGTCTTGGAACGAGGCCTTGGCTACATGGTTATGATAGTCTGGCATTATGCATTCCATCATTATGAAAGTGGTTATTGATATTTCATGTGATTATTCGATGAGTAGAATATCCATGTGAGCAAGTAAATGGAATTATTTCATTTTACTTTTTCCATATTATGCTAAAGTTCAAGTTTAAAAGGCTTTTGTTTTAGTTAAACATTTCCTTAAATGTTAATGATTATTTATGAAAGCTTCCGCATTATTGTTATCGTTACTGAGCATCTGAGCTCACCCCTTTCAATGTTTTAATATTTTCCAGGATGTGAAGAAGTATTTTATGAATGACCTGCAAGGATATTCATAAGAGGATATGATTGTGGACTATGAAAACGTTGTTATTAGTTTTTCTCTTTATGATGTAATGTAACATTTATGAATGTATCTAGTGTTTCCAATGCTACTAAACTAATCGGTATTTCAAGACTTGATCTTTTGTGATCATGCCAATGTTACGAAGTAATGCACCGACTCTGGGTAACTGGGGTCGGGGCGTTACAGTTGGGTTTCAATTATTAACTCTTATTGTAATGTCCAATCACAGTAATTCCTTATACATGTGTCTTCATGTCGAGTTAACATGAATTTGGTCCTGTCATCTATAAAAGATATTAACATCCTTGAATCCATCCATTTTTTTATTTTCTCTCATACGGTGAAGACATTGGAATTTATTAGTATAAGGAATATTTTATCTATGATTTAACTCACTTTCACCTTTTTAGGGGGAATTTAAACTATTATTGATGGAAAATTAATATTAATATTTACATATGAAACTATCACCTTGGAATTCCCCTTCCATTTCATAATTGGTTTAGTTTTAGAGTCAATAAAATACCTTGGGAATGTTTGTCTAAGATAATAATCAAATCATGGTAGTACATCAACCCATGCCACCTTGTATATATGTGTATATGGAACTTTTTTAAGATATCCTAGAGTGGATTCAATTGAGGACTGAGGATGAGGTATTTGGATGGTTGAAGATATTCATTGATTACATTATTAATTTTTGTAATCATTTTTATATTTAAGTTCTTATCCATGATCTGTGTAAGAAGATCACTAAGCCTAGTATAAAGAAGTCGGATTGTTTATCCCTAGAAAATGGATCTTTACATAACCACTAGGATACTAGTATGAGGCCATATACAATTGGTTATCCTTTTCTTTTGGGATTCCCTCCCTAGATTTCTCATCATATACCCTCCTTGAAATATCTCATGCTCTTGTCATTTTCTGACCATGACTTAGGGAATCTAAATTTTTCTTCAAAAGGGGTATAAATATGTCTTACATTGAAGTTTGAGGATTATTATATCAATGGGAATAATAATGTAATGATGAAAGAATCCCATAAGGATTTAGATCTTTTTCCTTTTTTGGTATCAAATCTTCTATGAGGTGAAAATAAAGATGTATTTTCTCCATAATAAAACATATATTAGGATGGTTTGAAATTCTATAATCCATATATTGGAGATTTGCTAACTCTCAATAATTGGAATTTTTTATGATGGACAATGATGTTTCATATGGAACCTCCCATGATAATAAATCTAAGAACATGGTTTTCATCTATTTTCTAATTAAATCATCCACCCTATCTTCATTGAGGTTTTAATCTGAAAATAATGTTGGTGTTTTCAACCAATGGGGAATGTGTCCCTTTGTTCCTCTCTATTTACTACTAAAAACTCAATTATCCTAATTGAGGGAGGTCTTGACACAATTATAATACCTTCCTATATAATTAAAATTGAGAAATCATCTATAAATATCTCTTCATATCTTAACAACATCCCCAATAATATGAAAAAAAATATCGATCTAATAATGATGTTGCATGGAAGGAAATTTTGTTTCCCCAACTGAAAAAGGTTGAAAAGTGACATGTCTATCATATAGAGGCATAAAAGAAAATTTATTTTCCTAATTTTGATCAGTGGTTGATCAGGGTTATCTCACTTGATGAGTTTTTTAGTCAATAAAACATTATCATCAAGTCACCTAAAATACTTATTCGTTGTTTTTATTTATTTAGGAATATAATGATTTTTTAATTTTATTTTGTAAAATCCTGAATTAAACTCATAAACTAAAATATAGATGAAATACAAAATAGTGTAAGAGAAGATTTGTCTTAGTCCTAGGGTTTGGTTTCAATAGTTCCTTCAATATTTATTATTGTTTAAATTAAATTTGATAATTCCTTTATGAAACCTCACTATTAAATTATTATTCATTAATTTTATTTGAGTTGGATTTTAACAAGCATGGAAAATCCATTCAATACACCAAATATCACTTCCTATATTAGTTAATAAGGATAAACACATCAATCGAGTGTGGATTTCATGAAATAATTGGCTACACAATATGAAATTTCAAACATTCAGTAAACCCCAAGTCCATAATATTAATTTTTTCCCATAGGAAATGGATGGAAAATAATTTAATAAAACAATATAGTTGAATTTGAGATCTTTTTTATGGTTTATGAACATGTTCCATTTCACTTATCTCACATTTCATAAAAATATACCAAAAAAATTCAGAAACTGATGCCTAACAATTTAGTAATGTCATTAAACCTCCCCCAAATCCAAGCCTCAGGTCAGTCACCCATCATAACAAGTGTAATATATCAAAAACAAATATGGGAAGAGAGAAAGAAATTAAATTAATATATTAAAATACAAGGAAAAACTTAAATTAAATTTATTTAGTATTATATGGTAAAATAAATATAAAAAAACAAAAAACCTAAATAGCTACATCCATATTCCCTAGCTCAATAACTAATCATTATGATCTGATTGATGCTATTATAATCCCACTAGCATAATTTTTATAGGTCTAAATCATAACTTAGGGCTCCGTAGTATGAAATAAATGAGTCTATTATCATCTCATTTCATAATGGAGTAATAAAAAGGGGGTCTTCGACATTAAATTCTTCAAATTCACTCATTTCAAGGCCCTAGATGGCACATTTAAATCTAAAAAGGCCATTTTATGATGTTAAATCCCAAAGGAAGACCCTATGAGTAGTTTTATGGCATTCATTGACTATCTAAAATAATCAAAGTTATATAAAAATGTGACATATATGTGTCACGTAGTCAAATATATTATTCTTCTCGTGATTATTTTCCCTTTATAACTTGATTTACATCTTTAACTCATTAAATTTTAGGTTGTAAAATCACTATTTACAACTTAAATATGTGCTTTATTATATATTTCCTCCTTTGTATCTGTTTTAATCCTTGGAGTTCATATTTTACCGATGGGACATCATGAGATGTTTAGTTCATCATGAATCCATTTGCTTTTAACTCATTTTCAAACAGTAACTATATCCTTCCATAAAACATAAAAGTGATCAAATTTTGGAAAGTTAATCAATTGATTTATATATGTGATGCATTTTATATCCAAATTTAAATGCATAAAATGGTTCTATCAATTCCCAAATTCTTAAAACTTTCTTTTTGTCAAGCATGTAATCTTAAAAAAAACAAAAATGAATTTTATTCTAATAATATTTAAATTTCAAATTCTAAAAAAACAAATAATTATTAATGAAAAATAAACATTCAAATTACACATAATAGAATTTATCTAACTTATCAATCTATAGAGAAGTAAGTCTATTCATTCATTTTATTTTTCCACTTTTGAAATAACAAGTCTCTTCCATTCATCAATTTTAATTTCTCAATTATTCTTTAATGCACACACCACTTTGAAATTTACATCACATTTAAATTATTTTTACTCATCTCCTAAGCTGATAAATATGCCTTCATTTTTTTCATACCTCAAGTAAATTCCACTTATCATAGTCATTTAAGGCATAAAATATCTACACCGTGTATATATAAAATTAAAATTTAATCATTAGGACTTTCCTTTAAGTTTCGAATGTATATGATGCTTAAGAAATGAGGGAAATTAATAATATAATTCTTAAATAAGATATTTGAATCTAAAAAATAGTTAATGATATCAAAAAGAAAATATCATTGAAAAACTCCCATAAAAATGACATCTCCCAACACCCAAATCTCAAAGTGGGCGCATGATAAAAATCAACATAATGAATTAATCATCCCCTCATGTTGTTTTTTTCTTCAAGAAAACATTTTTTTGGAAAAATATTACATCTAAAAAACTATATATTTATATTTATATATATATATATATTTTGAAATGAATTTAATCTTTTTGATATTTATTGTTACACACCAAACTAGTTTTTTATTTCCTTACATGTAACGTTGAGATTAGTTTTATTTACACAAATCACTAATTTTGAATTGAGTTACACAAAATACCAATTTTAGTTTCATTAAATGTAAAACCGAGTTTTAAAAAATGTAAAAAAAAATATTAAAGACATTCTAGGAATACTTTAGATAAAACCTAAGGTGAATACACGAATAAAACGAAATGTTCTTCAATGATCATCATTATTTTATTTCCTTATATACCATTTTAAATTATTATTAATCCCTGATTATATAATAAACTCAATATATTTTATATACTGATATTTTTTCATGTTAAGGGTATGACCAAAAATCTCACACACTTCCATCAAATGGGTTAAGAAATCATTATTGGTGTATACGGTACACTACCACCTCATGAATAGATGGCGGTCATTTTTCCATTATCACAATTCTAGGTTGGGAATAAGGATGAATCTACTATTTATATTTGATATATAGGATTTTATTTTTTCTATTTTAATTATTATGTCACACATACCTTACTGCTTTCCATTTTTTGGAATATAGGAATGTTTTTCTTGTGTATGGAGGACTACTACCTTGTAATGTGATGTGATTCGTTCATGATTTAAATGGAATGAATTAAGGATAAATTTAATAAAAAACTGATATATATGGAATAACCATTATTCTTGAATGATAATATATATAATTTACTTTTCTTTCATCTCATCAAGAAAATGAGAAGTAGTGTTCATGTGTGCGTACGACCGACCATATCCATGAACGATATATTTTATCTCCTATAACTATGTTTTATGTATTACCCTAAATGCATATATACTTAATATTTAATATATTTTTATTATGGTTATTATTAAACTAGAGATATAACCATGATCAAATTAAGAGGACCGATAATATAAAAAATCAATACTTATAAGAAAAATAGACTAGTTAATACCCAAAACATAACTTTTACATGGAATTGTTAATAAGTGGGTAATAGAATTTAATAACAAAATAAAATACGGAATGATATATATGAATATAGTTTTGTAATATATGTATAATAAACTTATATTTATTATACAGTAGGATTGAACAAGTTTTATGGATGTCGAGACATATGGTAAGGGGATTTATAGTCTCACTTTTATTTCTGAGAGACTTATGCCATATTCAATTATCATTTCTTCCATGGGTTGTATATACTATGATATGAAATGATATATCATGAACCTACCTAATTTGATTATAATTAATGTTTCCAATTATGTTATTCTTTCAAGGGGATTATTATTCAAAAGTTACCCAAGCAGTAAGGGATTTATGTCTCACTGTTTACTTCTGTGGGATACATACCATATTCACCACCTGTTTATTTTATGTGTTGTGTATACTGACTATGAATTTATTTTATTATAATTATATGAACATTTATTTTTATTTACATATCAATTTTATTTATCTCTTTCATGGGGTTTATGGTTCAATATTAACAAATCCTTAAGGGGTTTTGTCTCAGTTTGCCTTTATTAAGACACACACTACGTTATGCACATATAACCTTTCACATGATGTATATAAATACCCTTTGACATGAAATATCATGAACTTATTTTCTAACATAATACATTATGGTTCATTTTATGTTGTTGATTTCATGGTTCTTTTGATTAAGGTTACCATTATTGTAAGGAGTTTATGTTACAATCTCATTGTTTTATCGGGATTGTTTACGATTTAGTCACCAATGTTGATATCTCCTGATATAACTATAAATAGTAATCATGATTTTTATTATCATCTATTTATTCCTGAAATATTAAATTAATGGAACAATTTTTTCCACTATTAGGTACTTTAGATAATTAAGCAATTGTTTTTAAGAAAATATGACTTTATTTCTCTCTTAGGTCTGAAATATGTTTTCTTTAAAAACCGTATTTTCCAAAAAAAAAAATTGATATTTTTTAATGATCTTACAAGGTCATTTACAAGGAAAAAGTATTTTGAAAATATTTTAGTTTCAAAAATTGTTTTAAATGATTTTAAAAACATCCTTTATAAGTTTCAAAGGTTATTTGAAAAGAAAATGGTTTTAAAATGGTTTTTTTAAATAGGAAAGTATATTTTACTCAAAAAATGTTTCAAGTGTCCTTTAAAAATGATTTTCTATATAATATGACATCAATTGGTGCTTCTTATGCGTCAATGAGGATATGATTCAAAGATAGCATTCATATTCTTTCTTCAAATGGTTTATGTTTTTATTTCATGATGTTTATGAAACCTATTTATCTTTCATAAGTTATATTAAGAGTAAATTCTTATGAAATCCCATATTTTCATGGGTTAATCTATGATGAAATGATTGGGAATATTATATATTTTCCATAGGTTATTATATGAAGAAATTTTTATGATATGCATATCATTTCATAGGATATGATGTCATAAATTGTTATTATCTTATAGAAAAAATAAACATGATCTTTATTATGTGAAATTTGGGATATATATATCCCTCTAATTTATTAGGTAATATTTATATATCTCATGAGATAGAAATAGCTAAATCATTGAGTAAAACCAGTATAATAAGACATGATTGGAATAGGGATCAAACATGGTACAGTAGGACATGGATAGAACTGGGAGTCAACACGATCTAATAAGACATGTTTGTAATTGGGAGTGAACCCAATACAGTAAGGGACTTTTTCCACTAAGAGGGTATTGGGAGTTAACCTTGAACACAATGATGTTTTGAGTGAACCTGATTAAATTTTCATAATGTTATTCATGAAACTGATTACATGTTCCCAATGTTATGAGTGAACCAGATTACATGTTCATAATTTTATTCACGAGCCTATATTTTACAACCATATTGTTATGATTGGACCTAGTTACAGGTCCCAATGTTTATGTAAAGGCCTAATTTCTTGTCCTTAAATTAATGAGTGAACCTGTTTCTTTTTATACTTTTCTACAATGTTATAATCTAATGTGTATGCAAAAAATCATTACCTTATTCCATTGATATGATCTCATGGTTCACGTTCTTTGATTACCTCATGATTCATTGATATCTCTTATGTTTACCCTTACTAAGAATCAGATATCACAAATTACTATGTTTCTATCTCTAATTTATGAATAAAGGTTTCGGTACGGTATACTTAAGAGGATTATTATGTGAGAAGATCTTTTTGGGATATGTTTAACATCTTTCACCAAAATATAAGATTGTGTTTGAAGATTCCAAAGGCATTAAACTATTATGATCCTCAGGAGTGTGTTTTTGTAATGTAATGGATATTCATCTATAAAAACATAATATCCATATAAAAGAAGCCCGAGTTTTAATAGTTGGTATCAAAGGTAGATTTAGTTAACCTCTTGAAACTAGGATGAGAAAACAATAGTGAGATCCCTAGGGATATTTCTAAGGATATTCATAGGGATGTATCTAAGGATATTTCTAAGGATGAGTTAAAGTATAGAAAAATGTCTAGGAATTTTGGTTAAAGTTATAATGAGTGATTTATATGCAATTACATCCTTATTTAAAATCTAAAAGTGGATGTCGACCTGGAATAGATGTACATATGGGTAACCACTTTGAAAACATCGTATTGATCTAGACTTGATTGCGAACTGGTGCACACCAATGTTCCTTCCTACCCATCAGGTATGACACTCTTAGGGGATATGTTTTGTGAATTCACAAATTCATTACAAACCATCATGAAGTATTTAAATAGAATAAGACCATGAATGACCTAGGATGAACCTATGGAGTCATATATAAAAGAATAAGTTGTACAAATTTATATATCCTGTTAGTTTTTTTAATGATTATGTGGTCCATTATCAAGATAATATTTTCTCACACTGTGATTTCTGGTCTAATCCAATGATGATAACAAGATGAAACTGGTTTAACATTGAATGTGGCCGACAATTTACTGACGATCAACCAAATGAGATGATGACTGGAGTAAAGGATGTTGTGATTTTTCTAAATCAGTTCTCATCGAACCTGATTATCAATGTGTACCTTAACTAATGATCAGACTACATATTTAAGAAAAGGAAAGAGTTCACTGAGAGTTCATGTAATGGAAACCAAGGAAAAAAGAAGATTTAGTTTCCTTTATGTTAATAATATGAGAAGAAACAGTCATGTGGATGTCTTAGAGGAAGACGAAAATTTTTTGACTATAGAAAATAAAAGCACAATACATGAAACTTCAAAGGAAAAAAATTAATAGTTCGATTAATGTAGTGTATGAGAATAATGGAATAACTAAGGTATCATCAAGTGTGGAATGTATTTAATGCCAAAGAAGTAATAATTTTACAAATTTATTTCCTAAGGGGAAAGATCATGAAATGAATTATAAAGGCTATACACATGATGGTTTATCTGTTCATGATGAAGAGACTACAAATGTATTATAAAAGGAAAGAGGCATTAAGGAACAAGATGATAAAAACAAGTTAATGGCTTAAGGACTAGGTGGGATAATCTATGGTTTTTATGTATTATAATTCCGTAATTATGTAATTTAAATATATATATATATATATATGGCTAAGAATTGTCTTCAGTATTTTGTTATTAAATATTTTCAATAAAATGTAAAATATTATAGATGGACTAAAAAATTGATTTAATTATATGGTGATATTTTTAATAAGATAATATAACACATAATATATTATGGATATTAAGATAATGTTATTGGGATAAATATATTTTGGATATTAATATGTAAATTTGATTTTACTGAATTCCATGGAACTAATTAATGATTTTTTTACAATGTAGTTTACGTTATCATTGATGGAGTTTACAAAATAATTTAGATTTAACGAATAAATCCATTAATTAGTGTTTTATTTATGTAACAAAAAATAATTAATGTTTTCTATAAGTTTTTATAGTAATTAATGTTATTTCCATGTTTTAAGAGAATACATGTTAAAGGTATTCACATGTTTGGTATGTGAAAATCAGGATCCACTTTATCGTATATAATAATTGATGATAAGTTCATTTTGGAAATTTAGTGACCTTCTTTATAACGTTTTGGATTTCAATATTTCATAAGGTTAAAAAGGATAACCATTTATGAAATGGGTTAATTTGAACATTGAATGAGGTTTTAGAGGTTTGTGTACTGTTTATCCAAATTAATATTTACGCATAATGTGTGCTAACCGTTTTGTTTTTATAACAACTGAAGATAAACTAATTGGCTTATTTTTTTTATGTATGGTTGTTATGATCCATTAGTTGCTCATGGTTACAAAATTCTCTTTCATTTCGTGGAGTAAGATATGATGTTTAAATTGTATAAGGCACAACCAAAGGGTGAGATTGTGCATATGAAATGGAATAAAATCAAGTAAGTATATATTCTTCTTAAAAAATTTCACCTTTAGAAAAAGGGTCTTAAAATAAAATATTGTCATGTTATCATCATTTCTTATGATATCAATGACCATTTCAATCCTATTTGGGTTATGGTTTTTTCGTCATTAAATTTATCTAGATCACCTACCTTCTTCTGATCTGTGATTTTTATCACACCCAATAGTAATTTACTCTTTTCTTTAAAATCTATGTTTTCACATCCCACAAATTTTATCCTATGTGGAAACCTAGTTATGAGTTACTTCGGGTAAAAATTATGTTTCTAGCATTTCCTTTTTAAAGGAATTTTTTTTATTCATTTGTATGATGTCAGTTTCTATACAAGAAATTTTTTAAAGGTTAAACCATTTATTATTAAGATGAATTTCGAAGGAAATGTCATTTTGAGTTGGTAAAATGTTAACACCTGAGATTCTATGATATGTATATTTTCTAAATAAACATAATATTTTCAATATTTAGTGTTACAATAAAATATATTTTTGATTTATTTACAAGTAATTGAAATTTTATCATTCATCACATGCAAAATAAGGTTTGTCTTGTGTTACACTCAACTCTGAGTTTAGATTTCATTACACGCACCACTGTGTATAAATGAAATGTGACATATTATTCATATATTATTTTAGGATAGTTGTCACATAAAATTTAGAATAGAGGTTATGAATAATATTTAATAAATTATTAAAATATTGTTTTAACGTATTTATATAATGAATTATTTGGTGAACAATTATTTGTAAATGAAAATAAAACCCGTTTAAATTAAAAGTAAATCGTTTTCTAATTATTTTTATTTGTATGTTTTTTATAGAAATAAATTATATATATAACTATTTGTGAAGTATATTAATGAAATTTATATATTATATAATGAATATAATGTTTAACATCAATCATATTTGTTTTCTATTGAAGATATTAAAATAAATCCAATTTTACGCTTAAAACGTTATTTTTTAAAGAAATTTTGTTTCCTTTATATGGAATAATTAATTTAAAATTTCTTATTAAAACTTTTGGAAAAATTATTTGGAAAAATAAACATGATTTTTTAATTCATTATATAAAAATTATATTAGGATTCATTTTTGGGTTTTGTTCTTAAAATATTCATTTTCTGATGATTAGTATAAACTACAAAATTTTAATTGAAAACTGTCTTTTAACCAATATTATTTACAAAGATGAATTATATTTTAAATTATTTTTAAATATAATTAGTTAAATTATAAATATATTAATACAATTTGGATCATTAGAATCAATTTCATGATGAAATTGGATATAAGAACATTGTAATATTTTGAACATTTTCACTTCAAAACTCCGCTTTCTCGTCACGTCAACAATATACATTTTAATTAAAAAATATCGATTATGTGAGTTTAATTTGGAAAAATTAATTCCATATTTTTTATCATTATAATTTATATAATATAATAAGTTTCAATTAATTTTCTTCCATGTACTTAATTATTGTGATAAAGTTTAAAATATGGTTTTGTGCACAAGAGGCGTTTGTATTAAAATTAATTTTTCACACATTAGATTTATTTTTAATAACTTTTATTTAGTATTTAGATTAACTATTTCTAAATGATCTATTAAATATAATTTTAATTTTACAATTAAAGATAAAATTACTTTGATGAATAAAAAGATACAAGTTACCTCGGTAAAAACTATAAGGATACAATTGAGTAAACATAAAGACTAAGTAATAACATGATAAAGAATTGATTCTTTATGTGGTGTTGGGGTGTATAACCAAAAAATTAATTACAATACATTATTTATATAAATTTTAGGAAACCGTTTTAAGGGATACCTCTAAATAGTGAATAATTTTCATATTTACAAGAAAGTCACTCCTCAATTATAAAAGCAAACTCACTCTACCCACTTATTCACGCCTATAAAGCCATTTGGATAAACCAAAAAATTCCAAAATCACTTCTCTAATTCCCTCTATTAATACTATAAGACTAATATTTGGCCTAAATTCATCCTAGGTATACTTTAGTAAAATCATAAGAAGAATACTCAAAGAACAGGTAATGTTATTCAACGAGCATGTTTTCTTTCTTTTCTTCTCGAAATTCTTAAATTATTATTATTACATGATTATATAATCACATAAGTATAATACATATAATTATATGTTGTTATTTTAAGTTTATACCTACAATATCATACACTTCCATGAAATTGGTTATAAAATCATCATTCGTGTGAACAGACTATTGCCTTACGAAGCGGTGTGATTCGTTAATGATTACATTGAATCTATTGAGGATTGGTTTAATAATTTTTTTGATATATATTAAATAAAAATTATATTATAATTTTAATATATATATATCATTTAATTTTCATTCAACCCAACTGGAAAATGAAAATAAGCGTTCATGTGTACGTTTGGTCTACTATCTCCATGAAAATTATTTTTCATTTCCTACCATTATGTTTTATGGATTACTATAAAAACATATATAATAAATATTTATAATATTTATATCATGGTTATAATTTTGTATGTTAATTAACCAAGATGAAATTAATATAACAAAAATATGAAAATTCAAAGCTTATACGAAAAATAAAGTGATTATTACCTGAAACGTTTCTTCAACATGTAATTGATAATAAAAGGGTAATAAAGATAAAAATAAATTATTATATGGTATGATATATATAATTATTTTTCTGTAATAAATATATAATAAACTTATATTTATTATAAATGATGTTTGGATAAGTAATACCTCGGTCAAGACTTATGGTAAGAGGATTTCTAGTATCACTTTTATTTCGGAGGGACTTATACCATATTCACCACTTGTCTCTTTTATGTGGTGTATATAATTTAATATTAAATGATATATCATAAATATACCACATTTCATGATAGTAAATGTTTCTAATGATGTTGTTATTTCTTGGTTATTAGGATTCAAAAGTTACTCAAGTAGTAAGGTATTTCCATCTCACTTTTTTACTTCTATGAGACACATTCCATAGTCACCATATATTTATTTTATGTGGTGTATATAATACCTATGAATTAATTTTATGATTATTATAAATTTTTTTATTTACTTATAAATTTTATGACATCAATTTTATGGGGTTTATGGTTCAAAATATTCCAAATCATAATGGATTTGTGTCCAATTTTTCTTTTTTTTGAGACACGCGTTATGTTATTCACCTATATGCTTTCATGAGGTATATATACATTCACATAAAATATCATGAATTTATTTATACACTTGATATTTTATGTTTCATTTATTTTATTTAATTCATGTGGATTATGATCTCATATTACTAAAGTGGTAAGGCTTTTATGTTACAATATCATCGTTTGTTGGGATTATTTACAATTAAGTCTCTAATGTTAATATATCATGATATACCTCTCAATAGTTATCCAAAATTTTATTATTATGCAGTAATTCATGATATATTCATGTTATGGAACCATTTTTCACTCTTTGGTTCTTAATATAATTAATAAAATGTCATTAAGAAAATATGAATTTATTTAACTCTTCAGTCATAAATCAGTTTTTTTCCAGAACCATGTTTTCTAAAAATGTTTAAATTTTTTTTAAATGATATTATAAGATCATTTTAAAGTAAAAAATATTTTGACTGTTTTTCTTTAAATATTATTTTACTTTTTTTAAAAAAAATTGGTTATAAGTTTCTATGTTTATTTTCAAAGAAAAATGCTTTCAAAATGTATTATGTTTTAACAAAAATCAAAGAGGACATGATATTTTATACAAGAAATGTTTTAAATGATATTTTAAAAATATTTTCCTTATTAGATGTAATATTTTGGTGTTATATATTATTTACTGGGATATTATGTAATAATACCATTCATATTATTTCTCTTAAGGATTTATGTTTTTATTGTATAATTTTTATGAAATCCATTTTTCTTCCATGGGTTATACCATAATGAAATTATTATGAATTATGCTTCTTTACATGGGTTATTTTATGATGAAATGATTTTGAAAACCATCTATTTTTTATGAGTTGTGATATGATGAAATTTTTATGATAGATATTTTATTTCATTGGTTATAATGTGACAAATGTTTAGGATCTTGTTGAACATAAAAATATGGTTTAATTATGTGATGGGGGGGTTCTATATATCCTTCCAATGCATTGGGTAATGATTTACATATCTCATGATATAGAAATTGTTGGATTACTGAGGTAACCTAGTATAGTAAGACATGACTAGAATTGGAATTGAACCTATTAAAGTAAGACATAGCTGGAATGAGTAGTGAACATGGTAAAGTAAGACAAGACTTGAACGGGGAGTAAACCTAGTATAATAAGAGACTTTTTCTGCTATGATGGTCTTGGGAGAAAAACTTGACTATTATGACGTTATGTGTGAATCGAATTACATGTTCACAATGTTATGAATGAACCTTATTAAATGTCCACAATATTATGTGAGAATCTAATTACATGTTCAAAATGTCATGTGGGGACCTCTCATTCATGTATGTAATGTTATGTGTGGACCTAGTTACATGTTAATAAGTTTATGTAAGGTTCTGACGCGATGTCCTTAACCTAATGAGAGAACCAATTTCTATTTATATATGTTCACAATGTTATAAGATGATGTTTATTCCATAAATATATGTATTTTTCCAATGTTATGCACTCATGGCTTGTGTTGTTTTATTCTATCATGATTCATTTATTATGAAATACCAATATTTATTCCACGACCCATGTTTAGTATATATGATAGGTTTGGTATGAACATAATATGTTATGACCATTATCATGTACAATTATTCTTATATTATACTTTTATATGATCGCATATTGATATCTCTTACGTTTGCCCTTAATAAGAATATGAGCTCATCCTTTCAAGTTTGTTCCCTATGTTATGAAAAAAGGTTTATGAAGGGTATGCATAATAGTATTATTATGTGAGAATATCATTGTGGGAGATAATGAACATCTTTCCACGAATTAAAATATTATATTCCATGTTTCCAATTTTAATAAACTATTATGTTCCTTGGGCTTGTGTTTGTGTAATGTAATGAATAATCATTAATAAATATGTAATATCCCTAAACGATAAGAATGTGTTGTTATATTTGGTTTCAAAGAGAGGTTTAGTTGACCACTGTAATCTAGGGTGATAAAACTTTATTGAGATCCCTAGGGATATTTCTAAGGATATATATAGGTATGTGTCTAAGGATAAGTCTAAGGATGATTTAAAGTATATGAAAATTGTCCTAGAATTTTGTTAATGTAAAAATTAAGTGGGTCTAGGAAATATAACCCTTTTATGGATAATACAAGTGGATGTGGTACAACATAGATGTGCATAGGGCTAAAAACTCAGAAAACACCTTATTGTGCTAAACTTGATTGGGAACTAGGGAACAATAATGAGCCTTGTTTTACACCTTGTTTTTCACTCCCTGTGGATATTATTTGATAATTCACATACACTTTATGAACCGCCATGAAGGAATTAAATAGAATATATCTATAAATTTCCAAAGATAAACCTATGGTGTCATAGATTAAAGAAGAAGGTTTCATAATTTATATATATTATAAGTTATTTTTAATTATTATGTGGTTCTCTATCAAGATTATAGTCTCTCCCACAATGATTATCTGTCTTAGTAAATTATGAGAACAAAAATGAACTATTTTATCATTTAACATTATGGAAAATTACCTGATGACTATCTAAATGGGATGATGATTTGAGTATAAGAGGTTTTTATTATTCCTAATCAGTTCTCATATAACATGATTAAAAAATTATATCTTAACCAACTCTTAGACTCCCAAAATAAGATAATTAAAGAGTTCACTAAGTGTTATGGTAATGATACCCACAGAATAAAGAAAATTCATTTTCATTTGTGTTGAGAATGTCAGAAGTAGAACATATATGGATGTATTAGAGGAATAAGAATATTTTTTTACTAGGGAAAGGAAGGCCACAAAGCATGTAACTACAAATAAAAAATTAAGAGTTCAGTTAACATAATGGATAATAATAATGGCCTTCCTAAGGTATTATCAACTAAGGAATATTTTAAATTTGAAATAATTAGAATTACAAAAAACGATTTCCTAAGGAGAAATATCATGCTGTGAATAAGAATGGTTTTATTAGTAATGGATTTTAATTGATAATGGAGATACTAAAGATGACTTATATAGGGGAAGAAGTATTATAAAATCCCAAATTTTATTAAGTTATTCCCTTGATTAAATTTTGTTTTGACTCCCTTAATATTGTCAAAATAAATGTTCACTCTGGGTTTAAGGAGGTTTAGTGATTTTTTGGGGGCTCATTACATTAATGAATGGAGAAACTATGCCATTTTGTGCATTTCACATGTTTTTTTGCATGGTTATTGAAAACCGTGAAAGGGGATAATCCAAACCATGAAACCTCAGATAGAGGATTCTCGCATAGTCTGGGCATGGATTTTCAGACCATGTGGGTTTCCCCAGGTAAACATGTGTCTTGACCACTATGG
This sequence comes from Viscum album, assembly GCA_963277665.1. Classification (NCBI taxonomy): domain Eukaryota; kingdom Viridiplantae; phylum Streptophyta; class Magnoliopsida; order Santalales; family Viscaceae; genus Viscum; species Viscum album. The sequence goes on along the minus strand of OY728155.1, from coordinate 134,842,369 downwards.
GATACAGTTTGTCACATGGTTTGGAAAATCATTCAACCAAACTATACACCCCATTAAAAATTGATAATTTACCATTTCCCCTTGGGATTTTATGATATCCCCCTATTTTCCTCCCCTTTAATCTATCTCCATCCCTAGTGATGATCTTAAACCCTCAATATCTCCAAATAATCAATCTCCCTCATTTATAGGTTGTTTGGAGCATCGTTGGTTGCAGATTAAAGATTCAAGTATGTCTAATCTCCATCTTTCTTATCTTTTCTGGATTAGGGCTTGCAGATTTCTCCATCTTATTCTGGAGCCCTAAAACCATATTTTTCATTGTAATCTTGGTTGAGGGTTAAAATGGTGTTTGAATCTTGATCTGATATTATGATTAAGACTGTAATCAATGTAGTATTCTATATTAGTTTTCTACAAGTTATATCCCATCGTCTTTTTATTGATTTGTGCTTTTATGTTTGTGTGTTGGATTTCTTCTTATTTAGTCTGTATTATCCATCGTAATATTTGGTAAAAAATATTTTATAAATGGGGATTTGAACCCCTCATTACTCTGATGTGGTGCTATGAGGATGACTAGAGCAATTTCGGGCCACCCATAGATGCACCATCAATTATGAACATAGGGAATGGGAATTTTATGCCTGAAATTAATTTGTGGTAACGTAGTCCCCATGACTGAAATATTAGTATGATAGATTGAGTGAAAAAGGTAATATAAATAGGTTTTGTCTAGCCTCTGTATTGTGATGATGGATTTTTTTATCTTAATGTAAATTTAGTTAGTAAAAATAATGAAAATTATTATAATTGACTTAACAAATGTACTTGAAATGCATAAGTGGGTTAATGAATATGAATTGGTGAACATGTTAAATTGGTAAATTCTTATGAATCAATAAATGTGTTGAATATATTAACATATGGAAATTTTCAAAGATACTAAATGTGTTAAGGCATAACAAGGTAAATGGGTTATATTGGCTATACTAAGTAAATGTAAATTGTGATAATGAGTTAAGGGTGATTTATGTGTTAAACAAAAAGTAAAATGTGTTTTTTATGAATTTTGGTTTATGTATGATTTTTTATATTGTATATGTGGTGAATGAATAAATAAGAATGTGCACATGGGTAGGTGGAATGTGGGTTATTGAATTGAGTTTGTACGACCACAGTTTATGTTGGAATGAGGCTCAAAACCCCACCCCTAGAATGCATGGGATGGGGATTCAGATTTAGTCTCTATACCCCTAATTGTTGCATTGGATGAAACTACCTAGATTAAGGCTCTAAGGTAAATGTGGTGTATATGTTTATGATATATTTTCCCTTGTGATATAGAGAACTTGATTATCCCCTTACGCATAGTGATGTGTCCACATAGGCTGTTTTATAAAATAAGCAAATGCATAACTCCTAGAACATGTGTTGAAAATGAATTTAGTGATAAAGATGATTTAACTGATGGAAATGGAAATAATAATTAGAATGAGATATGTGAATATTCTTACCTAATTAGAACACATGTTATTTTTTTTACCTTTTCATTTATTTACTACTATCATGAACTATCTATTAAGACTAGATATTTGGAGACATCATTGGTGGTGGACTACAAAGTTTATCTCACACCCTGCTTAGGATGTCATTGGGTAGTGAAGTAGATTTCATGATTGGAGGTCAAGACAATGGCAAGGTCCCTATGCTAGAGATTTTTCTGGATTGGGATGTGCATAGATGGGGATCTAGACATAGAGTCAGGACCCATTTTGGGGATTCAATGGTTTCATTTTATCTTGGGTGTTCTTTACTTGTGGATTAATAGCATGACATGACACATTCACTTTTTGGTCATATTTGTACCCTATTTTAGAAATGGTAGGTAGTATATGTTTTTATTTATTTTTTATTTATTCAATTATTTATTATGTTTATCTATTTCATCTTACTTGGATAAAAAAGGTATAGTCACCCCACATGTTACATTAGACCCTCACCACTATTCAGAAACCTTTGGCATATAGGGAGGAATTCTTGAGGTCATGTGGTGGCCTGTATTGGGGAACCAGTTAGTGGATTATAGTGTGGGGAAGTTACAAAGTGGTATCAAAGGGGGTTATTTTCTGTGGTATTATTTTTTGGGATGGTAGACAGGAGATTAAAATGTGTCAATCTTTGGTAATGAGCTCGTGCTTGGGAGTAGTTAACCCATGTATGAGGGAAAACCGAAGTCACCAAGGGTGGGAATTGTTTTTCTTGATATGCTTTGTTATAGTTTAATGATATTTCACCATTGTTTTATTCAGTTATTGTTCATTGTGACTGTTTTATGATATTTTTCTCGTGGTTGGAATGACATGAGGTTAAGAATTCATTCATCATTGTAGGCACTGATGGCCATATATGGCATGCCTCTTGAAAGGATCACATGAGATGGGTGTGTGGGACATAAAGAGTGGTTTTATTTTTATCTTTCTGAATATTTATAAAATGGTGCCAAATATATATAATAAAAATGGGTAAAAAGGGATGAATTTTAATAGAGTTCACTTAATTAAGGGTTGTAAATGAGTTTACATATTGGTTGTAATAAGTAGTGGAATGGGAAATGTACTTAAAGGGAATAAATTATATTGTGAGAGAGGAAATGGATTTGAAATGGTTTAAAATGAAAATATTTTTTTCATATTTCTTGGCTAACCGTCCCCCCCCCCATGTTTGACCTGACCCGTGGTAGGGTTGGTCGAGGGTAGTGTGCTAGGTGCGACATAGTTCAGTGGGATAGTGTGTACAGGATGAATTTTTATTTCTAGTGAAGTTCCTCCTTTATAAAATTTTGTAATATTGATGTTATATGTTATAAGACTCATAATTGGCATTATAGGATGATGGATCAATGTCAACGCATTCTGATTGGGCACAAAGAGGATATCAGTGGGAACATTCCCCTAGAGGTGCATCAAGGGAATCTATGGAATCAGGGTAATAGGGGAAAAGATAAATTCCATGACAACATTTCTCATTTTATTAAATGATGGAGTGGGACCTATGATGGGTTGGGAAGAACATGTTTGATATGAATATGGAATTTCAACATAATCACCGTCCAAATTTTGGCTGGAGAAGCTGGGTCTTATGTAGCCAAATTCTAGATTGAGTCCATCCAGAAAATACTTGATCATCACGAGACTCCTCTTGAGAGTATATTCAATTTGGAAGCATATATTAACTATGGGAAGGGAAAAAATTATTTGGACATCTTTGTTTATACTGACATGAAGATGATATATTATGGAAGTTATTCCAAGATAAGTTTTTGGAACACTTATACATTTAATCCTTGTGGCCATGGAATACTAAAGAGTTCAGGGGGTTGAAACAGGGAATGATGTTAGTGGTGGACTATGCTAGCCATTTCAATGACCTAAAATGTTTTGTTCCATTTTTGGTAGGGAATGAGGATGACACTACAAGGTTATTCTAGAAAGGACTTAGATATGAGATTAAGTCCCAAGTGATTATTTTCTATTTAAATATGTTTGATAACGTAGTAGATTAGGATTATATTTTAAAAGGAAGTCTCAAGGAGGCCCTTGGTAGTGGATGAACATTCTCAATTGGGTGATCCAATGGTGCAGCTTCTGGTGGTAGGAAATGCTTCTTTGGGAACATTCAATAGGGTAGTGGCGGATATCATATCTCAAAAAGGGAACCCACATCTGAGGGTAGTGATTGGGTTTTCTACTATCAGTGTGGAAGACCTGGACATATGCACAGTCAATTTCCCTAACCATCGATTGAATATCGAGCATGTGGTAGGTTATGTAATGTGCGTAGGTTCTAGAAAAATTCTCGATAGATGGGTATTAAAGGGGGGTCAATGCTAGTACAGAGTGTAAGAAGGGGGTCAGTTACCCCATACCAGGCAGGAAGATGGAGTTCTACCAACCGTAATAGTCAAGGTGGTGGGTGTGGTACTCCAGTGTTAGAAAATCCTTTTTAGTAGGGCAATGCAACACATGGAACTTAGATAGGAGCCCATGGTAGAGTAATGCGTCAATTTCATTTACTTTATTCCATACATGGAGGTGGAAAGGCTATTCCTTCAACTGTTAGAGGTACAATTTTCATAGCCTATATTATTTCTAATGAATTATTTGATACATATTCCTCACGTTATTTTATTTATTGAAAGTTTGTTGTTGTGTTGGGCTAAGTAGTAGAGTAATTTTGTGGGGTTATATCGATTGATACACTTTTTGGTGTGTGGGAAAAAAATTAGGCATTGTAAGGGGTGTGTGCTTGAGGTTACTATGTATCGTTTCCAATGGGATTTGTATGTTCTAGATATATCTGGTTTTGATTTAATTTTTATGATGGAATGGATTGTGACATATCAATCCAACATTGAATGTTTCCATCAAAGTGTTATGTTCTCATCTATTGATGGATACTTGTACATCAATCGTGGTGAATGGGATGTCTAGGCAGGCCATACAGGGCCAGTTTGTTAGCAATTGGGTGAACATAGTGCTTGGGTGTCTAGTCTTACTCTTGATGATGGGGGAGTATAGTAGTCCTTTTTTTTCTGGTGGTGGATCAATTTCCTGATATATTTCTTGAGGATTTATCGAGGATGTCGCCTAAGAGGGATGTTGAGTTCACGATAGAGTTGCGGTTGAGAGTAGAACTAGTTTCCAATCCACAATATAGAATGAAACCGATAGAACACTATGATCTTAAAAATGAGATGGAGGGGTTGGATAATAAAGTGTTTATATATCCTACTACCAAACCTTAGGGATATCTAATGTTGTTTTCCAATAAATATAATAGATTTCTATGGTTGTGTGTTGATTATAGGAATCTAAATCATATGGTGCTTAATAATTGATACCCTCTTCCTCTTATTGATGGCCCTTTTAAATATATGAGATGTGATTAATCTTTTTCAAAAATTGTTCTATGGTCGGGGTATCATCGATTAAGGGTGAGACCTTTTGATATACTATAGACTGCCTTCATGAGCTGGTATGGGTTGCATATGTTTTTAGTCCATTCGTTTAGGTTAACCAGTGTTATATTAGTGGTTATGGACTTAATGAACTGAATCATTAATCCTTACCTAGAAAAATTCATAGTTTTCTTTGTTGAAAACATCATAGTGCACTCAAAAACTCTTGAAGATCATGGAAAATATATTTAAATTGTCTTTAGTACACTAATAAATATTAGTCTATATGCCAACTATCCAAATATAATTATTTTATTGACAATATAAATTTCAAAGGGCACATTATCTTAGAGGAAGGTGTGTATGTAGACGCATAGAAAGTGAAGACATTTGTGTCTTGGGAGCATCCAAATAAAGTTTCAGATATTCAATGTTTTGTGGGTTTTTTCCAGAAACTATCAAACATTTATTATAGATTTTTCTCATTTTGAATCGCCACTTTTAGTTTTGAACAACAAGGGAATCAATTTAGAATGGTTTTATAAATGTTAGAACTATTTCCGATAGTTAAAGAAGTTGTTGACTGCCTCACAAGTTCAATTATTACCTAATCTAGGTCATTAGTATATCTTGTTTTGTGATGCGTCTGGTGTTGGGATTGGTGTGGTGTTGATGCAAGATGGACGGGTGGTTTCATATGGTTCATGACAGCTGAGGCCTCATGAAATAAACTAGCCTACATGTGAAATTGAAGTAGATGTGGTGGTGTCTTCCTTAATGTGTTGGTGAAAATACTTTTTGGGGGAACAATTTATGGTGTATTGTGATCATAAAAGCCTAAAGTACACGTTCCCCCAAGGAGATTTGGATATCCAGCAGCGAAGATTGGTGGTGTACATGTAGTCCTCAGATTTTGATCTTGTTTACACACCAGTATGTGGAAAAATCTTTATAAATGATTTCATATGGATGACTCAAAATCATGTTGTTTATGAATCAATTTACATGTGGATAATGATGGAATTGTTTGATGAGATGAATTTCAAGGTGGAGGGAGGTTAAGGGAAAATAACCCTTGCCTTCTTGTCAATCGAGTCAACGGTTTATATTTGAATTATGTAAGGGTAGTATGAAGATCCTAAATACATGACATTGAGGGGAAGTTTTAAAGGTGGGGGTTACATTCTTGTTGGACTGTTGGAGATGATGTAATAATTTATGTTCATGGTCATGTTGTTGTGCCAATAGGTATGTAAGAATAGTTGGTGTTTTTTTTGTAATTCCTCGGTCAAGGACCGAAGCACCATTTATTAATTAATGAAGAAAAAGTTTACATGAGTTGAAAGGATGGGATTTTATTACAATCTATTTCAAATAGGTGAAATAAATCAGCTGGCAGGGCATCCAACTAAGTCATGCTCTGGTGAACACTTTTGTTGGCAAGGGCATCAGCAACAACATTCACTTCACGGAAGACATGTGTGGCAATGTAGTCAATTTCTTGTAGTGAATTCAGGCAATTCATCCAAAGAGTAGTGATCGTCCATGCTAGATGAATGACTCCATTCCAAATGGAATGAACAATGGTGGTAGAATCACTTTCAATCCAAAGTTTTCTCCATCCTATTTGCAGTGAAAAATCAACAGCATGGATGACTCCTAGCATCTTTGCATCAAGGGATGAGGCAATCCCACACCCACTATAAAAGAAACCCTGGCACTGGTCAGCAGAATCTCTAAAAATGGACCCACATCTGGCAGGTCCAGGATTGCCTTTCGAGGCACCGTCGACATTCACTTTATTCCAACCCGGCATCGGAGGTTTCCAGAAATCTTCAAAGGGGTGCCTGGTCTTTGGGAAAATACCATGGACACAGATACGTCTTAGAATCTCGAAGTCTCCAATATAATTGCTGCAACAGTCTTTTTGAATTGAAGCAGATTCATGTATCACAATGAGAATTCAATCTTTTCCACCATTGAGACTGAGTGAGTGATTATTATGGATAAGATCTTTTCTTACGTACTAGATTTCATGCAGGAGTTCCGCCACTGCCGCAAGAAAAATCACATTAACCTGCTGAGAGGCTTCATGTTCAGTACATTTCTTCAAAAGCAAACAAATCGGGTCAGATAAGGACCATGAGAAATTAAATAACTCAAAAATGTAGTTACATAAATCCGAGGTCGTAGCACAAGACAAAAAGAGATGATAAGAATCCACCCAATGCTGATTATACAAATGACATTTAGACCATAGTTGAATGCCAAAGGCTTGAATGCGGGTTTCAGTGGGCAATCTGTTGTGAGAAATGCGCCAAATAAGGGTGAACCTAGAGGGTCTGATCCAAGTCTTATTGAAGGTGATCACCCATTGATAATTAGGTTCATTTCTAGAGAAATTTTGTATGTAGAAGTTTTTTGAGTCAAGGATTCCATTAGGATCAGGTTCCCAAACAAGGAAGTCCCCAGAATTAGAGAAAGTGTAATTCTCAATGATCTGAGCAATGTTGTTAGGGAGATCGTGCCTATGAAGCTGCATAACATCTTTAATAGTATGGATGGTATCTTCAATAGTGTTATTAGGAGACATCAAGGATATCAAAGGATTACCCATTCAGTTGTCACACCTGAAATTATTGTTGGATTCAGCACTGACCATCCATCTAGAGTTAGCCATAATCTTTTGATTCGAGTTTCTAACATAGGGCCAGATCGAGGAGTTAATGAAATTAGAATTTATTTTTAAAAGTTTATTTAGGAATCTATGTTTTAAAAATCATAGGCTTTAGAGTTTCCATTAATGAGACGCCAAGTGAATCTTGCTTGCAAGGCATCATTAAACAATTTTATGTTTTTGATACCAATGCCTCCGTTATCAAGAGGTTTACAACAGGTCTTCCACAGGATGGTGATGAGTTTTCTATCAAAGATACTTCCCATACAAATTAAATTTTTTATATAGGTATTAATTTTCTTGAAAGTACGTGTGGGCCATTTATAAATCATGAGGGAGTAAACCAACTTTGAGACAATGGTTTATTTGAAAAGACAGATTCTACCAGCCATGGAAAGGGATTTCCCTTTCCAAGTAGAGAGTTGATTGATGATTTGATCGGTGATATTAGAGAAATAATTGGATTTAGGACATCCCTAAAAAATCAGTATTCCTAAGTACGTGAAGGGAAAGAAAAATTATTTAATTCCAAGGTTACTGGTGATAGTAGTTTTCCTTTTAATAGGGAAGTTTTTTCCAAAGAAAATATGAGATTTGTTCCAGGAAATGGTTTGGCCAGAAATTTTCTCATAATGAGAGATAGCTTTCTTAAGACATTGAATGTTTATTTGATATCCTTTTAGAAACAAGATAATATCATCAGCGTAGAGAGGTGAGTGGGGACATTGAGGTTTTTAGCAGCTTGAATGAGTTCAAGTTTATTTTGATCAACCAGATTATGAATAATTCTGCTAAAGTAATATTCCGCAATAACAAACAGAATGGTCAAAAGGGGATCTTCTTGTCTAACACCTTTAGAAGATTTTAAAAAACCGTGAGGGGTGACATTAATTAATATGGAAATGATAGCAGATTGAAATAAAGTCTTGATTCTCTTGATAAAAATATCATGAAATCCAAAGTTTTTCAAGACTTTAAATATAAATCCCCAATCAATGGTATCAAAATCTTTTCTAATATCAAGTTTAATGGCAACACAACCCCCTCTATTTTTCTTATTCAGGGTGTTGGTACATTCTGAGGCAAGACAAATACAGTCTTGGATGGATCTTCTTTTGATGAAGCCAAACTGATTCCATGAAACAATTTTGTTTCAAATCGGGACCAATCTGTTGGCAATGATTTTGGTAATGATCTTGTAGAGGGTATTGATAAGATCAATCGGTCTAAATTGATGAATTTCAGAAGCATTTTCAACCTTACATATTAAGATGAGGAATTGAGCATTGATACCCTGGGGGAGAGAACCGTGAGTGAAAAAGAACCTTACCAGTTTACAACCATCTGAACGAAAGATATCCCAGTGTTTTTGAGGGAAACCATTGTTAAAACCATCCGGTCTAGGGGCACTATATAGCTTAAAAATAAAGATGGTGTCTTTAATTTCTTGCTCAAATGAAATAGATAAGAGAGATTCATTGCCTTTATCATCCACCATTAAGGGAATAATATTAGGATTGAGATCAATGTTGATCTCAGGGCTGTTGAAAATGTCATTAATGTAAGAGACAACATGATCCGAGATGGCCTCTTCTGTGTCAATGATCAACTCATTGTGAATCAGTTTGGTAAGAGGATGATTGGATTTTCTGGATAATTGAAGAGAGTTATAAAACGTAGTATTTCTATCTCCATCAGCCAGCCAAGTAGTCTTAAACATTTCTTTCTGAATGTTATCCTTAAAGGTGAGTAAAGTGTTTAGATTAAGAGATATATTGACCTCCAGTTGAGGGTCAAGGCTAAAATCAGAGTTGGTGCTACGTGTTTGTAATTGATTAAGCTCATCTTCAAGAGAGGTGATGTCAGAATCCATTTGAAATATCTTGGTTTTACACCAGACGTTGAGGTCCCGTTTGAAGATTTTTATATTGAAAATACAGGAAAAAGAGTCATGATGATGATTCATAGAATTCCACATTTTATTAATAAAAGTGACACAGTCAGGGTCTAGAGACCAAGCATTGTTGAATTTAAAAGGAAGGGAATTATGCGTTCATTATAAAGGGAGCTAAGTAATATGGGATGATGTTCAGAATTGAGTATGGGTAGCTTTATACTAGAGACATTATCACAAATGTTCAGGGCCTTCATGTTAACAAAGGCCCTATCTAGCTTACTGGAAAATATTTTATTATAATTTCTTCTGTACCAAGTATATTTCTCTCCAGTAAGGTTAACTTCAAAGAGATTACAATCTTCAATAGCGGATCTAAATTCTCTTGTGGATATAGAAAGATGTGAGGGTCCAATTTTTTCAGTGGGACTAAGAATAGCATTGATGTCTCCACTAATCACCCACGGATCTTGAATAGAGTTAGCCATGTCAAGAAGATCATGCCAAAAATTCCTTCTTTGCTGATACCTATTATTGGCATAAACCATCGTGCAAAAGATTTTCTGATCATTCCAGATAAAATCACAGCTGAAATGTTGTTCAGAGGTTTTAAAAACATTGATGTTTTGAAGGTAATTGTGATAAAAGATCCATATAGAGTCCGTCATAGGACCATTTTTCCAGGATCCTAGGAAACTGTAATGATGAGATCCAAGTCTCATGAAATTAGAATTGATGTTGAATTTGGGTTCAGAGATGGAAAACAGATGAGTTTTATGAGTGTTTAAGAGCCTCTTAAGAGTTGTGGAGGTGTCATTGTTGGCAATGCCTTGACAGTTCCAAAGTAGGAGATTCATTATTACTTATGTTTTGGGTTAGAACCCCTTTTTTGGACTTCCTAGAATCCTTCTTCCTCTTATATCTTCTAACATGAGTGGGGGAGTAGATTTCAATTTGTTCACAATTGATTTGACATTGGAAGTTGAAGAGTTAACCTTAGCATGCTCAACAGTAGAAACCAAATTAGAAATAGCAAGAGTTACAGGTTGGGTAGTACAGTTCTAGAGTGTTCTGTATCTATTTCATGAACATGAGGTTCCATTGAGGTTGGTCCAATATTAGTAGTTAAAGAGAAAGGAAAAATTTTAGAAGGAACAGTAATAGGTTGTTGTGCTCCAGTTGAGTCTGGAGCATATTTTTTTTAGGAGAAAGATGTTTAGGGGATCTAGCCAATGGAGTGGGGGATTCATCCATCATTTTCTCTCTAGGGAGAGAAGTAGGAGTAAACAGGTGGATGTGTCTAGAGACAGGGTCCTTCTTCCCCAAAAGAGGTGTGGATACCTCACTGTGGGGGTAAATAGAAGAAATTAAGACATGCATGGATTTATTAGAAGAGGAGGAGTTAGGAAAATGAAAATCATAGAGTAATTCAATAAGATCAGTGTTGATATTTTCCTCTATCTGCATGTTTGAAGCAGAATATACAGCCTGATCAATCATTTTAGATTTTTCAGGGACAGTGATATGGGTTTTATCAGCAGTATCATGAACATCAGAAAGTGTTTTAGTAGGAACGGTATTGAGGTTCTCGTTGATATGCATGTCAGAAGAAATTTTTTTAATCTGAGCAGTTATATTAGAGTTTACACTGGCAGTAGCATTTGTTTTATCAGAAGAATCATGTAGGGTAATAGTTGTGTCACCTTGGTCTGATGATTTTTTCATGTTACCAGGCAAATCAGTGGAGTCATCTCGAGTGTAGATATCCTCTTGCTGGCTCCCTAGAACATTCAGTGTTTTGAAATCTGTCCCAGCCCCATCCAAAATAGAGGCAGTACCAGAATTCTCAATGTTCCTGCAGGAGTTCACCTTCGAAGCAGAGGCATTATGTGCAGAATCATTAGAAGTAAAAAAGGGGGGAGATGGGGGGCTTATTGCTATCATGAGTAGTTCCATTATCCTGCAGGTTATTAGAAGTTTCAGCCACCATTATTTCTTTTTATTCCACTAATTTTCCCATGATTTCCCCTCAAGGGAGGAAAAGTTATTTGACTTTATCACCCATAAATAATTCTTCTTATTAGGTAGGTCAATTTTCTCCATCATATATTTTCCTTTCTTATTATGTTTAACTTCTTTCCAATCATTTTTAATAGGGGGGTCAACTTTCTTTCTAACCACTCTACAGTTAGCAAGATTGTTCCCTATTAGTTTGCAAACCTCAAAAAAAATGAGGTTTCCTTTCATATTCTATCCTCATATCAGTTCTATAGTTGGGAGCATTGAAGTTTATAACTAAAGGCAGTTCTGAAGCTAAGTTCACCTCAACCATGATTCTAGGAAAAATTCCAAGGTCTCCATTCAACGTTCTATGATCAATTTTAATGGGAGAACCTATACAGGAGGCTATGTCATTTGAGATCTTAGGGTGCCAAAATAACCAGTTAAGACTATGAATTCGAATCCAAACTTGTTCCATAGAATTCTTGTGCATGTGATGATTAAAAGAGATATCCCAATCAGAAATTATAAGGAGGCTTGGTTTAAGATGTATATTACCTAATCTCCAAAACTGTTCCAGTTGCTCATGATAGTTGAGGATTATGTGATAATATCCTTTTTTGATGGGGATCATCTTCCATTTGTCCGAATCCTAGCAATGTGAAATTTTGTTTTTGAGATCTGTTAGAGACCAGGGTCGGTCACCTGTGTTGTAAGTGACACGCCCAAAAATAGAGTAATTGCACAATGATTCCCTTTGCTTCAGTGCTTCCAGATCTTCATCAACAGAGAATCCACCATCCTCTAGCTTTTTGAAGAGTGGAGGTATGTGCCCCTTCACTCTACTAATATTCGAGCCTTGAAGTGCATCGTGGAAGGAGATAGGTAACATTCGAAGTGGAACCTCAAGATTTCCCACTTTGATTTTGGATGATCCAGCATCTAGGGTCGCCGGAGTAGCCTAGGGGGTGAATTCCCACTGCGGATCGAAACCATCCATTGATGAAGATTAGGTCAAAACTAGGGAAGAGATTAGGTTTTCTCGCCGCAACGCTTTCGAGAGCTCCATCCTTTCAAAACATGTGTACACATATATCATTTAAGAATAGTTGATGTGATAGTTTCATGAAATAAAATTGGTTTTCCATTCAGGTCTAACTAAATTTTATCGAGATATTTATAGGTTGTGTTGGTGGTTGGGAATAAATAAAAAGGTTAGAGGTTTTAGCATGATGCCTTACCTTCCATTGGGTGAAGGCTGAGCATCGCCAGCTGGGATGATTGTCACATCCATTTCCCATTATAGAATTGAAATGGGATGGCTTAATGATGTATTTTGTTTTTATTCTTCCAAGTATTCCATAGAGTAATGATGCAATATGGGAAGTTGTGGATTAGTTGAATAAGGTGGCTCATTTCTTACTTATTTGAGAAACTTTTACCATATATCAGTTGGGTGAGTTGTATGATCAGGAAATAGTATGGTTGCATGGGGTTCCATGAAAAATAGTTCCATATCGACATATGTGATTTACATTTCACTTCTGGTATGGATTTAAGAGGTAGCAGGGTACCCATGTGTTTTTTAATATGTATTTTCACCAGAAAATGAATGGAATGTCAGAGTTTATTGTTTAGGTATTAGAGGAAATTTTGAGAGCATGTGTTCTAGATTTTTATGGAACTTGGTAAAAGAATTTGGAACCAGTTGCGTTTTCATATACCAATATTTACCATGCTAAAATTCAGATGCAATATTTTGAGTCCCTCTTTGGTGCACTATGTAGATCTAATTCTGTTGGATTGAGGTTGGGGAATATGAGTTATTGGGACGGAGTGTCATGTAGGATACGTCAAAAATGATTTATTTAATTTATAAACATATAGAGTCAATTCATAGTGGATAATGTCATATGATGATCATTTTCGTTCAACTCTTGAGTTTCTGACATGTGCTTGCATGTTCTTTCGGGTATCGCCATGGTCGGTTCATTTTCGGATTCAGAAGAAGGGAATGTTGGAACCTAAGTATATATAACTATTTGAGATTGTAGAGAGGATAATACTGGTGGCATAGCGATTGGCTCTACTATAGTGGTATAGTGGTATTTATGATATTTTTCATGTGTCACGGATTAGGTTGTATCACTCTGACCCATCTCACATGATTTATATTGAAGATTTAGAGCTTGAGGTTGATGCATCCTTTGAGGAGCATCCTGTTTTTATTGTAGATCATAGAGAGAAGGTGTTGCAGGGAAAGACTATGCCTTTTATTTGAGTTTTATGGAAGCATTTAAATGTTCAGGAAGAAACATGGAAAAGGGTGTTTGATATGTAGGTCTAGTCGCCTACTCCCTTTTCTTTTAAAGCTCAGTTATTCTAGGAAGTAAGGCTATAAGAAGAGACGTTATATGTTGGGGAGGTTATAAGATCCTGAATTTTATTAAGGTATGTAATTTCATTAATTTGGGTTTGAATCCATGAGTTTTTACTAAATGGATGTTTAATGGGTGTGTTAGGAGTTTAGGTGATGTTTGGGGGGCTCGAGAAACTAAATAATTGAGAAACCAGTCCATTCTGCGTATATTGCATGATTTATAAATAGTTAGTAAAAATAGTGTGAGGGGGGAATCCAAACCACAAAACATTGGAAAGAATCATCTCATACAGTATGTTCATGGGTTTACAAATTTTTTGATCCTACCTAGGTAACCATGTGGCTTAACCCCTCTTTGATAGAAGTTGGTGCATGGTTGGTACACAGGTTGGAAAATTATGAACCACATTAAAAAGTGAAAAATTACCATTTACCCCTCAATATTTTTATGTTATCACCTAGTTATCCTACCCTTTCTCCTTTCTACAACCCTTATGACAATCCTAAACCATGAAGAGCTCCCAATGATCAATATCCCTCATTTATAGGCTGGTTGGAGCATTGTTGGGTGTAGATTGAAGCTCCCTAAATGTTTAATCACCCTATTCCTTCTAATTTTTTAGATTAGGGATTATAGATTTGTTCATCTTCTTACAAAGACATAGAATAACATTTGTTAAATGGAATATAGGTTTTCTCTTAAAAGGGTATTTGAATCTTGATCTAAGTATAATATTAATATTTTATTAAACATCAGATTCAAGTTAGGTGTCCTAGAAGTTATATCACATAGTCTTTATGTAGATTTATGGTTTCATGGTTGTGTGTTTTCTTTCCACTTGTTGTGTGTTTAGTATCCTTAGTATTATTTGGAAAAACGATTGTCTAAATGGGGATTAGAACCCCCCCCCCCCCACGACCCTCATGAGGTACTTTGAGGATGACTACACTAATTTAGGGCCACCCATATGGTGAGATAATAATTACAAACATAGGAATTGACAATGTTATGCCCAAAATTGATTTGTGGTAAGTTATATCCCATGATAGACAAGTCAATTTGAAATATTGAATTATAATGGGAATATGAATATGTTGTTCTAGACTTGGTAATGGAATGAGGGGTTATTTGGATTAACATGAATTGAGTTAGTTGTAATAAAATAAATTATTCTAAGTGACCTTAGAAATGTACTTGAAATTCATAAGTGGGTTAATTCATATTAAATAGTTAACATGTAAATTGGTTAAATTCTTTTGAATAGATAAATGTGTTGAATAGATTAACATATGGTAATGAATGAATATCCAAATGTGTTGAGTCATAAAAAGGGAAATGGGTTAAATGTTTTATGCTAAGTAAATTGAAATTGTGTTAATGAGTTAAGGCATAGAGATGATTTATGTGTTAAATGAAAATCTAAATGTGTCTAGTATTCATTTTAGTTTATGTATTACTTGTGATATGGTATATGTGGTTAATGAATAAATAAGAATTTCCACATGGCTTTGTGGTATGTGGGGTATTGACATGAGGTTATACACCCACATGATGGGTTAGACTGAGGCTATAAACCCCGCCCCAAGAATGCATGGGTTAGGGAGTCAGACTAAGGCTCTACTCCCCTAATGATTGCATTGGATGAACCTGCGTGGACTGAGGATCCCAGGTAAGTGTGATTTATTTGTTTGTGATATGTTCTCCCTAGTGAGACAGGGAACTTAATTATCCCTTTATGCATTGTGATGTGTTTTCTTGGGCTGTTACGTAAAAGAAATAAAATTTTAACCCCTAGAAGATATTTTTTAAAATGAATTTAGTAATATTGATGATTTAACTGATAGAAATGGGAATAGTAATGGGAATGCGCTAAGTGAGTATTCATACCTAATTGGAAGCTAAGTGGTTTTTCATTTACCTTTTCATTTATTTACTACTTGCATGCACTATATTTTTATACTAGATATTTTTTAGAAATTGTTTCTGGTGGCCTACTGAGTTGTAATCAAACACTAATCAGGCTGCCATTGGTTACCCTAATAGATTTTAGGATTCTAGGTCAGGACAAGGGAAAGGGCGCTATGCTATGGAGTTGAGTCAGGTTAGAGATGTGCGTGGATGGGGATCTAGAATTGGAGTTGGGACCTATTTTGGGAATTTATTTATTTCTATTTATTTTGAGTTTCCTTCACTTGTGCACCATTAGCATGAAATGACATATTCACTATTTGTTCATTTTTGTACCATTTTTAGGAAATGGTTGGTAATGATTGTTTCTATTTATTTATTATTACTTATATTATTTATTATGGTTATCTATTGTAATATACTCTAATAAATAGGGTATAATATCTTCATGTGTCACATTAGACCCTGCCACTAGTGAGAAACCTCTAGAATATGGGGAGGCATGCTTGAGGTCTTATATAGACACCACTTGGGGTACCAGTTATTGGATTTTGGGTCAGGGATGCTACATGTGTTAAGGAATAAGATGATAAATCCTAGTTAATAGCTTATGTATGAGGTGGTACAAACAAAGTTTCTATGTATTAAAATTTATGATTAATGTTATTGGAATATATATATATATATAATGATTGATTATAGAGGGTTTTCATTAAGGATTTTAAAGATTATGATAAATGGTACTAATAGACTACAGATGTGATTTAAAGACAAGGTGATATTTTTGTTAATTGAAAATAACACTTAATATGTTATGGTTATTAGGATAATGGTGTTGGGATAAATAGATTTTGGATATGAATATGTATATTGTATAATATTCAATTCCATGGAACATATTAATGATTTTTTTAAAAGTGGTTTATGAAATCAATAATGGATTTTAAAATATTTTTTTGTATTTAAGAAAAAAATACAATAATATTTTCATCATTTAATGAAGAAGGAATAAATAATGTTTTTAATAAGGTTTTATGGTAATTCACGTTATTATAATGTTTCAAGAGGAGAAATTATTAATATATTCACATATTTGGGATTTTACAATCAAGAGCCATTTTATTATATATAGAAATTGATGATAATTTCATTTTAGAAATTTAGTGTCCTTATTTATAATGTTTTTTATTTCGATCATTCAAAAGGTTCAAGAAGAAATGGTATAGTTTGAACTCTGAATGTGTTTTTGGAGATTAATTTATTATTTCCCCAATTGAGGATTTATACATAAGTTGAGCAAACTATTTTGTTTTCTGGAAAATTGAAGATATATACAGTTAATTATCATTATATGTATGGATCTTATGATCTCTCAATGCTTCATGGATAACAAATTCACCTTAGTTTCTTAGAGTAAGTGAAGAAGTATAAATTGGTCAAGCAACAAAAAATTGGTGAGATTGTTCCAATGAAATGGAATGAAATCAAGAAAGTATATGTTCTTATAAATATTCATAAGCTTTTGGAAAAGTGTATTAAAATAAAAAAATTTCATGTTATCATCATTTTTTATAAGATCAATGACATTTTCATGCCTAATTGGGCTATGGTTTTTTGGTCGTTAACTTTCAATGGATCATCCACCGTATTATGATCATTGTTCTTTATCACTCCCTATAATAAATTATGATTTTCTTCGATGTTTATATTTTCACTTCCCACCTATTTTCCCTTATGTGGAAACCTAGTTATGAGTTACTCTGGGTAACCGTTACGTTTCCAACTCTCCCATTTTAAAGGATATTTTATTATTAATTTTTTCTATGGGGTTTTCTATGAAATAAAATTTGAAAATGTTAAACCTTTTAGGACTGAGATGCATTTTGAGGGTGAAATTCATTTTATTGGGGGTAGAATGTAACACCTTGCGATTCTGTGATATTTAATTTTTAAAATGAATTTAATATTCTTTATATTTAGTGTTAAACAAAAAAAAATTTGTATTTCCATATAATTAACTCATAGTTTATATTTCATTACATGATACACAAATTCTTTCTTTTTGTATACACAATAATGAGTATGCATTCATTACACACAACACTAAGTTTAAACAATATGTGACATATTATTAAAATATTATTATATAATAGTAATCACCAAGTTGTTGGAATGGACGGTACAAATAGGATTATCAAAATTATGGATATATATTTTACACATTTTTATATAATGACTTATTATTAGACCAATTATTTATAAATTAATATAAAACCCTTTTTACAATTAAAGGATAACTTTTTCTAGAAAACATTTTTGATGGGAAAATGTTAGTTTTATACTAATAAATTTTAAAACAAAATTGGTGAATTATATTAATTTAATTTATATATTATATATTAAATCCATTTTTTAACATTTATCTTATGTGTTTTCTAGAAAATAGATAAAATTAAATCCAATTTTTTGCTTAAAACTGTATTTTTGTTTGAAAAAGTAGTTTTGATTCCATTTTATAGTGCACTTATATTAATACTAATTTTTAAAACAGTTATAAAATTTATTTTGAATATGAAACTTATTTTAAAAATTATAATATAAAAATTATCTTAGGATGAATTTTGGTTTTTTTTTAAAAATTAATTTTTTTAAATAGTGAAAAATACTGAATTTTAACTGAAAACTATCTTTTCACATAAATTATTTTGAAAGATAAATTATATTTTAAATTAGTTTAAAAGTATAATTAGTTTAATTATGCATATATTAATATAATTTAGTTCATTTAATCAATTTCATATAGAAATTGGATATTAAAAATTTGTTAACTTTTGAACATTTTCCTTTTGAAAACCCTCTTTCTTGTCACGTTTATCAGATTAATTTTAAATTAAATTATGCCAATGTTGTGAGTTTAACTTGGAACATTTGATTCAATATTTTTAATAAGAAAAATATATTTCATATAATATTTTTAAATAAGTTATTTTCTATAATTATTAGTTAAAATATATAGAATTAATTATTCTGATTAAGGTTAAAAGAGGGTCTGGAAAATTATATGTGTTTATATTAAATTTATTTTTTCACAGAACTTGAATTTTTATGTAATTAATTTAATTTAATATTTAGATTTTTTTAAATTACATAATATATATCATTTTAAATTTAGTCTTAAATTATAAATTACTAAGGTAAATTAAAAGATACAAGTTACCTTAGTAAAAACTATAAGGGTAAAATTGAGTAAACTTAAATACTATGTAATATATTGATATTTTTTTATTTATGTGTTGGTGGTTTTTTTCAATCGAATCATCCATAACCTCCATTATTGGTCTATTTTAAAGTTACACGAGTTAAGGGAGACCCTAAAATAATGAATAATTTTGGGTATTTACAAGAATGTCACTCCACCTCAATAATATAAAGTCACTCACTCTCCCCACTTCCTCACAATTATCATGCATTTTATATTGTCCAAACCTTACAAAAATCCATGAATTCGACCTTGAAGATTTATTTTGGGCATAAATGAATCCTAGGAATACTTTAGATCAAACCATAGTAGATAACCCGAAGAAGGGGTAATTTTATTCAATAATCATGATTATTTTATTTCCTTATCCAACATCTTAAATTCTTATTATGAAATCCATATATAATAATATCAGTATAATATATACACTAATATTTTTTTCTGAGTATACAACCTACAATTGAACATACTTCCATTGAATGGGTTATGAAATCATAGTTCATGTGTACGGTGGATTACCAGCTCACAAACTGATGTCGTTCATTTTTTCATTACGAAATTTCATGGTTGGGATTAATGTTGGATTTATAGTTTATATATGACATATGATATATTTTATTTTATTATTCTTTTTTAATTATTATATCACACATATCTTCATGCTTTCTATTTTGTGGTAATCTGAAAATGTCGTTCATGTTTACGACAGACTACCTCCTAGTGAAGCGATGTGATCCATTCATGTTTTACATGGAATGTATTATGTATGAGTTTTATAAAAATATATGATATATATTAAATAGAATTATTTTTTTAATGATAATATATATGTATCATTTATTTTCATTTTAACTAAATAAGAAAATAAAACAAAGAATTCATGTGTACGTATGAGATACCACCTCCATTAACGATGTATTTCATGTCTTATCACTTAGTTTTATAGATTACACTAAATAAATTTATACTAAATATATATTACATTTATATTGTGGTGGTTATTCTATAGGTGATGTAACCATGATCAAATTAATAGGAACACAAATTTAACAAATCAAAACATATATGAAAACCATAGAGACTATTTCCCAAAACAATACATTAACAAAAAATTGATAATAAAAGGTAATAAAAGGTAATAATAAAATAATATGTGGTATAATATATGTTGAGCCCTCTGGAAGATTGTTGAATTCTTCCTATGATTTCTGTTTTAATAATCACATATCATTGTTACTTAATCCGGTTGGATTTCTCATATACATAATTACAATATTTTAGTGAATCTATTTATATCGGTTGGATCATGTTTTTATCTCCTTGTTATTGATTTACAAGTATTCTGGAAGTCTTCTGGATCAAACAGACACCTTGTGTTCTGTCAAGACAACGGTCACACCGATCCATATCAAAGGGAAACGGTCGCATTGATGCTGATCAAATGAGTCACCGATCATGTCTCACTGATGCTGATCATCTGAGTCACCGAAGATGTCTCACCGATGCTGATCAAATGAGTCACCAATCATGACACACGGATGCTGATCATCTGAGTCACCAAAGATGACACACCAATGCTGATCAAATGAGTCACCGATCATGACACACTGATGCTGATCAAATGAGTCACCGAAGATTTCTCACCGATGCTGATCAAATAAGTCACCGATCATGACACACCGATGCTGATCAAATGAGCCACTGATCATGACACACCAATGCTGATCATCTGAGTCACTGATCAGGACACACCGATGTCTAGCCACCGATGCTGATGCTGATGACCTACCGATCACTTGACTCACCAATAGTCATAAACAGCTGTTTGAATTTCTTTATCTTTATTTAATCTATCCAATGGTCATATTAGAAATATTTTAATGCCCTATCATTTATTTAATGAAGGTTGTTGGATGTCAGGGAACCGTACCTCGTACCTGCAAAAATAAATAATTTATTTTGCTGGAGCTCGTTCTATAAATACAAGAAGTCCCTGTTAATGCAAAAAGAGGAGAAACCTCGTGTGACAACGATGAGACACATATGAGTGCAAAGAGTGGTGGAAGAGATAGTTGCAGAAGACACAGAACCTCATACACACTCATGCTTACTCAATAATAGTTCTGTACATTAACGAGGACATTGAAGAACTTCATCGACTACTTTTCTCACTATCTCTGAACCTGGATGCCAAGAAGACAACACTCTGTCTTTCAGACAAAACCATAAGAAGACTCATAACCATTTCTGATCAAACTCAAGGAGTACAAATCTTTACTGCAATCACTATAGCAATTTTTAAACTCTACATCTTTGCTCTGTGATTCATTATTCTACATTTTGAGAAGTGTGTGTTATCTGTTGTATTTAACACGCACACTGTCTCCTGTACTTTAACTAGAGGATCTGTAAATCCTCATCAAACTCTTTACATATTTCTTTTCCCACAGTAATAGTGGTAAAGGTCGTGTGTGACCTGGACAGCTGGTTTTTGTTGTTTTGTTTCCCACGAATTACAGTGGTAGAGGTCTTAGACCTGGATAGTTCTAAACTGTTGTGAACCTCGATCCAGGGTGTGGATCAAATTTATATAAATTTTTGAGAGGACTAAGTCTCGTCTTGATACTGAACCTCTTGGTTATATCTGTTGTGCTATATCTTTCAAAGTTATTCCTTTTATTCCGCAGCTAATTACTTTAAAAACAAAACTATTTTAAATTCACATTGATAATTAAACTTGCAAGTGTTTATATTAGTTGTAAATCAGTAAGTTAGTTTCAAAAGTTAATCAACTCTTCTATTGTGATTAACTGGTAAATAATCAATCCCTTGAGAAACCAATAGAACCTTTACTTTGATATAAATTCACAACAGTTTAATTCGGTATTTTATTTGGGGGGTTTTAGGAAAAAGTTTTTAAAACAGAAATTTTAATTGGAACTCAATTCACCCCCCCCCCCTCTTGAGTATCCACTCCGACCAACAATTGGTATCAAAGGTTGTTTAAATATTTTCTAAAGTACTCTGTTTTCCAACTGTGGTTTTTGTTGTATTTTAAAATTCTTAAAATTTCTGTTATTTCTAAATTATTATCTCTTTAAAATCTTTGCATTAAGTAAGCTATCCTGGATAATAGAATTGAAGGTGTTGCTACCAATAGACCACCATTTTTCAATGGCACTAACTATGCTCAGTGGAAAATCAAGATGAAAATTCATTTAGAAAGCATGGGGTTTGATATTTGGACTGCTATAGAATCAGAATATAAAATTCCTACTATTGTTAGAACTACTTGGAATGAAGCTACTAAGACTGCCTACAATAATAATTGCAAAGCTATGAATTATTTGTACTGTGCTTTAAGAAATGAGGAATTTAATAGAATATCTGCCTGTAAAACTGCTTATGAAATTTGGGATACCTTAGCTGTTTTTCATGAAGGAACAACTAATGTTAATGAAATGAGATTGAACAGTTATACTATTAAGTATGATAATTTTAAGAAGAATCATGATGAACCCATTTCTGACATGTATCTCAGGTTTAATGAAATTTTCAACATAATGGCTTCTCTGGGAAAGGATGTTCCATCAAAGGAACAAATTATGAGAATTATGAGATGTCTACCTGAAAGATGGAGAGGAAATTCTGTCTCAATTAGAGAATCATGTGATATTGGTAAACTGCCAGTCAAGGAACTAATTGGCAATTTGATGATGTATGAAGAGGAACTCAAGGTTAACAAATAAGAAGAAGATGAACCTAGAAGGAAGTCAGTTGCTTTCAAATCTTCAACTTCAAAGAACAAGGATAAAGAGAAACTCCAAGCTATAAATGAAAGTTCAAGCTGTGAAGACAGTGAAAGTGCATCTGATAGTGATGCTGAGATGGATCACATTGACAGAAGGTTTAAGAAATATTATAGGAAGAAGTAATTTTTCAGAAAATCAAATTATAAAGGTATGTATGACAACAAGGGACATTGGAAAAAGGATTGGAAGAAATCTGAAAAATCAGATGATGTTGTCTGCTATGAGTTCCAAAGAAAGGGACACATAAAAGTAGACTGTGCAAAGTTGAAATAAAAGAAGAGGTATGAATACAAGGACAATAAGTTTAAGAAATCCATGAAGGCTACTTGGAGTGATTCTGAGGATAGCTCCACTTAATCTGAAATTTCTGAAACTGAACACAGAAATAAGGCAAACATGTGTTTTATGACAAAAACCTCTAAGGTAACATCTGAAACTCCTTCTTTAAATTCATATTATTCTGAAGATGATTCTGACTCAGAAAACATGTCAAAATCTGAACTATTTGAATACTGTGATATGTTATAAGAAACCTATAATGAGCTGAAAGACAAATACAAAGGTTTAAAGAAATAGTATACTTTAACTGTTAAACATAAATCTGATCTTGATATTGAAATGGAAAAGAATGCTCAGTTGCTTAAAGAAAACACTGAACTAAAATTATCTAATGAGCAACTTAAGAAAGACTTAGAAAAATTTACAAATGGTAAAGATACTCTTACTCAGATGCTAGGTAAGAAAATAGCACCTAGATACACTACTGGTATAGGATACCAACCTGGACAAAGGAAATTTACCAAAACTAAATTCATTCCTAAATCTGGACAGAATGTAGCTAGTTCTGAAACATCATATGCTTCAACTAGTTATATTAATAGTTATAAATCTAATAAGGTTTGTCTTTCAAAATCTATTGACTCTACAAATTTTATGAGACCCATAAGACAAATTTGGGTACCTAAAGTTTTGTTGGATAACCTGTCCAGACACAAGAAGATATGGGTACCAAAATCATTTCCTATCTAAATTTGTTTTGTAGGGAACCTGCTTAAAGAGATCCTATAGAAAGACTTGGTACTTGGACAGTGGATGTTCAAGACATATGTCATGAGACTTCTCATGCTTCAAGAGTTTAGTAAAAGGTGATGGAGGGTTTGTCACTTTTGGTGATAACTCAAAAGTAAAATTCATCGGCTTAGGCCAGATTGGTAACACTGACTCAATATTGATTTCCAAAGTTTATTTGTTGATGGACTTAAATACAATTTGTTATGTATTTCTATGTTATGTGATGATGGTTTTTATGTTAAATTTGAAAATGATTCTTGTAATATTTTTAATTCTAAAAATGCTTTAGTGTTTTCTACTTTAAGAAATGAAAATTTTTATGTTGTTGATTTAAATTCTTTATCTAAGCAGAATATTACTTGTTTAAATGTTTTTCATAAAGAGTCTTGGCTTTGGCACAGAATATTAGGACACTTCAATGTGCATTCACTTAGAAAACATGCTAGGAAGAACTTATTTAGAGACCTAATCATACTTGAATTTCCAGCAGACAAAGTTTGTAATCCCTGTCAAAAGGGAAAGCAACATAAAGTTTCTTTTAAATCAAAGAAATAAGTTTCAACTTCTCAACCTCTCGAGTCGGTTCACATGGAGTTATTTGGACCTTCTAGATTTTCTAGTTTAAATGGGAAGCACTATGTATATGTTCTTGTAGATGACTTTTCTAGAAATACTTGGGTATATTTTCTAACTCACAAAAGTGAATCTTGTTCTTACTTTTTTAAATAATCCAAATCTGTAGAGAAACTTAGTGGAATTTAGATTAGAACCCTGGGAAGTGATCATGTCCGTGAGTTTGAAAATCATGAGTTTGAATCTTACTGCTCACACAGTGGCTATAGTCCCAATTTCTCTTCCCCTAGGACACCCCAACAGAATGGTGTAGTGGAAAGGAGGAATAGAACCCTGCAAGAAATTGCTAGGACTATGCTTAATGAGTATGACCTACCTGTTTATTTTTGGGCTGAAGCTGTAAATACAGCTTGTTATGTTATTAATAGAGTCTTGATCAGACCTGTTCTTAAGAGGACCCCTTATGAGTTGTGGAACCATAGGAAACCTAAGGTTAACTACTTCAGAGTTTTTGGCTGCAAAGTCTTTATTCTTAATACTAAGGACAATCTGGACATGTTTTCACCAAAGAGTGATGAGGGAATTTTCCTAGGATACTCTATAACTAGTAAATCCTATAGTGTTTTCAATAAGAGAACCAAATGTGTGGAAGAATCTGTTCACATCAAATTTGATGAAACTGATCCACATGAACCTAAGAACTCTCTTGAAAATCTTGAAGATGATATCTCTGTTTTGAACCCTAATGATAAAGACAGTGGACCTATAGTTAAAACATCTAGTTCTGTAAATTTTCCAGAACCTGCTTCTGTTGAACCTCAACCTGTTGATGATCCTGAAATTTCTAGTCCTACCTTTTCTAGATCAACTAGAATTCTAAAGAATCATCCTTTAGATACTGTTGTAAGAAATCTTGATAGACAGAGAAAGACTATAGATTCTCTTAGAAATCAGGTTGAACATCAAGACTTCTTGTCACAGATTGAAACTAAAAACATTGATGATGCTATTAATGATGAATTTTGGGTAATGGCTATGCAAGATGAACCAAATCAATTTGAAAGAAACATAGTCTGGAAATTAGTGGAAAGACTTAAGGACACTATAACCATAGGCACAAAATGGGTGTTTTATAAACAAATTTGATGAATCTGGAAACATCATTAGAAACAAAGCTAGGCTAGTTGCACAAGGTTACAATCAAGAAGAAGGAATTGACTATGAGGAAACCTTGGCACCTGTAGCTAGATTAGAGGCTATTAGGATCTTACTTGCCTATGCATCACATCTGAATTTTAAGTTATATCAAATGGATGTGAAAAGTGCTTTTTTAAATGGTTTTATTGTTGAAGATGTTTGTGTAGAACAACCACCTGGTTTCTCAAATCCTCATTTTCAAAATCATGTTTTTTAACTTTCTAAAGCTTTATATAGTTTAAAACAAGCTCCAAGAGCTTGGTATGAAAGACTTTCAAACTTTCTTATTTCAAAAGGATTTACAAGAGGAATAGTTGACCCCACTCTTTTTATAAAAAGGATTTCAAAAGATGTTTTAATAGTACAAATATATGTTGATGATATTATTTTTGGATCTTCTAAAAGTTCTTTATGTACTGATTTTTCAAAGGTTATGAAAAATGAGTTTGAAATGAGATTAATGGGAGAGCTTAAGTATTTTCTTGGATTTCAAATCTTTCAAACTAAAGATGGTATTATTCTAAATCAAAGTAAATATACTAAGGATTTATTAAAATGTTTTGGTTTGGATAGTATTAAGGAAAGTGATATACCTAGGAGTACTACCTGTAAGTTGGATGTTGATGAAACTGGGAAACCAGTTGATCAAACCTATTACAGAGGTATGATTGGGAGTTTACTTTATTTTAATGCTAGTCGACCAGCTATTATGTTTAGTGTGTGTATGTGTGCTATATTTCAAGCTAACCCTAAAGAATAACACTTACTGGTTGTTAAAAGTATTTTTAAATATCTTAAGTATACTATATATGTAAGTTAGTTTTATCCAAAAGGACAATCATTTGACCTAACTAGTTATTCAGATGCTGACTTTGCTGGATGTATGTTAGATAGGAAAAGCACATCTAGAACATGTCATTTACTTGGAAAGTCCCTAGTATCATTGTGTAGTAAGAAACAGAACTCAGTTGCATTGTCTACAGCTGAAGCAGAATATATAGCTGCTGGTAGTTGTTGTGCATATATTATGTGGATGAAACACACTTTATTGGACTATGGATTTGATTTTAAACATGTTTCAATTAACTATGACAACACTAGTGCGATAAACATATCTAAGAACCCTGTGTCTCACTCTAGGACTAAGCACATTGACATCAGACATCACTTTCTAAGAGATCCTTATCAGAAAGGTGATATTTCCCTGAAATTTATTAGTTCTGAACATCAATTAGCTGATATTTTTACAACGCCTTTATGTTCTGAAAGAATTAATTTTATTAAACAAGAATTGTGTATGATTGATCTGTGAAACTGATCTGTGAAACTAATCTGTGAAACTGATCTGTGAAACCGATCTGTGAAACTGATCTATGAAACCGATCTCTGAAACTGATATGTGAAACCGATCTATAAAACTGATATGTGAAACTTATTTGTGAAACTGATCTGTGAAACCGATCCGTGAAAGTGATCTCTGAAACTGATATGTGAAGCTGATCTATGAAACTGATCTGTGAAACTGATATGTGAAACTGATCTGTGAAACCGATCTGTGAAACTGATCTGTGAAACTGATCTGTGAAACTGATCTGTGTAATCGATCTGTGAAACAGATCTATAAAACAGATCTGTGAAACCGATCTGTGAAACTGATCTGTGAAACTGATCTGTCAAACTGATCTTTCTTTCTATTAGTTTTTATTATGTTGTAATTAATTAATTACTTTTATCTTTATTATGGAAACCCTAAATGATGAAATAAATGATACGCAACTATTTCTATTCCCCAAACCGCTGACCTTTCATTTCCCACCAAGCCTTATTTTCTCTCTTCTCTTCTACTTTGAACCTTCGAACTCCTACATTCTCCAGAATCTGCAAATGGCTAAGCAGAAGAGACCAAGAAAAGGATCAGAAAGTCTTGTACCTTCAAAGCATGCTCGAGGCGAGTCGAGTAGTACCTCTCAAAGATCAGTAAATCCGAACCTAGAATCTCATATTGTTGCTATAGAAAAGGCATTCAGTTCCGCCTGGTTTTTGAAAAGTAAGTTTCTATTGTTACAAGTTTTAGAATCGCAAGCTTGGAAAGCCTGGTTCTCATATAACACTCTTGTATACTACCCAAAGCTAGTGCATGAGTTTTATATAAATCTTCAAGTTACTTTATATGATGTAGAGGCTGCCAGAATGTCCTCTGTAGTGAAAGGAAAGAAAATATCTTTTTCGTCTAAACAATGGGATGAATGTTTAGATATACCCCATGAGGGTCGGTATGAGGATTATGCTGGAAACATTCCTCCAACCACTGAATACTTCTCTTATGAGTTAGCTTTAGAGCTTTTGACTAGAAACAGAGAGTCAAGGAGAATCACAGCCTCAGAGTTGGATGGTAAATGTAGAATTCTCTTTAAGTTTATTCAGCACCAAATTTGCCCTAGGAAAAGAGATTTTGCTGCTGTAAGATACCAGGATGTTTTTATATTGTTTTTACTAAAGACCCTTGAGAAGATCAATTTGTGTAGATATCTAATGGTGCAAATAGCTGGAATGGTGAAACCTTCTAAGAAAGCCACTACCTTGTTCTATTCCAAAGTGATCTCTACTATGTTAAAGAATTTGAAATTTGTTGATGAAGCTGATGAGATATCTGAATCTGATAGTGCTTTTTGTGCTAACAAAGAAATTTGTAAAAGGATGAAAATAAACTGGAACCCATGGATGAAATGATGGGTTGCTGATGAGGACAAGTTGTATGAATCCTATAATCCCACTAAACATGGAAAGAGGCCGAAGGGTTTAAGAGACCGTGATTTGAAATCAGATGAGGAGCCAATTTACTCTGATGATGAGGAAGAAGTATATGTTGAAAGGAATAAATACTCTGAAGAGCCTGGTCAACAAGGAATGGAAGAAGCTGAAATAGAAGAATGAAGTTTGTAACCTCCTGATGATAGGAGTGATCCTGATACTATGAGCCCTAAGAGAAGAGTGGACTTTGGATCTGCCAGTCCACCTTTACCCTTACCTGAATCAGAACTAGTTCTTGGTGATGAAGAAGCTAGTGACACTGAAGTATCTGACAGTGAAGTTTCTATGAAGAATGGAAATGAGAATGATGATGATGATAATGATGATGATGATGATGATAATGATGATGGTGGTGATAACCGACCAGTGGATGGTCTTGTTGTACCTCTAACAGAAACACATCAAACTGTACCAGAAACAAATACCAATGGCAAAAGACATTCTCTAGAAATCAGTGGAAAAGAAAGTTATGATAAACCGAAATATACTCTGTGTGCTGCTGTCTGGGATGATTACCCTGGTTTTGCTATTTTGGGTTTAGAGTACTCTGAAGAAGAGGAGGAAGAACCAGAATCTGTTGCGGGTGTGAAAGAAAGACAACCAGTTGAGGCAAGGTCTGATCATGTTGTTGATGCTGCAGATGCTCATCTACCCAGTTCTACTGTCTCTCTATCTGATTTTGATAAGTTCAAAATTGAGTTGCTTGCTGTTGTGAGAGATATAGTCAGAGAAGAAATTTCAAATGCTATTAGACTAGACCTGGCCAATACTAGTGAGTTTATTGGCAGGCACATAGCCTCTATAAATCATATTCAGAAGGATCTACAATCTGGCTTAGTTTCATTATCAAACGAATGTAGATCAACCATCTCTGGTATGATGGAAGTGTTGAGGAATCTGATTGAATATCTTAAGAAGTCTGATTTGAGAAAGTTGAAAGCTAAGATAACTCAGATAGTTGCTCAAGCCAGTATATCCAAAGTAACCAAGATCACTACTCGTGAGCTAGAGGCTCTAAAACAGATTGTGCATGATGAATTGGCCGCCATTAGACAAGTGCTTGATTTGGACTCATTGAGGAAGATGAATGAGCACAATGATCATATTCATAAGATGGTAACAGTATATTCAGTAGATGCCACTAAAGCTCAGAGAGAGAACAAGGAAAAGGTTGATCATTGCTTTTCAAAAATATATATAAAGCATGAGATGACCGCGAATTTCAAAGTGTTGGCTGATAATCTAAAACTACCTCCAGTCACTCAAGCTTTCAAGACTCTTGTTCGTCAGTTGCAAGATTTTACTCCTACCTTGGAATAGTTCATGGAGAATAAGGATGATTTTGAGAAGGCTATGCAGTATGGTGCAGAAGTTATTCAGGATTTCATAAATCTTTTGAAACCTTATCTGAATGCACAAGCCACATCCATTGTGCTTATTACTGTTGACACTCTCAGTGCCTCTGATGTTGCTCCAAATCAGATCTCCGTTTCTCAAGCTCTATCTCAACTCCGATCAGTTCCTCAGCAATCTTCTCAACCAGCTCCTACAGCTCCACAGCAAATCCCAGTGGCATCCTCTCCTCCACCTTCTAGAGTCATCTTAACACCTTTTCAAATTCGCCTAGCTCAACCTCCCTCCAAGCCTTCCAACTTACCAACCATTGATCCTTCTGACAAAGGCAAATCCCCATTACATCCCAAGAAATAGTTGTGCGTTGTTATTGATAGGGTGAACCCTGTTGTGTTTTTACTATGATGTACCTTATAAACTTTATTTTCTTTTTATTCTCTCTGATGCCTTCTTTTAATTTCTTCTTTATCTATTTTCCCTCCTTTTTGATTATCCCAAAGGGGGAGAAATATGTATATATATGGGGGAGATGCATATCTAAAGGGGACATTTTTTTATACATATCTATGGGGGAGAACCTTTCTATGACAATGTTTGCATAAATATATAAAGGCATAAATTCTGGGGGAGATTTATATCTCATTGTGTTATTATTCTTATTATTCCTTGTCACTATTATTGATGATATATTATATTTATTTATGAATAAGATTTGTGATTATCAAAAAGGGGGAGATTGTTGAGCCCTCTGGAAGATTTTTTAATTCTTCCTATGATTGCTGTTTTAATAATCACAAATCATTATTACTTAATCCGGATGGATTTATCATATACATAATCACAATCTTTTAGTGAATCTGTTTATATCGGTTGGATCATGTTTTTATCTCCTTGTTATTGATTTACAAGTATTCTGGAAGTCTTCTGGATCAAACAGACACCTTGTGTTCTGTCAAGACAACGGTCGCACTGATCCATATAAAAGGACAACGGTCGCACCGATGCTTATCAAATGAGTCACCGATCATTTCTCACCGATGCTGATCATCTGAGTCACCGAAGATGTCTCACTGATGCTGATCAAATGAGTCACTGATCATGACACACCGATGATGATCATCTGAGTCACCGAAGATGACACACCAATACTGATCAAATGAGTCACCGATCAGGACACACCGATGTTGATCAAATGAGTCACCGAATATGTATCACCGATGCTGATCAAATGAGTAACCGATCATGACACATCGATGCTGGTCAAATGAGTCACCGATCATGACACACCCATACTAGTCATCTGAGTCACCGATCAGGACACACTGATGTCTAGCCACAGATGCTGATGCTGATGACCTACTGATCACTTGACTCACCGATAGTCATAAACACCTCTTTGAATTTCTTTATCTTTATTTAATCTATCCAACAGTCATATTAGGAATATTTTAATGCTCTGTCATTTATTTAATGAAGGTTGTTGGATGTCGGGGTACCGTACCTCATACCTGCAAAAAGAAATAATTTCTTTTGCTGGAGCTCGTGATAAAAATACAAGAAGTCCCTGTTAATACAAAAAGAGGAGAAACCCCATGTGACAACGACGAGACACATATGAGTGCAAAGAGTGGTGGATGAGATAGTTGCAGAAGACACAGAACCTCGTACACACTCATGCTTACTCAAGAATATTTCTGTACATTCACAAGGACATTGAAGAACTTCATCGACTACTTTTCTCACTATCTCTGAACCTGGATGCCAAACAGATGACACTCTGTCTTTCAGACAAAAACCAGAAGAGGACTCAGAACCATTTCTGATCAAACTCATGGAGTCCAAAGCTTCACTGCAATCACTAGATCCATTTCTAAACTCTACATCTCTGCTCTGTGATTCATTATTCTACATTTCGAGCAGTGTGTGTTATCTGGTGTATTTAACACACACAATGTCACCTGTACTTTAACTGGTGGATCTGTAAATCCTCAGAAAACTCTTTACATCTTTCGTTTCCCACAGTAATAGTGGTAGAGGTCGTGTGTGACCGGGATAGCTGGTTGTTGTTGTTTTGTTTCCCACGAATAACAGTGGTAGAGGTCTTAGACCTAGACAGTTGTAAACTGTTGTGAACCTCGATCCAGGGTGTGGATCAAATATATATAAATTGTTGTGAGGACTAAGTCTCAGCTTGAGACTAAACCTCTTGGTTATATCTTTTGTGCCATATCATTCAAAGATATTCCTTTTATTCCACTGCTAATTACTTTAAAACCAAAAATGTTTTAAAGTCACTTTGATAATTAAATTCGCAAGTGTTTATATTACTTGAAAATCAGTAAGTTAGTTTCAAAAGTTAATCAAATATTTTGTTGTGATTAACTTGGAAATAATAAATCCCTTGAGAACCCAACAAAACTTTTACTTTGATATAAATTCACTATATTTTAATTCATTATTTTATTTGTGGGTTTTTAAGACAATGTTTTTAAAACAGAAATTTTAATTGGAACTCAATTCACCCCCCCCCCCTCTTGAGTATCCACGCCGACCAATAATATATATGAATATGGTTCTATAATATATGTATAAAAATATTATATTTATTATATAGACATTTATAATAAGTATTAATGAAATCAAGGCTTAAGGTAAAGGGATTTCTTGTCTCGCTTTTATTTCAGAGAAACTTATGCCATATTCACCAATCATTTTTTGGTGATCTATATACAAACATGTGAAATGATATGTCATGAATATAAATAATTTAAATATGATAAATTTTTCCATTAATTCCGTTCATTCCAATGTATTATGATTCTAAACTTACTCGAGCAGTAAAGTATTTTCGTATCACATTTTACTTTTATGATACACAAGCCATATTTAGCACCTATTTCTTTTATTTGGTGTATATAATGACAATTAATATATTTTATGATGGATTATAATATAATTTATCATTATTTCCATTTCAATTTTATGATATCACTTTCATGGGGATCATAGTTCAGAACATACCAAATCGGTAAGGGATTTTTTTTTCAATTTTACTTCTTGGAGATACACATTATTTTATGCACCCATATCCTTTCACAATATGTATTTACTAAACTTTTGACTTGTAATATCACTAATTTATTTGTATTCCTTTTATTTTATGTTTAATTTTATGTTATTCTATCATAGAGATTATGATATAATGTTACCAAAGTGGTAAGGGTTTTATGTTGTAATCTCATCCTTTATCAGAATTGTTTTCTATTATGTCTAAAATGATGATATCTCATGATCTACCACTATGTATTTATCATGAATTTTCTTATGCTCTTGTTATTCATTACATATTAAAATAATGTAACCATTTTTTCACTAATTTGTGCTTAATATAATTAATAAAATTATTTTTAAGAAAATCTATCTTTGTTTCTATGGTCATTCGGAAATTAGTTTTCTTCCAAGACCATTTTTTCTATAAATGTTTTCGAAAAAATTAAATTATATTTTAATATTTTTTTTAATGAAAAATGTTTCTTTTTTAAAATTATTTTAAAAATTATTGAAATGATTTTAATATAATATATTATATGTTTCCAATGTTAATTACAAAAAAAATCAAAATATATTATTTTTTAGAAAAAATTCAAAGAACAAATGTCATTTTTGTCAATAATAATTTTAAATGATATTTAAAAACTATTTTCATACTAATATGACATCTGTTATTTATATATATTCCTTAATGGGGATATAATCCTTGGATACCATTCATATTATTTATTTAAATGGTTTATATTCTGATTTCTTTATATCTATGAAATTCATTTCTCTTCCATTGGTTATCCTGTAAGGAAATTTATATGAAACTCGATTTTATTCACCAGTTATTATATGATGAAATTATTATGAAAACGTTCTATTTTACATGGGTTATGATATGATAAAATGTTTATGATTCCCATTTCATTTCACATGTTATGATGTGATTAATTTTTATGATCTTGTGGAACACATAAATATGGTTTTCACTATGTGATGGGTGGGACCTTTATCTCCCACAAATTAATTTGTAAAGATTTATATATATCATCAGATAGATGTGGTTGGAATTGGGAGTGAACCTCATATATTAAGACATGGTTGGAAAGGGGAGTGAACCTAGTATAGTAAGACATGGCTGGAATAGGGAGTGACCCTAATACATTAAGGCAAGGATCAAATTGGGAGTGAACCTAGTATAGTAAAGGGTTTTGTCTACTATGAGGTTATTCAGAGTGAATATTGACTACTATGATGTTATGCGTGAACTATATTACATGTTCACGTTTTTATGAATGAACCTTCTTAAAAGTTCAAAATGTTATCTATGGTCTTGTATTTCATGTCTATAAGGTTATGTGTAGACTTGAAAACATGTCCATAAGATTTTGTGAGGGCCTAATTCCATGTCTTTAACTTAATGTGTGATACTGTTTCCTTTTTCATGTGTTCACAATGTTATAAAGTGGTTTTTCTACCACAAATATATGTCTTATGCCTATGTTATACTCTCAAGGATCATTTTCTTTGACTCCCTCATGATTCAAGCCTTATCAAATTTCAAATTTAAACCCAAGACTCATGTTTATGATATATGATCGGTTGGGTTTGAACATTGGTTGTTATGATCATTATCATGTAACCTTATAATTTTCTAATTTTGTATATGATCGCAGATTAATATATCATATATTTACCCTTACTGATCATATGAGATCACACTTTCTTATCTTTTGTTCCCTAGGATATGATGAAAGGTTTTAGTAGGGTATGCCTAAGTGGAGTATTATGTGAGAATATATTTGTGGGAGATGTTGAAAATATTTAACTAAATTATAATACTATTTTTCACATTTCCAAAGGCACTTAATTACTAGGATCCTCAAGAATGTTTTTGTGTAATGTAATTAATATTCATCTATAAAGATGTAATATCCTTGTATGAGAAGCCTAAGTTGATATAGTTGGTATCAAAGGGAGGTTTAGTTAACCTTTAAAAACTAGGATTACAAAACATTTGTGGGATCCCATGGTATATTACTAAAGATATTTATAGGGTTGTATCTAATTATAATTATAAGTATGAGTTTATTTATAGGAACATGTAATGGAATTTTGGTAAATGATAGATTAAGTATTTTCTAAGAAATTAAATCTCGGTCTGAATACTACATGTGCATGTGGATCTGGAAAAGATGTACATAGGGGTAGCCACCCCAGAAACAACATACTAATATCGACACAATCCTAAACTAGTTCACAACAGTAAGCCTTGATGAACACCATGTTTGACACTCTTGGGGGATATGATTTGAAAATTCACAAACTATTTATGAACCATCTTGAATGGTTTAAATAGAAGATGAACATGAATGACCTAGGATAAACTTAATGTTTAATTGATTAAAGAAGAATTTATAATGATTTCTACATCCTATATTTGAATTTTAATGATTATGTGGTTGCATATTAAGATTATAGTTTCTAACACAATGATTGTTTTCTTAGTTAATGATGAAAACCAGAAGGAACTGGGATAAAATTTAATGCGATGAATATTTTTTTTAATGAATATCCAAATTCGATAATGACTTTAGTAAATAATATTTTGATTATTATTAATCAATTATAATGAAACAATATTAATAATGTGTACCTTAACCTACTCTCAGAATCAGCTAGAAGATAATGGAACAGTTCGTTGAGAGTTCAGGTAATGGTATCCATGGAGGAAATAAGATTCAGTTTTCTTTGTGTTGGCGATGTGGGAAAAAGCACCCATGTAGATATATTATAGAAATAATAATATTTTCTGAAATTTTAACAGATGGTCATGAATTAAGTAAATTTAAATGAAAAATGAATATTTTGGTTAATATAAGGGATGAGAATAATGGTCATCTGAAGGTGTCATCAAATGTGAACTGTATTAAATGTGGAAATAATGGGAATTATCAAATTGATTTCCTAAGTGGAAATCTCATGATGTGAATCAAAAATGTTGTACAAGTAATAGTTTTTCTATTAATGATGAGGATAATACATATGACTTATATAAGGAAAGAGGTATTAAGGAATAAGATGATAAATCCTAGTTAATTTATCAAGTATGAGGTGGGATAATTGATGTGTTTATGTATTGGAAATAAAGAATTATGTAATATTAATATATATATATATATATATATATAAGGAATATTTTAGAGTTTTTTCATTAAGAATATTAAAAAATATATTAACTGGTATTGGTGGACTATAAAATTGAATTAATGGAAAGGTGATATTTTTATTAAGAGAATATAACACTATATGTTATGGATGCGAAGATAATATTGTTTGGAAAAAGATATGTTGGATATAAATATTTAAATTGGATAATACTAAATTCCATGGATCTAATTAATGATTTTTAATAAATTGGATAATGATATCCTTGATAAAGTTTACAACAATTATGGATTTATGGAATAAATCCAATAATCTCTATTTTATTTAATGAATAAGGAATAATTCATGTTTTTAATAAGGTTTTATATTAATTTAGTTTATTACCTAGATTAAAGGTACTACATGATTAATGCATTCATATTTTGGTATGTGACAATCCTAACCCACTTCCTGTATATGTGAATTGATGATAAGTCCATTTTTTAAAATTTAGTGACCTTCTTTCAAATGTTTTTCAATTCAATATTTCAGATGGATCAAATGGACAACAATTTTTAAAATGGTTTAAGTTTAAATTTGAATGAGGTTTTAAAAATTAATGAATTATTTCCCAACATGGAGATTTAATCATTACCTATTCTAACCATTTTTCTTCATTGACAACTGAAGATAGACAAAAAGACATATAATCCTATTTATGGATCATATGATCTTTGAGTGTTATAGGGATAACTAATTCACCTTCACTTCTAGACTAAGTGATGAAATGGAAATTGATAAAGGAAAAAAACAAAGGGTGAGATTGTACATATGAAATGGAATGAAATAAAGTATACCTTCTTCTGAAAATTATTCACCTTTAGGCAAAGAGTCTTAATCATTTTTCCAATTATAATAATTATTTATAATAGTAATAACCTTTTAAAACATATTTAGTTTATGGTTTTTTGGTTATTTATATTTATCTTAATCGCCCACCTTCTCATGATTGGTTATCATTATCATAACCTATAATAAATTAATCATTTATTCTATGTCCAAGTTTTCACTTCCCACCTATGTTCTCCTATGTGGAAACATTGTTAGGAGTTACCTTGGGTAACTATTATCTTTCCAACTTTCCCTTTTTAAGGAAATATTTATTATTTCTTTTTCTGATGTGGGTTTATATGAAGGAAAATTTTCAACAGATAAAACATTTATTATTGAGACATATTTTTAGGGATAAATTCATTTTATGGGAGTTCTAATGTGACACCCTGAGATTTTGTGAGATATATTTTTTTCAATTGAATTTATTCTTTTAGATATTTTTTGTTACATGAAAAATAGATTTTAAATTTCCTTACAAGTAACACTTATTTTATCATCTGTTACACACAACACTAAGTTTCTCTTGTGTTACAAACACTACTGAGTTTAACTATTATTATACTCAACACCGAGTTTAAATGAAATGTGTCATATTATTAAATTATTATTATACGATATTTATGTCCTAGATATTGTAATTGAGGGTAGGAATTGTATTAACTAAATAATGAAAATATTTTCTAAGAATGTTTATAAAATTAATTCATTGGTTACCATTACATATAAATTTAAATAAAACCCATTTGAAAAAAAGGAAATATTTTTCTAAAAAAACATTTAGGCGCACAAGTGAGTTTTAGAAGAAAAAATTAAAAAAATAACTATTAATGAATTATATTAAAGTAATATATATATATTCAATAGAATTTATAACATTTATCTAATGTGTTTTATATACAACAGATAAAAATAAAGACAATATTATTCTTAAAGGAGTAATTTATTTTGAAAGGAAGTTTCATCACTTTCTTATAGTGCACTTATTTTAAAATTAAGTTTCACATATGTTATAAAATTTATTTGAAATAAATTTATTTTTGAAATCGTATTATAAAAATTATCTTTGTATTAATTTCTGGGTTTTTTTTGAAAAGTTTCTTTTTTTATGAATAGTGAGAAATAATAAATTTTAATTGAAAAATGTCTTTTAACCTTAATTATATGAAAAGTTAAAATATATTGTTAATTGTTGTTATAGAATAATTATTTAAATTGTAAATATATTAATACAATATAAGTCATTTTACCCATTTTGTATTGAAATAATATATAAAAACTTTGTAATCTTTTGATCATTTTCACTTTAAAACCACGATTTCTCGTCATAATATGGGATTAATTTTAAATTAAATTTCTCAAATTATATGAGTTTAATTTAAAAAAATGGATTTAATATTTGAAATAATAATAATTTATATTTCCAAATAATGTCAACTTAATTATTTACCATATTTATTGGGGAAAACATTTAGAATTAGTTAATGTGATTAAGGTTAAAATAAGGTTTTTCCCATTAAACGTGTTTCGATTAAAATTAAATTTTCACACCCATTGGATTTTTATTTAAAATATTTTATTAAATTTTTTGAATAAATAGTTATAAATTATCTACTAAATATCATTTTAATTAGTGTCTTAAATTTTAAATTACATAGATAAATAAAAACATACATGTTACCTTGGTAAAAACTATTAGGGTAAAATTGAGTAAACTTAAAGAATAAGTAACAACTTGATACAAAATGAGTTTGTTTTATGTGTTAAATGTGTATCTAGAAATATTCATCACTATAATAAAATATTTTTCCCTTTTTTAGGAAGATTTGGTAAGGGAGAAGACCCAATAGTTAATAATTTTCGGTATTTACAAGAATGACACTCCTCCTCAATTATAAACATGCACTCACTCTACCCCATTCTTCATACATCTTAGTACATTTGGATCAAAAAACCCCTGAAAATTTTTAATTAAAAAATTAGATATCTTTATCCAAGAATCTATATTTTTTTATAAATCCATCATTGTTATATGTTAGTACAGACCTAAGGAGAATAACTGAAGAAGAGATAATGTTCTTCAATGAGAATATTTATTTTTTCTCTGTCTCTAACTAATTAAATTATAATTATGACACGATAATATAGTTACCTTAGTATATTATATATTATGATATGTTCTTATGTTAATTATATGTCCTATAATATCACACACTTCCATACAATGGGTTACGTAATCATTATTCATATGCATGGAAGGCTACCACCTCATGAACCGATGTCGTTCATTTTTTCATTACCACAATTCAAGGTTAGAAATAGTGATGGACTTATAGTTTATATATAATATATATAATATTTATGATGTTATAATTCTTTTTAATTTTTATATCACACATACCTTCATTTTTTTCATTTTGTGTGAATATGATAACGTGGTTTGTGTGTATGACGGACTACCACCTCCCGACATGATGTGATGTTTTCATACATTACATGAAAAGTATTAAGTATATATTTAATAAGAATTTGGGATATATATAAAATATCCATTATTCTAAAATGATAATATATATATATATATATCATTTTATTTTCTTTCAACCCAATAAGTAAATGAAAAGCAGTATTCATGAATATATATGACCTAACGTCTCTATGAACAATGTAATTAATTTCCTATCACTATATTTTATGAATTACTCTAAATAAATATATAATTAATATTTAAGATATTTATATCATCTTTATCATTATTTAGGTTATGGAACCATGATCAATGTTAGAGTACCAAAAATATAAAAAATCGAACCTATAAAAAAATAGAGTGGCTATTACTTGAAACGTAACTTTAACAAAGAATTTTTAATAAAAGGTAATAAGAAAATAAATTACATTATGATGTATATTAATATGGTTATTTAATAGATGTATAATAAACTAATATTTATTATAAATTAGGTTTGAATATGTTTGAAAAAATCCAATATTATAGTAAGGGGATTTCTACTCTTCCTTTTATTTCTGAGAGACTTATGCTATATTCACCACATATATATTTTGTGTGGTTTATGTACTAAAAAATGAAATGATATATTATTAATATAACTCATTTAATTATAAGTAATTTTTCCAGTTAAATTATTATTTCATGTGCATTATGATTCCAATGTTACTCTAGCATTAAGGGATTTTCTTCTCACTTTTTCACTTTTGCGAGACACATTCAATATTCACCACCTATTTATTTTGTGTGGCGTATATAATGAATATAAATGTATTTTATGATTATTTTAATTAATATTATTAGTTTTTACAAATCAATTTTAAAATTTCACTTCCACGGTGTTTACTGTTCAAAATTTACGAAATTAGTAAGAGATTCTTTACTTAGTTTTCCTTCATTGAGACACACATTATATTATGCTTCTATATACTTTCATGAGGTTATATACAACCCATTTTACATGTAATATCATTAATTTATTTTTACTCATTATATTTTATGTTCCATTTTATGTTATTTATTTTAAGTGGATTATGATTCAAGGTTACCAAAATGGTAACAGTTTTATGTCACAATCTCATCATTTATTGGGATTATTTATGATTAAGTCTCCAATGATAATATATCATGATCTACCTCTCAATAATTATCATGATTTTTATTATTGTATGTTTATTAATGGTATATCATGTCATGTGAACATCGTTGACTCTTTTTTTGTTAAGATAATTAAGAAGATGTTTTTTTGAATATCTGACTTCATTTTCCTCTTCAGTCAGAAATCTATTTTCTTATAAATCCAAGTTTTCTAAAAATCATTTCAAAAGTGTTTTAAATTGTATTTAAATATTATATTTAAGGTAAAAAAAATTTATTTTTATTTTGTTTTAAAAAACTGTTGTAAATTATTTTAGAATCTTCCATTATATGTTTTAAAGGTTATTTTTAAACGAAAATGTTTCAAAATGTTTTATGTTTTAAGAATAATTTTTCAGATCAAAAGGGATATTTTCCTCAAGATATGTTTGAAATGATATATCAACATTATTTTCCATATCAGCTGAATTTTTTTGTTTTTTCCTATGCTTTATCAAGGATATGATCTGAGGAAATATTTTATATTCCTTCTGTTAATGGATGAAGTTTTTATAGCATATTATTTATGAAACCCATTTTTCTTTCATAGGATATAAACGAGTAAATGATTATGAAACCTGATTATTTTTATTGTTTATTCTATGATGAAATGATTATAAAACATGTATCTTTTAAAAAGGTTATTATATGACTAAATGTTTATGATACCCATTTCATTTCATGGGTTATGATGTGTTCAATGTTTATGATCTTATGGATCACATAAATATGGTCTTTAATATGTGATGGGTGGGAAATATATATCCCTCCATTGAATTGGGAAAAATATATATATATCTCATGGGAAATACATGGTTAGAATGGGTACTGAACCTAGTATAATAAGTCATTTCTATAAGTAGGAGTGAACTAGGTCTAGTAAGACATGGCTGAATTGGGGAGTGAATCCGGGACAGCAAGATAGGGCTAGAATAAAAAGTTAACTTGTTATTTGTGAAACTGATTACATGTTCAAAATATTATGTAAGTACTGTATTACATGTTCAAAATGTTATGGGTGATTGAGATTAAATGTTAACATTATTATATATTTACCTATCTTTAATTTCCATAATGTTATGTTTAGACATTATTGCATGTCCATAAGTTTCTATCTGGGATAGATTTCATGTCCATAACTTAATAAGTGAATCTGTTTCTATTTATAAATGTTCACAATGTTATAAAATGTTGTTTATTACATAAATATATGTATTATTCCTATGTTATTCTCTCATGGATAATGTTTTTTTATTCCATCATGATTCATGTCTTATGAAATCCCAATATTTATTACATGACTCACGTTTATGATCTATGATAGGATAGTTATAATCTTCATAAGTTATTATCATTACCATGTACCCATATTCTTATCTTATTCTTTTATATGATCATAGATTGATATATCTTATGTTTTACCTTACTAAGAATCTGAGATCACCCATTATTATGTTTCCTTCCCTAGGTTAAAATGAAAGATTTAGGTAGGGTATTCTTAAGATGAGTGTTATGTGAGAATATCTTTATAGGATATATTGAAGATATTTTGAAATATAAGAAGATTGTGCACTTTATTTCCAAAGTAAATAATCTATTACAGTACTCAAGTGTGTGTTTTTGTAATGTAATGAATATTAAAATAATATGATGTAATATACATGTATGATAATCCTGGGTTACTATAACATCCATCACCTTAACACATCTAATACTACGTTCATCAGTCCAGAAAAGATGATTTTTCATATTCAAATGACATAAATATTTTTATGATTATATATATATATCAAGATTCCTAAGTAAAAAATCATAATAAATGATATCATTTCCTCTCACAAAATTTCATGAAACATCTCAAAAAAATCTCCTCAATTTAGTATATCCCTATCCTCCAACGATAACCTCTACCTAACACTTAGTCTTTAGAATATCATGCATTGTACTATAAGTGTGGTATGAATAAATGTAATGGAATTGTAAAATAGATCATTTACCAACAAGGCAATCCAATTATTATATGGGAAACAAGTGATCATTTAAAGGTTGTTCCAATTATAGGGACTAAACTAAAGTATTTTCAAATCATAATAAATTTGATTTCATTCAGTTATAGATTTGATATGTTTCAAGGAATGAACATTAACAAACAAGCTAGATTATATCAAAAAATATACTATAGATATAAATGGGAAATATTGGTTTATATTTCCTGGGTTGATAACACAAGTTTTGGGTTAATTACACCTAAAAATGAATAAAAACAATAAATCAATCCATATCAATTTCAAAAAATTAAAACGTTACATATTTAAGAATAGTTTAATCTATAATTATCAACTCATTTACCAAAAAACATGATTCTTCATATTCATCCTATCATGATTAAAATTAATAATTCTTCTTACCCTTTTACGCATCTAATCATGTAAATGATGAAAATTAAAATAAGGAATATATATTATCCTAAGATCTATATATCTCCTAGATTGGAACTGGAGTTCAAGAGATCAAAGTGAAGCATGGAATTTCATTTTAAAGCTCAAAAAAGATTTTAAAATTACCTGAGTAAAAAAATAAACTTATATTTCCCTTCCAATGATGATTCAGTTTCATGTTTCATATGTTCGTCCTGTATAGTTCTTCATGTTATTCTTCAACCACATTCTTCCTATATCATAATGGACCTGCAAAAGAATATTACTTTTTAATTCACAAGGAACATTTGAATGTAAACTCAAAAGGATAGAATGAAATTTATCAACATTAAAATTAATTCCTAAAAAAATAATTTAA
Organism: Viscum album; assembly: GCA_963277665.1. Taxonomy (NCBI): domain Eukaryota; kingdom Viridiplantae; phylum Streptophyta; class Magnoliopsida; order Santalales; family Viscaceae; genus Viscum; species Viscum album. Next base: position 134,798,956 of record OY728155.1, on the reverse strand, counting down.
ATCTAAATTCCTAAAAATAAAACTCAAAAAGAGAGGTATAATTCTCTATTTAATCCCCAAGTGGTCACTAGGTTATGAATACCTCCAGGTAGGAAGTACCAAAAATTATTTATAATTTTTTGATTAGTGGAGTTTCATATAATTGAACTATCACATTTTGTTCCTTCCATATTTAAATTTTTTTTGGAGGCCTCCATGTTTTGATTACACAAAATCTATACCATTGGCAATTACTTATGACTTGCATGGTGAGAATATGATAATGTATGGGTCCACCTCCTCCTCGGTTTCTACTTTTGTAATCTTTTATTTACTATATAGTGGTTGTGTGAGACATGATATATTGAAATAATAGACAAGACGAAATTTATTAGATAATTTTATTTGAAAAAAATTAAAATTTTAAGAACTAATATTAAAAACTTTTCTTTCATTGTAAGATTCTTATGTATTGGTTTCTTCTGGTTGTGCCACTTTGATGTCTTCATGGGATACCTCTAATAAATATTCAATATATTTGGGGATCTCTATATATTCCTCATTAGGTGCATATTGTTTTTTAGAATATTCATCTAGGGAAAATAAGAGTCAACTATGTAATGATTTATGCCTTTTTAGTCTGTTACTTTATCAGTTTTAGAAGTTAGAGGTGTCTGATTAAGGCTCAAGGAGGTTCAGTAGAGGTTAGAGCTATAGAAAAAAAATATATCAGGCTTTTTACATCATAAAAGAGGTGTTTATAGAAGAATTTTGTGGTTTAAATAATTTTATTCCATCCATTTAAGGCTTTTGTTCGATAGGGGAGTACTACATGAAATGGTTTTACACTTTAATACAAAATTTTGTAGTGAAAATTATTTTAAGTGCGAGGTGAATTTTTTTGTTGTAAAAGGGATTCCCAGCTTAAATCAAGTTTAACTACTTTTAATCCTCAGACCCCATGGTATTGATGATATAAATATGTAATTTACAACATAAATGGGGTCAGTTAAACCATTTATATAACATGAATTCTTGAATGAACCCTCTCATTCGGCCATTTTTACTATCATTTTTTGGAAGAACCCCAAGTGATTTTGGGAGACCATACAACCCCCATTACCTTACCTTGACCGTTAGATTATGATGGTTTCTCATTGATTATCAGTGCTGAGTTTCTTCCTCATTATCCCCATGTTTTATGATGTTATTCATTCAATTATTATTTTTTGTGGTGGAATTATTCTGATTATGGTCTTTTTTGGACATGCTTTTATGGCCCTTTGATGTGGTTCAGGGATATCTAGAGCTTTTGTATGAGGTTATGGTTGTAATATTGTTTCTCTATCACCCAATGGTACAAAAAAGATCAAAAATGATTATTTGAGGTAGGGGATCTTCATTTTGTCACTATTTACATGTTATATATAGGGATTTCAGGGGTTTTATTTTCATTGGGTGGATAGTAAGGGTCAACGTAATAAGATCATAATTTATCAAAACTAACATTGATTAGTTTGGGGGAGATATCATATGGTTTACTATTTTGATATATTTTGTTGATTATATTGTGCATTATTGTTTTCAATACTAAAAAATAATGGGTTTTTGGATCCTTTTTTGCAATGTAAGTGATATATGTTGAGACCCTTATTGTTTTTTTATCTCACCCAAAATAAAATTTTAAAAAACGTATACATGGTTAAGAAATTTTATTCCCTTGGAAAACTTTTTTTTCAATAATACCCATTCTAAAAAAATATGTAATGTGATAAATCCCTTGAATAATTAAAGAAGCTAGAATGTGTTTATGTGGTGTGGGTTTGAGCTTATTGTATTGCCTTATTTGGTTTGTACTGTTATGCAGTGATGGAAGGCAATGGTTGGGATATATATTGTTTAGGGATATAATGGTGGTAGTCGGTTATATGGATGAAAGTGTATAGTAGTGGTTATCGTGCATAATGGCGTGGTGTGTGGTGGTGGTGATGTGGGGTTTAGTTTTACGTGATGGTGTTGTGAGATGTGGTTGATTTCAAAGTCATTATGGTGTGTGGTTGATGAGAAGTTTGGTTGTTTTATTAGGAAGGTTTGGATAGTGTTTCATGGTGATAACAGTTGATGTTATATGGTCAAGTTTCATTATGGTGTTTTTTTAGTTTCTCAATTATCTATTGAATTTATTTTAATGTGGTAAATGATTATGAATGGGTTGTAATTTGATGTGTGGTGATTGGATAAACAAATTAATAAATGAATTGTGTTTTTAATAGGAACTTGAATGTCTTAATAATTAAAAGTGGTAGAGTGTATAATTGAACATGGGATTTGTGTGGTTTTGTGTAGTTCTTATGTGGCTTGTTCCATATAGTGGTGGTGGAGGTTGTGGTGGTTGATGTGTGATGAGGTTGTTGTGATCTTTTATACATTAGTGTATTTTTTATGAACCCATAGGCTGGGTAAGGGGTTTTATCTATATACCATGTATTTATGTTATTTCAATACACTCCCTGCTCGAGTTAGATAGCCATACTGACATTCAAAGGTTCTAGGTTTAGATTGCTTTTTTCTAATATATAGGATGGAGGTGACACTGATTGATGGATACCCCCTCTTCCCTACTCTTCCTTCAGCAAAAATGATGATACAGGTTGGTGTTTGATATTACCCAATAGTGTGGTGATAGGTTTTTTCAGGTGAGGAGTAATGTGATGAGGCGAAGATATGGTGTGATGTATAGTGGGGGTTATTCTTTATAGGAAGAGTGAATGAGGTTTATGTCATTCATGTTCATGATAACCTACTACCTTTTTTATATGATGAGAGGAGATGTGATGGACATTATGTCATTGAGTGAGACCTAGTATGTTGATTCCTGATGCAGGCACATAATTCTACAACTTGTGAGGGTGGGGTAGGTAGGAATGTATACTAACTATCATTTTAGATGGAATAGGTGACTTTGTGTGAGATGTGATATGATGTGGTTATGGTGTTACCTGTATGAAGTTGATGGTAGCATAAGACATTCAACAAGGGTCCATTAGAGTGTAAAATTAGAGGGGAAGCAGCTTTGGGGCGCCTTGTTTTATTATGTTATTGGTATTATGTTACTATATTGGATGTGTGATTTGGTGAGAGAGGCATGGTGAGGTTGGGATTGGTTTATAGACCTATTTAGGTACTTTTGGGTTCTACTGTTTGTTCATTGGTGCATTTGTATTTTGTTTTCAAATTTTCACTTTAGATTTTTGTAATGATCCTACTAAGTACACTTTCATGATCAGACTATGTATATAAACTATTTTTTAGGTTTCCAAGTGGACATTAGAGATAAATAAAGACATTTATATCTTGGGTTTTGGAGATACAATTGGGTAACTACTGTAGGAATTTCCCTTCAGTAATTTACCTTCGAGATTTTTATTATATCCTCTAAATTTGTTCATGCATTATGGTATGGTTTGGGTTTAATTTATTATTATATGATGGTGTTATTTAATGTTCGTTTGTCCTAAATTCCATTCCTATTTCATTATAGGGTAATACCTCCCATTTTTGAAATTTGTATACCCTCAGTGGTTGTCTCTAACCCAGGGCCTACTAAATGTGGGACTCATGGTTCATTATATATCTTCTTTCACTACTAGCATAGGAGGGGTATATTTAGAGGTAAGGGGTCATGAAAATATAAATATGAAAAATATAAATAGTTGGTAGTGATAAAAAATCATCTTTGTAAAAATTAAAGGAAATTGAGTTTAAAAAATTATTAAATACATGAGTTAGTTTGTATTCAATTTCTTCTTTAGTGGAAAGTACCTCAAGATGTTGATTTGTAGTGGAAGATAGAGGTATGTAGTCAAGAAACTCCACCCATTCTCTAAATTACACTATAGGGATGGTTTTATCTTCTTCCATGGCTAGAGTTTGGTAAAAAGTTGTTTATTCCTCTACATTATAGATAGGGATATCACATTACATTTCATAATTTTTGTATTCACTCTAAAATTGTCCTGAATCTTGTCATATATGCACATTATCATTTGAATCTTCATCTTCACTATCTAACTCTTCATGCTAGGATTGGATTTGGATTATCAGATGGTTTGGTTATTGATGGCCTTCAGGTATAGCCCCAACCTCATGGATTTCCTGAGTAAAATTAAGAATATCTCACATTACTTCCATCTTGGCCTTTGGTTTATCCTATGGTTCAGGTTTTGGTTTCTCTAGATACTCATGAACATATTTAAAAATGCTTTAATCTTTTATATTCAAATTTTCTATATATTATCTTTGTTATTTTATCTAGGATATTTCATAATCAATATATTCTTATTATTATTTCTATACCTATGACAAATCAATCCATACATAACAATCACAGTTCTAAAACATCATCAAAAAATATTTTTTAGAAATTTTTTTAAATAATAAATGAAAATATTTAAAATGTGTTAAAAAAAATTAGTGAAATAAAAAATTCCTATCTCCCTATAAATTTTTTTGGTTTTGACGTACCTATTGTGGGATGGAAAAAAAGAAAATTTATTTTCCTCCTCCAGTTTACTGACTTACTAGGGATATCTCAATTGACGAGCATTTCAGTCAGTCAAATGTAATTCATAAATCATCTATACATTTTATTTATTTTATTTATTTACTAAAAAAATTAAAATATTGGATTTTATTTTGGAAAATGTGTAATAAATATGTTAAACTAAAATCTAGATTCAATATATAATGATGTTAGGGAAGAATAGTCTTGGTCCTAGGGCTTTCTTACATGGGTTGAATTATTATTTATAGTTGATAAAATTCAATTTGATAATTTATTTATGAAACATTAATATAGAATTTATATTCTTTAATTTTATAAGTGTGGGATTTTAAAATTCCATAAAAATATGTTAGGTGCACAAAATACCTCCTCCTAAAATATTGAAGTAGGATAAACACCTCAGTCGAGAGTGTAATTCCACAAATACAGAGCTCCATCATATATCATCTCATCCCATCGGACAAACCCAACTCCATTATATTATGATTTTTCCTATGCAAAGGGAGGTATAATAATTATATAAATCAATAGGGATAAATTTTATATTTCTATCATGGTGGATGATCACTATACATGTTCACATCTTTCACATTCTCCACAAATAGAATAAAATAATTAAGAAATTAGAGCACAATAATTTAGGAGTTCTTTGAAACATACTCCATGGCCAATCCTTGGGTCAGTCACTCATTATCTTGAGTGTAAGAGATTAATATATAATATGTGAAGAGATAAATAAATCAATTGATAGATTAGAATAAATTGGAACACAAATTAGGATGTTAGTTAGGGTTACATGGGAAAATAAATTAAAACAAAATGAAAACATAAAACCTAAAGAGTAACATAATTATTCTTTATTCCAATGGTTAATCCTTAGGATTTGATTTATGTTATTATAATCCCCTAGGACCCCTTTTTATAAGTCTCAATCACCAAAAATGAGAAACATAATGTCTAATAAATTAGTCTATTGTTGTCCGGGTTCATAATGGAGTCATAAAAGGGGTATCTGGTATTAAATTTGTTTAATATTCTGTTTTTTATCCCCAAAATGTAACTTTTATATCATAAAGGTGTTGTGTGATGTAAAATAATTGATGTAACACTAGGATAGAAGTTTTATAGCCATAATTGAAAGCTTAAAAAATAAATCGTGCTTCATAGTGTGAAATATATGTGTCATTTCATTACACATGTTATTCTATAATAGATTACCTTTTCTTCTTTACAAATTTTTTTATGTATTAAATTATTCAAATGCTACATCATAAATTCACTATTTATGATGTAAATATGTTTTTCCCTATATTTTTTTCTCAATTTTCAAACTAATCCCCTTTTTTAAGCCTTGGAGTTGGTATATTGACTATGGTACATCATGAGATGTTGACTCTATCATGAATCCATCAATCTGTTAGCTAGTTTTCAAAAAACAATGTTGTATCATGTTATAAAACATAAAAATAATTAATGTTTGGAAATTTAATCAATTAATTTATACAAATAGTATATTTTATATCCAAATATACATGCATAGAATTGTTTAATAATTACGACACCAAGTGTTTAAAATATAATCAATCTTTTCAATATTTATTTTTCAATAGAATGTTAGGGGACTTGTATTTTATTCAAGTGAAAATATATTTATTAAAAGGTATCCAACTTTTAGTAGACTAGTCTTATGTTATTGGAACCTTACCATAAGTATGATTATCTATATGGTTTCATGTCCATATTATCATTCTAGTATTTCATGCATGCTTCTTCTTATAATCAGGATATTTAATTCTTTAAGAATATGTTTATTCAATTGTCTTATGAAATTGAATCAGATTAGTATATAGTATTGTATAATTCATTATTTAGCTTTGTGTTTTTATTCATCATAGGTCATCAAAGGTGTGATGTAGAGGTAATAAAACATCTTTAAAATTATTTATCTAATTTTATTCCTAATTTAGTTCCTTAGATAATGGGTGCAATTTTACTACTAATTTATATTCTAACAAGAATAAAAGATGTGATGAATACTCTAGGAAGTTACCAAATGAAATTAATACTTCTAAAAATGGTAATATATATGTTTATTTACGTTTAGATAGTGAAAATGTAGTTTGGTCACTAATAATAAGGGTCATAAGTATGTTTTTATATGGATTGATAGGTCTATTTTGAATATTTCTTGTAAAAATACCTTTTGTGGAATAAATATTTTGCATCTTCCCTGGTGTTTATCATACCATTCACTTCTTATTTATGAACTTAGTGATCACTCTTCATTGAAATTTAGATTCACTAATTTATATATGTGTACTAATGAAGATATCATTCATCAGGTAATATGTATATCAAGGGGTGTGGTTTTTATTGGAAAACGTTTATCATGCTTATTGGTAAAACAAAAGAAGAATATGAAGGTGATTCTAAAATGGAATAATGATAAAATCTAGAATGATGATTGGATTATTTATAATTTTAAGTATATAGAATTTTTGGATAGAATTTTATAATCTGAATGGAACTTTCATTCCCATATGTTGATTCCCTTGAAGCTGGATAAACTTAAATCTATTATTTTTAGTGACAAAATTGAGTTAAGTTAAAGGTCTCAAGAACTTTGTTTGATATGAATAAAATTTTAATAGTGTTCATTTTCATGCTTTTATTAAAGAAAAATATTTTCATGGGGCGACTCAACCTACAAAAAGAATATAGTTCCTTCAGTGGATTAGCAATTATCCACTTTCCCATTACCCTATCTGAACCTACTTCATAATCATTTCTCCCGGGGCATGCTACTAAAAGTAACGGTGTCAATAAAATCTCTTCTAGAGTTTATTTTATAAAAAAAATTACCATTACTATTTTTCCTAAATAATAGGAAAATTATAATAATGTTAAGCTCATAGGTTTAGAAAGTGATACTAGGATCGGTGTTTTCATGGGATCCTTGTACTTTTATTCATAGGGAATTATCAATGATGATGTTGTAAGTGATGTGAGAGATTTTTTGGGAGGTGTTATTTCTATGTCTATGACATCCACCACACTGGTCCTTCTCCCAAAAATTAAGTTTCATTGTATGCTTAAATACTTATTTATAATCAGTATTTAAAAATTTTACTACAATATTATTCAGAAAATAAATAATTGTGGTCATAACCTCTCCTAACATCCATTATTTAAGAAGAAATATATATTTTTTATAGATAGAGAAATTCATGTGGTAGTCACACTAGCTTAATAAATGATTTAGGAATTGTATTATAAATTTATGGGGGGTGAATTGATGATCAAAATTAAAATGGATAATGTTTATGATGAGATTTAATGAGGATTCATCCTTTATCATTGAGAAGGATGAGTTTTACTAAACAAGTTGGTGATTCACTATTTTTGGTGATTATATTCTTTTTATATGTTCCTCTCCCTCATGGAAAGTTTTCATATTTTCTTCAACTCTATGAGAGACCATTGTAAGGGAAACCATATTTATTTAACACCATTTAACATTGGTCAAGATGTATTTAATAAAAACCTAATACCCTACATGGAAAATGGGAGTGTTGGATTAATTGTTTATTGGTTAGTTCCTCACCTCTCCCACAATTATTATTTGTTGATAACATAATAGTTTTATTGAATTTAAAGAAAAATATATTTCTAAATTCATGAATATTCTAAAAATTTATTGTTTATGAAGCGTTTATTTTATGAAAACTTGTAAGATCAATTTATGGGTTTTTGGGAAAATGTATTTCAAGAGAAGGAAGTTCCTCGATAAGTGGTTAGATATCAATAGGATATATTTTTATTTTGAGTTCTTAGGTATACCTTTGTTTCATTTTTAGAATCAATCATTTTCATTTTATTGTTTTAAATGTAGATAATAGAATCCATAATTGGAAAAATAATTATTTATCCTTTTGTGAAAGAATTACTTTGACAAAGAGTGTTATATCCTCAATGAAATTACATTTACCATATCTAGTGATGGTTACTAAATCAATCATTCACAAGTAATGGATAATGTTCTTGTATATTATGATAGTTATTTTCAATGAAAAATAGTTTCATTAGGCTGGATGAAATCACTTTTCTTCACACAGAGAAGGGTGGTATTAATATTTAGGGCTTGAAAGAAAATCATGAAATATTTCCAAGAAATGTTTTCTTGGGATTATATGGTTTGATAATTTCATTAGTATATGTTTACTCAAGAATATAATGGTAAATAATAGGATATAGTTTCAAGGGGTAATGGTGTATTGACATCTATGATCAGGAACCATATGATGTCAATTGTTCCTTTTCTCATTGATTAATATCCTTCGATTGTGGGTACAGAAGATGATTATATTTTTTGAAGGATCAGTAAATGAGTGTTTAAATATATTTTCTAGGGTGATTTTTTCTAAACATTACAGTCAAGTAATTCTTTTCATGTCTAAACATATATGGATAAGTGCTGGATAATGACTATAAAATGTTTTCCAAAGATATTTTTATTTCATCTAATAAAGATTGAATAATTTATTTACCTAGTGATTATGACTGGTTCTCTTCAAAAGTGTTTAGTTCCTATAATAGAATCTTAAATTTCAAGGTTTGGTGGTGTCCTTTACTTGGAATTAGATTATTACCCAAAAATATCTACTATATTAGGAGGAATTAACTACCTAGGAATGAAGTAATTTAGATTAGAGGCATTTCAATGGTTTCTAAATGAAGGTGTATCATACTCTAGTAAATCGAATCCATGAAATAACTTATTCTTATAATCTCATGGTATTTAGGTCTATAGAATTACTTTTTAGACAACATGGATTTGACCCTCAGGATGTACTCAGCGAATTCCCTCTCATATCCTAGTTTATTCATATGTGGGATATCCATATAGGTATTTTCCATTTTTGAATTTTTGTAACTATTTTTAAGAGATTGTGGTGTGGTTGGAAGGGGGAAACCTATGGTTTTGATTCTTCTATATTTATTACTCTTCTTTATTTTAGTCTTATTACAATTAAATATCAAGTAACTAATATCAAGGGAGTTTCTAAGGAGGTATTATACTAATCTATTTGGTATTAGTTTGTATGGTTAAGATATAAGTGGATGACTATATCCCATAGAAATTATGTTTCATGTAATACTCTATGTATTTAATTAAAATTGAACATAGAGAGTTATGCTTGAAAAAATATCATTTTAAGGGGTACAATAAATGAAAAATAAAGTTCGATTGTGTAGGGGTTCACTATAAATCATGGTCTGGGTTCTTCACTTCTATAAAAGGTTAAGAGATTAAATTAGTTTACACTTTATGTTATGAAATGGGTATCCCACTAGCTTGTATTAAACTTGATACAACTACCACTATCAAGTTTTTGAATAACCTGAGGATATCCTATTGGTCAATATCATACTCTATTTGGTCCTAAAATTATAAAATACAATAGGGTACTATCATTTATCACACTTGGAGATAAGGTAACATGTTAAATGATTCCCTTGTTTTGAAAAGACAATAAACATGTAATGTTCAGGTGTTTTCCTCTCCAAGGATTCTACCATTAGGATGAAAGAATTTTAAAAGTGAAAATGAAATTGGATTTTAATACTTCTATATTCCTTGATGCATTATTTTTTATTTTTTCATGTCTTTTGTAAGGTTGTTCTTCTTTTGAATAAATTATTTTATTTACATAAAAAATCCATATCACAAGTTTTTTTATTTAATTGATGTTTGATCAATTCTTCTAGTAACACCATCAATGGAAGGAAATCCATAATCCATGGTGGTCATCTCTTTTTATTCAAGTTAATCATGATCTTGGTGAATTTTTTCAAATTAATTATTTTCATATATAAGACAACTCACATTCAACATATTGTAGAATCCCAAGGTTTATATGGTTTTCTAATCAATTTGTACAGTTAATCCTCAGTTTGTTTTATTTATTATCCCATTGCACATGATTATACATTTTTATCAAGTATAAACATTAGAATAAAAAGAACCCATGAAATACTAACATTTTTTCCTTATAATAGTATTTGTTCTCCCACACTAGTATAGTTGATGAATACCAATTCATATCATACGATCATTTTTAAATATGAAAGATATCTTTTTTGGGAGACTCTGGATTCTTTTGACTTTTCTCTATGTGATGAAAATCACAAGTTTTTTTCTTTTTCTTATCTATTTTTAGCACATGGAAATCAAAATTATCTCATAATAGTGTGGACTGCCTATATATATATATTGTATCTTATTCTCCTCTATGTCATATAACCCATTATTTCAAAACATAAATGAACCACATTTCCCTCTATCATTACATTTCCTGTTTCTTCTCAATATTAACTTACATGATTGAAATGACTAACTCCCAATTAATTAAGAATCATAACTATCTCATTAATTTGTCTAAATTACCTTTCCCATGACCACATTTATCCCTTTTAACCCTCCATGATCATTATCTCAATTTCGATATAGCCTCCACCCATTACTCACCATAATATCTCTTTTTATTCTTTTTTATATTTATTCTCTCCCAAAAATACACACTTCCATTAATGGTTGTAATTTCCTTTTAATTTTAAAAATGAAACTCCTTTAATAATATATAATAACTTCAAATAATTTGAATTACCATGATCTTCATACAATATTAGAAAAATTTATTTAATCTAGGGTATATTTTAATTTCCAATTTTTATTAGTAGATAATTCATCAATGTTCCATAAAAAATTAGTATTTATAAATTCCTTGGAATATTGAATTAATTCACCAATATAGAACTCTAAAAATAATCAACTCATTATTACGTAGTTTCGGATAACTATTTATCAATATTACACAACCATTTCTAGGGTTTTAATCAAACTATAGTTTCTCACAATTTATTAAATATCAAATTATAATTAGTCAACTTAAAATAAATTTTTTATCCAATATCAATATCAAGATACTCAATTAATAATTCAATAAGATATCATGTATTAAAAAAAATTATAATGTAACCCATGTGCCTAACCGATTATTTAGTTTTAAGCACAATCTTTCAATCTTGAGTGAAATTTTGATCTTCAGTTTGAATTCAAGATGGATATTATAACTATAATATAGAAAATTATTGAAAAAAAATTATGTTAAACCAAATATAGTGTCACAATCAAGCCCGAGTTGAGCTTGTTATTTTAAATTAATACTCAATCAAGACTCTATATGAGTTCAATCATTGATCTTATGTGCCATGTTGGATCTCAAGTATTGAGATACTCATTTCAATTAGACATGAATATAGTCGTAACAATTAAATAATCTTTGAAAATTTATATCAAATCTTATATTGGATGTTGAAAACATGAAGCATTTTTATACAACAACTTTTTTGAAAACCACTTCCATAGTTGAACCATTGAATAACTAAATTTCTCCCTTCCAATAATTATGGTAACATTGTGAACTATATTTCACTATTACAAAGCTCTAATAAACTAATATTTATCCTTTTTTGAAAATCTTCTATTTTTCAACTCAAATTCCAAGACTTAATACATAGGCATCCTTTTATTAATTTGTTTTCACTCTTATGTGATAGAAATTCTACATGCTTCACACTTATTCAAACTCAGTATTTCTTCATTCCCTCTAATGTAGAAAGGCTTCTATGCATTTTACCATCATGAAACCTTTAATATTTTTAATCATTTGTATCAACTAACTAAAATTTTAAAAAAATTCACAAATTAGAATATACCCAAAGAAAGTCCTTTTACCCATTCTCTACATCATATTTTATCTCATTTTGACATATTTCTTCACCAATTCCTTTTTAATATCAATTGGGTTGTAATATTTAGTCTAAAAAACATTTTATACTTCTCCATAACATCCCTAATACAGTTAATTATATATACCAATGATTCATATAATTTATATGGATGTATTATTCAATAAAAAAGTCAACACATCATGCATAGAATATTTCATTATACTTCTCAAAATTATCCCCCATTTATAACAAGCTCGTGATGAATATAGGATCATAAAAATAATAACCTCTTCCCCAAGATCATCAATTCCACATGAAAAAATAATCTCCAACTTTTTTGGGGAAACACAATAAATATCCAAAAACATATAAATCGTCAGAAAAACAATAAATAATTTAATTTATAATAACTATATGACTCTCATATTAGTAGTGAAATATCAATAAATAAACTCTAAGACTATATGAGTGAAATCATTATAGATCATAGGGGTGATGGATCAATACATTCAAAGATTTCTATTTTATTTTTCTTAACTATTATTCTCTAGATGGATTAAATAAAATTAATACCAATTGATTAAATGTAAATATCATACCCTCAACATTAGATCCTCAATTATTAGCTAAAATAATTGGAATTCAATATTAACATACTCTGAATACATGTTATTTATTTCTGTATGTATACTCAATAAAAATGTATAACATTTTAACCCAAGCATGTTGAATTCAAATCTCACCACATTATATTCATTTCTCTCCCATGACAATATTCTATCTATTTTGTAGAAATATTCTTACATTTCCCTACACTTATGTAATTTTATCACAATAATAATTATAATAAAAAGAAACAAGTAAACAAGATAGATATGTATACCTATGTCTTATAGTGATAGTGTTTTAACATCAAACATTAACGTATTATTTTATAATTCATCCTTTATATGTTTTTTTTCAAATACAGTATCCACAAACTCTTTTTTATCAACCAATTCTAGTTTCATTGATTTATATTTACTCATTACCTTTTCTTCAAATAATAAAGAAATTTTATTTTTATTCGTCTAAAATCTTTGGTTCCCATCAAGTGTACTACACACCTCATTTGTGGTTTGTGATTTAGTTGGTCACCTTATAATAAAATAATCTAGGAATGGTTCTATTAATTACAATAAACTTCTATGTAAGATGAATATTTTATTCATTCTGAAAAATACTCTTCTTGGTAAAATTATTTATATTTATTCTTTTCACTTTCTTGAGCTCTTAAATATTTTCCATATTCCTTGTAGGATCCTTTATTCAATTCAAAATTAGCACCATCAATATTCTTATGACCAATGATGTTAATAAACTCTTTCTTAAATTCATTATACTTCTACATATTAAAAAAATGAATATTTACCTCTATATAATTGAAATATATTACTAATTTTATGGGCCTTTGGTCACAACCAAACCATATCACTTCCCTTTAAAAATCATTAAGTCTCTCTAAGATATATTCCTCACCTTAATTGAAAATTTATTATGGACTGAGTATATTATTATTCAATTCATTAATAATAAATGTATTCCTTTTCTTTATCTTTATTTTAATAATCTCAACACAAATAATGCCTTTGTTTTTTATTGATTTATAATTAAAAAACATTACATAGCCTTATTTACCCTTTATAAATATTTTTAATCACCATATATCTTCTCTTATATATGATTGAAACCCACTTTCTATAATTCATGGACACTAATTATTTGACTTCAATAAAAAAAGTTAACACATAAAAATTCTGTTCCATTACAATTTCATTGAACACTTTTTCTACGTTCTAAATCTTTTCAACGACTATTGATATTTAATGAGGTGGGATTAATCATCATTATTCATATTTCATAGTGAATATGTTTTAGCAAATAAAGCTTTCATTACATTGATATTCCTTTGAAAAATTTGTGTTCTATTATTCATACTCAATTTTGTAAGTTGTATGGTGAGGAAATCTTGAACCACATGAATATATTTCTCAAATCTTACAAACAACCCATTCAATATCTAAAATTTCTTTCCAACAATCACTTTTTTATGATCGTGAGATCTTTTTTCCTCTAAATAGATATCATCCCCTTAATTTCTCACCTTTTTTTCTTATTGGAGTTTTATTAGGTCCACCATTAAACCAAAATCTCTTTTTCATATGCTTGTAACCACCAAAACAACAATAATGACATAAAATAAAAAATTTCTTTTAAAAATTACATACGGTCTAAAATCAATACCATGAAAATTTAGGTATTTTTTATACAATATTGAACTTATATTTATAAAAGTTTATGTTTTAAACTTAACCTAATTTAATTTATAATTTTTTCTTTAATTTGTATTTTTTCTATTTTCAGTTGTTTTTTCGTTGAAGTTTACATTTTCAGATACAATAAATTTTCAAAAATTTTAATGTCAAAAAACAAAAATAAATCATTTATTCTATGATTTATTTATATATTTTTATTTTATATTACTAATTATTTTATCCATTATCTTTTTTTGAGTAATTTTATGTTATTTATCGTTAACTAATAGCTTTAATTCTAGGAAGTCATTTATTTTTCTACTCCTTAAGAGACACTATTTGTCTTTTAATATCTTTCACTAAAACTAACTTGTTTTTTGATAAGAAAACATCATCACAAATCAAAAGGAATGTGAAATTTTATTAAAATTATTTTTATCCCACTGGAGATTATATATATTTAACATACACTCACTGAATTATTGTATTCAGTGTCACTTTCACCATTATTTGTTAAATATTTATTGTTAATATTCGAAATGAACATAATTATTTAGGGATACTTAATGAATCAAATTAATATATATTGTATACATTAATTTATTCCTTAGTTTTATGTATAATAATCCTTTTATTTATTTTAGATTTCCTCTTCCATTTCCACTTAGTATAAGACTATAATTTTTTTAAACTTCTTTATATTCCTTTTCAACCAATATCTTAAAGAATCATCATTAAAATTCAAGTCATATTCTTTAAAAAATTGACATTTCACTTTAAAATGTCTAATAGAACCATAATTTAGAGGCATAATATTATTGTACTAAAAGGTTTTGAAATGTATAATAGCACCATAATAGAGATATAATTCACTAAAATGTATAATAACTCCCAAATAGTCCCATATTTATTAGGAAACAAATATTTAATATCCCACTATAAATTATATCTAATAAAATACTATAAATAAAAAATAAAATTTTCATTATGCATCCCCAAAAATAATAAATTCGCTATTACATAACATCAAGGAACTTTAATGCATCATCTGTCAGTCGTTATGTGGACATTAAAAATTGTAATCAAATATTATAGTTCATATTGAAATATAAAATCGTTCTTATGAAATAAATATTATTTGTCTTACTTAAATAACTCTTTATGATGTTTTGATTTTCAGGGGTCATTTTTGGTTATTCATAGATTACATGGTACTTTATCTGTCCAAAGGATGGAAACATCAAGTGTCCTTGACTGCCCTTTTTATCACATAATATATATTTTAGTTTAGTTCAAGACTCTCTAATTTAATATATATTCATGGAATGCTTCACATTAATAATTTCATATGATAAAATGA
The DNA here is from genome assembly GCA_963277665.1 of Viscum album. Classification (NCBI taxonomy): domain Eukaryota; kingdom Viridiplantae; phylum Streptophyta; class Magnoliopsida; order Santalales; family Viscaceae; genus Viscum; species Viscum album. Next base: position 134,782,965 of record OY728155.1, on the reverse strand, counting down.
TTAGATGATGAAATTCATCTATGGGGACACTTCACATAGGGGGTTATATTGTCTATCATTTTATACAAGTTTTTGTCTATTCTATAGTTTAAAATCATATAGGAAGGCACTCTATAATCTATCACAATAAAATTATTTTATATAATCCTATGAAAAACATATATGGTTTTTGATAGAGGTATTAGGAACATGAAATAGGATTAAAGTATATCCTTGTTAAGGGAATCAAAACACATATAGTTATGTGTCATTTAATGAGGAATATCATACCTTTTAAGGCCATGGGTTTGGAATATATTGGTTCCCATTAAATTCATTCAAACATAATCATTTCGACGTAGTTTAAATTCATGTGTATTGGACTAATGGGTGTAAGGTACCAAGAAATGGTTTCATGTAATACTTACTTTGAAGAGTCTGTTTATGGTTTAGCCTAATTGATGTGTCGGGTGAATGAATTTTTATTCTCCAATAAGAATATTTCTACACATGAGATATTAATCACAAAGAGAAGGATCTTGAATCAATGAATTTTGGGAACTAATATGGGGATGTCATCTAAATGCATTTTTTGAAACCAAGAGGGGAATATTTAGTGAAGGAGTTCTAGGAAACCAAGAGGAGAATCTTGACTCAAGGAATTTGAAGAAATCATGAATATAATATTGAATCATGGAATTTGAGAAAACCAAGAGGAAAATATTGACTTGAGGCTTCATCAAGATAAACATTAATATTGTTGGTATAATGAATAAAATACTATTTAACCTAGCCTAAAAAGTTCATGATGTGACTCATGAAATTTTATTGGGATCAGGGATGGAAGTGGAAGGATCTAGCTGAAGGCCTAAGACTACAACCCACAATTGATTTCGACCAGGGGTGAGGAGGAGAAGCACTTATGGTGATGGCCAATTTGATTTAACAGGGAATGGATCTAAAAGGAAGGAGTTTGGTCACATTGATGTTATTCCTGAGGGATCCCTTGAGTGTTGGGAATTACTCGAAATAGATATTTTGGGTGAATGGGATCCCTAAGAGTATTGGGAGCAACATTATCATAGGTAAACTTGGGTACAAATCCACTTATGAATTTATCAAGAACCGTGTTTAATAACCCTATGAACATCCAAAAATCTACGATATTGTTGAATATGTTCCCTTGTGAGGGACTTGGAGGACTTGTTGTGGCTTTTGAGATGTGTATTTGACCCTAGACTACATAGAGGGATAATAGAAGTGGCATGTCCCTCCCTTATCCCTATATGTTGACTTAAGAAAAACCTATTGGGTTTTTATTAAATGATTAAACATGGAGTTTTCTGTTTAGATGGATCTCGGTTTGGACTTATAGTGTATGTGGAGCACAGTCTTGACCATGTTTTGAAATGAGAGGCCTTGAAAGAATTTTTTTCATTCCAATAATGGGAAACTAAATATTACTAATAGCCATATGTATCTATTTGGGCTCCCAAATATAGATTTCGGTTCATGTGTTGATTTTTTTAGGCTATATGGGATACTTCATCTAAGTATTCACATGGATTTTATTGGTCATTCACATAGATTCATTTGGTAATGTATGTAACTATGTCTAGTATTGTAGAGGGATTCATCTGTGCATGCGATTGATTTTTTTGGTGTTTTGTAGATTTATCTATATGTTTTCATAGATATGTCTCAGTGTCTTCATCTATGAGATCCCTTATGAGACTTTGGTAATGTAACATTATTAATATCCCATGTTAAAATTGTTATAACGTTTTATCTGGGTGTCCATTTTTTGAACCATGAGATATTAAATCAAAGCCTAAAAATGTATTATTCCATAGAATATTGATTTTAACTATATTATGTGATTCTTGTGGAAAGAAAATAATAATAGAGGATATAAAAGTTTATATTAATATTATGGAATTATTTTCTACACATATGGATGAAATACATGCCTTACTCTTAATAAGAGGCACTCACTACCACATTACTTTACTATGAAAAATTTATTTAAGATATATGTCCCTTGGTTTGTGAGAAGTAATTCACTACCTGAATCTAACATTTTTTTATTCTTGGATTGTGATACTCAATTATATTTAATTAAACTCATGTTATTTAAGTGAGGATCATATCATGGTTGTCCTTGAAAGTTGAATGGAAGAATATTTACTGACTCGACTAGTATAAATCTTAGTTACACTTTTTAAAAACGTATGAAATCATTGGAAACAATCCATCCCGATTTGACCAACCTGGTCAACTAATATGTACCATTTTTTTGAGAATTAATTATTACTCAAATAAAATTATATTATTTAATAATTGAACAAATTTTTTATCTATAGTTTACTATTATCCAAGTCAAATTCTATTTATTTCACACTTATTTAGCCATTAAATTTCATCCCTAATTCTTTTAAAATATCCAAATCATTTCAACATGGAGAATTTATTTACTTCAGTATTATACAAGTCTTTTGACACTATATCCACTATATATTTTAACTCATATTACATTCCTTATTCACTGATTTTATGTTCACCATCAACTAAATGATCATGCCTAGTATAAATCACATTTTAAACTTCACCACCACATTTTTGGTCACTTTAACTTATATGACCAAGATTCATGTGGTTTTTATTGATGATGTAGTTGATAATTAATAAATGTTAAATATTTAGAGACTCCTTTTTTATACTTCTTCACAATTCCCCTATTTAATAATAAAACATTGATAAATAGTTGATTATGAGCTTGAAAAATTATTTTCACTGATCATCTACTCCGCTTAAAACAAAACATAAGAATATAATGCTTATATTTCATGCACACATTTTTTAATTTATTTCATTAATTATAGAATTTAATCCATAATTCAAAAAAATTATTAATTATTTTATTAATTAATGTGTAGCTAATAGTTTAAATGAATGATTGTAAAAAATATATATATAAAGGCTTTAAAAAAAGGAAAAATTATTGTTGTTAAAAAATGGGTGCTTACAATGAAAAAAATAGAGGACACATATAGAACTAGTATATATGCATAGTGATCCTCAAAATAGTAAATTCTAGGAAATATATCAAGTGGTAGCAAGAGGATAGCTAGAAAAAATCGGTGTTGAGAAAGAAGAAACCTAGATGGAGCGGCCTAGGTAGTTCTTCTCTAAGTAGTTCCTATAGAATCTGTATATAATAAAGTGTTCCATGAATAATGAGAAACTTATGTGAGTTGGAAAGACTTATAGAAATTTTCCCAATTAAACAAATTATTTCATTTCGACATTGCCTGTATCTTCTACCTCAAACTTTTACCAAGTATTTTCTATCCCCATCATATATTGTAGGATCATTCCTTGGATCAATCATGGATAGTCATGGGATAGCTAAATCCGGGCCCCTAAGAAGCTCAAATCCTTCGTGGATAAGCCTAAATTTTTTAATCATATACAAATATTAATCTATTATGTGATAAGAAGTCCAAAAACAATATAAAATGACTTCTCAATATTTATACATCCACTGTAGTGTTCAAAGAACCCATGCATTCGTGTTTGAGTTATTTTTACCTTGATAAAGATGTACATTCCTTGAGATATATGGAAGATCTCAAATACACTACTGTTAATTATAGAAATTCCTTACATACATTCATGGTATTTCAAATCAAAACTAAGACTCATATCACACCTAATTGGTTTTTTCATGAGATGAAGTGTTTAAGATTTTTTCAATTACTTCATAGGTATCATGTACAAGTGGATATGAGCATTTGATGAAGTTTGTAGGTGTATTTGGGAGTTTAGAAATGAAATTACTTTTACACATTCAAATAATGAGGTCATAAAGTGAATAGTTTGGGTTCTTCCATGAAATGTGATGATTAAAACTATTTGTTTTGGGTTTGGAAGAATTTAGTGGTCTTATGAAGAATTTGGTTCGACTTGAACAAATATTTCCTAAAGTATTTTCTTTTGTTTTTTTACATTAATAACTTAAAATTTTTGGTAAAATATATCACTTAACATTGTTGAGTTAAAAATGATAACGCATGAAGTCCAATATCTCAAGGTTAACAGATAGTGTTGATAAATTAGAGTCTGGAACAAAATTTTTATCCAAAGATTCTTACAAGTTCCATTGGAAAAAATGTTTAGCAAAGTTAAATAATAAGATATTATATTGCTCCTAATATAGAAAACATCATGAATAGTTTCATGATTCTAGATTGAAGTAGAAGGAAGAAGTTTGAGGAACTTGGTGGAACTATGATTCCTAATTATTGTGAAGTTTTTATTTAAGTTTAATAAAGATATTTATGATTTATATCAGATGGAATTATTAAAAGTCCATTACATGAAGTGATAACGTTAATTTTTATTAATTTGATATGATCAGAAAAATTTATGTTAATCAAACAAAAGGTTATTCATAGGTTCATTGGATAGAGAATATCAAATTCATCAGATCAAGCTCACCTAAGGAACACTTTTCAATATCATTGATATAAAATATATTATGGATGCCCAGGCTGAAAGGGGGTTTGATAGAGTTCTATGAAGTCAACATAAGATTTTTTTCAAAGTTAATTTCATTGGATGGATGCTTCCTTGAAAAGGAAAATGTGTAATTTTTTCAAATAAATTCATCTGATGAATGAAGTGTATAGAAAAAGACGTATGATATGATCCTATGATGTCTTGTAGGAACACTATTTGAGGTTTCATTGATCAAATTAATGTTATCAAGGTTCGTTAAATTGAATATCTAAAGGGAATTATTAAATTTTTATAAATTCTTTCTAATGATGATTCTAAGAAGGAAGTTCAAACATACATTAATCATGAAGGAAGGTTGTGATTTTTTTTGAATTAAGAATATTTTAAATTTAATGTTATTGTGAAAACATATGTAAAGATATGAATTTTAGGATGAAGAAATGTGTCTAAAGGAATGAAGCTTATGGGTAGGGTATTAAATATTTCTGAGTGGGATGTTACAAATCAATTTCAAGTCTCCATAAATGTTTTTAGAGATGTTATGTATGTATAAAAGGGGGTTATGCATAGGGATGTTAAATTAATTTTTTTGTAGTTGGATGAAGTGTTATAGAAATGAAGATACTATCAGACAAAAAAGTTGAAGAGGAATAATCTAGAATGATACCGGGAATATTTTCCTGTCATTTTTTATTGGTTGAATGATGCGAGTGGGTGATGTGTCAAATAGGTTGATGATGAATCGTAAAATATTATTATGTGGATAAAAGAAGAATAGGGAATAATATTGGTATTAGTTTACTGAAGGCACCAGATAGAGTATATTGGTCGACTGCACCAGACAAACTTACCTAATGAGATTCTTCTAAAATGAATAAATTTCATTCTCAATGTTATTCGTGAAAGTAAAGAGGATTAAAATTACTTGAAGGATGATCAAGTGAAAAGAAATTTTATATAGCATAATGAAAATGTACAAAAATCCATTTGTTAAATTTTCTTACAGTTGTTACAAAAAAATTTATATATTTTATCTACGTAAGGAGTATATGAACTATGGATTTACTAAAGTTTTATTCAAGTGAACGTTTTTTCCATTATTTTTATAATAGCTAAAAGAATTATTTTCAAGTGTTTTATGTGGTCTTGGATTACTTCCAAACCATTCTATAGACCAGAAAATATTATTGAGTAGTGAAGGTTGTAAATATATATTTTCATGTGGTTGTTCTTGGATATTAATTTTCAGTAAGGTCATTTCTTGCTAATCATAGGTGATGATTTTTTATAATGTAATAAAATAATAAAAAAGATAGGATGACTAATTCGACTCATTCCCCTCTCAGATATCACGTAGATTCTGGTAGGTTCTTTCAATTGTTATCAGAGTGAATGATTCTTTCATTTACTCATTTCTAAAGATCTATGAAAATAAAAATTGGTATTGATATTCAATTCTCTGTGACTAATAAGTGGAAAACTATTTTTTATGAGTAGAACTGTCATATCTACAAGGATATAATGATAAATTATCTTATATCCATTAGATATGAAGTTTATGAAGTTGTTACAGATGGTTGATATCCTTCGGTATAGGGTTCTCCCTTAAAAACTTTTAATAAAAAGAATATTGAGAATGATATGTGATTCGGAAATGTGATTCATTCCTCACTCTTTAAAAGAGGATGTATTAGGTTCAATGTTATTGGAATAGTTAAAGGTACCAAAGGTAAGTTGAATAATATCTATGATGGAAATAAAAAAGTGAATAAAGAAATGTTATAGATCTATAGATTTAATTAAAAATATCCTAAAATGATTGAAGATGAATCTATTGGGTAATTATTTATAATATTTAATGACATTTTAATCACCATAATATTTTTTGGTGAGAAATTTAAAATTTCATCAATTTTTGAATATATTATAAGAATTATTATGAATAAATTTGATGCAAAGGTATCATCATTAGAATATATAGATCATGAATCTCTATATGTGGATGATTTTCATAGCATTATCATCACTTATAAAATGAGACAAGAAAAGGAGGTCAAGAATAATGAGAAGTTTTATCAGGATTACTCATTTAAAGATACAAGGAAAGAATGTCTAAGAAGGATCCCATGGAAGTAGTTAGTGAATTTGACACCAAAGAAGTGGTTAGTAAGTCATTTAATGAATTCAGGTCTCTATTTTCTAAAAATGTGAAAATGGGAATATGGAAATACAATTGAATTTAACCATCTAAATTATTTAGCTGTAGAGGCTTTAGAAATTTCACAGCAAACATTCCTTGAGAAATAGATGATAAATAATGTAATTTATAAGATTGAATGTAAAAACACCTAAATAAGAAGGATGATAAATATAAATAATATTCAAAAGAAAACCATAATAATTTCTCAAACTATAAAAATAGAAAAAAAATTGAAATGCAAGGAAGATAATGTAAGTTAAGTGGAAATTGAAAACTCTAATGATGATGCCACTGAAAAACTACTTATTATAAAACTAAATTATAAATTTTACATTTGGGATGAAATAAATGCATCTAAAGAAGAATAAAAATACACTCATGTAAATTTTATTCATAAGGTAGATTGGAAAGAATGTATTTTAAATTTTGGTAGACTTGAAAAGGTGAATAAGTGGTTAAAGTAAGAAAATATTTCAGCAAACAATCCAGAATATTGTTTTTGAAAACAAAATCCATGTTGTTAAAAGATATTTATGATCTTAATAATTTTATTGATGAATAGTAAAACTTTAACATCAATCTTGAATAAAAGTTAATGGTGAAGCATAAATAGTTTTATTTTATTCAAAAAAACTTATTGAAGCAGATAAAGGAATAAAAAAAACTTTTAAAACTATATTTTAGAAGTTAGTGCCAGTTATAAGAAATGTAAACCTTAGAAAGATCCATAAGAATATTCCTTAGTGTTTAAAATTAAGGTTGAAGATATTAAAAAGAAAATTAAATTAAATAATACCATATATTTATCCAAATAATGGAGATTTGAAAATGATAAAATTTATGAGATTTCAGATTCTAAATCAAAAAACGATATTACTAGAGATCTTGCTGAGATGGATATAAAATTTAAGAAAAAAAGATATTTTAAGATGTTACCATAACTTTGTTACACAACAATGTTCCATGGTTGGTGGTAAAATGGGTGATGTAAATAAAGTTCACACTTCTAAAAAAACATATTTTTTATAGTGGAAAATATGAATTATTTGGATATTTTAGGTATGGTGGAGTTTTTGGGTAATCAGTGAATATTTTTTAGTTGTATCAATAATAATATAATGAATCTAGGAGAAACTAGAGGCATATTTTGAGGGGGATTCAACCCACTCAAAAAATACAATCTGAGAAATTTAGTTAAATATTGAAAATAGTTTAAATTTTTTTGGAATATTTATGAAACATTGATCATCCTAACCATATTGAAAAATGATATCTTGATATGTTACCAGCATAATACATTTTATATAAAAAATATCAAAAGGGTCATGATAATGAAGAAAAATTAAATGAAAAATCACTTCTAGTTGAAACTGCTCTAAATGATACTAAAGGATATAGACCACGGATAAAATATAGTTGGTGTTCTTTAAATATGATTGGAAATTTGAAGTTGTTAAATAATTTTAAATATTAAAAAAAATGAATATTGATGTTTGGGAATAATTAGTCTCTCTAAATCAGAGGTTCCCAATTTACTATTATTGGATAAAATAAATTGAAAACCAAAAGTTTTTTAATTTTTATGGGGTGAAATATAATTTTTTCAATGTTTCATAATTTTTTGGTGAAGCTAATGAAATTTTTAAACATATGATTTTTTATTAAACTACTTGAATATGAGAGAGTTGTTATGAAGGTACAATGAACCAAAGGAAACATATTTCTAGATGGTGATGTGTAATGTTCATTCCCTATAAACATGATGGAAAAACCTCAGGTATTATATAATTTATTGTGGTACATGAGTCAATGAAGTAAGAGAAATAAAACAAAGAGAGATATTATTTTTGATTTTTATAACATGAAATGAATAAGAGATTAGTGTTTTTCAATTTTTCAAAAAGGTAATATTACAAATTTTGTTTATAAGAATGTGGAAATACATTCAAATTATCCCTTAGATATTATAAATTTTGATATATAGGGTCCACTGAGAAATAAATCACAAAACATAGTATAGTAATTTATTTCCTTTAATAATGATTTAACTCACATTACTTTAATTATGTTTTTAAAACATAAATAAAACCCTCTAAATATTTTTATGATTTTAAGAATAAGTATTGAAAATGAATAAGGTTATTACATGAATAAGATTTAAACTAATATTAGTATTGAGTACACATATGGGATGTTTAGATATTATCTTGAAAATAAAGGCATTCATCATGAGTTTAGTGCATCATACACACCACAACATAAATGTGTTTATGAAAGAAGAAATAGAAGTTTGGTTTAGATAGAACAAACTATATTTATTGAACATGGTACTTCTAATTACTTTTAGAGGAATGTTATTGGGGTATATGTTTACAATAAAAATCATTGAATCAATAATCCATGTTCTGAAATGAATCATTATGAAATGTACTAAAAATAAATACTAAATTTTAAATACCGAATAGTTTTTATAGTCCCTAAATTATGAAAGTCAAGGGTGAGAATATTTAAAATTTTGAACAGATAGGTATTGATGGAATATTTCTAGGATACCCTCATAATAGTATAGGATACATGTGATAAAACAATGGAACATGAAATATTATTGAATCTAAAAATATGATATTTCATGAATATTCTCAAAAGAAATTTTCATTTTAAAGTATATATATTGATGAAATTTAATAAGAATTTGTTGTAGATAAACCGTATAAAAAATTTATTGATAAAATTAATAATATTGAAGTTGTGAAAAATGATTATTTGTAATCTACAATCACACGAGATGAGGAAAAATTATGTTCAACTCATCCTAGGATGATAATTAAATTAGACGTCGAGAAAATCATTTGAAAATAATAATAATAGGTTGAAACTAATAGAAAGTTAATGTTAGTATCACATACATCCTTGCATTCACATTTTGAGCCAACAGATTTGAATAATCTTTGGATTATCATGATTAGATTGGTTCCATAAATGAGTATCTAGTTCAGATTTAGATTAATGACACATGATAAATTGTACCCAAACTAAAAAGAAAGAATTTTGTTGGAATAAAATGGGTTTTTAAAAATAAGTTGAATAAGGAAAATGAAGTGATAAGAAAACTTCATGAGTGGTTTGTAAGGATTACTTACAAATTGATGTTGTTCATTATAATGAGACCCTTTCCCCACTATCAGGGCTTAAAACTATAAAAATATTTCTTCACATCACTATACAATAAAGATATAAGATCTTCCATATGAATGTAAATTAATATTTTTTACTAAAGATCTTGATGAAGAAGTATATATTTAAAAACCATGTGGACTAGTTCTTGTTAATTATTAAATATATGTTTGGAAGTTGAACTAGGTTTTGTATGTTTGGAAACATGTTATGATGTTATGTTATTTTAATCTGGATACTTTCTTAATGAAGTTGAATTTCTAGAAACGAAGAGCATATAATAACCTATATATAAAATAAAATCAAGAGGTTTCCCTTACTATGACTATATATATTTATGATATAATATTCATAGGTACTGATAAATAAATATTTGGTAATCATCCTAAGGAGATGAAGATGTTATTTTAAATGTTCATTCAAAGATAAGTGAAATATTATCTTGGCCTAAAAATCACTCAAAATAATAAGTAAATTTTCCAATATCAAGGGATGTATGCTAATGAAATTGTAAATAAATTTATAATGGAATATTAAATGTTTACTTATAGACCTATTTCAGTGGGAAAAAGTTAGAAAAATATTCAGAATTTAAGGAGATTGAGCATAATTATTTTAGAAGGTTCCATGAAGGATTTTTATATCTAATGACTTCAAGGCCAAATATTTTGTATATTGTTACATTATATGTCCTATATCATGGTGATCCAAAGGAATATCATCTTATAGATATAAAAATAATTCTCATGTGTTTTTAAGGAACAATTTTTTCTAAATAATGTTTGACAGCATGGGACAGATTGATCTGTTTGGTTATAAAGGCATCTATTGGGGAGGTTGAGTTGATGATATAGGACCCACATCTAGTAGTGTTTTATTATTTTGATATATATGTGTTAGTTTAAATACAAGGATTAAAAATTCAATAACTTTCATCAATAAAAATTATGTGCATGTATCCACCACTCATGTTTCAACACATCTAATGTAGATGATGACCTAGTTTGAATATATTTTGGTTGATGTGAAGTTTCCCCTTCTCTTCGATAGTGATAATAAAATTTATATAAATCACACTAAGAATCTTGTGCACTATTCTCAATCCAATAAAATTGATATTAAATATCACTTCATCAAAGATAATGTGTAAAATAATGAATAAAAAGTAGAGTTCATTCCTATAATGGAGAATGGTGGTGATTTTTTCACAAAACCATTTCTAAAGTAAACATATCAAGAGATGAGGTTTATTATGGGAGTATAACCTACCTATATTCAAGGTTAAGTAATGTTATTTCCATTCCCTATCCATATTTTATTTAGATATTGTTTTCAAATGAGAAGAGAATATGTTATGTAAATCAATCCATTGTTATGTTATTTACTTTTTAAGAAAATAATATATTTTGGGGGTTTTTTAAATGGGTATGCTATAATTTTAATGTGTTTGAACTACTTTAACATCTTATTAAAGTGGATTTGTGTTTTGTTATACTAGTTTAAATTTATATGTGGAAGAAGATATATTTTAAATGATTCTTTTAATAATTTTATATTGAGAGAAGTCTAAGAATTGTTTTTAATCACTGCTAAAGAAATAGTGGCATTTTTGTAAAGTGATTCTTTTTTTCTACATTGATTTTTCTCATGTAGGATTAAAATTAAGGCATAAGGTATTCATTTCATGAATTACATTGTTTCAGTGAATTTGGTACCTTGTTTAATATTGAAATCTAATGTTAAAGATCTTTTAGGCCAATCATATCTTGAGGTGTTTTGAAGATATTGTTGGAGCTAAAAATAAGTTGGTTCATCTTGAAGAAATATTTCATAAAGAATTTTCATTAATTTTTTTTGACATAAAATACATAACACTATTTATAACATAAATCACTTCACATTTTTGATTTATAAATGTGATCCGATGGAGTATAATGTATCGAGGTTAACAGGTGATGTCCATCAGTCCGGGGACATTAGTTATATTATGGCATCGAATATTTATCCAAGAATTATTAAAAGTTTCATCCAAATAATTTTTAGTAAAGATAAATGAAATGATAACATTTTTTTCAAAATGTACTTAAAATCATGAATTTTTTTTTGATTCTTACTTGAAGTGGAAGGAATAATTTGGAAGAACTTGGTGGAACTATGGTTCTCAAATATTGTGAAGTGATAATTGAAATTAAACATGAAGCAATATGAATTTTATTAGATAAATCTATAAAAATATCATGATATGACTTTATAAATTCATATTTTCTGAATTTCATATTACCAATTTTTATAATTTAATTAGAGAAGGTTGTTCATAGGTTAATTGGATAGGGAATCTAAAATTCAACGAATTGATTCAGTGAAAAAACCTTTTTTTAAAGTCATCATAAAGATAAATTGATATTTAGTATCATGAGGATAAAAAGATTTATGTAGATCTATGAATTCATCATAGAAATGTTTTTGAATTAATTTTATTATTTATCGGATTCTTAGATAAAGAAATTGTCAAATAGTTTCATAGTAATTCATCAGATGAAGGATGTGTCAAGAGAATGTCTTTCGAGATGTTCTTATGAAGTTGTATAGAAAAACTAGTTAGAGTTTCATCGGTTAGAAGAATGTTATGAATGTGTTCCAGAATGAATATTTGAATGTATTTATGAAATGTTTGTAAATTAATTTAAAATGACAATGCTATGTTGGTAATTCAAATTTTCAATAATCAAAAAGGAATATTTTAATTCTTGTTTAGTTTTAAGGATGGTCGAAAATGAATTTTGAGTTCTATTATTAAGTAAATATCAAAATTTTTGGGATGATTAAATACATTAAAATGAATCCAAATTCATAATAGGGTGTGAAAAGATTATGATTATATGTTTTGAAATCAATTTCAAGTCTCTCCTTGTGATTTTTGAGAAGTTATGACAAAATAAATAGTATCTTTACACCGATATGTTTTGTAGCATCCTGAGATTTTGTAAAATATATTATTAGAAATCAATTTAAATACTTTAATTGATTGGGTTACACAAAATACATAGATTATAATTCATCACATGAAACACTAATCATATCTTTCATTCCACCCACCATCGAGTTCTTTTTATGACTTATGTTACACATAAGTCAAAGTCTCACTAGAAAAAATATATTAAAAATATTATTATTATAGTTAACACCAAGAAATTTTAATGGTGGAAATGAAAAAGATTAAATTAATTTTGAAATTATAGTTTAAACATAATTATAAAATGAATTCCTTATTTACAAATTAATTAGAAATTAAAATAAAGACCAATTGAATATAAAGGATGTGTTTTTATGAAAAACCCATTTTTTGACCAGAATGCTGTTTTATATTAATAAATTAAATTAATATCTATTGTTGAAATATATTAATAGAATTTATATTATTTATTTTTAATAGTTTTTTTAAAACTAATCAAATAAGTTTTATAAAATATAGATAAGAATAAATATAATTTTAATCATAAAAAGATATATATTTTTAAAATGCAGGTTTAGTGCCTTTTAAAGGCATACTTACTTTAAAACTAAATTTTTACTATTTTATAAATATTTGAAATAGGAATATCAAAATTCACTTTGTGTTAATTTTTTTTTGAGAATTTTCATGTTTTGTTGAATACTGAAAAATAATATATTATAGATGAATAACACCTTTTCATCTAATTAATTTATAGTGTTAAATTATATTTTTAATTTGTTTTAATTTATAATTAGATAAATGTTTTCTCAATTTATACAATTTAGGTCATTGTAATCAATTTCACATTGATGTTGGATATAAAAACATTTCAAACTTTTGAATATTTTACTTTAAAGCCCCTCTTTCTTGGTCCTTCTACGAGATTAATTTTAAATTAAATTTTTCCACTTCTGTTAGTGGAATTTTCAAAAATATATTTCATATTTTTAATAATAATAATTTTTTATTTTTAATAATATCAACAAAATTTATGAACAAAAATATTATTGAAATCAATTAAAATTAATTACAACAATTAATGTTAAAATGAGTTTACTTAGTGGTTAAGCATTAATTATAAGGAGGAAATAACTTAACAATTTGTACAAAACCCATAAGATTTATATATTTATACAATATACCTAATTTTATATAATTGGGTTCATTATTTTTGCATATTATGTAAGGGAGACCTCTTTATAATGTTCATGTTTTTTGTATTAACATGAATTTCCCTTCTCCACTATAAAAAGACACTTACTCTCCTCGCTTATTCAAACCTATAATGCCAGTTTTCTAATAGAAACCATTCTAAATAATCTCTCAATATAATTACTCTCATACCCAGAACCAGAATTTTGGTTTAAACCAAACCATGTAACTCCTTTTGTGAAAACTAAAAGGATTTACTCGAAGAATATGTAACATTCTTCAACAAGCACGTTTTTTTTTCTTCACCCCCTCATTCAATTATTCTTATTCAATGATTATATAATAAACTAAGTATAAAAAATTTACTTATATTTTTTTTATGTTATGGTTTTGACCTACACATACATAAACCTTCATCAAATGGTTAATAAAATCACCATTCGTGTGTACGTCGGACCACCGCCTCATGAAATGTTGTTGTTCATTTTTTCTTTACCACCTCTCATGGTTGAGAAATATGGTAAAAATAATATTTTTAAATGATATATGTGATATTTATTATTTCTATAATTTCAATATAACACATAACTTCCTCTTTTCCATTTGTGGGAAAAGCAAAATATCATTTGTAGACATGTGGGATACAACCTCCTCAAAGAGAAATGATATGTTCACACATTACATGGAATATATTAATGTTTTTTAATAAATATATGTGATATAAAATAAATATATATGATATTAATGACATAATTACCTTTTTGGAGATATAATATATAATTTTATTTATTACCTTTTCATATGCTGAAAACCTGATAATGTCGTTCATGGGCGTGTAGAGAACCACCTCCTCGATTCGATTTGATTAATTTTACATAACTACAATTATATTTATATAAGTAAATATGATTAAATAATATAGTATTTAACATATAATTAAAATTCTATAAATATAAATGTTACTTTTCTTCTTTCCCTAATGATCACTTAAAAACTTGAATGTTACTCATGCATTCGTATGATCTACTATTTTCATGATTATACCGTTGGTTCATTTTCCATAACTATATTTCATGATTGGATTGAAAAGTATAATTTAAAAAATATATGATAATTATCCCATGAAAATTATTTTATATATGTTTAACAATTAACAATTTGACCATAGTTGACCTACCTAAGTTGTTTTTAACACATAAACAAAATATGTTCAAAACACAAGACATAAGCTAAATTGTTTAAGTAGTTTTATACAACATTGTAATAAGTTAAATAAAACTAAGGATAAACATGAATTTTTTTATTATGATAGTAAATAATTAACATAATTTTATTTTTCAGGAAGATAATGACACACATGATTAGTTTGACTCAATGTAAGGGACTTCATCTCAATCTTCTTTCATTTAGGAAAATCAGGATGTTATGCACCGTTATTATTTTCAATAGTGTAAATAAAAATGATTTTAAATTTTATATCATGAATTGTATCTATTATGGTGATTTGTTTTAATTTTATTCTTTCATTAGTTATAAAATTCAAATGTTTCAAGTGGTATATGAAACATTGACTGAAAAAAACTCTTTTTAGATTTTTTACGAATTAATTTCAGAATATTATCCTCCATGTTAATATTATTGATATTATTTTACATCTTTTTTTATAAAATGATTTTAAAGTACACTTTATATAACGACCCATACTTTACATACATTTTGGATACTTCAAAATTAAAGAATACTTATTACAACATATAACAAAACCACGAAAGGACCATATAGGTATAGTGTCTTTAGAAACTGGGAGACATAAACAACTGGTTCATAAAGCGTCTACACTGTCTCCCATTTATTTCATCATATCTATAGTCCCTTTTGGCATATATTACTTAATAACCTTCTTCCTGACCTGGGGAAAGAAAACATTCAAAAGAGTGAGCTCAAATGCTCAGTAAGGGTAAACAAAAGAAATATCAATCACATCATATACATAAGCACATAACTTTTGGAAATCTTAACCTGCAAAAGAGATCATAATTTCATAACATGGGATAAATCATGGCAGTGAAATGTAATCACAATAATCATAACATAAAACATGAAACTTTTTGGCATACACACATAATCATATAGAATCATTTCTTGTTAGTCAAGACTCATTGCCAAGACTATCTTAGTGGACAAAGTCCATTTCTGAACCGAGTCACCCTCGTTTCGGTCCTGTTTCACTGAACCGGTATAACCTACCATTCCAGCCATGTCTATCTTATGAGATATAAAATCTTTACCCAATGCATTGTAGGGAGATATATGTCCCACCCATCTCATAATGATACCATTCTTATGTGTGCCACAAAATCATAAATCATACATCATTGCATAACCCATGTAATACAAATGGGAATCTTAAACATCATGACATCATAAAACAATTCATATAAGATAAATGAATTCATAAAAATAATTCCATCACAACATAATCAAATCAATGTAATAATAGGGATAAAAACAGAACCCTTTATTATCTTAGATGGAAATTAATTTTGATAAAACACTTGAACTCCATTCTTGAGGAAAATATCCTTTCTTCTTCAAAAACATTTTTCCTTTCTTAACATGTCATACAACTTTAAACTAAAAGAAGTTGATTAAAAATAAACTTGAAAATTTGTAAAGGATTATACTTGGAAATAATGTTTTAAAAATCCATTCATGTCGTATAAGTTAAAAAAACATTCTTCTCATACTTTTGTCGGAAAAGTCAAAAAGTACCTCATACGAAAAACGAAAAAAGATTCCTTTCATATCTTTTACTAAAAACTCATTGAAGGGTAAAATTGGATTTAAACAATTGTAGAAGGATATAAATATTACATATTGGGGAAACATGGATGTGGATGATAAAATACACCCCAGTAAAGTCCAAAGTATAAACAATCTCGGATAAAAATGAGATTGTGATATTTCCCTTACCTTAGGTCCGTTTTGCATCGTAAGTGTCTGAACCTCCTGTATAATGATTTAAATAATGTTATTGACTTATTCCAGAATCATAATTATTTTTATGATATCATATATGGTCATTTTTGTAACTTCTTAGTAGTAATATTTCATTGCTACTTGTTATTCGGGTGTTTATAACTTTTTGTTCGTATGCGTGTTTTGTCAAATAAATTCTTATTATTATATTTAGGTTATAGATACATCATTTACAGAATGGTATTAGTGTAATATATATCATATTCATTAATTCAATTAACTTATTTAATCATTATGAAATGAAGATCGTGTAGAACGAGTCGCATCACATCGTGGAGATGGTATTCCGTACGTACGCACGAGGGATGATATCATTCCTATGATAGTGGAATTGTATTGGAGTGTATTTATACTATTTCAGAATCATTATAACTTTATAATAGTCATATAAAGTCATTATTTACACCATTATACCCATCCAAGAAAGGTGGTGGTGGAAAATAGATTACACCACGGCATGGAGACGGTATTCCGTACGTACGCACGCGCGGTGATTTCTTTTTCCGTAGGATGGATAGATGGTGATATAGGGTTGTTTCATACTTATAATAACATATCAGTATATGAGTGATACTGATGTTATTACTTCATAATGAAACAACTAAAGAAGAAGAAGTGGAAGAAGAAATAAAGATGAAAGAATCGGTAACGGACATTACCTCTTCTTTGAAATGCTTCTTTGAGACCTTCTTTTAGGCCACTAAAATTGGTCTTTGAAGAAGCCCAGACCTCTAGGATGTCTCTAGGGAAGTGGAGAGGATGAATTGGCAGGGGTTGGGCGAGCTTGAAGGCTCAAAGTGGTGTGAGGAAGAGGGGGAGAAGGTGCCCTTTTATAAGGGAGGAGAGGGGTACTTTTGGGAAAACTAAACATATTATTTTATTATAAAGTCAAGTTCGGTTTTAAATAGCTCCAAATTGATATATTTCAAAACTAAGGTGGGGATGGGTCGAAATCCTCTCATACAATAGAATTTAGACAAGTTTAGGTTCCTATTTTAACCTTATCATTTAGATTTAACATCAAGTTAAATAAGTTTACTTTTACCGTGTCTTCTTGTGTTCTTATACTATAAGGTTAATAAACTTACTATAAGCAGCCAAACGAACCCCAAGTTTTTTATTGTTAATATATATAACCTTATCTAAGTCATTTGGACGAACCTTATATTTTTAGGAATAAAATAACAATTACTAATATAATATTTGTTTTAAAAACTATTTTATGTCAATTTTGACACTATTTAGTAATTTATTTTTGTGAAACTCATAACAGAATGATTAGTTCGAACAAAGTTAATTACATCAATAATAACATATCATATTAACCTAGAAAATTAGTGGAATTCCTAAAAAGTCTCAAATTACATTTATTTCGGTGTTTATAACATTAATTATGTCAATATTTCATTAATAAGATAATTACTACATCATCATTGTGTCATAAATAATGTAAATTATTTAATGTCTAAAAATTACAAATAAAATACCAATATGTAGGAAATTATTTTCTCTTTCTAATGAATATTTATAGTCGAATTTATCTTATGTATAACCCCATATTAAAAATTATTTACTTATTAAACATTGATTTTAACAATTTTAACCCTTCTTTAAATAAATTAATAATAAATGTCCTAATCTAATCCAAGTGGGCCTAAATGGTCATATTTTATTCCTAAGTTTGTTTTTGGTCGAATTAAACTTGTCCAATAGAATTAGGACATGTGTTAGGGTAATAATAATATCATCTTTACCCTTAATTACCCTATTTACTTTTAACCGTGGTAAAAAAAAGTAAAAAGTTACTATTCACCAAAAAATTATTTTCATCTAATTGAACCAAATTTTACTTACTGATATCAACCGTGTCTCTCGGATTTTTGAAATTCCACTCATAGAAGTGGTAAAATTAAGTTTTATGAAAAATTCAGTTTTTTAACTACCACTTAGTGGTTTCACTATTCATCAAAAATTAAAAGTTTTCAGAAAAATACCAAAATTTCACCCTAGGCTAATTTCGATATTCCAAATCCACAAATGAAGTCCATTTTGAAAAATAAAATTTATATAATTTCAAAAGGTGGTTATTACTATTCATAACAGCTAGTTTTAATAATATTTTAATAGCATATCGTTGTTTAGTGAAACTCGGTATTGCGTACGACGCAAGCTATCGAGGAAGTTCGCGATTTCGTGTAAAGAAAGCCAAGAAAGTGTTGTGTAGAAAAAGATTCCTTTGATGATTTATATAACATAAAATTCTCGGGTGTTACATTCTACCCCCCTTAAAACGAATTTCGCCCTCGAAATTCGTCACTTTATAACAAACAGATGAAAATACCTCTCCCTCGTCATATCCTCAAGCTCCCATGTAGCTTCTTCTAATTGGTGGTTCCTCCATAAAACTTTCACCAAGCGAGTGGTCTTGTTTCATAGGAATTTTTCGCTACGATCTAGAATCTCTATCGGTTGTTCTTCATAAGAAAGATCTTGCTCCAGCGGTACAACTTCTGAGCTGAGTACATGTGAAGGATCAGGTATGTACTTTCTCAGGAGAGATACATGGAACACATCGTGAACTTGAGAGCGATTCGGTGGAAGTGTCAATCGGTAAGCTACCTTCCCAACACGATCTAGTATTTCAAAAGGACCGATATATCTAGGGCTCAACTTCCCCTTCTTTCCAAATCTCATGACTCTCTTCCAGGGAGATATCCATAAGAACACTATATCACCCACTTCAAACTCTAGGTCTTTTCTTCGATTATCGGCATAACTTTTCTTGTCGACTCTGAGCTGCTCTTATGTGTTGTTTAATAGATCTGACCTTTTCTTCCAATTCATCAATGAGATCAGGTCCTAATAGCTTTCTTTCCCCAACTTCATCCCAGCAAGTTAGAGTCATGCATTTATTTCCATAGAGAGCTTCATAATGAGCCATATGAATACTGGAGTGAAATCTATTATTATAAGAAAATTCCACCAAAGGTAGGTGTTGATCCCAACCACCTTTGAAATCCATAGAGAAAGATCTCAACATATCTTCTAGGGTTTGAATTGTTCTCTCAGACTGACCGTCTGTCTGAGGATGATAAGCAGTGCTGAAACTCAACTCTGTATCCAGAGTATGCTGAAGACTTCACCAGAACTTCGAGGTAAATCCCGGATCCCGATCAGATATAATAGAAACTGGTACTCCATGCAATCTTACCACTTCCTTTACATATATCCTGGCAAGCTGATCCAGAGAGAAATCCTCTCTAATAGCAATGAAGTGTGCAGACTTTGTAAGACGATCAACTATGACCCAGATAGCATTATTGCCTTTGGATGTTTTAGGATGTCCTATGACAAAGTCCATAGTGATGTTTTCCCATTTCCATTCGGGTATCGATAATGGTTGTAACATCCCCTTAGACTTCTGTCTCTCAGCTTTAACTTGTTGACAAACCAAGAATCGAGAGACAAATTCAGCAACATCTCTTTTCATGACATCCCACCAGAAGTACTCTTTCAGGTCCCTATACATCTTCGTGCTTCCAGGATGAATAGATAATGAAGAACTATGAGCCTCATCCAGTAGCTCCTTCTTTAATTCGGGGATGGGAGGAACACAAACCCGATTCCTGAACTTTATTATCCCATCACAATCAAGGTTGAATTCAAGAACATTTCTCACCTTCTTTTGTAACTTGACCTCTTCTTTCTGTGCCTCTTTAATCTTCACATGTATAGATGGTTGAACATTCATTTGAGAAAGATAAGATTTTTCCCCTTCCATTATAATTCCAAGATCTATCCTTTGTAAATCCATAAATATTGGATCTTTTTTGATTCTCATCATGGATAAACTAGCATGGTCTTGTCGACTTAATGCATCTGCCACCTTGTTTGCTTTCCCAGGGTGGTAATGGATTGAGCAGTCATAATCCTTAATCAGCTCCGACCATCTTCTTTGACGCATATTCAGATCCTTTTGTGTGAAAATATACTTTAAACTTTTATGATCAGTATAAATATCATACCTTTCACCATAAAGGTCTTGCCTCCAATTCTTTAATGCAAAGATTACCGCAGATAACTCCAAATCATGTGTTGGGTAATTTTGCTCATGGATTTTCAACTGTCGTGAGGCATAAGCTATCACCATATCATTTTGCATAAGAACACACCTCAATTCTTTCTTGGATGCATCACTGTAGATCACAAACCTTTCTCCACTACAAGGCAGTGTGAGCACAGGTGCACTGGACAACCTTCTTTTCAACTCCTTGAAATTCTATTCACATTCCTCCGTCCAAACAAACTTAACTCCTTTCCGAGTCAACTTGGTGAGTGGATTAGATAATCGTGAAAAATCTTTCACAAAACGTCGATAATATCCAGCAAAACCAAGAAATCTTTGGATCTCAGTTTCTGTTGTTGGTCTCGACCATCTTTCGATAACCTCTGTTTTTGCTGGATCCACAGATGTCCCCTCTTTTGATATTATGTGACCCAAAAATTCAACTTTTTGAAGCCAAAATTCACACTTGGTAAATTTGGCATAAAGCTTCTCCTTTCTCAGGGTCTTCAATATAATTCTCAAGTGATATTCATGTTCTTCCTTGCTCTTTGAATAGACAAAAATATCGTTTATAAAGACTACCACAAATTGATCAAGATAGTCTCTAAAGACTCTATTCATCAGATCCACGAAGATAGCAGGGGCATTAGTAAGACCAAATGGCATCACTATAAATTCATAGTGTCCATACCTTGTACGGAAAGCCATCTTTGGTATATCCTCCCTTTTGACCCTTACTTGATGATACCATGAACGAAGATCAATCTTGGAAAAGTATTGAGCTCCGCGTAGTTGGTCAAATAAGTCATCAATTCATGGGAGAGGATATCTGTTCTTGATAGTGATCTTGTTATGTTCTCAATAATCAATGCAGAGTCTCATTGATCCATCTTTCTTCTTAACAAATAGAACAGGTGCTTCCCATGGTGATGCACTAGGGCGTATGAATCCCTTATCAAGATTCTCTTGGAGTTGCTTCTTCAATTCCTGCAACTCAATTGGGGCCATTCTATAAGGTGTCTTTGAAATAGGCAAAGCACCCGATACGAGTTCTATTGAAAACTCAACTTCACGATTCGGTGGAAGACCCGGTAATTCCTCCGGAAAGACATCATCAAACTCCTGTACAATGGGCATATTCTTAATCGTGAGTTTCTCACCAACCATTTGAGATAAATAACCTTCATTAAGGGGAATCAATACCCATAAAATGGAAGAAATTTCCACTGGAAGGTTATGTTCATCCTTGCATTGATAGACGATCTTAGATTAATCTGGAATATGAAATGTGACTTCCCTTCTTTGGCAATTGATATGAGCTCCATATAAAGAAACCCAATACATGCCAGGAATCACATCAAATTCCACTATAGGAAGGATCACAAGATTTGCAGGAAGCACTTTCCCACAAACTTTGATCAGAGAAGAATTATAAACTTTTGATGCGACTGTTGTGCCATTAGGTGTTGTCACAGCTAACTCAACATCTAATTGTTGAGGTAATACAGTGATACCCTTAGAAAATTCTTCAGAAATAAAAGAGTGGGTGGATCCAGAATCAAATAAAACATTTTTTACATTAGAGTGGATGGTAAGTGTACCTTTCACCACATCGGTATCATACTCCACATCGCTGATAGAAATTGCATGTGACTTTCCTTTGTCTTTATCCTTAAGAGTTTGTTGACGTCGACCATCATCATCAACCCTTGGATTAGGGCATTTATTGTCATAATATCCCATCTCCTTGCACTTGAAACATTGAAGTGTAATAGGTTCATTCTCTGTATCCCTTCCTTTGTTTGCATCATTAGACATCTTCTTCCCATCATCGCGGCATTCAAATGCCCGATGACCTTCCTTTCCACATTTGAAACATTTACTTGTCCCTTTAAGACAACTCCCTCCATGTTTCTTTCCACACATTGAGCATAAGGGAAAGCTCATCTTCTTTTCAGTGGGCTCTTTAGATTTTCCTTTGAATTCCATTTTCCTCTTCTTATCAAACCCATATGACTGATGGGTTACTCCGATTTCCATCTCAACTTTGAGAGCACATCGAACAATTTCCTCATAGCTATTGAAGTCCCTTATGGATAAGGCCCTTCGAAGACTTCGTTTTAAGCCACTAAAGAATCGATCAATCTTACTCTCAGGTTGGATAACAATACCAGAAGCGTACCTTGAAAGTCATGTAAAATTTTCTTCATAGGTACCAAAAGATTAATCATCCTTTTGCTTTAGTTCAAGTAACTCTTTCTCCATCTTTGTTCGGAGAATACGAGGGAAGTACTTATTGAAAAATAAGTTCTTGAAATCATCCCATTCCATGGACTCAATTTCATCTCTTTGCCTCGTATTCTTGATAAGATTCCACCATTGATCAGCATCCCCTTCCAAACGATACACTGTTAGGATGACTTTATCATGTTCAGAACATTGAAGAACTGAAAATATCTTTTCAATAGTACTAATCCATTGTTCAGAAACTAATGGATCAGTAGACCCACTGAAATAAGGTGGATGTTGTCTCATGAAGGATTCAACTGAATGTTGCTCCTTCCTTTTCTCGTTTGGAAGTCCTGCATGATTCATAGCTTGAGAAAGTTGTGTGAGCATGGATACAAGATTTTTCATTCCAGCTCCTATAACGTTTGGTTGCTAAGGGGGACAATCATTGCATTGCCTGTCGCATTCTGCATTAACATGATTCCTTCGGGTTCCATCCATTGACTAAAACCAAGAAGAATAGTGTGAGCAACACTAATTATAATAGGAAAACCACATACTCAAGAATAAAATTTCACACTTAAGGTCTTATCCTAGGTTATTCATGGACATTTCTAAAACACTAAGATTGTGTTCTATGCTTAGACTTATCCTTAGGGTTCTTACTAAGGCTTTCACATCCTAGTTTCCAAAGGTTGACTATACCTTTCCTCTGATACTAACTATAATGACCCATACTTTACATACATTGTTAATACTTCAAAATTGAAGCATACTTATTACAACATATAACAAAACCACGAAAGGACCGTATAGGTATAGTGTCTTTAGAAACTGGGAAACATAAACAACTGGTTCATAAAGCGTCTACACTGTCTCCCATTTATTTCATCATATCTATAGTACCTTTTGGCATATCTTACTTAATAACCTTCTTCCTGACCTGGGGAAAGAAAACATTCAAAAGAGTGAGCTCAAATGCTCTGTAAGGGTAAACAAAAGAAATATCAATCACATCATATACATAAGCACATAAATTTTGGAAATCTTAACCTGCAAAAGAGATCATAATTTCATAACATGGGATAAATCATGGCAGTGAAATGTAATCACAATAATCATAACTTAAAACATGAAACTTTGTGGCATACACACATAATCATAGAGAATCATTTCTTGTTAGTCAAGACTCATTGCCAAGACTATCTTAATGGACAAAGTCCATTTCTGAACCGAGTCACCCTTATTTCAGTCCTGTTTCACTGAACCGGTATAACCTACCATTCCAGCCATGTCTATCTCATGAGATATAAAATCTTTAACCAATGCATTGGAGGGAGATATAGGTCCCATCCATCTCATAATGATACCATTCTTATGTGTGCCACAAAATCATAAATCATAAATCATTGCATAACCCACGTAATACAAATGGGAATCTTAAACATCATGACATCATAAAACAATTAATATAAGATAAAGGAATTCATAAAAATAATTCCATCACAATATAATCAAATCAATGTAATAATAGGGATAAAAACAGAACCCTTTATTATCTTAGATGGAAAATAATTTTGATAAAACACTTGAACTCCATTCTTGAGGAAAATATCTTTTCTTCTTCAAAAACATTTTTCCTTTCTTAACATGTCATACAACTTTAAACTAAAAGAATTTGATTAAAAATAATCTTAAAAACTTGTAAAGGATGCTTCTTGGAAATAATGTTTTAAAAATCCATTCATGTCGTATAAGTTAAAAAAACATTCTTCTCGCACTTTTGTCGGAAAAGTCAAAAAGTACCTCATACGAAAAACCACAAAAGATTCCTTTCATATCTTTTACTAAAAATTCACTGAAGGGTAAAATTGGATTTAAACAATTGTAGAAAGATATAAATATTACATATTGGGGAAACATGGATGTGGATGATAAAATACACCCCAGTAAATGCCAAAGTATAAACAATCTCAGATAAAAATGAAATTGTGATATTTCCCTTACCTTAGGTCCGTTTTGCTTCGTAAGTGTCCGAACCTCCTGTATAATGATTTAAATAATTTTATTGACTTATTCCAGAATCATAATTATTTTTATGATATCATATATGGTCATTTTCTTAGCTTCTTAGTAGTAATATTTCATTGCTACTTGTTATTCGGGTGTTTATAACTTTTTGTTCGTATGCGTGTTTTGTCGAATAAATTCTTATTATTATATTTAGGTTATAGATACCTCATTTCCAGAATGTTATTAGTGTAATATATATCATATTAATTCATTCAATTCATTTATATAATCATTATGAAATGAAGATCATGTAGAACGAGTCGCATCACATCGTGGAGACGGTATTCCGTACGTACGCATGAGTGATGATATCGTTCCTATGATCGTGGAATTGTATTGGAGTGTATGTATACTATTTCAGAATAATTATAACTTTATAATAGTCATATAAAGTCATTATTTACACCATTATACCCATCCAAGTAAGGTGGTGGTGGAAAATAGATTACACCACGGTGTGGAGACGGTATTCCGTACGTACGCACGCGCGGTGATTTCTTTTTCCGTAGGATTGATAGATGGTGAAATAGGGTTGTTTCATACTTATAATAACATATAATTATATTAGTGATACTGATTTTATTACTTCATAATTAAACAACTAAAGAAGAATAAGTGGAAGAATAAATAAAGATGAAAGAATCGGTAACGGACATTACCTCTTCTTTGAAATGCTTCTTTGAGACCTTCTTTTAGGGAACTAAAATTGGTCTTTGAAGAAGACCACGACCTATAGGATGTCTCTAGAGAAGTGGAGAGGAGGAATTGGCAGGGGTTGGCCGAGCTTGAAGGCTCAAAGTGGTGTGAGGAAGAGGGGGAGGAGGTGCCCTTTTATAAGGGAGGAGAGGGGTACCTTTGGGAAAACTAAAAATATTAATTTATTATAAAGTCAATTTCGGTTTTAAATAGCTCAAAATTGATATATTTCGAAACTAAGTTGGGGATGGGTCGAAATCCTCTCATCCAATAGAATTTATCCAAGTTTAGGTTCCTATTTTAACCTTATCATATATATTTAACATTAAGTTAAATAAGTTTACTTTTACCGTGTCTTCTTGTGTTCTTATACTATAAGGTTAATCAACTTACTATAAGAAGCCAAACGAACCCCAAGTTGTTTATTTTTAATATATATAACCATATCTAAGTCATTTTCCCGAACCATAGATTTTTAGGAATAAAATAACAATTACTAATATAATATTTGTTTTAAAAACTATTTTATGTCAATTTTGACACTATTTAGTAAATGATTTTTGTGAAACTCATAAAAGAATGATTAGTTCGAAAAAAGTTACTTAAATAAATACTAACATGTCATATTAACCTAGAAAATTAGTGGAATTCATAAAAAGTCTCAAATTACATTTATTTTTGTGTTTATAACATTAATTATGTCAATATTTCATTAATAAGATAATTACTGCATCATCTTTGTGTCATAAATAAATTAAATTATTTAATGTCTAAAAATTAAAACTAAAATACAATTATGTAGGAAATAGTTTTATCTTTCTAATGAATATTTATAGTCGAATTTATCTTATGTATAGCCCCATATTAAAAATTATTTACTTATTAAACATTGATTTTAACTATTTTAACCCTTCTTTAAATAAATTAATAATAAATGTCCTAATCTAATCCAAGTGGGCCTAAATGGTCATAGTTTATTCCTAAGTTTGTTTTTGGTCGAATTAAACGTCTCCAATATAATTAGGACATGTGTTAGGGTAATAATAATATCATCTTTACCCTTATTTACCCTATTTACTTTTAACCGCGGTAAAAAAAAGTAAAAAGTTACTATTCACCAAAAAATTATTTTCATCTCATTGAACCACATTTTACATACTGACATCAACTGTGTCTCTTGGATTTTTGAAATTCCACTCACAGAAGTGGTAAAATTAAGTTTTATGAAAAATTCAGTTTTTTAACTACCACATAGTGGTTTCACTATTCATCAAAAATTGAATGTTTTTAGAAAAATACCAAAATTTCACCCTAGGCTAATTTCGATATTCTAAATCCAATAATGATGTCCATTTTGAAATATAAAATTTATAAAATTTCAAAAAAGTGGTTATTACTATTTATAACGGCTAGTTTTAATAATATTTTAATAGCATATCGTTGTTTAGTGAAACTCGGTATTGCGTATGACACAAGCTATCGAGGAAGGACGCAATTTCGTGTAAAGCAAGCCAAGCAAGTGTTGTGTAGAAAAATATTCCTTTGATGATTTATATAACATAAAAGTCTCGGGTGTTACACTTTAAGTATATTTTTAATTTATTTCAATTTATTTCAAAAACAAATTTTGGTGTTTTATATGAAACGTTTTGACAAAGAGAAAAAGGAATATTTCATTCATAACATACTTGATGATAATAAATTTTCCACCATCATGACCATTTTTTTATTTTTGGATTACTTTGTAATATTTCCTATTTTCATAAATGAAAACCCACCTGTATCATTTTGTTACTTTTTTATTGAAAATGGTTTTCAAAGAAAATTGTGTTTTCGTAATGAAATTGGGTTCTTAAAAGAAAAGGGTATTTTTATCCGAAACTGTTTTCCATATGGGTATAAAAATATTTTTTCAAATAGATTTATGATGGAAGTGTTTTACTCTTGATATGGTACTTGAGAATTATATGAAATGGGTTATCCCTATATATCTTATAGGAAGGTTCGAGCCCCATTATAGCTCAGGGGTGTGCCCGATATAACTTATATGAAGGGTTGATCCCCATTATTGCTCATGAGAAATGGATGATATTGATATAGCATATATAAAGTGTTGAGCTCCGTTTTAGCTCATAGGAGAGACTAATATAGCTTATAATATGGGTGATTCTCATTATTGATCTCCAATTCATTGGTTAATGATAATTTTGGAAGTAGGATTTATGGTTATTCTAATTAAAAGGTATTTGAAAGGGTTTTATGCATATGATGCTCTATGTTACCTAAAGAAGTTTTATTTTATTTTTATCGGTTTTAATTATTTTTTTTGTTCGGTTGTTATTCATTTTAAAAAATTAATTAAATATATAGGTAAATGTTATATGAGTGTTCATGTGTTTACAAGAGTAATAATTCTCCTTCTTTTGTATCCATTAATATGATTTTTGTGCTTATCCCACATTTTTAATTGAATTTACCAATATTTAACGATGAGTGGGGGAAAATAATAAGTCAATTTGAAAGTCATATATATTTTCCATGAAATGAAATCATTACTTATTTTCAAATCTTGATATTATGGGAAAATTTGATACTGATCAGAAGTTTCCACTTTGTATATCACAATTTTTGTTATGTGTGTGTTATGGACTAATTAGCTAAACCTATAAACCTAAAATGATCCTCCATATAGAATAAATTAAAATCCATGACTCGAAATCATTATTATTTACTGATTAAAATCGAGGATCTATAGTTTGTATCAAAGGAAATATTTAGATAAAATTATATTTCAGGTTAATGTAAATAACATGCCCATAGAAGATTTCACTTTATTATTAATTTGATATTATATATTTTTAATATTTCCAATTTGCTTCATCTAAATTATTTTTGTTTATAATACTTTTCTATAGAGGAAACAAGAAATATGTCATGAGAAGGCATAGAAAAATAAATATCCTTCAAAATTAGTATATTGTGATAATTTGAATTGGAAAAAATAGTTTTTTTCAATAATGGATCAGTTGACACAAGATATTAAAAGTTGTGGTGCTAATTCTATAGAGGAATCAGATCTACCATGAAGGATCATGTCTAGAGTGGATAATTTCATGAGAAACGTCCCTCGTAATTCATTGGATCATCTGAACTAGTAGTAGTCGAAGGATGGATCAATGCCCTAGAAAAGATATTTGAAGTCATGGGATATTCAAAACCTCAAAAGGTAACTCTTTCCAACTATTGTTTTGATTGTGAATTTGCTCGATGAAGGTATTTGGTTAAGAATAATAAAGATAAATATGATCTTGATTCCATGTAATTTGGAAACATTTAAGGATATTTTCCTTGAGAAATATTTCCCTAAGATAGTTTGGATTAGG
The DNA here is from genome assembly GCA_963277665.1 of Viscum album. NCBI lineage: Eukaryota > Viridiplantae > Streptophyta > Magnoliopsida > Santalales > Viscaceae > Viscum > Viscum album. The sequence continues at coordinate 134,753,458 of OY728155.1, read as the reverse complement.
ATGGAGAAACAATTCCTAGATCTTACAAAAAAATTTGAAAAATCTATGGTTCATATGCATAAAAAATCACATGATTGGCCAGATATATGCCGAACATTATTTGATACATAGATTATAAAATTTATAAATTTTAATCTTTATTAAAACCAATATTTCAAATATCATCTTCTATATGATAATTTAAAATTTACGAAACATTGGTTCATTATGTTAAGAAATTTAAAATAGTGTATTTTAGCTATTATGTTCCACGAGATGAAAAAATTAAGAAACGGTCACGGTGGCAAGAAATGGAGAAGAAACCAAAGAAACATTCTTGAGGTAATCATAAAACATATTCCAAGTGTGGTAAAAAAAATTAGGGAATGTATGTAAGGATTTGAAATGTATTACTACTATTGTAAGTTTGGTCACTAGTTTCATGAATTCATGGAAAAGAATAATGAAAAATCCAGAAATGAGATAATAGATAGCCATTCAACAATAAGATGGTTTATCTCTAATGAGTGAGGAATGTATGCTAACGTGTGTTGAAATAAATTTAATCTAAGTAGAAATAATCTTGATCGGAAGTAAAAATGGATGTAGAAATCATTTTCAACTTCTACAGTTTATGTTGGACCATTTAGTGAAGTGGTGAAAACTCCATGAAGCTTAGTATTTTTTATGTTTGATCATAAACCCAGTGTCTTAGGTTCCAATATTTTTTTGTTTTAAATAATTCGAATACCATGTGATATATTTATTGAGTTTATATATATGTTTGAGGTATATGTTTAAAGGTTATTTGAGGAAGCATACCACTACTTGTGTGGGTTTACGTTTGATGGTATTGGTGTACATTTTGTTTACATATTGTTGGAATGATTTAATTTTAAATTTGGGTATTACTATTAATCTTTGGAGATTAATATATCATCTCATCATGTGAATTTTTTAATTATACTAATATAAGCAACTGATTTTTGTTTTAGTTAATATATAAGGATTAGAGGAATATTTTTTCCCTTTTGAGGCTTAATTGATTCATTATAAGTTGATTCTAGTGATTTTAGAATGAAAAGTCATCTTGGAAACCCATTATTTTTAGAAAGAGATGTATATGGGGATGAAATTGATTTAAGTGTGAATATATAGTCATCAAGTAAGTATATTTTCTTGTGATCATAGTATGTATGCTGAAGGAATCCTTGAAATCTAGAAAAATGTTCATGAAATAAACTTTTATCCTATTACAATATTTTCTAACAATATCAATGGGATATTACACACCAGTTTAGATTTTTTTTTCTTTTCATTGACTTTTTCTTAACCATATTATCTATCACTCTATATTAATCCATGAGAATTAGTTTTCCCTTCCAAATATGTCTTTTTAATTTTCCACCAGCGTTCTCCCTGTTTGGAGTTCTAGTTATTCATCAATATTGGTGAAGTTTATGTTTCCCAATTTCTCTTTTTAAGAGGAGTTTTATAACACTTTGTACCATGTGGGTTTAAATAAATGAATTATTGAAATTTTAATCATTTGATATCCAAGTTAAATTTAAGTGAAAATTAATTTTAATGGGGGTAGGATGTAACATCCTAAATTTTATGAAATATATTCTTGAAAATCAATTTAAATAATATAAAATATTTTCTTATATGCATTACAGAGTTTATCTTTCATCACAAGAAAACCCATGTTAATCTTATATTGCACGCAACATCGAGTTCCTTTGATGACTTATATTACACACAAGCTTGACTGTTACAGACAACAATATAAGATTAATAATTTTATGATAGTTATCACCTACACATTGAAATGGTGGGAATGAATGGGAATAACAAAATTGTAAAATTATATTTTACACATTTTTATAAAATGAATTTGCTGGTTACCAATTACTTATAAAGGGTGTCTTTTTATGTAATACTCTTTTTATGACCAGATTGAAGTTTTATCTTAATAAATTAAATTAATCAATTTTATTTAAATATATTAATTAAATTAATATGTTATTTATTTAATCATTTTTTTAATTCATCAAATATTTTTATAGGATTAATATAAGAATAAATCCAATTTTAAGCAAGTGTATAGTTTTAAAAGGTAGTTTTATCTCCTTTTAATGGAACACTCATTTTAAAACAAAATTTTGAAAATTTTATAAATTATATTGGGAAAATTAAACTTAAATTTTGAAATTTATATATAAAAATATACTTTGGATGATTTTTTGGTATTTTTCTGAGAGGTTTCATGTTTTTAAGAGTAGTGAAAAATACAAGATTTCAATTGAAAACAAATTTTCATTTGACTAATTTATATTGTAAAAATATATTTTTAATTGTTGTTAAATAATAATTAGATATATTTTATATAATTTAATCCAATTATGTAATTTTAATAAATTTAACATTTAAAATGAATGTAAAAACATTTCAAAATTTTAAAATTCTTTACTTTAAAACCCCACATTCTTGTTATGTCTATGTGATTAATTTTAAATTAAATTATGACACTTTTGTGATAGGAATGTGGAGAAATGATTCCATATTTTTAAATATCATAATTTATAATGTACATTGAGAAGAAAGTAGTTTTTAACCCAAAATATTAGTGAAATAAAGTACGATTAAGGTAAGACTGAGTTTACTTAATGGCTAAATATTAATCTTAAGGGGGCCAATAACCTAGAAAATTATACAAAACACTTTGTATGTAAATATTTACACCATATAATCAATTTTATATTATTATTTTCATTATTTTATACACATTATGTTATGGATACATCCCAATATTGTTTACCTTTTTGTATTTACAAGATTGCCACTCCTCCTCCATTATAAAAATGCACCCACTCCCATCGCTTATTTAAACCTCTATATCACCTTTTATCATCAAAATCATAAACAAATAATCTCCCAAAATCCATAATCTGATATAACAAGCCTAACATTGGGAATAAATAAACCAAATTATGTCCTTGGGAGAAAACCAAAAGGAGTTACCCAAAGAAGATGTAAAATTCGTCAACGTGACCTTTTTTTATTTCTTTCTCCAACCCTTAAATTATTCTTATTAAATGATTAGTTAAAAAACTCAATATAATTAATATACTAATATGTTTTTATGTTATGTTTTACACAAAAACCTACACACACATTCGTAAAATGGGTAATGAAATCACCATTTATCTTAACGACAGACTACCGCTTCGCAAAATGTTATTGTTCATTTTTCATTTACCACCTCTCATGGCTAAGTAATATGATGTAAATACTATTTTTATCTGATATATATAATTTATATGATTTATTAATACTTTTATAATTTTTATATAACACATATCTATGTTCATTATATTTTTTTGGGAATATAATATCATTGTTTGTAGACGTGTGGACTACCGCCTCCTCAAAGTGATTTGATATGTTCACACATTACATGGAATGTATTAAGGATCGGTATAGGGAAAATATGTGATATTAAATATATATATATATATATATATATATAATTCATGAAGTAATTACCTTCATGTAAATATAATATTTTAGTTTCTTTATTATCTTTTAATGCACTGAAAAAGAGATAACATTGTTTGTGGACATCTGGAATACTACCTGCTCGAAGTGATGTGATTACTTTTATATCATAAGAATTATATATATAAATATATATGATTAAATTATATTTTATTTATTACATAATGATAATTCTATAAATATAAATTTTACTTACATTCATTCAATAGTGATCATTGAAAAATGGGAATGCTACTCATGCGTATGTACGGCCTACTGTCTCCAGGATTATAAAGTTGGTTCATTTTTCAAAATCATATTTCATGATTGGATTTAAAATTTTAATTATTGTATAAATATGATAACTATTTAATGATTTATATTTTATATATTTTTTTTAATAATGATCCCTTTGACCAAATTCGATATACCAAAGTGGTTTTTGAAACATAACTTGAATATGGTCAAAACACCTAAGGTAAACTTATTTGGTTAGGTAGTTTTATAAAACATTTTAATAATTGATATATAAGTAATGATAATATTGAAAAATTTAATGTAAATAAAAGTAATGATAATATGGTCAAAACACCCGAGGTAAATGTTTTAAGATTAAATTTCAAAATGTTTTCTTCCATGTCAATATTCTTGATATTATTTTATAGATTATTTATATAAAAGGATTATAAAGTAAATTTTATTTCTATTTATAATTTCATTTAGATTTTTTTTAAATATAATATTTTTACATGTTTCATATGGATCATTTTAAAAATTGGAAAAAGAAATGCTTTATTATTAACGTAAACAAGGACAATAACTTTTTTGCCTCTATATCCATTATTTTCTTTATTTCCCTTAGATTTCATATTACCTTAAATGAAAATAAATATTTATCTTTTGGTTATTTTTTTATTTAAAATGGGTTTTTAAAGAAAAGGGTGTTTGGGTATTGAAAATGGGTTACATAAAAGAAAATAATATTTTAATAAAAAATTGTTTTTCATGTGTGTTTAAAAATATTTTTTTAAAGGGTTTTATGATTAGAGTGTTTTACTCTTGATATGTTACTTGAGAATTATATGAAATGGGAGATCCTAAAATAGCTTATATGAATGGTTGAACACCATTATAGCTCATAGGTGAGTCTGATACTGCTTATATGATTGAACCCCATTATAGCTCATGGGTGACCCTAATATAGCATATATGAAGGGTGATCCCCATTATAGATCTCTAGTGTATTAGGTATTGATAATATTGGAAGCATTACTTATGGTTATTCCAATTAAAAGGGTTTTGAAATTCTTTTTTTTATATGATTGTCTTGGTTACCTAATATAGTTTTAATTTATTTCTATGGTTTTTAATAATTATTTTTTGTTTTTTTTATTCATGGGAAAGATTTTATTTGAATATTTGCATAAATGTTATAGAAGTTTTAATTTCTTCAATGAAATAACAATTTTCCTTCTGTTGCATCCCTTATTGAGGTTTTTTTTATCATAACTTTTTTTAATTTATTTTCTCAAGATTTGAGGATGGGTAAGGGAAAGGAAGAAGTCAAGTAAAAATTCATGGAGATTTACCATAAAAATGAATCATTATTTATTTTAAACATTTTATATTATAGAAAAAACTAAATACTGGTCATTATTTTCCAAAATTTATTTATAGTTTTTTTTATGTGTGAGTTATATCTTAATTATCTAAAACTCTAAACTGAAATGATCTATGGAACCCCACATTTTTATTACATAAAATTTTCATTACATGATATAAAACGAAGGATTTTTAAAGTTCAGTTTCTTGGTAAAAAGGTACATAATACAATAAAAATTAAAACATTCTTGTAATAAATATAAAAGGCATATTCAAAGTCACATCTTAAGTACATTTACTATATCTCAAAACATGGGGACTTACAACAATGGAAAGGGTGAGGATTTGGCTTGGTAAAGGAAAGTAAGGGAACCAATTTACATATGACCATGAGAAATACCATTAAAAAAAAGAATATCATAAAGTTTTGATAAAATAAAAAAGGAATATCATAATAAAATAACATGAATCATAACATGGATATGTGGATAAATCATTTAAATGATATATTCATAAACATATCACCAAGGTTTTTCCTTAAGTTGTCGTAAATAATGCCATGGTTATTTACCAAGGTAATGTAAAACTGATCATTTATTGATATTATATTATTTACCCAATATATTTGAGAGAAATCAGGGAACACCCTTTATATGTATTAATAATGTGATCCAAATATATCATAATCAAAAATATCATAAATAAACTATAGAGAATAAAATAAATGAGATTCAGATCAAAATCGTGGTGTTTTTAAACAACTGATCAACGAAAAGTTTATTATGAAATTTTTAACCCATAGAAAGGGAATGTGGGATTAATATATGATACAATACCTGAATTAATAATTTTTTCATCTAGGTGATTTCCCGAAGAAGAGAAATAGGTTTGGGTATTCAAAAAAAGAAATTAAAAAGAAAATTTCTTGAGGAGAAGAGAGAAATTTTGAAAATTAAATTTAGTAGTAGAATGGGTAAAAACGTTGCATTAAAAAGAATAAAATCAGAGGTGTAAGGGGTATCCTATTGATAAAACATAAATTTTCAATAAGGGAAGTAATATAATGTAAATAAGAGAGGGTGACAATAATATTCATAGTACATATACAGAAATATGTTCTTCAAACGAAGTTAAAAGAAGGATATTTACCTTACTATGAAAAATAACTCATAAAAATTGAGGATTAGGAACTTGGGGGATTTATGACACCTTTATACTATTCCTTGGGAGGTAAATGTCACACACTATTTTTCTAGTTATGGTTTATGCTTTGGTAAGGTGGAATTTCCGGTCTTTATCTTGGGTTTTATGTGTGATGGTTGTTGACTTTTAAAGTGTCTTGTTACCTTAGTTTTTTATAATGGTTGATCCTTTTCTTAGTTATGAGTTTTTTGAGAAAGCTAAAATGTTTTTACTTGGAATACCCTATCACATGGTTAACGCATGATTTGTGATAACCTTGTGGCTAGTCCAGTAAACCATGTAACAAGTTACAAAACCTACAGCATGTCTACCGCACGGTTGAGCGGTTGGTTCTAGGTACTCGTGTAGCTTTCCATCCATGGATAGTGGTTGTCACATGGTTACCATAAGTTTTTTCAAATTATGTGGTCTAATAGTTTTACTTCCCTATTTTTATCTTTTGGGGTTTTCAAATTATACCCATTTTGGGATTTAAGCCCAAAACCATCTATTCCTTCCCCACCATGTTTTTGTGACCCTAGGGAGCCCTCTACCTTATTCTCCAAGATTCTACTCCTTCATTGGGTGTGGATATAAGGGGTTTCATTAAGATTTTGGCTAGATATCTTAAGATAATAATCTACTCTCATCTACCTCTCCCTCATTATCTCTTTTTTTTCTTGAGTTTCATCTTCCCCATGGTCATGTTGACCTAAGGTTTGGTTTTCCCTTTATTAATTTTAGGGATTTTGTTCTTTTAGGGTTAATATTGGTAAATCTTGGGTTGTGTAACCCTTGTAGATCATTTTTTGTGGTGTGTTGTTGTTGTTCTATAGATTCGAAGTTGGATTTCCCATGCACTTTTCTTTTCAAATTTAAGGAATGTTAGTGTTATAATTTTCACATCTTATATATATATGATAAATGATTGTTTTCAGACCTTTTAATTAATAATTTTGTGTGAAAAATAATTTTTTAATCCTTGTTTCTCAACAAATGGAATTGTTGTGTTAAATAGAAAACATCAAGTGTTTTAATAAATTTTTTGTAGGATTTTGTGAGTAGATTATGGTATGTAAGGTGGGGTTCCAATTTTTTCATAAAGTTCTGGAATGAGGAATGATGATTAGGGGTTTCTTGAAAGAGTTTCAAATTGATTTAAGGTAAAGAAAATGTGTATTTGGATTTTGATATCGGGTTGACATGTGACAATGAATTGTGGCCCGATTGACATTTTCATAGGAAATGGTTTTTGATTGAAAGTGTGGTGGAACTTTTTAGAAGGAGTTTTATAAATGTGTTGATATGGTAAGGGTGTGTTAAAACCTCTTTTGAATGATGGTTTTCATTTTTGAAAAAGGATGGTTTTGAGTAATGATTAATGGCCTATTTCGCCACTTTTTGAAATTGAAGAAAATTTTTTATTATAAAAATACATATTGGTTGTTTCTCATGCCTTGTATATGTGTAATGGATGGGATTTAATTATTTTGGAATCCTTGGGATCCGTTATTAGAGTTCCTCAGTTGTAACCCTTAATGATATTTTTATTTTAAGGCATGATATTAGTCCCTAGGGAGACTCGGGGTGGGGCAAATTGTGATTTATTATTATTTATATATATTATGATTGGATGTTTGACTAGAATCAGTTGTATTACCCACATTATTTACATGATACATAGGAACCTGATATATTGAGATACTTTTATGATAATCATTGGTGCACAGGTAGGAAATGTATTGACCGTTAGACCATATCATATAGATATACTCGGTTTGTTTCTTTGGGATTCTCCCTTTTTCTATCCTGAGAAAGGGTGGATGAGCGTAATTATTTTTTTTTATTTCATCATGTGTGTAATGCTACATGGTATGGGGTCTCATGTATGGTGTATTCATGGTTATTCTTGATCTCCTAGGATCACCAATTCCATTTATCTTTGAACTAATTTTAATGATGATGTGGATACATGTAAGATTATTTCTATTTCCCTTGTTGTTTGATTACAGTAGTTCATTATTTTGAATTATTTTTATTGGAACGTGATGTGTTGGTTTTAAAATGGTTTATGACAAATTTTTTAAAATAAATTATTTGTTTATCCTATTTTGTGAAAATTGAAAATATAAGCATCAATTTCCCACTTGGAAAGGTTTTGGTATTAGTAATAGATCAAAACCATTTTTTCAAATGAATAAGGCCAATGAGTTGTATTTTTTTATGTAAAACATGTAAAAAAGAATACTTTTATATGTTGTATTTAAAACTTGAAAATTTATGTTTCTTTTATTTTAAAGGAAGTGCATTGGGAAATAGATTATTAGGCTATCCTACTGATTTTTAGTACTCATGCCTATAGTTATTTTAGATTTTTATCCATTGTGCATGTTTCAGCATGAGTTGGGTCACTATGGGTGACGATTGAACTTTTGTTGGAGAGTGACCCACGATGTCACATTGAGATGGTGTTGTCTTCCTGTCTGGTTTTTTATATTTTTGTCTTGGTTTTATTTTATGTTTCTTGTATAAATGATATTCAATTCTATTTCATTTATATATTGAATTATTTGTACATATTCCATTATTTAGTTTATAATTTATTTATGGGGAGAAATCATTCCCTTTATGTACTCTCTGGATGTCTGACACTAGTTTCTATCCCCTGGGGATCGGGAATTCCCCTTGGGACATTCCACGGATCGGCTTAGTTGAGCGGTTCATGGTTAAACTGGGTTGGTTCGTGACAAAATGGTATCAGATAGAGTCATCTCTTAGTGGACCATGATTTTTATATATAACTTTTTGATTAGGGATGTCAAGGTAGATGGAGTATGATTTTATTGACTCGAAGGGTAAGTGCGAGAAGAGTGTCATGAACTCTTTCTCATTCTGATCCATAGGTTTCTATGGGAAGTCTGGTCTTATTAGTTTCCTTGTAATTTATATATTGTTTGATGATTGGGATATGGAAAGGGGAGTCATACCAATGGTCTCCACGAGCTATCAAGATCTAGAAATCCATGTGGAGTTGGGGGCATGGTCTTAGAAGGCTCTCTATGTTGGTAGTCTATTTGGAATATGGATTTCAACCAGAAGGTCAAATCACCCAAAGACACTAGTACCCCTTGTGAGTCTCTTTGGTTCTTCTTTGAAATATAAAAAATTATTTTGAGAACCCATGTATTGGAATTATCTAAATGAGGTTTTAATGAAATGGTTAGATATTGGAATGTAAGAAGATGTAGTTTTCCAAATTTAACTTGTGAAAGACCATGGAAAATGGATTCTTATAAAGTAAGATTTTTTGGAGAAGAATTAAAAAGATTTAGTGAAGCTAAAATTTTATAATCAAAGCTTGGAGTTTTTTTATATTTATTTTTTAAGTCTATATGTTTGACTTCAAATTTTTATTTAATAGAGAAGGAATTGTTTCTTATCAAAATTATTATTAATGAAGTGGAATTTTTGAATTTCTAGAATATTTTTTTGAATGAAATAAATAATATTTTCATGGGAGTATGATGGGTTTTATTTTTAAACATGGTAAGAAGGTTTGATATGTGAAATTCTGAAAATAATTTTGACTTGGAGGATGGTGAGCCTTTGGAAGGTCCGTGATTTTAAAATGTGATGAATGGTTAGTTTTTTGGAAAATTAATTTTCTTTTTTGCCTTTGTTGTGTTCATGGGTTCTCACATTTATAGTGGTGTGTGTGTGTATGGATGGGTGTTGGTATGGAACAATATATGGATTCTTGGGTGGAATTGAAATATGCATGTGAGTGATGTTTGATGATACACTATTGGTGAGTGTGAAAATTCACCAAGTTTGTTCTTGAAATAAAAAATATTTTCAAAGAGGGGATATTTTATATTGATAATGAATTGTTTCATTATGTTTAAATTTGGTTTCTTTTTTGTGTATGTTCTTGAGGGTTTTTTTGATTATTTGGACTTAATATTATTATTTTATTTTCTTTATTAAATAATTATCCCCAAGGATCTTCGATGGGTGATTGTAGTGTAGTCGCGAGTGATTCTCCATTAGTGGAAGTTCTGGTTGATGAACCTAAGTATTTTGTTTTCAAGTTCTAGAAACTAGATCCACCACTCTTTTATGGTCAATAGGATCCTCTCAATGTATAAGATCAGATGAGAAAGATCGAAATGAACTTTAGCCTTATCCATTTTCTTGAGTTTTTGGAGGTTTTTTTTCAACTTTCATGCTTGAACGTTCACTGTGGTAGTGGTGGAATTCAGTATCTTAGAACCAGAATTGTGAATATCTTACTTGGGGATTCTTCAAGGCTTTGTTAGTTAATCAGTATTTCCCTAATAAATAATGAGTGTAGAAGGTAATGGATATGGGATTATTTCAACAGGGTAATGGATCTATTTTATAGAATTTCTTTTAGTTTATGGACTTAGTTTCATACCTTCTAGAGTATGTTGTGAATGATTCTATAAAGGATCAACATTTCGAGGTTGGGATTCATTCCTATCTACTGATGAAGGTGTTAGAGTTTATTCTACCTTGGTTTTTTGACGTAGTGAGGCACGCCTTTCATATTGAAACTATGATAGTAGGAGTGGGTGAGTTAGTCCATCCTCCTTCAACCCCTAAGAATAGTGAGGTAGATTTTGGTGAGAATATGATAAATTAGTTGGAAGTTTATGGAGCGGGTCATTGAATCAAAAGTTCTCTAGATCATTTATTAACCTCTTATCGGAATGAATTCTTTATATGCTATTTTTGTGGAAATATAGGTCACAAGAGGCCATCGTGTTCAGGTGTCCCTAAGCCCTTCCATGATGGTGGATTCTTGGGTCACTTGTAGCAATTTTGTAGTGGTGTTGCTAGGAATTTCTAGGGAGGAAAACCTTATAAGTGATGTCCTATTGGGAGGCTTTTTTCATGTTTTTTATATGTCCTTCTAGTGTTTGGGATCTTTTTTATCGTGATTGTGCCAGTGGTGTCTTAGTTTATGAAATGTAGGGGATGTTGTGGGTCTTTTGGCGATCTCTTGTTTTAAATTAAATTTTGGTATCCATTAAAGGAATTATAGTTTCTCTTGTTTCTAATAATGTAATTAATACTCCTTTTGGGGTTATTGAAGCCTGACTGTGATGTAGGAGATGCTTCAACCATCAAAGCTCCTTCCATAGGTCTCAAAGTGTGGTTGGTGGATAATCCGTAATTCTTGAACTATGAGAAGTTTAGTTAAGCTCATTCCACCACCATTATAATGAAGTAGATCTTATCATTATCCATATGTGTATCTCCCTTGTGAATTAGATTCAGTACTGGTTTTTATATATAGGGTGGTGGGAATTTTTCAGATGGGGTTCCAGTGGTCCAATCATTAGGCCCCTTCCCTCCCCACCCCGTGTGGTGGTGGTTTTTGGTCCATGTAAAAGGTTTTGGCTTTGTTCATAGACCCTCCATTGGGGAGTGTGGATTTTAGATGCCTATGTCGCGTTCTTCTTATCTTGGGTTGATAGGATGTTGTGAGGAAGTTCTGGTTAGCCAATGTGGGAGAGGCCCAGTTCTTTTTCAAGTTGAATTTTCACTTGGTCATTCTTAAGTGGTTATAAATTTTGGGGTGACCAACTAAGGATATCATTTATATTTCTCCTAATAATTATAGCGTAATAGGTAATTTATAATTGTGGAGAGTCCATTTGGATCTCACCACTACTGGTAATCTAATTATGATGGTTTGATCTTTCCCATTGTTCTTGGGGGTGATTTTTGGAGTGTAGTTTTGTTTTGGGCGATGGGCTTGAGTTTTGTTGGTGGTCAGTGAGATGTTATTTATTTAAATAAGTTGAATTGTGTGAATATAGAATCCTTATATGTTGACTAATCAGATGGAAAGTGTCATGGATCTCTGGGGCAGAAAGAGTTAATGGTGTGGAGAATTCTCACACCCTGTTTTTCTAGTTATGTATTATGCTTCGGTTTGGTGGAACATATTGTCTTTTTATTAGGATCTGGGTGTGACTGGTGTTGTGTTTTGAAATGTATTGTCACCTTCATTTTTACCCATGGTGGATCCTTGGCCTGGTTTGTATTTTTTAGAGAAAGTTAATAATTTTAGCCTTGGTAGACCTTAGCGCATGACTAGTACTAATTGTACATCTAGTCTAGGAAATTGTGTGGTAAGTTACAGAGTATACCGCACAGTCGTGCAGTCGGTTCGAGGTACCTGTGTAGCTGTCCATCTATGGAATGTTGCTATCAGATGGTTACTGTAAAGTTTTTCAAACTATGCCTTCTAACCATGTGACTTGTTTGGTTTTTAATATTGGATTTTTTTTCTAATTATACCCCTTTCAAGATTTAATCCCAAAACCATCTATTCCTTACCCACTAAATTTTTGAGACCATAGGGACCTCCCTCCATTCTTTCCCAAGATTCTCCTCCATCATTAGGTATGTATCTAAGGGGTTTCTTCAATATTTTAGCTCTTTCTATTAAGGTAATAATCTCCTCTCATCTTTTTCTCCGTCATTCTCTATTTTTTCTTAGGAGTACATTCTTCCCCATGGTCTTGTCAACCTAGGGGTTTTCCCTTGATTTATTTTGGGGGGTTTTGTTATTTTAGGGTTCATCTAGGTAGATCTTGGGTTTTGGAACCCTTGTGGAGCATTTTCGGTGGTGCGTTGTCATTGCGCCAGGGATTTGATGTTGGATTTACCATACACATGCCTTTTTATATTAAAGGGATGTTAGTTTCATGATTTTTCACATTATATATATGAAAAATTTTGTTTTGTGACCTTTGAATAAATCATTTGCAGTGAAAAGTGATTTTGTAAACCTTGTTTCTTGATAAATGGAATAATTAGGTTAAATAGTGCACATCAAGTGTTTGATTAAATGAACAATTGTCTTTTTTGATTAGATTATGGTGTGTAATGTGTGGTTTAGATTTATTAAAAAATATGTGGAATATGGAATGATGATTTGGTGTTTCTCGAAATATTTTGAAATGGTTTTAAGCTAATGGGAAATTGTATTTGGCTTTTGATATCTATTTGAAATGTGATGGTGGATTATGGCCCAATTGTAATATTCATAGGAAATGGTTTTGGTTTGAAAGTGTGGTGGAAATATTGATATGGTGTTTTATAAATTTTTTGATATGTTAATGGTGTTTTGACAACACATTTGTAATATGAATTTTATTTTTGAAAAAGGTTGGTTTTGAGGAATGCTTAAGGTCCTGTTTGGCCACTACATGAAATTGAAGAAAAGATTTTATTATTAAAACCCTCATTGGATGTTTCTCATGCCTTTTCTATATGTAATGGATGGGATGTAATTATTTTTGAATCCTCAAAATACATTATCAGGGTTCCTCAGTTGGAACCCTTTATGATCTATTTATTTTAGGGCATGAGATTTTTCCTTGGTGAGACTCGGGGTGGGGCCTATTGTGAATTATTATTACTTATATATATTGTTATTGGATGCTCGACTATAATGAGTTGGATCACCCCCATTATATACATGATACGTAGGAACCTAGCATGTTGAGAAATATTCTAGGAATTATTTTTATATTGGTAGGTCATGTACTAACCAGTGACATATAGTATGTGGATATACTGGTTTATTGTTGTGGTATTTCCCTTGTTTTGTCCTGATAAAGGGTTTTTAAGAATATGAATCATTTTTATTTCAACATGTGTTGCTTGCTACTGGGGATGGAGTCTCATGTATGGTGTATTTTAGATTAATCATGATCTCATGGGTTCACCTATGTCTGTTTGATTTCACCAACAAGTAATGATGATTGGGATACTTGTAAGATTATTTCAATTTCCCTTGTTCTGCGATTACAGTAGTGCCTTCTTTTGTAGTTTTTTTCTTGTAAAGTGATGTGTTGGTATCTAAATGTTTGATGAATTTTTTTTTAAAAAATAAAATATTTTTTATCCTCTTATTTTAGGTTTAAAATATAAGCATCACATTCCCCCTTGAAAATTTCTTGGTATCACTAATAGATTTAACTCAGTTATTAAAATGAATAAAGGAAATGAGTTATAATTTTTTTCATATAAAACATGTAGTAAAGCATACTTTTTATATTGTAGTTCGAACCAGAAAATTTATATATCTTTTATTTTAATAGATTTTCAATGGAAAAATATATTATCGGGCTAGCCTACTATATTTTAATACTCATGCCTATTGTTCTTTTATGTGTTTTTTCCTTGTGAAGGTTTCATATTGAGATTGGTCACCATGGGTGATGATTGATCTTGTGTAGGAGAGTGACCCATGGGGTCACATAGAGATGATGTTGTCTTCTTGTCAGGTTGGTTATATTTTATATCTTGGTTGTATTTTCAGTTTCTTGTATAAATTATGTTAAGTTCAGTTTTATTTAAATATTGAACTGTTTGTACATATTCTGTTGTTCAGTTTCTGATGTATTTAATGGTTGAAATCATTCCCTTTATGTAATGTGTCGATGCCAATCACTAGTTTCTAGCCCACGAGGATCGGGAACGTCCCTCCAGCCATGCCACGGATCATCTCGGGTGACTGGTTCAGGGTTGTCCCAGGTTGGTTTTGGATAGTAAAACAGTCATATATGTGTATATGATGAATTAAGAGTGAATATAAATGGATAAATAGGTGGGTGTTTATATAAAATGTGGATTATTTTCTTATTAATTTCCAAATATATGCCTTGGAAACCTAGGTTGTGTAAAATTAAAAACCATGGGATTTTCCATGGTATTGGACACTTGGGAGATATTTTATGTTATTTTAATCAAATAGACTTGACCATAATTTAATATTAATTATTTTTGCATGGATATTTAATGTTTACTAAAAATAAAATTTTTAAAGTTAACATTTCTCTATTATAATCTATAAAGTAAGTTATAGATTTTGAAATTGATTTAAATCTAATAAAATACACGATATAAATAAAAAAACATATTTTAGTTCTTGGATTGGGGGTAATTAGTTATTAAATCATTATGAAATAATTACGAAGTCATTAAATATACCAAAAAACTCCAATTGTAATTTTTCTATGCATGAAAAAATAATGTATTTTAGATAATTCTTATAAATTCACCTTGACCTAATTTAGACATGTTGATTTCAAAATTTTTATTTTTTATAAAAATATTTCTCTAAATATGATAATTTTAAATTTTAAATACAAAAAAACACATTATTTATTAAAAATAATAGTGGATTGAAAATTCATGGTAAAATTTATGACACATTAAAAGAATAAAATTATTTTTACCGTTTATATTTAAATAAGAGTGTTTCTATCATACTATTTAATTAAAATAATTATTATTACTAATATTTTAGTTTATTATAAATATTCATAACTTTTTTGGAAAGTATAGTTTCAATTCAAAAAATAAATTTCTCAAATTCTATCTAAATTTTATTAAGAAAAATAATCGTAAAATGGAATTAATGGAATAAAAATTTTATTTAGACAATGTAATTACACACTATGTCTAGGACACATAACCCATTTTTATACTCATGTACTCCCTAAGATTAAGGTGTTAGATGGTTGTAGTTTCATGGCGTTTCTCGGCTAACATCAACTGAGTGGTAATCCCCACTTACATGAACTTCTCTTGTAGGTGATTTCGTTCATGCTTCACTTGTTGAAGCTCGGCATGGGCTTGGTCAAGAGTGGACCAAGTGATGGTACCTCCCTCCCAAGCACTGATAAATGGGATTTAAATAGAAAAACTCTACTAGTTGTGGCCATCAAATCTTCTTTCTGTTTCAATTATCCATTTTAAAATTATACTGATAAATAATAATTATAACATTAAAATAATTATAAAGAGTATAGTTCCCAACTGTCATAATTGAGAAATGTTCATATAATAGTCGAATATAGTGGGTCACATTTCCCATTATATTTAATTCATTGTTATATAGATTTTTTTTGTATAATATAATATAACAAACACATTTTCTCAGGAAATAAATATTACTCAAAATGTATGGATCGTTACATTCCTCCCACCTTAAGAGATTTCATTACCATAATTTCAACTTTTTCACTCAGTTGATAAGAGGTTTGGGTACTTTTTATTCATTGTATCCTCTGGTTCCCATGCCACTTATGCAAATTTATGGTTCCTTCGTAATACTTTAACAAGGTGAGTAGTCTTGTTGTGTAGAACCTGGTCTCTATGGTCCAGGATCTCCATAGATTTCTCCACATAAGAGAGATCATGTTCTAGTTTCACCACCTCTATATTCAGTACATTTAAGGGGTCATGTATGTAATTTCATTAGAGAGATATGTGGAATACATCCTGAAGTTGATGTATATTTGCTGTAACATCTTGACGATAGGCTACATATCTTATGTGATCAAGAATTTCATAGGGGTCAATGTATATGGGGATAAGCATCCCTTTCCTCCCAAACTGTATGAATCTATTCCATGGTGATATTAAAACGAAAGCATTTTCACCAATATCAAACTCCAAGACCCTTCTACAATTATCAGCATACCTCTTATACTGACTCCAAGCATTTTTATTGGTTTTTTGGATGGAAAAATATTTTTCTATCCTATCTTTCTTAATATTAGACTCAATAATATTTATCTAATCAAATTCATTAAAACAAGTTAGAGTTCTATATTTATTCCCACATAAATTATCATAGGGTTCCATTTGAATACTCTAATGGATGTTTTTTTTTTGAATGAGAACTCATATAATGAGAGATGTTGATCCCATACACCTTTAAATTCCATCGAGTATGTTCTTATCATTTCCTCAAGTGTTTGGACTATCCTTTCATATTATCCATCAGTTTGGGGGTGATAGTCCTACTAAAATTCAATTCTACACTCAATGCGTGTTGAATAATTCTCAAAACTTTTGATGTGAACCTTGGATCATGATTAGAAATGATATAAATTGGTACCCCATGTAACCTCACCACATAATTTGCGAAAATCTTTTAAATTTGTTCAAGAGATAAATCTTCCCATATAGAGTTGAAATGGGTAGTCATGGTGAGATGATTCACTATAACCCATACCACATTATTTCCTTTTCATGTTATTAGGAGACCAATGAAAAAGTCCATAGTGATATTTTCCCACTTCCATGTTTTTATGGGTAGGGGTTGTAATACCCCTTTAGGAATTTGTCTCACTGCATTCACTTGTTGACACACAATGATCCTTTTAGTGCAACCTACAATCTCCCTTTTCATTTATTCTAACCAATAATGATCAAGAAGGTCCATATAAATTTTAGTTCTTTTAGGATTTATAAAGAATGTCGAACTATGAGCTTTATCTGTCATATTATATATTCTTTATTTTTGAATAGATGGAACACATAGCCTTGTATGACATTTCAGTACACCTTCTTGATCAATATTGAACTCAGGAAACCATCAATTTTTCATAGCCTATATCAAATTAAATTACAACGGATCTTCTCTTTGATATTTAATGATCTTATCCATTAATGATGGTTGAGAAATCATTTGCGATAGGGTTGATGGTGTCCCCCCCACTCAATTCCCATGTCCAGTTTTACAAGGTCTTTGATCAAAGGATCTCCTTAAATCATCATCGCTACAAAAACAATAGGGTCTTTCCTACTTAATGCATCAATGCCTTTGTGTTCCATACTGAAGTAATAATGAATTGAATAATAATAGTCTTTATGAAGTTCCAACCATATCCTATGTCTCAGGTTCAGTTCATTTTGTGTTGAAATATACCTTAAACATTAGAGATCGATATATATATATCACATTTCTCCCCATTAAGATAGTGCCTACATATCATCAGATTAAAACTAACCATTGAAAGCTCCAGATCATGTGATGGATAAGTTTTATTATGAGGCTTTAACTGTCTAGATACACAAGGTACCACCTTTTCATTTTCCATGAGGATACACCCAACCCTTTAAAAGATGTATCTCTAAAAATAACTAATCATCTTTGATAGAGGTTATAATTAACAAATGTGGAGTAACCAATATATTATTCATCTCCTGGTAACATTCGTCAAACTCATTTTTTCAGATGAACTTGGTCCCATTTCAAGTTCTCTTGGTAATTTGATTATAAATTCATGATTGTTTTTCCAAAACCTCATATAATATGATGAAAAAACAAAGAAACTATGAATCTAAATTAATTTTTTTGGATGAGGCCACTCCTCCAAAACCTTTTTCTTAGCCGGGAAAACTAAATTTCCTTCATTGGTTATAATGTTCCCTAAGAAATAATATTTTTTTAACAAAAATTCACATTTTATGAACATTCCAAATATCATCTTTTTCCTTAGAGTTTTCAATATAACCCTTATATGATTCTCATGCTCCTTGAGACATTTAAATTATATCATAATATCATCAATAAAAACTACCAAATATTTATCAAGGTATCCCTTAATGTAACGCCTTGATTTCTTCTAAAATATTTTTTCAAAATAGTTTAATCTTTTTGATTTTTTTTTCATTTTCACAAAATATTGAATATATCTTGTTTTATATGAAAGAACCAATTTATTCTTTCCTTGTTTAATACACTTTGTTAATATTTCATTATATGATACCCCAAAATAAATTTGGGCTACATGAAGCACTGAATTTTCTTTTTATACACGTAACACTAACTTCTCATGCACAACATGCAACATTGACTTGCCTTACACTACACACAATACATACTTGGCATGCGTTACACACTACACCGACTTGGTGTATGTTACACGTAGTATTGAGTATCTACGCATCATCATTTTAATGTTACAATTTTTTAAATTGGATAATTATAACATAGAAATTAAATTTATTAATATTAATAAATACTTTTTAAATATTATATATTATAGTAATAATGAAAAATATATTTTTTGGTAAAGTGTTTAAATGTTTCAAGATACTATTTTTTCAAAAGAAATGCCCTTTATATACTTCTATGAACAATAATAAATTTAATTTTGGACACTTTTAGAAGTTTCATTTGACAAAATAAATATCATTTTTGAATTTATAATGTCCAATTTATCTTATGTTGGTTTTCTGATGTTTTTATGAGAAACTTCATTTTTTGATTAATAGTTAAAAATAATGAATTTTAATTCAAAACTGGTTTATTTATAATTTATTTATATAGTTAAATTATATTTTATGTTTTTTTAATTTTAATAAGTTATATTATATATCTATTAATCTATTTTAGTTCATTGGAATCTATTTATATTGAATATAGATATAATATCTTAATGAACTTTTGAACAATCTCACTTTAAATCCTCGTTTTCTCGCCAAGTCTGTGATATTAGCATTAAACATAATTTTTCCTCTTCTGGAAATATAATTTTGAGAACATGAAAACAATTTTTTTAATAATTATAATATATATAGTCTAATAGGATAAAATTCATTTTTTACCCAATAGATTGGTGAAAGTGATTAAAATTGACTATAGTGATTAAAGTAAAATTAAGCCTAATAAGGCACTAAACCTTAAACATAAGTTAAACAATTACCCAAGAAACTTTTACAACATCCATTTTATAGAAATATTTTGGCCATAAAAATATAATTATTGTGTTTTTTGGTTTTTTTTTGACCTTTTTAGGTAATAACATGGGTACATGGAACTTGTTTTCAAAAATGTCAAGTGTCTCCTTTCCCTCCCCTATAAACGACCACACCCACTTCTTCAAACCAATCAAAACTGTTAGGTTCATAAATTATCTACCCAATACACTTAAAAAAACTCTCCCTTTCTCCATTAAGTCATACTTTTGGCATATATCCATCCTAGTAATTCCATTGGTGAAAATCGAAACGAGTTACTCAAAGAAGAGGTAACATCCTTTCTCAAGACCCTTTCTATTGTTTTCTTTCTCCACCACCTCAATTACTATTATTATTCCATTATCATATCAAAAAATTATACCAAATATAATGAGATGTTTTTTGGTTGATTTTTTTTACCTTCACTTAAAAACACATCCATTTAATGGGTAGTAAACTTATCGTTCTTTTGTACGGAAAACTATCGCCTCACGAAAAAAATTTGTTTGTTTTACCTTTACCACCTCTTATGGTAGGTAATTATGATTTATAAACTATTTTTATATGATATATATGATACTTATAAAGTATTTATACTTATTTAGTTATTATATAAATCTTTCTTTCATGTTTTCCATTTTGTGTAAGTATGATAATTTATTTTAGGGAAGTGTGCACTACCACCTCCCTAAAGCAATGTGATTCATTCACACACTACATGAAACATATTAATGATGGTTTTAGTGAAATTATATGATATATATAAAATAAAATTTTACTTTAATGTTATTATATATATATATATATATACATATATTTCCTTTCTTTTCTTTCTTTAAATATTATAATGAAAAAAAGAAACAATGTTCATGTGTATGTTTGACCTACCGTATTAATGAATTGTGCATTCCATTTCATATTTCTATATACTATATATTATTATTAATACATATATGTTGAATATAAAGCATATTTATATCTTTTTTAGATTATTTCAATAATTATATATGTACGATGACCAAAAATATTACAAATACAGACACACATGAAAAACAAAGTGTATATTACCCAAAGTGAAACCTTCACTTGGAATCATTAATAAAAACATAATATAAAGTCATAATAAAACCATATATGGTATTAAAAATTTGGATATTTTTATTTAAAAGATTTATAAAAAACTTATATTTATTATTTAGTTGTTTTTTTATGATACTAAGTGAGTGAAGACCTAAGGTATGGGAATTTCATCTCACTTTTTATTATCATGAGATACATGTCTTATTAACAACTGATTTATTTTTTGTGGTGTGTATACTGTAAGTGGATGTATTATATGATCATTATAATTAAATTTATGTTTATTTAAATATAATTTTTATGATATCACTTTCATGGGTATTGTGTTTCAAAAGTTACCAAATTGGTAAGTTGTGTTGTCTAAATTTTCCTTCTTTGAGACACATTCCATGTTATACACCTATATTTTCCTATAAGGTGTATATACTAACTTTGAAATTTTAAGTCATGAATCTTATTATATTCAAGATATTTTAGTCTTCATTTAATTTTATTTATTTACATAGGTAGAATAATTCAATGTTACAAATTAGTATTCCTTTATCGAATCAATCTCATCATTTATTGAGATAGTTGAGGATTATGATTCTACTGATGAAATATTATGATTTTTCTCTCAAGAGAACACATGAATTTTATTATAATCTATATATTCATAATATATTCATGTATTTTTACCATTTTAAACTCTTTTTAACCTAATATTATTAATAAATCATTTTTATGAAAGTCGGACTATACCTCTCTCTTCGTTCGAAAAACTATGTTCATTCCAAATAATGTTTTCTAAAATGTTTTTCAACATGTTATCAAGAATTATTTATAAGTTTTAAAAGTAATTTAAAATAAAGATTTTTAAATAAATATTTACTAATCATTTATAATTTTTTTAAAAAATCAAATAAATGGTTTTCAAAACTTTTTTGAGTATTCCTTATAAGTTTTCAGATTGTTTTTAATGAAATATTTTTAAAACATTTTTAAGGATTCATTATGAGTTTTCAAGTTTATTTTCAAAGAAAAGTTTTATCAATAAGTTATTTTCCTAAAAAGTAAATTTTTATTCAAAATCAAAAATCGAGAGCGTACAACCAAAGTCATCAATGAGGGCGAATGTAATGGAGACCAAGAGCATCATTTCTGACAATGAGTTTGGAATCATCGAGTAGAGATCCCAAGCTAGTGTAGGTAATCAGTCTCTCTCCTGATGTTCCCTTACTAGCCAATAAGTCAGCCACATAATTCCCTTCACGCCAAGTGTTCTTGAAAGAAATATTATGGTTGGAAAAGGTTTTACAGTAACGGACCAAATAAACCAGCTCCCAGGGGACGACCCCATTGCCCTGAAGAAATTTGACCATCATAGACGAATCCGTCTCAACTTCAGTGATGTGGATATTGAATTTCCTGCATAAGTAAATACATGTGACCAAGGCTTTAGCTTCCACACCCAAGGAATTACCGAAACCAAAGTAGGAACTAAAGCCCATAAGCATGGAACCCTTGCTGTCACGAATCAGCCCGCCCCTCTCATTTCTCCGTTCATGCAAGAACCATCCACATTCAATTTTAGCCCTGTACAAGGAGGGACCCATCGCACCCATCGGCCCTGGTTGAGTTGGCTGGATACCAAACCTGAGCATAGACCAGGGATAAATCTTCTCAAAGTCACAGACTACCATGCATTTTTAATAAGGGCCCCCAACTCCTTCACAAGCAGCCTCACCCACACCTGTATATAATAGCCTGAAATCTTGGCTCCATACATGGATTTCTTCATAGCTTCCCAGAGAACCCAACAAGCAGATGAAAAAACCATCCCTCGGATCTGAACCTCTGTCCCCAATTTCCCCGACCCTTGGAACCAGCTCGAAACCACCTCCTGCATGAGACCAAAGGAGACGTGGAGGTTGAACCCTTGTTTCCGGAAAGACCAGACGCCTTTGGCCCAATCACCGTGGAAGAAAAGATGCTCCGATGTTTCCTGTTACATCCTGATGCAACATTGGCACCGGGAAGCCAGACTTGCGCCTCTTTTTTTCACATTCTCATCCATTGGAATAGCATGATTCCTCAAGCGCCAAACCAGAAAGTTCATCTTCCCCGGGATCTCCTTGCACCAGAGCTTTGAATCCCACACATCCATACCCCTGCTGGCATGAGTCAGGTTCCTGAAATCACGACTGGATATTCTACCGGAAGAGGATCCCAAAAAAATTACACTGGTCCGGCTCATCCACCAAGATGAATCTGTCAAAAACCTCCCTTTGTTCCCTGTTCAGGATCACATCAATGAAATCCGAGTGTATACATGCCTCTTTAAACGATATGGTTGGAGCTGGGCATCCTGGAACATGAAGAGTTGTTTCAGACCAGTTTGAGTTCCAAAAGTTGGAATCACCACATCTAATGGTCCAATGGACACTTCCGTCCATTACCTCTAATGATTCAACATGTAGTGAGCAAGGCCTGATAATCTCCTGGGATTCAATGACCAGCTCCTCCAATCCTTCCCATATCTATCAGTGATGAAATTTGACCAAAGGGATCTCCCTTCAAAAATCTCCCAAGCCAATGTTGCATGCATAGCTTTCATGGACTCCTCCACATCGTGAAGACCAATACCCCCTTCATTGATAGGTCTAGCTAGTCGCATCCATGAGGCCCAATAGAAACTCCCAACTTCATTTCCATTCCAAAGGAAGGAAGTCATAATATTTTCTAGAGTCCTGAGAGTTCCCTTCAGAGGCCTATTAATGGACAACACATGCATCGGAATAGAGGTGAGAACACTATTTATCAAGGTGATCCTACCTCCAAAGGAGAGAAACCGATTTTTCCTATCACAAATTTTCCCTGTAATCCAATTAATAATGTCATCAAAGAACACATTTTTGACTCTTCCATTAAAGATGGGGGAGCTAAGATACACCATGGGAAGTTGGCAGCGTTGAATACCCAACTTGTCTTGGATAGGAGAGATGCATCTTCCAGGGCACTTATTAGAAATGAAGACACAACTCTTTATAGAGTTAATTCTTTGGCCACTCAACTTTCCCAAGATAGAAAAATCGTTAGATAACCCAAAAATTGATTTTTTCCTTCCATTAATAAAGAATAACATATCGTCAGCAAACATGAGATGAGAGACCATACCATTCCCATACATGTTACGAAAAGGAAGGATCTTCCCATCCATAATGCTTTGATGAATATTCCTTTTGAATGCCTCTTGAGCCTTGATGAACAAAGTAGGATACAAGGGATTACCTTTCCTAACACCACGAGACTATTTAAAGAACCCAAAGGCCTTGCCCATAAGAGAGATAGTGATCCATGGAGAAGCATAGAATCTAAAGCACAAGTCACACACCCAGTCTTGGAATCCAAATTTCCTCATAACCCTAATAATAAATTGCCACTCCAGTTTACCATAGGCCTTATCCAAATCAACCTTAACCAGAATATTGGAACCAACTATCTTTTTATTCATGTCGTCGACCATTTCCTAGGCAATACCAATGTCCTCCTGAATACTTCTTCCTTGTAAAATCCATGTTTCTCCTCATATATGATTCTTGGAATAACAATACAAATCCTTTTATTGAGAAGAGTGGATAAAAACTTATAAGCAAAGTTACACAGACATATAGGTCTGAACTGATTCAAAGCAGATGGATCTTTCACTTTAGGGATGAGAACCACTTTAGAAGCACAGGAAGATCTAACCAACGGGCCACCTCTAAAGAAATCTTGCACTGCCTCCACCACTTTTTCTTTCAAAAAGTCCCAAGAAACAACAAAGAAGGAACCTGGAAAACCATCTGGTACAGGGGTGCTTTCCTTATTCATACCAAACATTGTGCTTTTCACCTCATCCTCCTCAGGTGTCGCCAGCAACATTTCATTGTCCCTGTTCTCCACCAGCCTTGGAATGAAGTTCAGAAAACCCTACTCTCCTACCTGGGCACTTAACATGTCATTATTGAAACCATTCTGTCGATCCAGGAGATCTTTAAAATACTCCAACGCCTTTTTCCCAACCACTTGAGCATCCGAAATGAAGGAACCGTCTTCCATCATAAGGTTAATTATTCTACTCATCCTTTTTTCCTTCATACATGCTTGAAAATAAGCGGTGTTTTTGTCTCCTTCTTTGAGCCACACCGCTCGAGATTGTTGTCTATACTCCCTTTCAACCACCAGAAGTTTTTCAGCAAACATATTCTGCTTCACAGCCAATATAGAAAAACAGTTCTCATCCCAAGAGTCAAGAAGGTCATTTTCAATATCCTCAATCTCTCGCTTGATATATTCCATACTGTTATCATCATTACTGTTATTGGGAAGCCAAGCTTAAATATACTTCCTCAAACGCTGGAGCCGGATCATGAGACCAGTGCAGGCCATGCCCCATTTAGGTCTTTCCCATGAGTTCCTAACGAGTTGAAGGAATCCATCCCACTGATGCCAAGTAGAAGAGTAGAAAAAGTGTCTAGAGCCTGTGTACCCTTCCTTGAGAGTCACCAGCAGAGGAGCATGATCCGACACTAATCTGGAAAGATGAATCATAGAGGACCGAGCAAAAGAATACATTCCTTGAATGTTGGCTAGGAAACGATCGAGTCCACAGTAAATCATCCTGGTGCCTCGACGGTTGTTACACCATGTAAACCTGCTTCCTGAAAATCCCGGATCAATAAGTCCCGTTGTAGCTAGAAAGTTCCTGAAATCCCAGGTTGAATTGTTGGAGATCTCGATTCCTCCTCTTTTCTCAGATCCATTAACAATAGTGTTGATGTCGCCTCCAACAAACCAAGCATGACTACCAGGCTGGAAGGAATGAAGATGCTTCCAAATAATACTTTTCCCGGAAGCCTCACAACTAGAATAAACAAAAAATAAAAGAAAAACCTTGCCCCTAACCTCAATCTTGGTAGTCATAAACTGCGAGGAAGCCTTCACGATATCCACCACAACCCCTGCTTTGAAGAAGAGCCATATATTAGTGTTACGTGTACCAGCATGCATGTTGTTGGTGAAACCCATATTTCTGGAAAAGGAAGAAATGCGAGCAACATCTTGTTTTGGTTCCAAAATAGCAACGAAAGAGACATGATGGCGACGAGATTCCAAAGACATTAAAGAACACTTAACGCAATCCCCCAGGCCCCTTGAATTCCAAATGATAAGAGATATAATTTAGAAAAGAGAGGAGGAGGGTACCTTCGAGTGAGACGGAGCAGACTGTGATAACTAAATTGGGGATGCAGAAGCTAGAGACCTCGATCTGGTGATAGGCCCACCCACGGGAGCAGGAGAACATGCCTACGAAATGGAGCCTTTCTTAGCAACTGGTGAGGAGTACACCTTGTCAGCAACGTCTGGTTCCTCCAGCATAGAGAACCTATTGGAAGAGAGGACCAACTTGGATTTGGGTTTAAGGTACACCTCCTCTGAAAATAGAGAGAAAACCATCATCCTCTCCTGTGGCCGCCTGGGCGAGCGCAGCTCCGTCAACACATGGTTAGAAATAAACTTGGCCCCCAAGAATTCAGACTAGCTAGAAGAACCCGCAGACAGATCGTGGGAATCGCACAAAAGAGACGGTGCTGGAGGAAAGGAAAGGGTCTGGGTAAAATTGAAAGGAAAGTCATGCTCATCGAAAGCCAAGGAACCCGAGCCAGAAGCCACCATGACAGGAACAGGAGCCAAAGACTTCAGAGTAGAGGCGCGAAAGGAGGAGGCAGGAACCAAGGATTTCGAGAAACGCTCTGAAACAGAAACGTTTCCAAGCACATGGACCACCGGATTCAGAATAGAAGGGATGCCTGTGGAAGGGGGCATGTCACCACCCACCAACTCGGAACCAGAGGACACCGCCACTGAACCCAGAGCAACCCTCTCCTCAACCACCGCAGAACCCACCGGCATAATAGCAGAAGCACGCAAAGAGGGCATAGAAGAGCAGGAGGCATCCAACGGAGTGACCTCATTGAGTCTAGAGTGGTGTTTCCTACAGACTGCCGTAGAATGTCCCTGAAGGCCACATTCCACACAGAAGTGAGGAGGAGCCTGATACCAAAGATGTTGACACCATGAAAACCAGGCACCAGCTCTTATCAGCACCTTGGTAGGGAGAGGCTCCGAAATATCAATAGGTTATTTTAAATAAAATTATTTTTATTATTTTATAAGATTCATTATAATTTCTTTAATTATTTTCAATGAAATGATTTTCAAAAAAAATTCAAAATTTATTTATATGTTTTCAAATAAAAAGGTTTTCAGAATGTTCTCAAATATTATTTTAAAAGTTTTTCATGTTTATTTATTTGAAAATGTTTTTCAGAAGGATTTATTCATTAAAAGTAATTTTTTAATAACAAAAGATAATTTCCTAAATATTTTTTTTAAAATACACTTGAAAATTGTTTCCCATCTAAGATGAAATCTATTGGACTCATTCTTTATTGGGGATATGACCAAACATTCAATTCAATTATTTCCTTGAATGGTTAGTGTTTTATTATCATAAAATTGATGAATATAATTTCCATTTCATTTGTTAGATGTTTATGAATTTATTTTCTCTTTAAAGGGTTATATGTCTATGAAATCTAGTTTTTTTCATGGGTTATGCTTTGAGGAAATGATTATGAAACCTATCTCTTTTTCACTAGTTAGAAAAAGATTATATGATTGTAATTCCGATTAAATTTCATGGTTTATTTTATGATTAAATTTTTTGATCTTGTGGAACATGTATGTATTATTTCATTATAAGATGGGTGGGATCTATATGTCCCTCCAATGCATTGGCTAAAGATTTATATATCATGAAACACAATAAGATAGTCTTGGGAGTGACCTTTGATTACTAATATGGTCATTGGAGTGAACCATGACTACCAAGATGGTATGGGGAGTGAACACATACTACTAAGATGGCCATGAAAGTGAAACTTGACTACAATGATGGTATTGGGAGTGAACCCATACTACTAAGATTTCCTTGTAGTCAATGCATTGACTACTTTGGAAATCATTTTATATTCTTATGTGTTTTCCATAATTCCATGCTTTATTCCAATGTTATTCTTTCATTTATTGTCTTATTTAATTCTTTATGATTAATCTATTAATAACTACCAATATTTATAACATGATTCACGATTATGATCTTTGATATATGGGGTATACTCTTCTATTTTTGTGGTCACATTCCCATACTCGTATGCTCAGGTTTATGCTTACATATCTCCCTTGTGTACCATTACTGAGAATCTGAGATCACCCATTTTCTGTTTCCTTCCCCATATTATTAAGATATATTCTAGTTATGGTATTTATAAGAGGGTTTCTAGTCATAGATAACCTAGTGGGAGATAATGTAGCTCACTCATGTACTAGCGTTTACATTTCTATGCTTCCAAAGGCACTAAAAAAAATGGTCTTTGGTCGAATGTTTGTGTAATGTTTTAAGTATTATGAAAACGTTATGTAATGTTAATGTATATGAAAAATAGTTCTCTATAGATGGTATGAGATCTAGTTTTATTTAACCTTTATATACTATTATTTAAAAACTTTAGTGATATCTCTAGGTATATTACTATGGATATGTATAGGGATGTCTCTAAGTATGAGTATAATGATGAGTTCACATTTGCGATAAATGTCCTGGAATTTTGGTAATGGATAGATTGAGTTGTTTCCTAGAAAAACTTCCTTATATGGATACTACAAGTGGACATAGTTCTGGAACAGATGTTTCTAAGAGTAAAAAATTTGACAATGTGGGTTAGGCGTGACCCAACATAACTGTGTACATGAAAGTGGGCCTTACTACGAATCTGGTTTGACACTCCCAGGAGTTATGCTTTGGAAATTCACAAAATCTTCATGAACCATCATGACGTATTTTAAATTAATTTGGATATTAATATAAGATTAAAAACAAAATGCTTCATATATTAAATATTTATGTTTCATTATATAGACATTCTATAAGTAATTTTTCATTGTTAGGTGGTTTTATTCTATGATAAGTGTTTCTCACCCTATTCTTTCTGGTATTATTCAATAGTCAGAACAAGAAGGAACTAGGTTATCATTTTTTTCTGATGTGGAAATTACGGTAATAATGAAAATGTATTTCCTATGAGGAAATATCATAGTGATAATCAATAAGGCCCATGAGTATTGGATATACATTTGAAGATAATAATACTAAATATTACATGTGAAAGTTATGTAATGTTCTTAATGTATTTTTGCATTAAACACTTGAAACATGATTATATTAAGTTTGAGGAACCTTAATACATTATCCATATTTCATATTCATGGAAATATGTATTGGGGAAATAGTTTATGAATCCGGAGTAATCATTTAATTATAAAGTTGGATGAATGACATATTTATGTTTTGGAATTCAAGGATTATGTTATATGAATCATGAAATATATATGATTTTTTAGTATAAGTTTTTCATTAAAGATTTTAAATGATATTTGGAATGGTGCTAGTAAGGTAGATTATTGATTTCATGTAAATGTGATATTTTAATTAAAGGAAGGTAACCCATAATTTATTCTTGATTTTGAGATAATGATGTTTGCGTAAATATATCTAGGATGGTACTAATTACCTCATAATTGATAAATGATTTGTTGACAAATTAGTCTCTTTTTCCATGGATTAATTTTACAAAATTCTTGGATTCATGGAATATATCCTGTAATATTGGAAATAATAAAGCATGCATGTTTTCCAAAAGAATTTATAGTAATTCAGGTTATTACCATGTTTTAGGAGAATATACAATGATGATATTCACATGTTTGGAAAGTGACAGCCAAGAGATACTTTTTGATATGTAGGGATTAGTGTTAAGTATATTTCATTCCCTTTTTTCTAATGTTTCAGGGTTTCATCTTTATAAAAGGTTAGATGGTTAACCATTTGTGAAAATTTTATGTTAAACTTTGGATGAAGTATTTATGTACTCAGGTTGTATTAAAAAATATTGTTAAAATTTTATTTAATGATTAACCTAAGTTCAAAGATGTCCATAATATTTATTTTAGATATTATATCAAGGTGGTTTTAGAAAAAGAAAACATTTATGTCATGTGACAACCCATAAAATCCCGCAAGGTCACAGGGCTTGAACCCATGACCGAATGTTGATAAGGGTTTCATGCTAACCACTAGCCTACATGATGTCCTGGTTATTGTGTAATTGTGATTTTTTTGTTAAAAATTTTTATGAATTGATATTAATTGTAACACCCCGAGATTTTATGAGAAATATTCTTTTTAATTTTATTGATGTCTTGTGCTTTACGTTACAACAAAGGAGTCCAGCACAACACGCAACCCTAACTTGGCTGCATTACATGCAATCGTGACCTTCCTCGATAGCGTGTGTAGTACGCAATACCGAGTTCCACTGAACGAGATATTATTATAATATTATTATGAACTAGCCATTATGAATAGTATTACCCACTTTTTGAAATTTTATAAATTTTATCTTTCAAAATAGACTTCATTTTTGGATTCGGAATATCGAAATTAGCTTAGGGTAAAATTTTGGTACTTTTCGGATAACTTTCATATTCTGATGAATAGTATAAATTACTAAATTTTAATTAAAAACAACTTTTTTAATTGAAATAATTAATAGTGATAAATTATTAATTTGAGTGGTTTTAAAGTATATTTAGAATATATTTTTAAAATTTAATACAATGTTTGTCATTGGATGTAATTTCACATTTTAACCAGACATAAACAAGTGTCAATCTTTCGATAGTTATTATCTCTTTAAAACACGCTATTTGTTTTTGACGACGGGAACTAATTTTTAAATTACTTAATGAAACTGGTATGTTTTTAATTTGGTAAAATAGACATCATTTTTGAATTCATAATATCAAATATATCTTAGGCATAATTTTTGGTATTTTTCTGGAAACTTTCATGTTTTAATGAATAGTGAAACCACAAAGTGGTAGTTAAAGAAACTAAATTTTTCATAAAACTTAATTTTACCACTTCTGTGAGTGGAATTTTGAAACTCCGAGAGACACAGTTAATATCAAGGACTAAAATGTGGTTCAATGAGATGAAAATAATTTTTTGTGAATAGTAACTTGTTACTTTTTTTACCACGGTTAAAAGTAAATAGGGTAATTAAGGGTAAAAATGATATTATTATTACCCTAACACATGTCCTAATTCTATTGGATAAGTATTATTCAGCCAAAAACAACCTTAGAAATAAAATATTACCATTTAGGGTCACTTGGATTAGATTAGGACATTTATTATTAATTTATTTAAAGAAGGGTTAAAATAGTTAAAATCAATGTTTAATAACTAAATCATTTTTAATATAGGGTTATACATAAGATAAATTCGACTATAAATTTTCATTAGAAAGATAATAAGATTTCCTACATAATGGTTTTTTATTTATAATTTTTAGACATTAAATAATTTAATTTATTTATGACACAATGATGATGCAGTAATTATCTTATTAATGAAATATTGACATAATTGATGTTATAAATACCCAAATAAATGTAATTTGAGACTTTTTATGAATTAAAATAATTTTATATGTTAATATGACATGTTATTATTGCTTTAATTAAATCTTTTCCAACTAATCATTCTTTTTTGAGTTTCACAAAAATCAATTACCAAATAGTGTCAAAATTGACATAAAATTGTTTTTAAAACAAATATTATATTATTAATTGTTATTTTATTCCTAAAAATATATTTTTCGGCCAAATGACTTAGATAATGTTATATATATTAATAATAAACAACGTGGGGTTCTTTTGTCTTGATATAGTAAGTTTATTATCCTTATTGTGTAAGAAAACAAGAAGACAAGGTAAAAGTTAAATTATCTAACTTAAAATTAAATCTAACTGATATGGTTAAAATTGATACCTAAATTTGTCTAAATTCTATTGTATGAGAGGATTTATACCTATCCCCACCTTAGCTTTGAAATAAATCAATTTGGAGCTATTAAAAACCGAATATGACTTTATAATAAAATAATATATTTAGTTATTCCAAAGGTGCCCCTCTCCTCCCTTATAAAAGGGCACCTCCTCCATCTCTTCCTCACAACACATTGAGCCTTAAATCTCTTCCAACCCTTGAAAAATTCTCTTCTCCACTTCCCTAGAAACATCCTAGAGGTCTTGGTCTTCTTCAAAGGCCAATTTTAGTGCCCTAAGAGGAGGTCTCAAAGAGGCGCTTCAAAGAAGAGGTAATGTCCGTTACCGATTCTTTCACATTTATTTCTTCTTCCACTTCTTCTTCTTAGGTTGTTTCATTATGAAGTAATAACATCAGTATCACCCATATAATGATATGTTATTATAAGTATGAAACAACCCTATTTCACAATCTATCCATCCTACGGAAAACGAAATCACCGTGTGTGCGTACGTACGGAATACCGTCTCCACGCCGTGGTGTAATCTATTTTCCACCACCACCGTACTTGGATGGGTATAATGGTGTAAATAATAACTATATATGATTATTATAAAGTGATATTGATTCTGTACTAGTATACAGACACTCCAATAAAATTCCATGATCATGGGAACGATATCATCGCTCGTGCGTACGTACGGAATACCGTCTCCACGACGCGATGAGATTCATTCTCAATGATTAACCATTCATAAATGATTATAAAGTATATATAATAAGTAATAATGAAATATATTACATAATAATGATACTGTATTTATGTATATATATGTATTTCATCCAATTAATTCCATTCAATTCAATGAGGAAACGAAAACAACGTTCATGCGTACGTACGGACTACCGTCTCCATGAACGGTGTATTTCTTTCCATTTATCGATCTATTATATATATGTATATTCTAAATATATATTATATATAAATAATGTTTTATATTCTGTAATTAATTAATCATGATCTAAGTAATCATATGAATAATTACATGTCAAAACATGGACGGCAAATGAAACGATTTTACCCAAAACGCTCTTTAACATGGAATTTACAAAAGAACGGGTAATATAAAGTCATAATTGAACCATATATGATATCATAACAATGAATATGATTATGTAATAAGTCAATGACATTATTTAAATCATTATAAAGGAGGTTCGTATACATACGAAGCATATCGGACCTAAGGTAAGGGATAATTTTTCAAATCTCATTTTTATCCGAGATTGCTTATTCGTAAGTATTTACTGGGGTTATTTATATCATCCAAGTCCATGTTTTATAAAAGTATTTTCATGAATTTTTAAAGTCCTTTTTACCCATTTTTGACTTTTACTACATAGTATGTATGAAATATTTCTTTTACGAGGTACTTTTTGACTTTTCCGGCAAAAGTACGAGAAGAATGTTTTTTTTAACTTATACGACATGAATGGATTTTTACAGTTTTATAAAGCCTTATTTTCATGAAGCTTACTCCAAAATATTCCATGAATATTTTCAACAAAATACTTTTCTTTTAAAATTGCATGACATTTTCTGAAAAGAAAATTATTTTGAATTAGAAAGGATATTTTCCTCAAGAATTCATTTCAAGTGTTTTATCAAAACCATTTTCCATCTAAGATGACGTTATTTTATATGTGTATGTTTCATGTATATGACTATATGATTTACATGGTTTCACTTTTCTTATTATGAAATGATATCCATTTCTTTTATATGGATTATGTAATGATGGGATGATTTTTATGAAACCCATTTTATTTATTGGATTTTTATGAATGATGTATGTTTATTTTGTGGCACAAGTAAGAATTATTTCATTATGAGATGGGCGGGACCTATATCTCCCTCCAATGCATTGGGTAAAGATTTATATCTCATGAGATAAACATGGATGGAACGGTAAGTTAATCCGGTTCAGTGTTACAGGACTGAAATGAGGAGTGAACTCGATTCAGAAAGGGACTTTGTCCACTAAGATGGTCTTGGCAGCAATGTCTTGGCCACTATGGAAATAATTACATGTGCTTAATGGATGCTGCAATTAAATGTTTTATTCCCATGCTACGTTATCATTATTTATGTTCCATTATGATCTATGCCTTATGTACTTCCATGTTTTAAGTCGTTGCTCAAGATTTTGATGTTTAAACATTATGTTCATGTTTTTAGGTTCAAATGTGTATGGTATGTTTTATTTTATCCATGTTTACCCTTACTAAACATTTGAGCTCACCCTTTTTATGTTTTATTTTCCCCCAGGATTAAAAGAAAGGTTTTAGGTAAGGAAACAAAAAGTGGAAGATCTTTGTGAGAGATGTTGAAGATCTTTCACCACGATTAGAAATTTACGTTCCAAGTTTCCAAAGACACTAAACTATTACGGTCCTTGTGTGTATGTTTCTGTTATGTATTATGTATTCCACAAAATTAATGTAATATATATGTACGTCAGGCTTCAGATCTCTGCAGTTGGTATCAGAGGAAAGGTTTAGTCAACCTTTGGAATCTAGGATGTGAAAAAGTTAGTGAGATCCCTAGAGATATTTCTAAGGTATGTCTAGGGATGTCCCTAAGGATAATTATACGTATAGGATATAGTCCTAAAACTACGGTAACGATCTTAGAATTTAACCTAAGATGTTAGATATTGAAGGAACTCCCCCTTTACTATGTTTTTTCCCTAGCATGATTTTTTCCTCTCACACTATTCTTTTTGGGTTTGAGAAAATGGCTGGAATCAGGAAGATTCACGATAATGGAGGATATGACAGACAATGGACTGATATTCTTCATGAGAAACCAAATGAAACGGGATTTGGAAGTCCAAAAATCGTTATTATGCCTAATCAGAAATCTCATAATATGACAAATAATCTCAACTTTGGTAAGTTTCCCGCCTCAGATAATAAGAGAAAGATAGAGTTTCATGATGATCATAAAGGAAAGAAAGTTCAATTTATCTCATGTAAATCATGTGGGAAGAGGCATCAGGGAGATTGTTTCAAAGGTACTGGAAGATGATTTGGGTGTGGAAAAGAAGGACACAAAGCCAGTAAGTGAAAAGTAAAATATTCAGTTAACACCATGGACAAAGATAATGGTATTACTGTGACATCAACAATGATAAGATGTTTTAAATGTGTAATGTACGGGCATTATGGAAACCAATGCCCTAATAGAAAATCTCATGATGAGAATCAGCATGGTCATATGGGTAGTATTTATTTGGATGATGATGAGGAGACTACAAATGATATATGAGATGAAAGAAGTGTTGAAGCTCAGTCAGTTGTTTTAGAAGGTAGTGGAATGATTGTATGTTTATCGAGAGATATGTTGTATAGTTAATTGTACTATGGAATAAAGAATCATCTAAGGATTGTTACACTATTGTTTTTCTTAAAAGTATTTTGAAGTATATGTTGAATGGTACCAGTAACCATGCAAGGTTATTCAGATATTTTTGTAAAGTAGATGATATGCACATAATGAAGGAATAAGAAGATAATGAGATGTTTGATTGTATTCATGATCTCATGATTGATATAAGGACTAAGTGATATCATGGTTTGAGTATATATAATTTTGAGGATTTTGGTATGTGGAAAGTGTTAACTTTGAACTGCATTCATGTTTTCACTAAGGTTCAATGGGTATTCATTTTTCAATAGAATACATGATTAATGCCTTCGAATGTTTGGAATGTGACCAAAAAGACATATCTTATGATATATGGGGATCAACGATGGTATTAAATCTCTGGTATTCGTTTTCACTATATTATGAGAGTGGACTGCAGTATTATGGATAAGCCTAAAGATTGGAATGCATTATGTTGGACATAAGTTAGTATTGTTTAAGGATAGAAGTTTTTTTGATATTATTTATGGGATGTTATAGTAATATAGTTTTAGAAAAAGGACAACATGCAGGACGGGCGACAACCCATCGCGTCGGACAAGGCTGTGGGAATCGAACCAACAACCGAAGTGCGACTAGTCTTTATCGCCTAACACTGGCCTACAGGAAGTCCTTGGTTAGTAGAAACTAGTTTTATTTTATTAAATGGTATGATATATGAAGTATAAGTTCATTTCTGGAACCATATACAATTAATCTAACCATAAGATGGACTTATAACTTTTAGAAACCTTTTGTTTGAAACAGATGGAATGACTCATCATTCTATCACATGATCTGCTAACACATCACGAATGAAAAATTCAACTTCATTTATTTAAGTGATGAAGTGAAAATTGTTCAATTCACAAACAACAGTGAGATTGTACCAAAATCATGTAAGTATTTCTTTTAATTCATCAACTTTAGGGAAATGATCTTGAAAACCAAAAATGTTGTCCTAGTTCGCTTATATCTGATGAATCAGATGGTACCTTAGATTATCACAGATCTATAGCTTTGTGATTGTTGGTTTTTTCATAGCCATGTTCTCTACCACTCTCCATCAGAACATGATGGTTAGGTTTCTCTTCCATGTCCATATTTTCACCTGTGTTCTCCTATGTGGAAACCTATTGATTAGTTAATTTGGGTAACTGTTATGTTTCATACTTTAGTTTTTAAAGATTGGTTTTGGTATTCCTTTTTACTATGTGGGTTTCTATTAAAGAAACTTTCGAGTAGTAAACCATTTATAACCCTGACGAATTTCGAGGGTGAAAATCATTTTAAGGGGGGTAGAATGTAACACCCCGAGATTTTATGAGAAATATTATTTTTAATTTTATTGATGTCTTGTGTTATACGTTACAACAAAGGAGTCTTTCACAACACGCAACCCTAACTTGTCTTCATTACACGCAATCGCGACCTTCCTCGATAGCACGTGTAGTACACAATACCGAGTTTCACTAAACGAGATATTATTATAATATTATTATGAACTAGCCGTTATGAAAAGTAATACCCACTTTTTGAAATTTTATAAATTTTATCTTTCAAAATAGACTTCATTTTTTGATTCGGAATATCAAAATTAGCTTAGGGTGAAATTTTGGTACTTTCCGGATAACTTTCATATTCTGATTAATAGTGTAAATTACTAAATTTTAATTAAAAACAACTTTTTTAATCGAAATAATTAATAGTGATAAATTATTAACTTGAGAGGTTTTAAAGTATATTTAGAATATATTTTTACAATTTAATACAATGTTGGTCATTGGATGTAATTTCACATTTACACCAGACATAAACAAGTGTAAATCTTTTGATAGTTATTATCTCTTAAGAACACACTATTTGTTTTGACAATGGGAAGTAATTTTTAAATTAATTAATGCATCTGATATGTTTTTAATTTGGTAAAATAGACATCATTTTTGAATTCATAAAATCAAATATATCTTAGGACTAATTTTTGGTATTTTTCTGGAAACATTTATTTTTTTGATGAATAGTGAAACCACTAAGTGGTAGTTAAAAAACTGAATTTTTCATAAAACTTAATTTTACTGCTTCTCTGAGTAGAATTTCTAAAATCCGAGAGACACGGTTAATATCAAGGACTAAAATGTGGTTCAATGAGATGAAAATAATTTTTTGTGAATAGTAACTTTTTACTTTTTTTACCACGGTTAAAAGTAAATAGGGTAATTAAGGGTAAAAATGATATTATTATTACCCTAAACCATGTTCTAATTATATTGGATAAGTGTAATTCGGCCAAAAACAACCTTAGGAATAAAATATGACCATTTAGGCCCACTTGGATTAGATTAGGACATTTATTATCAATTTGTTTAAAGAAGGGTTAAAATAGTTAAAATCAATGTTTAATAACTAAATCATTTTTTATATAGGGTTATACATAAGATAAATTCGACTATAAATATTAATTAGTAAGATAAAAAAGATTTCCCACATAATGGTATTTTATTTATAATTTTTAGACATTAAATAATTTAATTTATTTATGACACAATGATGATGCAGTAATTATCTTATTAATGAAATATTGACATTATTGATGTTATAAATACCCAAATAAATGTAATTTGAAACTTTTTATGAATTACAATAATTTTATATGTTAATAGGATATGTTCTTATTGATGTAATTAAATTTTTCGAACTAATCATTCTGTTATGATTTTCAAAAAAATCAATTACCAAATAGTGTCAAAATTGACATAAAATTGTTTTTAAAAAAAATATTATATTATTAATTTTTATTTTATTCATAAAAATCTAATATTCGGCCAAATGACTTAGCTAGGGTTATATATATTAATAATAAACAACGTGGGGTTCTTTTGGCTTGATATGGTAAGTTTATTAACCTTATAGTGTAATAAAACAAGAAGACACCGTAAAAGTTAAATTATATAACTTAAAGTTAAATCTAAATGATAAGGTTAAAATTGATACCTAAAGTTGTATAAATTCTATTGGATGAGATGATTTCGACCTATCCCCACCTTAGCTTCGAAATAAATCAATTTGGAGCTATTAAAACCTGAATATTACTTTATAATAAAATAATCTTTTTAGTTATTCCAAAGGTTCCCCTCTCCTCCCTTATAAAAGGGCACCTCCTCCCTCTCTTCCTCAAACCACATTGAACCTTCAAGATCGGCCAAACCCTGCCAAATTTTCTTATCCACTTCCCTAGAAACATCCTATAGTTCCTGGTCTTCTTCAAAGACCAATGTTAGTGCCCTAAGAGGATGTCTCAAAGAGGCGCTTCAAAGAAGAGGTAATGTCTGTTACCGATTGTTTCACCTTTTTTTCTTCTTCCACTTCTTCTTCTTAGGTTGTTTCATTATGAAGTAATAACATTAGTATCACTCATATACTGATATGTTATTAGAAGTATGAAACAACCCTATTTCACCATCTATCCATCCTACGGAAAACGAAATCACCGCACGTGCGTACGTACGGAATACCGTCTCCACGCCGTGGTGTATTCTATTTTCCACCACCACCTTACTTGGATGGGTATAAT
Source organism: Viscum album (assembly GCA_963277665.1). NCBI lineage: Eukaryota > Viridiplantae > Streptophyta > Magnoliopsida > Santalales > Viscaceae > Viscum > Viscum album. Next base: position 134,714,476 of record OY728155.1, on the reverse strand, counting down.
GGTGTAAATAATAACTATATATGATTATTGTAAAGTGATATTGATTATATACTAGTATACATAAACTCCAATAAAATTCCATGATCATGGGAACGATATCATCGCTCGTGCGTACGTACGGAATACCGTCTCCATGACGCGATGAGATTCATTCTCAATGATTAACCATTCATAAATGATTATAAAGTATATATAATAAGTAATAATTAAATATATGACATAATAATGATACTCTATTTATGTATATATATATTTATGTCATCCAATTAATTCCATTCAATTCAACGAGGAAACGAAAACAACGTTCATGCGTATGTACGGCCTACCGTCTCCATGAACGGTGTATTTCATTCCATTTATTGATCTATTATATTTATGTATATTCTGGATATATATTATATATAAATCATGTTTTATATTCTGGAATTAATTAATCATGATCTAAGTAATCATATGAATAATTACAAGTCAAAACATGGACGACAAATGAAACGATTTTACCCAAAACACTCTTTAACATGGAATTTACAAAAGAATGGGTAATATAAAGTCATAAGTGAACCATATATGATATCATAACAATGAATATGATTCTGTAATAAGTCAATGACATTATTTAAATCATTTTACAGGAGGTTCATATACGTACGAAGCATATCAGACCTAAATTAAGGGATAATTTTTCAAATCTCATTTTTATCTGAGATTTCTTATTCATAAGTATTTACTGGGGTTATTTATATCATCCAAGTCCATGTTTTATAAAAGTATTTTTCATGTATGTTTAAAGTCCTTTTTACCCATTTTTTCTTTTACTACATATTATGTATGGAATATTTCTTTTATGAGGTACTTTTTGACTTTTCCAGCAAAAGTACGAGAAGAATGTTTTTTTTAACTTATATGGCATGAAAGGATTTTTACGGTTTCATAAAGCCTTATTTTTGTGAAGCTTCCTCCAAAATAGTTCATGAATATTTTCAACAAAATCATTTTCTTTGAAAATTGCATGACATTTTGTGAGAAGAAAATTATTTTGAATAAGAAAGGATATTTTCCTCAAGAATTCATTTCAAGTGTTTTATCAAAAACATTTTCCATCTAAGATGACATTATTTCATATGTGTATGTTTCATGTATAATGTCTCTATGATTTACATGGTTTCACTTTTCTTATTATGAAATGATATCCATTTTTTTATATGGATTATGTGATGATGGGATGATTTTTATGAAACCCATTTTATATATTGGGTTTTTATGAATGATGTATGTTTATTTTGTGGCACAAGTATGAATGATTTCAATATGAGATGGGTGGGACATATATCTACCTCCAATGAATTGGGTAAAGATTCATATCTCATGATATAGACATGGCTGGAATGGTAAGTTAATCTGGTTTAGTGGTACTGGACTGAAACGAGGAGTGAACTCAATTCATAAAGGGACTTTGTTTACTAAGATTGTCTTGGCAGCAATGCCTTGGCTACTATGGAAATCATTAAATGTGCTTAATGGATGCCACAATTACATGTTTTATTCCCATGCTATGTTATCATTATTTATGTTCCATTATGATCTATGCCTTATGTACTTCCATGTTTTAAGTCGTTGCTCAAGATTTTGATGTTTAAACATTATGTTCATGTTTTTAGGTTCAAATGTGTATGGTATGTTTTATTTTATCCATGCTAACCCTTACTGAGCATTTGAGCTGACCCTTTTTATGTTTTATTTTCCCCCAGGATTAAAAGAAAGGTTTTAGGCAAGGAAACAAAATGTGGAAGATCTTTATGAGAGATGTTGAAGATCTTTCACCAAGATTAGAAGATTACGTTCCAAGTGTCCAAAGACACTAAACTATTACGGTCCTTATGTGTCTGTTTCTGTTATGTATTATGTATTCCACAAAAGTAATGTAATATCTATGTATGTCAAGCTTCGGGTATCTACATTAATAATGAACTAGAAGTGTTGATTTTTATGTTTAGATATTAATGTATTAACCATATTAATTTTTAAGAATAGTTAGAGATAATTATTTTGAATTTTCAATCTTTTTTTAGGACTTAAGATCTATTAAAATTGTATCTTAGTGCTTCAGGCATCAAAGTTAACTTCTAGATATCCATTTCTTGAGGTACCGAATTAATTAGAAATTGATCAAATAAAAATCAATGAATGGAATTGTTTTTATAGATATATATCAAATTAGAATATTTCCCTATATTCATGGTCAATAAAATAATTACTCAATGTCAGTAAAATGAACAAATAAAATGTTGTCTTAATACCTTAATTTTAGTTGAAGTGATGGCCTTTTTAAATCATCATGGATTTATGAATTTGAGCCCCTCAACTTTTCATTAATCATTACCTTATTTCTGATTGATTACCTCAATCACACAATATGAATATTTATTATTTTCCTCCAATACCATGTTTTCACATCCCATATATGTTATCCAAGGTGTAATCCCATCTATGAGTTACTATACGTAACAGTTATGGTTCCAACATTCCCTTTTTAATGGATGTTTAGTGCTTATTTCGACGACATGGGTTTCTATTAAAGAAACATAAAAGTATTAAATCAATGACAAGTCAAAATAATTTATATGGATGAATTAATTTTAAGGTGGGTAGAATGTAACACCTCAAGATTTTGTGAAATATTTTTTGAATTATTATAATTATTTTGATTTTTTCCATTTTACACAACATTGAATATAACTTGTGTTATATGAAGGAACCAAGTTAATCATTCTATGTTCACTACACAATGTTAATATTTCATTACATGATACCCCATGAAAATTTTGAACTACCTAAAATAATAACTTGTCTTGCGATACCTGAAACACTAACTTGGCTTGCGCTATACGCAACACTAACTTGCCTTTCGCTACACGCGACACCAACTAGGCTTACAGTACACACAGCAGTGTGTTTCTACAAAGCATAATTTAGAGTTATAATTATTTAAAGATGATAAATAAAAATTAAAAATTAATTTTAGTAATATTAATGGTAATTAATAATTTAAAATTTTTATTTAACATGGTGATAATGAAAAATATAATTTTTGGTAAAGTCTTTAAATGTTTAAAAATAGTATTTTCTCCAAAGAACTATTTTTTATTCTATAAATAAAAATAAAATTAATGTTTGAAATTTTATAAATTTAATTTCATAATATAAATATAATTTTTTAATACATAATTTCAAATTTTTCTTTCGTTTAATTTTTCATATTTTTCTAAGAAACTTATTTTTTTGATGAATAGTGAAAATACAGAATCTTAATTCAAAACAAATATTCCTAAAATTTATTTTTATAGTTTAATAATATTTTAAGTTGGTTTTAAATTAGAATTAGATAAATTATAAATCCATTAATACATTTTTATTGGAATATTTTTATATTGAATTTTGATATAAGATCTTAATAAACTTTTGAACATTCTCACTTTGAAAACCCACTTCCATTTCAAGATTGCGAGAATAGCATTAAACTAAATTTTTTCACTTATTTGAATTTAATTTTGTAAAATATACATACATGGTTGTAATAAAAATATTATTTATAGTATAATAAGATCAAATTAATTTTTTATCAACAAGATTAGTAAAAGTGGTTAAAATTAATTTCAGTGATTAGAGTAAAATTAACCTTAACCAGGGACTAACCCTTAAACTTAAGTGAGAATATGAGCTATAAACTTGTCCAAACCTGGTTTGGGTGAAATATTTCGGCTATATAACTAACATTATTGAGTTTTGTTGGTTTTTTATGACTTTTGTTTGGTAGAAACGTGGGTATACTTAACCTGTTTTCAAAAATGCCAAGGGTATCCTTTCCCTCCCCTATAAAAGGTCACCACCTCTCCACCTTCTTCACACCCACTTGGTATTAGAGAATATATTACCAATAATCTTCCCCAAATTCCTTCATTACTCCTTCAACCCTCCATTTTTAAATAAATCCATTCAAGTAAGCCCTATGGTGTAAACCAAAAGGAGTTACCCAAAGAACAGGCAACGTCCTTCCTCAAGCTCCATTCTTTTTTTTCTCCACCACCTCAAATATACTTATTAAATTATCATATAATAAAACCATTTTCCTCAAAATAATTATATTTTTTTATGTTAATATTTTTACTTTCACTTACACACACTTCCATATAATGTGAAACAGACTTACCGTTCTTGTGTACGGTGAACTACCACTTCACAAAATAATGTTGTTTGTTTTACCTTTACCACCTATTATGGTTGTGAATTATTATTTACACTCTACTTTTATATGACATATATGATATTTATGATGTATTTATACTTATTTAGTTATTATATAAATCCTACCATCATGATATCAATATATAGTACACAAGATTATTTCGTTTGGGGAAGTGTAGACTACCGCCTCTTCAAAGTGATGTGATTTGTTCACACACTACATAGAACATATTACGGTTGGGTTTGGTAAATTTATTTTATATATATTTCATAATAATTATACATTTGTTATATTATATATATATATACCTATATGTCTTTTAATTTCTTTCCTTCAAAATTTCAATGAACAATGGAAACAACGTTCGTGCCAACATACGACCTACCATCACCATGAATGGTGTTTTCAATTTAATATTTATATATAATATTAATTATTATAAATACATATATACTTAATATTAAGTATATTTATATCATATTTTAAACTTTTTAAATCATTATATATGTATGATGAGTAAAAATATAACAAATTAACACACATGTAAAAAACAAAGCGGATATTACCCGAAGTGAACCCTTAACATGGAATTGTTAATACGAGGCTAATATAAGTTCATAATAAATACATAAATAGTATTATAAATAATTATATGTTTCTGTAAAATATTTATAATAAAATTATATTTATTATACTACAGCTTTTTACAAGTATGAAGAGAGTCAATATATAAGGTAAGAGAAGTTCATCTTAGTTTTTTTTGTGAGATTAATGTCTTATTCACCACTCATTTATTTTTGTGGTGTGTATACTATAGATGGATGTACTATATGATTATTATAATTACATTTAATAGTATTTTCATGTACATTTAATGATATTTATTTCATTGGGTTTATGTTTCAAAAGTTACCAAATTGTTAAAGTAATTTTGTCTCAATTTGTCGTCACACATGCCAAGTTCTACAACTATATTTTTCTATGTGGTGTATAGACTACCTTTGAAATATTAAATCATTAATATCCCTATATTAATGAAATTTTAAGATTAATTTAATTTCATTTTCTTACATAGGGAGTATAATTCAATTTTACCAAGTGGTAAGTGTTTATTGAAATAATCTCATCGTTAATATAGATTGCTTATGATTATGCATCAATTGATGAAATATTATAATCCCTATCTCAAGATAAATCATGAATTTTAACCTCCTATGTATATCCAATAAATCTTCATGTATTAGTAAAATTTCTCTACTCTCTGGTACATAATATTATTAAGAATGTTTTTTTATAGAAGTCTGACTTTATCTATCTCTTCTGTAAAAACAACTATGTTCGTTCAAAACCTTGTTTTATAAAAAGTATATAAATATATCTTCAATAATTATTTAAAATTATTCAAATTATTCTCAAATAAATTTTATCACTGAATTTTAATTAATCCTATATATTTTTTCATATTTTTTCAAAAAAAAATGGTTTTTTCAAAAAAAATTCATATTTCTTTATATGTTTTCAAAGTGTTTTTAAGGAAATTGGATTTAAAACATTTTAAAGCCTTATTGACAGGTTTTCATGTTTATTTTCAATGAAAATGTTTTTTGAAATGTTTTTTTTAAATAAAATGATTTTGATGGTTTTTTAATATTAATTATATGTTTTCAAAGTACTTTAAAATAAATGGTTTTCAAAATGATTTCAAGATTTATTTATAAGTATTCAAAAAAAGGTTTTCAGAATGATCTCAAATTTTCCTTCAAAAGTTTTTCAAGATTATTTTCATGAAAATTATTTTTGGAATGTTTTATGTTTTACAAAAATTAAACAAGAACGGACAATTTACTCAATCAATTTTTTAAAAGTCATTTCAAAATTACTTCCCATATAAGATGAAAACATTTTGTATTACACACGCCTTATTGGGAATAGGACCAATGGTTCCATTCAATTTTTTTTTTCTGAATGTTTTATGTTTCAATTTCATAACATTAATATATCTCGTTTCTTTTTAATGGGTTATATATTTATGAACTCCATTTATCCATAATAGGTTATATTTATATAAAACATGATTGTTTTCAGAGGTTATGCATTGATGAAATGATTGTGAAACCTATATCTTTTCCATAGGTAATGATAAGATTACATGTTCATGATTCCCTTTTCATTTCATGGGTTATTTAATGATTAATTTTCAAGACCTCATGGTATATGTGTGTATGAATTAAATATGAGATGGGTGGGACATATATCTCCCTCTAATGCATTGGGTGATGATTTATATCTCATGGAATTGACTAAGATGGTCTTGGGAGTGAACCTTAACTAGTAAGATGGCCATGAGAGTGAACCATGACTACCAAGATGGTATGGGGAGTGAAATTATAATACTAAGATGGAAATGGGAGTGAATAATGACTACCAAAATTGTATGGGGAGTTAAATCATACTACTAAGATGGAATTATAAGTAATTTCATTACTACTGTGGAATGTGCTTATGTGTTCGCCAAAATTCTATGTTTTATTCCCATGTTTTTCTTTCACGTGTCATGTTTATTACTTCATTTTGATTCATGTCATAATAAAAGCAAGAATTTATCCCAGTATTCAGGATTATGATCATTGTTATGAAATTTATGATTTTTTAATGATATGATCATGTTTTCATACTCTTATGCTCATGTTTATGCTTACATATCTCCCTTATTTACACTTACTGAGCATCTAATCTCATCCCTTTTTGTGTTTCCATCCCAATGTTAATTATGAATATATATTATAGGTATGATATGTATAATAGGGTTTATTTTCTTATATAAACATATGGGATTTAATGTTTCTCACTCATGTACCAGCGTTTACATTTCCATTTATCCAAGGTACTAAACTAATATGGTCTTTGGGCATCTATTTATGTAATTTTTTTTGTATTCCGCAAAATTTATATAATGTTAATGTTGGAGAAGAGAGATTATCTATACCTAAATAATATATTTAACAAATACATATATATATTATTTTTATTCTTCAAGTGGAAGGGAATAACATCAAACTCATAATGACCATATCTTGATTAGAAGACAGTATTTTGAATATCTTCTTTCTTCACCCACAATTAATGATAACCGGATCAAAAATCAATCTTTGAGAGTAATTTGAGTCCCATGAAGTTGTTCAAATAAATCATCCTTACTTGGGGTAGGGTACTAGTTCTTCACTGTGATCGTTTTAAGTTCCCTATAATCAATCCATAAAGTAATTGATCTATCATTATTCTTCACAAACAGAATAGGTTCTCCCCAATGATACACACTTGATCAGATAAACACCTTATATAAAAAATATCTTAGTGTTGTTTCTTTAATTCATCTATCTCCCCATATTCCATTTTATAAGGGGTCTTTGATTTCATCTTGGATCTTGGTATGACTTCAATTGAGAATTCTAACTCTATTTATAGGGGAGGTCTAGGTAACTCCTAAATAGATACATCAATTTATTCCTACATTAAGGGGAAATTTTATATTCACATACTTTCATTTCCATCATTATCATCACTGATCATCTATATAAAGAAGGCTACGATGTGTTTTTTCTGAAAAATATTGGGTCTAGATATCTCTCCCTTGAAAACAAATGTTGGTTTTCCATTCAAGACTACTGATATTTCCTTGCTTCTTTTTTTGATCATAGAATTATACTTTAATAGCCATTCCATACCAAGTTTAATTTTTAATTCCATCATAATAATTACTACTATATTTGTGATAAGATTGTGCTCTCCAAACATAATACTATAGTTTATGTACACTACTGATGCATTGATAATCCCTCTATGAGACTTGACTAAAAACTCAAATTCTAGAAGGTTAAGGATTGATTCGATATTATTCGAAAACATGGAGGAAATAAAAAAATGTATAGAACTAGAATCAAACAAATTACTTGATATATTTGAGAGAAAAATTATTGAACCTTACACCACATCATTAGGAGCTTCAAATTCAACCATAATGATAGAAAAAACCTGACCTTTCTCCCTTGGCCTAAGTTGCGGTTGATGGTAATTTCCTCTAATTAAATTCAAATTTCAATAGTGATTGGAAATGGGCCCAATTTTTCCACACTGATATAATTGGACTTCAGGATGGGATTTCCCCATCTTCACTTTGTCGTTACTCTTGAGAAGTTGATGTTTCACATCACTACAATAGTTTTGAGCTATATGGACATCTCTTTCATACTTTGTAACATTTTCAACTCTTTATCAAGTAGTTACATGAATGTTTATTTCCCCATTTGTTTCATGTGTATAGTTACACTTTATTTAATCATATTTTGTTATCCAAATTACTCCCTATGTTTGGTTCCATTGATATCTTCTTGTCGTTATATCTTTGTGACCGCTGAGTCTCTCCAAAATCTAGTTCAAGCATCATATAACTTTACAATATCTCATCATAGATGTAATAGTATCTTATTTTCTATATTCCCTTATAGATACGGTCTTATTCCACCAAATAATCTATCACACTTTCCATTAGGAATCATTAAAAATTTATAGGTTTAATGAGAAAGTCATGTAATGTTCCTCTCTTAGCTTCCCGCATTTTATTTTTACTTTTTATTTAGCACAATTAATTCCTTATCCATTTTCATTTTCATTGAACGAGATAAATATTTATTGAAAAAGGATCCCCTAAACTATTCCCACTACATAGAATCAATATACCTTCTTGGAATCATGTTTTTAATTACGTATTGCCACTGATCAACTTCTTCCTCTATGTGGTACACAGCCAGGGTGACCGTATCTTAATGAGAAAAACGGATTATATATAAGATATTTCATATAAATATTATCCATAGTTCAATAGTAAATTGGTCGGTAGATACACTAAAAGAATGTGGTAGTCGACGCATAATGGACTCAAGGGAAATGTTTTCCCTTTAGGGTGAATCTGGTCGATCATCATGATTCATGTTATTGTTCATAACTCGAGTTAGTTGATTCGTAATTTTAATGATGTTATCTATTTCGGATTCTATAAAAGTTCTATCAGCGCATGGTCCACTACTCACACTATTTACATGGTTTCTACTATTTCCCACCATTTTATAAAATATGAAAACCTTAGTGAAAAAATTGTTTCATTTAATAATCATATAATTATAAATGAATTTTTTTTCTTAAAGAATCATTCTTAATTCGTTTAATCATTTAAAACAATAAAAATTCAATAAATCCTTCATAATGGTTCATAAAAAGCTTATGATTGACCAAAAATATCCCCCATGAGTGTCAATCCAGGAGTGCAGAAAGGCCCTTTTTCATGCCCTAGTTCCTATTTGTTTCTAGCACAAAGCATTGTTTTTGGGTTTTACTCATAGATACATGTGTGCTAGAGCCACATCCTCTTGTTTGTATCCTGACATGGACTTCTTTGCTCAAAAATAACTTACTTAACACTTCACCAAAATACAAGGATATTTTCATATATTTTAACTTTTACCTAGGGATATTACAAAAAAAAATTAAAATCCTAATTTCCACAAATAACTAAACCTTACTTTGATACCAACTATGTAATCCCAACATTTTTACATAAACCTTTCATTATATGGTATAAAATAGAGAATCTAATAAATTTTAGTTTCTTGGGAAAAAGGTACATAATACATGAAAACATAAAAGAATTATTATAATAGATAGGAAATGATTCTTAATATTTAAATTCTAAGTACATTTACTGCATCTCAAAACATGGGGACATACATCAGAAGAATGGGTGAGCATAAGGCCTAGTATAAGCAAGCAAGGGAAACAGTTTATATGTGACCTTGAGAATTATCAATAAGAACTTAAAGAATATCTTAAATTTAGGAGAAAAGGAAAAATGATAATATCATTATAAAATAAAATTAATCAAAACATGGATATGTGGCTACAACATTCAAATGATAAATTCATAAACATATCACCATGGTTTACTACTGAGGTGTCCTAAATATTATTAAGGTTATTCACCAAGGTATTGTAAATCTTTTCATATCTAGATACTAAATAATTTTCCCAAGGAATTGGAGTGCTATCAGGGTGCACCCTTAGTATATATTAATTAATTTCAGAAAAAGATATCATAATAAAACATTTCATGAATAACACATTCAGAATAAAACAGATGGGTTTCATATCAAAATTTTTAAGTTTTTAAAAAAGTGCATAATAATAAGTTTATCATGTCATTTTTAACCCATGTAAAGGGAATGAGGTTTTAATGTATGTTAAATCCCAGTATAAAACATTTTTACATCTATTTTAATATCAATATAATATAATGAGTTTTGGGTATACAAAAAAATTAAATAATAGAAAAATTCATGAGGAGGAGAGATCAAGTTTGTGAAGTAAATTCGGTAGCGTAACAGGTAAAAAATGCGGTTTTATAAATGGGTAAAAAAAGAGGGGGAATGGGTATAACATTGATAAAAAAATAATTTTTAAGTAAGGGAATGAATAAAATGGAAATAATATATAGTTACCAAAACATTAATAATACATACACACAAAGAGGTTCTAGAAATGTAGATAAAATAAGGATATTTTCCTTACCTTAAAAAATAACTCCAAAAACATTAGGATTGGGACCTTGGGGGATTCATGACACCTTGGGAGGACTAATTGGGATGTATAACTATTATATATTCAGGTTGGATTAATTTTTATTGAAATTAAATGGATAAATAGTAGGGTATTTATAGAAAAATCAGAGGATTTGTTTATTAATTCCCAAATATAGGGCTTGGAAAAATAGGTTGTGGAAAATGAAAAACCATGGGACTGAACATGGTATTTTACCATGGTACTGGAAAGTTGAAAAACAATTATCTTCTTAAATAGTACTATAATTTAATTTTAGTTTACTTATTTTTTCATATAAGAGTAAAGTATCCCCAAAATAACATTTTTAAAGTTAAAGATTATATTTTAGAATTTTAAAAGTAAATAATAGATTGGTGAATTGGTTTAAGTATATTAGAATACTTGATATTAATAAAATGGCATATATTTTGTCATGGATTTTGGTTAATTAGTTGTCAAATCATTATTACATCATTATGACCTAATTATGAAGTCATTAAGCATTTTGAAAAACTCAAACTGTATTTTTAGTATTCATGAAAAATGAAGTATTTTATAAAATTATCAAAAAATAACCCTAACCTAATTTCTATATGACGATTTAAAAAATGATATTTGTTTTATAATAATAACCCTCTAAATATGATTGTTTTAAAAATTTAATATAAAAATATTTTTTATTAAAAAAACGGTGGATTGAAAATACATAGTAAAATTTCTGACACTTGAAAAAATATATTTTATCATTTGTGTTTTTGTAAGAGTCTCTATATCATACAATTTAATTAAAATAAGTGTTGTTCAGAATATATTATTCAATTATAAATATTTATATATTTTATAGAAAGTACCATTTTTGTTTGGGAAATCAATTTATCAAATTCCTTCTCAATTTAATTAAGAAAACTAATATTAACCATGAATTGATGGAATAAAATTTTATTTATTATATGGAATTACACACTATGGTTAGGAAATGTAACCCTTTATTACACCCTTCTATACCCTAAGTGTAAGGTGTACTGTGTTGGTGTTTTCATGGGGTGCCTCAGCTAACATAGAATGAGTTAAAATATTTATTAACTTGAACTTATCCCATATTTGATTTAGTTCAAACTTCAATTATTGAAGGTCAGATTGGACTTGGTCAAGGGTGAACTCTAGTAATGATACCTCCCTCACAAGTTCTAACAAATTGGATTCATGAAACATTACTCTTCTGGTTGAGGGCATCGAATCTTTATTCTGTATCAATTATCCTTTGTCAAATTTTACTTATTATTGTAATTATAACTTTAACATTATTATCTAGAGTATAGATCTAAATGGTCATATTGACAGACATTATTTATTTACCAACAGTCATATAATGGTCAAGTCTAGAGGGTCACATTTCTCTTTATGTTTAATTCATTGTTAAGGAGATATGGTTTTATTGTGTATAATATAATATATCATGGACATTTTATCAAGAAACAAATATTATTCCAAATGTTTCGGTCATTAAAAGATCCTCCATGTGAATGAAATAAAAATTTATGACTTCAAATAAAGATTATGTAAGGATTAATTTTGGGACCTTATAATTTTATTTGATTTTTTAGGGAATCACTATAGATGTGAAGAGATGATCAAATGAACAGAGTGAAAATGAATTAGTTTGAATGATATCATACTAAGTTTCCTCGAAACTTCTTTCATAAGAATTATGTGAGAACGATATTGGTAAAAGAGGTCAAAAAATCATTAGATGAAAAATAATTTTAGGTGATAAAAAACAAAATTTAAGGTTTGTATCATTATATAAAATAAAACAAATGTGTTATATAGCATGGAAACTCGGTATGAACTACTACCAAATAGAAGACACTTATTTCTTAATGATTTTTAAGAGAGTGAAGAGGAATAAGAAGTACTTTCAAGATGATAAAGTGTAAATAATGTTCAAGAATCATAACGACAACATATAAAACACTATTGGTGAATGTTCTTATAATTGATATAAAACATTGTAAAATATTTTAACTGTGAGAGAAGTATATGAATAATTGATTGAAAAAGTTCTATGTAAGTTAATCAATATTCTCTACTTTTTTAACCACAAAAATGATTATATTCGATTGGTTTTTGTGTTAATGGATTACATCAAAACAATTATGAGGACTATATACTTTTATTGAGTAGTGAGACTTGTAAATACCTATTTTTATATAGTTATTGTTGGTTATTTCTTTTCAGAAGGGTAATTTCTAAATAATAGGATGTGAATATTGTTTTGAAAGTAATAAAAACATTAAGAAGAGAAGATCATTAATTCACCCCTTCCCCGCTCAGTGATCACACAGATCCTAGTTAGTCCTTTCAAATTGAATGGTAGTGGTAATGTGTTCTTGAGGATATTGTATTTTTACACAAGGATAAATGGACACAACATGACTATGCATAGATGAATATGTAGTTTGGGATATATTTTATTTCATTCCATTATAAACTTTTCACATCACAAAAGACATATTCAATATGAAAATTAAAAATATGATCTCCCAAGATTATCATATGGAATTCAACATATTTTTATATTATGGGACCTCAAATGACTTAGATGAATTAGAATAAGATGTATTTTAAATTAAGAGTATAAATAGAGAATTCATGATTCCTGTAAATAAAATTTCATTTCTTTAATGAAAAGAGAATAGAATCTAGACCTCAGTGCAAATTTTTACTATTACAGGAGTCTTCGACCAGGTCTCGTCCACTTCTATAGTTTTTTATTCTCATGTTTTTTTCAACCTCTCATGGATATAATATGAGGGTTATTTTCTTTTTATTTTGGTAAGTTTAATGAATGGGAATTAGATTTTTAGGGTATAATATTTTGAGTATTAATTCATGTTTTTTTCAATTATTACTCTATTATATATCACTCCTTCGATTCATTTGGCTTGATCATTACTTGTGAGTGAGGGAGTGCAATTAAATTGTGTAAGTAAATATATAGTTTCTACATTGACTATTAAATTAATTATATGTTTTTTAAATAAAGTTTTAGTGAACCTATACTATTAAGATCCCAAAGTATATGAACATGATAATGAGTAATTTTTGAGGATATATAGTAACTACTCAAATCAAGGGATTTTCCTAGAATAAATTATGATAACATAATACTTTTCCAGATCATTATTTAATTTCATGATACTTCGTGATCCTAGATTTATAACTTTGGGGATGATTTGTTTCATTCATCACTATATCAAAATAATCTTCACATATTATTATTTCAAATAAAAATTAGTTTTGGTTTTATTCGTTCTTATTTTATTGTCCTAAATATTTAACTAATGTAATATTTTACCCTTGTCTTTATTGTAACAACCTTGAACTTATGGAACCCATACTATATAGTTTTAGTTTTATTGTTTTTTTTAGTTCATTATAAATTCTACATTAGACCAAGGCTATATGAAGTAATAACACCTACATATGAAATGATTTTTTATCTTAGTTTATAAGGAATTGGGTAGTAGATACTTTGATTTGATATTTAAGATAGGGACTTTTCCATCCCTTGTTTTTATTTTATGATTTTATCTTAGGTTTTATTATTTTCATTTGGTTTTCCTTTTAAACTCTTGGGTTTTTGTGATTACTAGTCAAATATAATATGAGGGAGCATATTTTCATGGAATTTAAAATAGAAAACATTTCAAAACTAAATTATATACTCAAAATAAAGATTCAAATCTATTTCTGGGATCCATATCTACACCCAATTTTAGATGGGGATATCCTCAATGGTATGGAAAAAATGTTCAAATAATGGTTAAATCTTTTAAGAAACATATAAAATAGTTTTGAACTCAAAAAGAAGTCCCAAGGATGAACATAATAATGAGGAAGAACATGAGGATAAATTCAAGTGTGGTTCTAAAATAGAGGTTGACTAAAGTGTCCTATAATGATGAAGTCGAATCTAAATCGGAAGAAGAAACCCACATCAAAAGTGCTGAAATGTAGTAGAATAAATTAAAAGAGATCGAATATCATAAATAACAAGATGGGGAATTATAGGGAATATATAGGGGATACTGAGACAAAACTTATATCCTTGAAGATTTGTAAGAGTAGAAAATACAAGGATAAAATGAAGAAGGACAAAAATCCTCTTTTTAAGAGAATAAAGAAGAAGAGACTAAGGATTATGAAATTGATAATATTTTTTAATATTTCTATTGGGAGAAGCCAAAAGGATAGGAAAATTAGTATTTTCACTAATTTTGGACAGAACATGAACTATTTATTCATTCCTTAAATATTTCCTAATTTTGGTTACCTCCACTACAAAGTAAAAATCTTTTCACTAAAGAAGAGTATTTTAGGTGAATAGAATGATGTTCAACTTTAATCATTGAGAAATCCAATCTGTGTAACTTTATATCATTCTCTCATTAGTAGATAAAGGTAAAGGTCACTCTTAAGGATATTTAATAAAGTTATTTCTGGAGGCAACTTGAGTTTTTTTATTTCTAAGAACCTAACTATTTTTATTGAAATTACTTTTTAGGATTTATATTAGGAATTTATTTTAAATTTTGGGTTTATTTCCCCTTATCAAATTTCAAGATAAATTGAAATTGATCAATAATATTTTACTATTTTTTACTTTAATAAGTCTATAATGAAGAAGTCATTGAAAGAGGGAATTATATTGAGCTTCATTTTGGGGTGGTAATATTTTGATTGTTATTTTAATTTTTTTACTCCGTGTTTTATGTTTTCACATTATTTTATTATATTAAAGAGAAAATACATAACATGAATTAGATTATTGTTGCAATTTTCTGATATTTGAGAAAAAAGTATCATAGTAATCTTTTCAATCCTTTTTTAGAATTAATAATTTATATGATTAAATTAGTTAAATATAGTATGCGTAAGTAGTGATAGACATAGGGGTAATGTATTCAATGAATCATGGTTTAGGGAATTGATTTTCTTTTTGTAGTTGAAATTATTCTTACATTGTGCAAGCCTTAATTTTCTGAATTTTTTGTGGATTTATTTACTATTAATATATATTCCATGACTAATTTTCTCATATCACATGTTTCACATTCTTCATAGGGTTATATAATTTATATTCATATATGATCTAATAACCTGTTTCTTTTGAAATACATAGGAAAGTTATCACCCTAGAACTTATATTGAATCTTTTCAAAGATATTATTATAAAAATTTCATTTAAAAAGAGTGAGGAATTTTTATATTATTAATCCCTTATCTTTGTGATCTAAATTTTACATTTTTATTCTTATTTTAATTTTGTATAAAGAACGAGTGAACTTGATAGGAAAGAGCCTCACTAAAATCTTATTTTATCTTTCTTACTCTTACTTTTGGGTTTTTTCATAATATTTATTATTTTAAGTGTAGGGGAGTGGTTTTTAATAGTGGAATGGGTTGTGATTTATGAAGGATAAGTTGTGAGGTGATTTGGTAATATGTGGGGAAGTTCATGGTCTCATTCATTATATGTTATTAATTAACTACTAAAAATAAAAATAAAAAGGGTTATCATTTATTATAGTTACAAGTTATATTTTTGATCCTCTACATTGAGATGGGGGAGTGTTTGGATAATTTTATTACATCAATAGAGCTTTTTATTGGGATTATTCTATATAATGCATTATAATTTGTATTCAACATTTCTTTTTGATCATTAATTGTGTTTATATCATTACCTACAAACCAAAATCCTCTGATCCATTTGATCCTTACTGAAAATATATCATGATTAATTGTGAGAGTTTTCTTTATGGGGTAGAGATTTGAAATTTCATGAAAGCTTATTCTTAGGAGCATGTATATAAGGTATGAGCATAAACCCACTTAAAGTATTACCATACATTATGAGAGAGAAAAAATTCAAAGTGTTATATATATAAATTATCATAAATTTAGATAATTTCTTGAGAAACATGAATAGTGGTTAAGGAAAGGTATTGTCACTTCAAATAGGGGTGAAATGGACCCAAGTGTAAAGTACTGTTATTGCATGTGTCTTCAAGCAGTATTGTTACCACTTTTTTAAATAGGTTTTTATTTTCTATTTATATCACCTTCTATTGAATAACATGAGAGGGTGATTTATTTATGCCAGAAATGTAATCAAAATCTGAATTTTTCTAGTAATATTTTTAGTTTCATGATTGTTTTAATTTGGGTTTCCATATAAATTATACTTATTTTATGTCTCTACTTCATTTATTCATGAATTACCATTTTTATTTGAGTGAGGAAGTGTAATGTTAATACGATTTCAAGTAAAATAGATTATCTGTGAAAATTAGGTAGGTTAGGCCCTTTGTTTAAACATGGTTTTGGGTCTCATTTATCACTAAATATTGAAGAACTTGCCCATAATAAAATAGATTCTAGTATGATAGAGATTTACTACCTTTAAAAAGATAGTTTCTTAGACCAAATTCTAATGAAAATAAGAATAATTCATTTTACTTCATACTCACTAGTTCATGAACCAGAATATATTTTGTTTGTTATACTTATTTTTATATTTTCTTCATTTATTCTTACAAAAAAATCATCCCTTGATGTTTTAGTTTCTTTCCTCATAGATAGTTTCTCAAATTTATTTAGTTAAAGTAGTATTGTAATGACATATATGTGGGTTTGAACAGAATATTCCACAACCCATATTACTTATTTGTGGTTTTATTCTTTTTAATTTCAAGATTTCTAAATTATAAACTATTTCAAGGCCATCAAAGGTAACAATACCTTCATCCTGACCAGTATATTCATATTTTTTCTTTTAGATCTATAGTTATTGAAAATTTTATCTTCATCTTAGGGAGGTATTCAAAGGTATTGTTAATTTTATCTCTCTCTTATTGAGAAACTAGTGTTTTTTCCAAGTACTTATAACCAATAATGAAAAATAAAATAAATTACCATGTGTGTGGAAAGATTAGAAAAAAAAGATAAATATATTATAATATAATTGATTTAATAAAACATAGAATTTAAAGACTTTATTTTATTATTTATTTTTGATAATGATTGTAAAAACATGACATGTTCACATAATTATATCTTCTTAACACATAAAATACTAAAAACATGGTAAACTAATTAATCTTTGATTGATCCCTTGAGAAAATATTTAAATCCCAAAACTTTTAGTTCACTAATATTTATTTTAATCACAACCTAAAAAAATATATTATTTTTATTCATTGTGAATATTGTAAACTTTTATTGAAAGAAATTATAAAGGTAATAAAGTAAAAAAATCAAATTTAAATAATTTTTTTCCAATATATAAATCGCATTCACATAATAATTAAATTGAATTAATTAGTTACATGATTATAATTGTAACTAGATTCAATATGGTAAAATTAACTAGCATTACTTTTTTAAACATAATTCTCGTATCCCAATAACTAAATTAAGTAATATAAAGTCTAAAAAAATATAGTAAAAGAAAAATTAGTACAGTTTTTCATAGATTAATTTTCTGTATTATCTTGGATGATGTCTATAATATTTCTATTTTTCAAAAGATTAATAAATAAAGTGATAGATCAATATGTATCAAGATAATACTAATTAAAATAACCATTTATAGTTTAATTTTCATTAAAAAGTTATAAATTCATCCTTATACTCTGGATTTCATATCTCATAAGTAGGTTAATCACTTATGATTTTATAACTGTCAATTAATAGTGAGTAAAACTTCTTAAGATTATATATTATGAAAAAACAAAAGATTATTCAAAATTTAGAGTAATATATTAATAAATAATTGAAACTCACTTCATCTGAACTAAAAAAGAATTAAAAAATTCCTCTATTAATTAATTCAAAAAAACTTTCTAAAATAAATGAAATTAAAAAAATATAATTTAGAAAACTAAAACACGGAACAAGTCACCGCACTATGGTTAATCTACCTCTTTGTCAATATTTTCTTTATATTATACTTTTCTAACAAAACTTTCTTCTTATTTTGATATAACACGTTATATTCCCACCATAGGAAGTGAACTAATCCTATATTAAGTTTCTTGAAAGAGTTTTGTTAATTTTAATATAATATGTTTGGTACCTTTTCACATTAAAAACACTATTCTATCTTTAGATTTTTCATTTCATGACTTTAATAAATTAAATAATATTATAAAACCACAACAAGAAATTTCAAGAAATTTATCATGTTTTTTATATTTAAAATTGTAAAATTATATGATAAATCCTAAATATGGTGACCTATATTTTCCTTTCATTACTATTACATCATTTTATAATAAAAATCAATATAATGATACAATTCAGGATTCAAAGGACTATTATCATTGGAAAATTAGGCTCATACATCACATTTACATAATTAATTTTTTTTAATGCTTTCATTGGAGAAGGCATTCGTCTGTTGAGGACGTGCTGACTGTTGCCCCACATTCTCACTTTCCAAAGGTAGGTGGTATCCGTCACTTATTCTAGGAAGTTTTCTCCTTGATTGAAATGGGATGATGGGATGTCGGTTCCTCCTTTCGGGGATTCCTCCTCGGAACTCATCACCTAGTCTGCGTCTCCCTTAATGATTATGTCTTTATTATTGAATCTCGTTACTAGTGACATATCTTTGTGTAATCTGGTTAATTACACTACTTCCTTTAAGACATTCCATGGGGTCTTGACATGGTAGAAACCTTCGATTGGTGTAGATGACAACATCAGGCATGTCAGGTCATCTCTTGGTGCATGGAAATTGGGGAACCTGTATTCTTCCTCGTTAGAAGGAATCTCAAGGGCACAGAAACCGAGGCATCCCAGGTCAATCATGGGTTATCTTATGATGAAGTCATTTCTCTAAGGTTTTCCTTAACTTACCATGTTTAACACGGGGTATGCCGTGAGTTTAACATCTAGAGGAGACGGTTATGCCAAATATGTGTCTTTCAAGGTTTTCCTCGGGCGTCTCATGTTTAGCACGAGGTTGGCCATGAGTTTTTCATCTTGCGGAGACAAAATGAGGGTCATCAGAATTCCCCATAGAGACGGATCATATTGGAACATCCCTAGGAGGGAACACCTGGATGGTTTACCATAAGGATGGATCAGAATGCCCAATGAAAACGGATCTGAGGTGGTGTGTCCCATATAGGGAAGATGTCACACCATGAAGGATGATCTGGATGCCACTGAGGGTAGATCCGGGAGAGTGCACCCTAGAATGGGGGAAAATATGTTTTAACATTGGCTGGGATTGAGTCTCATGGAGGTATCCTATGTACCATGTGTAGACGATAGGGATCAAGACCCACGTAGTTCGAAGGGGTGATGAATCGGGATGTACACAAAGGACAATGACCCGGATACATGTTGGGGCCTATGCATGGAAAGGGTCCTATCAGAAGAGGGATACTCTTGGTTTGATAGTTATTGATTCTGTGTGGGCTTACGCATCATTATCTGCTCGAGTGTCGTAAGGAGCGGAACTGGGATGAATGTCATGATCTCACTGGGATGTTGCGGCTTAGGTGAGAATCATAATGGATGGTAGAGATTTGAATGAAGTGGAGGGGGAATGAGATGGGACTATAGTAAATGTGATGTCAGTGTTGGGCTTGGGCCTCAAAGAGACTGCCTACGTATTCTCGTGGTAGGGAATCAAAGTACGCGAAGTTCGGTGGGACGATGGGACACTTGAGGAGGTGGCCCATGAGAAGGGATGCATATATGGGATCCGGAGGAAATATGACATCCAGCTTTGGGCAGGATCTTCTCAGAACACAATGCATTGAGGGATAGATCATGATGAGACATGAGTGATGGGATTGAACCTCATGGAGTCTTCCTACGTATCCCCGTCGCATAGAATCGAATTCCATTTAGTTTATGTGATGATGACTTATCGTCGATTTCTGGACTTCAACGGCTTACCATCGATTGGGGGACATCAGTGGCTTACCGTCAAATGGGACATAAAATGGCTTACCACTGATTGGGGTTGACAATGACTTACAGCTTAATGGGGTTTACAATGGCTTACCACAAATTGAGGTTGACAAATGATTACCACTGATTGGGGAATAGTTTAGTGTCATGCATGACAAAAAGGGGCGTATAGTTTAATGTCGTGCAAGAAGGGGTGGATCGACGTGAAGATGGTCAGGACCAATGGATAGTGGGATTTAACCTCCAGGAGGCTTCCTACATACCTTTACTTGGTAAGGATCAAATTCTATGTAGTTTGGAAAAGGTTTTGGTGCACCTACTTGAAGGGAGTCGGGACCAGTGACATTTGGGCTTGAACCTCTAGGAGGCTTCCTACATACCTTTCCTTAACAAGGATCAAAGTCTGCATAGTTTGTAAAAGGTGTTGGTTCACTGACATGAAGGGAGTTAGGAAAAATAATATTTGGGCTTGAACCTCTAGTAGGCCTCTTACGTACCTTGCCTTTGTAAGGATCAAAGACCACATAGTTCGGAAAAGGTGTTGGTGAACAGACATAAAGGGAGTCGAGACCAATGGATTTTGGGATTGAACATCAGGTAGGCATCCTATCTACCTTTCCTTTTCAAGGATCAAAGTCTATATAGTTCGGGTTGATGTGGTGAGCCGACGTGAAGGGTTGCAGAACAACTGGTTGTTAGGATTGAACCTCAGATAGGTTTCTTACGTACCCTTCCTTGGCAAGGATCAATGTCCACATTGTTCGGATGCTGTATAGGGCTTACACTCTAGGCTACCTAGGGAGGATTCCATGGTCAATGCTTACTCTAAGATCAAATGAGTCATGCTGGGTGTGAGAAACAAGAGACATCAAGGACCAGATGATCACTGTGTAAAGGTGCATCTATGAAGATTGGTGAATGAGGCTTACACAAGGAAGCTACTTGGGTGACGCTAAGGAGCGACAATGGCCAATGGGGCTTATGCAAGGAAGCTACCCGGGTGCCACTATAGAGCGGCAATGGTGAATGGGGCTTATACAAGGAAGCTTCCCGGGTGTCTTCCTCATGTCTGGTCATGAGGCCATATCAACTCACTGGCGGGTCGAGGCATAAAATTGAGGTCTACACTTATGCGTTAGTGGACAAGCAGGATAATGCCAAGGGAATTGAAATCAGTCCGAACAATGGTAGATAAAAAGTGCGAATCACATGACCGACATTCTGAATGCAATGAGGGTGGCATGGAGATAGAGGATAACTATTCACAGTGTTCGAAACATATCATCCATATCACGTTAGCCGGAAATGGGAACAAACAAATGAGGGTCCCCTGTTGACCATGTTCGAAACACAGGACCTGACTCAAAGTGTCATCCAAAGTGTTCTGGTGCATTGGACCAGGACAGTATGTGGGTCGAGGCGGCATGGGACCAGGCCGTTAGGGGGTCCCTTCAGACATGAAAGAGTATGAATATCCAAATGAAGGACATGTGATGCATCTGGTGGAGTGATGGAATGTTTGAACGGATTCAAAAGCTCTTGAAATTAAGCCACTGTAATCATAGAACGAGGTATCTTATACTTTTCAAATAAGGCATCTCTTATTTGGAATAACGGGCATCCTATTATTGAATGATAGGACTTACTACAGTTTAAATTCATGTAGATAGGACTATTAGTATCTTATTCTTGGCACATAAGGCATCTCTAGTTTGGATCAAGTGGCATCCTATATTTGGAAAATAGGGTGTACTATATTTTACAGTCATGTAGAGAGGACTATTGGTATCTTATGCTTGGAACATAAGGATTATCCTATTTTGAACAAGAGGCATCCAATTTTTGGAACATAGGGCATACTACAATTTATAGTCATGTAGAGAAGACTATTGGCATCTTATTCTTGGTGCATAAGGTCTCTTGTTTGGAACAAGAGGCATCCTATGTTTAGAATATAGGGTGTATTATAGTTTATACTCATGTAGAGAGAAATATTGGCATCTTATGCTTGGAGTATAAGGCATATCTCATTTGGAGCAAGAGGCATCCTATGTTTGTGACATAGGGTTTAAATAGTTTATAGTTAGGTAAAAGGTCTGTGGGCATCTTATGCTTGGAGCATAAGGAATCTATTGTATGGAGCAAGAGGCATCTTGTATTTTCCATATAAGAAGTAATACAGTTTATAGTCATGTAGATAGTACTATTTTCATCATATTCTTGGCGCATAAGGCATATCTTGTTTGGAGTAAGATGTGTCCAATATTTTTCAAATAGGGTGCACTACAATTTATAGTCCTGTAGATATGACAATTGGCATTTATGCTGGGTGTATAAGGAATCTCTTGTTTAGAGTAAGAGGCATCCTATGTTTGGAACATAGGACGTACTATAGTATAAAGTCATATAGATATGACTATTGGGAATCTTATTCTTGGCGCATATGGCCTCTCTTTTTTGGAGTAAGAGGCATCCTATATTTGTCATATAAGGTTCCTTACTGTTTATAGTCATTTAGATAGGACTATTATGCATAAGGCTCCTAGAAATGGCTGGTGTTGGGACTTACGCAAGGGCGGACCTTTTCTGGTTCAACCTTGCATATGAGCCAAGTGATAGAGTTTGCTGGAGTTGCTTGAGGAATGTTAAACTCAAGGT
The DNA here is from genome assembly GCA_963277665.1 of Viscum album. Taxonomy (NCBI): domain Eukaryota; kingdom Viridiplantae; phylum Streptophyta; class Magnoliopsida; order Santalales; family Viscaceae; genus Viscum; species Viscum album. The sequence continues at coordinate 134,690,931 of OY728155.1, read as the reverse complement.
GATCAGGGAATTGATGATGAGACACTCAACTCACGACATGGGAAACAAACCAAGAGAAATATTTCAACTCAAGTTGTTTCATGACATGTGGAGGAGTATCTCAAATCATGGTATTCCATAGGTGGAAGGTGGGTGCGCATAAGGGTGAAATGGAAAATGCCGACCCCCCGGCCTGAAAAGTTCATTGTGTGACTCTCCAGATTTTATGGGGGTCAGGGATGGAAGGGAAGGGACTGGTCCGAAGGGTTGGGACCACAGCCTAGAACTGAACCCGAGTGGGGGTGCAGTGGCGCAGCCTCCATGGTACAGACTGATGGGCGCGATGGTAGGATCTTCGTGAAGGATAGGGCTTCACGAAATAGCTTCATGGAGGTAAGGTGCTCCTGGTGCATGGGGTCACACGAAAAATCTTCACAAAGGAAAGATGCTCTCAGAGCATGGAATCACGGATCATAGGGGCTCAAAAAGTAAAACAGCTCATGGAACAAAGCGTCTCGCAGAGCAAAGGGGATCACAAAGAAATGGCTCTCACAGATCAAAGACTATCGGGGAGCCTCGAGCGACCTGAAGGAGATCCCTCCTTCACAAGGGTATCTCCTTTTGCGAAGGGCATCACTTCGCAGAGCATGGGAGCTCAGTGAAATGGGAGATCAGCCGCCTAAGGGGCGGCATGACCGTCCCTAGGAAGGGGGGTGAGCCGGGTATTTAGAGGCGATGGAGGTTTGTTGAGTGCTCCGCGAAGATCAAATGCACGTCGCGAAGCACAAATTCATGCCGTGATAAAAATTGTGCTCCACAACTGGAGGGAGTTCCCTCAAGTTTCTCGTAATAATGGAGCACACCGTCATCGAGCTTTGCAGCACTCGCAAAGGATATGGTCATGTTCTCTCATGTTTTTCATAACCACGGAGTCAACCTTAATCAAGCATCTCGGTGCTCATGGAGGTTCCTGTAATGTTCCCTCAAGTATATCGTAACCATGGATTCAACCATCATCGAGCTTCGCGGCACTCGTAGAGGCTCCGGTCAAGTTCCTCTACTCCGCGATCGTTGATGGAGCTTTGTGAATGGGCTCCACAAACCAGTTTTCCATCCCAAGTTCAAATGACCATAACGCTTCATCCGTAACTCCATCTGGGCCCTACAACCTATCAAATCAAAGCTTCCAGAACAGGCTATGACCATCAATCATTTATGGAAGAATTTAGGAAAATATTTTGGACACATTTTATGGTGCCAACAAATATTTAAACATTATTTAAATCCTTATTCTTTATCCTACCAAAATCGTTAAATTTCCCATTATTACAGGTAATCACCTGAGGTTATACATCAAATAAAGGAGTGTGATAAAATCCCAATAAGGGGAGGACTAAGGGAAATTAATCAGAAGTGCATGTGTGAGCATAATGAACATCATCATATTATATACATAAGATAATCATCAAAATAATGAGGGAAACATTTGAAAAAATTATGGAATGTAGAATATGAATAATAATGAAGCATAATATCATAGTGGCCAAATACCACACATAGTTTTGAACAATGATAGCATCACGTTCACACATAACATATGCACATAAATTGTAACATAATAATTTTGAAAAAAGATAGCACAATTTTCACACATAATATAAACAATATCATGAGATATATCACATTATCCAATGAATGAGGGTGATATATAATTCCATTAACACCCTTCAAATTATAAAATGGTCATAATTTTTTATGCAACATTGAACATGAAGTAATCATATTCATGAAATAAACTCATTTAATATAATGGGTTTAATATAGGTGTATTAAAGTATAATTTCATGAATAACGTTTTGGGTTACCAAATTAATAAGGTAGGCAATAGTTTTTTCATAAAATATAATTATTATTGAGTGGATAATAAATAATTCAACATGATTAAATGAGATGATTTTAGAAAATAAAGTCATTTTGAAGAATCTTTGAAATTGTATTAGAAATAATTTTCATAGGGTAAGAACATGTGTATCCTAGAAATAAAATTGAAAATTAGTTAAAATTTATTTTATAGAAATTAAGGGTTATCTATACTGAAAATATTTAGATAGATAGAACACCAAAAAAGAAGGATATGGGTTTAAGAACACCGATACATTAAATCTTGTATTGTTTCATCATTTTCCACCCTATAAATAATGAAATTAGGTTCATTAAAACATTGATCCATAAGTTAATGGTGTTTATTTTTGTAAATAATTATCATTAAAAAACATGGATAATTTATTAATTTTTTTTGTTATTGATGAAACGTTTTCATATCATATTTTCTATAGAAGTTCATATCATGATTCGATTAAAGGTTCTTAATTTATTACTATTTATAAATTCTTAAGATTAACTCTAGAAGATTAAAAATACATATATTAATACATTTATATATTATAAATAATTTATTATAATCATATATAAGTATGATGATAACAAAATAATTTCGGCCTTTTTTACTTGCAGTTAACTGACCATTAATGAGACATTGTCCAAAGAGAAGGGGTGAGATAAGAAATATTTGGTTATATTAAAATAAATTTTTTATTGAATATTATCATCATCATGATCACGTAACTGAATAAATAATTATTTTACGATTTTTTGGATTATAAAATAATAGGGGGATATGAAATTAGAAAACGTAAAATGAAATTAAAGGATGAAAGGACATTAAATCTTTCTTAGTGTTTTTCTTCTCTATATCCCTACACTTCTTAATATCATGGAGTTTGATTAAACCAGAAACTCCCTAATGATTATAAGAGTCTTTAGAGGGGGTATTTTGTAATATATTTTTCTTTTTTAAGTGGATTTAAAGTTTTTTATGGGAAGGGGGAGTGGTTATTTATACTTGAAGAGAGGGGTATTTTTGAGTTATAATATTAAAATATTATATCTAAGGTAATCCTTATAATAGATATTTTTTAACATTATTAATCCATTATAGATATAATAGAATTATTTTAGGACTTTGAACCCCTTTATAAAACAAATAAAGTAATTTATTAAAATGGAAAGTGGAAAAGGGAAAAATATAATTTTAATTCAATACTTTTGACTTTATACTTTGGTAAATATTGTTTAGGATTGGAAATACATTTTATTGTTTTAAAACAACTCTTTTATATTATAAAATTTATTTTGAGACAAAATAACCAACCTAAAATTTATTTAGTCATTATTGCATCATTATTATGTCATAAAACATGTGGCATTTGAAAAATAGTATTTTTACTATTCACATAAAAATTAAAGTATGAGAGAAAATTATCAAAAAATCACCCTTGTAAAATATTGAGGTGATAATTATAATAATGAAGTTTATTTTATCAAAATAAATGTTTATCATAGGTAATTTCAATTTTTAATATATTTTTTTATTTATTGATGAAATACAATAAAATTCATTTTATTAAAAATTGGATTATATTTTTATCGATTTTTTATTCTTAATGTTTATTTTTTTGGAATTATTATATTGATATTTTCTTAAATTACCCATGATAAGTTTTACTTACCTTTCATTTTATTGTTTATAGCTGAAATTACTATTCCAATGGTCAGGTTAGTATTCCTAACAATCCTAATACCTCCTATCAATACCAACCCAATTGTTTCATCTAATGTTCACTACAATTCCTCACAAGGTACCATATTTTTATTTTTAAAGATATTGATTATTTTACTAATATTCTATTTCTTTTTTATAATTTTATTCATGGGGGTGATGCTTCTAGCAGATTAGATGGATCCAAATTCTCGCATATACTTTTCTTATTTTCTATTTTTATCCCAATATAATGATATTCATTTTCATAGGTTTAGTTCATGAATAATGTAATTATATAAATTAACGAAATAAAGTGTTGTTATTTTATTTGTGTTATATTTGAATAATACTATAGAATATAATATATTATAACACATATTTATTCATAAAAAAATTATCACTTATAAACTCTAGGTTGTTACTTTATTCCCCAATTTTAATAAAATTACCCTAATATTTCAACTCATACTCTCAGTTAAGAATATTGGAGCTTAATTTTTTTCATCATTTACTCCAATTCTCACGTCACCTCTTCATATTTATGGTTGAATCATAGAAATTTAACATGGTGAGTTTTCTCATTGGATAGAAATTTATCACTATGGTCCCAAATCATCATCTGTTTTTCCTCATAAGAGAGTTCATGATACAATTATATCATCTCTGGATTCCGTACATGTGATTGATCAGGTGTGTATTTCCTCAAGAGAGATAGACAGAACACATCATGAACATGATCTATGTTTGGTGGAAGTTATAGCTTATAGGAAACTACTCCTATGTGATCATGGATCTCAAAGAGGCTGATAAACATAGGGTTAAGCTTCTCTTTCTTTCCAAACAACATGACTCTCTTCCATGGTGATATTCAATTGAAAATTTTGTCTCCAAAATTAAAATAAATGTCCATTAAATGGTTTTCCATAGATATTTTATTCTAACTAAGAATATAATTTATTTGTAGTTGGATGGATTTAATCTTTTCTTTCATATATTAAAAATGATCATGTCCAAGTAGCGTTTTGAAGGGAGTTCTACATCACTTCCCATATATATCTTTATATGGATCCATTTGGACATTCTAGTGGAAGTTATGGTTATATAATAATTCAACTAATGAGATATTTTTATCCTATACACATTTAAGTTCAATTATGAATGTTCTCATCATGTCCTCACGTTTCTAAATGGTGCTTTAAAATTAGCCATCTATTTTGGGGTGATATGCACATGCTGAAATTAAATTCATTATTCAAATAATGTTTAATACTTATTAGGTATTTAGAAGTGAAACTTGGATCATGATTACATATGATCAATATTGGTTCTCCATATAGAATTTCCACTTCATTATGTATTTCTTAGTTAGTTGTTTATGTGAGAAATCTCCTTGAATAATGATGAAGTGGGATGTCTTGGTGAGTTGATACATTATAAACCATATCACATTAATTATTTAAGATGTATTTAGGAGACCTGTTAAAATGTACATAGTGATGTTCTAAAATTTCCATGTGGTTATGGGAAATGGATACATCATCCCCTTGGAATTCTATCACTCTTCTTTAACTTGATGACTCACCATGAACTTTGAGGTGTACCCAATGAACACCTTCTTCATGTTGTCCCAACAAAAGTTCTCTCATAGATCAGAGTACATCTTGGAGATTCCATAATGGATGGACAATGATAATTTATTCACATTATAGAATATTTATTTCTTTATTACAGGTGATGTAGTCACACAATGTCTCTATAAAAACTGAATTACACCATCTTCATCGATATGTAATTCTTGAATTTCCCCTCCATTACTGCTCCAAACTTATTTTGAAGCTCAATATAATTCCTTTATTCCTCCTTGATCATCTCTTAGAAGAATGGTTGGGAAATCATTTGGGAAAGGTATGATATATTCCTTTCCATTATGATTTTCAAATCCATCCTTCACATATCCATGAAGATAGGTTCTTTCTCAATATGCCTCATAGATATAGTAGGAGGTTCTTTTTTACTAAGATCATCAACTAATATATTTTCATTTCTAGGATGGTAGTAAATAAAGCAATTTAAGTCCTTAATGATATCTAGACATATTCATTGATGCATGTTCATCTATTTCTATGTAAATATTATTTTATACTCTTATGATCTCTATGTACTTCACCCTTATCATCATAGAGGTAGTCCCACTAAATATATAAAAAGAAGATCAAAGATTTTAACTCTAGATCAGGTGTTGAGTAGTTATTCTAATGTGTCTTCAACTTTCATGAGGCACATGCTATCTCATTATCATTATTCATGAGTAAAAACCCAAATACTTTTTTAAATCATCACTATATATCAAAAAACCCTTTTCACCTAATGATAGTGAGATTACAGGTGCAATAATTAGCTTATTATTGAGATATTTGAATATTTCCTCACACTATTTCATCCAAATGTACTTTACCCATTTCTAAGTTAACATAGTTATTGGTCTTGACAATCATGATAATTTTCACACAAAATGTTTGTAGTACCTAATGAATCCAAGAAATATATGGATTTCAGTGAAACATGAGGGTCTAGCCCATTGCACAATTACCTTTTTCATTGAAGGGTCTAGAAAAATTACCTCACATGTGATCATGTCCCCTAATAATGTGACTTTCTACATCCAAAAGTCACACTTATTGAACTTATCATACATTTTATCCTTTACTAATTTCAACAACACAATAATTTCATTCTCTTCATGTTCCTCTTTTCTCTTATAGTGAATGGAAATGTCATCAATAAATATTACCACAATTTTTTAAGCTATTTTATAAATACTCTATTCATAAAATACATATGGATTATAAGGGAATGAGTAAGTTTGAATGGAATCATTATGAGCTCAGAGTTTCCATACTTTTTACAAAAGAATATCTTATAAATAAATTTCTTTTTTATATTCATTTGATGATATCCATAATGAGTATCCAACTTTGAGAAGTAAAAATATAATTTTAGTTGATCGAATAAGTCGTTAATCTTTGGTAGGGGATAAATATTCTTTATGTTAATCATGTTTATCTCCCAATAATTGATAGAAAATAATATTGATGTTGGACTCCTTCTGTTTTAATCATGTTTTAATGATCACATATCCCATACATCCTATAAATCTTGTTAATCCAATTTAAATCTATCTAAAATCATGTTAACATATGGTTAGTATCATTTTGATTTAAATAAACCTACCCAATCTATTAATTGCTATAAATAATGTTTAATTATTATAAACTATATTTTACTTTAGTCTATAATGATTTATTTTATGCATGATTAATTCTACATCATTTGGTGAATATTACTACTTAAGTCTATCTACTGATATTTGGATAAGTCTAAGAAAACATGACTCTTCCACCGGTTTTGTTTTTCAAGAAAGGGACCCAAACACCATGACTAGACACCATGACCAAGACACAGTGACCAGACACCGTAACCATACACTGTGACTAGACCCTGTGACCCAGACCACCAGACCAGACACCGTGACCAGACATCGTGACCAGACACTGTGACCCAGACACCGTGACTAGAAACCATGACCCAGACACCATGACAAGACATCATAACTAGATCTAGATCTCCTGAATTTTGTGACATTGGTTCTTTGCTGAGACACCGTTCGAAGTTTGAAAATTGACCAGACATCGTGATCCTAACATTGCATCTTTGCTACCAATTCCAAATCTCAATAAAATTATTCTATCATGACTGTCTCACCTCTCAAAGGAAAAGAAGAAGACATCATCTCGTGGTGACTCCGTTTCTAAGTGACAGCATTTCAAGACAGACTGTGACACCATTTTTAATCTGTTTTTTTTTTCAATTTAATTCTTAACAGTCATATTAGAGTCTTTTAAATGCACTAAAATAATTAATATTTTATTATATACATGTCACCTGAAAGTACGAAGTATGAGGTACAGGATACATGCATCATGTCGACTCCATCACAGGCACTCAATGAATAAAAAGAAAATTGTGGCCCTAAAACAGAAGACATATAGCAGTGTGTAGTAGAAGTGCGAGCTTTCTTGAAAAAGTGGACTGATACATGCAACAAGATACGTCTGAAGAACACACAAATAATTATAGAATCAAAAATCTAGAATACCATAGATCATAGAAAAATCATCTTTTCAATAACAACTCCATAAAGAAAATGATCTAGATCTAACTAGAAACTAGAGCACCTGACTTGTGATACTCTGTTTCTCAATAGGACTCAATTCTTCCATCTGTTTCATCCGAGAAGTCCATAGCTACATAGAATAAGACTTCGAACACTTATTACATTATTAATCATCTTTTCTCTATAGTGTATTATTATAAGCTTCTAATCAGTGATTGTGCGTTTAAATTAAAAACACACACCATCTACTGCACTAAACTTAAGGATACAAGATATCCTTCCTCTCATATCTTTTTACACTTTTTTATTACCACATATAAGGGTGGAAGAGGTCCTTGTGTTACCTGATATTTTTTGCCCATGAAGAACTATGGATGGGGTCGTGTGACCTGGAATGTCATGTGCACTATTTTTTACCCTGATCCAGGGTGTGGATCAGGTTTATTAATTTAAATGTCTTGGTGGTTTGTGATCATCAAGTCAAGTGGATTAGGCCTCAACATGAGACTGAACCACTTGTTTTATCCACTATGTTGTTTAATTTAGTCTTTATCTGTTTTACTGTATGATTTAGAACTCACTCGATTTAGTTAGATGGTTAATATTTGATAGAAGTTATAATTGTTTGGCCTTATTAGAATAGCTTCAAAAGTAATAACAATAACCCATTCTTATATTACTGAGAATTAATCAATCTTCTAAGAGTTTATTTGAATAGTAAAACTGTTATAACTGTATTACCTTGATTGACTGGGCTGTATTTATTTTTATTGTGTAACCTTTAGAAGAAAAATTTTTAACTAAAATTTTTATAGATAATCACTTCAGCCCCCCCCCCCCCCAGACTAATCTACTCCTACCAACATTTAGTATCAGAGGGGTGTTTTAATAATCTATTTTTGAACCTATTCAACTGTGATTTTAGTTGTACTTTAAAGATCTATTAATTTTTTTAAATTCTAATTTTCTTGCTCTTTAAAAGTATATCTTTATTATAGATAATATATTGGAAGGTGTTTAAACAAACAGACCACCATTCTTTAATGCAACTAATTATTCCCAAAGAAAGATTAAAATTAAAATGTATTTAGAAAGTATGGGATTTGAAATTTTGTCTTCAATTATAGATGAGTATAAGATTCGTGATATTTATATAATTACATGGGATGAACCAACCAAGAATTATTACAATAACAATTTCAAATCCAAGATTTCTTTATATTTCTCTATAAGAGATGACGAATTTAACAGAATTTCATCATGTAAAATTGCCCATGAAATTTTGGATACTTTGTATGTTTCACATGAAGGAACTTCTAGTGTGAAATAAATGAGACTTAATAATTATACTATTAAATATGATAACTTTAAAATGAAAATTGAATAGCCTATTTCGGACATCTATCTCAAGTTCAAAGAAATTTTCTAAACAATGATTTCTATTTGAAGAGAAGTTACTGCCAAAGAACAAATCATGATGATTCTCATATGCCTACATGATAGATTGAAAGGAACCTCTGTCTCTATTAGAGAGTCATGTGACATCATAAAATTACCTATCAAAGTACACATTGGGAAATTAATGATTTATGAATATGAGTTGAAATTAAATTAGGAACAAGAGGATGAACCCAAAAAAAATCTATTGCATTCAAGACCACCACCTCTAAACAGAAAGAAAATATAAAATTAGAAGTCTATGTATAATGTTCCATTAGCGAACAATCATCACCTGACAGTGATGAAGAGATGAATCAATTAGCCAGAAGGTTTATTGAATTTTATATAATGAAGAAGTTTTTTAGAAAGCCTCAGTTAAAAGGAATATATGATCAAAAGGGAAGCTAGAAGAAAGATTGGAAAAGAAGGGACAAGTCAGGTGAGATAGTATGCTATGAATGTAAGTGAAAGGGACATATAAAGGCTGACTATCCCAAGCTGAAGTTTAAAAAAAAAATATAAGGACAAAGATATAAATTATAAATAGGAAATGAATGCCACATGGAGTGCTTCAGAGGACACTTCAAGCTACTCTGAGTCTTCACATGATGAACATGCTAACAAAGCCAATATGTGTTTCATGACATACACATCCGAGGTAACCCTATCATCTCCTGTACACAATTATAATTATTCTGAAGATGAAAGTGATTCTAAAAATATCTCAAAAGATGAAATGTTTGAGTATTATAATATTCTTGAAGGCACATGTAATGAACTAAAAGATAAATACAAGTCCTTAAAGGAACAACATGCTCTTACCTCAACTATTAAATATGAACTTATTGTAAAAAGAGATAAAAATTCTCAATTACTCAAATAAAGAAATGAACTAAATATATCTAATGAGAAATTGAAAAAGGACCCTTAAAGGTTTACAAATGGTAAAGATAATTTGGTTTAAATTCTAGGTAAATATATTTTTTCTAAATACAATACTGAAATTGGTTATCAACCTGGTAAGAGAAATTTTGGAAGAAAAAATTTTGTTTCTAAATATAGGACAAACATCATTACTCCAAGTTAAGGAAAACATTATTCTAGTTCAAGTTATGATACACTCTTTACTGTTTCAAGATTTTATGGACCAAATATAGTTTATATTTCAAGAACATTACATAATGTTTATAGGAAATCTTTGAGGAAGATTAGGGTTCCTAAAGCACTAGTCACTAATATTACTGGACCCAAACAAATATGGTTACCAAAGTCTGTTTTTATTTGAGTATTTGGTAAGAAAATTGTTTAAAGGGATCTGGTAAAATCTTATGGCACTTGGATAGTGGGTGTTCAAGATTCATGACATGAGACTATTCACACTTCAAGAACATAATAAAAATTAATGGTGGACATGTCACTTTTGGTGAAAATGCCAAAGAAAAAATCATTTTCCTTGGCAAAATCGGTAACTCTAACTCAGTTTTAATTCCCAATGTAATTTTTGTTGAGGTATTGAAATATAATTTGCTTAGTATTTCACAACTATTTGATGATTGATTTTATGTTTAATGTGAGAATGATTCTTGCAATGATTTTAATTCTAAAAATGAATTAGTATTATTTTCATTAAGAAATGAAAATGTATACTTTATTAACATAGATTATTTATTATCAAAAAATGCTTCATGTATATGTATATTTCACAAAGTGTCTAGGCTTTGGAATAGGAGATTATGAAATTGTAATATTCACTCCCCTAGAAAGATAACTAGAGAAATCTCAGTCAAAGACCTACCCAAACTTGAGTTTCTAAATGATAAAGTGTGTAATCCTTTTCAAAAGGGAAAGAAACACAGAATTTCCTTCAAACCAAAGAAAGAAGTGTCAACTTCTCAACATCCCAAACTGGTTCACATGGATTTTTTTATATCATCTACAGTTTATTGTTTAAATTGGAAGCACTATGTTTATGTTCTTGTATATGCTTTTCTAGATATACTTGGACTTTATTTTTTTTCTTACAAAAGTGAAGCATGCTCTCATTTCACCAAATATACTAAAAATTAATAAAATCTTAGTTGACTCTAAATTAAATCCTTAAGAAGTGATCCTGGTTTTGATTATGAAAATCAACATATTTAACCTTTTGTTCAAAAAATGGTTATAGTCATAATTTTTCTACCCCTAGAACAACTCAAAAAATGGTGTTATATAAAGAAGAAATAAAACCTTGCAAGATATTTCTAGAACCATTCTTAGGGAATATGACTTACCTATTAATTTTTTGGCTAAAGCATTAAATACATTATTCTATATTATTAACAGATTATTGATTAGACATATTCTTAAAATAAGTCCATTTGAGTTATGGAACAATAGAAAACCCAAAGTGAGCTACTTCAATGTTTTTGGTTACAAAGCTGATATCCCTAATACTAAGGACAATCATGAAAAGTTTTCATCCAAGAGTGATCAAGGATGATTTTTATGATATCTAATCTCTAGTGAATTTTATAAAGTGTTTAAAAAAAGAAATAAATGTGTGGACGAATATTTCCATGTCAAGTTTGAAGATATATATCAACATGAGCCTAAGACCACTTTAGAGAACCTATAAGATGATATGTAAAATCTGGAAATCAACTTAAATTACTCTAACCATCCAGTAAAGGATTTTTTGAAAACTTCTAGTTCTAAAAATTTTCCAGATTCAAGTCATAATGAACTCAAATCTACTGATGAACCTGAAATAACTAGTCCCACTTTTTCTAGAGCTGTTAGAATCCTTATGAACCATCATGTAGATGTTGCTGTAAGATATTTAGATAAAGGAACTCAAACAAGAGCTTCTCTTATAAATCATGTTGAACATCAAGTTTTCATGTAACAACTTGAATCTAAAAAAATTAATGATTCTAACAATGATGAATTTTGTGTGATGACTATGCAAGAAGAACTTAATAAATTTTAATGGAACAGAGTTTGGAAACTTGTTGACAGACCCAAAGAAACATTTACCATAGGCACTAAGTCGGTATTTCGAAATAAGTTAGATGAAGCTGGTAACATAGTTAAAAACAAAGCTAGATTGGTTGCACAAGTCTATAGTCAATAAGAATGAAATAACTATGAGTAAACCTTTGCACTAGTAGCTAGACTTGAAGTTATCAGAATTCTACTTGATTATTCTACCCATATGAATTTCAAACTATATCAAATGCATTTCAAGAGTGCATTCCTGAATGGGTATATAGCTAAGGCTTTTTTTGTTGAGCAACCCCCTGGTTTTAAAAATTGTCATTTTACAAATCATGTTTTTATATTATCAAAAGCTTTGTATGTTTTGAAACAAGCTCTGGGATCTTAGTATGACAGATTAATTACTTTTATTATTTCCAAAGGTTTTAAAAAAGGTATAGCTGATCCTACCCTTTTTATAAAACAAATTTACAATGATGTTTTATTAGTTCAAATTTATTTAAATGATATTATTAGATCTTCCAAAAATTATTTTATGTATTTAATTTCATAAAATGATCCAAAATGAGTTTGAAATGAGTTTAATGGGTGACCTAAAATTTTTTCTTGGATTTAAAATATTTCAAAATTATGATTGTATTATTTGAAATCAAAGAAAATATACTCACAATCTTCTATAATGTATTGTCTTGGATAGCACTAAAAGTAGTGACACTCCAATGATTTCTACTTGTATGTTGGATCTTGATGAAGATGGAAAATATATGGATCAAACCACTTACAGAAGAATGATTGGAAGCATACTTTGCATAACTATTAGTCGGCCCGATATTATGTTTAGTGTATGTATGTGTTCTCATTTTCAAGCAAACCCTAAGGAATCTCATTTAAATGTTGTTGAATGGATTTTCAAATACCTCAAACGTAAACCCAATCATGGACTATTCTATCCCATAGGATAATCATTTGAGTTAGTTAACTATTCTGATATTGATTTCGGTGGTTGTAAGTTAGATAGAAAATGCACCTATGGAACATGTCACCTTTTAGGGAAGTATTTTGTATCTTGGTGTAGTATGAAACAAAATTTTGTTACATTATCTACTACTAAAGCTGAATACATAGATTCAGGTAGATGTTGTGCACAAATGTTGTGAATGAATCACAATTTTCTAGATAATGTATATCAATTCAAGAATGTACCTATAAATTTTGACAATACAAGTGTTATTAACTTCTCAATAAATCATTTTTCACACTCTAAGACAAAACATACTGATGTAAGACATCACTTTTTGAGAGACCATTATAAAAAAGGTGATATAACTTTTGAATTAATTGGAACTGAATATCATCTTGATGATATATTCACCAAACTATTAAATTTTGAAAGAAAAGATTACATCATACATGAATTGAGAATGATAAATCTTAAGTAGAAATTGTATTATTTCACAGTTTATGGTTTCATGAGTCACTGCCTTAGAAGTACTCTATCACTCTCACAGTTCATCAAGTTATTATCAAATAGTTTCTCTCTCATGTTTATAATCTTACAGTCTCACTGTAGAAACCTATTACAGTCTCACCGTGAAAACCTGTTACAATCTCACCGTGAAAGTCTATTTCGGTCTCACCGTAATAACACTTTTTCATTATAATTATATATTATTACTTGTATTGTTGTAATTGATTATTTTATTTGTTTTCTTTCCCACACATTTGAATTTGAGACTCTTGATATACCTAAATGATAAAAACGAAAGAGGTTTCACTCTTTTCTTCACTCAAGCTCTCTTCTCACAAATCGTAAGTCCTTAAACCCTTCAACTCTATCTCTATCTATCTCTCTCTCTTGAAACCTTGATTGATTTCCCAGAATGAAATTTTCGTCTTCATAAACTGCTTAGAAACACATATCAAAGAAGAAGATAAAAATATCACAAAAGATATCACCTGAAGGTCCTTTGAATCTGAATATTTTTGATAAAATAGTGGTACCAGAAAAGGAGATCAGCCCTAAATGGTTGTTGTCAAGTATGTCTTTAGTGTTGAAAGTATTAAAAGAATAGGGATGGATTGTCTGTTTCATAAAAGTCTAAAGGCCTATTTACCCAAATTTAGTTACTGAGTTCTATCAGTTCGTTCAATTCTCTTTCAATACAGAATATGGTTTTGTTGTAAGAAGTTGGATCAATGGCCAAATATATACCTTTTCTTTAATGTTATGGGATACTTTCCTAGGGATACCTCATGAAGGAATTTTTTAGGACTATTAGAGAGTTCCTCCTCCTCCCAGTGATATCTTTGTTTTAAAAGAAGTCTTGGGAAGATTGAAATTAAATAAAACAAATAGAAGATCTATTGCTACTGAGCTAGATGGTGAAAACATATTGTTGTTTATGTTTATTCATAATCTAATTAGTCTGAGAAAAGGAGACTTTTCTACCCTCAAATATCATGATATATTTTTGATACATCCTATGAAGAATGGATACAAGATTAACCTAAGCAAGTATGTTATACTTCATATGTGTTAGATGATAAAAACAACCTCAAATAAAACCTCCTTGTTCTACTCTAGGTTAATATCTACTATGATTTATGCTAAAGGGTTGGTTGGACCAAATGAAGAAGTCATTAAGGAATGTGAATTTTGTATCTCAAAGGTTACAATAAAAATAATGGAAATTAGTTGGAATCTATGGAAAAAGGATTTGGTGGAGGATAATGAAAGGTTGTATGAAAATTTTAATTTAGTTGAGCATTCTTCAAGACCTAAGAACATCTTAGATCTTGGTTTGGAACTAGATTAAATTGTTGAATATTTTGTTCAAGAAGAATAAGATGAGGTTGTTTCACCTATAGGAGAAACTATCTTAGACAGGGAAGATAGTGGACATGTTCCTCAAGACATATTTTATAAGGAAGTGCTTGTTCCTGAAGAAACTGTTGATTTGGTAGAAGAATCTACTTATAAAGATGATTCTGTTGTTAATGAAAGAAAAAAGTCTGTTCTGGGAGAGAATCTAGAAGATGAACTTTCACTTGAGAAAGAATCTTCTTTTGAGGAATCCTTAGAGGAACAAGATGATCGTAAGATTATCTTATCTTCTGAGGAAATAATAGAGAAAGGCTTTCAGTTGGATAGAAAAGAAATGGGTAAAGGTATTGGGGATGGAATTGTTGAAATAGACTAGAGAACTGAATCTCTTAGTCCTATGAGAGATGCACTTATTTAGGGGGGGCATCACCTGAATCTAGAAAGGGTTGAAATGAGGACCCGATCCTGTTGCTCATCTTGTTGAGAATGATAGTGGTCAGATTCCACAGGAAGTTGCCTCTCTGATTCAACTGAAATTAACTTCCTTAGCTAACAAGGTGGCTGAGAGGAACAAAAATATAGTATAAGAAATGTGTGAGCTTTTTATTGGTCTCAACAAATAGTCTGATGAGTACAAGGGTTGTCTACAGAAATTTATGAATCAGCTAAAGTACCTCACCTCAGCTGTTACAACCTCTGGTGCCTCGGAACAATCATCTCAACCCTCCTTTGATAGTAATATGCTCATAACTATTATAAAAGAGGAACTTCAATCTGTGGTAAGGGGCTTTGGTAAAGAGACTATATCTACAGTTGTTAAGAATAGTGACAGGGTACTTGATTTGGTAAGGATTCACTCAATGATTGAAAATGATGCTCAAGAAGAAATTAAAAATATGGTGTATTTATACTTCAATAGGATTTTCTCTAAGCATGATATGACAAACCATTTCAAATAAATTGTAGAGAATTTGAAAATTCATCCAGTCACTTAGGATTTTAAGACTAAACTTCAAAATATTAAAGATTTCACTCCTTTACTAGACAAGTTCATGGAGAAAAAGGATGATTTTGAGAAATCGATGCAGAATGGTGGTGAGATTATTGTCGACTTCTTCAATTTATATAGGACTAATCTTCATCTTTAGTGCAATGATATTGTGTCTCCTGCAACTACACCCTTGTGGCCTAGTTTTCCACCTTCCTTTTCCACTGCCATTGTCTCTGACTCTACGTTTGTCTCCCAGGCTCTGAGTCAGACCAGACCTATTATCCTTGACTAAAAATTACCTCATTCATCCACCAAACCTACCTTACACCTTCTATTTTTGAAGGACTCCCTCTCCCTTCTCTTTCAGTTGATTCCATCCCTACTTCAACTTCTACATATTCTCCTATGGCTCCTCCTGATACTGCTGCCAAGGGAAAAGAGAAGCCAACCTGTATTGAAGAAATGAGACCACTATATTTTGATATGGATATTTTAAACTTTTGTTGCCTACTTCTTGTAATGATACATCTTTCTCTATCTAATTCATTGTAAACTCTTATTGTCTATTCTCTTATTTACTTGTTTACTCGTTTTGATAATCCAAAAATGGGTAGAGACACATACACTAAGGGGGAGATGTAGAGACATGATTTGTGAACATCAAAAGGGGAGATTGTTGGACTCCTCAAGTGATAATCATGTTTTAATGATCAAAAATCCTATACATCTTATAAATATTGTTAATCCTATTTAAATATGTCACAAATCATGTGTACAGATGTTTGGTTTCTTTATAATTTAAATAAAACTACCCAAGATCTATAAATCCTGTTTGATTATTGTAAACTATATTTAACTTTGGTCTATAATTATTTTTTATGCATGATTATGTCTACATCATTTGGTGAATATTACTGCTTAAGTCTATATACATATATTTGGCTAAGTCTAAGAAACAGTGATTCTACCACTAGTTTTGGTATTCTGGAAAAGGACCCAGTCACCGTGACTAGACACCGTGACCCAGACACTCTGACAAAACATCTTGACTAGACACCGTGACCCGACACTGTGACCTAGACACTATGACCAGACACTTTGACCAGACATCATGACCCACACACCATGACCAGACACCCTGACCCAGACATAGTAACTAGTTCCAGATGTCATGAAGTATGTGACATTGATTCTATCCCAAGACACCATTCAATGTTTGGAAAAGGACAAGACACTATGATCCTACCGCCGCATCTATGCTACCAGTTCATTATCTCAATAGAATTATGCTATCATGACTATCTCACTGCTCAAAGGTAAATTAGAAGAAATCGTCTTGTGGTGACACCATTTTCAAGTGACAATGTTTATTGATAAAATGTGACAGCGTTATTTAATCTATTTTGTAGTTTTCAATTTAATTTCTAAGGGTCATAATTGTGTATTTTAAATGAATTGAATTGATTAATGTTTCATTGTAGACATGTCAATTGACAGTATGAGGTATGAGGTGCAGAATACATGCATCATTTTGGCTCCAACACAAACACTCCAAGTATAAAAAAGAAATGTGTGGCCCTGAAATAGAATTCATATAATAGGCTTTCCTGAAAATTTTGATTGATACATGCAAATAGATACATTTTAAGAACACACAAAGAATTCTTGAATCAAAAAGCTGGAATACCACAGATCAGAGAAAAATCATATTCACAATACCAACTCCAAGAAGATTACGAGCTATATCTAATAGTAAACCAGAGCACGGGACATACAATACTTTGTTTCTCAAGAGGACTTGATTCTGGAATCTTCTTCATCCTAGAAGTCCAAAGCTGCCTAGAATAACACTTAGAGCACTTCTTACTTTATCTCAAAATCTTTTCTCTATTGGGTATTTTTTTAGATTTCGAGCAATGTGTGTATCAGTATTAAAAAAACACACTATATCCTGCACTAAAATGAAGGATACAAGATATCCTTCCTCTCATATCTTTTTACACTTGTTTATTCCCACATATATGGGTGGATGTGGTCGTTGTATGACTAGATATTTTTTACCCATGAAGAACTATGGAAGAGGTCGTGTGACCTAGATAATCCTGTGCACTGTTACTTACCCTGATCTAGGCTGTGGATAATGTTTATTAACATAAACTTCTTAGGAGTAGGTGATCACTAAGTGGAGTGGATTACATCCCAGCTTGATATTTAACAACTTGTTTTATCCGCTATGCTATTTAATTTAGTCTTTCTATGTTTTATTGTATAATTCCAAAATCACAAGATTTACTTTGATTTTTAATATTGGATAGAATTTATAATTTTTTGGCCTTATAATAATAGATTAATAAGTAATTTCAAGAACTCATTCTAATATTACAGATTATTAATCAATTTTATGAGAGGTTATTTGAATAGTGAAACTATTATAACTGTATTACCATGACTAATTGGGATTTATTTATTTTTCTTAGGGAACCATTATAAGAAAACATTTTAATAGAAATTTTTATAGAAACTCAATTACCCCCCCCCATCTTGAGTAATCTACTTCGACCAATAATTGATAAATCCTTTTTTCTTAACAAAGAGCATCAGTTCACCCTAAGGTGATGTACTCAGGTATATAAACCCTTTTTCTAAATTCTATTGCAATTAATTCTTTAACTGATCCAGTTCTATTAGGGTCATACTATATAGGAATTTATATATTGGAGTGGCTTAGGCTATAAAAATTAGTGATAAATCTTCCTCTCAATATGAGGGAATATTGAGAAACTCATCTAGAAATACATCAATATATTCCTTTAAAATTTTCATTTCTTCAAGGTTGATACTTTCCTTAATATCAACCATTCGGGAAAGGTATTATTATTCATGTGGAATCAATACTAACAACATTGATGGATTTTATAATGGATATTCATGGTCTTTCTAGCATTTATACAGGATAATTGGATGGTTTAAAATTTAAAAATTTATTTCCTTCTCCCAACAACTGATGTGAAATCTATATAATGATAATTAATCCATTCCAGGTATAGCATAAAATTCTACCAGTGGAAGGATTACAGTATTATCTGGTATAATCCTACCCCATAAACTAAGAGGAGAAGAGTCCAAAATATAGTTTTCATGGATGAAACTACTAAGTGTTTTTATGGGTATATCTAGATCAAGATATCATGGTTGTGATTCCACGGTTTCTAGAAATCTTGAAGGATATAAGGAATACATAGAACCAGAATAAATTAAATGTTTTCCCATTATTAAGTCAGTATAAAGTGTAACATACAAGACTTTATTTTCATGGTCAAACTTAGAGTTAGGAATGGAATTATATTTACCCTAGTTCATTGGATTTGGTGGTTGCTGATGTTGATTATACACAATGATCCATGGTTTATTTGACTAACTTGTTTAATTACTTTACTCTATATAGTGGCAGCATTGAAAAATGGGCGGTACATTATGAGGTTTCTTTCTTTCATTTATCATGTTAGATCGATTATTCATGTCTCTTCAACATTCATGAGTTTAGTTGACTTATCTGTTTCACTTGAATCATTTTATTAACCCTTTAAAATAATTATCATTATTATTCTTCCATTATTTTAAACATGTGGGTGGTTCAATCTTCTTTCCTCCTTTTTAATTGGATCCACCAACTTGAAAATTTTTCATTCATTTATTTTCTCCATAACTATGGGACCATTATATGTACACTATAACTAAATTTAGATAATATCAAACTAATTATTCATAAATCACAATTTCATGGATGTATATAGCATATTGTAGGTTTATTTCTAAACCACTAAATAATATTTCTAATTTTTTTCTAATTGTTGATAAAAAAACTCATATAGTATCTTGAATGCCTTGGGAAAGTTTCCTCATAATCCATGATAGATTCATCCTCCTTTTACATAAGCTCTTGTAATTATATATCTATCTTTTTTAAAATATTTTTTTGGAAATACATCTTGTGACATAACTTCTTAATGTCTTCAAACTCCATTCATTCCATTTTATCCTTTGACTTGGTATTATTTCTCAATTCCCAATACTGATATGACTCTCCACTTAAATGATAGATATCCAAGATAAATTTATCCTTCATATTACAATGAAGAATATAAAATATATTATCCATTGAGTTAACCCAATAATATATTATGAGAAGATCATATGATAATCTAAATATCATTGGCCATTTCCACATATAGGGTTGGATGGATAGTTTATACTTCTTCTGTGAAGGTGGATGTTTCATATGATTCTGGTTATTGTTCATCACTTAAGATGGCTGGATAATAATCACCCTGAAGTTTTTATCCCCACAACACACGGAATTGGGGATGTTGTTTGGAAAATCATTACATTGTACCAAATAAGGGGTTTTATAATGGTTTCTTCTGGTTCCCACCATTTCATTAAAAAGAAGTGGTTTGAACCAAATGTAATTTAACAAAGAATGAATAAATAATTTATTCTTATTCAAAAATCAATTCTAAATTAATATCTAATAGGACCCCTATTAATATAATTTTCTTAAAATTATTTTTCTTGGATAATTTACTTTAATCATTTTAGATTTAAAAGAAGTAATTACCTTTTTATATATCTTTTATAATGTTGTGTATTGATTTTAAGATTATCTGAAGCGCATATCCTAGGAGTGTCAAACCAGGTGTGTAACTAGGCCTATTTTTCATGAAATAGGTGATGATCGAGTCAATATAAAATTATCCCATTTTGGGATTTTTACCCCTTGGTAAAAATATACCAGATTCACATCGATTTTTTATATCCAGATAGGGATTTCATTTCTCAGAAACCACACATGCTTACACTTTACCAAAACATTGCTTGGAAACCTATTCATAGACTTATACTTTGGGTCTTCATAATATTTCTCTAATCATAATATACAAATTAACTAAACCATGCTCTGAGACAAATTGACCCAAGTTTTTCTTATATGACTATTACACCATTTTTGTGATAAAATATATAATAGTGATACAATGTAGGACCAAAAGGTTCAGTATCTTAGGGAAATTAGGATCATGAGTCACTTATACATAATAAAACATAAATAATGTTTACAAAATTATTCTTTATCCTTTAAATATATTTCATGTTCTCCTTATTATAGTAATCACCTTAGGATTTACATTATAGAAATGGGTGCGCTAAAAGCCTAGTAAGGGGAGGAATAAGGGACATGAATCAATAGGGCATGGGTGAATATAATCACCAGCATAATATTATACGCATATGATCATCATCATAATAATTTCGGAGACATTTTATAAATTCATTGAATGTGCAATTTCCATAACAATGAAACATCATATCATAGGGATCAAATACCACTCATAGTTTTGAATAAAGAAAGCATCATGTTCATGCATGACATATGTGAATAAATCATAAAATAATAATTTTAAATAATGATAGGATCAAGATCATTCATATTACACATAATATCATGATATATATCACATTGCCCAATGCATTGGGGGGGGGATAAATAATATTGTGACTGCTTGTTTCATTATAAAATGTTCATAATCATCCATGTCACATAAAACAAAAAACAATCAATGTTATGAAATAATCCCATTGAAAGGAATGGGTTTCATAAATAATAAATTTATTAATAATATTTGGAGTTCCCAAATGAATAAGGTAATTTTTATTATTGTATAAAACATCATTATTCTTAATTTGTGAAGAAACAAATAAAATGGAGTAAATATGATATTTTTGGAAAACAAAGTCATTTAAAGAATCTCTTAAATTTTATTAGAAATAATTTTGATAGGGTATGAGCATGTATATACATGAAATAAAATAAAATGATAGTAAGAACAAATTTTAGGGTTATTATATTAATAACCACACTAAAATATATATTAAAGAGTAAAAACCCTAAAAGAATGAGTTGGTTTCACGAATCCACTTATATTAAATCTCGTATTAATTTTTTTCTTTTCTATCTCTAAAATAATAACCATAGTTTTATTAAAACATGAAGGTACATTTTTTAATATTTATCAATTAAAATAGAATGATTATATTTCTTAATTTCTATTATTATGGTTAATCATTTTGATATCATATTTTTTAATATATTTTCATGATTAAATTTAAGGGTCTTGATTTATTATTATTTATACAGTATTAAGATTAAATTAAGAAGATTAAAAATATGTATATTTAAAAATTTATATATTATATTTAATTTTTTATAATCATCTATAAGGGTTTCAATAATAAAATAATTGGAAGTTTTTTCGTTTGGGGTTAAATGATCATTAATGTAATATCATAAACAAAGAAGGTGTGAGATATGAAATATGTGGCTCTATTAAATATAAAAAATTATTGTATATTAACATTATCAAGATCATGTCAAAATACTATATAATTATTTTTATGAGGTTTTTATTATGAACTAAATGGAGAATATGAAATTAGAAAATGGAAAATGAAATAAAAGGATGAAATGTAATTACCTCTTTCATGTTGTTATTAATTTTCTATATCCATTAACTTCTTGAAATCATGGATTTTTATCAATTCATAACATTCCTAATGATTATTAGGGGATTTAGAGATATTATTTTGGAAAATATTTGTATTTTTTAAGTGCAATTGATGTGTTTTTACATGTTATGTGTAATGGGTTATTTATACATGGGAAGATGGGTATTTTTGAGTTATAATATTGAATGAAATATTATATCCAAGGTTAATCTTGTTAGAGTAATTTTTAAAATTATTTATCATATAAAAATAAAATAAAATGATTTTAAGACTTTAATCCCCTTTATATACCGAAATCACTAGTTTCTTAAAGAGAAATATGGAAAATGAAAAAATTTGTTATTTTATTGGAATATTTTTTACTTTAGACTTTAGAGAAGACTTATTAGATTTATAAATTAAATTAACTTTTTTTAAATCACCCATTTAAATTATTAAACTTATTTTTGGATGAAATAACTAATTTATAACTTATTAAGTCATTATTTACTCCTCATTACATCATAAAACATTCTTGTATTTGAATGGCAATATTTTGACTATTCAAATAACAATTGAAGTATTCCAAAAAATTACAAAAACATAACCCTTGAAAAATTTCGATATCTGAATATAATAATAGAATTAATTTTATTGAAACAATTTTCTAACATAGGTAATTTTAATTTTAATTATAAATAATTATGATATGTTTATGAAATACATTAAAATACAGTTTATTCATAATGTCCTTATATTTTCTTTATGTTTTTAATCATGATATTTTTTAATGAAATTGATTTAATTATATTTTTTAAAATTTAATCCTGATAAATATTATTTACATTACATTTTATTTTTTTAGTGAAATTGTTTTTCTAGCGGTCATGATACTATTCCCAACAATCCTATTACCTTCTATAAATACCCATTCATTCCTTCTCTCAACAATCACTAAAATCCCTCCAAATGCTCCATATTTTCCATTTCAAAGATATTGATTGGTTTAATAATATTATATTTCTTTTCTATACTATTTTTCATTGGGTATATGATTCTAGAATATTGGAATGATCCAAATAT
Organism: Viscum album; assembly: GCA_963277665.1. Lineage (NCBI taxonomy): Eukaryota > Viridiplantae > Streptophyta > Magnoliopsida > Santalales > Viscaceae > Viscum > Viscum album. The sequence goes on along the minus strand of OY728155.1, from coordinate 134,667,320 downwards.
TACCATCCAACATTTCATAGTTTCTATTTTTTTGTCTCAGTATAATGTTTGTAATTTTGATGGGTTTAGTTATGGGCTAATGTAATGGTATACATTAATGAAACAAATAGATCCTTTTTTCTCTATTTTTTGTATATGTACAATACTATAAGATATAATATACATATATTTATTCAGAAACAAAATTTGACTTATAATCTTAGGGTCATTACAATGAAGAAAGATGTGGGGACAGTTACCATGCCATGGTTTGTGTTATATTGTGGATCTTGATTTTAGAAAATTATGTTCATGATGAATGGTATTGTATACTAATAATTTAAATATTATTTATTTTACACACTAATGATGTTCTAATAGATCCCATTTATCACAAGTTTTAATGAAAAAAATCCATAAACATTTATTCTAAATTTTTTTTCTTAATGTATATAGGTAAATCATTAAAGATATAAATATTTTTTATAAAATATTTAATTTTGGGTAAAATAATATTATTTTTAATTATTTAAGCCTTACATTCAAGACTTGGTAAAATTTAAAGCATTACCCTCGAGATTGATGGTCATTATGAATTCTGAAACAAATTTCTATTTTTATAAATTTCTTAGGTCTGGAAACCTTATGATTAGAAATATCCTTATGTCCAAGACTTACATAATAATAAATATATATAGATAGAATAAATTCTATAAATGAAGTTGTATAATAAATATTTATGATCAATAAATAGATTTCTGATTAGAACTAATATTTATAATAAAAAACTAGCCTTATGATCAAGAAAGTAATATGATCATAGAAGAAGATAAAAAATAATAATGATAAGACTCAAAATTCATACAATTACAAGAAATATTTACTCTCATATAATGTTAAGTGTTTATAATAAATTCTTTTGATAATCATAAAATCCATATGATCAAGTAAATACTTTTGATAATTATTCCTATGATACTAAAGAATCAAATGCCTTCTCATGATTTAGTTTCATCAAATGTAGAGTTATCTAAATAAGGAATGTTTGGAGTAATTAAATCACTTATTTTCAATAAGATACACAGTTCCAAGGAATAACATAGCTACTCTAAGAACATATACCTCTTTTTAATATTTTTCCCATAAAATATAGTGCAAAAAAAATATTTAATGAATGTGAATAATATATTTTACTCCAAACCATCTTAATAAAGGATGAAGAAATTAAAATTTAGAAAAGTTATGAATATATTCAAGAGTTATATTTGAAAAGCAATACATGTGAATAGTCTATTTTACTACTATTTTAGGATGTGTAACTAAAATAAAAAATCTAATGATATTATTCTTTCAATATTATATTTTATATCTGAAAATATTCTAGTGCCACACTCTGAAGTCGTATTTTATCTCTGTATATGTCATTCACAATCTACTTGTTGTTTCTTGAAATTTTTAACTAAACCAATAATCTTTATAAAAAACTACTTGTCTAAATTTTATACTTGTTATTTGGAGTGTTTGAAGACAATGGGTAGGTCTTGTAAAAGGGATATCCTAGTAAAATCTATTTCGACATTTTGTAACAATTTTCAATTTCTTTCATTCAACTGCTGTGGTCCCCGAAAATATGACCGATATAGTGAAAATCACTCATCTAATTAAGAGATAATTGGTTCAAAAAAGTAGGGGATCTTTTTTCCTTAATACACTATAAATTATTCATTTTATAATCTGTCTTATACTATTTTTTTATTCTACTTATTACCAGTTTTGGAGTTAATTTCATATTTTTCTAATTTAAATATATGTGGGTTTTAAGAGGAGAAAATTTTCAAGAACTCAATTCCCCCTGTTGAGTCTTTATATAATATATTACAATATAATAATTGGTATCAGAGTCTGTGAATATAAGTATATTAACTTTTATTTGTTGAATTCTGAGGATATATTTAGTAGTTAAAATAATTTATTCCAAAGAAGGAACTTCTATGATCAGAGAAGAATACTTTAATGAAAAATATTATTGTTGTTGGAAATCCCAGATGATTATCCACCACAAGAAACATGGATTGAAGTTGTACTTAAAAGCTAAAAAGACAAATGAAATTCATAAAGGTGAACGAGAGACCTAGGATGCTAATTTTAAAGCTGAATATGATCTAAACTCCAAATATATGAACAAAATTATAAATTCACTAGGTATTAATGAGCTAAATCTTATTTATTAGTGTTACAAAATTATTGAGATGTAGAATACTAATTCAGTAGCTTATGAAGGTTCAAGTAATGTTATATTACAAATATGAAATACTGTTAATATTATGTTTTATACTTTCTGGAGACATGAATGATAAAATATCACTCAAATGAATTAAAGACTTACAGAGATAGTAAATGGTGATATAACTTTGGGATCTCATATTCCTAAACCAAATTTATCTCTTTGATTACTAATACTATGATCATATAATTGTATTGGAGTCATTTATACCATCATACAATCAACACATGTCCAAAATATGAATATTAAATATATTCTTGTAACTCTTATGATGTATGAGGCTGAAATGAGGTTGATGTTTAATCATTAAAAGAGGAATAAAAAAGTATGTTACTACCATGGAAGCCTCTAGCTCTAACTATAAAGGTAAAATAATTTTCAGACTCTTTCGATGAAGGAAACCCAAGTAGTTCAGAATTTGATGATGAAATTTCCCAGTTCCCAAGAGAGTTAAACAAATTACAATAAGTGAAGGGGATTAAAAAAAACTTCTACTAGTACAATTTTATTATGGAAACTCAATATAACCAATGTACTATGAATATAAAAATCTTGGTAACATTAAACCTGAGTGTACTTGGTAAAGGGACAATAACAATTTATATAAAAGGTACTTTAAGAAATATATTTATAAGAACAAGGATTAAAATTTTACAAATTCCACCAAGAGTGTCTTTAAAAACTCTAGTAGTAATTCATGTTATGACTCTAATACTATGAAATAAAATACAATACAAAATTTTTGCTTCATGTCATAGAGAGAAGAGGTACTTTCTATTTATTATTATTTTTTTGAATTTGAATCTGATAATAACAGTTTCTCCTATGAAAAATAAATGAGTATATTTCAATGTTAAAAACCAATATGAGCCTCTAAAGAAAAAAAGGATGTTAATAAATCATAGGATGTTGTAAATAATGAAAAGTTATTTTTAACTAAAAAATTTATAAAATAAAATATAAATTATAAAAAACCCATGTCATATTGTACCATATTTGATTATAAAATAAAGGAACTCATGGATTTAGTTAAATATGTAAAATAAGTTTCTAGTGTAGTTATTAATAGGAAAAAATATCTCAATAAAATAATAGGTAAAAATAATGAAAATAAAGATAAAAAAGGAATAGGTAGAAATGATAAAAAGATTTGTTATATAGGAACTAAATTTTCCCTCATTTAAAAAACAAAAACTTGTCTAATATTACCAGCCTACATTATGGAATTTCTGGACATTATTCTATTACCTGTAGTCATATAAATCCCCCAATTTGTGAAATAAAACAATCCCACATTACTAAAAGACTTCCTCATGTAAAATCATGAATTTATTCAAGTTGTAACACGATATAATTTCCTAGGTTATCTCTTGCTAACACTATTGGACACAAGAGAATTTGGAAAAAAATAATCTTCTCATTTCATTTTTCTATTAGAAAAGTTCCAGATGATAAGTAATACTAAATGGTATATGGATAGTGGTTTTTAGAGGCGTATGAGTGGTGTCTTCTCAATGTTTCACTCACTATCAAAAGTAAATGGATGATATGTCACCTTTGGTGATAGTGCCTAGAGATAATTTTTTAGAGTTGGATTAATTAGATATCTAAACTTACTACTAATACACACACTTTTATACATTTAAGGGATCAAATATAATATTATATGTATCTCTCACCTCTTTGATAATGAGTTTTACATTTATTTTTATAAAAATGTATATTTTATCATTAAAGATAAATTTCTTAAGTTCAAAACACCTAAAAAGAATTTACACTATACATATATATTCATTGTGTTTAAAAAATTTAAATTGTTTGAATATTAATATTAATAAATACTAAATTTTTAATAGGAGGATTAGAAATTGAAATGTTAATTTTTTATTAAATTGTCAAAAAAATAAACTTATGATTTTTATTAACATAAATTGAATAAAAAATAAATTATGTGATGAATTTTAAATGAAAAAGAAATTCAAATCATCTTCTAATTATATAATTGAGGATTCTTCTTCTGGACCCCTAGAACTTGTTTATATGGATCAATTTTGACCATCTAAAATAGAAATACTCCTAGGTAAGACCATTTTTTTAATTTTGTTTTTTAATTTTAAATATTTTCATGTATTTATTTCTTAATATATAGATTGTTTCTTGTTCTGTGTTAATCAATTTATGAAATCTTGTACATGATAAAAAATATGCTAAAACTTTGTATTTTAGGATTGATCATTGGTGAGAGTTTTTGAATCAACAATTCAATTTATTTTGATCAAAACATGGCATTAGACAAAATTTATTTCCCACTAGAACACCTTAATAAAATGGTGTTGTCGAAAGGAGGAATATGCCATCATAAGAAGTTACTCTAACTATGTTGTGTTAATATATCATGCACATACACTATTATGTTGAAGCTATTTACACAACATGATTTTTCATCAATAGGGTCTGAATAAATCCCATCTTGAATAAAAACACCCTATTAAGTATGGATTAATATAAAAAACAAAGGTTATATATTTTAAATTGATTGCATGTAAGGTTTACACATTGAACACTAAGGATAATCTTTAATGTTTGATCTAAAGGGTTCTAAAGGAATATGACTTGGTTATTCTACTAATTACAAATCTAATAGAGTTTACGATAATAATTTGATGGTACTAAAAGAATAAACTCTTGTAAAATTTAATGAAAGTTATCCCTTTGAGAAATTAAATATTCAATATTATGATCTAAGTGATTGGATTAACAACATGAGACTTGGGCCCCTCTTAAATGAAAATAGTATGGTGATTTTTAATTTGGTCAAGTACAATATAATATAAAAATACATGAACCTAAATAACATTAATTTTTTTTCCTAGATATCCTAGAACCCTTAAGAACTATAATTTATAGATTTTTATAGGAATCTTGGATGAGGGTTTTATGATTATAATAAATTCTACAAATATAGATGATTTTTCTTCCATTTTATTCCAGCTAGAACCTAAAACCATATAATAATCCTTAGATGGTGAGAGTTGGTTCATAACCATGCAAGAAAATCTAAACCAGTTCAAGAAGAACAACATATGATAATTGGGTTATAATACCTATGATTATCCTATCATTGGAACAAAATTTGTGTCTAGAAATAATTAGGATTATCAAGGTGTCACCATAAGATATAAGGCTAGATAATCATCAAAATGATATAATCAAGAATAATAGATGGGCTATAAGGAAACCATTTCACCTATAACTAGACTATAGGCAATTAGAATCCTTTTATATTATATTTCTCATATAGACATTAAATTATTTCAAATGTATTTGAAATATCATTTTCAAAATGTTTTTCTTATATAGGCAGTTTATTACGACCTCCTTGTTATGAAAATCAACATTATCCAAATTCTGTTTTCAAATATACCAAATCCATGTATAGTCTTAAACATTCCGCTGGCTTTGATATGAAAGGCTAAGTTCTTTTCTCCTCTCAAATTCATTTTCTATGGTTTTTTAAATCTGGGATTTCTTATGAAAAAATCATCAAAAGATACATTACTTATATAAATTTATAGTGATGGTGTTATTTTCGGTTTGATAAGCCAAACAAATGTGTAGTGATTTTCTAAAATAAGTAATAAAGGAATTTGAAATGAGCATGATCGGGGTGTTAAATTTTGTTTTTGGATTTTAAATTAAAAAAATGATTTTTGGAATCTCTTAATTAAAAAAAATATATACTAGATTTTAATAAAAATTTTGGACTTGATAACAATAAGACTTATTCAACTATTATGATTTCTAATATTAAGCTTTGTTTGGATGATACTAAGAAACTAGTTGAAAAAAAGTTATATATAAGAATAATTTGGGACATGTTATATCAAACTGTGAGAAGAATATATATCATTTTATTTGTATGCCTATGTGATTAGTTTTAAGAAAACCCTAAAATGTCTTACTTGACTGCTGCCAAAATATTTTTAAGGTATTTAAATGGAACTATTTTTTTATCCATAATTTTTCCAAAATCTATTGATTTTGATTTATTATTATACTCAGATGTCGACTTTAGTAGGAGTAGGATAAATATAAATATCACCTCATAAACCTGAATATTTTTGGGAAAATAGTTAGTTTTATTGTCCAGTAAGAAGAAAAAAATTGTTGCATTATCACCTGTTAAAGCTAAGTATGTTACAGTCGATAGTTATTATTCACAAGTGTTGTGGATAAAACACACCCTGATAGATTATGGATTTATTTTTGAAAATTTTATAATAAAATTTGACAATACTTCTACTATCAATATCTTAAAATTTTCAATAATCCATTATATAAACAAATAGATTGATTTAAGGTATCATTTCTTAAGGGATCACTCATAAAAAGTTGATATCTCTTTAAAATTTATATGGTGACCTCAATATAAAAATACATATATAATATAAATATTTAATGGTTTAATTACTACATTCCACAAATATTCACATAAAAAAAGGCTAAAAGGTTTATTTTCTTTGATGTAGATATATAAACATTTTATTTTACAACACTTATGAACATTTTTCCATAGCCATTATCATCAAGACCCTCTTCTAGACATCTTATATGACATAATCATATTCATAACCTAGGGAATGGGAACATAATAAGAGGTGATAAAAAATTCTCAATAAGGGAAACATATCAAAAAACCATAATGGATTGATCCTAATTACAAGAGAAACATGAGTAAGGGAGTAATAGTAGATAAAAAATCATGATTTTATAAGTGGAAAAAACTTAATTGATCATTAAGGATCACGAAATAGGAACATAAGTTAAAATAATTTTTATCAAAAACATGGACTAGACAAATATAATTAATATGAAATCAATATTTAAGAATAAAAATATCTTTAGAACATGGAATATAAAACAATTTTGGTTTAGTTTGAAAATAAGGAATATTTTAAATAAGTAGTGACAAAAACAAATCATAGGAAAACATTTGGAACAAATACAAGTATATTCACCCATTAATTTTATTAAAAATAAAACTACGTACACCCATTAATTTTGTTTTAGAAATCCGTGTATGTAAACACATAATTATTTCATGAGATATAAAACCATAACCAATGTGTTGGAGGAAAATATAAGTCCCCACCCATCATTATACATACAAATTAGTTCCATATAAAATCAAATCATTAATTTTGTCTTAAATAACCCATGGGAACAACAATAAGTTTCATCACTTTTCTAAATGGTTACACATAAAAAACATAATCATTAGATACAAAAAACATGATAAACCAAAAGACAATATGTTAGGATATTTATGAAACCTTTTTTTATTGGAGAATAATTCTATTAAAATGAAAGATAAATCTTAAAAAGTAATTTTCTTAAACAAAATATTTCTTAGAATCATTTGAAAAGATAATATTCTTGTGTCCCACTGTAAAAAAAATTACTTTATGAAGAGGAAAAATATTGAAACATTTTTTGAAAAAAATATAATAAATATAACTTAAAAAAATATATCATAATTCAAAATGTGATATAGAAGGGAAGAATATATGACCATTGAAAGGATAATAATTTCAAATATTAGAAAAAACATTTATTTAAAACTCACATCATTAAATCTAATCCTAGGTTTAAAAATAAAGGAAAAGATAAGTATTACCGGTGATAAAAACACTTTGATCTTCCTTTATAGAAATCATTCAATTTTTTGTAATTGAAAGCATGGATATGTAGGGAAGAATATATTTAAAGACATGGGAATTATTATAAAAAAGTAATTTTAAAAAAAATAGATTCATTAGGTATTATGACAAAATTTTTAAATGTTATTTACCAATAAAATAAGGCTTAAATACAACATACCATTATCATAGGTCATATATTATTATACTTGATTTTTTTTGGATAAAGAAATGTGATGATGACCCAAGTGAAGGATTTGATTCATGAAAACCCCACACCTTTACTCCTGCTTAGTTGAATGTGTTATAATCTCACGTATCACAAAACTTTGTATATTAATCACATATTTCATAACTATATTATTTTATATAGCCTTTTATAATATTTACTGATAAATATTCAATAAATTGTTATAAATTATTTATCATCTACTTCAAAAATTGGGTGTCGAAAAACATGATTATTTTAAAGTTGTTTTCTGTTGGCGGTGTCGTTCATCATTATTATCCAAAATTTCATTATTCTAAGATCATATATAGTACTATAATAGGCTATTTATAATAACTAATAAATTTATAATACCATTTATTAAGTGTTTTGAAAATGTTTTGTGATGACGAAAATGAAAACAATCTAATTTTGGTGAGTTTAACAAACTAATGTAAATATATGAATAAAATAATTATATATTAATATTATGAATCTAGAATCATTGGTATATATTTAATAAATTATTATTACTTAATTTTACTAGAATATATAATTCCTAAATCATCCATGACATACACATTACAACATTAACCATGTAGGTGGTAATAACTACCTAAACAAGAGTGTGTTATAATGATTGAATGTGTATGATAATGCTAATATAACCTTTAAATAATCATAAAAAATGTAATTATTATAACATAACATCACTAAAATAACTCTTAGAACCATCCAAGATGAATGTTTCTAAAAAATAAAATCCATTTTTTGTGGAGGAAATAATTTACATGTGTGCACGATTAACGATCACACCTCTCAATGAATAGTTGGAATGTTGGTATATAAAAAATGATCATTTAATAATTTTATTTTTGCTGAAAAAACATATTTATTAATTAAATACATCATTTTGAGTATCCTTGATATATATTTATGGAAAACAAACCACATTTCCTTTTAGAGGTGGTAATCTTCACGTTCACACGAACGATATTGTTTGTTTTCTCAGTGGATGAAATGGATTGAATATTTTTTGTATACGTAATATAATGATATTAGAGTATAATAATTGTAATAATTTTATTATTCTAAATTTTTTATAAATTACCTTAATAAGTAGTAAAATAAAAATAAAAGTGTAATAGAAGGAAATACTCATGTTGGAACTCGAGTTTTGTCTTGGAAAGTTCCTTGGAATGAAGGGATTAAGTAAACTTAAGCTGACCAAAATATTATATTGTTTGGGTAGGGTTCTAGGAGGATAATAAATTGTTGTGTTTCATGAAGGAATTAAAAGGTGAAGTGTAACTTGAATGGGTGGAATTTGTATCCTTTTATAAGATAAGAGAAGTGAAATTTTGGAAACACACATCATTTTTAATAATTTCATGACACAATTCAAAATTTGATGTATAAAAAGTGAAAAATTTGGTTTTTTGGGACACTATAAGGTTAAAAATACTATCATACATTCATTTTGAGATATGTTAAGAGTGATTTATGGACTTTTTTTCTTTTAAACTTTTAACCAAATTAACTTTTACCTTCATAATTAATTCTTGACCTTCGTAATTCAAATTAAAGAAAAAATTATGATTTGATACATGTACCTAATTTTAACATTTTGATTTAAATTTTGAAAATAATTTTACCAAATACAGTTCATAAAGGTTTGAATAGTTAATTTCAAAAAAAAAACACTTAATCGAGTAAAAAATTTTAAAAAGTAATGTTTCTAAGATTTAAATTTATATATAGAATATATTTATCTTGGATGTTGATTTTAATGACATAAATTGATGTATTATAAAATAAAATAATAGGTATGAGGATTTCAAGGCAATCCAAAAACAAATTTCACCATCTAGATACCTAATTAGAGGAAAAGATGGAAAATAATTTTTTTTATTAAAGTGACATTTTAATTTAGTTGTAAAAATAATGGACATATTAATTTAGTTGTAAAAATATTATGATTGGGAGTGTTACTTGATACTACTACTAGAATAAATCCTGGTGTGAGCTAAGTCAGAACCTTTGTGTTTTCCTCATGATTGAGATGGATTACTTGATAACTTTGGTATATGTATGGTCATATACCTAAGTAGGGTTATCTGTTGATTTCATACTTTGTGGTTTGTCCTTGGTGATTTTTTTGAGACCTTGAGGGTCTCGGGGTCCCTACTATGTATCATTATACTCACCTATGTACGGGCTATGCCCGCACTTCGTTGAGTTTGGTGCAGACGACGGACAACACTGACTGAGGACGAGGGTACCAGGATTGGATGGTTCCCAGAGGTGGACCTTATGATGAGTTGGTACATGGAGGAGACAGATGGACGAGGAGTTTTGGGGAGGAAATGTGTACCTACCCTTCTGGTAGGAACCTCATATGATGACCTAGCAGCTGACTTTCCCTTTTCTTCAGTTGTATTTTATCACAGTTGTACTTGTACTTTCCAGTTGGGCTTATATTTTGGCCCCTTTTACTTACTCCACTCACTCTGTTTATAGTTCAGTTTTCTTGTGTTCATATCTTGATGTGTGATTAGTTACATGTGCTAACAGGTTATAAAGTCCATGCCTTTCTAGTTTTAGAGAATACGCCTTTGGTGCTAGTCGCTAGCCCTTGGCCTATGGAAGGCGGGCATGGGGTTAGACACGGCATGGTCCCTGGGGGATGGGATGTGACAAATTGGTATCAGAGGATTCAGTTAAACCATCGAACTAGGACTCTTATCTTTTATTTGAAGCAATTGTGTTAAGGGTAATTAGTGCGGTTTTCAGTTCAGGGAGTCCAGTGTTGGTGCAACGGCCGACATATCCATACACCAGGACCCTGGCTTCTGATTTCTGACTCAGCGCACACAAACACTAATTGCGTGTGTGTTTTCAAAAGTTTTATCTCTGATATTTTGAGTCAGATCACTAGGAATAACTTTCATCTCACTAGGTATAACTTTTTGACAATGGTGCACCTATTTCTTTTCAAGATGCCTCCACGCAGACAGCAAGCTAGAGTTATGAGTGTTGTATGCACTAATAGCCCACCGAGCGATGAGGCCTTGGTGCTAGGCCCTCTTCCAGTAGAGGCACCAGAAGAGGAACCAGTGGTACCATTACCCGTTGGACAACCGAAGCCACCAGCCCCAGTAGCAGACGGTGCACGCTGCTTGAACATGCTACACGAATTCTAGCGCTAGAGGCCACCCAGGTTCAGGGGAGAGACGAGCCCACAGGAGATTGAGGATTGGCAGGAGGCTATGGTGAGAGTCTTACGACTCATAGGTACACTAGCCGAACTCATGGTGATCCTTGCCGCCATCTTTCTAATGGCAGTAGCAGGTAGATGGTGGCGCCTGATGCTCCATGTTCATGATGAGGTGACGCTTCTCTGGATAGACATCAAGAGCATGTTCTAGGCAGAGTTTTTCCCAGCAACTCTTCGCGCAATGCGCATACAAGAGCTTCTTCATCTACATCAAGGAAGTGTGAATGTGGCTCAGTACTCAGTGAGATCCACCACTAGTAATCATGTAGCAGATTCTTTTGTAGCTCGTAGCATATAACGACCCATACTTTACATACATTGTTATTACTTCAGAATTGAAGCGCACTTATTACAACATATAACAAAACCAAGAAAGGACCGTATAGGTATAATGTCTTTAGAAACTGGGAAACATTAACAACTGGTTCATAAAGCATCTACTTTGCCTCCGATTTATTTCATCATATCTAGAGTCCCTTTTTGGAATATTCTACTTAATAACCTTCTTCCTGACCTGGGGAAATAAAACATACAAAAGGGGGAGCTCAAATGCTCAGTAAGGGTAAACAAAAGAAATATCAATCACATCATATTCATAAGAACATAAAATTTTGGAAATCCTAACCTGCAAAAGGGGGCATAATTTCATAACATGGGATAAATCATAGTAGTGAAATGAAATCCCAATAATCATAACTTAAAACATGAAACTTTGTGGCATACACACATAATCATATAGAATCATTTCTTATTAGTCAAGACTCATTGCCAAGACTATCTTAGTGGACAAAGTCCATTTCTGAACCGAGTTCACTCCTCATTTCAGTCCTGTTTCACTGAACCGGTATAACCTACCATTCCAGCCATGTCTATCTCATGAGATATAAAATCTTTACCCAATGCATTGGAGGGAGATATAGGTCCCACCCATCTCATAATGATACCATTCTTATGTGTGCCACAAAATCATAAATCATACATCATTGCATAACCCATGTAATAAAAATGGGAATCTTAAACATAATGACATCATAAAACAATTCATATAGGATAAAGGAATTCATAAAAATATTTTCATCACAACATAATCAAGTAAATGTAATAATAGGTATAGAAACAGAACCCTATATTATCTTAGTTGGAAAATAATTTTGAAAAAACCCTTGAACTCCATTCTTGAGGAAAATATCCTTTCTACTTCAAAAACATTTTTCCTTTCATAAAATGTCATACAATTTTAAACTAAAAGAAGCTGATTAAAAATAAACATGAAAACATGTAAAGGAAGCTTCTTGGAAATAATGTTTTAAAAATCCATTCATGCCGTATAAGTTAAAAAACATTCTTCTCATACTTTTGTCGGAAAAGTCAAAAAATACCTCGTACGAAAAACGAAAAAAGATTCCTTTTATATCTTTTACTAAAAACTCACCGAAGGGTAAAATTGGATTTAAACAATTGTAGGTGAATGGAAATAATATTACATATTGAGGAAACATGGATGTGGATGATAAAATACACCCCAGTAAATACCAAAGTATAAACAATCTCGGATAAAAATGAGATTGTGATATTTCCCTTACCTTAAGTCCGATATGATTTATATGTGTCCGAACCTCCTGTATAATGATTTAAATAATGTTATTGACTTATTCCAGAATCATACATATTTTTATGATATCATATTTGGTCATATTTGTAGCTTCTTAGTAGTAATATTTCATTGCTACTAGTTATTCGGGTGTTTATAACTTATTGTTCTTATGCGTGTTTTGTCGAATAAATTCTTATTCTTCGCTTTAGGTTATAGATACCTAATTTCCAGAATGTTATTAGTGTAATATATATCATATTAATTCATTCAATTCATTTATATAATCATTATGAAAATAAGATCATGTAGAACGAGTCGCATCACATCATGGAGACGGTATTCCGTACGTACGCACAAGTGATGATATCATTCCTATGATCGTGGAATTGTATTGGAGTGTATGTATACTATTTCAGAATCAGTATCACTTTATAATAGTCATATATAGTCATTATTTACACCATTATACCCATCCAAGTAAGGTGGTGGTGGAAAATAGATTACACCACGGCGTGAAGACGGTATTCCGTACGTACGCACGCGCGGTGATTTCTTTTTCCGTAGGATGGATAGATGGTGAAATAGGGTTGTTTCATACTTATAATAACATATCAGTATATGAGTGATACTGATGTTATTACTTCATAATGAAACAACTAAAGAAGAAGAAGTGGAAGAAGAAATAAAGATGAAAGAATCGGTAATAGACATTACCTCTTCTTTGAAGTGCTTCTTTGAGACCTCCTTTTAGGGCACTAAAATGGGTCTTTGAAGAAGACCAGAACCTCTAGGATGTTTCTAGGGAAGTGGAGAGAAGAAATATTCAGGGTTTGGCCGAGCTTGAAGGCTCAAAGTGGTGTGAGGAAGAGAGGGAGGAGGTTCACTTTTATAAGGGAGGAGAGGGGCACCTTTGGAATAACTAAATATATTATTTTATTATAAAGTCAATTTCGTTTTTAAATAGCTCCAAATTGATTTATTTTGAGGCTAAGGTTGGGATGGGTCGAAATCCTCTCATCCAATAGAATTTAGACAAGTTTAGGTTCCTATTTTATCCTTATCATGTAGATTTAACATTAAGTTAAATAATTTTACTTTTACCGTGTCTTCTTGTGTTCTTATACTATAAGGTTAATAAACTTACTATATCAAGCAAAACGAACCCCCAGTTGTTTATTATTAATATATATAACCTTATATAAGTCATTTGGCCGAACCTTAGATTTTTAGGAATAAAATAACAATTAATAATATAATATTTGTTTTAAAAACTATTTTATGTCAATTTTGACACTATTTAGTAATTGATTTTTGTGAAAATCATAACAGAATGACATGTTCGAACAAAGTTACTTAAATCAATCCTAACATGTCATATTAACCAATAAAATTAGTGTAATTCATAAAAAGTCTCAAATTATATTTATTTGGGTATTTATAACATCAATTATGTCAATATTTCATTAATAAGATAATTACTGCATCATCGTTGTGTCATAAATAAATTAAATTATTTAATTTATAAAAATTACAAATAAAATACCATTATGTAGGAAATCTTTTTAGATTTCTAATGAATATTTATAGTCGAATTTATCTTATGTATAACCCCATATTAAAAATTATTTACTTATTAAACTTTGATTTTAACTATTTTAACCCTTCTTTAAATAAATTAATAATAAATGTCCTAATCTAATCCAAGTGGGCCTAAATGGTCATATTTTATTCCTAAGGTTTTTTTTGGTCGAATTAACCTTGTGCAATAGAATTAAGACATGTTTTAGGGTAATAATAATATAATTTTTACCCTTAATTATCCTATTTACTTTTAACCGTGGTAAAAAAAGTAAAAAGTTACTATTCACCAAAAAATTATTTTCATCTCATTGAACCACATTTTACTTACTGACATCAACCGTGTCTCTTAGATTTTTTAAATTCCACTCACAGAAGCGGTAAAATTAAGTTTTATGAAAAATTCAGCTTTTTTTTAACTACCACTTAGTGGTTTCACTATTCATCAAAAATTGAAAGTTTTCAGAAAAATACGAAAATTTCACCCTATGCTAATTTCGATATTACAAAACCAAAAATGAAGTCCATTTTGAAAAATAAAATTTATAAAATTTCAAAAAGTGGTCATTACTATTCATAACGGCTAGTTTTAATAATATTTTAATAGTATATCGTTGTTTAGTGAAACTCGGTATTGCGTACGACGCAAGCTATCGAGGAAACTCGTGATTTCGTATAAAGCAAGCCAAGCAAGTGTTGTGTGTAGAAAAAGATTCCTTTGATGATTTATATAACATAAAATTCTCTGGTGTTACATTCTACCCCCCTTAAAATGAATTTCGCCCTCGAAATTCGTCACTTTGTAACAAACAGATGTGGATACCACTCCCTCATCATATCCTCAAGCTCCCATGTAGCTTCTTATAATTGGTGGTTCCTCCATAAAACATTCACCAATCGAGTGGTCTTGTTTCGTAGGAATTTTTCGCTACGATCCAGAATCCCTATCGGTTGTTCTTCATAAGAAAGATCTTGCTTCAGCGGTACAACTTCTGAGCTGAGTACATGTGAAGGATCAGGTATGTACTTTCTCAGGAGAGATACATGGAACACATCGTGAACTTGAGAGAGATTCGGTGGAAGCGCCAATCGGTAAGATACCTTCCCAACACGATCCAGTATTTCGAAAGGACCGATATATCTAGGGCTCAACTTCCCCTTCTTTCCAAATCTCATAACCCTCTTCCAGGGAGATATTCGTAAGAACACTTTATCACCCACTTCAAACTCTAGGTCTTTTCTTCGGTTGTCGACATAACTTTTCTGTCGACTCTGAGCTGCTCTTATGTGTTGTTGAATAGATCTGACCTTTTCTGCCATTTCATCAACGAGATCGGGTCCTAATAGCTTTCTTTCCCCAACTTCATCCCAGCAAGTTGGAGTCCTGCATTTCTTTCCATAGAGAGCCTCATAAGGAGCCATCTGAATACTGGAGTGAAAGCTATTATTATACAAAAAATTTCACCAAATGTAGGTGTTGATCCCAACCACCTTTGAAATCCATAGAGCAAGCTCTCAACATATCTTCTAGAGTTTGAATTGTTCTCTCAGACTGACCGTCTGTCTGAGGATGATATGCAGTACTGAAACTCAACTCTGTATCCAGAGTATGCTGAAGACTTTGCCAGAACTTCGAGGTAAATCTCGGATCCCGATCAGATATAATAGAGAGTGGTACTCCATGCAATCTTACCACTTCCTTTACATATATCCTGGCAAGCTGATCCAGAGAGAAATCTACTCTAATAGCAATGAAGTGTGCAGACTTTGTAAGGCGATCAGCTATGACCCAGATAGCATTATTGCCTTTGGATGTTTTAGGAAGTCCTGTGACAAAGTCCATAGTGATGTTTTCCCATTTCCATTCGGGTATGGGTAATGGTTGTAAAATCCCCTTAGACTTCTGTCTCTCAACTTTAACTTGTTGACAAACCAAGCATCGAGAGACATATTCAGCAACATCTCTTTTCATGCCATCCCACCAGAAGTACTCTTTCAGGTCCCTATACATCTTCGTGCTTCCAGGATGAATAGAGAATGAAGAACTATGTGCCTCATCCAGAAGATCCTTCTTTAATTCGGGGATGGGAGGAACACAATCCCGATTCGTGAACTTTATTATCCCATCATAATCAAGGTTGAATTCAGGAACATTTCTCACCTTCTTTTTTAACTCGACATCTTCTTTCTATGCCTCTTTAATCTTCACATGTACAGATGGTTGAACATTCATTTGAGAAAGATACGATTTTTCCCCTTTCATTATAATTCCAAGATCCATCCTTTGTAAACCCATAAATATTGGATCCTTTGTGATCCTCATCATGGATAAACTAGCATGGTCTTGTCGACTTAATGCATCTGCCACCTTGTTTGTTTTCCCAGGGTGGTAATGGATTGAGCAGTCGTAATCCTTAATCAGCTCCAACCATCTTCTTTGGCGCTTATTCAGCTCCTTTTGTGTGAAAATATACTTTAAACTTTTATGATCAGTATAAATATCACACCTTTCACCATAAAGGTAATTCCTCCAAATCTTTAGTTCAAAGATTATCGCAGCTAACTCCAAATCATGTGTTGGGTAATTTTGCTCATGGATTTTCAACTGTCGTGAGGCATAAGCTATCACCATATCATTTTTCATAAGAACACACCCCAATCCCTTCTTGGATGCATCACTGTAGATCACAAACCTTTCTCCACTACAAGGCAGTGTGAGAACAGGTGCACTGGATAACCTTCTTTTTAACTCCTTGAAATTCTCTTCACATTCCTCCTTCCAAACAAACTTAACTCCTTTCCGAGTCAACTTGGTGAGTGGATTAGATAATCATGAAAAATCATTTACAAAACGTCGATAATATCCAGCCAAACCAAGAAAACTTCGGATCTCAGTCACTATTTTTGGTCTCGACCATCTTTCAATAACCTCTGTTTTTGCTGGATCCACAGATATCCCCTCTTTTGAGATTATGTGACCCAAAAAATGCAACTTTTTGAAGCCAAAATTCACACTTGGTAAATTTTTCATAAAGCTTCTCCTTTCTCAGGGTCTTCAATATAATTCTCAAGTGATCTTCATGTTCTTCCTTTCTCTTTGAATAGACAAGAATATCGTCTATAAAGACTACCACAAACTGATCAAGATAGCCTTTAAAGACTCTATTCATTAGATCCATGAAGATAGGAGGTGAATTAGTAAGACCAAATGGCCTCACTATAAATTCATAGTGTCCATACCTTGTACGGAAAGCCGTCTTTGGTATATCCTCCATTTTGACTCTTAATTGATGATACACTGAACGAAGATCAATCTTGGAAAAGTATTGAGCTCCGCGTAGTTGGTAAAATAGGTCATCAATGCGTGGGATAGGATATTTGTTCTTGATAGTGATCTTGTTATGTTCTCGATAATCAATGCAGAGTCTCATTGATCCATCTTTCTTCTTAACAAACAGAACAGGTGCTCCCCAAGGTGACACACTAGGGCATATGAACCCCTTATCAAGATTCTCTTGGAGTTGCTTCTTCAATTCCTGCAACTCAATTTGGGCCATTCTATAAGGTGTCTTTGAAATAGGCAAAGCACCCGGTATGAGTTCTATTGAAAACTCAACTTCACGATTCGGTGGAAGACCCGGTAATTCCTCCGGAAGGACATCATCAAACTCCCGTAAAATGGGCATATTCATTAATCGTGAGTTTCTCACCAACCATTTGAGATAAATAACCTTCATTTAGTGGAATCAATACCCATAAAATGAAATAAATTTCTCCTGGAAGGTTATGTTCATCCTTGCATTGATAGACAATCATAGATTGATCTGGAATATGAAATTTGACTTCCCTTCTTTGGAAATTGATATGAGATCCATGTAGATAAAGCCAATCCATGCCAAGAATCACATAAAATTCCACTATAGGAAGGATCACAAGATTTGCAGGAAGCACTTTCCCACAAACTTCAATGGGAGAAGAATTATAATCTTTCGATGCGACTGTTGTTCCTTTAGGTGTTTTCACAGCTAACTCAACATCTAATTGTTGAGGTAATATGGTGATACCCTTAGAAAATTCTTCAGAAATAAAGGAGTGGTTGGATCCAGAATCAAATAAAACATTTTCTACTATAGAGTGGATGGTAAGTGTACCTTTCACCACATCGTTATCGTACTCCACATTTCTGATAGAAATTGCATGTGACTTTCCATTGTCTTTAGCCTTAAGAGTTTGTTGACGTCGACCATCATCATCAACCCTTGGATTAGGGCATTTATTGGCATAATGTCCCATCTCCTTGCACTTGAAACATTGAAGTGTAGTAGGTTCATTCTGTGTATCACTTCTTTTGTTTGCATCATTAGACATCTTCTTCCCATCATCGCAGCATTCAAATGCCCGATGACCTTCCTTTCCACATTTGAAACATTTACTTGTCCCTTTAAGACAACTCCCTCCATGTTTCTTTCCACACTTTGAGCATAAGGGAAATCTCATCTTCTTTTCAGTGTGCTCTTTAGATTTTCCTTTGAATTCCATTTTCCTCTTCTTATCAAGCCCATATGACTGATGGGTTACTCCAATCTCCATCTCAACTTTGAGAGCACATCGAACGATTTCTTCGTAGCTATTGAAGTCCCTTATGGCTAAGGCCCTTCGAAGACTTGGTTTTAAGCCACTAAAGAATCGATCGATCTTAGTCTCAGGTTGGATAATAATACCAGAAGCGTACCTTGCAAGTCTTGTAACATTTTATTCATAGGTACCAATAGATTCATCATCCTTTTGCTTCAGTTCAAGAAACTCTTTCTCCATCATTGTTTGATGAATACTAGGGAAGTACTTATTGAAAAATAATTTCTTGAACTCATCCCATTCCATAGACTCAATTTCATCCCTTTGCCTCGTATTCTTAATAAGATTACACCATTGATCAGCATCACCTTCCAAATGATACACTACTAAGATGACTTTATCATGCCCAGAACATTGAAGAACTGAAAATATCTTTTTAGTAGTACTAATCCATTGTTCAGCAACTAATGGATCAGTAGACCCGCTAAATGAAGGTGGACGCTGTCTCATGAAGGATTCAACAGAATGTTACTCCTTCCTTTGCTCATTTGGAAGTCCTTCATGATTAATAGCTTGAAAATGTTGTGTGATCATGGCTACAAGATTTTTCATTCCAGCTCCCATAACGTTTGGTTGCTCAGGGGGACAATCATTGCATTTCCCGTCGCATTCCGCATTAAAACGGTTCCTTCGGGTTCCAGCCATTGACTAAAACCAAGAATAATAATGTGAGCAACACTAATTATAATCGGAAAACCACATAATCAAGAATAAAATTTCACACATAAGGTCTTATCCTAGGTTATTCATGGCCATTTCTAAAACACTAAGATTGTGTTCTATGCTTAGACTTATCCTTACGGTTCTTACTAAGGCATTCACATCCTAGTTTCCAAAGGTTGACTATACCTTTCCTCTGATACCAACTATAACGACCCATACTTTAAATACATTGTTATTACTTCAGAATTGAAGCACACTTATTACAACATATAACAAAACAAATAAAGGACCGTATAGGTACAGTGTCTTCAGAAACTGGGAAACATAAACAACTGGTTCATAAAGCATCTACTTTGCATCCCATTTATTTCATCATATCTAGAGTCCCTTTTTGGCATATTCTACTTAATAACCTTCTTCTTGACCTGGGGAAATAAAACATACAAAAGGGTGAGCTCAAATGATCAGTAAGGGTAAACAAAAGAAATATCAATCACATCATATTCATAAGAACATAACATTTTGGAAATCTTAACCTGCAAAAGGGAGCATAATTTCATAACATGGGATAAATCATTGTAGGGAAATGAAATCCCAATAATCATAACTTAAAACATCAAACTTTGTGGCATACACCCATAATCATAGAGAATCATTTCTTATTAGTCAAGACTCGTTGCCAAGACTATCTTAGTGGACAAAGTCCATTTCTGAACCGAGTTCACTCCTCGTTTCAGTCCTGTTTCACTGAACCGGTATAACCTACCATTCCAGACTTGTCTATCTCATGAGATATAAAATCTTTACCCAATGCATTGGAGGGAGATATAGGTCCCACCCATCTCATAATGATACCATTCTTATGTGTGCCACAAAATCATAAATCATACATCATTGCATAACCCATGTAATAAAAATGGGAATCTTAAACATCATGACATCATAAAAAAATTCATATAGGATAAAGAAATTCATAAAAATATTTTCATCACAACATAATCAAGTAAATGTAATAATAGGGATAGAAACAGAACCCTATATTATCTTAGTTGGAAAATAATTTTGATGAAACCCTTGAACTCCATTCTTGAGGAAAATATCCTTTCTACTTCAAAAACATTTTTCCTTTCTTAAAATGTCATACAATTTTAAACTAAAAGAAGTTGATTAAAAATAAACTTGTAAACATGTAATGGAAGCTTCTTGGAAATAATGTTTTAAAAATCCATTCATGTCGTATAAGTTAAAAAAACATTCTTCTCATACTTTTATCGGAAAATTCAAAAAATACCTCGTACGAAAAACGAAAAAAGATTCATTTTATATCTTTTACTAAAAACGCACTAAAGGGTAAAATTGGATTTAAAAAATTGTAGGTGAATGGAAATAATATTACATATTGAGGAAAAATGGATGTGGATGATAAAATACACCCCAGTAAATACCAAAGTATAAACAATCTCGGATAAAAATGAGATTGTGATATTTCCCTTACCTTAGGTCCGATATGCTTTGTACATGTCCGAACCTTCTGTATAATGATTTAAATAATGTTATTGACTTATTCTAGAATCATACATATTTTTATGATATCTTATTTGGTCATATTCTTAGCTTCTTAGTAGTAATATTTCATTACTACTTGTTATTCGGGTGTTTATAACTTTTTGTTCTTATGCTTGTTTTGTCGAATAAATTCTTATTATTCTCTTTAGGTTATAGATACCTAATTTCGAGAATGGTATTAGTGTAATATATTTCATATTCATTCATTCAATTCATTTATATAATCATTATGCAATGAAGATCATGTAGAACGAGTTGCATCACATCGTGGAGACGGTATTCCGTACGTACGCACGAGTGATGATATCGTTCCTATGATCGTGGAATTGTATTGGAGTGTATGTATACTATTTTAGAATCAGTATCACTTTATAATAGTCATATATAGTCATTATTTACACCATTATACCCATCCAAGTAAGGTGGTGGTGGAAAATAGATTACACCACGGCGTGGATACGGTATTCCGTACATACGCACGCGCGGTGATTTCTTTTTCCGTAGGATGGATAGATGGCGAAATAGGGTTGTTTCATACTTATAATAACATATAATTATATGAGTGATACTGATGTTATTACTTAATAATGAAACAACTAAAGAAGAAGAAGTGTAAGAAGAAATAAAGATGAAAGAATCGGTAACGGACATTACCTCTTCTTTGAAGTGCTTCTTTGAGACCTCCTTTTAGGGCACTAAAATGGGTCTTTGAAGAAGACCGGAACCTCTAGGATGTTTCTAGGGAAGTGGAGAGAAGAAATTGGCAGGGTTTGGCCGAGCTTGAAGGCTCAAAGTGGTGTGAGGAAGAGAGGGAGGAGGTGCCCTTTTATAAGGGAGGAAAGGGGCATCTTTGGAATAACTAAAAATATTATTTTATTATAAAGTCAAGTTCGGTTTTAAATAGCTCCAAATTGATTTATTTCGAGTCTAAGGTGGGGATGGGTCGAAATACTCTCATCCAATAGAATTTAGTCAAGTTTAGGTTCCTATTTTAACCTTATCATGTAGATTTAACATTAAGTTAAATAATTTTACTTTTACCGTGTCTTCTTGTGTTCTTATACTATAAGGTTAATAAACTTACTATATCCAGCCAAAAGAATCCCAAGTTTTTTATTATTAATATATATAACATTATCTAAGTCATTTGGCCAAGCCTTATATTTTTAGGAATAAAATAACAATTAATAATATAATATGTGTTTTAAAAACTATTTTATGTCAATTTTGACACTATTTAGTAATTGATTTTTGTGAAAATCATAACAGAATAATAAGTCCGAAAAAAGTTAATTAAATCATTACTAACATGTCATATTAACCTATAAAATTAGTGTAATTCACAAAAGTTTCAAATTATATTTATTTGGGTATTTATAACAACAATTATGTCAATATTTCATTAATAAGATAATTATTGCATCATCGTTGTGTCATAAATAATATAAATTATTTAATGTCTAAAAATTACAAATAAATTACCATTATGTAGGAAATCTTTTTATCTTTCTAATGAATATTTATAGTAGAATTTATCTTATGTATAACCCCATATTAAAAATTATTTACTTATTAAACTTTGATTTTAACTATTTTAACCCTTCTTTAAATAAATTAATAATAAATGTCCTAATCTAATCCAAGTGGGCCTAAATGGTCATATTTTCATCCTAAAGTTGTTTTTGGTCACATTACACTTGTCCAATAGAGTTAGGACATGTGTTAGGGTAATAATAATATAATGTTTACCCTTAATTACCATATTTACTTTTAACCGTGGTAAAAAAAAGTAAAAAGTTACTATTCACCAAAAAAATTATTTTCATCTCATTGAACCACATTTTACTTACTGACATCAACCGTGTCTCTCGATTTTCGAAATTCCACTCACAGAAGTGGTAAAATTAAGTTTTATGAAAAATTCAGTTTTTTTTAACTACCACTTAGTGGTTTCACTATTCATCAAAAATTGAAAGTTTTCAGAAAAATACCAAGATTTTACCCTATGCTAATTTCGATATTACGAAACCAAAAATGAAGTCCATTTTGAAAAATAAAATTTATAAAATTTCAAAGAGTGGTTATTACTATTCATAACGGATAGTTTTAATAATATTTTAATAGTATATTGTTGTTTAGTGAAACTCAGTATTGCGTACGACGCAAGCTATCGAGGAAACTCACGATTTTGTGTAAAGCAAGACAAAAAAGTGTTGTGTGTACAAAAAGATTCCTTTGATGATTTATATAACATAAAAGTCTCGGGTGTTACATAGCATACTGATGTCACAGTGTTCCCAAAGGACCAAACCTACAAGCAGACGACCGCATGACTCGGGATCGGTTGTGCGGGGCACCCAATATAGATCCAGTCATGCCAGGTTCATGTAGTGTTACTCATGCGGCGGGCAGGATCCCATGGCTCATGACTGTTTAACTAGTTTTATGGATGATCAAAATATGGCCGAAGGACCACCCAGGCAGAGACAGAGATACGACTGAGGAGGTCCACTGGGAGCAGGGGGATGTGGCAGAGGAGCTCGATGTGCAGCTGGTGGTGGACGACGATTTGAGATGTTATCTCCACCACCACCAGGAGGTCCACCATGACCACAGAGAGTAGGTGGATAGGGGAGAGCTCAAATCCAGGCAGTTGAGACCTATGATCATGGAACTCTAGAGATGATACGAGGTGTGATCTATGTCTACTCCACCTTAGTTGTAGTACTTATAGACATAGGTGCCAGTCACTCTTTTCTTGCCACTTCCCTCATTCGGAGCTCTGAGATTCCGACAGAGTCATTGGCTCAATCCTTATGGCTAGAGACTCATACTGCAGTGGATTCGATGATTACGCACTGGTGTCGGCAGTTTGAGCTTACTCTAGGAGGCAGGAGCTTTGGCTGGGATCTCCTAGTAGCAGCATCGAGGCCTTACGACATCATCTTGGGTATGGACTAGTTATCTACAGTCCATGTTCATATTGAATATATTAGGCACAAAGTGCGGTGTTTCCTCACAGATGGGACCATTTTTACCTTCACTAGTGAGGAGGGAGCCTTTACATCACATGATGGACTTACCCGGAGGAGAGTGCAGTCGATTACACATCAGTTGGCTAGCCTTACCCTCAGAGCTGTTGATGTGGAGAGTCTTATCTATCTTATAGTAGTGGACCAATATGCGTATGACTTCCCTGATGATGTTCTGGGTCTACATCCCCACAGAGAGGTGGACTTTTAAATTGAATTGTACCCTAAGACAGCTACAATATCTACACCAGCGTATCGGATGGCTACCGTAGATCTTTCTGAGCTGCGGGTACAACTAGAGGACTTGCATGGGAAGGGATTCATTTGACCCACTATTTCTCCTTGGTAAGCCTTGATTTTGTTCTCCAAGAAGGCGGATGGGAGATTGATTCTTTTTTTTCATTATCGGCGCCTGAACCAGGTGACTATGAAGAAAAAGTACCCACTTCCGAGGATTGAAGACCTCTATGATCAGCTAAAGGGAGCACGTTGGTTCCTGAAGATAGACCTCAGATCAGGGTATCACCAGCTCAAACTACAAGGCGAGGATGTGCAGAAGATGGCCTTTACATGTCGATACGACCATTATGAGTTCTTGGTTATGCCATTCGGCGTGACCAACGCTCCAACAGTGTTCATGGGACTCATGAACAGGATATTTTAGCCATACCTTGATCGCTTTGTAGTGGTCTTCATCGACAACATTCTGATCTACTGAACTACTGAGGAGGAGCATGCATATCATTTACAGGTAGAATTGGACAAAATCTGAGAGCACCATCTTTATGGTAATCACTCTAAGTGCTACTTCTGGATTCTGGATGTTCACTTCCTGGGACATGTCATATCAGGGGATGGAGTTGCAGTAGATCCAGCGATGATTGAGGTGTTACTTGCTTTGGAGCCACCCAAGAGTGTGATGGAGGTACAAAGTTTCCTGGGTTTGGCTGGATACTACAGGAGGTTAGTGTCAGACTTCTCCAGAGTTTCAGCACCACTATCATCCTTGACGAAGAAGTGGAAACCCTTCGTGTTGTCGGGGAGATGCCAGCATAGTTTTTAGGAGCTGAGGCAGAGGCTGACTAGTGCCCTAATCTTGAGGCCTCCAGAGGAGGGTGTAGGGTACGTAGTCTACTGCGAAGCATCAGGGACCAGACTCGAATGTGTTCTGATGCAGGAGCGAGCGGGGATCGCATATGGTTCACGACAGCTGAGACAATACGATTATAACTATGCTACCCATGACCTAGAGTTAGCAGCAATGGTTTTATCCTTAAAGATATGGAGACAATATCCGATGGGATAGCGTTTTACAGTGTACTCTGATCACAAGAGTCCCAGGTATATCTTCACTCGGAAGGACCTAAACCTGAGACAACGATGCTGGCATGAGTTCCTCTAGGAATATGACTTCAAGATAGTCTATACTCCTGGGAAGGGGAACGTTGTAGCAGATGCACTCAGCAAGAGGTCTAGTATACAGCTGCTAGGTGAGGCGACGGAGCAGCCAGCCACTTTGCAGATATCTTTCATGGAACGTGAGGGAGAAACTTTTCTTCAGTCTATTACAGTCACTCTCCCAATTCTTTAGCGAGTCAGGGAGGCGTAGTGTGGGTATGCTGACTGCGAGGCTCGACATGCTCATATATCCATAGGGTAGGCACCTGATGGATTTTATGAAGGTGGGGATCATGTCATCCTCTTGAGAGGACGTTACATGGTACCAGCGTCACTTCAGGAAGAAGTTTTGAGGGAGTTCCACACATCCCCACTAGGGGTACATCCAGGAGTGGCAAATATGTACTAGGATCTCTGATGGTAGCACTGGTGGCCAGGAATGGAGATAGCAGCTGCAGAGTTTGTCTCTCAGTGCCTCACTGGTCAGCAAGTGAAGGCGGAACATTAGGTACCAGTATGCTTGGTTCAGCCTTTGGAGGTCCCAAAGTGGAGTGGGATGGGATATCAATTGACTTAGTGATAGGACTTCCACATACATCCAGGTGACATTACATTATTTGGGTGATCGCCGAACGACTCACCAAGTCGGCCCACTTCCTACTGATCAAAGAGCAAGGTTCAGTAGAGAGCATAGGATGCTTCTATGTGCAGGAGATTGTGCGACTACATGGAGTACCTTCGACGATTGTCTCCAATCGTGGTGCGCATTTTACTTCCCAAAAATGGAAGTGGTTGCAGGAGACTTTCAGGATGTAGCTTCGTTTGAGCACCACCTTCCTTCCTCAAATGAATGGCTAGAATGAGGGGACTATTCAGACCCTCAAGGACATGCTGCATTCTTATGTCCTTGAATTTGGTCATAGCTAATAGGATCACTTACCTTTGGAGGAGTTTTCATACCACACCAGCTTTCACTCCACCATAGGGAGGGAACCTTTTGAGGTGTTGTATGGGTGACCTTGCAAATCACCCTTGTGCTGGACTGACCCAAGGGAGTCAGCACTCGTGGGACCAGAGATGGTTTGGGCTCCCACAGAGAAGGTGTGGATCATCCATGAGCAGATGAAGATTTCACAGAGTAGTCAGAAGTCATATGTCAACCAGTGACAGAGGCCTTTAGAGTTCGAGAATGGTGACCACGTCTTTCTATGGGTCTCACCCCGACGAGGTCTATGGATATTTGGTTAAGGAGTCTAGTTATCTCCATGGTTCATCAGTCCTTTTCAGGTCCTCCGCAGAGTTGGCGAGGTGGCATACCACTTAGATCTTCCACCTCAGTTGTAACGGGTGCACGACGCCTTCCATGTATCAGAGCTGAGGAGATACGTGCATGACCCTTTTCAAATCATTGACCTTGGCGAGCTGGACGTCAACTATGGGTAGACTTTTACAGAGGATCCAGTAGAGATTGAGTATCAACAAGAGCAGGTCCTTCATGGATGGTCAATACCTCTAGTGCGCGTTCGCTGGCAGCATGCGAACCTCCAATATAGCACATGGGAGCGGGAGGAGAAGATGTGTGCTCAGTACCCCCACTTGTTCCCTTAGTTTTTGTGGTGGATTATGGGGATGTAAAGCCTGAGGTGAATTTATATCCCCATGTTCTTCTTTTCTTTAAAACAATGAACGTGGATGTTTTTCTTTTGTAGGTTGGGAACAATAGTTGTGGGAGGGTTTGACGTTCTTCTTTATTGTTCTTGATGAGCCATATGCTACCACCCTAATGCAGAGAATATAGACAAAAAAACCTTGGCCCCACCCCTCTGCAAATCTTGTGTGGATTTTTGGAGTTGAACGCGATGAAGGCGACGACACAATGACATCACCCTGAGGCAACCACCGCCTCGCGACCTTCGCGCCCCGCGGCTCCGCCACTTGTGCCTCCGTCGTACGCTGCCACCGCCACCCTCCACTGAGTCGCCACCACCGGACCACCTTCCCACGGCCGGACCGCCACCCCACGGTCAGTCCGCTGACGCAAATCTGGACCGCCAACTGGTGACCGATCCGCCGTCCCGAGGCCGGACCGCTACCCCGCGGCCGGTCTGCCGACCTGCGGCTGGTCCGCCGACCCGCGACCGGTCCGTGGACCCACGACTGGTCCATCGACATGTGGCCTGTTTTCCCTCCCATGGCCGGGCCACCACCCCACAGCCAGCCCTCCGACCCATGGCTGGATCGCTGACCCACAGCCTAGTCGCACCCTCACGGCTAGTCTGTGCCCTCGCAGTACCCGCGACCGATCCGCACCCTCACGGTACCCCTCAAGTAAGCCGCCTTTGCAGCACCCTCACGTCCCTCACAGGCTGGGACGGACCCAATGGGTCGGGTTGACCCGAACTAGGTTGGCCCAAGACGGTTTGGTCTGACCGTGTCAGACAGGACCCGGGCCCATAGAGACCCAGTTACATTCTTTTTGCCATAACTTTGGCACCAGAAGTCTGTTTGACAAACCGTCAGCGGCGCTGGAAATATTGGAGCAAGATGGTCCCTTTGAGTGATACCCCTCTATGTTTTGTATTAATATAGGGAATGTTCAGGTCGGATCGAGCATGAATCCAACTGGGACCCCGGGACTAAAAGGCTAACAACTCATAGACCGAGCATCTGATTGACACGGCGTCTCTTACGTTGAGACCCCTATGGTGTGGCGGATCATTAAGACACTTCTTCATGGGACTTCGTGGTAGTTGGAGTATTGACCTATGGCTTGGGAAGAATTTTCCCCAATCGAGATACGTATGGAACCCTGTGACTAGATGAGACTTAACGACTACTGACCGTTTCGACTCGGAGTGTCTTGAATGGTACAATGGGGAGCGCCTTGGTGATGTAGTAGACCCACGGTGGGGAGCGCCTTGGTGACACGGTAGACCCACGGTACTCGATATGAGGAGTACCTCAGCAGGCTACGTGGGGAAGTGCCTCTGTGTGACGCGACAGACCCTTGGTGGAGAGCACCTCTATGTGACGAGGTAGACCCACGGTACTCGACAAGAGGAGTACCTCATCATTCCAAGGTTAGTGGGAAGCACCACTGTCTGACGCAGCTAGCCCACTGCACTTGATAGAGGAGGAGTTATCCAGCAACCGAGGTTTTCTATGTTGTTACTGGGAGTGTTACTTGATACTACCCCTAGAATAAATCCTGTTTTGAGCTGAGTCAGAACCTTTGTGTTTTTCTCATGATTGAGATGGATTACTTGATAACTTAGCAATATGTATGGGCATATACCTAAGTAGGGTTATATGTTGATTTCATACCTTTTGGTTTATCCTTGGTGTATTTTGTAAGACCTTGAGGATCTCGGGGTCCCTACTGAGTATTTTTATACTCACCCCTTCATAGGTTATGCCATCACTTCGTTGTGTTTGATGCAGACGATAGACAACACTAACTAAGGATGAGAGTACCAAGACTAGACGGTACCCGGAGGTGGGCCTTACAACGAGGGGTACACAAAGGAGACGGACCGATGAAGAGTGTTGAGGAGTTGATCTGTACCTACCCTTCATATAGGAACCTCGTAGGACAATCTAGCAGCTGAATTTCCCTTTTACTCAGTTGTATTGTATCACAGATGAACTTTTACTTTCCATTTGGGCTTGTATTCTGACCCCTTTTACTTACTCAACTCACTCTGTTTACAGTTCAGTTTACTTGTGTTCCTATCTTGCTATGTGCTTGGTTACGTGTGATTACAAGTTATAAAAGTAATGTATTCCCAGTTTTAGGGAATACGCCTTTGGTGCTAGTCTCCAGCTCTAGGCCTATGGATGGCGGGCTTGGGGTTAGTCATGGAACTAGCCCTGGGGGATGGGTCATAACAATATTCCTTCTTTACCCTCTACTAGTGATACCCAAACTACATATTGATCCTAAAAAATCAATTATCCCTAATAAACTGGTCGAAAATATAATTGATTTTTAGAAGAGGTAATTGATTCTTGAAGATCACCTAATTCAACCTCCAGTTGTCTATACACAACCTCATACTACAATATTCCTTCTAGAAGCATAACACCAGAGCACCCCACGATGAAATAGAAGTCTAGATAAAGCAACTCTAAATGAAATATTGTAACAGAATCCTTAACACCCATAACATATAGGGTTATATATAAAAAGGATCCCTCAAAATCAAATAAGCTCTAGGCTGCGAGTATATCGCGAACTCAACATCACATTGAGGGGGTAGCATCACAACCTCCTAAGAAGGGACATCTAGAAACTCCACGAAAACACTAGGAAAATACATCAACTCATCATCTAATTGTTCCATAGAAATCTCATACATCAACAAATGAAGGGGTTACACATGTACTAACCATCTAGAAATACCACTTTCAATAAAAAATGCACTGTGGTCATCCACATACGAGAACATGAATCTTATATAAAAGTAGTCGATAACCACACAAATTGATAAAATCCATTTTATGTGAAGAATGAAATCATATGGTCTAATCTAAAGAAATAGTATATCCCCTCATGACTGATGTATCTTCATTATTACTCCACACCCCTAGCACAAATCAAAAAGGTTAGTATAGCCTCTGTCTGGCGTATTCAATACTAGGGGAATGGTAAACGACTCTATGTTTAGTCTCAAATAATGTACTAGATTTGGTGAAACATATGAGTGTGAATATAATAAATAAAAAAATCTTAGGTAAGGGTGGATGATAAACTAATTATACCATGAATGATATATTTCCC
Source organism: Viscum album (assembly GCA_963277665.1). Taxonomy (NCBI): domain Eukaryota; kingdom Viridiplantae; phylum Streptophyta; class Magnoliopsida; order Santalales; family Viscaceae; genus Viscum; species Viscum album. Next base: position 134,636,627 of record OY728155.1, on the reverse strand, counting down.
CACCGTAACTGCCACCTCTGATGTGTGAAACTGACCACTCCCAGCTCCTCTTCCAAACCTTTGATAGAGACCTCTAAGGCCATGCTCTATCCTAGGTCCTTGAACATGATGAAAATTCTAGGGTTATACTCTACCTACTTGATCCCTTCTCAATGGACCATAATCCTTTTACTCCTATTATTGAAATGGCCACACTGCTAGCTTCTATTGAGGTTAACAGTACTTTTTTTCACATGCACTATACTAATCTCGATGGACCGCTGGGAACTAATTTTGATGATGGCCTTGAATACCACTTAAAAATCAAATTTTTATAATGAATCTAAGAAAATCACAAAAAACGTTTTCCCAATGAGTCTATAAAAGAATCTAATGGGGTAGACTCCCTGCTAGTCGAGACCTAAAAGGCCTTGGAATCTGAGACCTTCCATTGACAGCTCTGACCTTCGAGTAACCCTATTTGTTCCCCTCATGTTGTAATCCTCCTCGTGAGTGCATCTGATTAATCACCATTTCGTTATTTTTAACTTATAAATACATTGGAAACATAAAATAAGTAACTACATACTAGATAGAATGATGGAGTTCCTCCTCAGGTCATCATTCTTGGGACTCCTCATCTGGAAATATATCCTAGTCAGAACACAACGGATTCTTGAACTTGATTCCCAGCTCCATCACAGACGTACTCCCTTATGAATAGAGAGAAGATACTACCTCTTCAATTCATTCCTATTCAATGAAAGCAAATCAAATTAGGAATATTTTTTATATTTTACTAATGAAACATCTTCCACATTTATCTCACAAAGATATAACACCCACCACTAACACGAAGCTCCTTGCATCTAATTGATAACCAATTGGACACAGTACCTTGTCAGTGAATAAATAAAACTAAAGGAAATATCAACATCCTTGAACCATTTCTCTATATCCAGATCATAAACACTATCCTCATACCTCTCCAAATTATACCATTTAAAATATCACAATGTTTTTTTTCCACTGATCATCCTCTTTAACAAGATCAACCCTCTGGTGGTCAACCAGATAAGCCAACTAAACTTCCATTTCTTAAATCACATGTGGGTAACAACCAGGATCCATAACATAATAAAAAAATGATTTATTAATAAAGATATAATGAAATTTTATTTAGATTTATTTAATTCATTTTAACCTCCAAGAACTAAAACCACCCAATTATAACAAGAAAAAATTCAATAATGATGCATGAACCACTCCAAGGCCTATACCCTATAATATGAGCCACCTCACATGGTCATTCAATGGGATCAGAGTCCTTATGTTAAATCATGGTGGGTGGCTAAAATCCTGCAACCAAGCTAGTCTTCCTTACACTACGTCACACACCAATATCAATTGATTTGATTTCCTTACCAACCCATCCAATCCTCAAAATTCTTAACACTAAGATCCAACATATCTCTCAACCTCCTCTCTCGTATAACACTCTATCACAACCATCTACCTCAGAGGTACCCATCCTGGGATGATAATGACAGAAGATAGATAATGACCCCTAAGTCCCACCTCCAGTAGGTATAAGGACCCAACCATAAAACATTACATAATATTGAATTAAATGAATAATTAACATTTAGGATCTTTTCAAGTTTAGAGTTTTAGAGAGTTAGTTCATAACTATTACATTTCAAAATATTAAAAGGTAGACACTTCTACTCAGTTTCCATTTTTTTCATAAAATAAAAAATCTTTGAAAAAAAGAGTCGTGTCTAGTTCCATGTTTTAGATGGCATGACTTTTCCTTAATCCCATCCTTGACCCTATTCCACTTTATGTCCTGTGATAAAATTTTTAAAAACATGGGATGAGCATAAAAATCTCAGTAAGGGATACACAAAGAAGGAAACTGTTAGTTTTTCAAAACAAAAAGTAAACCATGAATACCTAATCATAAGTAATACTTTTATCCTTTATAAAGTAGTAAATACTCTTCACCAAATAAAATATCATTTCCTACCCTTTTGTAACCAAAATATTATCATAGAACCCATATAAAGAACATATAACATATAAAGGTAACTTGGGACATAAATATACTTAAATGGAATAACCATACAGTCGACTGCCACACATATCACTAAATTGAATAGCCATACGTCCGACTTCTATACCCAATGTATTGGAGGTTATAACAAAACCACATGTCCTGGTTTATCACGACACCACCTGTCACTTGGTTTATCACGTAACCACCCATCAAATGTCAAAGTTCCATTATAAAATCATAACACATAAAACCAATATAAAGGAATGATAAAATTTCCCCATTTCAATCACAATATATCATTTAAATATATTGACATAAAAGAATCCTTTATCAAAAAAAATTCAATACCAAAATACGTAAAAGAGTATATGGTATTCATTATATTTTAAAAACATTTCAGCTTGTTAATGAAGCCAAAGATTAAATAATACTCGCTTCGGCGTAAATGTCATTGTCACCGTGTACGTTAAAAAGAAACATACTTTTTTCTGTTTAGTAAAACGCTTCATAGATAAAAGATTCCTTTTGAATAAAAGTAAAATTCAAAGGGGTTTATACTCCGTATAAAAGAAATTTGTGAATAAATGAAAATATTCCTCAATGAAAGGAGATTGAGACGAAGTCCCTTGACTCGTGTCTGACTTGACCAGTTTGTTCTTTAATCTTTTGAATAATAAACCTATGTTAATTTCTACTTACTTAAGAACTTTTTTCAAGTCTATTATTACTTTTATATCGCTTATTACCATGTTATAAACATTACATAGTCATTACGTTAATAAAGGTCGTTTTGTCCATATTTGGTATTTGAGTCGAAAAAGGACTTCTTATAATTACATGTTGTAAATCTAGTCAAATATCTATTATCTCCATAATGATAATCATGATTTAGATATCACATATATCATATATATCCGGTATATACAGGTATTTATAATAGTACATAACATTTAGAGATAATAAATGAAATGCACCGTTTATGGAGATAGTAAGTCGTAAATACCCATGAACGCTACTTCCATTTATATTTCTTATTTTAATGGAATTAAAACATAATGATACATAGTTATATTATAATTCCATTATAATATCATATATAATATCATTAAATTCATCCTTTATACATTCCATGTAAGGCATGAATGAGTCATATCACTTTGAAGGGGTGGTAGTCCGCACATCCTCTAATGAGATTATCGCGTTTAACCATAATGGAAACCATAAAGGCAGGCTATAAATGGAATTTAAATAAGAATAAAGAAATAATAAACATAATAAATATCTTATATAAATACAGTTCCATCATAATGGCCACAATGAGAGGCGATAGGAGATATTTGAACAATCATCATTTTGTGAGGCGTTAGTTTTCCATCCACAGAAACATTATGTTCATTATCCATTAGATGGAGTTGTGTGTAAATGTAGTTTGAATACTTCTCATAACAACATCCTATTATATTGAGGATATTGGTGTTGTTACAAAATAAATGAATAAAAAGATTTTACGGGTTGGAAATGTAAAATAAAAGAAAACAATTTAAGAGAAACTGTTACCTTTAATTTGGGTAATTCCCTTTGGGTTGAACCAAAGTACTTCTTGAAGTGCCTTCTTCCTAAGGTAAGGCTTTTATGTGGAATAGAGGGATTTAGGGAGATTAATTGGGAAGATTTTGGATAAACCTAAAGGCTTGATAGGTGTGAGTAATTGGTTAGAAGTGGTCTCATTTTATAAGGGAGAGGAAGGGCTCTTTAGGAAAGTGTGAAAACATTAATTTATAATAAACATATATTTGGTTTAAAAAGGACCCAAAATCATTAAAATAGAATATAAGATGACTCATTGTCGAAATAAAATCATTCAATCAGAATTGGACATGTTTTGGATAATATTTTAATCATTATAATCTTATTTATTTAAATCATTTATTAATGAGGTAAATACTGCATCATTATTGTGTCATAAATAATTTAATTTATTTGATGTCTAAAAATTATGAAACAAATACCATGATGTATGAAATACTTTTATATTTACAATGAATATTTATAGTCAAAAATATTAATTATATAACACCATATAAAAATTAATTACTAAAAGATATTTGTTTATGTCAATTTTTCCTTTACTTAAAATTAATTTATCTAAAGAGTCATTATCATTAATAAGTGGATCTATAGGGTCCCAAAATTGACACAAGGATGACCATGGTCGGAAATTACATATAAAATAAGGTTAGAACAAGTGTTAAAGTAGTTTTTAATTATTATAATATTCTTTTTACCTTGAATTACCTTATTTACCTTTAACCGCGGAAAATAAAAGTCAAAATATACTATTCACTAAATATTATTTTCATCTTATTGAAACACATTTTACATACTAATAACAACCATGTATGTTGTATTTTCTAAATTCAATTCACAGAAGGGAAAAAGTTTTCATTTAAATAAAAACGTCAGTTTTTTTAACTACTACTAAGTGGGTTCACTATTCATCAAAAATTGATGTTTTTCAGAAAAAAACAAAAAATTCAGCCTAATCTATATTTGATATTACGAATTCAAAAATTATGTCTATTTTTCCAAATTCACAACATATAAGTGGTATTAATTAATTTTAAAATTAATTCTCATTGTTAAAACAAATAGCGTGTTTTTAAGAACTAATAATTATTAAAACATTGACACTTGTTTATGTCCAATTTCAAAGTGAAATTAATTCAATCAAACAAAATTGGGTTAAATGGTAAAAACATATTATAATTACACTTTAAAACAAATTTAAAAGATAATCTAACCATATAAATAAATTAGATTAAACGGAAATTTGGAATTAAAATAAAGTATTTTTCACTATTCATTAAAAAATGAACTCCATCTGAAAAATACCAAAAATTTACCCAAAGTAAATTTTGATGTCCTGATTCAAAAGAATAATATTTTATGGTCAAATAGAATATATAAAAATGACCAAAACTAGATTTAATTAGGGTTTTCCATTAAATGGCGTTAAATAGGCCTTTTAATGTAAATGATGCTTAAAATTAAGTTCATTAACATTTTAAGCCTCTAACTTTTTATTGGATAAATGTAAATACATTTAAAAAACATGTATAATCATATTGTAGTTAGTTTTATTAATTCTCTCCAATATAATGGCTAGGATTTAACAACCATTTAAAATAATAATAATATATTACTATTGTGCAACGTAAGATTTCAAAGAAACCCATTGTTGCATATCGCGTACGCTATCGAACATAGAAACCCCTTTAAAGTAAAATTAATACTTAATTCACAAATATTAATAATTATGAAAAGTTTCTTATTCCTTGTTTATTTGGGATGTTACATCATTCCCCCTTTCAAGAATTGTATCCCTGCAATTTTATTCACTTATCAAATAAGTGGGGGTATTTATCCCTAATAGCATTTTCAGATTCCCACGTTGCCTCTTCAACGATATGGTTTTTCCCCAAAACATTTACATGGTGAATTACCATATTCCGCAACACTTTCTCTCTTTGGTTAAGAATCTGGACTGGTTGTTCCTCATAAGAGAGATTCTCTTCCAACTGAACTACCACTGGGCTCAAAATATGGGATAGATCTGGAATATTCTTTCTCAACATCAAAACATGAAAAAATTTGTCTACTTGTGACAAACATGGAGGTAAAGCCACTTTTTATGCAACTGATCCATCTTTCTCCAGGATTTCATAAGGTCCAATGAACCTCGGACTCAACTTTCCCTTATTATCAAAATGAATCACACTTTTCCATGGAGAAACTTTGAGAAAGACATGATCACCTACCTCAAAAGAAATATCCTTCCTCGAGTTATCTGCATAACTTTTATGTCTACTCTAAGCTATTCCATGTTCTTCTGAATCTGCTGAACATTTTCTACCATCACTTCTACCAATTCTGGTCCCATCAGTTTCCTTTCTCCTACTTCATCCCAAAAAGTGGGTGTTCGACAACGATTTCCATATAATTCCTCAAATGGATCCATCTATATACTAGAATTAAAATTGTTATTATATGAAAATTTAGCCAAAGAAATATGTTGGTCCGAACTTCCTTGGTAATCCCTTGAACAAGAACATAGAATATCCTCCAGGTTCTGAATTTTTCATTCTAATTTCCCATATGATTGAGGATGAAAAATTGTACAAAATTTTTATTCAGTACCCAATGACTTTTGAAGGATTTTTCGAAAAGTTAGAAGTAAACCTGGTATCACAATCAGATATAATGGAGAGGCCAACACCATGCAACCTGACTATCTCTTTAACATACAACTGAGAAAGCTGATCTAGAGACAAAGTATATCGAATAAGAAGGAAATGAGCAGATTTAGTTAATCGATCCATAATAACCCAGATAGAATTATTACCTCGAGATGTATTTGGTAATCCCACAACGATGTCCATGGATGTATTTTCCCATTTACACTCTGGAACTGGTAAAGACCGAAGAATCCCTTTTGGTAACTGCTTATCCGCTTTAACCTGCTGACAAGTCAAACACTTCACAGTAAAATCAGCAATATCTCTTTTCATTCCATCCCACCAGTAATACTCATGAAGATCTCTGTACATCTACGTACTTCCAGGATGAACAGAAAACGGGGAACTATGAGCTTCACCTAAACAACTCATTCTTCAACTGTGAATCACAAGGAACACATAATCTTTTTCCAAATCTCAAAACACAATCATTATCAATGTTAAATTCAGGAAACTTACCATTTTGAACAAACTCTACCTTTTTTGTAACTCACTGTCTTCTTTATGTGCTTTCTTTATTCTGTCTGATAGAGATGATCTCACTGACACTTGATACAAAACAGAAGAATTTTCTACACCAACAACTTATATGCCAAATTTTATCAAATCAAAAACCAAAGGATCTTATTCCAAGTGTAACATAGTTAATGAAGAATTAATTTTTCGACTCAAAGAATCAGCCACTTTATTTTCTTTTCCCAGATGGTAATGAATTGTGAAATTATAATCCTTGATTAATCCAACCATCTCCTCTGTATCATGTTCAATACTTTCTGAGTGAATATATACTTCAAACTTTTGTGGTCAGTATATATTTCACATTTTACTCCATTCAAATGATGCCCCCAAATTTTTAATGCAAAAACAATATCAGCTAATTCCAAATCATGTGTAGGGTAATTTAACTGAAGGGGTTCAACTGATGTGATGCATAAGAAATTACCTGATCATTATGCATTATGACATAACCGAGTCCTTTCAACGAAGCATCATTGTAGATAACAAACTCACCATTTCTGGATGGCAGCGCCAAAACTGGAGCATTCACCAATCTGCTTTTCAATTCCTAAAAACAATCATCACATTCTTTTGTCCAGATGAACTTAACACCTTTTCGAGTTAACTTAGTCATTATACTAGATAACCATGCAAAATTATCAACAAACCTCCAGTAATAACCTACCAAACCAAGAAAACTACGGATCTTGGTTATATTTGTGGGTCTCTTCCATTATTCAACTACTTTTTTTTTAACAGGATCGATAGTTATGCCATTTTTTTGAAACAATGTGACCAAGGAATGAAATTTGTTTTAACCAAAACTCACACTTGTTGAATTTCCCAAATAGTTTTGTTTGTTTTAAGGTTTTCAAGACAACCCTAAAATCACTTTCATTCTCCACTTTATTTTTAGAAAAAACCAAAATATCACCAATGAATACAACCACCGTATATCACATGAATCAACTGATCCATTACTGCAACAAACTGTTCAGTTCCGATTCCGACCATCTCAGGTTATTGATTTGGAAGGTTGTTTTCCTCCGGATGTCATCCTAATATAGCTTCCCTGTTTCTTCAGTGTAAAACCATTCTGAACACAGAAATGTCTTAGGCGAAGCAACATGGTAATCTATAAATGCTATATCATTTCAATATTAACATAAATTACTTTATGGATCTTAATTTAACAATATTCTAACTTCTAAAGTTGTCTAAACCGACCTCTAATACCGACTATAAGGACCCGACCATAAAAAATTACATTATATTAAATTAAATTAATAATTCACATTGATGATATTTCCAGGATTAGATTTTTAGAGAGTTAGACCATAACTATTATATTTGAAAATATTACAAAGTAGACACTTCTACTCAATTTCCATTTTTTCATAAAATAAAAACTCTTTGAAAAAAAAGTCATGTCTAGTTCTATGTTTTAGACGGCATGAATTTTCCTTGATCCCATCTTTGACCCTATTCCACTTTATGTCCCATGAAAAACATTTCAAAATCTTAGGATGAGCATAAAAAGCTCAGTAAGGGATACACAAAGAAAGAAACTGATAGTTTTTCAAAACAACAAGTAAACCATGAATACTTAATCATAAGTACTACTTTTAACCTTTATGAAGTAGTAAATACTCTTCACTGAATAAAAGATCATTTCTTTCCCTTTTGTAACCAAAAGATTACCATAAAACCCATATAAGGAACACATACCATATATGTAACATCCCAAGTAAGTAATGAATAATAGATATTTTTATCTATGTCTTTTAATGATTAAGATAGTGTTATAGAGGCTTAAAATGAAAATAAATACAATCTTATGCATGGAATACACTAATATTCTTAAAAGATTGTTTTACTGCCTTTTGATGGCAAACCATTTTTGAATCTATATTTTGACAATTTTATAAACTATGTTTGTCAAAATAAACTTATCCTTTATGATTGGGACATCAAAATTTACCTTGTGTGAATTTTTGGTATTTTTCTGACAATGTTCATTTTTTAATGAATAGTGAAAAATACTGCATTTTACATCAAAACTGCTTTTTAATCTAATTTATTTGTATGATTAGATTATGTTTTGAATTGGTTTTGAAGTGAAATTAGAATATATTTTTACCATTTTATCCAATGGTGGTCATTGGAATCAATTTCACTTTGAAATTAGACTTAAACTGGTGTCAATCTTTTGATACTTATTGTTTTGTAAAAACACGCTATTTGCTCTGGCAGCGGGAATTAATTATTAAATTAATTAATGTGACTTATATGATTTGAATTTTGTAAAATAGACTTCATTTTTAAATTCAGAATATCAAATATAGCTTAGGGTAAATTTTTGGTAATTTTCTGAAAAACATCAATTTTTGATGAATAGTGAAACCACTAAGTGGTAATCAAGAAAACTGATTTTTCAGTTAAATGACAGTTTACCACTAATGTGTATTGAATTTTGAAAATCCGACATACATGGTTGTCATTAAGAAGTAAAATGTGTTTCAATGAGATTATAATAATTTTTTGGTGAATAGTAACTTATTAAGTTCTTAATCGCGATTAGTGGTAATTAGTGTAGTTTAAGGTAAAAATGATACTATAGGAATGTGAAAACACCATGACACTTGTCCTACACCTATTGGGTGAGTCATGGCCGACCAAGAAAAGCCATGAGACAACTTGGGGACCCAATGGAGCCACTTTAGTTGGAAAATGACAATAGTATATTTTTATTTAATGGAAAAGTAAAATTGACACAAACATGATATGTTTTACTAAAAAATTTTTTAAGTAGGGTTATACAAGTCATATTTTTTATTATAAATAGTAATTGGAAATCTAAAAAGATTTCCTACATCATAGTAATTTTTGTATAATTTTAGACATTAAATAAATTAAATTATTTATGACATAATAATGATGCAGCGATGACATCATTATTTGACGATTTAAATAAAATGGAAAGACAATGTAAACTCTATTAACTAAACATGGCCAAAACCAATTGGATGAGTGGATTTCGAACCCTTATAACCTTATCCACGAATTATATCAATGTGGGACCTTTTGAAACCGAAAAACATTTTCAAATAAAGTAATATTTCTTTACTTTCCAAAAGTGCCCCTCCTCTCCTCTTATAAAAGGCCCCCACCTCTACCTCATTTCACACACTTCTCAAGCATTTGTCTCGGCCAAACCCTGCCCATTTAATCTCTCCACATCCCTCTCCTCATCCTAGAGGATTCCCTTTGGGCAGAATCCTTTCAAAGGAAGCCTTTAGGCTCAAATCAAAAGGAGTTACACTTTTAAAGGTAATTCATTCTCTCATGTTCATTTGTTTTATTTTGCTTCTCCAACCCCCTAAACTCTTTTTATTTACTTATTTTGTAACAACACCAGTATCTTCAATATACAAGGATGTTGTTATAATATTTATTTGAGCTACACTCTCACAAAACTACATTAAATGGTTAAAGAACATACAGTTTCCGTGGATGGCGAAATTCTGCCTCCCGAAATGATGATTGTTCAACACTCATTTAACACCTTCAAAGGTGGCCATTATGATGTCACTATTTTTATATATGATATATAATATGTTTATGATTTCCTTAAGCTTCTGTTTTTTTCATTTTTGGCATACCTTTATGGTTTCCATTATGGGTAAACACGATATCTTCATTTTAGGAAGTGCGGACTACCGCCCCCTGAAAGTGATTTGATTCGTTAATACCATATGTGGGATGTGTAAGGGATAAAGTTAATGATATTATATATGTTATTATACTGGAATTATAATATACTCTTATATCATTATGATTCCATTCCAGAAGATATGAAATAGAAATGAAAGTAGCGTTCATGCGTACGTACGGCTTACCGTCTCCATGAACGGTGCATTTCATTTCTTACCTCTAAATGATTATGTAATATTATAAATGAATGTAAGTACTGGATATATATGACATATATGATATCTACATCATGAATACCATTCTGGATATAATGAACCTTTGACCAAATTAACAACATGTAAGTGTAAGAAGTCTATTTTTGACTTAAGAACCAAATACCGACAAAATGAACATTATTAACTTAACTGATTACATGATGTTCATAACATGGTATAAAAGGAATAATGAACTTGAAAAAGATTCATAATAAAGTAGAGATTAACTCAAGTTTATTATTCAGGAGATTAAAGAACGGTCGGGTCAAGTCAGATACGAGGTATGGGACTTCTTCTAAATCTCCTTTCGTTGAGGCATATTTTATTTTATACACAACATTCTTTTATACGGTGTATAAACCACTTTGACTTTTGCGTTTATTCAAAAGGAATCTTTTTTTATACGAAGCGTTTACTAAACGACAATAGGGAATGTTTTTGTCGTACGTATGCGGCGACAACGACTTCTCCGCCGTCGTGACCGTTATTTGAGTTTCGGCTTCCTCTACAAGCCATACCTTCTTTTTAAAAGAAAAATAAATACCATGTTTTGCTTTTCTTTTATTTTAGTATTGAAAATGGTTTTCATAATGTCTTTATATCAATGTGTTGTATTGATATCTCGTGATTGAAATGTGGAAATTTTATGTTTCATTTATGCATGTTTTATGTGATATGATTATGTTATGGTTCTTGGGAATTATTATGAAGACGGGTGGTTCCGTGATAAACTAAGGGCGGGTGAGCCCATTATAGCTCTCCAATGCATTGGGTAACGCGAAGGAGTGAAACGTTAAGGTTTCTCCGAAGAGATTTTTGGGAATATACTGTGATGGGTATTCCAAACGTAACCAAGAGGGTTACTCCCTACGTAAGAATGTTATGAATGCCTCAAGTTACCTTTACGTATTATGATTTCTATTATTTATTCATGATTTTATGAGGTATGTTAAAGTGCCTATGTTTTATGGGTAAAGTATGATTTCATTCTTATGTATATATGAACTCATGTTTCCTTTCCATGTTTTTTTATAACCCATACTGAGTTTTTATGCTCATCCCAAGTTTTTGAAATGTTTTTCACAGGTCAAGGGAAAGGTACATGATAAGATGATAGATTCAAGGATGTGTCAAGAAATAATCCATGTTTTATTTTAAATGTGTTTCCATTGATGGGAATGAAGAATAATATCTTTATGTAACCACTTTGTTTATATGTGGAATGTAATGCAAGTTTTATGATCTAATTCTCTAAAACTCTAAACCCGAAAAGATCCTCAATGTGTAATCTTGTAATAACTCAAGATTAAGTAAGGTTTAAGGCTGGGGCCTTATAGTTGGTATCAGAGGTCGGTTTAGATAACTTTAGGAGTTAGAATTCTATTAAATGATTATCCAAAAATATTTTTTTCAAATGATATAGCATTTAAAGATTACCATGTTGCTTCATCTAAGACATGTTTGTTCAGAATGGTTTTCCGCAGAGGAAACAGGGAAGCAGTGCTAGGAAGGAATACAGAAGGAAATAACCTTCCGAATCAGCATCCAGAAATGGTCGGAATTGGAACTGAACAGTTTGTTGCAGTAATGGCGCAGTTGAATCAAGCGATAAATGGAGGTGGTATCCATACATGAGATCAGCCAGATCAACCGCAGAGGAACATGTCAGTGGTGGAACATTTCATGAGGCAACATCCACCATCATTCAGAGGATCATCTGACCCTGTGCTAGCTGAAGGGTGGATTAAAGCACTGGAGAAGATTTTTGATGTCATGGGGTGTTCAGACAATCAAAAGGTTAGTCTTGCTATTTACCGTTTGGAGGGTGAAGCAGATCAGTGGTGGTCTATGGTTAAAAATATCAGGGACGCTGATGAGATTGATGCTCTTGACTGGGATGAATTCAAAGGTATGTTTCTTGAGAAGTATTTTCCTAAGGCTGTTCGACTTAGGATGGAAAAGCAATTCTTGGAATTGAGGCAAGAGGAAGACTCAGTGGCTGCTTATGAAGAAAGGTTCACTCGATTGGCAAGGTATGCTCCAAATTTTATCCGGGACCTTGATAGTAAAATCAATTGTTTTTACTCAGGATTAAAGCCAAACTATCGAAGGGCATTAGCTTCTCGTGAGTTTAAAAGTTATGAAAAGCTTGTTCGATGTGCTGAGAAGGTGGAAATGGAGTTTGCCGATGACCAAGTTTTCTATAACAACCTGTAGAAGAAGAGACCGAGGTGGCAGGAGAAAGGTAAGAATTCTTCAAAAAAGTCTGATGGTAAGAGAACTAAGTTTCCAGTTTGTGATAAATGTGGCAAAAGGCATGCTGGGGAATGTCTTCTGAATTCTGGGAAGTGCTACCGATGTGGTAATATGGGACATAAGGCTCATGATTGCACTGAAAAGGATCAAGGTGAAGGTAAGAACAAATTTGATTTACAGTTAGTGAAATGTTATAAGTGCAATGAGATGGGTCACTATGCAAACGAGTGTCCGACAAGGAGCTTGGATGATGGGAAGCAGTTAGACTACAAGTAGAATGGGGTGGTGAAATCCTTTGCAACTACTTCAGCAGATGTCGGGCCATCAAATGAAGTGGTATCAGGTACTTTGTTTTTTCAGATTATGCCAGTGTGTTGTTTGATTCGGGGTCTACACATTCTTTTATCTCTGAAACCTTTTCTAGTAAAATGGGAATACCATCTCAAGAAATGACTCCTGAACTAGTGGTAAAGACACCTGGGGGAAGTGTCGAGGCAAACATAATTTATAAGAATCTTCCTATCCTTATCTGTGGAAAGAACCTACTTGCAAACCTTTTTGTTCTACCTCTAGTAGAGTTTGATGTTATCCTGGGTATGGATTGGCTCTCTATTTTCCATGCTAAGATTGACTGTAGAGCTAAAGAAGTTTCTTTTCAAAAAGACTTTCAGTTTGTTTACAAGAATGAACCCTTACTTTTGATAACATATCAAGAGGCCGAGAAACTTGTAAAAGATGGAAATGAATTTTACCTTGCACACGTCGTTGAAAATAAAGGAACTGTTCAGATTAATGATGTGCCAGTGGTAAATGAGTATCCTGATGTTTTTCCTGATGAGTTGCCTGGAATAATACTAGATCGGGAAGTTGAGTTTACTGTTGACTTAGTTCCTGATGCTAAGCCAATTTCAAAACCCCCTTATCGAATGGCACAAATTGAACTTTTAGAGTTGAAGGAGCAATTGCAAGATTTATTAGAGAAAGGTTTCATTAGACCTAGCACATCACCATGGGGTGCTCCTGTTTTATTTGTTAAAAAGAAAGATGGTTCTATGAGACTTTGCATTGATTATAGAGCCTTGAATAATATCACTGTTAAGAACAAATATCCTTTGCCTCATATCGATGATTTGTTTGATCAACTCCAGGGAGCTCAGTTTTTTTCAAAGATTGACTTGAGATCGGGGTACCATCAGCTGAAGGTAAAGGAGGCAGATATTCCGAAGACCGCGTTCCGTACGAGATATGGCCATTATGAATTTGTAGTAATGCCTTTTGGGCTAACCAATGCACCTGCTGTATTAATGGACTTAATGAATAGAATTTTCCATGAGTTCTTGGATAAGTTTGTGGTGGTTTTCATTGATGATATTTTGGTGTTTTCTAAAAGTAAAGAAGAGCATGAAAAACATTTAAGGGTTATCTTGCAAACCTTAAAAGAAAAGAAATTGTATGGGAAATTCAGAAAGTGTGAGTTTTGGTTGCAACAAATTTCTTTCCTTGGTCACATTGTTTCTAAAGATGGAATAAATGTTGATCCCGCAAAAAAAAAGGTTGTGGAAGAATGGCCAAGACCCACAAATGTAACCGAGATTCATAGCTTCCTTGGTTTGGCGGGCTATTACCGAAGGTTTGTTAGAAATTTTTCACGGTTTTCTAGTCCAATGACTAAGCTAACTCAGAAGGGTGTTAAGTTTATATGGACAAAAGAATGTGATGATTGTTTTCAGGAATTGAAAAGAAGATAGGTGAATGCTCCAGTTTTGGCACTACCTTCCAGGAATGGTGAGTTTGTCATATACAGTGATGCTTCATTGAAAGGACTTGGTTGCGTCCTAATGCAGAATGATCAGGTAATTGCTTATGCTTCACGACAGTTGAAAACTCATGAGGTAAATTACCCTACACATGATTTTGAATTAGCTGCTGTTGTTTTTGCTTTAAAAATTTGGAGGCATCATTTTTATGGAGTAAAGTGTGAAATATATACCGATCACAAAAGTTTAAAGTATATATTCACTCAGAAAGAATTGAACATGAGACAAAGGAGATGGTTGGAATTAATCAAGGATTATGATTGTACAATTCATTACCATCCGGGAAAAGCAAATAAAGTGGCTGATGCTTTGAGTCGAAAAAGTAATGCTTCATTAACAATGTTGCGGTTGGAACGTGATCCTTTGGTTAAGGATTTGATGAACTTTGGCATAGAAGTTGTTGGTGCAGGGAGTCCTTCTGTTTTGTTTCAGGTATCAGTGAGATCATCTCTATCAGATAGAATCAAGCAAGCACAGAAGCAAGACAGTGAGTTGCAGAAAAAGGTAGAGCTGGTTCAGAAAGGTAAGTTGCCTGAATTCAACATTGATAATGATTGTGTTTTGAGATTTGGGAAGAGATTGTGTGTGCCTTGTGATTCACAGTTGAAGAGAGAGTTGTTATGTGAAGCTCATAGTTCTCCGTTTTCAGTTCATCCGGGCAGTACTAAGATGTATAGAGATCTGCGGGAGTATTACTGGTGGGATGGAATGAAAAGAGATATTGCTGATTTTACTGTGAAGTGTTTGACTTGTCAGCAGGTTAAAGCAGAGCGGCAGTTACCGAAAGGGATACTTCAGCCTTTACCAGTGCCAGAGTGAAAATGGGAGAATATATCCATGGACTTTGTTGTTGGATTACCGAAGACATCTCGAGGTAATAATGAAATCTGGGTTATTGTTGATCGCTTGACCAAATCTGCTCATTTCCTTGCTATACGAGATACTTTCTCTCTTGATCAACTTTCCCGTTTGTATCTTAAAGAGATAGTCAGGTTACATGGAGTTCCTCTCTCCATTGTATCGGATCGTGATCCCAGGTTTACTTCTAACTTTTGGAAAGGCCTTCAGAAGTCGTTGGGTACTGAATTAAATTTTAGTACAGCTTTTCATCCTCAATCAGATGGGCAGTCAGAACGAACAATTCAGACATTGGAGGATATGCTACGAGCTTGTTCTATGGATTATCAGGGAAGTTGGGACCAACATCTTTCTTTGGTTGAGTTTTCATATAATAACAGTTTTCATTCCAGTATACAGATGGCACCATTTCAGGCATTATATGGGAAGCGGTGTCGAACTCCAGCTTTCTGGGATGAAGTTGGTGAAAGGAAGTTGATGGGACCAGAATTGGTAGAAGAGATGGCAGAAAAAGTTCAGCTGATTCAGAAACACATGAGAACAGCTCAGAGCAGGCAGAAGAGTTATGCGGATAACCGGAGGAAGGATCTATCTTTCAAGGTAGGTGATCATGTTTTTCTCAAGGTTTCTCCTTGGAAAAGTGTGATGAGATTTGGTAAGAAAGGAAAGTTGAGTCCAAGGTTCATTAGACCATACGAAATTCTGGAGAGAGTTGGATCAGTTGCATACCGAGTGGCTTTACCTCCAAGTTTATCTCAGGTACACAATGTTTTTCACGTTTCGATGCTGAGAAAGTATATGCCAGATCCATCTCATGTTTTGAGTCCAGAGGTAGTTCAGCTGGAAGAGAACCTATATTATGAGGAACAACTGGTCCAGATTCTTGACCACAGGGGGCAAGTGTTACGGAATAAGGTGATTAAGCAGGTAAAGGTTTTGTGGAAAAACCACATGATTGAAGAGGTAACATGGGAATCCGAAAATGCAATGAGGGATAAGTACCCTCATTTATTTGATAAGTAAATAAATTGCGGGGACGCAATTTTCTAAAGGGGAGAAGTATGTAACATCCCAAGTAAGTAATGAATAATAGATATTTTTATCTATGTCTTTTAATGATTAGGATAGTGTTATAGAGGCTTAAAATGAAAATAAATACAATCTTATGTATGGAATACACTAATATTCTTAAAAGATTGTTTTACTGCCTTTTGATGCAAACCATTTTTGAATCTATATTTTGACAATTTTATAAACTATGTTTGTCAAAATAAACTTATCCTTTATTATTGGGACATCAAAATTTACCTTGTGTGAATTTTTGGTATTTTTCTGACAATGTTCATTTTTTAATGAATTGTGAAAAATACTGCATTTTACATCAAAACTGATTTTTAATCTAATTTATTTGTATGATTAGATTATGTTTTGAATTGGTTTTGAAGTGAAATTAGAATATATTTTTACCATTTTATCCAATGGTGTTCATTGGAATCAATTTCACTTTGAAATTAGACTTAAACTGGTGTCAATCTTTTGATACTTATTGTTTTGTAAAAACACGCTATTTGCTCTGGCAGCGGGAATTAATTATTAAATTAATTAATGTGACTTATATGATTTGAATTTTGTAAAATAGACTTCATTTTTAAATTCGGAATATCAAATATATCTTAGGGTGAATTTTTGGTAATTTTCTGAAAAACTTCAATTTTTGATGAATAGTGAAACCACTAAGTGGTAATCAAGAAAACTGATTTTTCAGTTAAATGACAGTTTACCACTAATGTGTATTGAATTTTGAAAATCCGACATACATGGTTGTCATTAAGAAGTAAAATGTGGTTCAATGAGATTATAATAATTTTTTGGTGAATAGTAACTTATTAAGTTCTTAATCGCGATTAGTGGTAATTAGTGTAGTTTAAGGTAAAAATGATACTATAGGAATGTGAAAACACCATGACACTTGTCCTACACCTATTGGGTGAGTCATGGCCGACTATGACAAGCCATGAGCCAACTTGGGGACCCAATGGAGCCACTTTAGTTGGAAAATGACAATAATATATTTTTATTTAATGGAAAAGTAAAATTGACACAAACATGATATGTTTTACTAAAACAATTTTTAAGTAGGGTTATACAAGTCATATTTTTGATTATAAATAGTAATTGGAAATCTAAAAAGATTTCCTACATCATAGTAATTTTTGTATAATTTTAGACATTAAATAAATTAAATTATTTATGACATAATAATGATGCAGCGATGACATCATTATTTGACGATTTAAATAAAATGGAAAGACAATGTAAAATCTATGAACTACACATGGCCAAAACCAATTGGATGAGTGGATTTCGAACCCTTATAACCTTATCCACGAATTATATCAATGTGGGACCTTTTGAAACTGAAACACATTTTCAAATAAAGTAATATTTCTTTACTTTCCAAAAGTGCCCCTCCTCTCCTCTTATAAAAGGCCCCCACCTCTACCTCATTTCACACACTTCTCAAGCCTTTGGCTCGGCCAAACCCTGCCCATTTACTCTCTCCACATCCCTCTCCTCATCCTAGAGGATTCCCTTTGGGAAGAATCCTTTCAAAGGAAGCCTTTAGGCTCAAATCAAAAGGAGTTACACTTTTAAAGGTAATTCATTCTCTCATGTTCATTTGTTTTATTTTGCTTCTCCAACCCCCTAAACTCTTTTTATTTACTTATTTTGTAACAACACCAGTATCTTCAATATACAAGGATGTTGTTATAATATTTATTTGAGCTACACTCTCACACAACTACATTAAATGGTTAAAGAACATACGGTTTCCGTGGATGGCGAAATTCTGCCTCCCGAAACGATGATTGTTCAACACTCATTTAACACCTTCAAAGGTGGCCATTATGATGTCACTATTTTTATATATGATATATAATATGTTTATGATTTCCTTAAGCTTCTGTTTTTTTCATTTTTGGCATACCTTTATGGTTTCCATTATGGGTAAACACGATATCTTCATTTTAGGAAGTGCGGACTACCGCCCCCTGAAAGTGATTTGATTCGTTAATACCATATGTGGGATGTGTAAGGGATAAAGTTAATGATATTATATATGTTATTATACTGGAATTATAATATACTCTTATATCATTATGATTCCATTCCAGAAGATATGAAATAGAAATGAAAGTAGCGTTCATGCGTACGTACGGCTTACCGTCTCCATGAACGGTGCATTTCATTTCTTACCTCTAAATGATTGTGTAATATTATAAATGCATGTAAGTACTGGATATATATGACATATATGATATCTACATCATGAATACCATTCTGGATATAATGAACCTTTGACCAAATTAACAACATGTAAGTGTAAGAAGTCTATTTTTGACTTAAGAACCAAATACCGACAAAATGAACATTATTAACTTAACTGATTACATGATGTTCATAACATGGTATAAAAGGAATAATGAACTTGAAAAAGATTCATAATAAAGTATAGATTAACTCAAGTTTATTATTCAGGAGATTAAAGAACGGTCGGGTCAAGTCGGATACGAGGTATGGGACTTCTTCTCAATCTCCTTTCGTTGAGGCATATTTTATTTTATACACAACATTCTTTTATACGGTGTATAAACCACTTTGACTTTTTCCTTTATTCAAAAAGAATCTTTTTTTTATACGAAGTGTTTACTAAACGACAATAGGGAATGTTTTTGTCGTACGTATGCGGCGACAACGACTTCTCCGCCGTCGTGACCGTTATTTGAGTTTCGGCTTCCTCTACAAGCCATACCTTCTTTTTAAAAGAAAAATAAATACCAGGTTTTGCTTTTCTTTTATTTTAGTATTGAAAATGGTTTTCATAATGTCTTTATATCAATGTGTTGTATTGATATCTCGTGATTGAAATGTGGAAATTTTATGTTTCATTTATGCATGTTTTATGTGATATGATTATGTTATGGTTCTTGGGCATTATTATGAAGACGGGTGGTTCCGTGATAAACTAAGGGCGGGTGAGCCCGTTATAGCTCTCCAATGCATTGGGTAACGCGAAGGAGTGAAACGTTAAGGTTTCTCCGAAGAGATTTTAGGGAATATACTGTGATGGGTATTCCAAACGTAACCAAGAGGGTTACTCCCTACGTAAGAATGTTATGAATGCCTCAAGTTACCTTTACGTATTATGATTTCTATGATTTATTCATGATTTTATGAGGTATGTTAAAGTGCCTATGTTTTATGGGTAAAGTATGATTTCATTCTTATGTATATATGAACTCATGTTTCCTTTCCATGTTTTTTTTATAACCCATACTGAATTTTTATGCTCATCCCAAGTTTTTGAAATGTTTTTCACAGGTCAAGGGAAAGGTACATGATAAGATGATAGAGTCAAGGATGTGTCAAGAAATAATCCATGTTTTATTTTAAATGTGTTTCCATTGATGGGAATGAAGAATAATATCTTTATGTAACCACTTTGTTTATATGTGGAATGTAATGCAAGTTTTATGATCTAATTCTCTAAAACTCTAAACCCGAAAAGATCCTCAATGTGTAATCTTGTAATAACTCAAGATTAAGTAAGGTTTAAGGCTGGGGCCTTATAGTTGGTATCATAGGTCGGTTTAGATAACTTTAGGAGTTATAATTCTATTAAATGATTATCCAAAAATATTTTTTTCAAATGATATAGCATTTAAAGATTATCATGTTGCTTCATCTAAGACATGTTTGTTCAGAATGGTTTTCCGCAGAGGAAACAGGGAAGCAGTGCTAGGAAGGCATACAGAAGGAAATAACCTTCCGAATCAGCATCCAGAAATGGTCGGAATTGGAACTGAACAGTTTGTTGCTGTAATGGCGCAGTTGACTCAAGCGATAAATGGCGGTGGTATCCATACACGAGATCAGCCAGATCAACCGCAGAGGAACATGTCAGTGGTGGAACATTTCATGAGGCAACATCCACCATCATTCAGAGGATCATCTGACCCTGTGCTAGCTGAAGGGTGGATTAAAGAACTGGAGAAGATTTTTGATGTCATGGGGTGTTCAGACAATCAAAAGGTTTGTCTTGCTATTTACCGTTTGGAGGGTGAAGCAGATCAGTGGTGGTCTATGGTTAAAAATATCAGGGACGCTGATGAGATTGATGCTCTTGACTAGGATGAATTCAAAGGTATGTTTCTTGAGAAGTATTTTCCTAAGGCTGTTCGACTTAGGATGGAAAAGCAATTCTTGGAATTGAGGCAAGAGGAAGACTCAGTGGCTGCTTATGAAGAAAGGTTCACTCGATTGGCAAGGTATGCTTCAAATTTTATCCGGGACCTTGATAGTAAAATCAATCATTTTTACTCAGGATTAAAGCCAAAGTATCGAAGGGAATTAGCTTCTCGTGATTTTAAAAGTTATGAAAATCTTGTTCGATGTGCTGAGAAGGTGGAAATGGAGTTTGTCGATGACCAAGTTTTCTATAACAACCAGCAGAAGAAGAGACCGAGGTGGCAGGAGAAAGGTAAGAATTCTTCAAAAAAGTATGATGGTAAGAGAACTAAGTTTCCAGTTTGTGATAAATGTGGCAAAAGGCATGCTGGGGAATGTCTTCTGAATTCTGGGAAGTGCTACCGATGTGGTAAGATGGGACATAAGGCTCGTGATTGCACTGAAAAGGATCAAGGTGAAGGTAAGAACAAATTTGATTTACAGTTAGTGAAATGTTATAAATGCAATGAGATGGGTCACTATGCAAACGAGTGTCCGACAAGGAGCTTGAGTGATGGGAAGCACTTAGACTACAAGCAGAAAGGGGTTGTGAAATCCTTTGCAACTACTTCAGCAGATGTAGGGCCATCAAATGAAGTGGTATCAGGTACTTTGTTTGTTTTTTCAGATTATGCTAGTGTGTTGTTTGATTCGGGGTCTACACATTCTTTCATCTCTGAAACCTTTTCTAGTAAAATGGGAATACCATCTCAAGAAATGACTCCTGAACTATTGGTAAAGACACCTGGGGGAAGTGTCGAGGCAAAAAGAATTTATAAGAATCTTCCTATCCTTATCTGTGGAAAGAACCTACTTGCAAACCTTTTTGTTCTACCTCTAGTAGAGTTTGATGTTATCCTGGGTATGGATTGGCTCTCTATTTACCATGCTAAGATTGACTGTAGAGCTAAAGAAGTTTCTTTTCAGAAATACTTTCAGTTTGTTTACAAGAATGAACCCTTACTTTTGATAACATATCAAGAGGCCGAGAAACTTGTAAAATATGGAAATGAATGTTACCTTGCACACGTCGTTGAAAATAAAGGAACTGTTCAGATTAATGATGTGCCAGTGGTAAATGAGTATCCTGATGTTTTTCCTGATGAGTTACCAGGAATAATACCAGATCGGGAAGTTGAGTTTACTGTTGACTTAGTTCTTGATGCTAAGCCAATTTCAAAACCCCCTTATCGAATGGCACAAATTGAACTTTTAGAGTTGAAGGAGCAATTGCAAGATTTATTAGAGAAAGGTTTCATTAGACCTAGCACATCACCATGGGGTGCTCCTGTTTTATTTGTTAAAAAGAAAGATGTTTCTATGAGACTTTGCATTGATTATAGAGCCTTGAATAATATCATTGTTAAGAACAAATATCCTTTGCCTCATATCGATGATTTGTTTGATCAGCTCCAGGGAGCTCAGTTTTTTTCAAAGATTGACTTGAGATCGGGGTACCATCAGCTGAAGGTAAAGGAGGCAGATATTCCGAAGACCGCGTTCCATACGAGATATGGCCATTATGAATTTGTAGTAATGCCTTTTGGGCTAACCAATGCACCTGCTGTATTCATGGACTTAATGAATAGAATTTCCATGAGTTCTTGGATAAGTTTGTGGTGGTTTTCATTGATGATATTTTGGTGTTTTCTAAAAGTAAAGAAGAGCATGAAAAACATTTAAGGGTTATCTTGAAAACCTTAAAAGAAAAGAAATTGTATGGGAAATTCAGCAAGTGTGAGTTTTGGTTGCAACAAATTTCTTTCCTTGGTCACATTGTTTCTAAAGATGGAATTACTGTTGATCCTGCAAAAACCAAAGTTGTGGAAGAATGGCCAAGACCCACAAATGTAACCGAGATTCGTAGCTTCCTTGGTTTGGCGGGCTATTACCAAAGGTTTGTTAGAAATTTTTCACAGTTATCTAGTCCAATTACTAAGCTAACTCGGAAGGGTGTTAAGTTTATCTGGACAAAAGAATGTGATGATTGTTTTCAGGAATTGAAAAGAAGATTGGTGAATGCTCCAGTTTTGGCACTACCTTCCAGGAATGGTGAGTTTTTCTTATACAGTGATGCTTCATTGAAAGGAATTGGTTGCGTCCTAATGCAGAATGATCAGGTAATTGCTTATGCATCACGACAGTTGAAAACTCATGAGGTAAATTACCCTACACATGATTTGGAATTAGCTGTTGTTGTTTTTGCTTTAAAAATTTGGAGGCATCATTTGTATGGAGTAAAGTGTGAAATATATACCGATCAAAAAAGTTTAAAGTATATATTCACTCAGAAAGAATTGAACATGAGACAAAGGAGATGGCTGGAATTAATCAAGGATTATGATTGGACAATTCATTACCATCCGGGAAAAGCAAATAAAGTGGCTGATGCTTTGAGTCGAAAAAGTAATGCTTCATTAACAATGTTGCGGTTGGAATGTGATCCTTTGGTTAAGGATTTGATGAACTTTGGCATAGAAGTTGTTGGTGCAGGGAGTCCTTCTGTTTTGTTTCAGGTATCAGTGAGATCATCTCTATCAGATAGAATCAAGCAAGCACAGAAGCAAGACAGTGAGTTGCAGAAAAAGGTAGAGATGGTTCAGAAAGGTAAGTTGCCTGAATTCTACATTGATAATGATTGTGTTTTGAGATTTGGGAAGAGATTGTGGGTGCCTTGCGATTCACAGTTGAAGAGAGAGTTGTTATGTGAAGCTCATAGTTCTCCGTTTTCAGTTCATTCGAGCAGTACTAAGATGTATAGAGATCTGCGGGAGTATTACTGGTGGGATGGAATGAAAAGAGATATTGTTGATTTTACTGTGAAGTGCTTGACTTGTCAGCAGGTTAAAGCAGAGCGGCAGTTACCGAAAGGGATACTTCAGCCTTTACCAGTGCCAGAGTGGAAATGGGAGAATATATCCATGGACTTTGTTGTTGGATTACCGAAGACATCTCGAGGTAATAATGCAATCTGGGTTATTGTTGATCGCTTGACCAAATCTGCTCATTTCCTTGCTATACGAGATACTTTCTCTCTTGATCAACTTTCCCGTTTGTATCTTAAAGAGATAGTCAGGTTACATGGAGTTCTCTCTCCATTGTATCGGATCGTGATCCCAGGTTTACTTCTAACTTTTGGAAAGGCCTTCAGAAGTCGTTGGGTACTGAATTAAATTTTAGTACAGCTTTTCATCCTCAATCAGATGGGCAGTCAGAACGAACAATTCAGACATTGGAGGATATGCTACGAGCTTGTTCTATGGATTATCAGGGAAGTTGGGACCAACATCTTTCTTTGGTTGAGTTTTCATATAATAACAGTTTTCATTCCAGTATACAGATGGCACCATTTTAGTCATTATATGGGAAGCGGTGTCGAACTCCAGCTTTCTGGGATGAAGTGGGTGAAAGGAAGTTGATGGGACCAGAATTGGTAGAAGAGATAGCAGAAAAAGTTCAGCTGATTCAGAAACACATGAGAACAGCTCAGAGCAGGCAGAAGAGTTATGCGGATAACCAGAGGAAGGATC
This sequence comes from Viscum album, assembly GCA_963277665.1. NCBI lineage: Eukaryota > Viridiplantae > Streptophyta > Magnoliopsida > Santalales > Viscaceae > Viscum > Viscum album. The sequence continues at coordinate 134,612,078 of OY728155.1, read as the reverse complement.
TATCTTTCGAGGTAGGTGATCATGTTTTTCTCAAGGTTTCTCCTTGGAAAAGTGTGATGAGATTTGGTAAGAAAGGAAAGTTGAGTCCAAGGTTCATTGGACCATACGAAATTCTAGAGAGAGTTGGATCAGTTGCATATCGAGTGGCTTTACCTCCAAGTTTATCTCAGGTACACAATGTTTTTCACGTTTCGATGTTGAGAAAGTATATGCCAGATCCATCTCATGTTTTGAGTCCAGAGGTAGTTCAGTTGGAAGAGAACCTATCTTATGAGGAACAACTGGTCCAGATTCTTGACCACAGGGGGCAAGTGTTACGGAATAAGGTGATTAAGCAGGTAAAGGTTTTGTGGAAAAACCACATGATTGAAGAGGCAACATGGGAATCTGAAAATGCAATGAGGGATAAGTACCCTCATTTATTTGATAAGTAAATAAATTGCGGGGACGCAATTTTCTAAAGGGGGGAAGGATGTAACATTCCAAGTAAGTAATGAATAATAGATATTTTTATCTATGTCTTTTAATGATTAAGATAGTGTTATATAGGCTTAAAATGAAAATAAATACAATCTTATGCATGGAATACACTAATATTCTTAAAAGATTGTTTTACTGCCTTTTGATGGAAAACCATTTTTGAATCTATATTTTGACAATTTTATAAACTATGTTTGTCAAAAAAACTTATCCTTTATGATTGGGACATCAAAATGAATCTTGTGTGAATTTTTGGTATTTTTCTGACAATGTTCATTTTTTAATGAATAGTGAAAAATACTGCATTTTACATCAAAACTGCTTTTTAATCTAATTTATTTGTATGATTAGATTATGTTTTGAATTGGTTTTGAAGTGAAATTAGAATATATTTTTACCATTTTATCCAATGGTGGTCATTGGAATCAATTTCACTTTGAAATTAGACTTAAACTGGTGTCAATCTTTTGATACTTATTGTTTTGTAAAAACACGCTATTTGCTCTAGCAGCGGGTATTAATTATTAAATTAATTAATGTGACTTATATGATTTGAATTTTGTAAAATAGACTTCATTTTTAAATTCGGAATATCAAATATAGCTTAGGGTGAATTTTTGGTAATTTTCTGAAAAACTTCAATTTTTGATGAATAGTGAAACCACTAAGTGGTAATCAAGCAAACTGACTTTTCTGTTAAATGACAGTTTACCACTAATGTGTATTGAATTTTGAAAATCCGACATACATGGTTGTCATTAAGAAGTAAAATGTGGTTCAATGAGATTATAATAATTTTTTGGTGAATAGTAACTTATTAAGTTCTTAATCGCGATTAGTGGTAATTAGTGTAGTTTAAGGTAAAAATGATATTATAGGAATGTGAAAACACCATGACACTTGTCCTACACCTATTGGGTGAGTCATGGCCGACCAAGACAAGCCATGGGCCAACTTGGGGACCCCATGGAGCCACTTTAGTTGGAAAATGACAATAATATATTTTTATTTAATGGAAAAGTAAAATTGACACAAACATGATATGTTTTACTAAAACAATTTTTAAGTAGGGTTATAAAAGTCATAGTTTTTATTATAAATAGTCATTGGAAAGATAAAAAGATTTCCTACATCATAGTAATTTTTGTATAATTTTGAGACATTAAATAAATTAAATTATTTATGACATAATAATGATGCAGCGATGACATCATTATTTGACGATTTAAATAAAATGGAAAGACAATGTAAAATCTATGAACTACACATGGCCAAAACCAATTGGATGAGTGGATTGCGAACCCTTATAACCTTATCCACGAATTATATCAATGTGGGACCTTTTGAAATCGAAACACATTTTCAAATAAAGTAATATTTCTTTACTTTCCAAAAGTGCCCCTCCTCTCCTCTTATAAAAGGCCCCCACCTCTACCTCATTTCACACACTTCTCAAGCCTTTGGATCGGCCAAACCCTGCCCATTTACTCTCTCCACATCCCTCTCCTCATCCTAGAGGATTCCCTTTGGGAAGAATCCTTTCAAATGAAGCCTTTACGCTCAAATCAAAAGGAGTTACACTTTTAAAGGTAATTCATTCTCTCATGTTCATTTGTTTTATTTTGCTTCTCCAACCCCCTAAACTCTTTTTATTTACTTATTTTGTAACAACACCAGTATCTTCAAAATACAAGGATGTTGTTATAATATTTATTTGAGCTACAATCTCACACAACTACATCAAATGGTTAAAGAACATACGGTTTCCGTGGATGGTGAAATTCTGCCTCCCGAAACGATGATTGTTCAACACTCATTTAACACCTTCAAAGGTGGCCATTATGATGTCACTATTTTTATATATGATATATAATATGTTTATGTTTTCCTTAAGCTTCTGTTTTTTTCATTTTTGGCATACCTTTATGGTTTCCATTATGGGTAAACACGATATCTTCATTTTAGGAAGTGCGGACTACCGCCCCCTGAAAGTGATTTGATTCGTTAATACCATATGTGGGATGTGTAAGGGGGAAAGTTAATGATATTATATATGTTATTATACTGGAATTATAATATACTCTTATATCATTATGATTCCATTCCATAAGATATGAAATAGAAATGAAAGTAGCGTTCATGCGTACGTACGGCTTACCGTCTCCATGAATGGTGCATTTCATTTCTTACCTCTAAATGATTATGTAATATTATAAATGCATGTAAGTACTGGATATATATGACATATATGATATCTACATCATGAATACCATTCTGTATATAATGAACCTATGACCAAATTAACAACATGTAAGTGTAAGAAGTCTATTTTTGACTTAAGAACCAAATACCGACAAAATGAACATTATTAACTTAACTGATTTCATGATGTTTATAACATGGTATAAAAGGAATAATGAACTTGAAAAAGATTCATAAGAAAGTAGAGATTAACTAAAGTTTATTATTCAGGAGATTAAAGAACGGTCGGGTCAAGTCGGATACGAGGTATGGGACTTCTTCTCAATCTCCTTTCGTTGAGGCATATTTTATTTTATACACAACATTCTTTTATACGGTGTATAAACCACTTTGACTTTTGCGTTTATTCAAAATGAATCTTTTTTTTATACGAAGCGTTTACTAAACAACAAAAGGGAATGTTTTTGTCGTACGTATGCGGCGACAACGACTTCTCTGTCGTCGTGACCGTTATTTGAGTTTCGGCTTCCCCTACAAGCCATACCTTCTTTTTAAAAGAAAAATAAATACCATGTTTTGCTTTTCTTTTATTTTAGTATTGAAAATGGTTTTCATAATTTCTTTATATCAATGTGTTGTATTGATATCTCGTGATTGAAATGTGGAAATTTTATGTTTCATTTATGCATGTTTTATGTGATATGATTATGTTATGGTTCTTGGGCATTATTATGAAGACGGGTGGTTCCGTGATAAACTAAGGGCGGGTGAGCCCGTTATAGCTCTCCAATGCATTGGGTAATACGAAGGAGTGAAACGTTAAGGTTTCTCCGAAGAGATTTTAGGGAATATACTGTGATGGGTATTCCAAACATAACCAAGAGGGTTACTCCCTACGTAAGAATGTTATGAATGCCTCAAGTTACCTTTACGTATTATGATTTCTATGATTTATTCATGATTTTATGAGGTATGTTAAAGTGCCTATGTTTTATGGGTAAAGTATGATTTCATTCTTATGTATATATGAACTCATGTTTCCTTTCCATGTTTTTTTATAACCCATACTGAGTTTTTATGCTCATCCCAAGTTTTTGAAATGTTTTTCACAGGTCAAGGGAAAGGTACATGATAAGATGATAGAGTCAAGGATGTGTCAAGAAATAATCCATGTTTTATTTTAAATGTGTTTCCGTTGATGGGAATGAAGAATAATATCTTTATGTAACCACTTTGTTTATATGTGGAATATAATGCAAGTTTTATGATCTAATTCTCTAAAACTATAAACCCGAAAAGATCCTCAATGTGTAATCTTGTAATAACTCAAGATTAAGTAAGGTTTAGGGCTGGGGCCTTATAGTTTGTATCAGAGGTCGGTTTAGATAACTTTAGGAGTTAGAATTCTATTAAATGATTATCCAAATATATTTTTTTCAAATGATATAGCATTTAAAGATTACCATGTTGCTTCATCTAAGACATGTTTTTTCAGAATGGTTTTCCGTAGAGGAAACAGGGAAGCAGTGCTAGGAAGGCATACAGAAGGAAATAACCTTCCGAATCAGCATCCAGAAATGGTCGGAATTGGAACTGAACAGTTTGTTGCAGTAATGGCGTAGTTGACTCAAGCGATAAATGGTGATGGTATCCATACACGAGATCAGCCAGATCAACTGTAGAGGAACATGTCAGTGGTGGAACATTTCATGAGGCAACATCCACCATCATTCAGAGGATCATCTGACCCTGTGCTAGCTGAAGGGTGGATTAAAGCACTGGAAAAGATTTTTGATGTCATGGGTTGTTCAGACAATCAAAAGGTTAGTCTTGCTATTTACCGTTTGGAGGGTGAAGCAGATCAGTGGTGGTCTATGGTTAAAAATATCAGGGACGCCGATGAGATTGATTCTCTTGACTGGGATGAATTCAAAGGTATGTTTCTTGAGAAGTATTTTCCTAAGGCTGTTCGACTTAGGATGGAAAAGAAATTCTTGGAATTGAGGCAAGAGGAAGAATCAGTGGCTGCTTATGAAGAAAGGTTCACTCGATTGGCAAGCTATGCTCCAAATTTTATCCGGGACCTTGATAGTAAAATCAATCATTTTTACTCAGGATTAAAGACAAAGTATCGAAGGGCATTAGCTTCTCGTGAGTTTAAAAGTTATGAAAAGCTTGTTCTATGTGCTGAGAAGGTGGAAATGGAGTTTGCCGATGACGAAGTTTTCTATAACAACCAGCAGAAGAAGAGACCGAGGTGGCAGGAGAAAGGTAAGAATTCTTCAAAAAGTCTGATGGTAAGAGAACTAAGTTTCCAGTTTGTGATAAATGTGGCAAAAGGCATGTTGGGGAATGTCTTATGAATTCTGGGAAGTGCTACCGATGTGGTAAGATGGGACATAAGGCTCGTGATTGCACTGAAAAGGATCAAGGTGAAGGTAAGAACAAATTTGATTTACAGTTAGTGAAATGTTATAAGTGAAATGAGGTGGGTCACTATGCAAACGAGTGTCCGACAAGGAGCTTGAGTGATGGGAAGCAGTTAGACTACAAGCAGAAAGGGGTGGTGAAATCCTTTGCAACTACTTCAGCAGATGTCGGGCCATCAAATGAAGTGGTATCAGGTACTTTGTTTGTTTTTTCAGATTATGCCAGTGTGTTGTTTGATTCGGGGTCTACACATTCTTTCATCTCTGAAACCTTTTCTAGTAAAATGGGAATACCATCTCAAAAAATGACCTCTGAACTATTGGTAAAGACACCTGGGGGAAGTGTCGAGGCAAAAAGAATTTATAAGAATCTTCCTATCCTTATCTGTGGAAAGAACCTACTTGCAAACCTTTTTGTTCTACCTCTAGTAGAGTTTGATGTTATCCTGGGTATGGATTGGCTCTCTATTTACCATGCTAAGATTGACTGTAGAGCTAAAGAAGTTTCTTTTCAGAAAGACTTTCATTTTGTTTACAAGAATGAACCCTTACTTTTGATAACATATCAAGAGGCCAAGAAACTTGTAAAAGATGGAAATGAATGTTACCTTGCACAGGTCGTTGAAAATAAAGGAACTGTTCAGATTAATGATGTGCCAGTGGTAAATGAGTATCCTGATGTTTTTCCTGATGAGTTTCCTGGAATAATACCAGATCGGGAAGTTGAGTTTACTGTTGACTTAGTTCCTGATGCTAAGCCAATTTCAAAACCCCCTTATCGAATGGCACAAATTGAACTTTTAGAGTTGAAGGAGAAATTGCAAGATTTATTAGAGAAAGGTTTCATTAGACCTAGCACATCACCATGGGGTGCTCCTAATTTATTTGTTAAAAAGAAAGATGGTTCTATGAGACTTTGCATTGATTATAGAGCCTTGAATAATATCACTGTTAAGAACAAATATCCTTTGCCTCATATCGATGATTTGTTGGATCAGCTCCAGGGAGCTCAGTTTTTTTCAAAGATTGACTTGAGATCGGGGTACCATCAGCTGAAGGTAAAGGAGGCAGATATTCCGAAGACTGCGTTCTGTACGAGATATGGCCATTATGAATTTTTAGTAATGCCTTTTGGGCTAACCAATGCACCTGCTGTATTCATGGACTTAATGAATAGAATTTTCCATGAGTTCTTGGATAAGTTTGTGGTGGTTTTCATTGATGATATTTTGGTGTTTTCTAAAAGTAAAGAAGAGCATGAAAAACATTTAAGGGTTATCTTGCAAACCTTAAAAGAAAAGAAATTGTATGGGAAATTCAGCAAGTGTGAGTTTTGGTTGCAACAAATTTCTTTCCTTAGTCACATTGTTTCTAAAGATGGAATAACTGTTGATCCCGCAAAAACGAAAGTTGTGGAAGAATGGCCAAGACCCACAAATGTAACCGAGATTCGTAGCTTCCTTGGTTTGGCGGGCTATTACCGAAGGTTTGTTAGAAATTTTTCACGGTTATCTAGTCCAATTACTAAGCTAACTTGGAAGGGTGTTAAGTTTATCTGGACAAAAGAATGTGATGATTGTTTTCAGGAATTGAAAAGAAGATTGGTGAATGCTCCAGTTTTGGCACTACCTTCCAGGAATGGTGAGTTTGTCATATACAGTGATGCTTCATTGAAAGGACTTGGTTGCGTCCTAATGCAGAATGATCAGGTAATTGCTTATGCTTCATGACAGTTGAAAACTCATGAGGTAAATTACCCTACACATGATTTGGAATTAGCTGCTGTTGTTTTTGCTTTAAAAATTTGGAGGCATCATTTTTATGGAGTAAAGTGTGAAATATATACCGATCACAAAAGTTTAAAGTATATATTCACTCAGAAAGAATTGAACATGAGACAAAGGAGATGGCTGTAATTAATCAAGGATTATGATTGTACAATTCATTACCATCCGGGAAAAGTAAATAAAGTGGCTGATGCTTTGAGTCGAAAAATTAATGCTTCATTAACAATGTTGCGGTTGGAACGTGATCCTTTGGTTAAGGATTTGATGAACTTTGGAATAGAAGTTGTTGGTGCAGGGAGTCCTTCTGTTTTGTTTCAGGTATCAGTGAGATCATCTCTATCAGATAGAATCAAGCAAGCACAGAAGCAAGACAGTGAGTTGCAGAAAAAGGTAGAGCTGGTTCAGAAAGGTAAGTTGCCTGAATTCAACATTGATAATGATTATGTTTTGAGATTTGGGAAGAGATTGTGTGTGCCTTGTGATTCACAGTTGAAGAGAGAGTTGTTATGTGAAGCTCATAGTTCTCCGTTTTCAGTTCATCCGGGCAGTACTAAGATGTATAGAGATCTGTGGGAGTATTACTGGTGGGATGGAATGAAAAGAGATATTGCTGATTTTACTGTGAAGTGTTTGACTTGTCAGCAGGTTAAAGCAGAGCGGCAGTTACCGAAAGGGATACTTCAGCCTTTACCAGTGCCAGAGTGGAAATGGGAGAATATATCCATGGACTTTGTTGTTGGATTACCGAAGACATCTCGAGGTAATAATGCAATCTGGGTTATTGTTGATCGCTTGACCAAATCTGCTCATTTCCTTGCTATACGAGATACTTTCTCTCTTGATCAACTTTCCCGTTTGTATCTTAAAGAGATAGTCAGGTTACATGGAGTTCCTCTCTCCATTGTATCGGATCGTAATCCCAGGTTTATTTCTAACTTTTGGAAAGGCCTTCAGAAGTCGTTGGGTACTGAATTAAATTTTAGTACAACTTTTCATCCTCAATCAGATGGGCAGTCAGAACGAACAATTCAGACATTGGAGGATATGCTACGAGCTTGTTCTATGGATTATCAGGGAAGTTGGGACCAACATCTTTCTTTGGTTGAGTTTTCATATAATAACAGTTTTCATTCCAGTATACAGATGGCACCATTTCAGGCATTATATGGGAAGCGGTGTCGAACTCCAGCTTTCTGGGATGAAGTGGGTTAAAGGAAGTTGATGGGACCAGAATTGGTAGAAGAGATGGCAGAAAAAGTTCAGCTGATTCAGAAACACATGAGAACAGCTCAGAGCAGGCAGAAGAGTTATGCGGATAACCGGAGGAAGGATCTATCTTTCGAGGTAGGTGATCATGTTTTTCTCAAGGTTTCTCCTTGGAAAAGTGTGATGAGATTTGGTAAGAAAGGAAAGTTGAGTCCAAGGTTCATTGGACCATACGAAATTCTGGAGAGAGTTGGATCAGTTGCATACCAAGTGGCTTTACCTCCAAGTTTATCTCAGGTACACAATGTTTTTCACGTTTCGATGTTGAGAAAGTATATGCCAGATCCATCTCATGTTTTGAGTCCAGAGGTAGTTCAGCTGGAAGAGAACCTATCTTATGAGGAACAACTGGTCCAGATTCTAGACCACAGGGGGCAATTGTTACGGAATAAGGTGATTAAGCAGGTAAAGGTTTTGTGGAAAAACCACATGATTGAAGAGGCAACATGGGAATCTGAAAATGCAATGAGGGATAAGTACCCTCATTTATTTGATAAGTAAATAAATTTCGGGGACGCAATTTTCTAAAGGGGGGAAGGATGTAACATCCCAAGTAAGTAATGAATAATAAATATTTTTATCTATGTCTTTTAATGATTAAGATAGTGTTATAGAGGCTTAAAATGAAAATAAATACAATCTTATGCATGGAATACACTAATATTCTTAAAAGATTGTTTTACTGCCTTTTGATGGCAAACCATTTTTGAATCTATATTTTTACAATTTTATAAACTATGTTTGTCAAAATAAACTTATCCTTTATGATTGGGACATCAAAATTTACCTTGTGTGAATTTTTGGTATTTTTCTGACAATGTTCATTTTTTAATGAATAGTGAAAAATACTGCATTTTACATCAAAACTGATTTTTAATCTAATTTATTTGTATGATTTGATTATGTTTTGAATTGGTTTTGAAGTGAAATTAGAATATATTTTTACCATTTTATCCAATGGTGGTCATTGGAATCAATTTCACTTTGAAATTAGACTTAAACTGGTGTCAATCTTTTGATACTTATTGTTTTGTAAAAACACGCTATTTGCTCTGGCAGCGGGAATTAATTATTAAATTAATTAATGTGACTTATATGATTTGAATTTTGTAAAATAGACTTCATTTTTAAATTCGGAATATCAAATATAGCTTAGGGTGAATTTTTGGTAATTTTCTGAAAAACTTCAATTTTTGATGAATAGTGAAACCACTAAGTGGTAATCAAGCAAACTGATTTTTCAGTTAAATGACAGTTTACCACTAATGTGTATTGAATTTTGAAAATCCGACATACATGGTTGTCATTAAGAAGTAAAATGTGGTTCAATGAGATTATAATAATTTTTTGGTGAATAGTAACTTATTAAGTTCTTAATCGCGATTAGTGGTAATTAGTGTAGTTTAAGGTAAAAATGATATTATAGGAATGTGAAAACATCATGACACTTGTCCTACACCTATTGGGTGAGTCATGGCCGACCAAGACAAGCCATGGGCCAAATTAGGGACCCCATGGAGCCACTTTAGTTGGAAAATGACAATAATATATTTTTATTTAATGGAAAAGTAAAATTGACACAAACATGATATGTTTTACTAAAACAATTTTTAAGTAGGGTTATACAAGTCATATTTTTGATTATTAATAGTCATTGGAAAGCTAAAAAGATTTCCTACATCATAGTAATTTTTGTATAATTTTTAGACATTAAATAAATTAAATTATTTATGACATAATAATGATGCAGCGATGACATCATTATTTGACGATTTAAATAAAATGGAAAGATAATGTAAACTCTATGAACTACACATGGCCAAAACCAATTGGATGAGTGGCTTTAGAACCCTTATAACCTTATCCACGAATTATATCAATGTGGGACCTTTTGAAACCGAAACACATTTTCAAATAAAGTAATATTTCTTTACTTTCCAAAAGTGCCCCTCCTCTCCTCTTATAAAAGGCCCCCACCTCTACCTCATTTCACACACTTATCAAGCCTTTGGCTCTGCCAAACCCTGCCCATTTACTCTCTCCACATCCCTCTCCTCATCCTAGAGGATTCCCTTTGGGAAGAATCCTTTCAAAGGAAGCCTTTAGGCTCAAATCAAAAGGAGTTACACTTTTAAAGGTAATTCATTCTCTCATGTTCATTTGTTTTATTTTGCTTCTCCAACCCCCTAAACTCTTTTTATTTACTTATTTTGTAACAACACCAGTATCTTCAATATACAAGGATTATGTTATAATATTTATTTGAGCTACACTCTCACACAACTACATCAAATGGTTAAAGAACATACGGTTTCCGTGGATGGTGAAATTCTGCCTCCCGAAACGATGATTGTTCAACACTCATTTAACACCTTCAAAGGTGGCCATTATGATGTCACTATTTTTATATATGATATATAATATGTTTATGTTTTCCTTAAGCTTCTGTTTTTTTCATTTTTGGCATACCTTTATGGTTTCCATTATGGGTAAACATGATATCTTCATTTTAGGAAGTGCGGACTACCGCCCCCTGAAAGTGATTTGATTCGTTAATACCATATGTGGGATGTGTAAGGGATAAAGTTAATGATATTATATATGTTATTATACTGGAATTATAATATACTCTTATATCATTATGATTCCATTCCAGAAGATATGAAATAGAAATGAAAGTAGCGTTCATGCGTACGTACGGCTTACCGTCTCCATGAACGGTGCATTTCATTTCTTACCTCTAAATGATTATGTAATATTATAAATGCATGTAACTACTGGATATATATGACATATATGATATCTACATCATGAATACCATTCTGGATATAATGAACCTTTGACCAAATTAACAACATGTAAGTGTAAGAAGTCTATTTTTGACTTAAGAACCAAATACTGACAAAATGAACATTATTAACTTAACTGATTACATGATGTTCATAACATGGTATAAAAGGAATAATGAACTTGAAAAAGATTCATAAGAAAGTAGAGATTAACTCAAGTTTATTATTCAGGAGATTAAAGAACGGTCGGGTCAAGTCGGATACGAGGTATGGGACTTCGTCTCAATCTCCTTTCGTTGAGGCATATTTTATTTTATACACAACATTCTTTTATACGGTGTATAAACCACTTTGACTTTTGCGTTTATTCAAAAGGAATATTTTTTTTTACGAAGCGTTTACTAAACGACAAAAGGGAATGTTTTTGTCGTACGTATGCGGCGACAACGACTTCTCCGCCGTCGTGACTGTTATTTGAGTTTCGGCTTCCTCTACAAGCCATACCTTCTTTTTAAAAGAAAAATAAATACCATGTTTTTCTTATCTTTTATTTTAGTATAGAAAATGGTTTTCATAATGTCTTTATATCAATGTGTTGTATTGATATCTCGTGATTGAAATGTGGAAATTTTATGTTTCATTTATGCATGTTTTATGTGATATGATTATGTTATGGTTCTTGGGCATTATTTTGAAGACGGGTGGTTCCGTGATAAACTAAGGGCGGGTGAGCCCGTTATAGCTCTCCAATGCATTGGGTAACGCGAAGGAGTGAAACGTTAAGGTTTCTCCGAAGATATTTTAGGGAATATACTGTGATGGGTATTCCAAATGTAACCAAGAGGGTTACTCCCTAAGTAAGAATGTTATGAATGCCTCAAGTTACCTTTACGTATTATGATTTCTATGATTTATTCATGATTTTATGAGGTATGTTAAAGTGCCTATGTTTTATGGGTAAAGTATGATTTCATTCTTATGTATATATGAACTCATGTTTCCTTTCCATGTTTTTTTATAACCCATTCTGAGTTTTTATGCTCATCCCAAGTTTTTGAAATGTTTTTCACAGGTCAAGGGAAAGGTACATGATAAGATGATAGAGTCAAGGATGTGTCAATAAATAATCCATGTTTTATTTTAAATGTGTTTCCATTGATGGGAATGAAGAATAATATCTTTATGTAACCACTTTGTTTATATGTGGAATGTAATGCAAGTTTTATGAACTAATTCTCTAAAACTCTAAACCCGAAAAGATCCTCAATGTGTAATCTTGTAATAACTCAAGATTAAGTAAGGTTTAAGGCTGGGGCCTTATAATATAAAAGTAACTTGAGACATAAATATTCTTAAATGGAATAACCATACTGTCAACTTCCACACATATCACTAAATGAAATAGTCATACGGCCGACATCCATAGCTAATGCATTGGAGGTTATAACGTAACCACCCATCCTGGTTTATCATGGCCCCACCCGTAATTTGGTTTATCATGTAACCACCCTTCAAATGTCCAAGTACAAATATAAAATCATAAAACATAAAATTAATAAATAGGAATGATAACATTTCCACATTTCAAACACAATATATCATTTAAATATATTGACATAAAAGAATCCTTTATCAAAACCATTTTCAATAACAAAATACATAAAAGTGTATATGGTATTTATTTTCACTTAAAAACATTGCGTCTTGTTAAGGAAGCCAAAGATCAAATAATACTCGCGGCGACGGAAAGGTCATTGTCACTGCGTACGTTAAAAAGAAACGTACTTTTTTTCATTTAGTAAAATGCTTCATAGAGAAAAGATTCCTTTTGAATAAAATTACAAGTCAAATATGTTTATACACCATATAAAATAAAGTTGTGTATAAATGAAAATATTCCTCAATGAAAGGAGATTGAGAAGAAGTCCCTTACCTCGTGTCCGACATGACCCTTTCATTATTTAATCTCCTGAATAATAAATTTAAGTTAATTTATACTTGATTGAGAACCTTTTTCAAGTTTATTAGTCTTTTTATATCACTTATTACCATGTTATAAACATTACATAGTCATTTATGTTAATAACGGTCGTTTTATCGATATTTGTTACTTGAGTCAAAAATGGACTTCTTATAATTACATGTTGTAAATGTAGTCAAATATAAATTTTCTCCAGAATGATAATCATTATGTAGATGTCATAGATATCATATATATCCAATATATACATGTATTTATAATAGCACATAACATTTAGTGTTAAGAAAGGAAAGGCACCATTCCTGGAGATGGTAAGTCGTACGTACGCATGAGCACTGCTTCCATTTCTATTTGTTATTTTAATGGAATTAAAACATAAGGATACATAGTTATATTATAATTCCTGTATAATATCATATATAATATCATTAACTCTATCCTTTATATGTTCCATGTAAGGCATGAACGAGTCATATCACTTTGAGGGGGCGGTAGTCCGCACTTCCTCTAATGAGATTATTGCGTTTACCCATATGTGAAACCCTAAAGGCATGATATAAATGGAAATTACAAAAGCATAAAGAAAACATAAACATAATATAGATCATATATAAATACAGTGCCATCATAACGGCCACCATGATAGGAGGTAGGAGATATTTGAACGTTTCGTGAGGCGTTAGTTTACCATCCACAGAAACATTATGTTCTTCATCCATTAGATGGAGGTGTGTGTATGTGTAGTTAGAATAATTCTCATAACAACATCCTAGTATATTGAGGATACTTTTGTTCTTACAAAAGAAAGTAATAAAAATAGTTTAGGGGATGTAGAAGTAAAATAAAAGAAAATAATTTAAGAGAAACTGTTACCTTTAATTTTTTTGTAACTCCCTTTGGTTTGAACCAAAGGACTTCTTGAAGCACCTTCTTCCTAAGGTAAGGATTCTAGGTGGAAGAGGGGGATGTAGGGACATTAATTTACCAGAGTTTGGATGGGCCTAAAGGCTTGAGAGGTGTGAATAATTGGTTATAAGTGGTCTCCTTTTATAAGGGAGAGGAGGGGCTCTTTAGGAAAGTGTGAAAAAATTAATTTATAATAAACAAATATTCGATTTAAAATGGTCCAAAAATCATTAAAGTAAAAGATAAGATGACTCATATTAGAAATAAAATCATCCAACCAGAATTGGACTTGTTTTGGATAATATTTTAATCATTATAATCTTATTTATTTAAATCATTTATTAATGAGGTAAATATTGCATCATTATTGTGTCATAAATAATTTAATTTATTTGATGTCTAAAAATTATAAAACAAATACCATGATGTAGGAAATATATTTTATATATTACCAATTAATATTTATTGTCAAAAATATTACTTATATAACACCATATAAAAATTAATTACTAAAAGATATTTGATTATGTCAATTTTGCCTTTACTTTAAATTAATTAATCTACAGTGTCATTATCATTCATAAGAGAATCCACGGGGTCCCAAAATTGACCCAAGGATGACCCTGGTAAGGAATTACTCATCTAATAAATTTATGACAAGTGTTAAGGTATTTTGGACTTATTATAATATTCTTTTTACATTGAATTACCTTCTTTACCTTCAACCGTGGTAAATAAAAGTCAAAAGTTACTATTCACCACATATTATTTTCTTCTAATTGAAACAATTTTTACATACTAATAACAACCATGTATGTCGGATTTTAGAAATTCAATTTATAGAAGTGGTAAAATTTCATTTAAATAAAAAAGTCAATTTCTTTAACTACTACAAAGTGGTTTCACTATTCATCAAAAATTGATGTTTTTCAGAAAAATACCAAAATTTCAGCCTAAGATATATTTGATATTCCGAATTAAAAAATGATGTTTATTTTTCCAAATTCAAAACATATAATTTTCATTAATTAATTTTAAAATTAATTCCCGTTTTTAAAACAAATAGCGTGTTTTTAGGAAACAATAACTATCAATATATTGACACTTGTTTATGTCCAATTTCAAAGTGAAATTAATTCCAAGAAACAACATTGAATTAAATGGTAAAAATATATTCTAATTACACTTTAAAACCAATTAAAAAGATAATATAACCAAATAAATAAATTATATTAAAAGGAAATTTTGAATTAAAATACAGTATTTTTCACTATTCATTAAAAATGAACTTTATCAGAAAAATACCAAAACTTTACCCAAAGTAAATTTTGATGTTCCATTTCTAAATAAGAATTTTATTTTGTCAAATAGATCATATAGAAATGACCAAAACTATATTTAAATAGGGTTCACCATTAAAAGGTGGTAAATCGACCTTTTAATGTAATTTATGCCTAAAATTTGTTTCATTCAAATTTTAAGCCTCTAACTTTTTATTGGATAAATGTAAATATATTTAACAAACATGTATAATCATATTGTATTTAGTTTTCTTCATTCCCTCCAATACAATGGTAAGGAGTTAACTACCATTTAAAATAATAATATTATATTATTAGTGTGTAACATAAGATTTCAAAGAAACCTGTTGTTGCGTATTGGGTACGCTATCGAACATAGCAACCCCTTTAAAGTAAAATTAATATTTAATTCACAAATATTAATAATTATGAAAATTGTTTTATTGCTTATTTATTTGGGATGTTACAGTAGGCCTAGGGTTGGAGACTAGCTCTGAGGGTATAAAAATATCAAAAAGGGGATGAATTACCATTTCTACTTGTAGGATTAAGAGATAGGATAAATCATATTCAAATATCTCTATGATATAAAATAAAAATTAAACAAAAATCATCCCAAAATGAATGTATAAAGTAATATTATATAGTTAAAATCCTCTAAAATTAAATACCCAAAATAAGATCTATGGTAGCAACAAAAAAAAACTTTCCAATGTTATGAGCCAGTAATGTATAGCACGATTCACATAGTCCTCTTAGAAAGCTATTAATCAGTTTATATACATAGTGTGAGTATATGGGAATAATTAGTGGGAACTCTAATATCTCTCATGTACATGTGAAAGAAACATACTAATGCACTAGTGACAAAAGATAAGAACCAACCACACCTAAACAAGTTAGTTAACCAACCCCATCCTCATCAAGGCTGGCTCACCAAATTGCACATTAAAGTACAATAGCATAACATGAATCATATCGATTCTAGGTACCCCACACAAATTTCCCACTAATTATCAACTCTCACACTCCAAGGACATATTTCCTGGGTCTCCCACTTATTTCATATTCCAACCATCCAAGAACCCTGTATGAAAATGGTCATTAAATCTCATCATTCCCAAAGAAAAATGGGTCATTTCATCACATCACATCCCACCAATAGAACCCTATTCCATCAAATCACATCACATTTTGTAACCATAGTAGTAGGGTATCATGAAAATTAATTACATCAACCTCATGTGCATCCCATATTATGCATAGCCCCCACCATAATACATATCATTATCTAATCAAATATCATGAATGTGAACTTTTGACTTATACTAATCACAACGTGTTCATGACATTTTCACCAGGAATAGGGAGTGGGGAAGAGTGTGTGGATAGCCATCCATCCTCATGATAGGTATGTTAGGGAAAACACTCCCAAAACTATTGGTTGTGTATATATGGTGATTGACATGTGTGGGCTGTGAAAATAAAATCTCAAGGAAATAAAATTTATATATCATATCATATCACACAATCCAAACCTATAGGTTCACAGTGAGAACAACATCCCAATTCAAAACATTACCACATTACCTCACAACCTCTAACACCTTCACTGCCACTGTTAAATTCACAACACCACACATAAAGTCATAATCCACAATCCACTTTCTTATTATTTCCTTATCCTATTGATTTATCAAATTCCACATTACCATATAATTATATTTAGAACCGCCAAGTCATTCCATTATTTCCAACCCCTTTGTTTCATTATTTAAACCTATTACTTGACATTTAACATTATCCATTTAAACCACACTTCCCAATTTTGTTCAATAATTATCCAAATCTATTACTACCTAGGAAGCTATCACATCACAACACACAATAAACTACCCATAATCATTATCAAGCCAACCAGCCCCACATCACCACCATTTACATACACGCGCACTTCTTTCTTACCATAGCCACATCACAAGCACTTTCCATCACAACTGAACTATATCAAATCCTCAAATATCATCACATAAATGACCTATATCACAAATTCACATCAATTCCCCATATAATGAACACACCACAACACAAATCTCAAAATCATTCACATCACAACACATAAAAGTTTTTAGTTTAGTAAGGTGATTTTCATCAATACCACTTATTAAGGGGAATTCCTACACAACTGTGAATCTCTTCGGGAAACCATTTTATTAACCATATATATAAGTATTAGCCAATTAAATTTAATGTAATTTCAATGAAAACGCCAAAAAAGGTTCCACAACACATATAAAATCAACACAAATAAATCCCCCACCATCCACAATTTTCAGTGAGGCATTAGGCCTATACTATCACAATATCAAGATGTTTTCAAATATTATAAATACATATGAAAAATCTCCCCCTTCCCTTTAAATTTCAATTAACCATTTCATTATCTTCATTGGGCTGGTGAAAACCATTTTCTCATTGATAAATAAATGTAAACCTATCCCACATGATATACATGATATGAAACATTATATTCTATGACTCAAATGGAGATTTATGATCTGTTATGCATGGTTAGAGAAAGATCAAGGATATCAATAATCACTACAGAAAAGAAGGTTGCCTTTACCATATTAGAACACAATAACCAAAATACAACATTATCAAAATACAATAAAACCCCACAATTCCCTAATACCATCAATTCCCAGATAAAGTAACATGGATAAATAAAAATAAAATCAAGAAGGTGGGATTACAAAAAATCATCATTGATAAATACTCAATGACTAGGGTTAAATGCCATTGAATGTGGGATGAAAGATAGATTTGATATGCCTTTAGTTTTACCAATAAATGATAATAAGAGACTGAATAATTACATGTTTTGTGTGGTTTTTATAATTTATACCTAGAGTAAAAAACATAATACTGTGGCACAACCCATAGGACCACACCATAGAATAGATGAAACCATAACAGACGATAAATTAACACACTTTACTACACCAAAACCCTTATGGTCAAACTTTCCTCTAAGATATGTGTCTATTTACATGAAAACGATCATATAAAATAGATTGATACCATGGAACAGGCAATACTACCACTCCACAGACACCCAACAACTAGGGAGAAGGTTTGGTTGCAACCCATGATCTGTGGCATAGTTGTTCCAATTTTGGTAGAATAACTGAAAACTAACCCCCTATGATACATCACAATAGCCTAGGTCTCCATGTCATAGCCACAACCTTCCAATTAGTGCTACATAATAACCAAGTGTCCAAGGTGTAGCTACCCTACAAAATGGATGTAGCCTATATATTCTTCCCAATATCCACCTCCACCACAACCATCCGTCATATGCCAAAGTGGATACCTTTTCACTACAACCTCAGGATCCAAATCATAGCAACGTTCTCAACTGGACTCCTTAAATAACTCCTCCCACTCTAACTTCTATAGACTCCCTCAGACACCTCTACCACTAGATTCTCACAATGTAATGTACTGAAAGGTTCGGTCCATTACACACTCAATTGTGAATTAGGGTGATGGATGATTCGAGGCTGAAACAATCTATTTTAGGGTTATTTATACCAAGTTCATATGTTATATATCCACATTAATTTTTTAGTATCTATAAAATGATTCATTTTTAGAAAAAACCACATGATATCTACTTTAAGGAAATATCAGGATATTATCCAATACATGGACCTATTCCATGATTTCTTACAGAAGTTCTCTATACTGATTTCCAAAAAAAAACCTTCCCTCTGTTACAGACTACGGTGACCCTAGATAAACCTACATAAATAATAAATTTATTTCATTATTTAACTACTAAATTCAAAAAAGTCTCACAAACCAAGGACCTAAATTTTTAGTTTCTGAGATACTAGCAACATAAATATCTTATTTTACAAAACATATGAATATTTCTCCATAATCATTCACTTTTTTACCCTATTATATATATCTCATTTGACATAATCAGCTTCAAAACATTAGGAATGGAAACATAAGAAGGGGTGAGATCAAATCCTCAGTAAGGGGAATATATAAAATAGTCATAATGGTTAGATCTTAAATATGATGGAAAACATTTATAAGGAAGTAATATCTGCTAAAAATATCTTGAGATCATAAGTGATAAAAAAATTGATTAATCATCAAGGACCAGAGTATATGAACATAATACCAATGAATGTTCATAAAATTATGGATTAGAAACATATAATGAACAAGAAATCAATATATTAGAAATAAAAATATCTTTAGAATATGTAATATCATAAACATTTTTGAATAATTTGATAATATGGAATATTTTAAAGAATTATTAGAATATATTTAAGTATAATAAACCATTTTGAACAAATATAAGTATGTTCTCCTTATAATTTTATGAAAAAATCCAAGTATGACCATCCTTATGTTTTTTGAAAAAATACAAGTATGTAAAAACATTATTATCTAAGGAGATATAATACATAACCATTAAATTCAAGGGTGGTATAGTACCCCACCATTAATAATCTACATATATTAGTTGCACAAAGAATCAAATCATTTAACTTATCATAAATTACCCATGGAAAGAAAAATGGGTTTCATAACAATTCTAAAAGGTATCACTTAAAAATCAAGATCTTTGGATACCAAAAACATGATAACACAAAAAAGAACATATAACTAGTGATTTATGAACCATTATTTTATTATATAATAATCCTTTGAAAATGAAATATGAATTCGAAAAACAATATTTATTAAAAACATTTCTTATTATCATTTAAAAAAAATTATTTTTGAGTCACATTCCAAAAAAAATAAAATAATGAGTAAACAATTTAAAATATTTATTTAAAAAAATAAATAATGATATATTGAAATGAAATAATTCTTATTTCAAAATTTGATACATAAGGTAAGAATATTTAATCATTGAAAGGAAAATCCTTTGAAATATTAGAAAATGCCTTCAGTGAAAACCCGTATTGTAAAAACAAAATTGAAAACTTCATTACAAAATAAAAGAAAATATAAGGATGACCAGAGATAAAAACTATTTGATTTTAAACATGGGAAAGGATAACATTTTCTAGAAGTAAGAACATATATATGGATTGAATAATCAATTAAAATTTATGGGAATTATTCTCAACAAAATTTCATTTCCAAAAAACAATAGATTCATCAAGGAAGAATAAATACGTGTGAAACATGAATTCATTATAAAATATGGTTGAAATATTACATAACATTATAATATGTAATATTTTTCAATTCTTTAAATGTTTTTAGACAAAGAGAAGTGATTATGACCCAATTGAAGGATTTTAGTCACGAAAACCCTTTACCTTTACTCCTACTTATTCAAATGTTATTTAACCACTTATTTCACCAAAATAAAAATCTTAAAAACCTATTTAAAAACATTATTTATTTATATAAAATTTTTCAAAATTATTTAATTAATTTTCAATATATTTTTATTATTAATTTATCATCTATTTTCAAAAAAAGGTGTCATAAAACTTGGTTTTTTAAACTAGTTTTGTAATGGTGGGGTTGTTATTAAGTATTGTCCAATATATCATTGATCCTAGATCATTCTAGGTACTATATTATTTTTTTTAAATAATTTATAAATTTATAGTTTTATTTATTAAGTTTTTTGGTAATATTTTTTGTTGATGAAAACAATGATAAGCTTGTTTTGTTGAGTTTGAAAAATAAAAGGTGATACATTAATAAATTTATTAGAATTTAATATTATAACTCCAAAATAATTTTTATATATTTAACAAGTTATTATTACCTGTTTTTACCATAATATATTATTATTTAATCATTCATGACATAAACATTACAACATCACTCATTTAGGTGGTTGAAATGATGTAAACAAATAGTATAATAATGATTGAATGAGTAGGACAATGTTATTACATAATATTAATATACACTTAATATAATATTTAAAATATAGTAAGTATCATATATATTCATTAAAATAATTATTAAACCCATCCTAGATTTCTGGTTATGAAAAAGGATGTTTTTTATTCATAGAGACAGTATTCCACACGTACACACGATTAAAAATCCCATTTCTCAATGAATTGATGGAATGATGGTATATAGAAAATGATAATATTATAATATTATTTTTTTACCTAGAACACATATTTATTTATAAAACACATCCTATGTGCCAGAATTTTTAAATATATATGGAAAGAAAAATGTATTGCATCGTGGAGGTGGTACTTTGCACATTTTCTTGATTGATTTTATTTTGTTTCCTTAGAGGACAGAAAAGATTGAATATTCATTATTTAATTAATATAATTAAATTTATGTATAAAAGTGATACTGATTTAATTATATTAAAATGGTTATAAATTATTTTAGGATGTATTATAATAAAATAAAAGAGCAAGACGAGGTAGTACTCATGTCAGAATCATGAGTTTTCTTTTGTAAAACATATTGTAAATGAAATAATTAAAAAATGTAAGGTAACTAAAAGAATATATAGGTTGGATAGGGTTATAGGATAAAAAAATGGTACAATTATAATGAGTATTTATAAGATTAAGTGTAACTTGGAAGGGGGAAAGTGGTACCCTATAATAATAGAATAAAATGATACTTTTGGAAAGACGCATCATTTTTAATAATTTCACGACACTATTAAAGGGCCAATGGATAAATTTTAGGAAAATATTGGGGTGTGGGATAGGATAAGTAATACCATTATCACAGACTTACCTAGGCCCACCCTGAACTGGTCACTCGATTCGATCCATGACAAGGCTCGAAGGGTGTTCTGAATCCCCACCGGTTGTCAGCTTGTTTCAGGCACCAAAGTAAAATAGTAGGGAATGATTTTGGACCATAAAGAAAATACATATGAATAAATATAAACTAAAAATAATAATAATAACACTAGAAGTAGAAAAAAATATTACTATATAGATAAACATACCCATTAGTGACCTCATGGGTCACCACAAAACAAAGAAACACACTCCCTGCAAGAGAACTCTAAAACTAGAACTTGAAACAGAAATGATAAAATAGGCATGAGTATCGTGTTTCTTAGTAGTAATTCCAAAGTAAAACAACACCCCACACCTTTTCCTTTAAAAATAAATACAACCATTCTAGTTTGAAAATAAGATAAAATAATGTAATGTTTTTCATTATATTCAAATTCAAATCAAAAGTTTAAAGTTTTTAAAGAAATCATTTATATTAAAATATATTTTCAAAATAGATTTAAAGCATGCATTAACATTCCAACACAAAAGGCAGGCAGCTCAAATTAAAAACCTAGGTTTTACAAAGAAGAAAACTAGCATGAGGTAACTAAAATGGAAATCATTTCACAAACACCATGTCATAAGCAAGAACCATGGTTAATTCCTATAGGTAGCTAGCACAAATGGTGACATAAGAACCTTGTACCACGGTGAAACATGGATTAGAAACAAAAAAACATTAGCGTTCTCATACACGATCCACTAGTAGGTGGAACCCCCATAACCTTGTCGTCCACAATAATCACAATAATATAGTTAGTGTTTTAATTGTCAATCGTTCAAGACAAAACTAAGACAAATCACTTCTGAATCATCTAGCGCATTAGTCAAAGTCTGGTCTCCTAGGTACTTGGGGTTTGCCCATGTTCTCTATTCCAAGTGGTGGTGAGATTTTATCAAGAAGACATATATAAACACATGAATTCCTTTCCCCAAAACCCCATTCAACCTCCCACCAATAATCCCCCTCTATAAGTGAATTCCCCATTTTACATAATGCAACAATGTACAAGACATAACACAAGGCACAAATCACTAATCACAAATTAAAACTTGCATCACATTTCTCAAAATAGGGGGAATTCCTTAAGAGGGGTTTTCCACTTTCTCAAACCATTATCAATGTTCTTAAAGAGCCTCATTTCATTATAAGTAATTTTAACATTTTATAAAACACTATTTCTCAACACCTTTAAGTTCCAAAAATCATTTAAAAGCACATTTTCACAACCACGGCACCACACATTTAAAAAGAAATCCTAAAAAAAATGTTTCAATATAATAAACCCAATAGAAATACTCATTTCAAACTAAAACCATTATGGAAACCACTTTTAATGATTTGAAATTGAATATTAATTGAGCAATGGAAATGCACCACTATTTCCAACAAAGTCAAAAACATGTTTTAATATGAAAAACCTTGTGTTGAAGCTTAGCTAAATTATGTAAATAAAATGAATAATTGTTTCTAACAATCACAACCAAACCACGCAGCAAGATAATACTATATAAATATAAAACATATTTTTAAAACAATCAAGAAATCATAGATTTCAAATTAAAGGTATAGACATAGGGATCCTACCTCAAACATGCCACTCCCTGATGACGACCATCTGAACCAACCCTTTTCACTAACACACACAAGTATTCATACATATATATATAAATACCCCTTGATAGATTGCCCATATTCCCTACACGATGAATAAATATATACAATTAGGAAATACATACATATATATATATATATATTCCTTACCTATGCATGTACATATAGGTGTTCTTGATACCCACATCCCGAAACCACATCAACGGGACCCAACGCACTCTGGAAAAATTTAACAATAACTAAAAACACTATGGGAAAGTCCCATGAATAACCCACAACAATTTTAAAAACATTTCTTCCATTTTTTAAAATAATATACATTTCATATTTAAAGATGCATAATAAGACAAACTCACCAAAGTATTTCATTTCCTTTTGAAAACATTCACCCAATCCCAACTTCCCCACAAGTGTCTTTAAAAACATGATTCTAACCTCTCAAATAACCCCAAAACCCCTGTTTAAGAAGCAATACTTTATAACAAACACAAAACATAGTCATTTTGTTTTTTAAAACTAATTTCTAATATATAAACACATCAAAAACTTCAAAAACATCATTCACCCAAAACTATTAAACCATAAAAGACATTTATAGATTCAAACAAGCATTATTAATTCATATAAAATTATTATTTAATAGAACCACTTACCTCATATGAATAAAATTCTAGAAAAAGTTTTAAATCCACAACCTCACCTCCAATAAGCCCTAGGAATTCAAGATTCAATCGAAGACACCAATATTAGTGAAGTGCATTGTGTTGCATTTGTTGTCAATGAGGCATGAAGTCGTCTTGGAATGAATGGATGTCAAGGAGTCAAGATGTGAATGTCAAAGGATGTGATGGTGATGGTGATGAAGGAGAATGGCCATGGTACTAAGATGCATGTCACTTAGGAGATTCACTAAGTGGTATTGGAAATTGTGGTTGAAACATTATCCATGAACACTGACGATTGTTGAGCTGTTCTTTAAGTTCCAAGAACTTGTATCCTGATGATACAATGTCAAAACAATAATTGAATACCATGCATTGTATTGACAATGCATGAGGAGATGAAAGAAGATCCATCCACAGCTTCTAAGTGGGTGAAGTGGATTAAAGAAATCCATGTACTAACTCTTAGTGCATGTGAATTGGAAGTGATCCAACTTGATCTCTGATTAGATCAATGAAGCACATTGAAGAAGTTTATGTGATTCAAGAGCTCGGTTGATGAAGAACCTTCGGGAATTCCCTCCTAAGTGAAGATTATTTGTTTAAGAAGAATGGAGGAATTCTAATGAAGAAGAAGAATAGAAATGTGGGAGAAGAGAAGAAATGGAGAAGAGTTGTGGCACATGGCATTTTACACTTAGTCCTTATACAAAGTACTTAGTGTTTTTGTTGCAAAAAATAGGCCACCAAGGAGGCCAGCCGAGGGTCATCACCCAAGGCACATGTGGGACTCAATGTCACCACGCCCATGGGGAACCCTCAAGGCCAGGGCAGCAACCTTGAGGCAGGGGGCGCACCCAAGGACACCACATGGGCGCCTGGGGCACGCCCGGAGGAGCGCAGAGGGGCCGTGTGTAAGCCCCTGAGGGCACGCGGTGGTGAAACCCGCGCACTCGGAGAGCATAGTGGGCGCTTGGAGCGCGCCCGCAGGAGCAGAGTGGGCGCAGAGCGCGCCCGCAGGGAGAACACGGTGCGGGGCGGCACCGTGGAGGGAGAAGATGCAACTGAGGAGTAGCGGCGGGCGCTTGGGTGATAAAGCGCGGAAAAACCACTGGAGAATTCGATGTGGGACGCGCATTTTTCACCGGGAACGAATCCCGGCCGTCCATCTCATCGCGCGCCAGATCCGAGCCGCTCATCTAATCCCGCGCGAGATCTTCAGATCCAGGCCGCCCGATGTATCTCCATCGCCTGATCCGACGGCCGTAGCTCATCTCCTTCCTCGAGCTCGAGCCGAGGCACCTCCCGCAGCCGCCGATGAACCAGAGGCCATCCGAGGGATGATTTCGAGATTCCGGCCACCTCTGAAGAAGCCGAAGACACCAATGAGCTTGTCTGGACACACTGAACACAACCATGCATTAAAAAATGCGTGCATGCAATGAGAGGAGAATTCGGAGCAATGCCGAGGCAAACGAAGTTGCCGAGGCTTCATGGGTTCGTGCCTTTGCATGGATTGGGTTTAAACAGAGGCCGTGCATGCGTTATAAATCGCATGCACGAGGAGGAAAGAAAAATAAGGGAACCCGCGTGGAAACAGAGGAAATAAATCAAGATTTGGAAAATCTTGATAACCCGAAACTTTCGGGAGTTCAAAGATTTATCACGCGGATGTTTAGAAGTGTTTCTCTGCCTATAAAAAGAGAGGTCGAGGCTCTCATTACTCTTGCTGATCCCTTGTTGAATATCCGGAGTCCCGTGAAGCTCTCTGCCTCGCGAAGATCTGCCCTGCGCGCACCACTTGCGCGGCAGCAGCCCGAAGCCATTTTTGGCTTCGCTAAGTTCCTTGCGCGCAACTTCTTTGCGCGACAAGAAGAAGGAGGAGGAGGAGATCCCCTGCGTGCTAATCCTTGCGCGGCAGGAAGAACCGGGGTTGCACCAAGCCTTGCGCACCCTTGGTTGGAGCCCGCGGCTAAAGCACTTGCGCGCCTGAGGGCAGTAGCACTTGCATGGTCATTTGAGGCTTGTGCGAATGAGGCCGCTTGCACCCTTGTGACTTGCGCGACCCACGGCTACCCCTTACACCCTTGATACATTCGCGACCCGTGCTTGAAGAAGACACCCGTGGGCAGTGTGTGTGCATAAGTGGAGAAGAACACTTTGTGTGTGTGCAAGGAGTGGAAGGCCACCACATTTGTGTGTGTGCAAAACAAGAGGAAGACCCGAGGCCTTTAGTGCCTTGTGTGTGCACACATTGAAGAACAAATTAAAAGAACAAATTGTGTGTGCAAATTAAAGAAGTGGCCGAAGGCAATGTGTGTGCACAAGAAGTGTGTGCTCACTTAAAAGAAGAGGAGAAGACCCACACAAAGTACAACACACATTTATGTGTGTAGAAAAATTGCATAAAGTGTGTGAAGTTTGAGAAGTAGGTGTGTGCTGAAAAGAATTACACCCTCTGAGGGTTTACTGCACCAAGAAGAGAAGAAGGGGAGTGCATGCATGCATGCACGCACGTGCACACGTGAACAAAGCTAAATCAGGCTGTGTGCATTCGAGTTGTCCAAGACCAGGAGGTTCTTGAAGTATTGAGAAGGACATGCTATCAGTGCATGAGGATGAAGAGCTGTCATGCACTCAGTGCATGAAGTTGAAGTGAACTGAGACTGGACCAGACCAAAGTTAAAGATATCAGTTGTCTGAGTATTCAGTAGTTGGAGAGAGAAGCCAGGTCATCCTGAAGAAGGAGATAAAGCCTGAGCTAGACGAGAAGCCCTGATCAACCACAAGTGATCAGAAGAGAAGAGCAAGGCCAGCAGCCTTTATCCCAGGCTTCTGAAGTTACTTGAAGAACTTAAAGTGAAGAAGAGCTACTCGTGTGACTCGAGGAGCCAGGAGAAGACCCTGTGGGACTCAGGGAGAAGAAGTCTTTAGTGGGATTCTGGAGCAGGCCAGTGGGACTCTGGTAACACTGTGTGAAGCAGTATAAAGACCCTCCTGTGGGACTCAGGAGAGATACAGTGGGACTTTGTATCGGCCATTGTAATTTTAACAGGTTATAATGGAGAATCCATGCTGGGAGAGCATGGCAAGGATGTAGGCCTTTGGTGCCGAACCTTGTAAATCCTTGTGTCCTGTGCCTTTTCATTACTGCATTATCCGGGAAAGGTTGAGAGATACAAGAAGAGTGGATTGAGGCTTTAACCAGCCATAGAGGTTTAATTGATAAGAAATCAATTAGTAAAAAGTTTTAAGGGATCACTGATTCACCCCCTCCCCCTCTCAGTGATTCACACTGATCTGGGCACTTCAATTGGTATCAGAGGGAGGTTACCTCTAAAAGATCCAAGAGAGTCTATATGGAGTGCAGATTTGAGGAAATGAGTGACCAGCCTCAAATGGAGATATCTGCCAAGACTCAGAAAAATAGAAAGAAGAAACAGGCCAAGAAGATGAGGAAGAAGGTTGCTGCAATCAGAGAAACTCCTTCTATGGAAAGAAATGTGAAAGTCACATCAGATGACAATTCCTTTTATCATTCTTCTGATGAAGCCTGCTCTAGCTGTGATGAAGATGGAAGAAACAATGATCTTCTAAATGCAATCAAATATCTTCAGAAGAGAGTCCCCAAGGAAGTGGCAATGTGTATAGCTACAGGCTTCCTTGATCTTCAAGAAGAAAAATTACAGCTAGAAGATGAAGCCAATTCTCTGGAAGTCCAATTGGCAAAAAGGGTTGGCATAACCAACACTCTCAGAAAGCTGGTGAAGGCCAAAAATGAAACTGTTTCCCTTTGCAATGAAAGATATGAAGATACCTGTGAAGAATTGCAAAGGAGCTCTTCTGAGAAAGAAATATTTTTTATAATGATCAAAGATGTTTTCCTTGCATTGGAAAAGAGACACAGAGTTTCAATGGTTGTCAAAGATGCTCAACTTGAAGACAAAGCAAAAAGGGTGAAGGAGCTTGACAATTCATTGCTTGAATTGAAGACAGTGCATGATGACCAGATGAATCAGCTGAAAGAAAGTTGGGAAGGAAAGCTAAGAGCTGTTGAGGATGAGAAGAACTCCCTTAACATGAAATGCCTAGAACCAGAGGTGATATTGAAAAATCAGCAATCACCCAAAGCCAAAACCTCCCAGTCAGCTGGTAGAAGAAATGTTGCCACTCAAGTGAGCATTGAGAAGGATGATTCTAAAATAAGGGCATCCTCTAGTGAAAGTGCAACATCTTCTAAGAAGAAGGTTCCATCCATCTGGATGAGGAAGGTGAAGAAGCAGGGCTCTCCTGAAACAACACAACTTGTCAAGAAAAGTACCCAGCAATCAGAAGTACACAAGAGGTCAAGATTTGTGGGTCAATGTTGGTGTTGTAACAAGTATGGGCATAGTGCAAAGGATTGTTGGTACAATCCACTAAATGTCAAAGCACAAAGGAAGCCCATGCCAAGGGAGAGCAAGCCAGAAGAAAAGAAGCAGCATCCACAGGTCCAGAGACATCTGTTTACTGCAAATAGATTTGGATTACTTGACAACATCTGGGATGATTGCAAAAGTGGTCAAAAAGATACATGTCAATCTCCAACTGTATCCAGAGCTCAAAAGAAGAAAAGATCACAGAACCTGGCTCAGAAAGAATCCTTGGGAAGCAAACAGAAGAGAGGTGACAATGCTCCCAAGAAGATTTTGAAAAAGGAAGAGAAGTCCTTGGAATCTAAATCCAAGAAGGGTGATGCATCCAGAAGGACCACCAAGAAATGCTTCTACTGTGGAAAGAAAGGACACACCATGGATCTTTGTGAACAAGCCATGGAACTAAATAGAAGCAGACTGAACTCCAGAAGACAATCAATCCAAAAGAAGCAGAAGGGATCGATTGAAAACAAGTTGCCTAAGAGAGGTAGCTTGACAGCATCAAAGGAACCATGTGAAACTTCCAGAACTGAGGCCACACTTCCAAATGACTCTTTAGTCATATG
This sequence comes from Viscum album, assembly GCA_963277665.1. Taxonomy (NCBI): domain Eukaryota; kingdom Viridiplantae; phylum Streptophyta; class Magnoliopsida; order Santalales; family Viscaceae; genus Viscum; species Viscum album. The sequence goes on along the minus strand of OY728155.1, from coordinate 134,582,843 downwards.
GCCAAATCAGTTGCAACTTTCCAAAGATCTCCAGAGAGCTGAAGATGAAGTTCTGGCAATTGCTAAGGCAAAAGGGAAGAAGAAGGTTTCACATGAAGATGTTTTGAGAACCACACCAGCACAATCATCAATGAAGATCAAATGTGCAAGTGTGAAGACTGGTGAAAATGGGACATCTCGGCTGAGAGAATCTTCTCAACCTTGTTGTTCACATTGATGAACCAAGGAGGTTCCATCTTATTCCCTAATCACTTGTATTTACATGTGCTAACATTGCAGGGAATTGAAGATGATGATCATTCTCATCTGGAGGATGGTTTGGACAGAATGGAGTGCACCCCTTGAGGGGGAGCCAATCTGAAGAAGATGGCATTCCTAGATTAATAACATCTTGAGAAAAGTGAAGGTATTCCAATCATACTTTCATCCCTTGTTTCTTAATTGAGTTTATCTTGTCAATTAAGGGGGAGTATGGATTGAAGACAAGTGGATGAAAGGGGGAGCTTTATCTTTGCACTGAACTTTCTAATGAGTTTTGTGGAGTATGTGCAGGATTTAGCAATTCATTGAATATCTGAACCTCTTAGCATTATCTCACATGTTTACAGTGAATGTGGACAGCATTGAGTTCCTTGGTTACATCACTCTTGTTTTCTACACCGGGTTAGCCCAAGTAGACTTAGAGTTGATTTACTAAAGGTTCTTTGCTAAAGAGAACATGTGGCATCATCCCTGTCTTAGTGATTTTTCAAGAAGATACTATTCGAAGGGAGGAAGATATTTTTGAAAGTGAACCACACCACACCTTTGCATTTGATTTCCAATAAGGGGGAGAAAATATTGGCACACATATTGACCCATTCATATGTGCTGAAGGAGTGTATTGACAACAAATACAAAGGGGGAGATTGAAGTGCATTGTGTTGCATTTGTTGTCAATGAGGCATGAAGTCGTCTTGGAATGAATGGATGTCAAGGAGTCAAGATGTGAATGTCAAAGGATGTGATGGTGATGGTGATGAAGGAGAATGGCCATGGTACTAAGATGCATGTCAGTTAGGAGATTCACTAAGTGGTATTGGAAATTGTGGTTGAAACATTCTCTATGAACACTGACGATTGTTGAGCTGTTCTTTAAGTTCCAAGAACTTGTATCCTGATGATACAATGTCACAACAATAATTGAATACCATGCATTGTATTGACAATGCATGAGGAGATGAAAGAAGATCCATCCACAGCTTCTAAGTGGGTGAAGTGGATTAAAGAAATCCATGTACTAACTCTTAGTGCATGTGAATTAGAAGTGATCCAACTTGATCTCTGATTAGATCAATGAAGCACATTGAAGAAGTTTATGTGATTCAAGAGCTCGGTTGATGAAGAACCTTCGGGAATTCCCTCCTAAGTGAAGATTATTTGTTTAAGAAGAATGGAGGAATTCTAATGAAGAAGAAGAATAGAAATGTGGGAGAAGAGAAGAAATGGAGAAGAGTTGTGGCACATGGCATTTTACACTTAGTCCTTATACAAAGTACTTAGTGTTTTTGTTGCAAAAAATAGGCCACCAAGGAGGCCAGCCGAGGGTCATCACCCAAGGCACATGTGGGACTCAAGGTCACCACGCCCATGGGGAACCCTCAAGGCCAGGGCAGCAACCTTGAGGCAGGGGGCGCACCCAAGGACACCGCATGGGCGCCTGGGGCACGCCCGGAGGAGCGCAGAGGGGCCGTGTGTAAGCCCCTGAGGGAACGCGGTGGTGAAACCCGCGCACCCGGAGAGCATAGTGGGCGCTTGGAGCGCGCCCGCAGGAGCAGAGTGGGCGCAGAGCGCGCCCGCAGGGAGAACACGGTGCGGGGCGGCACCGTGGAGGGAGAAGATGCAACTGAGGAGTAGCGGCGGGCGCTTGGGTGATAAAGCGCTGAACAACCGCTGGAGAATTCGATGTGGGAAGCGCATTTTTCACCGGGAACGAATCCCGGCCGTCCATCTCATCGCGTGCCAGATCTGAGCCGCTCATCTAATCCCGCGCGAGATCTTCAGATCCAGGCCGCCCGATGTATCTCCATCGCCTGATCCGACGGTCGTAGCTCATCTCCTTCCTCGAGCTCGAGCCGAGGAACCTCCCGCAACCGCCGATGAACCAGAGGCCATCCGAGGGATGATTTCGAGATTCCGGCCACCTCTGAAGAAGCCGAAGACACCAATGAGCTTGTCTGGCCACACTGAACACAACCATGCATTAAAAAATGCGTGCATGCAATGAGAGGAGAATTCGGAGCAATGCCGAGGCAAACGAAGTTGCCGAGGCTTCATGGGTTCGTGCCTTTGCATGGATTGGGTTTAAACAGAGGCCGTGCATGCGTTATAAATCGCATGCACGAGGAGGAAAGAAAAATAAGGGAACCCGCGTGGAAACAGAGGAAAGAAATCAAGATTTGGAAAATCTTGATAACCCGAAACTTTCGGGAGTTCAAAGATTTATCACGCGGATGTTTAGAAGTGTTTCTCTGCTTATAAAAAGAGAGGCCGAGGCTCTCATTACTCTTGCTGACCCCTTGTTGAATATCCGGAGTCCCGTGAAGCTCTCTGCCTCGCGAAGATCTGCCCTGCGCGCACCACTTGCGCGGCAGCAGCCCAAAGCCATTTTTGGCTTCGCTAAGTTCCTTGCGCGCAACTTCTTTGCGCGACAAGAAGAAGGAGGAGGAGGAGATCCCCTGCGCGCTAATCCTTGCACGGCAGGAAGAACCGGGGTTGCACCAAGCCTTGCGCACCCTTGGTTGGAGCCCGCGGCTAAAGCACTTGCGCGCCTGAGGGAAGTAGCACTTGCATGGTCATTTGAGGCTTGTGAGAATGAGGCCGCTTGCACCCTTGTGACTTGCGCGACCCACGGCTACCCCTTGCACCCTTGATACATGCGCGGCCCGTTCTTGAAGAAGACACCCGTGGGCAGTGTGTGTGCATAAGTGGAGAAGAACACTTTGTGTGTGTGCAAGGAGTGGAAGGCCACCACATTTGTGTGTGTGCAAAACAAGAGGAAGACCCGAGGCCTTTAGTGCCTTGTGTGTGCACACATTGAAGAACAAATTAACAGAACAAATTGTGTGTGCAAATTAAAGAAGTGGCCGAAGGCAATGTGTGTGCACAAGAGGTGTGTGCTCACTTAAAAGAAGAGGAGAAGACCCACACAAAGTAAAACACACATTTATGTGTGTAGACAAATTGCATAAAGTGTGTGAAGTTTGAGAAGTAGGTGTGTGCTGAAAAGAATTACACCCTCTGAGGGTTTACTGCACCAAGAAGAGAAGAAGGGGAGTGCATGCATGCATGCATGCACGTGCACACGTGAACAAAGCTAAATCAGGCTGTGTGCATTTGAGTTGTCCAAGACCAGGAGGTTCCTGAAGTATTGAGAAGGCCATGCTATCAGTGCATGAGGATGAAGAGCTGTCATGCACTCAGTGCATGAAGTTGAAGTGAACTGAGACTGGACCAGACCAAAGTTAAAGATATCAGTTGTCTGAGTATTCAGTAGTTGGAGAGAGAAGCCAGGTCATCCTGAAGAAGGAGATAAAGCCTGAGCTAGACGAGAAGCCCTGATCAACCACAAGTGATCAGAAGAGAAGAGCAAGGCCAGCAGCCTTTATCCCAGGCTGCTGAAGTTACTTGAAGAACTTAAAGTGAAGAAGAGCTACTCGTGTGACTCGAGGAGCCAGGAGAAGACCCTGTGGGACTCAGGGAGAAGAAGTCTTCAGTGGGATTCTGGAGCAGGCCAGTGGGACTCTGGTAACACTGTGTGAAGCAGTATAAAGACCCTCCTGTGGGACTCAGGAGAGATACAGTGGGACTCTGTATCGGCCATTGTAATTTTAACAGGTTATAATGGAGAATCCATGCTGGGAGAGCATGGCAAGGATGTAGGCCTTTGGTGCCGAACCTTGTAAATCCTTGTGTCCTGTGCCTTTTCATTACTGCATTATCCGGGAAAGGTTGAGAGATACAAGAAGAGTGGATCGAGGCTTTAACCAGCCATAGAGGTTTAATTGATAAGAAATCAATTAGTAAAAAGTTTTAAGGGATCACTGATTCACCCCCTCCCCCTCTCAGTGATTCACACTGATTTGGGCACTTCAATTAGAATAAAAAAAAAGATATATAACCCTAAAGAAATTGAAGGAGAACCTGACTCGGAGGGGAAGCCACCAGATGGAGGAGTTGAGGCCATGAGAATTACATGCTGAAGTAGGGCATTGGGGGTGGTTTGCGGGAAAGAGGTCGATCATCCACGTGGAGGGTGGAGCAATGTAGGTGGGAGGAGGGGAGGGCGTGATGGGAGATGCGGGATGAGTGGTGAGGCGTGATGGGGGAGAGTAGAGGGGGGGGGGGACCCTAACACCAAACATACAAACAAACAAACAACAACAACAACAATAATAATAGTATTTATAAATGTTAAATTAATAATAATTTTATTATTATTCATTATAATAATATTATAATCTTTGTTATTTTTAAATCATTTGATTATTATTTAGTCTTTAATTTTTATTTTTAATTTAATCAACCTTAAACTTAAAAAAAACTTGAATATAAATAAACTAACTGTGACCGCAAGGTGTCGGGTCAGGCTATGACAATTCTCTCCACCCTGAACACTTTCTGACCTTAGAATGTCATTCCATGGTTTAACCCAAAAGAAAAAAATAGACTCTCCTTCATAGCTTAAGGATATTCCCAACGAACATCATATGAGAAGAAGAGTAGAAGACTAACAATAGAGAAAGAGACATACAGATCAACTTAGGAGACTAAAATGGACTCTCCGTAATGTGCCACCCACTCCCAGAAAGTTTAAACACCTCTAATTGATAGATCAGTGGAAAATAACTCTCATGTCACATAATCCAACCTCATAAAATGAAACACCTCATAATGTATCAACAAACCCCCCACCACTAGCTTGAAACAGGTAAACTGGATCACCCATTGCCATGTCAACATCATAAACACAATTGGGTTACCATGATAGGAGGCCCGAACAAACTGCCCACCTTAAGAGATAGTCTAACACCGAGTCACTCCAGAGGAATTCCAGTGAGGCCCATGGTGGGTCTCCCTACCATAAGAACTAACCTACCCACCTAACTTGTGTAGGACAACATGGGATCACAACATGGTGCTACTTGAGAACTACCCACACCAACCAACATATACTAATAAGAACACCAAATATAGATCGAACTCCCCACACAAGGGGTTAAAGGAAAATGAATTTGAACCAAATGGAAATCACCACACAATTGACTACTCCCAAATGGGATCACCATCCTAAGATGAGACCAGCCCAGAACATAGGTTTATCTATAAGGGTTGCCACCCAAGGACCACCAAACAGAGTTTCACATCCATAAGGGTATAAGAACTGAGGTTCAAGAAAAAGAGATAATTGTGACTCCTTATAACCAAGGAGGAACTCTTCCACCCACATGACATGAAATGAAAAAACAGGGTCCCCATGTCCTTTTTCACCAAATGAGACTTCTTAAAATGAGACAGCTACACAGGATGTTTAAACTATCTCCATTTCCCATACTGAATATAGACACTAAACTAAAGTCCTTTACACCCCCTGAGGGTTCTTGACTTTGTGTCAGCTTGTCCTTGAGGCCTATGGATGGTGCCCTAATTTTTGAAGCATATCCTACCTTGTAGTTAGTCCTTGAGGACTCCCAAATGGAACTTCTCCTTCTAGTCCCACACGCATCTACATCCCAATCAGAAAGTAACAACATAATACACACATCCCAAGACACACTTGGTTTTCACATGATACTTCACCATGATTAGATCTTAAAAGGATTTCCCTTTATCACCCTGAACAAGAAACAAAAATAGAAGGATCACTTGTAATGAGCCTTCATTTAGAACACATAATTTTAGGAATGCATGTAATAAGAACAGGCTTCTGTTAATACAGAATCTCTTGAGTGTTTCTAAAACATCCAACTTTACATCAAAAATAGAACATAACATTGTAAGATTCCACCAGACATGACCCTTACAACTGATAGAAACATTACAAGGAGCTAGATGTTAAACTGAGTCCAAAGTAGCACATGATTCCTACACAGGACCATAACAGCCTCTTACGACCAAAATTTCCACACTAGTGGCTTAGCAAAAACCATTAGATAAATGAAACCAATGAAAAGTCAGAAGGCCCTTTAAGGTAACATCCTGCACCAACAACCCAAACTTCATTCCACTTTCCTATCTTGAATTCCCTTCACCACTCCCAAGTAGGACCTCTATGATTAAATATTCCTTAATTCACATTTGGAAATTCAAGTAACTCAATAAATTAATAATTGTTTAAACTCCTTCAGTATCCACTTTTTTTTAGTGAGAGGATCTTATTAATCCAATAAAGAAGAGAGATAAACTCAACCATGAAACCCAAGAATAGATTCTATACTTTAATCAATAGAAAGACCTTCCAATAGAGAATCACTAGTGGATGGATTTGGAATATGCATAAATTCATTAGGGGGTGTGCACTATCTTACAAGGAAAATCTAGGGGCATAGTAAAACTAGCACTTTAGAAAAAACATACCACAAAAAGACACCAAACACACAAAAGGGAACCTACTCAAAGGTATCCCAAATATTTTTTCAGAAAACCCCACTAACCATTACCTTAAATAGACTCCAGGAAAAAACGCAACTTCAAATATAAACCAAACAAGAAGAGTATTCAAACCCAAAATATGTTACAATTAACAATCCCAAATAATTATAAAAACACACCGTAGAATTTTAAACTACTAAACACTCCATATTTTCATTAAAAACACCTTTGAAAATAAGACAGGATGGTTAGGTGGAACATTCACCAATGGTACCTTATAAAGTCTCAAATATTTCCTTCCTCATGTGAAAACAAGCACCAATCCACTTTCCACAAGTGTTTTATACATTTGGTCACTCATGAGAGTACCAAAGTCTAAAAAAACCTTTTTCACCTTTCTAAAAAAATCATTCAACCCGCACATTCATTTTCTCAAAATCAGTAGTCACAAAACCAAAACCCATTTTGAATCTCACAATAAAATTTCAGAAAAAACCCTAATCATTTAAATAAGAATTCACTTTTAAACCTTACACATCAATTTCAAAACATTTCATTTCACTTTAAAACACTTCTGATTTCAAAACAAACACTATTGCATCCATACCCACTCATTTAAAAACTCTTTTTTCCATATTAAAAACATGTTTCCAAAAATTCATGATTTTTTTTAAAATCCCACTAATTAAAAAATCAAAATCCGTTTTCAATATCCATGCATAAATTCCAAAATGATTCAATCCATTCAAAATGATTTTCAATAGTTCATCAAATCCCATTTCATAAATAAAGTTTTAATTAAAAACTAATATTTTATCATTAGAGAAATGCTTCCAAACCCCACTTTAAAATAGATTCCCCTATTTCCGAACAAAAAATTTCAAATAAATCATATGTTTTGGTTATAAAAATACAATCTCGATAGTCTCAATGTCATTCAATCAAAACCATTTCCATTTTAAAATCTAGTTTCCACAATTTTTAAATAAGAATATTCAAAATGATTTTTCCGAAACCCATAAAGACACTGAAAAAATCTAGGAGAAATTAGAGTTGATGGGTGACTCGGATATATGGTTAGTGGATCTACTCTTGTCACACCACTATCATGGAGAGTGTTCTAGGATAATATCCCTGATTCCACAAGGATTTTCAGGACCTCCGATCTCACTAAGACCATTAAACCAACCCCCATTACATTTAACATCAGTGAACCAAAGAACAAAATGACTCAAACGAAACCCAACATCCCCTGGTGACTTGATTCCCATCTCGAGGTGTGATGGCTAGGTCCCCTAATCATAATTGGAATTTCAAGTCCGGGGAAGTCTAACTCTAGTCTACACAGAATCTTCCCTAGGAAACAAGACTCAAAAAATCATGACCTCCTCTGATACCATTTTTTCATGACCCAACCTAGGTCGACCTTGAAATGGTCACCTGAGCCAATCTGTGATAAGGCCCAAAGGGAATTCCAGATTCCCACTAGCCGCCAACTAGTCTCAATCACCAAATTAAATTAGTTAGGAATTATTTTATCCCATAAAGAAATTAAAAATGAATAAATATAAACTAAACAAAATAAACATACACTAGAAGTGGAAAATTAAATAGATTTAGGGAGATAAACATACCTCTAAGTGACCTCATGGGTCACCAACAACCATGGAAACACACTCTCTACAAGATCAATCCAATTCTAGAACTTAAAACTGAAAATATAAAGAAGGCATAATCATCGAGATGCTCATTAGGAATTTCAAAGTAAAATAATGCCCTACACCCTTACCTTTGAAAATAAATCCCATCATTCTATTTTGAAAATAAGATATAATAAAGTAATGTTTTTCATTATTTTAAAATTCAATTCAAAAGTTTAAATGTTTAAGGAAACAATTTCTATTCCACTATAATTTCAAAATAGATTCCAATATTGCATTAACATTCAAAAAATGAAAGGAAAATAGTTTAACCTAAAAACATGGATTTTATAAAGAAGTAACCAAACTTGAAGTAACTAAAATGTAAATAATTTCACATACACCATGTCATAAGAGAGAACCATGGTCAATCCCTATTGGTATCTATCACATATGAGGCCCTAGGGACCTCTTACCTTAGTGAAATATGGATTAAAAACCATAACCATCAAGATTATCATGCACGATCTACTAGTAGGGGATACCCCCATAACCTAGTGGTCTCTAATAATTATAATCATTTAGTCAGTGCTGAAATCATCCATACTACTAGATGAAACTAGGACAAACCACTTACAAATCATCTAGAATACTTGTCATAGTCTTCCCACCTAGGTTCTCAGGGTTTACCCATGTGCTATATTCAAAATGGTGGTGTGATATTATCATGCATAGATATATGAACACATCACATTATTTATCAAAAAAACCCATTCAACCTAGACCCACTGACATTCCTCTTTATGTGCATTTCCCTTTTTACATCATGCAAAAATGCAAAAGTCATAACACTAGGAAAATATCATTAATCACATATTGGAACTTGAATCACATTTCTTAAACTAACGGGAATGCCTCAAGAAATTTTTCCACTTTCGTAAACCATTCTAAAATTACCAAATGTGGATCATTTCATTACAAGGAATTTTAACATTTTAGAAAACATTGTTTCTCAACCCCTTTAAGTCCCAAAAATCATTTAAAAGAACACTTTCATAACCAAGGCACCACACATTTAAATTAATTCAAGAAAACATGTTTAAATATAAGAAACCCATTGTAAATACTCATTACACACTAAAAACATTAAGTAACCCACTATTAATGATTTAACATTAAAGATCAGTTGAACATTATAAATAAACCATTATTTCCAATAATGTCAAGAACATGTGTCAATATGAAAAACTTTCACTGGAGCTTAGATAAATTATATCAAAGAAATGAATAACTATTTCTGAAAATCGAAACCAAACCACAAAGAATGAAAATTCTATATAAATATTAAACATATTTTTTAAAAAATCAACAAACCAAAGATTCAAAATTAACGGTATAGGCAGAGGGATCCTACATTAAACATGTCGCTCCTTGATGACAACAACTTGAACCGACCCTTCACACTTAGGCACACATTCATTCTTACACACACACACACAAACATATATATATATATATATATATACCATGAGTTTAATTTCACATATTCCCTGTTCCATGAGGGAATATGTATAAAGAAGACATATATATATGCCATATATATGACTTACCTTTGCATGTACGTATAGGTGTTCATGATACCCAGAGCCCGAAACCACATTAAAGGGACCCAACACACTCTGAAAAAATTTACCAAAACTCAAAACACCATGGAAAAGACCCACTCATAACCCAAAACCATTTTAAAAAAATTCCTTCCATCTTTCAAAAAAATTACAGTTCATATTAAAATATTCACAAAAATTCAAACTTGCCAAGTCATTTCGTTTCCTTTTGAAAACATTCACCCAAAATCAACTTTCCTGCAATTTTCATTAAAAACATGATTTTCATAACTCAAATAAACCAAAAAACCCTTGTTAAGAAGCAATAATTTATAACACACTCACAAAATAGTAATTTTCTTTATTAAAACTCATTCCCAACATGTAAATAATACAACCACTTCAAAAACATCATTTTTAAAATATAATTATACTAAATAACACATTTATAAATTATAATAAGTGTGATAAATTCATCTAAAATTATTATGGAATAAAACCACCTACCACATATGAATAAATTTCTAGAAAAAGTTGTGAAACTGCAACCAGACCTCGAACAAGCCCTTAGAAGGAAATATTTGACCAAATACTCCAATATTAGATTCTAAAAAAAAGATATCTGACCCAAAATAAAACAAATTAGGAGATTACCCAGAGGGTAAGCCAGTGGGAGGAGGATTTGAGTCCATCATAATCATGCACTAGAGGAGGGGCACTGGTAAGAAGGGTGGGGGCCAATCAGGTTGCGGTTTACAGAGAAGAGAGTGTCGGTAATGGGTTGCATCAGATAAGAGTTGCACCAACTGGGGGTTGCAATAGAGAAGAGCAGGGCACCTTGGGTGGTTTGTTGGAAGGAGGTCGACCAGCTAAGGGTTGGGAGGTGTGATGCAGGTGGGAGGGGGTGCAATGGGAGAGGGGGGAAGGACATGTGATCTGCGATGGGGGAGGGGTGAGGGAATAGGGAAACCCTAACACCAAATAATAATAATAATAATAAACATTATAAATATACAAATAATAATAATATTATTATTATTCATAATAATAATAATAATATCATTATTATTAATATTAAATCATTGTTGTTTTATTTTATTTTCTTTCATTCTAATTTTTTGTTTAATCAATTTTAAACACAAAAAAACTAAAATATAAATAAACTAACTACAGCTGCAAGGTTCTAGGTCGGGGTTTGAAAAAAATTCTCTCACACACTCATTTTGAGACAATTAAACAACAATTAAAGGATTTTTTTTACTTTTAACCTTTTACCAACTTAAACATTTACCATGCTAAAACATTTTAATCTTAAAATTAATATTAATAAACAAAAATTAATATTTGGTGTTTTACATAATTTTAAAATTCTAAATTAAAATTTTAATATAATTTTAATATATAAAGTTTATAAAGGTTTGAAAACATAATTATAAAATATAATCTTAGTCACGTAAAAACAATTTTTTAAAAAAATATCATTTTTATGATTTACATTTATATATAAGATAAAACTGTAATGGATAATGATTTTAACGAAATTAATTAATTTACTATAAAATAAATAAAATTTAAGAGTCCTTAAAGGAATCCAAAACCCAAATTTCACCATATAAAATGTTTAATTATTGGAAAAGATGGAAAAAAAGTTTTTATTAAAGTAACATTTTTATTTTGATTTTAAAATATTGGAGATCATGTTATGAGTTATAATAATGTTTTAAAATGCATAATTTTTTTCTTAAATACATATTTTATTACCTAAAAAGTTTTTTAATCTTTTAGGACAAGATTACAATATAAAAAATCATAAAAATTATAATTTTTTTAAAAATCTTTTTTTTTCAACCAAAAATAAACCTTTTTATAAAAAACACAAAAATTCATACGAAGAAAATTTTGATGTGAGGAATTTAAAAAAAATTATTTTATATAATTTATATTCTAAAACCTGTAAAAGAATTTTGAAATAATATACATAATACAAAGAAAAAAGATTTTATTGAAAATATCATTTTTTTAATATTAACTCACATTAATAATTTACCATATAAATATTTAATGGTTTGTAATATTAGTATTTATTATTGTTTTACTAATAATTTTATCTTATTATTTTGTGTTTTTTTTCATTAGGTGTAGTTTGTGATGCATGTTATCAAACATAAAATTAGTTTTACAGAGTCTAGAATTTCGGGTCATTATAATTTATTTGTATAGAAAACCGTCTTTCAAATTTATTTATAAAGTTCCTAATAAATAATATATTAAATTTAATATAAATTAAATAAGGAAAGTTTAAATCTAAGTAAACTTATTCAAATTCAGTTAAGTAATTATATTTATCTACCTAATATATATTTTTACTATTTAAATTATATTTTATTTATACTTTTAATGCATAGAGTTTTTTATATTATTTATTTTCAAAGTATCATATTCCACTTCACAAGATATGATGTTATGTAATTTATCATTTTTATTAATTTATAAGTAAAATGGTCCCTTGAATCTAACCAAATCATTTTTAGAATATCATAGCTCACTCTCTCCATTACCCCAATCCAAAACCTAAACCCTTGCCTTCTCAACCTCTTAAATCCATTGTGAGATAGTGAAATAAAAGAGAGATGAATATGGATCTAAGGGAAGTTTTGAGAAATATAATCCAAGTTATATGGATCATCATGTATTACCAGGATGAGTTTTAGATCTTCGGTGGATGCATTAGATGAATCTCATCCTAAAGAGAGTTCTCATTTTTTAAAAGTAAGAATGGAAGTTTGATATTATGAATATAGGATTAATGGTTAAAAATTAATTTAGAGAATTTTATGAAAATACTGAGTTTCACTTTTCCTAAAGTGTATATTTTTCTTATTCAAAGGTGAATTAGAAGGACTTCACTATTTCTTATGAGGATTTAGATGATGTTTCTCATTGTCCCCAAAATTTTGAAATAACTACAACCACTCATTTACCTCAAATGATGTAATGATGAATTCATTCATGATGGAATACCTTTTTATAAATCTTTCTATTGAAATGAAAGCTCAAATGTGTTACAGCCTGATAATGGGGTTCTTCCTAAGTTCATTCAGACTGGCACAACTCAGATATCCAAATAATTTTAAAGGGGTCTTCTTCAGGAATTTAATATGATTTTTTTGTAATTAAATTATGTGAATGTAATCTTTTTTGGTTTTTGATTCAATATATGTATCATTATTTTCAAACGAGTTAGAGACTCGTGTTTTACACTTGTATAAGAATTATGACCTTGATATTCAAGAAGACTGATATGTACCTAACAAATTAATAGGTGAACAAATATTAGATACATCAAACTCTATCTAAATGGTTGATAAATAATATATAATTATTCTGAGATTCCTCTTGGAATAAGTTATTTTTTATGAAAAATTATTAGAAGGAAGTTGGTGGAGATGTTGAATATGATAATTGTTTTATGATGAGGGGGAAATTTTACCCAAGAAAATCATCAATATGTGACTCCTTTTGATGAGAAATTTGTTACGGAAATTGAAAAACAACTATTGTAGGTATTGAAGTTGTAGCTATTATGTTTAGTGCAAATAATGAGGATGTTGAGGCTCAGTATCAAGCATAATTTAGTGGTGTAAAAAGGTTGGTGGATGATGTTTCACCTATAAAAAAAATATTTATTGATAAACCTGATGCAAATATTGAATAATGTGTTTTACTGAACACCAATCCTTTAGTTATAGATGCTCTTGAAGAATTTTTAAAGGATTAAGATTAATTAGAGGACTCATTAAGTGAAAATTTTTCAGTGTCTCCTATACAAATTTTAATCAATCTCTAACTTAGAACCATACTCCACCAATCAGTAAAGAAGGACGTATTGGGTTTCCTTCAGTTGGTGATAATAAGAAGATATTACATATCATTTCTTAAAAGGAAAAAGATACACAATTAGTCAATCTTCATGTGACTAAATATGGATATGAATAATAGGATATCAGCTTTACTATTGAGGTGTTAAATGATTTTAAAAGTGAATAAAACGAGATCAATGTGCTTAAGTATGGAATTAAGATTCAAAATTCAAGTTGAAAATATTAAGAAAGAACTTGGTCTCCAAAATTGATTTCTATACCACGATAGAGATGATTTTTACCCAATATAATTTGATTAAGAATTTAAAACCTATTTTGATAGGTTATTTGACTTAATTTGTGAAATTATCTAGATATTTATGGGATTAGATGATGGAATTTAAGTAAATTTATATTACTAAATTAGAATTTAGTTAACTAAAGAAGACCTAAGAGGACTAAAGAATAATTATGTGTCCAAATATATTTTTGTAAACTGAATATCACTATGATATCTAAATACAAATTCATCAAAAAGATTTCGTTCTATACACTAAATCCAATCTCTATATATGATCTGGATGAGTTGAAAAGTTTATTGAAATATTATTATGTAGTCTCAATAGTTATTTCTCATATTAAACCAGCTATTTATAATGATGTCTTGTATTAAATTGAAAATATAATGGATTATTTTAAGATGTTTTAATCTTATGTTAGTATGGTAAATGAAAATTTTCAAACATGACAATCAGAATAAATCTATATTGATACCCTGGAAAAATTTACATAAGAATTAATTCCAATTATAAATGAATAGTAAGATCAGAATGGAAACCTTATCAACTTCATGAACGTATGGGAAACTACCTTTAATTAAAACTTCCAATTTATAGAATGAAATTTGAAGGAGATCAAGGACACACTAGTCTCTATAGTTACTCCAATGTATAGAAAATTATTTGATAATACACTTCGTAGAAGTTTGAAGGTTACATGTGATGCCTATAAAGAAAATTATTTGGTAGTTTCTTAGGAGAAACCTTTTACCTATCTACCTACACTTTGAGGCTCTCATTTGTGAGTTTTAAGGAAACAAATCATAAAATATTTTCTCAAGATGAAAGTGTGAATTAGGTTGATATGGGAATGATCTTCATGATATTAATCAACTGTTATTACTATGATATAATTTAGATGTTGGAGGACCAAGATAAATATTTTTTTGAAATTAGTGATAGAAGACCCATTAGACCATAGATTCCTAAGAAATTTTCAATGTCCAAAGAACATTGTCAGAAACAGTTTATTGGGAGACAGGATAAAACTTCTTCAGGTAATTCTTCAGAGGTTATCCATTCCCTTTTCGAACCCACTACTCTTATCAAACTGGTACAAAAATATCATATTCTTCATCAGTTAGGACTAGAATAGATTCTTATGTTTTTTAAGATACTAAAAACCCTTATTAGTGATATTAGTTAAAATTTAATTCATTGGATGACATAGTATATATCTTCTATGAACTCCACATAATCAATAATTTATAATTACAGAAAAGCTATAACTTTTTTTCTAATTAATTATTATATACTAATACTTTATTACTCTAATAATAAGATTACTAAAGGACTGAATATGGTAAGAAAATCCATATCAAAAATGAAATGTGGTCAAACTATGGTTGAGGTACCACCCAGAAGACATATATCCTTAAAAATGGTTTGAAATGTGTTTCACTCTATAAATATTTTCCCGGATCCTGAATCCCATACTACTAATCATTCTAGTATGCAAATAGATAAAATCACTATATTAGCACCTCCTCATCCTCAGCTTGTGTAATCTAATTTTTTTAAAATTTATGGAAAGAATCTCAAAAGAGTTATAATCAGATTTTATAAGTAAAGAATTCAAGGAATATATATAAGAATATCCTTGGAGATACTAGATCTGAGGGGAACCTTATCCCTACTATTCCTGGTATGTTTAATAAAGGACCTCTTAATTTTAGTGTTAAATTTGATAATATTTCACATGATATTCATACACATAATCCTACCATGTTATTCAATCCTTTATAGCCTAAAAGTTGATCGTAGAACAACCCTGAGCCAAAGTAATGATATATATTAATTATTTGGTTACTATAGATTTTGTATTTTCGTTATTTATTAAATTAAATTTTGTTCATTACTAATTTTATTTCATCTTTTGTTGTTTAATATTATTTTTAGTTATCTTATATTATTTTAAATTTTCATTAGTTTTTACCCCTCAATGTTAGTTTCTAATTCCTTTTAGTCAAATATTCTTATATCTTTACCATTCAGGGTACCATTTTTACTATGTTTTAGCCAATATTTTATCTTTATTTCTATCTCCCAAAAAGTTAGGGATAAAATGAAATAGAAAAAATTGTTCACTTAATTTATTAGTATTTATTGCAATACTCTGGTTTGAAAGATTTAAATTATGAAAATCTATGAAACTTTTTGTTTCATGTTTAAAGAGTTTTATGATCATAAAAAGGAGTAGACTTTTTTACACAATAATGTTGTTCCAAAATACCCCATTTTGTCCTATGTTTTAATGATTATGAAACCCATAAAAAAATTATAATGTTTTTTAATGAAGTTTTAAGATCACTATTTAAAGATCTAGATATGTTTTATGAATTTATTAATTTCAAGTATTATATTTTTCTTTAAATGTATTGAAATCTTATGGTTAGGTCTTATGATGTTCTAAAGCCTTACCGTTAAGATTTATGATATGTTTAATTTTTGAAAGAAATTTTACTTTTATGATATTTTTTAATTTTAAAATCCATATGATCATTCCAAGACTTATATTCAAACCTTATAGTAATATAAAGACATAAGCCCATAATTATGTATATTAACGATGAACTATGATAACTATTTGTGATTAAAAGTAGGATTTTAGACCATAAAATTATTTACTACTAGAAGAAATAATTATGATCAATAAATTCATATGATAAGAAAGGCATATGAAAAATTCATATGATAAAACATTAAGTCTTGTGGTTAGAGGAAATATTTACACTCATATAAGTTTATGTGTTTTTGGTAAATTATTCTGATGACCAGAAAAGTCTTGTGATCGAGTAAAGACTTATGATTTGAAGTCTTACGATGTTGAAGACTCATGATAAACTTTATCTCTAAGTAAGTTTAAGATTATTTATTTATATTATAAGGTTATTTGTTACTATTTTTTATATCGATAGAATCTTGATCTTACATTAGTTTTATCATATGTAGATATGTCTAAATGAGGAATGGTTTAAGTAATTAAATCACTTATTTCCATGAAGATAAACAATTACAATGAAGATTGTTGCTACTCCATGAAAGGCTAACTCTATTTTGTTCTGGAGGAAAATCCCATGAAAAGAATAAAATATTTCATGTATGAGTATAATATAATTTTTCTATGAACTATTTGAATAAAAGTTAAAGATGTTTGAATTAAAAAGATGAGGGTTGGGTATATTCAATAGTTGTAGTTGAGAAACAACACATATAGATATTCTGTTTACTAATATTTTAAGTTGTGTGACTAAAACTAAACATTTAATTATAATATGAATTCAAGATTATATTCTATAGAAGAATGAATTTTTGAGCTACACTTTTAAGTTATATACTCTCTCTGAATGTTTTTCACTATTTATCAGTTGCTTCTTAAAATTGTGTATTGAACCCACAATATTTCTACACAAAAACTTCTATAAATTTTACACACATTGTTCTGAGTGTGGGAAGACAATAGATAGGACATTTAAAAGGGATTTCCTTGTAAAATATATTAGTGCATTTTGTAATATGTTTTAGTTTATTTCACTCAACTATCATGTTCCCCATAAAATGGATGTTTATAGTAAAAATCAGAAATCTTATTAAGAGAGAGTTGGTGGCGTATACTATGGGATATTTTTACCCCGAACCACTCTCTTTATTTTATAATTATATTATTATCTTAATTTCCACTTCCTGTCTATTTTAGAGTGAAGTTAGAACTCTTATATGTTAAAATAATGTAATTTTTAGAGGATAAAATATCAAGAACCCATTTCACTTCCTCTTGAGCCTTTATGAAACACCTATTGGGATAATGACCTTTTTAAAACTTATAAAACATAAATTAATAATGTATAGGTATTTTATTTATTGCTAAAGGTGTTTAAAAATTTTATTATATAAATGAGGAATCATTGAAATTGTTAAAATGATAGACAATGAGTTTTCCATTTCATTACACATAAAACTTGTGAACATAAATGCAATATTTAATTTAATGATGGATTTATATATAATGGAGGCCATGGATTATATTTCATGACTATGGAGAAAAATCACTATATCAAAATATATCTCAGTATCTTCTCTGAATTTTTCTCCATATAGGAGGTTATAGAAAAACCTTCAAAGAGATAATGTCCTACCAATGTGTATAGGGATTCCATTTCAGTTAGAGGATTCTATTAGAGAAAGAAAGTCTATTAATTATTATTAAGGGGTCTTTGTAAAACTCACTATTGTGGAGAAATTAGCATGGATAATGAAGTATGATTTATTTATATACTTTTATTTAACATTGTCATTTACTCTCCTGATAGATATATAAATGGTATTTGTATTTACTTCCACTACATTTAGATATAGTGATATCCAGAAAAATACTTTAGTGTTATCAAAGTGAGTACCAATGAAGAATGTATATGATGAAGTTTTTAAAATGAACATCAGTTTGGTATTATTTTAAAATTATGATAAGGGTTCATAGAACCACATCACGGATTACAAAAGTTTTCTAAAAAATATATGGTTTTGGAAAAACATCATAGTTTTTTATCAAAAAAATAATCATAAAATCGATATTTTACATCATATTTTTTTACAAAAAAATATGAATTATATGAATTATATTTCAGCTATGAAATATCACAACATAGAACACATTAAGATGATATGTTTTAAGGTATGGCCTTTCAATAAAACTATTTATACATGAAAAACACGTTATAGTTCATGTAAGTTACTTTGAGAAATTGCTTTCTAAAATATCTTCTATAGAGATACCATTTCAGGGTGGTTGGTTATACTTTCTTTGAAATATTAAAAAAGTATTAACTTACAATCCTCTATAAGTGTGGGACATTCGAGTTATGTGCTATATATGACATAAATATATATTTTCCTTAAACCAAAACTAGGATTTATTAATTTATTTATAAATTTATTAATAAAGGTTCATTAAGATTTATATATATTAGGTGATATAGTTGTTTTGGATTTTAGGTCTCTCTTCTATAGGACTTTGGGTTGTAATTCTCACTAGCCTGGGAGATTGGGCTATGTTAATAAAAGTGGGAGTTTTCTACCTATCACACCATACTTTAACTTATGTTGATTTTAGATTCATATTATTAAAATACATTACATGATAATGTTTTATATACCTTATGCATGGGATTATTTTTTATATTTTTAGATACAATTCGTTTTTATATTTGGGAAACTACCACAAATCATGAGTTGTATAATGTCTTATATATTAATATATTTAGAATGTATAAATTTACATAAAGAAATAGTATTCAAAACAAAGTCATTAAAAGCATGTATATAAATTTGGATTATGTGATCTTCAAAGAATATATTATATATTGTGATTATGTATTATATACATAATATGTGACTAGTCTTGACCCACCGAGCCCGCACCTTGACCAACGGTAAGTCGAGTGTTCCACCCCAAGATAAAATCTAATAGGCCAAGGGTTGGTGAATAGAACAGAGTAGGTATTTATCACAATATGCAAGGACCGAGCATAATTTACTTATAAAAAAACACCAATATTCATATAGTATAATGATAACACAATTCCAGATATATAAAAAAATTGAATATAAAAAAATGCATATTGTAGTCTAGGATCTACAAAGGAGTAATATGTATATAAATTATAAAGTAATGGGTAAAATACACACAAATAAAACCCTAATTCCAAGCACTCTAAATAAACTAAGGTGATGATAAATACACAATGAAATAGCTCTAGACATGAATTTTTTCCACTAACTCCACCTCTGAGTATTACTAAGATTCCACTCCACCAATACCATATCTATAGAGATCATGACCCCCATCACCTAGAGATGATTTTTTACTTATTAAAATGGAATAATATAAAAGTAATTACATTACTAATCATCTAATAGTTTAGTATTGTTGTTAATTAAAATATAGTCATACTGTGTTGTGATGGATTAGTCCAAGTGCACACGAATGACATTATCATCTTTCATTGAGTGAAAAGGTAATAAAGAAAATGATATATATATTATCTTTTAAAAATGATAAATATTTAATTAGTATCATAATTATATCATTTAATTCACATTTATTCATTAAAACTATCCTTAATACCTTCTATGTAAAGCGTTAGTGAAAAATGAATCACATCGCTTCGCGATGTAGAAGTCTATCATACATAAAAGCGATGTTATCGCATCCACTATGGAATTGGAAAAAAATTTCTATTTGATATAATGAATAATGAAGTATAATTATGATAAAAAATATGTTATATAATTTATATCCATCATCATACCAAAATGTGAGAGTTGGTAATTGAAAAATGAATAACATCAGTTCGTGTGGTGGTAGTCCACCGTACACAGAAATGATGATTTCATAACCCATTTGATAGACGTGGAGATGGTTGTTTTTCTTTACCTATACATAAAAAATAACAATATATGGAAGAAACTGAATTTATTATATAGTCATGGTTTCATAATATTTTATGTAGGTGGAGGAAGAAATAAAATACAAATGATCATTGAAGGATATTACCTCTTCTTCGGCTAACCTCTATAGGTTTTCTCCAAAATCCTTACATGGTTGGATTTATTCCAAAAATATAGAATATTGGATAATATGGTTGAATTTATGAATTATTTTTGTTATTCCTTTTCTAAAAAATTGTTTTTTAAGGAGTGAATAAGAGAGGAGAGGGGTGGCCTTTTATAACTGAGCTGAGCAGGACACTTGTAATTTTTGAAATGAAAAAGGTGTACTCATTCTTTTTACTTACACAAAAGGTCAAAACGAAGTATTATAAATATTTAGATATTATAATGTATAAATATTTCTTTAAAATAGATTTTATAAAAGTTTTTAGGTCAATTTAACCCTCATATTTTTAGTTTAACCCCTGGTAAACTCATTTTTTACCTTAACTGTGGTAAATAATTTTTTCTTCTTTTACTATTTGTTATTGAAAAAAAATAGTTTAAATTATTAAATAATATAAATTATGATAATAAAAAATATGGAATCCATTTTTACAAATTCCATTCACATAAGTGGAAAAATTATAATTTAAAATTAATCTCGTTGATGTGATGAGAAATTAGATTTTTCAAAGAGAAAATGTTCAAAAGTTTACAGTTATATTTTTATATAAAAAATCAATAAATAATAATTATAACCAAATAAACAAGATTAATATAAATATATATATATAATTGAACTAATTTTACTATAAAAAATTTAAAATATAATTTAACATTCTAAACAATTTAAACAAAATAAAGGTTTTCAATTAAAATTCAGTATTTTCACTATTCATCAAAAATGAAACATTTTTGAAAAATAAAAAAAATCTCCCAAAGATAATTTTGATATAATTATTTAAAATTTTAATTTAATTTTACTAAATTAATATTCTAAATTTAGTAAAAAAATATTAAATTATGTATGAAAAGCATGAATAAACTGTATTTTAGAAAAACTATAGTTCTTTTGAAGACATTTATTTTTCTATTTAAAGGATTATTATATTATTTCTAAAAAATTGATTGCCATAATTTTAATATTTTAGTTAGTACTATTCATACCCACCAATATAACTTGGTTATACTAGTATACTATATTACAGTTGATTTAGAATCAGGGTTCTGTGTTCTTCAAGCTACAATATATAATGCTTTTCTTTTAGAAATTCGATTTGTTACATTCTCCCCACCTTAAATAAATTTTTTCCTCAGAATTTAAAATTTTTCTCAGTAATCAATTGTTTGAAACATGGAAATACCATTTTTTAAAAACCTAATCATAAAAAGGTTAATAAAAAAATACTCTTAATAAGTGATAAATGGATGTAACAAGGTCATATAGAATAGCACATAATGATGTTTCTATGTAGGAGAATGTTGGTGTAAAGTGAAGTTATTGACAAATAATAAGAAAATAAATAATTTAAGAGATTTATATTGGTCATTGATCAGATGATAGTGAATGATCAATGGAAATTTAATGTCCTCAAAACTATTAATTTGTAATGGTTTGAAAGACATCAGTTTAACATAAATAATCGTCTTAGGACAAAATTTTATTTCAATATCATTTCCAGGAGTTTAGGAATTATTTTATTTTATAAATATACAAATAAATGTACTTAATTGATATATTTATAGTTTATAAGAAGAATTTCATCCTTTGGATGTTCATTGATTAATTTCCAATTCATCACTTACTCAAAGAAATAAATATCCAAAAATAAAATTTTTATACCTAAATCATTCTATTTCAATTTTAATGGTTAATAAAATCCATAATTTAATGATTATTCATTATTTCAATATCTAGTAATTATTATGAAAAATGGTTATCACAGGTTATCCAATATGCATAAATCTACATATGGTGAAGTAACACATTAATCTCTAAAACCTCATCCAAATTTCAACTTAAACGATTTCATAAAAGGTTAAACATATGACACATCTAAAATATTAATATCCAATGCATTAGAAATAAGGTCATTGAATTTCAAGTATAAAAATATCATTAATCTCTCAAACAACATTAAGTATCTCTTACTTGTCACATACCAAACATGTGAATTCCTTAATCTTGTATTCTCTTGAAATATGGTAAAAACTTGAATTAATATAAAACCTTATTGAAAACAGTAATTAATAAAAAAAAAATTAGACAAAACGTAGATTATTGGATATATTCCTTAAATCCAAGAATATTTTAAACTCTAGCAATGATTGGA
The DNA here is from genome assembly GCA_963277665.1 of Viscum album. NCBI lineage: Eukaryota > Viridiplantae > Streptophyta > Magnoliopsida > Santalales > Viscaceae > Viscum > Viscum album. The sequence goes on along the minus strand of OY728155.1, from coordinate 134,560,006 downwards.
TAAACAACATTTTCAACAAATATTTAATCTGTCCCAAGGTAGACAATATTATCCAATTTACTTTATCCATATTAATCATATCTTTATACCAACATCATTACCTAAACATAATGAATATATTAAGGGTTATATTTCCCTAAATCATGTGTTTCTAAATAATTTTAACTTTCCACTAAATCATTTTTCATGGTCATCAGTACCATTCGACATGATCATTCAAATCCTTAATGAAAAATTATTATAGTATAATCCTTATACACTTCATAATTATTATAACAAGGATATCATTGGTAAAATACTCAAATAACATAATTCTAAAATCCAAACAAAATCATATTAATCTTTCTACTTTGTTTGTGGTAATACAATAATCTTGGCCATGATCCATTAGCTTCTTTTGAGGTATATTCCTTTGACTATGGATACAATGATTTTCATAGATCATAATCTCCTGAAAATTTAATCATTTTACATTGGAAACTTTTTTATTTCCCTTGAAATCATAGGAAAGGTGGATTTTATCTCTAATCATGTATAAGGCTCTCATTTATTTTAAAAAATCACTAGGGTGTTTCTTTCCAATATTATAACATGTCAAAAAATACTACTTTCCTTTATTCACTTTATCCATCTTTTCTTATGTCATCCTCTTATTCTCTTGGTTCCCTTAAAATACATGATACTTATAGAATTATTTATTTGTCTTAATATAACATGATTCTATATCCACATATGATGAGAATATTTTGGAGACTATTTCCCTTCGAAATATTGGCTAAAGACCATAAAATAAATGATCATTCTTACTATTAGGATTGTGTGCATTGATGTGGTTTCATTCCTTTTTCTAGAAAAAATTTATAAATTATTTAATAAACTAAATTAGATCATATAATTATTAAAAATAATTTATAATACCAAAACCATTGAAATACATAACATAAATTAAAAAAAATATGCATAGCTAATCTCTTAAATATAAATATGGTATCTTTGGATATATATCTAAATACTTCATAAGGTTTTGTAAAAAAAATATCAATATCTTAATAATAACCGCCCAAAATGTCAAACCATCTATGCAGTAGGGCCTGTATTCATGCACCAGGTGATAATTAGGTTAATCTTAGTGTACCGTTTTCAATGTTATTACCCCTACATACATATTTTCCAAAACCACATCCACTTATAGTATTCAGACATGGATGTATTTCCAAAAAAACACACATAAAAACTACATAAAAATTGAATGTTATTTTATACTTATCCTCAAATTAAATAATAAGGATATTTTCCTTAGTCTATTTTTTCCATAATCTAGTTACCAAAATTTATACTAAACTTATTCTGATGCCAATTGTAGCGACCCCAACCCCAATAACCCAAATTTGGTGCCTAATTTATTACATTGGAATAGGATATAAGAAATTTAATCTTAATTAATAGACTATTTCAATATTCTTATTTATGAAAATATATGCACATCATTTCATGAATGCGTTAGTCTACACATACATGTGCGATGATATCATCTTTCATTGAGTGAAAGGGTAAGATATATAATGATATATATTCTATTTTCATGTTGATAAATATGTCATGAATATCATAATTACCTCATTTATATCATATATATATATATATATTCATTAAATATGTCCTTATTACCTTCCATGTAAATTGTTAGTGAAAAACGAATTGCACCGCTTCATGAGGTGGTAATCCATCTCACACACAAGGGATGTTATCATATCCCCTATGGAATGGAATTTAAAAAAATTATATATTATATATTGACTATATATGTATAATTATGTGTCAAATATAAAATATATTGTTTATATCCATCATCATACCCAGCAATGATAGGTTGAAATGGAGAAAAACAAATAAAATCGGTTCGCGATGTGGTAGTCCACCTTACACACAAATGATGATTTCATATCACATTTGATGAAAGTGGATATGGTTGTAGCTAATTACCTTATCATAAAATATCTAACTATATGTAATATAAATATGTCATTATATCATTAATTATTCATAATAATTTCAGGATGTTTAAGAATAAATAAAATAAAAACTCTCATTGAAGGACATTACCTATTCTTTGAGTAACCTTCTTATGTTTGCACCAAAATCCTTCCTTTTATTTAATTTCTAAAAAACTATGGAATATTGTATTCGAAGAAATTTTTTTTAATGGTTTGGGTAGGTATTTTCTGAACCAAATGTATTTTATGATGTGAATAAGAGAGGAGAGGGGGTGGCATTTTATAAGTGAGGTGAGTGGCACAAAAATAATTTCTGAAAAAAAATGGTGTGCCCAAGTTCTTCACATTACTAATGGGTAAATAATGTATTATTATGGATATTTATACGTTATTTGGGTATCATATTTCCATATAATATAATTTAGAAATTTTTTTGGTCTTTTTATCTCTTATCTTTTTAGTTTAACTGCCCAGTAATCCAATTTTTACTTTAACTGTAGTAAATAATTTTTATTATTTTTACTATCAATTATGGTAAAAAATTTATTTGACCTTATAATATAACATAAATAATTATTATTAAAAATATAGAATTCGTTTTTTTAAATTAAATTAACTTAAGTGTCAAAATTATATTCAAAATTAATCCCATACACATGATGAGAATGTGGGTTTTTTCAAAGAGAAAATGTTTAAACGTTTAGAATGTTTTTATATAAAAAATCAAAATTAAAATTATTATAAGGAACCAAATTGGATTAATAGATATATAATTGAACTAATATTACTTTAAAACCAATTAAAAATATAATTTATCATTATAATTAATTTAATATAAAAGTCACTTTCAATTAATATTTATCATTTTCAGTGTTCATTAAAATATGAAACATTTTAGAAAAATTAAAACAAAATCACCCTATGATATTTTCTATATAAAAAATTAAACAATTATGTTCATTTAATCAAATAAATTTTTTAAAATTTCTAAAATTTATTCCTAAATTATGTTCATAAAGTGTGACTATACCGTCTTTTAGAAAAAAAAGTAACGTTTTTCAGAAAAAATTTATTTTTCTTTTTAAATAATTTTTATTATATTTCTAATCAATAGATAAACATAATTTTCATATTTTAGTCTGTAATATTTTTACCCTCCAATTTAATATCTATTTTATACCGATACAATATATTACAGTTCATTTATACTTATGGTTTTGTGTTTCACAAGTGATTGAATACAATGTTCTTCATTTAGAATTTTAGGGGGTTACAATATCCACCCTCATAAACTCCATGATTTCATTCATCTTTAGAAGTCACAAAATACGTGAGAAAAAATCCAATGAAGGGGTTAGTATATATAAACCTATAAGAATGTCCCAAAAACCACAAATAAATAAGTAAAATTCCTAGTCATATCAAAACCATAGAGGTAATGGATAACCCTGTCAGGGAAGAAGAACATGAAAATAAGAAACCCATATATACATCCATGTTAGAGAAACATGGAAAATAAGTCTCATTCTTCACAAAAAATCTAATAAAAGGATCTTACACCATGTTAAACCATGATACAATCTACTTATTAAATTCATATACGTGTTATATCACAATTCATTGTGGGGGAACTACACCTCTCCATGTTAAGTATTGATCAAGGTTGTTCTAAATTATAAAATCCTGGATTTCCTAAAACTACATTCACATGACCTTATGTTCACCTCCCCATATAGAAAAATCTACCGACTAGAATTAAGGGTCTAATGTAATTTTTTTGTCAGATTATACCCTCATATCTGAGTAAAAACATTATTGAAAATAATATACAAATATTTATCACAAAGTCTAAAATAATAAATAAAGATGATGGGAAATTCCATAAAATAAATAATACACCAAATGTTATAATAAATGAGTTATCTAACATGTTTCATGAGTTAGTAATTTAACATAATATCCCCTATAACTAAATAATATACAAATCCACATAAAATAAAATAACTAAAACCCCAACATAGTCCCATATCTCAACCCAGTCATATCTCCTGACTCCATCCAAGCTATCGAGCTCAACCAATCACTACTAGGCCTCTTCCCAACCTGTACATATGTTCATATGGTATTATCAGGTACTAATTTTTTAGGACCACCTATGTATGATGTGGGTAAAACTCAATGGGCCCCCACCAATAATGTCCCTAACATGACCAGTAGTTTCAATGTATGTACAATGTGAAATTCATAGAATAATCAAATAAAATAATATAATAAAATAAAATAATCATAACTAACCCATAGGTTTAAGGTGAATCCTAATCACAACCCTAACAACTTCGTCCAATATTGAATGTATCTTAGAAAGTTACATAACCATACTAGGGTTCAAATAAGCATTATTACATAATACCACCATAAATCATTAGGGGGATGAACCCACCTTAGAATAATATCTCATATCATGGGGGATAAACCCACCTCATAAAACTATCCTATATCATTTGGTGGAAAAAAACCTACCACAGGATCACATATCATATCAGGGGAATAAGGACTTCCATGGAATCATATATTATATAAAAGGAGAATGGTTCCCATCCCTAGAAACATATATCAATATAACTAGGGGAATGGATCACCTCCTTAAAACATATATTATATAATTCGAGGGAATAACATGCCTCCATGGAAATATAGATGTTATCATTCAGTGGAATAATACCCCTCCTTGAAAACATATATTATATCATCAAGGGGAAATAAATACCCTCCCTAGAAAAATATATCATATCTTTTGGTAGAATATCACCCCTCCATGGAAACATATATCATATCACCAGGGGAAAACACCCCTCCATTGAAACATATATCATATCATTAGGGGGATAAGAAATCCCTATAAACATATATCATATCATCGAGGGGAATAGTGGCCCTCTAATGAAACTTATATAATATAATCAGGGAAAATATATCCACTCTATTGAAATATATATCATTGAGAGGAATAATGCATATACCTAGAAACATTCTTCATAAAACTATGGGGTCACATCCCCTACCTGGAACTATAATATTTTTTATGCATGGGTTGTACACTTTCCCAAAATATAAATGAATTTCCTAGCTTGTATTCTTAATCACACAACCTATCCCATCACCACATTCATACTAGGTATTAGAACCAAGTTATTTTGACCATGAGTTTTTATTGATGTTTTTTTTTGTAAATCCATTTCCTACTTGATCAAGGATTTTAAAAATATAGAATATGGTTTATATTATGTGGAAATACAATAGGAATTGAAGAAGTTTATAAGATGGTTTCATTTTATATTATTTTCCAAATTTTTGGGTGTGAAACCGCGTATAAAGTGTAATGTTAATTTTGGTGAAAAATCTGAATATTCACATACCTATAAGTTATTTCATGTAATTATTGTAGTTTCATGTAATTCTAGGCATGATCTGTGATAATAATATTCGTTTTCTCTAGTTAGGAATACTCTTACACTAGTGGGAGTTGTATGAATATAAAATTCTTGTAGAGTTACATGAGGATTATGGAATTTTTTTACCACATATGTTGAGTTGTGTGGACATATGTTAAAGTGTGTTAAGTTGTATTAAGGTTGGGGTTTTCATATAAATTCTAGATAACCCCTCTCATTTGGAACTAATTGAGATTTAGAGAAGGATTAGAGTCTCTTATTTCATGTAAGTGTATATTGGATAAAATATAATTAAACAGGATATCTAGGATATGGAAGTTTCAATAAAGGGAGGTTATGTGAGAGATGGCACATGAAATATCTTAAGATAAGGTATTTATTGGAGGGAAGTGGAGATGATTCATTAGCACAAACATTTTTCTACAAATAGGGTATATTGAAGAAGTTTTTTAAAAAATACATCGGTGAAATACCCTTAGAAAAGGGAGTTTCATGTGAATTAGTTACATGAAAGGATGTGTTTTGATAGAGTTGAGAATTTTATTTTAGCATAATATTCAGGCCATCTTGATAAAAATAAAATTATTCAATCTTATTGATATAGAATCAACTTTCAAGACATTAAACTAAGAAAGACTTCATCTGATGTAGTGTGAAGAGGAGTCAGTGGATGTTATCTGAGATAATTAGTGAGTTATTCATGACTTAATTTGTAAATGTAGTGCACTTATCAGAGAGTTAATATTTCCTAAAAATGTAACCACCAAACTAGTAAATATTAGTGGGTTATAGTACACTGATACAACATCATGTGTATGTTCATTGGATTATCCCTTAGTTTTGAAGTAAGTAAAAAAATAATTATCCTTTCCTTTAAATTATACATTTGTTTTAGTGGTAAATTTTAATCAAGAACTAATAAGTTCAATGAGTTCCTAACAACATTGGAACAACATGAAAATGAAAAGAAATAAAATATTAAAACCTTGATTCACCCCCCCCCCCCAGGGTGACTCAAGTTGAAACAAGTGGTATTAAAGTTAAGGTTACAAGCTTGAATCTATCTGTTAAAGTCCATCAATATGAAAAACATAGTTAATGATAAATGGGATACTTTGTGTGATTGAAAAATCTATATGTCTGGATGAAAATGATGAGATATCACCAATGGTCTCGGGGTTTAGAAAAAATATTCTCCAGCTTATGTGGGATATAGGTTAGTGATATCTTTTATGTTATAAGACTTTTTTTCCTTTTATTATTATCCCTATAGTGTCTAGCCATGTCTTATCTACTCCTTTGAGATAAAAAACACCTAAAGCTAAGAATTTGATAAAGTCCTTCATCAGGTGTCCATTATTAGATATCTCTGAATCATTAGATCTATCTCAGTAAGATTCACTAGTCTCTCAATTCATATCTAAGTTTATCATTCCATCCATTTCACTATTTATGTATAGGCTCATACACCATATTTTAAGGGTGTTGGACTGTTTCATAGATCTCTTCCTACCTACTTCAAGTCTGAGTTCAATATCAAGTGAGGGGTCATCTATGACATTGCGGTAGGTGTTCATGTTGTTTTCCCTTTGAGATTTGGATGTTTTGTAATTATGGCATTTTTTTGTATGTTAGCCTTTATTGAGAGTCTCTTTTATATTGATTCCTTCATGTCTAATTGACCATTGTACATTAATAAGTGTCTACTGGTCCTTTTTGGGTGGGTTAGAGATTATACATTCAATATATGGTAACCCCATCAGTGTTCCAAGTATAATTGGCCATTTTGGACAACTAGTTCAAAATATAGAAACTTATAATGATATAACATGTGGGTTTTTTAATGATTTTTTCCTTGATATAAGAGTATTAAATATAGACCAAGGCACCTATTATGTTCTTGGACCTCTTATAGTTTGAATTTCCCAAGTGGAAAATTTCCTTAATGATCATGTCATCTTCTAAATGACCCTTTGACCTATTGAGCTTTATAAATGGTTGTTTCATGTTTTTCTAAATTTAATAGTTTTTTTAAATGATATTTTGAAATCCTTTAATTGAATTGACTATAGAACCATCTAAATGAAACATGGAGCCTTATGACATGGCTTCCATGTTTTAATGAATTGAATGGTTAAACTGGAATTGATCACATGGATTGGCTTTCTTTAATTAATTAACTAGTTTTAAATGGAGTAACCTCAAAGGATGGTAAGACCATGACCCTTGTTTATACTTATATGAAGTCTCATTGAGAATGAAAATGATTTAATTGTAATTGAACTTGGAAAATCAAATGAATGAGAAGTTATGCCTTATGTATTATGCTAAGAATTATTGTGCCTCTTATATATATATATGGGATTGATAAAAGAGATGTATAGGAGGTAATTCCCTATGCCAATTATAATTATAATATGCCATTATATAGGTTGTGTATGATGGTAAGGGGTGTTAAGCAAGGAGGGAAGTCACACTACCGTACATCGGTTGTTGAGCATCACATCTAGCCTTAGTGATAATTATGGTTGTTGGGATTTCGGAACCACTTTCCAGGATTTGAGTGTTTCCATAGAAGCTCACTCACCATCTCAAATGTTATTGAATTACATCTCTCACTTTTATTGGGATATATAAAATTTACCCTATTTTGATGATCTTATAAGCTCGTTTGATTAGGAATGGATGTATGAGTTACACCTCGGTCTAGCCAGTACTAGTATTCAAGGTATGGCCATTTAAATATGCACCCACCTTTTTCATATGGGTGGATTCAATATATTATTATACTATATATATTTTTTACTTCTATATATATAGTAACAATTAAAACATTAATTCAATCCATGATCTGTAGTGGGTAGACCCACAAAGCGTCCTTTAGAAACCCGTGTGGCTGGTTATTTATTTCATCATTATTTTACTTTTCTTCTTATACCTACACATTGTTTAGTTACGAGCACTACTCAGATTACGCATAGACACCATTGGTGGTGGCATACTGAGATTTTTATCTCAAACCCTAGTCTGACTACCTTTGGTACCCAAGAAGACTATATATCTAAAATTATTGATAAGGTAAAAGGTTGTGATATAGGTTGTTGATTTCTTACCTAGTTGGAGCTTAGGAGAAGTGGATCGGGAAATGGCTTGACATTATTATGGATCTATTTTTTCTGTTTTCCTCTTTTTACCATTGTGTAGAATGCTTGTATCTTCCTATTTATTTTTGTATTAAATCATGTTATGCATCATGTGTTGACATTTCTATAGATTATTTTCTATTGTTATCAGTTGTTTAGTTATCTATTTATTTTGCAGCTTACATATTCATTTCTCTATTTATGCTTCATCATTTTATTGATTATGTCTGTTAAAATATGCTTCCGATTATATTGTATTTTTATTGTTGTATCCACTATGACACTCTGATAAGAGGTCATATTCTTGCCACTGCATCACCTTTAAAACCTACCTTCATGTTGGAAACCTCTGGAATAAGGGGAGGAGCTCTTGAGGCTATGTGACCCACCAGTTTGGGGCATGGGTTAAGGAGACCCTGGGTCGAGAAGTTACAAAATGGTATCATATGGGTTTCTTTTCTTTATTTTCTATTTGGAGATAACATATTGAAGATTTTGGACACCTGTAACTTGTTCATAATACATGATTGGGCATTATGAGCCCATGTTTTGGGTAATGGGTGATTTACCTGAATTAAAATTGTTGTTCAATTTTTGGTAATTAATATTGATATCATTTCACTATTTGGTGATGCACATGTTGTGTTGTGATGATTATTATTAATCTAATTGAAAATTTTTTTCATCCTCATCCAAAATATATGAGGTAATATGGAATTGATACATGTATCATTATTAAGCACCCTAGTAAAAATATGACATTCATTTTTCAATGCCAAATTTATTTTTGGCATACATTTTCCTATTGAATTTTTTTCTTTCCTTGGATAAATTTATATTGGATTCTTCTGAAAATTCTTATAGGAATTGGAAAACATAATTTATATTTAAACTACCCACCATAACCTAATAGTGTTATTGTGAATAGGTATGGATCAATTGTCACATGATCTCGAACGTGTTATGGTTTGGGTTAAGTGGGTGACATATTTGGTTCATAAGGAGTATGGTACATTATGGATTGGAAATAGATATCCATATAATTAAACCATATAAAGTAATTCAATATTTTAAAATCACAAATTCCTAATGAATATGACATCCAATTTTAAACAGACATATTATATATATATATATATATATATCTAATATAGAGACATAGACCCAAACCTAGCCTTAGTAGTGGGTAGTGGGGTGTCTCTTATGTTCCAATGGCGTATCATGGTTTGTTCAACTATATAGACCTAGATTATGAGAAGGTATAGAGGCATGATCATATCCATTGGAAGCATTTATACTTATCCTAGTTTCCTATATGCAGTTTTTATACTTGACTAAATCTCTTTTGTGGTGTGTTTTGGAATTGTAGCATTATTCCACCACGATGACCTCTAGTCACATTCCCTAAAGTCAGTGATGACCACGTTCCAGAGGTGGAGTTCTATGAGCCACCAGTGATTCCTCCTATAGAGATACCTATGAAACTTTTCTTATACTTGATAAGGGAACTGACAGGTAGTTTTGAGATGTTTTTTTACACATGCTTCAAAATATTCAATGTGTAGTTTTCTCTGCCCCAAGTATGGCAGAGTTGAATCAATAATCTTAGAAATATAATCCTCTCACCTTTTCAAGGAATGAGATACATCATGGTTCGAAGTCTTTGATCAAATAAATATTATCTATATTCATTCATTTGGATACACATTCTGAGAGGAGGGTCAAGCTAGTGGATTATATGATTCATGATTCTACTAATAAGTGATGGGATGTTATCACCTAGGTGGATAAGAATCATGATATGGTATAGGATAACTTACAAATGATCTTATACAACTAATTATTTTCCCATAATCTAAAGGCTGATAGAGCTAAAGAATTCATGAACCTATGGTATGGGAGTATGTCAGTTATGGAATATTCTACTCATTTCATAGAGATACATTAGTTCATCCCTACTCTAGCTTCTAATGATCTTATGATTGCTAGTCAATTCTTGGATGGGATAGCTTACACAATCCTGTCACAAGTCAACATGTTCAAGTTGACTACCATTTCAAAAATTATAAATCAAGACCTAATTATAAAGGGAAACTTGAGGGATATTGAAGTTGTGAGTAAGGGTAGATCGAAACCTATATCTAACAACATTTCATATTCTAGGAGAAAGAGGTCCTCTGAGGCTACTCATATAGTTGGCAGCAATATGGCTCCTCACACAGATAGTTTTGTGATTTTTTATCAATGTGACAATCTAGGTCACATTATTTCTCAGTGTCTATGTGATCCAGTCAAGTGTGGAGGATATGTAAGTATAGGTAATATCCATCACTTTTGTAGGACTATCCCTCTAGTGCCTACTGAGTGGGGATTTTCACCAACTCCTCAGTCATGAGCTAGGCCAGTAGGATCATGATAGGTAGGTAGCTGGAATACCACCAGTCGATTAGTACAATATTCTGATCTAGGTAGAGGTAGTAATAATTATGATTCTCAATGACATTTGATTGGGATTTCTCAGGTCTATAAGTTAGAGACTTAAGGTCATGGTATAGGCCCATTACATGCAGTCCAACCTATTCCACATTATCAGAGTGTTGTACCTTCTATAGTTCAAGGTACTATTCTAGTTTCATCCATTTTAAAGTCTTTATTATTTTACATGGGTGTGTCTCACTCCTTTATAATGGGGGATATTGTGGGAATTATCACCCTAGAGATTAAATACTATCAAGGATTTATGAAACAAGACACACTATTAGGTATCTGATTAGAGTTCATTTGATGTGGTAAGAACTGTCCCCTTGTGATAGGTGGATAACTTTTTTGTGTGGAATCTTTACATCGTCAACATGATGGGATTCAATGTAATCATCACGATAGACTATTTAGTTCTATATTGATCCCACATTGACAACTATAATCAGATGGTTATGTTTACATCCCTAAAGAGAAGTATCCATATGCATAAGGGTGAATGGGATGTGCATGATTCATAGTCAGGCCCTGAGAAACAGTGGATGTGTAGTTTAATAGCGCAGATCGACAGTATTTTCCTCGATTGCCATGGGTTACGACCTATTGTATTTCTTTCTATAGTGGATCATTTTAGAGACATCTTTCTTTATGACTTCTCTAGTTTACCACTATTGTGAGAGGTATATTTCACTATTTAATTTACACTAGGAGAAGCACTAGTGACTATTACTCCTTATAGGAATGAACTTATGGATATTTTGGAACTCAAGAAGAAATTGTAGGATATTTAGTATAAAAGATTTATACGCCCCAACTGTTCTCCTTGGGGTTCACCAGTTATTTTTTCCAATAGGGAGGATATCACCCTTAGGCTTTATATGGATTATTTTCGGTTGAATAAGCTCATGATGAAGAACCAATATCTACTGCCTAGAATTGATGACCTATTTGATTAGCTCTAAGGACTAATGGTGTCTTCATAGATATAATTGAGGTTGGACTATCAGCAAGTGCATTTCAATTCTTCATACATACCTCACATAGCCTTTATAAGAATGTATTGTATCAACGAATACCTAGTTATTTCATCTGGAATCATTCACGTTGTCTTTATTACTCTTATGAATAAGTTTTTCCACCCATATTTGGATTCCTTTGTGGTTGTATTTGACGATGACATCTTAGTGTATTCGTGATCCAGACATGACCATGCAACCCATCTTGATATTGTGTTGAATACACTGAGAGAGAATCATATATATGCTATGCTTAATAAATGATACTTATGGGTTGATAAATTTCTCTTTTTGGGTCACATTTTCTCAAAATCATGTGTTTTAGTAGACCCATAGAAATTGAGAGCTATAGTTTCTTGGGAGAATCCCAAGAATATATTTGACATTTGAAGTTTCTTGGGGCTAGATGGATATTACATATGCTTCATCCAAGATTTTTCATGCCTTGTAGTACTGTTTTATGGGCTTGAAAACGAAGGGTGTGAAAAAATTTTGGTTATAATATTGTGAATTATCATTTTAAGAGAGGACAGTCCATTTGACTTTAGTGTCGATACTGACTATGCCAAAGCCAGTAAAAGATATACTGTATACTTTTCAACATCATGTATTGTTCTTGGAGATGTTCTGACACAGGACTAGGGAGTAGATGTGTTCAAAGGGCACCTCAGGGTCGCGGTGGGGTTCTTGTAGCATTGATTCCAGCGGTGGTCTCTTCGGGAGAGTCTGTCTTTCTCTACCAATTTGGTTGACCTCATTTGGATTTTATGTCTTGAAATTTGTGTTTTTATGGAAATTTATGTGGTTCTTGTCTCGGAAGGCCATGGATCTTGGGATTCTTCAATGTTTTAACCTACAAAAGGATACATCAGATGAGGTTGAGGGCAAAGAGGATCCATTGTTTCAGGGCTTTGCGGAATCAGAAGATTGAGAGGGTATGCATTTGGCCATCAATACCACGCCCACGCTTTGGCACGGATCAGCTAGTCGTGTTGCGATGAGACATTAAAAGCTAAAATTTATGGTATTTTGTTGCTGGGAGGAGCTTCTCTTTTGCAGTGAGCATTATAAGGCCCCAGCCTTAAACCTTACTTAATATTGAATTTAATGAATAATTCACATTGAGGATCTTTTCAGGTTTAGAGTTTTAGAGAATTAGGACATAACAATTACATCTCAAAATATTACAAAGTAGACACTTCTACTAAGTTTCCATAGAATAAAAACTCTTAAAAAACATGTCTAGTTCCATGTTTTATATAGCATGACTTTCCATTGATCCCATCCGTGACCCTATTCCACATTAAGTCTTGTGAAAAACATTTCAAAAAAATTGGGGGGAGCATAAAAAGCTCAGTAAGGGATACACAAAGAATGAAAACTGTTAGTTTTTCAAAACAACAAGTAAACTATGTATACTTTATCATAGTAATACCTTTCACCTTTAGGAAGTAGTAAAAACACATCACTGAATAAAATATCATTACTTACCCTTCTGTAACCAAAAGATTACCATAAAACCCATATAAAGATCACATGACATATAAAGGTAACTTGGGACATAAACATACTTAAATAGAATAACCATACGATCGACTTCCACACATATCACTTAATGGAATAGCCATACGGTCGACTTCCATACCCAATGCATTGGAGGTTATAATGTAACCACCCGTCCTGGTATTCATGGCACCACCTGTCATATGGTTTATCACGTAACCACCCGTCAAATGTTCAAGTACCATTAAAAAATCATAAGACATAAAACAAGTATAATGGAAAGAAAACATTTCTACACTTTGATCACAATATATAACTTAAATATATTGACATAACAAATCCATTATAAAAACCATTTTCAATACCAAAATAAATAAAAGAGTATATGGTATTTATTTCATTTTAAAAACATTACGGCTTTTTGAGGAAGCCAAAGTCAAAATAATACTCGCGGCGGCGAAAAAGGTCATTGTCACCTCGTACGTTAAAAGAAACATTCCTTTTTGTTGTTTAGTAAAACGCTTCGTAGAAAAAGATTCCTTTTGTATAAAAGTAAAATTCAAAGGGGTTTATACACCGTATAAAAGAAAGTTGTGTATAAAATGAAATATGCCTCAATGAAAGGAGATTGAGACGAAGTCCCTTACCTCGGGTCCAACTTGACTCGATCGTTCTTTAACGTCCTGAATAATAAACTTGAGTTAATTTCTAATTTCTTAAGAACCATTTTCAAGTTCATTATTAATTTTATATCACTTATTACCATGTTATAAACATTATGTAATCATTTAAGTTAATAATGTTTGTTTTGTGGATATTTGGTTCTTAAGTCGAAAGTGGACTTCTTACAATTACATGTTGTTCATGTGGTCAAAGGTTCATTATATCCAGAATGATATTAATGATTTGGATATCATATATATCATATTTATCCAGAATATATATGTAATTATAATATTACATAATCATTTATAGGTAAGAAGTGAAATGCACCGTTCATGGAGACAGTAAGCCGTACGTACGCATGAACGTTACTTTCATTTCTATGTCATATTAATGGAATTCAAACTAAATGAGAGGTATGTATATTTTAATTCCAGAATTATATTCATCATTTATATATAACATACATCATATATTATAACTTTAAATCCATCCTTTATACGTCCCACATATAGCATTAACGAATCAAATCACTTTGAGGGGGCGGTAGTCCGCAATTCCTAAAATGAAGATATCGTGTATACCCATAATGGAAACCATAAAGGTATACCACAAATGAAAAATACAAAAGCATAAGGAAAACATAAACATAATATATATCATATATAAATAGAGTGACATCTTAATGGCCACCATTAAAGGTGTTAAAAGATGATTGAACAATCATCGTTTCGTGAGGCAGAAATTAGCCAACCACAGAAACAGTATGTTCTTAAACCATTAGATGTAGGTGTGTGTAAGTGTAGCTCGAATTATTCTTATAACAAAATCCTAGTATATTGAGGATACTGGTTTTGTTATATAAGAAATGAATAAAAAGAGTTTAGGTGGTTGGAGAAGAAAAATAAAACAAAAGAACACAAGTGAAGACAATACCTTAAAATTGGGTAACTCTCTTAGATTTGAGCTCAAAGGCTTCCTTGGGAAGACTTATACCCAAATGGAGGCTTCTAGGAGTTATAGAGGGATGTGGAGAGACAAAATGGGCAGGGTTTGGCTGAGCCAAAGTCTTTGGAAGTGTGGTTAAGGTGGTAGAGTTGAGGGCCTTTTATAAGAGGAGAGGAGGGGCACTCTTGGAAAGTAAAGAAATGTTAGTTTATTTTAAAATGATTTTAGGATTTAAAAGGTCCCGCATTGATATAATTCTAGGATAAGGAGATAAGGGTTCGAAATATACCAATAGAATAGGTTTTTGACAACTGTAGGTCTTATATTTTACATTATCTTTTCATTTTATTTAAATCGTTAAATAATGAGGTAATCACTGCATCATCATCGTGTCATGAATAATTTAATCTATTTAATGTCTAAAAATTATAAAAAAACTACTATGATGTAGGAAATTATTTTAGATTTCCAATGACTATTTATAGTCAAAAATTTGTCTTGTATAACCCCATTTACAAATTGTTTTAGTAAAAGAACTCATGTTTGTGTCATTTTTACTTTTACATTAAATAAATAGATATTAATGTCATTTTCCTTCCAAAGTGGTTCCATGGGGTCCCCAAGTTGACCCATGGATTATCTTGGTCGGCCATGACATATCCAATGAGTTTAGGACAGTTTTCTAGGTCATTTCATAATATTAAAACATTATTTTTACCTTAAACTACACTAATTACCTCTAATCGCGATTAAAAACTTAAAAGTTACTATTCAACAAAATTTTTTTTAATCCCATTGAAACACATTTTACTTCTTAATTACAACCATGTATGTCGGATTTTTGAAATTAAAAATGCAGAGGTGGTAAAATTTCATTTAAACGAAAAATTAGTTTTTTAAGTACCACTTAGTGGTTTCACTATTCATCAAAAATTGAAGTTTTTCAGAAAAATACCAAAACTTTACCCTAAGCTATATTTGATATTCCGAATTAAAAAATGAATTCCATTTTAAAAAATTCAAAACATATAAGTTTCATTAATTAATTTAATAATTAATTCCCGCTGTCATAGCAAATAGCATGTTTTTATGAAACAATATGTATCAAAAGTTTGACACTAGTTTAAGTCCAATTTCAAGGTGAAATTAATTACAACAACCACTATTGGATTAAATGGTAAAAATATATTCTAATTCAACTCTAAAACCAATTCAAAAGATAATCTAATCATATAAATAAATTAGATTAAAAAAAGGTTTTGAATTAAAATACAACATTTTTCACTATTCATTAAAAAATGATCTTTATCAGAAAAATACCAAAAATTTACACAAAGTAAATTTTGATGTCCCGATTCTAAAGAATAATTTTATTGGGTCTAATAGAATGTATAAGAGTTACCAAACCTATATTTAATGATGGTTCGCCATCAAAAGGCGATAAGTGAACCTTTAGTAAAAATTAGGGTATATATGCCTAAAATTGAATTCTTTTCATATTTTAAGCCTTTATCATTTATTGGATAAATGTAAAAACATTTAAAAAACACATATAATCATATTTTAGTTATTTCTATCCATTCCCACCAATACAACGGCTACGTGTTAACTACCATTTAAAATAATAATATTTTATTACTAGTGTGCAACGTAAGATTTCAAAGAAACTCTTTGTTGCGTATCGGGTACGCTATTGAAAATAGAAACCCCTTTAAAGTAAAATTAATATTTAATTCATAAATATTAATAAATATGACAATGCTTTATTCTTTATTTACTTGGGATGTTACATCCGTCCCCCCTTTTGGGAATTACGTCCTCACAATTTTATTCACTTATCAAAATAAGTGGGGGTATTTATCCATCATAGCATTTTCAGATTCCCACATTTCCTCTTCAACCATATGGTTTTTCCACAAAACCTATACCTAGTGAATTACCTTATTTCGCAACACTTGCTCTCTTCGGTCAAGAATTGGGACTGGCTGTTCTTTATAAGAGAGATTCTCTTCTAACTGAACTACCTCTTGGCTCAAAACATGAGATTAATCTGGCATATACTTTCTCAACATCGAAACATGAAAAACATTGTCTACCTGAGATATACTCGGAGGTAAAGCCACTCGGTATGAAACTGATCCAACTCTCTCCGGAATTTCATATGGTCCAATGAAGCTTGGACTCAGCTTTCCTTTCTTACCAAATCGCATCACACTTTTCCATGGTGAAACTTTGAGAAAAACATGATCACCTACCTCGAAAGATAGATCCTTCCTCTGGTTATCCGCATAACGCTTCTACCTACTCTGAGCTGTTCTCATGTGTTTCTGAATCAACTTAACATTTTCTGGCATCTCTTCTACCAATTCTGGTCCCATCAGCTTCCTTTCACCCACTTTATCCCAAAAAGCTGGAGTTCTACACTGATTCCAATATAATGCCTCAAATACTTCCATCTGTAAACTGGAATGAAAACTGTTATTATAAGAAAACTCAACCAAAGAAAGATGTTGGTCCCAACTTCCCTGATAATCTATCGAACCAGCATGTGTCATATCCTCCAATGTCTGAATTGTTCGATCTGACTGCCCATCTGATTGCGGATGAAATGTTGTACTAAAATTTAATTCAGTACCCAATGACTTCTGAAGGCCCTTCCAAAAGTTAGAAGTAAACCTAGGATCACGATCAGACACAATGGAGAGGGGAATTCCATGTAACCTGACTATCTCATTAAGATAAAAATGGGAAAGTTGATCTAGGGAAAAGGTATCTCGTATAGCAAGGAAATGAGCAGATTTAGTCAAGCGATCAACAGTAACCCAGATTGCACTATTACCTCGAGATGTCCATGGTAATCCCACAACAAAGTCCATGGATATATTTTCCCATTTCCACTCTGGCATTGGTAATGGCTGAAGCATCCCTTTCGGTAACTACCGCTCTACTTTAACCTGCTGACAAGTCAAACACTTCGTAGTAAAATCAGCAATATCTCTTTTCATTCCATCCCACCAGTAATACTCCCGCAGATCTATGTACATATTAGTACTGCCTGGATGAACTGAAAACGGGGAACTATGATCGACACATAACAACTCATTCTTTAATTGTGAATAACTAGGCACACATAATCTCTTCCCAAACCTCGAAACACAATCATTATCAATGTTGAATTCAGGCAACTTACCCTTCTGAACCAGCTCTACCTTTTTCTGCAACTCACTGTCTTCCCTCTGTGCTTGCATAATTATGTCTGATAGGGATGATCTCACTAATATCGGAAACAAAATAGAAGAACTTCCTACCCCAACAACTTCTATGACAAAGTTCATCAAATCAAAAACCAAAGGATCTCGTTCCAAACATACCATGGTTAATGAAGCATTACTTTTTCGACTCAAAGCATCATCCACTTTATTTGCTTTTCCTGGATGGAAATTAATTGTACAATCATAATCCTTGATTAATTCCTGCCATCTCCTCTGTCTCATGTTCAACTCTTTCTAAGTGAATTTATACTTTAAACTTTTGTAATCAGTATATATTTCACACTTTACTCCATACAAATGATGCCTCCAAATTTTTAAAGCAAAAACAACAGAAGCTAATTCTAAATCATGTGTAGGGTAATTTAACTCATGAGTTTTCAACTGACATGAAGCATAGGCAATTACCTGATCATTCTGCATAAGGACACATCCATTTCCTTTCAATGAAGCATCACTGTAGATAACAAACTCACCATTCATGGAAGGAAGTGCCAAAACTGGATCATTCACCAATCTTCTTTTCAACTCTTGAAAACAATCATCACATTCTTTTTTCCAGATATACTTAACACCCTTCTGAGTTAGCTTAGTCATTGGACTAGATAATCGTGAAAAATTTTCAACAATCCTTCGGTAGTAACCTGCCAAACCAAGACAACTACAGATCTCGGTTACATTTTTGGGTCTTGGCCATTCTTCAACAACTTTTGTTTTAGAAGGATCAAAACTTATGCCATTTTTTGAAACAATGTGACCAAGGAAAGAAATTTGTTGTAACCAAAACTCACACTTGCTGAATTTTCCATATAGTTTCTTTTCTTTTAAGGATTGCAAGATAACCCTTAAATGACTTTCATGCTCTTCATTACTTTTAGAAAACACCAAAATATCATCAATGAAAACAACCCCAAACATATCAATGAACTCATGGAAAATTCTATTCATAAGGTCCATGAATACAGCAGGTGCATTGGTTAACCCAAAATGCATAACTACAAATTCATAATGGCCATATCTAGTACGGAACGAAGTCTTTGGAATGTCTTCTTCTTTTACTTTCAACTGATGGTACCCCGACCTCAATTCAATCTTCGAAAAATACTGAGCTCCCTGGAGTTGATCAAACAAATCATCGATATGAGGCAAAGGATACTTGTTCTTAATAGTAATATTATTCAAGGCTCTATAATCAATGAAAAGTCTCATTGAGCCATCTTTATTTTTAACAAACAAGACAGGAGCACTCCATTGTGATGTGCTAGGTCGAATTAAACCTTTATCTAATCACTCCTGCAATTGTTTCTTTAACTCTAAAAGTTCAACTTGAGCCATTCGATAAGGGGGTTTTGAAATTGGCTTAGAATCAGGAACTAAGTCAACAGTAAATTAAACTTCCCGATTATGAATAATACCAGGCAACTCATCAGGAAAAACAACAACATACTCATTTACCACTAGCACGTCATTAACCTGAACAGTTCCTATATTTTCAACAATATGTGCAAGGTAACATTCAATTCCATATTTTTCTAGTTTCTCAACTTCCTGTTATTTTATCAAAGTCAATGGTTCATTCTTATACACAAACTGAAAATCTTTCTAAAAAGAAACCATTTTAGCTCTGAAATCAATCTTAGCATGATAAACAGAAAGCCAATCCATGCCCAAAATAACATCAAACTCTACTAGAGGCAAAACAATAAGTTTAGCAGGTAGATTCTTTCCGCACATAAGGATAGGAAGGTTCCTATAATTTCTTTTTGTCTCAATGTTTCCTCTGGGTGTTTTTACCATAAGTTCTGGATTCATATCTTGAGATGGAATTTCCAATTTACTAGAAAACTTCTCAGAAATGAAGGAATCTGTAGACCCTGAATCAAACAACACATTGCCATAATCTGAAAAAACAAACAGTGTACTTGATACTACTTCATTCGATGGCCCAACATATGCTGAAGTAGTTGCAAAGGATTTCACCACCCCTTTATGCTTGTAGTCTGGCTGCTTTTCACCAGTTGAGTTCTTCGTTAGACACTCATTTTCATAATGACCCATTTCATTACACTTAAAACATCTTACCACTGGCTTTTCATTGCCTGCTTGATCATCTTCCTTACAGTTATGAGCAATATGACCAGACTTACCACACCGAAAACACTTACTAGACTTGGATAAACATTCTCCAGGATGCATTTTACCACTCTTCTCACATGATGGATATTTGTTTTTCTTACCTCTTTGCTTCTTTGATGAATTCTTCCCCTTTTCCTGCCAAATAGACCACTTATTCTGTTGTTTTTCAAAGAACACCTGATCATCGGCAAACTCCATTTCCACCTTCTCCGCACATTGAACAAGTTTTTCATAACTTTTGAACTCACGAGAAGCTAAATCCCTTCTATACTTTGGCTTTAACCTTGATTAAAAATGGTTGATTTTACTATCAAGATCTCATATGAATTTTGGAGCATACCTTGCCAGTCGAGTGAACTTTGCTTCATAAGAACCCACTGATTCATCCTCGTGCCTCAATTCTAGGAACTATTTTTCCATCCTAAGACAAACCACCTTAGGAAAATATTTCTCAAGAAACATTCCCTTGAATTCGTCCTAGTGAAGATCATCAATCTCATCACTATCCCTGATATTTTTCACCATCGAACACCACTGATCAACCTCACCTTCAAAACGGAAAACATCAAGACTAACCTTTTGATGTTATGAACACCCCATGACATCAAAAATCTTCTCCAGCGCTTTAATCGACCCTTCAGCTAGCACGGTGTCAGATGATCCTCTGAATGATGGGAGATGTTGCCTCATAAAATGTTCCACTACTGACATGTTCCTTTGTGGTTGATCTGGCTGATCTCGTGCATGGATACCACCACCATTTATAGCTTGATTCAATTTTTCCATCACTACAAAAAAATGTTCAGTTCCGATTCCGACCATCTCAGGTTGCTGATTTGGAAGGTTGTCTTCCTCCTGATGTTTTCCCAACATTGCTACTTTGTTTCCTCTGCGAAAACCATTCTAAACATATAAAAATATTAGGCGAAGCAACATGGTAATCTTTAAATTCAATTTCATTTCAATAATACCATAAATTAACTTATAATATAACACTTTTCTAACTCCTAAAGTTGTCTAACCCGACCTCTGATACCAACTATAATACCCCATCCTTAAACCTTACTTAATATTGAATTAAATGAATAATTCGCATTGAGGATCTTTTCAGGTTTAGAGTTTTATAGAATTAGGACATAACTATTACATCTCAAAAGATTACAAAGTAGACACTTCTACTAAGTTTCCATAGAATAAAAACTCTTAAAAAACATGTCTAGTTCCATGTTTTATATAGCATGACTTTACCTTGATCCCATCTGTGGCCCTATTCCATATTAAGTCATGTGAAAAACATTTCAAAAACATGGGGTGAGCATAAAAAGCTCAGTAAGGGATACACAAAGAATGAAAACTGTTAGTTTTTCAAAACAACAAGTAAACCATGTATACTTTATCAAAGTAATACCTTTCACCTTTAAGAAGTAGTAAAAACTTTTCACTGAATAAAATATCATTACTTACCCTTTTATAACCAAAATATTACCATAAAACCCATATAAAGATCACATTACATATAAAGGTAACTTGGGACATAAACATACTTAAATGGAATAACCATACGGTCAACTTCCACACATAACACTTAATAGAATAGTCATACGGCCGACTTCCATACCCAATGAATTGGAGGTTATAATGTAACCACCCATCCTGGTATTCACAGCACCACCTGTCATATGGTTTATCACGTAACCACCCCTCAAATGTCCATGTACCATTATAAAATCATAAGACATAAAACAAGTATAATTCAAAGAAAACATTTCTACACTTTGATCACAGTATATAACTTAAATATATTGACATAACAAATCCATTATAAAAACCATTTTCAATACCAAAATACATAAAGGAGTATATGGTATTTATTTCATTTTAAAAACATTACGGCTTTTTGAGGAAGCCAAAGACCAAATAATACTCACAGCAGCGGAAAAGGTCATTGTCACCGCGTACGTTAAAAGAAACATTTCTTTTTTTCATTTAGTAAAACGCATCATAGAAAAATATTACTTTTGTATAAAAGTAAAAGTCAAATGGGATTATACACCGTATAAAATAAAGTTGTGTATAAAATGAAATATGCCTCAATGAAAGGAGATTGAGACGAAGTCCCTTACCTCGGGTCCGACTTGACTCGATCGTTCTTTAACGTCCTGAATAATAAAATGAGTTAATTTTTACTTGCTTAAGAACCTTTTTCAAGTTCATTATTACATTTATATCACATATTACCATGTTATAAACATTATGTAATCATTTAAGTTAATAATTTTTGTTTTTTCGATATTTGGTTCTTAAGTCGAAAGTGGACTTCTTACAATTACATGTTGTTCATGTGGTCAAAGGTTCATTATATCCAGAATGATATTCATGATTTGGATATAATATATATCATATATATCCAACATATAAATTTAATTATAATATTACATAATCATTTATTGGTAAGAAATGAAATGCACCGTTTATGGAGACGGTAAGCCGTATGTACTCATGAACGCTACTTTCATTTCTATGTCATATTAATGGAATTAAAAGTAAATGAGAGGTATGTATATTTTAAATCCATAATTATATTCATCATTTTTATTTAACATACATCATATATTATAACTTTAAATCCATCCTTTATACGTCCCACATATGGCATTAACGAATCAAATCACTTTGAGGGGGCGGTAGTCCTCACTTCCTAAAATGAAGATATCGCGTATACCCATAATGGAAGCCATAAAGGTATACCACAAATGAAAAATATATAACCATAAGGAAAACATAAACATAATATATATCATATATAAATAGAGTGACATCTTAATGGCCACCATTAAAGGTGTTAAAATAAGATTGAACAATCATCGTTTCGTGAGACAGAAATTGGCCAACCACAGAAACAGTACGTTCTTTAACCATTAGATGTAGGTTTGTGTAAGTGTAGCTAGAATTATTAATATAACAACATCCTAGTATATTTAGGATACTGGTTTTGTTACAAAAGAAATGAATAAAAATAGTTTAGGGGGTTGTAGAAGCAAAATAATACAAAAGAACACAAGTGAAGACATTACCTTAAAATCGGGTAACTCTCATAGATTTGAGCTCAAAGGCTTCCTTGGGGAGACATCTGCCCAAAGTGAGGCTTTTAAGAGTTAGATAGGGATGTGGAGAGACAAAATGGGCAGGGTTTGGTCGAGCCAAAGGCTTTGGAAGTGTGGGTATGGTGGTAGAGGCGGGGGCCTTTTATAAGAAGAGAGGAGGGGCACTCTTGGAAAGTAAAGAAATGTTACTTTATTTTAAAATGATTTTCATATTTAAAAGGTACCACATTGATATAATTCGAGGATAAGGTGATAAGGGTTCTAAATATATCCATCCAATTGGTTTTTGACAAGTGTAGGTCTTATATTTTACATTATCATTTCATTTTATTTAAATCGTTAAATAATGATGTAATCGCTGCATCATCATGGTGTGATAGATAATTTAATCTATTTAATGTCTAAAAATTATAAAAAAATACTATGATTTAGGAAATAGTTTTAGCTTTCCAATGACTATTTATAGTCCAATATCGTACTTTTATAACCCCATTTAAAAATTGTTTTAGTAAAACAACTCATGTTTGTGTTATTTTTACTTTTACATTAAATAAAAAGATATTAATGTCATTTTCCTTCCAAAGTGTCTCCATGGGGTCCCCAAGTTGACCCATGGATTTTCTTGGTCGTCCATGACCCATCCAATGAGGGTAGGACATGTGTATAGGTCATTTCATAATATTATAACATTATTTTTACCTTAAACTACACCAATTTCCTCTAATCGCGATTAAAAACTTAAAATTTACTATTTACCAAAAAATTATTTTAATCCCATTGAACCACATTTTACTTCTTAATGAAAACCATATATGTTGGATTTTTGAAATTCAAAAAACAGAGGTGGTAAAATTTCATTTAAACAAAAAATCAGTTTTTTAAGTACCACTTAGTGGTTTCACTATTCATCAAAAAATTGAAGTTTTTCAGAAAAATACCAATACTTCACCCTAAGCTATATTTGATATTCTGAATTCAAAAATTAATTCCATTTTAAAAAATTTAAAACATATAAGTTGCATTAATTAATTTAATAATTAATTCCCATTGTCATAGCAAATAGCGTGTTTTTATGAAACAATGTGTATCAAAAGATTGACACTAGTTTAAGTCCAATTTCAAGGTGAAATTAATTCCAACGACCACTATTGGATTAAATGGTAAAAATATATTCTAATTGAACTCTAAAACCAATTAAAAAGATAATCTAATCATATAAATAAATTATATTAAAAAGAGGTTTTGAATTAAAATAAAACATTTTTCACTATTCATTAAAAAATGATCTTTATCGCAAAAATACCAAAAATTTACACAAAGTAAATTTTGATGTCCCGATTCTAAAGAAGAATTTTATTTGGTCCAATAGAATTTATAAGAGTGGCCAAAACTATATTTAATGACGGTTCGCCATCAAAAGGCGATAAGTGAACCATTAGTGAAAATTAGGGTATATATGCCTAAAATTGAATTCTTTTCGTATTTTAAGCCTTTATCTTTTATTAGATAAATGTAGAAACATTTAAAAAACATATATAATCATATTTTAGTTATTTCTATCCATTCCCGCCAATACAACGGCTATGTGTTAACTACCATTTAAAATAATATTATTTTATTACTAGTGTGCAACGTAAGATTTCAGAGAAACTCTTTGTTGCGTATCGGGTACGCTATCGAACATAGCAACCCCAAAGTAAAATTAATATTTAATTCATAAATATTAATAAATATGAAAATTCTTTATTCTTTATTTACCTGGGATGTTACAAGCATTGTTTTTGACCATGAGTTTTGGTCTGTTAGAGACTGTTTTATTGTGGTTAAGTCTTGATGTCATGGGTTATCACTTTTCCTTAATGTGTTTTGAAATCAAAAAGTACTTTTCAGTCAAACGGGACAAGGGAGTCATTCCATCTGGATCTTTCCAGTTGAGGCCCCAAAAATAGAATTACTCAATGCATGATCTCGAGCTCGCTGGCATTGTGTATGCATTAGGCTATTGTAGACACTACTTACTCGGTGACTGTTTTGTGGTAATCATATATCACAAAAGACTGAAGTAAATATTTTCACATAGTTATATTAATCTCAGGTAGTGTTTGTGGGTGAATTACCTATAATAATTTTATTTTTTTCTTACCTACACACCTAGAAAGGGAAATTTCGTATTTGATGATTTTATCAAAGAGACTCAGACATAGGTGGTTCAGGAATCTAGTGGTGAATGGAATGTTATGACCGTTTCTCTAAAAGATGAATGTTTAAGTTCAGTAGGACCATTTTTTGGACTATCATCTTAGCCTTAGAAGTGGCTTCGACATTTATATAATGAATATGAATGAGGCAATTATATGATCTTGAAGTCCTTTTCCCAAGGGAAAGAGTTTTAGATGAGGATACATCTTCAGGTTATACCCTTGATGGGGAAGATACCTTATTATTCTGTGGGCGTGTGTGGGTCCCGAAAGTCATTATAGAGGAGATGATGTAGGAATTCTACACCTTAACATGAGAGGTTCACTCTGATGTCACTAATATAGATCATGATCTTCAGTGTCAGTATTGGTGGATTGGTATGAAGCATGAGATTTTTTGCTTCATCACTCAGTGTTCCACATGTTGGCAGGTGAAAGTGGAACATCAGTGTCTAGAAATGATTTTATAGTCGATATCCATTCCTGAGTGGAAATGAGAAAATGTTACGATGGACTTCATGGCTTTTTTACCCAAATCATCTCATTGAAGTGATACCGTGTTGTCTTTCATTGATTGATTGAAAAAGGTCACATATTTCTTACCTATGTGAGATACCTCCTCGGTAGATGATCTATTAAGGTTGTACATTAGAGAGTTTATACATATTCATGGGGATCCAAATTATATCATTTTTTACAGAATTTGTTTTTTCAAATTTTGTTTCTGGTAGGGGTTATAAAAAGGCTTGGGTACGTATGTATTTTTGAGTATGACATATGACCCATAGACTGATGTACATAAAGACTGTATGAATCAGGTGCTCTATGAAATGCTCTATGAATGTGTCATTGGCATTGGAGGTTCTTGGTATAAACACATTCCTATTGTGGAATTATCCTATAATAAAATCTTTCAGGCTACCATCGATATGTATCCTTATGAACCATTATATGTTAGGCCTTTCTGCTCACCTTTTTCTAGCTAGAGGCAAGGGAGGAAGCTATGCATGGGCCACGTCTCGTGTAAGAGACTAAAGAGTAGGTTAAATTGATGAAAAATTTAATATTGATAGCTCAGTCCCGAAATTAGTCTTATGCCAACAGATGTGGGTGACCTCTCAACTTCGAGGTCATAGACCATGTTTTCTTGGGATTATCATCTTGGATAGGGCATATACATATTCAAAAGTAGGATAAGCTCTCACCAAGGTTCCTTGTACCCTTTGAGGCTGTGAAACGTGTCAGATTAGTGGCTTACTAGTTGGAACTTCCTTAGAGATATCGGTCTATGCATGATTTCTTTCATTTATCTCTGCTTCATTGATACTATCCAAACCCATCACATTCCTTTTAACTTGATGAGGTTGAGTGAGATATGGATGCTTCATTCGAGGATTATCCTATGTGTATAGTTAATTAGATCGTGATGAAAGTCCAAGGTAGGTCTATTCCTTTGGTATGGGTGTTATGGAAGCACGATTGAGTGTATAACAAGACTTGGGAGTGGGAAGTTTATATATGTTCTCAATGGCTAGATTTCTATATGGGCGATACTTATTAACCCTCAAAAGATCAACTCAGGGAAGTGTTGCTTTAAAGCGGGAGGTTGTAATTAATTGTATTTTAATAAAAGATAAGAATAATTATTTATTCATTTTTAATACCTTAAATGGACCAAATATTGATGTTTAATCAAGTCATGAAGGTCATAGGTGCATCTGGGGATCATTCAGAGCTCAAAGTACCAAAGTGGGACAAATAGACTGGTCTGCATGATTTTTCTGGAACCATGTGACCCAGGGCGCATGACCATGTAGATGGTTTAGTTATGGAACAGATCCATTCTTCATGGTTTGTGCACAGATAGTCAAAAATTTCACTAAATCATTTGGGGTACCCCTTCTCTAAAGACAACTGTTTATTTTTAGTGCACGGTTTGGAAAATGTTTTCCAAAACTGTTTCCTTCAATAATTTGTGGTAAATTTACTATTTTACCCTCTTTTAGGTTATAAGACATTCTCACTTTTCCTCCTGTACCTAATGTGGCTTCCCATGTTTTTTATTCTCCTTTAAGTTCAAAAAACAACTAAATCTAGGCATTAAAGCTACTTCTTTTTCTAGTGTCTACTCTTCAATCTATCGAAAGCATTGGATATGTCTCTTTAATCTTCCCTAGTCTCTAAATTCTTATCTAATTTTATCTTTCCATCCATTCAATTATTTATGTAGAGGCTCATTATACCTATTTTCAGAGAATTATACCATTTTTCATATCTCTTCCAACCTGATTCGAATCTGAGGCTGATATTAAACAAGGAGTCTTCTGCGACCTTGAGGTTGGTGGTCATGTTGTTTTCCATTCTAGTTTTGGATGTTTCGTAATTATTTCATCATGTGGTATTCTTTACTTTGTTAAAAATCTAAATTATATTGATTCCTTCATGTCTAGTTGACCATTCCACCATAATACATTTCTATTGATCCTTTTTGGTGGTTTAGAGCCTGTACATACCATATATGGTCACCCCATGGGTGTGCCATATAGAATTGGCCATTTTGGCCAAGGGTTCAAAATTGTCGAACTTATAATGAGATAACATCCTGGTTTTTAAATGATTTCTTCAATTTATATGTGAGTACTAAATGTAGACCAGAGAACCTCTTAGGTTCTTTTCCCTCTTATAGTGGGAATTTCCCATGTGGGAAATTTCCATAATGATCATGTCATCTTCTAAATAACCCTTTTACTTGTTGATATTTATAAATGGTTTTGTCGTGTTTTGGTAAATTTAATGGGATGTTTTAAATGAGGTAGTAAAATTCATTAAATTATTTGACCATGGAACCTCCTCGTTGAAACTTGTATCCTAATGGCTTGGTTTCCATGTTTTAATGGATTGAATAATTAAAATGGAATTGATCACATGGGCTTCCTTTCTTTGATGTATTAATTGTTTTTAAATGGGGTAACCCCAAGGAATGAAAAGACCAATCCCCTTGTTTATAATTATAAGAAGGATCATTGAGAATTATAATTTTTTAATTCTAATTGAACATGTCTAATGAAATGAATGATAATTTATGCCTTATGAATTATGCTATGAATGATTATCCATATTATATATATATGGTCTTGATAAAATATTTGGAAGGGATGTAATTCTACATTCCAATTATAATTATAATAATCCCTTATAGAGTATTTTTTATAATGCTAAGGGGTGTTGATCCATGAGGGAAATCACACTCCCTTACAATGGGTGTCGGGCACGACGTCTCGCACCAGTGATACTATATGGTCATTGGAATTTACACACCATGTTTCATGATTAGAGTTTTTCCCTAGTGGATCACTATCAATCCCATGTATTGTTGCATGTTGTCTCTCATTCTTGTAGGAATGTAGGGAATGTACCCTATTTCATATGATTATAGGCTCATTAGACTAGTATTGGATGTCTGACTTATGGCCTTGTCTAGTAAGCACTAGTATTCTAGGTATATGTCCACTTAAATCTTCATGTACATGGTTTATATAGGTGGATGAAAAACATAATTATACTATATATATGTTACTACTATATATATATAGTAACTGTTCAGGCTTCTATTCCAGCCATGAGCTGAAGCAGATAAACCCACCAAGTGTCCTATAAGAACCTAAGAAGGATAGTTTTTTATTTCAACATTTATTTACATTTCTATTTATACCAGCACATTCTTTATTTGTGAGAACTACTCAAATTACATGTAAACACCATTGGTGGTGGCCTACATATATTTCCATCCCACACCCCACTCAGGATTCCTTTGGTACCCAAGAATATTATCATTCTATAAGTATTGATAAGGGAAATGTTCTTCTACAATTTCTTGATTCCTTACATTGTAAGATCTTAAGAGCATAGGATCAAACATAGGCTCGAGAAGCTTATGGATCTGTTTTTTATTTTTTATTTTTTGTAATATTGTATACCGTGCTTTTATATGAAATTTTCTTTTTGTATTACATAATTCCATGCATTATGTATTTCCACTACCACAGAGGGTTTTTTATTATTATCAGTTGTTCAGATATCTATTACTTCCGATTCTTACTTATTGAGTTCTCTATTTATACTTCCATAATTTATTGATTCCTTCTGTTTAAATTTGTTTCTGCTACTATTTTATGTTTGTTGTTTTATATGTCGTTTCACATTGATAAGAGGGTATAGTCTACCCGTTATACTACTTATACACCCTCACTATTAGTTAGTAGCCTTTAGCATATTGGGAGGTGTGAAGGAGGCCATGTGACCCACCAGCTCAAGGAATGGGTTAAGTGCAACCCGAGTTTGGGCATTACACTTGTATGTGGATAAAAATGGTTTAAAGTGTATATTTGAAAAAGAAGAAAATGGCATCCAATCCCATCGACCTGATGTGTATTATTCTATATATTCCAATGAATATATTAGGAACATATATGGAAAAGTATTTCATTCTTTTATTAATGATTATAGAATAATTTCTTTTTTTTATTCATGTAGAAAAAGTGGAATGTGATGGAATAAATGAACAGGTAGATGATGAGAGAGGAAAATGAGACCAGATGCACAATCAATAACTTTTGTTATAAAAATTGAACATAATACATGTCAATATAATTTAAAAAAATACCCTGAGAAATATAATATTAAATATGAGGTATCCTCTATAAGAACTAAAAAAATATTGGATTTTGTAGAGATATGAAATCAGCAAGTTAATAATATGAGAAAAATGATTATTGAAAGTTGTGTCTCATGTCATTTCTAGAAGAATGTTTTTCAAGTTTCAATATACACTCAAAACTAGATAGTGTTAATTGCTAAATAAGAAATAATTCCTTATCAAATTTGGTGTAGAAGGAAGCCCTCGTTGAAAAAATTTTAGGTTTTCAAATATAGATATTACATTAAAAATATAAGGTAATCAAGGAAATTATATTTATGTTAATGATATATTATTTTTAAGATACTCAATAAAGAGTATGGATTATAAATTCATCAACAAGAGGATAAATAAAATTTTGGAATTTAATTATTTCAAATTCATTGAAGAAAAAGATTAAAATATTTCCCAAAGTGTGAACTATCAAAAATTAACTAAAGAAGAGGATCAAGTTGAAACTGCTATTGTGGTTGCATAAAGCTCCCAAAATGATTAATATTTTGATATTGTATCAAAAGAAGAGATGATTTCTGAGGAAATTCATACTATATATTGGAGGATAAATAGAGGAATTTAAGTTTAACCACCCAACATCATCAAATATAGAACTGGTCCAACCCCGATAATAAGAATAAATAATGTTTAGCAGGATTCCCTTCTATCAATGGAGGATACAAAAACATTTGAATAAGTGGAAAATGATGAACCAGGTGTTTGATTTATTAAGGATAAATTTGATCAAATTGAAAAAAAATACTTGGGAACTTGTGAATAATATTAGACATCACAATGTGATTGGGATGAAGTGGTCCTTAAAGAATATGTCTGATGAAAATGGTAATGTGATCCAAAATAAGGAATTCATACTGTTAAAATTCTATGCATATATTATAGTTTTATATGTTTATGAGATATTTTCACTAGTGGGTTACATTTATTGTATCTATATCTTCTTAGGGATGTAAATATGAATAGGTTTCATGATATAACATATGGATGTAAAAACGATGTTTAAGAATGGTGTACCTCAAGAGGAGGTTCATATTGAAGATCCAATGGTTTTACTAATTGGAAATAATGAATCTAAGGTGTGTATATTTAAGAAAGTTTTTTATTATTTAAATCAGTAACTATGACCATGGTATTCTCATCTAGAACTACACTTATGAAAGATATAATTCAAAATAATTTTTGTGGGTCAAAATATTTATATGAAAATGTTTTTATAAGAATAGTTCATGGTTCTATTCAATGTAAATGAAATTAAATTTAGAGGTAGTATATATAATTATATGGATAAGTTTCTGAAACTGATGAGCATATAATTTTAAATTTCTATGATTGGTGAGATAAGTTATATAGATGTAGTTTTAGAAACATATTATAGTTGGCTGAGACATGGTCTAACACTATTTTTAAAACATATTTAATAGATCATTTCCATATTAAAAAGGTAATATAATCTTGTAGCGACTAAATGAATCATGATCTACAAGAAATGTTATATCACCTTTGGATTTCTATTTTATGTAGGAAAATATAATGAGTTATCTATAATTTCTGATATGGAATGGGTTGGTGATATTTTGGACTAAAAGTCTGAAAGTGGTGGAACCTTATTTATTGGTAGTAAATGTGATAGGTGGATGAGTAAGAAGTAGGAAATAACTATTTTGAGAACATTACAATTATAATACATTATAGTAACCCTGGAATTTACAAAAAATCTATTGATAAAGAAATAACTGAAGGTTATTGAAGAATAAGTGTAGCAATAAATAAAGATCTAATGTGAAAAAATGAGTTAGATAAAACTCAAAAATAATCCCATACACAACTAATATGTGGGTATTTTTTCATCCATTATAAATAAATTTTTATTTACCTAATCATGTAGCATAGTGTGCACTCTAAGGTTAGTATCTCTATGAGTATTCTCACAGACATTGATTTTTTATTATCCCTATTTATAAACAAAATTATAAAACAAAAAGTAATAAAATTATAAAATGAGGGTTTAAAAATTCATGTACACAGTATATAAAAAATTAATTCAAAATAAAAAAGAAGAAAACATGACACTAATAAATAAGTGAATAATAAATTATCATTCTTAGGAGTTCATGGTGAAGTAATTATTGTTCTTTAAAATAATCTAAATATTTAGTTCAATGTGTTGATCGTTACCTATCACACCACACCCTCATGTTCAAATTTTTATTACCTCACACTGTTACCACTACAAGTGTAGAAATACTCTAGATATATTCAACTAGGATACCTCTTCATATACCAACAATATTCATGTTACACTCCAACATTGAATGCCTCAAACTATGAAAGGAATGGTGGTTGATTATCGAAAAGTAGAACTCAATAGTATATAAAATAAGGAAACTTCTCACCATAATAAATTTAAATACCATTGAAATTATTTCAATGGAATAGTTAAATAAATTGAAATAATGAAAAATAAATAAAAACTACTCCCTCCATCAAACAATAAAAATATTAGTTCTCTATTTTCATAGATTTGAGAATAACATAGAGGGATAAAAAACTAATAGAAAATAAAAGATAAGATATGGGTATAAAGAGAAACTATATATATATAATGGAGAATATTATTACTACACTAAAACCCAACTTTATAGCTTTTAAAATGGATATCATGTTTAATGGATGTTAAGGTATAAAATTTATAGGATTATGGGTGACTAATTTTTATTCTAGAATACGTACTCATAAATATAGTTTATATTTCAAGCATTTAATTTCATAATCTATAAAAGTTTACTTAATTTATTTCGATCCTCTATTTCATCCTAAGTCTTACTCAAAATATTAGCTTAATTATCCTTGAGTGTAAAAATGTATGATTTAATTAATCTAGAATACCTTTATATCATTAATATTGTTTGAATTTTAATGCTTCGATTTCCCATTCACTTATGAAATTTAACGAGGCTAAATACAGAGTATACTAGGGTAGTGAATTTTTTCCATGGAATCTTACATATAATCATACAATATTTTATCTCACGTGGTTCTTTACTTAGTGTGAAATGGGTTTATCTTTAAAATTCATCCAAACTGTGCACATATTTTGATACCCCGATTGCAAGCTTCATTTGGGCCTTGTATTGTTGGATTCATAATTTATTTTATATTAATTAAATATATAAAATTTAGTATTTCATCCTAAATAAATAATTTTATAGTTTGGATCAGGGTAGAGAATATTATTGTCAAAATACCTAAAAAAAACTTAGAAATCCAATATTAAGTAATTTTCACAATTAAGAAAAAATTAATCCAAAAACATAAAATTTTTACAATTACTCATAAAATAAAAAATTGGTGGAATTAAAAATCAAATATTATAGTATAAAATGTATGAAGTTATTATCTTCATAAATATCCTACACCTAACCATTGTACTCATGGTAAATCATCTATACTAATTTTAATGTAAACTATCCAAAGAAAAAATTGAATACCGCGAAATTATCACATAAAAGAAAATTTAATTCCTCTTACATAGATATGAACACCCAAATTACAAAATTTTATCATAAAATTCAATTAAATTTCATATTAATCCCCATATTCATGTTTTACCTACCTCCCTAAACAATTATTTCTCTTGCACTGATGATTTTTTATATGGTATTTTTCTCATTCCCAAGTAAATCAGGATCATTAAAATCATGTTATCTTCATTATATATCCACCTCAATGATTCATAAATGTTTCAATCCTGATATCTTTCCCATAGGTTTTTTTGAGGCAGAGGTTTTTCAGGTTTTTAAATGTAAAAAATATTATATGTGGAATGAGGCAGGTTATGATCTTAAGTGAATTAAATGAATAAAAATTGTTTTTATGAAGAATGGTGTTCTCCCCACTCATCTTAAAAATAAGCCACCGCCAAATACCTCTTGATCTTATTATAATTAAAAAATTTATCATTTCAATAGAATAAAAATATTTCTTCACTATCCCTTTAATTTTGAAACATTTTTCAATCCATCAAATTTTAAATTTGAACTCAAATTTATATTTTTGAGAGACGAGATTTTATTTTTCCATTAAAAATATTGTGAACTCTCAACCTAGTTTTGAATGTTATTTTTGGACACTATTACATCTTTATATCAAGAATTATCTCTCAAAAATAGAAATAAAAATATATTGTCATTTTATTTCATCTCTAATTCATTATTAATTTCATCAAAACACAAAAAAAAATCCACTCACAATTGAGTTCAAAAATATCAGGCAATTAACTTCTAGATAAGGCCAGTAAGGGATAAAAATATTGTAATGTGGCTACCTGAAAAGGTATTTCAGGGATAGTGAGATATTAATAAAGGTTTAATGTTAAGGTAAGCTAAAATAATATTCAAATTTAAAAGGGGTTTAAATATGATTCCCAAATAATTTCATATTCAATTGAACTTTCTTAAGTTAAAATATTGGAACTAGAGAAAGATAAATCCAAATCATAATTCTTTTAAATCCTCATACATTAAAATCAATAAATTTTCAAAAAATTATCATATGATTTTAATTTACCAAATTATTTAATTAGGCTTAAGATTCCTAATAAACACCTCAAGAATTAAAACAAAAAACAAACCATGTATAATTTATTGGAAACATTAAAAATAAAAATAAAAACACATAATGACTTTGAAGATGGTTGAAACTCCCCTAAACATAAATTTTACTACCCCTCATTTAAAATTAAAAAAATAAGATAAGGGTATAAAAAATAGAGGGGTATGTTGTAACACCTTGAGTTTTTATGAATTTATTTTCAAATAAATTTAATTTCTTTGATTTATTTCATTAAAAACAACATTGAGTTTTAAAAAACGGTGATATACAATTAATATAATTGATACACGAATGTAATAACCTAGCTATTATATTAGGTTTTATGAATAGAAATTACCATTATTCATAAAATTATTATAAAATTTTTAGATAAATAAAATATATTTATAAATAGTAACATAATTGTTTTTTTAAAGTGTTTATATAAATCAAAAATACCTTTTCTTAGAAAATGATTTTTATTGATTTTTGTGAACAAATAATCAAATCAAATTTTAAAAAAAATTATAAAATTAATTCTAAAATAAAAAATTGTTTTTTTAATAAAAAGTTTAAATTTATCTTTGGTTTATTTTTGAGAATTTTTTTAAATATTATGTTTTTAGTGAATAGTGAAAATACTGATTTTTATTAAACATTTTCATTTCATTTAAAGAATTTAATTGTCAATTATTGTCTAAAAATGTTTTATTATTGAAAATATGTTAATTAATTTTTAATTAAACCAATTCTGGTCATTGGAATCAAATTTATGTCGAATTTTGATGTTAAAACATTTAATGCCTATGAAATAATTTTTTTTGGGAAATCGTTGTTTTGTCATGTTTGCGGGTTTAATTTTAAATTAAAATTTTTTCACTTATGTGAATGGAATATAAAATAATGGGTTAATTATTTTAAATAATCATAAAAAATATTATATAATAATATAAACTTAATTTTTGGAAAAAATGAATATTAAAAACAACCGAAATTAATTATCCCGATTATGTTTAAAACAGGTTTATTAGGGGTTAAACTAAACTTATAAGGGGTAAAGTGACCTTGAAACATATAAAAATCACATTATATGTACATATTTAGAGATTATATCAAATAAATGTATAAAATGATCCATTTTGGATCATTTTTCTTGTTTAAAAAGTGGGTAAACCTTTTTCTTTTCAAAAATTCAAAGTGTGTCCTCTCTCCCACTTATAAAAGGCCACCCCTTCTCATCTCCACTTAAAACATCAAAAACCATTTGGTTCATCTATTACCTAATAAAATTAATTACTTAATTCCCATTAAACATTATATATTCCTTTATTTGATTATGAAACCCACATAATAAGGCTTTGGGTATAAACCTAAATGGGTTCTCTAAATAAGAGGTGTAGTCCATAATGATTTGTTTTCATATTATTTATTCATATAACTCCTTGAAATATTATTCAAAAATGATGATATAATAACTTAAGTATATAAAATATACATATATTTTATTATTTCAATTTAATAATTTATATATATCTCTAATTCCATCAAATTGGAAACTAAATCATCGACCGTGTGTACTGAGGACTATCATCTCGCAAACCGAAGTAATCTGTTTTACATCAACACCTTTAATGGATGGATGTAATGATGGATTTAAAGTATATATGTGATATTTATGACCTAAAAATACTTTTAAATTTATAATATCATATCTAACTTCATACCTTACAAACCTTTTGAAAATGATAATGTCACTCCTGCGTACGTTTAGACTACAACCTCCATGAAGCGATGTGATACGTTTTTCATTTAATTTTAACATGGAAGTTAATAAAGATATATTTAGTGAATATATATGATATAAATAAAAGATAAATTATTATTTTAATTTTACATATAATTTAAATTTCATGCATTTCATCCATTGAGAAAATGGGAATAGTGTTTACGCGTACGTATGACCTACAGTCTCCATGAATAGTGTAATTAATTTTCTATATTTAACTTTAATGGATTACTATAAATCCATATATATTGAATATATATGATATTTATATTATTTTTAACATTATATATATTATTTATCCATGATCGAGTTTAAAATCTCAAAAGTACCTAACCAAAACATACACAAAAAATAAAGCAACAGTTACCCAAAACGTGATTTTAACAAGGAATTGTTAATAAATGGGTAATAAAAGGTCTTAAGTAAATAATATATGGTATGATAAAATTTATTATGTTTTTATAATATATTTCTATCAAACTTATATTAATTATACTTGATGTTTGAATTTTTATATAGGAAGTTGAGACTTAAGGAAAGCGATTTTCATCTCTCTTTTATTTATGTGGGACACATGCCTTATACACCATATGTTTTTTTGTGGTGTATATGCTACCCATGAATTTATTTTAGGATCCTTTTCAAGATAATTATTTTATATACATTTCCATATAATATTATTTCTTTTACAGGTCTTATGATTTAAAATATACTTAATTGGTAAAGGTTTAATGTTACAATCTCATTATTTAACGAGACCGTTTATGAAACACATCCAAAGATGAGATATTATGATATAAATATCACGAGAATAATTTATTTTATTATCATCTTGCTGTTTCTAGAAAATAAATGCTTCCATTAATTTTCATATTTTAAAAGATTAAAGTGACCAAAATAATGTTTTAGAGAGAAATCATCATTATTTATTTCTTCGGTCAAAAACCATTTTTCTTTTATATCCAGGTTTTATAAAAATATTTTAATGAAATTTTTACTATTATATAATTATTTTTTAAATAAATTTTTACCCATGTTTTATTTTTTTTAAAAAATTTATATAAGGAATCATCATTCTGGTTTCTTAACAAGTCCCTTTTTACTTTTACAAAAAATTTAAAGGGGTACTTTCTTAACATGTATGACATGAACAAAATTTTACAATATAATTAAAAATAAATGATTTAAATATTCCATTATAATTTTCTAAAGTAAATTTCAAAAAAAAATTATTCTAGAAATTTTTGTGAAACTTTTTGTTTTAAAAGGTGATTTTCAATGTGGAAAGGTTGTTTTCCTCATGAAATGGTCCAAGTGATCCTTAAAAACCATTTTCCATCAAACATGAAATCATTTTTTGTTACTTATTATTTAAAAATAATATGATTCAATTATACCATCTTTATTATTTATCCATATGTTTCATGTTTATGATGATATGTTAGTGAATCTTGTTTATTTTCCATGGGTTATACTATAATTAATTTATTAGATTATTAAAAGAACCATTTCCATTCTATGGGTTATTCTATAATGGAATGTTTATGAGACCCTTTTTTTTCACGGGTCGTGATATGATGAATAATTTATTATCTAGTGGCACACTTATATATGGTTTTAATTATGTTGCAGTAGTTACATTATAACCATGGAAAGTGGTTATGTTAAAACCAATGACGATTGGGGTCTATATCTCCCTCCAATTCATTGGTTAATGCTTTATATATTATGAGATAAAAATAAGAAAAAAGTTGGTAGGCTTGATCAATAATGTGAAATAGGCCAATGGTCATGAACTCTAATGGGAAACTTGTTGATGGGATTGATCCACTATGTTTGATGGTATTTTTAGTTATCCTTAAAAAATGATATGGTTTCTATACCTATATTATTTCCACGCTTTTATGAAATGATCCAATGGATCATGAATTATGATTATTTAAAACCCTTTTGGATCATGTATTTTGAAATGATATTTCTTTATTCCATGACTCATTTTTATGATCTATAGAAAGTTGGGTATGGAATTTTTAAGTTATGTTAATGATCTCATACCCTTATTATTATCTTATAATTTCATATTATTGTATAATTATATCTCCCATGTTTACCCTTAGTGATCATCTAATTTCACTATTTCTTATATTTCCATTCCCTAGGTTATGAAGAAATGTTTTAAGTACGGTATATATAAGAAGAGTATAAAAGGGTAATATCTTTATGAGATATGTTTAAGATCTTTAATTAAATAATAATATTATGTATCTAGTATCCAAATACACTAAACCATTATGATCCTCGGGTGTGTATTTGTGAAATTTATTGAATATTCATCTAAAAAGTTATGATATTTGTGTATAAAAATAATGGTTCATTATAGTTGGTATGAGAGGAAGGTTTTTTAACCATTTTAAAATAGAATGAGAAAACTATAGTGAGAACTCTTAGTATGTTCCTAGGTATACAAATAGATCCTAATGTTTTGGTAAGGATGAGATTATACGGTCTACCTAAAAATATATCCTTGTCTATATAATACAAGTGGAATTAGTTCTGGAATTGATATACCTAGGGGTAACAACTCTAAAAAAGGTGTGATAATATTATCTCAATCATTACCTAGTATATGGTAATCGGGATTTCTTCTCATTTGGTTTGACACTTTTAGGTGATATTCTTTGGTCAATTCACATTTTCTTTATGAACTATCATGATAGATTTGAATAGATGATAATCGTGATGACCTAAGTTAAACCCAATGTGTGATATATGTAAAATAAAATGTCTTGATTTAGATGACCTATAAATTATTTCTCAAGAAATTTTATTTTCCCACTATGATTATGGTTACTCACACTATGATTTTTGGTTTTAGTCAATGGATGGAACTGGGAGGAATCAAATTAACACTAAATGTGATATAAAATTTGGTGATTATGACCAACCAAATTGGATGATGGAAGGATAGAAAGATATTGTGATTATTGCTAATCATATATTGTGATACATGACTACAAACATGAACTTTGGTGAGATTAGTAACATTCAAAATAAGATGAAGATGGATTGTTATCAAAGATCATGCAGTGATAAACGTTGGGAAAAGAATATATATCTTCCAACATGTAATGAAGGTGGTAAAAATCACCTAGAAAAATATATAAAATAGAGGATAATATGTTTTCCATGAGTAAATGAAAGTCATAGTGCAATTAATTTAAAAGGATTTTAGAGACTTATATATAGGAAATTGGGCATTATCTTAGTTAATTCCTTAGAATTAGTGTTATCTGTTACACCAAAGAAGGAGCTATGTAATTCAAACCATTTAAGTGAATGGATTTAAGTGATTATGTATTAGGATTCAAAAATTATGTTGTAGATCTATTTTAAAGATGGTATTTTGGTAATAAGAATCATGAAGCTTATAAGGGTTATGTTCATTTTGGAATCATATATGTCTCCATGTATGATAAACTTAATAGTTATTGAATTGATCATTGGTTTATGGTTTTAAATATGATCATAAGTTTAATGTCTTAGACAACCATTTTTATGGTTCTAAGTTAAGGTGTTTTAGTATGATTAATGAAATTTTTAGAGATGTTTTATTATAATAAGGTGTATATAACTCTTAGGAGCTATATGAATTATTATTTGTGGAAGAATAATCAATTCATAAGTTAAAAGTTATTTATAACCTTAAGGGTTTATTCAACCTTTGATAATTTGGTATGTTCACCATATTATTGTGGATGTTAAAATAATAATATTTAAAAAGTTTTATTAAGAAGGATAACCTATCACATCTAAAAAATACATAGGGCTTAAACCCATAATTGAAGGGAGATAAGGGTGATTCACCTACTTCTTTCCAATGTGATCTATTGGTTAGTATGATATTTTTTGAAATTATAGGTAAATATTAAGTTGGTTTTTGTAACATATACTTTACAATAGAGATAACCATGGGACCTAAAAATGATACGGTGGTAGATTATGCCTCATGAAATTTGATTGTTCATGAGAAAAATTACCCAAAGATTGATTTGGAGTTAGGTATGGTAATTTTACAATAAATTCATGGAGGAATTATCTTTATGGAGAAAGGTGTGATATATATACTGATCATAAGAGTTTAAAGTATATATTCACACAGAAAGAGTTGAACATGCTCCCGAGAAGATTGTTAGAGATAATTAAAGATTATTAGTTCTAAATACACTACAACCCTGGGAAAGTGAACAAGGTGGAAGATGCTTTGAGTCATAAGGATCATTCTAGCTTATCCATGAAGAGGATAAAAAAAATATACCAATATTTATGTAATTGAAAACGATGGATCTGGAAATAGTAACAGAAGGGGGAAATCATATCTTTCTCAAAGGAGGGTTCAACCATCTATCTAATTGAATATTAAAGAATCACAAAAGGATGATGTGGAGCTCTAAGAGAAGGTGAGAAAAGTTCCAGAGTTTCACCTTTATTATGATGTAATGATGTTGTTCAGAAAACATGTATGTGTGTCAACCATATCATATTTGAATAAGTAGATATTAGAAGAGGCTCATATTTATGAATTCTATATTCATCCTGAAAGTAAAAAATATGTTTATATATTTGAAATTGTATTTCTAGTGGGTTGAAATAAATATAGATATCATAGAGTGTGTATCTTGGTGATTGGTATGTCAGCAAGTTAAATCTAAGAGAAAAAAGTATAAGGGGTTGTTACAAACCTTACACATACCATAATGGAAATAGGAAAACATCACCATGAATTTTTTTATCTGAATCACCAAAACATTTAAAGGGTACAATGTCATATGGGTTGTATTGTATCTCCACATAAATACATCACACTTTATCTATATCATAGAAGATAATTTTTTGGATCGTCTTGTCATGATATGCATTAAGTGATAAGGTTTCATTGAGTAGCACATTCAATTGTGTCTGATTGGGATCTGAGGTTTACATCAATGTTCTGGATATGTCTTCAGTAGACACTTGATACAAAGTTTTGTTTTACAACTACATGTAATTCATAGATATATGGTTAAAATGATATATCAATTTAAACCCTTGATGATATGTTGATATCGATTTGTATATATTTAAATGCTCATTGGGATCAACACCTTCCTCTAGTTGAGTTTTCCTACAAAAATAGCTTTCACCCAACCATCCAGATTCCTAATTATGAATCCCTCTATGGAATAAAGTTTAAAACTACAACATATTGGGATGGATTTTTAGAAATAAATATATTGCGATTAAAACTCGTGGAAGAAATTGAAGATAAGGTTAGAGTCATTTTGAATCACATAAGGTGGAAAAAAATTTCCAGAAAAGTTATGTTGATATTCACTTACATGATATGGAATTAAAATTTGATGAAAAGTAAAGGATATTTGGAAATAAGGTAAAATTAAACCCTATATA
Source organism: Viscum album (assembly GCA_963277665.1). Classification (NCBI taxonomy): domain Eukaryota; kingdom Viridiplantae; phylum Streptophyta; class Magnoliopsida; order Santalales; family Viscaceae; genus Viscum; species Viscum album. The sequence continues at coordinate 134,517,573 of OY728155.1, read as the reverse complement.
AATTTTCCATTTGAAATACTTGATTGTGTTGGGATGGTAGATTATTGATTTTCACTTCCCCTGAACCTATCTCAAGTCCATGATGTGTTTCATCTATCTCTCCTACAGAAATACCCACCAGATCCTTAACATATACTGATCTCAGAAGTATTACTAAAATAAAATTATATATACTGTGAAAAAAACCCATAGAGATTGTGAATCATATAGAAATAGTTCTACAAAACAAGACTAGACACCTAGTAAAATATTTGTGGTTAAACAACCAATTTGAAGAATCTACATGGGAACTTGAGGACATAATCACACAGAATTATTCCCTATTTGTTTGTTTCAAAGTGATTAATTTTAAGGGAAAATTAATTTTAAGGGGGTATAATTTAACACCTAGAGATTTTATTATTTTTTTTCAAATAAATCTAATTTATACAATAGCTTGTGTTACATGAAACACTCAGTTTTAACTAACCTTGATATACTATTAATATTATTTAAATTTGACCGTTATAAACTAGCCAATAGATTCGGTGTTATGAATTGGAATATTTTTTTTAAAAAATAAAGTATAAATGTTTTAGATAAATAAAATATATTTATAAATAATAACCTAATTTTCGGTAAAGTCTTTATATTATTCGAAAATAATTTTTTCTTAAAAAAATTATTTTTATTGCTTTTTTTGAACAAATAATAAAATTAATTTTGGAAAAATTTATAAAATCTATTTTAAAATATTTTCTTAATTTTCGTAATAATAATTTTAAAATTATATAAGGTTTAATTTTTGAGAATTTTAAAAAAATATTAATTTTTCGACGAATAATGAAAATTACTGATTTCAATTAAAAACAAACTTTTCGTTTAAAGCATTTAGAAAGTTTTATATTTCTTTAAAATGTTTTAAAATAAAAATTAGTTTAAATATGTTATTAAAATACCAATTTAGTTCCTTATAATAAAATTCATGGTGACTTCTGATATTAAAATATTCTATGATTATGAAAATTCTCTCTTTTGAAAACCAATTTTCATTGTGCCTATGAGTTTAATTTGAAATTAACATTTCCAATAATGTGAATAGAATTTATAAAAATTGGTTCCATATTTATATTAATAATTATAAATAATATATAATAAGTTCAACTTATTTTTTCATCAAAATTAAAAGTAAAAATAGTAAATATTAATTATTGTAGTTAAGGTTGAAAAAGGCTTACTAATGGTTGAACTAAAAATATAAGAGTTAAAATGACCAGGAAACTTGTACATATCCCCTTTTATGGCCATATTTTGATCTTATATAATATAATGTTAAATAATTATTCATTATGTATCCATTTATCATGTTTTAAATTTTATTACAACTTTTTCTTTTCAAAATATTTTAGTGTGTCCTCTTCCCCACTTATAAATAGTCACCACATTCCCTCTCCTATTCACCATTTTAAAACCCCTTTATTATTCAATAACTTCCCAAATACATTAAATAATTCCCTATACACTTACTATAGGCCTTGTTTTTATTTTTAATCCCTCCTAAGAAGAATTTGGGTATAAACCTAAGGGAGTTCTTTGATGAAGTGGTATAGTCCTTATCCGTGCTTTCTCATTTTATGTCTTCCTCTAACTCTTAAAAATATTATTCAAACATGATTATATATAAAATCATTACATTTAATATAATAATATTTTATTTTGTTAATTTAATAAATATATACATATCCCCTTCCATCAAATGAGAAATGAAACTGTCAAGTGTGTGTATAGTGGACTACCGCCTCCCAAACTGATGTAATTTGTTTTCCATCAACACCTTTCAAAACTGGATATATTAATGGATTTAATATATATATATATCTCATATTTATGGCTTAAAAATAATTTTCTAATTATAATATCACATGCAAAATCTTACAATCCAGCCCTTTAGAAAATGATGATGTCACTTGTTCGTACATGTGGACTACCACCTCCACGGAATGATGTGATATGTTTTTCATTTAATTTTACATGGATGATAATAAGGACATATTTAGTGAATATATATGATATATACGAAATATAAATTTTTCATTAAATTTGATATATTATTTACCTTTCTTTTTTTCGTCCATTTAGAAAATTGAAACTATATTCATGCATACGTCCGGCATATCGTCTTCGTGAACGGTGTAATTATTTTTCTATATTTAACTGTAATAGATTAATATAAATACATATATATTGGATATATGTGAAATTTATATCATGTAAAAAAATTATATAATTTATCCATGATAATTAAAAATAAAAAAAATACCAGACAAAAATATATATGAAAAACTAATCAATTAGTACTCAAAATGATATTTTAACAATGAATTGTTAATAAATGGGTAATAAAAGGTCATAAGTAAATCATATATGGTATGATTAATATTATTTATTATCATTAATATATTTATAATGAAATTATATTTATTATAACGTATGTTCTAATGTTTACAAAATAATTTGAGACTTATAGTAAGGTATTTTTTTCTCACTTTTATTTTTTGTCGCACACATGGCTTATACACCAATTGTTTCTTTTTGTGGAATATATAGTTTTAAAGAATGTATTTTATGATACATATCATTATTATTATAGGATATACATATCCATATGTTTTTATTTCTTTCATGTGGCTTATGATTTAAAATAAACCAAAGTATTTAAGGTTTTCTGTTACAATCTCGTTTTTAACATAATTGTTTTTGATAGAATTCCAACAATGATATATATTGATCTACCAATAAAGAAAATTAGAAAGTTTCTTATCCTATAGTTATTTTTGGAAAATAATTTTTTCCTTTTCATTTTCTTCCCTTAAAGGATTAAATAAACCCAAATAATATTTTTGAGGAAAAATGTATTTATTTCTCTCTTCCATCGAAAACCATTTTTATTTCATATAAATGTTTAATAAAAATCATTAAAATAAATTTTTAGTATTATAAAATTATTTTTTAAATAAATGTTTACCCTATTTGATTTTTTTACAAAATGTTTTAAAATGAATCTTCATTTCTTTTTCCAAACAAGGCCCATTTTGGATTTTAATTTTTTTTAAAGAATATTTGTTTTAATGTGTATGGAATGAATATAATTTTCTTCTATTTTTACTGATTGATGATTTATGTACTCCATTATAAGTTTCTAATGTTATTTTAAAAGAAAAATATTTTTAAAATATTTTTTGAAATTTTATTTTTAAAAAGTTATTTTCAAAGTGGAAAGGATATTTTTCTCAAGAAATATTTCAAGTGATATTTAAAAATCATTTTTGAATATAATATGATATACTTGGATGTTATTGATGTTTTACTAGAGATATTATCCAATCATACCATAATTATTCTTTCTCTAGATTGTTTATGATTATGATAAAGATATTTTTAGGAAACTAGTTTGTTTTCCATGGGTTATTCCATAATGAATTCCTGATAATATTATGAGACTCATTTACAATATTTGGACTATTCAATGTTGGAATGTTTATGATACCCTTTTCATTTCATAGGTCATGATATAATAAATGTTTTATAGTCTTGTAGAAAACTTATGTATGGTTTTTATTATGTGATGGTTTTTATTTAATGAAGAAGTAAAAGGTGGGACCTATATATCCCTTAAATGCATTGGGTATTATTTATATCTCATGATATAATAACAAGGAACAAGTAGATGGGCTTGATCCATAATAGGAAACAATCTTATGGTATTTATCCATAATGGTAAATATATTTATGGGATTGATCCATTATAGAAAATAGGTGATGGGGACTGACCCACAATGTATGGTGGTAATGGTAGTTAACATTAAAAAAGAAATGGGTTTCATACCTATGTTGGTACCACACTTTTATGACATCAGATTGTGGGCCATTAATTATGATTATTTCACACTCTTATGGAACATGTATATTGGAATCATAATTATTTATTCCATGACTCATGTTATTGATCTATGACAGGTTGTTTATAAAATTTGTAAGTTATTTTCATAATCTCATACCCTTATTCTTATCATATGCTTCTATATGATCATAGAATGATATCTCCCATGTTTACCCTTACTGAGCATTTGATGACACCCTTTCTTATGTTTCCTTCTCCTAATTTATGAAGAGTATTTTTAGGTAGTGTATGTTTATAAAGAGTACAAAAGGTTAAGGTCTTTATGAGAGATGTTAAAGATATTCCATTAATTAGAATATTATATATCTAGTATTCAAATATGATAAACCATTATCATCCTTAGGTGTGTATTTGTAAAATGTATCAAAAATTCATCTAAAAAGAATAGTTATTTTTGTATGAAGACCCTAGGTTATTATAATGATAAAACCTAACATTATTTTCCACTTGAATAATTGAAATAATCTACAATTTACTTACACTTTTTATCTAATATAAATAAAAAAAATAAGGACTTTAATGAAATCAAAAAAAATAAAGAAAAAGAGAAAAGGGGAAATAAAAAAACAAGATTGGACTTGGTATGACCCTCTTAGTGGGTTGTCACGACCCATCCCCTGGGGCCCGTGTCATGACTATGCCTAGCCCGCCTCCCGACGACCAGGGGCTAGTGAGTAGAGCTAAAGGAATTAACTTCGAAGAAGGATGCATTTTCCAGAGTACCTGTACGCACACACATGCCCAACCACATCCCAACACCCTAAAAGGGGGAAACAAGTACCACTAAAATAAGGTTGGGTGCAAGTAAAACTGAAAGTAAGTGGTCCAAAATACAAACCCCATAATGAACTGAAAACGGAAAGTAAAAAAGGAAAATAATATGGCCATCCACAAAAACCCCCCTGATCATGAGAGTAGTGAAGCTACTAGAATCAAAAGTAGTATGTCTTGTCTGCCCGGTCCTACTAGGCCCCGTCAGGACCTAGGCCACCAAGTCCACTGTCGTAGAGTATCTTAGTACTATCTCCATGACCACCCCTATTGAAACATCGGTCGTCTACACCAGACACAACACGTGCTGGAAATCTTGTGTAGGGGTGAGTAACACAATACTCAGTAGGGACCTCAAAACAAAAAGGAAAGGTCACACAACAATTCCTCAAAGTAAAGCACTCCACACAATAAAACTCACAACAAGTATATTCTAGGATAGTAACAGTAGTATTATCAGGCACGTCATCAAACACCTCGGTTGATAGAGAAATCCTCCTATAACGAGTTTATTGGGCCTTCCAAGTCATGAAGAAGTGCTTCCCACTGACCATGGACTACTTAGGTACACATCCCCACCGTGTACCGTGGGCCTGAAAAGTTATAGAGAAGTGGTTCCCACTAATCTTGTCCAACTGAGGTACTCATCCTCATCGCGTACCATGGGCCTGAAAAGTCACATATATGTGCTTCCCACCTTGGGGATACAATGTCACAGATAAGTGCATCCCACTGGGCCATGGTAGAGTCATACAGAGTCGAAATTCAGCAGTCCTCAGGTCTTATCCAGCTACAGGGTTTCATAAGTAGCGCACCCGGGAGAACCTCTCCTCAAGCCCTTCATTGCATCTCAACTTCCATGAAAGTTTCCATAGTGTGTGCCAAAAGTTTCTCCACGTCGAGAGGGAACTACTACAAAAACAGGTTTTATCGGCACTCAAAACGGGATTTAACAGTGCTAAAAAAGTGTTGTAAATCTCAGCTCTGATAAATTCCCTACCTATAGTAACATAAAATTCCACAGAAGTACACCCAAATAAGACCTGAAAAAAAATTAGCATATCAAAAAAGAAGTTCACACAAGAAAAATATACAGTGGTAGTCAATTTGGGTCAAACAATGGGAAAACATCATACCTAATGTGATGTAATAATTATTCATTATGATTATCAAAAGGTACCATTAAATACTATATCCTCAAAATGATATCTTACATTTCCTTAGATAAAATAAATATAGAGATTTCAATGTCAGAACCTTAAGAAAAATTTGATTAAGGCATGAATGTGAGTTATTCTTCTTGTTTTTTGTGGTTAAGATTCATGTCAATCTTGAATATGCAATTTTTTTATAGATTTTTAGTTCTTTTTTGGATATGTTTCCTTAGAAAATAGAGAGTTTCCCCTGTAGTTTCATCATGGTAGATGGATTTGGGTGATTCTTGGGACACTTAAGTAAATGTGTTCTTGTGGTTGATGCCTTTAACTTATGGTGTGTTGTCGTCTTTTCACACCATTTATAGAATTTATAAATGGTGGGGAGATATATTCTTATTATTTTTCTATCATAGACTCTTGATTAGTAGTCATGTAGTATATTTATTGGGGGACACAATTTAGAAAAATCCATGTGGATACACTTTCATCGGAAAGTTTCCTATTCATTTTGAACTTTTACTATTTTACATACATAGGAAAAGGATGGGTTGTGTAACTCCAAGTAAAAACCATGCCACTTACCTTTTCAAGGGAGTTGTTAGGAACATGGGTTGTTCATGGTTAGGAGAAAACATGTCATATTGATCTATAGTTTAACTAACTCATTTTGAACAATTGGAACATGGTTAGTTAACTGTTTGTCTAAACTGTGCAGAAGAGGGATTCTTATCCAATGGCTCCCAAAAAGTTAGTGAACAGTTTGGAAAAATGCCCAACCAGACAATGAAAGTTGTCGATGATATGGAAAAATATAAGGTATTTCTACCTATATCCTCCCGTACCATTCCCGAAACTTAGTGTAAGATCCCTTTATCTTGAAAATTTATCCAATTTAAATCCTCTATTCTTTTTTCTTTCCCTTTCATTATTCTCCCTCTCCTTCTCCTCTTTGTTTTCATCCCACACCATGAACTCTCGGGATAAAGGTTAATATTTCATGTGTGTGATGAATTATCCAAGGTATTTTATTGTATAAGGAATACTTAGGACTCTATAAGGCTTGTCTATGTGTCTTATGTCATAGGTAATGATTTTTGGATTGTTTTCCATATGTCAGTTGTTGTTTTCAATAAAATATTATGTCCATTTTAAACAAAAGAGAGACACATTGAGTGACACTAGTCACACCATGCCTTGGATTGAAGAGTGGTTGACTCATACATGTCACAAATGACTCATGGACTGTTATCCTAAAGAGTCAACACAATCTGAATGCGTTTGAACATTTTTGCATATGTTTGTTGTTGTTTTCCCTTAAAATTTTGTCCATTTTAAACAAAAGAGAGACACTTTGAGTGATACGAGACACACCATTATTCAGATTGAGGTTTTATTGACTCCTACATGTCACACATGACCCATGGATCATTTTTACAAGGTATCAACACAATCCGAAGGTGTTCGGTCATTTTTTGTTATGTCAGTTGTGGTTTTCACTTAAAATTCTATCCATTTTAAACAAAAGAGAGACACTTTGAGTGATACAAGTCAAACTGGGCCTTGTATTAAGGTAGGGTTGACATTTAAACATCACAATTTACCCATTTATTTTTCTCCGAAAGTATCAACACAATATGAATGGGTTTGGTTTGTTTTTCGTACGTCAGTTGTTGTTTTAACTTAAAATTCTGTCCATTTTAAACAAAAGAGAGACACTTTGAGTGATACCGATCACACTATGCCACATATTGAGGCAGGGTTTACTCATACACATCACACATGACCAATGGGTCATTTTCTTAATGTATCAACATAATCTGAATGTGTTTGGTCAGTTTTCCGTATGTCAGTTGTTCTTTTCACTTAAAATTATGTCCATTTTAAACAAAAGAGAGACACTTTGAGTGATACTGGTCATAAAATTCCTCGTATTGATGTAGGGTTGACTCATACACATCCAAAATTACCCATGGATCGTTGTACTAAATTATCAACATAATCCAAATGTGTTTGGTCTATTTCTCGTATGTCAGTTGTTGTTTTCACTTAAAATTTTGTCCATTTTAAACAAAATAGAGACACTTTGAGTGATACTGGTCACACCATGAATCAGATTGATGTGGGGTTGACTTTTACACTTCAAAAATGACCCATTTATGGTTGTAATAAATTATCAACACAATACTAATTTGTTTGGTCATTTTTCTGTATGTTAGTTGTTGTTTTCACTTAAAATTATGTCCATTTTAAACAAAATAGAGACACTTTGCGTGATACTGGTCACACTATGCCTTTTATTGAGACAGGGTTCACTTTTACATGTCACAAATGACCTATGGATCTTTCTCCTAAAGTATCAACACAATCCGAATGTGTTTGGTTAGTTTTTCATATGTCAGTTGTTGTTTTCACATAAAATTCCATCCATTTTAAAGAAAAGAGACACACTTTGAGTAATACCATTCACACTGTTCCTCATATTGAGGTGGGGTTAACTCATAAACATCAAAAATGAACCATGGATCATTTACCTAAAGTATCAACAAAAATATGAATGCGTTTGATCAGTTTTTCATTACATTAGTTGTTGTTTTCACATAAAATTCTGTCCATTTTAAAAAAAAGACACTTTGAGTGATACTAGCCACACCATGCCACAGATTGAGGTAGGGATGACTATTACATGTCAAAAATGATCCATGGATCATTCTTCTAAAGTTTAAACACAATACGAATGTGTTTGGTCAGTTTTCCGTAGGTTAGTTGTTGTTTTCACTTAAAATTCAGTTCATTTTGAACAAAAGAGAGACACTTTGAGTGATAATGGACACACTATGCCTCAGATTGAGGTTGGGTTGAATATTATAGGTCACAAATGTCCCATGGATAATTGGACAAAATTATAATCACAATATAAATTCATTGGGTCAGTTAGCCATATGTCAGTGGTTGTTTTCACTTAAAATCTTGTCAATTTTAAACAAAAGAGAGACACTTTCAGTCATAATGGCCACACCATTCCTCGTATTGAGGGTGGGTTGACTCATAAACGTCACAAAAAGCCAATGAACCATTTTTCTAAAGTATCAACCCAATACTAATGCGTTTGGTTTGTTTTCTATATGTGATTTGTTGTTTTCACTTAAAATTATATTCATTTTAAAAAAAGAGATACAGTTTGATTGATACCGGTCACACCGTGCCTCATATTGAGGCAGGTTTGTCTTGTACATGTCACAAATTACCCATGGATCTTTCTCCTAAATTATCAACACAATCTGAATGCATTTGGTCAGTTTTCCATATGTCAGTTGTTGTTTTTACTTAAAATTCTATCCATTTTAAACAAAATATACATACTTTGAGTGATACTGGTCACATCGTGGCTTGGATTGAGGAGGGTTTGACTAGTAAATGTCACAAATGACCTTTGGATAATTTTCCTAAAGTATCAATACAATCCCGATGCGTTTGGTTAGTTTTTCATACGCTAGTTATTGATGTCGCTTAAAATTATGTCCATTTTAAACAAAATAGAGACACTTTGAGTGATACTGGCCACACTGTGCCTCAGATTGAGGCAGTGTTGAATCATACACATCACAAATGAGCCATGGATTATTATCCTGATGTATAAACACAATAATAATGTGTTTGGTCAGTTATTCATATGTCAGTTGATGTTTTCCCTTAAAATTTTGCCCATTTTAAACAAAAGAGATACACTTTGAGTGATGCCCGCCACACCATACCTAGGATTGAGTCAGGGTTGATTCTTACACATCACACATGACCCATGGATCTTTGAGATAAATTGAAAACATGGATTTTTGGGGGTAGACCTTGTGGAGGAAGGAGGTTCCAACAATGTTCATTTTCTAATTATGGATAATCATAAAACATACAATTTCTACCATTGAAAATGTTCGACACATGGGAATCCATTTGGCATCTCTATGCTCATGCTACAATAAATTTATGGTGGAGACATTTTCTCATCTTTTCTTTGAATGTGAGTGGGAATGCGTGATATGAAGGTATTTTGGAGATTTTACTTGTTTTTCTTATCCAAATCCCAAAGAAACGTGGTTCATCATTCTTGCATGTTGCTGGTGCATTTCATTAGTTAAAATAGAAAAATGACTCATTGGAGAATGTATTTTTTATTTAATAACAATTAAAATTTTCCTATGAACATTTACATACAACAATGTTTCATCTTTTGATCTCTTTAACACCTCTCAAAAATGTCCGCCAATTGTACATGTCCCCAAGTCAAATATTTATGCTCTTTGTTTACAATCTTCCATTAGGTATGTGGCCCAATCATTTATGAACAAATATATATTGTTTTGTGAATATGAGGATTTTCGATAGTCATATTATTACTGAAAATTTTATAAATAAAGAATTAATAAATAATTTAAATGATATAGTAGTTTTTTTTAAAATACCACATTAAGGATGCTAGTTTATTGATGGAAAATGATCTGTCTCATAAATTTACAAACATAATAACCGCAATCCTTATCGTTTGTTTCTTTTGGAAAATTCAAAAACTTTTATCATTATGAGAATAGGTAACTTGTTTTGATATGTGTTTGGATATTGAAATTTTATTATATATACCCTGATACTTGTCCAGACGTAGTACTTGCTCGCCTCCTTATGCTTAGCCCCTGTCCTCATTCCTTTTTTAGATGATACTGATACACTTCCCTATCATAACTGAATCCTTAGTAAAATATAATATAAATTATATAGCTTGATGTTTAGAATTAAAATGTAGGATGTAGTGTCTTACAGATTCACAAACTCTATCATGTGTGGTCGGTTTTTTGGATATCCTTGCATTGAATCTAGAAAATAAATATCTGGTGTATCCAAGTTCACTACAAATAGCAGTCAATGTTTCCTAAAAACAAAAAAAGGAATAAGTAATGAAAGAAGTGAAAATATAATTGATATTCTATAATCATAGGGTTTTACCCCTGCAGGGTTAGTATAATGAAGAGTCTGTCATCTATAATCTTGATTTCAAATGTTTTCAGCAAGCCTTTCACTAGTTCATCCCTTTTTTATAGTTCTAATTTAGTTAGTTGTGTTGATGTGGTATGAGGACTCACGAGTCTGAATTTTGGCTCATGGAAAAATCATTTGAACGATTTTTCATATACACGCCTGCAAATAATATAAAATGCATTTAGTCATAATTATAACATTATATCAGCTTTTAGAAAATCAATTCATGAAGACATACCTCATATAGAAGTTTACAAATGTGACCCCTAGCCAACCGTATTCAAGGATCTCATTTACATTTTCAGTAGCAATGAAATCTTCAATGTCCTCTCTATATATATTCTTTTCAAAAACAACTATATGACTTCTACCACTTTTTAGCTTCGTATCCAGAAGAGTCATCAATGCTAGTAAATGTGGATAGAGAACAGGTGGTGTTACTATGCTTTCAATAGATATTTTGGATAGGTTAGTTGATCATTTAGATGCTTTTGAGCCCATGTTTCTTGTCACACCCTTCCCTTTCTCAATCTATAATAACATTCATTGGTTCAGACCTTTTTCATTAATTTTTAAATATTTATCTTGAAAAAATGGAAATAAATACCTCTTTGTCCACATGTACTCTTACAAGTTGTGATAGCCTCGCAATAAATGCCCTAATAGCCTTTTTTACTGTATGAATATCATCTTCATCAATTGGAATAGGTAGATCTGCATTTGGCTCATCAGCTATAGTAATCATCACTTTCAGATGATCTATTAGATGTGGTCTATTATGCAGCTTGTCCTCTGGGATGTTGAATACTGTATCCCCTACTACAAGGTGAAAGGTGGGTGTTGACATATATAAATCATATTCATTATCACCCTGTAGAATATCAGTAAAAAAAAGTATCAATGTTTTTCTGATTCACATTTCATGGGAACAATTATTTGAATATTTATTACCATGGCTACGACAACTCTTTGAGGGGAATGGCTCACCTCAAAGCTGGTGGGGGGTAGGGCGGGATCTTCATGCACTGGTTGTTTCTATGTTGTGTCTTCTCCTTGCTTCCCACCCATAAAAGTTGCTAGAAACTCTTTCTACCATTGAAATCGTTCTTTAAGAGTTGCTAGTCTTTCGCTCATTTGTTTCGTTTCTTTGTTTCTATTATCTGTTTGTTTTTTCCCAAATTATACTCTGGGTGTCACCCGAAACCTCGCACCTCTGACATAACCATATTTTTTTGGCTACTTCAATGTCGTCAATAATAGGTCTATATCCGCTATAGGAGTAGCTGATTTCTGTGACTATCAGATATAGTAAAATAAGTAATTATTATTATGTAATAGAAATTTAAAACAAAAAATTTTATCGTTTCATACTTACACATATTTCCCACACTTTTTTGTGTTTTCATCTACTAGCTTCCCTTCCTTATCCACCCATAACTCCTTCCATAGCACATGACATGGGATGGAAATGTCTTTGTCTTTAAACTCATCAATCTATATATAAATATATAAATCTAATTATGATGTTGTTTCATAGAACATAATAATATTAATGTAAATTTAAAATACATACCATTTTCTTTTCTAGTGAAGTGTACCACATCCTTGCTTTACGATAAGGGTTTTCTGGTTTTGATGCACGTTCGTTATTTTCAGTACTAAGTTGCTATTTTAAAAATCAAATATTGACAATCAAAGTGATGAATACGTTTATCCTCAAACAAAGTATTATCAGCCACATTGTACCTGAAACGTCTCATCCCCATGGCGGCCAATAAATTCATCCCATGCTTCTTGGGATATCAGGTGAGTGTAGACAAGGGGTGGGTGCAGGTTTATTTTACCTTTGGAATCTTTTAGGTGAAATTTTATTAAAATAGTGAGAAAACCTCGATGAATCCTTCCTCCAAGCCTTAGTACATAATTCTTGTGTGAATCATCTACTATAAATGTACTATACAAGGGATTGAAAAGAGTAAGACACTGTTTTATTATTTTATTTTCTAGTAAATTAAAGAAATAATATCACAATGTTACTGTAATTTCTTCCCAGATCACAGCCTTTATCCAAGAAATAAAAGGGTTCCATGAATATATGTCAATCGACATGCATTTCTATGTGAGAATTCTAATGTAACTACTAAACATAGCCTTGTTGGGATTCACATGTTGGCCTCACACATTCCATCCGACATCAAATTTGATGCCTTTGATTTTCACCTTAAGAACTTTGGCTAACACCATCAAACTATGATGCACCTGTGTTTTCTGTGATGTCTGTCCTTTATCTCCAACCATTTCATCGATATAATCATCATCAGCATGTTCAACTGAAATGGTAGCAACAGAATGTGATGATGGTTGTTGGACCTCAACATTGGGAGAAAAAACATGTTCATAAACCTGTTGTTGCTCTACACGGTGAGCAGTAGAAGCAACAGCAGTAGTAGCTTGAGTGACTTGTTCTGCCTTGAGGTTAGGAGCACTAGAATGTGCATAATTCATTATCAGCAAAAGTGGTTCAATAGTTAATTTATATTACATAAATTTTTTAATGTTAAGATAATAACAGGGGATAATAATATTGATACTACAAAAAAATATTACCTATTTATTTAACTCTTTTTATTTTTTTCAAAGTCTGATACAATTTGACACCTCTCTCGATTATCCAAATCCCTTCATTGTGGTCTTCTATAACATAAAAAACATCATCTATATTGGTACCGCTGAGAAATGATTGCGACGTACCACTAAAAGGATCATCCTCAATTTAATTTTCATTGGACCCTTCAGTATTTTTGGATGATAACAGACCAATCTGCCACTTTCAGTTTGCAGGATCACGAACATAATATACTTGTACCACTTGTGAGGCCATAATATATTGTTCGTCTTTGTACACTTCTTTACTAAAATAAACATTCACAAATCCCAATTAATCTTTTTAACACCACTGTTGTAATCAACCCATTTGCATTGAAAAATTGGAAATTGGAATGTCGTATATTCCAACTACCATACTTGTTTGATAATGCCAAAGTATAAAATATTTGCATAAATTGGATTTCTATACTTACTACCAGAAACATGCATCACTTCATCCACAACTGTAACTCCACTATTTTACAAGGTACTATCTTCATCATCATTATATGATTATAATGTATAACCATTAATTACATAACCAATATAAGATAATACATACACACTTGGTCTAACGGCTAGCCATCGAAGTCGTTCTGAAATTACATTTGGATTTTCAGCTAACTCCTTAAATATATGGTTCTGAAACCATCCTACAAACTAGTGATTATGTGTATTTGATATCCGTTTTCAGCCCTTGATGGATTAAACTGCCTAATAAGTTTTTTGTGGGTTTCAATATATGGAGAAACCTCCTAAATGTTTTGAATAACATAATGGTGGGCATGCTCTCGATCTGTAATATTGATTGTCACAACTTCTCTTCCAGAGATTCCCTCAACCTCAATGCGTCTAGTGTGATGAGATTTCAGGAGACCAATGTGTTCCACATCAAATAAGTATTCGGTATATAATTCAATGGATTCCTCAACAATATATCACTTCACAATACAACCGTCTGGCCGACATCGATTTTTGACGTACCCTTTCAAAATATCCATATATCGTTTAACAAGGTACATCCATCTATAGTGCACAGGACTGCAAAGTCGAAGCTCTCTCACCAAGGGAACCATCAAATTAACCATCATATCAAAGAAGGATAGTGGGAAGAACATTTATAATTCACAAAATATAATGACAATTTCTCTTTCCATAGATGGAAATGTCACCGGGTCTAAAAAATAGCTCTATATATCTTAGAAAAAGAAACAAATTTTGGTTAATGTATAATGAACATTCATGGAAAAAATGCAACATAAAGCTATAGGAATTAAATCTTGTATCAAAACATGGAATTCATGTGATTTCAAACCTTTTAACTTCAAAACATTCATTGACACAATGTTCCTGATATTGGATGAATACCACTCTAGAACCTTTAAATCATTGAAGAAGTTGAAAAACAGATATCTCTCCTCCTAGGAAAGAGTGTAAGCAGCTGGAGGAAGAAACATTCGATTTTCACCCTTCACGGGAGCCAACTCATCTTGTATTCCCATGTTAGCCATGTCTATCCTTGCCTTAATTCCATCCATGGTTTTTCTAGGGGAATTTAGAAATGTTTCGATAAAACTGTCACATACATTTCTTTCAACATACATCACATCAAGAAAATTTCTAACGTATAGATAATTCCAGTATTGTAATTCAAACAAACTGATCTCTTTTTCAAACCAATTTTTGTAAGGTTTTTCAAAAATGGTTTACCAAAAATAGTG
This sequence comes from Viscum album, assembly GCA_963277665.1. Lineage (NCBI taxonomy): Eukaryota > Viridiplantae > Streptophyta > Magnoliopsida > Santalales > Viscaceae > Viscum > Viscum album. The sequence continues at coordinate 134,502,316 of OY728155.1, read as the reverse complement.
TTCACATATTTTACTTTCTCAAATAGCTGATCACCTATTAGTGGAGATAGTTTTGTGTGTTGTTCTGAACTTCCATTGAATGATTTCATCCAAGATCAGTACTTATTACGACGAGGTAGAAATCAATGATGTCCTAGAATCACATATTTCGATGAATGTTTCAGCCTAATTGATTATGTATCTTCACTACACACGAGATGCCTTTGAGTTCCTTTAATGTTATAGCCTGAAAAATTTCCATAAGAAAGGAAATAATTTATCGCCTCCTACAACATAGATCTCAACGTGAAGTATTAACTTTTATAAGCACCATACAGCATGTCACCTGAATCCTGCAATAACTTCAAATCCTCAATCAAAGGGTTCAAATAAACATCAATATTGGTACCTGGTTATTTTGGTCCGGATATAATCATAGATAACATGATGAATTTTCATTTCATGCATAACAAGGGTGGAAAGTTATAATTTACCAACATAACAAGCCATGTACTGTCAGTTCTTGTTTGAAAACTAAAAGGATTCACTCCATATGTAGATAACACAAGACGAAGGTTTCTTGGCTCATTTCCAAATTCAGGATACTCCTGACCAATTCTATTCCATTGAGGAGAGTCAGCTGGGTGACGTAATTTTTCATCTTTATTTCTTTTATCTGCATTCCACAACAATTGTCTTGTAGTTTCTTCACTTTCATATAGACGTCTAAACCTTGGAATGATTGAAAGTACCATACAACTTTCGTAGTAATGGATTCATCTTTCTTGTATCGCAAAGCACCACACTTTGGGAATTCTGTAAGTTATTTTTTATCCTTCCGAAACAATATACACTCTTTCAGGCAGGCATGTATTCTTTTATAAATCATACCCATCGAGCGTAGCATTCATTTAGATTCATATGTCCATCTTGGGAGCTCATTATCTTCCAGGAGCATGTCATGAAAGAGAGAAAGTAGTTCTATAAAACTGAAATCACTCCATGTATTGCTTGATTTCAATTTATACAACTTCAGTACAACTGACAATGTTGTATATTTATTGCAACCAGTATACAATGGCATCTTTTCACAACTCTTTCACTTCTCAAACAATTTTGGGCAATCACGGAGTTCAACTTCAGCTGTCCTTGTCATTTCCTCAATAAGATCTACATCATCAATGACATTTGTAATCACATCCTCCATACAGTCCTCTTCATTATCCATATTTTTAATCATATCAGATGATCCATAAAACGTAGTTTTATCCCATCCAGTAGATAAATTCTGTTTTTCGCTGCGTTTATTCCAACATTTATAACTCTGATATACTTAGTGACATATCAAATGTTCTTCCAACTCTTATGGAGAAATTAGTCTAAAATAACAACAATATAAACATAGAAAAAGTAATTGAGAAGGATCCTTTTCGTGATCCTTTTCAAACTTTATGTACACTTTCACTCAATTCCCCTACTTTATTTTAAAACGATTAGCATCCATCCAATATCTATTCATCTCCATCCTATTTGAATATCAAATATTATTATTTATGATTCCAATACACAAAATCAGACTTCCAAATATAGTATAAGAGAACCAATTCCTTATACAAATATAGATTAACAGAGCCTAACTATTTCCAATAAATATTTTGAAATCAAAAAACCAGGATAGATCCCCCATCAAAATCAACACACTTTACATCCCCTTTAACAATAGTTCTAGCACCCATCACCCTTGTAGAAAAACATTAAACATCCTTTTAACCACCCCTACCAGCCACCTCATTCATAATAAAATAATCACATTAAACATACCAAAACTAGTGACCAAACTCAAATAAAATGAAAACAAGGATACAGTTTTGATGAGAAAACTAATATAGTTGATATATTTCCAAACACAAAGGGGTTCTCCAGGGAGACAAATAACCTAGGTTTATCCAAAATTACTATGGAATGTCATATGTTTTGTTACCCCAATTAAAATAAGAAAATTAAAATTGAGGTTAGTGAACATAAATTCTATCATGAACATCTAAAGGATAGGAAATAACTCTCCCTCACCTTCCCCAAACTTGTAACTAATATCCACAGACACATCTTACATACATCCTATAAAAAATTACATTCCCATATAAAGGGATAAACAACAATACCACAGTTTTAAAAAACTCACACATGATGGAGAAGGACCACATCAACCATCTCTTCCTAAAACTCAATCCTCCTCTCACTAACTGTAAATACCTTCTATAATATTGAACAAATTTGTGAAATTAATTTTATAAATAAATTATTTCCTAAAATCATGACATTTAGATTAGAAAAATCCCAATCCATTTAGGTAAAATAGAAATATGCTTCCTTTTTTTATTATGAATAAATAAATTTGGTCAAACACACTTAACAAATCAATAAAATTCATATTTTCATGGGAATTTGAAGGTAAAGAGAGATAAATAATTCCATTGAAATTAATTCAACTGAATCATTCAAAATCAATTGATAGATGGTATTGGTTAATAAAGGATGAGGTCAATAACTCGGGACATAATCATTCCTAGACTCTCAAACCAAACTCCCCACATCCCAAAATTCTATCAACTAAAATGTGACCATCTCACTAAATAAAACTACACCTTACTGAAACCAAGAAACACCATGAATCATGGGGAACTCATACTACTGATGCCCCCACTGAATCACTATTGAAATAGATCAACTATACAGTTATGGTACACCTTGAGATACTCAACCCTAGGGCATAATCTTCACCCTACATCAAGAAAATCCCATAACTCTCTTATTCCTCATTCCATTAGTACCAAAACTCAAGGAACTATCTTTATCCTTCTAAAAAACTCAAAGAAAATCAATCTTGATAACTTCATCATAATCCGTCATCAACAACCCAAACCTCAAACATAAACTCGCAACCCTTCTAGAATATCTAACCTCAAAGATTACTCAAAATTATCGGATTTCATTTATTCATCAACCAAGTGTTCTAATAACTAGACCATCAATACACATATGTGAATCCCAAGGGAAAGCAAACTGTGTCCAACTTGATTGAATTCCATGATATTCTGTATACACTCATACTTCTATATCTAGGGAATAAAATTCTTCCTAAAACCACTTTTGACTATACATGATTTTCCTTCCATCATTCTCAAGCCACCCTTGAAAGAAATCCCACTACTAAGGAACCGCATAAATGAGCTAGAATATTTTCTAATTCAAAACCCTCCTCAACTGCTTCTAGAAAATTCTTAACCTTAAGACCCAACTCCTAGACAATAAAAATCAAAACCTCTTACTATTGAAATTTTAAAACACCATGTCTCTTTCTACTTCCTATGCACTTTACCATGATAATGTTTCTACCAGTATAAGCATCAAAATTAATAAATTTAATCCAAATAATTAAATAACATACCAACACCAAGGGATACACTTCTACACTAAAAGAATTATATATACCCCAATACTTATAAAATAAAAACAAATTCCTAATCCATTAAAAAATATTATATTCCTATGAAATCATCACCATCAGACTCTCAAATAACACAACCACCTCATCACACCATGCCACCATTCATAAATACATTGAAAAATCTAACAAACTCCTTTATTCTTCTCAGTACTAACATTTAAAATATATTGTTTAGAATAATCTTAATCATGAAAATAACTTAACAAAATCTTATAAGTAATAAACAATTCACTTGGTAAAAACATAATCACTTCATTCATTTTTGAATGAATGTAACCTAAAAACGTAGCCCAAACACACAACACAAACCAAACCAAACCAAACTAAACCACAATAGTGGATATTAGAATAAGAAAAAAAGTAAACATATGTGGATGAGTAGAGAAATCACTAAAGACCAAAGATGGGAACCCGAGAATCAAAGCTCGTCGAAAGGAATCCCAAACACTTGACGTAGGGTTCGCAAGGAGTAGGGTCCAGCGAGGAGGAGGAGAAGTAGGGTTCGCGGGGATGAGGATACGTGGAAGGGGTTCGAGTGGGAGGATAAATAGTATGGTTCATGGCAGAGTAGGGCTAGTGGTGGGGGAGGTCCAGCAAAGAGAAGATCAGTGGGAGGAGAGTTATCACAGGGGTACAGTCCTGTGAGAGCATGAGGGCGCGATAAACCGAGGGCACTATGCACCCCATTTTATAAAAAGGGATTGTGGTATTATCAGTGCTAGAAAAGCACTGATAAGGGATCCGTTTATTAGTGCTAGAATTTTAGCACTGATAAAGGGATCCTTTATGAGCACTTTTAATTAGTGCTGATAAAGAATTACCTTTATCAGTGATTTTTTCTTAGCACTGATAAATGGTGGTGCTTCACTTTCCCGTTTTTTGTAGTAGTGGGGTCCCAACACCACAAACGGTTCGTGAATCGAATGTTTGGTTTGCATGATATGGTTGTTTTAGTAACTAGGGGATTGGTTACGACGGGGCCTAATCCAACCTGGTCGGAAAAACCTGACCAACCCGGCCCTAGGGTTCCTCATACCACGGTTCATTTTGTCGGACTCGACTGGACCTGGTGCGGGTCAAGGTCGGTCTGGTCTAGCCTGGCCAGTGGGCCAGGCCCAACATTTCTCGCTGCGCCTGGACCAGTTTGGCCGAGGGTCCAGCCCGCCGGGTCGCCCAGTGACCCGGTCTAATCTAGCTCGACCCAAAGGGTGCGGGTCTGGCCTGTCAGCATGGGTCTGGCCCGTTTGGTGTTGGTCCAGCCCACCGGCACATGTATGGCCCATCAGTGTGGGTTTGGCCTTCTAGCTGGGGCACGACAATCCGCCCCGAGGGCCATCTTCACGAGGAGGCCGGGGTGCACTTCCTGACCGGGGCAGGGTATCAAAACCGCGTCTGGTCTCATCTGCCTTGTGGGACACCGTTGGGCCTCCTCCTCCATCTGTGGTTGACGGACCATGGCTCGTCCAGCCGAAACTGGTGGCCTAGATGCAGGCGACCCCCTCCACGCGACGCCCCACCTAGCACTGCATCCTCCACTTCTGCGGCATGATGATCATGGTCTCTAGCTATCGTGACATGCCAACGGGCATGCCGCTCCACTCGGCCACTAGAGTGGTTGGTGGCCCTCTATCCTACTGAACATCATGCAGCTGGCGCGTGCCACCATTTTTGCCACCATTAACACGGAAGCAGGTCCTTCAGCGGACCATTGGATGTGCACTGGTGGTCCATTCTTCACAATGCCTGTATCTATGGCCTCTGAAGTTCTCTTTCATCTCTGAGAAGGCCTTAAATCACCCACACCTTCATCTTGAGAATTTGGCCCCCATGAACACCAAAGAGGAGGTGCTCTAGCCTTGTTTGTGTTGGCCCAGGACAACCGCATTATATGTTTATAATCTAGGGGGAGGCTCGGGGATTTTTTGTTTAATCATACAAGAATAATCTTAATCTTGGATAAAGAAATCCCCAATACTAATACCCACCAGCTTAAACGCACCAAGCCTGAGTCAACCTGTTTGTGGAATGATCTATGTTCATCGTTTCTAGAAAAGAATGGGAAAGAACATCAAAATCATATAAAACCTCTACCTCATTGATGTTCGTTGCTAAAGAGTTTGTCCTTGATAATACAAGATGTCGACATCATCAACTATAGCTCCATCCTTCGAGTTTTGTCAAGGTCGATGAAGTATCAATAGAATTCTTTGTTATTCTTCGTTGGAGAGAAAATTCACTGGAGTTTCATCAGAAAATCCCCCATGTTTAATTCTCAAACTCCACAAGTAGGATTATTTAAAGAAAACAAAAATTGTAGTGACACTACTCACATTAATAATTCTCATTAAATTATCCTCATTTAATGAGCCACATTTAAAGAGACATTAAAGTAAGTGTGTCTCGGTTCCAAATGTGTCATTATTGACTCTTCATTAGTGTGTTTCATCACGCCTCGTCATTGCACCGCAATGTTGATGTCTACCACCCAACGGTGAGAATAAAATAAAATAATTCATTTAAATCATTTTTTTATTTTTCTCAAAAATTCCGAAAAATATCTTCTCTGCTCGGTCCTTGCCGGCCAATGTTAAGTCATTTCTAGGTGAATCCTGGAATTCTGAAATCAACGGTGTCCTTAGATTTTCGTTCCGAGAATTGATTTAAAAGATAGAAAATCCCACTCACACATTTACTGAACGTACCTTAAAAAAAGATCAAAATTCTCTTCTGGGCTCTCCAGACCTCGAAATCATGTGCCATATAATTTTTTGGTCTTGAAATAATTTCATATAATTAAATCAAATTACAGGGAAACTCAGAGACATTACATTCTCCACACCTTAGGGCTTTACATCCCCAAAATTCAAGACAACAACTAAACACAAAGTTGGGGGTGTTGAGCACGAATCTGAGCCTCCCACTCCCTTGTTCTCTCCTAGAGATTATCATGCTGCCATTGAACACGCACTAGAATAATCAACCACCGTCATCGGATCCGCTCTTATCGATACTCTATCTCCATTGGGAACTCCAAAAACATCGACACATCGTTAATGTACAGCTCTCCCTAGTTGATGACATGCGATGGATCATGCACGTACCTCCTCATTTGTGACACATAAAAAACATCATGCACTCAGTGCATCTGTGGGGAAAAATCTATGTGGTACGACACCTTGCCAACATTTCCCAGGATCTGAAAAGGTCCGATGAACCTCAGAGAGATCTTGTAGCCCCAACTAAATCTCTGTAATCCTCATCGTGGTGAGACCCGAAGAAAAACATAATCACCCTACTTAAACTCCAAGGGTCTATGTCTCATGTTGGCATAAGAATTATGCTTGCTCTTAGCAGTCCTCGACCACTTCTAGATGATCTGCAGCTTCTCAGTGATATCCCGTACCAACTCTAGACCCATGAGTGTTGACTCCCCTAAATCTGTCCAACATATGGGTGATCTGCAGGGCCACCCGTAAAAGGCCTCAACCGGTGTCATGCCAATGGTAGAGTGATTGTTGTTGTTGTAATGCCAACTCCACAAGTGGAAGGTGGTCCTCCCAATAACTACCAATGTCTAGGTTGTAGTCATTCCACAATTCCGATAGGGTATGTATGGTATGCTCCATTTGACCATCCTTCTAGTGATGAAAAGTTGTGCTCAAGCACAACTAAGTCCTGAACGCCTCCTGAATCCCTTCCACACCCTGGATGTAAAGAGAGAATCACAATCTGAGATGATCATCAAAGGCACCCCGTGGAGCTTCAAAATCTTCTGGATGTAGAGGAATTTCAATCCCTCTACTGGTCCCTGCTTCCGGATGGGTAGAAAGTGAGCTGACTTAGTTAGTCGGTCAATGGTCACCCAAATGGAATCATGTTCTCTGGTTGTATGTGGCAACCCCATCACAAAGTCCATCGTGATACCATCCCATTTCCACTCGGGTACCTCGAGTGGTTAGGATAAGCCTACTAGAACCAGATGCTCTACCTTCACTTGCTGATAAGTGTGGAATCATGAAACAAACTCAACCACCATTTTCTTCATCCCTGTCCACCAATGCTGACGTTAGAGGTCCTAGTACATTTCTGTCACTCCACGATGTACTACCAAAGGGGACGTATGGAACTCCCTCAACACCTCCTCTTGGAATTCCACTGGTAATATGGTGCGCCCTCTGAAAATGATGATTTTCTCCCCACCTATCGAAAATCCATCAGGAGACCGACCAGATGATAACTGAGCACGTTGGGCCTCATAGCCAACATCTACCAGTTGTGCCTCCCAGAATCAATATAAGAGTTGGGGAGTAACTGTCATTGAATGAAGGTAAGTAGCTTCACCATCATCCACAAAGGATATATGCATCACCACTAACTGATTTTTCACCTCACTTATCAGTAGCAACTCAGTCCTCCTATTGAGCATGTCATCCACCACATTCTCAATTATAGGAGTATAGACTATCTCGAAGTCATTGTCCTAGAGGAACTCTATCCATTTCTGATGTCTCAGATTCAGGTCCTTCTGTTAAAATATATACCTGATACTCTTATGGTCGATGTAAACTGTATACCATTCACCAATAAAATATTGTTTCCACATCTTCCAGGAAAATGTCACTACTACTAACTCCAAGTCATGGGTCGCATAGTTCTGCTCATATTGAATAAACTATCATGAGCTGTAGGTAATCACTACTTTGTCCTACTATAGGACACAACCCAGCCCGGTCTCAGATGCATAGCTATAAAATACATACCCAATAACCTCATCTAGTAGTCTCAATATGGGGCACTAGTGAGTCTCTTCCTTAGCTCCTGGAAACTCTGATGGCATTTCTACATCCACACGAAGGGCTATTATTTTCTTGTCAATGCTGATAAGGGTGCAGCTACCTGGGAAATATATAGGTACGAACCACCGATAGAAAACAACCCACCCCAAGAAGCTCTGCACCTCAGTCATGTTATTAGGTGGCTCCCATGGAATTACTACCTCTATATTCACTAGATATACCACAACTACAGCTTCTGAGATGGCGTGTCCCTGAATGTGGACTTCCCGAATCTAAAACTGACACTTTGAGAGCTTACAATAAAGCTAGGGCTCTCTGAGTTTATCCAGAACCATCTGTAGGTGTGTAGCGTGCTCCTCCTCTGCTCCTCATCAATGAAGACCACAATGAACCAGTCAAGGTATGGCTAGATGATCATGTTCATGAGTCCCGCGGACACTGATGGGGAAATGGTCATGCTGAAATGCATCACTGGGAACTCATAGTGGAGGTACCGTCACATGATGGTTTTCTTCGGTACATCCCCATATTGTACCTGAAGCTAGTGATATCCTGATCTGATTTCTATCTTTGAGAACCACTTCACTCGCATAATCAGGTTGAAGAGGTCATCGATTCTTGGTAGTGGATACTTGTTCTTCATGTTCACCTAGATCAGGCACTGGATGACCACGCACAACCTCAAACTTGGGTTTTACTTCTTGGAAAAAATCATGGGGGTTGCCCATAGTGAAATTATCAGCCTAACGAAACCATTCTCCTGTAAGTCCTCTAGTTGTACCCTCAACGGGAAAAGCTCCACAAGAGCCATATGATATGCCAGTGTGGATATCGTTACCGTATGAGGGTACATGTTGATGAAATAATCTAACTCTCTCATGAGAGGTAGTCCCGGAACATCCACAGGGAAAACATCCTTGTACTCATCCACCACTATAGGAAATCTAGGACTCCACTCATCTACATCACCAAGGGTGGGGCTATCCAACTTGAGTGTGATCAGTTTCACCCTCCTCCGAGAAAGTCTATCATGTGCTGCAAGTGTTTCCTTCTCATTGGTGTAGTAATAACTAGTCCCATCTTCACAGACACACAACATTACATGCCTAAAACTGTAGATTTGAGCACGGATTGTCAATAAGCAGTCCATATCCAGGATGACATCGTAAGGACTCGACGTCACTACTAGGATATCCGAGTAAAAGCTCTCACCACCTAGAGTAATTTCACACTATCAGGACTAGTGTGTGATTGTCGAATCCCCTACTGTAGGAGTCTCTAGCCGTAAGGATCGAACCAATGGCTCCACCGGAATCCCCGAGCTCCAAACGAGAGCCATGGAAAGGAATGAGTGATTAAAACCTATGTTTATAAGTACTTTAACTAGGGTTGAGAATACATAGATTGTACCTCGGATCATCTCTGGACCATCATGGTCATATGACTATGATGCCTGAAGTTGTACTCATCCCTATCTGCCTTCTCTCTGAGGTCGGGGTGGACCACCTTGGAGTGGTGGCAGTAAAATCTCGAACTTCTACCCACTGTCGGCTGCTTAGCCTGCTCCCCTGCTACATCATCTGCCCTACGGACCTCCACTCTCTAACCACTACAACTACCTCGGAGGCCCCTCAACCGTCTTCTAGTCATATGTGCAGCGTATCGGGTAGTCACGATCCATGTGTCCCTGCCTATCACATGAATAGTAAATCCTCATTCCTGGCTAACTCCCTTTGGTATGGGATCCTCACACTTCCGACCATGAGTTCTGGGATTGTCCCTTGAAAGACCTGGTCTGATTGGGTCCTCACATTGGTTGGTTGTTGCCAGCCAAAGACTATGCCTCTTTGGGTCTACTAGCGGCTCTGGATGTTGGAACCTGCTCAACCAATAAGATCTTTACCAGAAGGGCATGCTCCAACCACCCAGCCTAGGTAGGGATGATGAGAGACAACACTGATGCCCAATATGCCCGCCTGAGTCCCTGCACAAAGGATCGATCCCTGAATAAAGGGTCTCTCACCAGGTGTGATGAGTAGAAATATAGCTCGGTGAGCCATGATGTGTACTCAGATACAATCATGTTTCCTTGTTGAATGTGAAGTAGCTCCTAAATGTGCAGAGAGTTCAAGATTGTGGGGAAAACTCCTCCTGGAAAAGCCACTCAAAGTCTGCCCAGGTGACGGTCTCCTCATCGTGTGTCTGGGTGGTAAAACTCCACCATCTCCCTATTAAGCCCTACAGAAGTCTTGCTTCCAAGATTTCCATTTGGTCTTGTTGTTTCCTCACTTGGCAGAAGACCCACGTCACAACCTCCATCCTGTCCTCAGTGACCAAAGGATCTATCTCTCCCCTGAACCTAGGAGGACTCTGTCTCTGAAACTCATATAGGGAACTGAACCTACGAATGTCCTCTTCCAGAATATATGATAGTAGATTCTGGCCATCAGGTGGTGGTAGCCCTGGTACACCACCCAGTGGGGCCATCTCCAAAGTGGTCCCTGTACAGACGTCTCGTCGCTATGTAGGTTGTCCTCATAACCTTCTATAGGGATCCAGACTGGTCGTCCATGTCGAGGCATCCTAAAATAGAACAAGATGTTCCATGGTTAGATGGTTAAACCTGGTGAGCTGACTTATATTGAAAAGAACATAAGGAGACACTTATGTAGCCAATGTTTTCATGTATTGAACCGAAAAGAAGAATCCAAGGTCCTTGTGTATGGATAAGTCAGCCACCACACGAACACTGGACTCCCTGAATCTAAAATTAAGACTCACAACAATTAACACTATGGACACACAAAAACACAGAATTCTTGTTTTTGAGGGGGAACGAACTACCCATTAATAACACTTTGTCACGACCCATCCCCCAGGGCCCCTGTCGTGACTACCCTAATCCCGCCTCCCTAAGACCAAGGGTTGATGACTTGATCTAATGGCGTTAACCTGCAAGTATGAGGCATTTCCCTTAGTACCTCTATGCGCTCACACGCCCAACCATATCCCAACGCAGTGAAAGGGGGAAACAAGTACCACTAAAACAAGACTGAGTGAAGGTGCTACTGAAAGTAAGTGGGCCAGAATACAAACCCAATAAAGAACTGAAAACGGCAAGTACAAAAAGAAAACTATAACAGCCATCCATAGAAAACCTCAACGTGGTCATGATAGTAGTGAAGCTACTAGAATCTGAAGTATTATGTAATGTATGCCCAGTCTTACTGGGACCCACCTAGTCCGAGGCCACTAAGTCCACTGTTGTAGAATCCATCAGTCTTGTCTCCTTGAGAACCCCTATCAAAACATCGGTCATTTTCACCAGACACAACACATGCGGACGAAGCCCATTCAGGGGTGAGGAACACAGTACTCAGTAGGGACCCCAAAACAAAAAGGAAAGTCCACACAACAATTCATCAAAGTAAATCACGGAACAAAAGACATATCACATTAGGTATATTCTATGATAGTAATAGTATCATCATCAGTCATATCATTGAAAACCTCAGCTGTTGGAGAAATCATCCTATAATGAGTACAGTGGGTCTGCCAAGTCACAAATAAGTTCTTCCCACTAATCTTTGACTCCTTTGGTACACCTCCCCACTGCATACCATGAGCCTAAAAAGTCACAGAGAAGTGATCCACACTAATATTGGCTAACTAAGGTACTCCTCCTCATCGTGTACCGTGGGCCTGTAAAGTCATAGAGAAGTGCCTCCTACCATGGGCCTAAAAATTCATATATACGTTCTTCCCACTAGGGCATGTTCGAGTCATAGAGAGTCGAAAGTCAGCATTCCTTTGGTCTCAGCCAATCATAGGGTTCCGTACGTATCGCGCCTAGGAAAACCACTCTTCAAGCCCTTAATCATATATCAACATCTATAAACGTCCCCATAGATCATTCCAAAAGATCTTCCTTGTCGAGAGGGTCTAAATTCCACAAACAGCACGTCAATCAGATGTGAGGTTTGCAAGATATGGGTGTTTTAAAAACCAGGGGGCCGGTTGCGATGGGCCCCGGTCCAACCCTATCGGATCGACCCGACCAACCCAGCATGGGGGTTCCTCAAACCCTGGTTCATTTTTATGGACTCGACCTAACCTAGTGGTGTTCGGGGTTGGTCTGGTCCGGCATGGCCGGTGGGCCAGGCCTGACAGGTCTTGCTGGGCTCGGACAGTATGACCGATGGTCCAGGCTACCCGGCGACCCGGTCTAATCTGGCTGGTCTTCAAATGAATGGGTCCAGCCTGTCGGCATGGGTCTGGACCTCTAGGTTCAGGTAAGGGACACCAGCGCAGTTCTGGCCCATCAGTGGGGGTCCAGCCCACTAGATGGGGTGCGACCCGCTAGCCCGAGGCCCAGCTGCATGAGGCAATCGGGGTACGCCGCCCGACTGGGGCTCGGCAGCCTCACCACGTCCAGTCTCCTATACCCCGTGAGATGTTGCAAGGCATCCTCCTCCAGCCACGGTCGACGAACCATGGCTGGTCCATCCGAACTAGGTGGCCCGAATGCAAGACACCTCCTTTCCCATGGCACCCCGCCTAGCGTCGCATCCTCCGCTGTCGTGGCCTGATGGTTGTGTTCTCCAACCATCGTGCCATTCCAATGGGTTCACCGCTCCACCCGGCCATCGGCGTGGCCGAGACCCTTCATCCCGCTGACTGACACATGTTTGGAATGCCCCACCACTGCCACCACGTGGATCCACTGCCTCCACGTGGATCCACCACCGATGTGGCAGCAGGTCTTTCAGCAGACCACCAGACGTGCACTGGTGGTCCGTTCTCCACACCACCTACGTATATGGGCTATGGAGTTCGCCTTTTTCTCTATGAAGGCCTTAACTCACCCCCGCCATCCTTTTGATAATGTGGCCATCAAGAACACACAAGCAGAAGTTCTCGGTCCTTGTTCATATCAACTCGAGCCTTCCGCATTAGAGGTTTATAATCCAGGTAGAGGCTCGGGGATTTTTTGTTTGATCATACAAGAATAATCTTAATCCCGTATAAAGAAATCCCCAATAGTGTTACCCTCCTGTATAAACGCATGAAGTGTGGGTCAACATGTTTGTTGGTTGATCCGCAATCGTCGTTTCTAGAAAGAAATGGGGAAGAATATCAAAGTCATTTAAAACCCATATCTCATTCACGTTCGATGATAAAGAGTTCTTCCTCGAGGATTCAAGATTTTTATGTCGTCACTTCTGGCACTATTATTCGAGGTTCGTTAAGGTCGGTGTAGTCTCACTAGTATTCTTCATCGTTCATCATGGGAGAGAAAATTCACCAGAGTTTTATCAGAGAATCCTGCATGTTTAATTCCCAAACTCCACACATTGGATTATTTAAAAAAAAGTGCAGCGACGCTGCACACATTAATAATTCTCATTAAATTAGCCTCATTTAATAAGCCACATTTAATGAGCCATCAAGGCAATAACATCGCGGTTTCAAATGTTCCATTATTGAACCTCCATTAATGTGCCTTGTCATCGCCTCTTTGCCGCAACGTAGTGTCGTCGTTCACCATCCAATGGTGAGAAAGAAATCAAATAATTCATTTAAATTATTTTATTATTTTTCTCAAAAAGTCCAAAAGATAAATTTTCTGCTCATCCCTTTCCGGAAGATGTTAAGTCATTTCTAAGAAAATTTAGGCGTTCTAAATTCAATGGTGCCCTCATATTTTCGATCAGATCACCAGTTCAAAAGATATAAAATCCCACTCACACATTTACTAAACATACCTTAAAATTTTTTAAAATTCCGTTACGGGCTCTCTGGACCTTGGAATCACGTGTCATCGAATTTTTCAGTCTCAAAATAATTCCATATAATTAAAAATATTTACACATAAATTTTAAGACATTACATGAGTTCTTGGTTTTTCATTCCCCCAGTATAATAGTTTTCTATGTTAATCACCAATTCAAAAGTGGATGGGGTTTTGTGGAATGAACCACCACATTTTATTTCTTCTAACATCTATAATTTTATATCATGAGTGGGAGCACCCAAAAAAATAAGAAACATCTCAGGAAAAAATAAATAAGAAAGAGTGAATTTGAGTTGAAAAGGGGGATAGATGAAAATATAAAGGTGATTCTTGTGAACTATCATGGTTTACTCAATTACATGATATGAATGTAGATTTAGAGGAGGTAATCAAATCCCTATAGAATCCTTGATCTATTCTTTCTGATCATCAACCGATTTGAATTCTATCAGCATTTTCACTTCATTGGTGGATTCGTCAAGTTATTATCCACTTTCCAGAAGAGTGTTGGGAACAAGGTAATCTACAAAGTGACAAAAATAAGAGTGAAAATAAATTTAAAATAGTGAAAATCATAATAAGCTGATTCAAAATATAGTTACGCACCCATTGGTTGTTAGGCCTTGTACTCCTTCTCATGAATTCTTGCCTCCAAGAATATGTTTGTAGGAATGGGAAGTGAGTAATATTGAATTAAATAATCAACCCCTTTTACATGAAATGTGGGTAGAATGATCATTACTTCTTATTAATCTTGTTTTTTTTCATCCATTGGGATTTGAATTCCATGAATACAATAGTCAGTGATGCTATTTTTCAACTAGATTATTCAATTATTTAAAAAATAAACTTTAGTATTAAATGAATCTCCCCATATGGGCTCACAATCACAATTAATAGTCTAATAATATAAACAAAACAATAAAATTCCATCTTTGAAAATGGAAATGAATGATATTCAAAAAAATTGTTTTTATAGTTTTTTAAATTTATGATTTTTTTTCGTTTTAGCATGAGAAATAATGTGTGTGACTGTTATGAATCCTCTAAAATGGCACTAAATTTATTCACATGGGTTTTTCAGAGATCCTAAGTCCAAAAAAAATTCTTTACCTAAGAATTCAATATAGTACATACCCTAGGATTGCTATCTCAAGGATCGCATTCACACATACTGGTTTTTACTTTCGGTATTTATAAACTAAATTATACTACTAAAATAAATACTAATATAAAAGTGGGTTTTAAAATTAATTCACATAGAATATATAAATATAAGACTTAATGATAAATAAAGATAAGAATACAATAAATAAACAAATTAGTGAATAAGAAACTATCATTCTTAGGATTTCATGGTTGAAGAATTATTGTTCTTTAAAAAATATTAATATTTTATTCAATGTGGTTATCATCACCTGCCACACTGCACCATCCAATTTGATTTAATATTACACCACACTGATACCCCTTAATGTGGATTAATACTCTTCTTAAATTCATCTATGGGACCTATTAACTGACCAAATCTATTAAAGATATACTCTAATATATGAATTCATCATACAGTGAAGGGAAGGATGATTGATAATTAGGTAGAAAAACCCAATAGTAGAGAAAACATGGAAACCACTCACCAAAAATGAATTTAAAAACCATTGAAATTCATATAATAGAATAAATAAAAAATATTAAATCTTAATAAATAAGGAAATACTAAACCCCCCCCCCCAACTACTGAGAGGTTAGTTATATATTTTTAGCGAGATGAGAATCACATGGAGGGAGGAATCACGAAGAGAAAGGGAAAAAAAGAAATTATGAGAAAGAGAATATGTATATAATGATATCACAGTTTCAAAACCCACTTCTTATATTCTGAAATTCCAAACTCCTTTGAAGTATGTGGAAGTATAAATTTATATGATAAGGGGTGAAATATTTTTACCCTATATTTTTTTCAAATTTTGACAATATAAATGTATAATATGAAAAAGTTTCCTTCATTTAAAATTTTTCTATTTATATTTTACATTTATACTAAAAATTTAATCTTCTCTTTCCATTAATTTACGGAGTTATGATATAATTAATTGAAAAAACATGTCTATCCTAGAAGACTCTTTGAATTACAATGTGTTGGCTTCCCCTGAATTTATGGTAATTAAAGTGGTTGAATCCCATGTACGCTCAGTTAATTGATTTTTTAGTATAATGTGTCTCTATATTCTATTTAATTTCCTACTTATTAGGTTTGATACTCTGTGAGATATTGGCCCATATTCAAAATGATTCCAAATTATGCATAGATATTGAGGCCCTAATTGTTAGATTCATTTGGGACTCATATGTTTTATTCAACATTTTTTCCAAATGAAATAAATATATCCCATATATCGTGTAATCCTATAAATAAATAATATCATAATTTTGATCACATTAAAAATGATTATGGATGAAATCTGAAAATAAATAAAAATATTAAAAAAATCCAAAAAACAATCTATTTTCCAAATTATGCACAAATTATTCTAAAATCCTAAAAATGTGACAATTTCACTTAAAATAAAAATTTGGTGGAATTAAAACATTTATATTACAATATAAAATGTACAAAAATATTATGTTCTTCAAGAACTATCATACAAAATATGTAGAGATATGGTATCACTTTATCAAAAGAAAGGTAAAGCAAATAATGATCAAACTAAAATATGTTGAAACTAATCAAAAAGTGGCATATATCGTGATTAATTCTCTGAGAACTCTAATGTTTGAGTATATACACCTTTTATTTAAGTAAAAATTTATTTCCTTCTCTTTTGCGTTCATATGAATTTATATTTTAATTTTTTTTATCTGAAATACTTGGTAGTTTGATCTTACATGTAGAGGGGTGTCAGTGTATTTTTGGGATTTTTTCATGTGTTTCCTTTTTTATTTTCCATTTTTTTCTAAAATATAATTTTTTTTCTCTATATAATTTTATATAGTAATTATTCATAATATTTACCCTAATTGAATCCTTTGGGTAATTCAAACCATCTTTGTATTTTTATCACTTTTTTTAATATTTGAGGATTTAAATGATTATTGTTCTCTAAAAAAGAAAAAAAAATAAAGAAGAAATGGATATGAGATGGGATTATTCATTATGCTTACTTTTAGGACTCATGTCCTTCCCAAAAATATAGGGAATTAATTTTTATTTATATACCGTATTTTATTTCAATCTCAACCTCAATGAAAAAAAGAACCAAAAAAACAAATACAAAAAATTGAAACAATTGAAGAAAAAAATATTTAAAAATAAAATGGGGGAATTATGATGAAATATTTCATTACATTCAATATTAGACTCCCGGACCATTTCACAAATATGGGTCATGTTGTACATCTTGTAAAGAGAATTGAGTGAGGTATTTTTTCTATTTCAACTTGAATATTCATTCATGGTATTTAAAAGTTTAACCTACTCTTTTTAGCCTTTGAATTTTTAAATGGTTTACCCTTAAGCCCTTATAAACCATAATTACCTAGAAAATTATATAGTATTGGAATCATTTATTTGTATCATAGTGTGAAGTCTTTATAATTTTCACAAGACTATGTTGATAATTGAATTTTCTATGTTTGAGCATAACACTAGATTAATATTATTTTGAGTAAATAATGACATTAATTTCTATATAAAGTTTGTTTTTGATTCGGTAATGGATGTATTTTATATATTTATAAAATTTAAATATAGAAAATTAGAATAAAATATATTTTTTCATAGATAAGTCAAGATGAAATTTTGTTTTGAACAAGATAATGGTAAATTTTTAACTTTTTGATTCTTGCATGGATTTTTATTCAGATATTTGAAGATTTCTTAGAAGTTCCGTGCTTATGTATGGATGATTAATGAAACTATTATTTTCATGAAATTTATACTAAAATTTCAATGTTTTCATCCCAAAAAATTGAAATTTTGAGGCTAATAGTCATATTTTTAGAATTGAGAATAATTTTATCTTAATTGTGAAAATGGATTAATTTTGGATTCTAAATGTTTTTATTTATTTTATTCTTTCATCCTTAAAATTTTCTACACCAATCCAAATTAGGAATTTACTTTTTTAGTCTTACATTATTGATTTTCTATATTGCATCTAACTATTCCAAATACTTAATCAAATCATATGAGTCATAAGTGAAGCTCATAGTTGGGGCCTAAAAATCTATAGATATTATGGGTGAATATGTAATATCATATCATATATCACACATTTTATATTAAAATGAGATTACATTTTACTTGAATATATAGGATAATCCTAGGAAATATTTCCTCCATAACGGTTACTCTAGATTCATTCATTTTTAAGGTCATTAATTCATTAGAAACTAGAATATTAAAATTAAAATATAATTTCTAGCCATAAATGTTTTCTCAATTAATTATATCATAAATTTGTCTAAAATTTTCCAAATAAGCTTAAAATTTTAAGTATAATGTGCAAGAAATAGATTAAAAGACTTTATATAATACTATAGTTCAAGATCTACCCATTTAATTTTCCAAAAACTTGCAAACCCTTAGAAGACAAATTTCAGAGTGAAAATGAGTTACCCCACATCCTATAAATTAAAATTATCATAACCTCATAAAGAGTTTGTCATTTTTAGTATCCAAATAAGGGTTTTCTATGTAATAATTTTCTAAATTATCTAAGTATATATTTATTAGTTTTCTATTTCCCTCTTGTTTTTGTTTTGATTTTTTGTTTCCACTACTATTTTTCTTTTATCTCCATTGTTGTAGAGAACTAAACATTTTAATTCAAGAGAAAAAGTAGTGTTTGTTTTGAGTTATTAAACTTCAATGTTACTAATTATTTTTTTCTGATAATTTTAATAAATTCTATGTTGATTATGGTTTCTATTTACCCTTCATTATTTCTTGTTGATTTCTTCTTTCTATTCATTTTTATTCCTCTCCTTCATCATTATAATGAAACATATAGTGGAGTGGAAATGATGTGATGGTGTGAGAGATAATTATCCTATAAATATAGGTCTAAATATAGGATAATATCAACTTTAAGAGGAGGGTGTAGTTTGATAGGTCTTGATCACTACATTGGGTAATATAAGTACAATGTCTTTTTAAAAACAATGACAGAATCACCGTGAACTCCTAAGATTGGTAGTCTCATTTCTCAATAAATTCATTAGGTTTTACCTTATTTCTATTTTTCATTTATATTTTAATAATTATATATTAAATTATCACCCCATTATATTATTATATCATTTAATTGTCTATTATTTATTTTATATATAGTGGAAATAGGAATTCAATGTTTGTAATTGGCCTCCTTATCAGGTCAACCCTACGGTGTGCACTATGTTGTATTCTTAGGAAAAAAAGAAATAGTTTACCAAAGATCCATAATAATCCCCATAATATATGAATGATAATTTGTATCAATGTCATAATTATGGAATCTATATAGATTACTTAAGACCAATATGTGATATATAATTTTGACTCACGACACAAGCCTTATGTCCTGTCAAATAGATTCTCTCATTTATGATACAAAAAAATGTATATTCTTTATCTGATGCGGGTTTGAAATATATAAATAGATTATCATATGTAGTTTCCTATATAGGTGTGGTCTATTTTTCTATCTTAATAAATTATCCAGGTGAGTCTGGTAGACATTATAAATTCTTTAATAGAAAAAACAATGGGGATTGGGTGAGATGACTAGAGTCTTCATGGAGTTCAATATACCCCCCCCCCCCCAATGTACTATGTGTCGTTCAGAAGGGTGTGAGACTCTTGTATTGCTAGTGGGTTTAGTTTTTATTTTCCTTTTTTGGTGATTTAGTTTTTTGTACTACTTAGGTGTCTGTCTTCCAGTCCTATCAGTTTTCCCCCTTAACCAATACTTTACCCTCAATAAGGCATGGGTACCACACTAATCTTCTCTATGAGGTGATGTGTATTTACTCGTTTCTTGTGTGGTTATGGTAATAGGGATCATTTCTCCTCTAGATGATAGTTATCCTAGGAGCGGGATTCCCTAAAGTGTTTCTAGAATGATAAAGGGATTAGTTATTGTCAATAATAAGGAACATGTACTCCTTTATAGTTTCTAGTGGTCCTATGTAAGGAAAGTTAGTTAGATAGAATACTTCAATACATATGACTCCTTAGAAACCTTGGGGATACCTTTGAGGAGTTACGTACTATCTGTATATTATATTCAGATGACATAGACTTCTTGGTACTCTGAACATTCATACTTGCTTATGAGATA
Source organism: Viscum album (assembly GCA_963277665.1). Taxonomy (NCBI): domain Eukaryota; kingdom Viridiplantae; phylum Streptophyta; class Magnoliopsida; order Santalales; family Viscaceae; genus Viscum; species Viscum album. The sequence goes on along the minus strand of OY728155.1, from coordinate 134,481,919 downwards.
GTTGGAACTAACCTTCATGGGTTGGAGATGAGATCATAAAGACCACTCTAAGTCCTTGTGTCGGGTTATAGAGCATGTCTATAGTTATTTCTCTTATTTATTCCTAGTCAATCCTTAGTAATAGGACCATTGAGAGGGATTTTTCATTCATTTTCCTTTTTGGTTTTGCGTAATTATAATTATTATGTTTATACTCACCCCTATAGAGGATTTGTGACCATAAGTGTTGTGTCTCTTTGATCGACACATAGGTTAGGGATGTTCTTGGTGAACATGGATCCTGTATGGATTTGTTGGATATGGGGAATAGTGGTGAACATGGTGGATGTAGTGTTGGAATAGTATAGTGCTTCCTTGAGTTAATAGTAGTAGGAAACATTTTTGTTTGAAACTATCTTACTATGAGGTCTTCATCTCAGTTGCATATGATGGTTTTCCTCTTTGGTTTTTGGGAAAGTATCCTACCCCTTGTGAAATATAGATTATTTAATGGTTATATTATTAGATCTTAGTATTTTTCTCATGCATATGGTGATATATATATATATATATTTTATCAGTATCACTCATTATGTTATACATTAGATATGTATATTGGTCAGACGTTTATATAGGTTAAGGCATCTGATACTTTGAGAAATTCCTTTTTAGTTTTAGTCATCGACATATGGAAAATTGATAGAGGTCTTGGGGTGTCACACTTGGGTTACTACTATCTTGATTGAGGCCCCCTTTGGTAGGGTCAAGTAAAAGTGGTATCAAATAGGTTGTGTTATAGGGATGTTTTTTGAAGCTAGTGGATATGTAAGGACTTGTTTGGGAATATGAGGAAACATTGTTGAAGGGTCATGAGTTTGGTTATCATACCATATAGACTAGTTTATCTATACCTGATGATGTATCTTTTCTTGAAACCCTGATAACATGTTAGTTAACCCATAGCTCTCATACATCATTTTATTTTGTAATTATGTTGTTACATGTATCATATATTGTACAATTATGAAATACCATGTCCTTCACATGTCATCACATGAAAATATTATCCAATTTGTGAGGGTTTACCCTATCTAATAAGGAATTATACCCACTGATAGACAACCCATGTATAGAGATAGAGTAATGATGAGATTTTTTATATAGTTGGGCCTTCACCACATATTAGTGAGGTGATACAGCTTTTAATATATGTAGTTAGGTTTTATCCATTGTGTTTAGTTATCTACAATTTTCACTTATATGTTAAGTAATAAACCCTATTATTGTGTTCCACCCTCATTAGTTGTGTTCCATTTAATGAGGCATGAGTTATCTCCCTTTTTATGTTTTCTAATTGATTATTGTGTTCCATCATCTTCAGCAGTGTTTCATTCCACAAGGTATGGGTTATCTTTGATATGTCATCTTCCATGACCAATTATTGTATGATTCCCTCATTTTTCTTGTGACATCTGATTATGCACGGTATCCCCTTTATAATTTCATAGGGGTGGCGAGGCTTTGTTTCTAAGGTTTTATTGAGAAAAATTCTTTCTTACTAATAAAGGAAGTTCATATTCTATTTTCATTTTTTGTGGACCTTTTTTTAGAGAATATAGTTTTTCACACTAAGAAAGATGAGTATTATAATAGATTGATTATCCTCAGTGTAGTTTAGATAATGGAGGCCCCATGGGTTACCAAGTAAATCCTAAACCTTGAGAAATAAGAAATTGGATAGATTTTGAGACTCAAAATTCATATTTGGTTTAGAATTCCACTGATCAGATGATAATTCCTTCATTATGATCTCTAGTAATCAAAATGAGTCGTTATTGGGTTAATTTTGTCTGAAACTCACAATTGGGAAATTCTACCTTTGATAGAGTTTGATCCCTTATTCAGGGTGGGTTCAATATGAAGAGGTTGGAACCTACGTAGGGTAGCATGATCATGTCTGAGCATAAAATGATGCCCACATACCTCAGGATATGTTTTTAGTACATGGTTTATAGTGGTATTGTTCATGATTAGTGATTTATGAGGTATATATATTATAATTTGATCTTGTTCTGGTTGTTTTTTTTTCATTCAACACCACCTATTTTGTAGACCTAAGTAAGAATTGATATTTTAGTTTTCTTAGTAGGGATGAACCCTAGATATAGGAGTAGGCTATATTTCCACATGAAGATGGTATAAGGGTGTCCTGGATGGAACATTATGTGGCTGTTAGTATTAAGACTAGAGAATTCCATGTTTTTGGACCAGTTGTAGGTCAGAAACCTATTTGGTTGAATAATGGGTGGTCTAATAGTAGTTAAATATGGATGATGCATCAGTTAACTCTCATAATCACAACTATTGGTTAATTTCTCTCACATACGAGGTACTATAAATTATAGATGTTGTATGACTATGATTAGGTGTAAATAGATTTAGCTCTAAGTATGATTCATGCCCTCTTTTCAGGGACCCTCATACTAGATGGTTAAAGAATGATTTATTATTACTACATCTGATGTTCAAGAGTTATCGCCTCTAGTGGAACCCATATCTTAACCATTTTCAACTAGATAGATTCCACTAATGAATATTATCATTCAATCACCCTTTCCAGTGAATTAACTTTAGTATATTCAGTTATGGGGTTATAGAATCATAGTTTAGTAAGGATTTGAATGTCAAACTAGATTAGATTATACAAACCTATAAGTTCCTCAATTATAGGTGTTCAGTTAAGTTTATTATAGAAATTTCATCCATGTGGGTGTGATGATGGGAGACAAACTTGTATGATTTATGAAACCCAACCTATTTTTTGGATGAATTTATGTGTTATGTGTGTAGGGTATAAATACACTTTTAGTTAATTTGGTGGAATACATGGATACTTCTATATGGAAGCATGTAGTTGTCCCTCAATGGGAGGTTAATGTAGGCATCATCTTATATTAGGGATATGGTGATTCATGTGTTTTTAAGTTGTATGGTGAGAAAATTTATGTAATTTATGGACCATGTAGACCAAATCCCTTCAGGTATCGATTCATAGAGGATCATGTTTGCTGTTTGAGGATTTTCTCCTTATCTTACCAAAATAATGATAGTTTTTTAGTAGAATATCATATTATGGGAAAAAGATTCATAGGATAAAATTGGTCTTCATGAGGTTGAAACCATATGAATTGATGGAACCTTATTGGTGTGGCGGTGTGGTGGCTGATGCTTCATCCAAAGGACTCTAATTCTGCACAATGGAGGATGCACTTGAAAATATACCATTTATTTGGTAGACTTTTTCATTGATAGGGGATGTTTCTTGCCTTTGATCAATGGTGAAGGACCAACATACTCTCCTTGAGTGTGAATGTTCATGGTCTAAATTTTGACGTATATTTCCAATGTGATTGAACATTCTCATGTGAGAGAACTGAAGGATTTTCTTAAAGGTGGAGATTATATATTCAATTTTTCCTAGTTTGATAGTTCTCTTATCTTAATGTTTTAATTAAGTTTCCTGATGGATAACCCAATTAAATAAAACTCATACATGGTGTGATTCGTAGAATAGTATATCCATGGGTCATTATGGGTGAGCTTCTCACGTAGAAACTATGGCTATATGGTGGAGGGGAGATTTTTTTAGGATTTTATGGGTCTTGGTCACTCTGGAGTGTGTAATATTGGGGGAAATAAATAATAGAATAGGTTCATCTAAATGGTCTAGACCAAATTATTTGAATTATAGTGTATTGGGTGTTCCTATTAAAATTGTAATATTATTGATCATATTGATTAGGTTGTTATTATCCATGATATTCTCATTGGTATATTTCATGAAAATAGATGACAACACTACCAATTTATCCTCGATAGTGGGTGTGAGCATGTTGGATGTTGAGAGGTGGACTGTGATTCCTGTGAGAGGAGTATTGCAGTTAAAGATGAAGGCTTATGTTTCTCATGATTCATGAGTTATAAATTTTGGTGTTGGTTCCTTATTGGTAGGAAAGGGGGCTGAGAAATATATGTGAATCCTAATAAAATTTATCCTGATTGCTATTTTGATGTCAAAACATATTTTGGTAGAGCACTCGGTATTTTATTATGGATCTGATGGATGTTTCTCATGTAATAATCATCATTATATTCAAAGGTGGAGAGAAAGGAAATTCAACCATAGGTAACCTTGGTAATGAACCGTTATAAGTTGGGTGCGAGTGGTCCATGAGTTTATTTAATCTCACGAGGTAAGACAACCTTAGAGAAATGACAGGTTTTGGGAGTAGTGTTCTGGAAAAAATCACTCAAATAGTATGTGTGTTTCCTCTTAGTTCTTACTTAGATATAGTTTCAGTTTTTATATTTGTGTTTGGAAGAGGATATTTCGTTCCAAGTCAATCAAGTATTGAGTTCATTTGGATCTTGGACCTCTGTGGGAGAAGAAGTCACATGTGATGGTGGGGGTTTACCATATGAGATTTATTTGTATGTTTCCTTGTTTTGTATCCCTAGTATATTTCTTCATAGAGATAAAAACATATTATGGTAGGGATCATGTGGTGACCCATGTTTTTCCTATATGATAATTATCTAGATTTTTACTTTTATTGTCCCAGAACCTCCCCAAGGATAAATTTGTATATTTTCAAAATTAGACGACCTTAGAAAATTTATCTAATGGTTACATTAATTTTAGGGTATTTTTTTACCCTTGGGCCAATATGGTGTATAATTACGAGCATGTTAGGGACTCGATATAAAAATATTAAGTTTAGAAATATAGTTTTTTAGTCTTCGCATGATTAATTGTGACAGAATGATTATATCTTCTAAACAGATCATCAAATGGGGAAAATTATGTCATGGTTTCATCCATAAGAGTGGTTTTACCCTGGTATCACTATATTTTGAGTTTTCATTGGGACCCAAGGTTTTGTTTGTCACTAGTGACTGATTAAATAAATAAATTAATATTTAATTATATAATTTATTGTTGGAAGACCCTAGAAATATCTCTATTTATAACCCTGTTATAGAATTTCTCTATGGTTATCTTTTCATTATTGTGATAAAATATAGATATAGTTGGATCGATAGATCTTGTTTTTTATGGCTACATTTTCAGATCAAAGAATGGTATTAACATTGTTCATGATGATGAACGAGACCTTTGCTTCAATATAAGATCTATTTGTCAGTATTTTCACCTCGAGGTAGGGATTTCTGATTTATTATATTCTATATTCTTCTTGGTTTAATCACGGGGGTTATATATTTTAATTGATTCATTTCTCCTCGTAGAAATCAAGCACTAAATTGTTGAACTGTGTGGTCTATTTATTGAATTTGTTTTTTGGATCCTTGATCTTTGTGAATTATATGGAGATTTTTTTAAGATTATTATGTTAATATGATCACTAATTGTAACATTTATCTTATGGATGTTCATATTTAGTGTAGGATCAATTAATAATGCTTAAATAACACTCTAATATCTCTCTTTACTACCCACTTTTTATTCTCCCTATATTCTCTCCTTCTCCCTTTTCTATCAATGCATTTAATATGGGACACCAGACCTAGTATAGCCAATAGAAATGAATCTTATTAGTGGTAGCATAATGTGAAAGAGTCACACAACATGGGTAGGGTAGCCACAGTGGTTGGGATCATATGTTCGATGGTGCATGATCAAGGAAGTCATATGTATTAGTGGATTCCATTAGCATGGGGATGCTCATGCGGTGGCTCAGATAGGGAGGTGGTGATGACATTTTGGGGGCTAGTCGGGTGTAGGGAAAAAAATAGTATAATGGTGGGGGCATTGGGTTTCCAAAATGCATGAATTGTAGTCAGGAGTGGTTGGGTGGTCACATTATTAAAGAGAAAGAAGGGGCGGTCATGTGTTTAGAGAGAGTGAGTGAGCAGGGTGGTCACATGATGAGAGAAAAGGGCTATACAATTCTCTCTCCCTCCCTTCCTTTTTAATGTATGATAATTTTATTTTTTTAATAACAATATTTTTATTATTATTATAGAACTTTTTCTTGATTATAAATTCTTACCATGATGTCAACTTGGAAATATGCCTTCAGCATCATGATCATGGAATCTACATGGATAATTAAAGACCAATATCTGATATATAATTCTGACTCATGGCACAAACCCTGATTCCTGTAAAAAAACATCACTCATCTATGTTATGATGAAATTTATACTTTTCATATCATACATGTTTTCAATAAATAAATATAATTTCCTCTTTATTTTTCTATATAAATCTCAATGGTGCTATCTATTTCACCATCTAAGTATGCTTATAATGAGAAATTGGGAGAATTTATAATTTTATCTCTATTAATAATGGCCGGGTTTGAGAAATATGAGAACAGTATTTTGAGGGTCAAATTTACCACCCCCTCATGTATAGTGTGTTCCTGGTCTAGGAATGGGACCCCCGATATTGCTAGTGGAGTTAGTTTCTCTTCTTTCCACCTGCTTATTTCCAACTATGTTCTACGCATGGTATGGGTTCTCTATAGTGTTTGGTTATTCTGATTTACTGATACTTTCCTCTCAACGAGGTGTTGGTCCCTCTTCACAGTTATCATTTATGTGTTGTTCATTTACTCAAATCCTTCATGGTTATTATACTCAAGGTCCTTTCTCAAATAGATGATAGTTATCTATGGCATGGGTTTTTGCAAAGGGTTTCTAAAACAACAACAATATTTTTGATTATGCATGATAGGGTGAAATAACCCTTGACTTATACGCATACCACGGTGAGTAGCGAGTCCCCATTTATCGTTTTAAATTTCTATAAAAAAGGAAGGTTGGTAAAACATATAATCTAAGACTTATGACTCCTTTGGAACCTTGAGGCTACCTTTAAGAAGTGATGAATAAATGGGATATCAAATTTAGACTTTGTGGTCTTTTTAGAACACCAATTTTATTTACTTTGTAATTAGATAGTTATAAATAACCTTCATGGGTTGGAGAAGAGATGATTGAGAGCTCTCTATGTCTATGTTTCTAATGATAGAGAATATTTGGATTTATTTCACTTGTATCTCCCTGGTAACTCTTTAGTACTGGGACAATTGAGTGTAATTGATTATTATTATTTCCTTTGTGGTTTTGAAGAATCCTACTAAGTATGTTTATAATCATCACTATAAAAGCTTCATGTTATCATGTGTGGTGTTTTTACATTTAATGCACAAGTCAGGGATGGTCTTGGTGGATATAGAGTCGATATGGATTTTTTGGAGATGAAACTTAGTGGTGAACTTAGTGAACATTGGAGTTGGTGGATCTTAGTTGTTCTATGAGTTAATTGTATTGGTTGGAATTCATGTTTAGAGAGAGTATTCCATGATTTATTCATCTCAATTTTATATATTGATTTTCCTCTTTTTTGGTTGGTCATGTACCTTTCCCCTTTTCAATATGGATTATATAGTAGTTATATTTGTAGATGTTATCATTTATATCATGCATGTACTCTGTACAATTATGTTATTTATATATATATAAATTATATTGTTATTGTGACAACTAGGCCCTAGTGACAGCACAGACACCCCGCCTTAACACGGTCATCGGGTCCTGGGCAGCCAGGTACCACCAGTTGCCCCGCAGGCACAAGGTCCCAACCTTGGGCCCCACCCACATGCCTAAATGGGTCATCTGACTAATGACAGTCCCCACAGGCCAACACATGTCCCTTCTAGTGTGCTTCTTCCTCACTCACACACACCATGGGTAACTTCCCAGAAGGGCACCCATCCTGATCACTACTTCAGGCCAAGCACATTTAACTGTGGGGTTCTAGTTAAGTATGCTCTTGAAAAAAAAGATGGACCTTGTCGACATGAGTCATATCATTTAGTTATATTTGTAGACGTTATCATTTATATCATGAATGTACTCTGTACAATTAAGTTATTTATATATATATATATATATATATAAATTACATTGTTATTGTGACAACCAGGCCCTGGTGACCGCACAGACACCCCGACATAACATGGTCGTCGGGTCCTGGGATGCTAGGTACCACCAGTTGTGCAACAGGCACGAGGTCCCCATCTTGGGCCCCACCAACTTGCCTGAACGGGTCATATGACTAATGGCAGTCCCCACAGGCCAACACATGTCCTTTCTAGTGTGCTTCGTCCTCACTAACACAGACCATGGGTAACTTCCTAGAAGGTCACCCATCTTGATTAGTACTCCAAGCCAAGCACGCTTAACTATGGAGTTCTAATTAAGTAGGCTCCCGAAAAGAAAGGTGCACCTTGTTGACATGAGTCATATCATTTAATCATTTAACCCATTTTCGTTTGGGGGTGTTACAATCACCCCCTTTATAGAACAAAATCCTTGTTATGGGACCTACATCTCAACAAAGGCAATGCACCACAATTAAGCCTAGGTACCATCTCTGATACCAAATGTGACAACCGGGCCCTGGTGACAGCACAGACACCCTGCCTTAACACGGTCGTCGGGTCCTGGGCTGCCAGGTACCACCAGTTGCCCCACAGGCACATGGTCCACACCTTGGCCCCCACCCACATGCCTGAACGGGTCATCTGACTAATGGTATTCCCCACAATACAACACATGTCCATTCTAGTGTACTTTGTCCTCACTGACACACACCATGGGTAACTTCCTAGAAGGTCACCAATCCTGATCTCTACTCCAGTCCAAGCACGCTTAACTGTGGAGTTCTAATAATGTAGGCTCCTGAAAAGAAAGGTGCACCTTGTTGACATGAGTTATATCATTTATTCATTTAACCCATTATCATTTGGGGGTGTTACAAATATAATTGGTTGTATTATACATTAGAGATAGGCATATGTTTCAAGTTCATGTAAGCCAAGGCCTCCCATGATGTGAGATATTCTTACTCGGTGCCAGTCACCAACCTCTAGACAATTGGTGGTGGGATCAGGGTGTCACATTATACATATGGATGGATCAAGATCCACCATGATGGGTTAGGTCATGTTAGAGTGGTATCAATATGGGTTTGTCTTGGGATGAAGTTTGATGTTAGCGGTCATGTATGGACTGGTTTAGTAGTTTATGGAAATGATGTTAATGGGTCTTTAGTTCCGTTATCAAATCAAGGAGACCAGTGTAGGTGTAGCGGATGATGTATCCTATCAATAGGAATATTATAACGTTTTATTAAATCCAAGGCTCAGATAAATCATTGTAGGGTATAAGTATGTTATTACATGTATCACATAGTGAATTGTTAGGACCTATCATGTCATTTTTATGTCATCCCGTCCATATATACTCTAATCCTTGAGGGTTTACCCCATAGAAAAAAGATTATTACCCACTTATTTCCAAATTTTTTATTTATTTATGGTTATGATGATCATAATCCTATAGTTTTTCCTCCTACCATCGATTGGTGAGGTGATGGGGTTGTTGGTAGGGAGTGCAGTTTTTATCTATCATGTGGTCTTATCTACAATGTGTACTTATATATTCTATTCAACACCAAATTTTTGTGTTCAAACCTCATTAGTTGTGTTCCAGTTGATGAGTTGTGAGTTATCTCTCATCTATTGTGTGTCATTCCCACTTTTTTATGTTCCTGTATCATTTTTGTTTTGTCATTTTATGATGTGTGGGTTCTCTATCAATTGTTGTATGACACAAGAGATTGTTGTGTACCACCCTCATCTAATTTATACTATTTTATGAGGCATATGTTCACCTTTATAATTAATGGGGGTGATGAGCCATTGTTTTTGAGACATGATTGAGATAAATTCTTACACATGATTAGAGGAAGATCCTCTTCTCTTTACGCTTAGTGAAGAATTTCTGAGTGGAAGGTAGTTCCTAATGATTTAGATGATTCTACCCATAGACTAGGTAAGTTGAGAGTAGTTCAGTGATAGGAGGCCTCAAGGGTTACTGAAATGATATTAATTCATTAGAAATAGTGGATTATATAGAGTCCAAGACTCATATATCCATTTTTTTTGGGTTTCAATTAACCAAATGACGATTCTTCCTTTCAGATCCTTACTTTGTATAGTGATATGTTAGTGGGTGAGGTTTTTCTCAAACTCACTATGAGATTTCTCTACCATGGTTGGATTTTGTAAAAATTTTCAGGGGGTTTATCCATAGATTTTGGACCCTTTTCAAGGAAGAATGACCATGTTTAATCACATGATTAGGCCCATAGAACTCATGAGGTGTTTTCAAGACAAGTATGGTAGTGATATTGTTCATGACTAGTGATTCAGGTGGGAAATCCATAGGAAGGATATCGAGTAACAAATGTTTTTCTTTAATGCCACCTATGTTGGATACCTGATCAAAAAATGATAGTTAAGTTTACTTAGAAGGTATAAACCCTAGCTATGAGATCATGTTAGTGTTCCATTAGAATTAGTCTAATGGCTTTCATCGATGGACCTACATCTGGGAGTTAGCATTGAGACCATAGAAGTCTCTAGTATTGGACTAGTTACTGATTGAAATTTTTTTTAGTGAAAGTGAGGGTGGTTAAATTGTAGTCAAAGATGGATAATGCATCAGCCCACTCCCATAATCCCCACCCTTGGTTAGTTCCTATCACAACCAGGATGTTAAAATATTAAATTATTGTATGATGTGTATAATTTATGACTATTTTCTGGTGTCAAAATATATACTTTAAAGTATGATTCACATCCTATTTTATGGAACCCTAATACCAGTGAAAAATTCCTAATTTATTCTTACTACATTAGAAATTATGAAGTTAGAGGCTCTAGTGAAACCCCTAGCTTGACCCCTATTATTTATAAATCTTTCACTAATGGAGACCATAATTCAATCACCCATTCTATATAATTGAGAACATAATACTCATAAATGTGGTTAGTAAATAAAATTTTATTCAAGTTGTGAATCGAAAACTAATTCATATCATAGAAACCTACAAGTTCCTCTATAAAAGGTGGTCACTAAAATTTGTTGTGAGAATTATCTCCTCATGTGTGTAGTAAGGTGTAATGTCCCATATCGTTATAGGTTTATAAAATCTATATGAATTTAAAACATTTATTCTTGGGTTTTTTTATGGGAAAATGTTAATTTATCTAGTGATATTATCATGGATAATTGTTTTGACTACTCTGTCGATCCCAGAATAGGGTGTTTTCCCTTGGACAGAAGTTTGGTTGAAGTATGAGTTATCTAAAATTTTATGGAATATTAATATATAAATAATTAAATATTGATTTATTTATGTTTGTTTATATATTGATATCATTTTAAAAGAGAATCATATTTAGATTATATCTTTTTTGTTGAGTCCAAAACGGAGGGTTTTTTCAAGGTGAGGCATAATCCCATCGCGGGCACCGGGCCTGAGCCCCATTTCTTTTTTTCTTTTTTCTTTTTTACTTTTTATTTTCATTCTATTATTTTTTTATTTTATTTTTTATTTTTGTTTCCTACACTTTTCTTCTTTAAAACATTTCCCCCCTATAATTTACACCTCGAGGTAGGCTGGTTTTGGAGTTTTTATATCTAGTCCCCATAGATTCACTGTTTTTAAGTTTTAAAGCCAGATATGATTTTTTGGTGACCCCTAGAGTGTTTATATATGGTCTTTTATGATAAACAAAAAGTTTTAGAAATATTTTATGCTATTTAAATTCTATAAACCCATTTACATGACATGATGTTTAGTGAACACACATTGTTTGTTCTTCATTTCCAGTGAGCTGATAAATATTGGGTAACACATTGTGTGTGTGTGTGTGTTCGAGATATGCCATGTGGAATGAAGCATGGTGTGTCTTGAGGCATATCCATACACCCTATGTTTGGGTCACATGTTCATGTGAGGCACACGACTAGTACCTCTCTGCAGCACATGGCTAGAGGCCATGTGGGGTACTTGATCAGACCCAGAGTAGGGTGCATGGAAAGGTACCCCATGTGAAGTGCACTCAATGTTATATTTTTTTACACCATGTAATTTCGAAATTACATAGTAGGTTTTTTAGAGGTAAATAATAAGGGTTTATGGTTGGGATTACAAGTCGTGTATGTGAGGTGCATGCCGTGTACTTCCACTTATGGGGATTCTTTCTTGTCTTTTCTCCCTAAAGTCAAAATAGGACTCATTAGTAGCTTATTCGGATATTTGTTTGTGTATTTTTTTATATTTTAATCCTTTCAACATTTATAGGTCTTTTATGGTGTTTTGGACTACGAGATTTTGGTAGGAGGTTTTCTTTAAGGTTTTTTTTTGAAATCCTCCTATGGGTTTAGTTGTAAAATATGAAGATCGAGTGAGGGTCCTGCGTTTGTGGTCGACCTAGATTGATTATTCGAAGGAGACATATTTGAAGTTATTTTAGATGGTTCCTAAATATGGGGCCCATTGATGTCTTCGAATTGGAATTTTTTCAAGTTTCTTATGGTTTTAGGGTTGAGGTTCTAGACCAATCTCTTATGGTTTTATATCTGATGTTTGAAATTCAGTTTAGAGGGATCCTTCAAGTAAGTTTGACATTGAGGGGTGTCGTATATGGTTATGATATATTTAAGAGACATTTATATGGGTCTAAGGGACCCATTTTGGATGCTCTAAAAGAAAGGTAATACCCAAGGATGGGTTTTATATTAGGAAGGATGGATAATTCATTCTTGAAACAATATTTTCCAGATGTTTTACATAAGTAATAAGATCCACTTATAAGGTTTCATATTCTTGGTAATGCCATAGGGTCCGTTGAGAATTCCCATACAGGCATTTTGATGCACTAGGATTCCTTTGGATCCAAGTTAATTGTGGTGGTTAGGTTGAGTACCAAATCACTATTTAGATTTTAGGTATTATCCATGTCTTGTGGTTTAAGATAGAAATCATCCATGGAATAGAGGGATCTATATGTTTTGGCCAAACTAATGAGTTTTTGGAACGTCCTCATCATTGGAGATATCGGGTGTCCCTTTATAACCCAATGTCTAGTCTTCAGAGCCTTTTATTTATGTTTCAGGGGATTGTGGGAGGCACAATACTTTTTGAACATGATATGGTAAATGCTAATTTTTTAGATATTTAGATGGAGGGTTTGAGAGTTTATTGACCCGTGCTTTTTTCCTTTGGTAAAAGATGTTTGAGGTTTTTATTTCTCAAGATTCTAGTGTAGGAAGATACTTTTGGGAAGTATTTGGATTGGTTTTTGGCCCAAAGTGTTATCTAGTTCTATTCTCAATTTTTTGATTTTGATTAAATGGGAATAAGAAGATAATATAATATACAGAGGAGTGCATCCATCCCCTATGCCTGGGGATGTTTTTCTCTATCTTAAGGTAGGGTGTCCTTGTCCCTGGACATTTTTAGGACCCATATTGTAGGATAGACCCTTCCTAGATGTTTATTTTATAGAACCAGTGTGTTATTCAAGACTACCATGTTTTTCATAGGTTCCCTCAATGTTAGTAGTGTTTTTATCTCTAATTTGGATTATTATATTGGATTCCAAGATCCTCATAGAGTTCTATATTGTTATCATGGATTCTTATTGTTACTATTTGGGGTTTGATATCCATGTTTGTTACATTTTAGAAATACTAGATCTCCTATATAGATCTTATAGATGAACCTAATGTCATGTGGATGGGTGATCCACATGTTATAATCCCTCTAGCATGGGCCAGAGTGGGGTTAGATTTACCATGGTTTTCAAGATATAACCCACGATTGAAAATTTTATTTGTTTTTATTTTCCCCCTATTTATTTATTTTATGAAGTTGTTTATTTTATACAATCCATTTTTAATTTTTAGTTAGGCTGGGCATATGGGGTGTCCATTAACTTGTTGTGATAGTATATTATAGGTTCACAATTAGGTGTGTCCTACTGAGATTTGTTTCTCACCCGCTATACATAAACCATGGTATGAATACATGCCATATATTTTACTTTAGGTTAGATCATAGGTTTCACAGTGGATCAGGTGGGGGCCTGGTGTTTCTTGATTGAGAGGAGTTGCTCATGTGGAGTCTTAAGATCAATCTGGAAAAATTCATCCATTATAGAGACTTGTTATTTGATTTGTATTGTAATTTTTTGTGGATATTAGTGTATTTTTTTATTTTTTTTATATGTGGTATTCCCAATAAGTGATTGGTTGTTCTATATTTTAGTATGATTTTAGTATATATGAATGTATATCTCATTTTATTTATTATATCATGTTGTTGTTTTAGTTTATTAATTATGTGTATGATGATGTTTATGGAGGTGTATGAGTTTGGTTTATTTCCAATTTTTCACTCTGGAAAAGGGAATAGCTCCTCACAGTATCTTTTAGACCCAATCCTATTGTCATCAACCTCTGGTGTATGGGGAGGATCACTTGAGGCCTTGTTGCAAGCCTAATCGAGTGATATTTTAGTTATACCCAAGATGGTTCATTATAGAATGGTATCATAGGTGTATTATTTTAATATTTGAAGAGTTAATATATAGGTGGTCTAGTAATGTTGAGTAACTTATGATGGATATCAAAATGGTGTTTCACAAAAACTTTTTCCAATAATAAGTCCACATTACCAAGTTAATGGATTGATGTTTTCAGTTTCCATTTTTATGATTGGGTGATTTCATCTAGTGTGATTATCTTCTTCGTCAAGCTCTCTTGGGCACATGGTCTACTTCATGGAAAATTGAATACCTAATGAGAAGATGCAAACATATGTTGGGCAATCACATGGAGGTCTTCCACACATAGCAGGAGGGAAATAGGGTTGCAGACTTCCTAGCTTCCTTGGCTTCACCGGATCAACGTATGTCCTCTTTTATTACTTTAGGGTCCTTTCCAAGGGAGGGGCTTAATCATGTGGTTAATGACGCCCTTGGCTTTCATTTTTTCAGACCTCCATGATTGTAGCACCTATGTTTTCTCCCAAAAATCAATAAAAATGGTTATTTTTTGTCAGTTAGTGATTCTCTTCCATTTCTGGATTTATGGATTTGTTGGTTTTTGTCTCTCGGCCCATGAACAATAGTCTAGTGTCCATGAATTATTATATTCATGTAGGATTCACTTGAAATATTATTTTCTAGGTGTGATTTTACTTATGATTATTTTTTATTTTCTTAATGTGTATGAAAATTCTTATATGGTGTTGTCATATTCAGATCCATGGTGGAATTATACTAAATTAAATCATGTGAATATATTTTCTGACGATATAAAGACATGTGGATCTAATAGTGAGATGTTTTATGGTTATGGAGATGTAGTTCCTTTATCAAGGGATTCATGGTGACCCTTGTGGGTCGTTGTGGTCTCTGACTTCCCTATTGGTGGTTCGATGAAGGAAATGATTCTTGAGAGATGTTTAGATCAAGATAAATGTTTTCCTAAGGTTTGGGTTTCTCTAAATTTCCCAATTTGAGTTTTTTGGGAGGCTGTTTTTTATTTCCTCATGCACTATAAAGGATCATAAGGTAATGACTTATGTGACTACAATCAATAGTGGCTTGGGTGGTCTTAGTTGATCTTCCTTTAAGGGTGGGATCATAGTGGTATATTGTGACTAGGGGTTGTATCATGAGAAGGATCCTCCATTTTTAGGAATGAGGATTCCTTGTGCTTGAGAGGTGGAGTGCTAAGAGTGCTCTTGGCCTCATAGTTAGATTGAGAGGGAAGGTTTGTTTGGTTATATAGCTGTGTTTTTTTTGGTTTTTCTTTAGGTTGATTCATGAGAGAATGGTTGGATGCTTGGGGATTTGGATCAATGCCTGAGTAGAGGGTGGTCATGTTGTTGATTATGGCATGAGGGGGATGCCTTGATTTTGAAGAGGATCATCGAGGGTGCATTGTATTATTGAAATTGACCTATGTGAGGAGCATGTTAAATGGTTTATGCACATTATTCTAGGTTCATTAAGACTTTTCCCATGTGATCCTGAGTTATGTTGCGCATTCAGGTGTTTGAGATCCTGTGAGAGGTTCTTGTAGAATAACACTACATTGAGGAGAATATTGGTGGTTTAAATGTGTTTTAGGGATAAATCCTTGTTAATTGAAGGCATGGGTGTGTGGTTATTTGAAATGATAGTTAATTCACTATTTGGATGAATAATTCATGTACAAGTATGTTGACAGTTTCTATAGTATTGAAGAAACCTAAGTGGTGTAGCCATTATGGACTAATTGAGCTCGATTCTCGAGGAGTGGTGTGTGGAAATAATTTTGGTGGGTTTTACACCATAGTATATTATAGGATGTGATCATAATTTTATGTGGTTTTGGGTGTGATGAATGTTGTTCTAATGAGCTGGGAATGGGTGGTTGTTCGGTTTTCATGTTAGTGCTTTTGTGTGAGTGGTTTAGATACGTCCACACATTGTATTCATTGATATATAGATCAGGGGTCCTAGTGGAAGGAATTGGATATATGGATACCTTAAGTACACTCTTGTAATGGGGAGAATCAAATCAATCATGTTTTAGTTTGAATTTCATTAGGAGAGTTGTGGAAATTGTCAGAACGATAAGTGGATTGTCCATATAGCATCGATTGTGTTGGTGCTTGGAGTGGGATCATGGAAGTTGGTTAACTACTAAGGATTCTTGGTGGTGAGAATATTTATGGTGGTGAGATTATAATGAAACATGTTATTAAAAGTATGATAAAAATTGGATGAATTTGAACATTTTGTTTTCATGTTTTTTTAGGGGAAATATTAATGTATCTAGTTATATGATATCAAATAATTTTTCATGGCCCTATTAGTCATGGAATAGGGTGTTTACCCTTGGATGGAAGTTTGGTGGAAATAAAATTCCTTCTAATATTCACATAATATTAATATTTAATTAAATAAATATAAATTTATTCATGTTTTTTAAGTTGATGATATCTTTTGAATAAAGTTTAATATTGAGATTATAACTCTATGGTTGATTCCATAATTGGGGTTTTTTACAATGTGATTCATAATCCCACCACCGGTTCCAGGTCTAGGCCCATGCCCATTTTATTTTTCATTTTTCATTTGATTTCCATTATTTTTCATTTTCATTTTATTTCCTCCCCTTGGATCCATGTGTACATTGTTACCCCTATGATTATGGTTTTCAAGATTAGAATATGGAGATAAGAAGATGATAGAGGCTGAGGTTCCACTATGGAGCTCATTTGGATGTAAATTAGAGCTTCGTGGTTTCATATTAGGGGTTTGGAGTGAAGCATTAGTCTTTTAAGCCCTAAGGAAGTCCAATTTTGAGTTTTTTTTCCTCCATCATCATAGATATATTATTTTAAAGTTTTAAATCCCAATATGTGTTTTTAGAAACCCATAAAGGGTTGATCTGTAGGTTTTTAGGAGAAATTAGGGGGGTTTGGAAGATCAGAATGGATTTTTTTTTCAATAAACCTGTTTACATGGTGTGTAGTTCAAGAAACACATATCATGTGTTCTTACTTTTGGGTGAGGTAGGTAAGAAGGGGTTATGTGGAATATATGTTTGGGAAACTCTATTTGGGATGACTCAAGGTGTTTCCTAGGGTATGGACAGGCACCCCTTGTTGGGGAATATGGTTTTGTGAGGCACATGGATAGTTCTTGTGTGTAATACATGGACAGAGGCTATATGGAGTACTTGGACAGACCTTGAGTAGGGTACTCAGCTAGGTACCCCATGTAAATTTCATATCTTTTATGGTTGATTCTCACCATGTAATTTATAAATTACATGCTAGTTTGGTCGAAGGTAACTGACATGGGTAGATGGTTATGGGCACACATCATATACATGAGTTATACGATGTGTACTTACTATTTTAAGGATTTTTTCTTGTCTTCTCATACTAAAAACATAATAGAACCATTGATTAATATGTTATAAGTTTCCTTCTACATAGATCATGATGGTGGAATCCTTTTGATATTTATAGGTCATTTGGATGGTTTGTGTTTCGACTGGGTGAGTGTTGGTGGGAGGTTTTATTTAGGTTTTTATTTCAAAATTCTATCATAGGTTGGGTCGTGTGATGTGAGGCCTGAATGAGGGTTTTGATTTTATGATCGGCCTAGCTTGAGTATTCCAAGGTGATCTGTTTGATGGTTCTTTGCACGGTTCCCAAATATGGGGCCTAATGATGTCTTGAATGACTCTTTTTAGACTTGTTTCTTTAGTTCTAAGGGGTCTAGGTTCTTAACAACTCACTTGAGGTTTTATATATGATGTTTTAGTATTGCCTCTACTAGACCCTTTGATCCGGGTTGACATTGATGAGTTTCGGTTATGGATCGGAGCCATTGAGAAGACATTAACATTGTTTCGAGGGACACATTTTACATTCCCTTAGCATGAGTTAATACCCTATTATGGGTTTTATGTTAGGAAGGTAGGTTGAGTATTACTTGTGATGATATTTAAAAAAGTTTTTTCTTGTGATAGTAGAACACTTTTTATGGCATCATGTTCTTAGTAAGGTCATGATGACTGTTGAGAATTCCCTTGTCAGTATGGTGATGATTTTGGTTTCCCTTTTAGGTGAGTTAATGGTCATGGCTGGGTTGGGTATTGAGCCTCTATTAATATTTTAGGTATCAAGTGTGACTAATGGATTGAGATTGGGGTGGTCTGATAGACCAAGGCAGACCCATGTTTTGGTTGACCCCATGAGGGGTCGGTAATTTCTCTATGTTGGTGACATTGGGTGTCCCTTTATAGCCAATAGAATGATGGTGAGAACTTATAGTGATCATTTTGGTTTTTAGGGGAATATGGGAGCACCAATATTTGTTGACCATGATATGGTCAGTGTTCACGGTTTAATAGTTTGGATAACGGGATTGAGTGTTGATAAACCCATGCCTTTTGGCCTTTAGTTATAGATTCTTGATGGAGTTATTTCTTAGGATTCTTCGGTAGGATTCTGTTTTTGGTATATCATTAGATTGGGTATTTTTCTAGTGTTTTGTCTAGTTCCCCATTATATTTTATGGTTGTGATTAGATGGGGATATGGATTGGATAGATGATTTGGAAGATTGTATCCCCCCTAGGCTAATAGATA
Source organism: Viscum album (assembly GCA_963277665.1). Classification (NCBI taxonomy): domain Eukaryota; kingdom Viridiplantae; phylum Streptophyta; class Magnoliopsida; order Santalales; family Viscaceae; genus Viscum; species Viscum album. The sequence goes on along the minus strand of OY728155.1, from coordinate 134,462,833 downwards.
TTTTACACTAGCTATAGGTTGGGTATCCTTGGTCCAAGGTCTTTTTAAGATCAGGGTTTAAATATTTTCTATTCCCTAATGTTTATTTTATGGATCTAGTGAGTTCTTTGGGACCAGAAATTTTTTTATTGGTCATGTCAGTGTTGGTAGAGTTATTTCAGTCATCTTGGATCATACTACTAGAGTCCTAGAGCCTAGTAGAGTTGTGTGTTTTTATCTTAGACTCTTATGGTTACACCATGGCATATTGACTTCATGCCTATTTCATTTTAGACATTTTTTAGATCTTTTGTAGATTGGGAAGATTCACATGATATGAAGTGGCTGGGTCATCCATGTGACATACGTCCTCTAGCATGGGCCATTGTGGGGGTGTATTTAACATGGGTTTCATGATAGAACCTATGGTCAGTTGTTTAATTTGTTTTTTTATCCCCTTATTTATTTATTTTATGTAGTTATATATTTTATACCTATTATTATTAATTTTTATCTAGGTTGGGCATATCATATGTCCATGCACTTGTTAGGATAGTATATTATAGTTTCAACATTGGGTGTGGATTAGTAATATTTATCTCTCAGACCATGTACATACACCTTGGTGTGCATTCAAACAATATATCTAATTTTATGTTCGAGCATAGGTATCACAGTGGATCGAGTAGTCATCTGATTTTTCTTGATCAAGTGGAAATGTTTATGTTTAGTCTTAGGATTGAGCTGGAGTAGTTCACCCATTGTGGATATAGATTTTGTGGTTTACCTCATAGTTATCAATGGAGCCTGCTGTATTTCCTTTTAGTTTTGTTTAATTTGTATATGTGGTTAGCCCAATGGTTGACTGGTGGTTGTTAGTTTTAGAATGATTTGAGTATATATGATTGTATATCATATTTAATTTATTATAGAATATTTTCTTGTCATTTTATTTATTATGTGTACTTTGATGTTTATGGATGTGTTTGAATATGGTTTATTTCTTCTTTTTTCACTCTGAATATAGGTTATAGTCTCCCTACTGTATCTATTAAAACGTTTCCACTAATAAAAATCATTTGGCATATAGGGAGGTTTGTGTGAGGCCTTGAGGCATTCAAGATCAGGTGATGTGTTAGGTCGATTGTACTCAATTCATTACATGAGGGGAACCAACCCTCTTATATATGAGGTCTACTACCCACCAAATGGTGTTGGTGGATTTATGAGTTTGTTTCATGTGGGATAAATCCACTTCTAGTGGATGTAGTAGAAAACATGGATACTTCCAAAGGGATACCTATGTTTGTCCCTCAATGGGAGGTCAGCATCAGAAGTAACTTATATTCTAGAGATGTAATTTCAATTGTTTCTATTTTGTATGGTGAGATCCTTTTTGGAATTTATGGAGCATGTGGATTAAAACATTTTCGGTATTGGTTCATAGAGGGTCCTAATGATCATTCCAAGAATTTTCCCTTACCTTAACCTTTAAATGTCAATTATGAAGTATAATATCATAGTATGGGAATAGGATTCATGGGATAGAATTGGTATTTATGATGTTAATATTATGGATGTTTAGGGAACCATAGTTGTGTTGTGGTATGGTGATTGATGATTCTGGAAGAGGAATATATGTCTTGGAGATGGATTAGGAACTTCAAAAGATACCTTTGAGTGATAATTTTTTCAAATAGAGGGGGGAGTTGCTCACCTTTGATCAATGGTGGTGGCCCCATGCCATCACCTTGAGTGTGGGAGGATTACAGTGGAAATTTTGACTTAGTAGTCTTGTGTTATTACATTTCATCAAGCAATAAAACTTAATGATTTTCCTAAAGTTGTAGATTATAATACCCATTTCTCCTAGTTGGATAGTGGTATTTTTGTGGTTTTTGGATTCAGTATTATGATGGTAATCTCAATTGAAGACTATTAATTTGGGGTATAATTATCGATGTAGTATATACATGGGTTATTGTTGATGAACACATCACATATATAACCTATTTATATGGTGGATGATGAGGTTTTCATGGGAGTTATGGATTTTGGTCACTCAAGTTAGTGTTATCATGGGGTTTGGAGATGACAATGAAGGGTCATCAGAATGGTCAGGACCATCCACATTGTATTATGGAAGATTCAGACACCTGACAAGAAGTGGTATATTTTTCATCCAATTAAAGAGGTTTTTGTTAGTCATGATGTTCTCATTGGTATATTTCAAAAAAGAGTGATGAAAACACCACAAGGTTATCTTCAAAAAAATTTGAGAGCATATTGGTGGTTGAGGAATTGATTGGGATTCCAGGGAGAGGTGTATTGATGTTGAGGAGGGAGGCCCATGTTACTCTCGAACCCTGAGTTAATGACATTGGTGTCGGTTCCTTTCTAGTATAAAAGGGGATAATATGCGGATGTGAATACTAATAACATGCATTCTAAAGGATCTTTTTATGTTAGTGTTCAATTTGGTACAATTCCCGGTGTTTAGGTACGGTGGCAATTGATTGTTCTCAAGAAAGTACAATAAAAAATCCTCTTAAAATTTGGGGATATTGGTTCTTTCACTTGATTTAAACATTGTAAGAAACCATTCCAAGGCAGGTTCCAATGGTTTGTGGGTTTATTTCAACTCATGAGGAAGGAAAACCATCATATAAGGAAAGGTTTTGGTTGCAAAGGTTTGGAAAGAATTTCTCAAATAAAGTTCATTTTTTTATTTGTTCGTGATTCAATATGGCTAGATATGGTATCTTTTTAGAAGTAAGTGGATCTTACCTTTATTTATGGTTCTATACTAAGTTTATTTAGAGCTTAGACCTCCATATGTGAAGAAGGTGTAAGAAATGTTAGTGATTTAACTCATGGGGTAGATTTCTGTTCGGTACCCCTAATTCTTTCCTTTTTAGGGACAAAAAAAGTTTTAATGTGGGGGGGACGTAGTGACTGAAGTTTCTCAAGGATGATACTTAGACCATTTTTGATATTTAAAGTCATGGGACCGCCCTATGTGTAAAATGTTAAATTACGTGAATATGACCTCTTAAAAATTATATAATGGTTCCATTAATTTGATGGTATGATTTTTACCCCCAAGATAAGCCTATATGGAATTTCAATTGCAATCAGGCCTCAATAAAAATATATTAAGTATATAAATATTATTTTTTAGCCCGTGCAAGATTGATTGTGATAAAATGATTATATCTCCAAAACATAGTATCATTTTGGGAAACTGATGTCGTAGTTATGTCCCGAACTAGTGTTTTACCCTTGGATCCTCTATTTAGAGTTTCCATCGGGTACCTAGATTTTGGCCATCGCAAGTGAGAAATTGAATAAATTACTTAACTTAGTTTTGATAGAACTATAAATATCCCTATTTATACCCCTATTATATAATTTATATAGGGTTATCCATTCATCATTTTTGTTAGACCAAATAGGTTAAATACAATGAGATGGGGGTGAATTAGGCTATGAAAAATTGAAACAACATCCCCTTCAGATCTTGTTTCTTAATTAAACATAACACCATTCTCTCCCATTCTCATAGCAATGTACGAACAGAAATGAAATTATGCATGAGGCTCAACAATTTTACGTCACTAACCCTCATTGGGCTATGTCTAAAGAAAATATAATAGAAATGTATTAATATACCAAATACACTAAATCTCACATCCAAAATAAGGTCTGGGATAGATCACTTCCATTCCCGGTCTCACTGCCTTTACAATTTTTAAGGTCATCCACTGATTTTCCAAGTGTCACTCCTTAACTATCTTTTGATGTCCCGCTACTAGTCGAAAGGATCACCTTATTTTTCATTCTTTATCACTACTCTATAAATGATCCACACACAATTTATGTACTTGTAAGTCCCTTCACTATAAATAATGAATACATCCTTGACTGTATGTAGATGGTCTGTTGAAGTTTATTACGGGCTAATTGTTCACTTCTGTGAGAATTCCTAGATGCAACACTTTCAATGTTTAGAAAACTAGAACAAAACAATATTTTTTATAGACATATTAATTACCTCTTATTTGGAAATATCTTCTAGATATTCCAAATCTTCCTTTCACTGCCTTGAATGTAGTAGTGAATGCACTCCTTCTGTAATTATTTTCGATTGGTGCATATCCTCTATCTTCTTCTTCTTATTATTATTATTTTTAATACATATATGAAAATGATATATATTAAATGGTAATTTAGGTTTGTATATTTTTGTGCAAGATACTTGTGTCATACCCCTTTTTGAGATTGTGGCCAATAACTCCTAACATGAGAAATCAGCATGTACCCTTTTGCGAGATGCTGGCACAAACCCCTGTATGTTCTTTTTACGAGTCCCACTCTGCATGAGTCCCCTAGTGAGAACCCCTGGTGAAAACCTCTACCATGAACCCCTGTTCTCACTTTTCACAAGCTCGCGGTACGAACCCCTATTGTGAACCTCCTTTGTGATTCCTCTACATGAACCTACTTCAAGAGTTCTCTCTGGGACCCCCTTTCATGAGTCCTCTCTATGAACCTCCTTTTTGGGTCCTCTCTACAAACCTCCTTCACAAGTCCTCTCCATGAACCTACTTCGTGAGTCCTCTCCGTGAACCTACTTCCTGGACATCGCTTGATATCAATCACTTAAGGAAAACTTCATCAGTGTTTAAGGATGGGTTAGGGGTATTTATAGTCATAAATCCACCACCTTACCTCCACAAATCGCAGACAACCATCCACCTTAATTAAAATCATTCCCTCTCTGAACCTACAAGCATGAGATCTGGTCACGATTCATATTCATGCTTCGTATTATACCCTAGAGAGAACTCATGGCATGAACCCTTGGTGTGAAACCTATTTATGTGATCCCCTTGCATGAACCCCTGGCATGAACCCTATTCTCACTTTGTGTGAGCCACTAGTGTGAACCTTATTTGTCTAAACCCTAGGAGTAAACCCTTGGCATGAACCCCTAGTGAAAACCCTTGTCATGGACCCTATTTTCTCTTTATGAAAGATCATAGAGTTATCCCTTGCATAAGATCAGTTCATCATTTGTGCTGCACGAGATCATTTTTTTATTCACACTCTTTTTCAAGATGAAACATCCATGATAACTCTTTATGTCTTCATTGACAATCGTCCTTCATAAACTACCTCAAACCTTGTAAAAAATACTCAATCAACCCAGTAGCACCACCATGATGTATTTTTTCCTAAAAATATCTCACTTTGGGTTTATTGATAACTCATCACATTTGGTAAAAAGTTAAATATTCTTCCATTTTCTACAAAAAAATATCTTCTTACGATTCTGATAGTGAATAATGATATAATCAACACACACTCTAAGCCCACATGATCCATTCTCAGTCTAAAAAACAATATTAGCATGAATATTTAATCAATGAAACACTTCATTCTAAAACTAATTAACTTATTTCATCACTAATATCATATATATTGATATATAACCCTTGATTCATCATCATTAGCATCGTCAGATTTAAAACCACTCATAAAACACTTCATTCTAAAAACCACTCAACTACATTCATCATGAACCTCAGATATCATTATATATAACATTTTCTTGATCGTCTTTAGCATCATCAGATTTAGAACTCCCCCTACTTCACTTCTCCCCCTTTCTTCTTCTCCCCTGTCATCACTAAAACACTTTATCCCCTTTTATATCCATAATTTATCCCCCTTTTTCAACGAACCCAAAGGTCACATTGTTGTGGTATAAAATAGAGTAAAGAACATAGATTATCACATCAAGGAAAAACACATCATACATTAGGGATAGGGGTCCCACATCCAAACTTTTTCATGTTTGGGGATTCAATTGAACTCCAAAATCTAGTTAATGATGTTCAAATACTTATTTTGGAAATGAATGTTTCAGAATTTTTAGAACCTATAGTTCTGTAGGAATATACTAGAAATTCAAAATACCTTGCTCCACGTTCTCCTAAATAAAATGATACATTATTTTAATGTTCTATGTACATGAGTGACAGACTGGATTTTTACTGATATTTATATCACTTGAATTATCATAATGAATTCAAATCGGAGAGTTCACTTAAACTCTCATATCATCAATTTGTTTTTTTATCCACAATAATTTTGTGTACACTTGGATAGTTGTAATATATTCAGATTCTACGGTTCTCAATGAAATGCAAAATTATTTCTTTCTCAACCAAGAAATATAAAATCTTACTCGATAGAATTCACCATATGATGTTGATTTTAGACCATCTACTGATCCAGCCCAATATTCATATGTATAACCCAATAACTCTTGAGGATATTTTTCATTGTACAAAATACCAAAATCCATTTTCCCTTGATGTACTTAAGAATTTTTTTCAAAGAAAGAAAGTGAGTTTCCATGGTATTTTTTTGATATTATGCTTCTTGGAATTTGGAAAAAACAATATTAGTACTTTTCAATATTTATTAAAATAGACATACAATTATTTTCATGTATTCTGTAACATTAACTGTATTTCCTTTGTCATCCCATGAATATTTTATCAGAGTAGCCACAAAATTAATAATATCTTTATAATTATCCATTTTAAATCTTCTCAAATCATCATTAACATATTTAAATTAAGAAATGAATGTGTTATACTTTCCTTGTGTTGCCTATAAACCAATTAAAAATGTCAATTCACCAATCATTGAAATTTCAAATTCACTTTTCATGAATTTTGTGAACTTATTTGATTATGATTCATTTGATCCACTAAATATTATTTCATCGACATATACCAACACCATCATCCTTTGATTACCTTCATTGTTGATTTATATATTTTAATCAACTCCACCATGATGAAAATCTAGCTTCTTTAAAAAATTATCTAGTCTTAAATATCAAGCTCCTTGTGCTTGATTCAACCCATATAGTTCCTTCCATAGCTAAAAAACTATGTTAACATATTCATGAATGATAAAACCATCTGGATTCTCAATATAAACTTCTTCTTTTAAAACCCCATTCAGAAATACTGACTTGACATCCATATAGAAAACATTGAACATTATTTGAACCTCTATGTCCAAGAAAAATCTTATTATCTCTATCATTAAAACTGGTGAAAATGTGTTATCAACAATGATAAACTCTATATGGGAGTACCCTTTTCACACTAGTAGTTCTTTGTTTTGAACCCCTTCACTGTATTCTTTCATTTATTAAGAAAGACCCATTTAGTCCCGATGGAATTTTTATCTATTGGTCACAAAACAATATCCCATATCTCATTCTTCTCAATTAGGTAAAGCTCATTGTTCATAGTCTAAACTCAGTTTCCATATCTAGTTTCATCCTCAAACCATTTATGTTCTAGCAATGATAATAATGTTGATTTTCATAGAGTCTTCATCCTTCTTGTCTACATTGGTGTTGTATGATCACTGGTTATGTTCTGTCTATCAATTTTAGCTCTTCTCTTCAATATTTGTATAGATATTGGTTTATTATCATCCCTTTCATTATCTAAATCTTCTTCTAAATCATCCTTTGAAATAGGAACATCCCATGAACTACTTATCTCTTCATCACTATCCTCCTGAGACTGATCTTGTGTTTTCTGAAGATTCTACTCATTCTATAATATAGTTACATCATTTATTTCAATTACCATTTCCTAGTTGACATTAAATCATTTATATTATTTTCTTTTCTTTGAGTATCCAATAAATATCCCTTCATCTCCATGGTATTCAAACTTCTTGTGTTTCTCCTTATTTATATTTAAAAAATTACTTTTGAATACTGGAAAGTACTTCAACATTGTCATCATTACATATCATAGATCATATGGAGTCCTCTCTTTTTTCAACCTAATAAATATTCATTTGATGTGTAGAACGATGTCAGCACTACTTCTTTCCAAAACATCTCTGGAAGGTATTTATCAATGAGCATTATTCAACCCGTGTTGTTGATTATTCAATTTCTTCTCTCAAATAATCCATTCTGCTATGGAGTTCTTACTACTGAAACTTGGCACCTTATCCAAAGTTTCTCAAGATAATACTCTACTTGTATATTTGTGAACTCTATTCCATTATCTGTTTGGATCTTTTGTATTTTTTGACCTAGCATATTTTCAACTTCCCTTCAATAGTTTTTTATGAAACTAAAATCCTAAATTTTTTGAGTGACGACTAAAACCCATTCCATTATGCTAAAATCATCAATGAAGGGAACATAATATTCCCTCCCATCAATATCTCTTTTTAAAATGGGTCCTCATACATCAATACGCACCAACTCAGTCACTTTTGTGAACCTTTTCACTTTTTCTTTATATGTATTTCGAATGATCTTCCCTTATCTAAATACATCACATGTATGATTACGATCACATGATAACCTAGAGAGGTCTTGAATAGTATCATATTTCACCAGTTATTCCAATGAAAGTTTTCTGAATTGTCCAAGATGTTTATTCCATTAATTAATTTCTTATTCCTTGGATAGAAAGAAAATATATTCTTCACCACTCAGAAGGTAGAGATTCCACTTTGTATGATTTCCCTACAAAATAACAACATTTTCCTTTTCCTTGATGACACACAATTTAATGAAACATATTACACTATGTCCTGAGTCACACATTTGACTTACACATAACGGGTTCTGATTAATACCTTCAAAATCCAAGATGTATGCATGTCTCGTATATTTTCCCCCAAACATGGATTTTCCTAAGCCAACAAGTTTCAATCCATTAGCATTACTAAATATTATAATACATTCATTATCATATCTAATTCCTACCACCATTTCCTTAGTTTTATTCACATGGTAGGTTAATCCACTATTAACAATCCATATTCTAATGTGATCTAATGCTTTGAAAGAAATCATTATAGCAACTTATTATTCATAACTAAACTTTTTGATCCATGTTTTTGACTTCATACCCAATATGGATTGATGATCTTGATATTCCTTGGAGTATTATGGACTAACATCATGTTGCAGAGCTGTAAATTGATTTTTTTTCATTTTCAACTCATTTGATGATACATTCAGCTACTTTTATGACCATATTCAATCTACTTTGGCACATTACTTTTCATTTTTGATGATAAATATCTTTCCATGGTTCTGAATCCTCCACCCCTAAAATTGTGACCATTAAATGATATACAAGAATATTGAGTTTTTTATGGCTTCTTCTATTGGTCGTGTCCCATTAGGTACAGCTTGGATGTGGAACAAAAATTTTATGAGTGTCTCATTTTTCTACAATAATAACATCTAATGCTGGGTGTATTACTATGTTTAATTACTACACTATTTTTCCTTTGAGTTCTCTGAATCTTCTAGATCTGATTCATAGACAAATAAATCTTCATCCTCGTAGTGGGAACTTGTGGAATTACTTCAACCATTACTAATTTCTATTTATGATCAATGCCCAAATTAGTTGTATCTTTCAGATCAATCATTTTCCTTTCCTAACACTCCTTTTTCTGTTTCACTAGAACACTGAATTATTTTTTGACCTTTTCAATGGCCTTGATATCTTGATTTTATAGAATCAATAGTTTCTCATGATCTTTCACTTTCATTTTCATATTTACAACATCCTCTTAAAGTTCTTCAATATTTTTGATTTATTCTTTTCTAGTATTAGTCAATCCATAAATCTCTATTTTTTGTTATTTGGTTTTGATTTTTTACTCAATATCCTTTTATTAGTTCTCTAGCATCTAATATTAAAACTTTTAATTTCATCTTTCTACTCAGACTTATCTTCTTCCTACTCCTTTATAAAGAGTTTTTTGTCATGAACCACCCTGTCGGCTATCTTTGTTTTGGATCTCAAAAAATCTATCTCTTCAAGTGATGCTTCTTATTTGACCTAGAGGTCCAATCTTCCTTCGAATTACCCTTCATAATTTTCTCTTTCTTCCCTTTTTTTGGAATTTTTTTAGAACTTCCACTATAGTATCTACTTAATTATCTTAGTAGCCCTCCAACCATTTGGCCTCAGATTCTTCTGAATTTTCATCTTCTTTTGAATGAATATTATTCTTTTTGGAGAAATTCTTCTTAAAATTTTTCTTACCTTTCATGTAGGTTTAAGTCTCCTTCCTAGGAATTTAGACTTCATCCTCATCATCATCTTGTTTCTTAGGTAAACTCGCTATAAGACTTCAACCATTCTATATCAAAATCATGCAAGTGGGAGTTTCTATTTTAACTTTACATTTCCTCTTAATAAATTGGAATTAACGAATGACATGAATTCATTTGTCTCTTCTTGTTCTATATCATATTCAATAGTGAGATTATTCATGTCCTTGAATTGAACTTATTTAGACTTCCCCTTTTCCAAAAAATCATTATAATCATTTCTCATCTCTTATGCAACAATACCACTATGCAATATATCAAATGTCAAATCCTTTGGATCTTTATCTTCCAACAAAAAAATTCCAATCAAACCAAAGTGGAAGTATTCTTAGGATTTGCTTGAAAATATTTACATATTAAAAAATTTCTCCAAGAACACTCATGTATTGAAAAACAACATTCACCTGGTCAAGGAATTCATCAACAAACTCATTAGGGAACATTTTGAGATCCTCATACATGTTCCATAGAACCTGTATATTTTATTCTATGACTTTTGAGTAACCCTCACAAATATTTAGAAATGTTTCCCACATATCAAGTAGTGAATTACATTACAATACCTTCATATATATTTTATTATATATGGATCCCCCTAAAACATTGATTCCTTTAGTGTCTAGATCCAATTCCCTTTAGTCGGCTTATTATAATGCACCACTATCGATATTGGAAAACATTCCCTACATTTCTATTGTAAATACATTCATTCCTAAATATCTTTAGTATTGATTCATCTAATTCTCCCATAATTTAAATTTTTTCCATCAAATATTGGAATCCCTTTATGATTGACAACTTCCATTGAAACCTTGGAGAGAGAAACATTGAGATTAAATTTTATCTCTGATACCAACTGTTATGACAACTAGGTTAAATACCTTAATAGAGGGTGAATTAGGGTATGGAATATTAAAACAATTTCTCCATTATGATCTTGTTTTTTCTTTAAATTTAACAATCTTCTATCCCTTATCCATAAAAATGTATGAACAAAAATGAAATCATGCATGATACACAACAATTTTACATGGTTCACCCTCACTGGGATATGTCCAAGGAGCATACAATAACAATGCGATGATTTAACAAATTCACTAAGGATCACTATCAAAATAATGTTCATGTAAGATTACTTGTATTCCCAGGATCATTGCCTTTATAATGTTTAGGGTCAAATCACTACATTCCCAAGGGTCACTCCCAAACTCTCTTTCAATGGCTCATTATTGGTGGAAATTATCACATTTTTCCTATTCCCTTTTTCACTACTCTACAAATGATTCATAGATAGTTTATATAATTTTAGGTCCCTTCATTATCAATAATGAATGCATCTTCAACTGTATGTAGAAGCTCTGTTAATGTTCTTTTTGGGACACTTCTTCACATCTATGAAAACACCTAGATACAGTAGTTCCACTTTCCAGAAAATTGGAATAAAATTCTATTTTCTGTAGATGAAAAAATTACCTCCACTTTGGAAATATATTTAATATATTCCAAGTCTTCCTATCACTACCTTTAATGTAAGAGTGAATAAAATCCTTTTGAAAGTATTTTCAAATTGTGTGGATCCTCTATCTTCTTCTTCTTCTTAATAATCCATATATGGCAATGATGCATATCATAGGTTAACATTGGAATGTATCTTCATATGCATGATTATAGTGTGATACCCCTTTGTGAGACCCTGGTGTATAACTCCTTGTGTGAGATCCAGTAATGTACCCTTATATGAGAACCTAGTGTGTACCCTTGTATTGGATTTTCACAAGTCCTGCTTTGTACAAGTCACCTAGCACAGACCCTTGAAGTAAATCCTGATGTAAACCCTTGTTCACTCTTAGTGAAAGATCCTAGTGAAAACCCCTAGCGTGAACTCTTGTTCATGCTTCATGTAAGATCTTGGCATGAAACCCTGTTGCAAACCTCCTCTATGACTCCTCTTTATGAACCTCCTTCATGATTCCTCTCTACAAACCTCCTTCATGAGTCCTCTATATTAAAGTTATTTGTTATTACTCTTTTCGAACAAGTATCATGGATGTAACATCAGATCAATATTTTGAGAAAACCTTTTACAGTGTATATGGATGGGTTAGGGGGTATTTATAGGCATAAATCTTCCACCTTAACTCCACAAATTGTGGAAAACCATCCACCTCAATAATAATCATGCACTCCTCAAACCTCTTATCATGATGTCCATGCACGACTCATATTCTCACATTGTCTGAGACCCTAGAGAAAACCCCTGGCATGAACCACTGGTACGGACCCAATTTGCATGAGCTCCTGGCATGATCCTTGTTTGTGCTTTGCGTGAGCTCCTAGCGTGAACCCTTGGCATCAGACCCTATTTTCACAAACCCCTAATGTGAAACCTTGGTGTAAACCCCTATCATGAACCCTTGGTGTGAAAAATATTTGCACTTTTCTCATGCTCCAAGATACCAGGCATGCATGAGATCAATTCATCATTCACACTTCTTATTTCTTTGTGGTATTAGTTTAGTATTCACACTCTTTAATAAGATCAAACATCCATGATATTTCTTTATGCCTTCTTTGACAACCAGCCTTCATCAACAACTTCAATCTGTGTCAATAAACACAATCAACCCAAAATCTCCATCATGAGGGATATTAATTTTGATGAATCTTGTAGATTGGGGGATAGAGAGATCTCATTTTTATGGCTATGATAGCATATCGAAGAACAAGATCAGTGTGTGGGATTATTATAAATGATACCTTGGATTTAACAATATATTTAATCCTTGATCATTTTGGCTCAAGATAGGTATTTTTTATTTGTATTATACTTTTTTATTTTTTATTATTCATTGGGATTATTTAATTGAGTGTATTGATTTATCCTCATGAAACTCATGAAAAAACTCTCCATCCTCTATGGCTTATACGATATCTATATATTTTGGATTCTTGTTCTTCATAATTTATGTGAAGAATTATTATTTTATTATTATATTAATATAATCACCTAACTATATACTTGATCTTATTGAAGTTTAGAATCAATGGAGGATCGATGAATAATGGTTGATTTATCCTCTCCCTCTCTCCTTCCCTCTCCCCCTCTCATTATTCTCCTCTTATTCTCTCCCTCTCATTTTCTTACTCATTCATTAATGATGAATTTTCATCCCTAGAATGGTTGTAAGAAAAAATATTCATCTATGGTAGCACTATGTGGCAGTTGAACACATCTTGATTTGGGTGTCCATGGCAGCATGGTGTGTGAGTTCAGTGGCATATGATCGAGGCAGTATTTGGCCCGATCAGACACTGTCGGTGTAGGGGTGAGCATATGGTGGCTCAAAAAAGGTGGTGGAAATAATGATTTGGGGAAAGTTTCAAGAATAGTTGTCAGATATGGAAATTAGGTGGTTTTCCATAGGTTTTCGTAGAATTTGGAGTGCAGGTGGGAGTGGTGGGGTGGTTGTGTGGTTAGAGTGGGGAAGGATTTGTCACAAGATTGGTGAGAGGGTGATGGGTGGTCATGTGAGAGGGAATGTGGGTGCATGACCCCCCCATCCTTTTTAATATAAGATAATTTTTATTATTATATAAATCTTCCACAATTATAAATTCTTACCATGATGTCTGATTGATGATCCATCTTCAACATCATGATCATGTCATCTAGATAGACAATTCATGACTAATATGTGACACATAATTCTGAATCACAGAATATCTCTGAGTCCAATTACATAATTTCACTCATCATTAATATGATGAAATATATATATTTTATATATTGTTCATTTCAAATAAATATAAAAAATATATTGAGTATTTTCCCACATGGATCACAAGGGTGCACTCATTTTATCCAGCTATGTCTATTTGTTAGGAGAGGTAGGTAGAATTTGGAATTTTCATCATACGACTAATGATAGGCTTCAGACGTGATGGAAAAAGCATCCTTAGGTTCATATATACACCCCCCACTCCCATGTATGGTGTATTTTTCCATGAGATATAGGATCTCATTATTTATAGTGGAGTTATTTTTTCTCATCCCTATCTATTGTGTTCTTGTAATGTGCTTCTCAAGATGTGGGTCTTCTAATGGGTTTATTTATCAAACTCAATTGATACTTTCTCCCCAGTGAGTTGTGGGTCCCCCACTATGGTTTTCTGTGATTTAATTTGTGTTTACTCATAGCCTGGGTGGTTATGGTAATAGGAATTAGTTCTCCCCTAATTGATATTTAACATTAGCATGAGTTTCCTCTGAGAGTTTTTCTAATAAAAATAGTATTATTGGTTGTGTATGACATGGTGAAAACCCCCATTAATATACTCTCATACCTATATGAGTAGAAGGTCTTACTTTATGGTTTATAGTGATTTTGTGAAAGGAAGGTTGGTAAGATTCAATACTTCATGACTTGTGACTCCTCGTGAACTCTAGGGAAGATTTTAAGGAGAAATGTTCAACTAGTCTATAAACTTAATACTATGAGGGTTTTTTGTACGTTGATCATTTTTAATTTATTTTGATATGGTTGGAACAAACCTTCTTGATTTGGAGATGAGATGATATAAACCCATCTGATTCTTTATGTTTGATTATAGAGCATATCTGGATTTATTTCTATTGTATCTCCCTAGTTACTCCCTAGTATTGGTACCTTTGAGCTAACTTTTTTTATTAATCCTTCCTTTTTTATTTTATGTCATACTATTGAGTATATTTATACTCACGCATGTATGGGTTTCATGCCCACATGTGTTGTGTATGTGTAGTTGAATCACATGTCAGAGTTGTTCTTGGTGGCTGTAGAGATTGTATCGCTTGTTTAGAGATGATACCCAGTGGCGACCTTCATGGATGTGGTGTTTCCAAAGATTACTATTTACCTGAGTTGATTGAAGTTGGAAATATTTGTGTCCATAACCATCTTGTTATGAAATATTCATCTCAATTAATTATGTTAGTTTTCCTATTTGGCTATTATGTGTGTATATTTCCCTATTTTCATTACAGATAATGTATCGGTTATATTTTTGGATCTTATTAGTTGTTTCAATCATGTTTTGCATACAATTATATATATATATATATATAATATTTTGGGTATCACTTGTTGTATTATATATTGAAGATATGTATATATTGCAGATTTATATAGTCTAAGGCCTCCCATACTATGAGATATGCATACTACATGTTATTTATCATCCTCTAACCTATTAGAGTCAAGCATAGGGTGAGACACTCAGATTTCTTCCAGCTCAAGAGGGGCCTTGGTGGGTCAGATCATGTCAAGTTACTCACTATCATGGAAATAAGAATGCCTAATGAAATAAAAGATTAAATTTATGGTTTATATAGACCCATTCTTCACCAATATATATATAGGAAAACAATTTATATATATATATATTACTGATGTTTCAATTAATACAAACCTCATTTTATTCTAATCATTATATAATAATCGTAGACATGCACATAACAAGGAATGATATCCTACGTGCTCCAATCTAGCGATGCTTATCACGATGCATGACCCCAAAAATATATTGACTCTTGGTCAAGTCATGGATTCATGTTTCATATTCCAGTTCGTCATGTCTAAGATAAAAAAAATCCTCACTGAACCTATAATTCTTAATAAATTCCTTTAAATGCCCTGATAACATGAGATTCTTCTATAAAGAGTTTAATGATTCCTTTTTATGGGTTACTTCCCTGATGTAGATAGTTTGACATCCTTTCTAAACATCAAAAATAATTCTTCCATATAACCTCAAAATAACACTTGGGTACCAATTTTTAATTCTTGTGACCTAAACACCCATATGTAACTCAAATAAAACATGATACTATCTCAGGAGTGCTTCTCTATCCCTAGGGGATGGAGACTAGTGTCGTGAGTCATGATATACATTTGAAGAATGATTTTAAAAAAATTATTTTAGAGGTAGTCATGTTATCTCTCTATTGGAAATCAAGCATGAATCATTAGTAAATTAGAAATCCTAAAAAAACAATAAAAAAGTTAATAAACCAAAAACATCTTAAGAATCATAAATAAAAGTAAACAGTCAACAATCCTATAAATGAATGCATACAAGACCCAAATCAATCCAAACATATCATATAAAATAGTATATGGTAAACACACAAAAAAAATTTGTTACAATATGGGAACAACCAAATGAGGAATCAATGATGATCTATCCATGATATCTAACCACCTCCAATAGTCCACCAACCAAAAAGGGAACCGATCCTACCTCCATATCTTTCATGAGAAAAAATGTTCGGGTGATCCAACAAATATAGTTAATCCCCTAAGTACCAAAAATGAAAAAGAGGGTAGGTTTTATTTCTATCATGGTAAACAATTGGGGTGTGAGCATAACATGCTCATAGTGTGCCACCAATGATGTCTCACCCCAATAGTGATATAACATGTGTGTTCTTGAAAAGGTATACACATTTACATGTGAATAATTAAGAAATGGTTGGAAATCAATGTAAAACTAATAGTAGTACATGAAAAATAAAGAAAATTATGATATCAACAATAGTTATAAGTGATATCACCATATAATGAGTGGGTAAATACCTATATTACCTACTTTAAGCCTTGGGTAGATATTTGAGATGATAACATAAGGCCATGAACTGGTAAAAAAAATAGATTTTTCATCATCGTTATAATGTTGATTATATAATAACTGATGTTATAAATTCATTCTCACTAATTATTTTGATAAGTAATATTAAAACAAAAGAAATGGTGGGTTTGACATTGGTTATTTTAATAACCGATATCAAAACCCTGGATATCAACTGATATTAAAATTTAAAATTTCAAGAGTTTTAATATCTTATATGGAAATAACAGATGTTAAAACCCTTGATATTAACATCGGTTATTAAAATTAATAACATTAAAAATATAACCCTAACACTGAACATAAATTCTATTTTCATCGCTCCCATTATATTTTAATTTCCCACCTATAAATGTATCACTCCATATATAAAACTTTTAATTTTTTGGATTTCACCAACACATTTTTCCTTCCTAAAAAAATCACCCCTTACCTGCATTTTTTCATTTCCATCATAAAAATTCATTTTATCTACTATATTATAATCTGTTATTCCCATATGATTTTTCTATTATGTTTTCATTTATCTCATCATTCCTAATTTATATAGACTAAGTCATGAATGAATATCCATCATGGAATTTTATCTAGATTGAATGGTGTGAGGGAGGGAGATTGGTGTCGATGATGAAATAAATGGTAGTTATCAATGATCATTTTTAGAGGCAAATTCCATGGAATTATCTCTTTTATTCTCATATAATTTTTTCCCCTTCATTGTTAGAAATGTCTTTGTTTATTTTGATAATTTCTAGGTTAATAATTATTTATTTTAGTACAATGATTAAAAACTATTTTTTATCATTTCAAACTAAAATTTTATAGTACGACTGATATTTGTTTTTTAGTTTTAATTTATTCATTGAATCTCTAAAACAAACGTATGGGAATTTGGTTCTCTTAATATTTTTTATAAAAAAAGATATTTAAAATATCAGTTATTTGAAAAACCAATGTGGAAATGGGTTTTTTTGTCTATTACTTGAATAACCAATGTGAAATGCCATTTTTCATGTCATCTATTCAAATTACCAACACGAAAATGTATATAAAGTTACGTTATATATTTTTTCTAAAACAAATGACATTGTAAAAACTTTTAACGTCATTCATAAAAAAAATGTTAAGATATATTTACAATGTTGTTGGTAAATACATTTTTGGCTCCTCTTCTTTTTGTAGATGTGTGGGTTCCTTCTCTCTCGGCTTGGTCAAACTGCACCCAATATTCTATTTTCAAAAATATTTATCTTCCCTTTTTCCTAAAATATTTCCTCCTTTAGGATTTGGTCTTCTATTAGTTTGATAGCTTTCCTTCATTGATCCTTTCGAAATATCATTCATGTTTAGATCCATGAGGAAACGTTATGTTGATCATATTTGTATTGATGTAAAAGCCAAAAGTTTTGGTTCAAACTACATATTAGTTTCAGAAATCCTTAACATTTTCTTCCATAAACATTTTTTTGTCTAAGTCTTCGATCGAACATGAGGTTAAACACAATGGATCAATCATGAGTTTCAAGTGACAATATGATATTTAAGTGACTATGTGATAGATTTATCATATAGACCATTTTAATGGTCATTCTTATAATCTAGTCCTTATGGTTAGTAAAATTTCTTCTTATTTTCACTTGATTAATTTTCTAAATGTTCTTTTATAGTTTGTCTTCACATTGTTAATAAAATTCCTTCTTACAGTCCATCTATTAACCACATGACAATAAAGTCACCATATAGAAGGATCCATAATTTTGTCGATGTACATAAAAATTTAGATGGTTGAGATGCATGTTTGATTATCTATTTCTTCTTGTATTAATTTTAGGACATCATAAAATTCCATCCACGATTGATTTGGAAAGGCACGGTCGATCAGTTTCCTTCTTGTTATTGATTTATTGACCTCATAATTGTTTGTAAAAACTCCAGAACTCTGAAAAAAAACATATAATCAATATGATTTATTCATATTTGGATATATTCACATGATATAGTCCTCATAACACCAATGATTAAATGTATTATTAATTATAATATTCCCCAAAGATCAAATTAATAATCAAAACTCAATATTTAATCCATTTTCTCACCTAACCCCAAAATAATCATCTAATAAAAACATGTGATAATTTCCTAATAAATAGTAAATTGGTGTGATTAAAACCATAAGATACTTAATGAAATACATCAAAGTATTGACCCTATCAATTACCCCACACTTTTAATCACATTCCCAGAATATTTCACTCAACAATCATGTTTAATTTTCAAACAAGGTTTTTATCATTCTAATTTTATAAAAGTTTCACCATAGACTTAATGATTACTTAATATCAACCGAATTATTCATATCATAATAGCTTGAGAAATATTTTTCTATTCCATAATGGTAATTAGGATTTTAAGTTTAAATAATTGAGGCTAAATTAAGAGGCTTGGCTCTAATTTGATTCTCAATTCATGATTTTAGTTTCCTAGAAGAATGTATTTATTCTTAATTTCTTATACCACTATATCAAATTCACATAGTAATTATTATCTCCTATTCTTGATGTGTTATTGTTCCTCCCTTCCCTTTCTTCAACACATATCCTTAAGGAACTCTATAAAGACATCACCCTCACTACAAATTATGTTGCAAATTTTACCTTCCAATTAATATCAATTGTTCTCACAACTTCCTGGTCATACCATACCCTTATAATTTCATAATTAGTGAGTAGATGTTTTCTATATTTACCCACTCTTGGAATTATTTCATATTATATTCATATATGAATTTCTCTTAAGAATCATGTTTTTAGGGAAAGACATAGATTTTTTTACTTCAAGACAATGGGAGACTTTCAAGTCCATCCTTGTATGAAATCAACAACATTTTCCCATTCTTCCCATCACGGTTTTTCTCTAAAAACAAAATAAATAAGTATTCATAAAATTATTCTTTAAATTCAAATATATTCTTTTAAATTAGTTTTCGAGATCTTTTTCTCCCCTCCCCAACAATAGAATTTAACTTAGATCATTCAAAATATTTTAGAGCAAAGTGGATGAGATTTTTTAGAGAATAATGTGTATTCTTGAAAAAATAATTAATATATATTAATGGGTATTAGGATTAATTTATTGGTAGTATTGAAAATAATGTTCATAGTAAAAGGGTATTAAAAACAGAACAATGCCTTAAACATTTATAGAATATATTTCTTGAATGCTCTATGTTTTTTACTAGACTACTCAATAAGTTATATTTATTCAATAATCTCTTGGTTATCTTATTAAATAGGAAATTTTAAATAAAATTTCAAAATTTGTTTAGAATACTCTTAGGTAGGTGATAAAAATATAGGGTAGTATGACATAGCATGAGTTTTAAAAATCAATGGATTTACACGAAATTTATTCACATAGAATTTGAAATAAATTTTATTTTATAATTCATATAAGGTGAGTAGATTAGTAAAATTATTTTCTCAAAATTTTTATGGATTAAAATATTAAAATAGTATTCCATATAATCTCACTCATTTTATAAAATTTCTAAAAAGGAAGAAAAAACACCAAAATTATTTCAAAAAAAACACCACGATTTGAAAAAAAACTAATCTACAAAGGTTTCATCCCCTATACATAAATTATATTGTTCCTCAAATGAATTTAAAATATTTTTTTAAAAGAATATTTTAAATGGGACCACAGTATAAAATAATGTTTTAAGGAGTGAAAAAACCTAATGGAATTTACTGATAAATAGTTTTGAGGACTTTGATCTCCTCCATTGCTTCATTCCAAAATTTTATATATAATTTATTTATTTTTACCCATTAATATTGAATGGTTATTACTATCATTCCTTTATAATTTTCATAGTGCTAAAATTTTATAAATGAGTAACTATAAATAGACCCTCCCATATAGAATGAAGTTTATCTAGCATAAGCTTCATATTTTAGTTATATAAGAGAAATGTGACCCTAGGATGGAATGATTTCAGTTGGAAATGTTTTCCATGAATCACACATGTTTTTTCTTTATATATTTTAGATTTTTCAAAATTTACTCTTATAATTTATTCCAATTCATACAACTATAATCCACTATTTTATAGCTCTCTCTAAGTATAAATTCATCTCCCCCATAGTCTAACATGTTTGGTGTTCTAATTCTCTAGATAGATAATATATTTTCCTATAAATCATGTTATATGGACTCATTCCTAGGGGTTTTTTATATTTTCAAATAATAATATAAGGTTTATTTCATCCTTTGTATCTAATAAATATTATTAGTTTTAACAGTCTTTCCTACAATTCCTTTAATTTTCCTATTGTACACTTCATCTTGACCATTATGTTATGGATGAGAGGGTGTTGATGTTTTCTGATGCACCTAATAATTTCTAAGTAATGACTCCATTTTCTAAATTCTAAATTGATCCCCTTGTTCACTGATAATGTATCTAGGTACTCCAACCCTAAAAATATGTTAGCCCTAAAAATATAATACACTACATGAGGATCATTATTTTTGGTGGATTTGGATTCAACCTATTTTGAAATATAATCCTCTAAAAGTATAATATTAGAATTTTAAAATGACATTGGGAAAAGTCCCAAAAAATCTGTCCCTGAAAATTTAAATATTTAATAAGATCTAATGGTACAATGAGACATTTCATGTATTTTTTAATTATTTATGGAAAACTGTCATTCTTCACATTTTTACAAAATTCATGTGCATATTTAAGTAAGGTGGGATAATAAATTCCATATTCTAGAACATTTATTAATTTCCTTTGAGTTTAAAAGTTGTATCTATAGGATAAAGTGTGATATAACTAAAAAATATATTCTAATTCAATTTCATGGAAGAATCTTTCTTTTTACTTGATCATTGAACTTTTTTTAAAGAAATGGATTTTCCCAAATGTAAAATCTGGATTCATATTTCATTTTTTGATTTTTTAGGGATTTAAATGAAATGGTACCTTGGGAGTTCATAAATAATTTATCATGGAACTTCATATCCAACCAAATCAAGCTTTTCTCCAGGAATGAGGTTTGGTAGTGGTTTCTAGGTCGGAATCCCCACTTCGGCTATGTTCGGTAGCCAACTCAAGTTATCATCCACTTGAATCTCAACTCCCTTCTTATCTTTTTTTTACAAGTTGAACTAATGAATGAGTAACATCCATATCACATGTTTTATCTAGTAATATAAATTATTAATAAAATACATAAGGTCTACATGTTCATAAAATAAAAAGGATTTAGATCCAAGAGAATATGATATGAACCTATCCATAGAAAATACAACTACCAATAATTATTTTTATGTGGCTTTTTAGTTTAATTGGGAATAATATAAGGTTATGTCAAGAAAATTAATTTTTTATCTATATCAATTCTATAAGAAATTATTACTTTGGATACTTGGTAAGGAGTATCAAAAATTATCTTAAAGGGTCATTCTCAATTTAGTGGCTGCATCACTGGTGGGGTTATCAATATTCTCTTTAATGCATCAAGGTTCACCTGACCCACATCATTAAAATAAAAAATATAATGTTTCAATAGTAATATAGGGAGAGTGATGTTAATCTTACCAAATTACTTGATAAACCACATGTAGAACACTCCATGTACTAAAATATATCTAACATGTTTTACACAAGTTGGGTAAGGTAAGAAATTTATTAATTCAATTTTTTAGTTATCCACTTTGATACTTTTTTATAAAATGACGTTCTTAAGAAACCTTACTCTCACAACAATGAAATTAAAATTTTAAAAATTGAAAATAATATTTTTTTAACATATCATTCCCATATATTCTTTCAAGTCTTTTGAAATATTGTTTGAAAAATTTCAAAAAACTATAAGATCATCCATGATTACTTCTATATAATCCTTAATGTGGTTAGAAATTATAATTACCATAAAACTATAAAATGTATATGGATAATTACATAATCCAAATTATATCCTTCTATAAGTAAATTTGTCAATGGGATATGTAAATGTGGTCTTCTCTTGGTTCTATGGAGTAATGAGTTCCTGAAAATATCTTGAGAATACATCAAAAAAGAAATAAAAAATGATCCCCACCAATATTTCCATCATATGATAAATGAAGTGTATAGGGAAGTGATATTTTATAAGTTACATGTTTTAATTTCCTATAGTATATATACACTCTCTAGTTGTTCTTAATTATCATAGGGATTAATATTTTCTTTCCTCACAATGGTTAAGTTGGTTATCTTTGGAACTACATGTATCAGGCTGACCCATTATGAATATGAAATGGGATAGATGGTCCCAACTTCAAAAATATTCTCTATATACTTATTCTTTACCTCCATAAAGGTGGAATTCATCCAAGTTTAAGTATTATTAAAATGTTTATAATAACCCTCATACTGAATTCTATGTGAGAGGATTTTTGAACTCATTTCAAGGATATAACTGAAACTCCATCCTATTGTTCATAAATTCTTTCAAAAAAGTTTAATAAGGTTTTGTTATTGTATTTTAGATAGTTTATTATCAATTATCATAGGTAATTTTTATCATTCCATGAGGTATGTATATTTTAATTCAATTGTAAATGGTATTAATTCTATATGTGGCGTTGCCTAAGAGATGAAATTAAATTGAGATTCCCGACTCTTAAATCATTAAATTCATAAAAACTAGTAAATATATAAGTTTTTTATCCTTGAAATAAACTATTAGATTCTATAGAAAATTTAGATGTTTCCTATTTATCCAATCTAAAAATAGAATTTCCAAAATTCTAAATAGCCTCATCTTCCCTGGAATTTTATATCAAATTTTTTTAATATGGAATAAAATTAATTTTACATACCTAAATATTCAAAGGTTTTAGACTCTTCAAGGTGGTAAACTGTAAAAAGTGAATTTTCATTTGAAGGGTTCCTCCTGGTGTAAAAAACCATAAAGTGCACAATGTTGTCTTAAAACTCTATAATAAGTGTTCTATCAAGGACATTAATAATAGTATTTGTTATCTTTAAAAATGGACTACCCAAAATTATGGGTGAGTGGTTGGGTTTTATATCCACATTCATGTTGAGAATATAGGATTCATCTATAAATATCATCCATGTAACTCCAACTATCACATCTTCAAAAACACCTACTGGAAAAAGGGTGACCTTATTTTCAAGTTTTATCCCCACCCTTATGGGATTAAAATATCTAATTTACAAATAAGTAACCATTGAGTGAGGAAACTCATTAATTTAATATTAAATATCACATAAAGTATAAAATAAAGTTAAATATACAACGGTGTAAGGAATAGAAAATTTCCCTGGAACCTGTCATTTGGTGGGTAATTGGGGTGTGGTCAAGTCTGGGAAACTTCTTCCCAAGATGATCCTATATTTTCCATGAAGCCTCCTATTCCTTAATAAAATGTCATTGAGGAAATTAAAATAACTTTTAATATACTTAAGGGATTAAATAAGGGTTATGTTTTTCTTCACATTCTAAAATGTTTCCAGAATTTCTTTTTGAGATGATTCTTCTTGAATCTTCTTTGGTGGCATTATTCTTAATGGGCATAATGGTTGTAAGTCTTTATTCTTTGTTTGTTATATTTTGAGTGGTGTTTCTTATAAGGTTTCACTTTGTATAGATTCTACCTCTTCCTATTTTTTTTCTTCTTCTTGGGGTTTTATTATAAGTTTTTGCCCAAAATTTTAGAATTTCATGCTTTATTTCCCTCTAGTTTGAGTTAACTTGATTCTGGTGATAGTGTGGATGGTAGAGGGAGCTATTTAACACTTATCATTGTTATCATAATGAAATTATCCTTTGTATTAAGGATTGTTTGAGTTGGTTTCATTACCATATTTCCATATTGGATATCCACAATATTTTTAACATATTGTTTCAACTTATCTACCCTATTATTTAGCTCCTCAACCTTGGATCCTTGTTGTTGTTGTATAGGGGGTTTTTCAAAAGTTGAGGGATAATAAAAGGAATTGTTTTTAAAGGGGGTGGTTGGTAGGCTGGTTAATTATAATAATACTTGTATTATTTTTATAATGGTGGTGGTTGTAGGTATGAATCATGTTTATTCTAAAGTGGGAGTTGTTTGGGTACTAATTTTGGTGGTGGTCTAGCCTGGTTCTACTAATTGATAAATTCATACTATGCATGGTTAGGATCTCTCCATCCATTATTTTGATGGAATTTCCTTAGCTAAAAGTATACTTAACAACTCTAAAATACTAGTCATTTATCAAATTGGTCAGTGATGTTAGTGGGTGATGATAATATACCATATTCCTTAGTTAGTGGTTATTTTTCAATGATTTTTTCCAATTTGATTTCACTCGCCAAACTGTTTAGTTATTCATGTTTAGATTCTAGGAAATGGTGATGAATTATAAGTTCTTACCTCATTTATATCTATTATTTCATTACCAATTATTCTTAATCATTATGATTTCTATTCAATATTCTTAATCAGGACCTTAGATTATTTTGGTGACTTGTAAATCAATTCTCATCCAGATGATTCATCCAAAATATTTCTATCATTATCAATAAGGTCTTGATAAATGACCCCGAGGAAGTGGTTATCTTCTAATTATTGATGTGGGAAACCCATATAGATATTCTTAAGCCTCTCCCAGTACTTATAGAGAGTCTATCTATAAAATTGTCTAATGAAATAAATATCATTCCTTATTTTTGTGTGCATAAAGGTGGGGTTGAATCTTTACATGAATCATCTCCATAATTCATCTCAATCATGCACTTAACATGGATGTATGTTGAACAACCATTCTATGGTAACTCATTCAAGTGAGAAGATAAATTACATCCACATCACTTGTTCCTCATCCACTCAACAAAGTTTCAGAGTTATGCATTCATGTCTCAATTCTTGTGTATGTATGTTTGGGTCTTCATCAGTAAGACCATGAATCTTGGGTAACACTTGGATTTTAAATTTTTCAATTCAAATTCATTTATCAATTATGGAAAAGTTATCTATATATATTGATTAAAAATGGAGGTGTAAATAGGCCACTAGTATATATTGGATTTTTATATATGTTGATAGGATCTAAGTGAAAACATGAGGATTCACATGATTTTTCTTGAGATATTTCCTCAAATTAGGTTTTAAATTCATTTTTCTTAAATTAGTCAAATTTATTTAAAATTCAAGATCAAAATAGAAAAGTTGGTTAGTAAAAAAATGTTTCATATAAGGATAAAATTTGTTTTTTAACTACATTCCTAGGAACGGTTTCATGTTTTGTATAGACACATGTCATGGGTAATGGAAAAATTAATTTTATTACTAGGATAAATGTAATTATATTAGAAACCTAGAATTGTCTCCAAGAAAGTAGTGCACAAAAACATATTGTAACTTGTTGGTTAGAAAATGGGTTTTCTTTTTTATTATTTATTTTTTGTAACTAAATAAAAACATGAAATATTTATTTTAAAACAAATTATGATATAGTGATCATGTTAGTGTTGTATTAATCTATAGTTATGTTATCTTATTCTCAAAATTCTTCTTAAGATAAACTAGTAAGAGAGAGATTCCAAAATCACCTCCTTTCTCTCCATTGGATGAATGGTGATGGTGAGATTAATCCTAATTGATATATCATCTTGGTATACCATACTTCATACGTGTTTAAGAGTTTTAGTGGAATTTCATAGGTGACTCATTCAATTCCCAATTGGGTCTTGTTGTTCATAAATGGGAGGAGTTCCCACTGCCACTTTAATATATATTGATGATTATAAAGAACTTCACCACAAAGATATAGCATGTTCCATAAAATACATACAAAAACTAGGTGGAGGGAGATATTTATCACTGTCCAAATCAATATACAACAAGATAATTCAAAATTAAATATGATCACACCAGAAAATAAAAAAATTATTTGAATATTTTTCAAGGTTTAATAGAAGATAGAAAGATTTTTATTCCATTAATTACATGAACTCGATAATTAAAAAAATCTTTGTTCATTTTTTACGTGATAAATTGGATTTTAACCTTTCATGTGAAGGGTAACTAAAATGAATGGGGAAGTAAAATACATTACAAATATTATAATAGAAATAAAATGAAGGAAAGAAAAGTAACATCAAAACTCCTACAGAATTTTTGAGAAGTATAAGGATCTAAAGTCTCTTTCCCAAAAATGACCTCCTCTTACTTTTTATGCATATATTTCTTCTCCCTCAGGTTAGCCAAACCTCTCATGATCTTATCTTTTAAAAAATCTATATCTTCCTTTTTTCATTGGATCTTTCCTCTTTCATGCTTTGATCTTCTAGGAAACACATATCTTTTATTCTTTACTCCTTTTGAAATATTCTACATGTTTAGATATATGTGAAAAACTCATATTGATCACATATATATTTATTCAGTATACCTATGTTTTGGTTTAAAGTTCATGTGAGTTTAATGAAGCATGCATGTGGCCTTCCATAACCCTATTTTAGTAAAATTATAAGACTGACCATCATTTTCAACTCAATGGGTCAACCATGAGGATTAAGTGTTTGCATGATAATCAATTGACCATGTTTTAGATTCAAATTTTGTTCAATGATAATGATCATGTGGTTGATGTATTCTTTATATTTATTCATATTTTTTCTTATGGTCACATGATTACTTTTTTGAATTTTTACTTACGATTAGTTTTCAAAAAATTTATCTGATTTATTCTTACAGTTGATTTATTAATCGTATGTAAAACAAAAAAAATATTATAGAATGTTCCATCTTGTGGTCAATTGGGGACTTACGATCAATAAAAATGATCATATTTTAGGTTGATATATGTGATTAATTTTCTTTTCTTCATACATTATGTTATTCAAATTGAAAAATCTAGTCATAATTGATTTAGAACAAAATTGTTGATTGGTTTTCTTATTGTAGATGATCGATTGAACGCATTATTTCTTCATGGTAGATTATATGAAGAAACTATATAACACATATAAAACACATAATATCCATGATTTATTTAGAAAATGCTCTATATACCTATTATTGTCACTAAAACACCAAGTATTAAATATTGGATTAATTTTAATATTCTATAAAGATAAAATAAATAAAAAAAAGATTTGATTTATTTTCTCACCTGAGCCAAAAATAATCCTATAATTCAAACATGTTATAATTACCTAGTAAATAGTAAAATTATAACACCCCGATATTTTCTGAATTATTTTTTTTCAAATTAATTTAATCTTTTGGATATTCAGAAATTTACACAATAATAGAAATAGTTTTATTATTATTATTAATTTTAAATAACTAAGTCATACTTTTATTATATGATACAAAAAGGTAATATTTCGCTCTATGAAACACTTACTTGGTGTACGTAACACTCAACACTGAGTTTCTATGAAACATAATTTTATTGTTATAATTACTTAGACGAGACAGTTATAACCTAACTGTTAAACATATAAATATCAATATTTATAATACTTTTAAAATATTATTTATAATATTTTTATATAAATAAAACATATTTATTATGAAAAATATAATTTTTGGTAGTCTTTATTTATTTAAAAATACTATTTTCTCAAATAAATTGCTTTTTATGTCCAATGAAAAACAATTAAATTAATTTTAGAAACTTTTAGAAATTTAATTTGATAAAATAAAATTTATTTTTGAATTCAGAATGTATAAATTCTCTTAGGGTGATATTTTTTTATTTTTCAATGAAACTTAATTTTTAAATGAATAGTGTAAAAATATTATATTTTAGTTAAAACCTGCCTCTTTGTTTAAATAATTATTAATGTTAAATTATATTTTAAATTTGTTTATAAATTAAAAACAAATCAATAATACATATATTAATCCAATTTAGGTCAATAGAATCAATTTTATATTAATAATAGATATAAACACTTATTGAACTTTTGAATGTTTTTACTTTATAAACCTGCTTTCTTGCCAGGTCTGTGGGATTAGCATTCAAATTAATTTTACCAATTCTATTATTTGAATTTTAGAAAATGGCATACAAGGTTATAATAATTATGATATATTTGGTCTAATAAAGTCAACTTAATTAATTTCCAAATTTTATTATTGAATGTGATTAAAGTTAATAATTGTGATTAAGGTAAAATTAAGATTAATAAGGGACTAAAACCTAATCTTAAGGACCAAAATGACATGGAAACTTGTCCAAATGAAATTGGATGCCAATAATTCGACCATATCCCCTCTTGGTTCTAATTGTATGGGTTATTGTAATATTATTAAATGTAATTTTCATATATAAAATGTTATGTTAGGAAAAAAGACCAAAGGGAACTTATCTCACCATGAAAATTTATAAAACTTTGAGATATATAAAAAATCATATTTTTTGTTATAAATATAATTTTAAAAGATAAATGGGTTATTTTTATCATAATGATTTATCAATAATATTTATATATAATTTAGTTACTTAAAATGCTTAAGAATTGCCATCATAGTGATTATTTAGTAAATAATTAACTAAAACAAATGATAATATACATATTAAAGGTGAAGTAAATTGATTAAATTATTGTATATAATTTATTTTTTATATGAATATATCATTTTACATATATTTAAACTTAATATATTTTAATTTTAAAACAAAATTATATTTTCAAATTAAAATTAAATAAATATTTCCAAAATTTACATTAAAGTCATTTTACAATAGATAATAATTTATTAAATGATTTAAAAATAATAAAAATACTATATTCATAAAATTAATTATTAAGTGGTAATAAATATTAAATATGGGCTATTAATTTTCCAATTTATCTTTTATAATGAACATATTTACCCAGATATTGTACAACCATTTTTAGCACGATACGGGTTTAAGTAGTGTTTTTGCTCTTCTCATGCGCTTTTTTAAAAATTAATTTACAAAAAAATAGATTTTTGTTTTATAATTTATGTATCATATTTATAATTAAGTGGATACATATTTTTAAAATAATTTCACTTTAATTTATTCTTAATGGTTAATATACATAAGTTAGAAAAACTAATGTTTTTTATAAAAACCAAAATGATAAAATTGGGGAAACATAGAAGTTATGGAAACAAATTCTTAAAATCCTTATATTTTTGTATGGTGGAGGTTTTTATCAGAAATTATTCCCATTTACTCAATTATTTGTCCATTTTTGGATGAACATTAGGTATGTTATACCTTCCATTAATGAATACCTTTTGGTATTTTCAAGAGAGATGCTCCCCTTCCACAATAAAAAGAAAAACACTCCCCCACTTTGTTACACAAATAAAACTGCTTAGGTACAGAAATATCTTCCCAATACACTTCCAAAAATCCCTAACTTACCCATTTAAGGCTCCCTTTATGAATAAATCAATCCAAGGAATCCCTTTGATGAAAACCAAAAGGAGTTACCCAATGAAGAAGTAGCATCCTCTCTCAAACTCCTTTATCTTATTTTTATTCTACGCCCCCTCCCGTCACCATATTCCAGGATAATAAAACAAAACCATTAGCCTAAATATTCTGATATTTGTTTACGAGAAATTTTTTAACTACATTTACACACACTTCCATCTAATAGGTAATGAACATATTGTTTATGTGTATGGTGAACTACCGCCTCATGAAATAATGATTGTTCATTTTTCCATTACCACCTATCATGGAAGGAATTATGGTGAATTTTTTTTATATATGATATATATGATACTTTTTATATCTTTAAAATTATTCACTTATTTTAAAATAAATATCTTTATATATTCTATTTTGTGTAAATATTATAATTTTTTTTGAGGAAGTGTGTATTATTACCCCATCAAAGTGATGTGATTCGTTCACGGGCTAAATGGATTATATTAAGTATGAATTTAGTGAATTTATATGATATATATGAAATACTATTTATACTTTAATGATATTATATACATATATACATATGTTTCATTTTCGTTCTTTCTTTAAATATGATAATAAAATGGAAACAACATTCATGGGTATGTATGGACTACTATCTCCATGAACAGTGTATTCCATTTCATACTTTTATACCTTATATATTATTATAAAACACATATACTGAATATATATTATATTTATATAATTTATTAAATTAGATAAATTATTATATAATTATAAGGACCAAAGATACAACAAATTAATACACATGTGAAAAACAAAGTGAATATTACCCGAAGTGTAACCTTAACATGAAATTATTAACAAGAGGATAATATAAAATGATAATAAAACCATATATTGTATTAAATATAATAATATTATTCTATTATGGATTTAAAATAAACTTATATTTGTTATATAAGAGTTTTTAACATGTATTATGATAGTCAATATATAAGGTAAGGGGATTTCTAGTCCCACTTTTATTTCTGTGAGATTTATAACTTATTCACCACTCA
The DNA here is from genome assembly GCA_963277665.1 of Viscum album. Classification (NCBI taxonomy): domain Eukaryota; kingdom Viridiplantae; phylum Streptophyta; class Magnoliopsida; order Santalales; family Viscaceae; genus Viscum; species Viscum album. The sequence goes on along the minus strand of OY728155.1, from coordinate 134,431,488 downwards.
TCTCTTTTGTGTGGTGATTATAATTCCCCTGAATATATTATAAGGTTTATATCCTTAATATTATGGGTATTTACATATCAATTTTATAATATCTCTCTTTCATGGGGTTTGTGTTTCAAGAGTTACCAAATTGGTAAAGTAGTTCTTTCTCTATTTTCCTTCTTTGAGACACATGCCATGAACTTTAAAAACCGTGTTTTCAAAAATGTTTTACAAGATGATATTTTCATCTCATGTTCATGTAAAATTATTTTAAAAATGGTTTTTATGGGTTTAAATGTTCATTTTTTATGTTTTCAAAGTATTTTCAAAGAACCATTTTTTTAAAAAGGTTTTCATGCTTATTTTTTTAAGAAATGGTTTTCAAAATATTTTCAAGATTCTTTTATAAGTTTTTAAGGAAAATAGTAAAAAAAATCAAGCTCTATTTATATTTTTTCAACGATATTTGTTTAAAAAATATTTTCATTTCTTTATTTATAATTTTTTTGATATTATTTTCAAGAAAATAGATTTCAAAAGGGTTTATGTATTAAATAGTATTTTTCAAAGAAGAAAAGATATTTACCTCAAGAAATGTTTTCAAAATATCCTTCCAAGTATTTTCCATCAAAGAAAACATCACTTGATTTTAATCATGCCCCTATATAAAATTATCTAAATGTTCCATTCATATTATTTTTTGAATGATTTATGTTTTGATGGAATGATGCTTATGGCACCAGTTTCTCTTCTACGGGTTATATTCTTTTGAAACCCGCTTCTTTTCATGGGTTATGCTTTGATGAAATGACTATGAACCCAATATCTTTTCCATAGGTTATTATGTGATAAAATTTTAATGATACTCATTCCATTTCATGGTTTATGATTTGATGTTTATATAACCCATATCCTTTTTATGGGTCATGATATGATGAATTTTTTTTATCTTATGGAACATGTTTGAATAATTTTGTTATAATAAGAATAGGACCTATATATAACTCCAATGAATTGTTTAAATATTTATATATCATTAGATAATGATGGTAATCAAGTCAATAAACTTGATATATTATGGGAATATTGGGAAACCTGATCCCTTGCAAGGAGATGACCATGAATGGGGATGGTGGTGTGTCCCTCCCAATAGGTGCAGTCACCATGAATATATAAGGCAGGGAAACCAAATACATTATGGAAATATTGGGAAACCTGATACCTTTCAAGGAAAGATTTTTTATAGGGGATATTATTGTCTCCCTCCTTATAGATTCAGTTCCCATGAAGTGCCCTGATAAGTTCTAGCTATTTGTTTGGACGTATAGAGAATGATATCACTTGTTTGAATATGAAAAAATTCCATTTCTTATTTCTATGATATGATTTCATTTCTTAAGTTCCTTATTTACTTATGATCCATGTCTAATGAACTATGAAGATTTATTCTAGAAATCATTTTTCTGATCTTATGATATGCGGGGTATGGCTTCTGATGTTTTGATTGTGCTCTCATACCCCTATGCCTAGGTTTATGATTACATGCCTCCCTTGTTTAACCTTACTGAGTATCTGAGCTCACCCATTTTTATGTTTTCTTTCCTAGGTTATGAAGATATATATATTATTATGATATTTTTGAGAAGGGATATAGTCAGGAATAACATAGTGGGAGATAAAGTATCTCACTTATGTACCGGTGTTTATGTTTCCATGTTTCCAATGCCACTAAACTAATATGGTCTTTGGGTTTCTGGTTGTATATTGTTTTAAGTATTCCTTAAAAGTTATGTAATTTTTATGTACGTTTAGACTGGGTTATTATATTTGGTATCAAATCCATGTTTCACTAAATCTTGGAAACTATTATTAGAAAACATTAGTGATATACCTTGGTATACTTTTAAGGATATGTATAGGGATGTTTATAATGATAAGTATAAGGATGAGTTAATATTTAGGAAAATGAAATTGAATTTTGGTAAAGGATATAGTAATTGGTTTCCTAGAAATACATCCCTTTATAGATACAACAATTGTATGTGGTTCTAGAATAAATATACATATGATTAAAAACTTTGACAAGATGTTCTGAGCCTGACTCGGGGTAATCTGATACATGAAAGCAGGCCTTGTTGCACACCTGGTTTGACACACTCAGGGGATATGCTTTGAAAATTCAAAAACTCTTCATGAACAATCATTAGGGATATAAATAGAATATTTTTATGAATAACCTAGGATAAAACTAAAGTGTTATCAATTAGAAAGCTTGTTTCATGATTTAGAGATCCTATAAGTAATTTTTCATGATTATCAGTTTTTCTTCTATGATGTGTGTTTATCACCCAATGTGTTCTGTTTTTAGTCAATGGATAGAACTACAAGGAACATTTTATTGGATGCTTAATATTTTGAAATTATGGGAATTATGAAAATTGATTTTTCAAGTGGAAATATCATAAAGAGAATCGGGAAAGAGATATGACAATTGGTTATACTTCTTAAGATAAAGAGACCAAAAACAATATGTAAAAGGTATGTGATTTTCTTCCAATATTTTTTACATTAAACATAATTATAATGATTATATTTAAATTTAAGGAATATTAATAAAATATTCATATTTATTATTATAAAAAATATGTATTAAGTAATAACTGATAAATCCAGAGTAATAGTTTAAGAATAAAGTTTGATTAATGAAGTATTTATGTTTTGGAATTCATGTATTATGTTATATGAATCATGAAATATATAAGTAATTCACATATAATTTTTACTTAAGGATTGAAAGGTATATGTTTAATAGTGATGAAGACTTAGAAAATTGATATTTTTTATTAAGGGAAGGTAACCCTTAGTGTGATCAAGATGTTGACAAAATTGTTTTTATCTTGGATAAAGAGATGATCGATTTGGATAACTAAACTATATTGCACTAATTAACCAAGATTTGATTATTGATTTTTAAAAAAATTGGTCAATTTCCTCAAGGATAAAGTTTACAAAAATTTTTAGTAGATTGAATATACATTTGAATAAGGAATAATGCATGTTTTCCCAAAGGATTTATGGTAATTCAAGTTATTACCCTTTTTCCAAAGGATTTACGATGAGGGTGTTCACATGTTTGGAATGTGACAAACAAGATATACTCTATGATATATGGGTGATCAATGTTAAGCTAATTTCATGTCCTTATTTCTAATGTTTTAGATTTAAATATTTTATAATAGTTTTATGTTTAACCATTTTTGGAAGGGATTAAGTTAAAAATCAGATGAATTTAGTGAGATTAAATTAATATCTCACCATAAGAGGACTTATTCATGTTTGATAACTTGCTCTAACAATTTTTCTGTGATAACTTATCATGGATCTCATGATGTATTAGCACTTCAGGAATTAAAAAATTCACCTTCCTTTTTGGAGAAAGAGGTGAAGAACAAATTGGTCAATACACAACCAAAGGGTTAAATTTTACTTATTAAATGGAATGAATTTGAGTGAGTATAACATCTGAAGAAAATTATTCAACACTAGGGAAAGACTATTGAAACTCAAAAGGTTATCCCAATCCATTCATTTCTTATGAATCAAATGGTCTCTTATATAATCACACATTTATGGATTTTTGATTATTAACTTTCTTCTAAACATGTTCTCTTTCATTCTCTTTTGGAACTTTATAGTTATATTTATCTTCCATGTCCATGTTTTCACATTCCACCTATATTCTCCTATTTCGAACCCCATCTACATGTTACTCTGGGTAACCGTTATGGTTAAAAAAATTTAAAGGAAGTTTTAGTGTTCATTTTTATAGTGTGGTTTTATATTAAAGTAACATAAAATTTTTAAACCTTTAATAACCCAAACAAATTTAGAGGGTGAAATTAATTTTAAGGGGGTAGATTATAACACCCTGATATCTTGTGAATTTTTTTTCGAATTAATTTAATATTTTGATATTTATAAATTCAAAAAATGTTGGAAAATAGTTTTTTTTATCATTTATATTAAATAAATAATTCATACTTTCATTATACTCTACCCCATGGTAATATTGTGTTACACACAACACTGACTTCATGTACGTTACACACAACATTGAGTTTCTACAAAACATAATTTTATTATCATAATTATTCAAACAAGATAGTAATAATCTAGAAGTTATAATTAAAAGTATTAATAGTGATAAATACTTTTCAAAAAAATTATAATGGTTTTATATAAATAAAACATAATTATTATTAAAAATATAATTCTTGGTAAAGTCTTTATATGTTTAAAAATACTATTTTCTCCAATGAACTCATTTTATGTTCTTCTATGAAAAACAATAAAATTAATTTTATGCACTTTCAGAAATTGAATTTTATAAAATAAAATTGACTTTTTAATTCAAAATTTAGAAATTAGATTAAGTTTAATTTTTGGTTCTTTTCTAAAAAAATTCATTTTTAGATAAATAGTGAAATATGTTGTATTTTAGTGAAAACTTTCCACTTCGTTTAAAGAATTATTAATGTTTAATTATATTTTAATTTTTTTTCTAAAGTCGCAATAGATAAAAAATACATATATTAATCCAATTTAGTTCATTGGAATCATTTTTATATTTAAATTAGATATAAACACTTATTGACCTTTTGAACTTTTTTACTTTATAAACCTGCTTTGTCACCAAGTCGGTGGGATAATGATAATATTAATTTTCCAACTTCTGTGATTTTAATTTTGAATAAGATTCATACATAATTTTAATAAGTATAATATTTTTGTACTAATAATATTAACTTAAGTTTTTACAAAAAAGTATTAGTGAAATGCATTAAAACTAATTACGGTGATTAAGGTAAAATTAATCTTAATAAGGGACTGAAACTTAATCTTAAGGACCAAAAAGACATGAAATATTATCGAAAGGAAATTTACCTCCATTAATTAGACCATATCCCCTATTGGTTATAATTTTATGGGTTATTTTGATATTATTAAATAGAAGTTCCCTATATAAATGATTAAGTAAGGAAAAAGACAAAAGGCAACTTTCCTAACATTTAATATTTGAAAAACTTTGAGATATGAGAAAAAATAGAATTTTCAGTTATACATACCCTTTTAAAATTTAAATGGGTTATATTTATCATAATAATTTCTCTTTTATTTTTAGAGATAATTTAGTTACTTAAAATTAATAAGAAACATCAACATAATGACTACTTAGTTAATAATTTACTAAAATAAATGATACTATAAATAATAAAACTCAAGTAAATTGATTGTATTATTATCTATATTTATTTTTTTAGAATAATATATCATGTTATACAACTAGAAAACTAATATATTTTAATTTTATAATTGTTTTTATATTTTAAAATTAAAATTAAATAAATAATATGAAACTTGACATTAATGTCATTTTACAATAAATAATATTTTATTAAATGAATTAAAATTAATAAAAACACTATTGTATGAAACTTTATTTGTAAATTTTAATAAATATTAAATATGGGATATTAATGGACCAATTTAACTTTTATAATTTACATGTTGACCCATAGATTGTAAAAATAATATTAGCACGGTCTAGGTGTAAATATTGTTTTTGTGCATCACATGCACTTGTTTTAAAATTAATTTCCAAAATACATGAGATTTTTATTTTTTAAAATTGGTATCATATTTATAATTAAGTTTCTATATATTTTCAAAATAATATCACTTTAATTTAATCATAATGGTTAATATATATAGGTTAGAAAACACATGTTTTTAATAAAAACAAGAATGATAAAATTGGGGAAACATGGAAGTTAGGAAACCAAATTATTAAAATTCACAAGTTTTTTTGGTAGGAGTTTTTATCAACCATTATTCCCAATTAATCCATTAGTTTTACATTTCTTAGGAATATTAGATAAGTTATACCTCCCATTAAGGAATACTGTTCGGTATTTGCAAGAGTGTCACTCCCCTCCACTATAAAAAATGCAAGCACTCTAGAACATCCTTACACCTATGAAAGAACGTTGGTTAAAAAATATCTGATAAATACACTTTAAAACACACCTAAGTTCATCTTTAATTAATCCCTTTTGTATGTAAAAAATCCAATGTATCCCTTTAGTTAAAACCAAAAGGTGTTACCCAAAGAAGTGGTAACATCCTCCCTCAAGATCCTTTATCTTATTTTCATTCTCCACCACCTCCAATTTACTTTTTACATTATATTAAAACAAAAAAAACTATCCTAAATATACATAGATGTTGTTATGAAAATTTTTTTACCTTCACCTACACACACTTCCATTTAATGGGTAAAAAACATATTATTTATGGGTACAGTGAACTATCGCCTCACGAAATGATGATTGTTCTTTTCTCAATTACCACCTCATTGGGTGGGAAATATGATGGGAACAAAATTATATATGATGATTATTATACTTATTATGTATTTATGATTTATCAATTATTTTACAACACATATCTTTATACATTCAGTTTTCTGTAAATATGATAATTTCATTTGAGGATGTATGGACAAATGCACCCTCAAAGCGATGTGATTCGTTCACACACTTCATGGAATATATTAAGTGTGTTTTTAATGAAATAATATGATATATATGAATTAATAATTCTACTATAATTATATTATATACATATATACATGTATTTCATTTTATTTATTTCTTCCAATACGGAAATAAAAAGGAAACAACGTTCATGTTTACGTATAACCTACTATCTCCATGAGCAGTGTATTCTATTTCATACTAATATATCCTATAGATTATTATAATACAAATTTAATGAATTTAAATGATATTTATAGTAAGTTTTACATTCTATAAATCATTATATAAGTTTAATTATTAGAGATACAACAAATTAAGACACATGTGAAAAAGAAATCTAATATTATCCAAAGATTAACCTTAACATGAAATTGTTAACAAGAGGGTAATATAAAGTCAAAATAAAGTCATATATGGTATTAAATATAATAATATTTTTCCATTTATATGTATAATAAACATATATTTATTATATGGGAGGTTTGAATGAGTATAATGAGATTCCAGACAAAATGTACAGGGATTTCTAGTCCCACTTTTATTTCTATGAGATTTACACCTTATTCACCATACATCTCTTTTGTTTGGTGATTATACTTCACATAAATATATTATATAGATTTTATCCTTATGTTTATTTGTACTTACCTATACATTTGATGATTTCTTTCTTTCTATTGGTTTATGTTTCAGGAGTCACCAAATCAATAAAGTAGTTTTGTCTCGATTTTCTTTCTTTGGGATGCATTCCATGAACTTCAATAACCATGTTTTAAAAAAATGTTTTCAAAGATGTTATATTAAGTTAATTTCAAAGGAAAATTGATTTTAAAAAGGGTTTTTATGGTTTTCAAGGTTAGTTATTAATTTTTCAAAGTATTTTAAAACAAAAACAATTTCAAAAATGGTTTCAAGTTTTGTTTTTTAAGAAATGGTTTTCAAAATGTTTTTAAGATTGTTTTATAAGTTTTTAAGAAAAATGGTTTTCAAAATGTTGTCAAGATCTATTTGTATTTTCTTGAGTTTGTTTTCAAGAAAATGGTTTTCAAAAGTTTTTATGTTTTAATGATCATTTCTTAAATAAGAAAGGATATTTACCTCAAGAAATGTTTTCAAAATATCCTTCCAAGTTATTTTCCATCTAAGATAAAATATTTTATTTTACTCAATAACTTATATGAAATTATCCAAAGGTTCCATTCATATTATTTTTAGAATGGTTTTTGTTTTATAGAATGATTCTTATGGAACTTGTTTCTCTCCCACGAGTAATATTCTTTTGAAACCCATTTAATTTCACAGGTTATTATTTAAGGAAATGAATATGAGACCTATATATTTTATATAGGTTATGTTGTGATGAAATGATAATAATACCCATTTCATTTCATGGGTTATGATTCGATGTTTATAGGACCCATCTCTTTTTTAAGGGTCATGATATGATGAAATATTTATTATCTTATGGAACATGTATGAATTGTTTTATTATAAGTTTGGTGAGACCTATATATCCCTCTAATTCATTGGTAAAATATTTATATCTCATTAGATAAATATGGGAATCAAGTCGATGGGATTGATACATTATGAGAAGATGGGGAAATGTAATCCCTTACATGGAAAGGATCATAACTATGTATGGTGGTGTGTCCCTCCCAGTAGGTGTAGTCAATATAAATATAGAAGATGGGGAACTCGGCCTATTATAGGAATATATGGAAACACAATACCTTACAATAAAATAATTGTGATTGGGGATGGTGGTGTATCCCGTCTAGTAGGTAATGTTCCCATGAATTTTCCTAATAATTTTTAGCTATGTGTCTTGACTTATAGGTAATGATATCCCATGTTTATATATTCCAAAATTCTATTTCTTATTCCTAGGATATTATTTCATGGATTAAGTTATTTATTTTATTAGCCAGAAAGTCTGATCCAAGCAAGCTTGGACCACCAAATTTATTAATAAAATAAAAGTGCAGAAACAGGAGAAGGAAGAGAGAGAGATTACAAGTCAAAACATTCATAGTCACCACCCCCATACCCGATCGTGTCATCAGCATCAGTTGATTCCCATTCTGATTGGGTCTCGTATTATTTAAGAAGCTTCTTATAGAACTTCCGTTTGTCCATCTGCTCCTTCGATAGCTTCTCAATCTCCTTCTTGGCAGATGCCCTAGTGGTCACGGTCCTCGGAACTGCAGAGTAGTCCTTCCTTGGTTTCCTTGAAACAGGGGCAGATCTGACACCCTCATTGTCAGAGCCTCTTTTCTTTTCTCCTCGGACAATATCACTATATGATATCATATTTGCATCCATACCTCTTCCCTTTGTCTCAACATGAGAGGCACCCCCTTTGTAGAGGGTTAGGTCCCCAACTCCAGGAGTGGATTCCTCCACCCTTCCTTTCTCAGTAGTCTTTGACTTGTCACCATTGCCCGAGACCCTGATCGGTGTACGCACCCTCCCCTGTTCATCTTCAGAAATGTTCCCCATTTCTCAGGTAACTCAGATATCTGAAATTGCTTCTGGATTTCATGATGATAATCAACATGTAATTTCACATCACCCTGATTATAGACATCAACCTGGTGAGAGTCAGGGATCAAATTATCAGAAGTGATAACCTCCTGATCTCTAGAAGGGCCGCTATAAGATCTTGTCGGAGTAGAATCAATAATCAACTCTTTGCCCTTTGAAGGAGTCGGCACATCAGGGACTGCCTTCATAGGAGGGTCGTTGTCCTTGATGACATGCTTTAGAGAGGACGATTCCTTCAAAGGATCCTTTTTTCGACAGAGATTGGAGGGGTGTCCTCGCATCCCACACTCTTTACAAGAGTTGTTTTTACGACACAACTCCAAAGAGTGCCCCACAGTCATGCATTTAGTGCAGAAAAGAGGCATCTTTTCATATTCAACATCAATTTGAATTTGATCAGACGGAATAGAAAGAGTTACCGTATCAATAAGAGTGGATCTGAGATCAACTTCCACCAGCATTCTAGCAAAGTGCCCAAATCTGACATTAGTTGTTTCCTTGTCAAGGCGGATGGGAGTTCCAATTGCCGTTCCAATATCATGCAGGATATCTGGATGCCAAAGAACCCAATTAAGACCATGAAGACGCACCCATACCTGAGCGAAGACATTTTTTGCATTCAAGACATTAAAGTCAAGTGACCATTCGTGCAGATGAAGCCATCCCGGTTTTAGAAACATGGAACCAGAACTCCATGCCTTAATCTTGAGATCCGCCGATGGAAACAAACAGTGAAAGAATCCCCGCCCAAGGGAGACACATTTCCAGCTAGCAAAGCCCCACAACATCGAAATTCTACGGAATAAATCTTCACATTTCCAGGGTTGCGCACCTTTAGGAAGAACAATGTGAGCAATCAATGAGTTCTCACCCAATGCCAACCTTTCAGCAATCACACCGGGGTTCGCCTCAACGTGAGCCAAAGATCCCTTTCGGAGAATCCTTCTAAAGTAGGAATTCTCAATCTTTTTCGGATCCGATAAAGAATCCTTCATCACATCAACAAATGAAGGTTGACCACATGATGCGGCACCAGAAGGAACCCTCACAGATTCCTGAAACTGACCAATATTGACATCGGAAGAGGCAATCTTCAAAACATCCTTTACCTTGGACCTCGAAGAATCCCAATCACACTGGTTAAGGGATTTGCAGGGTGGAGGTTTCGCAGTGACGCGATTCAACCGGTCCACCCTCGCCGCACCATCCTCCGATCTCAGCAAAGCAGTCTCACAGGAGGAGACCGTCGCGCCACCAGTCGATGCAACATCAGCAGAGGAAGCCTCCAGTTTTTTGAAGCTGCTCGGGTCCGCATCCTTCCCAGAAGGCCGCTGCTCGCCGGAGGAGACCTCACCAGCAACCGACGCGAGCAACTCATGAGAGGAAGCCGCTGGTTTTCTGAAATCGGAACTCGGCGCAGAGGAAATACCGCCCGGAACTGGATCCTTCCCCACCGTTCGCATGTCGAGGCGATTGAATCCAAGGAAGTGTGGAATCACCATCTCGGTAGAAAACCCTAGCAGACGCCATCACTCCGCGCTGTCGCTCGGATCGCCTCCCGTCTCGTCATCCATCTATTTATTTTATTATGTTCCGTGTATTATGAACTACTATGATTTATTCTATAATTCATGTTTCTAATCATATGATATGAAAGTTCTGATCTTATAATGTTATAGTCATGTTTTAATACCCCTATTCTCATGTTTATGCTTACATGTCTCACTTTTTTACCATTATTGAACATTTGAGCTCACCCATTTTTATTTTTCATTCCCCAGGTTATGAGAATATGTATTAAAAATGATGTGTCTAAGAAGGCTATTAGTCCTGAAAAACCTTAAGGGAGATTATTTATCTTGATTATGTATCAGTGTTTATGTTTACATGTTTCCAAAGGCACTAGACTAATATGGTCATTCAGTGTATGGTTGTATAATGATTAATTATTCTGAAAAAGTTATATAATTTATATGTACATTAATCGTGGTTTGTTATAGTTAGTATCAGATCTTGGTTTAGTTAATCTTCATAAAATTGGATGAGAAAAATTTAGTGATATCCCTAGGTATATTTCTAAGGATATTTCTAGGGATGTCTCCAAGGATAAGTATAAGTATGAGTTAATGTTTAGGAAAATGTACTAGAGATTTGGTAAAGGATAGGGTAAATATTTTCCGATAAATATATCCATGTCTGAATAGTACAAGTGGATGTGGATATGAAACATATGTAACTAGAAGTAACAACTCTAACAAGATATTTCAGACCTAACTCGGGGTAATCTGGTACACGATAGTCGACCTTGCTACACACCTAGTTTAACACTTATGGGGGATATGCTTTGGAAATTCACAAGCTATTCATGAACCATCAGGAAGGATATAAATGGATATTGACTATGAATAACCTATTATAAAACTAATGTGTATTTGATTAAAAATTATATGTCTTGATTTAGACATCCTATAAGTAATTTTTCAGGATTATGAGGTTTTCGTATATGATATGTGTTTCTGACCCTGTACTTTCTGGTTTTAGCCAATAGAGAGAAATAAAATTAAATTTCATAACATTGATTATTTTAGATTTTCTATGTATGTGAATTATAAAAATTTATTTCCCAAGTGGAAAACTCAAAAAGAGAATCAGGAAGGTGGTATGATTATTTGTTATATTTCAGAATATAAAGAGACCACAAAAGACATGTGAAAGGTATGTAATGTTCTTTTTGTATTGTTTACATTAAAAATAATAAACATGATTTTATTGAGTTTGTGGAACCATAAGACATTATTCATATTTCATATTCAAAGAAACATGTATTAAGGAATAAGTTTATAAATCCAGAGTAATGTTGTAAGAATAAAGTTGGATGAATAAAGTATTTATGGTTTTGAATTCAAAGATTATGTTACAAGAATCACGAAATATATATGTATTTTAAGTATAAGTTTTAATTAATGATTTAAAGGGATATTTTGAATGGTGATGAAGACTTAGAAAAGTGATATTTTGATTAAGGGATAGTGACCCTTAATGTCATCAAGATATTGATAAAAAAATTTCTAGCTTGGATAAAGAGATGATTGATCTGGATAAGTAAATTGTATTGCCGTAATCAACATGGATATCATTATTGATTTGTTTAAAAATTGTTCTATGTCACCAAGGGTTAAGGTTAATACTTTTTAGAATATATCCAATATATGTTGTAATAAGGAATAATGCAAGTTTTTCAAAAGGATTTAGGGTCATTCAGGTTATTACTATGTTTCAATAGGATTTTTGTTGTATAAAAACCATGATCATTATTTCATACTTAAACATGATTTAATACATAAAATATTCACTTAAAAAAACATATAATATAAAGAGTTCTTGTGTATTTGGGTCTTAGGAACATTACATAACAACATAAAACATGAAGTACACATCTTTATTGAAAAAATCATTAACATGACCACTATATTCCCTCGTACTTATCATTGCATGGGATAACCAGAAAACACGCATAAGAAAAGGGTGATCAATAAATACAAGTAAGGGAGTAAACAAGGCATAACATGAAGAATACATTACATTTTATTCAATAAGCATATCAATGGAGTGAAAGATAAAACATGAACATAAGGCCATGATAAAGGATGACTATCATAACATGGAAATGTGGCAAGAACATTTAACATGAATTTATCATGATAAAAGGCCCATTGCACATGGATAATGAGTAAACCATCATTTAACATTAATTAGCATGAGTAAACCCTCATTTCAATTTACGTATCATGATACTAACCTTTACCCAATGCATTGGAGTGCTATCAGGGCGCACACTTCTTAAACATTTCATTTCATGCATAAGTGTGCCACATGGATCATATAACATTGATTCAAAAAAATCATCATTTATTCAACGATAAAGTAATGTGGAATTCATAAATTAAACTATAGAATAAATAAGTAGATGTGAATAAAGGTGGATATCATTGATTGTGAAATGGTCATGGTATTCACTACACAAAGTCTTTGACTTAGAGAATCACAGTGCAGTTTCGGAAGCATAACAGCATGACTTAAGAACTCATAGAAATTTTTGATGAGAGATAAAGGAGTGTATCATAATATTTACATGAAATGTACAGTAATTTGTTCATAAAGATACATTTCCCAAGATAAGTAATGGGAAATGGATTCATAATAAAAAATAATAGCTTGAATGTAAATGAGGGGAGAGAAATTCCTTACGAAATTTCAGCATGGTAACGGGTGTACATGGAAGCAATATATGAGAGATAAAGGGGTATATCATCATTAAAAAATTAAGTGTGAATTATCTGAGAGGCGAAAACCATACCCCAACATTTATAATTGAAAAATAAATGGGTGTAGAAATATTAATAAACATGGATAAAATGAGAAAGGAAGGAAACCCTTATTTGGAAGTGTGATCCCAAAGGCTTGGGAGGGGCTTGAGAGAGGTTTATTGGGAACTTGGGGAACCTTGGGAGGATTCTAGAGAAATTAGATAATAGTTTGGACGAACTCCAAAGTCTTTTAGTTGAGAGTATGTGGGAGTTTGGGAGGGTTTATATAGGAAAGGAGAGGGAATTCTTTATTATTTAGGTTTGGGACACCACACATTAAACTATTCAAAACCACAAACCAGCCCACGGTTTTTGCCCAAGATTTTTGCCAAAGGGGAGTGGAAAAAAATATTTTATAAGGACAATGTCTGAACTTCTTAAAATAATAGGGTTGCTTATGTGGAGGTTAGCCACACTCTCAAGGAAAACAATTTAAAAAGATAAAATGTTTTATAAGTCCTGGAGGGTCCACTAGGGCTTTGTAAAATAAATCAAAGAAACCTAAAATCAAATTGTTTAAATGGTAAAACATATATTGTCTGGAAATACAATTTATATTATTTTATTACATAACTATTCAGTCATTATGATGTCATAAAACACATTATACAATTAAACAGTATTTAATTTTTACCCAAAAATTCGACTGTCTCAGAAAATTATGAAACATTCACTGTTGGATAATTTCGATGTCCTAATGCCAAAAATAATAATTATTTTATCAAAAAAAATCTAAACATTTGAATTTTAACTTTTAAAATAAAAACCTACATTTATCGAAAATTCATGGATTTTGACAAAAATAGATTTCAAATCTTAATAAAAATTGAAATTGTATTATAACAATTATAAAATAATTTATATTTACTAAAAAGTAATTTAATAATAATATTTTATTAAATTGTTTTTTAATTCAAAAATACATTAATTCATAATATATATTTCTTAATTTAATTTTAACTAAAAAACTATTTGTGCTTTAAAAACTATTTACAACGTAAAAATAATAATAATGAATGTATATTATTTATTCTATACAAAAAAATAATTTAAATAATCGTAGTTCTAATTATTTCTTACATAACACCTTAAAACAGCTGTGTAAGACCATAGGGTAAGGTGTGCGACGGTGATAGACACTTGGGGTGGCTCGGATAACATTGCACATGTGGTGATCTCTATCAACTTCCACTTCTCCCATAGACTGTTTTTTTCGAGCTTAACGTGTTGAAGCTCAGCTTGGTCTGGGTCAAGAGTGAATCCCAATGATGCCACCTCCTTTCTGAGCTCCGAAAAATGGGCTTCTTATGGGGAAATTCAACTGGATTAGGTCATCGATACCTTTATCTGAGTAAATTAGATTTGTTAAAGCCCTATATTTATACTAATCATGTGATCACTGTTCAACGACTATATTAGAAACAGTCATAATTCTCAATGATTTTTAATACAAAATATAAAAATATAAAACCACGTAAGTTCATAAGTTTCACATAATAATTTTACATAATAAGACATTTAAATAGATAAGAGGAATTTTCATTAATTAATGTTTGGGTCATTACAATCTTTCCCCTTAAGTAATTTCACCCTTGAAATTTCCTTTTCCCACACTAAAATAGATGTGGGTAACTTTACTTCATCACTTCCTCTGATTCTCACGTCGCTTCTTCAAACATGTGGTTTCACCACAACACCTTGATGAAGGGCGTTGTCTTATTCCGTATAACTTTTTCTATACGATCTAAGATCTTAACTGCTTTCTCCTTATAAGAAAGATCATCCTCTAACTATACTACCTCTGAAGAGTGTATATGGGAAGGGTCTAGTATGTACTTCATTAATAGGAATACCGGAAATACATCATGTACTTTTTCCATGGTAGGTGGAAGTGCTGGTCGATAGGCCACATCCTCGACAAGATCAAGAATCTCAAAGGGGCTGATGTACCTAGGACTTAACTTCCCTTTCTTTCCAATCCTCATGACCTTCTTCCTTATAGATATGCATAGAAATACCATGTCTCCAACTTTAAACTCAAGTTCTCGTTGACAGTTATCTGCATCACACTTCTATCGACTCTGGGCTACCTTGATATGCTATTAAATGGTTTTCACCTTCACCACCATTTCTTTGACCATTTATGGTCCTAGCATCTTACGCTCACCGACTTCATCCCAACATGTCAATGTTCTGCCCCTCTTCCCATACAGGGATTCATAAGGTGTCATTCGGATGCTCGAGTGTAAACTGTTATTATAAGAGAACTCAACCAAAGAAAAATATTGATCCCATACTTCTTTAAATTCCATTTAACATTCTCTCAACATGTCCTCAAGTTTTTAGATAGTCCACTCAGATTGGCCATCAGTTTTAGGATGATAAGTCATACTGAAGTTCAGCTCAGTATCTAGAGCATATTGAAGACTCTTCCAAAACATAGAGGTGAATCTTGGATCTTGATTGGATATAATAAATAGTGGTACTCCATGAAGCCTTACTACTTCCCTGATATATATCTGTTCCAGTTGATCCTGTGAAAAAATCTCCCAAATTGAAATGAAGTGTGAAGACTTTTTAAGACGATACACAACAACCCAGATTGAAGTGTTACCTTTAGATGTCTTTAGAAGTCTAGTGACAAAGTCCGTGGTGATGTTCTCCCATTTTCATGCATGTATGGGCAATGGTTGCATCATCCCCTTAGACTTTTTCTTCTCTGCCTTCACTTGCTGACACACCAGGAACATTTATGTATACATAGCGATCTCCTTCTTCATATTATCCCACCAATAATGATCTTGGTGATCTTGATACATCTTTGTGTTTACTGGGTGAATAGAGAAATTAGAAATATTTGCATCATCCAAAAGTTCCATCTTAGGCACCGAACTTGATGGAACACATAGTCTTTTCCCAAATCTCACAATTCCTTCTTCATTAAAATTGAACTCCGAGGAATTCCCTTTTCTGATAGCTTCTAATTTCTTCTAAATTATAACATCATCATTTTGATCATACTTTAACTTTTCTAAAAGAGATGGTTGATAAATCATTTGTGAAAGGGTTAATAATTTTCCCTTCTTTATGATTCCCATGCCCATATTCCGCAAATATAAGAAGATTGGATCCTTTTAAATTCTCATAAATGATAGAATCGTCAGGTCCTTTCTAATTAGAGAATTTTCCACCTTGTTCTCTTTACTAGGGTTGTAATGGAATGAGTAGTCATAGTCTTTGATCAGCTCTAACCATCTTCGTTGGCGCATGTTCAACTCTTTCTGTGTGAATATATACTTGATGCTTTTGTGGTCTGTATATATTTCACACTTCTCCCCAAAGAGATAATTCCACCATATTTTTAAATTGAAGATCATGACAGCCAACTCCAAATCATGTGTTGTATAATTCAGCTCATGAAATTTAAATTTCCTAGAAGAATAGGAAATGACTGTGTCATTTTGCATCAACACATAGCCTATACCCTTCTTCAAAGCATCACTAAATACCACAAAAAGTTCTCCACTTGTGGTTAATGTGAGCATGGCCGCAGTGATAAGCATCCTTTTCAACTCTTTGGAGCTTTCTTCACATTCATCACTCCAAGAATACTTTACTCCCATCAGAGTTAACTTGGTAAGAGGGTTGGACTAATGTGAGAAATTTCTAATTTTGTTTTGATAATATTCCGCTAGCCCCAAAAGGCTATGGATATCTGTTACTGATGTTGGTCTTGGTCATCCCTATGTTGTAGCTTTCTTGAAAGGATCCATAAATATCCCATTTCTTGTTGTTATATGGCCCAAGAATGAGACTTCCTTCAACTAGATTTCACACTTTCGGTACATTTCATAGAGCTTCCCTTTTCACATAGTCTGTAGAAAAGTTCTTAGATGCTCCTCATGATCCTCCTTGGTTTTGGAGTATATTATAATATCATCTATAAAGACTATCACAAATTTGTTAAGGTAATCTCTAATGACTCTATTCATCAATTCCATGAATATTGATAGAGAATTAGTGAGTCCAAAAGGCATTACTATGAATTCACAGTGTCTGTATCTTGTACAAAAAGTAGTCTTGGTGATATCTTCCTTCTTTACACTTACTTGATAATATCCCGACCATAGATCTACCTTGTAGAAATATTGTGCTCCAATCAGCTGATCAAACAAGTCATCAATTTTTTGGAGAGGATACTTGTTCTTTATTGTGATTTTTTTAAGCTCACAATAATCGATGCAAAGGCGCATTCACCAAGCCTTCTTCTTGATGAAGAGGAATAATGCACCCCATGGTGAAGCACTTGGGTGTATAAAACCTTTATCTAGATTATCCTGTAGTTGTTTCTTTAGCTCCTAAATCTCCACAATAGCCATTCTATATATAGTCTTTGATATTGGTAACGCCCCATGTATAAGATCAATTGAGAATTCAACATCACTTTCAAGAGGAAGACTAGGTAATTCATTAGGAAACACATCAAGGAATTCCCTCACAATAGGCATGTCTTCAAGGATGGTTTCTTCTTTAGACTCAATCAACTGAGCCAGATATGCATACTCATAGGGAAGTAATATCCACGCATGAGATGATGGAACTAAATAAGATTCATCTTCCTCCATTCTCTTGTATAGAATCGGGGGTCAATTAGCCATATGGACATTGATTTCCCTCTCACAGAAATTTATGTTGGCTCTATATAAGGAAATATAATCCATGCCGAAAATTGCATCAAATTCCACAAGAGGGAGTATGATGATGTTCTTCAGGAAGTTCAATCCACAAATAATGATAGGGGAGGAGTTATATTCATAGGATGAAATGATTTCCCCATTTTCCATACTCACCGACATCATTACTTATAGGATTTATGGGGGTGTTGGGATTGTTTTACTAAACATTCAGGATATAAAAGAATGTGTAGAACCAGAATAAAAAAGTATGTTTGCTATTTTTGAATTAATAACTAGCATACCTAGAACCACTTCATTTTTGGGGTACACTTCGGTGGTAGTGATGGAGAAAGATTCCCCTTGCTACCTTAGAGTTTGTTGGTTGCCTCCGAAAACCATTGTCTTAGGGAAATGGTTTGCAAAGTGCACTAGATATTTGCAGTTGAAGCAATGAATAATGCGTTGAGGGTCGATCAGAGCATTCCTCTCCTCTGTCGCAACTGTGGATTTTTCGTGCCGACAGTTAATAGCCAGGTTCCCTTCTCTTTCACACCTAAAGAATTTCCTCATCCCCTTAATGCAATTTCTATGTTGCTAATTTCTACACTTTTGAAAAGTGGGGTGTTGGATTTTCTTAGCACCATTGGATTTATCCATCGGACTGCCAGGATTGAACTCCACCTTACGCTTCTTATCCCCATGATACCCATAAGATTCTCTAATCTCCATTTCTACTTTAAGGTCACATCAGACAATTTCCTCATAGCTGTCGAAGTCACAGATCGCGAGGGATTTCTGTAGGCAAGGTTTCAGCCCACCAAAGAAGCAATCAAACTTGAATTTAGAGGTAATGACAAAGCCAAAGGCGTATCGTGCAATCCTTGTTAAGTTTTCCTCATACGCTCTGATGGATTCATCATCTTTTTGCCTTAAGGAAAGGAATACCTTTTCCATCTTAAGAAGAAGGGTGTGAGGAAAATATTTATTGAAAAACATTTTTTTATAAATCCTTTCATTCCAATGCCTCGATCTCCTCCCCAAGCTTAATATTTTTTATAAATGTCCACCATTGATTGGCTTCACCCTCCATATGATAAGCAGCCAGAAGAACCTTCTCTTGTTCAGAACATTGATGGATGGAGAATATATTTTCAGTGTTGTTGATCTATTGTTCATAAATTGAGGGATTAGATGATCCATTAAAATTAGGAGGAATTTTTCTCATGAAGATTTTAATAGTGACTTGTTATTTCTTGGGGGTGGGGGTTGAACGTTCATCTTGACCCATGTTTCAATTCAAATCATGAGTTAACTGATAGAGAATTGTAATAATGTTCGTGATTCCCACTCCCATCGGATTGGGCATCTCATTAGCAAAGTCATCATATTGATCTTCACATCAGTTGTTAGCTCGAGTCCTCCTATTATCGTCTATTGGATGGAATAAAAATAAATTTAGGGGTAACATATAAAAAGGTAATCCAAATACAAAAAGGGATGAAATATAAATTACTTTTATTTTTTTAACCAATGAATTTATAGGCTTCAATCTATGTTATCCATGATCTACTTCCCAATATATATATTTTAGGGGAATTTTTTAAATTCCCTTAATAAAGGTTCATTATAAGATTATGAATTTACCAAAGAAAATCCCCCGAGAGTGTCGTAATCAAGATTGAGGCAAGGCTCGTTGTCATGTACTAGGATACCCCGGGTCAAGACCGAAACTCCTTGTCGAGGTTTTCACCCCCTAGGTACATTTGTGCTAGAGCCTCCTCTACCTGCACATATCCAGACAGATATGTATTTAATTGATAAAAAACTTACTAAATGATCACCAAAACTTAGGGATGTTTTTATTATACTTAGTGTTTTCTCTAAGTCTTTACTATGGTTTTCTAATCTTAATCCCAAAAATAACTAAACATATCCTTTAATAACAACTATAACAACCCTGATCTTTATTTAATACTTAAAAATGATTTATTACATAAAATATTCACTTGAAACAACATAGAAGATAAATAGGTATAGTGTCTTTTGTTCTTAGGAACATTACATAACAACTTAAAACATGAAATACACATGTTTATTTAAAAAATTCTTAATATGACAACTACATTCCTTTGTACTTAGCATTGCATGGGATAACCTAAGAACATTCATTAGAAAAGTGTGAGATATAAAGCCCAATAAGAGAGTAAAAAGGAATAACATGAATAATACATTACATTTTAGGCAATAAGAATGTCAATGGAGCGCAAGATAAACATGAACATAAGGGCATGATAAAGCATGACTATCATAACATGGAAATGTGGCAACAACATTTAACATGACTTTAGCATGAGACAAGGGTCATTGCACATGGAGCAAGAGTAAAACTACATTTCACTTGAATTATAATGATTAAACCCTCATTGAACTTGACGTATCATGATACGAACCTTTACCTAATGTAATGGAGCTCTATCAGGGCGCACCCTTCTTAAACATTTCATTTCTTGCATAAGTGTGCCTCATCGATCATATAAAATTGAATCAAAAAAATCATCATTTATTCCACGATAAATGAATGTGTGGTTAATAAAGGAAACTATATAATAAATAAGTAAATATGAATAAATTTGAATACCCTTGATAGAGAAATGGGCAAGGTATTCACTACACAATGTCTTTGACTTGGAAAATTGTGGTGCAGTTTCAGCAGCATAATGGTGTGACTTAAGAACTCATTGAAATGGTTGATGAGAGAGAAAGGGGTGTCTCATCATATTTACAGGAAATGGATAGTAAGGTTTCATAAATATACATGTCCCAAGATAAGTAATGTTATTTGGATTCTTAATACAAAACAATTTCCTGAATGTAAATGAGGAGAGAGAAATTTCTTATGGAATTTCGGCATGGAAACGAGTGTATATGGAAGACATATATGAGATATAAAGGGGTCTATCATCATTAAAACATGAAGGGGAATTATGGGGGAGGAGATAAACAATACCCCAACATTTATAATTGAAAAATAAATGGTCATAACAATATTAAGAAGCTTGGATAAAATGAGAAAGGAAGGAAACCCTTACTTCGAAGTGTGATCCCAATGGCATGGGATGGGCTTAAGAGAGGATTCTTGGGAGATTTGGGAACCTTGTGAGGATTATAGAGAGAGGAAGGAAGTGGTTGGAATAACTCCAAAGGCTTTTAGTGAAGAGGAAGTGGGATCCTGGGTGGGTTTATATAGGAAAGGAGAGGGAATTCTTTATTATTTAGGTTTGGGACACCACACATTAAACTATTCAAAACCACAAACCAGACCATGGTTTTAGCCAATGATTGTTTCCAAAGGGGATTGGAAAAAAAATATTTTATAAGGCCAATGGCAGAACTTCTAAAAATAATAGGGTTGCTTATGTGGAGGTGAGCCACACTCTCAAGGAAAACAATTTTAAAAGATAAAATGTTTTATAAGTCTTGCAGGGTCCACTAAGGATTTGTAAAATAAATAAAAGAAAAATAAATTCACATTATTTTAATGGTAAAACATATATTGTCTGGACATACCATTTATATTATTTTATTACATCACTATTGAATCATTATGATTTCATAAAACACATTATACAATTAAACAGTATTTAATTTTTACCCAAAAATTTGACTGTCTCAGAAAATTATGAAAAACTCACCATTGGGTAATTTAGATGTCCTTATACCAAAAATAGTATTTATTTTATCTAAATAATTTTATAAACATTTGAATTTTTTACTTTTAAAATAAAAAACGAACATTTATAAAAAATTCATGGGTTTTGAGAAAAAATGATTTCAAATCTTAATGAAAATTGAAATTGAATTATAACAATTATACAATAATTTATAATTATTAAAAAGAAATTTTATAATAATATTTTATTATAATATTATTTAATTAAAAATACATTAATTCATTAAATATAGTTCTTAATTGAATATTAACTAAAAATACTATTTGTGCTTTAAAAACTATTTACAATGTAAAAATAATTAAATTGAATTTATATTCTTTATTCTAAATAGAAATAATAATTTACATAATCATAGTGCTAAGGATTTGTTACATAGAAACTTAAAATATCCGTATAAGACCTAATGGTAAGAAATATTAAATTAATATATCGCCATATGAAGATTTATTCATGTTGGATACGGTGTGCTAACCCTTTTTTAATAATAAATTATCATGGATCTCATGATCTGTTAGCTCTTCAGAAATGAAACAATTCACCTTCCTTTTTGGATAAAGCGGTGAACTCAAAATTAGTCAACACACAACAAATGGTTGATATTTTACTTATGAAAGGGAATTAATTCAAGTAAGTATAACTTCTCATGAAAATTATTCATCTCTAGGGAAAGAATCATGAAACTGAAAAGGCTATCCTAGTACCTTCTTTTCTGATGAATCTAATGGTCCCTTAGATAATCAAAGATTTAGGGATTTTTTTATTATTAAATTTTTCCTAAGCATGTTCTATATCACACCCCTATTGAAATTTATAGTTTGATTTATCTTCCTTGTCCATTTTTTCACTTTTCGCTTATGTTCTACTATTTGGAAACCTAGTTATGTGTTACTCCGGATAACTATTATGGTTCAAACATTCTTTTTTTAAAGGAATATTTAGTGTTCATTTCTATGATCTGGGTTTCTATTAAAATGACATAAAATTATTAAACCATTGATAACACAGAAGAGTTTTTAGGGTAAAATTCATTTTAATGGGGTAGAATATAACACCCCAAGATTTTTTGAATTATAGTTTTCGAATTAGTTTAATATTTTTGATATTTACAAATTCACAAAATGATAGAAATAGTTATTTTATTATAATTTATATTAAATAACTAAGTACAAAATTCATTATACACTACAATAAGGTAATATTTCACCACCCACAACACTAAGTTGGGTTCATTACACGAAACATTGAGTTTCTACGAAACAACATTTTATTCCATTAATTATTAAAACAATATAGTTATAAACTAGTAGTTATAATTAGAAATATTAATACTGATAACTACTTTTCAAATATTTTTTTATGATTTTTTCTTATAAATAAAACATATTTGTTATGAAAATATATTTTTCGGTATAGTCTTTATAAGTTCAAAAATTTTATCTTCTCAAATGAACTTCTTTTTATTTTCTTATGTGAAAAAAAATAAAAATAATTTTATAAAATTTTAAAATTTTAATGTGATTAAATAAACTTCAATTTTTAATTCAGAATGTACAAATTATCTTAGGGTTAATTCTTTTGATTTTTCTAAGAAACGTCATTTTTAGATGAATAGTGAAAAATATTGTATTTTAGTTTAAAACCGCCTCTTCATTTCAATAATTATTAATTTTAAATTATTTTTAAAATTGGATTCTAAAGTAAAAATATATCAATAAGAAATATATTAATCCAATTTAGGTCATTGAAATAATTTTTATTTTTAAATTATACATAAACACTTATTGAACTTTTGAATGTTTTTACTTTATAAACATGCTTTCTCGCCACATCTGTGGGATTAGTATTAATACTAATTTTCCAACTTCGGTGATTTGAATTTTAAAATATGTACATACACTATTGTAATCATTATAATATGTGTGGTTTAATAATATTAAATAAATTTTTTACTAAAAAGGATTACTGAAAGTGATTAAAATTAATTATGGTGATTCAGGTAAAATAAAGCTTTATAAGGGACCAAAACAAAATCTTAAGGACCAAAATGATATGGAAACTTATAAAAAAAGACATTTTATTCCAATAATTTGAACATATCTCTTATTGGTTCAAATTTTAGGGGTTATTGTGATATTATTAAATTGAAGTTCCCTATATAAAAGAACATGTAAGGAAAAATAAAAAAGTAACTTTCCTTACCTTTAAAATTTATAAAACCTTGAGACATATAAAAAACATCATATTTTAGGTTATAAATATATATTTGAGAGATAAATGGGTTATTTTTATCATAATAAATTATTATTAATTTTTATAGATCTTGAAATGCTTAAGAAACGCCAACGTAGTGATTATTTAGTTGTTAATTAACTTAAATAAATGGTATTATAAATATTAAAAGTAAATAAAATTGTTTAAATTATTGTATCTAATTATTTTTTAGAAGAATATATCATTTTACACAGATTTAAAGGTAATATATTTTCATTAAAATATTTTTTGATATTTTAAATTTAAAATTTAAATAATAATTATGTCAAAATTGACATTAATGTCATTTTATAAAAAAAATATTATTTTATTAAATGAATTAAAATTAATAAAAATAGTATATTAAGACAAGTGATTTATAAGTGTTAATAAATATTTAATATGTGATATTAATGTACCAATTAATTTTTTATAATTTACATATTGACCCATAAATTGTAAAAACATGTTTAGCACGGTCGAGGTTTAAATAGTGTTTTGGCGCGTCATATGCAATTGTTTTAAAATTAATTTCCAAAACACTTGAGATATTTATTTTTTAAATTAGGTATAATATTTATAATTAAGTTTCTATATATTTTCAAAATAAACTCACTTTAATTTAGTCTGAATTTTTAAACTACAATGTTTAGAAAACAAGTGTTTTTAATAAAAACCCAAATGATAAAGTTGGGGAAAACAAAGAAGTTATGAACCAAATTATTAAAATGAAATTATTTTTTTTGTGGAGGTTTTTATAAATAAATATTTCCATTTAATCCATTATTTTCTAAATTTTTAGGCAAATTAGGTAAGTTATTCCTCCCATTAATGAATACCTTTTATTATTTACAAGAGCGACACTCCTCTTCCACTGTTAAAAGAAAAACACTCACCCACTTCCTTTCACCTATCAAACCATTATGGTTCATCCATTTGATACCCAGTAAACTTATCAACAAACCTACCTTCTTACTTGAGTCCTATTTTTGAAAATAAATAAATATAAGTAATCCTTTTGGTGAAAACCGAAAGGAGTTTCCCAAAGAAGCGGCAACATACTCCCTCAATCTCTTGTATCTTATTTTTATTCTACACCCCCTTCACTCTCCTAATTCCAAGATTATAAATAAAAAATATTATAATGAATATACTAAGATGTTTTTATTCCTATGGTTAGACCTATAATTATACAAACATCCATCTAATGGGTAACGAATATACTATTTATGTGTACGGAGAACTACCACCTCATGAAACGATGATTGTTCGTTTTTCCTTTACGACCTATCATAGGGAGAATTATGATGGACACATTTATTTATATGATATATATGGTACTTATTATTTATATAATCTTATTTAATTATTTTTCAACACATAACATTATACATTCCATTTTTTGTAAATATTGTAATTTAGTTTGAGGAAGTGTGGACTACTGCCACCTCAAAGCGATGTGATACGTTCACAGACTACATGGAATGTATTAAGTATGTGTTTAGTGAAATTATATTATATATATGACATAATAATTCTCCTTTAATGATTTTATATACATATATAAAAATATATTTCATTTTATTTATTTCTTTCTATATGATAATAAAATGGGAACAACGTTTATCTGAATGTATGGCCTACCGTCTCAATGAACAATGTATTCCATTTCATACTTTTATATACTATAGATTATTATAACACACATATAATAAATATAAATTATATTTATATAATTTTTATATATTATTTAAATCATGATATAAGTATAATGACCAAAGATACAACAAATTAAGAGACATGTGAAAAACAAATAAAATATTACCCAAAGTGTAACCTTAACATGAAATTGTAAAAAAGAAGGTAATATAAAGTCATAATAAAACCATATATAGTATTATATATTAAAATATGGTTATTTTATAGATTTATAATAAAAATTTATTTATTATAAATGAGTTTTGAATTTTTACGATGAGAGTCAAGACACAAGGTAGGGGGATTTCTATTCTCACTTTTATTCCTATGAGATTTACCCCTTATTCACCATTAGTATCTTTTATGTGGTGATTATACATCCCATGAATATATTATATGGTTTTTATAATTAATATTAATTTTATTTATATATCCATTTTTTAATGCCCTCTTTCATGAGGTTTATGTTTGAAGAGTTACCAAATCGGTAAAGTAGTTTTGTCTCAATATTCATTCTTTGAGACAGTTCCCATGAACCTCAAGAACCATGTTTTAAAAAATGGTTTTAGAGATGATGGTTTTAGATAATTTTCAAGGAAAATGATTTTAAAAGGGGGTTTTATGTTTCTCAATATTTTTTATTTTGTTTTCCATTTATTTTTAAAGAAACATTTTTCCTAAAATGTTTTCATGATTTTTTTATAAGAAATGGTTTTCAAAATGTTTTCAAGATTATATTATAAGGGTTTAAGGAAAATTATTTTAAAATTTTTTTGATGTTATGTTTATATTTTTCTAAAGAAAAAATTTTCCAAATTTTTTTCAAATATTTCTATATATGTTTTCATGTTTATTTCCAAGAGAATGGTTTTAAAAGGTTTTATGTTTTAAAGAACCATTTTCAAAGAAGAAATGATATTTACCTAAAGAAATGTTTTCAGAATATCTTCAAAAGTTATTTTCCATATAATATAAAATCATTTTATGTTACTCATTCCCATATAAGAAAATATATAATGGATCCATTGGTATTATTTCCTGAATGATTTGTGTTTTTATGGAATGATTCTTATGGCACCCATTTCTTTTACACAGGTTACTATTAGTTTGAAACCCGATTATTTTCATGGGTTATGGTTTGATGAAATGATTATAAAACCTATATCTTTTCCATATGTTATTATGTGATTAAATTTTAATGATTCCCATTTCATTACATGGGTTATGATTTTATGTTTATAGAACCCATCTCTTTTTTTATTGTTCATGATTTTATGAAATCTTTGTTATCTTATGAAACATGCATGAATTATTTTATTATAAGATAGGTGGGACCTATATCTCAATCCAATAAATTGGGTAACAATTTATATCTTATTATATAATAATGGGAATCAATTTTATGGGATTTATTCATTATAGGAAGACGGGGAAACTAGATCCCTTAGACAGAAATGATCGTGACTAAGGATGGTGGTGTGTCTCGCTCAGTAGGTGTAATCCCCATAAAGATGGAAGATAGGGAAACCCAGTCCATTATGGTAATATTTTGAAACCAATCCCTTAAAAGTAAAGGACTACAACTAGGTATGGTTGTGTGTCCTTCTCATTAGGTGAAGTTCCCATGAAGTTCCCTGATAAGTTCTAGATATGTGTCTTGACTTGTAGGGAATGATATCACATATTTATGTATTCCAACATTCCTTGTCTTATTCCTATGATATTATTTCATCGATTAAGTTCTTTATTTAATAATGATCCATGTATTATGAAGTTCCAAGATTTATTTCATAATTCATGTTTCTGAACTTATGATATGTAGGGTATTATAATCTAATATTATGATCATGTTCTCATACCCCTATGCTCATGTTTATACTTATATGTCTCCCTTGTTTACCCTTACTGATCATCTGAGCTCACCCCTTTTTATGTTTCCTTCCCCAAGTTATGAAGATATTTATTAATTATGATGTTTCTAAGAAGGGTTCTAGTCATGAATTACCTTGGGGAGATATTATAGCTTGCTTATTTACCCATTTTTTTGTTTCCATGTTTCCAAAGGCACTAAACTAGTACAGTCTTTGGGTGTCTGATTGTATAATTTTTTAAGTATTATGCAAATTTATATAATTTCATTGTACATTAATACTGGGTTTTTATAAAAATGTTGGTACTAAAACTGTGAAAATACTTAAGGAAATTTATAAAATTATTTTTCCTATCATGTGTCAATATTATTCAAATAAGATTTCTTTATAGCTCATACCCACAAAAGTGTTTAGTAGGGTGATTTTATAATATTATCACAAAGAGATATGAAAGTAATTACATTGAGATGTAATGAGTTAAAAAATACCTAAATTGGTATTGAAAAAAGGGTAATCTGGAAATCTATCATATGTTTTATAATGAGATAGGTGATTATGTATGGTTTTGTTAAAGTTATTAAAGGGGTTTAAGAATAAAAATTTTATCATGTTATAAAAAATTTAATCTATATTTTATCATTCCTTAATGTTGTATATATATATAAGTAAAAGATAATTGAAATCAATGTATGCCTATAATTTATCCATAAATTATGTTCATCATGGATTATTAAAGGTTATGATGAAATGCTGACATTATCATTTGTATAATTATTGTATCGGGATATTTAATGTCATCATGAGGTGTAAAACTCGTTTTTTTCATGTGATAACCCAAAACTTATACCTCATGGTGTGTCATACAGTATGTATTTGGTATAATAAGGGTTCATTTTTAATATTTAGATTTCACTAATACCTAAGGTTACTGAGATACATAACATGAGAAACTTCATGCTTTGATACCTTTTATAAACAATCCATTAGGATTATCTAAATTGGGTGTGGATGGTTATATTGATGATCATGACATTTGTTGGAGCTCATCCAATGTAATATTTCTCCTCTCATTTTACAAGTATGATATATAAGACCTCAATTAAGATACACTGAGGAAGTTTCTGATGATACCTAGATAAGGCTTGTCATGTGATTAACTATTGAGCAAGGGGTATGTTACCTACTCATCCACAATGATGAATGAAATGTGATGTATTCATCGACCTTATTAGTCTATAATAATAGAATGCATAATGTATGAGTAACTATATGGTATTAACATATTTTTTTCCTTATGGTAACCCAATATCTTAGACAAAGAAATCATATAAAAATGCAGGATTGCATATAATGTATCAAATGGACATGTGTATATAGACACATGTTTTTTATGGAGATTGTGTCAGATCCCTTTGCATCTTGATTAGCACTCATTCTTTAATATAAGATATTATTTTCTTAAATTTATAAATTTATGAATTAATATATGTTTTTGAACACTTAAAAAGCTCATGGATTCATGTTTTTTGGTTAATTGAATGGGGATTGAGTTTCACTCAAAGATTTTTTTATATTTTTTCCAAAATTAGTTTTGTATGGGTATCCACAATGTATTGAATATGATGTGATGCAATTTTAATTTGATTTTATACTTTCAAAAGTGTTTTTAAAATATCCAAAAAGAGTTTTGTGTATGGTTTCACATGTTATTATATAAAATAATATATAAGGTGAAATGGAATAAAGTATATTAGGATTTAAAAAAAGTGGTATATTGATAATAATATGCCATAATTCCTTTCATATTCAATGTGTATTTGGATACATTGTATGGTATGATATGTAGATATCATAAATCATAGATACATTAGTATCATTATTTTACCTTGTTTAATTGTATCATATGATATGATGATATTATAGTGGGGTTAATCAAATAATATAATTAACATAGTATTATGATTAATATAGAGGCCAAATGTTAAGTATTCACATTCGAGTTATCTCCAACATGGGTTATCATTTCTGAGTAATGTTTAAAAATATAAAATACTATGTGGTTCAAAAAATGCATTCATGTGATGGACATATTAATGGATAAATATTTACTCATGCATATTGTTATACATGAGTAAATTCTTGATCACTCAAGAGTATCTTAAGGGGATATATAAAGTGATTGTCCTTTTCAAAATGAGATATGATTTCTTATGAAAATAAATTAATGATTTCAATCCTTCATACTAAATCTCTCTTGATTATTTATCCTTTTTCTCATAAGGTACTGTAATAATGTGGATATGGGGATGATCCCACCCAAGCATCTGGTAATTCTTTCAACCTGTGGATACACCAAGGATGAAGAGTCTTTTGGATGCCTTAAAGGGATATTTTATAAGCATATTGATTGATTCCATTATTAGAGAAATTAATTGTGTAACTTATATGACTCTTATTACTTTACATTTATACATGAACTACAGCAAAAAGGGGTTACGACCACAGGTAAAAAGCATGTTCATAGCCCAAAAAACAATAGTTATTACTTATATCTATGGTCAGGTAAATTATCTACCCTATTATCATTGGAATATGGGTATAAATATTAAGATTATATATCCCTGGGATCTACCTATGGTAGTATACATATATCTATGGGTCACATCAATGGCTATTAGTTTCCAGTTTTTTTTAAAAAAATGATTTTTTTCATTAAAAGATTGAAAAGTCACCGAAACACAACCACTAATAAAAAAATAAAGAACATATATATTAAAGTATAAATTAATCATAAAAAACCAAAATTATAGTTTATATAAAAATAATTATCATAATCAATATATGTATGATTATAGACCTCCCTACATCCATCATTTCCCACCTTATCAATATCTCCTATTGAAACACTAATATCATCATCATCATCACTATCACTGACTCGTGAACCGCACTATCATCATTTTTATGGGTATCACCATCATTAATAGGACCAAAATCAGTAGGAAGAGAAGAATAACCCTCATAAAAGAAGAAAATTGTTTTCAAATATGAGGCAACCCAAGAATAAAATATATAAATATTATATAATTTTAGATAAAAATTCAATACATATAATAGTTATAAATGATTGAGGACCATCAAGGTTTAGTGTATTTAGAGTTTAGATACATAATCAACTTATTTCATAAAATATCTTTAATATCTCCCATAATGTTCTTCATATTGGTACCCTTCTAGACGTATCATACTTAAAACCATCCATCAAAACCTAGGAAAGGAAAACATAAAAAAGGGTGATCTCATA
Source organism: Viscum album (assembly GCA_963277665.1). NCBI lineage: Eukaryota > Viridiplantae > Streptophyta > Magnoliopsida > Santalales > Viscaceae > Viscum > Viscum album. The sequence continues at coordinate 134,400,463 of OY728155.1, read as the reverse complement.
TGATCATTAAGGGTAAACAAGGGAGATTTCAATTATAATAGAATAATATTATAAAAAGGGTATGATAAAATAATCAAGTGAATTTCATCAATGTAAAAGATTCATACCCAAGTGGCGCATGATGAGGTAGAGAGTCTGGAGAAGAGGCCTTTGGCTTGTCCAGGATTTCGCGAAGTTGTTATTGTGGAAGCGTCTGGGTAGAAACTGTGATCACGGTCCCTTATATAGAAGGAATTGATGCGTTAGGATATCCCAATGTTGGCGTATGTTTTTAGTAGGCTAAAATTGTAACTTTCCATCCCTCCCTCTTCACTGCATCACATTGACAGTGTTGGGGAGGGAGATTCACTTAACTATGAGACGATGTGAGGGATATCACAAGGACTAGGGAGTTACGCTGTTACAGTTCAGATGGTGGATGGTAAGGAGAATTCCCCAACTAAGGTGCTTGAATCAGCTATTGATCCTCTTCAGAATGAGTTGTAGGGGCATGTTATGGATGTGGCATATCATAACAGTGATGGGAAATCATGGGGATCAGGTTCAAGGAACCTATCTTCAATTCAGTTGAGAAATAGATTTGAAGGGCTTTCAGAGGTTAGATTGAGCTATGAACTTTTTATCCCTTCTAAGATAGACTGGGGACACCTGAACATTCCCAATAAAGCTGAAATTAGTCATTCAGTGGGCTAAGCTTCAAGTCTGAAGGTCAATAAGGGTTATAAGGGGAGGAAGGGTATGAGGGATTACTCCTCCTTACCACCTCCTCTAGAGACTCGTTCGACTAAGTAGACACACATAAAAAAGGTTGACTCTGAGGATGTGAGTCACCAGAGACCAAGGGCCTACGGTGACCAACCCTTTGAATTACTGTTAAGGTCTGAGGGAGAAGCAGTTGAGTATGTCTTGATACTCAATGCTTATGAGAAATATGCTGTTAAAATTATGGGGATTACTCTTAGGGAAACTCTTAATGAGGAGCCATACACTTGGATTGAAAAACAGGACCTTATTCTTATTGGGGGTTTCAACAAAGGGAAGATTGGTATTGAGGAGTACACACAGTCTTGGGACCAAATTGCTTTTTAATTTTAAATTCTGATTAGGGATGAACATAATATTCAGGTTCCATCTATCTCATAGAAATTATTTAGAGAAATGGATTCTGGTAAGATAAAATTGTTTTTCCAAGACACTAGTTAAACTGATGGAGGTTGTTGCTTGATTTGGATGGTCTTCTAGTTCAGTTTGAATATTTTATTGGGTTTTTCTTGGTGCTTCTTGGAGTGAAGTTTGGTTTCCTTCATTTTTTTTGGATCTACTTCAGATGGGGATCAGAGAAAGAAGCCTCCACATGTTCACTCTATTTGGATGGTGGCTATGAGAGGGTATGTCTTTTTCATCGATTTCCTACCTATGCATCCTTTCATGGGACAAATTGTCGAATGGCCATGAATTGGTTATGTCTTGTTGACATGAGGTAGTTTCCAGGGTGAGTCAGATCCTATATTTTGTAACACTGAACTTTATGGTTTCTCAGTTTCTCCTTAAAATTTTTTGATAATAAAAAAATTACTTTTAAGTCCATCAATGTAGTGATCATAATTCAAGATTCATAACATAGTAATATGGAATCATAAGAATGGGAAATCATAATTTTATGAACATAGATATTTTCAATCTTGTTCACTCATAATCTTGTGAACATTTATAGAAGTGATCATACTCATGAAAAAAAATGTAAATGTAACTATTTGAAATCATTTCCACACTTCATCTTGTGAGAATATTTAGAATAAATCATATACATTCTTTAAAATGTGAACATAGATATCAAAAATCATGTCAATTATTATCATAATCATCTTATAATATATATATATATATATCACATTACCCAATGCATTGGGGGGCTATAACGGATCCAAGCATCGCATTATAATAATACATTCATATGTATTCCATATGTTCATAAAAAATTTATAATTTCATCATAGATTAACCCGTGGAAAAGAAAATAGTTTTCATCAAAATTTAATTATTATAATAAATAGCCATCCATAGAAATTATAAGGATGGTCGCATTAGATCATCACCCCAATGAAGCATAAATAACATTTTATAGATGAAAATAACTTTAAAATATCATCAGATCATTTCTTAAGCAAAATACCCTTTTCATTTTCAAATCACTTATTTAAAGCCTAATTTTTTTCAAAATATCATGATAAAAATTATTGGAAAATAACCCTAGAAATTTTTAAATGGAACTTCAAATAAATGAGAGGTCATATTGGAAGGAAAATCCATTCATGTAGTATATGTTAAAAAAAAATATTTCATTCACATATTTGGTAAACCGTACCATGTTTGTAAAATGAAAAGAATATAATTTTTAATCCTTTTTATATAAAGTAAAATATGGATAAAAATGACTTTAATAAATCATTTTATAATAGTAAAAATATTTTTTAAAAAATATGTACATGGAAGAAAAAGTTCAATGACCGAAGAAGAAATATGGTTAGTTTTTTATAAAAAAAACTCTTAGACATTTTCAGTACCAAATAGAGTAAAATGGTGATATTACTTGATAATCCAAAAACAACCATAATAGAAGAAAATATATGGGTTTTAAAGGACATGATCTATATAATTTCCCTTAATGGAGATAGTTCAAAAGATAAATCAGATTCTAACGTAAATATATTACCTCAAGTCTCACCCTTATTCGTATAAATTAAAAAATTCTATATTATAAATATATATTTATTATAAATATATAATAAAACTATATTAAAACATAACTTACTATGTATCGTTACCTTTTAATTTTTGATTGACAATGTTTTATTAAAAATAACACTTTGTTTAAAATTGGTATATTTTCCATTAATGTTTCAGTTTAATGGTTTCAATCCTAGCACCTTGGTCATAGTTTCATTGTATAAATAATATTAATCATGAAATAATTATAATATTTATTCATTATATACACTTTGATAATGATTCATATAATGTGATGATAAGAAATGAATTAAATATCATCATGGAGATGGTATTTTTTACGTACTCATGAGTGATGTTTTCACTTTTTGATGGATATAATAAAATAATGGTTATAATAAAAGTTTATAAAATCATTATTATATCATAAATATAACATATATTCGTTAAATATAGATGTATTACCATACATGTAAATCATAAATTAAAAACTAATCACATCACTTCATGGATTTGGTGGTCCATAAGTACGCCCAAGTGATGTTATCATGTTCTAATGGATGGGAAGGTAAGAAGGTAATTAGGATATTATAATTATAAAATAATTATTATTACATAAATATAATATAAAAAAATTAAATCCATCATAATAATATATCATGGAATATGGTGATGGAAAATTAATCATATCACTATGTGGAGTCGGTAGTCCACATGTATGCGTGAGCAATACTTTCATTTACCATTTGATGTAAAGAAGGTGGAAAATGTTTTTCTCTAAATTATAATATATTATTAATATTTTTTTATACTATATTAACTATTTTATTATTGATAGAACTAATTTAGATGAGCTTGAATAAGAATAATACTTAAAAATATCAAAAGAATATACACCTCTTTTTTAAGAAACCAATTTTGAATCTCTTTCTAAGGATCATCATGTTGGTATTTTAAGAAAATAAGTTCCTCTAGGTCATGGATAGAGAATATTATAAGCTATTTATGTATGGATTTTTTTAACATAAATGGATCTTGATTTATGGATAATATATGAGAAGAGTAATCTTTCATTTGTAAGGGGAGTGGTACATTTGTGGTTATTATGTATATTAAAATATAAAAAAGATATTCTCATTGGAAATTGGCTCCAAATTGGATCAAGTTAAAAGATAATATGATATAGGGTTGATGTAAATTTATAAAATAGGATTTATTCACGCTTTTAATTTATTTTAACCCTTATCTTATTATTTTAACCCCTTTTTAAACTCTTTTAACTATTATTGTATTAATGAATTTTTACCTCAGTTACTGTTCAAAATGACCAAACATTAAGTTGAAATTGTTAAATAATACTAATTAGTATTATTTAAAAAATGGAAAAAAATTTAGCAAATTCAATCTCTATTAATTTCTTTAAAATAAAATTAAAATAATCTTTAAAAATGCTAGTAAACCATTTTTTGATAACTGCATTTTAAGCATAAAATTGGGTTTTTTTTAATTAATTTCATATTAAAAAACATTAGAATAATGTTAAAATATTTTATTAAATATATTATCTACATATTTAATTAAAAATCATTCATAAATATATATTAATTTTATTTATTATGATAAAAACACATTTTTCACATTAAAATAAATTATTTGAACATCATTTATTTATACTTTCAAATACATTTTTTTCGATTTCTATCCAATTAATAACCAACGAATTAATTTTATACATGTGTAAATAATATATTTTTATTATTTCTTTTTTCCCATTCATATCCTTTATTAAAATTATTGATTGATAACTATCATATTAAATAATAGTAGTATATCATGGTTCGTTTAAACTAAATGTTGTGTGTAAATAAAGCTATCAAATAAATTAAATTTATTTTAATATAAATATATAAAAAAGTATTAGGGTGTTCAAACATAGGAATAAATCACCACAACACTCTCAGGTGGAATTTTATATGAAAGAGTAGACATAGATTTCATGATATGTTCATTTATCTTCTTTTATAACTGAGAATATTCTTATTCTTATCATGTTTAATATTTTATAGAAATGTTAATTTGTTCCTTTATAACTATAAAAAAAACCACTACTCAAATAAATTTTGTTGTATTACCATTATTTAGATGGTACAATATTCTTATCAGGAAAACGGTGCACCCTTCCTTGATGCTCATCTCCTAATACCTGGTCTATATAATCTTTCAGGCCCAAAAATGTATAGTTATTTTTTGGCGAGAGAATCAAGATAATCCTATTGAATAATAGATTAAATTAATAAAAGTAATTAAATAATTTGAAGAAATAAATTTAACCAAATAAAATAAATTAAAATATACTTGAAATTGTTTCTTAGGTGTCACTATTTACCGTGCGACCATTTTTCTTTTCTTACTTAAATAGAAAAAGGTAAAGTGAGGAACACAAAATTCAATATTTATAAAATTTTTAGGTAAATAGAGAAATAAATTTGGATCACATAATTTAACCTAATAAATCAAAACATCCAGGTTTCATATATTAATTATCCATGTAATATCAAAAATAAATTTCATTCAAATAAAATACAATATTTGAATTAATTACTCAATAAACAACAAAAGTAATAATTTCATAAAAGAAATAAAATTAGCAAATAAATATGAAAATAAAAAAAAATTATACTATAATTTAATCCTAAACTAAAAATTAAATAAAACATTGACCTTAAAAAAATAATAAGTGGATATATGTTTTAATGATGTAACGGTAGAGAAATGTGTAATTATATGTGTGTATTGATTTATTTCAAATTATTCCCTGAATGATTTTTATGGTTGTAATTAAATCAAATTATTATAAATTTATTTATGATATTCAATGTTTTTTAAAACAGATTTTACTCTTTATGTTCAATTTTCCTTCAAACATTTTTGGATTTATTGGGAAATAGATTTTTTAAGGGGTTTTGGTTGTAAAAGATCATGTAATATAGAGGGGTAATGGTTGGATTAAATAATTGGCGATCTTAGTATAATTATTAGTTTTGGTAACTTCATTTCATTTTGATTTGATTTGGTTTAATTCAATTCGGGTTTGTTTTTTTATTCCAATATTACTAGATTATTTACATTCAGTTTTTGGTCATGTATTATCAATTTTTTTCAATTTAGGTCCATAACTTTTGGTCATACTCTCTTTAGTTCAATTAATTTTGGTTAGTTTATTTTAATTTAGTAGGAGTAATATTTATTTTATTTTGTTTAATTCATTTTAACAATATTAATTTAAATTAATTACTTTTTATATTTTTGGTAAGCTTGGTTAGATCCATATTAGTTAAATTGTCTCTCCATAATTTTTTGTTGATGTCACTACACCAAACTGAGCATGTATAGGTGGTATTTTTGTGGTGGGTTACTAAAATGCCGCTAATTTTTTAAAAATTAATTTCATAGTAGTTTTTTATTAGCCTCCACTAAACAGTTAAATATTTTTACAAACCCAACACTTTCCCCCTCCCCTAACACCCCAAACACCCTAGATCCCCCCTCCAAGCCAACTCCCCAAATCCCTAGCATCGTTGCTTCCCATCGCCACACATCGCCGCTTATCACTGCCCATTGCTGCCACTCGTCGGCCCTCACTGTGCCTTGTCTCTCTACGCCTCGCCTCGACAATTTTTGATGTCTGTCGTCGCACCTCGCCTCTTCGTCCTTCACATCTCCACCCATCGCCACCCATCATTAGTAAGCTTTCATTTACAACATGATTCTTTGTTTTATGGTTTGATATGAAAGAAAAATGTTACATTTATATAATTATGTGTTTATATGGACTGATATGATTTTTTTGTTTTATGATTATGTGTTTACATCAATTTAAACTAAAAAATTCTATATTAATCATTTACCATTATGAAATGATTTTGAAAGAAGGTTACACTTGTTCAGAATATAAGCTGTTTTTCCCTTATAACATGGTTATGGAAAGAGGGTACCCTAGTATTATATGATATTTAAATTACTCTTATTTCCTTAATATGAATGTATGTTTCTTAAATTTACTGGTTTTTTTATTTTCCCTCCTTGGTGGACTTTGAGAAAATGTTACCTTATAACATTTTATTTGGTCCATATGATTAACCTCGGAGTGACCTGATGCATGTATGTATGAGTTATATAGTGCTCAGTAAGAACATTGATGCATTATAATGATTTTAAACATATTTTTGCATCACCGTGTATGATATTTATTATGTTTTTCAATCATTACATGTTAGGAATGGTATTAAACACTACGCGATGCTTACAAATGCATATATTATTGTACTACTAAAGATGTTCAGGAGAGATAAGTGGAAATATTTTGAGTATTTTATACCCACACCCAACATGTGAACATTATATGATTTTGTAAACTTTATATATCATGATTCATATATTGTAAATGTCCAAATAATGAATGGTGGATGTCGAAGAAAGTTTAGAAGAAGAGTGTGAACAGAACCATCAGAGTTGACACTGAGTACAATTTTTATGGATATGGTATCTATTTATTTACTATTTTTTTGGAACATATTTCAATATATGATTAACCTAATGTGAGATGGTTAACAATATATATATATATGTGAATATTCTCATATATTACTATATATCATTTTTTGATGTGTCTATATGATCATAGTTTCTTTTCCATTTACACTATACATGGGGATTGATTTTTATTACTTTATATTTATTCATTTATTAATAAATCATTATCTATGTCTTATAAAAATTATGTAATAAAATATCTAGGATTTTATAGGGGTCCCTAATGGATTTTTACCTCTTTCTTATATCACTTTATTCTTTCCTAAGTAGTGCGAGTGACCTGACAGGAGGATTTTGAATCTGGATCAACTTTCCATTATGGTTTTTCAACCTCACATATATTTTTTCCTCATTACTTTTGTAGTTTATGGTCATAATAGTCAAAATAATAAGTTTAAAATAGTTTAGGGTCACAATACATGGACTACATGATTTCCTATAGTCAAAGTTTATAATGCTTGAATTGTGAATCCTAGTGTAATGTCATAAACCATAGTCTATGGTGCTGTAAATATTTTATGGCCATAATTCTTGGACCAAAGTAGATCCCCCCAATAGTGGTTTTTATGACACTTGAGGGTTTAAAAACAACATAAATGGTCTTCCTATGAGGAGCTACACCAATCAAAAGAATATAGGGTTATGGAATAAATAAATTAAAATTAGGACTTTATGAACCTATGAATTAATGTGCTAATGATGGTGGACTAAAAAGGGGGAAACATTTTCTCATAAAAACTCTTACGCTATTACTTGGGAATGATGACCCATATGACTAATAAACATTTACTCATAAAAAATATTACTCTATTACCTAAGCATCAACATTTATAGTTTTCTGAAACCACTGAAACTCGATTAATCCTCTTAAAACACAACACTTTCATTATGAAATAGAGATACCTTATATATATACTAAATATCATAGGAATATCCTATATAGTTTTACATCCATCATTAAATGTTGAAAATATGGTTTCAAAACATCCCCTTATATATAGATTTTATTTATATATTTCACATCTAACTCTAACCACATAAAAATATACAGTATTAAATCTTGTATTCATTGTTATCTCATGAGAAAACCCAGTTCTATTTCTATGTTACCTACAACACCGCCTCTTACTATTTATACACTATTTATCCTAGCTAACTGTTAGGACTTCAAAGTTCCTCACACTATAGGCATAGTCCTTTTGGATTTGGCCATTTTTATACAATACTCCACCTATAAACCAATTCATCATTTACCATGGGTGTCATGTCTTTTTTTACAATTTTTCAACTATATATCAACATGTTGAACACAAGCTTCTTTAATGCTTCATTTTAGAGCAAGAAAAAAATTTATGTCATTTGTGGATATTTTATAAATACAATAAATATTTTTATGGCATCTTGAAGGTAAGTCTATACAACTGGTTGTATTAAGAAGGACATATAAAAGATTATTTAAAATGATTCATTATTTATCCTTGACATGTATATTTTGTTTGTTTGTACTGTGAATTTTTTATCATTTCTTTTTTTTCTACATAAGTTTTTTGAAATATTTTTTCTTGAATTTAATTGTATTTGATTAAATGAAAATAATTCGATGGAGGAAGTGTTATATTGTTCCATAAACCACTCTGATAGATGAATATCCATCTGTCTCCATCCATAAAGAATCTGAGATACAATCTATATTCCTCATACACCATCTCTCACACCCTACATGAGAATATCATCATCAGATCATTCGGCGTTGTCCCATTTAGCAGCCTCACGAGTGAAGGAGTAGGGTGACACTCCAAGTTCTTCATGGCGATATTGGAGGGTTATTATTATAGGTAAAAAATTAATATGAATAAATTTATTGAAATTTTTTATAATAACAGTTTGTTCGCAAAAGATAGAAATAATGCAAATATGGAAAAAATATGAAAATTTTAATTGAATGAAATCTGACCAGACTAAAGATAGTTGTCCCATTTTATTCTTATGGGGTCCCTATGGATGATATCGTAGGATTACTTGGCCAGATTCTATCCTAGCTGTCTACGGATCCGATTTCCCTTCCGATTATATAAGATGATTGGATGTATATTCCTTCATCTAAGAAAAATGACATTTTTGATTCACAAATAAAATTATTTTTAATACATTATGGTGTAATTTAATGTCATTATAATATTAAATTCTAAAATTTTTAAAAACAATTTTTGTGTATAGAAGTGTTTCTACTTTACAGTTGCTGATGTGCTAGCATGAAAGTATAAATTAAAAAATATGGGTAAGAAATGGAAATCCATTAAATAGAGATTATGGGGGTGATGTCAATGATAATTCCTTGATCACCCAATAGATGTATGACAAGGTACCCAATGGGACACTTAGAGATAACTGGAATGTTTTTATTGACAAACATCAAGATGAGAAGCACATGGTATTTAAACATATATTATTATATTAAGCTCATTTTACATTTATACATGTATATGAAAAGAAGATTAAATTTGAAACATTATTATTAAATTAAATTTTATTTATTTGAACATATTTTAAAGAAGAATGCATTGATCTAGGTTAAAAAATCATCCCTCACACTGCGAGGTAAAAGAGTTTTTCTAGAAGCTGATCGACTTTGGTAATCTTTTCATTAGTTTAAATATTTATAAGACAATATTGTCTATTTAATATATTAAATAATTGATTTATCTTTTTTTAATGCAGTCACATATTTTAGGGCACCATGCATTCTGAACGGATGTGTGGTTGGATGTTCATAAAAAATCTGATGGGAGTTTTGTTAATGATCCTTCCAAAGAATTTGGGGTATGAATTCATTTTCATTTTAATAAAGTTTTATCAATTGTCACTATGTTAATATATATTGCTTTTAATATGACTAATTTATGATGTATAAGTAAATAATAATGAACTATGGGATGTCAATCCCGCGTTGTCCCACCCAGTCCCCCAGGATGACCTGGTTGGTATAGTGCTTAGGAAGGAGCATCCTGGTCGAGTACATAGAATGGTTTTGGGACCCTTACTATCTGAGGTATTTAGTAAGATATTAAGGATTGATGTTGCATATACTTCAGGTTTTAGTTTATATAATTAGAGAGATTTTTTTTCCTTATAAAACACAATTCAAGAACAAGGGGCTCAAATATCCTCTTTGAAGAAGGTGTTGGTTGATTTAAATCAGAAGACAACCATGTCTCTCCCTGATGATATTACATCAATGAAAGGTGGTGAGAAGGTAAATCACACAACTTCAAAATCATTTAGTTTACAAAAATTTATTAGTTTTATGTTTAAATACAAATATACAACATTATTTGGTTTTCAATATAATTGTCTTACAGGTTCCAGTATCAAGAAGTAGAGATAGAGGTGGAAAGGGTGACAAGCAGTGTTCATCATCAGACAGTGACTAGTGGTCTTGTTGATATATTGTAAAAATATGGAAATAGAGGGTTTTTTCATGTATCATATATCATTTGTGGAACAAAGTAGTTACATAACATTTTCATGACCCAACATTTTCATTATTTACCATGTTAGATAAAGGCATTGGATGTTGATATGTCTTGATGATTTAGTAAGGTTGTGGGTCTAGAATTGGTGGAGTATTTAGTTGGTGGAGTATGAAGTATTCTATGTTTCATATGGAATATAGAGATATTTAATATTTTAATTTAAGTTATGTTAGGATGTTCATATCAGTAATTTGGACTATATATTATGTTGTTTATTTGATTCATTTTATTAATGTTGGAGACACAATCCCCACGGCCATGTAAATCAAGGATGGGCCCCACAAATTTTGGGTCGACCATTGACCACTTTCGAAACATGGGAATGATCACTTCTCACAAGATATCTTTTGAGGTGTGTGGCCTAGATGGTAGGTGAGCCTATTTTGGCCACGCATCATCAATATAGGGGAGAATAATACTTGGAGGATGATGGGGATCCAAATTGAGTGAGACCTAAAGTGTGGAGGTGAACATTATGTGATTTTTGGGAAGATATCAACACTTTGGGAGTTATTCCACTATGTGCTTGAGCACATTGAGTGGGCCTATATATAAGATAGATTCAACCCCATTATCAAGCGGAAGTCCCTAAGGTTGTACATTGTTTTGGATGAGACAAAGATATGAGATTTTGGAATCTCTTTTTATTCCATGAAACTTAAAACCAATCCATATGTAGTTTTGAAAATCAATGTGGTAGATGACCATCATTAGAATAGAAAGTTCTATAATGAAAGGGATGGATTATCATTCTCATTACATACTGGTTCAAGATGGTCAATGTTAGGCTAGGTAGTTTAAAGTCTTATAGATCTTAAGTTTGTGCTATGTATTTTGAAGGCTTACAGCTCAAATGTTGGTCCTATGTAGTTGAAAGTATTAATTGATTACCATTAATTGACTGATTTACCTTTTTACTGTACTAATAAAAATTACAGAAGTTTTTATTCATAATACCCAAAAATAAAAGAAAATAATTTACATAATTTAGAACAATTTATTCCAAACATAGAATCCATTTTTAAAAATTCAAAATATATAATTTTCAGCGATTAATTTAAAATTAATCTCGTTTTCTGATTGAAAAAAAGGTTTTTAAAAGTTAAAACATTACAAAAGATAGAAATTTTTTTACATAAGAATTCAATTTAAAATTAATTCCAATGACCTAAATTATATTAAATGATAAAAATATGTTATATTAATACTTTAAAAACATTCAATACAATAATTTAACCATATAAATTATTTAAATAAAAAAAGTTGTTTTCATTTAAAATTTATCCTAATTTTAATATTCATCAAAACATGAATGTTATCAGAAAAATATAAAAAGAATTAATCCAAATTAAATTTTTATATCCTTTTTCTAAATAACATGTTTATTTTATTATATATAATATATAAAAGTGTCAAAAAACTTTATTTAAAATGGGTGTGTCATCAAAATTCGGTAAATCTGTATTTTTTTTAAAAAAAATCTTCTTATACCGAAAAAATTGAATTTGTTATTATATCATGTCTAGAAAACATATAAGATATATTTTAAACATTAGATTTAATATATTCTATATATATTAAATTAATAAAATCCATCAAGAGTGAATTCATTATTTTATTTCAATTTAAATAGTTTTTAGAAGAAATTTAATATTATTCATACCTTCCATTATAATGACTAGGTTCTAAGGTAATATAATAATATTTAGTTGTTAAATTATATTAATTCTTTAATGAAATGGATTATATAAAAATAACTCAAAATTGTGTTTAACACATGCCAAGCATAGTGTTGCATATATCGCAAGCTAAGACAATTTTGCGTATAGCACAAGACAATCTTGGTGCAGCGTACAACACAAGACATAAAAGAAATTTAAAATAATATATCTCATAAAATATTAGGTTGTTATGTTATACACCCCTTAAGATTAATTTCTCCATTGAAATTAATCAGAGTTATAAAAGGATAGAAATCCACATTTTAAAAACTAAAACATTCTTTTAAAAAAGTAATAGTTAGAAAATAACAGTTAACCAAAGTAAATCATAACTAAGTATCTACATAGGAGAAAATAGGTGAGGATTGGGAATGGAGTAAAAGCATAAATATTCATAGAGATTGATAAAGACCACAAATCATAATAAAGTTAATTATCTAGTGAATGTTAATAATCGCAAAACCATATAATAAAGAATGGTTAAAGGGGTCATTAATATCATCAAAACTTATGATAATAAGATACCATTTTACATCACAATACCTTTTCCTAATGTTGAAGAATTTTAATGTGAAGATATAATAACTTTATTTCAGTACAATATCACCAGTGTTCATGCCTTTTAAAATTTCCACTTCATATCTTCATCAAATAAATGAAGCTGAATTTTTCATTCCTAAAGTGTTTGCAGATCATGCAGTCCATAAATTGAATGATAGGTCATTCCATCTATCTTTCTCACAAAACTTTTATCACTAGTTATCAAATATAAATATCACTACCTATGGTGAGATAAGACTTTATTCTAACAAACATCATCTAAAATTTAACTCACAATTTCCATAAATTTATAAGCTTATAATCCTTCTAAAAGATGAAAATCCGAAAATTTAGATAGAGGTGTACTAAATCGGCTTAACATTTACATCCTATATCCCATAATGTGGTTTTTGGTTGTCACATTCCAAACATGTGAATACCTTAATCATGTATTCTCATAAAACAAGGTAATAACTTGAATTACCATAGAACCTTAATGAAAACATGAAGGTTTTAAAAAAATAACTCTTTCAACATACCAAAAAACCTAATAATTATATATAATGAAACCAAAATAAAACTTTGTCCTTATATAATTTCAAAGGTTATTAATAATATCAGGAATCTCTTTATCTCTTTATCCCATAATTATTCACAAATCATGTGTTTTCCAAAAACATTTCAATCACTTGTCATGGTTATTAGTACCATATACTTATGGAAAACCACAACAGACCAATACATAATAATTTAAATATTCCATAATACTATAAATGATATTATAAAACATTATTATGAAATCCCATTACATACACACTCAATCATTCCACCACTTCATTGTCATACTCAACATCGCTAAGAGTGATCACATGTGATTCTCCTTTGTCTTTGGATTTAATAGGATATTGATGTCGATAATCATCAATAACCCTTAGATTTGGGCATTGATTGACATAATTCCTTATTTCCTTGAACTTGTAACATTGAAGTGTGGGTGGTGCATTCTCTGTTGATTTTTCTCTACTAATATCATTATATAACTTTTACCATTACTTCATTACTCAGTTGTCCGATAACCTTCTTTTCCACACATAAAACATTTTTCAAGTCCTATTAATACCATCTAAACCATTATTCTTTCCACACTTGGAGAATAAAGAAAACGATCATATTCTTTTCACCATTGTTGTGAGATTTTCCCTTGAACTCCGTCCTTTATTTCTTTTCAAAACCATGAGATTGATATGTAACAAAAACATCCATTTCTACCTTGATATCCCAACACACAATCTCTTCATATCTACTAAAGTATCTTATAGATAACTCCCTTAGAAGACTTGGTTTTAATCTACTGAAGAATAGATCAACTTTAATTTTAGGTTAGATGATAAATCCAGAAGGATACCTTGAAAGTCTTATAAAATTTTTCTCGTATGTACCAGTTGATTCATCATACTTTTTCTAATGATCAGGGAACTCATTTTTCATCTTCGTTTGAATAATACGAAAAAGGTAATTATTAAAAAATTATTTCTTGAACTCGTCCCATTCCATGGATTCAATTTCATCTTGATGCCTTGTATTCTTCATTAGAGTCCACCACAGGTCAGCTTTTCCTTCTAAATGATAAACATCCAAAATAACTTTTCATGTTCTGAATAGAGAAGGTTATAAAATATCTTTTCAAGGGTACTACCCCATTGTTAAACAACAAGTGGATCAGAAGAAACCATGAAATAAGGTGGATGGTTCCTCATTACGGACTTAATAGAATTTTGTTACCTTCTATACTCATTTGTAAGTCCATAATGATTCATATCTTGTGTAAGTATATTGACAAGATTTTTCATTCTATCTCCCATAACATTTGTTTGTTCAGGAGGAAAATCATTTCATTACCCATTTAATTGATCATTAACATTGATCCTTTTTGTTCCAGCCATTGTCTAAAACCCAAAAATAAAATTGTGAGAGGCAAAAAAATAAACTAGGAAAACATCATAATCAAGGAGGAGTAATTTCAGTCTCTAACATCTAAGGTTTAATCCTAGGTTATTCATGATTTTTACCATAATTCTAGGACTGTAACCTATAGTTACACTTATACTTAGGGACATCCCTAGACATATACTTATAAATATCTCTAGGGATCTTACTAAAGTTTTCACATTATAGTTTCCAAAGGTTAACTAAACCTTTTCATTAATACGAACTATAAAGACCCAAACATGAAGTACATGGACATTACATTAATTTTTCAGAATACTTAATACATTACTCAAACATATGACCAAATACCATATTAGTTTAGTGTATTTTGAATCACATAACACATTCTTCTAAAATTGTGGAAAGATCTTCAACATCCCCCATAAAGACATCCCCCTTTCGTTTTCCTAAATAAAACCTTTCTTTATATCCTAGGGAAAATAATACATAAAAAGGGTGAGCTCAAATGACCAGTAAGGTTAAACATAGAGAACATCAAAAAAACATAATCATAATAATGTAAAAACATAAACATAAATTTTGAATATAAAAATATTGTGTCATGAAATAAATATTGGATATTTGTAAGGCATAAATCATAAAAAAATAGGAACAATGATAAAATTGCATTGGTATAAAACATGGTATTGTTGAAAACACATAAGCATAGAAAATCATTTACATATTATCCAAGGCTCATTTCCAATACCATCAAAGCTACTAAGCTATATTTACTTATCGTTCTATCCATGTATTATTGATCCAGATTTACTTGGCATTCCATCTTTGTATTACTGAACTAGATTTAATTTGTGTTCCAGTAATGTCTATCTTAGGAGATATAAATATTTACCCAATTCATTGTAGGAAGATATAGGTCTCACCCATCACATAATGAAAACAATATATATTCTCTTCACAAAATCATAAATCATTCATCATATAATATTCCAAGGAATAAAATTTGTTTCTTAAACATCATTCCTTCATAACATAATCCGTGTAAAACAAATGGATTTCATAAATATAATTCCATCATAAATATAATTAACCATAAGAATAATAGGGATAGTATACATGAAATATATCCTTAATCTTATATGGAATTTTTTTTGATAAAACACTTGCAATTAATTCTTGAGGAAAAAAACCTTTCTTCTTCAAAAACATATTCTTTTATCAAATTGCCTTGTACTTTTAAATGAAAATAATTTAACTGAAAATAAAATTGAATTCCTTTAAAGTAAGATTCGTGAAAATAAGGCATTATGAAATAAAAAAAAAATCATGCCGTATAATTTAAAAAAACATTCTTCTTTTACTTTTTTCAGAAAAGTCAAAAAGTACCTCATGTCAAAAATGACAAAATATTCCTTTAATACCAATTAATAAAAATTCACCAATGGGTAAAATTGACCTTAGAAAATTGTTGAAGTATAGAAAGATTATTTTTTAATACTTATTTAGGAAACATGGATGTGGATAATAAATATAGCCCAATAAATACTTATGAATAAACAATCTTGTATAATATTGAGATTTCAAATTAATGCCTTACCTTAGGTATGATTTCTTCCATATGTATCTAAAATTTCTGTATAGTGGTTTTAAACCAATTATTAACTTTTAATAGAACCATAATAATATTTATGATATCCTTTATGGTACACTTATGACTTTATATTACCCATTCATTTAAAAATTCTATATTAAAGCAACATTTTGGGTAATAATCCCTTTGTTTATCATATGTGATTTTACTTTTTATTCATGATAATATTAATTATACAATTATTTAATTACTTATATAATTTAATATATAATGTATATATCATATATATTCAGTATATAAATATATATACTAGATTGATAAATGAAATGGAATACACCGTTCATGGAGACGGTAGGCCGTATCAACGCATGAACACTGTTTAAGTATTTTTATATATAAAATTTGTTATTATTTATTATATATACTTTATAATCATTCTTGAAAGGTTAAAATGGAGAATGAATCGCATTGCTTCATGGAGACGGTAGGTCGTAAGTACGCACGAGCGATGATATCATTCCTTTAATTATGAAATGGTATCGAAGTAGATGGTATATATATTGTTCCAAAATAAATAACATACTATTAAAATAATATATAGTTATTTTTTATATCATTATACCCATCCCAATCAAATGGTGGCGAAAATCAGATTACACCACGGTGTGGAGATGGTAAGTCGTACGTACGCACACATAGTGATATCATTTTTCGTAGGATGAATAGAATGTGGAATATGGTTGTTCCATAATATTAATAACATATCAGTATAAAACTGATACTTGATTCATTAATTTATAATAGAAACAACTCATGAATAGGCATTATAATAATAAATAATTTGAATGAATCAGTAGAAGAGATTACCTCTTCTTCAACAAGATCCCTCTAGATCTCCACTTAAAGGCACCATAGTTTGTATTTTGAGAAGAAAAGAACCACTAGAATTTGAATAAGGAAGATTAAAAGGTATGTTTTTAGGGTATTTCCTATCTTGAAGGCTTAATGTGAATTGAAATTGTGAAGGAGGATGTTCCCTTTTATAATTTAGGTGAGGGTCATATTTGGAATTTCCAAAAATATTAATTTATAATAAAATAAAACCAAATAAAAAAAAACCTTAAAAATGTAATATTTTAGAATATTATATGATATACGTTTTTAATATCCTGAAAAAATAAATTTTAGATATGTTTTTATGTCAATTTAAATCTTATCATTTTAATTTAACACTTCAATATTCTATTTCATTTTAACTAGGGTAACAATTATTTAATTATTAAATGGGTGAAAAATATAATCATATGATGTAAAATAAATCATAAATAAATACTTTAGAACATTTTATACCATATAATAATTTTTATATATTTTAAAAAATGTTTTTATATTTTTAAATAATTTAATAAAACAATATTTTCACAAAACAACAATAGTGTCAATTTTGATACTATTCAATTGAACGATATTTAAAAATATAAAGATAAGATTTTATCCTAAAAAAAGTATTTTATTATATCCCTATGGGGTCTAGGTCGTCTATAAAAATTATTTTACATATTAAAAATCTCAAATTATATTTATTTTAATATTTTTAATATCATTAATTTGATATTTCAATTAATAAAATAATTACTACATCATTTTATGATAATTATTTAATATAGACATTTGTTGGGTAAAAATTAAAAATAAAATACTAAGATGAAGATAAATATACATTATTTCATAAGAATTATTGTAGTCAAATTTATCTTCTTTAAAATACAACATTAAAAATGTGATACTTATTAAATTATGAATGTGACAACTTTAACATCACTTTAAATTTATTAATATATGTGTCACAATGTCTTCTATATTGCTTAAAATGGTCAATAAATATACACATGGATTATTATATTTGTGAAAAACTCAACCAATAATAATTGGTCAAGTTTTTGGATCTTTGTTTTGTTATTATCATTTTAATAATAGTTGTTTTATTGATTTCTCATCAATTAATTAATGTGTACATCATCAAGGTATATGTATTTAAGGTAAATATCTATTTCCTAAAAATAAAAAAATAATTACAATGATAAATAAAAAAAAATTATATTTCCAATGAGTATTTATAATAAAATTTTCTTCCTTATAGACTTATATAAAAAAAATATTTTAGTTAATAAAAGTTGAGTGAGACATATTTAACTTTTCTTTAAATAAAATATATTAAATGTTCTAATATCATTAAAGTGGCTTCCAAAGGGTATAATTTCGACAAAATGATTATTTAGATCTAAAATAATTCGTCCAATCATATGAAGAAATGTGTTAAGGTAATTTTATAATATTATAATTACCCTTAATGACCTGATTTAACTTTTACCGTATTAACAAAAATTACAGAAGTTACTATTCATAATGCCCAAAAATAAAAGAAATTCATTTACATAATTTTAACCCACTAATTACAAATATGAAATACATTTTTAAAAATTCAAAATATAGTATTTTTAGTAATTTATATAAAATTTATCTCATTATCCGAATGAAAAATGGGTTTTTAAAAGTTAAAACATTGAAAAAGATGGAATTTTTTTTACATATGAATTCAATGTAAAATTAATTTCAATGACCTAGATTTTATTAAATGATAAAAATATATTATATTTATACTTTAAAACCATTCAATGCTATAATTTAACCACATAAATTATTTCAATGAAAAAGGTTATTTTCAAATACAATTTATTGTATTTTTACTATTCATTAAAACTTGAAAGTTATCAGAAATATATCAAAGTTCCATCCAAAGAAAATTTTTATATCCCAATTCCAAATAAAATTTTTATTTTATTATATAGAATATATATATGTTTCAAAAAATATATTTAAAATGGTTGCACGATCAAAAGTCATAAAAATGTAATTTTTTTTATGAAAAATACTTATTTTATCTAAAAAAATTAATTTGTTATTATAACAAGTCTATGAAACATATAATAATAATCTTAAACATTATATTTAATATTCTATAAATATATATTAAATTAATAAAATCCATAAATATTTATTTCAATATTCTATTTTCATTTAAATAGTTTTTTAGAAGAAAGTTAATAATGTTCCATCATCCATTATAATGGCTAGGTTCTAAGGTTACATAATAATATTTAGTTGATCACTTATACTTAGTATTGTCTAAAATGGATTCTATAGAAATAACGAGAAATTTTGTGTAACACAAGCCAAGCATAGTGCTAAGTATATCGCAAGCTAAGATGGTGTTGCGTATAGCGTAAGTTAATCTTGGTGTAGCGTACGACACCAGACATCAAAGAAATAAAAAATAATATATCTCATAAAGTATCAAGGTGTTACAATGATTGTAAATATTATTTTTATAAATAATGTAAATTATAAAAATATTGTAATGGTAATATTCATAAATAATGAGGCTCTTGGAATAAATTATAGAGTGAGAATTGGATTTCAAGGAAAGTATATAGAAAAATTTGGTGTACTAAATATTGAATATCTAAAGCATAAACATCAATGTATGAGTAAATTAAGTGGATTGGTTCATGTTATGATATTTAACAAGATAGTTTGAATAATTACAGTTAGAGTAGAAATAATGTCCATGAAAGTCGAAAAATTAATATAATTTTATTATATAAATGTAAATATTTGATTTTTTTACAATATCAAAGTGGATAGAAATAGTTTGTTGGTTGTTTCATTTAAACTATAGAATTATTTAGATATTAATGAATAAAAAAGTAAACTTTTTATTTTTTGAATATAAAGCAGAATAGTGATTACATATACAAGGAACGTCAAAAAGGTAAAATCACCAGAAATAATTACAATACAGAAATAAAGAATTTAACCAAGTTGTTAGAGTTTGTTTTCAAAAATTTATGTGGACCCATAACTCAAAAATAATTAAAATGTGAGCTATTATATATTATCTTTATTGATGATTTTAGTAAAATATGATATAAAATTATTTCAAAAGATTGATGTGGTATGGTGAATCAAAAGGTATAAGAGTATATTTTAATAATATCTAGGAAACAATATTGAATACTTATGTTCAAATAATTATATTGAATGAGAAACCCAAATGAGAATATTACTTAGATAAACATGTGATTTTTCATCGATTTACCACTTTTGAAATCATTAGTGGAATGGGGTTGTATATGAGAGAAATGAAACCATCAATAACATTGAACGATTTATATTAACATCTATTATCATTGTAAGAAACTACTGGAAACAGGATCTATAGCATAAATTTAATATGAAATATATAAGGAAGCAAACTTAAATATTTTCAAGCATTATATAAATTCTCAATCTTATATTAATTGCATATGCTTGTGATATGGGAGATGAGTACATCAAAATTTGTAAACATATTTCATAGAAATTTTATTTCTATTATTCCTATCAGATTTATCATATAAACAAAGAAATTAAATTTAATTAATGATCAATAAAATTAGTAATTTATACTTAAAAAACCTTTTAAAATAAAAAATTGATTATATATAAATTTAACTAATACTTTCAACTCTAGAATATTCCAATAATCAATCATCTCCCTATAAAGTGATAATGGGAAATCGTGAAAATTTGTTATTCCCTCAAGCATGGTATAGATTATATATTTCAAACCAATATTAAAGTCATACATGTATTCTCACCACATTTTCCCTAACTCCATAAACCTCATAGTCTTATCATTTTGTCTATTATATAAATTATATAAAATCTATATTAAAAAATATTTTCAAATGAATTTTACAAATTAATATATATATATATATATATTAGATGATTAATATTACTTACCCAAATATTACCCCATAAATTGTCCTTTATTTTCTCTCCAACTTCTCTCCAATTTATGGATTGAACGTGAACAACGTTGCTTTTTTGGAAATTGAACACATAAAACTATTACATTACTCATTTCTATTACCAATTATATCCTTATCTTCATTATATTCAACCATAATATTTGTATTATTATTCCAAAACTGTAACATCATTGTAAGACAATGTTATTTGTTAAAGGATACATTTGATGATGAAACAATATAATTATTGTATAAATATATTTATATATATATATCAATGATTAATTTTAGTAATGTTTAAACACGTACCAAAATTTGGGAGATCCTCTTTCCCCTAGAATGTTTAATCTAGAGCAGAATTAGTGGAAGTATCTTGTACTGTGGGTGGTGGGATATCAATAACCTGACTAGTATGGAAATTTTATGAAGGATTCTAATCTTATGTAAGGATATAAACTATATAAATCTCTATAAAAATATGTGGATATTGAAATAGTTGTGGGATGTATGGAGGAGCTATTTTATATATAGAGGATGGTGAGTATGGGTAATGAGGGATAATATCATGAGAAAAAACATCATGTGTGGTAATGTGTAGAGAGGGATAGGGAAAAAGACCAGACATCACTAGGTGATGAAACTAACATAATGGAATCACTTATGGATGTAGTGTTGGAGACTAAAGTGGGGGGATGAACTATAAAATTAGTAGTGCTTGTAGACATATAATTAGTAATATTGGTTCCAATAAATCTATCCAATCGGGGATAAAAAACAATTTTATTGAATATTTTGTTGATAATAAATTATATAATTTACTTACGTTATTCTAAATATTTTCAATAAAGGAATATTTGGGATTAGATCATTCATTTGCAAATTTGATGAAAATTCCAGTTTTACCCATTTAAACTTTACTATAGTATTCTGAGCATAAATATTGTTCTGTAAATTATTTTGGCTTTAAATATTTTTATTATAATTCCTAACTTAAGGGGATACAAATTTTATTCAGGGCATGGGAGTTGGATCGTGCATTTGAGTGGAGTAAATGTTCCATGAAGACCAAGATGAACTGAACTATCTAGATTTTACATCACTTCACCATTTGGGTCATATCTTCTTCATCCTATTGTATAGTAGCCCCAAATTTTGAGGTAAGTTTGGGGACATGATTAGGCACAAATAATCTTTCTATAAGGATATCTAATTCATGAGTTTAAGAGGTAAACTATGTGATGAAAGTGGGATTAAAATATTTGTTCGAATTTCCCATTCACATTTAATAATGTTTTGTAACCCTTGCCCTCCCCATCTCTATATAAAGGATGTTTTTACTCTTTGGGAGGGATGGTCTAGGATTTAGGATGGATTGTCCGAAAGGATGTATCTTGGGATCCCATCACAACTCTTGGAAGAATTAAGGCTTTGTGCAAACATCTCTTCTAAAAAGGCTCTCCTCTCCCACCTCTTCTTTGTTTTTCCTTGTTTTTATGCTTGTAATGTGAATTTTATTCAATAAATATTATGTATTATTCTCTTTTAATATTCTAATTTTCTTCTTGGTCTTGAATCTAAGATTGGAGATGAGATTTTGTGTTCCCCAATCAATCCATTTCTTATGAAAAACGTCTTCACGATGACAACTCCACCCATGGAAGAGTGATTTATTTCATAGTTGATCTAATAAATACAACCTTAATTTATTTATTTTTAATCCATAAACATACTGTAATTCATAAATTGTGATCAATTAATTAAGTTTTAATTTCTATGTTACTCGATCGACTTGCACTCGACCGCGTGGTCGGGCTTGTGTAAATCGTTTTAGTGAAACCTCAATCGAAAAATCTAATGAACTTGGGATAGAATTGTAGGGTTAAAGTCTCAAAACAAAATCAATTAATTAT
This sequence comes from Viscum album, assembly GCA_963277665.1. Classification (NCBI taxonomy): domain Eukaryota; kingdom Viridiplantae; phylum Streptophyta; class Magnoliopsida; order Santalales; family Viscaceae; genus Viscum; species Viscum album. Next base: position 134,377,042 of record OY728155.1, on the reverse strand, counting down.
CCACTCTAGGGAGGTGATGATACCATAATTTTCTACTAACCTTAAGTTGGCTTTTGGATCACAATCAAAGCAGGGTGTTTCTATTGGAGGTCCCGAAGTTAACATAGGGCCAATTTTCCCAAATATTTGTGGTTGTGTTAATTTCTATAGGGTTAGAAGGTTAAAAAGGTCAGGGGATCATAATTTAATGAATTATAATTATATGGGATAATGATAAATGAATGGTGAATGGGTTATATTAGATTAAATATGTCTTCTCGTATAAGTGTTTTTGAAGAAACTGTGTCTTTGGTTGTTCTTTTCTGTTGTTTAGTTTATTGTTCGAAGGTCAGAAAACCAAACCCCCACCCCCCATATCGTTTTTCATTTCTTTTCACTTATTTTTTTTCTTCAAGACTATTAAGGGTTGTTTAATTCACTTCTTCCTTGAGAAAATGACCAGGGTCAACCACTGTGTTTCTCTTAGTTAAATCACAAACATTTTTTTAGAGTGTGTGTGACAACACTCATCAAATTTGCATCACTGCCGAGGAGGCAAGTAATTATTTTAAACATTTAGAGGTATTTATTTTATTTTAAATTTTATTCTCTTCTTCTCTTCTTTCTTCCTTCCTTACCTAATCTGAATTTTTATTCTTCTTTTTTTCTTATTCTTCTTCTTTTTCGACCATCAACTCAAACTTCTCATCTTTTATTTCATTATGGTACACTTTTATTCTTTTCATTTTTATTTTATTTATTACAGAAACTAATCCCAAAGATCTCTTACATCTTGATCCTTAGATTGAATGTAACCTTCCTGCTCGAATTAGACATTCTTAGTCTATGGGAAGTTTCAACATTCAACCAGTTCGAGAATTCCTCTACTCTCAGAGCATTGAAATTGGATGAAATTCAAATTCAACTATAAAACAAGAACCAATGGCTGAAAATAATGAAATTAGATTAATATAACCATTCAATAATTGGTTGCACCTGATATTAACTATCAACCAAATTTTACTGCATACCAAAATCTCGAATCAGACTTTGAACTGAAATCTGGGTTAATTCATCTGCTTTTAAAGTTTCATGGATTATCTGGTGAGGATCCAAATAAATATTTAAAATAATTTAATTTGGTTTTCTAAAACTTAAAAAAAGAAATTATTTTGAAGATCAAATCAAACTATGAGCATTCTCATTCTCACTTAATGAAGCTACGAAAGATTGGATGTATTATTTACAACCTGAAGATGTAACATATTGGAATGATTTGAAACCTATTTTCTTGTAGAAATTTATTCCAGCATCAAGGACCACATCCATTTGAAAATAGATATCGGGGATCATGAAATCATAAGAGGATTCAATGTATGAGTACTGGGAGTGATTCAAAAAGTTGTGTGCAAGCTGCCCACATCACCAAATCAGTGAGCAACTACTCATCCAGTACTCTACGAAGGACTCACACCTATGGAGAGAGTCATGGTGGATGTTGTAGCTAGAGGGGTATTAGTGGACAAGACACTTGTAGCTACACGTTCATTTATTGACAAGATGGCCCAAAACTCCAAAAAAAAATTGGCGATTAAGTACACCGCATGTTAGTGAAGTACATCAGGTAAGTCCTTCCTCTCCTGAAAATCATTTGATTGATACAAAGTTAGAAGAATTGACCACTATTTTGAGGTATATTTATTTGGCACAAGAGAAATCCCAACCCCCACCTTCAAGGACTTATGGAATTTGCACTAATACAAGCCACCCAACTGACCATTCCCCCAACTATAGAAAACAGAAGATTGTGCAGTAGTGTTTCCTAGAAGACCATGTCAGCAAAAACAACAGACACATCCCCAAAAGAAGTTTTATTCATTTTCTTCGACATACAACCAAGGGTGTAAGGATCAATCAGACATGAGGTATGTCTCTAGATAATAACAAAGGCCCCATTTTCAACAAAACTTATAGGAGCCTCCACCTTACCAACAGGGTTTCCAACAACCCAAAGGCGATTTGAACCTCAAGCATCAAAAAGTCAACAACAAGGAAATTCTCAACCAAATTTAGATTCTAATACTAATGATCTTTTGAAAGAAATTATTCTTAATAAATATAATGAGTTGAAGAGTCAAGGTTCAGAGCTGAGGGAGTTGAACACTCAAATGAGATAGATTGCCATTGCGCTCCATGGACTGGTGAGTAAGAATTATAGAAATCTACCTTCCCAAAATACTCCAAATCCCAAGGGGAATTTCAGTGCCATCACATTGAGAAGTGGGAAGAAGACAACTAATACTTATGCACCCACCATTCCACCAAGATTCATCTCATCTTCAGAGAACATACATTCCATACCAAATGATAAGAATTCAAGGAGAAAGATAAAGGTTGAAAAAAGATTAATGATTTTCCTCCTAAACCCCTTCTATTTCCAAACAGATTTGTCCAAACCAAAAATATGGATGAAGAGGCAATGAAAAAATATGTTTTGGACACATTCAAGAATTTGGAGATCAACATTCCTCAACTTGTAGCCATCAATAAAATCCCAAGGTGTGAGAAATTATTAAAAGAACTTTGTACCAATCGAAGTGGGCTCATATGAAATGAGAGGATCGATTTTGGAAGGAATGTGTCAGCACTCATTACACCAACTCTAGAAATTCCAACAAAGTGAAAGGATCTAGTGACATTAACCATCCCAAGAACCATAGGGGAGTTACACTTTTCTGATGCTTTATGTGATTTAGGAGCTTCCATAAATGTATTGCCTTACTCTGTATTCTCTTCTTTGATGGTTGGTGGGTTGAAACCGATGAGAGTAGTGGTGCAGTTGGTGAAAAGAGCTATAGAATATCCAGCAGGAGTCCTTGAGGATGTACTTGTTCGGGTAAGAGACATGATCTTCCCAACAGATTTCTACATGCTTAACATGGAGGATAATCAGGTAAGTTCACATGATCCCACTATATTAGGTAGAACCTTCCTCAAAACTAAATAAATTATCATAAATGTCAATTAGGTTACACCTCCCATGGAGTTTAGGGATGTAATTGTGATATTTAATGTTATGGACTCCATGAAGTACCCCTCAGAGGACCATTCTGCATTTGTTATCTCCCATTTTAAACCACTAAATAAAAACCCCCATGGAATTTTATTGTCTTACACTTTGGGAGATTATGAGTATTGGTTCTAGTTTTTTGTCTAGGGGAACTTACACACCCATTTCAAATGAACAATACTCTATAAGATTTGATTTTGAAATGGATTCATATTATGATCTTGATCATGTGAACTCTGATTATGACATGGTTGTTGAGTACGCTGATGGATTTGTTGAACTATTCTCTGATTTTGATGATGACTATTCTGATATTGTTGCTCTTTGTGCACATATTTCAATTCCTATAGTGTCTCTGTCCATACACCACCCCTACACTGGAACTCAAGCCATTTCCACCAAATATAAAATACACATACTTGTTGAGTGGTGAGAAATTACTTGTTATCATTGATAACAATCTCCCATTTGAACATGAAGAAAAACTTTTGAATATTTTGAGGGAGAACGAATGGGAAATCAGGTGGACCTTGGTTGACATATTAGGTATTATCCCTTCCATTTTAATTCATAGGAATTATTTCATGTATGAGGCTAAATCGGTTTGGCAGTCACAAAGGAGACTCAATACAGCACTTTTAGAGGTTGTTAAAAAGTGGTTGAAAATTTTCTCGAGGTAGGTATAATCAATCCTATTTCAAATTCCTATTGGGTGAGTCCTCTTCAGGTTGTGACTAGGAAAAGTGGTGTTAATATTGTTAAAAATGAGAAAGATGAGTTAGTTCCAATGAGGGTTCAAAAAAGTTGGCGTGTGTGTATTGATTATAGGAAACTAAATCAGTCCACTCGCAAGGACCATTTCCCCCTCCAATTTATTGATAAAATTCTTGAGAGACTAGCTGGGAAGACACATTATGGTTTCTTGGATGGATTTTCTGGATATTTTCAGGTTCTTATTGCTTTTTAGGATTAGGAGAAGACTGCATTCACCTATACCTTCGGCACATTTGCCTACCGGAGGATGCCATTTGGACTTTGCAACGTCCCAGGTACCTTCTAGAGATATGTGGTGAGTATTTTTTTTTTGATTTTGTTGAGACATGAATAGAGGTATTTATGGATGATTTTACAATGTATAGATCCTCATTTGATAATTGTATAACTAGTTTGGGAAAGGTTTTGAATTGTTGTATTGAGAAGAATATGGTCTTGAACCTTGAAAAGTGTCATTTCATGGTAGAGCGTGGCATTTTCTTAGGGAATGTAGTGTCAAAACATGGGATAGAGGTTGATAGATTGAAGATAGACATTATTTCATCCTTACCATATCCTTTATGTGTGCATGATGTTAGATATTTCCTAGGGAATGCAGTATTTTATCAGTGCTTTATCAAAGACTTTAGTAAGATTTCTCTTCCTATGTCATGATTACTTCAAAAGGATTCTGATTTTTTGTTTGATTATTCTTTCATAACATCCTTTGATGAGCTAAATAAGTGCCTGACCACTCCACCAATCATAAAGACCCCACGGTGTGAGTTTCGTTTTGAGCTTATGTGTCATGCCTCTAACTTCGCAGTTGCAGCTGTCTTATCTCAGAGGGTGGAGGGACGTTTACATGTGATTTCCTATGCATCAAGGACACTGGATTCAGCCCAATAAAACTAAAAAACCATGGAAAAGGAGTTTCATTATGTCATATTCTCTTTAGATAAATTCCGTTCATATTTATTGGGCTCTAAAGTAGTTTTTTTCTCTCACCTTGCAGCTCTGAGGTACCTCTTGTAGAAGTCAGACGTAAAGCCCAAGATAATTCGATAGATTCTCCTTCTTCATGAATTTTATATTTAGATAAAGGAAAAGAAAAGGTCAGAAAAATTAGTGAAGACCACATGAGTAGGATTACCCACACACTAGAGGATGACACCTTGGGCTAAGTACCACTTTGGGACACTTTCCTTGATTAGCATATTTATTCCATCTCAGGTACGCATCCTTGGTATGCAGATTTAGTTAACTACCTTGTTGCCTCTAAAATCCCTACAAATTTAAAGAAACATCAAGTCCAAAAATTAAAGGGTGAGTCAAGATTTTATGTTTGGGATGATCCATACCTCTGGCATATGTGCAGTGACCAAGTTATTAGGATGTGTGTTCCTGATCCTGAGTTTGAGTCTGTTCTATAATTCTGTCATACACTTGTTTGTGGTGGACACTTTGGACCCCAACAAATATCTACAAAAGTTTTAGACTCTGGATTATATTATTCTAGCTTATTCCATGATGCTCATGTGTATTTTCAGTCATGCTCACATTTCCAAAACATGAGAAACATTTCTAGGAGACATAAGATGCATCAACAACCCATATTATTCAGTTAGATTTTTGATGTGTGGGGAATCGATTTTATGGGTCGTTTTCTTAATTCCTTTGGTTTTATGTATATTTTGGTTGTTGTTGATTATGTGATAAAATTGGTGGAGGCTAATGCCACCAGGACTGATGATTCTCATGTTGTAGTGGACTTTTTCAAGATACATATTTTTTGTAGGTTTGGAGTACCAAAGGCCATCATCAGTGACCAAGGGACACACTTCGGTAATCGGAATTTGGCTTCCCTCCTTCAGAAGTATGGGGTGACACACAAAACATCAAAACCATACCACCCCCAAATAAATGGTCAGGCTGAGGTTTGAAATCGTGAGTAGAAATAAATTTTGGAGAAAACTGTGCAACCGAATAGGAAGGATTGGAGTAAGAGCTTGTAAGAAGCACTTTGGGCTTATAGGATAGCATTCAAGACACCCATTGGTATGTCCCAATTTTTGACAGTTTTTGGTAAAGTGTGTCATATCCCCATGGAAATTGAGAATCGGGATTATTGGGTTATAAAAAATGAAACATGGATTTTTTCCAAGATGGAATTCAAAGGAAGATGCAAATTCAAGTTCTTGAGGAGATTAGCTTATCCTTATATGATAACTCAAGGCTCAACAAGGAAATATAAAGGATATTCACAGTCAATGGGAAATGCTTGAAAAAAAAATTGAGGGAATTTCAACTGATGCAGTGGATTTCATCACACTATATGACCCCATTATCACTTGAGCATATCAGGATGTTCCTAACCCTTTCACTTTTATGGTATTTTTCCTATTTAAAATTATGTTTTTCATGTGCAGATATCACCTCATAAGATCGCATTGATAACAATGTAGTATTTTAAGTGTGGGGGAGGGGACAAAATTTTGGGGAAGATATTTAAGATTTTTCTTTGTGTGTTTTGTGTGTACTTTCTATTAAGTTTTTGGTTAATTTTTTAAAAAAACCCAAAAAAATATCAATATATATATATCATGTAACATTCTCATGTGAAACATATGGAAAATTCATGTTTTCAAAATTCATTGGAAGAATGATAATCGTGAGTGATATTTCATCATCAAGGGTGGATTTTATAGAAGAAGTCATCGATGATATGAATGGTTGTGTCATTATAACACCTTTTAGATTTTGACATCATTATTTGTGATATTTTTTCATGGTAAATTGTGTCATTGATTTCTCCCAACAAATTTGCACTCAACCATGACTTGTAAAATTTTTCCGACTCAATTGAAAGTATAATCAAGTTAGGTAAAAAACATTTGTTGGTTTATCCACACGTTCATTTCTCTTCTGATTGGTTTCATTACTGTACTGAATTGACCTATGCATGTTTACCTGTTATCTGAATGTTGTACACCCTCAAAAAATGGGTTGTGTCTTGGACAGGTCAAAAACCACTTTTCCTAGACCTTTGATCTTGTTAGATCTATTAAAATTAGTTTTATGAGGCGATAAAACACTGGTTGAGAGTTGAGTGTGAGATTTTTTCTAAGTGTAACTTAAGAAAAACAAAACAATAATAAATGAGAGGAGTGATGAAATGTACAACATATGGGGATATCTAGGTCTAGAGCTTAAGGATTTAATTTCAGAAATGATTAATTGAGTGAGTCTTGAAATTTTATTACAAAGGAATGTAGAACATATTTGGTGAATTAAACCATGTAAGAAGAATTGTTTTACATGACCTGAATATACTAAATAAAGGGTGGATTTATGAGCTTGGAATGGTTGGCACACACACACGTGGAGAATTAGTGGCATGGTAGACCCATGACTTGTTTCACTATTATTAATGTTATGAATCTCACTGGATTTTGTTTTTATACAATATATGAGACAATGACTTTAAAATTTATTGATACTGACACTTTATGGGATTATTACTTTGCCTACATTTCCACTGTATATTGCAAAATATGAACATGCATATCTTGTACATGATATGAGGTTTTTCCTAGGAGTTCAAAATTGTAAGTGGGGGAGTTGATAAAAAAAATTTATTTAATATTTTGTTGATAGTAAATGATATAATTTCCTCAAATTCAGCTAAATTTGTTCAATTATGGAATATTTTGGATTTGATAATTCATTTGCAAATTTGATGAAAATCCCAATTTTACCCTTTTAAAATTCACTGTAGTATTCCGAGCTTAAATATTGTTCTGTAAATTATTTTGACTTAAAATTTTGTAACTTTATTTTTGACTTAATTGGATACAAATTCTATTCAGGACATGGGAGATGGATTGTGAATTTGAGTGGAGTAAATGGGTCATGGAGACCAAGTTAGACTGAACTATCCATATTGGACATCACTTCACCATTTGGGTTATATCTTCTTCATGATGTTTTAGATAGGGCCAAAATTTTGAGGGATTCTCGGGGACATGATTAGGCACAAATAATCATGCTATAGGGCCAGATAATTCATGCGTTTAGGAGGACAACTATTCAGTTCAATTGGGATTAAAATATTTTTCCGAATTTCCATTTCATATTTAGTAATATTTTGTAACCCTAGAACTCCCCAACTCTATTTAAATGTTGTTTTCACTCTTTGGGATAGTTGTTCAAGGATTTGGAAAGGTTTGACTGAAAGGGTTTCTTTTGGGAGCCCCTCACAACTCTTGGAAGAAGTAAGGCTTTGTGCAAACTTCTCATCCAAAAAGGATCCCCCCTCACACCTCTTCTTTGTTTTCACTTGTTTTTATGCTTGTAATGTGAATTTTTATTCAATAAATATTTTGTATTATTCTCTTTTAATATTAATATTTTTATTATTGGGTTGGAATCTAAGAGTGGAGACGATATTGGGTGTTCCCCAATCAATCCATTGCTTATGCAAAACATATTCACGATGACAACATTGCACATGGAAGAGTGATTTATTTCGTAGTTGATCTAATACCTACTCCATTAATTTATTTATTTTGAATCCATAAACATACTTTAGTTCATAAATTGTGATCAGTTAATTTAGTTATAATTTCTATGTTACTCGATCATCTTGCACTTGACCGCGTGGTTGGGCTTGTGTAAATCGTGTGAGTGAAACCTCAATCGAAAAATATAATGAACTTGGGATATAATTATAAGGTTCAAGTATCATCCTGAAATAAATTAATTCTAAACTATTGGTATGATATTATTCCTTAATTTTCCACTAACCATAATTTGTCTTTTGGATCACAATCAATGCAGGGTGTTGCGATTGGATGTCCCAAAGTTTACCTAGGGCCAATTTTCACAAATATTTGTGGTTGTGTTAATTTTCATCGGGTTCGGAGGTTAACAAGGTTAGGGGATCATAATTGAATGAATTATAATTATATGGGATAATGATAAATTAATAGTTAAGTGGTTAGATTATATTAACTACTTCTTCTCAAATAAGTGTTTTTAAAGAAACTATGTCTTTGGTTGTTCTAGTCTGTTATTTAGTTTATTGTTCCAAAGTCACAAAACTAACCCCCCATCTTGTGTTTCATTTGTTTTCACTTATTTTGTTTTATTTAGTTTTTTCAAGCCTATTAAGGGTTGTTTAATTCACTTCATCCTTGAGAGAATGACCTAGGTTAGTCACTGTGCTGCACTTAGTTAAATCATAATCTTTTTTTTTGAGAGTGTGTGCGACAATGCTCATCAATAAGTTATTACAATGACATTTTATTTGTCATTTATTCCTCATAGAAGAAACTTCTATTCCATGGGTAAGTTCTTATTTACTCATTCAGGACCTCGTGTTTTCATTTTTACATTAACAAACCTCTTTCACATTAAATAAAACATAACTTACTACTGAGAACTTCATTTCACCTTATACACCAAATTACCTGAACCACATTCAAAATTTATTTGCATCATATTTTTTGTTTTTGACTATTTTTGAGATATAATTCCATTTATGATAATATTTTTTTGTAAATTATTTTTCAAAAGTTTTCAATGTGTTTTTCTAGTATTTTTTGTATTGTTTTGTTATTTTCTATTTCTATGTTGTTGTGATAAAGGTATGACATATTTTATTTTAGAATAATTTTAAAAAAAAGAATTAAACATCAATTTTGTAAAAAAAATGTTTAATGTGATTTTATATATCATTTTTCATAAAAGAGACATAAAAATTGGCTTTCAATGTCAATATCATGAAAACCATCATTGGAAGCCTAGAGATATTTTATTTTAGAAGATCTTTCAAAATACTTTTTTCCAGAAACTGTCACTGAATGCCTTTTTCTAAACTAGTTTTATTAAAAAATTACATGAAAATTCATTCATAAAGGATTTAATTGTTGGTTTTCCTAATAACTAACATTTAAATCCATCTGATGTTTTATTTTTTAGAAGAAATTTTAATTTCAATTTTAGAAAAACTCATGCGAAAACTAAATCTTCACACTATAAACATTAACATTTTTTTAATCAATATTAAAATAATAAAAAACATCATTAAATGTTATTTTACATTAGCTACTCCTTAAATCCACAAAATACAGGGTAGTAGGATTCTCATCACTTATCCTTGCCAATTTTTGTATAGGTTTTAATTTTAAACATGGATTGATTTTAAATTAAATATCATGAGAAATAAAGTTTGAAATAGATGGTACCTAGTATTGTGATCTTGTTGAGATTTGGTCATGTGAGGATCCCAAATTATTTTTTCCTCATAATAAATAATTTTTAGAATATTAACACTCGTCTGAACATTATGTGGAAACATAAATTTTTACCTCAATTTCATGTGAAGACATTTCCTGAGTTGTTTTCATATTTTCTAATATAAACTCAATCACATGACACTTCATATTTAAAGTTTATTTATCATTAATGTTGATTTTAATATTCTTTGCACTTCTTATTAACTCTTTTATGTTCTTAATTATGAATTTTTATCCTTTCTTGTAACACTATGTTAATCTCTTTTATTTTCTTTTATTTAACCTATAAATGTGTATTTTTTTAATCAATGATATTATTCTATGTTTTATCATGTGTGTAGATCTTCTCTTCAAAAAAATTCTTGACCTATTCCTTCTTAGGATCTCTTTGATCTATTTACACTCATAGTTGAAGAATATAACTTCAATCTCATTATTTCATTATTTTATGGATTAAAATTTTTTATATAGATTTATACAATTTAAATATTTTTCTCCTAAATTTTTAACATGTTAGTGGATTTATACATTTCAAAACAATTCTTTACCTCTTCCTCTCCTTCTATCTATGAAATCTATTCCTGTATAATTTTAGAAATTCAAAAAACAAAAGAGAATGTTTCTTTGGGAATAAAATAAAAAATATCTTTAAATATACTAATTTATATTTCTTGGTAACTTATATATATATATATATGATAATCACCACTAATGATTGTATCTTCTTGAGAATAGTTTTGACAATAACTAAAACATACCTCCTTATTAGACAAATTTATTTAGTATTTAGAGGTAAAATAACTAACATTTCCTTGTTGATGGATTGAACCAACATTTCTTCTTATTTTAGATCATATATATCTTAGATAGTAGTATTATATCATGGAATAACTGAAACTCCTTATAATTTCTATTCGAGAGATGCCTATTAAATCTTCTCTTTTCATTCTTTCCTATATATATCATGGTTTTTGTAGACATATAATTCTACTCTTAAATATATTGATCTTTTCTAATACTACACTTATTTTTAAATTCTAAAAGAGATCTAAAATATATAAATGATAATTAATTTAAATAAAAGAACCCAATTAGAGTTGTGACCATATCTTTTACCAATTATGTGATAACTTTAGGATATGCTCAACACTGGGAAGGAAGGGGTGAATCAATGTTATTGTTTTTATTATCAATTTGAAACTTTCCTTATTTTTACCTATTTGATTGATTAAGATATTTATTCTCTCATTCTATTGACTTATCTTTATTATTAATCGCACTCAAAATGCGGATAATAGATTTAAAAGATTAACCTTTCAATAAGAAAGGATACTCCTTAGTTTGAATAGGAAATAATCAATAATCACAATATGCGCTATAAATAATATTGTGAGCTAAAAAATCAATTTATATCTTTGAAACTCATATTTTGACTATAATATATTGATATTTATTCATTTAATTATGTATATAGGTTTCCCCACACCTTGTGATAAGTGTTTATAATAATAATAGATGCCTGGACCAATAGGCTATAACCTGTTGTTAGTGTGATGCTTAGGTAATATAATTCTTCCTGTACATACAAAATATTTTTCAAGAACTTCCTATCCTTTTTTATTCATGAAAATGAAAAAAAATCCCTTATTCTTCTTCACAACACTTAAATAGAGGGATGCTACATCTTTTTCTATTATAAAAAAAATACACAACACCTTTCTCTTTCTCTTTCTTTCACTTATTATTTTTATTCTATGAAAACTATAGTGTAAAGAACTCTTCCACTATTCTCTGTTTCTCTCATTATTCTTCCTTATTAATTACATCAACAAAATCAATTGGCCTTTTAACCCTATTTTTTCAACTTATGGAATATGAAGATTTATCAATGTCAGATCTCTCTCTATCTTGATACAAGGATCTTCCACTAAGAATAGATGTTTTTATCCTCATCATTCCCATCTCTTAAACCTAAAGATATATATAATAACCTAGAATGATTCCCTTCATAATTATCCCATTAAAACATCCAAAAATCCCAACCTTTAATTAAAAAATATTCAATATTTCATATTGTATATCTTTCCCTTTTAATATATTGAATACAAGTCATTTAGTCTTTCATTATATTATAAATTTCACATGGTTTTTCTTTCCATTCTCTTCTCCAAAAAAATTATCTTATTAACACTCCGCGTATTTATGAGAAACTCAAGAAATATCAATTGGTATTATCTCCTTACTTCATGACTCATACTCCATCATTCAACTCCTAAATAATAACTTGAAGCATGGCACGAACTAAGGGTTCATGAAATTTTAATTTGAACACCCATTATATATTACACCATATGAATTTAAGTGATATAAATTATCAAAAACCAACCACTTTGATATATTATTGGTAATATCCATCCATACAAAGCTCAGTATAAACATGAATGATGTTTACATACCATTTTTTATATAATTATGTATACACAATAACATTCATTCTTATGGATAATTGAAGATGATGATTATGAATCACGGATGATGTTTATGAATACCATGCATGATTATTATGAAAGGATCATATGGTTGTTACATTGTCAATTCATATTTTCTATACTGAGATGTTCCTTATGCCTCACCTCATCTCTTCTATTCTATAGTAGTTATTCTAGGCTTCTGTATGAAATTTGGAGATTTAGATATACTCACAAAATTTTGGAAACCTTATAGTGTATTTTTGATAATCATGAATTACTACCTCAATCTCTTATTTGATTCAATAGAGGATCAAAAATTGAGAAGGTATGATCAGTGTGTGATCTTGCGTATGAGGAAGAATGAAATAGTACATGGTTTGGTTTAATCCTGATAGTGTGCACCATTTTTATTGATGAACATAATCCCATTTTCAAGAGTCCCATATAAAATAAGTGGTGGTCACTCTACTCACTTATAATAATTCATGCTCCCTCGTCCAGATGATGAAGTCCATATGGATTTTATCCCTCTAGTGTCCCTTTTTCTAAACCGCATAGAAGAGGATAAGCACCCTTGCCTACATTCACGGGCATGTTCTTCCTAATTGGATATGTTTACCTATGCAACTACCATTATCCCTTCAAATCATCTCTATAATGGAACCACATTTGAGAATGGTTGGTCTTTCCTGTGAAGTCTTGGATACTTAGGTGTTTATTTGGTCATGATTTGACATAGTTTTTCACCTTCTACATGAACAAATATTTAACATTATGTAATTCCAAAATTCGAGAACCAAATTTCATCCTTCACTTATCTTCTTTTCTTCCTCTTTTCATTTTTATCTTCATCCAAAAATAAATGTATGGAACCCCAATGCCTTTTTCATAGATATAATATAATATTAATTAAAACTTCTTCATGTAATTACAAATAAAATCTTTAAAATATATTTTCCCTTGATATAAATTTATTTTTAAAACTTATATGTAAATAAATTCAACAGAATTCTAAAATGAAAGTTCCAATATCACTGAATCAATATAAAATGACACAATACTTGAAAGAAATATTATTTAACAAAAATATTGTGTTCATATTGACTATATTTTAAGTATTTTTTCTATATTTTTATTATTCTACAAAAAATTCACATCAATATCCAACAATACTTTAACTATATTAATATAAAATATAACCCACACAATGAGGTCTCAATAATTTCACACTTTGTATTTTTTTCAATGCTCTTAAAATGATATGTCAATATATTATCATCATATTCTCTTCATTTCTAATTAGACTTTAATTTCATTTTACTCACCCCATTATTGATAAGAAATTAAAAATATATAAGAAAGTGGGTTCCATCAACCATTCCACTCTAAGTATATATGATCTATGCTTGGTGTAGAAACTTATAATATCCCAGGTTTTTTGTGAGGTACAGGTCTCCTTTTTTGGGTTAAATGTGTTGCTTTCCATTTTTTCTTAGACCCTGGGATGGGTCATGGGCCGGTTGGGTTTTTTTGGGATAGAAAGGGAAAACATGTTGAAATCTGGCCACAGGTGAGGTACACGTTGTGTACTTGGTCTACACGACATGTGCTTTAAGTACACGTTGTGTACCTGGCCGTCATGATGTGTAGATAGTATGTCTTATAAAAAATAAGTTGTAGTACATTTCGTGTACTTGATGTACGTGTCATGTACTTTCCCAGTGGGGTTTTTTATAAAATAGGCAGTTACTCATATATTTGATAGACAATGTGTTTTCTCTCATTTTTGAACCCAAAAACCATCCATTCTAGTTTTTTAAGTATTGAAGCCATCTAGAATCTGATTTGAGTGTCTGCTATCACGTTGAAATCGTATCAGTAAGTAATCGATTCATTTTTTATTCATTCTTGATTCTTCAAAACAATGACTGCACTATTTGGATTTAAGTTCATATTCCCTAATAATCCATTCTTTGTCAGTTCTTCATATTTATTCTAAACTAGGACGAATCAAGACACGATACTGGATGAGATTTCTACTACCGAGGTGACGTAGGTGTTCTATTCTTTTATTCGGCTTTTATTTGTGTTTTCAGGTGTTCGTCAGATATTCCATCCATCGGAATTTCCGGAGTGGCCTCATTTTTTAGTGAGTCTCTTGTTGTAGCTATAGTCAGACCTAGTGATGATGCATGTAGGTTCTATTTAGGTGTGTTGTAACCCTTTAAATGTTTCAAGGTCACCCAAGGGGTATGTATTAAAGAAAACAGCTTATTATGCCTATTTAAACCACCAAAGGGGTGTGTGCTTGTGCTTTCCTAGTTAGAGGAAGCCCTTAGATGACTTGATATCTTGAGTAGCTTATTTTGGAGATGTACGTCCCCCTTTAATATTGATATCTTGTGACGCCATACCTATTTTTATAGCTTAGCTTAAATTAATGTGTTTATATGGGTGGGTATACCAATATGTTAACGAATAATGGAAAGTTGAATACACTATATGGGAGGGTAGGACCATATGATTTTGATAAATGGTTTTCATGAGTTGGTATACTCATGGATAGTGCTTATTGATGTGAGTGGGTATAATCACCTGGTTATGAATGTTTAATTTTGAATTCCAGAATTATTGAATGAATGGTTTGATAGATTCCTTGGACTACTCTCCTTGGATTTGGAATGTGGTAGTGGACTCCTTGGATTGATTTTTCCCTTTGGTTCTTGATTCTGTGGGATTCCCTGAGCCTTGCTACCCCATGGATTCAGCAAGGTTGGGCTCACGTAGGACTTTTTATTGACTTTCTCCTAGGACCCCAACCAGTTCCTAACCGAGTTTCCACTAGGGATTCCCATGGGACTCGATGGGATTCCTCAGACACGCTCCTTGGATCCAGCCCTCTGTGGTATAGGTATTTATTACTTGGATCATTTGGTGTGATGACACCTTGGATTGAACCATTGGGGTCTACATTTCACTATATGGCATGGTAATGGGATGCTACTTCACTATACGGAGTGGTTTGTCGGATAGTTGTTAAGTTTATATAGGGTGGCTATGGGTTGTATGATACATATGGATGTACGGCATGGCCGTGTGACTTGTTTACTTGTAATAGATGCCTTGTTAGGAGCGAACTCTCTTTTGTAGGTATCCTTGAGGAATGTTTAGTTTTACTTGTTATAGTAGACTTATTCCACGGTAATATGCACTTACATACCCATTGTTTACACTAGATAGCACCTTTGTAGAATTACTGTTAGAATTGTATAGACCTGGGTGGTTGCCTACTGGGATGTTTATCACACACCATGTTTGGGCCTCCTTGGGGATCCAAATAGATTATATGGTTTGAGGTGATGATAGGTGAAAGTTCCCTACTACAGGTTGTTGACTATGGCTTTGGAGAAGGGGAGCATAAGACCAAGATGTGGCTTGTGACGCTAGGATACCTTTTTGGTCTTTTGTTATTTTTTGGACTTGTACTGCATTACATTGCCTCGTACCTTCTTTGGATGTTTTCTAAACACTCGTACCATCTACATCATTTTTTTATATGAGATACTTATGGTTATTGATATGTATATTCTTTTCTTCCTATATTACTTTCATTTTTCTACTTATTTTTTCACCTCCACTGTTGCATGTATTTTACTTCCGCCGTGATACTCTGGTAATTATGGAATAGTCTACCCACTGACTCACTAAGGCCCTCACTACTAGTCGGATGCCTCTGATGTTTGGGGAGATGTGCTTGAGGCCTTGCGACCAACCAGTCTCGGGGCACCATTTTGGGTGGCATTAGGGTCCAGGACATTACAAAGTGGTGTAGGAGGCATTTTCCTTTTTCTGGTTGACTTAGTATTTGGCAACGTTGGACAGGGATTGGAAGGAAATAGAATTTGGTAATAAACTGTGCCTAAGAGTAGCTACCCCACGTACAGGGAAAAGCCAAATTGCCTTGAATTGAGTTCTTATTTTCTAGATTTTGACTATTACAGTTGATTTGATTTCACTATTGGGTGATGCACCTAATTTTTTGTTGTTAATTTTGATGAAATGTTTGGGTTCTATTTCAGTTGAAACCTGATGAGATGAGGGTGTGCCATCTCATGCATCATATAGACACTTGTTAGAATTGCATGCCATGCATTATGCAATGCCATATAGGATGTATTAGACATTTCATGCCCTTGTGATAGTTGATATGATAGTTGAGTTT
This sequence comes from Viscum album, assembly GCA_963277665.1. Classification (NCBI taxonomy): domain Eukaryota; kingdom Viridiplantae; phylum Streptophyta; class Magnoliopsida; order Santalales; family Viscaceae; genus Viscum; species Viscum album. The sequence goes on along the minus strand of OY728155.1, from coordinate 134,360,248 downwards.
GCTGTTGTATTAGCTGGATGTAGTATGCAATGGTGTGTTCTCATCTTTGAATCCATAAGGAGTATGGTACCATATGAATTGGTAAATAATGCACCAGTAAAATGTAAATATTGAATGAACTTGTTATATTTATGGTTTGAATGGGAGACAAGTTTTGAGTTCATGAGCTGTTATGGGCCATCATGGATTCAGAAATTGGTAATCCCTTGGTAACATTTGTAAAATAATTGAATGTAAAATGGAAATTAAAACTCAAATGGAAAATAGAGACTTTAACTAGACCTGAATTTTGAGTGAGCGAGAGGCACAGTTTCAAGTGGTCCATTGGATTTTCTCTATACAGTCCAAGCTTTAGGAGCAGGATGTGGGTTTGCCATGGTTTTTAGGAGGGCTCTGACCTATCCTATGCTTTGAGCTTTGTGCTTTGATTTTTTCCTTTATGGAGGCATGTGCTTGGCATTGTAGAGGCATTCCACCATGATGACCTCCAGTGGTACACCGTGATGGAGGTGATGACCATACATCAGAGATGATGGGGCACAGGTTACCACTTGATCCTCCTATAGTTCCATTTGTGGCACCTGAGATTGTTCCGAACACAGGTATTGAGGCACAGTTCCATGAGGGTTTCTTTTGCTAGATACAGATTTTCCAGGGGCACCGAAGCCAGCCTTGACTGTGGCTATGCTGACACGGGTGTTCCAGCAGTAGCATCCTCCTATGTTTTTCGGGGATGGTAGACCGCATGCTGTAGGTATGTGGCTAGAGACCATATTATCAATTTTTGAGAATCTGGAGATGCCTCCAGAGTGGAGGGTCATGCTCAAGACTTACAAGCTACGTCGAGTGGAAAAGTGATGGCATGACGTTATAAACCAGGATGATGGCCTACATAATATGGGTTGGAAAGAGTTCCAAACCCGCTTCTACAACTACTTTTATCTTGTGACTCTGCGAGCAGAGCAGGCTAGTGAGTTCATGTTTCTGGATTAGGGCACGATGATGGTTATGGAATACTTGGCATACTTTATAGAGATGCATCGTTTTGAATTGATGTATCTTATTAATAATATATCGAGGATGAGACTCTTTGAGTAAGGTCTCGAACATGATATCAGATATCTGGTCAATGTGTTCAGGTTTCCTTCTATCACTGAGATTGTGTATCAGACACTGATTACATAGTAGAACCTGAGAGAACATGGGGGTACATAATAAGGGAGTTTGGTTTCTCGCACCAATGGATCTACATATTTAGGTAGGAAGCGTCATTTTGAGGTTTCTCATGACGTGAGTGCTATTCAGCTTTTGGTTGCAGGTAGCTTGGTGTATTTCCATCAGTGTGGTAGGTGGGGACACAAGAAAAATTAGTGTGATCGTGACCCAGTTGAGTGTTGAGCTTGTCGTAGGATGGGGGGCATGCAACGGTTTTTCAAGACCTTCCCTCCAGCTACGAGGGGATGGGGGTCATCTCCGATGTCAGGTTCAGGAGTAGGTTCTTCAAATCTGTGCCAAGCTTGGAGCCAGAGCAGTGCAGGCCGGTCAGTCCAGAGTAGTGGTGGTCATGTTCGTGTTAGCCAGACACTGAGTTCTTAGAGGCAGTTGGGCGGATTAGCTCAGGGTAGCCAAGTTGGGTCACATGGTCGTGGTATAAGCCAGACTTATGCAGTGAAATAGAACCAACAGGACTAGGATATGAGACTGTCTATAGTGAGAGGTATGGTTTTTGTATATTCTATTATTTCATCTTCTCTTTTCGATACAGGTGTCTCTCACAGCTTTATCTCTGCATGAGTGGTAAAGAGACTTGGTCTTTTTTTATGAGGATGTTTTTACGATAGACACATCATTGGGAGTTAGAATATGTGATATACTCCAGTGTACGGAGTGTCCCCTTGACGTCGTAGGGTGTCATTTCATCTAGGATCTCTATGTCCTTAGGATGACATGGTTTACATCATTCTTGGAATGGACTGGCTTGTATCTTATCAAGCGTACATTGACTACTATCATCTGAGGGTGACATTCACATCACTAGAGGGTGTAGCATTTATTCACAAGGGTGAATGGGATGTCCAGGCAAGCAGAGCTAGACCCAAGCAACGTGGCCTTGGTTGGTTGACAACCAAGATTTCTAATTTTTTTTTAGATGATCAGGGAGTGAGTCAAGAAGACTTTCCTCTAGTGGTTGAGCGCTTCAGGGATTTCATTCCCGGTGAATTTTATGGTTTACCTACTAAGGGAGAGGTGGTGTTCTCTATCAAGCTAGTGCCAGGAGCTACACCAGCATCCATTCTTCCTTACAAGATGGCTATGACAGAGTTGCAGGACTTCAGGAGGCAGCTAGAGGATTTTGAGGTGAAGGGGTTTATCAGACCATGTACTTCTCTGTGGGCTTCGCTGGTCCTTTTGAGAAAAAGGAAGACGAAAATCTTAGGCTATGCATGGATTATAGAAAACTAAACTATTTGAAAGTTAAATACATATATCCCTTTCCTTGGATAGATGACCTGTTTGATTAGATTCAAGGAGCTTGAGTATTCTCAAAGAACGATTTTAGGTCATGATATCACCAGGTTCATGTTCGACATGTAGACATACATTGTAATACCTTCTATAGCAGGTATGGGTTATATGAGTATTTGGTTATGTCGTTTGGTCTCACAAACAGACTAGAGGTTTTCATGGCTATGATGAACCCAATGTTCCATCCTTATCTGGATTCTTTTGTGGTGGTTTCCATGGATGATATCGTGGTGTATTCTATCAATCTACAGAACCATCCCAACCATCTTGGGATCATTTTGAATATACTGAGGGAGAATCAGTTATATTCTAAGCTCACCAAATGCCAGTTTTTATGGATCATATTCACTTCTTGGGTCACATTATCTTAGATACAAGAGTGTTAGTGGACCCAAAGAATGTGAGAGCATTAGCCTCTTGGGAACAGCCCAATAACATTTTTGACATACAGAGCTTCTTGGGGCTAGCTGGTTACTACAGTCATTTTATATAGGACTTCTCATGATTATAAGTGTTTTTGATAGGCTTGAATAAGAAGGGTGTGAAGTTTGTGTGGTCAAAATATTGTGAGACTACCTTTCAGGAGATGAAAGGGAGGCTAACATCAGCACCAGTCCTGATACTTCTAGAGCAGGGCCAGAGTTACCCAATGTACTGTGACGCTTTAGTTATTGGGTAGGGGGAATGCCAATGGAGGGGGATCGAGTCATATCATATGGGTCTCGATGGCTAAGGACTCAAGAGAGGAATTACCCTACACACGATCTCGACTTAGCTTTAGTTGTTCATGCGTTGCATTGTTGGAGTAACTATTTACTGCGACAGTGTTTTGTGGTGTACATGGACCACAAAAGCCTCAAGTATATTTTTACACAATGTGATTTGTATTTGAGTCAGCGAAGGTGGTTGGAGTACCTATAGTCCTTTGACTTCAATCTTGCCTACACACCTGGAAATGGAAATGTAGTAGCCGATGCAATGAGCAAGAGGACTCAGATTTAGGTAATGCAGCAGGCCAGTAGAGAGTGGCATCTTATGGTGTTGTTCTATGAGATGCATCTGAAGGTGCCCAATAGAAAGGGGAATAATTTTCTTTCATCCTTAGTTTTTACCTCTACCCTTCTGAATAGAGTTAGGATGAGGCAACTATCAAACTCATAAGGCCTAGTTCTATGGGAAGGTCTGGCAAGTGAGGACCCTCCTCCTGGTTAGACAGTAGACAATGATGAGATCATTCATATCCATTGATGTGTCTTTGTTCTAGTGGATATACATGAGGATTTGATGCAGGAGTTTCATGCTTCAACATGGGTCCTCACTTGCCAATCAGAAATCCTTTAGAATCAAAATCCATATGGGTATGATGTAAACTTTATTCAATACAACATACTTCTACAGTATGAAAATATTTTTTCCAAAGTGGGTCACGCTTTGGTAGGGGTGCAACGGATGCTGCTGGAAGAATTGGAAGATGAAATGTTGGGGTCTAACTAGTACTAGAAATATTGTACTACTGACTAATTGGTCTTCCATGAAAAAATTATGGATGATTTTATATTGGATTAGGTCAGGCTCTGATTCTACGCAGCTGATCAAGACACAGTCATGGCTAAGCATCTCGGTCTGCTAACATGGTTGGCTATGGAGGTGTACCTGATAGAGTAGGCTAGGTGTAAAATTTTTGTTGAGATCTATGTAAAACATTCTACCTGGTATCATTATAATGAACATCATAGTTTTATACACTATACTAAACATTTTTGGTGATCATGTGTCCTTTTACTTCCCTTTGACGGTGTCATCTAAAGGCACCTGAGGGGTTATCACAACATTCCTCACTATCAAGAATTGTGAAGCGGTCTACTATCTCGATAGCATTCATAGATGTATGATCCTTCTCATCCTCCATGAAATAGTATGATTTTGGGCAGACCATGGGTGAATCTCCTAACTCACAAGGCATGAAATCACCGAGAGTGAGAGATAGCTTTGGCATAGGTGGGGTAATCTGATTTTTCTTTGACCATAATCACCTATTCTTATAAGACTAGGAAGGTTGAAACTCAAATGTGGAGGTGGTGGTTGAAGGGAAAAGGAAACCACAAAAGGTTATGTCTTTCTCAAATAGGTAGGGATAACACCATGTGCATGATTGACTACCTTTTGAGATAATCAATCATCATATTTATTCATCCCATGACTAGAATCCTGACTCTATTTTCCAAATCCATTACTATCACTACCGGGGTTGGAAAATACATTGTGTTTCCTCTACCGAGATGTCACCCAACTTGAGTAGGCCATGATCCACCTTATCATGGATCAAATATTTTATACAAATCATTAATTGATGGTGTGTCCAAGGATCTTTTGGTATGGGAAATGATTATCACGGCTAGTGAGCCTAGCCTCCCGGGGCCTCTGTCACTCTGTAAATTTCATAATTCCCTTCTCCAGGGCCCATATAAAGTATCCAATGACCTATGAAAACATGAAGGAATTGGTCTTGTTTATTTTTTCTGAGGAAGGAGCTCTAGGATCTTAGCCTCGATAGGGGTATGGAGCCACATTCTCTCACATAGGAGACTACGCTTGGTGAGGTAGTGCCTAACGGGGCTATGCAGGGTGAGGAAATTCTTGAAAGTGCTATTAATTTCAAGGATGTTATTAAAAAGGGGTCAATGGGTGTACCATATTAGGAACCTCTATAGGCATATCTGCTATAGTCTCTAATTTTTCAAGACTTCTTGTGAGATATAGAAGAGGCAATGGGATCAACTATTGTTTTCTAGTCTAATGCACATCTTCTTAAAGATGCAGAGCCTTTTGAATAACTACTACAATCCACCTGGATTGTTTTCATGTTGATGGTTGGGACCATCTCACTCTTAACATTCCCCATGAACATTGTGAGCAGTTTCTCCTAGGATAGAAACATGCTAAATGAATACATTAAGACTTTCCACTGGGCATCAAACTGTGTAACTCATTCATCATGACTATTCTTGCACTTGAAGAGGTTCTTGATGCTTTTATTTATTTTTTTAAAGATGAACTAATATAGGAACTATCTTTGAAGATCCTACCAACCATCAATGGGCCTTATAGGTAGCTAGATGTACCGGAAGAACATGGGTCCTTCTAGTGTCTGAAAAAATAATATAATTTTGGTTGGCTCTCCTATTATGGGGTCCCCAAAATAGGTACACATCTTTAAAGAAATTCTTCCATGTTCTGTAGTGGATCACCCATCCCATTGAATTTGATGAATTTCGGATTTCAAAAATATAGGGGTTCTCAGATATTATCTACCCATGCTAGGTATATCTTTCCATGAGGTGGTGTTTCCAACTATCATGTTTCCATGGACTCAAGGTGAGTGTTGAGAGTGGATATAAAGTCATATTGGTTAGGATATATGGACAAAAATATGTTTACAAGAACATAAAATTGTGAAGAGGGATCATCAACTTATAGAACATCATGTCCTGGATCCTAAGGACGATAATCACACTAATTAAGTGGGTTCAGCGATGCATACCTTGGTCGCATTCCATATTCCATGGATTTCACTCTAACTAGATGTGTAGGAATTCCAAACATAAATGGGGGTACTTGAAAAGGGTGTATTGGATTCCCCACTATAGGAGAGATGGGGTCCATTATGGAATTTCTATAATTCTGGTGCCACTTAGAAATAAGGTTGATGATGATACTTTTGTACTCTTTAGCCTAATAGAGTAATACATCTATCATGCTTTCCATATCTTATTTTAGTGAAACCTAAAATGAGTAAAAGATTCAATATGTCACTTTCCCTTATCAATATTTCAATGATTAGGCAGTAATGCCTCATTCGTAGGACATTTGAGTCTGTGTCCCTGCCTCTATTGATTGGTGGGGACACCTACGGGAGGGTATTCTTGGTACTGTGTCACCCCTGGAGGTGAAATTTCCCTCTCATTCCCTATGTCAATGGTCTTGTTCCTATTATCTTCAGGTATTTCAGTGATGACTGTATTTTTGTGATGTTGTAGACAAATGGGAACTTTGATCATCAGTGAGTAGATTGGTCTCTCAAAAGATAGGGTAGAAATGGAGAGTATCATATTGTCCCCAGCCTCTAATACTTACATGTAGAGAAACATCTTTCATAAATTAGTGGAGTATAGTGAGGCTCTTAATGTGGGTCTACTAATGGGTTTGGCAGAAGCTATATGAATTAGGCACTGAGCTGCCGGTAGCGTTGTAATCTCAAACTTTCTGCATTGTTGGTTGATGGCATTGAGGTGCTCCTCTCTCCCTGGGTGGGACAACTGATGATCAAATATGTATTGAAATGTCTCATATATAATATGGTGGAAACACACTACCTATTCCTCAGTAAGGGACTCTAGAATAAAAAACATTATGAAGTTTCAGGTATCCAAAACACTACAGACAACTTATCAGTAGCCAAAAACTCCCACAGGCCCTCTTTCTCTGAGGATGGGTCCTATACTTGTTCATCCGAAGCCCCAATTTGTTTGGTCCAAGATATGGGTAGTGGCACTGACATATAATTAATCTATTTCTATTTTACCAATAGTAGATTCATTGCATGATTCAAATTTCCATTGCATGTTGGAATGTATCTTGGTGGAAATTCCATCCTCATCATCACATCATTGTAGGATGGGGTTTTCACAACAGCCTCATGTGCTAGGGATACACTTCCTATTTTGTCTTAGTGGATTTCTTTCCATTTGATAGTGTTATCCCAATCTCTGACATCTCTCTGACTTCTCATGTGTAGGTAGAGAGGAGGGAAACTAGAAGTGATGAAGATGGATGAATTGTGAGACCCTAGAAGATATCTATAATGTCCTCCACCTACAAGTACCTATGTAGGGATTTGGGAATATTATGGACCTTGGCTTCTAGGATCATGAATCTAAAATTTCTATCTCCTCTCCCAGACATTCTCAGGTAGGGTTAAGGATCCATCATTAACTCATCTTTCACCTTAGAATCTAATAGTTCAATGATGACATAGTGCTTCCCAAGGTTTCACCTCTGATAGTAGGTGTTTGACCTCCTACCCAAGGATGGTTCTTCAGGATAGGTTATGTCTTCGGTATGAAGAGGACCTATGTGCTAGTTGGCATTGGAGCACAGTGGACCTACTCTTTGATCGGTAGTGGCACGGGGAGGAAATCTATGTTGAGTGGTGGGGTAATCATGAGGAGGACCTCCATATTAACTATGGATAGAGCGCGGAGGACCTCCTCTTTGGTTGTTGATGGGGTGGGGAGGACCTACACTTTAGTTATTAGAAACAAGAAGAGTGTTGGAGTTGGTTCCCTAGAACCAACTTCTTCGTATTTTATGATAAACATGTTTTCATTGTTTGAATATTTATAAACAACTTATCACATAATTATTGTTCTTCTATGAGACATAGTATGTGATAATGTCCTAATATTAGTTGTCTCACTAAAAGGTCATAGAAATTCCCCACTATGATGAGAACCCAGAAGTACTATGACACTATTCTTGGATATATGTTCTATAGCTGTATGATATCATTTGAGAGACACAAATGGTATATGCTATGAGGGGTAGAGACTCATGGGACATTGATACACCTTCTCATGGTGTACACCCTTGGTAATATTCAGTAAGATATTATGAGAACAAGACCTACCAGTAGGAAATCCACATTAATACGTGTCATTGGGTGTTCCTATCTAAGGACGTGTGTATTGGTCCTTATACTTTATGATTATTATTAATTAGTATTATGAGTCTCTCACTTAGATTTATTGACGAAAACCATGGTGACAGATGTTTGCGGTGAGGTAGGATACATTTGGTGTGTCACGAGTAATATTTCATTAATGAATAATACAGGAAATGATTTATCCCTTATATCATTTAACATAAGTTAATATCTCAGGCCCTTTAATGGAAATGATATATCTTAAATAAATTCATGTCCATTGTGATGAATAAGCAAGTTCTATTTCCATAAAGTCAAATAAAGAGATAATCGATCACATAGGATTATGGCATTGCCATGCAACCTTCTCAATTTGAGATATTGTGATAAAGTGATTATATTACATGGTAAGCATTTGTATGAGATTACATGTTGTTTTGGAATTAACTTATTTCTCTATTGGTTTCTTGGCATGTTTTTAGATTCTAACCTTGTACTTTAGGCTTCATTACCTAATGCCACTATGAAAAAGACCTAGAGGGTCACACATTAAGTGTATCTAGAATCACAATTAAATAATATATTATTATTATTTATTTAAAATGTTGAATAAATATTATTCCCATATGTGGTTTAATAATTATTCATGTACACTTGATAGAATATAAATATTTATTTGTTGTTTAGTAAATATAGTATTTATTTATTTATTGGATAATAATGCAGTGATATTTATTTAATAAATAAATTGACATTATTCAAGGCCCAATAAATATTGTGGAGGAATGGAAGACCAAGTTTAATTGTCAGGTTAGAAATGATAATGTTGAATATTATTTAATTAAATAATATTTAATTACAATTCACTAGTTAAGCCCGTGTCAAGAAAGAATAATGTTACTATTATTATTTGAAATGGGGTTTTCTAGGATTAAATAATAATAAAGGAACTTGTGAAATTATTTTATTTTAACCCCAGCAATATAAATACCCAATTATATTATTTTATTGTAATCCAAATTGGTATGGAAAAATGATTCAAGGAGAATCCTCTCAAGCCTAAAGAGCTCCCTTCTCCAAGAACTCTCTCAAGAACGGTGAGGAATCTTACTCTACAAGATCCAGGATAATGCTTTGGAAATGATTCTCAGGGAGATCAAGGTGGAAGACACAAGCGCAAGGATATTCCATTCTATCACCTGGAGACTTCTTCAATGATGTATGGATATTCTTGGAACACGTGTGGATCACTGCTAGGGGAAATCTACACTTGGTTTCTACAACGCAATGACTATGCTCTACAGATATGTCGTCAAACACATCAATTAAGAAATAATTCCTTATAGGTAACTATTTATCTAATTTAATTAATTATAAACATTATGTGTTGATCCCTCTCTCTTGATTTTGGCATAATTGTTCTATATCTATTTCATTAAATCAATTATGTGGATCATAGTGTTCATCATCGCATAAGCCTTGGATTAATCATTGATTAATGAAAAAATTAAATTTTAAAACCATCCATTACATGCTTTTTATGCACCTGGAACCTACATGTGGTATTAGAGGGGGAACATAATTGTTTATAATTATTTAAGATCATTGGTGATTTAAAAATTTATAATTTATTGTTTCAATTCAAGATTAATCATTCTTTTAATCTGAATTGTGAGATCTCTTTCTTCCTCATTCGTTTCTAATAGATCAAATCAAGGCGTTTAATTTTTTAATTAAAATAAAATTAAGAAACTCATCTGGAGGAGTTATGGATTCTACCTGGATAACAAATAAATACATGTCGTGTATCTTAATTTACACATTGTGTTGTTGTGTTCAATGCACCAAGGGTTAATTCATAAATTACTCAACATGTGTGCATTAATGGCATGTGGTGTAGTTAATTATTACACCGCATGTTGACCGGGATAGACTGGTGCACATTCAAATTGGTTACACACTGTGTGGAACATTGGACATGGAATATAGTCCCTCCAGGTCAGGGATAGAAAATATATTCCATACACAACCTTCCCAACTGGTGATCGTGTAACACGAAATCAACACGGTGTGTGGCCTATTGAACACACCGTGTACTCCAAATTTTTGAGGTATGTTTAACACAGCGAGTCCCTAGGCATGTACCTTTGATAAATGGTGAAGGGTGTACATGCTGTGTAGATTGGATCTACACGTCGTGTGCTTTTATTAGATTACATAGATTTAAAATTTATTTATTTTAATATGTAAACCTTGAGACATATACTTCAGTGTGGTCATAAAGATAGGTAATGTCATGTGATAGGTTTTAATATACATAAATGTTTAAATTCTTAATTAATATCAGCATAATGTTCAGATTTGAAAATCATGTATGGGTTGTATTACAGGTTGTTACTCTATGTTCACTGAAGCATAACACGTGACCTAAAAATTGTGTAATTCGTGAAATCATCCATGACATACATGTCATGAAATGACAGGATAATTCATATATTCCATATTTCACAAGAGTAAAATAGTATATAAGTATTGTTCATGTTGGGTAGATTTGGATTGATATTCACCATGTTACATCCAAGGTACAAGTTATCTACATAGTTAATTTTAAATGAATTTATTTAATTTTTCTAAAATTATAATGGATGATAATCTCAACGAAATTCCTATAAGATTAAGATTAAGGTATTGATTAATTAAAGATTATAATTAATAGATTTGAGAGTGATTTATCTTAAATACGAACAATTAATAATAGAATGCTAGTTTTATTAAATTCTGAATTCATTTCATGATAGTGAATGATCATGAGCTAGACTAGACCTTTTTATGTGATTGGTTTCATTTTAATTTATTATTAAATTAAATTGTTTGCCAGCATGACTTCTCTCCTCATTAATATATAGGGTTTGAATAACTGTGGTTTCTTTTATGTAAACCCCCTTTTACCCCTCACTTATGTGTGAGTAAAAACATATGTAATGGATAGATATCCCAAGCTAGTGTAGGTAGTTCATGTAAGGATCCAAGGAAAACCCAATCCAAGATAGATACAAAGGTAGATATGTGGAAAGCTATAAACACAACCCTCATATTGGTTCAAGGTGTTTCTCCCTTACTTCAGCAGTTAGTTTATCAACCTCTAGATAAACTAACCATTAGAACAAACTCGTGATCATACCCTTTATTATATTTCTTTCAGTTGCATGGTTATTCATTATGAATTTTTTGTCACGATCAAATAATTAATAAATTAACAAGCATGTAATATGGAACTAAAACAAACTTTCAGATACATAAATATTATCTATGATATGGTTAATCAGGTAAGTAATCCCAATTAATATTAAAAATCATGTAATAAGGATAATAATCGGAAATTTACGTATAAAGGATATAATCCCTCAATAAAATATTAAGTTGGTATAGCCTTCTATTACTTTTGTTAGAATCAAACCATAGTTCAAAGTTCTTGACCAGCCATGTTGGGGCGCTTTAAATTATAGGGGAATTCTAACATGAGGTTTTTGGTTGACTTAACTTGGTTCACATCAATGGTTGACTGTCAAAGCAGGGCCTGGTGTAACTAAGAGGGAAATGTTGAGGAAATCCAATTTAAGTATTTCAAGACTATGGAGTCAAATCAACGGATCAAGGAACTGTGAGTTAATGAAATTGGCATTTATAATACCTACCTAAAACCATTCAAATTTCTCAACTAACCAATGTTGGGGTAATGAGAAATGCAATATGGATCCTTGCTACTAGTATATCTAAGAAACGGGATATTCTGAAGACAATGGTGAGGTCTATTATGTTTTGATAAAATAGTGGGCGGCTAATAAATATAATATTTACTTATTTTTCTAAATTTATCAGATAATGTACAAAATCACTTCTTATATTATTTGTAGAAATAGAATTAAAAATTATATCAAACATATTTTTGTGATCCATACTCAAGAAAGAAAACCTTCTCACTAGCACGAATTTCTAAAAATAGAAGAGGTTTTTACACGTCATCCTTCACCAGGAAAGGAAATTATATGTACTAGAAGAATCATTACCATTTTCACCTGAAAATGAGGTAGGTGATAAAAATATTTCTATCTATGAGAAACATCAGAATGATGCTACAACTTTTCAGTGCTTCATTCTATTTTCCATGTCCGATGAGATCTTGGATCAATATGAGGATATGGATGCCTATAGCATGATGTCTCACCTTTAAGATCTCTATCAAGAGAAGGAAATATAAGAGAGGTTTGAGATCTCTAATGCTTTGTTTACCACTAATATTAGAGATTTTGTGCTAGATGGGCCTCATGTAGTCAAGATTATTGGCCACATTGAATACCTAAAAATATTAGGGATTAATTTCCCAAATGAGTTTCATACAGATCTCATACTTTCATCACTTCCCAAAACCTTCTCATGTTTTATTGTGAATTATAATATGATTAATAATGAGAAGAGTCGATCAGAACTTCTAAAAATGATTCTCTAAGTGGATAAGGAAATGGGGCATGAAACCCTCACATTCCTTATGGTGAATAAGAAAATGAAGAAAAATTAAAAGGGTGAGAACGCCTATAAATAATCTAAATCTCTCGAGCACCACCCTTCCAATAAAGGGGATATCTATAGGCAAGGTAAGGAAAAGGAGGCAGTATGTTTTGTACATGGAAATCCAGACCACTGTAAGAGGAATTGAACCCAAAATATTGGGGAATATAAAGTTGTATTCATTATCGAGTGTGATATTTCCATATCTACACATTGGGTATAAGATATAGTTTGTGGTGCTCACATATATATCCAAATGTAGGAACCAAATAAATTCCATAAAATTTCTAGAGAACTGGTGGATCAATGGGCTGCCAATACTACAAGGATAGATACTCTTTCCATTGGTGACTACTACATTTCATTACCAATGAGAATTATTTTGGTTTTAGGTGACTGTTATTATGAACCTAAGTTTACCAAAAACATAATTTCTATATCATGTTGAGATAAAAATGGGTTTATTTTCAACTTTAGAAATAAATGATCTTTCTTTAATAAGGAAAACATATGTTATAATATGGAACATTTAAATTTCAGTTTGTATGTATTAAATTAAAAAAAGCCAAGTATTGGAAATTGATAATGAATTAAGTTCACATTACTCGTATAACACCCAACTTTGGAATCAATGTCTTGGTTATGTAAATGAGAAGTTTTTGACAAAGCTCTATCAAGATGGTTATGTAGAATATTCTTATCCAAAACCACTTGATAGATTTCATTCTTGTTTACAAGAAAAAATTTCCAAACCACCATTTGGTGGATAGGGTTAAAGGAACACAAATCTTCTAGGATTAGTACACAATGATGTGTGTGGACCATTTATAGTTGAATATTGAGGTGAATATTCTTACTTAATAACTTTTAAATATGACTTGAGTAGATATTTCTATATCTACCCGATGAGGTATAAGTATGATTACTTTGATAAATTAAAGGCATTCAAGAATGAATTAGAGAATCCTCTTGGTAAAAAGATAAAGATGCTTCGATTAGATCGAGGTAGTGAATATCTTAACCAATAGTTTATAAACTTTCTACAAAAGTTTGGGATTATATATCAACTCACCCTACCTTATATACCATTATGGAATGGTAAAATAATGAACCATACCTTGTTGGACATGGAAAGGCCGATGATGAATCATGAATATCTTTCATTATCCTTTTGGGGATATTCATTAAAAACATTGGAATACACATTAAAAAGACTACCAACTGAGTTGGAAAATGTAATTTGTTGAGTCAAAACATGTTTCGACTTTCCCATCAATCATTTATTTTTTTAATCACAAATCACACATATTGTAATCACATATATCATTTATCATGTATGTATTTTTAACAATCATAATCACTCACTTGGTTTTTCATGTTTGATGTATCCTTATGAAATTCATGTTTGTTGTTCATACACATTGTTTTATATGCTGTTTCAGAATTGTAACCAGATTATGCATTGCATCGTAGTTAGGAATTGTAACCTAGTTTTGTATTGCATTATAATCTGAAATCATAACCAGGTTAAGTACTGCATCATATATATGAATCGTAACTAGGTTAATTGCCAAATCATAAATATGCACCATAACCAAGTTAAGTACCGCATTGTATTTATACAGGTAACTAGGTTAAGTACTAAATCTTAATCATGTATCATATAATCATATCATAACCAGGTTATGAATCATCTCCATGTTATGCATCATACTCTTATTATGTATTGTATCCAAGCATCATAACCAGATTAAATATCCTGCATCATAACCATGTTATAATTCGTAATCGATGTGAAATACTATCATGATAAGTGTAGAAAAAAGTTACGTAGTGAAAATACATTACACTCTTATCATAACTTCAATATCGATTTCATGTATCTCATACTCATTGTTTTATACTTTTTTACTTACTACTTTCTAACTAAAATGATGTTGTTGAGTTGGTTATTTCCCAATCAAAATGATGTCATGTATTCCGTTTTGTTCTAACCGTTGAAATGTCAGGTGTCCAATTCCTTCCGAGTTTTTTGGAGAAATATGACCATTAGAAAAAATATGACTATTGGAACCTGAATCCTATAAATAAGAGGCCATTCAAACCAGAATAAATAATGTTTTCTTCTATCATGTTCCAGAGGGAGATGTTGTGACTTCTCTCTTGATTCGTGTGAAAGCCTTGAAGATACAAGAAGTGAACATCTTGTTCCATGTTCTAGTATTTCTATAAGTGCTTTGTTTATTCTTTTTGTGGCTGAACATTTTGATAATGAACGAGGGATTCTAGGGATAGGAAGATGTGATGTCGATCATCGTATTGAGGGCCTTCAATTGTTTGAAGGATATAGGTGTTGATTACCTTTTTAATCAAGGAATTATAGGTATAAGAAGACAACGATGTCGACAATCGTATCGAGGGCTTACCATGGTAGTGGTAAGATAGACCTTCTATCCTAGGTGGAAGCATACCCTTTTCTTTGGGTTAAAAGATTTTTAATTCTTTTAAATTTCCACTTCTATTGTTTTATAAAGGGAATTGTATTGTTTCCCCTTTTTTCATATTCAATTCAATTAAAACTGTTTTAATTGTGATTCATATTGTATTAAGATATTATATATGCTATATGGTAGAATCATTAACATTTGAATTACTCTGATCATTGTATTCAATTCAAATAAAATTGTTTTACATTGATTTTATTATTACATATTAGTATTTCCATCAGATCCAAGACCTATATGGTCTATTGTATTGAGTGTGAATTGTATTATTTAAATTTATCCTAAACTAAGTCATTTTTTAAGTGTTTAAATATATAGTTTTTTAAACATACAATTCACCCCCCCCCCCCCTCTTGTATTGTGCCATCTAATATACATATACATCTATATTACGATCCAACAATTGGTATCAGAGGAGGTTTCCACTATTTTGTATTAATTTATTTATTTCTTTTGTCAATACAATTGTATTTATTTAACAAATATTTTTTTTCTAACTACTTACTACACTAACATGTGGAGTGGAAAGGTATTTTTTTATAAGATGGCAGGAATGAGTATTGGATCGATTGACAATCTAAATCAAACTAGACCACCTATATTTAATGGAAATGATTATGGGTACTGGAGAGATCTAATGAAGATATTTGTTATTAATATTGGAGTGTAAAACCTTATCATGCTTACGGGAGGTTATAAAATCCCAGACAAGGAAGTCAGTACCTTCACCAATCAAGAGAAACAAGAATATCAACTGAATTACAAGGTACACAACACTTTGTTGTGTTAAAGGACCCGAAATATATATAGTCAGATATCATCATGTGAAGCAGCCAATTGTATTTGGAAGAAATTGGATGTCAGACATTTTGGTACATCCAAATTCATATAAACAAGAAGATCAATGCTTCAAGTAGAATATCATGGGTTTTTTTCTTATGGAGAACCAGTATGAAAGGTGAAATAATGGTTTATGAAAATTGTCAATAGTCTATAATCTATGGTTGAAAATGGTCTTGATGATGAAGCACTTATAGACAAGATTATTGATATTATTCCTAACAAGTGGAAATAAAAAAGAATATCTGTTGATGAAAATAGGAATGTTACTCAAATCACTCTTGATGGGTTATTTGGCACTCTACTTCAGAACGAGACTAGAATGATAATATATGTTAATTTAAATAATAAGAAGAATGTTAATGGGAGTGTATATTTTACTACTACTAAATCTAAGACACGTGAAAGGATAATAAGATCCAAAGATGATAAAGGTGTTGTTATATCATAATAAATTGATAGTGATCACTCAGATAATGAGTTATCCAATCTTGCTCAAAGTATGAACAACATTTTTGGAAACAATGATATTAAATACATATTCAAAAAGAAATATAGAAAAGAAAAGAAATATTCTGAGGTCACTTGTTCTGAATTCAAAAGAGTAGGTCATATTAGACCAGATTTTCCTTTACTAAAAATAAAAGATAAAAAGGATAAGCATTCTGAAAGAAAAAAGAAAAAGTATTTCAAGTCAAAAACAAAGAAAGTATTGAAGTAAAATGATACTTGGAGTACAAGTGGTGGTGATTCATCAGACGAATCCTCAGATTATGAATCTTCTGGTCAGAGAAAATAGGACTCATAGCCCAACTAGAAATTGAAAGTCATTATTACATGGATAAGGTACACAATGATGAAACCCTTACAAATATATCTTTAAATGAAAATTACCCTAATGAGAAACATTATTACTCTTCAGATGAAGAATCTTCCTCAACAGATGAAAAATTTACCTTCCTTTGAAGAAGTTTCCAAATTTTCAAATTACTTGAGAATGAAAATTCAAAACTCAATAAAAAAGATTGATAAGGAAAATTATAAAATTCTATTATTACAAAATAAGTATCAGATCTATCGAAAGATCTTGATCATAAAACTCTTAATTTTGAAAATCTTTCGAAGTATTTAAAGAAGTAAGTCTGAATTAGGATAAACTTTATAAATACTTTCAATAACTTGTTTTAAGGAAAAGTGTTTTAGAAACCAAAAATAATTCCAAAACAATTTCTTATGAGAATGATAATTTAATCATAAGACTAAAATATGAAATATTTTCTCTTAAGAAACTTTTATTAAACTTTACATATGGTAAGGAAAACATTGATAATATTTATTCTAAAATTAATCTTTTATGGAATACTTATGGATTTGGATACGCTCAATCAAAACCAATTTTTAGTAATAATTATTGTGTTCCTCAAAGTGCCCCATTTTGTATGAAATTTCAATGTGGTGGAAATTGGGAAAGATGTTGTTCTCTTAATAAAACTCAATCTTTAGGATTTCAAAAATCCCATTTTTCAAAACAAATGTGGATTCACAAAATTATTTTATTTAACATTTCTGGATCCAAACAAGTTTAGGTTCTGAAAAACTAATTATTTATTTTTCAGGAAAATAAGAACTGTTCCCACAAAAAGAACATTTGGTACAGGTATAGTGGTTGTTCTCAACACATGACGAGTAACAAATATTTCTTTGAAAAGATTATTGAAATGAAAGGTGGAAGAGTGATCTTTAATGATAATGCTCAGGGAAAGATCATTGGTGTAGGTAAAATTATTCTTTTTGGAAAAGTATTAATTTAAAATGTTTTGTTTGTCAAAGACCTTATGAGAAAAGACTTACATTTCTTAAGTACAATAGAAGACAAATCTTGGTTATGGAATAGAAGGTTAGGACATTGTAACTTAACGAACCTTTGTAAACATTCAAAGAAAAGAATTTTTAACGATATACCTGATCTTAGGTTTGATTCTTAAATTGTTTGTGACCCCTATCAATATGGAAAGCAACATAAAATTGGCTTTAAATCAATCAATGAAGTTTCAACATCAAATGTATTATAGTTAGTGTGCACGGATCTATTCAGTCCTACACAAACTAAAAGAATCGGAGGCAAGTACTATGTATTTGTTTTATTTGATGACTTTACTAAATTTACATGGGTCCATTTTCAAAAAAAAGATATTTGAAGCCTTTGTCTATTTCAAAACTTTTAGTTCCCAAGTTAAAAATGTGAAAAACCAACCATTGATAACTATACATAGTGATCATGGTAGAGAATTTCAAAATATGGATTTTGAAACCTTTTCTAGTAAGAAAGGTATTACTCACAACTTTTCAGATCCAAGAACCCCTCATCAAAATGGTGTTATTGAGATAAGGAATCGTATTCTTCAGGAAATGACAAGAACTATTTTGAGTGAATACTAAATTTATAAGAATTTATGAGATGGAGCTGTTATTACTAAATGTTATACTATAAATCATTTTTTAACTAGACCTTTTATTAATAAAACAACTTATGAATTGTGGACTGGCTAAAAACCTAAATTTTCATACTTCATAATGTTTGGATGCAAAGTATTCATATTGAATACAAAATAAACTTTACATAAGTTTTCACCCAAATCTAATGAAGGAATCGTTCTAGTTTATTCCATGAATTCTAAGGATTATAGTTTTTTCAATAAAAACTATTGTACAATTGAAGAAATAGTGCTAGTTAAATTTGATGAAACTGACTCCTTTGTTTTTAAACAATCCTTACCTACATCAATAGATGTATTTTCACAAACTGATTATCAGCCTTTGATTGAAAACTCTTCTTAAAAGGGAAATTCTCAAGAAAATGTTTCTGAAACATTTACCCCAGAATAATTTCTATCATATGTTGATAAATAGGTTTTGTAAAACCCAAATCAATTGTTTCTTATGAATGGTCCTAGTAATAATATCATTGGAGATGTAAATAAACCTATAAGGATCAGAAATTCCTTGATAAATGAAATAGAACATATTTACTTTCTTTCTCAATTTGAACATAAAACTTCGAATGAAGCGTTAGGTGATGAAGATTGGATTAAGGAAATACAAGATGAACTAAATTAACTTTAGAGGAATCAAGTTTGTACCTTGGTTGAAAGAACTAAAGAAAAAATTGTAATTTGTGTTTAATGGGTTTTCAGAAACAAATGTGTTAAAAATGGAGTCATAGTAAGAAATAAAGCAAGACATGTTACTAAAGGCTATAATCAACAATAGGGAATTGACTATGAATAATCCTATTCTCCAGTAGCTAGACTTGAATCTATTCGAATTCTATTAGCCTTTGCAACATACTTCGATATCAAACTTTTTAAAATGAATGTAAAATGTTATTTTCTCAATGCTTTTTTTCAATAAGAGGTTTTTATTGATCATCCCCCTATTTTTGTATATACAAAACATCATGATCATGTTTTTAAACTTACCAAATATTTTTATGGACTTAAACAATCCCTAAGAGCATGGTATGATAGACACGCATGATTTCTTTTACAAAAAAATTATGCAAAAGGTAATGCTAACCCAACTCTCTTTATAAAAATGGGAAAAAAGGTTTTAATTGTTCAAATTTATGTTTATGACATTATATTCGGCTCAACTCGGCAATATTTAACTAATTATTTTGAGAATATAATGAAATATTATTTTGAAATGAGTATGATGGGTGAGTTAACATTCTTTTTCAATTTTCAAATATCTCAAAACCCATAAGGAACCTATATATCCCAACATAAGTATATCAAATGATTACTCAAAAAGTATGGATATGAAAATACTAAAAGTATTAGTACTCCAATCGGTACCTCAAATATACTTGATCATGATGAAGCTGGGAAACCAGTGGATCAAACAATTTATAGAGGTATGATAGGAAGTTTGTTATACATAAAGTCTAGTCATCTAGACTTAATGTTTTTTGTATTATTATGTTCAAGATACCAATATAGTCCAAAGGAATCTCATTTAAATAAGGGAAAAGAATTTTTCACTATTTAAAGGAAGCTATGGATTTAGGAGTATTCTATTCTTCTGGAAATGATTTTTTTTTTTTGAATTTTTTTTTTCATATAATGACTTTGGGGGATGTAGAATGGATAGAAAGAGTAAATACGGAACATGTCATTTTTTAGGAGATTCTTTTGTTTATTGGTCATGCAAGAAACAACACTCAGTAGCACTCTCCACTGCAAAAGATGAATATGTAGCAGCTGGAAGTTGTTGTGCTTAGGTGTTGTGGATGCAACACACACTCACTGAATATGCCATGTGTTTCTCAAAAACTCGAATACTATGTGAAAATACTAGTTCCATTTATCTTATTAAAAACCCTACACATCACTCACATGAAAAACACATAGATATTAGGCATAAATTTTCTAATCATCACACACAAAAAAAGAGATATTGTTTTACAATTCATCGGAATTCAAGAACAACTTGGTTACATTTTCAGAAAACCATTATATTCTGATAGATTTGAATATATTAAACTGAATCTAGGAATGGTCAATATGAAGTAATTATTCACATATATTTCTTGTTTAATCCAACTCGTTACATTGAGTTGCTCCTTTTCAAATGGGGAGTATACATTTAATTTCACTTTTTTTTACAGTTTATCAGTTTCACTTTTTGTTTTACAGTTAATTTGTTTTTTTTCTTTATTTTTCTTTTATAGGTGTCTGAATTTTATCAGTTTTATGTTTTTATGAGTTTCAAGTTTTAGTTTCAAAATTTTTCAGTACTAGATTTAGACTATTGGTATTGAATTATCTAATCAGATCTAAACTATCAATATTACATCACATTATTGGTATTGAACAATCTGTATTAGATTACCTTATCGATACTGAAATATCGATATCGGTACTGGACTATCATTGTGGATTATTCTATCGGTTCTAAATAATCAGTACCAGCCTATTTTATTTTATCAGTTTTATATTATTTATTGGTTTTTTTTTCATAATAACAATATACTGAAACCATAATATCTATCTTATTACTCCTACAGTTACATTTTCTAGAACCTTAATTTGGTTATTTTAATGGTTGTTTCTCATTTATTGATTTTACTTCAAATCAGTTTCACACTAAATATTATTTTCTTTTAAAGAAAACCTCAAGAGATCGAAATCATTCTTGACCATTGGATCTCTTAGATATAATCTTGACCGTCAATTAACTTTAAAAGATTCTATCTCACATCGATTTCATCTGTGTTTTTCTCCCAAGACAAGCTTCTCTATAAGTAGTTAGCAAAGTTCTTTCGGTTCTTACATTAGTTTTTGTAATCAAAGATCTTCTCAGATTTCGTAATCAGCAGGTTCTTTAGGGTGTGAGTTATTATTTCATGACTGATTCTACTACTTCATCTCCGAAAGAAATGCCTCAAAAGAATTTATCTTCCATGACTTTTTGTGGTAAAAGGTTGGCATCATGATATTTTTATGAGTCTTTTTATTCTTACCTGAAAAGAATTATAAGTTTTCAAGACTGGGAATAAATTTGTGTGAAAATACTTGGTTCTAATTAGGATCATGTCTATCATGATGAGGTGTTACAATTTTACGAATCTGTAGGGATAGAAAAGGATCTTAATATTTCTATTAAGATGTATGAAAAGACTTATACAACCTCTTCAAAATAGGATGCTACATTTCAAGTTGTTCTATTTGAGTGAGATTCTTTATGTCCTCATAATTTACCGGAAGATGATGGAACCACTGATAGGTCTAAAGCCAAAGAAAATATTTTTGAAATTCATGAGGACAAAAGAAAAGTGAGTCATTTATCAAGAGGTAATAGACTCAGGGCCCTTTAGATGCAAGGGTTTTTTGTGTCAAGAAAAGGTGATAAATAAACTTTGAAAGTTTCAGATGTATATGTGCTCGAATACTTGGTGAACATGAGTAAGTTTAACCTTATAGGGTTTATTTCAAAAACAGTTTAGAAGCTCAAATCCCGTATTATAAAATCTATGATGATCATGTTTCCCACCATTATTAGTAAGTTTCTGAAAGAGTGCATGGGTTTGTGTAATATTGCAATTAAGTCAGATATCACTTTCTTCAAAGAGCCTTTAATTAGTAAGGATATGGTAAGGAGGCCCAAATTATGTTTCAATTTTGAATTGAAAAAGTTTGAGAAAGATCTAAATATTGAGAAAGAAAAGGTAATTGTTGAAGGTAGTGAGAAACCTTCTAATCCATCCAAGTTATCTTCGAACAAAAGAAAGGAAGTTAAGGATAAAACTCCAAAACCCTCAAAGAAACAAAAGTTTGTATCTGATGAGGTTGTTACTGAATGGAGAAATAAAAAAGAAATAAGGAAAAGAAGGGGATCCTTAGTTTGGATTGGATCTGGCTAAAGCTTTGTCTTTAAAAGTAAGGTCTGAAGAGACTTTGAAATAATAAGAGAGAAAGAAGAGATTGAAGAAAAGAAAGGTCAATGCTATTGATATTGATAGTCTTCTAAGAATATCTCAGAAAATAAAATTCAAAATTTAAATAAGGGATTCATCAGGTAAAACTCAATCGGTTCCAATAGTTAAAGGCAAGGAGAAACATGTTTTTGAACAAACGACTACACAATATCTTGTAAAAGAACATGAAGAAGTGGAAGAAGAACAAGAAGAAGAAATCCAAGAGGAACATGATCAAGAAGAATAGGGATAGGAGGAAATAAAAGTCGAAGAAAAATGAGATACAAAAAAGAAAATTCATACCACAGAATCATTAGAAGTACCATCTTTTGTTTATCCATATCTGGATCCTTATCCCTATAAGAGAGTATATCAAAAGGTTTCCTCCAAGAGATTCATTCATATTTATGATAAAGAAGAAGAAGAGGAGGAGGAGGAAGAGGAAGAATTCGATAAGAATCAAAATCAGTCGGCTCAAGTAATTGGCATTGAGAGTCATTTTGTTGATCTCCCAAAATTCACTAAGGAAACAGATTCTGAAAGGAAAATCACTGTGAAATGGGTTTAGTACATTGAACAGGCTTTGAATAGATTGGAGAAGTTGTTAACTTTTATTCCAAAAGATGAATTCGGGTTGAAAATTATTTCAAATGCCCATAATAATAGAATGGATTATTCCAAGGTTTTGATGAAAATGTTTCTATGTCTTGAAGCCGAATTCAATATTTTCAAGGAATGTTATACTGAGCATATTAAGGCTTGTAGTAAAGTTGTGAAGTGGTCTTATAACGTTGATGAAATCCTAAAGAATCATTTGAATAAGTAGGAATAATTTCTACATCGGGTAAACAAACTCAACTCTCTCTATCTCAAGCTAGTTAATGGTTTAAATCAAAAGTTTTAAGAATTTAAAAGATCTATTACCTCAAAAGAAGCATCCCCAAAAGATCTTGAGAGTTTAACGAAAAATTTCAAAGACTAGAGTAATGAGTTTTTTTACTCTTGAATAGAGTTACTATCTTAGAAAAAGCCTGTCACCTCGGGATAGATGATTTAAATAACCAGGAAGCAAGACATAAAGCTCAGGAAGCTATTAATCAGCTTTATAAAGATTGGCTCTGGAATCGAGAAAAGATTATTGCTGAATGGGATGAGAAGCTAAAGGCTCTGTGAGAAGCTCTTGACAAGATCATGGAGGATAGAAAAGATTTCATGAAGTTGGAAGTATCCTTGTTTAATCTTTTATAAAAATAAAAGGGAAAATAATGATGGTTGAACTCTTTTTTTAATAAATTTTTCTTTCATGTAACATTTATTGTTTCGTACTCTATTTCTCTAAATTTTTTGTAGGAAATAAATTCCTTCCCTTATTCTTTTTTGGAAATCACCAAGGCGGAGAATGGATTTGAAAAGAAAGTTTTTTACGAATGTATGATTTAGGTAGAGATATCATAAGAATAAGTAAAGAGAATACTATCCCTTCTGAGTTGTTTAAACCAATGGTGGAATTAGTCGTATTCACTAGAGTTATTAAACTCAAGGGGTGATAAGTCTTTATTTTTTGTTATCCTGTTTGTTTTTTGTTTTGTTTTGTTCCTTCCAAAAAGGGGGAGATTGTTGAGTCAAAACATATTTCGACTTTCCCATCAATCATTTGTTTTAGAAATCAAAAACCACGCATATCGTAATCACATATATTGTTTATCATGTATGTTGTTGTAGCAATCATAATCACTTACTTTTTTTATGTTTGATGTATCCTTATTAATGTCGTGTTTGTTGTTCATACACATTGTTTTATATGCTATTTCAGAATCATAGAAAGATTATGCATTGCATCATAGTCAAAAATCATAACCTGACTATGTATTTCATTCTAATCATAAATCATAACTAGGTTAAGTACCGCATCATAAATATTCATCATAATCAAGTTATGTATCACATTATATTTATACATTGTAACCAGGTTAAGTACTGAATCTTTATCACATATAGTAATCATGATATTGTAATCATGATATAGTAACCAAGTTATACATCATCATTAGGTTATGCATCATACTCTTATTATGTATTGTATCCAAGCATCATAACCAGATTAAATATCATGCATCGTAACCAAGTTAAGAATCGTAATTAGGTTATAATTCATAATCGATATGCATTGTTATCTTGATAATCCTAGAAAACAAGTTACGTATTGAAAATTAATTCATCTCTTATCATAACTTTAATACTTATTGCATGTATCTCATACTCATTGTTTTATACTTTTATAATTACTAATTTATAAAAAATAAATTTTTCTTCTATCAAGATCTATAGAGAGATGTTATGACTTGTCTATTGCTTCGTGCAAAAGCCTTGAAGATACAAGAAGTGAACATCTTGTTCCATGTTACTGTATTTCTCTAAGTTTTTTGTTTCTTATTTGTGCAAAAAATCATTGTGATATCAATCGAGGGCTTCCGGGGATAGAAATACATGATGTTGATCATTGTATCGAGGGTCTTCAGTTGCTTAAAGGACAGAGTTGTCGATTACCTTCTTAATCGAGGAATTCCTGGGATAGGAAGACAGCTGTGTCGATCATCTTATCGAGGGATTACCAAGGTGATGGTAAGACATAGCTTCTATCCTAGGTGAAAGGATACCCTTTTCTTTGGGGTAAGGAAATATAAAACTTTTACATTTCCACTGCAATTTGTATAAGAAAGGGAATTGTATTGTTTACCCTTTATTTTAATATTCAATTAAATTTTAATTGTTTCAATTACGATTCATATTGTATTAAGAGATTTTATATGTGATATGGTAGAATAATTAACATTTTTATTACTCTGATCATTTTATTCAATTCAAATAAAATTTTTTAACATTACTTATAGTATTACATCTTAGTATCCCCATCAGATCTAAGACCTACATGGCCTATTGTATTGATTTTGAATTGTATTAGTTTAAGATCTCTTAAACTAAGTCCTTTATCAATTGTTTAAATAAATAGTTTTTTAAACTTACAATTCATCCCCTCGTGTATTGTGACATCTAATATACATATACATTTATATTATGATCCAATAGAATTCCATTCAAGCTATGGAGTGGAAAGAAACACATTTTATCACATAAACATGTATGGGGTTGAGAGGTGTTCGTTAAGGCCTTCTTAGGAAACAAAATAGCACCCCGGGGCATGAGGTGTATCTTTATAGGTTATCTTATGAAAACAAAGGAATAGTGCCTAAACATCCCCTCAAACAAGAAAGTGACTGTCACTAGACATGTTGTCTTTCTTGAGAGGGATCACATCCTCAAAAAGGATAGTGGGAGAAAGATTGACTTTGATGAATTTTATGCTCAAGATGCATAGGAGTTGGTTGAGGAACAAGTTCCATAGGTCCCCATGGAAGAATTGGTTCTTGAAACACAAGTATTTTGTATGATTGTGAGAGAGGTAAGAGAACCATAGAGATATGGTTTTCTATTCACCGTGGATGGTGACTCTTTATTATTGGACAATGATGAACATATCTCCTACAATGAGGTAGAAGAGAGCTCAGAAGCTGAAAGATGTCTAGAATCTATAAATTCTATGATGGATCCCATGTATCATAACTAGGATTGGGTTCTAGTCAATATTCCAGTTGATGTAAAGCTTATTAGATGAAAATGGGTATTCAATATGATACTGTACATGGAAGGTAAATTAAGAACCTATAAAGCAAGGATAGTGGCTAAATGTTTTAAATAGAATCAAGGAATTGACAATGATGAAACATTTTGACCAATTTCCATGTTTAAATCCATCAAGATCATACTTACTATAGCAGCTTACCATGACTATGAGATTTGGAAGATGGATGTCAAAACTTCATTCTCTAACGGGAACCTTCAAGATGATGTCAATATGGAACAACCAGAAGGGTTTATTACTCAAGGTGATTCCAATAATATTTTAAAGTTATAGAGATCCATTTATGGATTGAATCAAGCATCTATGTCATGGAATATTCGATTTGATAAACCCATAAAATAATTTGGTTTAATTAAGGATGAATGTGAACCATGTGTTTACAAAAGGTTTAATGGGATTGTGGTCATTATTCTAGTAGTGTATATTGATGACATATTACTTATAAGAAATGACATACTAGTCTTACAATCTGTTAAGGAATGGTTAAACAAGTGTTTCTCCATGAAAGACTTAAGATAATCATCCTACATTATAGGGATCAAAATCATTCATGATAGATCGAAGAGGATGCTTGGACTAATCCAATGTACATATATTTACCAGATACTAAAGAGATTTAGTATGGAACTATCCAAGAGGGTATTGATTCCAATGTCACATGGTTTATATCTTTCTATGAAAATGTTCCCCCAAAGACAATAGGAGAAATATAGAATTAGTAAGATCATATACACTTCAGTTATAGGATCAATCATGTATTCCATGTTATGTACTAGATTTGATGTTTCCGATTCATTGTGCATGGTAGGAAGATATCAAGAAGATCAAGGAGAATAACATTGGACTGCTGTTATGACTATCCTTCAGTATCTGAGAACTTACGATATGTTTCTAGTGTAGGGAAGAGATGAGGATATTTTCATCAGAGGGTATGATGATGCTGTTTTTTAGACAGATCATAATGATTTGAAGTCGCAATCAGGATGTGTTTTCTATCTCAATAGAGAATTTGTGAGATGGAAGAGTTCAAAGTATCCACTTTTCACTGATTCTATAGTGGATTCTGAGTATATAGCATCTTATGATGTAGCCAAGGAAGCTGTTTGGATTCAGAACTTTTCCCAGGAGATTGATGTGGTACCCAGAAGTAAAGACCCTATCGCATTGTATTGTGATAATACTACAGTGGTGACTCTTACAAAAGAGCCAAGGTCACCCCAACAGACAAAGCATATACTTTTAAATTATCACCTCTTGATGGATTTATATCAGAAGGGTGAAGTTGTAGTGAGAAGAGTACCCATGGAAGAGAACATGGTGGACCCCTTGACTAAAGGTTTATCTCATCCGAAGCATAAATATCATGTGAGAGATATCGTACTGAAGATTGTTAGCAGTTGGCTCTAGTGCAAGTGTGAGTCTTTTGGATTTGGTTCCCTAGAACCAACTTCATTGAAATTTATGATAAAGTTATATTAATATTTTTAATATTTATAAACTACTTATCACACCATGATTATTCTTCTACGTGACATAGTATGTGATAATATCCTGAGAGTAGCTATCTCACTAAAAGGTCATAGTAGTTCCCTGCTATAATGAGAACCCGGAAGTGCTACAACACTATTATTGAATATATGTTCTATAGTCGGATGATATCATTTGAAGGACAAAAATGATATAGTCTATCATGGGTTGAGACACATAGGACTTTGAGACACCTTCTCATAGTGTACGCCCTTGGTAATATCTAATAGGATATTATGAGAATGAAACCTGCCAATAGGAAATTTATATTGATACCTTTCATTGGATGTTCCTATCTATGGATGTGTGTACTGTTACTTAGACTTTAAGATTATTATTAATGAATAATGTGAGAAATTATTTATCCCTTCTATTATTTAACAGAAGTTAATATTGCAGGTCCTATTATGGAAATGATATAGCCTAAATAAATCCATGTCCATGGTAATCAATAGGAAATTTCTATTTCCATAAATTCAATGAAAGAGATAATCGAGAACATAGGTTGATGGAACTAGCATCCAACCTGCTCGATTTGAGATATTATGATAAAAAAATTATATTACACAGTAAGTGTTTGTATAAGGTGACATGTTGTTGCAGCATTAACTTATTCGTATGAGGGTTCTTTGGCATGTTTCTTGACACTAACCTTGGACTTTAGACAGCTGCACATAATTCCACTGAGAAAGAGGCCTAGAGAGTTACATATTAAGTGTATCCATAATCTCAATTAAATAGTATATTTTTATTTTTTATTTAACTAGTTGAATAAATATTATTCCTATATGTAGTTTAGTAATTATTCATGTATGCTTGATCATATATAAATGTTTATTTTTTGTTTAGTAAATAAAATATTTATTTATTTATTGGAGAATAATGTAGTGATATTTATTTAATAAATAAATAGACATTATTCAAGGCCTGATAAATATTTTGAAGGAATGACTGGCCGAGTTTAATGGTCTAATGAGAAATTATAATATCAAATATTATTTAATTAAATATAATTTATTTATAATTTGAAAGTTAAGAACATGTCAAAATATAATAATATTACTATTATTATTTGACATGGGGTTTTACTAGGATTAAATTGTAATAAGGGATCTTGATCAATTATTTTATTTTAGCCTTAGAAATATAACTACCCAATTATACTATCTTCTAATAAGCCTATTAGTTTATGCATAACAATTCAAGGAGAATACTCTCAATCCTAGAGATCTACCTTCTCCAAGAATGCTCCTAATAATGGAAAGCAATCCTTCTCTATTGGATCAAGGAGAATTATTTAGAAGTGATTCTCAAGGCAGTCTAGGCGGGTGACACAAGCGCAAGAATCTTCGGTGCTAGCACTTGGATACTCCTTTGGTGACATTTTTAGATTCTTGGAACATGTTTGGATCACTGCTAGAGGAAATATACACTTGGTTTCTACAAATAAATGATAGTGAACCACATATCTGTCACTGAACACATCAATGAAGAAATAATCCCTTAGAGGTAATTCTTTATCTAATTAAATTAATTATAAATAATATTTGTTGATATCTATCTATCTCTCTCTTGGTTCCGGTGAAATTCTTCTTTTCCTATTTATTTGACACAATTCCATAGATCATGGAATTAATCATCATATAGATACTATATTGATCAATGATTATGGAAAACATTAAAGTTGGGTATCGCCCATCACATGCTTCCACTACGGCCAGAATCTACAGGGAGGACCTCCATATTCTTTAGTGAATGAGTGGGGAGGACCTCCACTCTAGTTTTTGATGACATAGGGAATAATTTCATGCCGACCGATTGGAGTATAGATAGGACATCTATATTTGATGTTTAAGGAGTGGGGAGGAACTCCACTCTAGTTGGTAACAATTCAAGTATGACCTCTATGATAATTCTTCTAATTACAGGATAAACCATAACATTTATAGGTGGTTTTGGTGATTGAGAGAGTCAACTTAGCCTTCCTATGAGGTGGTAAGGTTCTCAATCCCAATAATAAAAAATGGATCCTTGATCAGCTTTTGTAGGAATCTAGTGATATATTCTTGTGGTGGAAGGGGACACAAGAACCATAGAAGATTCCCCTTGTTGGGAATTATCATGGGTCTTCCCCTGAAAACTATTCTAGGTTCTATAGACCATGTTCTATATAGTGAAGAAGGATTCAAATCATTCAACGTCTTGTGAGACTGGTTGGTGTTTGTGATGACGAGGCTTCATGGGAGCTCGCCATGGTGGCTCCCGAGTGGTGGTTGCTACATATATGACTTGAACATCCCATACCTCCTATAAATAGGTGAGTGAGTCATCAAATCACTTAGGGGAGAGACTCCCAAGTCAATTCATCATTGGAATGGGGTGTGGTTTCCCCCTACACAAACCTCAAGGGAAACAGTGTCGATGAGGCATCGATGCCTCCAGGTCTTGGAGGGTCATATCCCTTATGGGAATGACACCCTCTAGATTCTATCAATAAAATAGGGTGTCTATCACCACCCTATTGATGATTTGAGAGAGTGATATGGGTTTTTGGAGACTTTTATCTGAAGGCGAGGTAGAATTTGGGGTAGAGGCGTAGTTTTATAGGATTTTCGAATCAACATTTCTCTTACCCCAGGTCCTGAGAGCACTAGGTTGCTGGATTTATGTAGCTTGTGTCCTATAAGGAATGTGGATTCATCCATTAGTATAGGTACATGGAAAGAAATTTCTAATTACCCAACATCATCAAATCTTATAAATCATAGAAATATCCACACTAATGATATCATGAACTGAAGATTCCTAATGATAACTTCCCTAATTCATAGGTAATTTTCATGTTGGAACCACCATCTTCTCGATGGGACCTAGTGCCAAATGTATGAATTTGATGACATAGAAATCCACTGATTCCCCAATGCTACTAGTCCCCAGGGTTGAGGAGAATATGTTCATATCAGTTTAACCATTTTTTATGATGCTTTCATTAGGGCATCAATGCATTATACTTGTTAGTTCTGTTGCCCCATATTCCCACTTTAAAAAGGTGGGGCTTTAATAACTTTCATCATTTAGGTCTACTGTTTGATCAAAATTGTATGATGGGATATAGGTTTCTCATTCCATGGATTCCTCCTTGAATCTTGTTTCTTAGTCCAGGTCTCCCTCACAGATTAATTCTTGTTCATGGAACTCATTTCTAATGCCATATCCATTTGGATGCTGATAAATTATGCTTATTTTTTCTCAATAGGGAAAAACAATTCAGGTAGAGTTGTCACATTGGTAACATATGGGAATTTATGAAAATTATATATATTGAAAACCTATAAATATTCCTCTTTTGGAGTTCATATCATATGAGGAATCTTAGTCATAAAACCTAAGGCATCTCATGTCAATCATGATGTAATTAATTCCAGGGGCGTAAGTCTTCTAACGATTTTCACCTTAGGAATCCCATGTTTATTAAACGGGGTAAAGATCTTGGATTCGGTCACTAGTTTAACTTATTGTGGAGATAGTCACATGTTTAACATCTTGCAGGGACATGATGGGTGTAAGTTTAATGTCTTGTTGGGATAGGATGGGCGCATGTTTAATGTATTGTGGGGACAAGTTGGGAATAGGTTTAATTTCTTATGGGGATAGGTTGGGCGTAGATTTAATGTATTGTGGGGATAGGATGGTCACCGGTTTATGGTCATTATGGGAAAATATGGGTACATTTTTAACATATTTAGGGGATAAGATGGGCGCAGGTTTAATGTCTTACAGGGATAAGTTTGGAGTACATTTAACATCTTGTGGGGAAAGGTTCAAAACATCCGGTTGAGATATATCAATGGGGTCTATCCCTGTATGGGAATATTTCACACAAGTATGGTGATTAGGATTCCCTATTGATTTTCATCATGGAGGTGTGTCCCTAGGATGGAATATTTCACACCGGGATGGTGATCATAATTCCCTATTGAGGTAGATCATGGAGTTTTTTACCTAAGAGGGAATATTTGACACTTGTATGGTGACCATGATTCCCTATTGAGGTGTATCATATAGGTGTGTCCCTTGGAGGGAATATTTTACACCTGGATGGTTGATCAAGATTCCTTATTGGGGATGATCATAAAGGTGTGTCTCAAAGAGGGAGGATGTCACACCTATATGGTTGATGAGGACGACTTATTGAGTCGGTTCATGTAGGAAAGTCTATAGGAGGTAAGATGTCACACCTGGGTGGTTGATTAGGATTACCTATTGTGGTGGATCATGTAAGTGTATGCCTAGGATAGAATAAGTAACATTTGGGTGGTTGATCAAGCCACCCTTCTGAGATGGATAATAGAGGTGTGTCCCTACAAGGGATGATGTCACACCTGAATGGTTGATTAGGAGGCCCTATTGAGCTGAATCATGGAGGTGTGTCCCTAGGAGGAAAGATTTCACCCATGGGTTATGGTTGTTAGGATTGAGCCTCAAGGTGTCATCCTATGAACCCTATTTATGATACAAGGATTAAAACCCATGTAGTTAAATGCTACGGTTTATGTTAGTGTGACATGACTAATTCACATAGTTTAACATCATGTGGTAAGGAATCTTAAGCTATGAAAGGATCATCGATGAGGGATGGTGTGCGACATACATATGAAAGCCTCCTAATGCAAGAGGATCAGTCCTGGAGAGATTGTGTGGGGATTACAAGTGAAATTTTCCCAAAGTGGAAATTCATCCCATGATGGGGGAGGAGGTTTCATCCCATGTGATTCATACATGGGGCATACTATGTTTATTGTGTAGGGTAATATGTGTGGGGTCATTCCATGTCAATCATTCACATGGCATCATATGTCTATCACATAGGGTAAGGCTACAGTTTTACATCATGTGCTGAGGATATTTTCATGCAGTTTGACCTCATATGACTAGAACGTAGAGCTAGGAAGTTTTAAATCTTATAGATCATACATTGTGGGGTCACTCCTCAGGGGTACTATATCAAGGAGAGAGAAATATCTAGAATAAGGAGCTCCTACATAGATGTGTTCATGGTTTCCCTCGAATATTCCTCCTCTAGGGCTTATGTGACCAACTCTCATGCGCCTCTAGGTGGGACATGGAATTAGAACTACCATAGAGGAGCATCCATCAAGATTCATGATGTTAGGGTGCCTATTATTAGAAGAAACATTTGTTAGGGTACCTATTATTATATGCACCAGGTATGATGAGATCCCAATCTGTAAGTGGAGTGATGTGGGTGGAAACAAAAGTGGGTGGCACCTGTCACATGGGGACTCGAGGTATGGTTGAACTGGTCCTAATTTGAAATGGGGGCCCCGGGCACTCGACCTTTATGAAAGTGTTTTTGCTAAAATGAGGCACCACTAATAGGCCTAGAGAAGGTGCTTTGCGAAGATTGGGGCTTTACAAAGGAGGTTCTTAATAATCTTAGGGGCCTCATGTAGGTGGGTTTTGTGAATCTCATGGCCCTCATAGAGATTAGGGGTTTCATGAAGGAGTATGATTCATAAAACATAGTGTCCCTGCCTCAGGTAAAAGTCCTAGTTCCCTGGGGGTGGTCTTTATAAAGGATAGGTGCCTCATGAAACCTCAATTTCCTCAGGGGGGGTATTTCTTCTTATATAAAGGGAATGGGCCTTTTTTAAGGACATATTCACTTTGGGTTAAGGTTCCCAAAAAATTAAGGGAGTAGTTTTCATAATGGATGGATACCATGGTGATCAATTTTTCTCTTTCACTCATAGATATAAGGAGTATTTATAACTTAGAGAGTTTTAAAGAAGTCGAATGTTTGTGTATCATCTTAAATTTCAAACATAAGGGGGTATTTATAGGGGTGTGAATTTTGTGAATACTGGATCCTTTCAAGAATCTTTATGATCTTTGTGGGTGAATAGGGATTTGTGAACACAAATGCCACTAATTGAAGGTTTTCATAAAACATTTATCTGCTCATTAACCAGAGTTATGCACTTATGGATTCACACTGCGTGTAGGTTACCATCAACCCTCCATGAAAACAGGACCTTTGTGAGCTAATCGCATTTACGAAGGTGGGGAGCTTCATGAATTCATCCCCTTAAGGGGATTTTTGGGCTGTTTTGAACTAGAATCACTTTGAACTAGTTTTTTCTTCTTTGACCCCTCCCATGAAATGCATATTTTGATGTCAAAAGTATTATAAGAATTTCATCATCAAATCAGCTTGGCTGCCCTTTCGATTGCATGAAACCCAAAAATGAGGAGATGATCTGGAGATATCCAATGGGACTACCTTAATACATTTAGGTATGTGAGTCAATCGATAACTGATGTTTCATCCAATGTATACATTAGAGGATGGGGTAAAAAGGATTATTACATTTTTCCTCCCTCCTCAGCAAGAAAATATCGCCTCTAGAGACGTCGTACAATGTCACTCCCTTATGAAAAGCCTCGAGTAAAGGTTATGAACATTCCTTGTGGTCTAATAAATTGTGGCTAACTACATCTAAATTTTATAAATAGAAATACTAGTGATATATATATATATATGCAGTTCCATTGACAATATTCAACATCAATCCTCCATAAATGTTGATTAGGCTTCTTGCTTAAGAAAATACTAGGCCTTGACTAGGGTTCTACCCTAAATGGGGACTTGTTCATGATTATATCATGTATTAATTCCCACCTACACCCAAAAAACCTATTAAATAATAATTGATACCATAGTTGTCAAAGTGGTAGTGATACAGGATAAACCCCATCCCCAAGGATTGGGGGCATAATTTCCATTTTCTCCACCCCAACGAACATCAAATCCCTAAAAAATCAAGAATTTATGGTGGTGGGACCAATTCATTACCATCCCATAGGTATGGACTCATTTTTACCAAAACCCCCCTTACTCCATGAAATTTAATCTTCTTAAGGATAGGGAACATGTCACTGAAGGGAAATCCACAATTTCTCCCAAAGTGTGACGCATCCCTTCCTTTATGGACATGCTCGGTAAAAGTATACATATATTATGATCACTCTTCACAAACTATATCTATGAGAAAAATGGAAGGATAAGGTGAGGCCTCACAGGGGTTTAAAAGAAAATACTCCCCTAAAGAGTTTGAATACACATTTTAGTGGTGACTCATTGATCAACAAACACTTCAAGGGTGGTGATCCCCATACTCTTTATAATAAAGAAATGATATCAGTAGCACATTATGCATCAATAAATGTCATTAGTGCTGTATTTATATATGATTTGGGTGATGAAAACAGTGTTTAAGAACCAAATGAGGATGGTTATTCTTGGAATACGGTCCATACAGAAATATTTGAAGAAGGTTTTCATACCTAAAACCACCAAAGGCATGCTAAAAATTTAGGATCTCCATCAAATTCTTAAAACAAGCTCCATAGAGAACTTTAAATAAACAAAATGGAAAGGTTTTGGATATGTACCACCCATTACCTAAAGAAATTAATCCCCTGAAAATTAAGGAAGGATTATATTGGTATGAGGTAGATATTAAATAGTTAAGGATACTCAATTTTGAGTTATTCATGGACAATATTCCCACTAGTTATATGGTCCAAAAAAAGAATCTCTTTCCTCTTTCAACAAATCTCTCTCAAAAAAGGAGCTTATCATACCAGTAACATTAGAATCAAATCATTCACCGAACATGGGATATTAACCAATAAAATTATCTAGATACAATTTGGGAATAATATCAGTAATTCTATCTATTTGGGAGGTAGCTGAAACCATGTCAAGAGAGTTTCCCTAGGCCAACCCACACTAGTTATTAGCATCAAACACAATTTTATTATCACGTTCTCTACTCAAAGATATACCCAACAAGTTGTTACAACATATCTTATTAATACTGTTGAGTCAGTTTTAGCTCAAATTGAATCGATATAAGGGTGGCATGCACCAATGAAATAGAAAAAAACATACCCCTAATGGGTGGGTGTGAATCCTCCTCCACCCAACATTAAGAATTCAACTTTCCCAAACTTCAAAGAAGCTAGGGGCCTATAATATCATCTAAGACACTTTTATATCTCAATATTTTCCCATTATGGGATCCATAAAATCGAAATAGGTATATTATTTTAGATTCCTTTTGCAAACTTTGGATGGACCATCATTTGTTCAGTACACTAGTTTATTAGATAGATCAGTCACAGGTGGGAGAACCTTCATCAATAATTACAACATAAATTTAGATCAACACTAAAGAATAAAAAACACTTGATCTATTAAATTTTAGACAATAAAATAATGAAATAGTTTAATACTCCATATCTAGGTGAAAGTACTTGACTTGCCCCCTAAACCTACAACTTCTCCAAGATGAGTTGTTAGGAATCTGCATCAAAAATATTTTTAATCAAATAAAAATTCCACTCATCCCATTAAAGTTTCCATGTCGGTTCTATGATATTGTTACAGTTTCAAACAGGTTGGGAGATTCTATTCATTGAACTCAGGTCAATACTTGACTAGCTTCAATAGTTCTAAGAAAGATAACTAGAAAAGCATAAACAATAACTATTATTCTTAAACTGTCTCTGAAACTAGTTATGAAACATAAAATTTGGTAAATATCATTTGGTTATCCTATTACAATAGAAACAAAAACAATATATACTTCCCTAAAAAGGGATAAAATATTAGAGGTGTGTGTCCTATCAAGAACAGAAT
The DNA here is from genome assembly GCA_963277665.1 of Viscum album. Taxonomy (NCBI): domain Eukaryota; kingdom Viridiplantae; phylum Streptophyta; class Magnoliopsida; order Santalales; family Viscaceae; genus Viscum; species Viscum album. The sequence goes on along the minus strand of OY728155.1, from coordinate 134,323,678 downwards.
ATTAAAGTTTATTCTTTCCAAAATGTAAAATTAATTGGTTATTTCATTGAAGTAATGGAGAATAATTTTATAAAACTTGTATAACCTAGATATCCTGATCAAGTTATCCTCATTGACATCCTAATTTATTTTCTTTATCACTGAATATTATTTCATACCATCTGGGGGTGCTTTTTCTTTAAATACATTCTTCAAAAGATGGTAGATTCTAGACAGGATAAGTTAGGTAGGCTACCAACACAAGTTTCTTGCACATCTGTCATCCCATTGTAAGAATAAAGAGAATGGAATGAAGTATAAAATAAGGGATAATGAAAATTTGATGATTTTATAACCAAATATATGTTCAACCATGCACATTCCATTATCAAGGAACACCTAAATCAACTTGCTATGACAGCAACTTCCTATGTGCTAATTTATCAGAATCCTTCAACACTAACACCTTCCAAGAGTTAGTCTTCTATGAACTAGAATCATTATCATAATATGAATGATAAACGAGATTAGAAGCTCATTCCAAGTCCTATTATAGTTCAAACTCTCTTATAATTCATTCCTATCATGTTGAGAGAACATGTATCACATTTCCAAATGGCTCAACGGGCACCATCCCACCAAACGAAACCCTCATTGAATGAAGATTATTTTTATAGATTTATTAATTTGATTCACTTAACAAATCCTTCATATGATGAATAATAAGATTAGCACAAATTTTATTTTCTCCATTATAATCAAGTAGTGGAGGGGATAGGTTTTTGAGGCCAATGGGGTCGATGAGGAATTGGTCTACATGGATATTGACTTTAAGAACATATCCTTAATAAGACCATATACAATACAGAGACCCAAGGAAAGGCATTCTAATAGACCTAAAATGATTATAAATCTAATAATGAGTAATATAAGGCTCGTTATAGTCCCATCATACTATAATATCAATTATAAAATAAGTTATCATCTGGTCAAAGTTAGAATTTGGGGAAATAAACTTATCTTAACCCATATACAATTAGGTTGTCTTCAAATTTTGATTTGGTATGATAGAACCCAACATAGGCAGCTCCATATCTTAATACAAAAAACAAGGAGAAGCATCATGTAAGGAAGTGCATACTTATGGACTAAAATTATGATATCCTAAAATATCTCACCATCATTTCATGTGAATTTTTGACCCTATATTCCCTTGATTTGTCAAAGTATCTCTAAGAGACACTTATTGAGGCTCTTAAAATCCCTCAAGAATGAAGTTGAGGTTAATTCCAATGGATTATACCATGTTGAAACTTTCCATTTTGAATGTCATTTGGTCATTTCCTTCATATATCAAGATAGGAAGACTACCATACAAGAGTATAACATGCCCCTATATATTTCTAAAAGGTTGGGAAATGTGGATATTCTTCGAGATCTCATTGAAAATAATGTAGGAATCAACCCCATTCTAATTTAGACCCTTATATGTTTGCTCCAAAATGAATCTTATTTTTATTCATCCACATTGATAATCCAATGGTATCAAAAAATCAAACAAAACCCTATTGTATAAATCAAGGTCAGGACACAATTCAGATACCTTGTCATGGATTCTAAATTTATGGTTGTTTATTAGGATACTGGTTTCAATGTTTTTCTAGTAATATCAAGGATTTACTTACATACAATGTTACATTTTTCATATTACCAATGAATTAAATATTCTAATAATGAATTGGTTAGAGTGATTCATGGTGGAAATACACCTTTTTATTCCCACAAATCTCAAAGCATGGATACTGGACTCTATTAGAGAGAGGGAAAACATCCTTCTATAAATGATACCACTTGGATCAGTTTCCCCTAATAGTTCGAAGATGGCCCATGTTAACCCATTCCATGAACATAGTGAATATTATGTACTACCCATTAATTGTATCAAGGAAATCACTCTATATTTATGTAATCATTGAGTATTGTGAATCCCATTTAAAAAGATGAAAAATATAGTGAATTTTATATCATATGATGGATAAGAAACAACCATAATAGAGTAGGTACCACTGATGTTGGAAGAGATAAACATGATACCCATAAAAATTAATCTATCTCCTGAACATCTCTACATGAGGGCTGGTCTGTTCAAAATCTAGACTACACAACCAAGTCTCTATGAATAAATTAGGCTTAGCCCTGGAGGTAGGATACTAATGTATAACCTATGAACATTCACTCCTATCATATGATATCATTTATTTTCATTGACTCCATATATATAATAGAAGGCTCTAACCTAGTAAATAAATATGATTCCCCAGAGTAAGGAACTCCCACTTTATCTCTAAAATCTCAGTAAGCCCCTGTATCACCATCAGGATTGGAAAATTCCCCCATTTCACCATTTGGAAATATAAATCCCCCTGAAGAATATACCAAATCATGGGGTTTTATCATTTCTTATGCCCTCTATGATATTGAAAAGTAAATAGATCATATCCAAACTTTTCTTGATGATAATGTCTACACATTGGAAGTTTTGGAATCTAGAGATACTTCCTCATCATTCATGAAATATAAATGTGTTTTATATTATCTTATGGACCTGAAAATTTCACTTAATTACCTAATTATATCAACAATAAGGTATATTGAGATGAAGGATAGAATTTAAAAATTATATCAAAAATATAATTCTCCTAAACTATTACTCTTAGGACCCAAAGACACCTCCCTATCATTTCTGGAGGACCAAAAATGCCCCAAAATTGTCTCTTAGCAATTAAAAACTCCTTAATAACCCACTCCCATTAAAATTGAAATGAAATAATAAGGTTAAGAGGATATTGTATATTCCCCTAAAACATTTGAGGAATAAATCCCCACCACCATTGATGAGATCATATATCTAAATTTGGGTATAGAAGAAGACCCATGTCATACCTTAAATAGTTTTTTATTTCCCCAAAGAATAAGAGATATATGTCTCCTTTTTAAAGAATCACTGGGATGTTTTCACTTGGAATTATATAGAAATTCTTGGTCTTTATTCTAATATGAAACCAATAATTTGTATATGATTAAATATCATCATGGTTACAAGAAGACGGTCAGAAGAATACACCCAAATTATGCTTCAAAATTCAATGATAAAGTTGAAAACCTTATGAATTTTGGGTTCATTCGAGAGGTTTAGTGCCTAATGTGGCTTTCCAATATCATCTCAGTCATTAAGAAGAATGGAAAATTAGAGTTTTCATTGACTAAATGGATCTTAACAATCATTTTCCAAATGATTAATTCCCATTTATGATCGTATAATGTTTGTTTGATGAAACTTTTTGGTTCCAAACTGTCTGCTTTATGGATGGATATTTTGGTTATAATCATATCTAAATGGAACACAAAGATGAGGATTCCACCAATTTCATGGATTCTCAATGGTTTTATTTCTACCGAGTAATTTCATTTTTTTTAAGAAAATTGGATCCACTTATCAATGTATCTTGCATTATTTTTTCTATCCTTTTCTGGGAAATACCATGGAATTTTATGTTGATCATATAGTGGTAAAATATCAACAACATTGTGATCATATCTCCAACCTTGAAGAAATTTTCAAAAATATAAAAAACTCATCCTAAATATGAACCCCCTAAAATGTGATTTCATAGTGACATCGGGAAAATTTATTAGCTTTATGGTATCTTATCGTGACATAGAATTCGACCCTTATAAAACCAATGTGATCCTTAACATGCAACTACCTATGAATCTTAAAGAGTTGAGTGGGATTCAATGGTGACTTTATTACATTACATTTTTCATAGAAAACCTTACAGGAAAATGTTCTTAACCTTTACTAAAACCATTATGAATAAATTTATTTATTTATGGGATGAAGATTATTTGGAGGACTTTGAAAATATTAAGAAATACCTCCCAATCCTAATGTTGTTGATGCCATTGGTAAAAGGTAAGTCATTCACATTATATGTGGTATACATTTATTAGTCAATTGGTGTTATCCATACACAAAATAATCATGTGGGAAAAGAGAATAGTATTTATAGTATTAGAAAAATTATTCTAAATATTGAGACATGATATTCTAATAATTGATAACAATTTTATTGAAATAATTTTCTCGGTTTATAAATGGAGGCATTACCAGTATAATTATAAGGTATGGTTAGTCACTTGGATTAACCTACTCAAGTACGTTCTAAATCGCTCAATGATAACTAGATGACTGGTATAGTGCCTGATCATTGGGAAGCTATTTGATATCTAATTGATAGCACATAAAGTTTTCAAATTGAAATCATTGGTAGACTTTATTACAAGGCATCCCATCACATGAGGCACACTAATGGATACTAAAATACCATATAAATTCAAGAAACTCCCTAAACATGGGAGATGTACTTTGATGGTGCTTAAAAATCCCAATATGAAAAAAGGGTAGGAAACCCAAAACTCAATGAATTTTTTTTGGGAATTATTATCATTTCTCTAACAAAATTATATTTTCTCTGCTCCTTATTGTTAGAAGACTACACCAACAATGAAGCGGCCTACTAATCCCTTATTACAGGTTTGGAATTAGCCTTAAAAATACCATAAACCTTTCTAAATATCAAGGGTGATTTAGAGTTTGTGTTTAATAAAATTAAGGTTAAATAATTCATTAAGAAAGTGAAATTAATTCCCCTATTCAATTATTTTCAAGGGTTCATGGTAGAATTTTCTTTTGATTCTATGTTGTTCTATGTTTTGTATTCACAAAATGTTCGTGAGAATGCATTGGATAGCATAGCTAATAACTTGGTAGATCTAAACAGAGATGAAATAGTTATCAAAATTACATATGGCATAATAGTATCCCTATTCACTGTAAATGATAAGGAATTGATTGATGAGATCAATTCCACCTATAAGAAAATTGAGCTAATATCTTCACCAAATGATACAGCTATCAAGTGGATGTCCCCCATATTCTATTATCTAAAAAGTGAAATTATTCTATCAGGCTGAGTAATGAAATAATATATCTGGTGTTGAATAGTCAATTTTACTCTTTATGACATCCCAAATGCTCAAAAAGTCCTCTATAAATGAAGCTTTGATAGATTCCTCCTTAGAATAAATGGAGGAAGAGAGACTTTCTCCATTATAAAAGAAGTTTGTAAATATTCTTGCAGTGCTCATCATTTTAAAACCACGATATCTCATTAAATTAGAGGGCTTGGATACTATTGTCTATCGATGATGAAAAATTGCATGGAATTCACTAGGAAATTTCATGTTTGGAAAATACATATCAATTTAATCCATCAACCACTAGAGTTTTTTCACACTACCAAATATTTTTAACCATTCACCATTTAGGGAATAAATTTCATGGGTCCATATCCCCCAACTACAGTCAGACAGTTTAAGTACATCCTTACTACCACTGATTTCTTCTCCAAGTTGGTCAAGGCAATACCCCTTAAAGAAGTTTGGACAAGGGTTATCCTTAGTTTGTGAATAAAAACATATTTACCAGATTGGGTATCCCTTACACAATACTAACGAATAGTGGCACTAATTTTTTCTCCTCCAAGTTGAAAATTTTGTATCAGTAATATTTCACTGAGTCTAACTACTCATCTTGCTAACATGCAGTGTCAAATGGAAAGATTAAGGTTTTACAATAATAGTTTATCTAATATACTCCATAAGATAGTGGATAAGGACATTAGTTCTTGTCCCAACAAACTTTTTCATTCTTTTTGGGAATACCACACCATTACCCCTACTACCATTAAAGAAAACCCATACTCACTTATATATGGGACAGATGAAATCCTTCCCATTGAGATTTTGTTTCCCACGCTTCACATTTCTATATAAAACTAGTTATCTAAAGATAAATAGTCTTAGATGTAGTTAAATGATTTGAAACAACTCAATGAGAATAGGTTTCTCACTTTTCACAACTTGTAAGTTCATCACAACTGAGTTTCAAGAGCTTCCAATTAGAAATTTCATTATTTTGGTTCTTTCAAGGAGATATGGTATTAGTTCTCAGAACGCCAATGATACCCAGAAAGAATCCTCTCAACCTCAAACCAAAGTGGATGGGACCTTAGGTCATACACATGATCTACTTTAATGGATCCTACTCCCTATTCACAATGGATTGAGAATTCATTACATCAGCCACCAATGAAAGGTTTCTCAGTAAATACTTTACATAATTTTCACAACAGTCCATAGAAGTCCTTGTCATGTGACATTAAACCACATGTCATGATTTCCCATTCTAAATGACATTAAACTGCAAAACATAAGTCTGAGTTGTATAACTTTAAACTACATAGAAATTATCCTCATCATATGATGTAAAACAACATGGTCTATATCCTAGTTTCATGATATAAAACAATAAGACAATATCTTAACCACGAGACGTTAAAATATATAGTTATCATCCTCATTTCATGACATCAAATTAAATAGTAAATTTCCTCATCACATGGCATTAAACTATATGATAACATCTATATCATGGATGCCAAATCTCATGATATGTATTGAAATTACACTCATCGCATACATGAAAAATAGTTATTTGTGATGGGTTATTTGCGACAAAATGGGTATCCATCACAAATCATAAAAAATATCGACTTATTTGCAATGAAGAAAGAATTTCATCATAAATAATTCTAGATCTTAAGTTATTTGTGATGGTATTCTCATTCCGTCGCAAATAGCCTAGGGAGCAACGCACGCAAAATGGAAGGAAAAGGTATTTACAACAAAAGACCTCATTCCATTGTAAATAATATTATTTTCCAAACAAACTATTGTGATGGATTGACACTTCCATATAAAATGATGTTATATGCGACATACATCGCCCACTATTGTAAATACTTTTTCAATTGAGTAAATAAAAAGTAAATTTGGTGGGAAGGATTTTCCAAAATCTCATATCTATAATAAAAGAATTTTAATTTTTCATTATTACTTTTAATGATGGATAGTATTTGTGATAGATTTCATCACAAATAATCTAACCTATATAAGGCCCCGAGCAGTATCCCCTCTATAGCTCTTAAATTCTCAAATCATATACACTTCTCTCAAATTTCTCTGCTGCATACATTTAATTTTTTGCAGGAATGTTTTTAGAAGTGTGTCAGCTTCTCTATTATGGTATAAGAGTCAGTTTAAAGGTATTTATTTTAATATTTTTAATTTTTAATTTCTTTACATTATTTTATATTAGGAATAAATAGTAAAAATTGTGATAATTATGAAGAATTATTATTAATTTCCAATAATTATAAAAAATTACTAATAATTAAAATAATTAGTAACAATTAGTAACAATTATGATTAATTAGTAACAATTAACACAGATTCATAATAATTTGAAATAATTAGTCATAATTAGTCATAATTAGTTATAATCATTCATAATTATTAATAATTAGTCATAATTTGTAATAATCATTGATAATTAGTCATGATTATTAATAATTATCTATAATTAGTACTAATTTGTAGTAATTAGTAATACTTAGTATTATTTGTCAGTAATTAGTAATAATTATCAATAATTAGTACTAATTATCAATAATTTGTAATCATTATAAATAATTATTAATAATTATCAGTAATTAGTATTAATTGCAAATAATTAGTAATAATTAATAATAATCAGTAATAATTACAAATAATTTGTAATAATTACTAAAAATTGCAAACAATTCAAAATTATGATCACTAACTGGTAATAATTATTAATAATTCTTAATAATTTCTCATAATTAGTAGTAAATACAAATAATTAGTAATAATTACCAAGTAATAAATATTGATAATTAGTAATAATTTCTAATAATTATTAATAATTATCAGTAATTGGTAAGAATGGCCAGTATTTAGAAGTAATTAGTAATAAGTACTAGTAATTACCAATAATCAGTAATAATTACTAGTAATGATTAGTAATTAGTAATAAATATGAATAATTATAAAAAAAAGTAATAATTATAGGTAAATAGTAATAATTAGTAATAGTTACATGTAATTACCAATAATTACAAATAATTACAAATACTTTGTAATAATTACAAATAATTTGTAATAATTACTAATAATTCATAATAATTAATGATGATTTCTAATAATTAGTAATAAATCCTAGTAGTTAGTAATAATTTGTGATAATTATTAGTAATTACAAATAATTAGGAATAAAAACAAATAATTATGAATAATTAACAATAATTAGGAATAATTACTATTAATTAGGAATATTTACTAATAATTAGTAATAATTACTAATAATTAGTAAGTAATATCTACTAGTGATTATGACTAATTAGTAATAACTACTATAAATTAGAAATAACTATCGTTAATTAGAAATAACTACAGGTAATTAATAGTATCTACTAATAATTTATAATACCTACCAATAATTAGCAATAACTACAGATAATAAGAAATAATTATCAGTAATTTTCAATAACTGGCATAAATTAGAAATAACTACCAATAAATAGAAATAACTACCATTAATTAACAATAACCATTGGTACTTTTTAATAACTACTGGTAATCAGTAATAAAAACTAATAATTAGTAATAATTATGGGTAAATAACTAGCAGTAATTAGTACTAACTAGTAGTAATTAGTAATAACTATAGGTAATTAGTAATAATTAGTCATAACTACTAGTAATTTATAATAATTATTAATAATTATTAATAATTACCAATAATTAGTAATAAATAACAATTTTTTACCAATAATTAGTAATAAAAATACAATAATTATTAATTATTAGTAATATTTCTCAATAATTCCTCATAATTAAGAATAATTTTCAGTAATTATCAATAAATACCAATAATTTGAAATAAAAATAAATAATTAGAAATAATTACCTATAATTGGTAATAATTACAAATTACAGGTATTTTGTAATAAATAAAAGTAATTAGTAAATTTATGATTTTTTGTGTATAAATAGCATTCATAGAGACATGGTGAAGTGGTGTCAATAGTAGGAGTAGCAACATCAATGGTAGGAGTAGTAGAATAACTAGATGATAGATTACATATGATGACTTTCACAGGGTTTAGGGATAGAGTTCCCTCTATGCAATCCTTCAGCTGATCATCCTCTTCCATGGTGATCCATGAAATTTTATTTCTAAGAATATTATTATAATTTTTTGGATGGAAATATTATATATGAAATGGTTATAAAATTATATTTTAAATGTTTTATATATTTTATTTTTTAAATTTTTTCATGTTTTTGTTATTTTTCACTATAGAGTTATATTTCCATTTCAAAAGATTATTCATGACTAGTATTCATTTCTATAGTAAATAATTATTTATGGTGGAAATATAATTTTTCCACTAATAATAATTTATTTCTTTTTTCCGAAGAGTATGATATGTGTCGCAAAAACTATTTATTATGGGAATAAATATACATCATAAAATATATGATTGTTCATCATGAAAAAAATGTTTTTGTGACACCATTTTCCACCATTGGTCAATTGTGATGGATTCTCATCACAATTGACCCATCACAGATAGTTCAAAATATTGTACTGTTAATACGATTCAAGTTATTCTCCAACCTCCTCTTATTTATCACATAGAGCATAAATCACAAGAGTTTTAAGGCCTTATTCAATCACCCCATTCAACTTATCTAGAAGCTCCATGGCCAAATAAAGTTAGTAAAATATTTTACCCTATATGACCTTAAACCACTTAGAGTGGCCCATTATTCATGGTATTATTTCCCTACATAAGAGCCAAATATGTGTAGGAATTATAGGAACACATTCTTTTTGGGCCCAAAGGATATCAATTCCCCCATCCTTGCATATAAGAGAGATATATGTAATGATATTTTTCTTAAATAAATATTTATGGTTTGATTCTTACTCTGCTATGATACATAGTGATGCATGGATCCTTTGACCAAGGCCCAACCATGAATCAAAAATAAAAATGCCTCTTCCAAGTATATGAGTTGGATTTTTATGATTAATTTCAAAATAAGAACTATGTTTGTATTAGTTCCTATTCATATGGGATAATTAGTTATTCGTAGATCCTTTATCAAGGTCCCACCAACAAATTACATCGACTAAAACACCCTCCTCTTCTACACGTTGGTGTTTTCAGTGAAACTTATACTTAAAAAGTTAAAAACATTAAAATGACTCCATTATAGTATTGGTGGTATATCCATAGACCTATACTATGGTAACATATCCCCATTTTTTGGTAGTGACACTTTATTCCTTGTTTCATGATGTTAAATTCCACAAAATATGGTTCATCCTGCACAAACCTAACCTACTTGTGGTGGGACATCCTATGTTAAACATCGCCTACATGAGAGATAGATCGATATAGATTTGTATATTATATGATCCTTATCCATAAACTATGATAGGGTTAAGTGATAAATTCCTAATGAAAGTTGAATCTTCTTTATAATGTCACCACTTCCTGTTTAAAAGGTGTTGGGATATGATTTTCATTTGGGCTCTGGTTGGGTTATTATTATCATTCATCAAGTCTATATATCATGACTATAAAATGTGTCACCCCCCTAGAGACAGTATATAAGGACATTAGGCCCTCCATTCCCATTGGTGAAACATTTCTATTTTTCATCAAATTGATTGTATCATCCATCTTATGTTCTAATCACTGTGGCCTTAAAATATATGTACCTCCTTCGTGAGGTAGTCTATACTGGAATTGGTCTATTCAATAACATCACGTTTTCACCGCAACCCTTCCATATAGTTTGACCAACCTCCTTTTTTATATATTCTATACTAACATCACTACTTGAATATGCGTATTAATCCCATGATATTTCTATGAATAAGAACCTATTATATGGCTTGTCAACCGAAGGAATAATCATCCTAAAGAAGTAAATCCTTTAACCTAATTATCATTGACACCATTTTAGTGGAACCCGTATTTTGAATATGATCTATAATCATCCCCTATATATGTGTATCATATAATCACTCCTGATTCAAACTCCATATATTATGACATACACAATACATTATCTAATTATTGAAGAGGATTTTATACACTTGATGTTATGAACTTGTGTATCAAACTCATTTTCTGAGGGAAAAACTGATATTTCACCTTTAAACTTTTAATTGGTCCTCAACATGTGACTTTAAAATGTATGGAATAATAGTTTGAGATTCACGACCATAAACTAAATATCCACTTTTTTGATGTATTCTATTGCAATAAATAAATCTCTATTCACATTGGCTCTTTCTCTTGATAGGGTAACTATCCTAAAAATATTTGGTCAAAGTTATACGACCTTAAACTGAAAAAATATGTGTTCCATGAAATATGACCTTAAACTGGGTGAACTTTGGACATAGTTATATGGATTTAAACTATATAAATATGTGGTTTCTGCATCATGAACTTAAACTATGTGCACATTGGTCAAAGCTGACATGCATTAAACATTAGCAACATCGGTCCAACTTGCATAACCTAAAAATTCCTAAGGAAAGAGACACCTAACTCACCAGATAGAAAATCTATAAAGGGAATTCTATAAAAAAGTGGAGTATCCACTTATTGGACATGAACCTCACATGATTCAATAAAAATAGATCATTTAAAATTGGAAAGAGGCACAAATCTTGTCATGTTAAAGACCCATAAAGGGAAACCTAAGAAAAATCCAAGTCTTTACCCAATGGGCCTCCATAATATGAGTCTTAGGAAACAAATATGGGGATAAAATGAAAGACTCAAATCTTGTTGGATAAATAATATGAATCCATAAGTAGTTAGTTTGTTCTCACTAGGCCCCTTGTCCTAGGAAAAAATTACAGTACTCAATCACTCCTTTATCCTCGACTTATCAGTCTAAAGGTTCCACATAAAATTCAAGAAGACATAACTTCAGGGTGCTAAAAACCTTTTCAACATTGGAATCCTAGTTCCAAATCTACCCCTTCATGATACTCATCATTTTGAATAGAATCACAAGTCCAAATTTACCAACTATAGTGTTACGGTGATGGTAGCTATGCTTATACCCATTTGTGATCCATTCCCAGGAGGAAATCATTCATCCAAATGGGATAACTCTAGTGTATGGTGATGGTAGTTATGCATATATCCATTGATGATCCATGCCCATGAGGAAATCATTCATCCAAATATACCAACTTCAGTGTTATAGTAATGGTACTTATATCTATACCCATATTTGATCCATGTATGGGAGGAAATAATTTATTTAAATTGACCAAATCTAGAGTTACAGTGATTTTACTTATTATTACACTTGTCTGTGAGCCATGCTCAGGAGGAAATCATTCATCCAAATAGACCAAATCTTATGTTATAGTTATGTTACTTATACCTGTACTCATATAAGATCTACACCTAGGATGAAAATATTCATCCAAATGGACCAACTCTAGTGTTATGGAGATGGTATTTATTTTTATACCCATATGTGAGTCATGCCTAAGAAGAAATGTTTTTGACTCAGTTGTTTTTAGAACTATGTTTGACTTTTTCTATTACCAATTTAATATTTTTATGGTTTCATATTATCTTGATATGTTTCTTTATATAGTTTCACGGATTATTATGAAGTGATAATCAAGATAAAATATAACACTAGTAAACTAAGTAAAATACATAAATTTTACAAAGTATAAAATCACTCATAGTGTCATATATGTTATGTGATTACATTATGCCTCAATCGCTACACAGATATCCATAGTGATATATGAGGCTATATAAGTTACTTAAGTAGGAATTTTGTTAAACATAAATATAAGTTCATGAAATACCTCATCCTTATAGAGTTGGGGATCATGAATAAGAATCATCTATAAAATAATTGGAATCTATGAAGCAAGTATCCTATGTGGTCAAGTCACAAACTCTTAGTAGATCTTGAAGCAATCCAAGTTTTACAAGCCAAAATAAGCAACATAAAACCATTTATATTAGGGTAGGTCCCCTCCCAATACACTGGTCTACCACAAATAACCTCAGAAGGGTAAGTTTGCTCCTCAAAATCAACTCCTCTTCATGATGATCGGACCCAATTCTAATAGGGGGTATGTGTTGAGGTCTACAAGGTTACAAAGGTTGAAAAAAGTTATCGTTAAGAAAAAGTTGGATCAACGAGATAAAAAGTGGGTACAATTTAACAATGGAAAAAATTTCATATAACACATACCATGCTCCTCAAAACTTCATGCTATATGAAACACTAGATCCTTTGTGAGGCCCTTATCCGAAATGCATTAATTCTAGTCTACTAATCTCCTTATCCCATATGGAACTATAGTTTTTAGTTAGATTTAATCATTTTACGTCCTACCACATACATATTTTTATTCCCAATATTTAGAAAATTTAGGGGGGTGTATAGCACTTTAATAACTTCGCAAGGTTCATTTTACTACATGGAATTTTTATTTGTGGTTGTAAGGAATCCTGTCATGGCCTCTTATATATGAGTCTTCTCACAAAAAAAATCAGTAAAGTCATGGTAACCGCATAACACCTTGATCTGTTCATGAACCCCTTCTCTCAAATGGAATTGTCTCTTGTGGAAATGTGTGTACTTTATTCCTACCTCAAACCATTTTTTCTTGTGATATAGTGGTATGAATTTTGATCTCATTGTATAGTGCCATGAAGAACACCTATTTCCACTACAAGGACCCTCACATGGAATAAAATCATTTTTAGTTCCCATTGGTTCATGAACTACCATGTATCCCTCCATTATAAGAGAGAGGTTGAATAGGAAATGACTATAAATACAAAAGAGGTAATGTATGGGAAAGGATAGAGATTAAAAGATGAATACTTTCCAATTTTGAAAATTTTATACTTGGATCAACCTCTTCATAGAACCCTCAGGGTTACCAAAAAATTAGAATTAATAAAAAAAGAATAACAAAAATATGTCACAAAGGAATCCCTCTATAGAAGAGGCACTTCATAATGGAATCCCATCATGATCCCTTCATGAAATAATTCTCTCATGAGTGTATCGAAAAGGAAGCTCCTCACAATCCGTTCATGAATGATCCAATTCCATGAGGGGCACCTTTTTTGGATAAACCATTTCATATAGAAAATATCCTTTGTAGAATAGGGTGTCCTTAACATATTTATTGCTCCTATATTACTTATCTCATCCCTCATATCATTTCTCTTCACTATATCCCCTTCATGAAGAAACCAAATGATCCCTATGGATTTATATCACTAAAGTCAAATCCCTGAAAACAAAAAAATACATACCTCTTCAAAAACCATTGATACCCCATTATCGTGACATGTGTATTCACATAAACTCCTTAGATCATGTATTCCCATGATAAAAGGAGGCCTAATAATTATCCTCCTAGATAGGTAGAACCCTAAGGGGAATAACAACAGTAGATTTTGTTAATAATACAGGTACCTTTCTGGAGGATCCTAGAGTGGTCTCATCTATCTTGATTGTGGATTTATTCTCTACCAATCATTCTAGGTTGTGCAGGGCATCCCTTATAGAGTAATCCCAAATTATTTATTTTAGGAAGGTATATCACTCTTTTCTTCCATATCCCTCCCCCATCCATCATTATATAGAGAGTGGATTCATCTTGGGCTTCCACTTTATGTGTTAGTTCCATCCATATATGATTCTTCATTGTGCTTGAACTTCTATCAGCTCTTATTTTTCACACTAATCATGACTTATATGGGATTATAGATCATATTTTATTTATCCATTATCATAATTCATCTTTTATCATGGGCCTCATCTTTAGGTGTAATAAGTATCACATCTTTCATTATGGGCCTCCTTATAAGGTGTAAGACCCAACACAACATTTTTCATGGGCCTCCTCCTTAGGTGTAAACCCCATAATATCTTTTTTCATAGGCCTCCTACTTATGTTAAATCCCCAATACATATTTTATTGTGGGCCTCCTCCTTAGGTGTAAGATTAAGAAAAAAAACCATCAGAGTCCTCCTTCCTAGGTGTAATCCCTAATAATTATTTATCCTCTACCTAAAGAGTTATGTTGTCGATAAAGATTACTAGGGTATCCCTATATGTGTAAGAACCACTCAATATTATACGTTTTCATCCTTCATGACATATTCATCCTAGTCTCATGATAATAAACTCCCTGATAACACCCTATTCACATGATGTTAAACTACAAGACCACATCCTTATTGCATGACGTTAAACTACATGGTATAGTCTTGTTACACAAACTTAAACCGTGTCACTCTAACTACATGGGATTTTATTCCTATTTTGATGGGATAAATAGGATTCCTACCTTGGGGTTCAAACCCAATATCATCAATATTATTTTCTCCCCATCAGTCCATATCCCTGATAGAATCTCAACCTCACTTGTAGGCCTATATTCCTCTCATGTGCCTTATCATACCACCCTTTTAGGATATATTCTCGGGGGGGTCATTCCTCATAAGTCCATATCCCTTGTGATATCAACCAATCCTTTTTAAGACATATTACCTTTATGGACAACTAGAAATGTTCACTCATGAATAAGTCCCACATTAACCATTTCGGAACATATTTCATCTAGTAGTCTTCATCATAAAACATTAAACTACACGGTTAGGTCTTTTTCACATGACCTTAAAAGGTGATACATGACCCATTAAGTGACATAAAACTATATAGGTTTTGATTCCTTTTCCAAGGATGTATAGGAATCCTATTTAATGGGCCCAATACCAACACCATGAAAATATACTAATTCCATGGATGATGATAAACTCTAGCGTACCCAACTATATAAATGTAAATCATAGCTCCTTAATATCACTCAGCACAAGTAAAAATAAAACAAGATAGAGAACCTATGATAAATAAAGACGTTCACATTTATAAAGAACTTCTAATACTTATAGATTTTCACAATGCTGGAGAACCTCTAACACACAAATATGTTCACATAGATAAAAAATAATGATAAAATTTGGGCAAGTAGGTAACCAATTCTTCACAGAGGTCAGGGAATGATTATCAAAACTTGTCTTAAAATAATAATAGAGTCTAAGATTATGCAATAATCCCCTCAAAAAGGAGTGATGAGACCAACCTCCAACCCCTCTACAAATAATCATCCATAAGAATAATAGATAAGAAAACCTCAGTGGAAACATACCTTTAGAAATCAAGACCACATGACATCTTGTAACACTCAAAAAATTTAATATATTACTTCTTTTAAATGATCCGAAAGCGTTTGATAGATTTTACCACATGAAACACCAAAATTAAATGAAACCACAATATATATATAGAGATAAAATATAAATGTTTAAGTATGAACATTAACACATTGCCTATGAATTAGAAATAATGAATAGGTGTAACCTCTTCTTATGATATATGTATAAATTAAATAAAGGTTATTATAATATGAATGAAATTGATTTAGTTTACTTAAAAGGAATAATAAGATAATTATTACTTTTAAAAGTATATCTATTTTTCTACAATATGAATATCTATTTCATGAAACATATGATTAATGATGAAAGATTATATTTGATACTAATAATTTTTTAACACCAGTTTATGTGGTAAATGAAATGAAATAAGAATAATAAATATTAATATTTGAATATTCCATTTTCCAATAAAAACTACTTGGTATTATAATTAATGATTTTATTAAAAAATTGAATTTATAAACATAAGAATTTTAATTAAAAAATATGGGAATCATTTTTGGATTTATAATAAAAATATTATCATAATTTGAAATTATGGGTTTTTTCCAGGAAGATTGATTATAGTCATAAAATACAGTGTTTTAGAAAGTTATATTTTTTTATTCTATCATTATTTAAGCATATACAAAAAGATTAAAAAAAATTAAGTAATAAAATATGTATTTAAGCATTATAAATATAAATTTATAAATATTATTTAATCTTATAAATCATATGTCTAACATTTTAATAACTAAATTAAAATTATAGTTTAATAAAAAAAAATTGGTCTTTTCTTTGAATCAAGTGTTTTCAAGGTGAGAGTCAATTTGGATTTCTATGAAATCCAAATATAATTTATTAAATTTATAATAAAATAAATATTTCATAGGAATTTATAATTTTAATAACTAAGGATTACACATATATTTTATTCGTAAAAATGTTATTTTTCTAAAAATTGTTTTTACACTATTATGTGTGTTTATTGTAAAATTAACTTTTTACACATTTATAAATTTTATTGGATAATATGATTTTAAAATTTTTAATCTTAATTATTAAATTAGGTTCATTCTTAATATTTATCATTAAAATTATTTACTAAGGTTAGAAATTAATTACATGGTAAAAGTAAATTATGATAAATGGTAAAAGTTAAAAAAATCCCTAAAACACTAAAATTTGTCTAAAAAAAGAGTTTTTGATGTGGTTTTATACCGAAACTCACTATACTAATATATTGTTTCCATTTTGTCCCATTAACCATTGAATAGTAACCTTACATTATTGAAAACGTAAGGGTTCCTCCCAAAACTACCCTTCTCATCACTTATAAAAGGGTAACATCCCTCCACCCTTCAAGACTCACATGTACTTATAATTTCCTCTTTAAACTCTCATGAATTCTTATTAAAATAAAACTATCACACTTTAAAAAGATTTTGGTAACCATTAATTATCATAATTTTTTCATTTCAAATGATAGTTCTAAGGAAAATCCAAATCCCTAGCATGAGTATTATCAACTACTTATCATTTATCTCTTATTATCCTATTTTGAATTTATTCTAGCCACATTAATCTTATTATATTAGTATAATTTAAACAAATTAATTTTAACATATTGTTTTTATTATATTTGTTTATTCATATACCTCGTTATTAAGAAAAAAAATGGTTCTTCATGCTTTGTGTTACCTACTGTCTCCACGATGCAATGTGTTTTGTTTTTTATATCTACCTTACTAGGATAGATATAAGAATGGTTTTAAATTATAAATATTTTTTTATGATATCATTAAGTTTATGGTATGAAATATTATAGATACTATTAATTATATGATCAATAAATGATCATCATTAATTTCATCATTTAAAATAAGTTTACTAGGCAGATAACATTTTATTAGAATTGTGTAATATTTTCATATTGATTATATATTATTATACTTCATTAATATATCACTATAATAAACACTAAATAATATCATTATGATTTTATTATAATTATATTACAAAATTACCATATCATGATCATTTATTAAATCGGTGTATTCTCATGTTTGGGTTAGTTTAGCCACCTACATGAACAATACTATAAATTTATATCATTAATGAATATGGGAATATAATTATTAGTAAAATAGAATATAAAAGTTTAAATTATTATTATTATTTTATTTTGGAGACATTATATCAATATTTGATTCATTAATTAAGAAAACACCCTTGGATTGCCACCAATCACTGAAACGTGCATCTTATCGATTTCATATTTAATGATAAAAGATAAAATGATCATGAATCGAATTTGAAACATAATAAATATTTATAAATAATATATAACAGTAACTTTTCTAACATAGTATTAATTAACTTTGTAAGGAAAATTAATATATACATCGCTATTATGAAACTAGTACAAAATTTCAATACTATAAATACACTATGTGGGAAACTAGCAGAGTTCATATAGAGAATGACTATTTATGAAGAGTGTGAATAAAAATTGATGTGGGAAATATTATGAATTGAGTTATTAAGATATATATTTCTGTGATATAGGAGGTTAATGTATGTCTTTGGAATTCATGATCATATGTAAGGGTTTTTCATTTCAAATTCCTCTATTTGAGACATGTTTGGTATAATGCACCAAATTTCATTTATGTGGTTTGTATAATACCAATTTGAGATATAATATCATAAATTATATTTTAATCATGATATTTTAAGTTTAATTTCAATCCCTATATCTCAAGGTGTTTTTATTTCAATGTTTCTAAAGTTGTAAGGATTGTATTAGTCTCAATTCTAATTTTTTTGAGACGTAATACATTTTGTGCACTATATCTCCTTTAGATGGTGTATTTAATTCTAGTGTATGAATTTTTATCATACTCATTGAATTTCATGGTATTTAATAACAAAAAAATTTCCCTTTATTAAATCTTCTATTGATTCATTTTTTCCCCAGTAGTAAATATTTTTGGTAACTTAACTTTCATTCATTGAGTTATAATTTTTCTCTTGAACTTATATCTTTCGAACATTCTACACTTTGATTGTATTATGTGGTATTCTTTAATTTTTTATAAAGATATGAATTCCTACCACATAAATCCTTTGAAAAGTATTTTTCACTCCTTAGGTTATGTTTTTTTGAATCCATTAACCTTGTTTCTCTAGATTCCTTATGATCGAGTAATTCCAATATTGAATTAGTCATATACTCATTGCTCTATACAGTGTGAAAATAAAATTTTACATAATTCATATTGGATGATGTTCACCAAGAAAAAGAATTTATTCTATTAATTTACCAACCTAGTTAATTATAGATTAAATTATTTTCATATTTATTAGTATTCATGAGATGGATATTTATATTCATTATAATTTCTTTCAATTAAAAAGGAAATTGTTTTATTGAACTCTTTTATGATATGGTTTTATATAAAAGTTTAATGTTAAAATTATTTAGTTTTATTATGAAATAATAAATTTAAATTTTTAATTTATCATGTAAAAATTATCTTAGGATATATTTTTGAGAATTTTTTGAAGATTTTGTTTTTCAATGAATAGTGAAAAATACTAATCTTTATTGAAACACTATTTACTTTTAAAGTATTTATAAATTAAATTATATTTTTTATTATTTTTAAAATTTTATTTTCTTATACTTATTTAAAATAATCAAATTATGGTTTTTAAATTAATTTAATATATGAATTTAGTATAAAAATATTTTATATTTAAAAAAGGACATTTTTCTTAAAACCCATTTTTCGTTTCCTTTTTCGAGTTTAATTTTAAATTAAAATTTTCCACTTATGTGTTATAAATATTGAAAAGTGTATTAAATATTTAGAATAATTAGGTATAAAATTTTGAAATCTAACCCTTTATTTTTTTTATTATTATGAATACTAACATTAGTAATTTTTGTTACCTCGGTAAAGGGTAAATCAGGTAATTAAAGTTAAAAATAAAATAATGAAGGTTATTAAATGACCATAAAACATAACTTAATTTTATTTTATGGGTATAATTCTTAAATAATAATCCAATGTTAGGTTATATGTAATTTTTTGATTGGGATATGATTATAACCATTATAATATTTTATTTAAAAGAAATGTCAAAATTGTCACACTCTTGTTTTAAATAACTATAATATTTTAAAATAGGGATAGCCTGAGGCTATGTTAGGTTATAAATATTATTTTTGAATATAAATGATTTAAATTCATCATGGTAATTTATTTTTAATTTGTAGGGAAAAATAATTAACTTAAATGCTTCCACAATATTGATGCAGTAATTATTCAATTAAAGGAAAAATGAAATAAATGATACAGAAAATATTAAGAGTAATATAATTTTAAATAATTAATGTGATACATAAAATTTTTAGATAATTATGAAATTTTATTTATATTTTAATGGATTGTATTTTAATTTCTTGGTTTTATTAATGTTATAAAAAATCAAAGTAAATGAATTATTCTAAAGATGATGTTATTTTTATTTTATAAAATTGATATTTTATTGAATGATATAAGATTACTAAAAATATGTATTTGTAAAACATAAGGTTTTTTGTTTAATTAAATCAATCATGGTGTATTTTTGGGTCTTTTTTCATTTTATAGTGATATTATTAACCCTTAATGTGTAGCAAAGTTTAATACTCCGATAATTATCAAAAGGGTTAACAAAGGGTTAAAACAAAAACACAAGGGTAAAAACCCAGTAAAAACCAATATAATTTTTATTTTATGAGATTATTTAGATAAATAAACATCTAATATTATAAATAAATATTTTTTTATCTATGTTTAATTATAAAGTAATTTATTTTAATTTAGTATTTTGAAAAAGTTCAAGAGTGCCTCTCCCCTCTCTTATAAAAAGGAATCTCTTATTCCCTTTACTTTATACCTTAACACTAATTTGGTTTAGAAAATATCTACCTAAATATATTATTATAATCCCTCACATCATTATATATTTATTCTTTTAGGAAGAATACCAACCCTATAGGGATTAAGGTGTTAATCAAAGGAGACTTTCCAAAGATTAGGTATAGTTTTAACTACATGTTTTAGTATTATTTATTCTTCCACCTCCATAAAATAATACTTAACAATTATAATATAATAAAACCATTATATTTAAAATATTGAGGTGTTTTTATGTTAATGAAACAACCTATATTCATCTCCTCTTCCATCAAATGGGAAATAAAACCAACATTCGTGTGTTTTCCTTATTACAGGCTCTGTAATCGATGTAATTGTTTTCCATCACCATCTCTCACAGTTCGTTATAATGATAGAATTAATTTATAAATATGATATTAATGATATATTTATCATTTTAATTAGATAATATATAATTTACTTTCTTACATGTATATTCACTGAAAAACGATAATGTCGGTTGTGTATACGTGTGGACTGCTACCTCCACAAAGCGATGTGATTATTTTTTCATCACTGAATCACATGGAAGATATATATATGTGTAATTAAAGAAATAATATTATATTTATGATAAGATTATAAATATGTAAATATAAAATTATACTTACCTTATTTCCATAATGATCATTAAAAAATGAATACATTACACATGTGTAGGCATAGCCAACCATCTCTAGGATTGTAACATAGTTCATTTTCCATAACCATATTTCATGATTGGTTTTAAAAGTATATTTTTTATATAAAAATTATAATTTTTTCATAATTATTATTATGGATATTATTTAATAATGACCTCTTTGAACATATTTGACTTACCTAATCCATTTTGGACATATGAAATGAATATTGTCACAAGATCTGATGAGAATTTAATTAATTAAATAATTAAATATATCATTGTAAGATAAAAAATAAAATGATTAATAAACTTGAAAAATTTTATTAATAAAGAAAATAATTAACCTAAGTTTATTATTCATGAAGGTAAATAATGTATGTGATATGTCAGACTCAGGTAAAGGTACTTTCTTTTTAAAAATCTTCTTTTGAAGTTTCCCTTAAAAACTCACTTTTTCTTACATATCCATATTTTTAAAATTATTTTATGGATGTATTTATATGGGTTTAAGTTAATTATAAATTAATGTTTATTTCTTTTTAAAATTATTTAAATGGTTTTCAAAATTTATCTTTTTATGTAAAATTTTAATGTTCTTTACAAAAAAAAAGTAATGTTTTATTTTAACATATACAATGACAATGACTTTCCCCACCACCATAGCCGTTATTTGATATTTGTATTCCTTATAAATATTTCATGTTTTATTAAAAGAAGAAACTTTTTTACCATTGTTCTGTGAATTTTATATTTTGGCAGAGATGTTGATTTCTTAGGTATGAAAATGTTTGTTATGAGCCCAAAAGATTATTTTGAAAAAGGTAAATTTTTATATGTATTAATTGACTACTTCTTTTGCTTTTTATATCCATTACTAAGATATTTTTTATCATACCACATTTTAAAATGTTTTTAATATGTCTTAAGTATAGTTAATACAAATAAAGGGGTCAAGTTTAATGTTTTAAGTATTTTTTTATGAAAAAAATCATGTTTTACATTAAAAGTTTTATATTGTGAAAAAATGAATACTGAGTATAAGTGTCTTCTTTGTAATGTATGGTATTATTATTTAAGTTTTATGACCTAAATATATAAAAATATACTCTTAAAAGATCTTTTTGAATTAAAGAAAATTTAATATAGTCTAAAGACACTAGATTAAGTTATGTTTAAGTTTATTTTCTTATAATTAACATGGTGAAATGTATTAGAATTATGTATATTATTATTTTAATAAAAATTATTATTTTCAATTTGACTATATATTTTTTGGATATCCTCATTATATCTATGTATGGGTTATGATCAAGTTATCCATTTCATTGAAATGGTTAAAAAGTGTTGAAATTAATTTTGATTATTGACTTCCAATATGGATTGATCATGTATGAATATTCTATATTCTTCCTTATATGGATAACAATGTTTTTAGTCGCCCTAAATTTCTTTAGTGAATGGTATGAAAAGTCTTATTGAATCTTTTAGTGAATAAATTTTTCTTAATCAGGTGATGGGTGGGTCCTGGAATTATATGGCCCCTTGATGCATCGATAGGTCTCATTAGACAAAAACAAGTTGGGTTTTGGTGTATGCCTCTCCTCATTAAATGATAGTTTCTTGGCAGAAGTCCTTGATAATAGTTTTTTCATTTTTGGAATTATTCATTCCTTCATTATGAGTTCAATATTATTTATATCAAATTTTTATTTTATTTTCAGGAATATAGCATGCTCATTTTTCTATATATTATGGACTCGTGTTGTTTATTTACACCTACCATAATATTTATACCATGTTTATGTCATGAATGCCATAGTTTTATGTCTTCCCTTGCTGATCGATTGAGCTCACCCATTATTATTTTTTCATTTCTTGGGCTATGAATAAAATTAGTACAAATGACATTTTTATAAGGATAACATGTGTGAATGAATTTATAGGAGACATTTAAGACCTATTATGGATTAATTAGTTTTGTATATATTGAAAAGATTGTTTTCTTGATACAAAAAACATGGGATTTGTTAGTTATTATTTTTCCTAATTCTATAAATTTATGAACCTGAAAATATCCTAAAAATATAACATATGTGATAATCATATTTATTTTTTAATTAAGTATGGTTATATCTAAACTTTTACAACTTATATCAAAGTGAGTGTATAATTTATGTATTTATAGAGATATGAGTGTATGGTTCTGGGGTGCTATATTTGGTATCAAAGGAAATGTTTAGATAACTTTGTAGATTATGATGTTATTTAAGGATAATTTAATGTTTGATAGTTTCAGGTTGATTACAATAAATAACCCTTTGATATAGTATATGATTTAATTCTAAGGAAATGGTGAGAATTTTATTTGTGGATTAGGATGAGATAACATTATTAAAAACCATTATAATAAGTCTTACTATTGTATAACATATTTATTTTTTGGTAAAGTTTATGTGATATGGGTTTTTGATAGAAATAACTCCATGTATAAATACTGGAAAGTGTATGTGAATGTGGAACAAATAAATCTAGGGGTAATAAACCTAAAAAAGGTTTATTGGTCATTGACTAAATATTTATTCTAGTGAATAATGAATGGTCCTAAGACTAGATACCCATATAAACACTCCTGGGGGATATTATTTGGTCAATCATATTATCTTTATAAAAAATTATGAAGTATTTAAGAATGATGTTAAATAATTAGGTTAGAGAACCTAATAGAAAAATTAACATAGATAACCAAGGATTGAAAAAGGGATTCCTAGGTTGATCTGAAAGTATCATATGTTAAAAAAGTGTGTCATAAGGGAAGGCATATTTGGATTAAGGTTTTCATTTTTATATTTTAGATATCATCATAAAAATTTTGGTTTTCATATTTGATTGAAATATGATCAAAAATTTGAATCTTAGAAAGGTATTTATATAGAAATTGTTATGTCTTATAACTAAATAATATATTATAGGTAAATTTTTAATAATTTTAGTAAATTTTTATTTTGATGAAAATGGTGAGTTTCCTAGTATTACTTATGGTATTAAGATAGATTTCATAATAGAAATAAACTCTTAATACTCTAAGATATTTTAATTAATGAAGTCATATTTATCAATGAAATTTTATTATATTTCCAATGTTATTGAGGGTTGCATAAAATATATAAGAACTTTTCTTCATTAAATACACTTTAAATGTTTGGAAACATATATTAAATTTTATTAATAACATTGAAATTTTATTTTATATCAAGGTTATTTTTTCAGGGATAACTATTTAAGAACACCTGATTAAGGTATGGATAAATCAAAGTTTAATATACACATGGCGTTGAGATAATAAAGGGTGGTTTGATTTTGAAGAATCAAGTTATACAGCAACTGGTTACCTTCAGATTTATAGTTGATTCATAATATTTTTGAATAATTTCATCTCATTT
Source organism: Viscum album (assembly GCA_963277665.1). Taxonomy (NCBI): domain Eukaryota; kingdom Viridiplantae; phylum Streptophyta; class Magnoliopsida; order Santalales; family Viscaceae; genus Viscum; species Viscum album. The sequence continues at coordinate 134,298,299 of OY728155.1, read as the reverse complement.
TTTGGATTATGAAATATAGTGACTAGTGTGTGACCTTATGAATAAGTGGTTAATACCATTTTAGGGTTAAATATAGAGTTAATATTTAGAGGAATATATAATCTCATTTTTGTTTAATGTCTGATTGATTGAAATGGGTTTTTTAAAATATATCATATTAATATTATATGATTAGGGTATATATATACTTGGGTATATTATTATAAGAATTAATAATGTTTTTTTGAGGAAGGATAAGTTGTATTTTTAGTGGATAGATTTCAATGATTATTGGATTTAGAATATTTTAAGAATGTTACTATTAATTTTGGATCTCTATTTTAAGTATTATGTTAATAATTATGAGGGAACCCAAAACAAATTAACCTAGGTTGAACCAAGAATGATATATGTTAAACTAGGATTGATATAGGTTGAACAAAGTTTGATACAAGTTGAGTTGTCTGAACTATTGGATAAAATTATAGTGTTAAAAAGTGAGACATAATTAGGTTAAAATTTCCTCTAATTATTTATTGAAATTAGCCTATAATGATCATCAATCATGTTAACTCTTTTGGTTTTAATATTGTATATAACTAGAATAAAACAAGGGTGTGAGGGATAATGTGGAGATTACCTCGATAAACAACACATAATAATGGGATCCAAAGCTAGAAAACTTGTGATTATTCTAAACCAACGATAAAAAAATATTATTAACAATGTGATCATAGTCGAAGTACCAAACACACCAAGTAAGATAAATATGAAGTGTCATGAAAGATCAATTGGTGAAGGTAATAAAAGAATTAATATTCAATTTTCAATATGCCAAAAAATTTGGAAGAAGAACGGGGTAAATTTACTTAAAGGAGTAGATAAAATCTATAAGTATAGAGATGAAGGTTATCATAATCTTAATTGTAAGGGAAAGAGATAGACTATAAAAATTGGTTTCTTCAATTGTAATAGATTTTGGAATTGTGTGGCTTAATGTCCCAATCCAATGGACAAAAAGGGATTTAGTCACACAAAAACCATAAAAATAAGGAAACCCTATTCAATTTCTATAAATATAACAAATATTGAGTTTTCACTCTATATTTTCCTGTTTTGTATGTTATGTAAGTTTTCACAAACTATATGATATTGAGTTATAAAAACCTTAGTGATTTGAGTTATAAAACCCATAGTGATATGATTATCATATAAATAATTTTAAAGGTTTGTAAAATTTTATTCATCATGTATATAGATATTTTTCATTTAATAAATTTATATTTGAAACTATAAATGGGATATATCTCATTATAAAGAACTTATAATAATTTGTTTCATATAGATAAATATCATTCGATATCCTAATAAAACCATGAAATTTTAGTGGGGTATAGTTAGTTATGAGTTCTTTATAGAAATAACTATGATCTTTTGAGTCAAATTCTGAGGAAAAAAATTATTAAGTTGGAGAATCTAACACCCCAAGATTTTAATATATTAATTCTTTTAAATGAGACAAATGTGTTCAATAGCTTGCACTACAAGTAAAACTAAAATTAAATGAAACGGTGATATATTTAGTATAAGATATAAATGTTTATGTATGACCATTAAAAACTTGAAGTTGAATTATTTGGAATTAATATGAGTAACAAATTTATGAAATATATGTATAAATAAAATAAACGCATATTTAATATTAATAAATTCAATTAGATTACCTAAAATGACTAATAAGATAATTTATTGTCTAGAAAGGTATTATTATTTTTATATGACATGAAATTATATTTCGGGAAACATTTTATTAATGATGATAAATTATGATTTATATTAATAAATTTTTGAGAAAAAATTAGTTTTTAAATTATGTGAAATAATAATAATAATAATCGTTAATATTTAAACATTTCATTTTCCGATAATTTTTTTTTTGAATTATACATTATGATTTTATTCAAAAAAAATTCTTAAATTTTATAATTTTGATTTGAAAAGGATAACATAATTTTTTGATTTATAATAACAATATTATCCTAAGATGTAATTTTGGGTTCTTTTAAAAGATATATTTTTAGTCGAAAAATACAGTGTTTGAAAAAGTTATAATTTTTATGATTGTATCATTATGTAAAATTGTCTTAGAAGATTCAAAAATATTTTAAATAATAAAATATGTATTTATGTAATATATTTTGTTTTAATGTATTCCTCGATCTAATAAATCATATGTTCAATATTTTTAGAGCTAAATTAAAATGCTGGATTAATAAAAAATTATTTTTATCCTTTTCTTTGAATAAAATTTTTCTAAGGTGAGATTCAGTTATGGATTTCTATAAAATAAAAATACCATTTAATTCATTTATGATAAACCAGATATCTCATGGGAATTTATAATTATAATAACTATGTCTCACACATAAAATTTATTCTTAAAATGTAATTTTTTTAAAAAATGTTTTTACTCGATTAAGTGAGTTTATTTTAAAATTAACCTTTCACACATTTAAAATTTTTATTTGATAAAATTATTTTAAAATTTAAAATTTAAAGTATCAAATTATTTAAAATTAAAATATTACTTTTTCCATTAAAGTTAATTACAATGTTAAGAAATTAATTACCAAGGTAAAAGTAAATTAGGGTAAAAGATATAAGTTAAAACAAAAAATCCCTAAAACACTCAAATTTGTCCCAAAAAGGAGTGGTTGAGGTGATTTTAGATCCAAAATTACTATAAACACATCTTTTTCCATTTTTTTATTTACCCTTGAATAGTAACCTTACATTATTGAAAATGTAAGGGTTACTCCCAAAATGAACCTTCTCCTCACTTATAAAAAGGTAACCTCTCCATCACTTCAAGACTCACTTATCCTTTAAATTTACTCTTGAAAATATATCAAATTTATTCACTTATATATCTCTCCCATGTTAAAAATATTATTCTCACCATTAATATTACACCCTAATATTTTAAAAGAATAGTACGTTTGATATAATATACAACACGCAGCACCGGGCTTAAAAAACTATGTTACACTATTAAAATAATTATAATTATAACAAGAACGTTATAAACTAGCCATTAAATTAGATAGCGTGAATAAGAATAAAAATATTATGAAATATATATAAAGGTATTAACCAATATGAATTTATTGATTAATTCTTTGGAAATAAACACTCAAATTTTAGTAAAGTCATTTTATACGTTTTCTTCAAAAAGGTTTCTAATTATTTAATATGGAAAAATAATAAATTTAAAATTTAAAAATTTAATAAAATTTATTTTATAAAATTAAAATTGTTTTTAAAAAATAAATATATTATGGTAAAATTTTCATATTTTTCTAAAAAGATTTATTTTCCTATAAATAGTGAAAAATAACGATTTTTATTGAAAACTATATTTTTTCATCCATTGAAAAGTTTCATTTTATTTTAAAATGGTTAAAAATTAAAATTAGTTATATTATATTATTAGAAAAAAAATTAATAACATTGGAGTCATTTTCATAGTTGAATTCAGAATAGAAATATTTTTATACTTAAAAATGGTATTTTTCTAAAAAATTATTTTCCATTGTGTTTTCCCAATTTCATTTTAAATTAATTTCTTCCAATTTTGTATTTTTATTTTAGAAAATGGAATAAATATTTTTTTCAGGAAGTAAACATTTTTCAAATAGTTTAATTTTATTTTTTTCAATATGAATAGTATCCTTAGTAGTTTTTGTTACCACAATAAAGGGTAAATTAGGTTAGTAAATTTAGAAATAAAATGATAAGGACTATAAAATGACCCAAAAACTAACCTAAATCTTATTGTATGAATATATATTGATCATAATCATCCAAGTTTAGAATTTATGACCTTTGGAGACCACAGAGATAATATTATGACATTTATAGTATTTTATTTAATGAAAAATCAAACATGTCATGCCCTTGTTTCTAATAAGTGTAAATTTTTTAGATGGTGTTATCTTGAAGATATTTTATAAAATAAAAATTAATTTTAAATAAAAAATATTTATATAAATCATGTTAATTTATTTTTAATTTTTAGTAAAGATATAGTTAACTTAAATTCTTATACAACACTAATGTAGAAATTTTTTATGTAATGGAATAACCAAATAAATGATATTGAAAATATTACAAGTAATATAATTTGTGATATTTAAGGTGATAAATGAATTATATAAATTACCATGAAATTTTTAGCATATAATAAAATAGTTTTTTCTTAAATTTTACTCATTTTCTTGATGTTTTTAAATTCAATGTAATGAATAGTATCAAAATTAAATATAATGATATTTTATTGGGTTAATATTTTATTAAATTATATTAAAAATTATAATAAATGATAAGTAATAATAAAGGGGATAATATAAGGTCTTTAATTTCACCCTTTGTGTATTTATAGGCCATTTTTAAGAATATTCCTCTAGAATAGTTATATTATATATTAATATTTTGGGAAATTTCAAAAGTGCCCCTCACCTCAATTATAAAAGGGCACCACTTCCTTCACATATTTACACCACTTTTATCCATATAGATCGACCAAAACCTTCCAATTAATCTTATAAACATCCTTATACAAGTTCTAGATGTTCTTTTCCCCTCAAAACAACAACCCTAGATCCCTTAAGAAGAGATGTAAAGGAAGACCACTAAATAATAGGCAATCATCTTTACCGACTCTTTCAAGTTTATTACTTATCCTACTTCATATTCATATGTCATTTCCATCCAGAACTAATAACATGGGTATCATATATATATATATATATTGATATTTTATTATGATTTTTATATGACCATATTCCACCTTTTATTCATCCAATGATAAATGAAATCACTATATGTGCATACGTACAACTTATCGTCTTCACATAGCGGTGTAATTCATGTTTCATCACCAAGTTACTTGCATGGTTATAATGATAGAAATAATGGATATATATGTGTGTGTTTTAATTATGACATGATATTGAATCTTTAAAATTAATATATCATCCATTTCTCTACCCATTCACTATTAAGGGAATGATATTTTCGCTCGAGTGTACGTATAACCTACCATCTCCAAGAAGCAATGTGACTCATTTTTCATATCCAACATTAAATAATGGTTATATAAATTTATTATATCATTAAATAATATATTTATATTCAAAATAACATTTTGGATTATATGAATCTATATCCAATGGACATGAACTGTAAATTACGTGAAAAAACATGCATGGAAAAATGAAGAAGTTTACACCTGAGGAAAGGGTAATAAGGAAATATTATTAACAAATGTGTGATAAGATGATATAAGGGGATAATATATGATATTAAAAATATTAATATAGTTATGGTATAAATTAATAACATGTTCAAAACCATTATAAAGGAGGTTAAATTACATTTAACTAAAGGTAAGCATGAGGTAAGGGCTCATCGTCTCACTTTTACTTATATGAGACATATGTCATGTTCACTACTTATTTTTTGTGTATATACTACCCCTTTTATATATTATATAATGAATATATTTTCCTTAATGGTATTTAATGTTTCATTTGAAGTTATTTCTTTCATGGAGCTTATGATTGAAATGAAAGCCTAGTGGTAAGGGTTTATTTCAAATGCTCATCATTATTTGAGATTGTTTATTTTTAACTCTCAGCTGAGGAATATTTCTCCTCCACATCCATGTTTGATAAAAAAAATTAAAAATATTTTTACTATTCCCCAATGATTTTATAATGTCATTTTTACACCCTTTTAAATTTTTATGAAATTTTTTAAAAGGAATCATCCTATAGTTTTTCAAACAAGGTACTTTATGAATTTTATTAAAAAATAATGAAAGGAATGTTTATTGAATTATACTAAATTAATGTAATTTCCCCCTTTCATGATACCTCAATTATTTTATGTTTCTTTTATAAGTTTACATGGTTATTTTCAAATAAAATGATTTCTTTATTACATTTATTTTATTATTTTTAACAAATTATTTTCAAAGTAAAAAAAAATATTTTACTTAAGAAATATTAAAATAATATCTTTAATGTATTTCCATCTATTTAAACATACTTTATTGAATATTATATTTAATATTTACTCTAATGAAACCTTTCATCAAATTTCATTGGATATCTATGATCAGTTTTTTACTCGAGGAAGTACTAATATTCTATATGGATAGTTCAGCCAATATGAAAAGTTTTTTATTTTGTTAAGGCATGTTGATTCAGTTGTGTTATTTATTTATAATAAGAATTAATTGGATTTATGAAGTGATGGGCATGGCCGGATATAGACCCTTAATTCATTGGTGGGTCACATGAGACAAACTAGATTGGGTTTTGGCCAAGGTGTTACTATTTTATATAGATGTCCTAACATGAAGCCTTAACAGTATTAAATGTCTTAGCATGAATCCTTAGTGATATGTTTTAGATATCTAGTATTATGCATTCCATCATTATGAATTTAGTTATTTATATTCCATGTGATTGTTCAATTAGTTATAATATTCATGGTTATGTTTCATTCTCCAGTGATTATTTATAATGAATTATTTGATAATAATTTATTCCTTATATATTATGCTCAAGTTATTGATTAAATGGAATGTGATTCAGTTATTTACCTTTACATATTAATTATTCCTTATTTATTAGTTTCTTTTATTTTACACCTACCCTTACCGAGCATCTGATCACACCTCATTCTTATGTTTTATTTTAATTAGGATCCGAGGAATTGTTTTTTAACTGATATGAAGGGATACACTATGGGAAATAATGGAATTCACAAAAGAAAAATATTTGTGTATTTTATGTTTTAAAATATAATGATAATTTCAATTATGTATCTTGTTTACCAAGATTACTAAACTATTAGGTCCTTAAATAATTGATTAATTACATCTAGTTACAATATAATAAATTAACTACTAAATTTGGGCTACTAGAGTTTGTTTCATTACAATTGGTATTAGATGAAGTTTAGTAGAAACCTTGGAAACAATATTTATAAAATCATAGATTACATAATAAAACCATATGACTGACTTTGAGGATATGTCTACGTATAGAATAACAAAATATATATTTTTTAATGACCATGGATAATTTAGGTTGAACATAAGCACTCGTAGATTGAGAAGAATATGTCATAATTTAGACATCATTAAATAGTATTTCATGATTATTTGATAGATCACTCTGGTTATTATAGTTTTATACTTACACATTAAAATTGAATGTGATGGAAAATTTGGTGATTCTAAGAAACCAAAAGGAATGATAAAATATATTTTTATTATTCCTAATCTGTTATCAAGATATATTATTAACAACCTATACCTTAACCAACTCTCCAATTAACCAAAGAAAATAAGGATTGAGTTTTCTGAGAGATTGGGTAGTGTATTTCATGGGGGAAAGATGGATCAATTTCCTTCATGTCATAAATGTGGGAATAGACATCTTGGATAATGTCTCAAATTAATGATAATTTTTTTTAAGTATGGTAAAGAAGGATATAAAGAAATAAATTGATGAGGAAAAATGAAGAGTATGGTGGAAGGGAAAACATTTCATCATAGGGATACATTTATAGTTGATTTCCTTAAATGTGGGGAACTTATGAATTATATGAGTAAATTCAATCTTACAATGTTTAACTCCTAGACTAATGAGGGTTTTATATTTTTATTATTCAATCGTTGAAGTGGAATGATTAAACTATTATGTATTGAGATTCAAGAATTATTTTCTTGAAGTATTTTACCAATGGTATTTTAGTAATAAGAATCATTAAATGTCTAAGAATTGTGTTGATTATGGAAGCATATATATCTTCATGAAGTTATGAGTTATAAAAACCATCATGGGTTTATGAGTTTAATTTTTATCACAAGTTCAAATTATTAAACACCCTTTTGACATTTCATATTATTGGAGTTAATTAGGATTAAGGATATTTTGGAAGACATTCTAGAAACACAACCCATTAGTTTAGTATATGTTTTAGTTATTTAAGTAATAATGAATTTAAATTTTTTTAAATAAGTTTAAAGCTAATGATAACCTTTATGGTTTATATGAACTTTGATTTTTAGGTAATTATGGGTAATTATATTTTTAGGAATTAAAAATGAAAAGTATGAGATAACATTTAAGGATAAAACATTAATTGTATATTCAATATATTAAGGATATGTTTTATTATTTTTATCACATTTTTATGAAATTTTTAAGTATTATATTAATATATTTTTATAAAAAAGACAACCCATAGTTCAGGCGATAATCAGTCGCATCTAGAAATACCATGAGGTTTAAACTCATAATTAAAGTGTGATAAGAGTGCATCACCTACCAATAGATTATGTGATTTCATGGTTAGTAAGAAATATTTTTTATTTACTTAAAAAATATGAAAGATAATTGGTAACTTCATTTTAGGAACATATGATTTATCATATAGATAACCATGGGATTGGAAATTGATTTGGTGTTATGTGATTTTTATTATTACAGTAGATTCTCACAATTTTGGGAACCCTATATGATTAAGGTAAACAAAATATTATGGAATTTTATTTTAGTAATAAAGGTTGAATTGTATTTTTAAGGGATATATGATTTTGTTGCGGAATTATGGTGATTCAGATTATTTATGGAAATAGTTTTTGTATCTTGGAGATTATATGTTTAGAGCATACTCATTCTTAGAGATAAATAATAAATTTATCTTAGAAGATTAGGTGATCAAATCCATATAATTTTTGGGTTTCAATCTTAGGCTGGAATATTTTTTAATACTTTTAAGGATACTAATTAAATGATCTAAGATAAATTTTGGGTATTAATGTTGAATTTTGGGAGATTAAAGTAGTTTTCTTCATATGAGGGTTCAATATTTTTTGGAATTATCTTATCTTATACTAAGAATATTGGTTTCGGTTAATGTATAAAGGTAGGTGGAATATATTTTTTTCTTTTGAGGTTTTTTTATCCGTAGAAGTTGATTTGTTTACTTCATGCATGAAAAAAATCATAATCCTCATTTGGATCAAAAGATAACGTTTTGGTGGTAATTGATTAATAGATGAAACTCTACTTATCAAGTAAGTAGATTTCATTATGCAATTACTCTAGGTAGTAAAATAATTCCTAAAATATAAATTATTTTGGAACAAAAACATTATTCTTTTACTTTTCATACCAAGAAATTAGTGGCCTTTTAACCCATCACAGATTTATAGTTTTGTGATTAAAAACTTTTTCATGATTAGTTTTTTTTATCACTCTTCAGTGGTCTTTGGGAGTTAGTTTTATCTTCCATATCCATGTTTATAATTCCAAAATATTTTATCATACATGGAAACTTATTTTGTGTTATCCCAGATAACTTGTGTACATCCCTTTCGCTCTTTCAAGCCGATGTTTTATTGACACGTTTCATGATATAGGATTTCAAAAAAGGAAGTTTCAAATGACAAACCTTTGAGTTCCAATCACAATTTAAAATTTAAGGAAAAAATTTATTGAATGAGGGCAGAATGTAACACCCATATATTTTAAAATAAAATTATGTCTGATATCATGTACAACTCACAGTACTAAGCATAAACAAATTGTGATGTATAATTAAAATATTTATTATTTTTAAATGACCATTATAACCTAGCTGTTAAATTGGAAATATGAATAGTATTGAATATATTATTAAATATTTATAAAGTTATTAACCAATACAAATTTATTGATTCATTCTTAGGAAATAAATACTCTAATTTTAGTAAATTCATTTTATATGTTTTATTCAAAAGTGGTTTTTATTACTTTTTATAAGAAAATAATATAATTAATTTTTACCACTTTTAAAAAAATTATTTGATAAAATGAACATAATTTTTAAAATCATAATTATATTAGGGTTAAATTCTCAAATTTTTCTGAAAATATTTATTTTCTAGTGAATAGTGAAAAATACTAATTATTATTGAAAACTATATTTTTATTTCAACCATTGAAAAGTTATATTTTTTTTAAATGGTTTTAAATTAAAATTACTAATATTATATTATTCATAATAAAATTATGTACATTTGAATAAAATTCATTATTTAATTCGTAAAGAAAACATTTTTATACTTAAAAGGGGCATTTTTCTGAAAAATTGTCTTTCATTGGGTTTTGCTGGTTTAATTTTAAATTAATTTCTGACACTTATATATTTTGAATTTTAGAAAATGTAATATATATTTATATTCTAGAGCTCTAAATTTATAAAAATGTTCCCTTTTATTTTTTTAAATATGAACAGTAAACTTTGTAATTTTTGTTACCATGGTAAAAGGGTAAATAAGGTATGTAAAGTTAGAAAAATGATAAGGGGTATAAAATGACCCAAAAACTTATATAAATATTATTTTATATGTATATAAATACCATAATTATCCAATGTCTGAATTTATGGCCTTTTGGGGCAACTTAGATAATATTATGACCTTTATAGTATTTTATTTAATGAAAAGTCAAACATGTCGCACTCTTATTTTTAATAATTGAAATATTTTTAATATGGTTTTATCTTGAGGATATGTTTGACTATAAATAGTAATTTTATTAATAAAATATTTTTCTACATAATGGTAACTTTTTTTAATTTTTATTGAATAAATAATTAACTTAACTTCTCACACAACCATGATGCTATAATTATTTAATTAATGGAATAATCAATTAAATGATATTAAAAATATTAAAATTAACATAATTTGAGATATTTTAGGTGATCCATGAATTATATAGATGAAAAAAACATTTTTAGTATATATTAAAATAGTTTTCCTAAATTTTACTTGTTTTCTTGATGTTTTTAAAATCAATGTAATGGATAGTATCAAAATGAACAATAGTGATATTTTTTGGATAAATATATTATAAAATTATTTAAAAATCATAAAAATATTAAATAATAAAATGGTATATTATAACTTCAATAATTTTACCCTCTATTCATTTTTAGTCCATTTGGAAGCATTTATCTCTAGAATTGTCTTATTTTATTTTAATATTTTAAGAAATTCAAAGTGTGCCCATCACCTCAATTATAAAAGGGTACCCCTTGATTCACATATTTACACTGATTTGATCCATCTAGATAAACAAAACCATAAACATTAATCTTTTAAACATTCTTATATAAGTTATATAGGTTTTTATCCTTCCAAAATACCAAGCCATGATCCCTCAAAAGATATTTAAATGAAGTCCACTCAAGAAGATGTAATTGTCTTTACTGCCACTTTCAATATTATTTCTTCTTCTACTTACTGTTCATGTGTTTTTCCATCATAAATTAATAAATATAGTATCATATATATACTGATATTTTATAATGACTATTATATGACCATATTAAATCTTTCATCCATCCTATGAAAAACGAAAGCACCCCGCGTGTGTACATACGGCTTACTAGCTCCACATAGCGGTGTAATTCGTTTTTCATAATCATTTTACATGGATAGTTATAATGATGGAAATAATGGATATATATGTTAATATTGAAATTATATTCATTATGTAAAATTCATATATCATTCATTTCCCTACCCATTCACCATTAAGGGAATGATATTGTCGCTTGTGCGTGTATACAGCCTACCGTCTCCAAGAAGTGATGCGACTCATTTTCCATATAAAACATTCTATAATGGTTATAAAAATTTACTATTTAATTTAATATGATATTTATATCATTAATACCATTATGGAGATTATTAATCTATATCTCATGAATATGAATCAGAACTTACATGAAAAAACATGAATAGAAAAATGAAGCAGTTAACAACCGAAACATGGGTAATAAGGATATGTTATTAACAAACAGGTGATAAGATGATGTAAGAGGACAATATATGATATTATAAATATAAATATAGTTCTTTTATAAATTAATAAAATGTTTAAAACCAATATATAGGAGTTTAAATAATGTTTAACTAAAGGTAAGTGTGAGGTAAGGGTTTCTCGCCTCACTTGTACTTTAGTGAGACATCTGTCATATTCACCACCTATTTCTATTGTGTGGTGTATATAATTCAAAATTGATATATTATATCATGAATATATTTTTATTTATGTTATTTAAAGTTTCATTTAAATTTATTTATTTTATATGGATTACTATTGATAATAAATCCAAGTGGAAAGGGTTTATTTCACAATCTCATCATTATTCGAGATTATTTATTTTCAAGTCTCGGTTGTGGAATATTTATCTTCCATGTCCATATTTTCTAAATATGTTTTCAAAAATAATTTTAATATTATACAATTATTTTTTAAATCCATTTCCCTCCTTTTTGACTCTTTACAAAAAAATTAAAAGGAATCTTCTTGTCATTTTCCAAATAAGGTTATTTAGGAATTTTCTTACAAAATTTTAAAAGGAATGTTTATTTAAATTATACATAATAAAAATAATTATTGATGTCATAATGCATAAATGATTTTAAGTTTCCATTAAAATTTTAAATTTTTATTTTAAAATAAAATTATTTCTTTATTACATCTGTGGTTTTTAAATTTTAAAAATTATTTTCAAAGTAAAAAAGGGGTATTTTTCTCAATGAATATTCCAATAATATCTTTAAATTATATTTGTATATTTAAACATACTTTATTGAATATTATATTGAGGATTTACTTTAATGAAACCATTAATAATATTTATTTGTATGGTTATGATCAATTTTTGACTGGGGAGAGTATTGATATTTAGTATAACTCGTTCTTCCAATACAGGAAATTATTGATTTTATTAAGACATATTAAATCAGTTGTATTATTTATTTATAAGGTGAATAATTAGACTTAGTAAGTTATATGTGGGGAATTCTATATCCCCAAGATGAATTGTTAGGTCTCATGAGGAAAACTAGATTGGGTTATGGCCAAGTTCTTACCCATTTATATAGATGACTCGGTACAAAGGCTCGATGGTATAAGATGTCTTGGCACAAAGCCTCAACAATATGTTTTTGATGTCCATAATTATGAATTCCATAATTATGAATTTAGTTATTGATATTCCATGTGATTATTATATTAGTTGTAATATTCATGGTTATGTTTCATTCTCATGTGATTATTTATATGTCATTAGTTGATCATTATTTATTCCTATCATATTATTCTCAAGTTATTGATTAAATGGAATGTGTTTTATTTATTTACCTTTCTATATTGATTATGCCTTATTTATTCATAGCTTCTATTTTACACTTAACCTAACCAATAATTTGAGCTCACCTAGTTCTTATGTTTTATTTTCACCAGGATTCAAGGAACTATTTTTTGATTGATATGTAGGGATACACTAAGGGAAATAATGGAATTCTCAAGGAAAATTATTTATGTATTTTATGTTTTAAAATGTGATTTGAATTTTATGTATGTATATAGTTTACTAAGAATTATAAAGTATTAGGTTCTTTGGGATGTGATTCCTTGTATCTAGTTCCAATGTAATATGCTAAAAACCAAATCTAAGTTGTTGTATTTGGGTTCTTAACAATTATTTAGCATAAGGCATTCATTTATAAGGTTCTTCCAAAAAATATCTAAGTCTTCAATGTGAGTATTATCAACTACTTAGTTTTTATACTTTATTGTATTATTTAAAATTTAATCTTTACACACTAATATAATTATATTAGTATCATTTATATACTTCAATGTTACTATACTAAGGTAATTATCATTTTTTATTCACATACCCTATCCATTAAGAAAAGCAAAATTATTGTCTGTGTGTTGTGTTGATTAATGCCTCTGGGATGCAACATGTTTTTTTTCTGTCACCACCCTATATGTATGGATATAAGGATATTATAAAAGTTTAAATATTAATTTTATGATATAATCGAGTTTATATAATGATAAATTATAGAACCTATTAATTCTATGATCAACAAACAATCATTATTAATTTAATCATTTTAAATAAGAATACTAAGCGGATAAACTTTTATCCAAATTTTGTAATTTTTTAATATCCATTAAATATTATTATAATTAATTACAATTATCATATATCACACTAATAAACACTAAATTATTTATTTATTCTTCTTTTATAATTATATTGCAACAAATCCACCTCATAATCATTTATTAAATTGGGATATGTTCATGTTTGGGTCAATCTAACCACCTACATGAACAATAATATGAATTTATATCATGAATGAATATGGAAAAATAATTACAAGGATAGTATAATATAATTTTTTATGTAATGATTTTTTATTCTTGATATACTATATCAATATTTAATTCATTAATAAAGAAAACACCCTTCGATTATCAAGAATCACCAAAATATGCTTGTTATCTATTTTGTCTTTAGGGATAATGAATAAAACTCTCATGAATGGAATTTGAAACATCATAAATAATTTTAAATGATACCTAAAAATAAATATATTTAACTATAAATAATTAACTTTGGAAGGAGATTGAATACATAAACTGTTATTATGAAACTAGTACAAATGACCAAGTCTAACACCCGACGTGGAAAATCGGAAGAATTCATGTATATAATGACTATTTATGAAAATTAGTAATGAAAATAGATATGGTAATAGTTATAAATTAAGTGATTAAGATAGTTATGTTTGTGATATAATATGTTAAAGTATGTTTGTGGAATTTGGGACAAGTATTAAGATCTTTTCATCTCAAATTCATCTCTTTGATTCAAGTTTATTATTATGCACCTAAATTCATTTTTTGGAGTATATTCTGCCTATTTGAGATATCATACCATGAATTATCTTTTAGTCATGGTATTTAATGTTTAATTCCAATCCCTCTATTTCATGGGGTTTTGATTCAAATTCTTCTTAATCCATAAGTGTTTTCTTGGTCCTAATTCTAATTCTTTGAGACATAATAAATTATGTGCACTATGTTTCCTTTATCTACATATTCAAGTTTCTATTGAATCATATTTTTCCCCTATAATAAGAATTTTGGGTAACTCAAATTCCATTCATTCCTCTAATCCGTATTTTTTTGTATTATATGGTATTCTATCATTTTTTTCTAAGGATATACATTACTACCACATAAACCCTTTGAAAAATATTTATTACTTATTTGGTTATGTTCTTTTGAAAATATACACCTTATTTTTATGTATGTCTTATGACCATATTATTCTATCATTAACTTATTTGTATACCCATTTCTCAATAAAATCTGAACATTATATTTTATATAATTTATATTGGATTATGTTTACCTGGAAAGAATGTTATTTTTCTGACATGGGGAAATGTATTAGATTTATATATATTATTATTTCAATATGGATGATTATTGGAAAATTAACTATTTGATGTTTGACCATACATCATATTTCTTTTGATCAGTTATGATCATGTTATCTCTTGTATTTACATGTTTAAAATTATTCAAATTATTTATGATTATTGATTGCTATCATGGGTTGATCTTGTATTGATGTTTTATATTCTCCATTATATGGATAGAAATGTATTTATTCATCCAAATTTTTCTTATGTAATGGTATGAAAGTTATTTTTGACTCTTATGGTGAATACAATAGGCTCAGTCAAGTGATGAGTGGGGATTGGAATTATATAGCCCCTTGAAGTATTGATAGTTCTCATGAGACAAAACATGTTGGGTTTTTGTGTATGAATCTCCCCATAACTAGATATTGTCTTGTCGTAAGGCCTTTATAGTAGATTTTTGATGTCCTAAATTATTCATTCCATCAGTATAAGATCATTTTTATGGATATCCATGTTTTAATTTTTTTCTCATGGATACAGCATGCTCAGTTTTGAGTTGATTCCATCATTATATTGTTTACTTATTACATCCATAATATTTATGTCATGTTTACATCATGATTGCCTCAGTTGAATGTTTTCCCTAACTAAACATTTGATATCACCCTATATTATGGTTATATTTACCCTAGATATGAAATTAGTACATATAAAAATAATTATAAGGATATAAAATGTGAAATAATTTATAAGATATATTGAACACTCATTATGGATTAAGTAGTTTCATATGTAATGAAAAAAAATTCTACTTTATACAAACATCATAGAATGTGTTAGATATTTTTTCATAATTCATTTAAGCTATAAAGTTAAAAATATCCCTGAAATATAAGATATGAAATAATCATTTTTATTTTTTAATTAAGGATGTTTATGTCCATGATTTTACAACTAGTATAAATATGAGTATGTAAAGTATGTGTTTATGGCACAAGATCTGGGAGTTTGGGTCCAGGGAACTATAGTTGGTATCAAAGGAAAGGTTTGGATAAATTTGAATATTATGATGTTAGTTGTGGATAATTTAAGGGTTAATAAGTTAATGATTATTATAATAAATAAACCTTTAGGATATTATATGAATTAATTATAAAGAAATTGTACACATTTTATTTAGGGATTAGGAAGAGAAAACTTTAGTGAAACCCTTAATAATAAGTCTAAGTATTGGATATCATCCTATTGTTTTGATAAAGTGAATATTTTATTGGTTTTTCATATAAATACATATATTTCTGGACACTGTAAAGTGGATGTTCCTATAGAAAAGATAATAATATGGATAATCTGTACAAAAAAGTATGATTGAGCATTGAATTAATCTTCACTCTAGTGTATGGAAAATATTCTTAAGACTTCACACTCAGATATACATGCTTGGGGTATATGATTTGGTCTATAAAATTATATTTATAAATCATTATAAAGGTTTTAAGAATGATGTTGAATAATTATGTTAGAGAACCTAATAAAAAATGACCATGGATAACCAAGGATTAAACAAGGGAGTCATAGGTTGATTTGAAAGTATCATATGTTAAAACAAAGATTTTATAATAGAAGGCATATTTGGATTGATGCTTTCAGATTCATATTTTAGATATTAACATAACCATTTTGGTTTTATTATTTGGTTAAAATAGGATCATGAAGATGAAGCTAAGAAAGGTATGTATCTATAAATTGTTATGTACTATAACCAAGAATAGGAGCATATGTAAATGATTAATAATTTTAAAATATTCATATTATGATGGAAACGGTGATTTTCCTAGTCTTACATATAGTAGTGACTTTTATAACATAATAGAAATAAATTCTTAACACTCATATCTATTTTAATTAGTGAAGTCATATTTATCAATAACATTTTTTATATTTTTAATGTTATTGAGTATTATTGGAAACACCTAAGGATTGTTCTTTATTATTTATATTTTTAAGTTTTGGAAACATATATTAAATGGTATCAATAATCTTGATAATTTATTTTATATCATGGTTGTATTTTAAGGGATAACTATTGAAGAACACATGATTGAGGTATGGGTAAATCATAAGTTTAATATACACATGATGTTAAGATAACAAAGGGTGGTTTGATTTTAAAGAAGTAAGTTAGATAGTAGTTGGTAAACTTGGGATTGGTAATTGACTCATAATATTTTTGGATAAGTTCATCTCATTTTTATGATTATGATATATATTGATTAGTGTGTGACGTTATGAACTAGTGGTTAATACTATTTGTGGGTTAAAGATGGAATAACTTTTTTGAGTAATATATAATCTCTTTATGGTTTAATTTCATAGAGATTAAAATATGTTTTGGTAAAGGTATTTTATTGAGAGTATCTAATTAGATAATATACATTCTCAGTTATATGATTATAGGAATGAATAATATTGATTGAGGAAGGATAAGTTGGATTTTGAGTGTATAGATTTCAATAAATATTGGGTTTGGAATCTTTTAATAAAGATCATGGTAATTTGGAATCTTTATTTTAAATATTAGTTTTATAAGTATTATAGAACCCTACTCAAGATAACCTAGGTTAAACCAAGAATGATATTTGTTAAACTAAGAGTTATATAGGTTGAACGAAGTCTAATATAATTTGAGTTGTTGAATAATAATCAAACATAATAGTTTTATAAATTGATAAATATAGTGATTAAATTTTCTAATGGTTATTTATGGTAATTATATTAAAATGATCATTAATCATTATATCGTGACCCATCTCAGAGGGTCTCATTCGATGACTATCCCAAGAACACCTTAGATAGGCTAGGAGCTGGTGACTAGCACTAAGTAGGAATTTCCCAAAAATGGGAGGCATTAACCTAAAGTACCTATACACATGCACACATCTCCAAGACACACAATGCTGAAATGTAAAAAAACTTATATAATGCATACAGACAACTAAGATCTCAAAACTAGAGTACAACAGGAAGTAAAGGAAGAGTAAATAGATCTAAATATAATCCCACCACAAAGAGTCTTTAACACAAGTCTAATTGACCCACCCCAAAGTGGGTCGTGCCATGACTACCCCAAGCTCACCTCTGATAGTCTAGGGGATAGTGACTAGCACCGAGTTGGAATTTCCCACAAATGGGAGGCATTAGCCTAAAGTACTTTTTCAAACGCACATATCTCCAAGAAAAACAGTGCTAAAATGTAAAACAATTGATAGAATGCATGCATATAACTAAGATCCCATAACCAGAGTATAATAATAAGTAAAGGAAAATTAAACAGGGAAAAATACAATCCCACCAAAAAGAGTATGTAACACAAGTATAAATAAAATTATAGAAGTCCAACCTACTCCAAGGGAAAGGACTACATCAAAGGTATTCTCCCAGTAAGTACCTTGGTCTGTCCAGCTCTAGATATGCTCTACCCACTCCCAATCCACTATGGACACCATAAAAAGGGCCACCATCTACATAAGACATGACACATGTGGTAAAATCTTGTGCAGGGGTGAGTATAACAATGCTCAGTAGGACACCCTGAAAACAATAAACATAAAGAACCAAGTATAGTCAAATCAATACAAGATGTAACATGATATAAAAGGTACAAAAAGAAAGGAAACCCAGATATACTTAGGAGAGACTCCACACCATTATACAGTCATAACCAACTTCAGCCACAAGATTCTATTCAAAGAAACATGTATTCTGGGAGATCCCGCTCCATGAGACAAGATATCATAAAAGACACTCAATGTGGAGGTCTAGATCATTTGGTCCCCACCTAAACAGAATTCATTAGTCTGAGACTACTATGATACACAGAAATGGGTCACGTGTAAAACCACTAGGGGACACCCCGAACCCAATCTAGATCAACCAACTACATAGGGAATCATATGACAACAATTCCACAAACCCTACTGATGTGGCCTGCTAGATGGAGGATCAACACCCTACTCAAGGAGGTCACACAAGTTCTATAAACTTTACAAGGGATTATATAAGATCACACTCCAGCCTCATGGAGGGTCACCACAATTTTATTTGAGACTTTTCCTCAAGAGTGGATAACAATCCAATGATGTGGATGTAATTTTACATTGTACGCTCGAGGAAAGGACCAAAAGAACATGCTGATAGAACAAATATTTTCAATTATTGTGTTATTAATTTAAATTTTTTAATCCCAACAATGTGTTATTTCAAGAGAAATTGTCACATTTTATGTTTTAGGATTATTTTTTAGCTTAATTGAAAAAATGGCTTATTTTGGATTTCAACAGATTTAATTTATTTTAATGTTTCGACCATAAATTTTTCTAAACTGATCCAAATTGAAAAATTATTATTTTATAGGTTCCTACGTTTGATGGGATTAATTTTATCCTTCAGGGTCCAAAGCCCAATCCATCATTTAGAAGCTAAAATCTAGCTCACATGTCAGGCCTCTAAAATTGTGCATAGAACTGGAGAATTTTATTTTGGGGTTCATATCTCTTACATGGAAAAACTATTGGAGATGAAATTTTACATGGATCTGAAAGAAATCTATAGTAACAAGGTCTATTAATATGTTTGTGCCTGATTATTTCATTCTCAAGGCCATAAATGCATTGGAACTCGATGCATTGGAATATGAAGAGTCTGTCTAGCAGAGTTAAATATTATGAGTGTAGTGGCCATAACTCTTTCATTTCCTAGACAATGAGGCTGATATTTCTTGGGTAGATATAGGTGATTTATGGGAACAACATTCAAGAAGGACCATTTCCAAAATGTGGTCATTAAAGAATCCTATCATGTGCATGCATTCGGCCGACAGATTTTGGATCCAAATATTTCACCCCCTTGCCTATAAAAATGTACTCCCTCGTCATTCCAAAGGGTTGGAAAAGTAGTGGACATTTTCTGTAGGTTTATATTTTATTTTCTAATGTAGTATATTTTTAAAGTTTTAATTTATATTAGTTTTCTTATTCATACCTCATTCATCCATTTTTACTTTTATGTGTTTCTCCCAGTGTATTCTCTTCTAACTAAATGAGAATGGGAAACTAACCTCAATGTTTGTTCGAGGGGGAGAATGGTGGTTGATTGAGTTTCATTTTGCTTAAATTTAAACCACTTTATTTAATTTTGAGAATTTTAGTGGTGGTTAAATTGATTATAGTGTCCGATTTCCCCATTTTCTCTATCATCAAGTTCTTCTTCTCATTCAAAATTTATCATTCCCTTCGCTATCTAAGTCATGCATACGATGGAGTTTCGCTTGGGTAGTGATGGCTGAATAAGAAACCTCCTAGTCGGCTTTATGAAGAGTATTTCTCCGCTTGTAGAGATCTAAATGTTGGGGAAATAACATTTCAAATGAGAGGGTGTAGTGTGATAGATCTTGATCGCTACATTGAATTGATATTGAGAATATTTTAATAAACAATGATATCAACCATTATGATCCCCCAAGAATGAATGTCTTCTTTCTTACTTTTTAACATCATTTTGTTCGCATTGCATATATATATATATATTCATATTTTATGCATATTTCAAACTCATATTTATATTATATATTATTTATAAAATAAATAGTGACAATAGAATGTTGATGTTATGTAAGTTGCCTCCTCGAGACCGACCTTGGGAGTTCACTATATTGCATGATTAGGTAAATAATATTTCAATCGGGGATTTGTGAAAAATTCCCGCGCATCACACACTCAACCTATACCGGTCCAAAATAGGAAAAATAAGATGCTCAAGCACTCTTGATTTGATCATTCCAATCAAGAATCTACCCACAGACTGACATGGGTCTGCGGACCAACTATCATGGTCAGTCCACCCATCGTGCAGACTGGCCATTATGGTCGATCGTAGTGGTCGACCAGCCACATAGTCACTGCGGCCATGGTAGCTTGAGCTACCATGGAGCCATAGTCGACCACAATAGAGCTCCGCCCTAGCTACTCCGGATCTGACCGGGGTCCATATCGTTCGACCCGGCCCACCATCCTAACTAGACCCACCGACCTAGCCTGGCCTGCTCACATGCGGCCCACCTGGCCTAGCCCACTCTGTATCCTCCGCTGCTCATGTATCTGTCCCTGCCACTCATGCGTCTGGCCTCGCTGATCCTGGTCGCACCCTGTATCTTCCGCTGTCGATCCTGACCATATGCGGCTATGCCTCCCACACATGGACAACCGTCATGTTCCACTATGTTCCACTTCCGACCGCCACTGTTTAGAATTGATGGTCCCTTCAAAGGACCACCATTACTCCTATAATTCCTAAAAGAATAAATGATCATATATATGAGCTCTTTAGGTCCCGATCTATACTGATCTATTCTTGGTTTTTGATTTGCCTCAAATCTGAGGGTCTGATCAAGTTTAGAACCACCCGAAAATTTCATGCCAGGACCACGGGTATCCAACTAGTGAAGAAAGTGGAAAATAGGTAGAGAGAGACAATAGAAAATGTATCTCTTCTTTGGTCAAGCATTCTTGGACAATGATCAATAATGGGGAATTTGGGTTAGAAAACCAGATCAAATAAATCTCATGGGATAAATCTCATCTTGCAATACGCACAATCTGGGAATCAATCAGTTTGTCAATTGATTCATGTTCATAATATAAATAAAGAACAATGAATAAAAAAATTAAATCACATGACCTACCTTGATTTTGATTGATCATTGATGAATAAATAAGTTGTGTTACGTTCATTGGTGATTTCCATCAGAATCAATGTGTGTTGATCATCGATCCTCGATCTGTTGTCGTTCCTTGGAAAGGATTACTGGATCTCTCTCCAAAGATCCTCCATAAGTTCCATGGTTTTGTGGATAACCCTATAATTCTGAAATGAGGATACATTTAAAGAAAAAAATGTTGCATCAACACAACGAATTAAAATAATTTTATTAAATAATTTTATTCACTTTACACCTACGACACCTTTTCAACAAAAAACATGCACCGACCAATGTTAGGTTGAACCTGGGGTAAATATGTTATTCTAAAATCAATGGTGCCCTCATATTTTTTATTCATGAACCTTTTTAGGATTTATTCTACTTTTTTAGGAAACCCGCACATGTGTGCTATTAAATATTTTAATATTTTTCAAAACATTTGCTTCGGGCACACCGGGCCTCAGAAGCGCAATAATTCTTAGCACCTAGTCTCGAAAATAATATATATAATATCTAAAAATAATAAATGAAAAATATGAGATGTTAAATTCTCCCCACCTTGGTGTTTTACATCCTAGAAAATCCAAAATAAGGGCTACTCAAACATATGGGTGTACTAAGCATGAATATGATCCTTGCACTCCCATGTGCTCCCCTAGAGATTCTTATACTTCTACCAAACGTGTAGAAAAGGAAACGATCACCCCTAAAGTATCCTCTCCCATCGATCCTTGATCTCCACTAGGTACTCAGAAAAGGTATATCCATCCTCGATGTTCATCTTTCCCCAATCCATAACGTGTGATGGTATATGAATGTACTTATTCAGCTACGACATGTGGAAGACATCATTTACTCGGTCTAACTATGGAGGTAGATCCAAGTGGTATGCCGCCTTGCTAACTGACTGAAAATATCATTTTTAGTGATTTATGAAAAACCATCGAACAGAGAAAAACACAAGAAACTCATGGTGGCATAAAGTAATGCAAACCCAAAGCATCGTTGACAACAAATTTCATCCCCTCCTTAGGAAAAGAACCCAAGCTAAAGAAAGAAAACATACTCTTATTAGTTGATGCCATAGACTCCAAAAAATCCGCTACCATATTCCCCTCCCTCCATGTATGAGAAACCTCAATATTATTACCTCTGAGCAGATTGCATTTTCTGACAGTATAAGAGATGTGATGAGGAATACTGCCCTTACCTATCATAGAATTAAATAAAAGCATGGGATCTGTCTCCACCATTTGAATGTTTATCTGCCTTTGGTTGCATAACTTTAGTATGGTAACCATAGCCAAAGCCTCCACCTGTAGAACATCTCCTCTCCTGAAAAAGGCAGCAAACGCTACAACAACCGAAGCTCTTTGATCCCTTACGACCCCACCCCCATGCATCTCCCCGTGATTAAAGAACCATCAGTATTGAGTTTTAGACCCTGACTTAGAGGGTGCCAGTGTACCCATCGCCCCTGCCTAGAGATCCCCGGAATACTATCAACTGCAAGAGTCGGGACTGAAGACTGCACAGTTGGAGAAGAATGGAAATCAGGGCACAACCGCAGCAGATCAAGGAACTTGTTCTTCATTTTAAAAAGGATATTAGCCCGGGATCTTGAGCCGTTTTTGTGTCGAGCTTCATTCCTGGCCTGCCAGATGGTCTACCATCCAGCGATTATAATTACATTAATGGCCTTCCTCTCAGCCCCATGAAAACCCGCTCCTCTAAACCACGAACACAGGAATCTTTCATGTTCCCCTTTAGACGCAACCCTGCCAAAGAAGGCCCCAAAAGTTTTCCAATTCCCTATATCCCATTCACTATTATAAAATAAATACCTCACTGTTTCTTGGTTTGGGGACCTGCAACACCAACACCTGAAAGCCATATGAACACCCATCTGCTTCAAATTCTCATCAGTAGGAAGATCCTTGTTCCAAACACGCCACAATATAAAATTATATTTGGAAGAAACATCCTTACACCACAAAGTGACCCCCACTGATCTTCAATTGAACTATCCCTCGTAATATGAGCAAACTATTTGATAGAAAAAATACCCGACATCGAACAAGTGAATATAAGTTTATATGGAACATCACTAGCAACGATGCTATTAAAAACAGCATGCTTGTCCTCATCAAGATTGGCCTGGATGAACCTGGGATGACCGCTGGCCTCACTGAAAGATATGTCCAGGGTGGGAAAGCCCGGGAAATACAGCCTACCCACCCCCCACTCTTGATGCCAAAAATTTATATTCCCTGTACCCACTATCCACCGAGAATGCTGTTGCAGAATTTCCATGAAATGGTGAATCAAATTCCATATCCTGGATGGCCTCGAGCTCTGGCCACACATATTCTGACCATAAATTTCCTGCATAGTCCTGCCCCAAAGAGAACGACCTTCCATAACCTCCCATCCAAGCTTTGCATGAAACCCCCTCATGGTTGAGAAAACACTCCTCATGTTGATACCCCCGTCCGAGAGAGGTTTAGCGAGATGTTTCCCCGAATCCCAATGATGTCTACCTTCCATTTGACTATCCCAAATGAAAGACACCATAATCTTATCCAGATTTGAAGTTACACTCTTGGGAACCTTCAGAGTGGAACGAATGTGAATGGTATTGGAAACCAAAATTTTGTTAACTAAAGTAATGCGACCTCCAAAGGATAAGAATATATTTTTCCAATTAAAGATGCGACCAGAGATCTTGTTGATGAGTTTATCAAAATGATGAACCCTGAGGTAGAAAGGACTAACCGGATCCCCAAGGTATTCCATAGGAAAAGAACCTCTCTTCATACTCATGCTAGCCCCCAAAACCCTCACCCTACTTTCGGAGAAATTCCTAGTAATGTAAAAAGTTCTTTTCTCCTTATTAACCACCTGCCCACTCCACTTGCAATATTCTCTAAGAAGCTCATTCAACCCATGCACTGACCGACTACTTCCATTAATAAAAATAATTGTGTCATCTGCGAACATCAAGTGCAAGATCCCCCATGTTTTAGGAATGTTATGATAAGGAAGAACTTTCCTCATGTTGAGACCTTCGTTAAGAAAACCACGAAAAGAATTTTGAGAGATAACGAAAAGAGTGAGAGACAGCGGATCCCCTTGCCGAAGACCACAAAAAGCTTTGAAAAAACCAAATTGCTTGCCCATAAAAGAAGGAGAAATCCATGCTGATCTGAAGTAGCAAAAAATCAAGTCAGTAGTCCATGTTGAGAAACCCATGCAGGCCAAGACTCTAAGAACAAAACCCCATTCCACTCTATCATAAGCCTTGCTCATGTCTAATTTAACCACCAAGTTTCCCCCAAAAATCCTGTTATTAATTCCACTCACCATTTCTTGGGCTACACCAAGCGCTCCTTGAATTGACCTCCCTTTAATGAAACCATGTTGTTCCGAAGCCATCCCAGAATCCAGATAAAAGGCCAATATCTTATTGAAAATGTTTTCCATAGTCTTGTATGGTATTTTACACATACTAATAGGATGATACTGATCAACAGACTGAGGGTTACCTACCTTAGGAAAAAGAACCATCTTTTTTGCACAAGCAATTCCTGGCAGGTCCCCACCCAGAAATAAGTCTTGTATAGCTCTCACATGTTCCCCTTTGACACATTCCCACGACACCCTATAAAAAGAACTAAGAAAACCATCGGTCCCTGGAGCACTCTCTGGGTTGAAAGACCAAATCGCCTCACAAATTTCATCTTCCTCCGGAGTCCTCCTCAATACCTCATCAATTTCCACAGAAACAAATATTGGAATGCCCTCAAAAAGCTCAGAATTACACCGTGGATACCCCCTTCCATATTTGGATTGGTCTCAGCCAGTAAAGATTTAATAGCCCCATTATTCATGGCCCCTACATCATCATGATCACTGAAGTAGGATCCATCTTCTCTACGAATATTAGGCCGCTGAACCTGGCGGCATTCTCTAACTCAAGCATGAAAGTATCCAGAATTTTGATCCCCCTCACCAAGCCATCTGATTCTTGCTCCTTCTCTTACCAGCATCTCCTTCCTCGAAAGACTGTCAGTAAGATTATTCTTTTAACTGTAAGAGCATTGAATGAAGACTCATCCCACTTCTATTCTAAACACTCCTCCATGACTTCCACCTCTTTACTTATTTCAACCAAATCCTGATCAGGAGCAGGTAACTTCTTTTTCTAGGATCAAAGCAAAATCTTTAATCGTCTCAGCTTGTTATGAAGAAAAATCCACAGATTCCACTGGTGATGTAAACCCCATGCTTCCCTAACCACATCCAGGAATCCTGGTTCCTCCACCCAAAATATAGAAAACAGAACATAATATTCCCTTGGCAACCCTGCACCCAGAGAAATATGAAGAGGAGAATGATCAGAAAGACATTGAACTAGGTGAGAAACTTTGGAATCTTGAAACATAGTTATAGCTGCGACGTTCATCAAGCACCGATCAAGGCGGAAATTGGTTCTACTCCCTCCCTACTGATTGTTACACCAAGTGAAACTACTGACCTCATAGCCCGCATCTAGCAGGCCGTTCCTAGCCATGAATGAAACAAAGGCATGACTTGTATTTCTGGGAAAAACACCTCTCTCTTTCTTCTCATCAGAACTTTCGATAACGTTAAAATAACCCCCAACTATCCAAGGAACATCTTGGGGATTAACACCTTCTAGATCACTCCAGAAAGCCTCTTTGTCCTTAGCATTACATTTGGCATAGATGAAGGAAAATAAAAAACCATGATTCCCTACTGTAATTTTAGTTGTCAAGGACTGATCCGACGTACTCCGAAGATCAAAGATCACATGATCCTTCCAAAACAGCCATATATGAGAGTTAATAGGATCCCCAATAAATCCACGTACCTTTAGCCTCTAAGCATACTCAATGATCTTGTTGGAAGACTGTTTTGGCTCCAGAATAGCTACCATAGAAACTTGACTATTATTAAACTCATTGAAGATGAAATCAGACTTCACCCTGGCCCCTAAACCTTGTGTGTTCCAAATAAGAACTTTAGACATTAAGAAGAGCTCGTATGGATTTTTTCCCAGACTCCTGGCTCTTTGTATGAAGAGGCACGGTTGCACCTGCCTGCACACCATATTTAGATTGAGAATGAGTTCGCATGCATGCATGCCCCTGAGGAGAGATGACCCCTGGAGAAACCACACCATTAAAACAGGCCTTGAAAGAAACATCTGGAGATGAAAAGTCCTTCCCTTCCATCAAACTGATATCCAACATCAGAACCACTATTGGAGAACGGGAAGGGGATGAAGGAGGAAGAGGAGTTGGAGAAGACGGAGGAGAGGACACCACTGGAAGGGAAGACAGGGCCAGAGGGAGACACTCCCTGGATAAAGAGGACGGGGAGACTTCCTGAAAATATGGGCCAGAGTCCACCATGATAATCTCTGAAATGTGAATGGAACCTGAAATCCAATTCCTCACAGACAGAGAATGTCATGGAGAAGAAACTCTGAGAGCCACCCTCATGGAAAAAAGACCTTCCTCTAGAACCTGACCTCGTGAAACCCATCCCCAGGCTCGATGAACTGGAATGAGATCACGAGAGGAGGAAACATCACTGGCGTCAACAAAAACATGCGTGGAGGAGGAAGCATCCGCAGACTGGACAATGGGGATAGAAATAATTCCTTTGCCCCGGTGGCGCCCATTGGAGCCTGAAGGGAACCGAGAACGAGGAGGCTGAGTAGAAGGCCTTGATGACTCCTTAGGAAATTCCTCCCTTCGAGATTTGTGGTAGACCTGTAAAGAATGACCAGAAATGTGGAAGATATTGAAAAACTTGGTAAAGGCCGGATAAACCAGAATTTGATGACAATCCTTCATCCCTTCGATCATGATCAGCAGATGGTCCTGAAGCGGCTGAGAAATATCCATATCTACGCAAATCCTCACAACCAAAGCTTCCTCCAAAAGCCTTCATCGCCTATCAGATAAGAATTTTGAAAGCTCTGTATAGTTTTCATCTTCTCCTATATGATCTGCACCTTTTTCGTAGTAGCTTTCACAAACTCTGGTTCCATGAGTGCTTACTCTCTTGGTTCATTCCTGCGAAGTGGTGACCTGTAGGGTCGCCGGTACAAATCCTTGAATGATGACGTACTAATGGTGTAATGGTAGCTGTTGTTGTACGCAAACTCCGCCATTTGTAGGTGATCCTCAAGACTATGGCCAAATAATAATATGAAAGCTTGTATCTTGTTCTCCAGAACATGAACAATTTACTCAGTCTGGCCATTTGTTTGTGGGTGAAATGTTGTTCTCAAGAAAAACTAGGACCCAAACACCTCTTGTAACCCCTTCCACAACCAAGATGTAAAGCGAGCATCAGGATCATAAAAAATCATTGATGAAACTCCATGTATTTGAACTATCTCCTGAATGTAGAGGTGTCCCAAGCTCTCTACTAAATTTTGATCTTGAATATCTAGGAAGAAGACAAACTTTGTGAGTTGGTTAATGATGACCCATATAGTATCATGCCCCCTAAACTTATATTGTAACCCCATCATGAATTCCATCAATATCTCATACCACTTTCATTTTTTCACCTCAAGGGATTGAGCTAAACCCACTAGAACTTGGTGATCATAATTTATTTGCTGACAAGTAAGGAAATGAGAAACAAACAATGTAACTTCATTCTTCATCCCTGACCAGAAAAACTAACATCGTAGGTCCTAATACATCTTCACCACAGCTCGATGTACTTCCAAAGTGGATGTATGAAACACACTCAAGAAGTCATCCTACAATGTCACTAGTACCATTGTGTTTCCTCTAAAGAGAATGACATGATCCCCACCTTTTTAATATCCATCAGGAGAACACCCTGTGGACATATAACCATGTAGGGTCTCGCAGTCAGTATCCCCAAGCTATGCCTCCCTGACTCATTGTAAGAGTGGAGGGGTGAAAAACATTGACTGGAGGTAAGATTCTACACATCCACCCATAAAGGATAACTATAATGATGCCTACTACTCTGATTCCTCATTCAGTAACTATGAACTGGATCTCCTACTGAGTGAATCTTCCACCACATTCCCCTTTCCAGGAGTATAAAAAATCTCAAATTCATAGTCCTAAAGGAACTCTATCCATCACCTATTTCTCAATTTTAGATCCTTATGAGAGAATATATACTTAAGAATCTTATGGTCAGAGTAGACGATTAACTTCTTGCCCATTAGGTAGTGTCGCCACATATTCAATGTGAAGACTACTACTGCTAACTCAAGATCATGAGTTATATAGTTCTGCTCGAGTGGTATCAACATGTGTGAATCATAGGAAATCACCAGTTTCCTCTTCATTAAGACACAACCAAGCCTAGTTCATGACGTATTTAATAACACTGCGTACATGAAACCCTCCTCTAGAAATATCAAGATGGGAGCACCTATCAATATCTTCCACAACTACTAAAAAACTTGATAGAATTCCTCTATCCATAACAAAGGTTTTCCATTTCAAGTTAAAGAAATCAAGGGTGTTGTCACTTTAGATAATTTGTGTGAAAACTTCCAATAGTACCCTAAAAATCCAAGGAAACATTTCTCCTCAGTAACACTCTTGGGTACCTCCCAAGAAAGAATTGTCTCAACCTTTTCTAGATCTACTAAAAATCCATCCTCTGAGATAATTTTTCCTAGAAAATAGACATATTTAATCCAAAAATAACACTTATATTGATTTATATAAAGATGGTGCTCTTGGATAGTGTCTAGAACTATCCTTAAGTGCCTCTTATGCTCCTCCAAAAATGCTGCATACCCTAGGATGTCATCGATAAAGACCACCACGAACTGATCTAAGTAAGGGTGAAAGATTTGGTTCATGAGTCACGTGAACACTTCTGAGGTATTTTTCATTCTGAATGGCATCAAAAATTACTTATAGTGTTCGTAATGATATCTGAAGGCCATATTCAGTATATCCTAATCTCATACTCATAACTGGTGATATCTCGATCTGACGTCAATCATTAAGAACCAGCATGTCCCTTTTAACTAATCAAAGAGGTCATCGATCCTCGGTAGTGGATACTTGTTCTTCATGGTCACACAGTTCAAGCTCCTTTAATCCAGACATAGCCTTAAGATCCCATCTACCTTCTTAGAAAAAACTAGGGCTTCCCAGTACTAGGTCTCACAAATCCCTTCCTCTGCAAGTCCTCTTATTGTATTCTCATATCACGAATCTATACGAGAGACATATAATATGTAGGTGTAGATATCAGTGCAATATCAGGGTGTAAATAAATTCATAAGTCCATCTCCTAGCAGGAAGGTAATCCTATAACATCTTCATGAAATACATCCTCATAATCCACCACTACTACAGGAAACTGAGGACTCATATCATATACTGCACCAAGGGTTAGTCTATCCAACTAATGAGTCATTGACTTCACTCTCCTATGTGTGATTCCATCCCACACTTCTTGGATTTCCCTTTCACTGATAAAGGAAAACTTGGTTCCATCACTACATACACACTACACTCTTCTCCTAAAACAGTAAATCTGAGCGTTAACTATGGATAATCAGTCCATACCAAGAATAATGATGTAAGGCCTCGATGCAGCTACTAAGAGATCCCAACTAAAACTCCTACCTTCAAAATTTAGTTCACACTGTTGGAACTAGTGTGTTATCATCAAGTCTCCTCCAGTAGGAGTCTCTAATTGTAAGGGTCGATTTAATGGTTCAATCAGAATCTCTGAGTCTCAAACAAGATTCATTGGAAGAAAAGAATTACTATAACCTATAACTATCAAACTAAAGCTAAGGTATAAAAGACACAGATTGTTCCTCGTATCATACCTGGGGCCTCAGGGTCATAATCCTCCAAGGATTGTAGCTAGACTCATCTATATCCACTAGCTATCTGAGCCTGGCATGGACCACCAGGGGTGGCGGTGGTAATAGGTCAAACCTCTGAGCACCTCCAATTACCATGTTAGCCCCTCTTCCATGTCTCCCTCCCTACAGACCACCCTACTCCAATATTTGAATATACCTAGGCATTCCCTCAACCGTCTCTCAATCAGTTTTGTGAAGGGTCGGGTAATCTCATGCCATATTTCCCTAACCATCGCAAAGATAAACACCACCTATCCCTTAGCTAATTTGATCCACCCTAGGAGCCTTACACTGCTGACCCTGAGTCCTAGGATCACCTCTTGAAGAACTTGACCTACCTGTATCCCTGTGACTATCATTGGATACCTACTTCTGAGGTCTCAACTACCGGGTTCCCACTATTAGCTCCCACAACCGGTTTCTTCTCTATCAGAAAACTTTACACTAATAGGGATCACTAAAGTACCCTCGCATAGGTAGAAATTATAAGGGATACCACTAAGTCTCTAAGGTCCTGGAATAAGCCCTGAAGAACTGGTCCTGTACCAAATCCAAGGAGTATAACAAAAGATCAGTACAATATTTTGAATACTCATCCCTGATCATACTGCCCTGCTACAGATGACAAAATTCATGTATGAATACTGATAGAAACATTTCCAGATTGAACTCTTCTCTTAAGAGACTCTTAATGTCTATCCAAGAGTGAGTTATCTCGTTGTGTGACTGAGTTACCAAGCTCCACCATTTCCCCATATATCCCTAAATAATACTCATGGAAAGGACTTTTATATGGTCGGTAGGAGTATTTATAAGGAAAAAAACATGGGTCACTAACTCTATCCAATCCTTAGCCCTCAAGGGGTCTGGCTCAACCTAAAACATGGGAGGTCACTGGCTCTAAAACTCGTGCAACACACTCAACCTGCGTCCATCCTAATATGGTAGTTCTAGTAGTATCTATTGCAAGATGGGTGGTGGTATAGATGGTAAACCACTCAGAGGTTCTATCTCTTGTACAAGCCCCTATACTGATGCCTCATCACTAGGCAGATCATCCTCA
Source organism: Viscum album (assembly GCA_963277665.1). Taxonomy (NCBI): domain Eukaryota; kingdom Viridiplantae; phylum Streptophyta; class Magnoliopsida; order Santalales; family Viscaceae; genus Viscum; species Viscum album. The sequence goes on along the minus strand of OY728155.1, from coordinate 134,266,201 downwards.
TGATCACAGAGTAGAATCCTAGCTGGTTGTCTACATGAAGGAATCTTGAAATAAAAAAAAAGTTGTACCACGGTCAATTTAGTATATCTAGGGAGATGACTCAAGAAGGAAATGGAAGACACAACCATTCCTATATGATTTATGTACCATTTTTTCCCTTAAAACTAGTGTTTTCATGTATCTAGCCAAAAATAAGGTGCTCAGAGTCCTGCTATATGGATACGTCAGTCGCAGCACCAACACTAGAGTCCCTATTCTAAAAAACAAACTCAAAACACTTAATACCATTTACCAAAACCAACCACATAGACTTCTAGTCCTAAACTAGAACCAACCCCCTCTGATACCACTCTATCACGACCCATCCTAGAGGGGCCCATGTCATGACTACCTCAAGCTCACCTATGTTAGCCAGTGACTAGCACCGACTAGGAATTTCACACAAATGGGAGGTGTTCGCCTAAATTACCTGTATATACACACACATATCCAAGACAGACAATGATGAAATGTAAAAAAACTGATAGAATTCATGTATACAACTATGATTCCACAACTAGAGTACAATAAGAAGTAAAGGAAAAGTAAACAGGGCTAAATACAAGTCCACCATATATATTCTATAACACAAGCCTAACCGAAACTATGGAAGTCCAACCTATTCCAACGGTGGGGACTACATCAAAGGTATGATCCTGGTAAACACCTATGTATATCCAATTAAAGCTATGATCCACCTGCTCCTAGTCCTCCATTGACACTGTAAAAGGGGCCTCTGTCTACAAAGGACACAACACATGTAGGCGAAGCCCATGAAGGGGTGAGTATAACAATACTCAGTTGGAAAAACCTAAAACAATAAACACGAAGCATAAAGTATAGTTAGCTCAATAAAATATGTAACACTGTATAACATATACAAGAAGAATGGAAATCCAGATATACTTAGGAGAGACTCCAAACCATCAGGCGGTCATAACCAACTACTAGCCAAAAGATTTTGTTAGAAGAAATGCTCATTTCGGGAGATCCCACTCCATGAGCCATGATATCATCAAAGATACTTGACAATGAGTTCTATATCATTTGGGCACCACCCAAAGAGAATGAACTGGTCTGAGATGACTATGATACACAATAGGGGGTCACTCCTAGAACCATTGGGGGACACCACGAACCCAATCTGGATTAACCCGCTATGTAGGGGATTGTATTCCAACGATTCCATAAACCCTACTAATGTGTCCTACTAGATGGAGAATCCATTCCTTGCTCAAGGAGGTTATGTTGATTCCAAAAACTCACTTAGGGGTGATAGAGGATCGCAGTACAATCTTGTAAAGGAATACTACAACTCAATCTAAGACTCAGCCTCTAGATGGGATTACAATCCAGTGATGTGGATGTAATCTCGAACTGTACATTCAAGGAAAAGACCAAGGGAATGAACTCAACCTATACATCTCCAAAATAAGAAAAATAAGAGCCTTAAGCATTCTTTATTTGAACCAACTTCTTGAGATGATGCCCGCAAACTTTCCTGGGCCTGTGGACAGACCGCCGCGATAGTTCCCTCTACCGTCGTGGTCGGTCTACATACCGCGCAGATCAGCTGCATGTGGAATGACCACCGCAGTTGGTCCACCAATAGCACCAATCAACCATTATGGTCAACCACCACGGTCCACCACCCGTAGATCAAACATGCAGTCAATGTGACCGTGGTACCATGAGATGTTGCGGTCAACCATAATGGGGCCCCGCCCTAGTTTCCCCAAATCTGTCTTGGGTTTATCACATCTGACCCGGTCTACCAGCCTAACCCAGCCCACTGACCTAGCCCAGTTTGTTCGCATGTGTCCAAATACACATTTTCTTCTACTCTCGCATCCACCACTTCCAATCCCATCTACACCCCACATTTTCTGCCACTGATCCCATCTACATGCCACTCTGCCACCCGTATGCGAACTGTCGCTAGGCACCACATAATGTCACTACCATCCACCAGTCGTCGTTCTTTCATATCAATGGTCCCTTCCACAAACCAGCATGCCTCCTATGATTCTCAAAAGAACAAACGATCATAGATCGGATCTTCTTGGATCCTGAACTACACTCATCCAGCCTCATTTGTAGATTTTTCTCAAATATGGGGGTCTGATCAAGTTTGAAACCACTTTTCAACATCGAGTCAGGACCACAGGGATCCAATCAGTGAAGAACGTGAGAAAATAAAGATAAAAGAACAAGAGAAAATATATATCATCATTATCTAAGAGTTCTTTTCAAATGATCAAGAATGGTGGATTTGGATTAGAAAACCAGATCAAATAAATCTCCCGAAATAAAGCTCATCTCACAATATGCACGATCTAGGAATCAATCTATTTATTGATTGTTTCACGTTCATTTTAGAAATAAATAATGGGTAGTAAACCTATTAAATCACACACTCAACCTTGATTTGGATTTATTGCTGATGAAGAACGAAGTTGTGTTGTGTTTTTTGGTGAGTTCCTTCAAAATCGATATGTTTCGACCGTTGATCCTCAATTCATTGTCGTTCAACAGAAGGGATTTCCAGAGCTCTCTTTAATGATCCTACAGAAGTTCCAGGGTTATATGGCTAACCCTACAATCCTAACATTAGGATACATTTCAAGAAATACAATTTGATGTGTCAACACAAAAAAAAAATTAATATTTTTTAAAATTTTGTTTCAATCACACCAAACCTCGAAATTGCATGTCGTCTCAACGTCCGGTCTCGAAAATAATCCATATAATATCTAGAAATAATAAAAGGAAAATATGAGATGTTACACGTGTTAAATCTTTTGTTTTTAGTAATGGATAGACCTAGAAGGAACGATGGGTGTGAGGGATAATACAAAGATTACATTGATGAAAATCCCATTGGAATGGGATCTGGTGTGAGAAACCTTGTGATTATGTCAAAACAACTATCATGAAATATTATTAATAATGTGAATATAGTTAAAGGCTCAAACACACCAAGAAATGGAAATATGGAGTCTCATGAAAGATCTAGTGACAAATATACTGAACAAAAGAATATTCAATTTTCTATATGTCAAACATATGGGAAGAAGCATGGGAGAAATTAACTTAAACAGGAGGGTAAATTATATAAGTGTGGAGATAGAGGTTATCTGAATCAAAAGTGTAATGGAAAGAGAGAGGCTACAAAAAATGATTTCATTAATTTCAATAGAGTAGGGTATTATGTGGCTTAATGTCCTAATCCAAGATCCAGTAAGAGAGATAATCACCAATAACTATGAAAACAAGGAAAAACCAATGCCACTACTACTAATGTATCAAATAGTGAGTTTTCATCCTATTTTCTCTAGTGTCATATGTCATATAATATTTTACCAACTATTAGATTTTGAGTTATAAAAACCCTTAGTGGTATGATTATCATATGAATCATTTTCTAGTTTTGTGAGAAGTTATTCCTCATTTGTCTATATTCTTCCATTAGTGGTATTCTATGTGAAATTAGGAATGGGTTAGCTCTATTTATAAGGAACTTTTAATAGTTTTTTCATATAGATAAATATCATTACATATCCTAAATAAACCCAAAATTGTCTAATAGTAAGGTTAATTATGGGTTCCCTATAGAAATTAATATAATATTATGAGTCAAAGTGCGACGATGTAATTTATTTTGGGGGTGTAAAATGAAAAACCTCCAGATTTTAATATATGACTTTCCATAAATGATCCAAATGTGTTTTAGAGCTTACATCACATTCAACATTGAACATAAATTAAACTATGATATATTTTTATAAAATATAAATGATTAATTGTGACCATTTAAAATAACTATTGAATTAGAAGGAATGAATAGGATTAACTACTTTATGAAATATATGTATAAAGAAAATAAATGCTTCTTTAATATGATTGATATTTAATTAGCTTACATAAAATGACTAATAAGATCATTTATTTTTTAGAAAAGTATTTTTCTTTTGAATTGATATGAAATTATAATTCAAGGAAATTATGATTAATAGTGATAAATTATGTATGATATTAATAATTGGTTAAAACCAATTTAGTAGATAATTATATGATATAATAATAATTAATATTTGAACATTTCAGTTTCCAAAAAAAATTTATTGAATTTTACATTATGATTTTATTAAAAATTGAATTTATAAATATTAGTATTTAAATTTTATAAGTTGGATATCAATTTTGGATTTATAATAACAATATTATATTAAGATGAAATTTTGGTCTTTTCTAAAAGGATTTATTTTTAGAAAAAAAAAATATGATATTTGAAAATTTTATAATTCTTATGTTTTTTGTCATTATTGTTGGGAAAAAATACCACAAGGTAACTGTGTAGTGTGTTTGGGTTGATTGTGTTTGTTGAAAAAGAAGGTTTCCATGGTCAGTTGTGGAGTTCCAAAGAGGCTAATTAAAATTTATGTTGACAAATATCTAATAAAAACTAATTTCAACTCAAAAAGTAGTATTGAGAATTGTGTGAACAAGGTGGCACCAATTCCCAGTGTTTTCCAAATTTTTGGGTTGAAAATTTGGAGAATAACTAAAGCATTTTAAAGGTTATATTTAAAGGACACTTCAGGAAAATATGGAAAAGTAATGGAATTCTTGAAGGTTTGGTGTTTCAGGAAGGTATTATGCTTCAATATTTTTTGGTATTTCATAAAGGATTAGAGTTTCGTAAAATATATCTGATCATGAAGGAAATATGGAAAGTTACACAACAATGAGAAGTTTCAAAAATAGGGTATTTTCCTGAACATTTTTTGAAGGTAGGGAGTTTTGTGAACAATAATTAATAGCATCATGAAAATGACATATAAAGGTTGGAATCTTTACAAAATAGAGGTAACCTCTATAAATAGGCATATATCATCTCAGTTGGTTAGAGGAATCCTTAACAAAAATATAAAGGCTTTGATTTAGTAAAAGATATTCATGAAGGATTTTTATTACATAAAGGTTTTCATAAGATCATATGTTTCAAGAAGAAAGAAAGTTTCTCAAAGTCTATGTAAGTTACATGAAATTTATGAGTATCATGAATTTTATGATCTTCATGAAAGTAGTGAGACTCAAAAAAATTGTGGGTTTTGTGAAACAAAAATATTTTGTGAACAATTTTGAATTTTTGATCTGGTTGGAAAAAAGAGTTTGTGAAAGTAAATATTACACAAATGATAATGGATTTACCAATAAATCTATGGTGAAGCGGTATTTATAAAGTGGATGAAAGTGGAAATTATTGATGCACCAAAATAGGTGTAAAACATATTGATTCATGTGATCAAAATAATATTATTTTTAAGTATCGATGAGCATACTTCATTTAAGAGAGCATTGAGATTTAAATTTTTGATTGGTTATAAACTAGGAGATATAGTGATTCTACTTAGAACATTATAACAGAAGTCCTCTTTAGTGGATTTGGTACATAAGAAAATCAACTTTGTATCCTCCTTGGACATAGCCCAGTGTGGGTGAATCAAGTAAAATTGATGTGTCTCATTTGTTATTTTATTTATTTTCATACATTCTTAATGTAAAGGGATATGAGAGTGTGTTTTAATGAAGATAAAAGATTTTAATGGGTAATAGTTTTAATCTATCATACCCTGATTCACCCCCCCCCCCTCCCTCAGGGTTTTTAACTGAGTTTGGATAACAATTGGTATCAAATGGAAAGGTTAATAAAAAAATTCTCTCTTAAGGGTTTCAATGGAGGTTGTAAATCATAAAGGAATTTTTATCCTTGGTGGAAACAATTTTCAATTATGGATGCATCACTATTTATTATCATTAGGTATGGATGTCTTTATAAAATCAATGAATGGTATTTCGGCCAATGTGGATGGTAGTGATTAATGAGAGGCTGGAAAAAGGGAATTGTATATTGATGTTAGAGGAATCAATTCTTTATGGGGGAGCCTTGTATAATGAAATCTATATGAAGGTTGTGTAATTTAAGTTATCACATGCTATCTGGGAAAAGTATCTACATATATTTTATAGTGACTCAAAAGTCATAGAATAAAAATTTCATGTTTGATGGAACAAGTATGAGGATCTGAGAATGCACCCTAATGAGTTAATTTATTCCTTATTTGACTGGATGAATGTTGTTATAGAAGATATGAGTGGTCTTAAAGAAATACTCAATGATATAAAAATTTTCAAGTTCATCCTAAGAAGTCTACTACCTTGGTTAAATCTAAAATTCATTATAATGGAAGTTAAAGATCCAAAGGAGATGAAAATAGATAAAATGCATAGTTCTATGGTCACATATGATATGAAAAATGAAGATATTGATTTTATAAAAAAATGGAAGTCCAAAGTGGTGGAATTAAAGGCCATGAATAATATGACTATTGAATATGTATAGGGATAAGAAGATATAAATAAGGTCATGTCATTCCTTTCCTCAAATCAAGAAGAGGAAAATTAATGTTCAAAGGGAAACTTCCACTTTCATACTTTCAATGTGGAAAATTTGGACATCATACAGAAAGGTTTCCCAACAAGTTTCAAGATGATGATTTGGATGAAATAACAATTCCCATTAAGAATTATTAAACCTATGTTAAAGGTAAGAAAATTTTTAAGAAAATTTTACTCAAAAAGAATAATTTACTTTCATAAGAAAATGATAGTTTAGAAGAATATGAGGTGGAAGAGATGGAGAACTACAAGTATCATAGAGAAAAATATGTGGTGGAAGTTGTCAGTATCTCTGAAACCAGGGAAAAAAGTGAAAATTATGAAGAATAATTTAAAGTTATATTTGATATCTTGGATCATAACAACCCATAATTTACATATATTGATATTACTTCAAAATTTTAGTATATTTATTACAACATATAATAAATCCATGACAGGACCCTATAGGTATAATATCTTTAGAAACTGGGAAACATAAACAATTAGTTCATAAAACATCTACATTGTATCCCACTTATTTCTTCCTAACTAGAATACTTTTTTACATATCTTACTTAATACCCTTATTTATGACCTAGGGAAAAGAAACATATGAAAGGGTGATCTGAAATGCTCAGTAACGGTAAACAATGTAAATTTCAATCATATCATAATCATAAGACATAAGAACATAATATTTAGAAGTCTTATCCTGCATATGAAAGATCATGATATCATGCCATGGGATAAAAGTTCATAAGAATTAATGGACATAATCCCAAAATTCAAAACATAATACATGAATTTTTCGTCTTACACATAAGAATATAAAATCATTTCGTATTAGTCAAGGATCATTTCTAGGACCATTATATTGGACAAATTCCATTACTAAACTGGGTTTACTTATCAATCCAACCCTGTATTTCTGAACTAAATTTACATTCCATTCTAGTAATATATCTATCTCATGAGATATAAATATTTTCCAAATTCATTGGAGGGAGATATAGGTCCCACCAATCTCATAATGAAATCATTCTTACTTGTTCCACAAAAACATAAATCATTCATCATAGCATAACCCAAGAAATAAAATGGGTTTCTTAAACACCATTCCATCATAATATAATCCATATAAAATATCATTCCATCATTAACACAATCAAATAATTGTAATAATATGGATAGGAACATAACCCTATATAAAGAGTGTAATCTTAGATGGAAAATATTTTTGATAAAACACTTGAACATAATTCTTGAGAAAAATTACATTTCCTCTTCAAAAAAATGTTTTCTTTTCTAAAAATGCCATGCAGTTTTAAAAGAAAATAACTTTTTTTAAAATAAAATTGAAATCATGTAATGTAAGATTCATGGAAATAAGGTATAAAAATCCTTCCATGTTGTAAAAGTTAAAAAAAATTCTCCTCATACTTTTGCTGGAAAAGTCAAAAAGTACCTCGTATAGAAAATGAAAGAAATATTCCTTCCAAACAATGTAGTAAAAGTAAAAATGGGTAAAAATGACTTTAAAAACACATGGTATAATGGTAAACATTTTCTGAAATCATTTCAATAAATAATATACATGGATGAAAAAATATACCCCAGTAAATAATTACGTATAAACAATCTCGGATAATAATGAGATTGGGAAATTATCCCTTACCTTAGGCCTGATATCCTTCATATGTATCTGAACCTCTTGTATAATGATTTAAATAATTTTATTGACTTATTATAGAATAATAATCATTCTTATGATATCATATATTATTATATTATCATCTGTTTGTTAGTAACATTTCATTTTCACTCATTATTCAAATATTAACTGCTTTATGTTCTTATACAAGTTTTGTCGGATAAGTTCATGTTTCACTTCTTAAGTTATAATTATATAATTTAAAGAATGATATTAGTATTATATATATCATATTTATTCATTCTATCCATGCATATAATCATGGTTTAATGAATATCATGTAGAATGAATCAAATTGCATTGTGGAGATGGTAGGTTGTACGTACGCACGAGCGACGATATCATTCACTTAATGGTTAAATGATATGGAATGGGATGGTATATTAATTATAAAGAATAATTATCAGGTTATATATATTATTTAAATCTAGTATAATCATTTTTGTACCCATCCAAATTAATTATTATTGAATAACAAATTACACCATGGCATGGAGAAGGTAAGTCGTGTGTACGCACACATTATGATATTGTTATTCATAGGATGGATAAAATGAGGTATAAGGTTGTCCCATAATTATAATAAAATATCATCATATAGAAGATACTGGATTTATTACTCTAGTATGGAAACAACATAATAAGAGTAAGTAGAAGAAGAAAATTATTTTGGAAGAGGTTATAAAAGAATTACCTTTTTTGTAGTATCACTTTTTGATTTGGACAAAAAGTCTCCTTAGGATGGATTTCTGACCAAAGTGTGGCCCCTAGGATTAATTGATGGATTTTGGAGAGGTAATGGGTAAGGGTTGTCCGACAAGAATATTTTCATAGGTGTTATTAAAAGAGAAGGAGAGGTTCCCTTTTATAATATAGGGGAGGGGCACCTTAGGTAATACTAAAACTATTAAATTAATATAAATTAATTGTTAAATTAAAATGGCTCCAAAGTGGATTTTTTAGAAGATAAAATGAGAATGGTTCTAAATCCTTTCAACCAATAAACTTTATACATGTTTTTATTTTATTTTTAACCTTCTAATTTTTATTTATCCTTATTTAATATATTTAATTTTAATTGTGGTAATAAAATTATAAATATTTAATGGTTATAACTATTTACTTATATGGTGTAGATTGACTATAAATGGATATTTTATGAAATTTTAGAAATTATAATTATCAATTTAAATTTTTTAAACATTTTTATGGTTTTCAAATAATTTAATAAAATGTTATTTTTATAAAATATAAATAGTGTCAATTTTGACATTATTCAATTCTTTGATTTTAAAGAAATTTCACACTGAATATATCTTCAAACCAAAACATTTAATATACTCAAAACTAGTCATAATCACCTATAAAATTCTTATATATCTTTAATTAATTTAAATTATATTTCTTTTAAATTTTTTAAAATAATTTTATTTGATATTTCTGTTAATAAAATAATTTATGCATCACTATTGAGTCGTCCTTAATGGTAATTATTTAAATTTGAAAAATTAAAAATAAACTTATATGATGAAATTTTTTTGGATTTCCATATACTAAATATATTTTATTTTATCTCTTATTTATCCTTATATTATAATTAATATACTTATATAAAAAGAGAGTGTGACATTTTGTCACATTCATTGATTTTAATAATATTAGTGTCATATTCTTTGGAAATTGGACATTAAGAGATTCGATTTCAAACCATAAATAATAAGGGTTGAATTTAATCATCCAATAATATTTTAACATGTGTTAAGGTAATATTATAATATTTGTTTTACCTTTAATTACCTGATTTACCATTAACCGTAGTAATAAAAAAATACTAAATTTGTAATTCTTAATGTCTAAAAAATAAAATTAACTTATTAACATAATTTGGATAAACTAATTGCAAATATAGAATACATTTTTCAAAACTTTAAAAACATAATTTTTAGTAATTAAATTAAAATTAATCCCATTTTCAGAAAGAGAGAACGGGTTTTAAAAGCTAAAACATTACAAAAGATTGAAATATTTTTACATTTGGATTCAATGTAAAATTAATGCTAATGAAATAAATTATATTAAATGATAAAAATATATTATATTTATACCTTAAAAATATTCAATATTATAATTTAATTTTATAAATTATTTTGATGAAAAAAGTTGTTTTTACATAAAATTTAGTGTATTTTTACTATTCATCAAAACATGAAAGTTATTAGAAAAATATCCGAAATTCATCCAAAGTAAATTTTTATATCCTTATTCAAAAGAAAATTTTTATGTTATCATATAAAAATTATTAATGTGTCAAAATCAAATTTTAAAATGGGTTTTCCATTCAAAGGCGTAAAAATACCCTTTTAAAAAATATAGGTTTTTATACATCAAATAAGGTTTATTCATACGGTATGACTAAAATATTCATAGGATGAATATCCAAACTATTTTATTAATTATATTAAATATATATATCTCATTAATTTCATTACCAATTGTAATTCACTCAAAAGTACAAATATCTAATTGATTTATATTTTTCATAAATAATCGATAGCTAATGAATTCACAATACATTTTTATAAGTTAGTTATAATTATTCCCACTAACCTAATGGATAGGATATAATGGTGATTTTATAATAAGGGTGTCTCACAGTTCGTTCAAACTCACGATTGTGTCTAATGCAATATACTGAAGAATTAAAATTATTTAAAGAAAATATTTCATAAAAACATTCGGGTGTTACATTCTAACCCCATTAAACGGGATTTCACCCTTGAAATTCATCATGTGGAAATAAACAGATGAGGATACCTCTCACTCATCATATCCTCAAGTTCCTATGTAGCCTTTTCAAATTGGTGGTTCTGCCATAAAACTTTAACTAATCGAGTGGTCTTATTTCGTAGAACTTTTTCTCTACGATCTATAATCTCTATCAGTTGTTCTTTAAAAGACAGATCTTTCTCTAGTGGTATGACTTCTGAGTTTAATACATGTGAAGGATCATGTATGTACTTTATCAGAAGAGATACATGGAACACATCATGAACTTGTGAGAGATTTGGTGTAAGTGTTAATCGATAAGCTACCATCCCAACACGATCCAGAATTTCAAAAGGACTGATATACTTAGGTCTTAGCTTTCCCTTATTTTCTAATATCATTACTCTCTTCCTGGGAGATATTCCTAGAAACACATTATCACCCACTTCAAAATCTAGATATTTTCTTTGGTTTTCAGTAAAACATTTCTGTTTACTCTGAGATGCTCTTATGTGTTGTTGAATAGATCTAATCATTTATGCTATTTCAACAACAATATTAGGTCCTAATAGCTTTCTTTCCCCAAATTCATCCCATCAATTTGGAGGTCTACACTTATTTCCATATAGGTATTAATAAGGATCCATATAAATAATGGAGTGAAAGCTAATTTTGTAAGAAAATTCCAGCAAAGGTAGGTGTTGATCTCAACTGCCTTTGAAATCCATAGATCATGATGTCAACATGTCTTCCAGAGTTTGAATTGTCCTCTCAGACTGACCGTCTGTCTGAGGATGATAAGCAGTGATAAAACTTAACTATATATCTAGATTATATGTAAGACTTCACCAAAACCTCAAGGTAAACCTTGAATCCCGATCAGATATAATGGAAAGTGGTGCTCCATGCAATCTTACTAATTCCTTTACATATTTCATATCAAGTTGATCAAGAGAGAAATCCTCTCTAATATCAATGAAGTGTGTCGAGTTTGTATGGCGATAAACTATAACCCAGATAGAATTATTGACTTTGAATGTTTTGGGATGTCTGAAGACAAATTCCGTAGTGTTGTTTTCCCATTTCCATTCTGGTATGGGTAATGGTTGTAGCATCCCCTTAGACTTCTATCTCTTTTCCTTAACTTACTGAAAAATCAATCATCGAGAGACATATTTTGCAATATCTCTTATCATGAAATCCCACCTAAAATACTCTTTCAGTTCCCTATACATCTTTGTGCTTATAGGTTGAATAGATAATGAAGAACTATGAGTCTCGTCAAATAGCTCCTTCTTTAATTCTAGTATGGTAGGAATACAAACCTGGTTCCTGAACCATATTATTTCATCACAATCAAGGTTGAGTTTAGGAACATTTCTCACCTTCTTTTATAGCTCTAAATCTTTCTTTTGTGCCTCCTTAAAATTTAATTGTATAGATAGTTGAACATTCAATTAAGAAAGATAAGATTTATCCCCTTCCTTTAAAATTTCAATATCCATCCTTTGAAAATCCATAAATATTGGATCTATTATGATCCTCATTATGGATAGGCTATCATGGTCTTGTCGACTCAAAGAATCTTCCACCTTGTTTGCTTTCCCAAGTTGGTAATGTATTGATCAATTGTAATCTTTAATCAACTTCAACCATTTTTTTGGTGCATATTCAGATCCTTTTGTGTGAAAATATACTTTAAAAATTTATGATCTGTATAAAAATCACACCTTTTAAAATAAACATAATTCATCCATATCTTTAATGAAAATATTTCAACATCTAACTCTAAATCATGAGTTGGGTAATTTTTCTCATGGATTTTCAACCCCCGTGAGGCATAAACTATCACCATATCATTTTTTAGGAGAAAAAATCTCATCCCCTTCTTGGATTCATCACTGTAGATAAAAAAAATCTCCACTACAAGGTAGTGTGAGCACAGGTTCACTGGATAACCTTATTTTTAGATCATTGAAATTCTCTTCACATTACTCCATCCATACGAACTTAACTCCTTTCTGATTCAACTTAGTGAGTGGATTAGATAGTCATGAAAAATATTTCACAGAACATCAATAATATCCAGTCAATCCTAGAAAACTTTGGATCTCAGTTACCATTTTCTATCTCAACCAAATTTCAAAAACTTATGTTTTTTATGGATCCAAATATATCCTTTCTCTTGATATTATTTGTCCTAAAATGAAACTTTTAAAAAAATCACACTTGGTAAATTTTTTACAAAGCTTCTCCTTTCTCAGGGAATTCAGTACAATTATCAAGTGGTATTCATGTTCTTCCTTTCTCTTTGAATAGACAAGAATATCATATATAAATACTACCACTAACTGATCAATATAGTCTCTAAACACTCTATTCATTAGATTCGTGGAGATAGCGGGGGAATTAGTAAGACCAAAAGGCATCACTATAAATTCATAGTGTCCATACCTTATATAGAATGTCATATTTGGTATATCCTCCTTCTTGACCCTTAATTTATGATATCCATAAAGAAGATCAATCTTGGAAAAGTATTGAGATCTACATAGTTGGTTGAATAAGTCATTAATACGGGGAGAGGATATTTGTTCTTGATAGTGATCTTGTTAAGTTCTCGATAATCAATGTAGAGTCTCGTTGATCCATCTTTCTTCATAATAAAAAAAATAAGTTCTCCCCAAGGTGACGCACTAGGGTACATGAATCCCTTATCAATATTCTCTTAGAGTTTCTTATTCAATTCCTTCAACTCAATTAGGGCCATTCTATAAGGTGTATTTGAAATAGGCATAACACCTGGTATGAGTTCTATTGAAAACTCAACTTCACGATTTGGTGGAAGACCTGGTAATTCATCTGGAAATACATCATAAAACTCTCGTATAATGGGTTTATTCTTAATCATGAATGTATCCCCAACCATTTGAGATAAATAGCCTTCATTCATAGGAATCAAGACCCATAAGATGGAATAAATTTTTACTGGAAGTTTATATTCATCCTTTCATCGATAAATGATCATAGATGGATCTGGAATATGAAAGTTCACTTCCCTTACTTGGAAATTGATATGATATCCATATAGAGAAAGTCAATCCATGCCAAGAATCACATAATATTCCACTATAGGAAGGATCATAATATTTGTAGGAAGCACTTTCCCAAAAACATCAACTGGAGAAGAATTATAAACTTTTGATGTGACCGTTGTGCCATTAGGATGTGTCATAGATAACTCAACATCTAATTACTGAGGTAATACAAGGATACCCTTAGAAATTTCTTCAGAAATAAAAGAGTTGGTGGATCTATAATAAAATAAAACATTTTATACTTTAGAGTGTATGGTAAGTTTACCTTCCACCACTTCATTATCATACTCCACATCACTAATACTTATTGCATGTGACTTTCATCTGCCTTTGGCCTTAAGAGTTTGCTGACATAGAACATCATCAATAACCCTTGGATTAGGGAATATATTGGCATAATGCCTCATTTCCTTGTACATATAGCATTGAAGTGTAGGAGGTACATTCTATATAGCCTTTCCTCTATTCACATCATTAAACATCTTTTTCCCATCCCTTCGTCATTCAACTACCTGATGACCTTCTTTTCCAAACATAAAACATTTACTAGTCCCTTTAAGACAATTTCCTCCATGTTTCTTTCAACACTTCTAACATAAGGGAAAACTCATCTTCTTTTCTGTTTGGTCTTTAGATTTTCCTTTGAATTCCATTTTTCTATTCTTATCAAATCCATAAGACTAATGGGTTACTCCAATCTCTATATTAACATCAAGAGCACATAAAACGATTTCCTCATATCTATTAAAGTCCCTTATGGATAATGTCCTTAAGAGACTTGGTTTTAATCCACTAAATAATTGATCAATTTTTCTCTTAGGTTGGATAATAATTTCAGAATCGTACATTGAAAGTCATGTAAAATTTGATTAATAGGTACAAATGGATTCATCATCCTTTTTCTTAAGTTCAAGGAAATACTTCTCTATAATTGTTTAAAGAATATGAGAAATGTACTTATTGAGAAACTAAGATGAATTTATCATGATCAGAACATTGTAGAATTGAAAATATCTTTTCATTGGTATTGATCCATTATGCAGCCACTAATAGATCAGAAGAACTGTTGAAAGAAGGTAGAAGCTGCCTCGTAAAAGACTCAACCGAATATTTATCCATTATTTTCTCATTTGGAATTCCTACATGATTCATAGATTAAGAAAGTTGAGTGAGCATAGCGACAAGAATTTTCATTCCATCTCCCATGACATTTGGTTTCTTATGAGTACAATCATTGCATTGCCCGTCACATTTTTCCTTAATGTGATTCCTTCAGGTTCCATCCATTGACTAAAACCAAGAATCATATTGTGAGAAACACTAATCGTAATGGGAAACCACATAATCAAGAATAAAATTTCAATTTAGGACACATTATGTTCTATCATAGGTTATTCATGTTTATTTATAAAACACTACGATTGTACCTGATACTTAGACATATCTTTAGGATTCTTACTAAGGCTTTCTCATCCTAGTTTCTAAAGGTTAACAATACCTTTCCTCTGATACCAACTATAATGACCCATACATTAAATACATTGATATTACTTCAAAATTTAATTATATTCATTGAAACATATAATAAATCCATGATAGGACCGTATAGGTATAGTGTCATTAAGAAGTGGGAAACATAAACAACTGGTTCATAAAACATCTACATTGTCTCCTGCTTATTTATTCATAACTAGACTCCTTTTTGAAATATCTTACCTAATATCCTTCTTCATGACCAAGGGAAAAGAAACATATGAAAGGGTGAGCTCAAATGCTCAATTAGGGTAAACAAGGGAAATATTGATCGTATCATAATCCTAAGACATAAGAACATAACATCTGGAAGTCTTATCTTGCATATGAAAGATCGTTATATCATGTCAGGGAATAGAAGTTCATAATAATTAATGGGAATAATCCTAAAAGTCAAAAAATAAGACATGAATTTTTGTGGCATACACATAAGCATATAAAATCATTTCATATTAGTCAAGTCTCATTTCCAAGACCATCATAGTAGACAAATTCCATTACTAAACTAGGTTTACTTGTAATTCCAGCCATGTATTACTAAACTAGATTTACTTTTTATTTCAGTCATGTCTATATAGTGAGATATAAATATTTACCCAATGCATTAAAGGTAGATATAGGTCCCACCCATCTCATAATGAAATCATTCTTAAATGTTCCACAAAAACATAAATCATTCATCATAGCATAACACAAGAAATAAAATGGGTTTATTAAACATCATTCAATCATAACGTAATATATATAAAATAACATTCCATAATTAACACAATCAAATCGTGCTAATAATATGGAAAGAAACATAACCCTATATATATAGCATCATCTTAGAAGTAAAATAATTTTGATAAAACACTTGAACTTAATTCTCGAGGAGAATATCCTTCTTCAAAAACGTTTTATTTTCTCAAAATGCCAGGAAGTTTTAAAATAAAATAATTTAATTGAAAATAAACTTGAAATTTTGAAAAGGAATATTCATAGAAATAAGGAGTAAAAATCCATCCATGTTGTATATGATAAAAAAATTCCTTATACTTTTTTTCAGAAAAGTTAAAAAGAACCTCGTATGGAAAATGAAAGAAATATTCCTTCCAAACCATGTAGTAAGAGTAAAATGTATAAAAATGACTTTAAACATAAATAGGAGAATATGAAACTTTTAATGAAAAAATTTTTAGAAAACATTAACATGGATAATAAAATATACCCTAGTAAATAATTAGGTATAACAAATCTCAGATACTAATGAGATTGTGAAACTATCCCTTACCATAGGTCTGATATCCTTTGTATGTATCTGAAACTCCTATATAATGATTTAAATAATGTTATTAAATTATTCTAGAATAATAATAACTTTTATTATATCATATATGATTATATTATCATCCGTTTGTTAGTAACATTTCATTGTCACTTGTTATTCGGATATTAACTACTTTATGTTCTTATGAAAGTTTTGTCAAATAAGTTCATGTTCCACTTATTAGGTTATAATTATATAATTTAAAGAATGATGTTATTATTATATATATCATATTTATTCATTCCATTCATGTATATAATTTTGTTCTAATGAATATCATGTATAATGAATCACATCGCATTGTGGAGACGGTAGGTCGTACGTACGCACGAGCGATGATATCATTCACTTAATGGTTAAATGGTATGGAATTGGATGGTATATTAATTTTAAAGAATAATTCTCATTTAATATTCATTATTTACATCCATTATACTCATAATCATACTCATCCAAATTAATTATAGTAGAATAAAAAATTACACAACATCGTGGAGACGGTAAGCCGTACGTACGCACCCATTGTGATATTATTATTCGTAGGATGGATAAAAGGAGGTATAAGGTTGTCCTATAATTATAATAACATATCATATTGTAGAATATACTATATTTATTACTTTATTATGGAAAAAACATAATAATATGAAGTAGAATAAGAACATAATTTTGAAAGAGGTTGTTGACGCTCTTCTTTCGTCACAGAGTCTAAAGATTGGAAGAGGGGATTATCTTAACTCGAAGTGATTCAACCTTTGGACAAATATCAAAAAATTGACAAGGAATGAATAAGAAGAATAATGTGCAAGGGTCGCGCAAGTTCGATAATGGTCGTGCAAGTATACTTGTGCGCCCCCTAATGGTCGCGCAAGTGACTTGCGTGCCCAAAAAGATAACCGCTCGGGGTCTTCTCGAGCCTATAAATAGACCGTGTGGGCCCCCCATAGGAGGAGGAATTTTTTTCCAAAAACTCAGATTTGAGCTCTCGGTGCCCTAGTCTCTTTTCAAAGCTTCCGAAACACTTCTAAGGTAATTTATTACCTAGAACGGAAGATCTAAAGAGGGGGAGGAAGGCCTAAGTGTTGAAACTCATCAACACTTGCGCGCCTGAGTGGCCAGCCCTTAAGGAAAATGGCCACACTTGCGCGCCGCCTAACTCCTTCAATAGAACTTGTGCGCCACTATTCTGGAAGAACCTCAAGATGATTCTAAAGGCTTTAACCAAGAGTCGCTCAAATATTACCCTGGTGGTTAACCATCGCGCAAGTACCCATGTGTCGCGCAGGTATACCTGCTTGACCAGGACTTGTGCACCCATTCAGTACCTGTGCGCCTGCCAGGACTTGCACGCCCCTACCTTTTTGGGTGCCCTCCTTGTCCATTTCACCCCTCTTATGTCATTCCACCTCTCCTATTCAAGATTTAGTCTTCAAGACACTCTTCAAATCCATTTATGGAATGATTTCTTGATTTTACATCCTTATCTGAAAGGAATTTTGTGGAATATCTCTCACAACCTAGTGATTTACACATATTTATGTCACTAAATATTGAGATTTCATTCATTCAACCTCATCCTTTAATATGAGAGAACTATTACCCTAATTTGGGCCTCTTTTTCAGGAATAGGCCCCAGTCATAACTATCAAATTTGGGCATCCTCCTCAGGAGTAAGCCCCAGTCCCCTAATTTGGGCATCCTCCTCAGGAGTAAGCCCCAATTCTTATAGTTCCCACATCTGGGCATCCTCCTTAGGAGTGAGCCCCAAACCTTAATTCCCTTAACCTGGGCCTCCTTTTCAGGAATAAGCCCCAGTCATAATTCTCAAATCTGGGCCTCCTTTTCAGGAGTAAGCCCCAAGTCCCTTAATTTTTTCAAGTCTCTTAACTTGGGCCTCCTTTTCGGGAGTAAGCCCCAGTATTAATTTCTCTTAACCAGTCCTAATTTACCTTTGATTTGGGATTCCTTCTCAGGAGTAAAACCCAATCATAAGTCCTCTCCTAATTTGGGCCTCCTTTTTAGGAGTAAGCCCCAAGTTAGAGTATTCAAATCTCCATGAAGCACATATACCTTTATGGACCCTGTTCCTGGATTTATTCCATAAAGTAAATCCTAATCTTCATTTATATGGGCAGTCATACATACATAAGCCCCACATTATTTCTTATGATTGCATCTTTCATGGCACAATTGTATGTTTTTTACCAATACCTCTTGTTTTTAAATACGATCATGACTCACGTGAGCTTAGAGTGTAAAATTAATTATGACATCCTTCTTTGAGCCATCAATCTTAAACATCATACTCCCTTACTCGAACTACATGGGTTTTGATTTCTTTTCTAAACAAAGGATACGTAGGAAGCCCATCTGCGGGT
Organism: Viscum album; assembly: GCA_963277665.1. Lineage (NCBI taxonomy): Eukaryota > Viridiplantae > Streptophyta > Magnoliopsida > Santalales > Viscaceae > Viscum > Viscum album. The sequence goes on along the minus strand of OY728155.1, from coordinate 134,246,923 downwards.
TCGATCCCAATTCTGAAATAATCTATGTCTTTCTGAATGACAATAAACTTCAAGTGCCCCACTGAGTGGCTTTAAAACCAGTATGGTCATCATAATGAACAAGAGAATTCTATATAAATGTGTTGAAGGATACCATTGACCAAGAATCTCTAATAAATACAGATGATTCTCTATCGATGAAGAACCTCGAATACATATAAAAGATTCTCAAATTTTCCTACATTTTTAATTATTGATTGTCAGATCTGAAGGAAAACTCATTTTATACTTGGTAATGTAATAAAGATTCACGAACATAACTTAAATATATAAAGAGAGTCCCAGAGTAGACAATAATTTCCTTCAAAAATGTTTGATGAGTCCGACCTCCCATCCTCTCGACCATTGCAAATTCCTAAGCCTCATCAGTCCACAAACTAATGAGCGCCTACATTTTGAAATTAGGTCCAAATGGATGTGGAATCATTGGATGTTTCCTGTTCTACAAACAAACCCGTTAGAAACTGATTGGAATGTTTAAACCTCCCATCAAGGAGGTCATCCCCAAATTCCGAGGGAAACAAAAAATTGTGAACTCGACGTGAATCCTTAACCAAGTTAAAATGATGTTTTACCTATTTGTTAGGCCCCATTTTAAAACTCAATGAGAGGGCCAACAAAAAAATCATTGACATATGTGTTCATCCAAAAGATGTAGTGGCTGAATTTATCTTGATTACGTCTATTATATCAAATAGGCACTCTTTTCCAAGATCTTCTGCATTTCCAAAATGGATTCTCTCAAGTTAACACCTGTGAATACTGCTGCTGCAAATGTCACTACTGCTACTCCTACTAGATCGTCATCCGCTCTAAGGATGACATCACCTACTCAGCGTCTTCAATGCTAGGTCTCAAATGCACTAGTTAAGGAGTACCGTCAACATGGTACCATTCCAACTCTGGAGGCTGCCCGACGAGACCTCCAAGTGAAAAACTCACACCGGTCGTCCGGACAGTGATGACCAGTGATCAAGAAGCAGGCAGTGCTAACCACTGTCTCCAACCGTTTCAGGTCGTTATCCCTAGAACACAACCACCATTCACTCCCATATTCTAAGGAGGTGAATGAGAAGGTCCCTCAGGGCCTTAATTCAAAGAAGTAGGAGTCCTTCCTGAGGGCTCCCACCAACAATCGCCGCCATACTCGTGCGGTAGTGCACCCTCAACATGATGAGGGTACCGACTCCAGGCGTTCGGATCAGTTTCCTCGAACCCGAGCAGCCAAGACGAACCGCCAGAGGAGAAATCCGGTCAAAAGTGAGTAGGTTATCATCTCTTTCATCTCTAGAGAAGTCCACCAACCTAACTTGGTGGCAAGCAACGAGCAGGCACACACACCTGCCTGTTTTAATTCCACTGTCCAGCAGACTCGTCTGGCAGCATCATGCCAATCCTGCCAGGCAATTCCGGCGGAGTACTATAGGCAGGAACATACACCTGTTTATACAGCATCAGCTAGTCAGAAGGGTCGTCTGACTACATATGACGGATCTCATCAACCATGTTCGGAGAAGTGAAATCAGCAGGCACATACACCTGCTAGTATTAATCAAGCCTACCAACAGTATCGCTTGGTAGCATTCGGAGAAGTTAGTCAGAAATCCCCAACAACAAACAGGAGGCAGACTCAACTCTCTGCCCCCACACTTGAGTACTATCAGGATTCACTGACAGGAAAAGGAGGACAGGAGCAGGCACATACACCTACTCCAAGCCCGAAATGGACGTATATCCCCGTTCCGGCAGCTGAAGTCACCATGCATATTCTATCAATGGTGAAAGAGAAGAAGCAAATCCCTGCTCATATTCTGGATGCCTTCCAGGTATTATAACAACTTCAGCAGCATATTAGGGAAATACACATAAATCTATCCCTACCAGTGGAGTGACACATCAACAATTCACTCCGGAATAGACACACACATCTTTTACAGTCCAAGAGGGTTGTGGGGAATACTCCCCCATATCATACGGACAACCAAGTTAGGAACATACACCTGATTTGAGTGGAGATCGTCAGCCTAACCTGGCCATCTTTCCTGATCAGGCATATAAACCTGCTCAGAGTAGCCACTTTCGTCAACAAGTGGTTTCCAAAGCGAGTAAGAAGGCGTCTAAGAAGAAGACTCGCCCAACACAGACAGGAGATCAAGAGCCAATCTATAACAAGTCCTTGCTCTATGCTAGAGTTCTTGAATCCCTCAGACAATTATTTGTTGGAATCCAAGATTCTACTCCCTCATTTCCCAATAGTGGGAACATTAATTCCGAAGGTCTTCAATAGATACTTCCTCATGACGGCTTGCTTCATGACAATTCGGTCGATCTCAAAGTTTAATCTTCATATGAGAGCCACAGGAACCCTCTGTGTGGTCAGAAGACCAAGGAGTAAGAGATCTCATCTTTTGTCGTAACCCATTATGGTGGTCCTCCCCATGATGATGAATTTCACTACGAAAGTCCTCTCCACAGTAGTGATACACATTGCCCGGAAAATGCTCCAGTGGAAAATGTAGTGCCGAGAAAGCCCTCTTATCTTGAGGCACTTGCAAATGAGAAACCAGTTATGTTTGATGCTTCATCGCTAGCAGGTGAAATACTTTCTCAATCAGAAGATAGCCCAGGGTGTAGGTCATTCTCTAAACCACCCCTAAGTCATGCATCTTCTAGTTTAATCATTGATTTCTCTACCAATCATGTTGAATCCAACGAAACAACAAGGAAGCACCAGCTCTGGTCAAAACAGGTAAAATAATCTTCATCAAATGATAAAGAGGAAATTCTGAACATGAGAAAACAACTGGCGGAAGGTGAAGTGCCAGTCATGTTTTGGCCTCTGGATGATTCTCAGTATAACATTCCAGAAATGTTGATAGAAGATGGAATTCATGATATTCGTCTCAACATATGGAAAACTCTTTGTCATTTGAAAAAGAAAGTATTATCTTATGATGAATATGAAAATCATGTTAAGATAATAGAAGGGTTACAACGCCAAATTGACTTGGCATCTCTATCAGTCTCTCGATATTTGAAGGTTGAAAAGAAGCAGAGAGCCCTTCAGCATTCATGCCTTGGCGCACTAAGAAAGTTGTGCCAGTTAATTGCCAATTCCCCATCTGGTATTCATGTCAGAGGATGGGGTGTTCATGGAGCACTACATTTCACGGTGCTCTATAGTCAGCAAAGCCCACCGAAAATGGTCTCATGCAATGTTATTGCCCATGGTCAGCCACAGTCAATGGGCTTTGTTTGTAATAAAAAGCTTTCCCAAGAACAAGCTTCAACTAGTTCCTCTCAAAATCAAGAATACAGAGAAAAAGTTGTTGAATTAATCCTGCATCAAGAATATGAGAATATTGAACAGGCCTCTCATTTGGAGCAAGCACATCACCAAGTGACAGAAGTTTCAGAAATCATCCAACGGTCTTTTGAACTGGGTGATAAAAGTGGATACAGGTTAATGCATCCAGCTAATTTTCGAACTAAGGTTCGCAAGATCAGAATATCTTTTAAGAAAGTCTCAGACATGGCATGTCAAGAGCCTCCCCAGCTCACCAGACTAAGGACTCTTTTAAACCAACCCTTGGAATCAACAAATAAGATTCGAGGAGTTGAGCAGGAATAGCCACGGTCCACCGGACTGGGGACTTCTTCAAATCATCAATCCCCTCCTCAAAGAAAGTCGGTCTTTTCTTGATTGGGGAAGAAGCCTCAACAGGAAAGAAGATCCAAATTATCAGGAGATTCCCTCCAAATTATGGTTCGTCAAGAAGTTCCTGAGGGATCAAATCAACAAAAGGCAATGTCTCATTAAAGACATAGAAGAAGACAATATCACAGAAATGTTGATAGAAGTTATGTGATGAGTTATTCATCAATCAATGTCATCAATTCCGTTGTTGCTGATCCATTAGATGAGGCTCACTCAGGGGTCTCAGATGAAGAGGTTCCCGCTCAAGAAGATGTATGCACCTATACAAATGAAGAAGGTGTGCGTACACGAAATAAAAGGATTACTCAGAACCTAGGTAATCCTTCGAGTAACCCACTTCCCCATCTCCAAAAAGGATCCAACAAAAGGAGGGGAAAGAATCAGGTTACATATCTTTCCTCTGGAGAAGGCCAATCGCTCTCACTAGAGCAAAGGTTTGCACAACAGGAGGAAGAAATGGAGGAATTAAGGAGGTTGAATGCAGAGCTACTTCAGGGTAGTCTTCTTCCTAAGCGAGCTGGATTTAGTCAGCCAAGGGAATTTTTTGCAGCTAATGAGAGGGATCAAGAATATCCTCCTCTATCAGTACACCCTCACAGGTCTAATCCAACGGGTCAAGTGCAACAACAGCTGACAGTGCTACCATCAGTTGCAGCACCAACCACCACATCTATCCAAGCTCCAGTCATTGCACCTACCCAAGTCCAACTTCAACCGGATGTTTCTCAAAGGTTAATAACTACCATTGAGTCATTAACATCTCGGTTAGAAACTATGGAAGGGAAACGTGTGCAGTTTCAACCAGAAAAGAAAGTTTACCCTGAATGGGTAGATTCAATCTGTCCTCCATCCAGTTTTGGAAACCCTATATTCCCTATTTTCAATGGATCAGGTGACCCTGAACAACATTTGACGCATTAAGTGTCTTGTTGTGATCCTATTATGGGAACTCTGGAGTAGTAAGAAGCAGTAAAACTCAGATACTTTGTACGGACCTTGCAAGGACCAGGCTTTGTCTGGTATACAAGCTTGCAATTCTGGTCAATTACTGGATGGGAGGATCTTCGCCAAAAATTTCTTCTTCGGTTCAGCTCAACTTTGCCAAAGACAACAGTTTTCTATCTTACAAACTGTAAGCAAAGAGAGAATGAAAGGGTCTCAGATTTCATTTCTCACTGGAAGGGATTAACATATTCCCTAATCTTAGAACTCCCTCAAGAGGAATTGTTGACAATCTGTGTGGCAAATCTGCGTGACGAATTATGCACGCCATTAATCCCGGTGAAATACACAAGAGGGTTTTGAGACCTTACTTCAATCGCTCAGCAGATTGAATATTCCCTTATACAGGCTAAGGCTAAATCTCGTGTAATTTCATCAGCTCCAAGAAGGAGAATGGGTAAAGTAGAAACTGCTACAGTTATGATTAAACAAGCACCTATACCTGTTTCTACTTCAAAACCTTCATCTTCTCGAAGGGCTCCACCTCCTGAGCACCAACAGCAGAGGTTGTTTCATAAAGATGATCAAAGAGATCAAATACGAAAACAATTTGAGGATCTGAAGAGCAAAACATACTCTTTTCTAAATGAACAGGTTCCTAGTTATTTCATTTTGGCTCTACAAAATAATTTGGTTCAATTTCCAATGCCCAAGAGGTCAAACAAGAAAGGAGATGAAGACCCTCCAAATTATTGCCACTTTCATCAAATGTTGGGGCATCCCATCCAGGAGTGTTTTTTCTTCAAGGACCTCTTGCAAAAAATGGTTGACTCGGGACAAGTCAAACTGAAAGGTTCTTCAGCTCAGGTAGCATATGTTACTACTACAGTTCCAGAGGAGGAAGGTAAGTGGAAATAATTCAAAAGCAAAAATGCACAGAAGTATGATGATTGGATGGTCAGAAAGACAATCAACCGAACTCATGCTATTTTGTGAACACAATTAAAGAAACCGATTGTGTCTTCTGCCATGAATGTTTCGGAAAACCCCTCTTTATCAGAGGGAAAATCCTCAAAGAAATGGCATGATTCAAAGAAAGAAAAAGAATTAGAAGAAGATGAGTATGTGTCAAAGCCTAAGTTGTCTTTGACTTTTGCAGACTTCATGCCATCAACTTCAAAGCCACGGGCACCGCCCCACCAAACGGCACAGCCTAAATAGGCTAATCAGGCGGAGTCTTCATCAGATGAAGAGTTAATCTTCGGTTCTGATAATATGATTCAATTAACAGATCCATATTCCAGTTGCAGTTTCGATTTTGATGAGTCTGAATTCCCTGTATCAAATAGGGGAATCAGAGGAAGTTCTAGAGGATCAGGATACAGGGGAAAACGTGGATCTTTCAGAAGCCACTATTCCAATTTTACCCCTTCTAGAACTGTGTACGCAGCAGAAACTCATGGTAGTGCCCTTCAGCGAGCTTAGCAAGAACAAGAAAGTTCTTCTACCAATAACAAATTCAATCCTAGAACAGTTATTTTGGAAGACCGATTGAAGGTTCCATCTTCTTCCTCTCAGCAAGTAAGTGGATCTAATCGGTCTAATCTTCCAAAACCAGTAATATTGCCAACTCCTATCCCAATACAAGATGCATCAACTTCCAAAGCATCTTCTTCCAAGGTACCTGCTAAACCACATATTCCTATTGAGAAATGCAGACCTCTAGATCAAAAGTATGATGTATTGAAACACTTGGCCCATGTACCAGCCAAGTTATCAATTCTAGATGCTCTGAATCTGTCAAAAGATCTTCACGAAGCACTCATCGAGGCTTTGTCTAGTCCTCGGGATTTTGAAACTGAAATTGTTGCAGCTGAAGTCTATCACATAGATAATAATCCTGCAGAATTCCATGCAATAATATCCTTTACTGATGAAGATGAAGATGATATTGTGAAAGGGCATATTAGACCTTTGTACTTATCTGGCAAGGTCAATGGTGTAGACGTCCGAAGAGCTTTCATTGACAATGGTTCAGGAGTCAACCTCATTCCCATTAGTACACTTTGTCGATTGGGCCTCACGGAATCATATTTATCTCCTTCTACCATGATGTTACAAGGATATGATAAAAATTAACAAGAACCACTGGGCGAAGTTACACTCAGAACTCAGTTTGGAGATCTTGTATCCAATTCGGATTTCATGGTTGTTGATCAAGACTCAGCTTTCAATATCTTGATTGGAAGACCCTGGCTACATCAACATGCGGCTATCCCTTCATCATACCATCAATGTCTCAAATATTGTTTCAATGGTCATGTTGGGACATTGTATGGTGATAAGGCCTCGTTCAAGACATTTGAGTCTCAATACATTGAGGCAGAATTCTATCGCATGAAGGGAAGGGAGAAATCCATAACAAAGGAGATTACCAAAGTTAATGCTCCATATGGTTTGGAGAAGATTCCAGTAAATCCATTTACACATGTGAGTATAGATTATGTGTTACCTATCAGTCAAATTGACAAGATAGACCCAAATCAAAATATTCCTATGGAAAGATCCATAATTTCAATTACAACAATCGAGCCAGACAATATGGGAGAAATTGGTAACCCACCAAGCAGTGATGAAAGCACAAATGGTGGCGTCTTCATTTCATCTGCTGAAATCCAACAAGTCTATACTTCTCCAATTAGGCCAGAAGAAGTTATAGCAACATCAGAGTTGAAAAATGATGTTGATTCTCAATCCATCATCTCCTCTTTATTACCCAAAGAAGACCCTTCATCATCAATCGGGTCGGAAATGGAAGCTTCTTCTTCAAGATATGCAAATTTTGACATCTCTTCTGATCATGAAAATTATGCTTCATCATCTACTATGCAAGTAGAAATGTAAGAAATAACACCTGATAAAGAAGAATAGGAAGATCTCAGAGATGCTCCTCCAGCATTTGAAGAGGGTATCTCTACCACTATGGACGAACTCAGAGAAATAAATCTGGGTACAAAAGAATATCCCCGCCCCACTTTAATCAGTGAGGCCATGAATCTTGAAGAGAAAGAGATGTAAATTTATTTTCTAAAGCAAAATAGAGATATATATTCTTGGAACTATACAGAAATGTCCGGGCTTGATCCTGATGTTTCTACTCATCATTTGGATTTACCAGAAGGACATCGAGGATTTAAGCAAGCCATGAGAAGAACACACCCAAATTATGCTTCCAAAATTGAAGATGAAGTGGATAAGATTATCAAATCTAACTTCGTCAGAGAAGTTCAGTATCCCAAGTGGTTGGATAATATTGTCCCTGTAAAGAAGAAGAATGGAAAAATTGGAGTTTGCATCCATTTTAGAGATCTTAATCAGCATTGTCCTAAGGATGATTTCCCAGTTCTGATTACATAACTTTTAATTGATGCAATAGCTGGCTATGAAGCACTTTCCTTCATGGATGGATATTCCGGATATAATCATATTCGAATGGCCCCAGAAGACGAGTAATACACAACTGTCAGAACCCCTCAGGGTGTGTTTTGCTACCGGGTAATGTCCTTTGGCTTAAAGAATTAAGGTGCAACAAATCAGTGTGCCATGCATCGTATCTTCAAACCCTTCTTAGGGAAGCTTGTTGAATGCTATGTAGACTATTTTTTGGATAAATCAAAACAACTTTCTAATCACTTGGCTGATTTGGAAGTCATATTCCGTAAGCTTCGACACCATAATTTGAAGATGAACCCCTTAAAATGTGATTTTGGGGTAACCTCAGGAAAATTTCTCAGCTTTTTTGTACGCCATCGTGGTATTGAAGTCGATCCTAATAAGACCAAGTCAATCCTTGGTATACAACCTCCTCAAAATTTGAAAGAATTAAGAGTACTTCAAGGACACTTTGCCTATATTCGGCGTTTCATCGCCAATTTGGCAGGCAAAAGTTTACCCTTAACCAAATTGATGAAGAAGGGAGTCACTTACCAGTGGACTGAAGAATGTCAAGAAACATTCGATATTCTCAAGAAATACCTCTTGAGTCCACTAGTACTCATGCCACCTGTTGAAGGAAGACCACTTATCCTCTACGTGACAACTCTAGAGAGATCATTGGGTGCCTTTCTTGCTCAAAATAATGATGATGGGAATTAAAACAGCCTCTACTATCTCAGTCTAACTATGCTTGAAGCAGAAACCTGGTATTCAAGTATTGAGAAGTGCTGCCTGGCATTAATATTTGTAGTTCAGAAGTTGAGACACTACCTACAACATCACGAGGTCCAATTGGTATCTCGCAATAACTCGCTCAAATTCATCCTTAGTCGTCCAATGCTTACAGGACGTCTGGCAAGGTGGGCAGTTATTTTGCTGCAATTCGACATTCAGTATGTGTCTCAAAACGCGATAAAGGGCCAAGCTCTGGCTGATTTCCTGGATGACCACCCTTCAGTGGAAGACACATCTTCAGATATTGAACTCCCTGATGAGGAATTCTTCTCTATTCAAGAAAGTCCTCAAGCATGGGAAATGTATTTTGATGGTGCTTCCAGAAGTCCATCTGGGGGGAAATGGAAAATCCTAAATTCAACAAAGTTGGCTTTGTAATTGTTCTCATTTCTCCAGAAAAGGAAGTGTCACCTTATTCATTCTTATTGTGGGAAGGTGGTAACAATAATGAATCATAATACCAAGCTCTCATCGTAGGCTTGGAATTAGCGCTTCAAGAACAAGTGAATCACTTAAAGGTAAAAGGTGATTCAGACCTGGTAATCAAACAAATCAATGGGGATTATGCTATCAGAAAAGAAGAACTAATCCCTTTGAATGATTACATCAGAGAGTTAATGACGGAATTCCCTTCAGAACCGATATTTTCTTATTTCCCAAGATCACAAAATACTCAAGCTGATGCTCTGGCTAATATAGCCACAACTCTGGAAGATCCAAATCGGGACGAGACAACCATCAGTATTGCCCACCATCATGCAATTTCACCTTATGTTCGAATCAGAACAGGGGAAATTAATGAAATTAGTCCCATTCCTGAACCGTATGTTCATACTACAGGATGGATGTCACCTAACAGGGAATACCTTCAAAATGGAACACTTCCACCTGATAGAGCCGAGAAAGAACAAATCTGGTGACGTGTGGTCAATTTTACTCTTTATGATAGCCCAGATCACCTAGAGAAAATTATCTAAAAATGTGGTTTTGATGGAGTTCTCTTCAGATGCATTGATGGTGAAGAGACAATGGTTGTCATGAAAGAAGTGCTTGTAGGAGTCTGTGGTGCCCACCAGTCTGGACATAGATTGTCTGATCAGATTCGAAGGCTTGGATACTTTTGTCATTCAATGATACAAGATTGTGTTGATTTCAAAAAGATGTTTCATTCATGCCAAGTACATGGAAACTTCATTCATCAACCTCCAGAGTTGCTTCATACAGCTAAATACTCATGGTCATTTGCCACATAGGGAATGGATGTGGTGGGACCTTACCCTTCGGCTATGGCCAAGTAGTTTAAGTACATTCTTACTCCTACTGACTTCTTTTCCAAATGGGCAGAGGCAATACCTCTAAAGGAAGTCAATTCTAAATGTGTTGTTAGCTTTATCAAGTCTAACATCATTACCAGATTTGGTGTCCCTTATAACATATTGATGGAAAATGGCACCAACTTTTGTTCATCCGAGGTGAAGAAGTTGTATCAAGAATTCAACATCAAATCCAACCATTCATCTCAGTATCATGCAGTGGCCAATGGCCAGATAGAAGCCTTCAATAAGACTCTGTTAAATATACTGCAAAAGATGGTGGATAAAGATAAGAAATCATGGCCTAATAAACTCTTTCATGGTTTATGGGCTTATCAGACTACCACCTGCACTGCAACTCGGTCAAATCCATATTCATTGGTATATGGAATGGAAGTAGTCTTGCCCATTGAAGTTCAATTGCCTTCGCTCAGAGTAGCCATTTGTGATCAGTCATCTACAGATGAACAATCTCAAAAGCGATTGAATGAATTCGAACAGTTAGATGAGAAAATATTGCGCACTTTGCACCACTAGGAAGTCTATCATAATCGAATAGCACGAGCTTTTAAAAAAAAGTTCGTCTTCGTTTATTCACTCAGGGAGAATTGGAATTAGTTATCAGAACTCCAATGATACCAGGAAAGAAACCTCCCAAGCTTGAGCCAAAATGGGAAGGACCTTATTCAATACATAGGGTCTACTCCAATGGAGCTTATTCATTAATCTTGATGGATGTAGAACTCATCACTACTCCAACCAATGCCATATTTTTTTAAGAAGTATTTTGTATAAACACAAAATGTCCCCTTAATCATCCTTGATATATGACATTAAACTATACAGCAACGGTCCATACATATGACCTTAAACTATTTGTATTAATTTCATCCCACACGATGTTAAACTGTGGGAAAAAATTCCCTAATTTGTCCTCACTGCATGACATTAAACTGCACAGTCCCCCTATGGTCCGGTATGACCTAAAACTGCACCACCGTCCAGCAAGACGTTAAAATATGACGTCCTCACTACATGACACTAAACTGTATAAAATTCTCTTACATCTGGAAAGACGTTAAACTACATAATCAATGGTCCAGTATGACCTTAAACTGTACCTTGGTCCAGCAAGACGTTAAACTGCATCATCAACGGTCCAAGCATATGACCCTAAACTATTTTCACATACGTCCAACATGACGCTAAATTGTATCATCCCTTTTTCGTCCAACATGACGTTAAACTATGAAAAAAATCCCCAATACGTCCAACATAACGTTAAATGGTGTACTCTTTTGTCCTTACTGCATGACATTAAACTGCACATAAATTCCTTTGATATGTCCTACATGACATTAAACTGTAATTTGTCCCTGCTACATGACACTAAACTGTGCAGCACCAATAGTCCTAACTGCAAGACTTTAAACTACATAGTCCCTTTATATGTCCTATATGACATTAAACTGTGCATCGTTAAGGTTGTTGTTACCTCTTGTTTCTCACACCGAGTATGACTCACGTGAGCTTAGATCAAACCTCAACCATAACACTCTCTCTAGGCTACTAACCATTTGTAAGTCCCAACAACATCATTTTTTTAGGTCGTTGTCCCCAATAACAACTTGATCATTGATTCATTCTTTAATTGAACTACGCAGACTTCGATCCTTGCCTTCCAGGCTGGGTACGTAGGCAACCTCCCAAGGTTCAAGCCCAAAATCAATCTCTTCACATCGGTTCACCTCCATCTCATAAAATGTTGATTCGTCAAACCAACCCTAGAATCAATATCTTTACATTGGTTCACTTTCGTCCTTGTTATACGACATTAAACTATACAACACTTTTGTCCAGTATGACAATAAACTACAATATTCTTTGATACCCTCACCTGAGAGGGAACCATTATTTACATTGATTTTTCAATCATGTTTCATTTCAAAGACTACGTGCATACATGGCAATGCCCAAACCTTTTATCTTGGGTTAAACCATCATTGTACTAAAGTCCCCTTTCACCCTTCACATGTACGAACCAAATTTGTATAGAGGGTATTTCTAGAACTACGTGGGCTTTATTCCCATCCTTATGGGATATGTAGTAACGTTCGAGTGTCCCTCGAATCCAGCCCCAAGTCTTTGTGCCTAACCCCAAATTCCACTTTTAGTCCCTTGGCTGAAAAGTCCCCATGAAGTCACACACTGTGTATTTCTTTTAATGGTCCAAGCTCTATGACCCTAAACTAAGATCTCTAAACCTTTTGTCCTGCACGAAGTTAAACTTTAGTTCAAGAACTATGTATGGCTTGATTCTCATCCTTATGGGATACATAGTGAAGTATAACATTTCAATTCAGGACCCAGCCACAACATGATTATGGTTAGCATTGATCTTTGTATCTTTGTATACATTGGACAATACCCATATTTATGTGTCATAATCCTAACATTAAATATTTTTAGATCTTCATAACCCTTTTTATGACTTCTAGTCACAAAAATGTCAAACTTCTGATAATTCTTTTGCCTGGCTATGCAACACGTGCCCATAGGCGGCCTTGCATAAACAGTCTACATAACAGATTTGTCAGCCAAAAGATACTATTATTTGACTATGCAGTCAATGCCCTTAGGTGGCCCTGGATAATTTAACCCCCTAACGGGTTTTTCGGATAGTGGTAACTTCATTCTTGGGAAGAATGCCTCTTTTTTCCTTATTTGTTATAAATGACAGTATGTAGGGATCCACAAAAGCAGCCATCCTTAACATATTTGTCCCATATCCTTTTTCATGATCTGAGAGTATTCAAGTATATGGTTTATATTCTCCTTCCCTATGTTTGGGTCAGACCTTCGTAGGAGTAATATCCATCCAGTTCTTCGATAATCTTGTTTGGAAATATCTTTTCCATATTTCAAGTACCTCTTTCCATACAGCAAACTCTATACTTTGGAAAATTTGAATCTCCATAAAATTTCACTGGCTTTTATCAATAGGAAAGTAAATGTCTGAGAGTTCTTTTGCCTAACTATGCAGCATGTTCCCATAGGCGGCCTTGCATAAATAGTCTACATAACAAACTTGTTAGCCAAAAGATACTATTTATTTGACTATGCAGCCAATGCCCGTAGGTGGCCCTACATAATTCAACCCCCTAATGGGTTTGTTAAATAACGGTAACTTCATTCTCGGGAACTAATTCATCTAATTCCTTTTAGATCTTTTTCATATCATTCCTGAGATTCAAATATTCTTAAGTCATAGTTTACATTCCCCCCCCCCCCCCCCCTTATACTTGAGTATGGTACTATGTTTTCAGATGAATTGTCAAGGAATTGAGTCAATTATAATTCATTTGGTCAAAGCTATTTTGACCTTAAACATTAGCCTCTTTATGTCCGATGTGCATGACTTTAAACTTCCCACAAAAGACAAGGGAACTTTGAATAATAGTCAAGTTCCAGCTCACTAAACATATATTTTGTATCATTTAGGTAATATTGATCAATTAAAAGATTCAATGTTTGTAGGGTTATTTACATTGATCCTTGTAAAAATCAAACTATGCTTACTAGGCCCATTGGCTTAGGTAAAATTTAAAGCAGGTAGCAAGAAAATACTTGCACAAATGATTGAAGGTTGAAAGTGTTTTTCATTGATTCACAAGGGTTAGAAGGACATCCACAGATTAGAGTCTCTTATCTTTTCCAAGGAATTACAAAATACTTTCAACATAAGTCTTCAATTGATGAACCTCATCCTGAGCATCATCAACAGCTACTTGAATCTCATGCACTCGACCAACTTCACTCTTTTCAGCCTGATGGAGTGCTTTCTTGGCATCTGCAATGTTCTTTATACCATTAGTTTGAACTCCTTATAGTGAATTATTGAGTTGGTCAAGTTCCCCAGTAAAAGCATCTAACTGTTGCTGAAGGTGCATCTTCTGGATGACTTTTTCTTTGATCTTATGCTTTAGCTCCTTCATCCTGGCAGCATAGTCAGCCTCAGCTCGGGATACAGCAGCCTCAAATTCGCCAATATTGATTGACAGTTTCACTATGGTTAGATCTTCACGACACTTTTGCTCCTGCTCTCTCCTAAAGATGACTTGTTTCACCACGGTATGGATTTCTTGGTATCCAAAACCGCCAAGCCCTAGAGTGATGAACTCGGATGACAATTGAGGGATCTTCGATGATTGCTCTTCTAAAGTCACCTCAGATATGATTTTCCATATATTGTTCCATGCCTTGCGTCGTGAAAAACTGAGCACCTTAATCACCTCTGGGTCTGATAAAACATCATCATCACAGGGGGGGCATGTAATTTGGGATTAATGCACTTAAGGAAGTTCCATGTTCTGCTTCTTCCCCCTTGACCCTGGTTGCTTCAACTTCTACTACTATTTGGGAAGAAGTTTAGACCTCACCTCTAGTTCTAACCATTCAAGTTGATAGCCCTGTTTGATCAATTAAAAGTATGGTTAGTTTCATAGAACAATGGAAGTCATTTGTTTATCTTGAAAACTCAGTCCGATCATTACCTAACAGTAGATCAGCAGCTTGAGTAGACTCCTCCCCATCTTTCCCAGTTTCAAGAGGATCTTCAAGATGGGTCTCAGTAGAGTTTATTGGATTTATCTCTACTTGAGCTAATGTTTCTGCAATGGTAGGGTTGACATCAATGTCCACACCCTCTTCAGGCATTGGCAGTTTAGCAGATTCTATGGATGGAACTGCATATTATTTTCAGTCATGATTAGAAGTGTAAATTATAAGAAAATTTACTGGGCGAAGAATAACACTCATGCCCAAGGTCTCTTAAATCACATGATAACATAGCATGATCATAAAATTCTTCAAAAGACATGCCACGATCCATCATTTCATCCAATGATATTTCAGAATCCTGGTTAGTCTCCCCAGTGGGAGCATTTGATGTAACCCCTTGGCGACCCTCATTCTGCAGCTCTTGACCCTGGACAGCTTCTTCAGGAAGGATGGAAGATTCAGTTGCTGTGGCCGCCAATGATTCTGGTGCAGGTTCTTCTCTACTTGTAGCCGCAACAGGAGCAGTACTGGGAATAGATGTTGGCTCTTTTTCAAAAGTAGCTAAGACAACTTGAATTTGCGTTTGTTCCACAGCACCCTCTGTGGTCCTCAAAGGAGGATTAGTCCTTTCCCTTAGAGGGGAAATTGAAGAAGCCCCTAGAATCCCCAAAAATATGAGTAACCATGTGGTCATGGGTATAAACTCATGATTACCTGAAGGACTTACCGCTGCTAATGAAGCGCTTAGCTGTAGACTTCCTCCTTCGTTGCCTTTGCTTCTTTGGTATTTTGGGAGTATCGAAAGTCTCCCTTATTGGCACTTGGATTAGTGAATGGAAGGTCGTTGCCAACTCCTCATTCATGGCCTTTTGGCCTGGAGATATTTCGCCTGGTTCGCGAGGAGATTCAGCAGCAACCCCGATGGCAGTACCACCAGGGCTATACTGTGGCGAAGGGACCACAGTAGTTCCTTTCTTTGAAAGCTGCAAGATGAAGAAAATAACTTCCTTAAGTAACAAAGCTTAGACTAGAATCAAGTCGCAAAGCAAATAATGAAAGAAAACTTACATCTTTAGGATACATGTAATCATGCCACTCCTCATCAATCCCCTCAGCGGCGCCACGATCAATAAATTCCTTCACCCGCCTGGTGATAGGAACAGACTCATCAGTGGCGTATATGAGCATTTCCAGCTCTCTGATGTAATCTCGCACTTCATTGGGGGTTATACTTGTATTGGATATTTGTAGAAGCCAGAATATTCCCTATTCCAGGAAGTTGTAGGCCCTCACACAAATCCAGCCAGGCGGTCTCAGTACCACAGTATAAACCCTGCCATAACTGGACAGCCTCTGCTCTTAGATATGAAGGTTGTGAGGAAGTTCCTACAATCTTTGACTTCAATTTCTTCCCAGTTCCTGCAACTACAGATAGAGAATAAGAAAATAAGACTTATTTCTTTATAAAGTAGCAGTGATTAAATTACCACAATGAAGTAACTCACCAAGAGTTGATGGGGTGGGTCTTTAAATTCTGGCTGGAGGATTATATCGGGCACGAAACCTCTTTTCCACTGGTTGTGCCTCACCATCCCCATCATGGGAATCCGATGAATCAGTTCTAGAGGAGGAATCTGCTAAATCAACTTCAGGTGGAGAAGAATCGCCTTCATGAGGAAGGGTTTCTTTCTCTACAGTCCTCTTCCTTTTCCCCACTTGATAAACTAGGTGATTCAGCACCCCTTTGGGGTATGATGCTATCCAGTGTTCAGAATAATATGTAGTCAAATTATGTTCTGCTTTTTCAACTAGTAGATCAAATACTGCCCCAGTCTTCTCCCTTGGTGTCAGCAGCCATAGTTGCCGAGTAACCATCAGATGTTTCTCTAACCTAACATGTACTGTAGGGGATACAACAATCTATTGCAGACATTTGAATTGACATGAAAATCTATATAGAGCATAGGCCTTGCATATAATTTCTCCGTCAATCCTGGAAACTAGCACACCATCCATGCAAGCTAGCATGTATGCCCTCAAATCCAAGTGGGTTGTTCCATCATCAAAAAACCTCCCAGTTGGCGGATTTCCATAAGGAAAAAAGTTTAATTACTTAAACATGCTCAGCCTCACTTTCATGTCATAGGCATTAACATCTAATGGAGTAACTCTGGAGAATGCTTGCACTGACGGCCTGCAAGAACTTCTAGGAATTTGTAATCCATTCTATACATTGTAAGTCCTAAAGTGACTTGTGATCCATCCCCATAAAACTTGGAATGGTCCCACTATTCTTAAAGGAGATTTATCCATGAATACATGAAGTAAAATCTTGTGAATCTTTGCTAAAATGGGGGTAGCCAACCCAACCATTTTTCCCTCAGCCAACTTTGTCGCAATGACGAAGGTCCCTGGCCTGACGCCTCCCTTCGAATCCCTAACTGGCAAGAGATAAATGCTGAGCCACATTGCCAAGAAGCTTGTCAGACGAGTCTTCTTTGGGATCCTTTGATTCGCCTAATATCCCCACTTCTCAAACTCTCTTTCTTCTAGAGTTGTCCAGAATGTGCCAAGAACACCCCTCTTCTCAGGTTTTGGGCAGGTGGTAGGACGTTTGGGCCTCTAATCCTTGGATTTCTTTTTGTTGGATCCTTTTTCTTTCGGATCCTTCTCCTTTGGCTCCCTCTCTTTCTTCTCAATAAGAAATATATTCATCCATTCCTCCAGATGAATATCCTTTCTATAATGAGTTAATGAGGTCTCTGAACTTTTGAGCATATGGAAGATCTTAAATAATTCTCGAGCTAAAGCAGGTTTCTTCTCTGAATCATTCTAAGTCACCTTGGGTGGAATGAATTCATCATACATGTCACCCAAAATTAGATCCCCTGATATCTTGTGGATATCACACAGACTGATGACTACTTCTCCATGAGTCAGATGGAAAGAATTAGTTGCTGGACTCCAGTGGCTGAGTACCTCCGGCACGAAGTTATCATGTCTGTAAAAATTTGTTTGCCCAGCCCAGACTGCTTCGTATATCGCCACTCCTTTCAGATCCTCGACAAACTCTGTACAGGTTTGTCGCACCCAGTATGCCCACATCCAAGTTGGCTTCACGCCTCCCCCATGATGGAAGTCCCAACTTTTCTTCAATCCTTTGGATTGATCCATCTGAGCATTTCAGAAGATTGAAGGATGACAATGTGGTTGCAGCTTAGGCGTATGATCTTTCAGATCTGGCGTACAAGGGCTATGATGCATCATGTGGGCCTTCTCCCCTGTTCCAGCATTTAGAAATACTCCTCCACCTGAGATATTTTCTGAAGCAAAGTTGGTGTAATTCTGAAACCACGAAAATGGGAGATAGTTATTTGCTTTTGGAATAGTAACTTCTCGCAGATGACCGTAGTCATAAAAAGGCAAATAAGTGCTTTGGGGGAAGTCACGATGATATTTCTTCAGATACTTAGCCAAATACGGAAGAGTGATATCTTTGAAAGTATAATAATTGTGGCCAATGATGTTCATCATATCATCAATCCTACTTGCTAGCCAGTTCATTAGCTATTCCGGTTCTAAGATCCATTGATTCTGCATGAAAGTCGAATAAATTAACTTTTAAGTAAGTTGATTTTTCATAAAATTTGTGGAGGAATTTCAGAAAAACTGTTAAGGCATTAAGGCACGCAAGTACGGATGTGTCGCACAACTGTTAATGTGTCACTCAAGTTTCTGTCATGCAAGTATCACCGGGAAAGTCCTATTACCTTGATAGCAGCGCGATGGAGAAGAAACAGCGAAAAATGAGAGACTTGCACGGCGAAGGTGACTTGAGTGGCGAGAGCTCGAGAATCTAGGAATCAGATTCTATGCGCAGAAAAGGACAGCGTATTTATAGGCCAGGCTACCCACCTGCACGCCTACAGACAGCGCACTCCATTCCTGCGCGACTCACACCTACACGCCGCCCTCTACGCCATCAATACTTGTGTGTCGCCCTTCCTTTGGATTTCTTCTTTTCCTCAGAGCCACATCCTCATTTCTTTCAGATCCAACTCGGAGGGGGGACTTTTGTTGACGCTCCTCTTTCGTCACAGAGTCTAAAGATTGGAAGAGGGGATTATCTTAACTCGAAGTGATTCAACCTTTGGAAAAATATCAAAAAATTGACAAAGGAAGGAATAAGAAGAATACTGTGCAGGGGTCGTGCAAGTTCGATAATGGTCACGCAAGTATACTTGCACGCCCCCTAATGGTCGTGCAAGTGTCCTGTGCGCCCTAAAAGATAACCGCTCGGGGTCTTCTCGAGCCTATAAATAGAACCTGTGGGCCCCTCATAGGAGGAGGAATTTTTTTCCAGAAACTCAGATTTGAGCTACCGGTGCCCTAGTCTCTTTTCAAAGCTTCTGAAACACTTATAAGGTAATTTCTTACCTAGAACCGAAGATCTAAAGATGGGGAGGAAGGCCTAAGTGTTGAAACTCATCAACACTTGCGCGCCTGAGTGGCTAGCCCTTAAGGGAAATGGTCACGCTTGTGCGCCGCCTAACTCCTTCAATAGAACTTGCGCGCCACTATTCTGGAAGAACCTCAAGATAATTCTAAAGGCTTTAACCAAGAGTCGCTCAAATATTACCCTGCTGGTTAACCATCGCGCAAGTACCCATGTGTCGCGCAGGTATACCGGCACGACCAGGACATGCGCGCCCACGCAGTAACTGCGTGCCTGCCAGGACTTGCACCCCACTGCCTTTTTGGGGCCCCTTCTTGTCCATTTCACCCCTCTTATGTCATTCCACCTCTCCTATTCAAGATTCAGTCTTCAAGACACTCTTCAAATCCATTTATGGCATGATATCTTGATTTGACATCCTTATCTGAAAGTAATTCTATGGAGTTTCTCTCACAACCTAGTGATTTACACATCTTTATGTCACTAAAGATTGAGATTTCATTCATTCAACCTCATCCTTTAAGATGAGAGAACTAGTCCCCTAATTTGGGCCTCCTTTTCAGGAATAAGCCCCAGTCATAATTCTCAAATTTGGGCATCCTCCTCAGGAGTAAGCCCTAGTCCCCTAATTTGGGCATCCTCCTCAGGAGTAAGCCCCAATTCTTAAAGTTCCCACATCTGGGCATCCCCCTTAGGAGTAAGCCCCAAACCTTAATTCCCTTAACCTGGGCCTCCTTTTTAGGAATAAGCCCCGGTCATAATTCTCAAATCTGGGCCTCCTTTTTAGGAGTAAGCCCCAAGTCCCTTAATTTTTTCAAGTCTCTTAACCTGGGCCTCCTTTTCAGGAGTAAGCCCCATTCTCAATTTCTCTTAACCATTCCTAATTTACCTTTGATATTGGATTCCTTCTTAGGAGTAAAACCCAATCATAAGTCCTCTCCTAATTTGGGCCTCCTTTTCAGGAGTAAGCCCCAAGTTAGAGTATTCATATCTCCATGAAGCACATATACCTTTATGGACCCTGTTCCTAGATTTCTTCCCTGAAGTAAATCCTAATCTTCATTTATCTGGGCAGTCATACATACATAATCCCCACATTATTTCTTATGATTGCATCTTTCATGGCACAATTGTCTGTTTTTTTACCAATACCTCTTGTTTCTCACAACGAGCATGACTCACATGAGCTTAGAGTGTAAAAGTAATTATGACATCCTTCTTTGAGACATCAATCATAACCACCATACTCCCTTACTAGAACTATGTGGGTTCTGATTCCTTTTCTAAACAAAGGATACGTAGGTATCCCATCTGCGGGTTCGATCTCAATTCTGAAATAATCTATGTCCTTCTGAATGACAATAAACTTCAAGTGCCCCACTGAGTGGCTTTAAAACCAGCATGGTCATCATAATGACCAAGAGACTTCTATATAAATGTGTCGAAGGATAAAATTTACCAAGAATATCTAATAAATACATATTATTCTCTATCGATGAAGAACCTTGAATACATATAAAAGATTCTCTAAATTTCCTACATATTTAATCATTGATTGTCAGATCTGAAGGAAATCTCATTTTATACTTGGTAATGTAATAAGGATTCACGAACATAACTTAAATCTATAAAGAGAGTCCCAGAGTAGACAATAATTCCCCTCAAAAAGGTGTGATGAGTCCGACCTCCCATCATCTCGACCAATGCAAATTCCTAAGCCTCATCAGTCCACAAACTAATGAGCGCCTAACTTTGGAAAGTAGGTCCAAATGGATGTGGAATCATTGTATGTTTCCAGTTCTATGAACAAACCCGTTAGAAACCGATTGGAATGTTTGAACCTCCCATCAAGGAGGTCATCCCCAAATTCCGAGGGAAACAGAGGTGATAAAAAAATTACCTCTTTTTCTAGTATCTCATTTTGATTTGCACAAAATTTCACCTTAGGATGGCTTTCTGCTCAAATTGTGGCCTCCAACATTAATTTAGGGAATTTCGGAGTGAAAATTGGTAGGTTTTGTCTAATAAAAATAGATTTATAGGTGTGATTAAAAGAGAAGGAGAGGTGCCATTTTATAAGAGAGGGGAGGGGAACCTTTGGAAATACCAAAACTATTAAATTAATATAATTTAATTTTTAAAATACAATGGCTCCAAAGTAAATTATTTCTAAAATAATATGAGTATGGGTCAAATTACACTCAACCAATAAACTTTAGACATGTTTTGATTTTTCTTAACCTTATAATTTTGATTTAGCCTTATTTAATCTATTTAATTTTAATTATGGTAATAACATTCTAAATATTTAATGGTTATAAATATTTACATATATGGTGTAAATTGACATTAATGGATATTTTATGACATTTTACCCCTTATAATTATAACTTTTTAATTTTTAAATATTTCTATGATTTTTAAATAATTTAATAATATGTTATTTTTATAAAATATCAATAGTGTAAATTTTGAAACTATTAATTTCTTTAATTTTAAATAAAATAAACATATAAGATAAGTTCTAAAAATACATTTAATATACTACAAACATTTCATAATAACCTATAAAAAAATTTAGAACCTTATTTAATTAAAATTATATTTATTTTAATATTTTGAAAATCATTTGTTTGATAATTATATTAATAAAATAATTTATCCATCACTATTGTGTCATCCTTAATGGTAATTATTTAATTTCAAAAAATTTTAAATAAATATATATGATGTAGGAAATTATTTTAGATTTCTATATACTACCTATAGTCGATGTTATCTCTTGGTTATCCATATATTATAATTAATATACTTATATAAAAAGAGAGTGATATTTTGTCACATTCATTGATTTTAATAATATTAATGTCATATACATGTTCAAATGGTCATAAAAAGATTCCATTTCGAACCATAGATAAAAATGGTCAATTTTAATCATCCAATAGGATTTTTACAGGTGTTAATGTAATTTTATAATATTAATTTTACCTTTAATTACAAGATTTACCCTTAACCACTGTAATAAAACAATTACTAAATTTACTATTCCTAGTGTCCAAAAAATAAAAGTAACCTACTAACATGATTTTGAACTAATTATTACAAATATGGAATCATTTTTTCAAAATTGTAAACATATAATTTATATTAATTAAATTAAAATTTATCTCATTGTCAGAAAGAGAGAATGGGTTTTAAAAGCTAAAACATTACAAAAAATTGAAATGTTTTTACATATGGATTCAATAAAAATTAATACCAATGAAATAAATTATATTTAATGATAAAAATATATTATATTTATACCTCAAAAACATTTAATATTCAAATTTAACAATATAAATTATTTTTATGAAACAATTTGTTTTCACATAAAATTTAGTGTATTTTTACTATTCATCAAAACTTGAAAGTTATCAGAAAAATATCAAAAAATCATCCAAAGTAAATTTTTATATCCCTATTCAAAATAATATGTTTATGTTTTCATATAAAAATTATTAATTTCTCAAAATATTAATTTTAAAGGTTTTCTCCATTCAAAGGTGTAAAATTACCCTTTTAAAAAATATACGTTTTTATACATCAAATAGGGTTTATTCATACCCTATGACTAAAATATCCATTGGATGAATATAAAAAGTATTTTATTAAGTATATAACACATATATATCTCATTAATTTCATTATCAATAGTAACTCACTCAAAAATACTAATATCTAATTGAATTATATTTTTCATAAATAATTGATTAATAATGAATTCACAATACATTTTCATAAGTTATTTCTACTTATTCTCATTAACCTAGAAGCTAGGATATAATGGTACTTTCATACTAATGGAATCTCTCAGTTTGTTTAAAATCATGATTGCTTGCAATGAAATCTACTGAATAATTAAAATTATTTAAAGAAAATATTTCATAAAAACATCTCGGTGTTACAAGGATGAATTAGAAGTCTCTCTTGAGGAGATAGATGTTTGGATATCCAGAAAAAATAAATAAATAATAGTGGTTTGTGATGCCAAAATTTATATGAAGTAGCAAGAATAACATAAGTCTGAGCTGAAAGAATAAATTTAAAATATTAAGTCTTCAATTCCATAGAATTCAAAAAAGTTCATTCAGTGTGAGAGCAAAGTTGAATAAGAGAAAAGGGTGATCAATAGTTTAAATGACACCGTGAAAGATTAAATAAAACATATCAAAGAAATTGAAAAATAATTGATAGAACTATAATTAAAAGTAAAGTATTCAGAGAGAATATTGAATCCTGGTATAACATCTAGAAAATATATTACAAAAGTGATAGAAAAGATGAAAGTGGAGCATAGAGGTCTAGAAAAACATAAGAAACATTCATATCCAAATGATAGGGATGTTATGGGGCTTGATCTTAAAAATATATTCAAGATTATTAATGTCATACCACAAGCTCTCTATAGCAACCTAGGCTTAACTTACATGGATATTATATCATTTTATACAAATATTCATCACATTACAAAAGTACATGCTCGAGGACCAAAATAGTTTAGTGTATTTGGAAACTTGTAACATAATATTCTAACTTTTTGAAAGATCTTAAATGTTCCCCCATAAAGATATTTCCATTTAGTACTCCTACTCAAAACCTTTCTTTATAATAAGGGGAAGGGAAACATAATAAATGGTGACATCATATGCCCAGTAAGGGTAAATGAGGGATATATATAAGCATAATCATGAGCATAATGGAATGATAACATTATCATAACATTTGAAGATCATATCATGCATACCAAATATCTTAATCAAGAGTCATGGTAAAGAATATTGGTAGTTCATAAGACATGAATTATAAGGGAATCAAGAGAATAGGCTCTAAAATCATAACATAAGAATAAGACATGGAAATTTGGAAAACACATAATCATATAAAATCATTCATTATAAGTCAAGGGTCATTTATAAAACTTATTAAGGAACTTCATGGGTCTTACACATACTAGAAGAGACATTCCACTATCCCCAATCACATACATTTCCTTATAGTGGACTGGTTTCACTCCCCAAACCATCTTAGTAGTCAAGGTTCACTCCCAATACCTTATTAGTAGTAAAGGTTCACTCCCAAAACCATTTAAGTAGTCAATATTCACTCCCAAGACTATCTTAAATAACAAATATCTTTACTTAACTGAGTTCACTTACCATTCCAGTCATGTCTATATCATGAGATATAATTCTTTACCCAATGAATTTGTGGGAGATATAGGCCACACCCATCTCACAATGAAATCATGCATATGTGTTCCAAAAGATCACAAACAATCATATCATAACCCATGAAAAAAAATGGTATCATGAACATGTCATCATATCATAACATATGGAAAATAGATAGGTTACATAATCATCTCATTGATGCATAACCCATGAGAAGAAGCAGGTTTTATAAGCATATAACCTCTGAAAGAGAAACGGGTTTCATAAACATATAACTTTTGAAAGAGAATTGGGTTTTATAAACATCATTACATTAAAAAATAAACCATTGAGAGAAATAATGTTAATGTAACCCTTGCATCATATCCCCAATAATGTATAAGTAACAGCAATGTATGTCATCTTAGATGGAAAATAATTTTGAGAGATCTTTTAAAAACACTCCTCCATGAAAAAATCCTTTCTTCTTTGAAAAATCATATTTAAAATAGAAAACCTTTTGAAACCCATTTTCTTTTAAAATAACCTTGAAAATTTATAAATTAACCTTGAAATAATTTTTAGAAACATTGTTTTTAAAATCTTATAAAGGAAGGTTGAAAAAATTTTGAAAACCGTTTTCCTTGAAAACATAAAAATGAATATTGAAAAAATTTTGAAAACGATTTTCCTTGAAAATTATAAATGAATTTTTAAAATAAGTTAAAACACTTTTTAAACATTAAACCTTTTTGAAAACATTTTTATTTTAAAATAGCTGTGAAAATTTATAAAGGAAGCTTTAAAAATAATTTAAATACTTTTTAAACATAAAAAAATTGGAAAAAATTTTCTTTGAAAACCAATTTAAAACAAAGAACTTCTAGAATATTAGGAAAAATATTTTATTTAAAAATAACCTTGTAAACTTTCAAAGTAATCTTCAAGGAAATGATTGTCATGGTGGTGGGTAAATCTGTACATGCTGAATATTCCTTTTTCACCGTAAAAAGTTTAGAAAAGTTCCTTGATTAGAAAATAAAAGAATATTCCTTTTAAAATAATTTTTTTTATTACAAAGTTAAAACATGGGGAAAAATTATTTTAAAAATAATAATAAAACATTTTTGAATTTTTTTTTAGAAAACATGATTTTGGGAGAAAATAGATTTTATGCTGAAGAGGAAAATAATGTTAGATTTTCTTAAAAACATTTTCTTAATTATATTAAGTACCAAATAATGGAAAAATGGTACAAATACATGAATATATCACGAATATACATATTTGAATAAAAGTAATGAGATTTCTTGATAGATATATCATAATATTTAATCAATGTAAGTATAATCGTAAACAATCCCAGTAACGATGAGATCAAAGCAATAAATTATTACCACTTTGGTAGCTTTGAATCATAATCCTCATGAGAGAATGAAATTAAAAGAATCATAAAATATAATTAAAATAATTATATTCGTGATAAAACATGTCAAATTAAAGTATATACACTATGTAAAATAATATAGGTTCATAACAGAACATGTGTCTCAAAGATGGAAAATTGAGACAAAATTTCCTTACAGATTTGGTAACTTTTGAACCGTAAACCCCCATGAAATAGAGATAAAAAATGTATATTTAAATACACATAAATTTAAGGATAAGTATCATATAATACATTAATGGGAATTACATACACAAAACAACAAGAATAAGTGGTGAATATAGCATATATCTCATAAATATAAAAGTGAGATGAGAAAACTCTTACCTTAAGTCTTGTCATTATTCGTACACGTTCAAACCTCATTTATAATAAATATAAGTTTATTATAAATATAGCATATAACCATATTATTATATATCATACCATATATGATTTTATTATGACTTTATATTACCCATTTATTAACAATTACATGTTAATGTTATGTTTTGGGTAATAATTGTTTTGTTTTTCATATATGTTTTTACTTGTTATTCTAGATCCTCTTACTTAGATCATATTTTAGTTAGTTCAAAAATGTAAATAATTATATAAATATAATATATATTCATTATATATGTATTTATAATAATATATAAAATATAGAAATATGAAATGGAATACACCGTTCATGGAGATGGTAGGTCGTACATGCACAAGAACATTGTTTCTGTTTTCTTATCATATTGAAAGGAAGAAAGTAAATAACATATGTGTTTGTATATATATATATATTAATTATAGTTGAATTATTATTTCATAAATATCATATAAATTTACTAAACTCATTATTAATAGATTCCATGTCATGTTTGAATGAGTCACATTGCCTTGGGGAGGTGGTAGTCCACATGTCCACAAATAATGTTATCATATTCCCAAAAAATGTAAATCAAGAAGTTATGTGTTATATAATAATTAAATAATAATAAATACATCATAAATATAATATAAAGAATATAAAAACATAAATTACATCATTATTACCAAACTTTATAACTGGTAATAGAAGAACGAACGACATCGGTTCACGAGGTAGTAGTTTGTCGTACAAACGAATGATGATTGTGTATCACATTTGATAGAAGTGTGTGTAAGTGTATGTTTTAACCCTAAAATAAAAATATATATTTATATTTAGTATACTTAGGTTATTATATAATAATTTAATAATAATAATTTAGGGCGTGGATAAATAAATAAAACAAAAGTTCTTATTGAAGGATGTTACCTCCTCTTTGGTTAAATCCTTTTGGTTTACACCAAAGG
Source organism: Viscum album (assembly GCA_963277665.1). Classification (NCBI taxonomy): domain Eukaryota; kingdom Viridiplantae; phylum Streptophyta; class Magnoliopsida; order Santalales; family Viscaceae; genus Viscum; species Viscum album. The sequence goes on along the minus strand of OY728155.1, from coordinate 134,219,712 downwards.
GATTACTTGGTTGGGTTTATTAAAAAAGTAAAGACTCTAGGATTATGAAAGGTAATTTTTGAGATTAATGTTGAATTTTTTTTATGGTCCAAATGTCTTTAGAGGTTTCAATAAGTGATGGGGTTTAGTTTTCTTTTATAGTGGAGGAGGAGTGGCATTCTCACAAATATAAAACGGTAAACACTATTGAGAGGCCTTTCTTACTTTATGTGCATTAAATAATGGTAAATTTATATAAAATGGATTATATGGTCTAAATATGTCTATAAAATGTCTTTTTAACAATTTTCTAGGTCATTTATCTTTTTAAGATTAAATTTTTACCATTAAGTAAACTCATTTTTACATTAATCGGTGTAAATAATTTTGATTACTTTCACTAAAATTTTTAGTAAAAAACTAGGTTGAACTTACTATAAATTACTAATTATTATGATTACTAATATTTAATCCATTTTAAAAATTTATAAACATATAAGTTTCATAAATTAATTTAAATATTCATCCCACGGGCGAGATGAGATGATGATTTTTTAAAGTGAAAATGCTCAAAAGATTGAAATGTTTGTATATCTAATTTAAATTATAAATTGGTAAAGATGACCTAAATTTGATTTATTTATTTATAATTGATCTAATTATACTTTAAAACCAATTTAAAATATAATAAACTATATAAATATATTAGAAAAAAATAGTTTTCAATTAAAATTCATTATTTTTCATTATTCATCAAAAAATGAAACTTCTCAGAAAAATCCCAAAAATTCACCCAAGTAAATTTTGATATTAATATTTCAAAAATAAAGTCTATTTTTTCAAATAAAATTTATAAAAGTTTCAAAATTTATCTTTAAAATAGGTGCATCGTTAAAAGGCAGTAAATTACCTTTTAAAAAATATATATTTATGCATAAAATTGGTTTTATTCATCTTAGATAAACATTAAATCATTGATTTAATATATATATATATAAATATATGTATATATATATATCATTAAAATAATTTTTAAAAAGTGTTTTAATTAATTTAATTTGGTAAAACATGTTTGATTTCATAAATATAGTTTTTATGCAAAATATTTCTTATATCTTCAAAGAGGTTTTATTTTAATTTATAGTTAATTGATCAAAAAATAATTCTTCTTGTATACATTTTTAAACCATATTTTCAGAATTTAATTAATCTTATTCATAACCACTATTCAAATGGCTAGGTGAAAACTATAATAATATTTTAATAGTATATTGTAGTTTGGTAAAACTAGGTCTTGCATGTCATGTAAGTTATTGAAATAACTCAAAATTATGTGTAACATAAGACAAACACAATATTGTGTGTACTAAAAGATAATCTATTTGTTTCATTAATCACACACTCGACATGGTGTTTCATACAAATAAAGAATAATTTTTATCTTTCATATAGCAAAGCTATATTCAGTGTTGCGTGAAATGAAAATTTTCAAAAATATTAAATTAAATAAAAAATCATAAAAAGTTGGGGTGTTACACTCCAACTCTGAGGTTAAAGATAGATTTGAGTATAAATAATAATTATAAGATTCATATATCTCTATTGACTACCAGCGGTGTATCAATGATGTATAGTAATACACCTCATATTAGGTGTTATTTTTGTGGAGAGATAGAACACTCCCAAAATGTATATTCAATAGCCAAAAGGTAGAAAAGGGAACAACATAAAAAAAGTATACACATAGAGTTAAATATTCCAATAATGATTTGCTGGTTATTTTTTATAGTGTAAAGGATTAAAACACATGCCTAGATATTTATCATTAACAATATAGAGAAATATATTGAAGCAGACCTAAAGTGTTTGTAAGTAGAAAATCAAAGAATCGTCAAGGGAGATAAAATGAAAAATAGATTTACAACTCTATAAGATAAATTTGGTCTATAATACTCTAATTAAGATCAATAATATCAATCCACAATAGGCATGAAGTCAGTGACATGGATTAAAAATAAAATATTTAAGAAGGTAGTGTTTGTAGATATTTCCCATAAGGAATTAGATCTTGTTGGTGTATGGATCCTAGGGAGTAGAAGCACATCTCATATAAACAAAATAAGGATATTTTTTCAGTCATAAAATATAAAAAATAAGGTCTTGTAAAATTTTGAAATGATAAATTCCTAAACATTATTGGCTTGAGAAAATCCAAATTTGGGGGGAAATATATTATATGTATTGTTGTCTTGGTTGTATAAGGTCTCAGTCCCAAATTGATAAGTGTTAGTCAATTGTATGACTCAGTTCATGAAATAATATTCACCAAGTAGTTATGTATCATCAAGGTAAAATATGGTATAGATGTTTCACAGGGAAAACGCATGATGGAGAATCTCTACCTTATGAGTAGAGAAGATGTTATGTGATTTTTATCTATAGAGGAAGAAAAAGGTATATTGAATAAATGGTTTTCCCATCTATTCCAACCATCCTTAGAAGATCTGGTCCAATGTGATGTAGATTGAGATCACTCTAAGCTATCATTTGATCACACTCACACATGTGATGCTTGTCAATAAAGGAAGATTATCATAAAAAATTATGATGTAAAATGAAAAAAGTGAACCAAAGTGCATGAATTAGTGCATGAAGATGTGTGTGGACCTATATCACCAATATCCTTTTATGAGAAGAGGTATTATGTTATTTTCATTGATGATTTTAGAAGTATTGAATGGATATTTTTCATTTCCATCATAAAATAATATCAAAGGGAATTTCAAAGGATGCTTTTACATAAAATTGTGAAGTTTCATACTGATAATGTTATGGAATTAACAAATAGATAAGTGGAATATTATCTTGAGAAAAATGGGTTGAGGAATCATGTTTTGGAATTGATAACTCCTCACCAAAATAGAGTGGTTGATAGGAGAAATTGGATCATAAACAACATGTATAGAACAATTCTTATTGAAAAGGACCGAACAGAAATTTTTTGGAAGGAATAAATCTTGACAATGGTCTACGTATCCAATAGGTATTTGTTATTTATGAAATAAGAAAAGACTCCATATGATTTGTGGTGTAGAAAGAATCCAAAATTGAAATACTTTCAAATATTTGAAATTAAGTGTTTTATTCCCAATAAGGAGAAACACATGATATTTTAATCTCATGGAGATGAGGGGATATTTCTTGGATACTATAAAAAAATAAAATCATATAAATTCTTTAATAAAAGTCTGGAAAAGTAGTTGAAATCAATGATTTCATTATAGTAGTGAATGAACATAATCTTTAACAAAATAGTGAACACTTCCGTGATGACAATGATGAAGAGGTAAGAAACTCAGGAAGAGTATAAGTGTAAAATTACAATTTAGAATAAGATATTAATGTTGAGAATAAGGAATTAAAATATATATCTACATGTAAGCCAAAGAGTGGAGATGAAATTGATAGGGAAACATCATTGGTGATTAGGGAGTGCTAGATCAAACATGGAGAATGAAGTCTTTGCAATAGAAATCCTTCCTATATTAGATAGATCCTAAAAGTTTTAAAGTAGTGGATAGATATTAGAACTTGGTTTGGGCTATATATAAGAAGTGTGACCAAATTGAGATGAATCAAACATGGGATATTGTTTCGACACTGATCGATAAGAATTTCATCAGGAAAAATGGGTCTTCCAGAATAAAATAAATGAAGATTGATTGGTAATTCCACAAAAAACCTGGATATAATTCAAAGGATACTCCCAAATTAAGGGAATAAATATTTATGATACATTTTCACTAGTTTCATGGCTCGTGACTATTCACTTATTCTTATCCATAATATCTCATTCAAAGTTCAAAGTTTTCCATATGGATGTCAAGTCATAATTTTTGAATGGGGTTATAGTATAAGAAGTGTATATCAAGTATCCAAATGGTTTTCTTATTCATGAAGTTGGTAATATATTTTTTAGCTGAGGAAGGTTTTATATGGTTTGAAGCAAGCACCAAGAGTGTGGTATTCAAGACATGATTGTTTTTTGAAGAAAATCAATTTTTAGTGTGGTGAAGTTGATTACAATCTATATGTTAAGAATGATAGTATTCAAAGGATTATGTTTCTAGTGTACATAGATGACATAATAGTTATTGGATCAGATGAATCATAATGAAAATAGTTCATAGAATTCCTGAAAAACTAGTTTGAAATGTCAATGATCGGTGAATAGAATTGTTTCTTGGTTTATAGGTGACACAAGCAAGAAATGTAACATTCATTTCTCAATAAAAATATTCCAAGGAGGTTCTGAGAATATTTAGAATGGATAATTCCAAGGAGATGATTTCTCTAATGGCTACCTAGATGAAACTATCATGAGATGATGAAGGAAAAGTGGTTAATGTCACAAAATATAGATAGATCTGTGTAAATATGTTGTACATAATAGGAACATGACCTGATGTTGTTTTTTTCTATATTTCAAGAATCATGGTATCAAATTAATCTCAAATAAAGACACTTATTATCAGTAAAAATAATACTTTGGTATATCAAGGGAATGGTGGATTTCAATTTGTTATACAATTAAAAATCTTAGCAATAGTTATTGGGTTATACAAATTATGATTAGGTCGGTTTAGCAAATTATTGAAAATCAATGTCAGGTGGTGTGTTCTGTCTTATAGAACTATTTATTTATTTTGTAATAATAAAATAATATTTCATTTCATTAAGAACCATTGAATCTAAATATATTTCTTCCACTCAAGCTTGCATTCAGTTATTGTGTATGAAGAAAAAACTTGAAGATATAGAAGTTGAAGTGAAGTCTCTGATCAAAATCCATTGTAATAATTGAAGTTTTATAAACCTCAGAAAAACAAAATCAATTATATCACTCATGAATTAAGAATATTGAAATTAAGTATCATTTTATCAAGGATAACATGGAGCATGGGCTTGTGAAGTTGGATTATGTGACGATAGAACTATAGGTTGTGTACTTTATCATGAACATGCCCAAATAGGTGTTTGATTGGCATTGACTAAATCTTAGAGTTAGTCGACTCCCTACACTTGAAAAAGTGTGGATGTGGGACCCACTCTCTTCAAGGTATGGTGTATTGTTCCCTAATTTACTAATATATATTATTTTCAATGGTGCATCCATAGAAGAGTAACCATTGGGTTCAATGAAAAGGGGGGTATCTTAATCAAGACAGGGGATTAGCTGATAGGGGGAGTAGTGAAGTAGAAGTATTTTTAAATATTTCTAAATATAATCAATAAAATTTTATATAGCACAAAATATGGGGTTTTTTATGAAAGTAGTTAACCATTTTGAAAATAAAGTGATTCATTGATTAACTTTTCATTTTAATATTCTTTCTCATGCTATGAATGGATCATGTGGGCTTAGAGTATGTGTTGGGTAAATCTTTTATCACTATCGAGAATTGAAAATTTTGAATTTTGGATGAATATAGAAGAGCCTTTAAAGTGGTATAAAATAGTGAAGATTTGTACATAAACCCAAAGTAGGAGACTATTGGAAAAAATACCTAAAGGTAACTTTGTTGTGTTTTAGGGTTTATTTTGTTTGTTGAAAAATCAGGTTTTCAAGGTCATTTGTGGAGTTCTAGAGAGGCTATTGATAAGTTATTTTGACAAATATCCAAAACAACAGAATGGATACTTTAAAAGTGGTAGAGAAAATTGTTTGTACATTATGGCATCATTTACTAGTGTTTACCAAATTTTTTGGGTCCAAAATTTATTATATGACTCAAGCTTCATGAAATTTGGATTTCTAAGTAATCCTCATGAAAATATGGAAAAGGCATTGAATTTATAAAGGTTTGGTGATTCTCAAAGGTTTGGTGCTTCACAAAATGTTGGGGTTTTGTGAAGGTTTGGAGTTTCATGAAATATAGCTAAGTGTGAAGGAAATCCGGTAAGTTCTGTGATTATGAGAATTTCCGTGAACTTTATATTTCCTTTAAAATTTCTCAAAGGTAGGGAGTTTCATTAACAAGAAAGAAGACCTTCACAAAAAGTCCTTAGTGAGTTTTGAAGCTTCACAAAAGGGAGGTAAAATCTATAAATAAGTATGTGCCCCCCTCAGTTTTTTAGAGTGAGACTTAACAAAAATACAAAGTCTTTGATTTCTCAAATAAGATTCATAAAGGACTTTTCAGGCATGAAGGTTTTCATAAGATCACCTCTTTCATAAAGAAAAGAAGTTTCATGAAGGGTATGTAAGATTTGTGAAAGTTTTGAGTATAAAAAATGTTGTGATCTTCATGAAAGTAGTGAGATTCAAAAAAGTTGTGGTTTTCATGAAAGTATAATATTTTGTGAAGAATTGTGAAGTTTTGTGAATTTTGGAAGGGTTTTCATGAAATTAAATCTTATACAAACCAGAATGGATTACCCAATAAAGCTATGTTAAAGTGGTATTCATCAAGTGAATAAATGTGGAACTTAATGATAAAATAAATTGGGTGTAAAACATATTGGTTCAAGTGATCAAATGAATATTATTCTAAAGGAGTAGTTAAAAAACTTCATTTTATAGAGTAGTGAGCTTTCAAATTCTGATTGGTTTTAAACTACGAGGGACAGTGAGTTTTCTCTGAACTTTGTAACAACAGTACGCTTTAGTGGATTTGATATATAGGAAAATTTCCTTTATATTCTACATAGATATATCTTAGTGTAGGTAAACCAAGTAAAATTGATTTGTCTCATTAATTCCTTCATTTCTCCTCATACTTTATTATGGGAAAGAGAGATAAGGGTGTTTTGTTTAATGGTGAAACAAGATCTGAAGGGGTGGTAGTTTTAATCTATCCTACCGAATTCCACCCCCCCCCCCTCTCAGGTTATTTAACCTAATTGGGGAAAATGATTATGTAATAATATCCTAGAAGTTTAAAAACATTTTAAGTAAGAAAATATATATTTAAGGAATAACATTATAAATTTTAATATATTGATAGATCTTATAAATCATATGTCTAGAATTTTTAGAACTACATTAAAATGGTTGTTTAATAAAAAATTATTTTTGGTCACTTCACTAAATCAAGTGTTTTCAAGGTGATATTATATTTTTTTCATTAAATATAGATAATATTTATTTAATATATAAAGTACCAAAAATTTCATGGAAAATTATAATTTTAATAACAAGGGATTACAAATAAATTCTATGCTTAAAAATGTTATTTTTCTAAAAATTATTTTTACATGATTAATTGGGTTTAATTTAAAATTATATTTTTACATATTTATAAATTTTATTTGATAAAATTATTTTAAAATTTGAAATCAAGAGTATCAAATTATGTAAAAGGTTCAATCTTAATATTTTTCATTAAAATTAATTACTAAGGTTATAAATTAATTACCAAGGTAAAAGTAAATTAGGTTAAAAGTTAAAATTTAAAACATAATTCCATAAAACACTCAAAGTTATCTAAAAATGAGTGTTTGAGGGTATTTTAGACCCATACTCACTATCCCCACATCTTTTTTCCAATTCTCATCAATTGAACCTTGAATAGTAACCTTCCATTATTGAAAATGTAAGGGTTACTCCCAAAACTACCCTTATCCTCATTTATTAAAGGGTAACATCTCCAACAATTCATGTGTAGAGGCCCAAATCTTAAAGTACATGGACATTACATTACTTTTGCGGAATACTTAATACATAACTAAAAAATACAGACAAGGACCGTAATAGTTTACTGTCTTCAGAAACTCGGAATATAATCTTCTAATCGTGGTGAAAGATCTTAAACATCTCCCATAAAGATCTTCCCCTTTTGTTTACTTACCTAAATACTTTCTTTAAATCCTGGTGAAAATAAAACATATAAAGGGTGATCTCAAATGCTCAGTAAGGGTAAACATAGAGAACATAAAACAATCCATAAACATTTGAATGCAAAAACTTGAACATAAAATCTAAACATCAAAATCATGAGCAATGACATAAATCTTGGAAGTACATAAGGCATAGATCATAAAGTAACATTAATAATGATAAACTATAATGGGAATAAAACATGTAATTGTGGCATCCATTAAGCACATGTAATGATTTCTATAGTAGCCAAGGCATTGCTGCCAAGACCATCTTAGTGGACAAAGTCCCTTACTGAACCGAGTTTACTTGTCATTCCAGCCCTATATTAATGATCCGGATTTACTTTCCATTCCAGCCATGTATATCTCAAGAGATATAAATCTTTACCCAATTCATTGGAGGGAGATATAGGTCCCACCCATCTCATATTGGAATCATTCTTACGTGTGCCACAAAACAATCATAAATCATTCATCATAACCCAAAGAATAAATTGGGTTTCATAAACATCATTCCATTATAACATAATCCATATAAAACAAATGGATATCATTTCATCATAAGAAAAGTGAAACCATATAAATCATATAGACATTATACTTGAAACATACACATATGAAATAATTTCATCTTAGATGGAAAATCATTTTGATAAAGCACTTGAAATGAATTCTTGAGGAAAATATCCTTTCTTCTTGAAAATCATTTTATTTTCACAAAATTACATGAAATTTTAAAAGAAAGGGATTTTGTTGAAAATAGTCATGAAATATTTTGGAGGAAGCATCATGAAAATAAGGATTTATAAAACTGTAAAAATCCTTTCATGCCGTATAAGTTAAAAAAACATTCTTCTCGTACTTTTGCCGGAAAAGTCAAAAAAGTACCTCGTAACGTAAACAAAAGAAATATTCCTTACATACCATGTAGTAAAAGTCAAAAATGGGTAAAAAGGACTTTAAACATACATGAAACCATTTTTAGAAAATAGGGACATGGACGATAAATATAACACCAGTGAATACTTACGAATAAACAATCTCAGATAAAAATGAGATTGGAGAAGTTATCCCTTACATAGATGTTTTTGTAAATAAAATAGATCAATTATGTGTATTCACTATAAGGTAACATAAATAAATTATAAATACATGATATGATATAAAAATTCATTTCTCACATAATTAAAGAACAACATAAACAAGAAAGAGGAGATCAACCCAAAGAACGGAAATTGGGTTAAGAAGTTCCCTTACCTCGTGTCCGACTTGACTCGATCATTCATTAATATCATAAATAATAAACCAGAGTAAATTTATACTTGCTTAAGAACCTTTTTAAAATTTATTATTCCTTTTATATCACTTATTACCATTTTATAAACATTATGTAACCATTTAAGTTAATAATGTTTGTTTTGTTGATATTTGGTACTTGAGTCAAAAATGGACTTCTTATAATTACATGTTGTTCATGTGGTCAAAGGTTCATTATATCCAGAATGATATTAATGATTTATATATCATATATATCATATATATCCATCATATACATGTATTTATAATATTACATAACATTTGGAGGAAAGAAATGAAATGCACCGTTCATGGAGACGGTAAGCCGTACGTACACATGAACGCTACTTTCATTTCTATTTTTTTATTTTAATGGAATTAAAACATAATGATACATAGGTATATTATAACTCCAGTATAATATCATATATAATATCATTAACTACATCCTTTATACATCCCACATAAGGAATTAACGAATCACATCACTTTGAGGGGGCGGTAGTCCGCACTTCCTCAAATGAGATCATCGTATTTACCCACTATGGAAACCATAAAGGCTTGATATAATTGGGAAGTAAAGAAGAATAAGGAAATCATAAACATAATATATATCATATATAAATACAGTGCCATCATAATGGCCACCATGAGAGGCTGTAGGAGAAAATCAAACAATCATCATTTCGTGAGGCGTTAGTTTTCCATCCACAAAAACATTATGTTCTTCATCCATTAGATGAATGTGTGTGTAAGTTTAGTTCGAATAATTCTCATAAAAAATCATAGTATATTTAGGATACTGGTTTTGTTACAAAATAAAGGATTAAAAAGATTTTAGGGCTTAGAGAAGTAGAATAAAAGAAAACAACTTAAGAGAAACTGTTACCTTTAATTTGGGTAACTTCCTTTGGTTTGAACCAAAAGGGACTTCTTGAAGTGCCTTCTTCCTAAGTTAAGGCTTCTAGGGGGAGGATAGGGAGGTAGTGAGATTAATTTTTTAGAGTTTGGATGAGCCAAATGGCTTGAGAGGTGTGAGGAATTGGATAGAAATGGTCTTCTTTTATAAGGGAAAGGAGGGGCTCTTTAGGAAAGAGTTAAAATATTATTTTATAATATAATGATATTCGGTTTCTAATGGTCCAAAAATCATTATAGTCGACGATAAGATGACTCATGGTAGAAATATAATCATAAAATCAGAATTGTACATGTTTTGGATAATATTTTAATCATTATAATCTTATTTATTTAAATCATTTATTAATGACGTAAACACTACATCATTATTGTGTCATAAATAATTTAATTCATTTGATGTCTAAAAATTATGAAAAAATACCATGATGTATGAAATCTTTTAGATTTCTAATGAATATTTATAGTCGAAAATATGACTTATATAACACCATATAAAAATTAATTTACTAAAAGATTTTTGTTAATGTCAATTTTGTCTTTACATTAAATTAATTAATCTAATGTGTCATTGTCTTTCATAAGTGGCTCCATGGGGTCCCAAAATCGACCCAAGGATGTCCATGGTCAGCCATTACTCATACAATAAGGTTTTGACAAGTGTTAACATAATTTTGAATTATTATAATATTCTTTTAACCTTGAATTACCCTATTTAACTTTAACTGGAGTAAATAAAAGTAAAAAGTTACTATTCACCAAAAATTATTTTCATCTCATTGAACAAAATTTTAGTCCTTGATATTAACCGTGTCTCTCAGATTTTCGAAATTCCACTCACAGAAGCGGTAAAATTAAGTTTATGTAAATTTCCAAATTCTCCTAGGAGGTGGGTAAAAGACGATGAAAATTTCAATAAAATTTTTATATATCTAAAATTATTATAAAATGACTCCAATTAATTACATTGAACTTATATAGGTATTATGTATAAATTTTGACTTAAAAAATTTAAATAAAATAAATAATTATTTAAATAAAAAGTCGGGTTTTAAATAGTAACCCAGTGTTTTCACTATTCATCAAAAATTGAAAGTTTTTAGAAAAAATACCAAACATTTAGACTAAGATATGTTTGATATTCTGAATTCAAAAATGATGTCCATTTTTTCAAATTCAAAACATAGAAGTGGCATTAATTAATTTTAAAATTAATTCTCGCTATCAAACCAAATAGCGCGTTTTTTTAAGAAATAAAAACTATCAAAAGATCGACACTTGTTTATGTCCAAATTCAAAGTGAAATTAATTCCAATGACCAACATTGGATTAAATGGTAAAAATATATTCTAGTTACACTTTAAAACCAATTAAAAAGATAATCTAACCATATAAATTATTGCGATGAAAAAAGTTTTTTTAGTTAAAATATAGCGTGTTTTTACTATTCATCAAAATATGAAAGTTATCAGAATAATATGAAAATTGTATGCAAATTAAATTTTTATATCATGATTCCAAGTTAGAATTTTATCTTGTCATATTGAACTTATAAAAATGTCAAAAACTAGATTTAAAGTGGGTGTGCCATCAAAAGACGGCAAAACTGCATTTTTTGAAAAATACTTATTTTACCAGAAAATTTTATTTTATTCTCATACCATGTTCTAGAAAATATGTAAGATGAATAATAATGTTATTAAATTCAAAATTTAGTTAATACTATTCATAACAGCTAGTTTGTAATAATATTATAACCATATATCATTGTTTAGTGAAACCCGGTATTGCGTACAACACACGTTATTGAGGAAGGTTGTGATTGCGTGTAATGCAAGTTAAGTCAGGGTTGCGTGTAGTGCAAGACTCCTTTGTTGTTGTGTATAAAAAAATACAACCATATTTAATTTACATATTGAATATATATATATATATATACACACTCAATGTTGCATAGAATAATTACTATCAAACAAACTTGAAATTGTGTGTAACACGATCCAAGATTAGTGTTGTGTATACTGCAAGCTAATACAGTGTTGCGTATAGCACAAGATAATCTTGGTGTAGTGTACAACAGAAGATGTGAATGAAGTTAAAAGAATATATCTTATAAAATCTTGGGTTGTTACATCATGACTCACCTATACTTATAATTAACTCTTAAAAATCTTCCAAATTTATCCGCATATAACCCTCTCCAACATTAAAAATATTCTTTTCACTATTGGTTAGTATAATTCCTTCATTTCCAGGGATACTTATAAGAAAAATTCAAGTCCCCATCGTGTGTATTATCAACTACTTAGATTTTATGCTTTTTTACCTTCATTAAAATTTATTCTATACACACCAATATAATAATCTTAGTATCCTTTATATACTTTAATGTTACTATATTAATGGTGTTATAATAGTTTATTCATATACCCCATCCATTAAGAAAAACAATATCATTTTTCATGCATTGTGTGGCTTACAGCCTCCACGATGCAATGCATTTCATTTTCCATCACTATCTTACAAGGATAGATATAAGGATGGTATTAAATGATAAATATTATTTTTATGATATCATTAAGTTTATTTATGAAAAATTAGAGAACCTATTAATGATATGGTCAACAAATGATCATCATTAATTTAATAATTTAAAATAAGCATACTATAAGGATGACCTTTTATTCAAATTATGTAATATTTTCATATCAATTACTTATTCTTATAATTCCTTAAAAGTTTTATATATAATACTAATAAGAAATAAATAATAGAATTATTATTTTGGTATAATGATATTATAACACAACCACCTCATAATCATTCATTAAATGAGGGTATGCTCGTGTTTGAGTTGATTTAACCACATGCTTGAAAAATACTGTGAATTTATATCATGAGTGACTATGGAAACATAATTAATCTTATAATATAATATAATAATGTAAATAATGATTTTATTTTGACTCTGGAGACATTATATCAATATTTAATTCATTAATTAAGAAAACACCCTTAGATTATCAAGAATCACTGAAACATGTTTGTTATCGATTTCAACTTCACGAATAAAGAATAAAATACTCATGAATGGAATTTGAAACATCATAAATAATTATAAATTTTCCATATTAGTAACTTTAATGACATGGTAATAATTAAATTTGGAAGGATAATGAATACAGACACTGTTATTATGAAACTAGTGCAAATGATCAAAACTATAAACACCTGATGTGGAAAATCAAAATAATTCATATAGATAATGACAATATAGGAATAGTATTAGTTAAAATAGATATTATAAATAAATTAATTAATTGATTAATATAACTATATTTTATATATAGGTGGTTAAATTTTGATCATGGAATTCAAGATAATATGTAAGGATTTTTCATCGCAAATCCTCTCTTTGAGATGTGTTTGGTATTATGAACCTAATTCCATAAATGTGATGTATATGATGAGTATTTGAGATACAATATCATGAATTATATTTTCATAATGATATTTAAAGTTCAATTTTAATCCCTATCTTTCAAGGTTTTTGATTCAAAATTTTCTGAAGTTGTAAGAGTTTTATTGGTCTCAATTCTAATTTATTGAAACATAATACATTTCATGCATCATGTTTAATTTTCATTTTTTATTTAATATAAATTGATTTTCTATCATATTCCTTGTATTTCATGGGATTTACTAGAAAAATCATTTCCCCTTATTCAAGTGGCTATTGATCCAGTTTTTATCTTGGTAGTAAAGAGTTTAGGTAAATCAACTTTCTTTAATTAAGTTATGATTATTATATTAAACTTATAAGTTTGGATTATTTTTAAATTTGATTGAATTATGTGGTATTATATCATTATTTTATTGTGATATACATTCCCACTACATAAACCCTTTGATAAAATACTTCTCACTTCTTGGGTTATGTTCTTTTGAAACCATCCACCCTATTTCTCTAGATGGACTATGATCATGTTATTTTAGTATTGACATAGTCATATACTCATTGATATATATAATGTAAACATCAAATTTAACATAATTTATATGGGGTAATTTTCACCTGGAAATTTATGGGTGTTTTTTATATTATTATTTCAATACAAATGATTATTGGGAAGTTGAAAATGTATTATTTGACCATTCGCCTTCTTTCTTTGGATGTGTTATAATCATGTTATTAATTTCATTGACATGGGGAAAAGTATTGAAATTACTAATGATTATTGAATACTAATTTAGTTTGACCTTGCATTGATATTTCATATTCTTTATTATATGGATATCCATGTTTTTTTAGCAAAATGTTCCTTCAGGAATGGTATGAGCGGTCTAATGGACTCTTATGGTGAATGTATTGGGCTTAATCAGGTGATGAGGGGGCCCAGAATTATATAGCCCCTCGATGAATTGATGAGTCTCATGAGACAAAATAGGTTGGTTTTTTGTGTATTCCTCTCCCCATAATAGGATAATGTCTTACCGTGAGGCCTTGACAATAGGTTTTTTATGTTAGAAATTATGAATTTTATCAGTATGAAATTTATTTTGTTGATATACATATTTTAACTTATTTTCATGGATAAATAATGACCAGTTCCTGTTGATTATGTCTTTGTGTTGTTTACTTATTTCTAAGATATTATTTATGTTATTTTTATTCCATAATTTCATCAACTGTATGTTTTCCTTTGCTGATCATTTTAGCTTACCCCTTATAATGTTTCTATTTCCCCAGGTTATAAAGAAAATAGTACTCGTGACATGTTTAGAATGATATAATGTGTGAATTAATTTATGGGAGATGTTTAAGACTCATTATGTTTAAAGTAGTTTTATATGTAATGGATAAACAATTTCTACTTGATACAAAGAACATGGAATTTTATAGTTATTGTTTTATACAAATTATATAAAGCTCTAATCTTGAAAATATCCTCAAAATGTATGTGATGCAATAATCAATTTTTTATTTTTAATTAAGTATGGTTATATCCAGGCTATTACAACTATTATCAAATTAAGTATGTAAAGTACATGTTTGTGTCACAAGAATTGGGAGTGCGGGTCTAGGGCGCTATAAATCTCCTTTCACAATTATGGGAACCATTATATGTTTCTAGTTTTGTGAATACACCCCATTGGACACCAACCAAAAGAAGAGATTTTCAAATAAATGACAAGTTGTTAATAAATGAAAATAAAAATACATTTTTTCATGGTTTAATGAGAAAGTCAACATTGATTTATCTGAATTAGAACATTGATCTACTTAATAGGGAGACCAAGTATTAATTTGATCACATGGTCCAGTTTTTATATTAGTGGTCACACATTTCACAAAAAAAATCAGGATTATAAGGGTACCATTCAAAATATTGGAGTAATGGTAATCACTGAGTCACTGCATTTTTTTAGTGCCAAATAAAAAAACAAAATTTCTATATCGACATTATATTTTGGAGTTGTTGAGGATATATAGAATATTTATTGTACTAAATTATGAGTACTAATGTTTTAGTTTAACTAGGTTTATAGTTGAAGCGGTTTGAAACATGATGAGCATGAATTTACAATTGTTGATTAAAAAAAATTGTTGTAAATATGAATAATTTATCATGATGACACATGTAAAACAAATATTTTATGTTTTTGGCCCATCAAATTATTAGTGGTATATTGTTTTGAAAGGAAAAAATTCATTTGGCTGATGTGAATGTTGATGATGTTGAGGTCTTATTTGATATTTCATTATCTATTTCAAGATTACTTGAGGATAACAATGACTATGATGTATATATAGTCCATGGAACACAAAGTTATCATATAAAATGGATATGGAAAAATACTTCATTACTATACTAATTAACCAGGTATATATATTTTTTGTAAAACATATATAGTTAAAAACTTTAATTTTTTAAATTTCATATTTAAATATAAAGTAGTTGAGAATTCCTACCATTTTTGTAATAATTTTTATACTTATTAGATTCATGTATCCATTTGTTAGTTGAAAAAACATATTGCATTCATCATTTTTTTGTGACAATTTTCCTTATATTATTCATTTTTAGGTGTACATTTTTATTCAAAAAAAATATTTCTAATTTTTTTTCTATTATGAACAATCTCATTTTTAATTATAAATTTTATTTATTTCTAATCAAATAAAAGTACATAAAATTACACATTTTTATATGATAACTATTTATATCATTTTTTGTTAATATTTATATTCATTTTTTATAGTTACATAATTTTTGGTTGAAAATTATAACATTCAATGTTTTTTCTATTATGAATAATAAATTTTTGATTTATAGAATTTATTTATTTTTAATTAAATACAATAACTCATAATTTTATTGAAGTAAAATAGATATTTCTAATTGACTAAAATTAAGGCAGAAAAATTAAGGTATGTATGCTTATTTATATAAATATATCTATAATAATTAAATTATTTTACGAAATTAAAATTATATTTATTAAAAATTTGGGAATCTTTTCTTCTTTGATAGAGAGGATGGTACATAAATTTGGTAGGCATGAGATTATACATCTACAAAAACTTTCACTTTCACTTAGAGATAAAAGGTTGATAATTAAGTTTGATGACAATGAACACCTATTTGGCCCACATGCCAAGTGGTTTAGGAGTTACTTGTCTATGGAAATTCATTGTATGATAAGTATTTTATTTTTTAATTGGAGGTGCATTGAACAATCGGTGAAAAATCTATTATTTGAATACATAACACTAAAATTTATAAAATTATTTATTTATTTTTTCAAAAGGATTAGTTATTACACATTTTATATGACTAATATTAAATCTATTAAATTACAAAAGATATTTGATATGAAGAGATGAAATAAATTAAGAAACAGTGTATATCATTTAAGAAAACAAAATAGATATGTTTTTAGACAAATTTGACTTCATATTTTAATTTTATGATTGAATAGAATCATGATCCATGTCTTATGTATGGGTTTATATATACAATGACATGGGAGAAGTTGGTCGCCAGTCGGTGAGAAAAAGCATTTATGGTATGTAATTTTTGTTTGTAAATTTTATTTGTTAAATTAACTTTTAACCAATTGATAACTTTTCCATTTATTCTTATGTAACCAACCTATAGGAAATCTTAATAAGATATATAGTCCCATAATTTAATCCCTCATACATAGTCACGTGAATAATATTTTTTATTATAGGAGAAAATGATTACCAAAACAATTAATGAATTATGATCCAAGTAAAGTAGTAGCTCTGAAGAGGTTCAATACAACCCTCCATATTCAATCACTAATAATGAAAAATGAAAAATGGTGGGGGTGATAAAATATGAGAGGTTTATTACCAATCCAACAAAAGAAGTAGTTTATAAGATTATAAGTAATTAATTTTTGTTATTTTTAATATTACTATTTTTTAAATCAATCCCATTAATATGAAATGTAAATATGTTACTTCAAGATTTTATTTGAGAGAAAGAAACATAGGGGACCTTTATCCCTAAGGGTTGAATATATATTATTACAACTTCTTTAAGAAGTCTTGAATAACCAGGGAACATCAAAGGATATGAGGAGGGTATCGGTATTAGAAACTTTTTTGGTTGCCCTAGTATGACATCAAGGGAGAAATAATATAAGGGAGAAATATATTCCATGAAGGATGAGATGAGAAAATTAAATGATTCAATATATGACATAATTAAATAATCTATATAGGATATGTTTGAGGAAACTATTATAAAGATAAAGCATGCTTACCCAGATCTCCCACCTCCTTGTTTAGACCTTAATATGTATTATAATTTGAATATTAGGTATCCCCATGTACATATTGTAGTATATAGAATTCTATATCATCTAGGGGATTATGTACATAATCATAATATGTAGAAGGGTTTTGTAAGAGTAGTGGTAAAATACATTATTTATCAAAATACTCCTCTGTCACTACCTACTGAGGAGGTAACTATAGTTAGAGAGTATTAGTCACTTTTTACTTTGGCCAGCTAATCTTTGTCATCAGTTGAAATCTGAAGTATGTGTTTTTTTCATTTTCTATTTACTATTGGATTCAAATTACTAATAATTTTTCCTTACAATTAACTTATATAAGAGTATCTGAAATGGAAGGAATCATTTCAGGGGAATGAAAAATTTTAGGAACCAGTGCCCTTAGATACTCTTTATGATCTTGATGGGATAACAAAGTTAACACAACTTTATTCTATATTAGAGAACTATTATACTTTTCTAATGAATGGTGATATTTTTTGAAGATATAATATTTTAAATGTCTTTAAAAATGGCATCATTGATGTTGTAAAGGGTGAGGATCTCACTATACCCATGTTACAGTTGGTTGTAAATAAATTTCAATTATAAACTCCATTTCTTTAAATAAAAATATCTTATATTGAAATATTTTATTACTTATATAATCAGGTATCTCCAAACTATTTGTATACAATAGTAGAAAAATGGTCTTTAATATAAATGTTTTAACATTAATTATTTAATAACCAATGTTAAAAGTCTAATTTTACCATTGGTTCATGAATAACTGGCATTAAAAGTCATCTAGAAAGGATTTTAATATTTGTTATTAATGAACCAATGTTAAACTAAAAACTTTATAAATATTATAAATGTCATTTCTTAAAATAAAATATGTTAAAATTGTAGAAATTTTAAATATTAGGGGTGTATTTCAATTTTCAAGATTCGATTTGACTAGTCATGGTGCTAAAAGAAACTTATGGGTCAGAAGTTATGGTTTTAAAAAGTCCAGCATTCAAGGAACATAAATTTTGATTTGTAAGTTTTTATTAGATCCACAGCTAGCCAAATCGAATCTTATGAAATAAATTAAGCCCCTTTATTAAGTTTTCTACATTTTAAACATTTTTTACTTGAAAAATCGACATTAAAAATGTTCAAAAAAATATTTTTTACATCGGTTTTTGTAAAAAATGATGTTATAAATATATATTTTAATACTTTTAGTATTGGTTTTCTAATTAAATAAAATTTAAACAAGTATTATTAATGTCAGTTATAAGATTAACCGGTGTTAAAATTTAAATATAATAATTTTCAAAAGCATGATTTCAGTTTTTCGTATTGAAGTTTCAATTTTTATGTCCACAATTAAAATTTATAACATCATGGGAAAAAAATTCAACTAACATATATAACTTTTATTTATCCACTTTTCTATATTTTTTGATTTATTCCTCTTCAATATACATATTCATTTAATCATTTCTTCATTCAATAATTACATCATGGAAATTATCATTATGCTCTCACCCTTTCATTCTTTTATTATTAGTTTTCTTCTTCATTATACATATTATTTAATTGTTTTCTTATGATGAAGTAGAATTTTTCCTGTCAGGATGAGAAAAAAAACATCTACATGAAATTTATGAAATTGAGTTTAAATTAACTTACCAACCATAATTAAGAATTTCTTATGAGTTATTCTCTCAAAATAAGATGAATATAAACAATAGATATTCATATTTGAAGGATGAATACACAAGAATGTAAATTAAGTCAAAGGTTTGAGTTTATTTATATTGTTCTCGTCTGTATTATATAAATTTTATTTTATGTATCTCATATTTTCTTAAAACAAATTAATTTTCCTAGAAGTACT
This sequence comes from Viscum album, assembly GCA_963277665.1. NCBI lineage: Eukaryota > Viridiplantae > Streptophyta > Magnoliopsida > Santalales > Viscaceae > Viscum > Viscum album. The sequence continues at coordinate 134,199,935 of OY728155.1, read as the reverse complement.
TTTTTAAAATATAAAACTTTCAATGGTCATAAATTTTCATTTCTAAGTTTGTTTTAGCTCCATGACCAATAAAATAGAATCATGTGAAATTAAATATTCCTTTGTCTATGTTTTCTATGTTTTTAATGTCATTTATCATAATAACCAATGTAAAAACTACTAAAATTATAATTTTTATGTTTATTATAAAAATAAATGACGTTAAAATTCTAGGAAATAATAATTTTGACTTCATATTATATAAATGAATTTAAAAATAACACTTAAAACATCAGTTTTATTCACGTTGGATATAAAATCAATTTCAAAACATAAAAGAACTGACATTAAAATGTACATTTCTAATAGTGATATAATATTATTTTAATTATATTTATAGTTTTATGGATCCAGAATACATCTCAACAGCTGTGAAATACCTAAACCAATGTGTTATAATTAAATATATATCTAAAAGATTAAAAAACACATAGATTACATGTTGGTTTATTTCATTCCTTGGTAGGTAAGAACACATATATAATTATGAACCACTATCCATTATGCTATTATTAATCATAGAATTGTATCTTTTAGTAGACATTAGGTGTTATTCATATTGTTCCCATATTAATTCAAGACATATTGGTTCTGATCTTTATTGAGTAGTGTTAAAAAAAGTTTTAAAAAGTTATTAAAGGATTAATTTTTATTCTTCTTTTAGTTCTTTAATATTAATATTTTAATTTTATATATGTTTTGATAATTAATATTTAAAATTACAGCAAGTCATCAGTTGAGTCTAATAGGGATCACTTTTCAATAATGAACCCAATAAAAATTTAATAAGTGAAATTTCAGGTAGATAAACCTTATATTAGTAAATAAAAAAAATTATTATATATTAAGTGTTTCTATTTTAAAAAAAATTTATAAATGTAGTTTTATCATAAAGAAATAATTTTTTAATACATGGATTATGTTTTATGATTCATTTCTGAGATAATCACAAAACGAATAAAAACAAATTTTAAAAATGTTAGTTTATAACACTTGTAATTTAGACAATTATGTTGTATTTTTAAATTAACAACACATTATGATTTATATCCTATGGGACACTGAGAGGGAATGGGTGCTTCCTTTTATAAATAATTTTCTTTTTAATTTAACCTCCCAAAAAATTTCAATATCAATCCACTAACTCTATGTTACTCAAAGACTCTCAGTATAATATAGTAAATAAAGGTGAAACATAAATATTTACAAGTTTTGGTACTATAACCTACTCATTTCCATGATTGTATATGAACCCTATCCATGGATTCTATACTATCATGATAAACATATGAATATAGTATTGTGTTTCTCATATCTAGATAGAGTCTAAATGTGTACACACTTTCTTGCCTCTCACCAGAATTATCTTATTATCTTATCACTAGATTTATTTAGTAGCTTTATATTATAGTCACCAAGAGACACGGTGGTCTCCCTATATAACCTTAGACATATAGGTTCTATGAAGTTCCACCATATATATATTGGTTCTTACTTTGAAGTTCCTTCCTTGGAAGTAGATTTATGGATGGTACAAGGATATAACAACATCCAAAAGGTTAACATCCTTATTCTTAACACTATATCTTTGAATTCTTAAATATCTTCAAAAAAAATGCATGAAACCTGTTTCCTAGTATCAATTAAACCCCAAATATCTTCCCAACCTGGTCATCTAGATTTCTCTATACTCAACAACCTCAACTTTATATAACTACTTATAGATTGATAGTTAGATCCTTCTATTCTTCTTCTACACTATAGCATGAAGAATATTCCTCTTTAATAGAGGGATAGATATCTATATATGTCTCATAGCATCTCATCACTTGAAATAAAATATTATAAAACACACTAGTAGCAGTAGCTTCTTCTTATTTTTTATTTCATTCTTCCTCAATCTCATCAATTTATCATATGCATGAGTGGCTACATTAAATGTCTTCTTTCATTTTCAATATCCAAAAATAGAATACCTTGAAAATTTGTTAATGCCAACCGAAAAGTGGTATTATAAAATAACCACTTTTTTCCTTATATTTTTTCATAAACTTCAGTTTTAAATTTAATGGGCATTCTATAAATCCCATAATTTAATGAAACTCTATTTTCTTTTAAAAAGGGTGGAAATTTCTTCAAAACATATCTACAGTAGTCATGTATTCTTATTAATCTCATTCATAATCATTTTCTCCTAGCTTAGTTAAATATTAGGTTTAGATAAAAACACACAATATTCTCAGAATATTCTTCCTCAAAACTATCCTCAAGAACTACGCAACAAATATTCAAATCTATACATATATCTACAAACAAATAAATCTATGGCATGGAACTCATTTTTTTATATCATGAGACTTTCAATAAAATATTATATCCTTTAATCATATATGTTTACATAGAAAAAAACTCAGATTAATTCTCAATATTTTAGTCTTGGGAAAATTCTCATGCTTTAATCCTAGTTCTTCATGAACACCCGAAAAAACTTATATTAACAAGATATAGGATTTGATAAAAATAAACTTGAGGTTCGATGGTTCTTCAACTCCATTATTCTTGAAAATATGATTTTTTTCATTTTCTTTATCTAATAATAAATACAGTGGAACTGTCTATTTAATAGTTTTGTTACAGGCTTTGATCATGGATTCTCAAAGAATCATGATGTTCTGAAATCAAATTCACAACACAAGCATCGACTGATTTTTTTCCCTTAAAATTAAATTGTCCTGGAAACTGTATTTTTTATTGTTCTTTGATCCTACTTTTCTAAGGAAAAATATCATATTATTTAATGACCCAGAATTCTCATACATAGACATTACATCATTTTTTTGCAATATTTTTTACATTACACAAACACACACCTTATAAATGTAATATTTTAGTGCCTTTGGAATCATGGAAACATAAACCCTAGTCTATAAGTGATCTATGTCATATCCCACTTTTTTCTTCATAACTAGAACCCTTAATATACATATCATATATAATCTATATCTTCATAACCTAGGGAAAGGAAACATAAGAAATGGTGAGATCAGATCCTCATTAAGGGTAAATAAGGGAGATACACAAGAATAACATGACCAAAAGGGAATGAGGACATGAGGATAAAATTTGTAAATCATACCCAATATATCAAAGATCATAATCATCAGTTATTTCAAAAATATTGGTAGTTCATAAGACATGAGTCATAAGAGTCAAATAACATGATCCATGAGATCATAAGACATGGAATTTGTGTCATACACAAAAGGATAAAAACTTATTTCCATATTAGTCAATATTCACTTTCAATAAAATAATAGTAGAAAAATTGCTTTACTGAACTCGGTTCACTCCCAATTCCAACCCTATATTATTGAACCGGGTTTACTTCCTATTCTAGCCCTATACTAATAAACCTAATTCACTTCCCATTCCAAACCTACATTACTAAACCAATATCACTTCCCATTTTAGTATTATCTATATCAGGAGTTACAAATATTTAGCAATGCAATATAAGGAGATATAAGTCCCACCCATCACATAAAGAAATCATGCATATGTGTTCCACGAGATCATAAAAATTTATCATATCAAAACCCATGAAATGAAATGGTTATAATAAATATGTCCTCATATCATAAACTATAGAAAAGATATAATTTTCATAATCAATTAATCATAGAATAAATCATTAAAATAAGTGCATTTCATAAGTGTTTTATCATGGTACAACATGTGGAAGATAAATGGGTTTCATAAACATCATGTCATCAAAACATAAACCATTCAAAGAAAAAATATAAATGGTGTTATTAGATAATATCACCAGTAAGGAAAATATAACACCAATGGATGTCATATTATATTTAAAATAATTTTGAAAGATCATTCAAAACATTTCTTGAGGAAAATATCCTTTCCACATAGGAAAACACTTTTTAAAACATAAAATTTTTTAAAAACCTTTTTCTTTGAAAATAACTTTTAAAAATTATAAAAGATGATTTGAAAAACATAAAACATTTTCGAAATAATTTTATTTGGAAATAGACTTAAAATATTATTTAAAAATAGTTTTAAAACATTTTTAGTAAACATTTTTTTGGAAGAAAACATATTTCTAACTAAAGAGAAAAATAAAGTATGATTTTATTAAAAACATTTTATTAATTAAATTATATACCAAAGAGTGGGAAAATGGTACCATTACCTGAAGATATCATTAATAACCATAGGAGATGAAAATTCATGAGATTTATTAAGGTATGGATCATAATATTTCATTAATGGAAGAATAATCATAAACAATCCCAATAAACGGTGAGATTGTAGCAATAAACTCTTACCACTTTGGTAACATTGAATCATAATCCCCATGAAATAATTACCTAAAATGAGGCTCAAAATATAATTAAAATAATTAGATTCATTATATATCATATGAAATTTCTAGTATATAATCTTAGTAAAAGAATACAGGTACATAATATAACTTATGTCTCAAAGAAGGAAAATTGAGACAAATTCCCTTACCTTAAGTCTTGAATTTATTCATATTTTTTGAAACATCATATATCATAAATATAAGTTTATTTTAAGTATATTAAATTATATTATTTATATATATCATATCATATATCAATTTCTTATGACCTTTTATTACCTTTTTATTAACTATTCCTTGTTAAAGTTGCATTTTGAGTAATAACAGATTTGTTTTTCATAAATGTTTTGATTCATTATATTTTTGGTCCTATTAATTTAATCATGATTTCATAATCTCAAAATTGATAAAAATTATATAAATATCATATATATTTAGTATATATGTATTTTTAATACTCTATAAAAGATAGAAATATGAAATGAAATACATTATTCACGGATATGGTAGGTCATACATACGCATGAACATTGTTTCCACTTTATTATTGTATTGAAAGAAATAAATTTATATGATATAATATCATTAAATAATAATTTTTATTTCCTATATATTACATATGTTTTTTAAAAAATCCTTAATACATTCCATGTCAAGCATAAATGAATCACGTTGCTTTGCGAGGTGGTAGTCCGTCGTACACACGAACGATGTCATCATATTCCCACAAAATGGTAAGATTGAAGATATGTGTGATATAACAATTAAATAATCATAAAAACTTCATAAATATAATATATATATATTATTACCATCATTATTATCATCCTTTAAAGTCATCAATTGAAAAAATAATGATATCTCTCCATAAGGTAGTAGTCCTTCGTAAAAACGAACAATGATTTTATAACCTATTTGATCAAATTGTGTGTGATTTAGGTCATAAATTTAAAATAAAAACATCTCAGTATATATAAGATACTGATTTTATTATATAATCACGATATAAAAATAATTAAATCATTTTTTTGAAGAAATAAAACAAAAACGTGTGTTGATGAATGTTACCTCTTCTTCGGGTATCTCCTTTCGGTTATCAAAAAAGTCTTTCCTTGGTTGAATTTATTCCAAATTTAAGGATTAAATTATAAGGGTAGGTAATTTGGGAATATATATGGATAGTTATTGGCTGGGAAAAAGTGATTGAAGGTATGAATAGGGGGGAGAGAGGTTTCCTTTTATAAGGGAGGGGTGGAAAACTTTTAAAAGTTTTGAAAGAGAGAATTCCACCCACATTTTTAATATGTAAATTGTTTCAAAAATAGATAAAATTATAAAATTATAAATTAAAAGGTATAAATATTTCGAAAAAATAATTTTTGGACAACTTTTGGGTCATTTTTATACCTTATATTCTAAGTTTAACCACTAAGTAATCTTGTTTTAACCTTGATCGATGTAATTAGTTTTAATAGCTTTCACAAATAACTTTAGAAAAAAAATAAGTTGTGCTTATTAGAAATTATAAATTATTCAGGTTAAAAATATGGAATCAAGTTTTACAAATTCTAATCCCATAAGTGGTAAAAAATTAATTTAAAATAAATCCAACTGACATGTCGAGAAAGCGTGTTTTTAATGCGAAAATGTTCAAATATTTACAAAGATTTTATTTTAAAATTCAATATAAAATTGATTAAAATTACAAAAATTGGATTAATATATGTACAATTAAACTAAATATACTTTAAAAACAAATTAAAATGTAATTTAACTATATAAATAAATTAAATGAAAAGGAAATTTTCGATTAAAATTCAGTATTTTTCACTATTCACCAAAAAACAAAACTATTCAGAAAAAATCCCAAAAATTCACCCTAAGATAATTTCAATATTATAAATTCAAAAAAGCATCTCATGTTATAAAAATAAATTTATAAAAGTGTATAAAATTAATTTTATTATTATTCAAAAAAAATCATAAAAAGCATTTTTTGAGAAAACAGTATTTTCAAAACATATAAGACTTTACTGAAAATTATGTACTTTATTATAAATATGTTTTATCTATATAAAACCATTATATTTAAAAATTATTTATTACTATTAATATTACCAATTTTAATGTCTAGGTTATAGCGCTAGCATTTAAATAACTATATTAATAATATAACATTGTTTTGTCAAAACTCGGTTTCACGTGTAACGAAAACTAAGATTGTTTGGTGTGTAGTTAAATATTAACTTAGTGTTGTGTATAATGTAATCTTAACTTGTTGTAGTGTGAAATCAATTTCATCAAATAAATTTAATTTATTTGAAAAAAATGTTCATAAAAACTTGGGGCGTTACATTCTATAACCCTTAAAAAGAATTTTTCCCTTGAAATTCATCACTCGGATACAAACAAATAAGGATTATTCTACCTCATAATATCCTAAAGTTCCCACATAGCTTCCTCAAACAGGTGGGTTCACTAAAAATCTATGGTTTAGAGTGTTCTTGTTTCATAGAGCATTCTATGTATGATCTAGAATCTCCACCGGTTGTTCTTCATGAGAAAGATCTTGCTCTAGTTGTATGACATCTATGTTAAGAAAATGTGAAGGCTCAAGTATGTACTTCCGCAGGAGATATACAAGGAGTAAATCATGGAATTGAGAGTGGTGTGTTGGAAGCTCCATGTGATAGGCTACTATCCCAATATGATCAATAATTTCCAAAAAAATCAATATACCTCGGTCTTGGTTTCCCTTTCTTCTCTAATATCATAACCTTCTTCCTTAGAGAAATCATTAGAAACACCTTATAACCAACATAAAATCTAGATCACATAAAATATAATCAGCATAAATTTCTATTTAAACTAAGATTCATTGATGTTCTACCAAATGAATCTAACCTTCTCTACCATTTCTTCAGTGATCTTAGGTCTCAATAGCTTTCTTTCTCCAACTTCATTCTAGAATTTTATAGATCTACATTTATTTCTTTAAAGGGCTTTATAAAAAGTCATCTAAATTATTTACTGAAAGCTATTGTTGTAAGAAAAATCAACTATAGGAAGGTTTTGATCCCAACCACCCTTGAATTCTATAGAATTATATGTTATCATATCCTCTAGTGTTTGAATTGTTCTTTCAAACTGACGAACCATCTAAGGATGATAATTAGTGTTGAAACTCAATTTTGTATCAAGGGTTTGATAACTACTTTTCTATAACTTTTCGTTAAACCTTGGAGCCCGATCTGATACAATATAATTTGGTACTCCATTTAATCGTACCACTTCTTTATTTTATATCCTAGAAAGTTGATCTAGATAGAATTATTCTCTGATAGTGATGAAGTTTTCAGAATTAGTAAGGATATCAACTACCAAGCATATAGAATCATTCCATTAAAATGTTTTATGGATTCTAACAACAAAATTCACAGTGATATTCTCTCATTCCCATTTTGGTATGGGTAATGGATGCAACATCCCCTTAGAAGTTTTTCCTTGAACCTTAACATGTTGAAATATCAAGCACCAAGATATAAACTTTGTGATATCTATCTTTATTCCATCCCACCAAAACAATTCTTTTGAATCTCTAGACATATTCATACTTCCAAGATGAATAGATAATGAAAAACTATGAGAATACACTAAAAAATCTTTCTTCAAGTCTGGTATGGAAGGAACACATACATGATTCCTGAACCTTATCATTTTATCATGATCAAGGTTAAACTCATGAACATTTCTAACCTTATTTTGTAGCTATACATCTTCCTTTTGTTCCTATTTAATATTCACTTGTATGGATGGTTGAAAATTAAATTGAGAAAGATATTATTTTTCCCCTTTTTAGAATTTAAATATCCATCCTTTTCAAATCTAGAAATATTGGACTTTTGTAATCCTTATCATGGATAAGAAATATTGATTCCTTTTGACTCAAAGAATCATCCACCTTGCTCACTTTCCTAGGGTGGTAATGTATTAAGAATTCATAATCCTTTATAACCTCTAAAAATATTCCCTAATGCATATTCAACTCCTTATGTGTGGATATATACTTAAAACTTCTATGATTAGTATATATATCACACTTTTCTATGTAAATATAATGCTTCCATATCTTTAATGAAAAAATTACCGCATCTAACTCCAAATCATGAGTTGTGTAATTTTTCTCATGAATCTTTATTTTTTAGGAGGGATAGGCTATAACCATTTTATTCTACACAATAACATATACCAATCATTTCTTGTATGCATCACTATATATTAAAAACCCTTCTCTGCTACTAGGTAATGTAAGTACAGGTGCGCTGACTAACCTTCTATTTAGTTCCTTGAACCTTTCCTCACATTCATTTGTCCATAGGAACATGGATCCCTTCCAAGTTAACTTGGGTAGAGGATTATATAGTCATGATAAATTCTCCATAAATTGTTGATAACATCTAGATAAACCAAGAAAAGTATGTATCTTAGTCAGTGTGGTTGGTCTGGGCCAATTTTGAACAGCCTTCGTCTTTGATGGATCTACTGATATACCATCTCTTGAGATTATATGATCAAAAAATGAAAAATTTTACATTAAAAATTTACACTCTGTAAATTTTTTATACATTTTATATTTCCTTAGGGTCCTCAGTACAATTCTCAAGTGGTCTTCATGATCTTCCTTTCTCTTTGATTAAATAATAATATCATCTATAAAGACTACAAAAACTGATCAAGGTAATCTCTAAAGACATTATTCAAGAAATACATGAAAATAATAGGGGGAATAGTAATACCAAATGGTGTCACTATATATTCATTGTGTCCATACCTTGTATGTAATTTCATCTTGGGTATATCATCATTCTTGACCCACAATTGATGATATCCAGAACAAAGGTCAATCTTGGAAATGTATTGAGCTCTGCATAGTTGATCAAACAAGTCATCAATATGGGGAAGAGGATACTTGTTATTAATTGTGATCTTTATCAGATATTGATAATCAATTTACAATTGTATTTATCTATATTTATTTTTCCTAAAAATTATAGTTGACCCTCAAGGTGAAACACTTGTCTGAATGAATCCATTTTAAAGGTTTTATTGGAGTTTCTTCTTCAATTCCTATCACTCAATCAGGGCCATTATATGGGGATTATTTAAAATTTTTGTGGTTCCAGGTATGATTTTTATTAAGAAATTGACTTTACATTTTGGTGGATGTATAGGAAACTCTTTCAGAAATACATCCAAAAATTCTTAAACAATAGGCATATCATTGATTTCGTGTTTCTCCCCAACCATTTGAGATAAACACCCCTTATAAATTGGAATTATGACCCATATAATTTATGTAATCTCTATTGAATGTTTATATTTATCATCGCATAGATAAAATATCATAGTTTAGTTTTGGATATCAAACATAAATTCCCTTACTCGATTATTGAAGTGAGATTTATATAGAGAAATCCAATCCATGACTAATATGATATCAAATACAACCAGAGGAAGAATAAAAAGATTTTATGGAATCGCATTTCCTCCAATGTCAGCCAAATAGGGATCAAATACATGAGATGTGATCATCATACCATTAGGTTTTTTTTTACTTTTAATTACATATCTAATCATTTGGGTTCAATCTTGATATCCTTATACAATTATTTATTTATGAAATAATGGTAAGATTCAGATACAAATAAGACATTATCAGTTGGATGGTATGTGTACCTTTCACCATGTCGTTATTCCACCCCTCATCAAAAAATTAATCACATGATATTTCCATTTTTTCCTCGACTTGAGAGGTTTCGGACATCGAACATCATCATTAATCCTTGGGTTTGGTAACTAGTAGGTATAATTCCCATTATCCTTACACTTGAAGCACTAAAGTGTGGGAGGTTTATTTTGTGTAGCTTTCTATATATTTGCATTATATGCTAACTTCTTTCCATCACTTAATCAATCAATTTCCCAATGAACTTACCTTTCCCAATTAAAATATTTACTAGTCCCCCTAAATAAATCTCCTCTATGATGTTTCTCACACTTGGAGGATAAATGAAATCTCATCTTCTTCTCTCCATGGTTCTTAGATTTTTATGTAAACACCTTCTTCTTTTTCATTTCAAAACCATGATATTGATTCATAATTCTAACCTCCATTTACACTTTTATTTCACATCAAACAATCTCTTCATAACTACTAAAGTCTGTTATGGATAATTCCCTTCATTGACTTGGTTTTAATTAATTAATGAATCGATCAACCTTTCTTTCAATTTGGATGATAATACCAGAATCATACATCATAGGACTTATAAAATTATCCTCAAATTTATCTTTATATAAATAATATAAGGAAATTACATATTGAAAAACAAGTTCTTAAACTCATCATGATCCATGGAGTCGATTTATTATTATTGTCTCGTATTCTTGATAAGAGTTTGGAATTTATCTGCTTCACCTTCCGTATTGTAGATATCCAAAATGAATTTTTCATTTTCCAAACATTGGAAAGCATAAAATATCTTTTCAATGGTATTGATCCATTATTCATAAACTAGTGTATGATAAGACCCACTAAAAGAAGGTGGGTGTTGCCTCATGAAGGACATAACAGAATATTATTCCCTCTTTTGTTCGTTTCGAAGTCCAACATGATATATATATTAATAAAGTTGTGTGAGAATATCAATGAGATTTTTCATTCCATATCCCATTACATTTTGATTCTTAGGAGTAAAATCATTGAATTTTTCACCGCACTCAGTATTAACATGGTTCCTTCAGGTTCCACCTATTGAATAAAACCAAAAGGTATAAAGTAATAAACAATAATCATAGTGTGAAACCACAAAATCAGGAACATCACTTATATGATGTCTAAATTATGACATCGTATTTAATTTATGACATCTTATGTTTATCCTAGAATATTCATATCAATATTCTATTTAAATCTGTCATGATGGTTCGTAAAGAGTTTTTAAATTCCAATGAGTGTGCCCCGGGAGTGTCAAACCACATGTGCAATAAGGCCCATTATCATGCACCAGTTCCTGATCAAGTCTAGATCAACACAGTTTTTTAAGGGTTGTTTCCCCTAGGAAAATCTATTCCAGAGCCACATCCACTTTTATTATATAGACTATTATGTATTTCTAGGAAACCACTTGCACTATCATTTACCAAAATTTGAGTAAATTTTCTGATACTTTGACTTATCCTTAAATTTGTCCCTATACATGTCTTTAGGGCTCCCACTAGGGTTTTCTCATCCCAGTTTCCAAAGGTTTACAAAACCTTTACACAGATACCAACTATAAAAACCTTTTATTCCCATGCATAGACATTACATCATTTTTGTGGAATATTAATTACATTAAACAAATAGATTCCTGATAATTGTAATAGTGTAATGCCTTTGGAAACATGGAAACATAAACACTAGTCCAAAAGTGAGCTATATCATCTCCCACTATGTTATTCATAACTAGAACCCTTATTTGAAATATCATATATAATACATATCTTCATAAACTGGGGAATGGAAACATAAAAAAAGGGGATTTTAGATGCTCAGTAAGGGTAGAAAAGGGAGATACATAAGAATAATATGAACATAAGTGTATGATAACATAATAATAACATCTGAAAACCATACCCTTCGTATCAAATATCATAATCTTGAGTCATTTAATAGAGATTGTTGGTTCATAAGACATGATTCATAAGATTCAAATAAAATGATCCATGAGAGAATAATACATGGAATTTTTTGCATACACATAAGAATAGAAAATAATTTCCATATTATTCAAGGATCACTTCCAAGACCATCATAGAGGAAAATTTCCTTTACCGAACTAGTTTCACTCCACATTCTATCCTTGTATTACTGAATTGAGTTCACCTCCCATTCAATACATGTATTATTGAACTGAGTTCACTTCCTATTTCGTCCCTATATTACTTAAATGAGTTTAATTCCCCTTATAATCATGTCTATGTCATGATATATAAATATTTACCCAACTCATTGGAGGTATATATAGGTCTCACCTATCACATAATGAAATCATACATATGTGTGCCACAAGATCATAAACATTCATCATATCATAACCCATGAAATGAAATAGGTATTGTAAAACCCCCCAAAGATAAAGGGTTAAATGACTAAATGATATGACTCATGTCAACAAGGTGCACCTTCCTTTTCAGGAGCTTAGTCTGATTAGAACTTCGCAGTTAAGCTTATTTGTCTTGGAGTAGTGATCAGGATGGGTGACCTTCTAGTAAGTTTCCCAGGGTGTGTGTGAGTGAGGACAAAGCACACTGGAAAGGACATGTGTTGGCTTGTGGGGACAGTCATTAGTCAGATGACCCAGTTGAGCATGTGGGTGGGCCCCAGGGTGGGGACCATGTGTCTGCGGGGCAACTGGTGGAACCTGGTGGACCAAGACCCGATGGACATATTAAGGCGGGGTGTCTTTGCTATCAACAGGACCCATTTTTCACATTTGGTATCAAAGGAGGAACCCAACCTTAAGTTCGGTGCACTGCCTGGGTTGAGATATAAGGCCCACTATGAGGATGTTATGCTCTAAATGGGGGTGATTGTAACACACCTAAGTGATAAATGGTTAAATTAATAAATGATATGACTCATGTCAACAAGTTGTTCCCTCCTTTTCAGGAGCCTGTCTGATTAGAACTCCACAGTTAAGTCAGTTTGGCCTGGAGTAGTGATCATGATGGGTGTCATACTGGGAAGTTTCTCAGGGTGTGTGTGAGTGATGGAAAAGAACACTGGAAAGGAAATGTACTGGAATTTGGGGACATTCATTAGTTAGATGCCATGTTAGGGCCCATGGGTGGGCCCCATGGTAGGGACCATGTGTCTTTGGGGAAACTGGTGGAACCTGGCGGGCTAAGACCCGACGACCATGTTAAGGCGGGGTGTCTGTGCTGTCACTGGGACCCAGTTGTCATAGGTATCATAAACATGTTATCATATCATAACATGTTGGAAATAGATAGGTTTCATAATAATTTCATCATATCATAAACTATGAAAATAATAGAGTTTCAGAAGCATTTTATCATCGTATAACTCATGGAATTGGAATAGGTTTCATAAACATCATGTCATCAAAACATAAACCATTCAGATAAATAATATGAATGGTATTATTGAATAATATCCCTATTAAAAAATAGGTAACACCAAAATATGTCATCTTATTTTGAAAATAATTTTTAAAAATCATTTACAACATTTCTTGAGGAAAATATTCTTTCCGCTTAAGAAAACTCTTTTTAAAACATAAAACATTATAAAAACATTCTCTGAAAATAACCTTGAAAATTTATAAATGAAGATTTGAAAAATATGAAACATTTTAAAAATCATTTTCCTTGAAAATTAGATTAAAATATTATTTAAAAACATTTTTTAAAACATTTTTATAAAGCATACTTTTGGAAGAAAACAGATTTCCGATCGAAGAGATAAATAAAGTAATATTTTTAAAAAAACATTTTCTTAATTAACTTAATTAATAAAGTGTGGAAAAATGGTACCATTATATTAAGATATAAATAATAAAAATAGAATAGTATAATTCATGATAATTATTTATATATGGATCGCAATATTTCATCAATGGAAGCATAATCATAAACAATCCCAATAAACAATGAGATTGTAGTAATAAACGCTTACCACTTTGGTAACTTTGAATCATAATACCCATGTAATAATAAAATAAAATGAAGCTAAAAATATCATTAGAAGAATTAGAGTCATGATATAATATTTAAAATGGGTGGTTTATACACCTATTAAAATAATATAGGTTTATAACATAACATGTGTCTCAAAGAAAGAAAATTAAACCAAAATTTTCTTACCTTAAGTATCAATTTCCATCCAAATCATTGAAACTTCCTATATAATAAATATAATTTTATTATAAATATATTTAATAATAATATTCATATATATCATCTCATATATAATTTTATTATTCCCTTTTATTACCTATTCATTCATGATTCCCTGTTAAAGTTATGTTCTTGGTAATAACCGCTTTGTTTTTTGTAAATGTTTTGATTTGTTATATTTTTATATCTTACCTTAATCATGATTTCATCATATCCAAAATAATAACCATGATATAAATATAATATATATTAATTATATTTTTATTTACAATAATCTATGAAAAATAGAATTATGAAATGAAATAAATCGTTCATTGAGACTGTAGGTTGTATGTATGAATGAACGATGTTTCCATTTTCTTATTGTATTGAAAAAATAAATTTATATGATATATTATCATTACATGATAATTTTTAATTCATATATATAATGTATTTTTATTAAAACAATCCTTAATATAATCCATTTAAATCATGAACGAATCACAACTCTTCGTAAGGCGATAGTCCACCGTACACCCAAACGATGTTATTGTATTCCCAAAAAATGGAAATAATGAAGGTATGTGTGATATAAAAATTCAATAATCATAATAAAATCATAATAATAATAAATATAATGTATAAAAATTATTTAAATCATTATTCTCAACCTTTAATTGTGGTAATGGAAAAAAACAACATTGGTTCGTGAATTGGTAGTATGTCGTACACGTGCACAATGATTTCATAACCCATTTGATGGAAGTGTGTGTGGTTAAAGTTTATATTCTTAAAATAAAAACATATCAGTATATGTAATATACTTATGTTATTATATATTCAAGACATAAAGTTAATTAAAGGTTTTTTAGGAATAAATAAAATAAAATGTTTGATGATGAACGTGGCCTCTTCTTAAGGTATCTTCTTTAGGTTTTCACCAAAGTCCTTTATTGATTGAATTTTCTCCCAAGGTAAGGATTATAGTATGAGTGGAGGAAATTTTAGAATATATTTTGATATCACTTTTCTAATCTAAAAATCTTGAAAGGTGTCAACAGTGGGGGCAGTGGGTGGCCTTTTATAAGGGAGATCAGTGGAAAACTTGAAATTTTTTTAAAGATATAATTCCACCCATGTTTTTATTATGTAAAAAGTGTCCAAAATAGCTCAAATTAGAACCTTAAGCATTATTAGTTATAAATATGGACATAAAATGGGGTTTTAAAAGTTTTGGGTCATTTTAATACCTTATATTCTAAGTTTAACCACTAAGTAATCTTGTTTTTACCTTAATCATAATAATTAATTTTAATTGATTTAAATAATAACTTTTTTAAAATATTTATTTGACCTTATTAGACATTATAAATTATTATTATTCAAAATATTTAATCAATTTTTCCAAATTATAATCACATAATTGGAAAAAATTAATTTAAAATTAATCCTGCAGACAGGTTGAGAAAGCGTATTTTTTTTAAAAAATATTCAAATGTTTTCAAAGATTTTATATTAAATTTTAATATAAAATTTATTAAAATGAAATAAATTGGATTAATATATGTATAATTGAAATAAATATACTTTAAAACCAAATTAAAATATAATTTATCTATATAAATAAATTAACCTAAAATCCAGTTTTCAATTTAAATTCAGTATTTTTCACTAGTCGCCAAAAAATAAAATTTTCAAAAAAATCCCAAAAAATAACTCTAAGATTATTTTGATATTATGAATTCAAAAATTAATTTTATTTTATCAAATTAAATTTCTAAAATTGTTAAAAATTAATTTTATTATTTTTCATAAAAAGACATAAAAATTTGTTTTTTGAGAAAATAGTATTTTCAAAACATATAAGGACTTTACTGAAAATTATGTATTTTATTATAAAAATGTTTTATTTATATAAAACTATTATATTTTAAAATTATTTATTAATATTCATATTACCAATTTTAATTTCTAGGATATAACGATAGCTTTTAAATAATTGTATTAATAATTTTACATTATTTTGTTAAAACTCATTGTCGCGTGTAATGCAAGCTAAGCGGGTGTTATGTATAGTTAAATATTAACTCGGTGTTGCATATAATGAAAGATCAACCTGATGTATCAAGAAATGAAATCCATCAAATAAATTTAATTTATTTTTAAAAAAATCATAAAAACTTGCAGTGTTACATATTCTCTTTCTTCTCATGCTTTAATCACACAGTATTCAAATTTTTTTTTGATGTTTGATTCATTATAAAACAGCACAATCATTATCCTAAATATTTCTCATCTTCACTAGATTTAAAATCTAGAGACTCAATATTTCTTCCATCAGAAACTTTGAATTTTTCTAATTATTGAAGTCTTACAATGTGGTCTTCAGAGATTTATAATTGGAAAGGCTTGAATTAAAATACTTTTGATCAATGGAAGAAGTTTTATGTTCAACTATAAAAGTATTTCACTCTTGAATTTTCTAATTTTTTACTTCATCTAGAAGTATTACATTCCAAAAAAAGTCATTTGAAAGGCTCAGAGGCTTATGGTGAAGTATTATAGTCAAGAAATATATTTTTTATGAAGTCTTAAGATCATTATTTTATCAATTCTTAGTATATTTTAAAGACTTATAATGAAGTCACATAATCGAAAAAGACTTATGATTATAATAGTCATATGTTAGAGCTCAAATCCTTATGATTGAATTAGAATCTTATGCATAACACCTAAAGTCTTATGTTTGGAAACAAATTATTATGATCATATTAGGAAAATCCATACACTCAAAACTTATTCAATTTCTCATGAAATCTAAAATTTAGACTTATGAAGATAGAATCAAAATAAATGAGTCTTTCTCTAGTACTTCTATAAACTCCTTGAAACGTCTCAAAGCTATCTTAAATAATTTTTGAAATTGTTAAAATAATTTCAAACTCCTTCTAATGCATTAGGAGTTATTAAATTATATAGAATACTCAAGTAAGATTATTTCTAAGATTATATTTATTAGATTAGGTGATACTCATCTTCAATCAATCTTAATCCATATTTATTTTTATCAGCCTTCATACAAGACTCATGTAATGCTAAATGAAGTTTCCTATATGATTGTTTCTCCTTGTATGGGTTTATAAATTTAGGTTCCAAGGAATTTGTCCAACCATCCATTCTAAAGACCTTTTCTTTTTTATTTATTCCTTATGGAATAAATTCTTATTTTATGGGTGGATTCTTACTTCTTCACTTGGTACCTTATCTTTGCATTGGCACATTGAAAAGAATATTTTGAAAAACTCTACTATTTAATACTTCAATCTACCCCTTTTGTTTGTTTTCAATTCTAATAAAACCATATATACTTAAGTGGTCAATGTAATATGTCTCCCCCAAATTGAAAATAACTAAAAATGTAGGATATGTTGTACCTATATCTCTTATGGTGTTTTCATGATCATAAAAACTCTCATGTGTATATAATTTTTTCATATAAATGTTTGTAAAACTCTTTAATTTCATTTAAAGTGTACACTTTATTGGAATTTAGGGAGTTTTTATAGTCAATTCAAGGACAGAATAGTGATCTTGTCAAAGAAATAGGGAATCCTCTACTAGTTTTGTAGGACCTTGGAATCATCTTTGAAGAACCATAAATAATTAAAAGTAAGTATAGGTGCCTTCTCTTGAATATTGACTTATTTAGATATCACTGACCAACTAGTCCCTTCTATCCAATAGCAATAATTATCTAGTAGGAACACTAGATACCTAGTAGAAGAGCATGGGATAATTAGTGGCTCATCCAGTGAAGCAGTTCCCTTCTCAAAGGCCACTAACTAGTCGTTGACCAATAACAGTTGGCATGTGGAGTTTCTCTAACAAAACCTGGATCCAAGCATCCAACCAACTACCCGGTAGAGGCTATTGGGTATCTGGTGGCATCAAGAAGTATCCAAAGATCTTGCATTTAATGTGGTAAAAAAAGACCATTTAATGTGATCTTCCTTATCTTTATTTATCTTGGATAATTCTAGACGCATCCTAGTATTTGTTGAGGCTACAAAAGGACCTCCTTGGATATTTTAAGGTTAACCTTAAAATCCTTACTCCAAAAAATTTTCTCTCAAATATAAATCTATGGTGAATATCTATAATTATAATTACTCTTAGGAGACTTTTAAAGTTATAATTCTCTAATTATCTCTACCCATTCTCTAAAATCTCTCATGATCCATTGTACTTAATCCATCAAAGATATTTATGAACAGTTTGTAATGGGTTTTTCTAAATCCAACCTATCTATTCTCAACCACTATTCTCTAATGGTTCACACTTAGTAAAATTGTGGGATGAGTTACTTGGAAATTATATAGTCTCAAGGGGGTTCTCATAAACAAAAATTTTGGGGGATGGGTTTCTTGATCCTCATTGAGATCAATTTTCACAAATCAACCTAGGTCGACCCTGAACCTTTCACCTAAGTGATCCTGAAATAAGGCCCAAGAAGTGTTCCCAATACTCTCAAGTTGGAAACTAGTTTAGGGGAATCAACACAGAAAACAAGGGAACAATTTTTCCCAATATAACTAAATAGAACAGAAAAAACAAATAGAGTATCCCAAAATAAATAAATTTACCAAACTGGTCATGATTAATATATAAACTGAAAATTAAAAAAAACTTCACAATAAAGACCAAACTGAATTTGATGACTAAAAACCTCCATGTGACCATGTGGATCACTCTCTGAAACCAAATCCAACCATCTCCCATGGTGATTGAAACTAAGATGAAATCTATACCATAATCTAAAAGTAATAAAGAACACTAGGCATGAGTATTTAAACTCAGTACGTGTGCCCAAAAAAAATATTCTCAATGCACATCCTTTCAAATAAAAGAAAAATAAACTTCAGGTTTGAAATAAAATATTTAAAAACTAGGCTTTTTCGACACATTTCCACTTTAAAACAAAACATGGTCCATTTCCCTTTTTATTTTAAACTAGTTCTCTTTTTAAAAAAAAATATTTAAAATTTTAAAGGAATGGGGATAGATAATAAGGAATTGTAAAACATTTTAAAAATGTTTTCCACAAACATCTGAGAATAATTTTATCACTTTTAGCAAAGAGATGCACCATACAAGGAATAAAAAGTAATGATCACACAAGGTAAATAGAAAATATCAAGAAAGAGTAACCAACAAACTAATAATTCATCTCAATCAGCCTCCATATATAATTAAGTGTCAAAGGAAATGAGATAACCTAGTAGCTTAGTGGAATAATTTACATATCTTTACTCATCCTGAAGGCATGCCTCACCCAATGATATCAATTCTCACCCACACTCTAAATCTCACCCTACCTGGTCTAACCAAGGGGAACTATACCATAGAAACAAAAAAAAAACAAATCCCCTACTATGGGACACTATATAGATCAAAATCCTAACTACTATAGAAAATGTTCACTAAAAACCCACTACTTATTACAGGTTCTCATATCAAGTCTAAAGTGGGGGTGATCCAACAATTCAAACCAAGCATCCAATCACATGCACATATATTACGCATAATAAATTCACACAAAAATTTACCCCTCGAATCACCCTATGGAACAACATATTTCCTTTAAATCATTCAAACATAAGGGATACTCTTGGCGTGGACCTCCCACAATATTCAACAAAATCAAGGTAAGAGAATTATCCTAGGATAGTTTTCAAGATAACTAATTTCAAAAAAGTGCCAAATGGGCCTCAAACACCCTTTGATAAATAAATCCTTTCCAAAGAAACAAATCCACCTTTCCAAGATAAGGTGAAAACACACCATGTAACATTTCAGAACCATTTAGAAAGTTCAATTTAAGCACTCACACCACATTTCCAAACCAAATACAATTTCATCAAAAATCCAAATAGTTCATACACCATCAACACATGTAAAACCATTTTTAAAGAACCAAACACACACCAATTTCAAGTCTAAACAATTTATAAATACATTTGTAAAATTCAAACCACCATTTCAGGTGCCATAATTACATTTATAATTCCAAACCATGCTTTAAAAGCCATAAATCACTCATAAAATCCAATCGGGCATTTTATCAAACAATTAGTGTGCGTATCTTAATGAAACAATTCCATAAACTTAAAAACAATAAATAAATAAACCTCATTTCATATCAAAAAATTATTACAAAGATCACACATCATTATTTAACACATAAATAAGGTTCAAAAAGTAATAAACCAGCGATTATTAAATTTAAAGGGAAAGTGAAAAGGGAACCATACCTCAAACTCATGGCGCATCAACAACACCCACCTGAAACAACATTGCAAAGTCTCATGGAATAAATAACATCCAAGAGGAACCTTAAACACAAAAACACCCAATTTAAGCACAATGAAACATTAACCCTATATCCAAACGATGAAGGGAGAAGAATAAATCAAGATAAAATACAAGGAGAAGGAAGATATATAAGAGGAGAGGAGAATACCTTGATAAATAACCCATAAAACTTTAAGAAAACCCTAGATACATAACTTGGTAGATGGGAAGATGCTTGGAAAAGAAGGTAGGGGATCCCTTTGGGTCACACAAATCAAGAGAATGGAAAATATGGCGTTTTGGGGTTACAATCGGAAGAGGGTAGAATAGGAATTTCGTAATGTTAATAAACTGGATAGGTCGCATGATTTGCCCACATTGTTTTCTAAACTATGTAGTGACCATTCATCCCTCATTTTCCAAGAGGAGTATGTCACATGGTTATACCTTATGGTATTTCAAACCATGCGACACCCATTTCGTCTCTACTGTCTAAAAAAATGAGATTGGTCACACTATTTCCTAGGTAAGGGAACATAGTTTCCCATAACTGTGCGCCAACCGTGTATTTCCTACTGTCAAGCCCTAAAATATCCATTTCTCACCAAAAAACATGGTGAATCTAAAGACTAAATATAGGACCAAAGACCAAAAAAAGATTATCTCAAAATTTATATCTAGAACACTCATAACTCGAGAGGAAAGCTAAGATTCAAAAGATGAACTGGAACAAAGGGTGAAAGTAAAAATCCAAGTGTAAAATCCCAACCCCCAATTATTATTTCTTCCCCCATAAATCCAAAAAATATATAATTGATTGATCAAAGAAAAAGTTTCACACACACACATGATTCAACACCTTAAACCGAAAGCACCTAAACCACCACCAAAAATAAAACACACCTCTTCTCAAAATAAACCATCAAACCAAAACCACATATTAAAGAAACAATGGAAAACTAAAACTGCAACTTCTATAACCCTATTTCAAACAAGACTATTGGAAGTACTCTAAAACCCTATTGTTCACTTGGAAAGAAATACTCGGAACTAAAAACTCCAAAAAAACTACTCATTTCCTTGCTACACCAGAGACTGAATCAGATTGCCAATATAGGAGGTCGGAATGGGCTCCCCA
This sequence comes from Viscum album, assembly GCA_963277665.1. NCBI lineage: Eukaryota > Viridiplantae > Streptophyta > Magnoliopsida > Santalales > Viscaceae > Viscum > Viscum album. The sequence continues at coordinate 134,178,078 of OY728155.1, read as the reverse complement.
CCATTAGAAACTAGTTATCTCTAACCAAATTTAGAAGAGATCGCAAAAAGATCTGCAATGAGTCTCCCCACCATTATGAACTGACCAGCACAGACTGACATGGAAAACCCAACATAGACTTACCTAAGAAATCCCCACACTAGCCAACCTGGGAACACCCCACACTAATCAACACCCACTAAAAGGGGGGCTCCAATTAAAGACACTCCAAACCAACCCAGATTTCATCATCTCTATAAGATGCAACCATCTCAATATGAGTTCAATTCAAACCAAATATAATTCACTAGGGAAAATCACTCAAGGACAACCAAATAGATATGTGCACCTAAAAAGGTACAACCACTATAATTTCATGAGGATAATACCACCAATATTTTTCAACAAGGAGGAAATTAAAATGACTATGAAAACTACCATAGGAACATCTAAACTACCCACACCCCAATAGTGGAGACAAGAGTTGAGACAAGGTTCCACATACCCCCAGCGATTCTGGATTTCATGAAGAGCTTCACTCATAGACCTATGGTTGGTACCCTAATGTCTTGAAGCATCCATTTCCACATAGTCATGAGATGATAATACATGACCAGAAATCCTAATTTTGGTTCCACAGGAAGCCACATAGCATCCCAGGTAGAACCATAGGAACATGACATGCCATGGAACTCCCCTCGCTCTAACAAGTCACTCCCATCAAGACAAGAATTTAAGAGATACATACGCATCATATATTGTTACCTCGAACGAGAAACAATAGAAACAAGGTACACACATAACACACCTCCACTTAAAACGGAAAAAATTTATAATTTTCTAAATAAAAACATTCTTAAATTAAAACAAAAGTTCTCAAGATATCCAAAATTAAAATTTTACATTTTAAAGAAAATAAACACCAAAAAACACCACCTAACACAACCATTACAATAAAAATAATATTACATGTAAAGGGACCTTAAATTGAGCCTAAAATAGCACCCTACTCCTATAAACGGGTTGAGTGTTTTTCAAAGGGGTGGATCTGGCTCCACATCCCTTTTTGAAAACACCTCGATAGAATAGTTGTAAGTGACCCAGGGGTCTACAGGCATGGTATGTCTTCAGAGCATTGAGACATTATAGATTCTTATGATCTGTCTTATTGCACTAATGACACACTATGATCCTGTAATTAGAGAAAGATAATGGGACATCTAGAGGCATTTATAATTACCCTACCAACACTAATAACTTCAAGAAGATTCCCCATACCTTTACTATAATTACCTTCACTTCCTAAGAGACTATAGGAAGGATGACTAACTCAAGCACTCCTACTAGCTTGAATTCAACCTGAACAGCTTGCCTCACTACGTTAGTAAAGAAGGTTAGACCGAACTCTGACACCTTCTACTATAGATCATAATGAAACCCACTTTCAAAATGTCAAGAATTCAAGGAATCATTCATATCCCATTCTATAAGGTAAGTAAATAGATCTACAAAACTTCCAAAAAACTCTACCATGGATCCATCACCTTGTTGTAGACAACACATTTCTATCCTCTTATTACCTTCATTACATCAGAGAAGTACTTCCATATGAATGAAACCTTGAATAAATCCTAGGTAATATCTTCTTGAGGATTGGTTTAAGATACCAACATCCACCACTTCCAGGTTGGACCTTCGAGCATAAATTTAGAAAACTTTACCTTTAATGACTTAGGAAACAAAATTTTCCCTCAATTTTTTTCTCCACTCTTTTCCTTCGAGAGGATCTTATTAACCATAAAATAGAGGAGAATTCAAATTATAAAATTCAAGAAGGAAATCTATGGGTTGATAAACTAGAGGGTTCTATAATGGTGAACCTCCTATAACTTCACCTTGAATATACATAGAATCATTGGTGGGGGTATACACTAAGTAACAAGAAAACCAAGAACCCAATAAAAAAATCATAATCAGGAACTAAAATTCAAAACACCACTTAAAAAACACTTCCATATCACAATAAAATGAATCACATAATCTCTGGTTATCAAAACATCATAATTTTTCTCTTGAAAATTCTCTTTAAAGAAAAAAAAATTGATGGGTTTCAAACTCACCAATGGTATTCCATGAATCCTCAAACATGCACATTCCTGTACCACCTTAGGCACTCATCAACTCATGCCAATCTATGTACTCATCCACTCATGTCATCATCCTCCCACATTCCCACACATATCAATTCATGTGATCACACATGGGAATAAAAAAGGTCAAAACAAAAAAAATCGTTTTTCAAACAAATGGTCAACCCAATTTTCATATTCTCAATCCACTTCCCATTCCAAAATTCATAAAACTTTTCAAAATATCATTAACCACCAAGTAAAAACCATTTTCAAACACCACACACCAATCCATTTTATCTAGATCAAAAAAAAATCTCATGAATTCCATCCAAAAATCCAATTAATCCAATTAAAAAAATTTCTAGCAGCTCAATAAATTTCATTCCATCGAAAATAATTTGATTAAAAACTCATTTATTCTCATTGAATTTTTTTCAAAAATCCCCTTTAAAATAAAATACTGCTTCCAAAAAACTAATTTTTATAAACCCTAGGTTTTGATTTTAAAAATTAAATATTGTTAAACCCATCCTTATTTTACACAAAAATAATTTTATAAACATCAATTTTCTAAATATTTCTTCAAGGTAAATCTGAAAAATCATTTTCTATCTTCAAAAAATCGAAACTATTACCACATAAAATCTAGTTTTCACAATTCCAAAACAAGGGTTTTCAAAAAAAATCATAATCAAAAGGTACCCAAAACAAATCACAAGGGTAAACTATTGTTTATGGGTGACTTAGTTATATATTTGGTCGCCATATAAAAAAACGCACCACCATCATGGAGAGTCCTTTAGAACCATTCTCCTGGATTCACATGGCATACCAGGCCCTGTGAGCTCATCAAGACCACTATCTGAACTCCCAATTCACATCTCAAACATGAAACAAACAATAAGAACTAGATAAACCAAATAAAACTAACTTCCCATGGCCACCTAAGGTTCACCATTGATTTTTTTTTCAAACACTCACTCATACCTACACCCCAAGTTCTGAAAATCCTAATACATATATCTTAATATCCCAAATAACAAAGGCCACTCTGGAAGATAGTTCCTCTAAAGAACTAACTTCCTCTGATACCATTTTTTCCCGAACCAACATAGTTTGACCCTGAACCAGACACCCAAGTTGTCCTGAGAAAATGCCTGAGAGGCGTTCCTAATCCTCTCAAGATGGAAACTAGTGTTGGGGCATCAATAGAGAAACCAAGGGAATGATTTCTCCAAATATAAATAAATATAATAGTGGAAACAAATAGATCATCCCAGTATAAATAAAATTACCAAACTGATCCTCATTTATACATAAACTAAAAATACTAAACACTACACAAAAAAATCCAAACTAAACCTGATGACCACAATGCCTCCACAAGACCTCGTGGGTCACTCTCGGATACCAAAACCAACCATCTCCCATAACGACCAAAACCAAGTAGAAACATGTAAAAAAATATAAAAACAAGAAATAACTATAGACATGAGTATTAAAACTAAGCAGGAATTCCCAAACAAATCTATTCCCAATTAATTTCCTTTAAAATAAAATAAACATCAACTTTAGAGTTGAAGTATAATATATAAAAACTAGTCTTTTCCCATACATTTTTACTTTAAAAAAACACGGTACATTGCCTTTTTTTATTTTAAACTAGTTCCTTTACCAAGAAGGAATCTTTAACATTTTAAATAAAGCAGGATAAAGAAGAAGGAAGTGTAAAACATTTTCAAAAAAATTTTACACAAAAATTTTAAAACCATTTTATCACTTTTAACAAATAGATACACCATACAAGGAGGAAAAAGCAATGATCGCACAAGGGAAATTAAAAATAGCAATCAAGATTAACCAACCAACCAACAATTTATCTCAGTCATATACCACGGAAAACTAAGTGTCAAAGGATATGGGAGAAGCTTAGAGCTCAATGGAATAATCTAGAACATACAATATATCTTGAATCATCTTGAATGCATGCCTCATCTGATGACATCAATTATTTCCCACATGATTCATCGCACCCTACCTGGTCTCACTGAGGTACACTATCTCGTATAAACAAAAACAAAACAAATCCCCTATTATGGGACACTAGCCAGATCAAAATCATAACTAGTGAATCAATTGTTAACTACAAATCCATTAGCTATGTCAGGTTCCCATGTCAATAATAAAGTGGGGATGATCCAAAAATGCCAACCAACTATCCAATCACATAAAAATATATCACACACAACCAATTCACACAACAAGTTACCCCCTAATTCACCCCAAGGAAAAACCTCTTTACTTTCAACCATTCAAACACAAGGGAGTCTCTCAGCATGGAATTCCCACAACATTCAACATAACCAAGGCAATATAATTATCCAATGAGAGTTTTCAAGATAACCAATTTCACAAATGTTCTAAATGGGGCTCAAACACCCTTCAAGAAATCACTCATTTCCAAATAACCAAATCCACATTTCCAAAAAAGTTGAAAAAACACCATGTTACATTTCAGAACTAGTTAGAAAATTCCATTTAATCACTCACACCGCATTTTCAAACCAAAACCAATTTCATCAAAAATTCAAATGGGCCAGACACCATCATCACAAGTCAACCAATTTTCAAAGAACCAAAAACATACCACTTTTAATTCTAAACCATTTATAAATCCATTTGGGAAATTAAAAATACTATTTTAGGTACCATAATTACATTTAAAAATCCAAACCATGCTTCAAAATCTAAAAATCACTCACAAAATCTAACTGGACATTTTAACAAACACTTAGTGTGCATATCTTAATGAAACAGTGTCATATACTTCAAAATAATCATGAAAACCACATCATTTCAAGTCAAAAAATTATTAAAAATATCTCACATCACTATTAAACATATAAGGAAGGTGAAAAAATCAAGAAATCAATGATTCTTAAATTTAAATGGAAAGAAAAAAAGGGAGACATACCTCAAACTCACTATGCTTCAACAACACGCACCTGAAACAACCTTGCAAAGGATCAAGGAACTAATAAAATTCGATAGGAACCTTAAACACACAATAACACAAATCTAAAAATATTGAATCATGAACCCTATATCCACATGACAAAGGGAGAAGAATAAAATAATAGAAAATGGAAGGAGAAGGAAGAGGGAGAAGAGAATAAGAGAATGCCTTGAGAAATCACCCTTAAAACTTGAATAAAACCCTAGATCCACACTATGTGATAGAGGCGGAGGCTTAGAGAAGATGGGAGGGGCTCTCTTTTGGGTCACATGAACCAAGATAACGGAAAATAGGGCATTTGGGGTTAAAATCCATGAGTATAGAAGAGTAATTTCATAATTTTAATGACTTGGATAGGTTACACAGTTTGGCTGCATGGTTTTTCAAAACCATTCGGAAACTGTTCATCCCTCACTATCCAAGAGGAGCATGTTGCATAGTTATCCCTCATGGTTTACTAATCCATGTGATAACTACGTGGTCTCCACTATCCAAAAAAATGATATTAGTCACACGGTTTCAAGGGAAATGGCGCACAGTTTCCCCTAACAATGCACCAACCATACACCACCTACTATCAAGCCCCAAAATCATCATTTTTCACCAAAACCTCATGGGGAAACTAAAGAATAAAAAAGGTACTAAATAAAAAAATATATCTCAAAATTTAAATTCAGAACACCTAGAACTTGATAAGAAAACTAAGATCCCAAAGATGAACAAGAACAAAGGACGAAAATAAAAAACTTGGTGTGACATTAATGGATTTATACAATAGTATTCTCAAGTTTAGGGGTAGAGATATAGGGTCTCCAATTGGTATTTATCCAAAATCCGTATCAATTTTGTTTGCATCCTCTTTAATTTTCCACATTGTATCATAAATCATTGATTTGAATACTTACATAAATTCAGTTCGATTGTTTCCACACGTTAATTTATTTGATATTATCTCTATAAAATCGAATTGAATTTATCAAATATCTTGTATTTGATTTATCACTATATTATTTCAAAATCATTTAATTTTGAAATAAACCTTTTATTCGTATTTAATTTTTTAAAATGCAATTCACCCCCACCCCTCTTTCCATTATCTTCGACTAAAAAGATAGTCTTCCCATTTTAACATAGTAAGGTCAACCTTCAACATCTTATCCCCTTTTATTATATAATATCACTTGAGATAGATACAAGTTAAAATAAAAGGGGAGGATCTTCTTCAAATTATTCTCCCCTTTAAATATAACATTGTGAGGATTTTCTATGAGAATTATTACTTATTGGTTTCAAGTGATTTTGGGAACACAAGAATAACACATCATCATCTAAATTAATGTGGCATTATATGTTTCTTAACACTATGTCATCAATAAACTTACTTAGATTCCACTAGTAAAACATCGGTGTTGAAAATATGAGTGATTAATTTAAAAAAAATATGTATAAAAACAAGACACTATGTGATACCAATGGATTCTCATATTAGGGGGAAATGTAGTGGATTATCAAGAATGGTCAATAAGCATGCACCCACCTTTAAAAAGCATATCAGCAAGTTAAAGTGAAAGAAGATTAATTCCCCCTTTTGATAGGAAAACTCACCCCTTGATAATTATAATAATAACAAATCAAAAAATAACAATGAGAGTGAGTGTCATACCTTAAACATAAGCATATGTTGGGGATATCCATATTCTATATTTTAAGAATAAAAGAAATCTCTAAAAACCATTACTACTTAAGTTTATCTCCATCAAGGGATGAATTCTATAATTTTATCACCTTTCCCAACATCATTTAAAGAACATAAAAAATATGGGTCATCGGTGTATCTTACAAAAACTTCTCATCTTGTTCAATAATGATGATATATATTTATCAACCCAAAAACTCATTTTCTTATAGGTCTATAATGTCTAGACCTCTTCATGCTTGCTTCACCCTTTACTTTACATCTTTATTCATCTTTGTGTATAATGGTTTTCATTCAATTTTCAACTCTTATTTTTAACATGAAATTGGATCTTCAACTATATCACATAGATTAATATATTTATTTCTAACTTTCTCAAGATTTATACTGAATTCTAATGGGTTTGGCCATATGGTTGAATGAACCTAGGGTACATGCTCACTTTTCTTTTTAGGTGTGGGTACCTTCTTTTAAACAATTTTTTTTGAAACCAATATCATAGGTACTTTTCCTTTTTGTTTCATTTGATAATCCAAAATAGTCATACATCAGATAAATATGTCTCATTCCTAGTTGAACTTCACATGCACCTATATATTATCTTTATCTTTTCCCTTCTTAGGCAGCCTTTCCACTTATTCCCAAAGAGTTTTAACAACCATACTAATTATACTATATCTTTATTTAATTGGTTCCATTTTATATTGATATTATATTTTATGAGATTCATGGTAATATTTAAATGTTACATGTTGTGGACTCTCTTACCATGGTAGAATAACTTCTTCCCTATAGGTTCAACCACCTGATTTCCTTTCTTTGATGAATTATCTTTCAAATATTTCAAACCCAAAGATGAAATACTTTATTTATTCACCTAAATATCAGCCTATTATGGTTCTCTCTTATATTAAATACATATATGAAACTTGGTATGATAATACAAGAATCCATCAAAGTTTTGGATACTTATTTTACACATCTCATAGAAATTATTCAAAATATATAGTCCATTTTTTAGTAGAAGGTTCTTCCCTTTTTGTGAGGTATGATACTATAACAATAGGTTGTTTTATATTTTAATTTTTGACCCCCCCTATTTAGTAATTTTTTTATTTAAATATACTGAAATATTATTCCACCAATCAATATCTTCATACCTAAATCTCCACCATCACCAACACCTTCCAATTAAACTTATTCTCTTTATGTTCGGTTTAGTATGTCCAGATATTCATGATTGGTGATTTTATACTAGAACCTCAAGTTTTTAGGATAATTTTGGGGAAAATTATTCATGTATATGCTCACCTATTTAATTTTATTGGTTTTTATCCTAGATATTTTTGGATTCCACATTTTTACAATGTTTAAGTTTGTTTCAACACTTTTATACGAGAAAGAATTAGTATAGGTAATTATGTTTTCACTATTGGTTGCATTTTATAATAAAATAGAGGTGGTCACTTATAAACATGATTTCAAGAACTTTGATATACCATTTTTATCCTTATTTTATGCATTAATAACTTCCCATGTTTTTGTGGTGGCATATTTTTCTCAACTGATCATTAAGTTCTAGATTTTTCCTCTTCCATATTTTTTATTTTGACTTCCAAATCAAGGAACTTCATGTTGAGGGTGTACATATCATAATAAAAATATATTATCCTTAATTAATAATCACTAGCCATATTTTTTATTTTAACCTAATTTATTTTCCTTATCTTCACTAGTAAGTTATACAACTCTTTCACCCTTTTTATTTTCTTATTTTCCTTTTTATTCAACCTATTTTTCACTATCTTGGAGGAAACTCACATTTATTATTTAGTAGATGTAGAGATAGAATTCTTTATATAATATTATTATTCAACCATCTAGAATATACACTTAATATAAGATATTTTCATAAGTAAACTAGTATTTCTATGAAACCACTTGTTATGCTCATAGGGTCAGTGGACCACTGAGAGGGGAGGGGTGAATCAGTGGTTCCTTTTAAAAAATATTTTCTTTTTAATTTAACATCATATAGTTGTTCTGTATCAATCCACTAAATTTTTTTTATCCACAACTTAGCCATGTAGTGTAATAAATAAAATCTCAATATAAAAATTTTCATGGTTTGGTACTAAGACCCACTTGTTTCCATGACTGGTTATGCACCCTAGCCATGGATTCTCCACTGTAATGATCAACATATAAATACAATGGATTAGTGTTTCCCACACTTACATATAGTCTCATTATATATAAATTTTCCATCTTCTCATAGGAATTCTCTTACTACATTCACATTGGATTTCCTCAACAATTTCATATTGTAGTCATCGAGTCATATGGTGGTCTCCCTACATACCTTGAGGCACATATATTCTATGATGACCCACCATATATATGTGTGTTATTGATTTGAATTTCCTTCCTTGTAAGTATATCTCTAGATGGAATAGGAATTCCATATCATACACAAGGTACATGATCACATTCTTCTCAACATGATATCTTTGAGTGGCTTAATATCTTCAACACGGATGCATGCAACTCGGTCACCAATATTAGCTCAACCTTATATATCTTTATAACCTACTCACCTAACTTTATATCTAATCATAAAATTCATCTCTCTCAAACTAATCTCATAGTGACTCATTATTTTATCCACCATAGAAATGGTGGTGGGATTTTCATCACTTATCCACTACTAAAAAACTATCCTATACCAGTAGTTTTAAACTGTTGGTATAGGTTGTAAAATTGTTGGTATAGGGTATAAAAATGATTATATGAACTTTTGGGACCTTTTACATCAGTATAGGATTATACCAATAGTTTTAATTGAAATTGTTGGTATAGACCATGATGTATTTTGAATACCAATGATTTTTTGTAAACAGATGTTATAGATATATGCCAACAGTTCAGCAGAACCATTGGTATAGTTTTTTCTCACTAGACAACACCAAAATCACACCTAGAATCTATACACAATCAATACCACAGCCTTTAAATAAAATACCAATCATAGTATAAATTTCATAAAAAACATATATTGTATATTTATCATTTAACCAACTCATGCCTATATCAATAGTTTTTAAACCATTCACAATACTATAGCATAGATATATAATAAAAACATTAAATTTTTGTTATTAAAAACCATATACAAAATTTACTCATTACTACCAACTCAAAAATAGAGGGTATTAATATTTCGCTCATCATTACCACTGCCATCATAATCATCACTCGCATCACTAACATCCTCACCAGCATCTTCATCTTCAATTTCAACACCATCACCAAGAGTGTCATCACCTTGACCACTACTAGGAAATTCATTTCCATCAAACATTTAATCATATAAATAGACCATTATTGAAATAAATTAATCAAAAATAATAGTATCATATGATGTAAGTGATGGATATAAATCCCTCATAAATTTCAAGAACTATTTGGTGACCATTTTACCTCTTTCATGCTATTATAAAGCGATTTTTTGGCCTCGGATTCTTATAATTTAGTGTTTTATATCTTGGTGATACCAAATATTTGAGAGGTTCTCAATTAGGGATAATACCTAGTGAAGATGAGTCTCTTCCCAGATTGACATCATGCTCTCCTCCAGTGATCCTCACCTAATACCTATCTCAAATGATCATTTGAACTGAATCTTTCATCTTCTTTCTCATCGAGGGCCTCCAAGGAATAATGTTGAAAATATAAATAATATATTTAATTATGAACTAGGTATAAAAATTTTAAATAAAAATAATAAAACTTACAATATTTTCTTATGATTCTTCATTTATAGCACTTTCATCATTTTTCCTCCTACACAAGTAAAACAATTTTTCTCAAGGCACGTGACCTTTGATGCTCAGTGTTGTTTTCTACAAATGACATTGATTACTATAAGAATATATTACTAAATAATTTGAAATTAATAAATAAAATAAATTAACTCTAACCAATATTGTACTGATCAAACCCAAAGAAAATACAATTAAATTTCAATGAACTTTGATTACTTTGGTTGAGGTATATTGAAATTTGTTTTATTAAACTTTGTATTTAGTTGGATGGGATTGGATATTCAATTTATTTTTAATCATTTTCATTCATTTTTTATTAATTTTTCAATATTTAAGTAATTTTGATTTAAAGAATCATTTTTTAGGATGATTTCACACTTTTATATTTGGATGAATTAATTGTGGTTAAATCTAATCAGTTATGTACAATATAGGTCATTTCTGTTTTTTTTGTTTCATCGCAATTAAATTAAATTCAATTTTATTTGGTTTTATTTGGTTTGATTTTATATGTTTTATTTGGCTTCCAGTTTATTAAAATAAATTCAATTTTATTTAGTTAAGTCCTAATTGATTTTTATTTGTATAATTTTTTGTGGTTTGATTCAATTATTTTTTCATTTAGTTTCATCCCATTTGTTATTGTTTAGATCTATTCAATGTGTTTTACATGACTTTAGCTCAGTATGATTCGGTATATTTACCTTTCATTCATTCCATGATGATTTAATTCAACTAATTTTCAATTAGTTTAGTTCTAATCGATATAGTTTACATTATTTCACTTTCATTAAATTCACATAAATATAGTTTTAATCAAAATGATTTTTTTTGTTGTATGATAGTTTGTATTGGATTGGTTTGATGTAGTTTAGTTATGTTTGGGTCATATAAATTTTTTATATTTGGTTTAAGTGGGTATTTTTCTATTCGTAAAAGTATCATAGAGTTGTTTATCTTCAGTTTGGTTTTATTCCATTTAAATTGGTTAAGATCAATTTAGTTCTATTTACTATTATTTTCATCTATTTTGTTTGGTTTGGTCCAATTCATTTTTTGGTGGGTTTCGTTGGATAATATTTGTTTGATTTTGGATATATACGATTTATTTGGTTCCATTAGGATTGATTATATTTAGTTTTAGTGGGTATTATTCTATTAGACATGGGATAGTTTAGTTGGTTATGTAATTTTTTATTCTTTTACATTTAATTCAATTAAATTATATTTAGTTTATTTCAAAAAATATTTGGTTTTGTTCAATTGTTTTACTGCATAGTAAAACTCAATAGATCATAAAACGTATTTGGTGTCTCTTTTGCTCATGCATTGTAGTGAACCCCAAAGTGTGCATTTACTTTATAGAACCCTTATTCTTTTTAATTCTTTCTCGCAAATCCTAAAAACCAAAAATCAATAAAAATAGTAAGAACTAAATTTTCAATACAAACCATTAAAGTTGAATAATTCCATAAAACTATTACTCTTTCAATAAGTGATAATTTATTGGTATTTTTTAGTTGGAAAGTTACTGAAGATGGGCACAACCTCTAACTCATTGTCAACTCTACTCTTCCAACCAACATATAATTCATGTTTATATTATCTCCACAATTACCAAAGTTCCATAAACCATGCCACCTTTACAGCTTGACCATTGGAAAAGTTAAATCAAGGTTATAAAGAACAAGTTAATTCATATAAATAAAATAATAATATAGATTTCAATTTAACAAGTTTTCTTACTATATCTTATCCCATTAATTCTCCTTGAAATTATTTCTGATATGCCTCTATGAGACTTTTTGAAATAGAATGATATCACTATACTTGGATACCATAGCCATGGAACATATACATTTTTATGAATTTTTACCTATCATTTGGTTATATTCATTTTAATATACCATGATTTGTGTTTGATGATTTCATGCTTCATAGATATGGTGCTCCCATGTCACATATTATAAGATCCCACTGAATAAGATAAAAGAAAAAAGTATAATTAATACACATTTCAACTAAAAAAATTAATGTGATATAATTTAACACACTTATAAATATAAACCTGGTCTAGGATGATGATTAGGATCTGATATACCTATGCGATATTCTGGATCAGTAGCCTATGAAGGATGAAGCTATTGTAATACATGATCTAGTTCATCTGCATGTTATAGAGAATAAGTTGTAAGATCATGATAATCAGATCCATATGGACAGGAGTAGGAAATAGAGGTGATGTAGACATGGTAGAATAAGGACATAAGGGATGAGGATACATCATAAGATATAGAAAATGGTATATGATAAGTATATCTTAAATAACATAGTTATGGAGGAATAGGTGATAACATTCTTGGTGACCCAATAAGAGGATTAAAAGGTGTGGAATATGGAATTTATATTGGTGTTTTTGGGTGTGAATGGGTATGATGGATGTTCTAAGTATCTCTAGTAGTACCCACTCTCGATTGGACATTCAGTTAACCCCTTGTAATAGACTAAGTATATATCAAATTTGGATCAAATGAATGTCCCTAAAATAAATTTGATAAAGAATAAGAATACATTAAATGTAATGTAGAAGAAAAATATTATAATTAGTATACTCACTAAAGGAACCAGAGGAGGAACCCCTAGGTCGTGTAGTCATCGATCATTGTCAAATAATATATTTCTTCGAACTTGTTGAATATATTTTATAATTTTTATAAGAATGAAATGTATGTATTTTAAAAATAGTTTTAAATATTATGAAAAAATAGAATTCAAAATTGATATAAGCAATATCAGAAAATATTATTGTATACAGCCCATTCAAAACAGTTTTAAGAACCCAGTTTCAACCTTTTTTGAATTTTTTTAAACTAGTTTTAAAATATTGTTTTAAAGATGTTTATTTGAGAACATGTTTTAGAAAATGTTATTTAAAACAATTATACATACTCTTAAAAATAGTTTTAAAACTAGTTTTCTGTATTGAAATAAATCTAATTATATGTGAAAAAAACAAAAACAAACAAAAACAAACATACCATTAAAAACTGAAATTAAATTAAATTAATTACAATAGTAAAAACTCTAGAAACCCATGTCAAGCTAAATATAATTAGCTATGAACATTTATGGTTGATTTTATATATTACCCACCACCAATTTTGGTTCAACATCAATTATAACAATTGGAAAATTTTGGGAATCAAATGCAATATTTTGGTTAACACCATTGGGGGAATAAATGGTGTAAATTTCATCCCAAACATCATCAAATGTATGTTTTGGTATTACTTAAATAATTACAGTTTAATTAGGTATGAGATGATCTTTCACATAAAAAAAATTTCCATTGATTCCAAAATATATGGTTCATATATTTCCAGAAATTGACTCATGTCAATAACTCTAAATCCACAATCATCAATAAATTTACCATGTCACATCATTGAATCAAACTATTTTCATTTCATTATAGGGACTTTCCTATGAGAGTAGTAATCCAATAATAGTATTTTCTAAATAACTATATAATAAGACACATTTTTATATTGAGTCCTACTATCTAATGCACTGGAATAATAGTATATGGTTATAGTTCACATAACTTTATCATGTTGGGTTCACACGTTCATCACTTGATTTGTTGTAACAAATTTGTACCCATTTTTAATTAAACATTTTCATTCATGAACTAAAGAATTGGGACCAAAATCCAACACTCTTAATTATTGAGAGACGAAGTCAATAGGTAAACTCAATAGATAAAATATATATAAATAATAAAATTAAATCAATATTTATATTTAAATTTTATTATATTAATGGTTGAATCTTTGATTTCAGAAAAATTTAAAAACAATTATATGAAAAGTCTCTCTCTTTCTCAAAGGAAAAGAATGATGAAATCTAATTATAATTTTTTCATGTTCCCTACATAAAATGATAGTAAAATTTTATGTTTTATGTCAAATTATATAGTATGAGATAACATATACATATTCAAATTACTTACTTGATATAATCATCAAAAAAACCATAGTTAAACAAGACTTTGTGGTGTGTCATATACCACTCTTCAAGGATTAATATCACCAAAGTATATGGCCCAAGAATTCAACTTGTTTGGGGAAGATATGGAAATAAGGGATCAATTTCCCTATATTGCTCATATTTATTTCTCATTGTTTGGTTATATCTTTTCCTCACATCAGAAAAATTCATTGAATAAAAATCCATACATTCTTAAGACATATGACCTCTCACAATGGAACATTAATAATGATTATTATTCTATACATAAGAATTAATTGTTCACATATTTTATTAGTAGGATAAATCAACCAAAAAAATAGGTCACCCAAAATTTATTTCATTTGGATGATGGATTGTTATATGAAGAATGGAAGTGAAAATTATAGAGGAAACATTTTCTATAACTCATACAAAATTAACGGTGCAACATCTTTCATTTTTATCAATAAATAATTGGATAACCTTTTGAAAAATAGGTCTCTATAAAAATTGAAAAATCTTATCAATTTCACCCTTAAATTATTAGATATTTAATGATATATTATTATTGAAATAAATTTATGAAGAAGGATGTGATAATCATGAGTTTTTTGGGATTTTAGTTTCACCAATTTTCTATTGAATCGTTTAGATATATTGCTTGAATATCCACCAAGAACCTTGATATTATCCAATACTTCTAAAAATTTATTATTCTATAAATGTTTCATCACATAATAAATATAGGGAAATTTCTATTTATTTTCACCAATACACATAGGATGTAGTTCTGGTTTAATACCATAATCCAACAAGTCACACTAAGATCATAAGTCATATTTGTTCTTCCCCTTGATATTTATAATAATTATAAGAATAATTTTAAATATATTTTTATCAATCTGTATTACGCTTAAAAATGAAATAATAAATTAGTTTACCAATATGTCAACTCAAAAAAAGATATTTTTTCAATTGTAAGTGGATTCAGTGTGAACATTATTCATCCTTTTAGATTTCATATAACATTTCCCTAATGAGAAAATGATATCTTTCAATTCATTAAGCACATCAGTTCTTAACATAAATTTAGTTTTATTTTTTGTGTAAATATTATTATCAATCCTCTAGTGATTATTTTTTTATGGATGATCCATTGGTATGAATCTTTGATGCCCAATGAAACTGAAACTACGATGATATTTACGTATTCTAGATAATGTATTCTTTATAAAAATAACACAATATATTTTTTCTTTCATTCACCAACCATACATCATTACATAGGTACGTAATTCCTTTTTATTCCATAGAAGTTCAATGGGAATCTGAAATATATTCTTCAAAGAAGTATTGAATATGTACACACCCACATCCCAAAGAATGTTCAACTCTTTTATTAATGGTTTCAATTAAACTTATATTACATTTAGAGGATCAAAAGTTATAGATGTTAGTATACTCAAGAAATTGAATGGTTTTTCCATACACATCCATAGAGGAAGATTATAAACGTGAATAAAAACTGACCACATATTGTGAGAAGTAAGTATATGACCAAATGGATTAAAACCATCCTAAGATAGAACTGACCATACATTACACACCTAAACTATAAAATCAAGATTTAGTGCATAAAATATCTACCATGATAATATATGTACAAAATAAACTAACTCATAATTATCTTTAATTATCTCAACTTCATGCCATCATATATTTGTTGATATTTCAATAGACATTAATATGTTTTGAAGCTAAATAACTAATGGAAAGTGTCACATGACTTTCTATGGCACACAAGATGTTTTTAAATCTATATTTAGCTTTCATAGAGATATAACACATTCTTTACAGTAATTTAGTTCTTTTGTTTCCTCCCTTAATAAGCTACAATATTTCAGGCAAGCATGAATTTTATTTGTATAAAACCCAAGATGGTTAAATAACTTTCATTCTATATAATGATTTGAGGTAATATATGCATTATTTAGAAGTAATTAATTAATAAAGGTAAGAATATAATCGATGGTGGTATTATAAATTCCATACAATATTTTTTTCATGATAAATTCACATTAAAATTTATAATTTTTTCATTTTTGTACATTCCCGATATACAAGATTCCTAACATCATCCATTAATATTTTCACTCTATCAACATCATCATTTAATTATTTTCCTCATGTGTATTGATATCATTATCATATTTTATAAGGCCCCAGCCTTAAACCTTACTTAATCTTGAGTTATTACAAGATTACACATTGAGGATCTTTTCAGGTTTAGAGTTTTAGAGAATTAGATCATGAAACTTGCATTACATTCCACATTTAAACAAAGTGGTTACATAAAATACAGTATTCATTCTTCCCATCAACGGAAACATATTCAAAATATAACACAGATTCTTTCTTGACACATCCTTGACACTATCAACACATCATGTACCTTTCCCTTGACCTGTGAAAAACATTTCAAAAACTTGGGATGAGCATAAAAAGCTCAGTAAGGGTTATAAAAATATGGAAAGGAAACATGAGTTCATATATACATAAGAATGAAATCATACTTTACCCATAAAACATAGGCATATCAAATCATGAATAAATCATAGAAAACATAAGACATAAAGGTAACTTGAGGCATTCATAACATTCTTACGTAGGGAGTAACCCTCTTGGTTACGTTTGGAATACCCATCACAGTATATTCCCTAAATCTCTTCGGAGAAACCTTAATGTTTCACTCCTTCGCGTTACCCAATGCATTGGAGAGCTATAACGGGCTCACCCGCCCTTAGTTTATCACGGAACCACCCGTTCTTCATAACAATGCCCAAGGACCATAACATAGTCATATCACATAAAAAATGCATAAAGGAAACATAGCATTTCCACTTTTCAATCACAATATAACATTTTAGTATATTGAAATAATGAATCCATTCAAAAAGAAACCATTTCCAAAACCATTTAAAACATTTAATAAAGAGATTTTTGAATCAAAGTGTCCTATACCACCTTGAAGCTTTTAACATTTTAAACCATTAATATCCATATAAATAAATCCTTAAAACCATTTTTAAAACATGGATATTAATAAGAACAAATAATTAAAACATTTAGAACGATATTTTGGTTAAAGGGGTTTTACCAAAATTAGAGACACTTGAATACAATAATCGAGGAATAACATTTAGTCAGAACTTTATAATATCATGAGAATAAAAGGATTCATGATATAATACTCCAAAGGATAGTATATACACCATATAAGAGTGAATTGGTGCATAACAACAATGAACCCTCAATAGAAATGTCAAATGTGATGAAATCCCTTATAAAGAAGGTATCCTTAAATTAAGGACAAATCAATCTCAAAAATATGTGTGACAAATATAAATACACCCAATATAATTGGATATTAATTGTACAACAATAAAATGTCATTCACACATATTCAATGTATGACATATTCAATGACTACATGTTGATCCCAAAGAAATCGAAATTGGGTTAAAAAGTTCCCTTGACAGCCTAACGGCATCACATCAAAATGAGTTGATGAGAGATAAAAAGAGTATCTCATCACTTGGACATAAAATTTACATCAATAAGGATATATGAGAACATATCCCAACATAACAATATGTAAATTAAAAGACCAATCAAAAGAAGTCTTTTTAAAAAAAGAGGAGGGTGAAAGGTTCCCTTACCGACTTGGGTATCTTTCAAAACATACACCCCATGAAAGAAGGACAATAGATCATTGATGTAAATACTCATAAACGAAAGTATATTACACAAAGAGTAGAATAATGGGCATTACATACACCACTCAATGTAATTTTTGGCAAATGTAGCATAAATCTCACGAGAATAAAAGTGAGATGAAAAATCCCTTACGAAAATTCGGCAGCCTAACGGCGCCACTCAAAACTTCCAAAAATGATTTATGAGAGGAAATAGGGTCTCTCATCATATGAACATAATAAGTACAGTAGGAGTAATATAAAATAACATCCCAATCATAAGAAATATGAGCATAAAAGGAATGACATAAAGAGTGTACTTAAAAAGAAAGAGAGGTGTAGGATCCCTTACCTCGGGTCCGACTTGACTCGATCATTCTTTAATCTCCTGAATAATAAACTTGAGTTAATTTTTACTTCCTTAAGAACCTTTTTCAAGTTCATTATTCCTTTTATACCACTTATTACCATGTCATAAACATTATGTAATCATTTAAGTTAATAATATTTTTTTTTTGCCGATATTTGGTTCTTAAGTCGAAAGTGGACTTCTTACAATTACATGTTGTTCGTGTGGCCAAATGTTTATTATATCCAGAATTGTATTCATGATATAGATATCATATATGTCATATATATCCAGTACATTCATGCATTTATAACATTACATAATCATTTATAGGTAAGAAATAAAATTCACCGTTCATGGAGACGGTAAGTCGTACGTACGCATGAACGCTACTTTCATTTCTATTTCGTATTTTATAGAATGGAATAATAATGATATAAAGGTATATTATAATTCCAGTATAATATCATATATAATATCATATTTCCATCCTTTATACATCCCACATATGGTATTTAATGAATCAAATCACTTTGAGGGGGCGGTAGTCCGCACTTCCTTAAATGAAGATATCATGTATACCCATAATGGAAGCCATAAAGGTAAGACAAAAATGAAAAATACAGAAGCATAAGGAAAACATAAACATATTATATATCATATATAAAAATAGTGACATCATAATGGCCACCTTTGAAGGTGTTAAATGAGTATTGAACAATCATCATTTCGGGAGGCAGAATTTCACCATCCACGGAAATCGTATGTTCTTTAACCATTTGATGTAGTTGTGTGAGAGTGTAGCTCGAATAAATCTTATAACAACATCCTAGTATATTGAAGATACTGGTGTTGTTACAAAAGAAATAAATAAAAAGAGTTTAGAGGGTTGGAGAAGCAAAATAAAACAAATGAACAAGAGAGAATGAATTACCTTTAAAAGTGTAACTCCCTTTTGATTTGAGCCTAAAGGCTTCCATTGAAAGGATTCTGCCCAAAGGGAATCCTCTAGTATGAGGAGAGGGATGTGGAGAGAGTAAATGGGCAGGGGTTGGCCGAGCCAAAGGCTTGATGAGTGTGTGAAAAGAGGTATAGGTGGGGGCCTTTTATAAGAGGAGAGGAGGGGCACTTTTGGAAAGTAAGGAAATATTACTTTATTTGAAAATGTGTTTCGGTTTTAAAAGGTCCCACATTGATATAATTAGTGGATAAGGTTATAAGGGTTATATATCCACCCATCCAATAAGTTTTGGACATTTTTAGTTCATAGATATTACATTATATTTCCATTTTATTTTAATCGTTAAATAATGATGTCATCACTGCATCATTATGATGTCATAAATAATTTAATTTATTTAATGTCTACGAATTATAAAAAATTACTATGATGTAGGAAATCTTTTTAGCTTTCCAATGACTATTTATAATCAAAAATATGACTTGTATAACCCTACTTAAAAATTGTTTTAGTAAAACATATCATGTTTGTGTCAATTTTACTTTTCCATTAAATAAAAATGTATTATTGTCATTTTCCAACTAAAGTGGCACCATGGGGTCCCCAAGTTGGCCCATGGCTTGTCTTGGTCGGCCATGACTCACCCAATAGGTGTAGGACAAGTGTCATGGTGTTTTCTCATTCTTATAATATCATTTTTACCTTAAACTACACTAATTACCACTAATCGCGATTAAAAACATAATAAGTTACTATTCACCAAAAAATTATTTTTATCCCATTGAACCACATTTTACTTCTTAATGACAACCATGTATGTCGGATTTTTAAAATTCAATACACATTAGTGGTAAACTTTCATTTAACTGAAAAATCAGTTTGCTTGATTACCACTTAGTGGTTTCACTATTCATCAAAAATTGAAGTTTTTCAGAAAATTACCAAAAATTTACCCTAAGCTATATTTGATATTCTGAATTAAAAAATGAAGTCCTTTTTACAAAATTCAAAACATACAAGTCACATTAATTAATTTAATAATTAATTCCCGTTGTCATGACAAATAGCGTGTTTTATGAATCAATAAGTATCAAAAGATTGACACTAGTTTAAGTCTGATTTCAAAGTGAAATTGATTCCAACGACCACTATTGGATTTAATGGTAAAAATATTTTCTAATTTCACTTTAAAAACAATTCAAAATATAATCTAATCATATAAATAAATTAGATTAAAAAGTGGTTTTGAATTAAAATGCAACATTTTACACTATTCATTAAAAAAAATGAACTTTATCGGAAAGATACCAAAAATTTACACAAAGTAAATTTTGATGTCCCGATTCTTAATAAGAGTTTTATTTGGTCCAAAAGAATTTTTAATAGTGAACAAAACTATATTTAATGACGGTTCTCCATCAAAAGGTGATAAGTGAACCTTTAGTGAAAACTAGGGCATATACGCCTAAAATTGAATTCTTTCCGTATTTTAAGCCTTTATCTTTTATTGTATAAATGTAAAAACATTTAAAAACATATATAATCATATTTTAGTTATTTCTATCCATTCCCGCCATTACAACGGCTACATGTTAACTACCATTTAAAATAATATTATTTTATCATTAGAGTGCAACGTAAGATTCCCAAGAAACTCGTTGTTGCGTGTTGGGTACGCCATCGAGCATAGCGTCCCCTTTAAAGTCATATTAATATTTTATTCAAAAATATGGATAAATATGAAAATGTCATATTCCTTATTTACCTGGGGTGTTACATCTTTCCCCCCTTTTGGGAATTGCGTCCTCGCAATTTTAAAATTGCGCTTGGAAACATCCTTGAATGTCCCACATCGGAACAAGAGTTGGTAAAACAATCACTTTAAAATAAAGAAAGATAAGTACAGAGGTCACCCGAGTTAACCCATACTAGGATTCTAAGTATGAAAATATGGACATGGAGGAAAAAAACAAAGGGTCATGTTCTGATGGAGAGTGATAGAAAACATGTTTAGGAGAAAGTTAACCACGAGAAAATCACAAACTTGTGATGGGTTAAACGGTATTCGATTCCCCAGTAGGAAAAGTTAATAGACAACATTTTTGTTTTAAGTTACTTTTTATTGAGGAATTTATTCATAAGGAAACATAATCACTTATCATATTGACTTTCAACTTTTATTAGATTCCTTACAAAAACTCATATTTTCTCCAAAAGACGAGTATTTAGGAAGACTTGTTCACATTAAGAGTACTATAATCAACTTCTAGAGAATCACCTAATCCACAAAAGAGAACTATATACTTTCCATTTCTTTAGGCTTTAACCAAAACCAAAACCAAAAGGTTAGTACAAGATCAGATAATCCAGAAAAGGATAACCCTTTATAAAAATAAAATCTATTCTTAACCTCCAAAATTTGTCCAACAAAACCCAAAGTTCAACGAGGACCATTCTATAATCAATTTGTCCATAAAATTCTTCAAAGTAAACCAATCTAAGATTGAAACCCAAATATTTGAAGGATTTAGTCACATAGTCTTCCAAGTTAAATTGTAACATTTATCTCCAAACAACATTAGTTGCTCCTAAAGTCTCGTATTGAAAAGTAATTAACCTAATCACATATCCTCTATGATAGGTTAATCATTTTCATAAATAACCCATAATCAACTTACTCTTAATTCATAAAATCATATAACTAAAAGGAATCATTCAAACTAACCAGGGACTTCACGTAGTCCAGTGGTAGGCGATAAATACCAGTTGCACTTTTTTTTTGTGGGTTCGATTCCCGCAGCTTTGTCCGACGCGACTGGTTGTCACACGGTCTGCGTGTTGTCCTTTTTATAAAACTCCAAAAATAACCCCAACATGTTTTAACCTCAATAGTTTCCTTATACCTTTAATTTTCATCCAAATTCATTATGATCTCAACACCTTAATTCTTGAAGTCTTATTTCACCACCATAAGATAAAATAAAACAATTCCCAAAATGAATAACATCATACCTTGATCATGGCGTCCACTCGGTCTCATCGTCATCTTGCTCACATAGGTAGAAGTCCCATGCATTACAACAATGATTTAGAGATCCTTCAAAATCATTTGCTTCCTCCATCCAAATACACCTCGTGCAACATGGGTCATATGGGTGTTCACAGAAAAACAGTTTTGGAAAATAATCATGTATGACATATAATTCCAAAACATCTGATAAAACATGATTTCTAAAAAATAGTCGGACCGAAATTGAGTTGAAACTTTATATCATTGGTCCTCTTAAAATACCATAAGTATGTGATGTGAGACTATATTTTAAAAGCAAATATAAATAGGTTGCGCAAGGGTCTCCTTCCTCAGCACCATTTTGAAAATCATAATATGCTTCAAATTCTTGTGATAAGGTAAAATATTTGAAAATACCTTGATATTATTTACCTCTCTTGAAAACATGAGAATATTGTGAAAATAGTATTTTTCTAAAAACAACCCATGATCCACGATGATAACGAGGTATAGCGGAGGTGTTTGATATCTCAAACAAATGCTTGCAAGTGAGTTGTATGCTAGAAAAAGTTTCACAATCATCCGAAGATGACTTTGCAATAATTATTGCAAGCATGTCATCAGGAAGAGATAGAAATGTCGTTTGAGATCCTCCTCCTTCCATTCGTAACCGACTTTACTTGACCTGAAAAAAAAAATTTAAAACAAGGATTTAACTGAAATAATAGTTATAGGGACTGATCATGTGCCTCACAAAAACTCCTAATCCCTAAAGTTGTCTAAACCGACCTCTGATACCAACTATAAGGCCCCAGCCTTAAACCTTACTTAATCTTGAGTTATTACAAGATTACACATTGAGGATCTTTTCAGGTTTAGAGTTTTAGAGAATTAGATCATGAAACTTGCATTACATTCCACATTTAAACAAAGTGGTTACATAAAAGACAATATTCATTCTTCCCATCAACGGAAACATATTCAAAATATAACACAGATTCTCTCTTGACACATCCTTGACACTATCAACACATCATGTACCTTTCCCTTGACCTGTGAAAAACATTTCAAAAACTTGGGATGAGCATAAAAAGCTCAGTAAGGGTTATAAAAATATGGAAAGGAAACAGGAGTTCATATATACATAAGAATGAAATCATACTTTACCCATAAAACATAGGCATATCAAATCATGAATAAATCATAGAAAACATAAGACATAAAGGTAACTGGAGGCATTCATAACATTCTTACGTAGGGAGTAACCCTCTTGGTTATGTTTGGAATACCCATCACAGTATATTCCCTAAATCTCTTCGAATAAACCTTAACGTTTCACTCCTTCGCGTTACCCAATGCATTGGAGAGCTATAATGGGCTCACCCGCCCTTAGTTTATCACGGAACCACCCGTTCTTCATAACAATGCCCAAGGACCATAACATAGTCATATCACATAAAAAATTCATAAAGGAAACATAGCATTTCCACTTTTCAATCACAATATAACATTTTAGTATATTGAAATAATGAATCCATTCAAAAAGAAACCATTTCCAAAACCATTTAAAACATTTAATAAAGAGATTTTTGAATCAAAGTGTCCCATACCACCTTGAAGCTTTTAACATTTTAAACCATTAATATCCATATAAATAAATCCTTAAAACCATTTTGAAAACATGGATATTAATAAGAACAAATAATTAAAACATTTAGAATGATATTTTGGTTAAAGGGGTTTTACCAAAATTAGAGACACTTGAATACAATAATCGAGGAATAACATTTAGTCAGAACTTTATAATATCATGAGAATAAAAGGATTCATGATATAATACTCCAAAGGACATTATATACACCATATAAGAGTGAATTGGTGCATAACAACAATGAACCCTCAATAGAAATGTCAAATGTGATGAAATCCCTTATAAAGAAGGTATCCTTAAATTAAGGACAAATCAATCTCAAAAATATGTGTAAAAAATATAAATACACCCAATATAAGTGGATATTAAGTGTACAACAATAAAAGGTCATTCACACATATTCAATGGATGACATATTCAATGACTACATGTTGAACCCAAAGAAATCGAAATTGGGTTAAAAAGTTCCCTTGACAGCCTAACAGCATCACATCAAAATGAGTTGATGAGAGATAAAAAGAGTATCTCATCACTTGGACATAAAATTTACATCAATAAGGATATATGAGAACATATCCCAACATAACAATATGTAAATTAAAAGACCAATCAAAAGAAGTCTTTTTAAAAAAAGAGGAGGGTGAAAGGTTCCCTTACCGACTTGGGTATCTTTCAAAACATACACCCCATGAAAGAAGGACAATAGATCATTGATGTAAATACTCATAAACGAAATTATATTACACAAAGAGTAGAATAATGGGCAGTACATACACCACTCAATGGAATTTGTGGCAAATGTAGCATAAATCTCACGAGAATAAAAGTGAGATGAAAAATCCCTTACGAAAATTCGGCAGCCTAACGGCGCCACTCAAAACTTCCAAAAATGATTTATGAGAGGAAATAGGGTCTCTCATCATATGAAAATAATAAGTACAGTAGTATTAATATAAAATAACATCCCAATCATAAGAAATATGATCATAAAAGGAATGACATAAAGAGTGTACTTAAAAAGAAAGAGAGGTGTAGGATCCCTTACCTCGGGTCCGACTTGACTTGATCGTTCTTTAATCTCCTGAATAATAAACTTGAGTTAATTTTTACTTCCTTAAGAACCTTTTTCAAGTTCATTATTCCTTTTATACCACTTATTACCATGTCATAAACATTATGTAATCATTTAAGTTAATAATATTTGTTTTGCCGATATTTGGTTCTTAAGTCGAAAGTGGACTTCTTACAATTACATGTTGTTCGTGTGGCCAAATGTTTATTATATCCAGAATTGTATTCATGATGTAGATATCATATATGTCATATATATCCAGTACATTCATGCATTTATAACATTACATAATCATTTAGAGGTAAGAAATGAAATGCACCGTTCATGGAGACGGTAAGCCGTACGTACGCATGAACGCTACTTTCATTTCTATTTCGTATTTTATAGAGTGGAATAATAATGATATAAAGGTATATTATAATTCCAGTATAATATCATATATAATATCATATTTCCATCCTTTATACATCCCACATATGGTATTTAACGAATCAAATCACTTTGAGGGGGCGGTAGTCCGCACTTCCTTAAATGAAGATATCGCGTATACCCATAATGGAAGCCATAAAGGTAAGACAAAAATGAAAAATACAGAAGCATAAGGAAAACATAAAAATATTATATATCATATATAAAAATAGTGACATCATAATGGCCACCTTTGAAGGTGTTAAATGAGTATTGAACAATCATCGTTTCTGGAGGCAGAATTTCACCATCCACGGAAACTTTATGTTCTTTAACCATTTGATGTAGTTGTGTGAGAGTGTAGCTCGAATAAATCTTATAACAAAATCCTAGTATATTGAAGATACTGGTGTTGTTACAAAGGAAATAAATAAAAATATTTTAGAGGGTTGGAGAAGCAAAATAAAACAAATGAACAAGAGAGAATGAATTACCTTTAAAAGTGTAACTCCCTTTTGATTTGAGCCTAAAGGCTTCCTTTGAAAGGATTCTGCCCAAAGGGAATCCTCTAGGATGAGGATAGGGATGTGTAGAGAGTACATTTTCAGGGGTTGGCCGAGCCAAAGGCTTGATGAGTGTGTGAAAATAGGTAGAGGTGGGGGCCTTTTATAAGAGGAGAGGAGGGGCACTTTTGGAAAGTAAGGAAATATTACTTTATTTGAAAATGTGTTTCGGTTTTAAAAGGTCCCACATTGATATAATTAGTGGATAAGGTTATAAGGGTTAGAAATACACCCATCCAATAAGTTTTGGACATTTTTAGTTCATAGATATTACATTATATTTCCATTTTATTTTAATCGTTAAATAATGATGTCATCACTGCATCATTATGATGTCATAAATAATTTAATTTATTTAATGTCTAAAAATTATAAAAAAATTATTATGATGTAGGAAAGATTTTTAGCTTTCCAATGACTATTTATAATCAAAAATATGACTTGTATAACCCTACTTAAAAATTTTTTTAGTAAAACATATCATGTTTGTGTCAATTTTACTTTTCCATTAAATAAAAATGTATTATTGTCATTTTCCAACTAAAGTGGCACCATGGGGTCCCCAAGTTGGCCCATGGCTTGTCTTGGTCGGCCATGACTCACCCAATAGGTGTAGGACAAGTTTCATGGTGTTTTCACATTCTTATAATATCATTTTTATCTTAAACTACACTAATTACCACTAATCGCGATTAAAAACATAATAAGTTACTATTCACCAAAAAATTATTTTTATCCCATTGAACCACATTTTACTTCTTAATGACAACCATGTATGTCGGATTTTTAAAATTCAATACACATTAGTGGTAAACTTTCATTTAACTGAAAAATCAGTTTGCTTGATTACCACTTAGTGGTTTCACTATTCATCAAAAATTGAAGTTTTTCAGAAAATTACCAAAAATTCACCCTAAGCTATATTTGATATTCTGAATTCAAAAATGAAGTACTTTTTACAAAATTCAAAACATACAAGTCACATTAATTAATTTAATAATTAATTCCCGCTGTCATGACAAATAGCGTGTTTTATGAAACAATAAGTATCAAAAGATTGACACTAGTTTAAGTCTGATTTCAAAGTGAAATTGATTCCAACGACCACTTTTGGATTTAATGGTAAAAATATTTTCTAATTTCACTTTAAAACAAATTCAAAATATAATCTAATCATATAAATAAATTAGATTAAAAAGTGGTTTTGAATTAAAATGCTACATTTTACACTATTCATTAAAAAAATGAACTTTATCGGAAAGATACCAAAAATTTACACAAAGTAAATTTTGATGTCCCGATTATTAATAAGATTTTTATTTGGTCCAAAAGAATTTTTAATAGTGAACAAAACTATATTTAATGACGGTTCTCCATCAAAAGGTGATAAGTGAACCTTTAGTGAAAACTAGGGCATATACGCCTAAAATTGAATTCTTTCCGTATTTTAAGCCTTTATCTTTTATTGTATAAATGTAAAAACATTTAAAAACATATATAATCATATTTTAGTAATTTCTATCCATTCCCGCCATTACAATGGCTACATGTTAACTACCATTTAAAATAATATTATTTTATCATTAGAGTGCAACATAAGATTTCCAAGAAACTCGTTGTTGCGTGTTGGGTACGCCATCGAGCATAGCGTCCCCTTTAAAGTCATATTAATATTTTATTCACAAATATGGATAAATATGAAAATGTCATATTCCTTATTTACCTGGGGTGTTACATATTTCATTAAAATGATATCTTTTTCATGATGATTCATAAATGGAAACTGATCAATTATTAAATTATCTACACCACTCCTTTCATTTCTTTCATGAACAATAGAATATTATAGAATCTCTCCATTATGATACAAAACATAACAGTTTGTTTAAAATATAAATTTTTTTATATGGCATGTAACTTATTCCCAACATAAATAAGAAACACCTAGTATACACTATTTGATAAGGTAGAGGTAGTTAGTGACTATTTAATAAAATTTTATTCATTAAAAAAATGAATATTTAAAATTTCACATCATATTAAGTTAAAATCAATCATGAAAAATTATGATCAATAAAAAATTAAACTAAAAAATTAAAATTAATAATTTAATAACCTTTTAATACATTCAAAAAACAAAAAAAAATTACTATAATTATTAGTTAAAGAATAACATATTATATATTACTCAAAATAATAGCTTTATATTAAATCCAAGATTGTTTAAGACCTGAATAATTTCTCCCCACTTTTCAAACCATGAATTTTTCTCTTCAATTATTAAATAAAATAAAAATTTCCCACCCAACATGAAATTTTTTTCCTTTGATACATATTTTTTATTAGGGAAACATTCATAATAAAATCAAGACAACATTTATTATCATATGTATAAATAAAATTTCTAACAAGATAAACCAAATAAAAATTTTAATATGAAATTCATCAAATCATACTAGTAGTTATCCTGACAAAGAATAAGAGAAATGACATATTTTATAACCAGTGAAAACAAGTAACGAACAAAAAAAAGTATAAGACATGGAATAGAAAACAACTATTATAGAATCCAATTAAATACATATGTCTTTATGAAGAAATTATTTTTAAAAAAACTTCCTTCTTTTGAATATGAAATAAATCCAATTAAATACATTTATATTTAACATAAAAAAATTACTTAAGAATAACAATAATGAATCACCCGAAATCAAAACTCTTGTATTTGATAAATATGTTTCTATCAGGGAAACATTAATAATAGCATCAATAAATGATTTAGTACCACATGTTTATAGATCATTTTCCATAATATAACTCAAATACCAATTTTAATATAAAATTAATAAAACCATAATAGTTGATATACAAACAAATAATAGGAGATGACATGTACTATAATCGATGCATAATAGTAACGACCCAAACAAAGTATAATACATGGAATAGGAAACAACTAATTCATATTATTATATTGAAATTAATTATGTAGAAACTTTGATCAATAAATTATGAAAATAAAATAAGTAAATGAATAATTTAATAACTCCCTAATACATAAACAAAACAAATAAATTACAATAATAATTAATTAAATAATAAACTAATATATATTAAACAAAAAATAACTTTATATTAGATTTATGTAAAATTAGTGAGTAACTAAATTAAAAAACATATATATCAACTACAATCAAATTTATTATTCAATACTATAAAAAATTAATCTAAATGAACATTTTTTCAACAAATATAGAATAATCATAACCTAAAAATATCTCAATTAGGTTTTGATACATAGATAAAAATGAAAACAATTCTTGAAAGAAGAGATGATGGATTTGGAACTAACTAATTTGATGTTGAGGAATAACGGAATCAAAAAATAAATGAATGAGGTGAGATATGAAAGGGAGAGGAGATGGAAGGTTTACACTCAGGGTAGGGAGGATTAGGGATCATAGGTGGGGGGGAGGTGGTGAGTACATGCCTCTTAATTCTCATCCATATACCAATGGTTTTTTTTAAATTTTGGGTATGGGCTACTCTGTACCAACAGTTTTTACAAACCATTGGTATAGGATAATGCATATGACTATATACCAATGGTTCTCTAAAACCATTAGTATAGAGGCATGGTTATAAAGTCAAATTCTAATAGTGATTCTCACCCATTTTTGTATTGGTTTGAATTTGAAACCTGCGGTGATTTCAGAATCAAATTTAGCTTGAGAAATATAATTTGAAATTGATAATACCTTTTATTAGGATATTGATAAGGTTTGATCATAAGATGAAATCAATATATTTTTCCACAAAATAAAGACTATATAGAACAATAATAATCTATAAATTATGTGGAAGCATTAATTTTTACCTCGTCTTCATGTGAAGACATGGCTTGAGTTGTTTTTAGATTTTCTAATGTCACCTAAAGCACAAAACGCTTCATATTGAGAGTGTGTTTCTCATTATAAATTTATTTTAATTATTCTTCGCACTCCTTCTTTAATTTTTCAGTTTCTTCATCATCATTTTTTATCATTTCCTATAAAATTATGTCAATATCCTTTAGTTTCTTGGATTTAGCCTCCAATTGTAACTTTTTTACATCAATTCTGTTCTTCTAACTGGTTTGAAGTGCATGGATCTTCTCCTCAGAAGTTTTCTTGACTTATTCCTTCTCATGAACCTTTTTGATTCATTTACTCTCAAATTCAAAGTATCTCACTTAAAGCTCCATATTCCTTACTTCTATGGAACAAACATTCTTATAGATATTTATATATTCTAAAACATTTTCTTCTAAAGCTTTATCCATTTTATCTGCCACCCCTTAAATTCGGGTGATGTCTTTCTGTATGCTTTTAGATATCCCAAAAAAAGGGACTATTTCTATGTGAATACAACGCGGGATATCTTTTAACCCACTAACTAATATTTATTTAGAACTTGTAGATATATTATCATCACCATTGATTCTTTGATCTTCTTTCAAATATTTTTTACAAGAATTAATACATGCCTAATGATTACTTGAATTTCTTGAGTATTTAGAGGTAAAAGAACTATCTATTTCCTCAGTGATAGATTTAACCACCATTTTTTATCCTTTTAGACCAGATATGTCTTCAATAGTAGTAGTATTTCAAGGGGTAAATGAAACTCCTTTTAAATTTCATTGGAGAGATTCATTCTTCAATATTCTATTTTCTTTCTTTCTTATATTTTTCATGGTTTTGGTAAAGAAATACTTCTTATCTAAAATACATTTATCTTCACTAAAACAAAACTTCATTGTAAATTATAAAAGAAAACTAAAATATTCAAAAGATAAAAACTTCAAAAAATGAAATCTAATTAGAGGAGTGAACAATATACTAAAAATTATATTATCACTTTGGAATATTCTCAACACTGATATGGGAGGGGTGAATCAATTTTGGTGCCTTTCTGATAAATTTGAAACTTTTTATCCTTTTACCTCTTTGATTGGTTAGGATCTAAATTCTATAATTCTCTTACCTTATCTTTATTATTCTCTCTATACTTTCACAATAGTATTCAAGAAATTCTTCTCCTTTTGTATGAATTATGATATAAAAAACCTTTATTCTTATTCACAACAGAAAACTAGAGTGTTGTTGTTTCTTCTTCCTATGAGAAAATACTATACATTGTCATTTTTTTCCTATTTTATTAACTTATTATTAATCATCTATATGAACTAGAGTGCATAAAATACTTCCTCTATCTTATCTTTCTCTTCATTATATTCTTTCTTTAGTGTAATCGAATTGTGCTAGTTCTTAGCCTTCTTTGGTGAACAGGAACATGCACTGGATCTTCTCTTCTTCTTTAGTGAATCAACTACAGCACTGGTTATTTTATACCCATTCTTCTTTGACTTATGGGATATACAGCTTTAACAAAGTCAAATTTCACTCTATATTTACATAAGGATATTATACTTAGAATAAAAGTTTTGATCATCATCACTCTCATCTATTTGGCCTGAATATATAAATAATGCACCAAAATTGGTTGATTAATAATTCTATCATTTAAACATCCTAAAATCCCTACCTTACTAAAATAATATTATGACTTTCATATTACACACGTTTCTATTTTAATATGTTGAATATTTAATATTTAATAATTTATGATATTATAGATATGATTTGTTTTTTATTTCTTTTATCTTCTCTAATGAAATATGCTTATTAACACACCACATTTTCATGAAAAACGCAGGTGGTTCTAAGTGATAGAATCTCATTACTTCACAGTTCTACCTCCTTCATTCATATTCTAAATAATAGATTGAATCATGAAATGAAACAAGGATTCATGATATTTGAATTTGAATGTCATATATATTTATCATCATTTGAATTTAAGCAATATAAAATATCACAAACTCTCCTCCTTGATATCAGATTGGTAATATTCATCCTTACGAAGCTCAATGTAAAAATGAATAATTTTTACATAGATGATGTTTACAGATTGTTTTTTAGGAAATAAATTTCATGATTATAGAGACTTGATGATGATGATTTCATATCTTAGATGATGTTTACATAGACCACATGTTATTTTTATAAAGATCTCGTATGTTGGTTACACAAAAAATAAATTATGGTTATGCTGAGTAATTCCACATGTCTCACTTCATATATTCTATTATATAGAGGTTATTCTAAGCATCTGCATGAAATTTCAAGCTTCAGATATTCTCAAAAACATCCAAAAACTTCATAGTGTATCTTCTAATGATCACACATTACTTCCTCCAGCTCTTTTGTACTTCAATAGTGGGACATGGCAGGAGAATATAGGCTCAACATGTGATCTTACACATAAGGAAGACAACAATAGTACATGGGTTGGCTTAAGACTAATAGTGAACACCCTTTTTAAATATGAATAGTATCATATTTTAATGATCCCCACTTCAATGATATGGTGAGAATTATGATCTCCTATAATCCTTCATGCTCACTCAATGAACTAATGAAGTCCATCTAGAGTCGGTGCTCTCTAGTGTCCCTCTGTGTCGAACCACATAGAGGAGGATAATCACCCCCTGCCTACCTAATTTGACTCACACTTACTTCTTAATTATGTTGACCTGCACAGTAACTATGATCCCTTTTTAGCTGCTCTAGGCTAGCTCCACCTTTGAGCTTAGGTAGACTTTCCCAATTAAGGCTTGGTTGCTCAAGTGTTTAGTTGGTCATGAGTTGGCATATTTTTTCAATCTCTTCCTTAACACAAATCATTAGTAGTATGTAATGATAAACATTAAAGAACAAAATTATGGCCTCCTCTTCAATTATTTCATTCCACTTTACTTTTAATATTCATCCAAAAACAAATAGAGGGAAATATAATGCCTTTATCATAGAGATAAGAGAATATTCATTAAAACTTTTACATAGAATTACAAATTAAATCTTAAAAACTTATTTTGAATTCAATATAAATTTATTTTCATAACTTCTAAGGAAATAAATTTAAAAAAATTTCTAAATGTTCCATCTATATTTATTCACTCAATATAAAATGGAATGGTACTTAGAAACTTATTCTTTAATAGAAAGCTTGGATTTATCTTAACTAACTTCCAATCTATTATTATATTAATTATTATTATTCTTTGACATATTAACATTAAGCTCCAACAATACTTAAAATTTATTGACAACAAATAGAACACAGAAATATATTTCTCTCAATAGGTTCCATGTATAAAAGTTTTAAAAAACAAATAACATTTCAAAATAATATAAACAAACATCCAAATGTGTTAAAACTATGAATTCACTATTACAATTTATAATTGAAAATATGTTTTAATAATAGAATCATTTATCTCATTGAATGAAACCTTTTATTTAATACTGACCAGTTCATCGAAAACATCATTATCAACCTTGCCTTTAGTAAAAATATATCTTGGAAAAATATCAATAATGACACCAAATTATTATTTTAAAGGGTTAGTTACATAAAAAAATTAATTGGATTGGAATGTAAGAATGTTAGGATTATTTTTATGAATTTTATGTTTTATATTATTAAATATAATGACACATCAATCTATATATATTACTTTTTATTTCATTAAATCTAACAACCTTCATTTCATCATCCCCACATTATTGTGTGTGGGGTCATCAAATAAGATTATTCACTTGAAAACCCTTTTCCTTACATAGTTTCCAGAAAAAAGAACTTACTTAAGTCACTTAATCCTTCATTAAAAGGTATTAAAATGGGAATCCAACTTGTACCAAGTCTTCATGTACTCCTCTTTGGTCACCTTCCATTTGTTGAATCCTCTTATCAGTATAAGATCCTTCTTGTCAATCCATGCACATAACTCAGCATTTGCCTCAACTTTAAGTGGCCTTCCCATCATCATTTCAGTATCTTATTCAGAGGCATTAATTATCAAAACTGATTCCTTCATTTCATTGTTTGAATTCATAAGAAGTTCCAGGTTTAGGTCAAGAGATTCTATCTCTTCCCTTTGTTGTTCATTTGGAGCAACACATGATACAACCCCCTGGTCCCCTACCTTATCCTGATTTTCATACTTCTTTGGAATAATTTCCTTTATCATGTATTTAAAATTATTGTTAGATCTTGTCTCTATTGGGAGTGGTAAGTATTAATAGTCATTTCTCCCTTTCTTGTTGCCTCTCTGACTCTTCCTCATTCTTGGTCTGGGTTGTCAATTTCCTTGAAATTCATCATGGAAATAAATTAAAAAGAAGCCAGAGGACTCATCAATGTGCTCATCTAGATCCCCCTACTCTTCCTTGGAGATCACATCCCTAAAAATCATCTGATCCTTGTCATCATTTTCCAAATATCCGATGCAGTTTACTATCTCAATAGCTGGAACCTCCATACCTAGATTTTGATTTCCCAAATCCATGCCCTCTGTTAGGACCAAGTTGTGTTTTGGTTGTATATGTTTTCAATCGATCAGTATGCTGAAGAAAGAAAGGATATTGAGAAAGATGATGAATGGTAATTCAGATTGAAAGGGATTGAAAGAAAGAAGAAAGGTATTATGATTCATTTTTCAGAAAAATTGTATTGGTTTCAAAATAATTTTAGTCTTATTGTATATTGTTTAGAAAGGAATAGGATCCATGTTTTCAAAAACAATCGGATCCATGTTTTGAAAATAATCAGATCCATGTTTTTTAAAAGAAATAGGAGTCACTGTGAAAGTACATTGTAATTATAGGAAGAGGCTTTGAAAGTGAAAACATCTTGATGGAAGTATATGGTCATCAGATTCGCTCTGAATATGATGAGAAATAGGTTTTTTCTGGAGAATCAGAGTCATTATGACTAAGATTGAATTAATTGTGAAGATGACTTGCAAGTTTTTATTTCATATAAATCCTGAGTTGTATTGAGAACTTGTGAAGCAATCTAGATAGAAGAAATGGGGTGAAAGAGATGCTTCCAATTAGAAAATAATTGTATTCAGATTGTTTTAGAAAACAATCAGAAAAGAATTTTATTTAGATTTTTCGTATCCAGATGGCAGTAAGAAAGTAGTGGTGATGATTATTTTTCAAAAAAAATCAGAAAATAATCATATTCAGATTGTTTTTAAAAACAATCAGAAAAGAATCTTTTTCAGATTTATCAGATCCAGATGGCATAAAGGAAGAAGTGGTACTGAATGTTTTTCAAAATAATCATAGAACAATTGTATTTAGATTGTAACACCCCGAGCTTCCACGATACGCATCTCATTCAATAATGCAATAGCTTGCATTGTACGCAACTTTGAGTTCTAACACACCGCAACTAATCAAAGTATCTGTTATGAATAGTAATAACCACTTTTTAAATTTATAGAAATTTTATATTTCAAAATGGACTTCATTTTTGTATTCCTAATATTGAAATTAGCCTATGTTGAATTTTTTGTAATTTTCTGAGAACTTCCAAATTTTTATGAATAGTGAAGAATACATAAAACAACTTTTTTAATCAAAATAATTTATAGTGATAAATTATAATATTTAGTGGTTTTAAAGTATAATTAGAATATATTTTTACCATTTTATCCAATGGTGGTCATTAGAATTAATTTGACATTGAAATTGGACATAAACAATTGCCAATCTTTTGATATAAATTGTTTCTTAAAAACACGCTACTTGTTGTAACAGCGGGAATTAATTATAAAATTAATTAATGCAACATATATGTTTGGAATTTTGTAAAATAGACATCATTTTTGAATTCGGAATATCAATTATAGCTTAGGGTGAAATTTTGGCCTTATTCTGAAAAACTTCAATTTTTGATGAATAGTGAAACCACTAAGTGGTTGTTAAAAACTGATTTTTCGTTAAAATGAAATATTACCACTTCTGTGATTTGATTTTCAAAAATCCGACATACATGGTTATCATTAAGAAGTAAAATGTGGTTCAATGAGATTAAAATAATTTTTTGGTGAATAGTAACATTTAAGTTCTTAATCGCGATTAGAGGTAATTAGTGTAGTTTAAGGTGAAAATAATGTTTTAATAATATGAGATGAGGTTGACACTTGTCCTACTCCTATTGGATGAGTAATGGCCGACCAAGACAACCCATGGGTCAACTTGGGGACCCCATGGAGCCACTTTAGTTGGAAAATGACATTAATATATATTTATTTAATGTTAAAATTAAATTGACACAAACATGAGTTGTTTTACTAAAACAGTTTTTAAGTGGGGTTACACAAGTCCAAATTTTGATTATAAATATTCATTAGAAAGATAAAACGATTTCCTACATCATAGTATTTTT
The DNA here is from genome assembly GCA_963277665.1 of Viscum album. Lineage (NCBI taxonomy): Eukaryota > Viridiplantae > Streptophyta > Magnoliopsida > Santalales > Viscaceae > Viscum > Viscum album. The sequence goes on along the minus strand of OY728155.1, from coordinate 134,141,307 downwards.
TTTATAATTTTTAGACATTAAATAAATTAAATTATTTATGACATCATGATGATGCAGCGATGACCTCATTATTTAATGATTTAAATAAAATGGGAAGATAATGCAAACTCCAAGGCTTACACTTTTCCAAAGACTATTGGATGGGTATATTTCAAACCCTTATCACCTTATCCACGAATTATATAACTTTGGGACCTTTAGAAACCGAAAAGCATTGTATAATTGAATAACATTTCATTACTTTCCAAAAGTGCCCCTCCTCTCCACTTATAAAAGGCCCCCACCTCTACCACCTCATTCACACTTTCAAGCCATTTGGCTCGGCCAACCTCTGCCCAAATACTCTCCCAACATTCCTCCCTTACTCCTAGAAGCCTCACTTTGGGAAGAACTCTTCCCAAGGAAGCCTTTGGCTCAAATCAAAAAGAGTTACCCGATTTTGAGGTAATGTCTTCTCTAATGTTGTTTTGTTTTGTTTTTCTTCTCCAACCCCCTAAACTCTTTTTATTCATTTATTTTGTAACAACACCAGTATCCTAAATATACTAGGATGTTGTTATAAGAAGGATTCGGGCTACACTTACACACACCTACATCTAATGGTTAAAGAACATACGGTTTCTGTGGATGGCGAATTTCTGCCTCACGAAACGATGATTGTTCAACACTCATATAACACCTTCAAAGGTGGCCATTAAGATGTCACTATATTTATATATGATATATATATTATGTTTATGTTTTACTTATGCTTCTGTATTTCTCATTTATGGCATACTTTATGATTTCCATTATGGGTAAAACGCGATAATTTCATTTTAGGAAGTGCAGACTACCGCCCCCTCAAAGTGATTTGAATCGTTAATGCCATATGTGGGATGTATAAAGGATGGAGTAAATGGTATTATGCACTATATTATACTGGAATTATATTATACATTTATATCATTATGATTTTGTTCCATTAAATATGAAATTGAAATGAAAGTAGCGTTCAAGTGTACGTACGGCTTATCGTCTCCATGAACGGTGCATTTCATTTCTTACCTCTAAATGTTACGTAATATTATAAATGAATGCATATACTGGATATATAAGATATATATGACATCTAAATCATGAATATAATTCTGGAGATAATGGATATTCTACCACATAAACAACTTGTAATTATAAGAAGTTTATTGTTGACTCAAGTACCAAAGATCGACAAAACGATCGTTATTAACTTAAATAATTACATAATGTTCATATCATTGTAATAAGTGTTATAATAAGGATAATGAAATTGAAAATGGTTCCTAATAAGGTATATATTAACTCTAGTTTATTATTCAGGAGGTTAAAGAACGGTTGAGTCAAGTCAGACACGAGGTAAGGGAACTTCTTAACCCAATTACCATTCTTTGGGTTAATCTCCTACTTTCAAATTATGTCATGATATTATTATGTCCTATCTTGTATTTGTACTTTCTTTATGTGTAATTATAGTGAATACACATAATAGATCTATTTTATTTTAAAAAATGATCTTGTAAGGACTTCGTCTCAATCTCCTTTCATTGAGGCATATTTGGTTTTATACATAATTTCTTTTATACGGTGTACAAACCCCTTTGACTTTTACATTTATTCAAAAGGAATATTTTTTATACGAAGCGTTTACTAAATGACAAAAGGGAATGTTTTTGTCGTACGTATGCGGCGACAACGACTTCTCCGCCGCCGTGACCATTATTTGAGTTCCGGCTTCCTCTACAAGCCATCATTTTTTTAATGAAAAATAAATACAAAGTTTTAACTTTCTTTTATTTTGGTATTGAAAATGGTTTTGAAAGCGTTTTTATTATATTAATGTGTTGTATTGATATCTTGTGATTGAAATGTGGAAATGTTATGTTTCCTTTATGCATGTTTTATGTGATACGATTATGTTATGGTTTATGATATGTTTAAACCTATTCATATGAGGAATGTATTGGACTTAATAAGTGACGGGTGGAGCCCGCTATAGCTCCTCGATGCATCGGTAGGTCTCATGAGACAACTAGACGTGGAATTGGCCGAGGCCCTTTCCCAATTTGATTTATGGTTTTGGCCGAGGCCTTAATCATTTTAGACGTCTTGGCCGAGGCCTTGACAAAATGTTTCAGAATGTATGGCATTATACATTCCCTCATTATGAAAGTGGTTATTGATATTTCATGTGATTATTCGACCAGTAGAATATCCATGTGAAGAAGTGAATGGCATTATCTCATTTTACTTTTGCCATATTATGTTGATGTTCAAGTTTAAAAGGCTTTTGTTTTAGTTATACATTGCCTTAAATTTTTATGTTTATTTATGAAAGCTTCCGCAATATTGTTATCCTTACTGAGCATCTGAGCTCACCCCTTTCAATGTTTTAATATTTTCCAGGATGTGAAGAAGTATTTTATGAATGACCTACAGGGATAGTACGAAGAGGATAGAAGTGTGGACTATGGAGACTTTTTTATTAGTTTTTCACTTTATGATGTAATGTAAGACTTGTGAATGTATCTAGTGCTTCCAAGGCTACTAAACTAATCGGTCTTTCGAGACTTGATCTTTTGTGATCATGCCAATGTTACGAAGTAATGCACCGACTCTGGGTAGTTGGGGTCGGGGCGTTACAGTTGGTATCAGAGGAAGTTTAGTACAAACCTTGGAATCTAGATTTAGATAAACTCTGATTAGAGCACGTAGACCTAAGATGAACTTTGAGGATTAGTATAGAAGAACTTCCTAGAATTTTGGTATTGTAGAGATTTTGTGAGTTTTACGAGCAATACATCCATGTCTGGATACGAGCAGGTAGAGGCGGCTCTGGCACAGATGTTCCTAGGGATAAAACCCGAAAACACCGCTTTGAGCTAGACTCGAACGGGAACTGGTGCACGACAACGGGCCTTGCTGCACTCTTGGTTACGACACTCCCGGGGGATATGCTTAGGATAACTCTCATTTTCTTTACAAATCATTATGAAGGGTTTATGAGTATATACTTCCTCCAAGAAAACATTTTTATGATTATGGATTATATCCATAAATAGTTCAATTTATGTTAAGTGTTTTATAAGTATGGGATTATGTATTTTGATTCATAAACTGATCTAGTTTATGCCATTGTTTAGAAATGGCGCCTAGTGGAAGAAATGGAAACTGTATCAATGCACGCACTCCATGTAGGGATTGCCCTCCTGCTCAAGATAATTATGGTGGAGCTAGTGATACAACTGCTGCTGATCAGATTCTCACCGTACTAGGACAACTCACGCAGGTTATGAATAATAACCTTACTCGTATGGAGCACCCTGATCCGCAACGTGGAGGATCAATGTTAGACCGCTTCATGAGGCAACAACCACCAACCTTCAATGGGAGTAAAAATCCTATAGTAGCTGAGCAATGGATAAATTCCTTAGAGAAAATATTCCATTCCTTGGGGAGTAGTGAAAGGGAGAAGGTTGTCATGGCAGTTTACCGCCTCACTGGAGATGCCGATCAGTGGTGGTCGCTGATTCAAAACACAAAGGAAGATGATGACGTATCGAATATGGAATGGAGGGAGTTCAAAGAGCTTTTCTTAGAAAAATACTTTCCTCGTGACCATCGAGCAGATATGGAAAGGCAATTTCTGAGTCTGAAGCAGAAGGAGGATGAGAATGTCGCAAAGTATGAGGCTAACTTTACAAGGTTAGCGAGGCATGCTTCCGATTATATACGTAACCCAAGGAGTAAGATTGATCGTTTCTTTGATGGGTTAAAACCATTTCTCCGTCGAGCTTTAGTATCACAATCCTTCTCATCATACGAAGATATTTTCTCGTGTGCTATCAAGACAGAAAAGGAATTCTCTAAGTCTTATGACAACAAAGTAAAGCAAGAGAAGAAAAGAATGGTGGAACAAGAGACAGATAAAGGAAAAAAGGGAAAGAAGGATTTTCCATTATGTGATAATTGTGGGAAGAATCACCCTGGTACTTGCCTAAAAGGAATGTGAGTTTGTTATAAATGTGGAGAAAAGGGTCACCAGGCTCGTGATTGCAAGGGAAAGAAAGAGGTTATCAAAGTTGAATGCTACAATTGTAGGGAAATGGGGCATTATGCAAATGAATGTCCTAAGCGTCAAGGAAACTTACCTCAGAAAAGGCCAAGGGATCAAGGACAATCTTATGCTGTGACTACAGTTGAAGCGGAATAATTAATGTATTGGTGGTTTTGGACTCATGGATTATATTTTGGTTATTAGAATAATGTGATATATATATAAGGATTGTACTGCAGTACTTGTTGATTTCAGTAAGGTTTTAATATGATTAAGGTAATCAAATTTTTAGTATGTGACAATAAGAGAAACTTTTCTTTGTTTGAGGAATCTGATGTTACAATTGATTTTGGAATTTAGAGACCTTTTAGAGAAAGTCTGGATGGAGGTATTTTGGATAACTATTAAGGTTGGAATGGATTAAGTTGAACCATGGATAGTATTGTTTAAGGATAAAGCATTTCTGAAGATTATTTTTGGAATATTATAATACTATAGTTTTAGGAAAAGGACAACCTGCAGGGTGGGGAATAACCCGTCGCGTCGGACAAAGCTGCAGGAATCGAACCCACAACCATAGTGCGACAAGCCTTTATTTCCTACCACTAGCCTACAGGAAGTCCCTGGTTATTACAAAATAGTTTTACTAATCTAAATGGTATGTGTTAACATTTGGAACCTTATACAATTAGGATAAATAGAATATTTTTGAGTTCCGTTACCATTTGGAGTAAAAGTTGGGTCTGTGGTAAAAATTTATTAACGAATGAAAGTATACATAACAAGTATGTATATTCCCTTACGTTCTTAGTAAATCTCCAAAATAAATTCCTCAACATTATAAAAGGTAACTTAAAACAAAAATGTTGTCGGTTAACTTTTCCAACTGGGGATTCAATGATCGTTTAACCAATCACAAGTTTGTGATTTTCTTGTGGTTAAACTTTCTCCTAATCCTGTTTTCTATAACTCTCTATCAGACCTTGAGGGTTTGTTTTTCTTCCATATCCATATTTTCATAGAATCCTAGAATGGGCTATATCGGGTGACCTTTGTACTTATCTTGCTTTCTTTTAATGTTATATATTTATTAACCTTATTTCCGATGTGGGTTATCCTCAAAGGTAATTTCTCTTTTCAACCTTTTATTTTCAAAGAAAAATTTCAAATTGCGAGGACGCAATTTATTGAAGGAGGGGAGAATGTAACACCCCGAGCTTCCACGATACGCATCTCATTCAATAATGCAATAGCTTGCATTGTACGCAACTTTGAGTTCTAACACACTGCAACTAATCAAAGTAGCCGTTATGAATAGTAATAACCACTTTTTAAATTTATAGAAATTTTATATTTCAAAATGGACTTCATTTTTGTATTCCTAATATTGAAATTAGCCTATGTTGAATTTTTTGTAATTTTTTGAGAACTTCCAAATTTTTATGAATAGTGAAGAATACATAAAACAAATTTTTTAATCAAAATAATTTATAGTGATAAATTATACTATTTAGTGGTTTTAAAGTATAATTAGAATATATTTTTACCATTTTATCCAATGGTGGTCATTAGAATTAATTTGAGATTGAAATTGGACAAAAACAATTGCCAATCTTTTGATATAAATTGTTTCTTAAAAACACGCTACTTGTTGTAACAGTGGGAATTAATTATAAAATTAATTAATGCAACATATATGTTTGGAATTTTGTAAAATAGAAATCATTTTTGAATTCGGAATATCAATTATAGCTTAGGGTGAAATTTTGGCCTTATTCTGAAAAACTTCAATTTTTGATGAATAGTGAAACCACTAAGTGGTTGTTAAAAACTGATTTTTCGTTAAAATGAAATATTACCACTTCTGTGATTTTATTTTCAAAAATCCGACATACATGGTTATCATTAAGAAGTAAAATGTGGTTCAATGAGATTAAAATAATTTTTTGGTTAATAGTAACTTTTAAGTTCTTAATCGCGATTAGAGGTAATTAGTGTAGTTTAAGGTAAAAATAATGTTTTAATAATATGAGATGAGGTTGAAACTTGTCCTACTCCTATTGGATGAGTCATGGCCGACCAAGACAACCCATGGGTCAACTCGGGGACCCCATGGAGCCACTTTAGTTGGAAATGACATTAATATATATTTATTTAATGTTAAAATTAAATTGACACAAACATGAGTTGTTTTACTAAAACAGTTTTTAAGTGGGGTTACACAAGTCCAAATTTTGATTATAAATATTCATTAGAAATATAAAAAGATTTCCTACATCATAGTATTTTGTTTATAATTTTTAGACATTAAATAAATTAAATTATTTATGACATCATGATGATGCAGCGATGACCTCATTATTTAATGATTTAAATAAAATGGGAAGATAATGCAAACTCCAAGGCTTACACTTGTCCAAAGACTATTGGATGGGTATATTTCAAACCCTTATCACCTTATCCACGAATTATATAAGTGTGGGACCTTTAGAAATCGAAAATCATTGTATAATTGAATAACATTTCATTACTTTCCAAAAGTGCCCCTCCTCTCCACTTATAAAAGGCCCCCACATCTACCACCTCATTCACACTTTCAAGCCATTTGGCTCGGCCAACCTCTGCCCAAATACTCTCCCAACATTCCTCCGTTACTCCTAGAAGCCTCACTTTGGGCAGAACTATTCCCAAGAAGCCTTTGGCTCAAATCAAAAAGAGTTACCCGATTTTGAGGTAATGTCTTCTCTAATGTTGTTTTGTTTTGTTTTTCTTCTCCAACCCCCTAAACTCTTTTTATTCATTTCTTTTGTAACAACACAAGTATCCTAAATATACTAGGATGTTGTTATAAGAAGGATTCGGGCTACACTTACACACACCTACATCTAATGGTTAAAGAACATACGGTTTCTGTGGATGGCGAATTTCTGCCTCACGAAACGATGATTGTTCAACACTCATATAACACCTTCAAAGGTGGCCATTAAGATGTCACTATATTTATATATGATATATATATTATGTTTATGTTTTACTTATGCTTCTGTATTTCTCATTTATGGCATACTTTATGATTTCCATTATGGGTAAAACGCGATAATTTCATTTTAGGAAGTGCGGACTACCGCCCCCTCAAAGTGATTTGAATCGTTAATTCCATATGTGGGATGTATAAAGGATGGAGTAAATGGTATTATGCAGTATATTATACTGGAATTATATTATACATTTATATCATTATGATTTTGTTCCATTAAATATGAAATTGAAATGAAAGTAGCGTTCATGTGTACGTACGGCTTACCATCTCCATGAACGGTGCATTTCATTTCTTACCTCTAAATGTTACGTAATATTATAAATGAATGCATATACTGGATATATAAGATATATATGACATCTAAATCATGAATATAATTCTGGAGATAATGGATATTCTACCACATAAACAACTTGTAATTATAAGAATTTTATTGTTGACTCAAATACCAAAGATCGACAAAACAATCGTTATTAACTTAAATAATTACATAATGTTCATATCATTGTAATAAGTGATATAATAAGGATAATGAAATTGAAAATGGTTCCTAATAAGGTATATATTAACTCTAGTTTATTATTCAGGAGGTTAAAGAACGGTTGAGTCAAGTCAGACACGAGGTAAGGGAACTTCTTAACCCAATTACCATTCTTTGGGTTAATCTCCTACTTTCAAATTATGTCATGATATTATTATGTCCTATCTTGTATTTGTACTTTCTTTATGTGTAATTATAGTGAATACACATAATAGATCTATTTTATTTTAAAAAATGATCTTTTAAGGACTTCGTCTCAATCTCCTTTCATTGAGGCATATTTGGTTTTATACATAATTTCTTTTATACGGTGTACAAACCCCTTTGACTTTTACGTTTAATCAAAAGAAATCTTTTTTATACGAAGCGTTTACTAAACGAAAAAAGGGAATGTTTTTGTCATACGTATACGGCGACAACGACTTCTCCGCCGCCGTGACCATTATTTGAGTTCCGGCTTCCTCTACAAGCCATCATTTTTTTTAATGAAAAATAAATACAAAGTTTTAACTTTCTTTTATTTTGGTATTGAAAATGGTTTTGAAAGCATTTTTATTATATCAATGTGTTGTATTGATATCTTGTGATTGAAATGTGGAAATGTTATGTTTCCTTTATGCATGTTTTATGTGATACGATTATGTTATGGTTTATGATATGTTTAAACCTATTCATATGAGGAATGTATTGGACTTAATAAGTGACGGGTGGAGCCCGCTATAGCTCCTCGATGCATCGGTAGGTCTCATGAGACAACTAGACGTGGAATTGGCCGAGGCCCTTTCCCAATTTGATTTATGGTTTTGGCCGAGGCCTTAATCATTTTAGACGTCTTGGCCGAGGCCTTGACAAAATGTTTCAGAATGTCTGGCATTATACATTCCCTCATTATGAAAGTGGTTATTGATATTTTCTGTGATTATTCGACCAGTAGAATATCCATGTGAAGAAGTGAATGGCATTATCTCATTTTACTTTTGCCATATTATGTTGATGTTCAAGTTTAAAAGGCTTTTGTTTTAGTTATACATTGCCTTAAATTTTTATGTTTATTTATGAAAGCTTCCGCAATATTGTTATCCTTACTGAGCATCTGAGCTCACCCCTTTCAATGTTTTAATATTTTCCAGGATGTGAAGAAGTATTTTATGAATGACCTACAGGGATAGTCCGAAGAGGATAGAAGTGTGGACTATGGAGACTTTTTTATTAGTTTTTCACTTTATGATGTAATGTAAGACTTGTGAATGTATCTAGTGCTTCCAAGGCTACTAAACTAATCGGTCTTTAGAGACTTGATCTTTTGTGATCATGCCAATGTTACGAAGTAATGCACCGACTCTGGGTATCTGGGGTCAGGGCGTTACATAGATTGTATCAATTTTCTTTCAAAACAATTGGATACTGATTGAAGGTAAATATCTGGTGTCAAATTGTTTTTAGGTGGTGCTGATGGAATAGGTGATACTGATTGAATAGGTGGTGCTGATGGGAAATTTGATGCAGATAAAAGTGGTTCTGATGGAACGGTGGTGATGATGAAAGTGGTACCGATGGAAATGCAATGTTGATAAAAGTGGTGTCGTCGGAAGAGGTGATACTGATGGAAGATGAGACACTGATTGTTTTCCAAAACAATCGTATTCAAGTTTAAGAAAAAGCAAAAATATGGTGTCAATTAATAATGAATGACATTCAGATTGTTTTTTATCGTATCTAGGCAGATCATCCTTATCAGATTGTATTGCATCGTATCTAGAAAACGTAACTAGAAATCACAACTAGAATGATCATAACCAGAAATGATCCTATCTAGAATGATCATATCTAGAATGATCATAACCAGAATGATCGTATCCAGTATGATTGTAACCAAAATGATCATATCTAGCAAGATCGTACCCAAAATGACCGTATCCATAATGATCATAACCAGAATGATCGTTTACAGAATGATCCTAACCAGAATGATCATAACTAGAATGATCATAACCAGATATGATCATATTAAGGATAATAGTATCCAGACGATTTGTGTTTAGAAAATACCATGCTTGGGTTGAGATGAAAATAAAGAAGTAGGAATGAATGGAAAGTTATAATACTTTCCAATTGAAGTTAGACGATGCTAAAGATGATCCTCAATGAATTCAAATTAATGAATGTAGTCATGATTCAAGCACTGTTTTTTGAATGTGATGATGTGTTTTCTCAAGTGGGTCAATAAAAAAGAAAATAAAGTGGAGATAGATGAATGAATTTTCAAGGGGGAGACTTTCATTTAAAATAATGATTTTATCTCAAATGGAGAAGTGTATTTCTTCAAACACATTAAATTGGTATGGTATCAAGCATTATTTTGAAGAAATCAGTATGAGAGAATTGGATTCAGACCCATGTATTTCTCATCAATTGTAATCGTATTTACATTTGAAATGGGAGTTTGGAAAAGAAGAGATGAAGATTTTAGAAGATTCGAGAAGAATCAAGAAGCATTGAAGAAGTCATAATTGCTCTGAGATTTCAGGAGAAATTCATATTTGGGTGAATTTAAGGGAGCGGGAAAGTGTTTTGGTATTCCTTCCTAAACTTGTGTTTGGGTCACCTATAAAAGACGTGAAGTACATTGTATTTGTGTGACAACAAAGTATTGTTTATTGTATTAGAGAGAGAAGCTCTGAGTTTTTAGAGATATAAGGTGGTACCATTTTTATTGTATTGAAGATAATTTAATGGGGAAGAAGTGAAAGAGAAGAGGTGAGATTGTAGTGATTGTATTTGGATGATCATTATATTTAGGATCAATCGTATTCAGTGAATCATCATATTCAACTTGTCAATTGTATTTGGATGATTTTGGTATTGGGATGAATTAATCAGCTTTGGGATTTCTATACTGGGTATCTCCATATTAGGTTTATCGGACTTAAATAATTGTATTCTGAATTGAAGTAGTGATGATTCATTAGTATTGCAGGAAAATCAGACTTGAAGAATTTTATTCTGAATTGAAGCAGTTCTGATTCATTTGTATTTCATTCTATCAGAAAAATAGGACTTGAATAATTTTATTGAAATAATCATACTTAGATAATCGAACTGGGAAAATAAAACATGGCATTCAGGGGTGATTTCTTTATCAATGTCCTTTAAGGTTCTTACCTTTCTTCTGGGTAAGGAAAAGAATAATTGTTTTACAATTTGAATACATTTGTTGAATTGAAAAGAAGCACAGTTAACATGAGTTGTTACAAAAGAAATTGTATTGCCCTATTGTGCTAAGAGGGTGTACACACACTAGTGGGATTGTTTCATAGTGATGCATGAGTGTAAGGGTACTTCATACTCATTGTAATCCAATGATTGTTTTCCTAGTGGATTGTATGGTATTGGATCATCTCCAAACCATACTAGGGACGTAGATATTCTTATTGAATAGTGAACCATGTAAATCTGTGTGTTCCTTTGGATGTGCGTTGAGTTTTTTTTCATTAGGGAATTTAAATCTCTAACAGGAGTTAAAGGTTGTTTCAATTGAAAAGAAACATAAAAGAAAAAGAGTATCACGGATTCACCCCTCCCCCTGTTAGTTATACATTACTCTGAATGGGCACTTTCAATTGGTATCAGAGGCAGGTTCCCTTCGTTATTCTTTGTTGATGGAGAATTTGAACTATGTGAACAGTAAAGGTATTCTGGTGTTTGATGGAAAGAACTATCATATCTGGAAAGATAGAATGATGTCATATCTTATGTCTATCAGCTATGATGTTCTTGAAGCTGCAACAGTTGGGTTTCTTCCCATTGATGATAAAACTTCACTTACACCTATTGATAAGAGACATCTTGAGAATAATGGAAGGGAAAAGAATGCAATATTTTCATTACTTTCTAAAAATTAATTCTTGAGAGTAAAAGGTGTTTCCATAGCCAAAGGTATATGGGATAAATTGAAAAACATATATAAAGGCAATAAAAAAGTGAATATGGAAAACTTACAAATATGGATATTGAAGTATAAATATCTCAAGATGGATGAGCATGAATCTATTGCGGACTTCTTTACCAGAGTAAATAACATAGTAAGTACTATTAGATGTCTTGTTGAAAAGTTGGATTATTCTATTATGGTTGAAAAGATCTTGGGAATCCTACCCGACAAATTCGATGCAAAAGTTTCTTCATTGGAAGATAGAGATCCTGAAACATTATCTCTTGATGATATACATAGCACTCTTATCACTTATGAAATTAGAAGATAGAATGATGTGAAGATAAAATACAAAGTTTGATAGAGAAATTCCTTTTAAGGATTCCAAGAAAGAAAATAATATTCTTGAAGAAGAATAAGCTAGATATTTTGACTCCGAAAATGAGGTATGTAAAAATCTTGATTCAATTTTTTCCTTGTTTTCTAAGAATGTGAAAAAGAGGTATAAGTAGGTATAAAGGGAAACTTCTATTAAAGTGTTTTGAATTTGGAGCCATTGGTAATTTTGTTTCCAATTTTCCTTAAAGAGGAAATGAAGAAGAAAGTGATGAAGAAGAAAGTGAAGTTGAAGAAAGAAGGCCAAGAAGATCTTGGAAGAAAAAGGGTGATACAGAAAAATTATATTCCAATAGGGAAGATAAGAGGTTCTCCAAATCCAAAAGGAGAATATTTTTTTCTAAGGGAGATGATAGTGAGGATGTTACAAATTATGATGAATACAACACATTCATTGCAATAGTTACTGAAGAAAGTTCTTCCAGTAATGAAAGTAGTTGTGCTGAAGAAGAAGAAGAGAGTGAAGTTGAATTCAAAAATTTCATTGAGATTACTGGGGAAAATACTTTTATTGAAAAAATGAATCATGATGAATTCTGAAGAAGAAGTTCTGATGAAGAAGATACTCAACTTGAGTTTCATTTTAAAGAATAATTGAATGAATTATTGAGAAAGATCATAAGGCTTGAAAATAAAAACAAAAGTTTGAAGATGAATCTTACTCAATAAGGAATCAAGGATATTTTTTCAAAGATAAAGAAAATATGGAGAAAGATATTTATGATTTTAAGAAATATCTTGAATAAGAAAATGATTTTAATAAAAATATGGAAGTAAATTTGAAGGAAAATGAAGAAGAGTTTGGACTTTTCCAAAAAAAAAGTTATTTGAAGCTGAATTGAGAAATACAAGTTTCCAAAACTCTATCACTAAAGTTAGTGGATGTTCTCAGAATAAGAAACCTAAGAAGGCTCAAAAAATCTACCTTAAAAGGGTTATAAGAATAATGGACTTTTTTTGAAAATAGTAAAGTTGGGAATGTTATGTATGTGGCCAAGACCAACATGATTGGGAATTAGGAAGTATCAAAGAACCCTAAGTCCAAAAATGTTTTGAAACATTCTAAATATATAAATGTTTCCAATACTTCTGGTTCTGATATTACAATAAATAAAAGTAATAATCCTATTGATAACAAAAAGGTTGTTGGATTGGAAAAGAAAGATAAGAAAGTGGTTGAGAAACACATTCACAATTCTGGACAGTATCAAAGTTTCAGAGGCAAATAATCCTTTTTTGGATATTTCTAGTATTGTGGTGGATTTGGACATACAGAGAATATGTGTTGGTTCAACCAAAAACACTACTATTATTCCACAGGTTATGGAAGGCATGGTTTTATGGGGAGTCAATTCACTCAAAAGAATAAGCCTCATAAGGTTGTGTTGAAGAAATATGAGAAGAATGAAGTAAAGATTGAAAATAGGTTCCAACCATTGGAAACTATTTGTGAAAGGTGTGAGAAACCTAGAAACCATGATAAAGGATGTCTTTTTTTGATACCAAAACAACAAAATATTCTTAAAAATTCTAATAATCCTGATGTTTGGGAATTCAATAAAGATAGATATGTTAAGTTTCAAAAGAAATAGTGATTAGTTGTTTGGCTAGAACACATTGACCTGGCTAGGAAATTTGAGGAATCACAAAAGAAAGTGAAATAAGAAAGAAAGAAGCAGACTCATGAAGATTTGATAAATGATGACAAAAATGTATCCACAAATGGTGAAGATGAGAAATAATGGAATGATATCAAAACTTGTTCAACTATCTTGTAAGGGAAAAAGAAATGAAGGGAAAACATGGAACAAACTGATTTTAACAAGGATGTTCCTAAAAATGAAGAAAAGTTGACATCCTCATCAAAAGATTTGACAGATAAGAATAAATCTGTTACAAAAATAAAGAAGGATAAATAGAATGAATAAATCACATCTAATAAATACTCCAAGAATAAGAATAATAATAAAAGACTAAGAGAGAAATCTCAGTCTGATTGTTTCTTTTAACAAACAATCGAGGTTCCTCCTTATTCCCAATATCTCTGTATACATGTGCAAACCAAAAAGGAATTGAAGGAGTGTAAATAAGGAAGATATATTTGATGATTATCTTACCTTTCTTGAAAAGTAAAGTAATGAGTATTTGAAAAGTTCATTTTGAAATGTTTTTTTACACCTGAACTTTCTGATTTGTTTATTGAGATGGGTACAGGTTACTCTTATCATAAAAATATTCTTTTAGGGTTTTCCCCTAGTCATGAGATTGTTGAAATAATTATGGAAAAGTTATTACCTGAATATTTTTTTATGAACAACATTGATCACCTTGATTATACACTCTTGTTTTATACACTAGGTTCTCCCATGTAGACTTAGAGTTTTTCCGTTAAAGTTTCTTTGTTAAGAAAATCATGTGATACTCATGTCAAAGAAAATCTCTACCTCTGGAAATGGAGATCATTTTCTAATAAGGGAGAAACTTATCATGACAAACCCTTTGAATATGATTTTCAATAAGGGGGATAGATAAGATAAAGGGGGGGAATAGGGGGAGAAATAAATGAAAAAATACCACATATTGTTTTCATGTGGTTGAAGTGATTGAAGTGGGTATTGACAACAAATAAAAAGTGGGAGATTGTTATGACTAAGTTGTGTTATGGTTGTATTTTTTGTCAATCGATTAGTAAGCTAAAGAAAAAAAGGATTTTCAGAAAGATAATGAATGTGAATTTGGATTTAAAGGAATTGAAAGAAAGATAAAAGGTATTGTGATTCATTTTTTTCAGCAAAAAATGTATTGGTTTTAAAACAATCATGGTTATATTGAGGATTGTTTTGAAATGAATTGGATACATGTTTTCACAAACAATCGGATCCATATTTTGAAAAGAATCAGATCCATGTTTTTTAAAAGAAATAGGAATCACTGTGAAAGTCCATTATAATGAGAAGAAGTGTCTTTGAAAGTGAAAACATCTTTCTAGAAGTATATGGTTATCACATTAACTCTGAATACGATGAAAAATTAGTTTTTGTTTAGCTGGAGAATCTGAGTCATTATGACTATGATTGAATTAATTGTGATGATGCCTTACTAATTTTTATTTCATATAAATTATGAGTTGTATTGAGAACTTGTGATTCAATATTGATATAAGAAAGGGGAAGTGAAAGAGATGCTTCCAATCATAAAAGAATCGTATTCATATTGTTTTTTAAAACAATCTGAAAAAAAAATGTATTCAGATTTATCGTATCTAGATGGCAGAAAGAAAGTAGTGGTACCGATTTTTTTTCAAAACAATAATAAAATAATAGTATTTAGATTGTTTTTCAAAACAATCTGAAAAGAATGATATTCAAATTTATCTTATCTAGATGGCAGAAAGAAAGAAGTGGTACTGATTATTTTCCAAAACAATTAGAAAACAATTGTATCTAGATTGTATAAATTATCTTTCAAAAAAATTGGATACCGAGAGCAGGTAAAAGATTTGGTGCTGATTTGTATTCAAGTGGTGCCGATGAAAAGTTGTGTCGATGGAATAGGTGATACTGATTGAATGGGTGGTGTCGATGGGAAAGGTGATACTGATAAAAGTGGTATCGATGGAAAGGTGGTGCCGATGAAAGTGGTACCGATGGAAATGTAGTGCCGGTGAAAGTGGTTCCATTGGAAGAGGTGATGTTGATGGAATATGAGACACCAGTTGTCTTCCAAAACAATCATATTCGGGTATAATAAAAAGAAACAGAAGGTTTCAATTAAGAATGAATCACATTCAGATTGTTTTGTGTTGAATCTGGGCATATCATCCTTATCAGATTGTATTGTATCTTATCCAGCAATCGTAACTAGCAATCGTAACCAGAATGATCAAACCAGAAATGATCATATCTATAATGATCATAACCAAAAATGATCTTATCTAGAATGATCATATCTAGCATGATCATAACCAGAATGGTCGTATCTATCATGATCGTAACTAGAATGATCGTATCCAGAATGATTGTAATTAGAATGATCATATCTAGGAAGATCATAACCAGAATGATCATAACCAGAGTGATCATAACCAGATATGATCGTATTCAGGATAATAGTATCCAGACCATTTTTATTCAGAAAATATCATGTTTGGGTTGAAATTAAAAGAAAGAAGCAGGAATGAATGGAAAGTTATAATACTTTCCAATTGAAGTCAGATGATGTGAAAGAAAATCCTCAATGAATTCAAAGTCATGAAGGTAGTCATGATTCAAGCACTGTTTTTTGAATGTGATGATGTGTTTTCTCAAGAGGGTCAAGATAAAATAAAATAAAGTGGAGATAGATGAATTAATTGTCAAGGGGGTACATTAATTTAAAAGAATGGTTGTATCTCAAGTGGAGAAGTGGATTTCTTCAAACACATTCAATTGGTATGGTATCAAGAATTGTTTTGAAGAAATCAGAATGAGAGAATCAGATTCAGAACCATATATTTCCCATCAATTGTAATCATATTGACATTTGAAATGGGATTCTGGAAAATAAGATATGAATATTGTATAAGATTTGAGAAGAATCGAGAAGTGTTGATGAATTCATAATTGCTCTAAGATTTCAGAAGAAATTCAAATTTGGGAAAATTTAATTGAGAGGGAAAGTGTTTTGGGATTCCCACCTAAACTTTTTTTGGGTCACCTATAAATGGTGTGAAGTACATTGTACTTCTGTGATGGCAAAGTATTGTTCATTTTATTATAGAGAGAAGCTCTGAGTTTTCAGAGAGAAAATCGGTAACTTTTTGTTTTGTATTGAAGACAATTCGATGGGAAAGAAGTGAAAGATAAGAGCAATATTGAAATGATTCTATTCAGCTGATCATTGTATTCAGGATTTATCATATTAATTGAATCATCGTATTCATCTTGTTAATTGTATTCGGTTGATTTTGGTATTGTAATAAATTAATTGGATTCGGGATTTCCATACTGGGTATCTTTGTATTAGGTTTCTCGAACATGAAGAATTGTATTCTGAATTGAAGTAGTGCTGATTCATTTGTATTGTAGGAAAATCGGACTTGAATAATTTTATTCTAAATTGAAGCAGTGCCGATTCATTTGTATTGAATTCTATCTTGAAAATCGAACTTGAAGAATTGTATTGAAATAATCGTACTTAGATAATCGAACTGGGAAAATCGGACTTCAAATTTGGGATGATTTCTTTATCAAAGTCCTTTGAGGTTCTTACCTTTCTTCTAGGTAAGGAAAATAATAATTGTTATACAATTTGAATACATTGGTTGAATTGAAAATAAGAACAGGTAACATGATTTGTTACAAAATAAATTGTATTGCCCTATTGTTCTAAGAGGGTGCACACGCACTAGTGGGATTGTTTCATAGTGCTACACTATTGTAAGGGTACTTCCTACTCATTGTAATCCAAGGATTTTTTTCCTAGTGGATTTAATGGTATTGGATCATGTCCAAACCATACCAATGACTTAGTTATTCTTATTAAATAGTGAACCTTGTAAATATTTGTGTTTCTATGGATGTGTATTGATTTTGCTTTTAGTAGGGAATTGAAATCTCTAACAGGAGGTGAAGGTTGTTTCAATTTAAAAGAAACATAAAATAAAAAGAGTATCACTAATTCACCCCCTCCCCCTCTCAGTAATACATTACCTAGACTGGGCACTTTCACCCACATTGGCATGTTTCCAGGTCATGATGTTTGAGAAATCAGCTTCTTGAAGAACATTATAATACACCGTTTGTCCTATCATTTCTTGTTTCCCTTGATTCCCTCCTTGACTGGTAATATTGAACGAGATATCTCCACGTAGGATGGATCTTTAGGTGGCCTAGGGCATCCCTCAAGCACTACATAAGAATTTTATTACTCTAATGGAGCGTGCACAGACTCCCTGGGGGAACCCAGATCAGTCCTCAATCAATTAAAGACCCCATACTCTATTGGGTTACCTTCTTTCATTTCACTTTGTGGACCAAAAGAAACCCCCATCGGTTTCTACCAAGTTGAGACTCCCTCCACACTTAGCCCTAATCATTTTTCACTCCCTTTAAAGCTTGCACCTTCCAAATTAACAGAGATCCTTGTTCCATGCCTATATGTGGACATTGAATGTCCCAATTACTTATAGATAGAGAAAAATTCGACCCATTATTTGTAGACCACAAGCTTTCTACAACAAAATTCATCACCCACTGTAATCCAAAAAACTCAGAGGACATCCTCAAAGCATCCACTTCCACACAAACCTGTGGATATACTGGGTGATATAGAGCTTTAGTTTTATTATCAAATCATATAAATCTACCCACAAGGTTCCTTAACATTCTAAAAAATAGATGGGTTTTGAAACTAAAGTGGTAGTTGAGGAAAACTTACCCAGATCACAATCGAAGAGAATTCTTGTTTCATGTGGAATCCATAAGACCATATAAATAAAAATAACTGAGATCCATTTTAGTTGTGGGGTTTTATAGACTAGGACTTGATCAAATCCTCCTCTGATTCAAACCGAATCATAATATTATTTTTGTCGAGCAAACCCACAATCTCTCTCTCCTGTAGATCCTAGTACTCAAAAACTAATCTATCGAACACATCCACCAAAGGTAGTCTCTTCTTTAACTGAGAAATCAGTGTAAGATTCAGAAGTACTGATGTCATGTAGAATTCTAGAGTAGAGATCAAGAGGTTAGGGTTTCCATCGAATAGATCTGGTACTTTAATAAAAAGAGATATTGGAGGGAATGAGGGGAATAGGTTAGGGTTTGAGAAGGGAGGTAAGATCCTAGATGTTTCCCCCTAAAAGGACGTCAGAGGTCCCCCCTCCATCAGAGGAACCACTTGAAAACCCCATAATACGATATATTTTCTGATCAAGGTTTCATGTATGTTGCACTAGCATAACAATCCATTGTTAAGCTTATTCCCACATTGTCATGATATGTTTTCATGATTGTTTCAAAACTATTTATAATGAGTTTAAATCCATTAACAAATTTTACTTTATAATCATGTTCTACATTGTTTGGACCAAATTATGATGCCTATATCTCATTAGTGACATCATTCAATGGTAAAATTTTAACCTGGAATATATTAACATTTAGTATTAAACATGTAACTATGATTAATTCATGAAAAAAATAAGTATGTTACCTTTGATATTAGCCAAGTTGAAAAAAATTTTATTATCTAATTTCCTATTCCTCTTAATAGATAATGAACAATGTTTTCTGTTTATGATTTCTATATGTTCTCTAAAAATATTAGAATTTAATGATTCCATAAGCTATTAAAAAAATACACGATAAAAAAATATTTATTAGTTTTATTACTTAATGAAATCACCAGTCACACCACAATTGAATAATATTATATTATGATCTATTTTCTACTCTTTCATGCTCAAAGTACACAGTTAATATGATACATATCCCCCATGTTTGGGGAATTGATGGAAATGTGGGCTCAATGGGATCATATTTTCCATTTTTAGTTCTCATTGATTCATTATATCTCAGAGTGACATTATCCAAGTATGTTGAAAAAAAACATGAAATCCTACTATAAATAACCTTTCATGTTAGTTATTTTAGGATCATTCTTATTCCTTATATAATATTTAAATGTAGACATCATTATTTTTGTTAGATACATCTAATGACTTGAAATGGGACCACAACCAATATCTTATGTGGGAAGGTGCATAGTTAGACATAACATACATGTGAAAATAAACATAGGAAAAGAAATCTAATCCAAAAATAATGGTCAATGAATATTTCTATAGTTTCTTAAAAACACTTGCATTCAAACTTTTAGAAAAAAAGCCTTGATAAAACTGATAAATAACAGTGACCCTCAAATCATGTGAAAATAAATATTGAATGGAAATGAGAATCAACTCATGAAATAGAAATTTATATTCATGTATTTTAAGATATTTTAGATTCACATCATGTGTATTCACCTATTTTGAATTGTTACTTGAATAATCATCTATAATATTTATAATTTCCAAGACTTCAAGGAATTATTTTTTCTTTTCATTTATCATTGAAAATAAAGAAAAAGGGATTTTCCACTTATTATTTCCAGTTAAATGATGATGAATTCTTGGTTTTATATATCAATCTATTAAATCATGATGTGAGTGAAAGTCATTATTTTTTTACCCGTTAAATTTAAAAGAGCTTCAAGAAACATTCCACTCATGTTTTTCTTAAAATGCATTATTTATATGTAGTGGATCACTAAATTTGATGAACAATATGGTGACTCAATGAATATAATTTTCTTTATCCAATTTTTTTTAGAATTCAAAGGAACATTATTTCTATTTATGTGATTTAATTAACTCTTTACAATAACATAAATAAAACGATCAATTTCTTTAAGGATATCGTCTATAGATATTTATTGAGGTGATTCATATTTCAATATGGCATTATCACTGTGTCTTTAATTATTATTATAGGGATGTTTCATTGGTAGAAATTGTTGATTGCCTATGATGCTAAAAGTTTAGTGAAAAATCAATCTTTTGGAACATGTATTTTTCGTAAAAATATGGTAGGATAATTTCCTATTTTTGCTCTAACCAATAATCATTTTTTAAGTAGAAAAATCATTTATCATTAATGATAATATCACACAAAACATAAATTAATCCTTTGTAAAAGAATATTATGAATACACGTTGATGGCTTGAAGCTCCTTCAACTCATCTATTAATGGTTACAGGTATATGTAAATATCATTTCCAAGATCATTGGGACCAGATATCAATATACTCATGATAGTAAATGGATTTATCATACACATACATGGTATAGATTTATAAATGAGAATGAAAATAGGTCAACTGTTGTGTGGATTATGTATCTAGTGGAACTAGTTGAAACTATCACATGATAATCCTAATCTCACATTTCATGGGTCAGCTATAAAATCAAGATGTGATCTATCAAAATTTTACCATGATAACCAATTTTTAGGTTGTGTAATTTCATTATTATCCTTATTTATTTCATATTTATTCCATCTCATATCCATTTCCATTTGTTCAGACATAAATTTTTTTTTGAAGTCTATAAATCAAATTAAACTATCGTAATACATTTTTATGATACACAATATTGGGTTCCATATTTATTATCCTTCCATCTTGATTTAGTATAATATTTTAACTCATTCAACTTTATATTCTCCTTCTATATAAAATAATAATATTTAATTCATTCATGGATCTAAGTAGATTAAAATCTAAATTTATCAACCAAATTTGATGTAATATAATAATTTTTCCAGAATACATGTATCGTCATGTATTAAGTCCTTAAAAATGTAAAAATATAGTCAATATTGGTATTACTAGATCCACATATTGTTTTACCATGATATAATCACATTAAAAACTCATGTTTGTTTATTTTATATATTCTTGGAATACCAAGGTATTTGTATCTTCCATCATATTTTTAAAATGCTCAATATCATCATTCTAATCAAACAAACTATGCTCCTATATTAATTTCTACTAATAGTAGTCTTTTTGAAGTTTGGGATTGAAAAAAATGGAAACTAATAAAAAATAAATCTGTTCATACTAATCCTCTCAGTTGAATAAATTTCATTCCCATACTAGAATTTTCCTCTATTGTGATACCACACATGGAACTTTTTTTTAGAAACTTTTTTAGTGATTTGTTAACTCACTTAATCATGTATTAAACATGGTGTTCCATGTCATGAATCGAATCTGGTCACCATCAAAACCAGCACCAAACCCAGGCCATGGAAAATACTGAATGGAATTCCCTATCCCCATGGGATTTCACAACTTTTTAGGTATCATAAATATTGTTTTGGGAATAATTTACCCAAGTATAGATAAATAAAACAACCAAAAACAATCAATAAACTGAATATGAAAATTCATGCCAAACAAGACTTAAATAAAATTTGGAACTGAATAAATGGGCCAAAACATGAAACAACAGTTCCAAAGATACATAAAAGTAGCATCAAAACATCCCAAGGAACTCCACACAACAAGGGTTCATCACCCACGAGCCATCTCCACAACACTACACCATGGAAGGAAACTAACAACCCAAACTGCCACCACCCAAGGCCTTGACTTTACTTGTGTCAAACATGATCAAGTCTACTTACACCCAAGGGGTGTAAGTAGGGTGTGATCCTAATCCGAAAAGTATATCACACAAAATACTCCATATGCTAAGAATTACAAGATAAAAAGAATTCAAGTTTTAATAAACAAGAAATGGTGGCAATAATTTCTACAGAATTAAAATTTTAAAAGTAAATAGTTTTCAAAGAATGATTTCAAAGTATTAAAACATTTCAATAAAACATTTAAGATACTTAATTTTCCATCCAAACATAGAATAGGAAAATGATAAATATGAAAGAGTCAATGAGCACTAATCTGGGGAACATCTCTAGGCACTAGTTAGTTTTGGACCCCATGTACCTCATATCGCTGTGTAAAGTAACCAAAAAAATATTTGTTACCATGCAAGATCCACTAGTGGGGAACATACACATAACCTAATGGTCCCCAATAATCATAATTATAGTTTTTTTATTGTTTTCAATGTTTAACTTTCTATGTTAAATAGGGACAAAACCACTTCGGATCACTAGTATACTAGTACACGTCCACCCACCAAGATACTCAGGTTTCCCCCTTTGTGATAAAAAAATTTCCTCATGTTACTAAATATAATTTTCATATAGAAACAACATTTATGGTCATACACACTCAAAACAGTAGCTACACATGCTTTTCGGCATTTATATAACTCATTAAACCATTTAGAATTTCAATAAAATATTTTCAAGGAATATAACCAAACTTTGCACTTAAAATCCATCTAAAAGCCCTATATGAAAACCAAATGCACACCAATATCACCCCAAATCAGAATTGGCAGCATAAAAACATTTTAATAAGACCTTCCCATGAATTATGAAACAACCCCAAATGGTAAAACATGGAATGCACATTTAAAACACATATTTTCACACAAAAATGGAACTTAAAAATAAATTGATTAACAAATGCCACCAAAAATAATTTTAGAAGTAAGAACAACGATGGAGGAGTAGGATAAAAGTATAAATAAAGAAATTCTAACTCATATAGTAGTCCTTACACATGGAATCACCTACCACAAGTGTCAAAAACACCAAATCCTTGTGCAAAAGATCTACCACACCACCACCACACCACAAGGGTCTTAAATCAAACCTAAAACCAAAATATTAGACCATGAAACCCAATATAAACCCATAGGTTCAAATCCCTACTTGTTTTACATTAGGAACTTCATGAAAAATGGAAGAACCCCTAAGCAAATGGTAGAAGGAAGGAAGGAAACCCACTTACTTGATAGATCTTGAAGAAATCACCCCAAATACACCAATAGGTGAATCTCCAAGCATCCAAAACTGATATGAAGGTTAGAATATGGTTGAGGAGGTAAAGTGGGAACTGAAATAGGGATTAAAATTAAAAAATAAGGAGTTATGAAAGAAACAAATTACCTTTTTAAATCTGGATGATTTGGGAAAGCCTGAGAAATGTTTCCTTATTCTGAGATGAAGATGAGCTTAAAAGAGGGATAAACGAACATGGGGGGTGTGACTAGGGGTTTTGGAATCAAGTGAGAGTTGTAATCACCAAAAAACATTAAAAAATGAATGATATATGAAATAAATAATTTTTTTAAATAGAAACTGGGATAAAAGGTTGGCCCAAAGCCTGAATATATCACCCAAATCCACCATTATTGTGGATTCCTAAGGGGTCCAAATGGATATGATAGTTTGAATAGGTCAGGGTATTCCATGTTTGATGTCTAATGGATGAAAAATGTTGAAAAACAAAGTAGTTATAAAAGAAACAATTTTTTTTTAATCTGGAAATGGGCTCACGATTTGGCCCAAATCTTGAAAACCCACCATTTCCTCCAAATATTCATGGGAAACCCCTGCAAAAAATAAAGAATATAAATTAAATGAAAAATAAATTTAAAATGAGTCATGGATGTGAAAATTCTCCCCACCATAAAAACTTTCCACCCTCATAAAGTCATCTTGAAGCCTGATCAGATAAGAGAAATGGAAACTACTCTTCGACCCAAGACTTATGGTCCCATGTCTCATGCTCATCAGTATCATGTTTCCAGAGGACTAGAACCAGAGGAATATTCTTCCCTTGAATCACTTGTTCTTGGGAGTCCACAATATGCACTGGTCTCTCAACCACAGAAAAATCAGGCTCTATATCCAACTCCTCCCAATTCAGATCATGGGACGGATCCAGGTTGTACTTCTTCGGTTGTGAGACATGGAAGACATCATCGATAGATGTCAACAAATATGGAAAATATAAAATGTATTCCACCTTTCCAATCATCTCAGTAATCTCAAAAGTTCCAACATACCTCAGTGTTATCTTTCCCTACTTTCCCAAACGGCAATGACCCAAATGAGGGGCCACTTTCAAAAACACCTGATCAACCACCAAAAACTATAGGTATCAATGCCACTAATTATCATATGATTTTCACATACTATGAGCTACAAATAAACACTTCCTAATCAACGTTATCTTCTCATAAGTCTCCCTACTCAAGACTTGGCCCCAATAGTGAGGTCTCACCTACCTCAGCCCAACATAGGGGGGCGACAAGGGAAAATATAGAGCACCTCAAAGGGAGCCATTTAGATTGAGGATTGGTAACTGTTATTATAAGTGAACTCAACCAATCCCAAATGGCTATCCCAAGAACCTCCAAAGTATAAAATACATTCAAAAATCATATCCTCCAAAATATGATTCGCCTACTCTGTCTAACCATCTGTTTGAGGATGGTAATCCATGCTCATTTTGATTTGAGACCCCAAGGCCTTCTGAAGGCCTTCCCAAAACCAAGAACTGAAATGGGGGTCTCTATCTGAGATAACTATAGATGGCACACCATGAAGACTTGCCACCTCCTGAAGATACAATCATCCCAACTTATCCACTTTATCTATATCCTTGATCGGAATGAAGTGGGATGATTTGTTCAAATGATAAATTACTACCCATATGGCATTCTTACCTCATGGTGTATAATGAAATCCAATATGAAGTTCATGGAGACCACTTCCAACTTCTAAGTAGGAATGGGTAATGACTGGAGAAAACAAGAGGGCCTTTGGTGCTCCACTTTCACCTGTGGATATGTATAGCATCTTGATATGAATTCAACTATGTCTCGTCTCATACCTGGCCACCAGAATTGCAGACGCACTTCATAAAACATCTTAGTAAAACCATGATGGAAAACACACTGAGATGCATGGATATATTGTATCACCACCTTCCATAGAGACAAATGCACGACTAAGAGGCCCTTAAATCACAATATACCCTTAGGGAACGAAGACCAATTAGAATACATCTCCCCATCATAAAGAAACTACCTCGACCGCTGACAAAGCTCATCACTAGGTTGTTCTCGCTGAATCAACTCTAAGAGAAAAGAAGTCAACTAAATTCTCACCAAGAACACACCTCCAATATGATTCATTGTCTTCACATGAATTTGAGTAAAGATCCCCATCAGAGTCCACTCATCACTGTATTTTCTCTCGGCTTGCTTCTCCCATGACCGCGCTCGCCCAGAAAGTCGTGAAGTTTGTTTGGAACCCAAAATGTCAAGAATCGTTCAAGGAGATGAAGCGGAGATTGACTACCTCCTCCATGTTGATCTTGAAGAATCTATAAATTTCTATGTGGTGTATTTTTATGCTTTAGGTATAGTTCTTGGGTGCGTGCTTATGCAGGATGATCATGTGGTGGCGTTTTATCCCGCCAACTCTGACCACATGAAAAGAATTACCCGACCCATGACTTGAAGATAGCAGCTATGATGCATGATTTGAAAACATGGCTTCACTGCCTATTTGGGGAGAAGTTTTTGGTATATTATGATCACAAAATATTGGCCTAAATCTTCTCTCATAATGATCTCAATCTGAGGCAGTGTCGTTGGATTGAGTACTTGCAGGGGTTCGACTTTGACATTGTCTATACCCTGGGAAAGGGAAATGTGGTGGAGGATGCTTTGAATAGAAAATAATTGAAAGGCTCAAAGGTATTTCTCTATCCCCATAGGCAAGAACAAGTTCCCTATAATCATAAATATTGGTTTGGGAATGATTTACCCAAGTATGGATACATAAAACAACCCAAAATAATCAACAAATAGAATCTAAAAATCCATGCCAAACAAGTCTTAAATAAAATTCAGAACTGAATACATGGGTCTAAACATGAAAAAAGAGGTCCAAAGATAGATAAAATTAGTATAAAACAACCCAAATAACTCCATATGACAAGGTGTTATCACCCACAATCCATCTCCACAACACTTCACCATAGAAGGAAACTAACAACCAAAACCGCCGCCACCCAAGGCCTTGCCTTTACCTGTGTCAAACATGATCAAGTATACTTAAACACAAGGGGTTTAAGTAGGGTGTGAGAATAATAACAATAGGATATCACCCAAAATACTCCATATGGTAAGCATTACATGACAAAAATCATGCAAGTTTTAATAAACAAGAAATGGTGGCAATAATTTCTAATGAATTAAACTTTTAAAAGTAAATAGTTTTTGAAGGATGATTTAAAAGGATGAAAAAAATTCAATAAAAAATTTAATCTACTTAATTTTACATCCAAACACATCACAATCCAATGATAAATATGAAATAGTCAATGAGCAATAATCTTGGGAACATCCCTAGGCACTAGTTAGTTTCAGGCCCCACATACCTCATATATCCATGTAAAGTAACCACAAAAATATTTATTCATTTGTACGATACACTAGTAGTGAACATACCCATAACCTAGTGGTACCCAATAAATTTCATTATATTTTTTTTAGTGTTTTCAATGCCCAACTTGATAAGTGAAACAGGGACAAACCCACTCTGGATCACTAGCATATTAGTACACATCCGTCCACCTAGATACCCGGGTTTCCCCCTTTGTAATAAAACAATTTCCACATGTTACCAAATAACATTTTAATATGAAAACACCATTTATGTTCATAAAAACTCAAAATACTGTCTACACATTATTTTCACCATTTATATAACTCAATAAACCATTTAGAATTTTCATAAAACATTTTCAAGGAATGTAACCAAACTCTGCACTTAAAATCCATCAAAAAGTCCTATTTGAAAACCAAATGCACAAAAATATCACCCCAAACCATAATTTTCAGTAGAAAAACATTTTAATAATTCCCTCACATGAATTATAAAACAACCTCAAATGGTACAACAAGTAATGTACATTTTAAACACCCATTTTCACACAAAAATGGATCTTAAAAATCAATTGCTTAATAAACAAAACCAAAAATAATTTTCTCAGCAAGAAAAATGATAGAGGATTAGGATAAAAATATAAATCAAGTAAGGATAACTCATCTAGTAGTGCTTAAAAATAGAATCACCTATCATAAGTGTCAAAAACATCAAATCCTTGTGCGAAAGTTCAACTGCACCACCGCCACACCACAACGGTGTTAAATTAAACCTAAAACCAAAATATTATACCAATAAGCCCAATATAAAACCCTAGTTTCGAATTCCTACTTGTTGTACATTAGGAACATCAAGAAAAATGGAAGAAAACCTAAGCAAATGGGAGTAGGAAGAAGGAATCCCACTTACTTGAGATATCTTGAAGAAATATCCCCAAATACACCAATAAGTGAATATCCAAGTAGTCAAAACTGATATGGAGGTTCGAATAAGGTTGAGGAGGTCAAGTTGGAACTGAAATGGGGGAAAAAGTAAAAAATTAAATAGTTGTGAAAGAAATAAATTATCTTTTCAAATCTGGATGATTTAAGAAAGCTTGAAAAATTTTGCCCTATTGCGTGATGAAGATGAGCTTTAAAGAGGTAGAAATGAACATGGGGGGTGCGCCTAGGGCTGTTGGTCTCAGGTGAGATATAGAATCACTGAAAAACATTAAAAAATGAATGATATATGAAAGAAATAATTTTTTTTTACAATAGGAAATGGGATCACAGGTTGGCCCAAATCCTGAATATACCACCCAAATCCACCATGATTGTGGATTCCTAAGGGGTCCAAATGGATATGGTGGTTTGAATAGTTTAGGTTAGCCCAAGTGGGAATTTGAAGGGATGAAAAATTTTGAAAAATTAAGGAGTAATAGAATAAACAAAATTTGTTTTTAAATCTATAAATGGGCTCAGGATTTTACCCAAATCTTGAAAACCCGCCATTTCCTCCAAAAATGCATGGAAACCCCCCGCAAAAAAGCTGGAATATAAATTATATGAAAAATACCTTTAAAATAATTCATGGATGTGACATTCCAAATTAACCAAAATGGGGTAATTTAATCATTCCTCCATTGGAATCATTATTGAAATAAAAATCCAAAAAATATTGCAACTCCTTCTAAAATTCATCGATGATCCAATCAATGTTATATATCCAAATTCTATCCATTCCAATATGAATAATAAATTATTAGTAAAATTTTAAAATTTCAAAAATAAAAACAATTATGACAATTTAAAGGATCATTATACATTTATAATTATTTTATTTACATATTTATTTTCTTAAAAAATCAATCAATGGTATTTGGAAATTACATCACCATAGATAATTTTTTATGCTTTTATATAATTTAAATTATTTTAGTGTTTGTTAAATGTGATGAGAAATGAGAAATTTTAACTTATGAAATGAAGTCATGTACTATGGTTTGAGTTAAACTAGAGAGAGGAAATATGTTTCTTTAGATCTTATGCTTGATGTAACATAAAAACTAAGGAGACTCTATAGAATTATAAGGACAAAAAATTTTATACTAAAATTAGAATTAATATTTGATATATAAAATTTAATTTTTTTTAATTCACTTAAAAATATTAGGGAATCGATATAGAAATTTCTATATAGAAAATCGAGTTTATTTATACCCATGGGATGATTTAATAACCAAAAAAATATTCAACATAGTAAAATAGATAATAAAGTATAATTCCTATAAAATGTGATGGTATGGACCTTACTAGACATTATTTTCTATTTTCCTAAGACTTTTTAGTGTTTAGAGGGAGTTTGGTGGTGTTTTGGAGGCTATGGGAGTGGTCTTGTCTATTCTGGGGTCACCACGCCCTATGGGTGGGTGTGGTGAAGGCCATGTTAGAGGTGAGGGAATGGAAAAGACACTTTGTTCTTGTCATGGTTGATCCCTATCCATTTTAAAATATTTATATGGTTCTTAGTGTACCAAGGCTTTTCAATCAGTTTTGGAGGTCCTGTTGGTTAGGGTGTCCTCCTGTCTGAAACAACCACTATTGAAATTCCCAGAGAGTTCATGGCAACAAACATGCCTTGGGGGACCTCCTACCCAAAATGGAGGAGAGAACTCATCATTCATGTGTTAGAGGACATGGTGAGTGAAAAAATCCTGGTTGTGGGAAGTACACCCTGGAAAATATTATATGGAGCTGACATTCTCAAGAACACCACAGGTGTGGTGGAGGTCATGGTGATAGTTCGGTTCGTTTTAAAATGAATGAAATCAATATAATTCTTTATTGATATCATTAATTTCAAATGGTAAATATGTTCTTCTTAAATAGGGGTTCTTGAATGTGGTTTTAATTTTATTCTCCACACTAATAACCGATACGTGATTCTCTTCTTCAATTCCTTTGATTTCCAGACACTATGGATGAACCTAGGGTGTGGTTGAGACATTTTCTCATATTTAGGAATTATTGATGGATTTTTCCACTAGGTAAGTGTTATTTTTACCTACTTGGTGCCATATGATCAATTTCATGGAGATTATAATCCTTGGATCATTAGTTCAAGTCTTGCAGATCGAGGTATGATCTTCTCTCTTCACTTTTTCTCTTTTTCTTAGTTTCTTCTTTTCCAAGAAGATCACAGCAACGGGAAGCCCAATTTTAGAGCTGATTGTAAAGACCCATAAATTTCAAGGAAATTTTTTTTTCTTAAATTCTTTGTAATTTTATGAGTACGTAGTTTCTGACAGCACCTGATTCTGAGGCCCGGTGTGCCCAGAATAATTTTCTGAAGTTTAGATCAGGTACGTTCAGTGAACGAACGAGTGGGTTTTTCTATCTATTGAACCGATGCTCGGAATTGAAATCTAAGGGCACTGATAAACTCGTAACGCCGATATTCGCTTAAGGGGTCCATTACCGTAGTTGCGTTTTAAGCGGGTTGAGAATTAATATTTGGGGAATTGGATTAAAATAAATAAAATTGGTGGAGCACAATTTTATTTTAAGGATTGTGGTTATTTCCTCCCAAGGGGAGTTAGAGGTGGGTCCCTCACCTACATAACCTCCCATGAGAGTATATTAGTGGGTTGGGGCCCACACATTACCTAAACCCTTGAACTCCCCATAACTCTCAAAAACCCCCCATTAAACTCCCTTGTTTAATATTGACAACTCTCCCAATATTTATGAGATCACTTCACCTTATCCTCTCCCATTAATTCATGCCAACACCTTAATTAATAAATTGAATCCTCCAATTTATTAATTAATTGATTGAGTGTTTGAATTTTAAATTTCTTTTGTTAATAAAATAATAGGATTAGCTTATTATTTAATTTTGGGGATTTCATTGTGTGAAGGGAGAGAGCCCTTGAGAGAATAGTTTTCTTCTCCGACGAAGAACACCCACCTTCAACGGAGAAAGACTCGGCGAAGAACGCTCCACGTTTCTCAAATAATTTTTCTTCCTCCATATCATGGGAGGAGACACCGACATTGAGAACTCACCAATTTCGACGAATCATTCTCCGACGTTGATGGAGCGACATCGCTTCCCACGTCTACGACGAACAAATCATATTCGAGGTAGGGGAATTAAGTTCAAATTTAATGGATTAAAATTGTGCCTCATTTTTCGTCGAACATTTTGTTTGTCCGACCTATTACTATCGCTTAACATGGAGGGCACGGGCCGAACAAATATGGCCCAACAACCCTCTGTTTGATCTTGTTTATTTTTTTGGAATCGGCGACCGGAGGCGGAACGCAGAAGAGGTCGGCGGCGAAAGGGCCGCAGTCACACACGCAAAGAAAATTTGCGGCCAAGCGGGCCGCGGTGGAGGAAGCATGGTGTCGTCGCGTCGTGATGGGGACGTGGAGCCCTGGCCAGCGCAAGTGTGGTGGAGGAAGCCGGTATCTTCGCGCCAGCTGTGTGGAAGGAACTGCAACCCGCTTCACGGGTTGCTTCGGTGGAAGAACTGGTCGGCCTATCGGCTGGCCAAGTGGAGGAGAGTCGCGGTGCCAGGAGGGCGCCGCACTGGAGAACCCACGACCCGCCCGAGCGGACCTCATGTGCCAGAAGGCCGACCGGTTAGGGAGGTCGGTGCCGCTTGGTGATCATACCACGATTCACTGTTTTATTCCACCCTTACACCGCAGTTTTAAACTAGTTTTGTAATGAATATTCCAAATATAATAATAAATTGAACTTCATGTTTGAATAAATCAATTAATTTTAATCAATATTATAATGGTCAATGTTACTTGTTTTTATTGTTTCAATGTAGGTGGAGGTGATTTGGAGGGCCTTTGATGAAGTGGAAGAAAAATGGGCCAAAATTGCATGGATCCATGGACATCTGTCCACTGTTTTGCATAGTACACTAAATCCATGCATCCAAATGGGCTGCAAGTTAGTGGGCCTGTCCAAAATTTAATAGGATACATTTCATATTAAGGAAGCCAATTCTGATTCGGCTTCTATGGGGCCCATCCGAACTGATCTGTCCAAGCCACCGAAATTGGACCAAGTCAAATGCGGTGTTCTGTATTTTATCAATATCTTGAGCTGTAGTTGTCCAAATGGTGCTAAACTTTCGGTGGAGACAGTCCAGAGGTAGGGCTAAAACTTTTATATTTTCTCCAAAGCGCGATAAGACTGTCGGAAGGCCGAAACGCATGGTACAAGTGGATTGAAGAAATATGTGTGCCTAAAACCACCTTCCAATTTTCCTATAAAATGGCACCTTGGGCTCCCCATTTGCAAGTTCGGCCAAGAGGCAAGGTTCTGCCATTTTGGAGTCCCCAAGGAGTCTTCTCAACATCCCTAGAGGTTCTGGAGGCTATGGAAAGTTCTACCCCAACATCTTTCTCTTCCACCTCTCCCATGGGTTTCTAAACCCCTAGTGATCACCCGGGGAGGAATGTGATGTACATCCCGAGCTTCATGTTTGTAATATTTGAATGATCTTTTAAATTCCAGATTGTTGTGTAGTTTTTCATCATCCTCTATTCATATTTTATTGAGTTATGTACTGGTATGTCATGCTCAACTCATATGATCATGTTTGGGGGTACCCATTCATGTGATGTTTCACACATCGTTCACCACTTTCTTTCCCCCTTTCAATTGCGGTATTTGTGTGGTCTATATTGGTCAAATGAACTCACACAAGCACTGTCAAGGCCATGTACATTTATGTCATGGTATCACAAATAAATAACATATAAATCTGGACAGCGCATCGAGTTTTTCATGTGTTTCCTTGGTGTGTTTTGGTTATGAAGTCAAACACAATTCATTCAATCATCGGCGGTGTCCGGTGAATCATTGTGTGTTTTTGAATGAACCCTAGGAGGTATCCTAGTATAAACTCAGTAACATTCTAGTTCTAGGTGTTACAAACCAGGGATTAAAATATCATAACCTTATATCATGAAGCGATGAAGGATAAACATCATACGAGTACCCCGGGTTGATCACGCTTAATTAATTCTGTTAATCTCTACTTTGTTTTATAGATTCTATTTTCTATTGTCATCTTTAATCATCAAACCCAAGTATTATAAAACCCAATTCCCCTTTTTTACTTTCATAATCAGAACCACATTTTAGAATTAATGATCTAAGGCTCCGTCGAGAGACAGCCTAGGGTTGCTGCTATACTGCAGAAATTCTAGTTAAAATTAAACAACTAATTTGACATTCTCGACAGCGCGGTCAAATTTTGGCACCGTTTCCGGGGAGCCAAGATCATTTTTTTCTTTATTTATTTTTATTGGGTTATTTTACTTCTTTATTAGTACTCCTCTAAATACCCCGCCCCCATTTGATTGTTTTTGTTTCGAGTTTTGTCTTTATTTTTTGTTGTTTTTGGTGTGTTCTTTCTCTCTCTCTATCTCTCTCTCTTTCTCTCTCTCTCTTCTTCTCAATATCCCTCTCTAATTTTATAGTATAACATTATATTCTTCTTTCACCCTTCTTAAGTTTTTTTATCCATCTCAAATAAAAAAACAAAACAAACAATCAATCAATCAAACCGGACATCATTGTTGAATGACAAGATCTGGTAAAGGAACACTACTTGAATTTGACCCTGAAATTGAAAAGTCACTTCACACACAAATCAAGGAATTTAGAGAAGGTCAATCAAGTAACATTGAGGAACCCCTTTTGAAACCTCAATTGTTTCTAAACCAACCCAAAATTGAACCCAATCAAACCCAAGAAAACATGGCTGCAAATAATCGAACTTTAAAAGAACTTACTACCCCTGATGTGGAGTACCAACCTGCATACATCCAATATCCCGAGGAAGCAGCCAACTTTGAGCTTAGATCAGGTCTCATCCACCTTCTTCCAAAATTCCATGGTCTTCCCGGTGAGGACCCTCACAAACATCTAAAGGAGTTTCACATAGTATGCTCCACCATGAAACCCCAAAATGTGTCTGAGGACCTCATTAAGTTTAGGGCCTTCCCTTTATCCCGTGATGGTGTAGCCAAAGATTGGCTATACTATTTTCCTTCCACAATTGGGGGCTGTAATGACCTAAAAATACTTTTTCTAGAGAAGTTCTTCCCTGCCTCCCGAACTGCATCAATTAGGAAAGAAATCTGTGAAATTAGGCAATCGCAAGGAGAGACCCTTCATGAATACTGGGAGAGATTCAAAAGACTTTGCTCAAGCTGCCCCCACCACCAAATTAGTGAACAACTTTTAATTCAATACTTCTATGAGGGACTTATCCCCATGGATCGTGGAATGATTGATGTTGCAGCTGGTGGTGCCCTAGTTGACAAAACTCCTTCTGCCGCTCGTGACTTAATAGCCAACAATGCTCAAAATGCACAACAATTTGGTACATGAACTATTGCACCAACCCGAGGAGTTCATGAGGTAATTCATTCAGCCCTAGAACAAAAGGTAGATACTAAACTTGATGAGATGCATACCCTTCTAAGGCAATTATCTCAAGCACAAGTTAACTCACTCTCTACTTCTATTCCATTACATTGTTGGATTTGTTCTGATAACACTCATTTTTCTGACCAGTGCCCACAACTTCAAGATTCATCTGAGTCCTGTGCAGCTGTGTTCCCAGGGCATCCATTCCAACAAGCGCCTCCCTTCAAGCAAGAACAGTTCAGGCCAAATCCAAATCCAGGGTGGCAAGCACAACCCCAATACCGACAAGGAGGAAACTCAAGCTACCCAAAGCAGAATTGGTATCAACAAGGACAAGGTATGAAACCTTCTTATCCTTCAACTTCTCAAAACAATCATCCTCCTCCTCCTCCCAAATCTGAACCAAGCCTCGAGGACATGGTGAAACAAATGGCAACCCAGAACCTTCAGTTCCAACAGACCACACAATCAGCTATTCAAGACCTACGAACCCAAGTGGGGCAATTGGAAAACACCATCGGTGAGCTTAAGATGCATGGTTCTGGAGAACTACCATCCCAACCCATTGCCAATCCAAAGGACAAAGCTATTTTATGTGCATTTACACTTCGTAGTGGTAAAGAAGTTTCTCCTTCTACTGATTCTGCACAGCAGGTATGTCCCCCTCATGAAAACTCTCTTTCCCAACCCTCAAAATCTTCATGTAAAGAAAAACAAGACAAAAATGGTAATCAAATAGTCATTGATGATTCAAATGAACAATCCATTCCTCTTCCTTTCCCTCAAAGACTTTCTAAATCTAGGAAAAACTTTGATAATGAGATTGACAATGAAATAATGGATACATTTAAAAAAGTTCAAGTTAATATTCCATTATTGGATGCAGTCAAGAAAATTCCCTATTATGCCAAATTTCTTAAAGAGCTTTGCACCCATCGATGAAGGCTGAAGTGGAATGAGAGAGTCAACCTAGGAAGGAATGTCTCAGCCTTGATTCAACCAGCAATTCCAACCAAATGCAAGGATCCCGGCACATTCACTATACCTTGTACCATAGGGGAGACCTTCTTTTCTGATGCTATGCTAGATTTAGGTGCTTCCATTAATGTAATGCCTCACTCCGTGTATACTTCTCTACAGGTTGGAGAGCTTCAACCAACAAGAATTGTTGTGCAACTTGCCAACCGGAGTACAACACATCCAAAAGGAGTGATTGAGGATATCCTTGTTAGAGTGAAGAATCTCATCTTCCCCGCTGATTTCTACATTCTTGAGATGGAAGATACCCGAACCCAAGGACATGCCCCTCTCAAACTTGGGAGGCCATTCCTAAAAACAGCAAAGACGATCATCAATGTTCACAATGGTACGTTGTCCATGGAATTCGGAGGAGAAAAGGTAAGTTTTAACATCCTTGAGGCTATGAAACACCCAATTGAAGAGCACTCCACTCTTCCTGTCTATTCGATGGATGTTCTCTCAAACGATGCACACACACAAAATTCTATCCTCAACCCAAACTCTGATTATTTTTTGTTTTCTTCACCCTTGGATGATTTGAGTTTTGGTTCTTCTTTTGAATGTTGTGTGGGTTTAGAAAAATGTAAATTTTGTGCTTTAATTGATGAGTGTGTTTATTCTAAGGTACCCATGACTATCGATGATTCTGCAAATCTCATTTCAATAGATTCTCTTTCCTTTGAGAATAAACATGAGCAGATAGATAGTTTCATGGACCTCACTCCCCCTAAATCCCCTCCCTCAATCCAGAAACAACCGGTGTTTGAACTTAAACAACTTCCTTCTAATTTAAAATATGCATATCTTGAGGGTATTGACCAATTGCCCGTCATTATTGCCAATAACCTCTCTCCACAACAGGAATTAAAACTGCTCAAACTTTTGAGAGAGTGTAAAAAGGAAATAGGATGGACATTGGCTGATATTCCCGGGATTAGCCCATCTATTTGTATGCACCATATACTTTTGGATGATGAGGCTAAACCCGTAAGACAATCTCAACGTCGGTTGAATCCCACTCTCCTTGAAGTGGTAAAATTGGAAGTCAGTAAATTACTTGCTGCAGGGATCATTTATCCTATATCTGACAGTAAATGGGTTAGCCCAGTGCAATTTGTGCCTAAAAAAAGAGGAATAATAGTTGTGTCAAATGAAAGGAATGAATTGGTTCCAACACGTGTGCAAAACAGTTGGCGAGTCTGTATTGACTACCATCGACTGAATCAAGCCATGCGGAAGGACCACTTTCCTTTACCTTTCATTGACCAAATGTTAGAACGATTGGCTGGTAAGTCCCATTATTGTTTCCTTGATGGCTATTCGGGTTATTTCCAAATCCATATAGCCCATGGGGATCAAGAAAAGATAATATTTACCTGTCCATTTGGCACATTTGCATACAGAAGGATGCCATTCGGTCTATGTAATGCTCCTGGTACTTTTCAGCGATGTATGTTGAGTATTTTTTCTGAGTACCTTGAGAGTTGTATGGAAGTCTTTATGGATGATTTCACAGTTTATGGTTCTTCTTTTGATGATTGTTTGGAAAAACTAGGTTCTGTCCTTCGCCGCTGCATTGAAAAAGATCTTGTTTTAAATTATGAAAATGTCATTTCATGGTTGAGCGGGGGATAGTACTTGGGAATATCATTTCAAATAAGGTAATTCAGGTTGATAAATCTAAAATTGAATTAATTTCATCCCTTCCATTTCCAAAATGTGTTTGTGAGGTGCGGTCTTTCTTGGGTCATGCTGGTTTTTACCGCCGATTCATTAAAGACTTTAGTAAGATCGCACTTCCCTTATCTCGGTTATTACAAAAGGATTCTGAGTTTGTGTTTGATAAAAATTGTGAGGATGTGTTCAATTCACTAAAAAGGAGTCTCACATCACCTCCCATAATCCAACCACCTAGGTGGGATCTCCCCTTCGAGCTTATGTGTGATGCCTCTAACTTTGTAGTTGGCGAAGTTTTTTCACAAAGGGTTGAAAAGGCTCCTCATGTCATTGCGTATGCCTCACGTACCCTTGACCCTGCCCAGGTAAACTACACAACCATGGAAAAAGAACTCCTTTCTATTGTGTTTTCCTTGGAAAAATTCCGTTCATATCTTCTTGGGTCAAAAGTGATTGTGTTTTCTGACCATGATGCCCTTCGTTTCCTCCTAAAGAAACCTGAAGCCAAGCCCCGCCTCATTCGGTGGATACTCCTCCTCCAAGAGTTTGACCTTGAGATTAGAGATAAGAGAGGGGTGGAGAATGTTTTAGCTGACCACATTAGTAGGATTTCCCCATCATTGGACCATCATGTTGACTCACCCCTACCCATTGGAGAATTCTTCCCTCATGAGAACCTTTGTGATGTTATGGACCTTACCCCCTGGTATGCGGACATTGTGAATTTTCTAGCAACATCTAGGTTCCCCCCTGATTTTAGCACTTCACAATCCCAAATACTTAAGCATGATTCTCGTTGGTACATTTGGGATGACCCATACTTGTGGAGAATTTGTAGTGACCAAGTAGTTCATCAGTGTGTCCCTGACCATGAGTTCACCTCTGTTTTGACCTTCTGCCACACTTTGGCCTGTGGGGGCCACTTCGGCTCTCAACGTACAGCTTGAAAGGTCCTTGACTCAGGACTTTATTGGCCAACATTTTATAGGTATGCCCATAGATTTTTCAAGTCATGTAGTCGTTGTCAATTCACAGGGAATATCTCCAAGAGGAATGAAATGCCCCAACAACCCATGTTATTTTGTGAGATCTTCGATGCATGGGGCATTGACTTCATGGGGCCTTTTCTAAATTCATCTGGCTTTGTGTACATCTTATTGGTTGTTGACTATGTATCTAAATGGGTGGAAGCAAAGGCCACCAGGACCGATGACTCTCGAGTGGTTGTTGATTTTGTGAGGTCCCAGATTTTCAGTAGGTTTGGTCTACCAAGATTCATCATTAGTGATCAGGGTTCACATTTTTGCAATCGTAACATGAAAAACTTGCTTTGTAAGTATGGGGTTGTTCATAAAGTCTCCACTTCATATCATCCCCAAACTAAAGGACAAGAAGAAATTTCAAATCGGGAAGTTAAGTGAATCTTGGAGAAAACTGTACAACCCAATAGGAAAGATTGGATTTTGCGCTTGGATGATGCACTTTGGGCGTACCGTACTGCTTTTAAAACACCGATCAGAATGTCACCATATAGTATTGTGTTTGGAAAATCTTTTCACCTCCCAGTGGAGGTAGAACACCGTGCATATTGGGATATTAAACAATGTAATATGAACCTTTCAGATGCAGGTGAGGAAAGAAAGCTGCAGATTCAAGAGTTGGAAGAAATTTGACGTGATGCATATGAAAACTCCTGAATCTATAAAGAGAAGACAAATGCTATTCATGATAGCATGATTCACCAGCAGAAGTTCCATATTGGTGAGAAGGTCCTCATGTACAATTCCAGGCCTAAGCTCCACCCAGGTAAGCTTCGTTCCCGATGGATCGGTCCTTATACTGTTACTAATGTTTACCCTTTTGGTGCAATACAGGTTTTTCATGAGAAGAGTGGAAGAAGTCTTACCGTCAATGGGAAGCGACTTAAACACTTCTATGAGGATTTTCCAAAGAATCCGGTGGAGGAAATCCACCTTCTCGACGCATCATACCAATAAAACACACCAAGTTTTATCCTTCCTTCTCACATTTTCAATTATTTCAGTGAGGACACTACACATTCTAGGTGTGGGGGTGGATACATTCCTGGGTCAGTTAGGATATTTCATCGTTTTCTCATTTCGTTTTCTCTTTCTGGCCTTCTTTATGGTATTTTTATTTTTCCCCATCAACAATTTTGAAATTCCATGATGTGGCGACCATAAAGTGGGGAAAGTAAAAATACCATAACGAAGGCTAAAAAGAGATTATGTATGAGTTTACCATCAAGGAGTGATTTTTAGTGAATTGGTTTTCTGTCAATGATATAAATGGTCGTATCTATGTGAAACCTTTTAGATGATTGATGCCCTTTGTGTGAGTAGTTTTTTGGAAAACTGTGTCACTAATATCTCCACAAATTCTTGCACCAAACCACAAAGTGTGATTATTTCTCACTTAATATAAGGTAAATATATGTTGGGTTAATATTTTTCAGCTTTAAATGATATTTCCATACGTTCGTTCCTTATCCGATTTGTTTCATTACTGTACCAGATTGACCTATGTGTGTGTACCTAATGTCCGACTATTGTACGCCCTCAAAAAAAATGTCCGACTGTTGTACGCCCTCAAAAAAAAATTGTTGTGTCTTGGGTAGGTCAAAAACCACTCTTCCTCAACCTTTTATCTTGTTATAACTATTTCAATTAGTGTCGTGAGGAGATCAAACAAGGGTTGAGAGATGATTGTGAGATTTGTTCCAATTGCAACTTCAAAAAAATATAATAAATGAGGGGAGTGATGAAATGTGCAACATATGGGGATATCTAGGTCGGGATCTTATGGTTTGACTTCTGGGAATGCTTAAATGAGTGGGTCTTGAAATATGATTTCAAAGGATGTAGGACAGGTTCGGTGACAAAATCATTTAAGCTGAAAAATATTAAAATAACATATATTTATTGGATAGAAAGTGGAAAGAATAGCATGGAATGATTTTCACACACACACATGGAGATTTAGTGTCATGGTTTACTTCTGAATTCCTTTCTCAATTGGGTATTATGAATCTTTTTGAATTTCGCTATGATATGATTTATGAGACACCTTTTTCTATTTTCACTAGGAAGAACTCCTTGGTGTGGTTCATGCATTGATAACTTTAATTTAAATAAAATTTCCTCAAATGATAAATCTTTAGAATGTTGGAAATATATATATATGAATCATTGTATTTGGATATGTGACTTTTCCCAGGAGTGCAAATGTTTACGTGTGGGGGTGTGATCGTACCACGATTCACTGTTTTATTCCACCCTTACACCGCAGTTTTAAACTAGTTTTGTAATGAATATTACAAATATAATAATAAATTGAACTTCATGTTTGAATAAATCAATTAATGTTAATAAATATTATAATGTGCAATGTTACTTTTTTTTATTGTTTCAATGTAGGTGGAGGTGATTTGGAGGGCCTTTGATGAAGTGGAAG
Source organism: Viscum album (assembly GCA_963277665.1). Lineage (NCBI taxonomy): Eukaryota > Viridiplantae > Streptophyta > Magnoliopsida > Santalales > Viscaceae > Viscum > Viscum album. The sequence continues at coordinate 134,100,794 of OY728155.1, read as the reverse complement.
AAAAATGGGCCAAAATTGCATGGATCCATGGATATATGTCCACTATTTTGCATAGTACACGAAATCCGTGAATCCAAATGGGCTTACATTTTGTGGACCTGTCCAAAATTTAATAGAATACATTTCATATTAAGGAACCCAATACTGATTCGGCTTCTATGGGGCCCATCCGAACTAATCTGTCCAAGCCACCGAAATTGGACCAAGTCAAATGCGGTGTTCTGTATTTTATCAATATCTTGAGCTGTAGTTGTCCAAATGGTGCCAAACGTTTGGTGGAGACATTCAAGAGGTCGTGCTACAACTTTTCTATTTTCTCCAAAGCGCGATAAGACTTTATGAAGGCCTAAATGCATGGTACAAGTGGATTGAAGAAATCTGTGTGCCTAAAACCACCTTCCAATTTTCCTATAAAATGGCACCTTGGGCTCCCCATTTGAAAGTTCGGCCAAGAGGCAAGGTGTTGCCATTTTGGAGTCCCCAAGGAGTCTTCTCAACATCCCTAGAGGTTCTGGAGGCTATGAGAAGTTCTACCCCAACATCTTTCTCTTCCTCCTCTCCCATGGGTTTTTAAACCCCTTGTGATCACCCGGGGAGGAATGTGATGTACATCCCGAGCTTCATGTTTGTAATATTTAAATGATCTTTTAAATTCCAGATTTTTGTTTTGTTTTTCATCATCCTCTATTATTATTTTATTGAGTTATGTACTGGTATGTCATGGTCAACTCATATGATCATGTTTGGGGGTACCCATTCATGTGATGTTTCACACATCGTTCACCACTTTCTTTCCCCCTTTCAATTGCGGTATTTGTGTGGTTTATATTGGTCAATTGAACTCACACAAGCACTGTCAAGGCCATGTACATTTATGTCATGGTATCACAAAGAAATAACATACAAATCTGGACAGCGCATCGAGTTTTTCATGTGTTTCCTTGGTGAGTTTTGGTTATGAAGTCAAACACAATTCATTCAATCATCGGCAGTGTCCGGTGAATCATTGTGTGTTTTTGAATGAACCCTAGGAGGTATCCTAGTATAAACTCAGTAACATTCTAGTTCTAGGTGTTACAAACTAGGGATTAAAAGATCATAACCTTATATCATGAAGTGATGAAGGATAAACATCATACGAGTACCCTGGGTTGATCACGCTTAATTAATTCTGTTAATCTCTACTTTGTTTTATAGCTTCTATTTTCTATTGTCATCTTTAATCATCAAACCCAAGTATTATAAAACCCAATTCCCCTTTTTACTTTCATAATCAGAACCACATTTTAGAATTAATGATCTAAGGCTCCGTCGAGAGATGACCTAGGGTTGGTGCTATACTGCAGAAATTCTAGTCAAAATTAAACAACTAATTTGACACACTCAACAACGCGGTCACTTGGCGCCACCGGTTCAGGTAGTCGGGGGGGCCTTTCCCCCCCCCCCCCCCTCATACCGCTCGGCCTTCGGGCCGAGCCAGTTGGGTCACGCCCAGCCGGGTCGTGCCCCCTCAGGTCGGGTCGCGCCCCTTCAGGCTGGGGTGCGCCCCTTGGGCTGAGCCATGCATTTATTTGGGTAGGACCCGTCAAATCTGGGTTAACCTGACCCGCCAACCCACTGGGCTTAACGAGCTGGGACCGTTTTCACTTAAAGGTGAATATCTTGAAGACCGTATGTCTGAATGATGCGCCGTCTGGGGCACTGGGACCCTATCGATGAGTCGTTCCTTTTGCGATACTCTAAGTGAGATTTGCATAACTTTGGTAAATGGCCGGGTTTGGAACGAGTAAAATACAACCGGGCCCCTAGAACGGAAAAGCCAATATCTCTCAGACTGGGCGTCCATTTGACGCACCGTCTGTTGTGTTGGGTTCCGTTTGATGAGATGGAACTTCGGGATACATCAACTTAGGACTTAGTGATAGTTGATGTATTGACCCCTTTACTCAAGGAGCAGACCCTCCTGAAATTGTGTACGCTGTGTGTGGGAACCCTAAAGCTGGCTGCGACTGCGACGACTACCGTGCTGGGATCCTCCGTGGGTTCGACAACAATGACGACTGTACTTGGATCCTACGTGGGTTTGGCAGTGAGCACGACTGTACTTGGATCCTCCATGATTTTGGCAGCGATGATGATTGTACTTGGATCTTATGTGGGTTTGGAAGTGATGGTTACTGTACTTGGATCCTACGTGGGTTCTGCAGCGACGACTTCTATACTTGGATTCTATGTGGGTTCGGCATAGGAGATGATTCAGAGGCTACATCTAATCATCTCTACCCTTCTCCGTGAGTAGTATACCTATGTGAGCTGAGTCTTGACTTTCAATCATTATCATTGATGTGATTGACTATCTTTCCTGTGTGGACTGGGTTGTGCTTGGGCTCGAGGGATAGAGTCAAACTGAGATTCATAACTTAGGTATATGTATGGACATATACCTAAGTAGGGTTATTTAATTCTTCGGGATTGTTTATTTCCTTTGTGGTTTATCGTTCGTGGATTCTGGGAGACCTTCGTGGGTCTCGGGGTCCCTAATGATTATTGTATACTCACCCCTGCACGGGCTATGCCCGCACTACGTTGTGTTGGATGCATACGACAGACATCACTAATCTTGGAGGTGTCTTGTTGATCTAGACGGTACACGGAGGTGGACCACCTAGTGGGGCATACACGGAGCAGACAGACGGACCCGAGGTGCTGAGGAGACCATCTATACCCACCTTTCAGGTGGGATTCCCGGAGGACGACTCAGTGGTTCCCACTTTACTTTACTGCTATTGTACTTTCCTTTTCAGTTGTATTGTACTTTCAGTTGGGTTTTTATACTAGCCCATTTACTTTTCAGCACTTACTTTTGTACTCAGTTTTACTTAGTGCTTACTTCACTTGCGTACTCTTTTGTGTTTGTTTAATTATATAAAGGAAATGAATTCCCTTTTTATCGGGATTTACACCTTTGGTGCTAGTCGCTAGCCCCTGGCCTATGGAAGGCGGGCTTAGGGTAGTCACGGCACCGGCCCCGTGGATGGGTCATGACAAATTGGTATCAGAGGAGTCGGTTCTACCGCAGAACTCAGGACTCTGAAAATTTCTTCTCTGTGAAGCAATAGTGTTAAGATTATTGAGTGTGGTTTTCAGTCCAAGGAGTGCAGTGTTGGTGCGGTGGCCGACATATCCATACACCAGGACCCTGACTCATGATTTCTGACTTAGTACCCGAAAACATTGATTGCATGTGTGTTTCAAAAGTTTTCATTGTGATTACTTTGTGTCACCTCACCAGGTATACTGTTTGACCATGGTGCACCTATTTCTTTTTAGGATGGCCCCATGAAGGCAGCCAGCCAGGGTTCCTAGTTATGTGTGAGATGGAATCCCACCGAGCGACGAGGCCTCGGTGTAGGGCCCCATTACAGCGGAGGCACCAGTGGTACCACTACCCGCTAAGCCACCGATGCCACCAACCCCAGCAGTAGAGAGTGCATGCCACCTGAGTGCATTGCATGAGTTTCAGTGACAGAGGCCACTCAGGTTCCGTGGAGAGATAGACCCTCAGGCAGCTGAGGATTGAATGGAGGCTATCGTTAGAATCTTCAGATTAGTAGGGACACCAGCTAACCTTATGGTGATCCTTGTCGCGAGTCTACTGCATGCAGCAGCAGGTAGATGGTGGAGCCTAATACTCTAGGTGCATGATGAGGCATCTCTACTTTGGACAGACTTCGAGAGTCTCTTTCGCTCAGAGTTTGTTCCAGCCACCCTCCGTGCGGTGTGCATCCAGGAGTTACTTTATCTGCAGTAGGGCAGTATGACAGTAGCTCAATACTTGGTGAGATTTATCGACCTCTCACGCTACTCCACGGACATGGTACGGGACCCATTCTTCCGGGCCCAGAACTTTGAGCAGGGACTGAGGCATGAGATCAAGGCTTCTATGATCTCCCTTAGCATTCTGACGCAGGCAGGAGTACTGGAGCGAGCCCTTCTTATAGAGAGAATTCTTGCTGAGCCGACTCTAGCAGCGAGACCCACCGCAGGGCGACACGTAGCGGAGTCTTCTGCAGCCGGAAGTAGACAGATTTCGCAGAGGTCCAAGCAGACCAGGGCATAAAATGGGCGACCTCATGATACTGGTTCAGATGTGCGGGGCACACGAAGAAGAGCCATCCATACGAGGGGCAGGTAGTGTTATGCATGCGGCAGGCAGGGCCACATGGCTCGTGACTGCTCGACCCGCCATGCAAACGAGCAGCGGGTGGTGGACGATGCTTCGAGGCTCTACCACCACCACCACCAGGGGGACCACCTCGACCACATGGAGCTGGAAGACAGGGGCAGGCTCAGCTCTAGGTAGTCAAGGCATACAACCACGGCACACCTGAGATGATTTGAGGTACTATTTGTGTCTACTCCACCCTTGATGAAGTTCTTATAGACACAGGATCGAGTCATTATTTTATTGTTTCTACCCTTGTTCGGATCTCTAAGATTCTGATGGAGCTGTTGGCGTGATCCTTATGACTAGAGACTCCTACGGAAGCGGACTCGACGATTACGCACTGGTGCCGGCAGTGTGAGATTACTCTAGGAGGCAAGAGCTTAGGCTGGGATCTTCTTATAGCGGCGTCAAGGCCTTGCTACGTCATCTTGGGTATGGACTGGTTATCTATAGTCCATGACCAGATCGACTGTATTAGGCTCAAAGTGTGGTGTGTCCGCATGGATGAGACCAGGTTCACCTTCACCGGTGAGAAGGGAACCTTTGCAGCGCAGGATGGACTTACGCAGAGGAGAAGGCAGTCGATCACACATCAGTTGGCTAGTCTCATCCTAGGACCGGTTGATGTGCAGAGTTTCCTAGGTCTGGTTGGGTACTGTCGGAGATTTGTGCTAGACTTCTCCAGAGTTGCAGCACCACTTTCAGCTTTGACGAATAAGGGTAAACCCTTCGTGTGGTTAGATAGATGCTAGCATAGTTTCCAGAAGCTAAGACAGATATTGACCAGTGTGCCCATCTTGAGGCTACCAGAGGAGGGTGTTGGGTACATGGTTTACTGTGACGCATCAGGGACCGGACTCGAGTGTCTCCTGATGCAGGATCAGGCAGTGATCGCCTATGGTTCATGGAAATTGAGGCAGCACGAGCATAACTACGCTACTCATGACCTGAAGTTAGCAGTAGTGGTCTTCTCCTTGAAGATGTGGTGGCACTATCTGATGAGCGAGCGCTTTACAGTCTACTCTGACCACCAGAGTCTCAGGTACATTTTCTCTTAGAAGGACCTAAACCTGAGACAGCGGTGATGGCTCGAGTTACTCCAGGACTATGAATTTGAGATAGTCTATACTCCTGGGAAGGGGAACGTAGTATCTGATGCTCTCAGCAGGAGATCAGGCATACAACTTCTATGGGAGGTGACATAGCAGTTAGTCGCATTGCAGATATCCTTCGTGGATAGAGATGGAGAAGCCTTTCTACAGTCCCTCACAGTTACTCCTCCACTACTTCAGAGGGTCAGAGAGGCACAGCATGGGTACGTTGACTGTGAGACGCGACGTGCTCATATTTCCATAGGGTAGGCTTCTGATGGATTTTCTGAAGGAGGAGAGCATGTAATCTTCTTCAGGGGATGTACCATGGTACCAGTTGCACTGCAGGAGGAAGTTATGAAGGAGTTTCACACTTCCCCTCTAGCGGTACATCCTGGAGTGGTGAAGATGTACCAGGACCTTAGACGATAGCATTGGTGTCCGGGTATGAAGAAGGTTGTAGCAGAGTTCGTTTCCTGATGCCTCACTTGCCAGCAAGTGAAGGCAGATCACCACGTACCAGCAGGCTTGGTACAACTCTTAGAGGTTCTGAAGTGGAAGTGGGACAGGATATCCACGGATTTCATGATGGGGCTTCCACGTGCTTCCATAAGAAACGACTCTATCTGGGTGATCATAGACCGACTCACTAAGTCGGCCCACTTCCTTCCGATCAGAGATTAGGGCTCAGTAGATATCTTGGGATACCTCTACGTTCAGGAGATTATACGGCTTCATGGTGTGCCATCGTCTATCGTCTCTGATCGAGACGTTCTCTTTACTTCTCGGCTTTGGAAGGGGCTACAGGAGACTTTTGGGAAGTAGATACGTATGAGCACCGCCTTCCATCCTCATACAGATGGCCAGATGGAGAGGACCATTCAGACACTCAAGGAAATGATTCGTTCATGTGTCCTTGACTTTGGTCACAGCTGTAAGGATCACCTACCCTTGGTGGAGTTTTCGTACAACAACAGCTACCACTCCACCATCGGGATGGCACCATATGAGGCACTATACGGCCGAACTTGCAGATCACCTCTGTGCTGGACTGACCCTAGGGAGTCAGCACTTGTAGGACCAGAGATGGTTCAGACTACGATGGAGAAGGTGCAGATCATCCAGGAGTGGATGAGGACTGCACATAGCAAACAGAAGTCATATGCTGGTAGGAGACGGAGACCACTAGAGTTAGAGGATGGCGACCACGTTTTCTTACGGGTCTCACCTCGACGTGGATTACGGAGATTTGGCCAAGACGGAAAGTTATCTTCGCACTTCATCGAACCATTCTAGGTCCTCAGCAGGGTAGGCGAGGTGGCTTACTGCCTGGCCCTTCCACCTCAGTTGCACTGGGTGCACGACGCCTTCCACGTATCTCAGCTGAGGAGATATGTGCATGACCCATCACACATCATTGATCATGGGGAGCTGGACATCGATGACGGGGCTACTTTCACAGAGGTCCTGGTGGAGATCGAGGATCGATAGGAGCAGGTCTTACATGGATGGTCGATTCCTCTAGTGTGTATTCATTGGCAGTACAGGAACCTCCAGGAGAGAACATGGGAGCGGGAGGCTCAGATGCGTGATCAATACCCTCATTTGTTCCCTAGTTTATGTTGTAGCTTTACGGGGGCATAAAGCCCTGAGGTGGGGGTAATGTAAAGACCCATAAATTTCAAGGAAAGTTTTTTTTCTTAAATTCTTTGGAATTTTACGAGTACGTATTTTCTGACAGAACCTGATTCAGAGGCCCAGTGTGACCGAAATAATTTTCTGAAGTTTAGCTCGGGTACATTCAGTGAACGAATGATCGGGTTTTTCTATCTTTTGAACCGGTACTTGGAATTCAAATCTGAGGGCATCGATGAACTCACAGCGCCAGTATTCGCTTAAGGGGACTAAGCGGGTTGAGAATTAATATTTGGGGAATTAGATTAAATTAAATAAAATTGGTGGAGCACAATTTTATTTTAAGGATGGTGGTTATTTCCTCCCAAGGGGAGTTAGAGGTGGGGCCCACACCCACATAACCTCCCATGAGAGGATATTAGTGGGGTGGGGCCCACAAGTGACCTAAACCATTGAACTCCCCATAACTCTCATAAACCCCCATTAAACTCTATTGTTTAATATTTACAACTCTCCCAATATTTATGAGATCTCTTCACCTTCTCCTCTCCCATTAATTCATGCCAACACCTTAATTAATAAATTGAATCCTCCAATTTATTAATTAAGTGATTGAGTGTTTTAATTTTAAATTTCTTGTGTTAATAAAATAATATCATTAGCTTATTATTTTGTTTTGGGGATTTTGTTGTGTGAAGGGAGAGAGAGCTCTTGAGAGAATAGTTTTCTTCTCCGATGAAGAACACCCACCTTCAACGGAGAACGACTCAGAGAAGAACACTCCACATTTCTCCAATCCTTTTTCTTCATCCGCATCATGGGAGGAGACACCGAAATGGAGAACTTGCCAACGTCGACGACTCATTCTCCGAAGTTGACAGAGCGACATCGCTTCCCGCGTCTACGACGAACAAATCATATTCGAGGTAGGGGAATTAAGTTCAATTTTAATGGATTGAAATTGGGCCTCATTTTTTGTCGAACATATTTGTTTTTCAGATCTATTGTTATTGCTTAATGTGGAGGGCGCAGGCCGAATAAACATGACCTGATGACCCTCCGTTTGATCTTGTTTATTTTTTTGGAATCGGCGACTGGAGGCGAAACACAGAAGAGGCCGGCGGCGCAAGGGCCGCCATCGTAGATGCAAAGAAAAGCTGCGGCCAAGCGGGCCGCAGTGGAGGAAGAACGTCACTGTCGCGGTGTGCCGGGGATGCAGAGTCGCGGCCAGCGCAGGCCACGGCGGAGGAAGTCGGCGTCGTCGTGCCGGTTGTGCGAAAGGAACCGCGACCCGCTTCGTTGGACCCTTCGGCGGAAGAACTGGTCTGCCCGTCGGCCGGCTGGGAAGAGGAGAGCCGCAGCGCCAACAGGGCGCCGCACTGGAGAAACTGTAGCCCGCTCAAAGGGGCCACTTGCACCAGAAGGCTGTCCGGCTCCAACAGGCCAGTTAGGGAGGGCGGCGTCGCCGGTTCGGGCTACCAGCCCCCCTAGATCGCTCGGCCTTTGGGTCCCGCCGCTCAGCCAGCTGGCTGAGCCGGTGGGGCCGCACCGCACCCCTTCGTGCCGGGTTAGACCCGTCAAAGCTAGGTTAACCCGACCCGCCAGCCCACTGGGCTTAACGGGTCAGGACCGTTTTCACTTAAATGTGAATATCTTGAAGACTGTGTGTTTGTACGAAGCTCCGTCGGCGGCACTGGGACCCTATTGAAGAGGAGGTCCTTTTGCAATAATCTAAGTGATTTTTGGAAAAATTTGTTAAATGGCTGGGTTTGGAACGAGTATATTTCCAACCGGCCCCTGGAACAGAAAATCCAATATCTCTCAGACCGGCAGTTCGTTTGACGCGCCGTCTGTCGCGTTGGGTTCCTTTTGACTAGACGGAACTTCGGGATACATCAACTCAGGACTTTGTGACAGTTGATGTATCAACCCTTTTACTTGAGGAGCAGACCCTCCCGGAATCGAGTACGTTGTGTGTGGGAATTCTAGAGCTGGCTGCGACTACGACGACTACCGTGCTGGGATCCTCCATGGGTTCGACAATGATGACGACTGTACTTGGATCCTACTTGGGTTCGGTAGCTGTTATTACTATACTTGGATCCTAAGTGGGTTCGACAGTGACGACTTCTGTACTTGGATCCTACGTGGGTTCGGTTGAGGAGATGATTCAGAGGCTACATCTAATCATCTCTACCCTTCTTCATGAGTAGTATACCTATGTAAGCTGAGTCTTGACTTTCAATCATTATCATTGATGAGATTGACTATCTTTCCTGTGTGGACTGGGTTGTGCTTGGGCTCGAGGATTGGAGACGAACTGAGATTGATAACTTAGGTATATGTATGGGAATATACCTAAGTAGGGTTGGTTGATTCTTCGGGATTGTTTCTTTCCTTTGTGGTTTATCCTTCGTGGATTCTGGGAGACCTTCGTGGGTCTTGGTGTCCCTACTGAGTATTGTATACTCACCCCTGCATGGGCTATGCCCGCACTACGTTGTGTTGGATGCAGACGACGAACATCACTGATCGTGGAGGAGTCTTATGGAGCTAGACGGTACCCGGAGGTGGACCACCTAGTGGGGAATACACGGAGCAGACGGACGTACCCGAGGTGACGAGGAGACTATCTGTACCCACCTTTCAAGTGGGATTCCTGGAGGACGACTCAGTGGTTTCCGCTTTACTTTACTGCTGTTGTAATTTCCTTTTTAGTTGTACTGTACTTTCAGTTGGGTTTGTATATTGGCCCATTTACTTTTCAGCACTTACTTTTTTACTCATTTTTACTTAGTGCTTACTTCACTTGCATACTCTGTTGTTTTTTTTACTTATAAAAAGGCAATGCCTTCCCTTTTTATCAGGATTTACGCCTTTGGTGCTAGTCGCCAGCCCCTGGCCTATGGAAGGAGAGCTTGGGGTAGTCACGGCACGGGCCCCGAGGACGGGTCGTGACACTGATATCTAAGAATGGTTTTCTGGTGGCTTGTAGATGTTAGGATATGTCAAGTCATACTTTGGATAAGTGGTTTTTCTTCTAATGGTGGTTGATCCTCGATCATTTATTCTTGTGTGGCGAACATTGAACTTCTAAATCGAGGTATGGGATTCATTAATTCTCCCTCTCTCTTAGAGATAAAAGGGATATGTGATTATAGTGAAAAATAAGAAATAAAATAAATTTATTATTCCAATTAATTTTCCTGTAATGACAAATAAGATCATTAGACAATCATGCATGAATTTTACTATTTGATGGTGAAATATTTGACCATGGAAAACAAAAGATTGATAAGAGAAGAAGTGGTCTTGAATCTTCACACAAAGAAAATGGGAACCCAGATGAAGGAGAAAAGTGATATTATTAAATATTTTTTCCATGATATTTTAAAAAAATGGCCATAGAGAAGGAGTTTAAGGCTAGAATTATCTCTCAAATCCCAACTTGATGAAAGGAGAAAATCAGGTACGGATGCTTCTTCAAATAAGAAATAAATGACTACTCACTTAAAAGAGAAATATAAGAAAATAAGAAACATATAAGATAGGATTATAACATCTAAATTGAATATGAATATCCCTCTAAAGAGTTATCTCAAAATTTGCAACAATAAGGAGGAATCCAAATACGAAATCTATAAATTTTTTCCCATGAAAAATCAAGAATTTTAGTTCCTTAAAAGATAAAACCACCAAAGTTATTTTACTTTGGAAGATCTAGGAACCTCGTGAGTATATTTTTTGAAACCCATAAGCCCAAATATATTAGAATAACTCCAGTGGTGCTAATATCTCAATCAAGGAGAGTCCAAATAAGTTATGGATCTTATTTAAAATGTTTCATTTGTTCTATCTTTGATCATGTAGCAGTGGATTGAAATTATAGGAACACATTTAAGGGTACATAATCCATACAAATATACTCCACTCCTATGACTTACAAGGATATTTATTATCCTGGTAAAATTCCTATTAATCTAGAAAATAGGTTCAATGTTTTGGAGTATAAAAATGATACTCAATAAAGGGTGTATGAAGAACCCAAATCTGATCACTCATAATAACTCGCTTAGAGACAAGGAATAAAAATATAAAAGAAAAAAACAATAGGTTGTTCTAGCTATAATGGGGGTGTAAAAAGGTATTCCATAAAAATAATCAATTCATCGGAATAAAATATGTGCACAATCCATTTAGAATGTCAAGAAGAAAGAAAAAAACATCACATACAATTCTTAAAAATAAGAAGGTAGTGGGGATGAGAGGAAACACTCACCCAGAATGGTTCTTATAAAGAAACAAGAGGTTCCTCCTTATTCCCTATTATTTTATGTGTTTTGATCTAACATGCATGGAATTGAAGGTGAAGGTTGAGGTTGTCACTTCCAGATATCAATGATAGTGATTTATTACATGGATTTTGTCGAAGTAGGGAATTTTATTAATAAAATCATAGAAAGTAAAACAATAAGGTCATGGCAGCCTAAAAAAGTGGAGACCAAGGGAATCTTCCCAAAAAAAAGCATCACATTCAAGGAAAAGGGAACCCATATTGGAATAAACAATGAGGGGGTTACTTTGTTCACCCTTTGATGAAAGGAAACCTTCAAAAACATTACCTTGATTCCAAGTGTGGTTTAGGGTACCTTGACCAATGTAGTTCCTACATCTTCTAATGATATAAGCAATAAACCAAGGAGGTTGATATTTATTACATGGATTTTCATGGTTGGAAACTCTCCATTATGAAGAATATGATTGAATCCCATGAGAGGAGATTATGTAATAAATGAGACATTACAATGAAAATTTAAACCCCTATTTCAATTATATTATTCTAATAATTTATGGGGAGTGTTGGTTGTTGTAAATATGAGACAAAGGGGGAGTTATTCTTGTACACCTAAAATTTCTGATTTGTTTGTTAAATTGTGTGTATGATCATTTATTTCTTTTCTTAAAATCCCCTATTTTGAGATTTTAGAATTTATAATCTTAGTATCACATGTGGGTATTTTATATACATATTATACAACCTTGGGTATATATCTCTTATTTTATTCATTGGGTTATCCCACATAGACTTAGAGTTGATTAAATAATGTATTTTTTCTATGTATCATGTGATATCATCCCTTTATTTAAAAATGAGAGAAGGTTATTTGAGAATAAATAGGAGATAATAAGACCCCCTATCTTTCTTATTTTATTTTCAATAAGGGGGGAAGAAGTTAAACCACATATTAACTTTTATGATGTGAAGGGGATATTGACAAAAAAATAAAAGGGGGAGATTATTGAGCCTTAGTGTTTCTTTTGGTTTCAATGATTCAATATGTTAAGTGATGATGATTAGATAATTTTTATGGATTCATTTAATGTAATTAGAATACTTAAGCAATTATCTCTGAAATTATAATGATTGGTGTGTTATTATTAATATCCATAACATGTACTAAAGGAGTTTAGTGTGAGAAATTTGTTTATAGCGTGAAGAGAAATTAAAGAAGGCTATGAAATATAAATATTATTGCATGGGGAGTTTTCCATGAATTATAAATATTATTGCATAAGGTGTTTTTTATTTTAAGGTTATATTCTCGCATAAAGAATATTTGATGGTAAATGGAAATCCTCGGGATTTATTTTGAGTACCAAGATGATTTTGAGTTATATTGGGTACGTATCTAAAGGTAAATTGGTATGTCCATTACCTATATAAGGGTAAACTAAATGGTTATTACACTGTGTAAAGGTACAGATGCTCACATAAGGGTAAATCCCCATCCATGTAAAGGTAAACCCACTATGTATGATCTAACTACCACTCAATGTAAAGGTACACTAAATTTATGTTTCACTATATAAGGATAGTTGAAGGTTTTATAAAGGTATAGGAAAACTTATGCAAGGGTAAGCCTCTCTATACATAGGATACATAAGGGTCAAGTGAAACCCATATATGGGTAAACCAGAGAAGATATAACTCACGTAAAGTTCATGGGACACCTACATAATGGTAATGGAGGATACGTGAGGGTACCTATGTAAAGGTAACTTGCGTGTTCCACACCTTATGTAAAGGTAAGTGAAGTATGAATAAATTTATATTTTTTCTATGTAAAGGAAAGTGTAATTTGTGTAAGGGTATAGTCAGCCTACATAAAGGTATCTGGAAGATGCATAACAGTCAGAATAAGATATCACATGATCAATGCACAATATTTTTCATCAACCATGCAAATAAAGGTTGTAGATTCCATGATCAAATCCATTAACCTCCTGAGACCAAGGAAATTTTGAATCACATGTTACATTCGATATTCACGAATCTTTCATGCATGAATAGAATAACCCTATCTAATAAATTGTATGTAATGAACCTGAACAAAATTAGGATAAATGCATGAGAATTAATGCATACTCATTATGTTGAGTATAAATAATTGATGATAAGGTCATGTGATTAAATTTTAATCCATGGTTATTCAATAATAAAGATGTCACATAAAGAAATATGTTGTCATGAACTTTTGAGTGTTAAGGTGCGATATTTTTTTACCACATGAATAAATGGGTTGTTATGTTAAATTCATTCATTAATTTCAAATGAGATGAATGCATTCCTTTTGAACCATATAGGATAAAATCTATATGAAGAATGAAGATATCCTAATTCCTTTGGGTATTTATATATTAAGATCACACTACCTACATGATGTAATGTCATTTGAAGAAATAAGGAAACACAAAACCCTAAGGTATTTACAATGAGTTTCATAAATAGTACCCACAGAATAATCGAGTATTTAAAATGAGAGAATATAATACCCAACACCTTGGGGTATTCATATTTTAAATGAGTAGAAAATAAATGTGTTACTCATAACACATTTAAATTAAGTATTTCCATGAGAAAATAATGAAGTTTTTTTGAAATAAAATAAATGAGATATTATCACATGCACAATAATTGTTTTTCATGAGGATAAATTTTTTTGTGAAGGTGATGAAGAATTTTGAGCAACAAATAGTGATAAAACTTTAATCCATAATGAAAGTTTATTTTTAGAATCCTAATTCATCTTTGTATCAAGGAAATAAACAGTTTTAAGTTGAGATCCTTTGAAGAATAATTTATCTATGTGCCTGAATATTCAAAGATTTATAGAATCATATCACTCAAGATATAAGAAGAGTTTAAAGTCCAACATTCCTACTATATATAATTATCAATGACTGTAAAGAATTATACAAGAGATAACTTGGTCTTGTAGTATTTTAGAGGAAGACTATCATCTATAAGGTTGAATATCTTTCTAATTTTGGATCATCATATGAATAAGTGAATCAATATTCTAGTGGACTCTCAAAGTAGAAGTATCCTATGGACTCTATAGTAGAATAAGAGAATAGTGGATTCCATGTTGTAAAGGGCATAGTGGATTTTTTTTTGTAAGGTTATAGTTGATTCTGTGTTGTGTTGAAAATAGTGGAGAACCTATGTTAGGGGGTATAACCAACATGGAAAAGAGTAGATATTTCATCTGAACCTTGTAAATATTATGTATTGATCTCTCTATTATTACAATTTCACATGAGGTGAGTTTGAGAGATATTATTTAGTGGATAATGAACCTTAACAATTTCAAGAGGTTAAATTGAAAGAGAATTTACAAAAAAAGTGGCTCACTGATTCACCCTTACCCCCTCTCAGTGGCACCTAATCAATCCTTGGAATCTTGATTGGAAGGGTGATTTAACCATGATATTATGTCAGATATTATATTATTAATTTTATTTGATAATTGGTTATATGTCCATGGTGGGGTAGGGAATTGAGAATACCTATCTAGGTGATGAGTTAGTTTCACTTATTTTTCATGGGGCTTTATTGCTCATTCTTTATTTTTTTCATGAGAGGCTTTAGGGAGGATCATAATGATAATACCTTTTAGGTTCACTATATATTTAGAAAAAAAATTAGGTTTTTATGATCTGTTAGGTGATTGGTCTGGACATTACTAGATCATGGTGTCTTTCAGGAGCTATTTGGTATTCGAGGTCAATACCATGGATTTTCTTTTAGTACTTATAGTTTCTTTTGCAGTTGTTTAGTTGTATGACATTACATGCATCTATTGGGATCTTTTATTATTATTTTATGAGGAGTTATTTTCTGTTCTTATCTTACCTCTCAACCCTCTTTGTTATTAGATTTTAATTCCTCTCATCAGTTTGTATGATATACCCTCAGTGTTTTTCGCCGACCTGTGGCCTATTGGAGGTAATCTTCTGGAATCATTATCTCTTTTCCCCCATTTCAGGTCCATGAGGGGTACCTTTGTGGGGAGGGGTCCTAATAGAACATATTTAATGGTTCTTCATTTTAATGAATAAAATATATTTAAAATATATAAAAACATTACTCACCCTTCTATACAATGAAGAAATTAAAGAAAAGTAAATAGAAAAAATATATATGCAACTAGATCTATTGAAATATTAAAAAAAGATATGAATAATGATATATACAGATTTTTAATAACATTAAATCACAATTTTTTTATTTAAATATAAAAATATCAATTCTATAAGTATTTCTAGAGAATATTTAATCATTAAAAATAATAATCCTTTCTTGATTGGCTCAATGCTCTGTTTATCAATTATTCTTGAAAAAATAATGAGTCGTAAATGTTTTTTATAAAGTTATTAAAATTATATAAATATCTCTTTAATATATGGTTATCCTTACCATATTCATATCTAACCATATGAATAATTTCATTAAAAAATAATCATTAAAATATATCTCACACTAATTGGTAATGTTTAATGATATTTTAAATGATAACTGTAGTTAAGATCATTAAATGTGGTTTTGATGATAATTGGAGATAATATATTTATATATAAAATTATAATAGAAATAATCACTTGAGATCAAATGAACTCTAAACTTTATGGTGTATTATATGGAATAAATAATTAATCCCTTCATAAAAGCTTGCTAAGTAACATTAATGTTAACTTTTATCTTATCCTCAAATAAATTTCATGATCAATTCTATCCTTTCAAAAAAATCATAATGTGTTATAATAACAATCAAAAACACATAAGAATATATACAATATAAACTATAGTATTTATAAATATGATAAAATAATTCATATTTTAATTTCTTAATCTACAAAAAAACATGTCTAAAATTCATGGAAGATGCAAATAAATTTTTAAATTTTGTGAATTTTAAATTCACAAACAATTTTTTTGAACTTCATACAATGGTACAAAAACATGTTTTCATGTTGGTTTCTTTATGTTGATTATTAAATACTATGTGTTAAAAACTGTTTAATGACTTCAATTTAGATAATCCATGTTAAATTCCTTTTCCCAATGTATTTTAATGCCAGTTATGGAGAAACCGATGCTAAAACCACCCCCATTGAGAGTTTTTTAAGTTAGTTGTTTAAATAAATTTCATAAAAAACTAAAATTATTCTTCCTGTTTAGTGAATTTGTGAATTTTTCATAGAATTCCTTCCACTTTTTAAAATAAAACCAAAAATTTATGACGTTGTAAGACACTTTATCAAGATACCTATATAAGTTTTCATACTCCCACATTCATTATTTTCATTCTTCTCATTTTTAGATCCATATCGTACTTCCACTAGTTATAATTTCAATTATTTATTCATGGTATTTATATTTATTCTATCATTATTTAATTTTTTATGATTATTTCTCTTAATAGATTTTATTTTTGATGGTTTTGTTTCTTATGATGAAGAATTATTCTTCTATTTGAATTAAAAATATAAATATTCCACATAATATTCATCAACTGGAGTTTAAAATGTATCACCAATTGCATCTTTGGTTTCCTCATGAGTTATTTACACAAAATAAAATGAATATCAATAACAAATATATCAAATAAAAGTACATTTTAATGATCATAAAGTTGACATCAGATATTTAAGTTTCTATTTTATGATTTCATTTGGATTCTGTAATATTTTACCTTATGTATCTTTTATTTTCATTTAATAAAGTGATCATTATTGAAATTAATTATTGAAAAAAAAATTATTTTTCACATAAGTTATGTTGGTCAAAGTAGATATGGCAATATGGGGTGAATTTCATTTTATATTTTTTTTACAAATTAAAACTAAAATAGATTAATTAAAATAATTAAAGTTATAAACTAAAATTTTGTGAGTTAAGTGTAGTGTAAAATATAAAATTAAGAGACAAGGAATGGTAGTTTGAAAAATGAGTTCTAAAATAATCCAAAAGGGATCCCTACATCTCCTCCCCTCAAGATCTATGAGAGACTTTAGTTTAAATCCTTTCTTTTTATTAGTTGTAGCAAGAAAACCATTGCAAGAATTAAGACCCTAGATTGTTTCCTATTTTAGCAAGAAACCCACTAGCCTTTTAGTGGTTGTGGCTAGAAACCCCATCTCCCTCACTTTTAAGGTAGTGATTACCTATCCCTCTCAAACTCAATGGTAATGAGCACCCAATATCCCTCACTTAAAAGGTAGTGATCACCTATCCCCTCAAACCAAATGTTAGTGAGAACCCAATAAAAGGAAAAAAGAAGATTATTTATTAGCATTGGACCTTTGAATCACAATCTCAATCCTTCAGCAAGAATAAAAAAAGATGATATGGGAGCAAGATAAATAATTGTGAGAGAGAGATTGAGAGTGACATAAAGTAGAAAAAAGAGATCTATAAAATGATATTTAAGGTATCCACGCCCATTCAATCACCATATGGGGTATATTTATAGCCTCTAATAGCTTTAGGAAAACTCTAGAACCTATGAGGGGATTATGGAGTCATTGGGGGTTGAATTAAGGAAAGTGGGTCCCTATCCAATGGCTTTTTTTGTCTGTCTGGATGTAACCAGATAGCCAGTGGGTTTCACCGACCATCCAGTGGCACCTATACAGAACTGATGTTTTATTTAGGTATCATTATCCATCCATTACTACCCCTCTAGGTATCTTCTAGTACATATAAGTGGAGGACTCTAAAAAATTCATCCACTCTCCTCTTTATCCCTATGTTTGGTATAATACCTTCATAAAAAAGTTTCTAAAATAGAAACACTAACATTCATGAAATGAAAAGTTTATAAACACAATTGGGTTTCTATGATCATTAAAATCACCTAAGAGAGTAAGTTATAATAGGTCATACAATAAATAACATGAAAACACTTTTTCAACCTGGAGTTGTTTTGTAGATTTTGATGATGGTGTTTTAAAATTTTACGTGAAATACATTTTTACACATTGGTAAAATATAACCAACATGAAAAACAAATTCAAAAAATTATAATGAAATAAAATCTCTATGTAACTTATAGAGAAAAAAATCATTATTATTTTAATATAAAACATGTTGTTTTCACTTTAAATGATTATTCTTGTTGGTATTTTTTTATTGTAGGATATAACAATTTTTTTGAAAATAAATAAATAAAAAGGATAAATATACTTCACCCTACATTGAGAAGTGGTGTGGCATGACACCATATTTTTTAAGGTACATTGATGTTGTAGTAGAGTCAAGGATATGTGTAGGACCATGTCCAAGGCTCAAAACTAAATAACTGGGATGAAACTGCATAAAACTAGCTAGAAAACACAAATTCACATTGTGATCATCATTCATGGTGTGAAATATAGAATATTTCAGAATTTGAATACAAGTTTTGAGAAGTTTTACCCCCATAAATTACACATCATGAACAAGCTTCACAATTTTAAAAGTCATTATGGGCTCAAAATCGATAGTTTTGACAAAAATTAACAGCATACAAACCTTTGAAAATTCAGACCCACAAATACCCATTTATAATGCTATTTATAATGGATCAAGAACTTGTAATCCCTATAAATACAAGGGTAGGTTATAGGAGAATGGATCGGTTCCTGAGGATCTACCACTCCACTATATTGTATAGATACTGTTTCTCTAGGTTTTTTCTTTCTTTTTGTTTGGTTTTCTTTTCTTTCCCATGTAATTGAATATTCCAATTTTAATACAAGTTTTTTTCTTCTTCTAATACAATCTATTTCTATTTTCCCGATTTCTATGCCATAAACTCTTACACTCATGACGATGAGTAACTGACCCGAGCAATATCTTGAGGAGTAATCTGGTGCTTGAAATCGAGTCCATGTTTGATTTATGCTTTGCATTAATCTGAGGATGATTTATAGTGGGTGTAATCCTCACTGTGTTTATATAAGGTTTATCCACTTATTGTAAAACCAATCTCCCTTAATTTACATTATGGATGTGGAGTGTGATAATTAATTATTAATTTCACATTGTATTCACAATTGGGGTAGATTAAGGTGTGCACACATACAGAGGGGTTTTTTCACTAAGTATATTTGAAACAAGACAATAAAAGTTCTCCCTAGAAAAAATCTCTTGGGAGAACCTCATTTCTTCCCTAATTTCCTTATTCTTTGTATCTACATTTATGTTTTAATTATTCATTGATTTTTTTTCCAAATCCTACAACCCAAAAATCCATTTCTTTTATAAAATAAAAAAAATAGGTTAGGTGAATTAGAATTTTTGTTTGATTGAATATGATACTCCTCAAGTGTGATGACCATAGTCAGCCTCTATGAAATATTAGAAAAAATAAATTAGATTTTGTACCACCCTACAATAGGCACGTCAATAACCAATGTTAAAACCCAAAAAAAATCGATGTGGAAAACCCTATTTTTCACTAGTGATAATAGATAATGATGAATTTGTATAAACATAATTAAAACCTATAGGGAATATGAATGGGTTAATGAAAAATAAAATAATTATAAATAACAAATATTAGTTCATAGAAATAGATTTAGGCTAAATGAATCGCTTATAAATCATAGAGTATTGAGGTAGGGAAAAATTATAGACCATCCCCCACACACGCATATGAAAATTTTCTTAGGGTATTCATAGTCAGAGATGATTTGAAAAGGCTTGATCAGATCAATATCATAAATACTATAGAAAATATTAGTAGTCTTTATTTTATAGGAGAAATAATAGTAGAAGGGAGGTCTTTGGACTTGATCGGATGGTAGAAATTTGCAGAGATTGGGAGAAATCAGTGCTATAAGGGATATGCAAGGGTTAGGACAAAGGGGGAGAATTTCTACATGATGAATTTTGGAAGAATCTATTTCCATAAGTCATTAAACTTTTGTAAAATAGATTTTAAATCCACTAGTAGTATAGTGCATGGCTATATTTTCTCAATTGATAGACTTGTATCCACGAGCATAAATGCTCATGGATATATGGCTGGTATATAGACATTATTTTATCTAGCTCGTGGCTATATACAGTGACCATAAGGTCTTATATCTATAGTACACATTGCACATGGATATATGAAACACTCATAGAATCATTTTCCATAGTCCATGCTTGACTATGGAAATATACCCCTCTATAGACATGGAAATTATAGCATGTGACTATAGCCCCATGGCTATAGAGGGAAAATCCAGTAGTGATGGTTTCAATTTCTTACATGGTGGATATTATATTATTGCATTTCTAGTTATTTATATTATATTGATTAAGTGTTAATAGACCCTTATAAACTCATCAGTTACTCACTAAAGAAGTTTAGTGGGAGGGTTTTATCAAATTTCCACATAGAGATGTGATAGGAATTACATAGTGATGTAATGAGTTTAATAAAACCCTAGAATGAAGAAAACATATGACATTAGAGTATTCATTTATATGATATAAAATATATTTTCTTATATATGGTTTTTTAGTATATTATTAAATGATTTTTATGAATATTAAATGTATCATGTTATACAAAGTTTTTTTTACTTGATCATTTGTTTATGTTAGATGCACTTAACACATAAAGTGAAATGATAATTAACCTCTAAAAGTGTGATTTTGAGTTATCCCAAACCAGTGTTCAACATGGATTATTATAGATTGTGATGAAATTTTAAGGTCAGTTTGGGTAGGATTTCATATGGAAGTATGGAAAATTATTAGAAGGGAAATAATGAGTTATGTGTGTTAGATGACCTCCCAAGTATACCATATGAAGTGTCATGAACTATGAATTTGGTATGCTAGTGGTGCATGTTCCTTATTGGGATTTACCCACACCTAATATTATACATTATACCTAGCATGAGAATATTCATACTTTGATACCTTTCTTACATCATCCCTGAGGCTGAGCTAATCAAGGGGTGGTTGGGTATGTTATTGGTCATGTCGTCAGCTAAGTTTAATCTAGATGTGATTTATACTCTCATATGATGAGTATGAAATCCAATCCCTTGGATGAGATAGTCTGAAGGAGCGTACAATAATACTTAAATGGTACATATGATGTTCTTGTCTATTAGATGAGGGTAATTTGATGTTCTCATCCATGAGGGTGGATGACATGAGATGTGTTCATCCATCCAATCAGTCTATACTCTAAGGATTGAGAACATATGAGTAGCTATATAATATTTATGTACTTTATGTATCATATTTACATGATGTATTGAACAAAGATATCATGTGAAAATTTATACTTATATATATGATAAAGCTGGTGGATGCAAGTTTGTAGATACATGTGTTTGATAGAGATCACACCATATCCCTTTGTAACTTTAGTAGTATTAATTTTTTCTATAGGTCTCTCTTTTCTTACAATTATGAGTTCTGAATTTTATAATTGTTTTAAATGATACAATGGAATTTTGTGTCACTCATTTTGGTTTCACAAATGTGGATCAGGTTATAAAACTTTTAGAGCTACAACAAAAGTGTTTTTGAGGATATATGGAAGAAGTGATGAATGAATTTTTACAAGTTTTTTCATATAATGTAGTATGTGGTGAAAATGAATGAAAACTTTTCTAAAAGTTGTTTTGGATATAGTTCCAAAAAAATTAACATATGACTTGATAGAAATGTAAAAGTAAAATATGTTTTTTAGATTTTAGTTCAAGTAGAATATTGAGGAAAATATGAACTAAAATGATTTCGACCATGACATAGTATATTCCATGCTTTTTCCCAAGGAGCTCCATGATGTAGTGAAAGTCTCTATATCATGGTTCTCATGCATAGAAAATTTTTTCCATGATATAATGAGTTGATTCCTTCAATATTCCATTCCAACATCTATCATAATAGTTTATTCAATATATGATGATGGATTTGTGGAATTTGAATTCTTTATGTAATCATTTAAGCATTAAAAGATCATTAATGGGTTTCAGGTAAAAATTTCAAGAGTTGAAATGTTTGATGCATTTTTCTGAAATGATCAATCAATATGGATCGAATCCCATGGATTTTTTTGGGTTCATACACCATGAGGATTCCATAAATCGAATTGAACCAAAGTTATTATTTCACTCCATACTTTAAAAAAATATAGAATACCGTGGATAGGAGGGAGTTCCTTCCTGAGTTTTGGTACATTCATGTGATACAAGGGAACCCTAAGAGGAAGGAATCATACAAATTATTATTAGTGATCTCATTTAAGATCTTATGACAATATTATATATTTTTTATTATCAGATATGAAATGTGTATTGTTTTATTCATTCTTTATTCAATCCAATACATGTGGAAGATATTGTGGTTTAATTTTTTGTTTGTTTTTATTTTTTTCCATTTATATAAATATTAACTCAATAAATCCCATTATTTTTTATGTTTTCATTTAATTTTATTGTTCCCCTATCATGGTAAATATTGTACATGATTTTTTTGCTTCATTCCTTTTTATTTTTATATTGAGATATTCCAAAAAAAACTCAAACACTACCTACATTATCATCATTTTCCTGAGCACAATATTTTTTTTAGTTCCATCACAAACCATGACATGAAAAATGATCTACCACAATATGATTTTCATTGATTTCATTAAAATTCCTTTAAAAATTTCCAAATCATTATTTAATCTCCAAATTTCGTGAAAACATTTAAAACACGAATAACTAAGAATCATAAAGATCATTTGATTTTGAAATTTATCTTAGAATATAGGTATAAATTTAGGAATCACTCAAAATTATTTAAAATAAATCATCTGTGCTAAATATAAGAACATTTCATCGTTTGGCATCTTTAATTAATTTTTTACTACCTATCATAATGTTTGTGTCAACACTAGCTCATTTTAGTAGTGGTAAAAATTAATTTTTTTTAATATTATATGTATGATAAATGAAATTGTAGTTCCAATTGGATGAACTATATTTATTTTAAATAAGTTTGATTGTATTGGTATTGATAAGATGTTAATATGTGTTGTGAAACTAAGGAGAAACTGAGCAATTATGCTTGGAGTATTTCTGTGGAAACATCATTAACATTTATATGATGATTGTGGAGATGGTTTTAATGTTTAGTAATAATTGTTAATGGTGTTTAGGGGTTCTACATTGTTTATAATAGTTAATCCATTCAAGGATGATTCAACTTGAAATTTTTACAGAATTCATTCTTGTGCTAGAAATGGATCAAAAAATATTTAGAATAATTCCTGAATGTGAGACTGTAAAAACTAAGGATTGGTTATGTGACACTAATAGGGGTGAATCATTGTTACCATCATTTTAAAAATTCTTGTTTAATTTATCTTCTTGAATATTGTTAAGTTTATCGATACACTCAAAGATAATTCACTTCCTTACCTTTTATATATCATAATATAAAGAGAGATACACACAATATTTAAAAGGTTCAAATGAAAGGACTACCCCTTTCCATGTTGGTTATCCCCCCCCCCACATTTACTCTCCATTATCTTTGATAAAACTTCTACAACATGGAATTTGTTGCGCATTCTCTACTTCTCGAGTCCACTGTAAGTAACTTTAACACTTCAATAATGGGGATCCGACAAAAAAAGACTTAAAGTAATATCTTGGTGATATTTTCACCTATTGATGATAATACCTCTCCCTGAGAAGATGGATCATAAGTTCTTCATGTTTACACCTTCTTCAAGAAATTCAATAGTTTTTTGTCTTGAAACTCTCATCAAATATTGAAACAATGTTGTATCAAATTATCTCATGAGTATTCTCTTTTATGAACCTACTTTTTCTTCACCTTCATCACATATTTAAATTCATAGTATAATCATGAATATCGCATAAAATATATACCATTATTTTTGGAAGCATGTAGTTCTCATTAAAATAAGTTTTTTGTTTTCTGATTTATCTCTAATTTAAAAACTCATTTAAATTCCCCTTTATATATTCATTTAAACCTCCTGAAGACTTATTATTAATTATTTATTTAATGTGGTATTTTAATATCTGTGATTTCAATGATTCCTCATTTATCACCCTGCATGGATACTACAACGTAGCCAATATATCCATAGTGCGGCATCCTTCAAGTCCAAAGTTCTACAGTGTGGCTTATTTCACTATAGTGTAGACACCTCTCAAATGGAAAAATACCTAAAAATATGATTTACCCACTTTATTTCATATCCATTCTTCCAAAGTGTAAAACCTTCCAATTTTACAGAACCTCAAAACACAACTATTTTATTGCAGTTCAATACCATGAAATAAAACATTTTCCCATTTTAGGTCGAACTTCTTGCTTCAATTAATTCCAACCCTTCCATGGTGTAAAGAAACACTATGGAATGGCTATATCATTTTCATAAAACTTATGCACTAATTTAAATATCCCTGTAGTGTTTCCATATTATCACTCTCATTTTGAATAACCAAAGTAATCGTATTCTTTTATTATTAGTGAAACAATATAAACATTTCATCTCACTTGTTTCTTCATGCTGCAAAAAAATTCCCAAATACTAATCTATCCTATTTATTCATGTAGACTCTTCATTTTTAATACCCATGGGAATCAAGTTTCATTTATCTCAAATTCCTGATGTGTCAAGAATATAACTCCTACTTTATTAATCATGTGTATGAACTTGCATGTAATAGTTAGATGCATTTATTCTTCATTTTCTCATTTTATCCTACATGCATGAAAAGTGAAACTACATGAATGTGAATTTATATTTAATCTTAATCTTGTATTTAATCTTATTTTTTATTTTTAATCTCGGTTCAATCACAGGGGATGACACAGCTTAAGATCCTTCTATTCGTGTATGGCAATGCATGAAAAAGATTTTAAACTTGTACTTGGATCTCACATAGATCTCGGGAAGTTGAAATGTCCTCCTTTAAATGAAAATGATATTTGGTTTGATCTGGTTTACATAAGCTAAATGATTCCCAGCACTGAACTAATGAAGTTCGAGCAAGGATTTAGCATGAGGCAGACAACACTCATTGTACAAACGGATGATCTATGCAAAATAGATTGGATGGATATCCTTATTTCTTCATTTATAAAATGTTCCATGTCACACACATATGATCCCAAATATAATATTTTCCTATTTGGGTGCTACCTTTTATTACTCAATGTCCCAATATCTCTCCATATTCAAGTATCGAGGTCCTCTCTTGATCCCCCATTGTAAATGACTCGTTTGGGCTCCTCCATCATCATGCTACCCCACACGGTGATACCACCACTCTAATAATATGTGCCTTCATGTGTGCTCTCTCTCCTACCCATGCAAGTACTCACCCAATATTTCTTCTTCCCATGTTGTGGTTGATTCCAGTGCCCACCTTAGTAATGGTTGCACCTAGGTCCCATGGTTGGCTAGTTGGATGGACTTATTTTTTATTGAATTTCAAGAAATTTTTTATCTAAATATTTAAATCCATGTCAAGTAACTAAAAATTATTCTTCCCATATTATCCATGAAAAATATAAATAAATTTTTACATTTCCATGTTTAAATCTTTTATGAAATTACTTTTTTCATGTAAATATACAAATCCTATTGAAAATCAATATTTTTAAGGTCTTCTTCAACTTTTAATAACTATGTGAGCTTATTAAAATCCTTTTTCATAAGTTTATAACATTTAAGATCAATTCAAAAATCATCAAATTTAAACATGGAGATTTTTTCAATCATGAAATCCAATTCCATAAAGTGAATCCATAACAATTATCCAAGCATCTCCACATCACATATTAACCCATTGATAATAAATGTAACACTTGGTTCCAAATATCTCCCCATTTTTCTTTTACTATCAATATCCCTTCACATACTCAAATTCAATATATGGTTCTATTTATTTTCTCCCCTTTATTGATAATCAAATGTAAAGAAAAAGTAGGGTCTTATCATCTCGTTATTTTTAAACAAATATTTTCCCCTTTTTTAATGGAAGGAATGGTATCACATGATACTTGGAAAAGAGACTTTATTTAATCAAATCTAAGTATACATGGGATAACTTTTTGTAGAAAAAAAGAGATATATAACCAAGGTTATCTAAGTTGTCCATTAAAATTACTTACTTATAATATTGTTTCATTCTAGAAATACCATGTGGGGCTGGAATGGAATTTTTTTTGTGGTAGTGGCATAACCTTGCACATCAAACATAGGTTTCCATGTCCTTTTCATGTGTTTTCCAATATTTTTTATTCACGGGACCATAAACACCCAATCTTTCCTTTATTTATGATGTCTTATGAACCTTATTTCTAAAGGAAGGTGTTTATTGGAAAATGGCTCCAACAATGCTTAGGGACTACATTGGTTGAGCGGATGGGATATCGGTCTCATCGCACCATTTTGATGGGGGAATTATTTCCAACTTTGGGACTCTTTTATAAATTTCATATATATTTAGGAATCCTTTATTAAATATCAAATATTTAATGGGCCACCTTTATATTAATAATAGATTGTATTCATGTACTCAATTTATAATCATTTGTATGTATTTGAGGTTCTCCACAGATGGGGATATCTGTATATATTCAAGATTTTCTATCAATGGTTCCAAATATATATGGATTATATATTCTTATTTCATTTATTATCATGATGTTGTTTTTAAGTCACACAGTGGGGCACTCTAAGATTTATCATCATCCATGGAGATGGTAGTTGTTTTGATGGTGGGATTAGGCCCATGAGAGGGGATTTCTACAAATCCTTATAGAAGGAAATAGAACCCATGTAGTTTAGTGCCACTTAAAGGGACACATCATACCTTTTAAGTACATGTGACAAGGACTAGATCATGTAGTTTAATGTCATGTGGTGAGGACATCTAGGTGGGAGCTGTCCAGCCAAGGATGGTGTGGTACTTATTCCAAAGTGTCCCAAGGGACTTGGAATGGATATATCCTCCTAGGTTAGATATAATCCTATTAATAATATGTCCCATATAAGATTAGGGTGAATTTGGGGTACTAGGTTTGAACCTTGTGGAGCCTTCCTACGTATCATGTTTAGAAAGGAATGAAAGCCAGCATAGTTCTAAAGGTTGGGGATTACTCCTATCGAGGAGACCCAATGGGTTTCTTAATCTGGAATATGGCCCTTTTAAGGTTTTTATCATATGTAATATGTCCCTTTGAGAGGATGTTAACATGGTTTTGGGGAGTACACCTAATAGGAGGCATATGGTTTCTTCATCGTGAATATGGCCCTTTAGAGTGGTGATGACATGGTTTTGGGGCTTACTCCTAGTAGGAGGCCGGGTGGGTGAGTATTTTACAGTTCTAATGACAAGATCTCTACTAACATATAAGAATACATGAGAAATGCTCAGTGTGAGAAATAATAGTAAGTGGAAGATTTAGCAATCTGTGCGATCTACTTTATTTACTGGTGGATGAGGACGGGAATATGGAATATATGGGCTTAGATGTAACTATCACCTATCTTGTTTTTGGAATCCAAAAGAAATATTATGTTCCTACTTCAGGATTGATTCCCTAAGAATACATTTTATCCTCATTCATTAGTAGATAAGGGTGAATTCTTGGTGGGTAGTTAAGAAGACAAATGGTGATTAAATGTGCATGTATCATCTCTTGTTTTCAAACCTTGGGGTCAAGGCTTATGTATATATATAGATACAGCCTGATTCTCTTCATGTTTTAGTCTATAGATATAGCTACCTGGCTTGAGGATCCTACTACCACCATACCTAAGTTTGGGACCCCTGTTACTATAGGAATGTATGATTGTGAACATTTTGATGGTCTACCTTATTATATAGGTTAACAATAAGTCCTTATTGACTGTGGTAATATTTGATTAAGAGGGAACACCAGTGCACCTCATACTCTGATTACACATATCTAGGGTATTTAGAGGAGGTCTTGGATTGGTCCCCCTCAAATAGGTAATCCAAGGGAGGATATTTACTACCATCGGTGGTGTGGAAAAGGGATCAAATGTGGCATCACCCTGTTGTGGCATGTGAGAACTGGAGATTCCTCACCCAGGTAAGGTCTGGGCATACTGGAGATGGCTCGTGAAATTTTGGGCTGAGAAAGCGAAATGTGTCTCATGCGGGTAGGTCATGGGTGAGCTAAAGGTGGCTTATGTAGGTTGTAATTAGGAAAGATAAAGTTTCCCTTGGGTAATGGATAACCTAGGGAAAAACTTGGTTATGCCTTTCTCTAGGCTCCTAGTGTTTCCTCAACTATCTTTGGATGACTAGTGCTCAGGTTTCAATTTGTAGAAATATCCTTCAACCAAGTAGTTTTGACTAGGGGAAATTGATTCTCGCATATCCCTAATGTGTCTCACACACTGGAGGAACTCTAATCCTATTACCCTCATTAATTTTATATTATTTCAAGGTTTGGAGAGCTACCTAGAAATTTTGAGGACCTGAGTGAAGGAATACGGTGATTAGAGCATCAAGTATTCTTTTGGTCTTCCATTTATCTCAAATAAGGATCCCAAGGGTCATATTTATAGGTAATTTCAAGACCCTGGGTGAAGTAGTTAGCTTGGTAAGGCATATCACGCTAGGTCTCAAGTAGGAGTAACCTATATGAGTTTCTTGGGTGTGTATGTCTGGGCCTTTACGATGATTCTAGGAACATATCCTAGAATTGCATGGAGATGTTGGGTGCATATACTAGACTTATACAGAAGCACTGGTTGGGACTTTCTTGGGATAACTTGGTAGAATTCATGAAATCCTTTATGTATTTTTATTTCCTATTAATTGAGGTATTTGCCTTTGAAACTTCTCATCCTCACGTGAAATAGAGAGTTTCAACAAAATCCCCCCCTCTGGATTGGATTTGATTGGAAGAAGAGGATATGATCCTAAGGTATAGAAATATATATGTTAATGGATCCTTCATTAATTGTCCTTCCCATGTTTGTTTACATTCATGATCGGTATTAACAATCATTATGACTTGAGTACCATAAAAGATATCCATGAACATATGGGTCTTGCCGGTATGTCGCACAGGTGGTCCAAGTAGGTGGGTCTTAAAGGTTGATCGCACAAGTGTCCATGCATTTATAAATAGTTTTGATTGTCCAATGGTTCCTCTTCTCACATGTGCACCATTTATCTGCACTGCTACTCTCATCATGCTAGTATTATACATAGGATTTCCACTAAATCTCTACTCACACACACACAGTATACCCTTATCCATGTGATGTAGGCGCCTAGGAAAATTACATGTGTGAGGTCACTTGAGAGAGTGACCTGTGCAATTTCACTTGGGTGAGTGACCTACGTAAGGTCAATCCTTTGAATTTTTTTTGAATTTTCCTCTAAACCAATACTTTAACTCTAATAAAAATCTTGGTATTTAATTTTATATTTACAATAGCTACTCAGAAGGTTAGAGTTTTTGATGAAAAAGTCAGTCAACATATCAAATAGATGATGGATGTCATTGGGATGGATTTTTATGATTCATGTGACACCACTCTCCCAGAATTGGGGAATAATCTAAAGAAACAACACCACGAATACCCCAATAGAAACCAACTACCATTCTATGGTCATGGGATCCTTAATGAAATGATCATCCCAAATCAGAATAATTACCTACCACTCTTATGTTTTCAAAAGTAAATTAATTTCACCACTGCTAATATCTCATATAAGGTCATATATATCAATGAGGGAATGTTACCCTCCGTATGATTCATGAATCGTAGTAGTTGTTCCCCAAATTTAAAGCCTGACACCCCTTAATCAAAGTCGCACTCTACCCCTATATCTTTCATGCTTCCAAGATTAACTAATAAAAAAGGATGGAAGGAAGACTAGGACCTCCGCCTTGAATGAGGTGTTACGAAAGAGTGTATATGGGCATACTGGGTGTGACAGACTTGTTCTAATTTTGAGACTAAGATAAAGGAAGTTGACATTTATAAGGCCGTTTGGGTGTCCAAGATATATGTTTACAAGAATACAAATATTATTCATGAGCTACTAAGATAGTGGATTCCCTAGACAAATACTTTACATATGAAGCATATAGAAGTCCTCATTAGTTTATGGGACAACTATAAGGTCTTAAGAGCACCCATTATTAGAGAGATGTATGATAAGTTTATCCAACCAAAATCAATGTGGGATGATGTTAAACAAATGCCTGCTTTTTCTTGTGATCTATTACAGGTATCCCAAGATATCAGCAAATAATATCCTTTTCTAATGGGGGATTTACACTTTGAATCATGGATGAAAACCTTCTTAGAGCCCGAAGGAGAGGGACTGATGTGAAAACATCCAACAGGATGTCCTAAAATGGAAATGTTGGGTATTCTAAGTATATTTTATCCCACATTGGAACTAGGATAGTACAACCTATGGGGGTATACAATCAATTCTAATTTACCCACCAAGACGTTCCTTGTTTTCTTTTTAGTAATGTGGTTAAGCATTTACATGCTATTGATTCATGAATCGAATGGTGGTGTAAGGCCAAGGAAATTTTTTGTGGTAGCCAATTTGTGTATGGGAGGAAAATTAGGTTGGAATCTCCCATCATGAAAAGGATTTTTGGGTGATTAATTCACGTGTATGTGATAAAGACCCATTTTAGAATTATAATTCCATTTCAGGTGTTATGCAGATGGATTATAAGACACTTCATCTCTTATTCCATATTTAGTCAAATCGGAGTTCCTGGAGGCTGGTTTCAAACATTCATTTAGGTTGTTTCTAGCATTCAACCCTTATCATTAAAGTACAATTAATATTTAAATAAAATCAATATATTTATATAATTAAAATTTCTTCTATATGGGTATCTCCCCACTGGGATGTTCACCGATGATTTAAAATCTGATGATAAACTGAGATCGTACATGATTGCCTTTAGGGAATGCATTCTAGCAGTCTAGATTGATGGAGAGGTTATTTGTGAAGCCTATACTCCTTACATATTTTCAAGACAATTCAAGTGCCTAAAAAACCAACCATATCCCCTCCCATGCACATTCTATTAGAGAAACACTAAATGGTAGCCTGATGACTCAGGGTTCTCATGTATTTGAGGGTAACTCAAGCGATAATTAATATACCTCTATCGAGTGTATCCATTAGGTTGACCTCTTAGTATGAAGAAGTTTGGATCATTTCATACTCTCAAGGGATAATAAAAATGAGTGTGCCTCCTATCAAATATGTAATGACTTCTATGTGGAGGAATCATGGTAGAAAGCCTCAACCAATTCGATAGAGTGATAGTGATGAGGCCCCGACCTCACTCAAGCCACCCCATACATGGGATAGTTAGAAATTTTTGGATTAAAATGGTTGATCTAGTTGAGGTTGATCCTAGACATTCCAGGTTCCACTGTCAAGAAAAAACCTGAGCTCCGGCTGCCCGTCATTTGACCACAATGGAGAGATCTGGGAAGATAGTAAAATTGAAGAGTGTCGGGTTTACTTCATAGTAAGCTGGAGAAACCTAAGACTACATGGGGCCAGAGGCATTCCAATTGTGGAAGGGAAATAATTTTAACACCACGGACCTATAGTCATTCCTCTACACCAGATTATAGATTCCATAGATTGGGGGTTTCGATCCCCAAATGACCTCTACTTTGATTCTAACCCTTTTGAGGTGGGAATACACATATGGGACCTAAAGATTCTAATTTTTACCACTGATTATCAGATCCCCATTATGAGGTGAGTTGATGATATGATGGTTCGAGGTGCCACTAAAGGGGTTGATGAACATACCACTGATGAATGATATGACTTCATCAATCCTTAGGATGTAAGTTTTTCCTTATCTTATTTCCTCTTTTGTTCTGATATTTTTTTAACAAACCTTCATTAATAATAAAAGAGTGACCTTGATTTTTATCAAGTAGAGGTATAATCTTTAAGAACCCGGTTTTTTCTATAAAAGACTTTGGAATTTTCTTGATGTTACTCCAGAGCAGCGCCTTTAGACGGCGTGCGATTCCGAGCACCATTGTGGCAGGAATTAAATTCTTAGTGCATTCACACTGGGCATGCCAATTAAGCATAATAACTCCTAAACGGTTGCTTGGACAGGAAAACTGAGGGAACCTTTGAGTCCGGAGTGTGCCATTTACCCTAGGAAGGGTGTAACTATCGCGGGCGTGGGCCTTCTGTGAAAAATGCCACCATGGGTATTTTCGTAATTTAGCGGCCTCGAGTGTTAAATTTTATAAATTCTAAATGGAGGCTCGAATTAAACTTCTGAGACCTCCATTGTGCTCGGGAGGTGTTTTTTACCCTAGGGGAGGCTTAACCTCGACCTCGTCGAGAGTTTGGATGCGAGTCAATTTGGGGGTTTAAATTAATTAAACTTTTTAACTAATTTTCCTTTACTTAAGCCAACACTCTCACCTTCTTCATTTCTCATCCTATGGCAGAAGGAAACTCAATCAAGGGAGCTCATCCAACAATCTCTCCTCAATCTCCTCCTCCTCTCCAAGGTGTGGTGGTCGGAGGATCGTTGCGAAGCGACGGGCTAAGCCCCCGAGGTAGGATCGCGCGTTGTTTTTTTTCAATTACTGCATCTACTTAGAGCTTAAATTATAGCATAAAACCTCTATTAAATTTTCTATCAAAGTCTATATAAGAGTAGGGATAGTTCTGAGATTTCCAACGCCTATTTCGGTTCAAAAATCCGAGTCTCGAGGCGACCGCAGTGATCCGACAAAGTTCGGGGAGTTTTTGGGTGGTTTTCCGGCGGTTCTGGCCGGTCCGGTGAGGTCCAGCGGCGGCGCGGTGGGGGTCCCAGGCGGTGGTGGCGTCGGTCGGGCAGTCCTCAGTGGCGGCAGCATAGAGGGGCTCCCAGGAGGTGGTGGCATCGACCGGGCGGCGGCGGTCTTCAGCGGCGCTAGCGGAGGGGGGCGCCAACGGGACGCGACGACGCGGCCAGACCGGCTTTTGCCGACCGGCACGCACGGGAGACCGGGGTCTTCGGACCTCGGCTGGCAGACATAGACCTGTGTATTGTGGGTCCCATTGGGGTAAAGACGGACCGGCTTAATCCCATCCGAGCGAGGTGAGCCGGCCCGCGGGCGGGCCGGTCCAAGCGCATGGTGGGCCGGCCGAACCGGCCCGGCCCACATGTTTTCATCTAATAAACATTAAAATGCCGGTAGAACTCAGACCAGGTGTCAGATTTGCGTGCTATCTATGGTGACGTGTCCCTTAAATTGAGACGAAAATTTTGAGATGGTCTTGGGGATTTTTAATTTCGGAGACGAGGGGCTCGGTGGCGCGACACGCCGTTAAGCGGATTGGCGTTTTTCTGGGGGGTTCTTGTTTTGGATGGCGCGGGCACACCCGATGTCTAATTTGAGTGTCGTCAGCGGTGTTGCGACCCTGGAGTCGAGAAAAATATTTCCAAGGGATTTTCAAGCATTTAAACCGGAGTTGTGGCATGGTCCCCATGACCCGTCTTTTAAGCTGCGAGCAGTAATTAGAAACATTTTCATCGGACGTCCGTTCGGGGCGTACGAGCAGTCGTTTTTGGGTGTTTTTCCGAGGGCATCGCAATAGCGCAATCCGCCCACTTTAATTACACATGGTGGTGTGGGCCCCATGAGTTCCGTTTTGGGAGTTGGCGGTGATTTCCATATTCTTCACTGGGTGTCTGATTAGGACAAGTGAATAGTCAATCTTGTGTAGTTTTCTAAGTGAATCGCAATGGTGCGATCTGTTCATTGCGCTTCAGGACTGGGATGTGGGTACCACGAAGCACCGCTCGTGTGTGGTACGGTTAAATGAATCTTTGTCTCTGAATATTTGTTCCACGTAAGTAAACAATAAATTTGACATGTTTTCCCGAGGGGATCAAAATGGTGCGATGTGAGCGACTGTCTTCGGGGCCGAGGCTCGGGACCACGGGACGACGTTCGGGCGTAACGCATTATTGAAAAACTTTTAAGTCGAATGTCTGTTGGAGGTGAGTAAATATTAAATCTCGTGTGTTTTTTCGCAAGTATTACAACGGTGCGATCCATTTGGATGTGTAGAGTCTCATTCTAGAACTCATTAAATGTGGAAGCATGAAAGGTGTACTGGTGGTGGTTCTTCCTACGGTGTTTTTAGGGAACCCTTGGGATGTGATCGTGTTCACTCCTATGAGAGTGAAGTTAGTGTTTAAAGAGGTGTGGTTGGTCGTGCTAGTGTCGTGGAGGAAGCAGATTGGAGAAATTACGTTTTCACCCTTCACGCTGACTTTGGGTGCTATGCGTTTGATAGCCTTTGGGCTAGAGATGTGATATACTCTGGGAGTATACGAGAATGCTGGGAGGTACATTTTTTAGTTGTACCTGGGAACATTTGTGTTCATGGTTTGGAGATGAGATAGGTCCACACATCGTGTCGGCCCCTTGTTCGTGTTGTGTTCTGCTTTACGTACCTTTAATCACTCATGACGTAGAGGGTCCCTCTGTTCATGATGGTTTAGAACAACAGGGTTGAGTGGTTTTCCCTGGTTCTGCTCTCAACGGTGTGATCAGAGGAGTTGTTTGGGTTCCCCTTTTTTCCTTTAGCCGTGTGGGCTTTCAATATCACGTCCCTTCATGTTCCCTGGTAGAGTTTTTGTGGATTTTGTGTGACCAATACATTATTCGGGCACCGGTACTCTACCCAGGAGGTTGTTACCAGTAGGGTTTGGAGCCCCAGTGAGCCTGGGCGCAGATTACCTAGCCGATTATCGAGATCATATCCTCCTTCTACGATCTACCATGACGTGTTTCCCTAGGCAGAGCTCCAGGTATCGGCGTGACCCACACTACATGGGCGCTGAACATCTACTAGGTGATTTGTTCTGGAGTTTGGTGGTTGTGTGTTACCCACTCCGTGTTCTGTTGTCCAGTGTTGTACTATCTAGTAGGGATGGCCAGAGCAGTTCCTGGTTTACCCTACAGTGGGGCTAGGCAGTGGGTTGCTCATCGAATTCTTCGGGTTTACCATCCAGCGGGGCTGGGTA
Source organism: Viscum album (assembly GCA_963277665.1). Taxonomy (NCBI): domain Eukaryota; kingdom Viridiplantae; phylum Streptophyta; class Magnoliopsida; order Santalales; family Viscaceae; genus Viscum; species Viscum album. The sequence goes on along the minus strand of OY728155.1, from coordinate 134,065,429 downwards.
GTGGATTTCTCATTTACTTCTTAGGATTTACCCTCTAGCAAAGACTGGGTAGTGGGTTACCCGATGAACTCTTAGGTTTTACCCTCCAGCAGAGACTGGGCAGTGGGTTACCTGATGACCTCTTAGGGTTTACCCTCCAGCAGAGACTGGGTAGTGAGTTACCTGATGACCTCTTAGGTTTTACCCTCTAGCAAAGATTGGGTAGTGGGTTACCTGAAAACCTCTTAGGGTTTACCCTCCAGTAGAGACTGGATAGTGGGTTACTCGACGAACTCTTAGGGTTTACCCTCCAACAGAGACTGGGCAGTGGGTTACCCGATGACCTCTTAGGGTTTACCCTCCAGTAGAGACTGGGCAGTGGGGTACCCGAAGACTTCTTTCAGACTTAGTCCTTTATACTAGGCTATTCTATGGATTTTCTCCGTGACTACCAGAGTGGGGCCCTTGGTTGTACGGGTCAGTGATGTGACAACTTTGACTTTGAGAATACCTCTCGACTGTGTGATAGTGACGAGGTGTGGTTTGACATTCCCCAGAACTCTCAAGTACGAGGGGCTCTTTCCCCACCAAGATGCATCCTTGAGACATGACCTAAAACCGTGCAGGTGGGTTAGTGCCACCCAAAGCGGATAGTGTCAAGGTGAGGTGATTTGAGCCCCTTGACTTGCAGTTCGGGGAAGATGGGTGGGATGCTGGGCATCGATGGTGTTTACTTCTGGGACTGTTGGCTACTGTTTTTCTTGGGCTGAGCTATGAGATGGAGATCCTCTTACGATCTTGTTCGGGTTTCTTGCTGAGAATATAGATATGTATATACCTTGTTCCAGTACCCACTTCTTGGGTTTTGGTTACTCTCCTTCTGGGAGAGTCAAAGACGCGCATGGTATGCCATGTGCTTTCCATGTCTAGCTTCTCGTGGTTGGACGAGTCTACTCAACTACTATAGGTATCAAAGGCTCTACGGGATGTTCATCTTCTCACCATTCCTAGCTCCTTGTGTTAGGATGATTCTACTTCCTTCCTCTTGTGGGGTTGATTTGGACTCTTTACTGCACTCTCTGTTGTACTCCTTTACTATTCCCTGTTCGATCTACTGCTCACTCTTCGGTACCTCCTTTGTTACTCCCTCGAGCCTTTGGGGTATCCTACTAAGTATTTTTATACTCACCCCTGCTTGGGCTTTTCCCTCACTTAGTGTGCCCTTGTAGATGATGGACAGGTTCCTCATAACTACATAGGAGCTTAGGAGTTTGGGAGTTTAGACCGCGTGTGGTGGTCGTAGTCGAGTTCCAAGTGTGGGACTCTCCCAGCTATTTTACCTTTGTTTACCTATTGTCGGGTTGTGTCACTTTTCTGGTTGGGCGCCTGTTTTTCCCTTTTCTTTTCAGTTTACCTTCATCACTCACTTTGTACTATTTATAGGTCGATGCACCTTTGTGGTTAGTTTATAGTAGTTGGTACTTTACTTTTCCATTTACTCTACACTTTTGCATTGAGTGGTATGTGTGTGTGTGTACAGGTACTCCGGAAAAGGCCTTCCCGAGTTTTTTAGCATTCGGCGCTTTTCGCCATCCCCTGGCCTATAGAGGCGGTCTTGGGGTAGTTGTGGCTCGATCTCGGGTAGGGTTGGGTCATGACAAAGTTGTATCAGAGGTGGTTCGTTCCTTGGGATGTTGTTCGGATGTCCCTAAAAAATAATTGGTTGGGATCTAGGGAACAGTGTCAACGTGTCTCAAGAGTGGCCCCCAGGCCAGGGAGTCCAGTGACGGTGCGGCGGCCAACGTATCCATTCACCAGGACCCTGATAACCTGCTTGTCGACTCGGCATGCTGAGACACCCGTTGCATGGAAAATTGGTTTGTGCATCACATAGGATTGAGTCTTTGACTGTCCTTTTTGAGTTATCTCCCCATTTTTTTTACTTTCATATAAATATATGCTCATCTAATCGCGGTTCTCCTTGATAACATTCAGGATATATCCGCGAAGACAGCCAGCCAGGATACCAACTTTGGTTCATGACGACGACCCTTTGAGCGACGAGGCCTCAGTCCAGGACCCATCATGTGAGCCCATTTCTCTAAGTGGGCTGGTATCAGCCCCCCCACCTGGTGAGCAGCAGACAGCTCCAGCAGAGCAGTCTGTGCTTGAGCGCAGGTTAAGCACGCTCCGTAAGTTCCAGTGGCAGAGACCGCTGAGGTTCAACGGTGAGCCAGCCCCTCAAGAAATAGTGGTTTGGCTAGAGACAGTGGTTCTCCTCTTCAGGCTTGTGCAGACACCGGTAGATCTAATGGTGGCTTTGGATGCCAGCCTTTTCCACGGATCAGCTGGGCGTTGGTGGAGTCTAGTGTCTCAGTTACTTGATGAGTCATCACTTTTGTGGGACGACATTTAGATACTGTTTCGTGAGGAGTTTTACCCATCCTTCTTATGCTCTGTTTGGATCCAGGAGCCCCTGCAATTTCAGCAAGGAGGGATGATGGTGACTGGGTATGCGACTAGTTTCACAGACCGTGCACGTTTTTACCCGGACTTGGTCCACAACGGAAACTTCCGAGCGCGGAAGTTCGAGCAAGGTCTCCACAGAGATATTCATGCTGTTATAGTACCCTTGGGCATTCCCACTTAAGCCAAGGTGCTAGATCAGGCGCTGGTGATAAAGAGATTCCTATCACGCTCTATAGTTGGTGGTGGCAGCAGGCTCGACAGAGCTGAGACGTCTGCCGTAGCTAGTGGGCGTCGACTGACAGAACCTCGACGCAGGTGGATTTCAGATAACCAGACTCAGGGGCATGGTCATACACCACAATAGCACCAGAGGTCACCAGTGCAGCCCGAAGAGAGTCGGTGTTATGCTTGCGATGGGCGAGGTCACCTGGCGCGAGACTGCCCGACCAGGCACACTGAGAATATCGAGCAGGTAGCAGGTGCACCACCACAACAGAGGCAGCGCCGTGATCAGAGTGGTACCCAGAGAGATGGTGCTAGCAGAGAAGCGAAATCAACTAGAAGTGGGGGACGACATTAAGAGGTCTTCCCATCACCACCAGGCTTTCCACGTCAGGCTCCGGGAGCTGACAGTTGGGACCACGGATAGCCATGAGCTTTGGATGTCTACAATCCTGCAGAGCATGAAGTGACAAGAGGTACGCTTTACAGATCTTCTACTTTTTGCAGTAGAATTGTTAGACTCTGTGTGTGAAATGCTTTTCTCCCTGCTCCTTGTTTGAGTTGTTACCAAGGTGACGTGGGGCACCGATGTAACCCTGTGTTAGGGGAATAGAAGGTGCGGAACCTTTCTATTTAGTCGATGGTGGTGACTCCTTCGCCTTTCGAGCGTGTAAGAGAGTCTTGGTCATGGGACATCGACTGTGAAATCTTGTGTGACTAGATATCCTTGGGTGTTTCACCATATGGATATTCTGAAGAAGGGAATCATCGGGCTTTATCCCAGGTACAAACGGTGATCCCAGTTGCGGCATGCAACGTAGAGGTGCGACCGGGGATGTGAGCTACCCCCGAGGTCCTTCGGGCCGTTTGAGACTGTGCGAAGGGATGGAGAGGTCCCCACCGCCTTGCCCTAAACCCAAAGGCTGGTTTGGGTGCATAACATCTCCCACATGACTTACCTGAAGAGATGTGTACGTGCTCCTATGCACATCATCAGTGAGGGATGACCTTGTGTGAACGGATCAAATACTTTGTGTGCGGTGACGCAGAACTGTGCAAGATGTTTCCTGGATATGGGAGATCTAGGTTTGGGCTTAGTACCCTGAGTTGTTCCCTAGTTTTTCTTTTCTAAGATGAAAATATTGATGGAGAGAATGATGTAAGAACCTGGTTTTTTTCTATAAAAGGCTTTGGAATCTTCTTGATGTTACTCCAGAGCAGCGCCTTCAGACGATGTGCGATTCCGAGCCCCGGTGTGGCCGGAATTAAATTTTCAGTGCGTTCACACTGGGCACGCCAATTAAGCAGAATAACTCCTAAATGGTAGCTTGGACGGGAAAACTGAGGGCACCGTTGAGTCTGAAGCATGTTGTTTACCCTAGTAGGGGTATAATTACCACAAGCACGGGCCTTTTGTGAAAAATGCCACCAGGGGAATTTTTGTAATTTAGCGACCTCGGGAATTAAATTTTATAACTTTCGAACAGAGGCTTGGATTAAAATTATGACACCGCCGTTGTGCTCGGAAAGTGGTTTTTACTCTAGGGGAGGCTTAACCTCGACCTCGTCGAGAGTTCGGATGCGGGTCAATTTGGGGGTTTAAATTAATTAAACTTTTTAATTAATTTTCCTTTACTTAAGCCAACACTCTCCCCTTATTCATTTCTCATCCTCTGGCAGAAGGAAAATCAATAAAGGGATCTCCTACAATAGTCTCTCCTTTATCTCCTCTTCCTCTCCAAGGTGTGGTGGTCGGTGGATCGTTGCAAAGCGACGGGCTAAGCCCCCGAGGAAGGATCATGTGTTATTTGTTTTCAATTACCGCATTTAATTAGAGATTAAATTACAGCATTAAACCTCTATTAAATTTTCAAGATAAGGAAATATACAAGTAGTTCTCGTTCTTAGCTTTCCAATGCCTATTTCAGTTCAAAAATCCAATTCCTGAGGCAACCGCAGTGATCCGACGATGTCCGGAGAGTTTTTGGGTGGTTTTTCGGTGGTTCTAGCCGGTCCGGCGAGGTCCAGCGGCGGCGCGGCGGGGGTCCCAGGCAGTTGTGGCATCGGCCGGGTAGTCTTCAGCAGCGGAGACGCGGAGGGGCTCTGAGGTGGCAGTGGTGCCAGCCGGGCGGCGACGGTCTTCAGCGGCGCAAGCAGAGGGGGGCACCAGTGGGGCGCGACAACGCGGCCGGATCGGCTTTTACCGGCCGGCACGCGCGGGAGACCGGGGAATACAGAGATATAATAGTTTTATCCTAAGGATTAAGGTGCCTCTGATTGATAGTCCTTTTAGGTAAAACTTATGTAAATCCATACTCGGATGTATCAATTCATATTTAGAATAAAGTAATCATTTGGTGTTGAACATTATATTATCAATGGTTAGGGAAATCTTATAGAGATCCCGATTTACCCATATGTAGAGTTCGATTTGTGTGAGGAAGGTTCCTAAGTATGGAAGGATCATTTTATATCGTAATCACCCAAGAAATGGGTAAAATGATTCCTATGCAGGTATGACCCATATGCATGGAAGGGGATTTGTTTTATTGTGGCTAAACCAAGAGGTGGTATTTGGGTGTCATTATATATCCTATCAAAGTGAGAATAAATCCACACATATTTCTAGGGTAAATTCCCCCACACTGAATGAATTCTTGTGTAGAGAGGGGGAATTTTTTTGAATACAAGCTCACAAACATAGTGAGAACCCATACTAGACCCTCCTATATAGATCTATCTCATATATAGGAGAGTTTGGGGATTTTTTTATTATAGATGGACCAGGAGGTAGGATCTGAGAGTCACTGTGTATCTAATCAAAGTGAGAATCAAGACACATATAGTTATTGTATATTGTGGTGGTAGGATACCATCACCCAGGAAAGTAATCCTCCTGGGCAAAGACTATAGAAATGTACAGTTTTATATTATTCAAGTGATATAAACTATGCAATTTAATTTCATGTGGTAAAGATGTTTGGTGTGCCTTTTAAATTCTTGCATCCAGGACCATGTTAACCCTAACTTGAAATGGTGCACCTTGATCATGTGGGAATCCCTTAACAAAATTCATAAGCCCATGTGATATCTGCTGAGTGTGAGAAACAAGGAATGGAATGAGGTTTTTCCACCACATATAGGAAAACAAAATAAAAGACAGAGGCACTCTTATCATGTGGTGAGTGGGCTAGGATATAGAATCTGGGTGTCATTGCATATCCCATTGTAATGTGAATCAAGTTGTACATAGTTCTATGATCATCTTAGCATTGAATATGAGGGACATTAACAATATAGTATATCATTGTGTGATAAGTATGGATGGTGTCTTTTAGTTTTAGGTCATATGACTAGAACCATGAATATGGAAATGATGAGTGACATAGGGCCTATTAGGCCAATAATTTCCCAACACAACATGAAGAAAGAAATTCTAAACCATGATCTAGGGGTTCTCATATTAGTAGAAATGTTATGGTAAAAATATGCAATGAGTGACCAAAAGGAATCTTTTGTTATAGTGTTTTTAGGGATTATAAGAATATAAGGGTCTTCTCCTAATGATGAATGTTCCAATAGTTTATAGGCCATATTGTGAGAAACCATTGTAGAGCTAGACTAAGGAATATTATGAAAAGTCAAAACAGAGTTTTCCTATGAAGTTGGTCACTCTTGTTCCCAGTAGCTGAGTTGGTTTTGAGACTATCTGAGTTTCCCAGGACAATGAGTATGATTTGTGGAAAGGATGTGTCTAAGAACAAAGGAATCATTTGGACTAGTATTGGTTAGGGAGTGTAAATTTCCCTATATCAATTTTTTTATATACAGGGTAGGAATTTTCCATACTTCATGGATGGGCCCATTAACATGAGTTTTGGGAATCACTATATATCCCATTGAGATGTAAATCAATACACACATAGTTATAAATGAATTTTTGGTTGAAGACCCACACTAAATATTGTGATCCGATCAAGCACAGATCGAAACATTATACAGTTTTATTTCATACAATAGGGATATGATCCATGCAGTTTTACACCATGGGAAAAGTAAGATTTTGTATAATTTAACATCTTGTGAATGGGATGTTAGGATATATATTTTAAAAACTTATATATCATATGATGGATTTTTTCAGTTTTAGGTCATACGATTAGGACCATAAGTCATTCCTTTTAAGTTCATGTGACAAAGGCCATCATGCATGCCTATAAAAAGTATTTATTAAGAAAACTTGCATTGTTAAGGGACATAAAAAGATCTCCATCCATCAATATCAAGTAATAAGATCTATTATAGTGGACCTTCTATATATAATAATTTTCCTCCCACTTTGGCTCAAACTTTGGAGGTTTCTTCCCTAGTATCATTGGGTTCCTGAGGGATAGTACTAGTTCTCCTTAGAGGAACGAGCAGAGACAAACATTCTTGTTAAAATATCATGCTATATGATTTTGTTAGACTTAAAAGTGATGAAAAGTATGTAGTATTTTATCATAAATTCACTCCAATTAATCCATCTATTTTGTGATTTCTCATCTATGGATATCTGATCACGAATGGCAATGTGAAGAAAGGGTAATTAGACCTCAATGGGTAGGATTGATTTTGTCCTATATACTAGTAAATATGAGGTTTCCTATATGGTGGTGTGGGTTGTATTATAGTAGGCCCACAATGTATACAAGATCTTTTTAGGCCAATAATATTTATCTTTATCCACTATATTCTAGATAATATTTGATAAGGTCTTGTTGAAGGCATCAATTTTTCCATTATCCACTTCATGATATCAAGATTAATGGTTGAATTTGATATTATACTCAAATATAAAACCTCTCCAACTTAGTATAATAGAAATTGGTTCCATTTTCCATCATTATATATGAGAGACACAAAATTTAGTGATGATATTAGCTTTCAAAAATCTTAAAATTCTTTTGGTCCCAAATTATTTGAGGGGTATTTTTTTAGTCTACTTGGAGAAGAATTTCATAGTAGTGGGGATATGCTTGAACTGATTTAATATAGTGGGAGGATATGTCCCTACAACATCCATTCCCTAAATGGAAAACTTCCATGAGTATTTTTGTGTGTGTAGTAACTATGGGGTTTGATGAATGAAGTTGGCATACACTTGGAAGAAATGATACTTTTTTTGTGAATTTTGTGAAATTATGCATTATTGAAGGCCAAAAGTATCCAAGCCTTCAGATTTGATGTGAAATCTAGAATTATAATTGATAGGAACCATAGGCCCTTCTATGTACTTATTTCATGACAATAATAGTCTCCTCTCCATCTATAAACCTGATAAAGACTCCATCGAAGCCCCATTTTTAGAGGAATTTCTGGTGATTGGGGTTTTCGTAAAGAGTAAATTTGGTGTCTATTCATTAGGTTTTCTCTTTTCCATATTTTTTTTGACTGTCACACTCCATTTTGAAGTTAATTCACAAATGGAATCATACTCCCATTTGAATTTACATATAGTTCAGGTATGGGATTATCCTCATTGATTTCTTCTATGTTGACAAGAAAAAAAGGAAGTATCATTCAGTGGTGCACAATGTTGGTGACTATTTCATCCTGGACTGAATATGACAAAGGTATAGAAAAATTTTTCAGTGCATCTTCTTTAGAATTATAGGATTATGAGACATGAGTCAATATCGGTTATGAGGGGAATTCTACCATCAGTCCTCGGACATAGTCAAGCATGGGGTTATCTATTCCAATCTGATGACATAATCACCATTAATTTACTTGATTACCAATTCTGAATCAAAATTTACCATCAAGTGGTCTACTGGAACTTAAATTTCCAATTATATCTCTACATTGATGGCCTGATACTCTTCCTCATTGTTTATATAACATTTTCACAATAAAGAGTAAGGTAAGACTGCCTTTTCTGGGGATATGAGCATGAATCTGAACTTAAATTTATTGAGTTTGGGGTCTTCCAATATCTTCCTTGTTGTACTTATGGATTCTCTATAAAAATAAATCTCCCATAAATGAGGGGATCTTGAATAGAGAAAATATATTCATCAATAAATTCAATATTAAGTGATGTTGTTTTTGCAGAGGGATGTTCTTTAAGGAAGTTACCTAAATCCTATCTGTGTACCTCTTTTTGAGGCATGAATTGAATGTTGAAATATTGTAAGATGGTCATCCATCATACTAATCATATGATCAATATAGGATAGATGAGGATGTATTTTATCGGGTTACTAAAAGAGAACAAATGGACCTCATGGTGTTACAATTAGTGTCTCATCTTCTAAACCATAAAGATTAGTGTCAAACATCACTTCTTGATATTTGAATAATGAGTCTCGATATTGATCATGGTTAACAGAGGTTGTTTTCATTCCTATGATTATTATTTTGTGTGGAGGAAAACACCTAGAAATTTTTCCATGAATGTCAGATACAAAATGAGTAGTTTTCCCTCAACATGTGACATCAATGCTAGTGAACTAAAAAATATTTTTTCAGACTATCAAATGATTTCTGATAGTTATCGATCCAATTATATGTGATCCCCTTTTTCATCAAACTAGTGAATGGAAAACACTTTCCTGTGAGGTTTTCTATAAAGAACCCAGAATAATAAAGGTTTCCTTATAATCCCCTTAACTCTTTGAGGTTTTTATGAGGTGACATATCAAGGATATCTATTTTCTTCTTGGGATTGACTTTGATGCCATGATAGTGTACCACAAAACTGAGAAAATTTCCTAAGTTAACTCCAAAATACAATTTCAAGGGGATCATATTTTGGATTTGTTGTCGTATTTTATTGAATATGGACTCGAGATCAGTCATGTGGTCAAAACGCTATTGACATTTCACCACCAGATCACTGAAATATCACTCAAAAGTCCTTCCAAAAAATGGATTGAAGATGTGATGCATGGAACTTTTGTATGTAGCACCATCATTATACAAATAAAATGGAATTATCTAGTAACAATATACTCCTCAGGGTGATATAAAAGCAGTGGATTCCTCATCTTTAGTGACCATTTGAATTTCATTGTACCTTGAATATCCATCCATGAATGAAAGGGCCACATATCTAGTCATGGCATCAATTAGTTCTGTGAATGGAACCAGAAAATCATCTTTTAGACAATGTCGGTTGAAATCTATAAAATAAATGTAATCTCTAATATTCTCATTATTCTTTTTTACTGGGACTATGTTGGTTATCCATTTTGGGTACTAGAATTCGTAAAATGAAGTTTTCCATGATGATCTTTTCAAATTCAGCCTCAATTTTGGAGGTGTGAGTCGGGTGCATTCTTTTGGATACTTGTTTGTAACCCCAGTGGTTTTCTAGTATGTCTAGGGGGTGAGGGGCCACCTTAAGATTGAGGCCCACCATTTCTATGTAATTATAGGAAAACATGTCATAGTATTATTTTAGGAAGCAGGTATATACCACTTGTTATTCATAAAACATATATATGATAATCAATGTGGGTCATGGGTCCTCCTCTAAACCGAGTTTTATTTTATTGAGTTCATCAATAGTGGTAGAGACACCTTAATAAAAGGATGGTGAGGTATCCCTAAGGTCCTCTTCCTATTCCTATTCCTCTTACTCTTCCCCTTAATCTTTATCTTCTTATTTATCTTCCTTTTCCTCTTCTCTCTCACTCTTAGGGGAAGTAGGTGATGAAAGAAAATTTTCAGAGTTAGGAGAGGAGTCAACATTTTGACATCCATAAGATGAAGCAACTTCCTCCAGCCTGACTAATGATGTGGTGTTTCTTTGAAGCTCCAAAGGGGAGATGATAGGTGGAGAGAAAGTGTATCCACTTTCTTCTAGTGACATGATATCTTGTTTTGGTTCAGATGATGAGACAATGATTAGTTGAAGATCGGGGGATGGAATAAAGGCATACTCATCCAAGATTTTACCACTGTTCAGATAGTATATGACTACTTTAGTGCTATTGGGATCATCCATCATTATTGATATCATTAAGGCTTCCAAATGTGCACCAAAATTTTGACACATATTTTCAATTTGGTTGATGGTAAGTATATATTATTCACTAATCTATTTTAAAGTATTGTATGGGGTTATTTCTAGACCATTTGGGTCATTTACTTGAGCAACACCATTAGTAATTGGTTGTTTCCCTTCCCTATAGTAGAATCCTACATCAATGTATTATGATTCAGGGGATTTGAATAGATATTTATCACAATGAAACTTCCCAATCTTCCCATTAATGAAATACTTGAGTAATTTGTCGTATGATGAGGGGAATGTCATGTGTTGATGTAATTAGGGCCTTCCTAGTAGAATGTTGAAGGTCATATCTTGCCAAACAACCATAAATTATAAGTCTAGTACGAGGTCCCCAAACTGATACTTGATATTAATTCTATCGAGGGGATTTTGTTCACTTTTTTTATAACCTTGTAGCATTAAAGCATAAGGGAACAAGTGGGCCTCGTTTTAACCTAATTGATAAAGTGTTCGAACTGGAATAAGGTTAAATTATGATCCATTATCAATGAAATCCCATCAAATATCAACGTTATTTATCCTTCTATACACAAACAAGGGTATGATGTGTCCCTATATAATGGAACATTTTTATAGCTCTATGAAATAGATGATTTCATGGAATTATGTAGGATCAATCTCAGAACAGTATGTTTTACCAATGGAAAGCTCATCTTTAAAATCCTAAGGGATCCCCAAAGACTCTATGAGTGCTTCACAGAGGTCTTTTAATAAACATAGGGTGTCTAAGATCAAAAACCTAGCCAACACAAGGGCCAATTTATTTAGAATACCATACTTCTATGATAAATATATGTGCTTCCTGGCATGAGGATGCTCTTTCGTGTGTGATTTAGGAACAAAATTACTTGATGTATGCATATCAGTATTTGGGAAAAAAAATTAAGGTTATCACGTTCGTGGTTGGTTAGGCCAAATAGGTCTACCTGCTTACCAAGTTCAATTAGATAAGTGTAACCCCTATAATAAATATTCTAATATGATCTGATCAGGGCTACCCCTAACATATGTGGGGGAATCTTCCTATTCTGAATGAACCCACTAGAGGTATCTCCTATGAGTTTAAGTGGTATAGACAGCCCTAAGAGGGATGTTATTGGTATATTTAGTTATATCATGACTGTGTCTTCCCCAGTACCCTTGGATTCGACCGCCTCTTCCTCTGATTCCCAAGTTAGGTGTAGGGAACATAGTGTCATGTCCATATTCATCATCAGAGAAAGGATCCATTAATTTAATGATAGTAATAGAACCTAAGATTAATTCTTAATTTGATGAGGATTCTGCCTCATGGGTCAACTCTTGTGGTGTCATTTGGTGGGGTGATTTATGTATACTTTGGTCTGGAGGAATAAATTTTGAGGGAGTCAAGGGTGGTTTTGGAATTCATATGGGCTTGTCTTCCTATACTTAACTATTTATTCTATAATTATGCTACTTCTTGGAGGATTAGAGGACTATGATGACAAAAAGGTTGGTCGTGGAACATAAGGGGAAACTAGGGGCCCAGTTGGTTGATTCAATTGTGCCTTGATGATGGCATGAGTACAATTTATTTTCTTCCTAGTCATCCAATCATTTAACTTATGTATACCTTGGCTAGAAACTTCTTTCCACTCACCTTCTTCCTCAAGGACAGCAGTGAAAATGCATGCCACTTGCACTAGTGGTTTTCCTATCTTCACTTTCCCAGATACCACCATTCATTGTAGGATGTATTTGAAAAAACAATTATTCCTAGACAGTGTACCCTAGTGTCTGGTGAAAGTGGAAATATTTAGGTACATCATCGAGACTAACTTGATCAAGCCTCTTGGGCTTTGTTAAACTGAGTAAGTTATTTTCCCCAATAAGGAAAAGGTAGCACCAATGGATGTAATCTTATATGGAAAATAATTTTTAAATATAATTTAAAATATTTCTTCAGTAAAATATCATTTCCAATTAGAAAAACTCTTTTAAAATAAAAAAAGTTTGAAAACCTTTTTCTTTGGAAATAAACTTGAAAAGTTATAGAGGAATATTTGAAAAAAAAAATAAAACATTTTCAAAATAATTTTACTTGAAAATGAACTCAATATATTATTTAAAAACATTTTTGAAAACATTTTTATTAAAAAAATTGAAGAAAAAATATTTCCAACTGAAGAGAGAAATAAAGTCAAATTTTCTTAAAAACATTTTATTAATTAACTTAAGAAACAAAGAGTGGGAAAATGGTACCATTATAATAAAATATCCTGAATAACTATAGGAGATTAAAATTCATGAGAATTATTGAGATATAGATTATAATATTTCATTAATGGAAGAATAATCATAAATAATCCTGATAAATGATGAGATTGTAGCAATAAACTCTTACCACTTTGGTAACATTGAATCATAATCCCCATGAAATGATAACATAAAATTAATATCACAATATCATGAAAATAAGTAGATTGATTATATAACATGTAAAAGTGGTAGTATAAACACATCGTAAGAGAATATAGGTGCATAACTTAACATGTGTAAAAAATAAGGTAAATTGAGACAAATTCCCTTACCTTAAGTCTTAACTTCCGTCATATTTGTTGAGAGTTATTATATAATAAATATAAGTTTATTATAAAAATATTAAATAATAATAATCATATATATCATATCATATATTATTTTTTATGACCTTTTATAACCCATTTATTAATGATTCCTTATTAAAGTTACATTTCAGGTAATAACGGATTTATTTTTAATAAATGTTTTGATTCATTATATTTTTGGTTATCCTACCTTAATCATTATTTCATAATATCAATAATGATAAAAATGATATAAATATAATATATATTCAATATATATTTATTTATAATAATCTATAAAATATAGAATTATGAAATGAAATACACTATTCATGGAGATGGTAGGTCGTACGTACGCATGAACACTATTTTCATTTTCTTATCGTATTGAAGGAAAGAAGGTTATCTGATATATTATCATTATATAATAATTTTTATGTCATATATATCACATATTTATGTTAAAACATCCTTAATACATTTTGTTTAAAGAATTAATGAATCACATCACTTCGTGAAGTGGTAATCCTCCGTACACACGAACGATGTCATCATATTCTTATAAAATGGAAAGAATGAAGGTATGTGTGATATAAAAATAAATAATTATAATAACATCATAAATGTCATAAATATAATATATAAATAGTATTTTCATCATTATTCTCAACCTTGAAAGGTGGTAATGGAAAAATTAACGACATCAGTTCATGAGGAAATAGTCAGCTGTAAACACAAACGATGATTTTGTAACCCATTTTATGGAAGTGTGTGTGTTTTTAGTCCATTCCATTAACATAAAAATAGATTAATATATATAATATACTTAGTTTATTATATAATCATGATATAAAATTAATTAAATGGGTTTGAGGAAGAAATAAATTAAAAAAATTCGTTTATGAATGTTACATATTCTTCAGGTATCTATTTTGGCTATCAACACAGGTCTTCATTAGTAATATTTATTCTAAATTATAGGATTATAGGATTAGGGTAGGGAAGTTGGAAAGATATTTGGATAAGTATTGTCTGAGAAAAATGACTTTAGAGGTGTGTATAGAGGGGGAGAGAGGGTGGCCTTTTATATGGGAGGTGAGTGGAAAACTTTTAAATTTCTAAAATAGAGAATTTCATACACGTTTCTCATATAGAAAAAGTGTCCAAAATGGATAAAATTTAAACCTTATACATGATAAGGTCAAAATATGTCCATATAATGGGTTTTGGACAAGTTTTGATAAAAAATATACCTTATATTCTAAGTTTAACCTCTAAGTAATCTTGTTTTTACCTTAATTGACGTAATTAATTTTAATTTATTTCACTAATCACTTTAGTGAAAAAATATGTTGAACTTGTTAGAAATTAAAAATTATTTTGATTCCAAATATAGAATTTATTTTCTAAATTCTAATCATAGAAGTAGAAAAAATTAATTTAAAATTGATTCAAATGACCTAAATTGGATTAATAGATGTATAATTAAACTAAATATAATTTAAAAAATTTAAAATATATTCTAACTATATAAATAAATTAAACAAAAATTAAATGTTCAATTAAAATTCAACATTAATCATTACTCACCAAAAAAATTAAACCTTTTAGAAAAATCCCAAAAAATCACCCTAAGATAATTTGGAAATTCTAAATACACAAATGTATTTCGTATTATCAAATAAAATTTCTAAAAGTGTAAAAAAATAATTTTATTATTATTCAAAAAGATACATAATAAGAATTTTTTTGAGAAAAAGATATTTTTAAAACATATAATCACTTTATATGAAATTATGTATTTTATTATCAATATTATTTCTTTATATAAAACTACTTTATTTAAAAATTAGCTATTACTATTTATATTACCAAGTTTAACATCTATATTATAACGATATCATTTAAATAACTATATTAATAATATAACATTATTTTGTTAAAACTCAGTATTGCGTGTAATGCAAGATAAACTAGTGTAGTGTATAACACAAACATAACTTGGGATTTTGTATAACTCAAGCTTAACTTGGTGTAGTGTGAAATGAAATCCATCAAAGAAATTTAATTTATTCGGAAAAAAAAGTTCATAAAAACTCAGGGTGTTACATTCTACCCACCTTAAAATGATTTTCTTCCTCATAATTCATCACCATAATACAAAAAATAAGTATAGTTATACCTCATCATATCCTAAAGTTCACACATAGCTTCCTCAAACTAGTGGTTTCACTACAAAACTATGACCAGGTGAGTGGTCTTGTTTCGTATAACTTTCTCTATATGATCTAGAATCACTACTGGTTTTTCCTCATAAGAAATATCTTGCTCCAATGGTGTGACCTATGAGTTCAGTACATGTGAAGGTTTTGGTGTGTACTTCCTCATGATAGATCTATGAAACATATAATGGACTTCAGAGAGGTGTGGTAGAAGCTCCGAGCGATGGGTTACTGTACCAATATGATCAATAATTTCAAAGGGATCGATATACCTAGGGATTAGTTTCCATTTCTTCTTAAATATTATAAACTTCTTCCATGTATAAATTCTTAGAAACACCTTTTCACCAAATTAAAATTCTAGATCACATAAAATATTATCAACATAACTTTTCTATCGACTCTAAGCTTCCTTATAATTCTACTGAATGGATCTAATATTATCTACCATTTATTCAGTGAATCAGATCCCAATAGCTTTATTTCTCCAACTTCATTCCAATATTTTGGATCTCTACATTTATTTCCATAAAGTGATTCATAAAAATTCATCTAAATTATTGAGTTAAATATATTATTATAAGAAAACTCAACTATAGTAATGTTTTGATCCTAACCACCTTTTAAATCTAGAGAACAAGATCTCAACATATCCTCTAGGGTTTGAATTTTTCTTTCAGACTGACCATCAATCTGAGGATGATACATAGTGATGAAACTCAATTTCATATCAAGAGTTTGATAAATAATTCACCAAAACTTTGAGGTAAACCTTGGATCCAAATAATATATAGTGTAATTTTCTACTCCATGAAACCTTACAACTTCCTTAATGTATAGCCTAGCAAGATGATCCGAGAGAAGTCTTCTTTGATAGCGATGAAGTGTGCAGAATTAGTATAGATATCAACTACCACCCATGTAGCATTATATCATATAGAGGTTTTGGGGAGTCCAAATACAAAATACATAGTGATATTCTCCCATTCCGATTTTGGTATGGTTAATGGATACAACATCCCCTTAGAATTTTTTCTTTCAAATTTAACTTGTTGATATACCAAGCCCTGAGATAAAAACTCTATGATATCTCTTTTCATGTCATCCCACCAGAAGTATTGTTTTAAATATCTATACATCTTCATACTTCCAAGATTTATAGAGAATGAGAAACTATGAGCTTCCCCTAATAGCTCCTTCTTCAAGTCTTGTATGGAAGGAACACATACATGATTCCTAAACCTTATCATTACATCATGATCAAGGTTAAACTCAGGAATATTTCTAACCTTCTTTTTCAGCTCTACATCTTCCTTTTGTGCCTCTTTATTATTCACTTTGATAGATGGTTGAACATGCAATTGACCAAGATAAGATTTTCCCCTTCCTTTAGGATTCCCATATCCATCCTTTGAAAATCCATAAATATTGGATCTTTTTTATCCTTATCATGGATAATCTAGCTTGATTCCTTTTGAATCAAAGCATCGGCCACCCTGTTCACTTTCCTAGGGTGGTAATATATTGAGAAGTATTAATACTATATAATATATAACCATATTATATAATTCATATTCAACTCCTTCAATGTGAATATGTAATTAAAACTTTTATGATCAGTATATATATCACAATTTTCTCTGTAAACATAATGCTTCCATATATTTAATGAAAACAATACCATAGCTAACTCCAAATCATGAGTTGAATAATTTTTCTCACGGATCTTAAATTTTCATGAGTCATAGGATATAACAATGTTGTTTTAAATAACAACACATCCAAATACTTTCTTGGATACATCACTATATATTAAAAATCTTTCTCTACTATAGGGTAATGTAAGAACAGGTGTGCAGACTAACCTTCTATTTAGTTCCTAGAAATTTTTCTCACATTCATCTGTTTAGAAAAACATGGCACCCTTATGAGTGAACTTGGTCATAGTATGAGATATTCATGATAAATTCTCCATAAACTCTTGATAATATTTAGATAAACCAAGAAAACTATGGATCTTAGTCACCATGGCTAGTCTGGGCAAAAATTCAATAGCCTATGTCTTTGATGGATCTACTGATATACCATCTCTTGAGATTATATGACCCAAAAAATAAACCTTTTTCATACAAAATTCACACTTAGTAAATTTTTTATATAGTTTCTCCTTCAATAGGTTCTTTAATACAATTATCAAATGGTCTTCATGCTCTTTCTTTCTATTTGAGTAAATAAGAATATCATCTACAAAGACTACCAAAAACTGATCACGGTAGTCTCTAAATACTATATTCAATAAATCCATAAAGATGGCATAGGAATTAGTAAGATTGAAATGAAACACTATATATTCATAGTTTCCATACCTTGTATGGAATCATATTGGGTATATCATCCTTATTAACCCTCAATTGATGATATCTAAAATGAAGGTCAATCTTGGAGAATTGAGCTCCGTGTAGTTGATCAAACAAGTCATCAATACAGGGAAGAGGATATACAAAAACCCTAAATTCTTTTAGTGGAAATCCCATTCTTATAATTATTTCATATATTATAATCACATTAATAACACAATACAAACTTTATAAATGAATAATTAATGAAATAAAAATAATTTATAGAAGTTAAGGAATATATTCCAAAGGAATAGTAACATGACATTTGGAATAGTAACATGACCCTGATGAATAGTAAAGCAAACAATTGAATTGTATCCTCACCAATGAAAGTATAAATACAATTTATCCATCTTATAAGTGACAATATTATATAATTATATCATAGTATAAGTAAATAAATATTTTTAAAATTATTAATTAAGTGTTGGTATTTTTGTAAGTCATAAATATTTAATTACAATTTAATAATTTAAAATAAAATGTAATTTTATAAAATGTATTCATAAATTAATATTTTAATGTATAATTATTTTAATATAATTTTATGAGACCTTAAATAATTTTTTAAAGTGTTATAAAATAAGTTATAATTTTAAAATCTGTATTTACCAAGTAAATGATGATTTTAACTAAAATTAAAATTTCTCATATTTAAAAAAAATATAAAATTGAATTCATTTTTGAATTCTACACATTGAAAAATGGTTAGGGTAAATTTTTTGGGATTTTTCTAAAATACTTGATTTATTTGGGGAATAGTAAAATATGATAATTTATAATAAATGCTAAATACAAGATTTATGGAGTCATAGATGATTTTATCCTGATGTAAGCCCAAACTCTAGAACCATAATTAATTATTTAATCATATTTTATGATAATTCTCTAAATATTCATAGTCTTGATCCAAAATGATACACTAATGAATTAAATAATGAGAAAACACCCCTCTCCTCCACTATAAATACCACCCCTCGCCACCTCTTCTTATCACACGTCTCAAGCTTTGAGAATTGTCCAAATTATACTCAAATACATTCCCAAGACCACCCCCCCATGTTCAGGATATTTTTTTCTTAATAAAATATCAAAACCAAATCCCTAAGGAGGTTCTCAAGAAGAAGTAATCAAGAGGTAAAACCCTCTTCTTTTTCTTTTAATTTCATTTCAAGTTCCATTCTTTTCTTTTTAGCTTCTCACCTACCGTCATAAAAATGGTATGATAACTCTAGTACCTTAAATATAATGTAATTTTTTATTCTAATCGAATAATTATTCATCAAATCTCATCTCCTCCCTCTTTTATTTTAAGAATGAAAACATCATATGTGATCTGCCACCTTAATAGACAATGTGCTTTCATCTTTCAATTCCACCTTCAAGGTTGGTCATAAAACAATTTTTATGGTTGATCCATATTATAATATTTGTATTATATATTATGTAATGTTTTATAATCATTTTTTACACATGATATTAATTTATAAAACAAAATGAGTTCGTTGTAATCGAAAACCGCCGAAATAAACCCAAATGATTATCATTAACTATTTATCTAATGATTCATCCTCATGACATAAAACCAAATGATATATAATAAAAATGTAACCTTTGTAATATCATTAATAACATATAAGTTCAAATTTGGATAATTACCCCCACTTTATATGACCTTTCGTACATGTATACAAGTAAACTAATCATGTAAACCAAGGAAACTAACGCTCCCAAATGATGAAATTTAATCTCTTAACCCATCAAAAAACCATAAATGAACTTAATAAAGTTATAATAAATAAAATACATCTATAAATAGTTCCAAAATTATTAATTAATGAATCTAATTTGATTATCCATGACATTAAGATCAAGTGAAGAACACGTTCGTACTTAAGGTAATGGATTCTACCCAAACCTCCATTATTCCTTCGAGTTGTTCTTTATCTCTTTTTACCCAAATGAAATTATATTTTATTTTTATTTAAATATTCTAAATGTTGTTTATATGTTTCAAACTCATGTATCAATATCCTTTCATCCTTATTTTTTGGGGATATACATGTTTTAAAAGTTTCCATATTCAATCCTTTCCGATAAGCAAGCTCAATTTAAGGAAATTTTCCAAATTATTACCCAACTTCAAGTGAATTATATGATCTATTTTAATCCACCGTTATTTTTATAAAATAACTAATCAATTTATGAAAACATTATTGCTTCAATTTTGGTTTTATATAAAATATTATTTTATTTACTACTTTAAATGATCTTTAATAATTTTCTTAAACCGTGCTAAAAAATTTTAATTCTAAAGTTTCTTAAATACTATTTTTATATGTTATCACATTATTTTTACATCATGAATCAAGAAATTTTCCTATTTTTCTTTATTAATGTCTATGTATTATTCAATTCCTTTATTTCATGGACACTTTTATGACACGCCCATTTATTATTCTTTATGACATGATTATGTAACCCTTATGTTTATATTTGATTGCTTATGTATGATTATTTATATGTAAAACATATTCATAAACATGTTATGATGGGTGTGTACATATAGCTCTTGTTTCACGATGATGTTTGGAAAAACGTGTACTACCTGACGGTTGATTAGAGAAGGTTGGATTTTGCTTAATCACTCATATCAGGTGCACCGTTTTCATCTTAAAATGCCCAAAAGTTCCATATCTAGTGACACGTGGACCCGCTTTCCAAAGGCAGGCATTCGATAGGTGATTTGGCCAGCGATGCTAAAGAACTCACATTGGTCAAGAGGATTGGAAGTCGGGCTCATCTCACCCTTTTGGGGGGAATTATTTCATGTTTCGGGACTCTCTTATAGATTTAATATGTATTCATATGTTCGGGAATCTTTGGTTTATACCCAAGCATAGTATCCACTGATTAATCCTTATTGGCAATGGTCATCTTAATGCGGGGATTCGGAATCATTTAGGCTTGAGGTTTACCATCCCTCATTAGATTAATGACTCTGAGGAGTTTGGACTCATTGAGACGACACAGGAATGAAGCCCCATAATTGGGCGCTCTGGAGTTTATTGTCATCCAGGGGGGGCAGATAAAGACTTGAGTGTTTGGATCGAACCCGTAATACGGGCTTCCTATGTATCCTCGTGAGAGGAATCCGAATCCACATAGTTCGGTTTGGGTTGGGGCTTATACCCTGAGGCAGCCCAAGGTGGTATGGGGCTTACACTCTGAGGTGTCCCAAGGTGTTGGTCAACCGACATGAAGGAGGTTGGAATGACCGGTTGTTGGTCTTGAACCTCGGGAAGGCTTCCTATGTACCATACCTTAGCACAGATCAAAGTCCCCGTAGTTCGGGATGGCGGAATACAGTTTAATGTCATGCGGGATGGGGTTGTTGTCATGGTCGATGCTTACTCTAAGCCCACGTGAGTCATGCTCGGTGTGAGAAACAAGAGGCAGTAGGGACCTGACGATCATGTTGCGAAGGGTGCATCCATGGGAAGCGAAATGGGGCTTACGCATGGCTAGAAGCCTGGGGAAATGGAGATTGGGACTTACTCTAGGATGGAGGCCCGAATTGGTGACAACCCCCAATGGGAGAGGGATTTGGGACCGAAGAAAGGAGGGGTGTAGGCACCACCTCCTGCAATAAGAACTAGGGGCTTACCCCGGGATGGTTGCCCTGAGAGATTGGGACTTACTCCATGATGGAGGCCCGGTTACTCCGAGAAGAGGGGAGAAGTGCTCATCGCTGGCATCGAAAGGAAATGCAAGCAGAAAGGGGACTCCCAGGCTCATACCCTACACTACCGTGGGTATGTGAACCCAGGAATGTTTCGGGAACCCGCTCAAGATCTGGAGCAACCCCTTTTCCCTCGCCTACCGTGGGTATGTGAACTCAAAGCGGTGCGGTGATATGCCTAAAGCTTACATCATACGGATCTGGTGGCTTCGGTAAAGGCCTTGGATCGAGGACAATGAGTAGGTCAATGAGGGGATTACGAAGGATCAGGCTGGATTGGAAGGATTTTATCTAACTCGGGGAATGGGAACACTAAAGGATTTGGTGGGCCACATGGGTGTATGAAGAGTGGATCCCTTCACATAGGGGGGTTCTATGCGGCTGGAGAGGTAGTCCGTGTACCAGGGTGGTATGCAGACTGTTGGGCATCCCACGTACCAGGGCGGTACGCGGCTTCAGGTTCAGCTCGCGTACCAGGTTGGTACGTGGGGGAGTCCATGCGAGCAGCGGCGGATAGGGGTGACGCCAGTCGGGGGTTCATCGGTCAAGGCTTCTCCTGCATAGGAGGGTGCTACATGGTGTGTAGGATCGAAAAAGGGGCATAGACTCCCTGGTCCACGGGGAGTACATCCTCGGAGGGGCCCTGGCTTGCGGTCTTCTTTTTTTTTGTTATTTTAAGTTCACGGTTCACCAATTTGTTATGCGTTTTTTGGTTCCTTATTAATTCGTTTCCAGTTTCATACCTGTCGTAAATTGGAACTTCATTGTTTTTAAAATCCTAAGCTCCTTCCTCAAAAATCCTTCCACCTGAGTATGATCTCCTCCCCTTCTCCCCCTCAATGTCTTTTTATATAGGGGAGAAATAGATGTATCTGTGATCATGTGGCACCTTTTGCAGAGGCCCATGACCGGAAACCCGGTTTACGGATGACTTGGTCAATCCGCAACTCGCGGGGGCATTGAATGCACCTTCCCCATGAACTAAATTGGTTTGGGGAGTGCTTTGTGGTCGTGCAGGGCTCTACCTCTATTCCACGAACGACAGCACACGTGGTCTGAGCCGGTTGACGCGGTTCGTGGCTGGGGTAGTTAGTGACGGTGGACCAGCCTGGCGCATGTCGTGCTTTGCACCCGCGGAGGGTTCCCGCCTCCGTTTTGTGGACAACGCTAGTCCGCGTAGGGGGTGGCTTGCTGAACTGGCCGTGTACCATCACTATTGGACCGGTACGCGGACTGGTCGATCCTTTTCCAATTTCTTGGGTGTTCTCTATATTTTTTCCCAGTTCTTAGGAAATTGGGTAGAATCCTTTCCTAAATTAAGGGGGGTTCCATTCTCCTTTGCGGATTTTTTAGGACCCTACAAATGCCCCCCATCAGAATGGGGTCCGATCAGAACGAAGAGGAGACTATTCCGATGTAGAGTGGTCCTGAAAATTGATGAATGATTGGACAATGCTCTAAATTTTGCCTGAGCCAAGGGACTCAGTGAGCGCAGTTCAAATTTTTCTAGGTTTTTATAGAAATTCCCCACAAACTTTTTGTCTTTTTCTTCCATAACCTAATTTTTTTCTGGGCCCATTTGTTGTGGACCCAAAAGGTATAGCCCGACTTTTTCTTAGGTCGCCCTTTTCGGTTTTTGGCCTAACGGGCTTTGCGCCTCTTTTTGTTAGTGGTTTAAAGTCCCACCGACAAGACTATCATTACTGATGTTTTGAGTCAAACAGCTTTGACCAAATATGGTGGGGCGAGGGCCTCGATGAGGTTTGGTTGATTAAAAGATGTCTCAATACCTTTCAGATGCACGTGGGGAGAACATGTTTAGATTTGAACAACATGTAGGGCATGTCTCAAGGCATGGGAGCTGTATCGGCGTGCAGAAGTAGAAAATCATTACCTAAGGAAGACTTTCCTTTGTTAGACGGGCCAGGGGCGATCAATATGCAGAGCCTCTGAGGACATGGTATGCGTATTCATGCAAAGGTGTCCTTAAGTCAATGACTTTCCATTTCTGATGGCCTAAGGACTTCATGGAAGTCCGGATTATAGAAACAACCATGGGTGGCTTGAATAATATTAAAAACCACCAGGGGTGGCTCGGAAAGGGAATGTGACATCTAAAAGGGTTTGGGAACATCTATGTGAATTGGGAATGTGGACGAAGGGTCCTTGTCCTATGCATTTAGTCAGTGTAGAGGATGGTTGGAGCTTGGTGCAGTTTAAAGTCATGCAGCTGGGACATTCTTTAAAATGGAACAACTTCTCCTGGTTCTCGGTAATCTCATCAGAGACGTTCTAGAATATTCAGGTAGGTTTGGGAAAGAGGTTGGTAAACTATAGCTCAGAGGGTTTCTAAATCCCAAGATGGATATGGGGGCTCATAGGCCTAGAGGCATACGGAGAGAAGCACTGCCTGAGGAAATCTTGCCTTTGGTAGACGAGCCAGGGCCGATCAATATGCAGAGCCACTGAGGGCATGGTATGCATAGTCATGAAAAGGTGTCCTTAGGTTAATATTCTCTCGATAGCCGAGCAACTTCAAGGAAGTTGAGATTCGGGACCACTAGAGGTGGCTTACAAGGGTTCGGCTCTTTTTGAGTACAGAGTATGGTTTATGAAAAGAGGGTTCCTAAATGCGGGATAAACATCTAGGCTAAACTTCCCAGGAATGGGTAAAGTCATCCCTTCTCACGCTGGTGTGAGACGGTGGTTTGTGCAGGTCTAGCCCATGCATTTAGAGATAGAGGAAGACCACTATTCTTAATTTAACCCGTGAAGAATTTGACCACGCAGTTTAACGTCATGAGGAAAGGATGAAGGGAATTGTTATTATTACTAAATCCATGAAGTTTAACATCATACAGCGAGGATGGAGGGAATTTTAAATTCTGTGCAGTTTAACGTCATGCGGTAAGGACGGCTTCCGTGCAATTTAACGTCATGCGGTAAGGACGGATTCCGTGCAGTTTAACGTCATGTGGTAAAGACGGGGAGCATTATTAAAGACACTATGTAGTTTAACATCGTGCAGAAAGGATGGGGTGTGTTTTTTTAAAATCCATGAAAATTATTGTATTTGGAGGCATTTCCCTGGATGTTTAATGCTTGGTCTTTGCAGCTTCATGCCAAGTGACAAAGACATGTTCTGTGCAGTTTTAATCGTCATGCGGTAAGGATGTAGTTGAAAAGGACACTCTTGATTATAATGTAACTGGGATTGAATATATCGGCATGTCCAAGACATGGAGAAGGGTTGATGGTGTAAATCGTGGTTCTGGGGCTTCTTGGATTCGGAGAGATGGTATGGGGGCTCTGAGGCCGGTAAGCGTACGGGGCTAGATAGAGTACCACCTGAGGAAATATTGCCTTTGGTAAAAGAGCCAGGGGCTATCAATATGCAGATCCGTTGAGGGAATGGTATGCATAGTCGTGAAAAGGTGTCCACAGGTCGATGATTTTCCACTTCCGATGGCCATGAATGATTATGAGGATTCGCGATTGTCCGGGCCATGAAGTCTGTCATTCGGTAAAGAAATATCTAGACATGTCGGGGATATTCTTCCCTGGTTGTTGTTAAAACTTGAAGAGTTCACTGTGCTGATTTATCTTGCGCATGGGGTGTACCTTTACTTCATGGAGTTTAACGTCATGCGGTAAGGATGAAGTACTCTTAGTTTAATCGTCATAGAGTTCGGACCATTGGGTGACTATTTCTACAATTTCCCAGAGGGAAATTGAGTTAGGATGCTCTGGTATACTCTGAATTGGTGTGAGGGAATGGGGGTGTAAACTTTAACTCTAGGGTTTCCCGGATCTGGAGATATGGTATGGGGGCTCTGAGGCCAGTAAGCGTACAGATCTTGGAAGAGTATCGCCTGAGGAAATATTGCCTTTGGTAGACGGGCCAGGGGATATCAATATGTAGAGCCACTGATTGCATGGTATGTATAGTCATACAAATGTGTCCATGGGTCGATGACTTTCCACTTCCGATGTCCATGGATGATTATGAAAATCCGGGATTGCTCATAGCACAGAGTTCGACATATGGGGATAATGGTGTCCAAGCATACAAGAAACATCTTCACCATAATTGCTCGTTGAGTCAAAGTAGCCCAGCCCTGGCTTGATGTGTGTAGATGTAGATCTTCATGTGAATCACAGGATGATACATAGGCTAACCAGGTAGGGATACCCTAGAAATGTTTGGATGTGAGAGGGGAATGAACTTGTAAACCACTGCTCCATAAATTTTTGGGATCATGAGATATGATATGGGGGCTCTAAGGCTGATAAGCGTATGGAGATAGGAAGATTATCGCCTAAGGAAATGTTTCCTTTGGTAGATGGGCTAGGGGGTATCGATATGCAGAGCCGCTGAGGTTATGGTATGCATATTCATTCAAAGGTGTCCACGGGTTGATAAATCTCCACTTCCAATGGCCATGAATGATTATGAAGATCCTCAATTATCCGGGTCGCGGAGTCTGATGTATGGAGATGATGCATCCAAATGTTCCAAGAGTACCCTCATTCTGTTTTTCCATATATCTTGGGTGGGTTGTGACGCAGTCCATGCAGTTTAACGTCATGTGGTGAGGACAAAGTCCGTGCAGTTTTAACGTCATGCGGTGAGGATGAAGTCCATGCAGTTTTAACGTCGTTCGGTGAGGAAGAGGATGAACCAACATGAGAATGGGACACCGTGTAGTTTAACGTCATATGGTAAGGACGAGGGGTATATATACTTG
Source organism: Viscum album (assembly GCA_963277665.1). Classification (NCBI taxonomy): domain Eukaryota; kingdom Viridiplantae; phylum Streptophyta; class Magnoliopsida; order Santalales; family Viscaceae; genus Viscum; species Viscum album. The sequence continues at coordinate 134,039,019 of OY728155.1, read as the reverse complement.
TGTTTTCTTTTATTGGCGGCTGGGCTAGGAGATAAGATCCCGGTGTCGCTACGTATCCTGCGAGGGCCGGAATCAAGCCTCACGTAGTTATTTTGGGGGATACACCTCGTGTGGGCTTGGTCTGTATGGGGGAAAGGTGCATTTTTAGCTTTATTTGGGGTGGATGGTCCAGGATGTGGAATTCTGGAGTCACTACATATCCTGTGAGGGCAGGAATCAAGCCGTACGTAGTTCTTTAAAAGATAATACACCCCATGCAGGTCTGGTCTGTACACGGGGGAAAGGGAATTTTCAATCTTTCTTATCCGTCTAGTTTAATGTCGTGCAGTAAGGACGAGGAATACACCCCATGCAGGTCTGGTCCGTAAACGGGGGAAGAGGGCATTTTTAATCTTCATTTGGGGGCGGTTGGGCCAGGATGTAGAATTCTGACATCGCTACGTATCCTGCAAGGGCAGGAATAAAGGCTCACGTAGTTCTTTAGAAGGGGATACACCCCATGTAGGGTTGGTCCGTACACGGGGGAAAAGAAGGCACTTTTATCTTTATCTGGGGATGGCTGGGCTAGGATACAGAATCATGGCGTCGCTACGTATCCTGCAAGGGAAAGAATCAAGCCCCATGTAGTTCTCTGAAATCCTTGTAGTTTAACATTGTGCGGTGAGGAAGAAATACTCTTAGTTTAGGGTCATAGAGTTTGGACCATTGGGGCTTGGAAGTTTAACATCTTGCAGCTCGGATGACAGGCACTTGGCAGTTTAACGTCCTACAACTCGGATGCAAACTGATTTTGGTTATGCGAAATACTTCTTCAGAAATATCGCATTCGTAGGAGCGGTAGTGAACTGCCTGTCCATGGAGATCAGGGCTTATGCTCTGTTGGAGTAGACTTTGTGTATAACATATGGTCCCTCCCACTTGGGCTCCAACTTTGGAGGTTTCTTTCCGGGTATCATTGGGGTCCGGAAGACCAACACCAATTCTCTTTTCAAGAAAGACCGAAGATGAACCTTTTTATTGAAGGCTCGTGCAATCCGGTTCTGATATACTTCTAGATGGTGCAAAGTGTGAAACCGCTTCTCATCTAGCTATTCCAATTCACCTAGCCATTTTTCGGATTGCTCATCATTGGATAAATGATCACAAATGGAAACACTGAGCGAGGGAAATTGGAGCTCAATGGGCAGGACTGCTTCTGTTTCGTATTCTAATGAGTACGGAGTAGCCCGAGTAGCGGTGCGGATTATGGTTCGATAAGCCCACAATGCATGAATAAGTTTATATGGCCATGATTTCCTATATTTGTCCACCATTTTATAGAGAATGTTGGATAGGGTCTTGTTGAGAGCCTCTATCTGTCCGTTGGCCGCTACATGGTAGCAAGATGAGTGGTTAGCCTTGATACCATATTCTTGGTATAGTTTATCCAATTCAGTAGAGCAGAAATTGGTGACGTTATCCGTCAGTATGGTATGAGGGATGCCAAATCTGGTGATGATATTGGCTTTCACAAAGATGAAAATGTTTCTTTCCCCAACTTCCTTTAGGGGTACAACTTCTTCCCATTTGGAAAAGAAGTCGGTTGCTTTGAGGATATACTTCAGTTGTTTGGTCATGGCAGGAGGATATGGTCCAACGACGTCTATTCCCTAGATGGAAAATGGCTAGGAGTACTTGGCCTGATGAAGTAACTCCAGGGAGTTGGTGAATGAAGTTGTAATGAACTTGTCAGGAGTGGAATTTTGCAGTAAAGTGCTCGCAATCTCGTGCCACGATGGGACAATAGTACCCAAGCCTTCGAACCTGATGGGAAAGCTTAGACCCCAGCTGATGTGCTCCACATACTATGGCATGTACTTCATTCATTACGGTAGCGATTTATTCTCCATCAATACATCTGAGGAGGATTCTGCCGAGGCCTCGTTTGTAGAGGACCTCTTGCAAACCCGTGCCGCCATATAGGAAAAAGTTGATTTCCCTTCTCTGTATTTTCTCTCGCTCAGTCCTATCTGATGGAAGTTCTCCCCGTTGAAGGTAGTTTCTAATGGGGGTCATCCAACCGGTGGCAGGAGAATACGATTCAGGGACAAGACTGACTTCGTTGATTTCTTCTGTCTTAGTCTAAACAAACGGAAATACCATTCGACAATGAGCAATAATGATAGTTGTTTCATCCCGGTCTGGGTCATCTAGGACTGTGGCCAAATTAGCTAATGCATTGGCCTAGGAATTTTGAGACTGGGGAATATAGGTCAATGTTGGTTCTGTGTAGAATTCCACCATTAACCCTCGGACATGGTCAAATAGGGGAATCAACTCCTCCTTTTTAATAGCATAGTCACCATTGACATGCTCGATAACTAGTTCTGAGTCACCTTTTACCTTAAGGTGATGTACTTGTGCCTGGAGTGCAAGCTTCAACCCTGCAATGAGGGCTTGATACTCCGACTCATTGTTTGTACATCCTTCTGACAGGAGGAAGGAATATGGAAAGAATTCCTTTTCTAGGGACACGAGTATTATCCCCAAACCCACCTTGTTAAATTTGGGATCCTCCATCCTCTTCCCGGTTGGGCTTCGGGATGCGCCGTCTAAGTACATTTCCCATGTTGGTAACTCCTCTTGAATTTAGAAGATGTCTTCATCAGTTAGCTCGATGTCTGGTGCAGTGGTCCCTGTCAAGGGGTGCTCTGCTAGAAAATTTTCTAATGCTTGGCCTTTGATGGATTTCTGAGGCACAAACCGGATGTCAAACTGTTGCAGGATGACCGCCCATCGGGATAGGCGCCTGGGCAGCATCGGGCGGCTGAGGATGTACTTGAGCGGGTTACTACGTGAAACCAAATGGACTTCATGATGCCACAGATAATGTCGCAATTTTTGAACTGTGAAGACCAAGGCCAAACAACTCTTCTCAATGTTTGAGTATCGAGTTTCAGTGTCGATCATGGTTCAGCTGAGGTAATAGAGACTGTTTTCACTACCGACGTCATTTTTCTGTGCGAGGAAGGCCCCCAGTGACCGTTCGAGGGCTGTCATGTATAAGATAAGGGGTCTCCCTTTAACTGGGGGAATAATCACCAGTGGGATTAAGAGGTACTTCTTTAGGCTGACAAATTCCTATTGGCAATCATCCGTCCATTGGTACGTAACACCGTTTTTCATAAACCTGGTGAAGGGAAAACATTTACCTTCCAGGTTGGCTATGAACCGCCTAATTTAGGCCAGGTGTCCTTGGAATCCTCTCAACTTAGTGAGATTGTGGGGAGGTGGTAAACCAAGGATAGCCTTTGTCTTTTCAGGGTCGACTTCAATGCCATGATGGCATACGACGAAGCTAAGGAATTTCCCAGAGGTAACCCCGAAGGTGCATTTCAAGGGGTTCATCTTCAGGCTATGTTGTAGAAGTTTGTTGAAGACGGTTTCAATGTCTGACAGGTGATTTGAGCACTGTCTTTATTTGACCACCAAGTCATCCATGTAGCATTTGACGAATCTCCCCAGGAATGGTTTAAAGATATGATGCATGGCACGTTGATATGTGGCGCCCGCATTCTTGAGACCAAAGGGCATGACCCTGTAATATAATACTCCTTGAGGGGCCCTGAAGGCAGTGGTTTCTTCGTCTTCTTAGGCCACCCTGATTTGATTATACCCAGAATAGTCGTACATTAAGGAGAGAGCCTCATACCCGACCATTTCATCGATTAATAACTCAGTGATTGGGATCGGTAAATCATCTTTTGGGAAATGCCGATTAAGATATGTGAAATCGATGCAGATGCAGATTTGTCAGTTCATTTTCTTGACAGGGACAATTTTGGCTAGCCATATGGGGTATTGGACCTCCCGAATGAAGTCTGATTTAATTATCTTGTCGACTTCAGCCTCTATTTTGGCTGCATGTGTGGGGTGCGTCCTTCTAGCGGCTTTTTTATATCCTCGGTGGTCTTCTGGAAGACCTAAGTGGTGTGTTTACACTTTGGGATCAAGTCCCGTAATTTCTGTGTAATTACAGGCAAAAACATCCTGATGTTGCTTCAGGAAAGAGGTGTATACCTCATGCTCTTTGGGATAAATGGTTGTACTGATGAGAGTGGGTCTCAGGTCTTCCTCGATACGCAGGTTTATTTCCCTGAGCTCATCCATAGTAGTGGAGATACCTTTCTCAAATGTGAGAGGTGCATCCCTAAGATATTCCTCCTCTTCTTCCCCCACATTCTCATCTTCTTGATCCGACGGGGGAAGAGTTCCCGGCACAGGCTCTTGGGAGTCTGGAGGCGAGGTATTGTGGGTGTCCCCGCTCAAGTATTCACCCCCAAATTGAGGGTTAGCGGACGTTTACGCATTGTCACGCTCAGTCATTATGGCTGAAGTCATGAGGATAGCTGAGTGTGTGTCCGAGCTTGAACCCCCTCTCTCAACATGGTTGATGGGAAGTATGTATTCTCCTCCATGCTGCCTGATGGGTTCATGAGGAACCATTTCCAGACCATTTGGAGCGTGGATCCAGTCAACACCATCGACCGAAGTCTTCTTCTTATTTTGCTCATAAAACCCATCATCAATTTAGTGTGATTCTGAGAGCTCGAAAGGGGCCTTGTCAGCGTGTAATGTCCCACTTTTTCTATTTATGCAATACTTAATACACTAGTGGTAGGATGAAGGAATGTCCATGTGCTTATGGATCCACGGCCTTCCCACAGGGCATTGAATGTTGTGTTCTTCCAGACCACCAGGAATTCCAAGTAGGCCACAAGGTTTCCAAAATGGGTTTTTATCTTGATTTTTCCCATTGGATTATGTTCACTCTTGCCGTATCCCAACAAAGTTGTGGCTGAGGGTATTAGATCATCCTCACTATATCCCAACTTACGAATTGTTCGTAGGGGAAGGAGGTTAACTCCAGAGCCGTTGTCAATAAAGACTTTCCAGATCTCGACATCATTTAATGTACCGGACACATATAGTGGTTTGATGTTTCCTTGCATGATGGAATCTTCATTCTGATCAGTGAAGGAAATCACCGCATTGCACTCAGTCGGTACAGCCTCCGTATGGTAAATGTCGGTGGCGGCTACCTCATCTTGAAACTCCTAGGGGCTGAGCAAGGCATCTACAAGTGCCTCCCTGAGATCTTTTGACAAACTCAGGGAATCTAGGATTAACATTTTGGCTGGTACTGATGTCAGCTGCTTAAAGATATCGTATTTCTACTCCAATGGTCGACGCTTCTCCATTTGTGGGAGAGTTTTATCAGGCACTTTATAAGCTGGAGCATGTGACGAGGAGGGACCGGCTGCAGGGTCGGAGGTCGACGGTGTTCCCACGTTCTGGGGTCTCAGCCCGGCCGGTCTGTTTGTGCGCACTAGGCAGCTAGACACTTGTTCCTCCTCTGATGGGTACCGCATAATGACAGGGCTAGAGTGGCTGCTTGTGGAGGTGGAGATATATTCTTTCTCATGTTGAGTCCATTGAAGGGCTCTCCCACAGGTTTCTGTGATATTAACAGTCTGGGCCGGGGTAAAACCATAGGGTTGGTTCCAGCTGCGACTATGCCTCCCCTAGTATCCCCTGATTCTAAGATTCCCCCTCCCGTATCCTCGTGTTGGAAACTTGGGTTCATAACCATACCCTTCATCAGGGAATGACTCCATTAGATGGAAGACGTTGATGGAACCAAAGATTAGTTCCTCGTCCTATGACAGATCAACCTGGTTGGTTGTCTCTGATGGTGTCGTTTGGTGGGTCGGTGCCCGTGGCGCCAAGTTTGGGGGCATAAAATCCGATAGTGTCAAGGCTAACTTCTGCCTTGTTGCAGACTACTCCTCTTGCGCTTGTCTCCTCCCTTTTCTATTACGCCTAGATGACTGGCTCATGGAGGGTTGTGAGGTCGATATTGTCGGTTGTGTGGAATTAGGGGCTATTAGAAGCAACACCGGCTGCTGTAATTGAGCTAGAAGTATGCCCTAAGATCGATTGACAGTCTTCCGAGTCATTCAGTCGTCAAATTTATGCCCCTTCTTTTTGGTTACTTCCTGTCACCCCTCCCCTTTGTCAGAGTTGGTGGTATAAATATACATCACATGTGCTGGGGGAGGTCCTAGCTCGACCTTCCCGGAGTCTACCATCCTTTGCTGGAGGTCTTTGAAGACGAATCATTCCCAAATATTGTGACCCAACATTTGATGGAAGGGATAGTAATATGGTCTGTCATCACGGCTGACTTCTTCAGGCTTCCTTGGTTCTGGAAGGTGGAGAAAATTGCAATTCATGGCGGCGATGAAGTAGTCGTGGACTTGGTCCTCTCGAAATGAGTATACTTTGTGTCTTTGTTCCTCGAACTGGTTCCGCTTAGATCTTATTTGATCATCCCACTTGGGCGGTGGCAACTGCTGATATACAGGGGGACCTTGACGATTTGGTGGAGGCCTAGGCAGTGGAGCAGGTATAGGGGCTGGCTTGATCATGACAGAGGAAGATTCAGCTCTAACTGTTCTCTTTTTAGGAGCCTGTGAGACTATTCGGGACTTCAGATTGGTCCACTGCAGGGAGACTTCAATTCTCTAGGAAATGGCAGAGAGATTGCGGAAGACAGTGGTGCACTCCACTGGTATGAGCGGTGTTCGCAGCTCATCTCGAAGGTTATCGATGCATATGGCCAGAATCTCATCTTGGGGCATTGGCCTATTCAGAGAGTAGGTCAGACCCTTCCATCTGGTGATGAAATATGAGACCCTCTTGTTCTCCCTCTGTTTGCAATTCATGAGGCTGTTGAACATTGTTTTAGGCAGCGTTGAGTTGAAGTGGAATAGGAACTGTTGTCGAAGGTCTTCCCAGCTTTTTATTGACTGAGCTGGCAGATTCGTATACCAGATAAAGGAAAATCCTTGCAAGGTCTACACAAAGCATCTGAGTTTCACTGCTTATTGTTGTTCTGGAGTTTCCATCATAGGGTCTCAATAAGACGCGTAGTGCATCAAATGTTGTTCCGGATCACCTGATACATTGAAAATAGGGAATACAGGGCTCCCAAAATTGGGTGGGGGTGGCGTGTTGCTCACCCAATCTGGGTAGGGCTTCTGATCTGGCTGTATCGGAGCGCGTCGACCTTCCATTGCTTCCAATAAAGCTGTCAGTGCCTCGATGGTGTTGGCGAGACCCTGGTTTACATCCTGTTGGGCCCGGTCTTGGGCAGGTGTAGCCTGAGGCATTGCTTGAGGATCCAGCTTGACCGACACCAAGGGTGCATATTCTGTTTGTGGTACCTTTGTAGGGTTCATACGCACTCGCTCCGGTTTCTTCCTGAGTGGAGGGAAGTCTTGGTATTCATCTGGATCCATATTCATCTAGTTGGATGGGTTGGGTGCCTCATTGGGTGGCAACCCTGACCGCGCTTCGTTTTCTGGGGAAAACCTTGGTCTTTGAGGTGAACTTACTGGGATTAAAAGGTGTGGCTCTTCTTGGGAAGCGCTTTCAATAAGATGATTCCATTGGAGTATCTCGACATTAAGCCACCTCAATTATTTCATTTCCTCTTCCTACTGAGCAAATATCTCTTTGAGCATAAGTGGATCATTTTTATCGAGAGGAGGAGGTGGGTTAAGGGTAACCAGTCCTTTTTTCTTATCCTTGTTGGGATCTCAAAGGGTAAGCAGAGGAGGGTTAGCTGGAGGGGAGACCATATTTAAAGAGGCCCTCTGGTTCCGGGTGTGCACACCTGGTGGTTAGTTGTGATTCACAACCTGACTGGAACCATCGTCTCCTGATCCATCTGGATTTGCATCATATCTGGTGTCACCCATGGGGTTAACCTCTATGGTGTTGATAGATGCATATCGTGGGGTGGAGGAGATGTCATCTTCCAAATAGGAAGAGGATCTCCCGTGCCTTTTACTATTCCTCCCTTTCCTATTCCGGGATTGCTTTTGGACTCCTTAATGAAGGGTGATGTGGAGAGTTATTTGATGCATCCTTACGGTACGCCTCCCTCTTGAAGGGGATGATGATTCAAAGGACAGGATAGGGCAAGAACCTTCTCTTCTGGCTATCCTCCCTAGGCGAGAGAATACTGATTCTCATGGGGGGGTCATTGTTGAGGTGGTAAAAATGCCCCCAGCCCTGAGGGCTGGGGTTGGCTGTGTTCCTTGAATGTTGAGTCTCTTCCCGTTTTTATTGGTCTTACAGGGGACTTTGTTATTAAAAATGCCTCCAGCCCTACAGGCTAGGGTTGACCCTGGATTGCGGAAGTGGCTGCTACTATCGCTACCTGCCTGATCTTATGTGCCCCCATTTAGGGGTGAACTGGATTTGATGCTGAGTTCACCTGTGAATAAATTCCCTCCAGGGAGGCAGGCAATGACCGCTGATTGGCCTCTCTTAGGCGAGAGGCATGTTGTATGCTTTCGGTAGCCTGATTGAGGAGTTCTTGAATGGATTATTCCCATCGGGCCTGACGCTTATGGGACTTACTCAAGGCCTTCCTCTGTTGGGTGTGTTGCCTTTCCTAAACAGGGACCCCACTCAATTGCTGCCTTGATGTGATGATGTTTCAAGACATTATGCCGAATGGGTTATTCTGGGTGGGGAGCGGAGTGAAATGCAAAGCTCCATGTTCTTCCCATCCTCTAATATGGACTCCCATCGGAGCATCACCAATGAGATGGCGCAGCTGGTGCAGTGCACGGAGGCAGGCTATCTCAATGTTTCCTTTACGCCTCTCGGTTCGTTGTTGACGCACCGAAGGAAAAGCTTCCAGGTCGATGTGACGCAGGAGGTCTCCTATTGTCTTGACATGGTCTACATACCCATCGTAGGGAAGGAATATTGATTTCAGCCAGCATAGGGTTGTCTATATATTGGAGCAGATGTTGTGCACACATTCTTCTGGCAACTTTCTGGGTATGTCGAATTGAGAGGTGGTCGTGGGCCAAAACATAACTGGTACGTCATCTCTGGACAGTCGTTTCCTCAAGTGCAACATGTTGGCATACTCTTCCACTAGTGATTCCTCTACCTGTTCAGCACAACTGAGACGCTTACCGATAGTATGGTCGGAGGCAGTGGGGCCAGTAGGCATTGAATTATCATGTGGGAAATTCCGAGGTGGTTCAAAAGATGAATGTGGCCCAGGACCATCTCCTAATTGAATAAGGGTGTCGTCGGCAACTAGCTGGGAATCTGACATGCTCAATCCCATCCTTTTGAGTGCCTTGGTATATGAGGGCTTTTTCGTGCTTGATTATGTAGGGGGAGGACCTTCCTGTTGATATGATATGTCACTGCAGGGAGGACCTTCGCAATGGCAGCCGCAATGGCGAGGACTACCATTACAGCTGCCGCAAGGAGAGAACCTGTGGGGTACACCCTGGGGAGGGCCTTCAGAATGTACAGCAATGAGGGGAGGTCCTTCTCATTGATCGGCGTCTAGGTGGGGAGGGCCTTCGCTATCTGTGTTGTAATGGTGAGGGATACCATTACTACTTGACGCTCACTACATAGAGGAATTTTGTAGTGCATACCCTAGGGAGGACCTCCAAGTCATATCGCAGCGAGGGGAGGACCTTCTGGCTGTGTAGCATTGTTACGGGGAGGGCCTTCGCAACAACTTCCATCATGGTGAGGATGACCATCATGGTTTGACATTCGATGTGTATCCTGGGGAGGACCTTCAAGACACACTGCGATAAGGGTAGGACCTTCTTGTTGCTTGGGGTCATTGTGGGGAGGACCTTCGCAAGGGCGGCCGTGGTGGCGAGGACTACCATCACTGCTACCGAAATGGATAGGACTACCATTACAACTTCCGCAAGGAGAATATATGTGGGGTACACCCTGGGGAGGGACTTTATAATGTACCGAAACAAGGGTATGTCCTTCTCGTTGATTGACGTCTCTACGGGGAGGACCTCCTTTATCAAGGTGGCGAGGACTACCATCGTGATCTGATGCCCGACTACACGGAGTTTTGTTGCAATGTAACCCCTGGGGAGGACTTTCAGGGTAGGCCACGATAAGGGGAGGTCCTTCTTGTCATGATGAGACATCACTGTGGGGAGGGCCTCCGCATTTGTGACTATGATAGCGAGTACTACTATCATAATCTGTGGTCCCACTGTACAAAGAGTGTTTGCAGTGTATACCCTGGGGAGGAACTTCAGGGTGGACTGTAGCAAGTGGAGGTCCTTCTTGCTGCTTGATCTTTTGGTCACGTGGAGGGCTTCCGTGACTTGCATCATAAGAGAATCTCTTGTGGTCGATCGTTATTTGCCTGTTGGGGAGGCCCCCGCGGGTGCTCTAGGGAGGACCTTCAATGCTGCTGGTAGTGACATTGCGGGGAGGACCTTTGCAACTGCTACTACCACTCCCATAATATGGTAATGGGTGGGCAGGGTTTTGAGCCTTTGATATGTTCCTAGCAGAATTGGGAACCCCAGCTTCTAGCAGAGCAGAGTCATGAACCCGCTCTTTATTTTCCGGATGCCTTCGGTGCGTTCGGGGCGCTTTCTTGCGGTCAGCAGGGACCGTCTGCTGTTGATAACGGCCTTCACCATTGGGTCCCTTTCTAATTGGGTCCCATGATGCTGCCGGGATATGCCGACGAACATCTTGACTTTTAACAGGGAAATATGTCTGCTCTGGAGCATCCACCATGATGGACGGGTGTACCCCAGTTGGAATGAGTCAAGCTACTTGATCTGGTTGCCCTTGTATCACGGAATATGGCCGACGACCCTCATGGGCAGAAGTAGGGAGGCAGATATGCTTCGAGGAAGCTATCTCGTCTCTTATATGAGTCACCTCAATTGGGGAGACGTGATCATGGGCTCGAGTCCTTGTTGTTGCTGCTGATGCAATTACATTCCGGCAAGTCTGCAAGATATGATTTGGGATCGATACCTGCTCCTCCATCATTTCCAGGATATTCAGAGAGATATCTTTGGCTAGAATGAGTATGAAGGCCCATTTCGGTATCGAGGTAGGAATATCCAGCTCCGGTCCTCCAGTGGTCAATGGGTACTAACAATTATTCTGTGTCGGGTCAGGTGAACGAGTCTACCCCTGTACTGGGATATGCTAGTTTATCTCTCCATTTTCCGCCACATCAGGATGGCGGACTTTACTTGCATCCATAGGGAGCTGGCCCTGCATATGTTTGTTTCCCACCGTATCGAGTCGGTGGCCTTTGTTGGCAGGGAGACGTGACTGCCTATTAATTTCCACCACCTATGGTTGGTGGGCTTTGTTGATCACCACCATATCGGAATGGTAGGCATCAGGAGCATCTTCTAGGAGCTGTTCCTGCAGGCGCTGGGTCACCACCACATCTGGTTGGTGGGCTTCAAGACCCTGGGCAGGGAGAGGTGCATGCCGAGTAGGTGTCATCTCGTGTGAGTTACGGTCTTGATGGAGCTTAGTTAGGATGCGTGCCTACTCGTATGATGTCGCCATGTCTGGATGGCGGGCTTTGGAGGACCGGACATGTAACACCCCGAGATTTTATGAAAAATATTCTTTTTAATTTCATTAATGTCTTGTGTTGTACGCTACACCAAAAGGAGCTTGCTCAACACGCATCCTTGACTTGCCTTGCATTACACGCAATCGCGACCATCCTCGATAGCGTGTGTAGTACGCAATACCGAGTTTCACTAAACAACGATATGCTATTAAAATATTATTAAAACTAGCCGTTATGAATAGTTATAACCACCTTTTAAAATTTTAGAAATTTTAGCTCTCAAAATGGACTTCATTTTTGGATTCGGAATATCGAAATTAGCCTAAGGTGAAATTTTGGTATTTTTCTGAAAACTTTCAATTTTTGATGAATAGTGAAACCACTAAGTGGTAGTTAAAAAACTGAATTTTTCATAAAACTTAATTTTACCGCTTCTGTGAGTGGAATTTCAAAAATCCGAGAGACACGGTTGATGTTAGTAAGTAAAATGTGGTTCAATGAGATGAAAATAATTTTTTGGTGAATAGTAACTTTTTACTTTTTTTTACCACGGTTAAAAGTAAATAGGGTAATTAAGGGTAAAGATGATATTATTATTACCCTAACACATGTCCTAATTCTATTGGATAAGTGTAATTCGACCAAAAACAAACTTAGGAATAAAATATGACCATTTAGGCCCACTTGGATTAGATTAGGACATTTATTATTAATTTATTTAAAGAAGGGTTAAAATAGTTAAAATCAATGTTTAATAAGTAAATAATTTTTAATATGGGGTTATACATAAGATAAATTCGACTATAAATATTCATTAGAAATCTAAAAATATTTCCTACATAATGGTATTTTATTTTTAATTTTTAGACATTAAATAATTTAATTTATTTATGACACAAAGATGATGCAGTAATTATCTTATTAATGAAATATTGACATAATTAATGTTATAAACACCAAAATAAATGTAATTTGAGACTTTTTATGAATTCCACTAATTTTATAGGTTAATATGACATGTTAGTATTGATTTAATTAAGTTTGTTCGAACTAATCATTCTTTTATGATTTTCACAAAAATCAATTACTAAATAGTGTCAAGATTGACATAAAATAGTTTTTAAAACAAATATCATATTAGTAATTGTTATTTTATTCCTAAAAATCTAAGGTTCGGCCAAATGGCTTAGATAAGGTTATATATATTAATAATAAACAACTTGGGGTTCGTTTGGCTGCTTATAGTAAGTTTATTAACCTTATAGTATAAGAACACAAGAAGACACGGTAAAAGTAAACTTATTTAACTTAATGTTAAATCTAAATGATAAGGTTAAAATAGGAACCTAAACTTGTCTAAATTCTATTGGATTAGAGGATTTAGACCCATCCCCACCTTATCTTCTAAATATATCAATTTGGAGCTATTTAAAACCGAACTTGACTTTATAATAAAATAATATTTTTAGTTTTCCCAAAGGTACCCCTCTCCTCCTTTATAAAAGGGCACCTCCTCCCCCTCTTCCTCACACCACTTTGAGCCTTCAAGCTCGGCCAAACCCTGACAATTCCTCCTCTCCACTTTCCTAGAGACATCATAGAGGTCCTGGTCTTCTTCAAAGACCAATTTTAGTGCCCTAAAAGAAGGTCTCAAAGAAGCACTTCAAAGAAGAGGTAATGTCCGTTACCAATTCTTTCATCTTTATTTCTTCTTCCACTTCTTCTTCTTTAGTTGTTTCATTATGAAGTAATAACATCGGTATCACTCATATACTGATATGTTATTATAATTATGAAATAACCCTATTTCACCATCTATCCATCCTACGGAAAAAGAAATCACCGCGCGTGCGTACGTACGGAATACCGTCTCCACGCCGTGGTGTAATCTATTTTCCACCACCACCTTACTTGGATGGGTATAATGGTGTAAATAATGACTATATATGACTATTATAAATTGATACTAATTCTGAAATAGTATACATACACTCCAATACAATTCCACGATCATAGGAACGATATCATCACTCGTGCGTACGTACGGAATACCGTCTCCACGATGTGATGCGACTCGTTCTACATGATCTTCATTTCATAATGATTATATAAATGAATTGAATGAATGAATATGAAATATATTACACTAATACCATTATGTAAATGAGGTATCTATAACCTAAAGAGAAGAATAATAATTTATTCGACAAGACACGCATAAGAACAAAAAGTTATAAACACCCGAATAACAAGTAGAAATGAAATATTACTACTAAGAAGCAAAGAAAATGACCATATATGATATCATAAAAATAAGTATGATTATGGAATAAGTCAATAACATTATTTAAATCATTATACAGGAGGTTCGGATACTTACGAAGCAAAACGGACCTAAGGTAAGGGAAATATCACAATCTCATTTTTATCCGAGATTGCTTATACTTTGGTATTTACTGGGGTGTATTTTATCATCCACATCCTTGTTTCATCAATATGTAATATTATTTCCATCCACCTACAATTTTTTAAATCCATTTTTACCCTTCGGTGAGTTTTTAGTAAAAGATATGAAAGGAATCTTTTGTCGTTTTTCGTACGAGGTACTTTTTGACTTTTCCGACAAAAGTACGAAGAATGTTTTTTTAACTTATATGACATGAATGGATTTTTAAAACATTATTTCCAAGAAGCATCCTTTAAAAGTTTTCAAGTTTATTTTTAATCAACTTATTTTAGTTTAAAGTTGTATGACTTGTTAAGAAAGGAAAAATGTTTTTGAATAAGAAGTGATATTTTCCTCAAGAATGGAGTTCAAGTGTTTTATCAAAATTATTTTCCATCTAAGATAATAAAGGGTTCTGTTTTTATCCCTATTATTACATTGATTTGATTATGTTGTGATGGAATTATTTTTATGAATGCCTTTATCTTATATGAATTGTTTTATGATGTCATGATGTTTAAGATTCCCATTTGTATTATATGGGTTATGCAATGACGTATGATTTATGATTTTGTGGCACACATAAGAATGGTATCATTATGAGATGGGTGGGACCTATATCTCCCTCCAATGCATTGGGTAAAGATTTTATATCTCATGAGATAGACATGGCTAGAACAGTAGGTTATACCGGTTCAGTGAAACAGGACTGAAACGAGGGTGACTCGGTTCAGAAATGGACTTTGTCCACTAAGATAGTCTTGGCAATGAGTCTTGACTAATACGAAATGATTCTCTATGATTGTTTGTGTATGCCACAAAGTTTCATGTTTTAAGTTATGATTATTGGGATTTCATTTCACTACTATGATTTATCCCATGTTATGAAATTATGATCTCTTTTGCAGGTTAAGATTTCCAAAAGATATGTTCTTATGAATATGATGTGACTAATATTTCTTTTGTTTACCCTTACTGAGCATTTGAGCTCACCCTTTTATGTTTTCTTTTCTCCAAGATATAAAGAAAGGATTTAGGTTTTTAAAAAAAGAAGATCTTTATGGGAGATGTTGAAGATCTTTCACCACGATTAGAAGATTATATTCCGAGTTTCCAAAGACACTAAACTATTACGGTCCTTGTGTGTGTGTTTTTGTTATGTACTAAGTATTCCGCAAAAGTAATGTAATTTCCATGTATGTCAGGATTCGGGTCTCTACAGTTGGTATCAGAGGAAAGGTTTAGTCAACCTTTGGAAACTAGGATGCGAAAACGTTAGTGAGATCCCTAGAGATATTTCTAAGGTATGTCTAGGGATGTCCCTAAGGTTAAGTATACGTATAGGTTATAGTACTAGAATTACACTAACAATCATATAATTAAACCTAAGATGTTAGATATTGAAGGTACTCCCCCTTTATTATGTTGTTTTCCCTAGCATGTTTTTTGCCTCTCACACTATTCTTTTTGGGTTTTAGAAAATGGCTGGAAACAAGATGATTCATGATAATGGAGGATATGATGGACAATTGAATGATATTCTTTATGAGAAACCAAATGAAATAGGATTTGGAAGTCCAAACATCATTATTATGCCGAATCAGCAATCTCATAATATGATCAATAAAGTAAAATTTGGTAAGTTTCCTGGCTCGGCTAATAAGAGAAAGATGGAGTTTCATGATGATCATAGAGGAAAGAAAGTTAAATTTCACCTATGTAAATCATGTGAGAAGAGGCATCAAGAAGAATGTTTCAAAGGAAATGGAAGATGCTTTGGGTGTGGAAAAGAAGGACATAAATCCAGTAAGTGCAAAGGAAAAGGTTCAGTTAACACCAAGGATGAGGATAATGGTATTGCTACGACATCAACAATGGTTAAATGTTTTAAATGTGGAATGTACGGGCATTATGCAAACCAATGCCCTAAGGGAAAGTCTCATGAAGAGAATCAGTATTGTCGTAGTATTTATGTGGATGATGATGAAGAGACTACAAATGATATGTGAGATGAAAGAATTGTTGAAGCTCGGTCAATGGTTTAAGAATGTAGTGGAATGATTACATGTTTATCATGTGTAATGTTGTATAAGTAATCTCATGGTACTATGGAATAAAGAGACATCTAAAGATTGTTACACTGTTTCCTTTCCTTGAGTTTTGAAAGTGTATGATTAATGTTACCAGTATCCATGAAAGGTTATTCAGATATTTTTGGAATGTAGATGATATGCGCATAATGAAGGGATAAGGAGAAAATTAAATGTTTGATAGTATTCATGAGCTCATGACTGATATAAGGAGAAGGTTATATCATGGTTTGAGTATATAGAATTTTTGGATTTTGGTATGTGGAAAGATTTAACTTTTGACAGCATTCATGTTTTCACTAAGGTTTAATGAGTATTCATTTTTCAAGATAATACATCATTAAGGTATTCACATTATTGGAATATGACCAACAAGATATATGGGGGATAAATGATGGTATTCACATGCTTGGTTGATGACATTTCAAGTTATCGTTTTCTTTATACTATGAGCTTAGACCGAAGTATTTTAGATAAGCCTAAAGATTGGAATGGATTATGTTAACCATAAGTTAGTATTGTTTAAGGATACAATTTTTTTTGATATTATTTATGTGATGTTATAGTAATGTAGTTTTAGAAAACGGACAACCTGCAGGACGGGCGACAGCCCATCGCGTCGGACAAGGCTGTGGGAATCGAACCCACAACCGAAGTGCGACTGGCCTTTATCGCCTACCACTGGCCTACAGGAAGTCCCTGTTTAGTAGAAACTAGTTTTATTATATTAAGCAGTATGATATATGGAGTATAAGTCCATTTTAGGAACTATATATGATTAATCTCACTATAGATGGACTTATGTATTTTTTGATAACTTTTCTAACCTTTTGTTTGAGACAGATGGAATGAACCATCATTCTATCACATGATCTACTAACACATCACAAATGACAAATTCAACTTCATTTCTTTAAGAGATGAAGTGGAAATTGTCCAAAGAATGACAAACGGTGAGACTATACCAAAATCACGAAAGCATTTCTTCTAATTTCATCAACTTTAGGGAAATGATCTTAAAAACCAAAAATGTTGTCCTAGTGCTCTTATATCTGATGAATCAGATGGTACCTTAGATCGTCACAAATTTATGGATTTGTGATTGCTGGATTTTCCATAGCCATGTTCTCTACCACTCTCCATCAGAACATGATGGTTATATTTCTCTTCCATATCCATATTTTCACCTATGTGGAAACCCAGTGATTAGTTTATTTGGGTAACCGTTACGTTTCATACTTTTGTTTTTAAAGATTGGTTTTGGTATTTCTTTTTACGATGTGGGTTTCTATTAAATAAACTTTCAAATAGTAAACCATTTATAACCCCGACAAATTTCAAGAGCGAAATTCATTTTAAGGGGGGTAGAATGTAACACCCCATGATTTTATGAAAAATATTCTTTTTAATTTCATTAATGTCTTGTGTTGTATGCTACACCAAAAGGAGCTTGCTCAACACGCATCCTTGACTTGCCTTGCATTACACGCAATCACGACCTTCCTCGATAGCGTGTGTAGTACGCAATACTGAGTTTCACTAAACAACGATATGCTATTAAAATATTATTAAAACTAGCCGTTATGAATAGTAATAACCACCTTTTAAAATTTTAGAAATTTTAGCTCTCAAAATGGACTTCATTTTTGGATTCAGAATATTGAAATTAGCCTAGGGTGAAATTTTGGTATTTTTCTGAAAACTTTCAATTTTTGATGAATAGTGAAACCACTAAGTGGTAGTTAAAAAACTGAATTTTTCATAAAACTTAATTTTACCGCTTCTATGAGTGAAATTTCAAAAATCCGAGACACGGTTGATGTCAGTAAGTAAAATGTGGTTCAATGAGATGAAAATAATTTTTTGGTGAATAGTAACTTTTTACTTTTTTTACCACGGTTAAAAGTAAATAGGGTAATTAAGGGTAAAGATGATATTATTATTACCCTAACACATGTCCTAATTCTATTGTACAAGTTTAATTAGATCAAAAACAAACTTAGGATTAAAATATGACCATTTAGGCCCACTTGGATTAGATTAGGACATTTATTATTAATTTATTTAAAGAAGGGTTAAAATAGTTAAAATCAATGTTTAATAAGTAAATAATTTTTAATATGGGGTTATACATAAGATAAATTCGACTATAAATATTCATTAGAAATCTAAAAATATTTCCTATATAATGGTATTTTATTTTTAATTTTTACACATTAAATAATTTAATTTATTTATGACACAAAGATGATGCAGTAATTATCTTATTAATGAAATATTGACATAACTAATGTTATAAACACCAAAATAAATGTAATTTGAGAATTTTTATGAATTACACTAATTTTCTAGGTTAATATGACATGTTAGTATTGATTTAATTAACTTTTTTCGAACTAATAATTCTGTTATGATTTTCACAAAAATCAATTACTAAATAGTGTCAAAATTGACATAAAATAGTTTTTAAAACAAATATTATATTAGTAATTGTTATTTTATTCCTAAAAATCTAAGGTTTGGCCAAATGACTTAGATAAGGTTATATATATTAATAATACACAACTTGGGGTTCGTTTGGCTGCTTATAGTAAGTTTATTAACCTTATAGTATAAGAACACAAGAAGACACGGTAAAAGTAAACTTATTTAACTTAATGTTAAATCTAAATGATAAGGTTAAAATAGGAACATAAACTTGTCTAAATTCTATTGGATGAGAGTATTTCGACTCATACCCACCTTAGCTTCGAAATATATCAATTTGGAGCTATTTAAAACCGAACTTGACTTTATAATAAAATAATATTTTTAGTTTTCCCAAAGGTACCCCTCTCCTCCCTTATAAAAGGGCACCTCCTCCCCCTCTTCCTCACACCACTTTGAGCCTTCAAGCTCGGCCAAAACCTACCAATTAATCCTCTCCACTTCCATAGAGACATCCTAGAGGTCCTGTTCTTCTTCAAAGACCGATTTTAGTGCCCTAAAAGAAGGTATCAAAGAAGCACTTCAAAGAAGAGGTAATGTCCGTTACCGATTCTTTCATCTTCATTTCTTCTTCCACTTCTTATTCTTTAGTTGTTTCATTATGAAGTAATAAAATCAGTATCACTCATATACTGATATGTTATTATAAGTATGAAACAACCCTATTTCACCATCTATCCATCCTACGGAAAAAGAAATCACCGCGCGTGCGTACGTACGGAATACCGTCTCCATGCCGTGGTGTAATCTATTTTCCACCACCACCTTAATTGGATGGGTATAATGGTGTAAATAATGACTATATATGACTATTATAAAGTGATACTGATTCTTAAATAGTATACATACACTCCAATACAATTCCACGATCATAGGAACGATATCATCACTCGTGCGTACGTACGGAATACCGTCTCCACGATGTGAGGTGACTCGTTCTACATGATCTTCATTTCATAATGATTATATAAATGAATTGAATGAATGAATATGATATATATTACACTAATACCATTCTGGAAATGAGTTATCTATAACCTAAAGAGAATAATAAGAATTTATTCGACAAGACACGCATAAGAACAAAAAGTTATAAACACCCGAATAACAAGTAGCAATGAAATATTACTACTAAGAAGCTAAGAAAATGACCATATATGATATCATAAAAATAAGTATGATTCTGGAATAAGTCAATAACATTATTTAAATCATTATACAGGAGGTTCGGACACTTACGAAGAAAAACGGACCTAAGGTAAGGGAAATATCACAATCTCATTTTTATCCGAGATTGCTTATACTTTGGTATTTACTGGGGTGTATTTTATCATCCACATCCATGTTTCATCAATATGTAATATTATTTCCATCCACCTAAAATTGTTAAAATCCATTTTTACCCTTCGATGAGTTTTTATTAAAATATATGAAAGGAATCTTTTGTCATTTTTCATATGAGGTACTTTTTGACTTTTCCGACAAAAGTACGAAGAATGTTTTTTTAACTTATACGACATGAATGGATTTTTAAAACATTATTTCCAAGAAGAATCCTTTAAAAGTTTTCAAGTTTATTTTTAATCAACTTATTTTAGTTTAAAGTTGTATGACATGTTAAGAAAGGAAAAATGTTTTTGAAGAAGAAAGGATATTTTCCTCAAGAATGGAGTTCAAGTGTTTTATCAAAATTATTTTCCATCTAAGATAATAAAGGGTTCTGTTTTTATCCCTATTATTACATTGATTTGATTATGTTGTGATGGAATTATTTTTATGAATTCCTTTATCTTATATGAATTGTTTTATGATGTCATGATGTTTAAGATTCCCATTTGTATTACATGGGTTATGCAATGATATATGATTTATGATTTTGTGGAACACATAAGAATGGTATCATTATGAGATGGGTGGGACCTATATCTCCCTCCAATTCATTGGGTAAAGATTTTATATCTCATGATATAGACATGGCTGGAACGGTAGGTTATACCGGTTCAGTGAAACAGGACTGAAACGAGGGTGACTCGGTTCAGAAATGGACTTTGTCCACTAAGATAGTCTTGGCAATGAGTCTTGACTAATAAGAAATGATTCTCTATGATTGTTTGTGTATGCCACAAAGTTTCATGATTTAAGTTATGATTATTGGGATTTCATTTCACTACTATGATTTATCCCATGTTATGAAATTATGATCTCTTTTGCAGGTTAAGATTTCCAAAAGATATGTTCTTATGAATATGATGTGACTGATATTTCTTTTGTTTACCCTTACTGAGCATTTGAGCTCACCCTTTTATGTTTTCTTTTCTCCAGGATATAAAGAAATGAATTAGGTTTAAAAAAAAGAAGATCTTTATGGGAGATGTTGAAGATCTTTCACCACGATTAGAAGATTATATTCCGAGTTTCCAAAGACACTAAATTATTACGGTCCTTGTGTGTGTTTTTTTGTTATGTACTAAGTATTCCGCAAAAGTAATGTAATTTCCATGTACGTCAGGCTTCGGGTCTCTACAGGACAGGTGTATGTGCCTGCTTACAATATGTCTCTGTGACAGGGTAGCGGAGCTCCTCCTTAAGGACAAGGGTGATGACCGGTCCCTAGTTGTACGTTTTCCACCCTCGTCGGGCGGTCTTAGATAACGGAGCTTAGGGAGCATGGGCCTAGATCCTCAGGGAGACATCCTCCTTAGCGTGAGGATATTGAGTTGTGGCGTAACTGCGATGACGTCTTTCAGCAGGGGCCTTAGAGCGGAACCCTCGTTCAGTGGGGATGAATTCCTCAGTGTCGACCTCATCCGCCTCCCTAAGTTAAGGGGGTACGCATTGTCTTGTTCCGGGGACAGACTCCTGAAACGGTTTGAGATGGCTACAGGATCCGTCTGGATCTGCTTTCGCGGCCGCTGCTGGGCAGGCGACCGGTGGGTCTTGGAAGATTGGAGGGCGTGCATGGCCGCCTCCACCATCAGGAGAGTACTATTCAAGTGGTACTCTCGGATCAACGCATCTAAGACCCTGTGTTGAATACTCTAGGTATGTGACAGGGTCCTTCTTTGGTGAGGATGTCCGGTCATTGCGTTGTTTGAAGTACGCGTCTGTGAGTTCCTCCGTGATGCCATTGGATCGAAGGGAGTTCTGAGCGGTACCTGTAAAATATTTTAACAAATACAAACAGAAAACCCATCAAAGTAGCATCTCATGATCCCATGCATAATTAATGACCTTTCTTGGACCTCCTTGTGAGTATAAGGTGGAACAGAGTGGGATTAGGTTAAATTAGTCATTCTTGGTTAAAGATTCACGTCGGGTTCACCATTTTTTTGTTTCGTGACGATGTGTGGAAAAATGTGCGCTACCCAATGGTTTATTAGAGAAGGTTGGATTCTGATTAATCACTCATATCAGGTGCATCGTTTTCATCTTGAAACACCCAACGATTCCATATCCAGCGACACATGGACCTGCTTTCCAAAGTTAGGCGTTCGTTAGGTGATTTGGCCAGCGGTGCTTAAGAACTCACATTGGTCGATAGGATGGGAAGTTGGGGTAATCGCTCCCTTTTGGGGGGAATTATTGCCTGTTACGGGACTCTCTTATAGATTTAAGGCATATTCATATGTTCACGAATCTTTGGTTTATACCTAATCATAGTATCCATGGATTACTCCTTGTTGGAAATGGTCAGCTGAATGCAAGGATTCATAATCATTTACGCCTGAGTTTTACCATCCCTCATTGGATTAATGACTCCGAGGAGTTTGGACTCATTGAGACGGCACTATTTTGAAGCCCCGTAACTGGGCTCTCTAGAGTTTATTTTCATCCATGGGGGATAGATAACGACTTGAGCGTTTGGATCAAACCTGTGATATGGTCTTCCTACGTATCCTCGTGAGAGGAATCAGAATCCATGTAGTTCGGTTTGGGTTGGGGCTTATACCCTGAGGTAGCCCAAGGTGGTTTGGGGCTTACACTTTGAGGTGGCCCAAGGTATTGGTGAACCGACATGAAGGAGGTCAGAACGACCAGTTGTTGGGCTTGAACCTCGGGAAGGCTTCCTACGTACCATGCCTTAGCACGGACCCCATAGTTCGGGATGGCGGAATACAGTTTAATGTCATGCGGGACGGGGGTGTTTTCATGGTCGATGCTTACTCTAATCCCACATGATTCATGCTCGGTGTGAAAAACAAGAGGCAGCAGGGACCTAATGATCACATCGCGTAGGGTGCATCCGTAGGAAGCAAAATGGGGCTTACGCATGGCTAGCAGCCTGGGGAAATGTTGATTAGGACTTACTCCAGGATGGAGGTCCAAATTGGTGACAAACCCCAATGGGAGAGGGATTTGGGATCAAAGAAAGGAGGGGTGTAGGAACCACCTCCTGCAATAAGAACTAGGAGATTACACTGGAATGGTTTCCCTGGGAGATTGGGACTTACTCCAGGATGGAGGCCTAGTCACTCCCAGGAGAGGGGAGAAGTGCTCACCGTTGGCATCGAAAGGAAACGCTAGTGGGGTCCCCCAATCCTGGCGAGTGGAGAGGCAGAAAGGGGACTCCTGGGCTCCGACCCTGCACTACCGTGGGTGTGTGAACCCAGGAATGTTTCGGGAACCGGCTCAAGGGACATAGCAACCCCTTTTCCCTCGCCTATCGTGGGTATGTGAACTCAAAGCGGTGCGCTGATACACCTGAAGGTTACATCATATGGATCTGGTGGCTTCGGTAAAGGCCTCGGCTCGAGGAAGATGAATAGGCCAATGAGGGGATTATGAAGGATCAGGCTAGATTGGAAGGATTTTGTCTGACTCAGGGAATGGGAACACCGAAGGAGTTGGTGGGCCACATGGGTGTATGAGGAGTGGCGCCCTTCGCATAGGGGGGTGCTACGCGGTTGGATAGGTTGTCCGCGTACCAGGGTGGTACGCGGACTGTTGGGCATCCCGCGTACCATGGCGGTATGCGGCTTCGGGTTCAGCCCGCATACCAGGTTGGTACGTGGGGGAGTCCACACGAGCAGCCGCGGCCAGGGGAGACGTCGGTTGGGGGTTCGTCGGTCAGGGC
Organism: Viscum album; assembly: GCA_963277665.1. Lineage (NCBI taxonomy): Eukaryota > Viridiplantae > Streptophyta > Magnoliopsida > Santalales > Viscaceae > Viscum > Viscum album. The sequence goes on along the minus strand of OY728155.1, from coordinate 134,015,461 downwards.
TTCACCCATGTAGGAGGGTGCTACGCGGTGCGTAGGATTGAAAAAGGGGAATAGACTCCCTGGTCTACGGGGAGTACACCCGCGGAGGGGCCCTGGCTCGCGGTCTTCTTTTTTTTGTTATTTTAAGTTCACAGTTCACCAAGTTGTTATGCATTTTTCGGTTCCTTATTAATTAGTTTCCAGTTTCATACCTTTCGTGAATTGGAACTTCACTGTTTGAGGAATCCTAAGCTCCTTCCTCCAAAATCCTTCCACCTGAGTCTGATCTCCTCCCATTCTCCCCCTCGATGTCTTTTTATAGAGGAGGGAAGAGATGTATCTATGGTCATGCTGCACCTTTTGAGGAGGCCCGTGACCAGAAACCCGGTTTACGGATGACATGGTCAATCCACAACTCACAGGGGCATTGAATGCACCTTCCCCGCAAACCAAATTGGTTCAGGGAGTGCTTCGCGTCCGCACAGGGCTCCGCCTCCATTCCGCGAATGATAACGCACGTGGTCTGAGCCAGTTGATGCAGTTCGCGGCTGGGGCGGTTCGTGATGGTGGACTGGCCTAGCGCCCGTCCTATTTCGTGCCCGCGAAGGGTTCCCGCTGTAGGACCCCGGGACACCCTGAGAGGGGAGGGGTGAATCAGGGTGGCAACTTTTTCTTCTTAAAGTTGTGGATCTTGTTCCCACATTGGTAGGAACTACTTAAACCTGTATGATGGATATGAACAGCAATTAAACATTCACATGCAGAGAGATGACACAGATATTTTTACTTGGTTCACCACTAAGGGCTACGTCCAAGGAGCATACGCCGACAGGTTGTCGGTCGTACCTAAATCCACTATGCTTCACTAGCTGCGGATTACAAGTGTTCGGGTACAGACACTCTGTCCCAGGCTCACTGCCTTTACAATTGTTCAGGGATAGCTCACTGCTTCCCTCGGGTCACTCCCGTTGACTCCCCCTGGCTCACTGTCGTTGGTGAAGTCTCACTCAGTTTATAGACCTGAAGGTCTCTTCAATAAATGTGCATTGATGTTCTTTGTCTCCTGTTCAGCATGAGACTTTTCTTGCATCAGGGTTCAGAGTTGATGCTCTTTATAGTTCAATCTTTCTTCTTTAGTGCAATGTCTGAATGCACTAGATCCCCTTGTCTTCGTTTTCCATGTATGCATGAGATCATGCATGTATCATTTAGATTTCTTCTTCAATCTCGCTTTGCACCGAAAGTATCAGGCAATCTTCAGCTCTTGTGCAGCTCCAGAAAGGCGGGCGTTCTTCAACAGTGTCTGGGTATCCTTTTCAAGCCCGGCGCGCAAGTCTCCCGGCGGCGCGCAAGTCTTAAGCGCGCAAGTATAACCTGGCGTGCAAGTGTCTCCAAAGCACCTGCGCGACTCTGCCTTTTTGAACTTCAAACCTCCACGACTCACTTCCTTCCTTGCCCAAATCACCTGGGCCGCTCAACCATCAATTGGCGCGCAACCTCTACTTGCGCGGCCCAACTACCACTTGCGCGGTTCTACCACCTGCGCGACGAGATCTCGAACAATCTCAAAGTCTTGAGCTCCGTTCGAAATGAGGAGGGGTGGTCCAGTATTTATAGGCAAACTGGACCCCCTGCGCGGCGGCGCGCAAGTCATCCATCGGCGCGCAAGTCTTGTCTCTAGTAACCTCTGTCGCGCAAGTCACTTGCGCGACCCAACCAACACTTGCGCGACCTTCTTTCCTTAGCCAAATTTTGATGTTCTGATCCTCAAAAACATAAGGCGCGCAAGTCTTTTATCCTCCAAGAGTATGGCGCGCAAGTCCCTTTTCCAAAATCACTATTCTTCATTTGTTGATTTTGAGGCCCTGAAATTTGGCAAACACTGGAAAACGGCACCACCTTGTATCTGCTCTTTTTGTACCGCCTCCAGATCATTCATTCCTCTGTCAAAGTTCTTGAATCAAACATAGATCGTTGACCACAACTCTTGAACTTGACATGTCACCATTAAATCTCCTTTGTCAACAAATGTGTATGTTGTTTGTTTGCTTTGTCGATAAGCACGATCACCTCAACATCACTTCTTCTTGGTGATCTGTATCCTTTATCAATTCTTCTGCTTTTATCACAACCTCCACTATTGTGATATGTTTTCTTTGAAGGAATAGCTTTAGCATCATCATCTTCTATGACAATGTGATATGCATGACTATCTCAGAATTCCAATCATTTTACATTATCTTCTTCATCAACCGTCATGATATACTTCATGCAAACCAATTCAATTCATCAAGAAGTCTCTTGCATGGTTCTCATGCAGTCATGAGAAATTACGTGGTCTTCATCAAACCCATGGGTCTCATGCAATAATGAGGAATTGCATGGTATTCATCAAATCCCATGGTGCTCATGCAATATGGAGGAATTTCATAGACTTCATCCAAAAACCTCATTCTTCTTTAGTCATCCTTGGATGGATCCTCAGATGGATTACACCTCACATTCTTCATTGTTGTAAACAATGTATCACAATTGACACATGTTCTTTGAACTTACGATCATCACAACAATCTTCTGAATCACTACTCCTCTACTTCATCGGAGTACTTCATGATCTCCTTCATTGTGAGCTTCCATTCCTCCATTTTATTGGAGTACTTCTTAATCTCTTTCATTTTGATATTCCATTGACAACTATTGACAACAAATACAATCCTATACACAAAGTGGTTCCAACAATCTCCCCCTTTGTATTTTGTTGTCAATACCTTATACATCTTCTGAAATGAATTTGTCAATGTCAAAATGAGAATCTTCTATTAAATCATCTTTTCTTTTCAAACGTTCATTTCATTTCACTTTCTCTCCCCCTTATTGACAAGAAATACAAAGCACATAGTAGGGAGGGTATCAATCCACACTTAAGCAATGTTTCATTAATCATTTCACTCTAAGTCTACTTGAGCAATGCTCGATGTAGAAAACAAGAGGATTTGATTAAGTCAACAAGGCTGTCCATTATCCACAGATCATGATACCAACATGAGATGAGAACTCATGTATCTTGTCTTCAAGGGTTTACCACTTTTATTTCAGGTAGAGGAAGATCAACTATGATAGATAATAATCAACCTGAAACTCCTGCACTCACTTCAGCAAATAGATCAAAAACATTCAAGTGCAATCGACAGGATAAGTGACCTTGGGGCACTTCCATTCTCTTTATGTCACTGATCAATTCAGTTGCTCCCCCTTTGTAGAATAATCATTGATCTGAGTAACCAAGGGATAGATATTGAGAAATGACATACCTTCTCCATTGGCGTGTTCTTCAAGAAATTCACAGAGTTACTGCTTTTGAGTCCAGCTGGAGTTGATATTGATTGAAACAGTGATTATGGAAGCTTCTTCATTTTTCTCCCCCTCAAGGGAAACACTCCTCATCATCTTCATCAAGAGTGATCCTTCATCATCATAATCCTTGAATATCAATTGAAGAATCCACTAAGGATGGAAACTTCTTCAGCTTCGCTATCAAGAGTTGACAGCATTCACTACTTCTCAGGTTCTCCCCCTGAGAGTGTGCTTCACCTTCAATTCCCTGCATTGTTAGCACAAATACAATACACAAATGATTACGGGAATAAGGTGGATCCTTCTTGCTTCATCACGAAGACTTGCTTGGTTGAGGTTCTTTTCTCAACCAAGTTCCTCCGTTCACTCCAGTCTTCATGCCTGCACATTTGAATATATGTTCTGACATCTGTCGGTGTGGCATGGCTCTGTTCACATTCTCTTCTGCTTTGTGTGGAGAATTGTTCTGCTTAGCAGCCATCATGAATGATAGATTCTTACTTCTCTTCAGGACTGCTTCTTGCTCTGGTATTAAGGTTAGGCAATCTTTTGCAATGTGACCAGATTTCTTGCATCTCTCACACAGAACTTCTTTGACACGAGTGCTTCTCTTTGTTTGCAATCTCTCAAGCACCGTGTCTTCATCATGTGAAAGTTTTCCTTTTCCTTTATCACCAGCCCTAGCCTTTTCATCTTCAAGTTTTCTCATTCGTTTCAAATCTTCTGGCCAGATGACCAATATGTCATTTGGAACTTTTGCAGCTGGTTTAGGTCTTCCACATGGGTTCATCTGAGATTCATCCCACTTAGTGTTTCTTTTGGATGAATGACCCTTCAATTTCATGGATCTAAAATCTTGAGTCTCCTCAGTTTCCCTACTTGAGATCTTCTTGGGGAAGTGTGTGTTCACAACATTCTTCTGATTTCTCCCCAAGGTAGCTGCTTCATTCTTTGACGACATCAGAGGTCTTCTTTTCGTTTTGACAGTGAAAGCATGTTGATGTGGACATGTGCTTGCATTGTGACCGTTGTCGTTGCATACATCACAGATGTTATCAAGAATTCCAAATCTGTTTGCAGTAAACAGATGCTTCTGGACCTGCGGATGTTGCTTCTTCTTCTCTGGCTTCCTCCCCTTTGATATAGGCTTTCCCTGTGCTTTTCCATGAAAGGGATTATAAAAACAATCCAGTGCACAGTGCCCAAATCTATTGCAGCACCAACATTGGTCCACAAATCTTTTCTTCTTTGTTTCTTCAGTATTAAGTTGTTGGGCCATCTGCTTAATCGTTTGTGCTCTATTTGAGGAAGAATCTTCCTCCTTTTTCTTCCTATCCACCCTAGTCATGGTGGTAGGTTTCTTCTTCTCACCTTTCCTCATCCATACTTGTTTAGAACTTTTCTTCCCACCTACACTGATTGTAGGAGTGTATTTAGAAATATGAGTACAAGATGGTTTGGATGGTACCTTCACTTTCTCAGTTGCTTGTGATAGATCAAAGAGTGAAGTCATGATCTTCTTATCACATGTTGGAGGTCTTTTGACAAAAGAATCCTCCAGTGAGCATTGAGTACCAGCAGCAACTGATTCTTGATGTGGATAATCAAGAGTGGTCATAATCTTCTTGTGACATGTTGGAGGCATTTTAGCCTTAGACTCCTCCAACGAACATTGAGTGCAAGCATCACTCATTTCATTCTTTTGTGAAGTCTCAATATGTGTGTTCTCAATCTTGGTCAATTGAGCTTCCAATTTTTGACCCACGATATTGAGGATGATCTTCTGATCTTCAATCGTGATCATCTTCTCTTCACAATTCTTCTTCAACCTTTCAACCTCATCTTCATGCATCTTAACTTTGTTTTGTAACAAAGAGTCAAGTTCCCTGAATTTAATGGAAGTTTCTTCCAGACAAAAATTCTTGACTTCATTGTTCTTCTTCAGCTCAGCTTCAAGTGCATGGACCCTTTCTTTTAACATCTTATTGACTTCCTCTTCTTCTTCAAATACTTTCACCCGTTTGATGAGCTTCATACTTTCCATAACTTTTATTTCCAACCCTTTTTCCATATTGTCAGCTTCCCTTTCTAATCGATTGATCTCAACCTGCATAGATTGGAATAGGCTACAAATAATAGCAACCCTTTCTTCTGGAATATCATGCAGATATGTTCTAAGTTTTTCCTGAAAGCTTGAATTAGGGGTATCATCCTTTCCTCTGGATGAGTTCTGAGCCACCTGCTTGACACTTTCCAGGCCTAATGTTTCTTCATTATTGGAATGGCATGGAGAACAAGACACTACATCTTCTTTGGATGTGGGGGACTTCTTCATCATCTTCTTCTCTTTCTTTTTCCTATTTGTCAAAGTCTTGGTGGATATAGATTTCTGCTCAGAAATGACTACGTCATTATCAAGACTGCTCTTCATTGTTGACTCTAGGAAAGAAACTCAAATCCTCTTCTCAATAGAATTATTGGAGAATATCCAACATACGTTAACCTTGGCTCTGATACCACTTGTAGGACCCCGGGACACCCTGAGAGGGGAGGGGTGAATCAGGGTGGCAACTTTTTCTTCTTAAAGTTGTGGATCTTGTTCCCACGTTGGTAGGAACTACTTAAACCTGTATGATGGATATGAACAGCAATTAAACATTCACATGCAGAGAGATGACACAGCTATTTTTACTTGGTTCACCACTAAGGGCTACGTCCAAGGAGCATACGCCGACAGGTTGTCGGTCGTACCTAAATCCACTATGCTTCACTAGCTGCGGATTAAAAGTGTTCGGGTACAGACACTCTGTCCCAGGCTCACTTCCTTTACAATTGTTCAGGGATAGCTCACTGCTTCCCTCGGGTCACTCCTGTTGACTCCCCCTGGCTCACTGCCGTTGGTGAAGTCTCACTCAGTTTATAGACCTGAAGGTCTCTTCAATAAATGTGCATTGATGTTCTTTGTCTCCTGTTCAGCATGAGACTTTGCTTGCATCAGGGTTCAGAGTTGATGCTCTTTATAGTTCAATCTTTCTTCTTTAGTGCAATGTCTGAATGCACTAGATCCCCTTGTCTTCGTTTTCCATGTATGCATGAGATCATGCATGTATCTTTTAGATTTCTTCTTCAATCTCGCTTTGCACCGAAAGTATCAGGCAATCTTCAGCTCTTGTGCAGCTCCAGAAAGGTGGGCGTTCTTCAACAGTGTCTGGGTATCCTTTTCAAACCCGGCGCGCAAGTCTCCCGGCGGCGCGCAAGTCTTAAGCGCGCAAGTATAACCTGGCGTGCAAGTGTCTCCAAAGCACCTGCGCGACTCTGCCTTTTTGAACTTCAAACCTGCGCGACTCACTTCCTTCCTTGCCCAAATCACCTGGGCCGCTCAACCATCAATTGGCGCGCAACCTCTACTTGCGTGGCCCAACTACCACTTGCGCGGTTCTACCACCTGCACGACGAGATCTCGAACAATCTCAAAGTCTTGAGCTCTGTTCGAAATGAGGAGGGGTGGTCCAGTATTTATAGGAAAACTGGACCCCCTGCGCGGCGGCGCGCAAGTCATCCATCGGCGCGCAAGTCTTGTCTCTAGTAACCTCTGTCGCGCAAGTCACTTGCGCGACCCAACCAACACTTGCGCGACCTTCTTTCCTTATCCAAATTTTGATGTTCTGATCCTCAAAAACATAAGGCGCGCAAGTCTTTTATCCTCCAAGAGTATGGCGCGCAAGTCCCTTTTCCAAAATCACTATTCTTCATTTGTTGATTTTGAGGCCCTGAAATTTGGCAAACACTGGAAAACGGCACCACCTTGTATCTGCTCTTTTTGTACCGCCTCCAGATCATCCATTCCTCTGTCAAAGTTCTTGAATCAAACATAGATCGTTGACCACAACTCTTGAACTTGACATGTCACCATTAAATCTCCTTTGTCAACAAATGTGTATGTTGTTTGTTTGCTTTGTCGATAAGCATGATCACCTCAACATCACTTCTTCTTGGTGATCTGTATCCTTTAGCAATTCTTCTGCTTTTATCACAACCTCCACTATTGTGATATGTTTTCTTTGAAGGAATAGCTTTAGCATCATCATCTTCTATGACAATGTGATATGCATGACTATCTCAGAATTCCAATCATTTCACATTATCTTCTTCATCAACCGTCATGATATACTTCATGCAAACCAATTCAATTCATCAAGAAGTCTCTTGCATGGTTCTCATGCAGTCATGACAAATTACGTGGTCTTCATCAAACCCATGGGTCTCATGCAATAATGAGGAATTGCATGGTATTCATCAAATCCCATGGTGCTCATGCAATATGGAGGAATTTCATAGACTTCATCCAAAAACCTCATTCTTCTTTAGTCATCCTTGGATGGATCCTCAGATGGATTACACCTCACATTCTTCATTGTTGTAAACAATGTATCACAATTGACACATGTTCTTTGAACTTACGATCAGCACAACAATCTTCTGAATCACTACTCCTCTACTTCATCGGAGTACTTCATGATCTCCTTCATTGTGAGCTTCCATTCCTCCATTTTATTGGAGTACTTCTTAATCTCTTTCATTTTGATATTCCATTGACAACTATTGACAACAAATACAATCCTATACACAAAGTGGTTCCAACAATCTCCCCCTTTGTATTTTGTTGTCAATACCTTATACATCTTCTGAAATGAATTTGTCAATGTCAAAATGAGAATCTTCTATTAAATCATCTTTTCTTTTCAAACGTTCATTTCATTTCACTTTCTCTCCCCCTTATTGACAAGAAATACAAAGCACATAGTAGGGAGGGTATCAATCCACACTTAAGCAATGTTTCATTAATCATTTCACTCTAAGTCCACTTGAGCAATGCTCGATGTAGAAAAAAAGAGGATTTGATTAAGTCAACAAGGTTGTCCATTATCCACAGATCATGATACCAACATGAGATGAGAACTCATGTATCTTGTCTTCAAGGGTTTACCACTTTTATTTCAGGTAGAGGAAGATCAACTATGATAGATAATAATCAACCTGAAACTCCTGCACTCACTTTAGCAAATAGATCAAAAACATTCAAGTGCAATCGACAGGATAAGTGACCTTGGGGCACTTCCATTCTCTTTATGTCACTGATCAATTCAGTTGCTCCCCCTTTGTAGAATAATCATTGATCTGAGTAACCAAGGGATAGAGATTGAGAAATGACATACCTTCTCCATTGGCGTGTTCTTCATCACGAAGACTTGCTTGGTTGAGGTTCTTTTCTCAACCAAGTTCCTCTGTTCACTCCAGTCTTCATGCCTGCACATTTGAATATATGTTCTGACATCTGTCGGTGTGGCATGGCTCTGTTCACATTCTCTTCTGCTTTGTGTGGAGAATTGTTCTGCTTAGCAGCCATCATGAATGATAGATTCTTACTTCTCTTCAGGACTGCTTCTTGCTCTGGTATTAAGGTTAGGCAATCTTTTGCAATGTGACCAGATTTCTTGCATCTCTCATACAGAACTTCTTTGACACGAGTGCTTCTCTTTGTTTGCAATCTCTCAAGCACCGTGTCTTCATCATGTGAAAGTTTTCCTTTTCCTTTATCACCAGCCCTAGCCTTTTCATCTTCAAGTTTTCTCATTCGTTTCAAATCTTCTGGCCAGATGACCAATATGTCATTTGGAACTTTTGCAGCTGGTTTAGGTCTTCCACATGGGTTCATCTGAGATTCATCCCACTTAGTGTTTCTTTTGGATGAATGACCCTTCAATTTCATGGATCTAAAATCTTGAGTCTCCTCAGTTTCCCTACTTGAGATCTTCTTGGGGAAGTGTGTGTTCACAACATTCTTCTGATTTCTCCCCAAGGTAGCTGCTTCATTCTTTGACGACATCAGAGGTCTTCTTTTCGTTTTGACAGTGAAAGCATGTTGATGTGGACATGTGCCTTCATTGTGACTGCTGTCGTTGCATACATCACAGATGTTATCAAGAATTCCAAATCTGTTTGCAGTAAACAGATGCTTCTGGACCTGTGGATGTTGCTTCTTCTTCTCTGGCTTCCTCCCCTTTGATATAGGCTTTCCCTGTGCTTTTCCATGAAAGGGATTATAAAAACAATCCAGTGCACAGTGCCCAAATCTATTGCAGCACCAACATTGGCCCACAAATCTTTTCTTCTTTGTTTCTTCAGTATTAAGTTGTTGGGCCATCTGCTTAATCTTTTGTGCTCTATTTGAGGAAGAATCTTCCTCCTTTTTCTTCCTATCCACCCTAGTCATGGTGGTAGGTTTCTTCTTCTCACCTTTCCTCATCCATACTTGTTTAGAACTTTTCTTCCCACCTGCACTGATTGTAGGAGTGTATTTAGAAATATGAGTACAAGATGGTTTGGATGGTACCTTCACTTTCTCAGTTGCTTGTGATAGATCAAAGAGTGAAGTCATGATCTTCTTATCACATGTTGGAGGTCTTTTGACAAAAGAATCCTCCAGTGAGCATTGAGTACCAGCAGCAACTGATTCTTGATGTGGATAATCAAGAGTGGTCATAATCTTCTTGTCACATGTTGGAGGCATTTTAGCCTTAGACTCCTCCAACGAACATTGAGTGCAAGCATCACTCATTTCATTCTTTTGTGAAGTCTCAATATGTGTGTTCTCAATCTTGGTCAATTGAGCTTCCAATTTTTGACCCATGATATTGAGGATGATCTTCTGATCTTCAATCGTGATCATCTTCTCTTCACAATTCTTCTTCAACCTTTCAACCTCATCTTCATGCATCTTAACTTTGTTTTGTAACAAAGAGTCAAGTTCCCTGAATTTAATGGAAGTTTCTTCCAGACAAAAATTCTTGACTTAATTGTTCTTCTTCAGCTCAGCTTCAAGTGCATGGACCCTTTCTTTTAACGTCTTATTGACTTCCTCTTCTTCTTCAAATACTTTCACCCGTTTGATGAGCTTCATACTTTCCATAACTTTTATTTCCAACCCTTTTTCCATATTGTCAGCTTCCCTTTCTAATCGATTGATCTCAACCTGCATAGATTGGAATAGGCTACAAATAATAGCAACCCTTTCTTCTGGAATATCATGCAGATATGTTCTAAGTTTTTCCTGAAAGCTTGAATTAGGGGTATCATCCTTTCCTCTGGATGAGTTCTGAGCCACCTGCTTGATACTTTCCAGGCCTAATGTTTCTTCATTATTGGAATGGCATGGAGAACAAGACACTGCATCTTCTTTGGATGTGGGGGACTTCTTCATCATCTTCTTCTCTTTCTTTTTCCTATTTGTCAAAGTCTTGGTGGATATAGATTTCTGCTCAGAAATGACTACGTCATTATCAAGACTGCTCTTCATTGTTGACTCTAGGAAAGAAACTCAAATCCTCTTCTCAATAGAATTACTGGAGAATATCCAACATACGTTAACCTTGGCTCTGATACCACTTGTAGGACCCCGGGACACCCTGAGAGGGGAGGGGTGAATCAGGGTGGCAACTTTTTCTTCTTAAAGTTGTGGATCTTGTTCCCACGATGGTAGGAACTACTTAAACCTGTATGATGGATATGAACAGCAATTAAACATTCACATGCAGAGAGATGACATAGCTATTTTTACTTGGTTCACCACTAAGGGCTACGTCCAAGGAGCATACGCCGACAGGTTGTCGGTCGTACCTAAATCCACTATGCTTCACTAGCTGCGGATTACAAGTGTTCGGGTATAGACACTCTGTCCCAGGCTCACTGCCTTTACAATTGTTCAGGGATAGCTCACTGCTTCCCTCGGGTCACTCCCGTTGACTCCCCCTGGCTCACTGCCGTTGGTGAAGTCTCACTCAGTTTATAGACCTGAAGGTCTCTTCAATAAATGTGCATTGATGTTCTTTGTCTCCTGTTCAGCATGAGACTTTGCTTGCATCAGGGTTCAGAGTTGATGCTCTTTATAGTTCAATCTTTCTTCTTTAGTGCAATGTCTGAATGCACTAGATCCCCTTGTCTTCGTTTTCCATGTATGCATGAGATCATGCATGTATCATTTAGATTTCTTCTTCAATCTCGCTTTGCACCGAAAGTATCAGGCAATCTTCAGCTCTTGTGCAGCTCCAGAAAGGCGGGCGTTCTTCAACAGTGTCTGGGTATCCTTTTCAAGCCCGGCGCGCAAGTCTCCCGGCGGCGCGCAAGTCTTAAGCGCGCAAGTATAACCTGGCGCGCAAGTGTCTCCAAAGCACCTGCGCGACTCTGCCTTTTTGAACTTCAAACCTGCGCGACTCACTTCCTTCCTTGCCCAAATCACCTGGGCCGCTCAACCATCAATTGGCGCGCAACCTCTACTTGCGCGGCCCAACTACCACTTGCGCGGTTCTACCACCTGCGCGACGAGAGCTCGAACAATCTCAAAGTCTTGAGCTCCGTTCGAAATGAGGAGGGGTGGTCCAGTATTTATAGGCAAACTGGACCCCCTGCGCGGCGGCGCGCAAGTCATCCATCGGCGCGCAAGTCTTGTCTCTAGTAACCTCTGTCGCGCAAGTCACTTGCGCGACCCAACCAACACTTGCGCGACCTTCTTTCCTTAGCCAAATTTTGATGTTCTGATCCTCAAAAACATAAGGCGCGCAAGTCTTTTATCCTCCAAGAGTATGGCGCGCAAGTCCCTTTTCCAAAATCACTATTCTTCATTTGTTGATTTTGAGGCCCTGAAATTTGGCAAACACTGGAAAACGGCACCACCTTGTATCTGCTCTTTTTGTACCGCCTCCAGATCATCCATTCCTCTGTCAAAGTTCTTGAATCAAACATAGATCGTTGACCACAACTCTTGAACTTGACATGTCACCATTAAATCTCCTTTGTCAACAAATGTGTATGTTGTTTGTTTGCTTTGTCGATAAGCACGATCACCTCAACATCACTTCTTCTTGGTGATCTGTATCCTTTAGCAATTCTTCTGCTTTTATCACAACCTCCACTATTGTGATATGTTTTCTTTGAAGGAACAACTTTAGCATCATCATCTTCTATGACAATGTGATATGCATGACTATCTCAGAATTCCAATCATTTCACATTATCTTCTTCATCAACCGTCATGATATACTTCATGCAAACCAATTCAATTCATCAAGAAGTCTCTTGCATGGTTCTCATGCAGTCATGAGAAATTACGTGGTCTTCATCAAACCCATGGGTCTCATGCAATAATGAGGAATTGCATGGTATTCATCAAATCCCATGGTGCTCATGCAATATGGAGGAATTTCATAGACTTCATCCAAAAACCTCATTCTTCTTTAGTCATCCTTGGATGGATCCTCAGATGGATTACACCTCACATTCTTCATTGTTGTAAACAATGTATCACAATTGACACATGTTCTTTGAACTTACAATCAGCACAACAATCTTCTGAATCACTACTCCTCTACTTCATCGGAGTACTTCATGATCTCCTTCATTGTGAGCTTCCATTCCTCCATTTTATTGGAGTACTTCTTAATCTCTTTCATTTTTATATTCCATTGACAACTATTGACAACAAATACAATCCTATACACAATGTGGTTCCAACAATCTCCCCCTTTGTATTTTGTTGTCAATACCTTATACATCTTCTGAAATGAATTTGTCAATGTCAAAATGAGAATCTTCTATTAAATCATCTTTTCTTTTCAAACGTTCATTTCATTTCACTTTCTCTCCCCCTTATTGACAAGAAATACAAAGCACATAGTAGGGAGGGTATCAATCCACACTTAAGCAATGTTTCATTAATCATTTCACTCTAAGTCTACTTGAGCAATGCTCGATGTAGAAAACAAGAGGATTTGATTAAGTCAACAAGGTTGTCCATTATCCACAGATCATGATACCAACATGAGATGAGAACTCATGTATCTTGTCTTCAAGGGTTTACCACTTTTATTTCAGGTAGAGGAAGATCAACTATGATAGATAATAATCAACCTGAAAATCCTGCACTCACTTCAGCAAATAGATCAAAAACATTCAAGTGCAATCGACAGGATAAGTGACCTTGGGGCACTTCCATTCTCTTTATGTCACTGATCAATTCAGTTGCTCCCCCTTTGTAGAATAATCATTGATCTGAGTAACCAAGGGATAGAGATTGAGAAATGACATACCTTCTCCATTGGCATGTTCTTCAAGAAATTCACAGAGTTACTACTTTTGAGTCCATCTGGAGTTGATATTGATTGAAACAGTGATTATGGAAGCTTCTTCATTTTTCTCCCCCTCAAGGGAAACACTCCTCATCATCTTCATCAAGAGTGATCCTTCATCATCATAATCCTTGAATATCAATTGAAGAATCCACTAAGGATGGAAACTTCTTCAGCTTCGCTATCAAGAGTTGACAGCATTCACTACTTCTCAGGTTCTCCCCCTGAGAGTGTGCTTCACCTTCAATTCCCTGCATTGTTAGCACAAATACAATACACAAATGATTACAGGAATAAGGTGGATCCTTCTTGCTTCATCACGAAGACTTGCTTGGTTGAGGTTCTTTTCTCAACCAAGTTCCTCTGTTCACTCCAGTCTTCATGCCTGCACATTTGAATATATGTTCTGACATCTGTCGGTGTGGCATGGCTCTGTTCACATTCTCTTCTGCTTTGTGTGGAGAATTGTTCTGCTTAGCAGCCATCATGAATGATAGATTCTTACTTCTCTTCAGGACTGCTTCTTGCTCTGGTATTAAGGTTAGGCAATCTTTTGCAATGTGACCAGATTTCTTGCATCTCTCACACAGAACTTCTTTGAAACGAGTGCTTCTCTTTGTTTGCAATCTCTCAAGCACCGTGTCTTCATCATGTGAAAGTTTTCCTTTTCCTTTATCACCAGCCCTGGCCTTTTCATCTTCAAGTTTTCTCATTCGTTTCAAATCTTCTGGCCAGATGACCAATATGTCATTTGGAACTTTTGCAGCTGGTTTAGGTCTTCCACATGGGTTCATCTGAGATTCATCCCACTTAGTGTTTCTTTTGGATGAATGACCCTTCAATTTCATGGATCTAAAATCTTGAGTCTCCTCAGTTTACCTACTTGAGATCTTCTTGGGGAAGTGTGTGTTCACAACATTCTTCTGATTTCTCCCCAAGGTAGCTGCTTCATTCTTTGACGACATCAGAGGTCTTCTTTTCGTTTTGACAGTGAAAGCATGTTGATGTGGACATGTGCCTGCATTGTGACCGCTGTCGTTGCATACATCACAGATGTTATCAAGAATTCCAAATCTGTTTGCAGTAAACAGATGCTTCTGGACCTGCGGATGTTGCTTCTTCTTCTCTGGCTTCCTCCCCTTTGATATAGGCTTTCCCTGTGCTTTTCCATGAAAGGGATTATAAAAACAATCCAGTGCACAGTGCCCAAATCTATTGCAGCACCAACATTGGCCCACAAATCTTTTCTTCTTTGTTTCTTCAGTATTAAGTTGTTGGGCCATCTGCTTAATCGTTTGTGCTCTATTTGAGGAAGAATCTTCCTCCTTTTTCTTCCTATCCACCCTAGTCATGGTGGTAGGTTTCTTCTTCTCACCTTTCCTCATCCATACTTGTTTAGAACTTTTCTTCCCACCTGCACTGATTGTAGGAGTGTATTTAGAAATATGAGTACAAGATGGTTTGGATGGTACCTTCACTTTCTCAGTTGCTTGTGATAGATCAAAGAGTGAAGTCATGATCTTCTTATCACATGTTGGAGGTCTTTTGACAAAAGAATCCTCCAGTGAGCATTGAGTACCAGCAGCAACTGATTCTTGATGTGGATAATCAAGAGTGGTCATAATCTTCTTGTCACATGTTGGAGGCATTTTAGCCTTAGACTCCTCCAACGAACATTGAGTGCAAGCATCACTCATTTCATTCTTTTGTGAAGTCTCAATATGTGTGTTCTCAATCTTGGTCAATTGAGCTTCCAATTTTTGACCCACGATATTGAGGATTTATACAGAGAAAGTAAATCCATGCCTAAGATGACATAAAATTCAACTGGAGGAAAATGCAAGATTTGAAGGAAGCACATTCCCACCAATTTCAACCAAATAGGAATCATATACTTGAGATTATATCATCATACCATTAGGTGTTTTTTACTTATAATTCCACATCTAATTGTTTGGGTGGCATCTTGATATCCTTATAAAATTCTTTAGATATGAAATAATGGGTAGATTAATATACAAATAAGACATTAAAAATTATAGAATAGATGGTAAGTGTACCTTTCACCACATTGTTATCACACCCCTCATTATAAAGAGTGATTTCATGATATTTACCTTTCTCTATAGGCTTGATAAGTTACAAACATTGAACATCATCATTAACCATTAGGTTTGGCAATTGGTTGGCATAATTCCCATTATCCCTACACTTGAAGCACTTAATTTTGGTTGGTGTATTCTGTGTAACTTTCTCTCTATTTTCATTTTTAGATAACTTATTTCCATCACTTAGACAATCAATTTCCCAATTACCTTACCTTCCCCACTTAAAACATTTACTAGTCCCCCTGAAGTAATTTTCCCCATGCTTCTTCCCACACTTAGAGAATAAAGGAAATATCATATTCTTCTCTCCATGGTTCTTATATTTTTCTTTAAACTCCATCTTCCTTTTCTTTTCAGACCCATGAGATTGATTTATAATTTTAACCTCCATTTCCACCTTGATTGCACATAAAACAATGTATTCATAGATAATGAATTCTCTTATGGATAACTCCATTTGGAGACTTGGTTTTAATCCATTGAATAATCAATCCACCTTACTTTCATGTTGGATGATAATACCAAAATAATACCTCACATGTCTTGTAAAATTATCTTCAAAGGTACCAACGGATTCATCGTCCTTTTTTATTATCTGAAGGAACTCTTTATCCATATTCATATAAATAAAATAAGGAAATTAATTGTTGAAAAATAAGTTATTAAACTCATCCTAATCAAAATAGTCAATTTCTTCATGTTTCCTCATATTCTTGATAAGAGTCCACCATTCATCTACTTCACCTTCCAAATAGTATATAACAAAAATTACGTTTCAATGTTCCAAACACTGCAGAATTAAAAATATCTTTTCAATGGTACTGATCTATTATTCAGAAACTAGTGGATCAGAATACCTGCTAAAGGAAGGTGGGACTTTCCTCATAAAGAACTCAATGGAATGTTGTTCCCTCCTTTGTTCATTTGTAATTCCAGCATGATTTATAGCTTGAGAAAGTTGTGTAAGAATATAAATGATATTTTTCAGTCCATATCCCATAACATTTGGATTATTAGGAGGACAATCATTGCATTGTTCATCATACTCATCATTAATGCATTTTCTTCAGGTTTCATCCATTAAATAAAACCAAAAAGTGTAAAGTAAAAAACAATAGTCATAATGGGAAACCACAAAATAATGAAAATCACTTATAGGATGTCTAAATTATGACACATTATTTAATGTATGACACCTTATATTTATACTAGGTCATTCATATCCATATTATATTTAAAACCTTCATTATGGTTCATAAATATTTTGTGAATTCCAAAGCATTTTTCCCAAGAGTGTCAAACCAAGTGTGCAACAGGGATCATTGTATTGCACCAGTTCTCAGTTGAGTCTAGCTCAATATGGAGTTCTTGGGGTTACTGACCCTAGGTAAATATATTCCAAATCTACATCCAATTGTATTATATAGATAGGGATGTATTTCTAGGAAACTACTCACTCTATCCTTTACCAAAATTCTAGTACATTTTCCTATACTTCAACTCATCCTTAGAATTATCCTTAGACATGTCCTTAAGGATATCACTAGGGTTTTCTCATCCTAGTTTCCAAAGGTTAAAAACCTTCACTATGATACCAACTATAATGAACCAAGCTTCTTATACATAGATATTACATCATTTTTGTGGAATATTTATTACATTACACAAACACATGCCTAAGAATTGTAATAGTTTAATGCCTTTGGAAACATGGAAACATAAACACTGGTCCATAAGTTATCTACTTAATATCCCACTACATTATTCATATTTATCCCCCATCTTAGACATATAATATATAATACATATCTTCATAACCTAGGGAAAGAAACATAATAAGGGTGATCTTGGATGCTCGGTAAGGGTAAACGAGGGTGATACGTAAGCATAACATGAACATAAGGGTATGATAACATTAGAATAACATTTAAAAACCACAACCTTCATATAAAAGATCATAATCATGATTCATGTCATAAATATTGGAGATTTATAAGACATGAGTCATAAGAGTCAAAGAACATGAGCCATGGGAGAATAAGACAATGAATTTTTGGCATACACATAATAATAGAAAATAATTTCCATATTATTCAAGGATCAGTATCAAGACCAACATAGTGTAAAAAGCTCTTTACTAAACTGGGTTCACTCCATATTCCAACCCTGTATTACTGAACTGATTAAACCTCTCATTTAGGCCTTATATTATTAAACTGGGTTCACTTCCATTTCCATCCTTGTATTAATAAACTGAGTTCACTTCCCCTTTTAGTCATGTCTATCTCATGAGATATAAATATTTACCTAATTAATTGGAGGGAGATATAGGTCCCACCCTTCACATAATGAAATCATACATATGTGTGCTATAATATCATAAACATTCATCATATCATAACCCATGAAATGAAATGAAATGGGTATCATAATAATGTTATCATATCATAACTTGTGTAAAAGATACTGGTTTTATAATCATTTTATCATAGCATAACTGATGAAAAGAAGCAGGTTTCAAAAGTATTTTATCATGTTATAACTTATGGAAGATAAACGAGTTTCATAAACATCATGTCATCAAAACATAAACCATTCATTGAAAGAATATGAATGGTATTCTTGGATAATATCCCTATTAAGGAATAGGTAACACAAATGGATTTTATCTTAGAAGTAAAATAATTTAGAAAGATCATTTAAAACATTTCTTGAGTAAAATATCATTTCCTCTTAAGAAAACACTTTTTAAAATAAAAAACATTTTGAATACCTTTTTCTTCAAAAATAAATTTGAAAACTTATAAAGGAAATTTTGAAAAAGATGAAACATTTTTTAAAAAAAATCCCTTGAAAATGATATTAGAAGATAATTTTAAAACATTTTTTAAAACATTTTTAGCAAACATTGTTTTAGAAAAAACAGATTTCTGACTGAAGAGAGAAATAAAGTAGGATTTTATTAAAAAAAATCATAATTAACATAAGTACCAAAGAGTGGAAAAAATGGAACCATTACATTAATATATCATTAATAAAAATACTATAGGATAATTCATGAGAATTATTTAGAGATGGATCATAAGATTCCATTAATGGAAGCATAATCATAAATAATGCCAATAAACAATGAGATTGTTACAATAAACTCTTACCACTTTGGTAACATTGAATCATAATCACCATGAAATAATAAAATCAAATGAATATAAAAATATCATGAAAATAATTATATTCATTATATAACATGTCAAAGTTGTGGTATATACACCTTGTAAAAGAATATAGGTGTATAACATAACATGTGTCTCAGATAATGAAAATTGAGACAAAATTATCTTACCTTAAGTCTTGACTCCGTCGTACTCATCGAAACATCCTATATAATAAATATAATTTTATTATACATATATTTAATAAAAATATTAATATATATCAAATAATATATGATTTTATTATTCCCTTTTATTAACCTTTTATTAATGATTCATTATTTAAGTTAGGTTTTGGGTAATAACCACTTTGTTTTTTTGTAAATGTTTTGATTCATTATATTTTTATTCTCTTAACTTAATCATGATTTTATAATATCAAGAATTATAATAATTATATAAATATCATATAAATTCAGTATATATTTATTTATTATAATCTATAAAAAATAGAAATATGAAATGAAATACATTATTCATGGAGACGGTAAGTTGTACGTATGCATGAACGTTGTTTTCATTTTCTTATCATATTGAAAGAAATAAATGTATATGATATGTAATAATTCCTAGATATTTTTTATTTCATATATATCACATATTTTTATTAAACCATCCTTAATACATTCCATGAAAATCATGAACTAATCACATCTCTTCGCAAGGTAGTAGCCCGCTGTACACACAAACGATGTTAGTGTATACCTAAAAAATGAAAAGAATGAAGGTGTGTGTGATATAAAAACTAAATAATAATAATATAATTATAAATATAATAAATATAATATATAAATATTATTTAAATCATTATTCCCAACATTAAATGATGTTAATTGAAAAATGAACGACATTGTTTCACGAGGTGTTAGTTCGTCTTAAACACGAACGGTGATTTCGTAACCCATTTGATGGAAGTGTGTGTGGTTGTAGGTTATAACCATAACATAACAACATATCAGTATATTGAATATATTGTGGTAAATATATATTAATTATATATAAATAATTAAATGAGAAAAAACATTCATTGATGAATGTTACCTCTTCTTCAGGTATCTCGTTTGGTTTTGCACCGAAGGACCTACTTGATTGGATTTTTTCCAAGGTAATGATTCTAGGATAAGGGGTGGGTATTTTGAAATTTTTTCTTATAGTTATTGTCTGATCCAAAAAACTTGAGAGTTGTGAACAATGGGGGTGAGTGGGTGGCCTTTTATAAGGTAGGTGAGTGGAAAACTTGTAAAATTTTCAAACAGATAATTCCACCCATGTTTTTCTTAAGGAAAAAGTGTCAAAATAGATAAAATTATAACCTTAGACATTAATAGGTCTAAATATGGACATGAAAAAGGGTTTTTTTACAATTTTTGGATCATTTGTTCACCTTATATTTTAATTTTAACCACTAAGTAATCTTTTTTTACCTTAATCGTTGTAATTAATTTTAATTTCTTTCACTAATAACTTTAGTAAAAAAATTAAGTTGAAATTATTAGATATTATAAATTATTATTATTAAAAATATGGAATACATTTTTTATAATTTAAATAACATAAGTAGAAAAAATTATTTTCAAATTAATCCTACAGACGTTTCAAGAAGGCAGGGTTTTAAAGTGAAAATGTTCAAAAGTTTTCAAAGTTTGTATATTCAACTTCAATATAAAATTGATTCAAATGAACTAAATTGGATTGATATATGTATTATTGAACTAAATATACTTTAAAACTAAATTAAAATATAATTTATCTATATAAATAAATTAAACTAAAATCCAGTTTTCAATTAAAATTTAGTATTTTTCACTATTCACCAAAAAATGAAAATTTTCAAAAAAATACAAAAAAATAACCCTAAGATATTTTTGAAATTATGAATTCAAAAATGAAGTTTATTTTATAAAATTAAATTTATAAAAAGTTTCAAAAACTAAATTTATTATTTTTCACAAAAAGATATAAAAAGTAGTTTTTTGAGAAAATAGTATTTTCAAAACATATAAGGACTTTATCAAAAATTATGTATTTTATTATCAATATTTTTTCTTTATATAAAACAATTGTATTAAAAAATTATTTATTACTATTCATATCACCAATTTTAATTGCTAGGTTTTAAAAATATCTTTTAAATAACTATATTAATAATATTACATTATTTTTTATAAACTTAGTGTCTTATATAACATAAGTTAAGTGAGTGTTACATGTAGCGTAAGATTAACTTGGTGTTGCATATAATGAAATATTAAGTTAGTGTTTCGTATAATAAAAGATTAACCTGGTGTATTAGGAAACATAATCCATCAAATAAATTTATTTTATTTTTAAACAGATTATAAAAACATGGGGCGTTACATATTATCTTTCTTCTCATGCTTGAATCACATTCTATTCAAAGTAATTTTGATGTTTGATTAATTTTAGAATAACCCAATCATTATCCCAAATATGTATCATCTTCATTATATTTTAAATCTATAGGCTCTATTTTTATTCCATTAGAAACTTTTAATTATTCTAATTGTTGAAGTCATACATTGTGGTCATTATAGATTTATACTTGTAAAGGCTTAAATTCAGGGACTTACACTTAATGGAAGAAGTCTTATGTTCAACTATAAAATTATTTCACTCTTAAATTTTACAATTTTCTACTTCATCCAAAAGTATTAAATTCCAATAAAGTCATGTGATAGTCTCATAGGCTTACAGTTAAGTCTTATAGTCAAGACTTATATTGTGTTGAAGCATTATGATCATGATTTTATCAATTATCAATAGACTTAAAAGCCTTACAATGAAGTCACATAGTTGAAAAATACTTACAATCAGCAGAGTCTTATGTTGGATCTCAAAGACTTGTGATTTCATTAAAGTCTTGTTCTTAACACATAAATTCTTATGTTTGGGAACAAATTATTATGATCATAGTAGGAAAATCCATACTCTCAAGACTTATCCATTTTCTCATTAACTCTAAAATATATAATTCTGAAGATAGCATCAAACAAACTGATTCTTTCTCTAGGACTTCTCTAAACTCCTTGAATCGTCTCAAAAATACCTTAAATAATTTTTGAAATTATGAAAATAATAATAAACTCCTTCCAATACATTTATGAGTTATTATAGTATATATAATACTCAAGTAAGATTATTTCCAAGATTATATTTATTATCTCAGGTATGAGCCATCTTCAATCAATCCTAATCCATTTCTATTTACACCATCCATAATATAGGACTCATGTAATGCTAAATGAAGTGCCCAACATGATTTTTTCTCCTTTTATGGGTTATCTAACTTTAGGTTCCAAATAATTTTTCTAACCAGCTAATCCAAGGACCTTTTATTTTTCATTTATTCCTCATGGAAGCAACTCTTATTTTATGGGTGGATTCTTACTTATTCACTTGATACATCATCTTTTCATTTTTCACATTGAAAAAACTATTTTGAAACAAACTATACATTTGGGAACTTCAATCCTCCCCTTTTTATTTTTTTTCAATTATAATAAAACCATATATACTATAGTGGTGAATGTAATATGTCTCCCCTTAATTGAAAATAACTGAAAAGGGTAATATATGATGTACCTATATCTCTCATGGTGTTTTCATGATCACAAAAACCCCCCTATGTATCTAATTTTTTCATTTAAATGTTTTTTAGAATCATTAATTTCATTTAAAGTCTAGAATTTATTAGAATTTATGGAATTTTTAAAGTTAATTCAAGGATAGAATAGTGATATTGTCAAAGAAATAGAGAATCCTCTACTCATTATTCAAGACCATGGAATAATCATTGAAGAACCTTATAATTCATTAGAAGGAAGTGTAGGTGGGTGCTCTTGAATATGGATCTATTCAAACAACACCTGCTACCTAGTGCAGGGCACTGGATAACTAGTGCCTTGTCTCCAATAGCAGGATTTCTCTTGTAGGACCACTAGATACTCAGTGGAGGAGCACCGGCTAGCTAGTGGCTCATCCAGTGAAGCATCTCTATACTCTAAGGCCACTAACAAGTCACTAGCCATTAGCATCTAGTTAGTGGAGTTTCTCTAATAGCACCTAGCTCCAAGAATCCCACCAGCTACCCAGTGAAGGCTATTGGGTATCTAGTGTCATCGATCAATACCCAATGATATTGTATTTAATGAGGTAAAAAAGGAAAATTTAAAGTCATATTCCTTATATTTATTTCTCTTGGTTAATTCTTGATGAATCCTAGTCCTTTTGGAATCTCAAAAAGGACCTCTTTGGATCCTTTAAGGTTAACCTTATGATCCTTTCTCCAAAAAATGTGTTCCCAAATATCAATCGATGGTGAAGCTTGAGAATTCTCATTCCTCTAAAGATCCTTTAAAAGATATAATTCTCAAAGTATCTCTACCCATTCTCTTAAATCTCTCATTCTCCATTGTAATTCATCCATCAAATAGATTTATTTGCAATTTGTATTGGGTTTTACTAAATCTAACTTGTCTCTTCTCAACCACCATTCTCTAATGGTTCAAAATCTATAAAAGTGTGGGATGAGTTACTTGGAAATCATAGAATCTCAATAGGGTTCTCACAAACTACAATTGTGAGGGATTGGATTCTTTATCACAATTGAGACCAAGGGAATTATACAATAGTCTTCTCAAGTCGAGGTGTGGAGATATAGGGTCTCACATCGAGATTTATCCAAACTCTTTATCAATTGTATTTATATTCTCCTTAATTTTCCACATTGCATCATTAATAATCGATTTGAATACTTACATAAATTCAATTTTATTGTTTCCACACTTTAATTACTTTGATATTATATTTATAAAATTGAATTGAATTTATCAACTATCATATATTTGATTTATCACTCTATTGTTTCAAAATAATTTAATTTTGGAATTAACCTTTTATTATTATTTAATTTTAAAAAAGGAAATTCACTCGTCCCCCCTCTTTCCATTATCTTTAACCAAAAATATAATCTCCCCATTTTTAAAATAGTAAAGTCATCCTTCAATATCTTATCCCCCTTTATTATATGACATCACTTGTTATCGATACCTTTTGAAATAAAAGTGTATTCTTTTTTTCAAATTCCTATCCCCTTTAAAGATAACATTGGGAGAAATTTATATGAGAATTATTGCTTACCGGTTTAAATTGATTTTGGGAACTTAATAATAACACATCATCATCTAAATTAATGCGGCATCATATATTTATTAGTAGTGTGTCATCAATCAACCAACTCAAATTCCACATGGGAAACACTGGTGTTGAAAATATAAGTGATTAATTTAAAAAACAATTTTTTATAAAATCAAGCCACTATGTGATACAAATGGATTATCATAGTAGGTGAAATCTAGTATATTTTCAAGAATGTTCTATAATTCTGCACTCATCTTTAAAAAAACGTCAGAAATTTCAAGCGAAAGAAAAGTAATTCCCGTTTTGATAGACCAACACTCTCCCTTATAATTAAAATAAGCACAAATCATAAAAGGAATATGAGAGTGAGTTTCATACCTCAAACATAAGAATATGTTGGGGATCTCTATATTACATATTTTAATAATATAATAAATCTCTAGAAATATTTACTACTTAAGTTTCTCCCCTTTGATGGATGCATTATATACTTTTATCACCTTTCCCACCATCATTTAAATAAAATAAAAAATATGGGGCATCATTGGATCATCCAAAAACTTCTCATCTTGTGAATTAATGCTGAGATAGATTTATCAACCCAAAAACTCCTTTTCTTATAGGTCTGTAATGTCAATACCTCTTCATTCTTGATTCACCCTTCACTTTACCGCTTTATTCATCTTTGGGTAGCATGGTATTATTTCAGTTTTCACCTCTATTCTTCGATGAAATGGGATCTTCAATCATATCACATAGATTAATATATTTATTTCTAACTTTATAAATATTTATACCTAATTCAAATTGTTTCGGCCATATGGTTGGATGAACCTATGGTACAAACTCACTTTTCTCCATGAGTATGGGTACCTTCTTTGAAAAAATAGTTTTTTAACCTGATATCATAGGTAATTTTCCTTTTTATTTCATCTATCCATCCATAATATTTATACATATAACAGTTATGTGTCCTTCCTAGTTCAACTTACCACACACCTCTATATTATCTTTAGTTTTTTCCTTCTTAATAATAATCTCCACTTCTTCCCAAGGAGTTTCAAAAACCATACTAATTTGACTATCTCTTTATTTAATTGCTTCCCTATTGTTTTTTAGATTGATCTTATATTTCCTGAGATTCATGGTAATATTTCAATGGTCCATGTTGTGGCCTATCTTTCCATAGTAGAATTACTTATTCCCTATAGGTTCAACCTCCTGATTTCCTTTCTTGGGAGAATTTTCTTTCAATGATTTTAAACTCAAAGAAGAAATACTTTATTTCTTATCCTACATATCATATTATTGTGGTTATCTATTATCTTCAGTCCATCTATGAAACCTGGAATGATTTTATAAGAATACGTCATAGTTTTGGATACTTATGTTACACATTTCATATAAATTCTTCAAATTATTGTATCTTTTTTCAGTAGTAGGTTCTTCCCTTTCTGTGAGGTCTGATACTTTGCAATAGTAGGTTATTTTCTATTTTCATTTTTTATACCCCATTTATTTATGACTTTTTGATTTCCATATACTAACATATTATTCCACAAATCAATATCCTTATACCTGAATCTCTAGTATCACCAACACCTTCAAGTTAAATGTATTCTCTTCATGTAAGGTGTAGTATGTCTAGACCGACTTAGTGATTTTATAATAGAACCCAAATTTTTTAGGATCCCTTTAGGGAAAATTTATTATTGGAGATGGTCACATTTTTCCTTTTCTCATTGGTGTTCATCACATATTTTTAAGGCTTCCACATTTGTACAAATTTTAGATTTGGTTCAGCAATTTTAGAAGAGATAGAATTAGTAAAAGTAACTATATTTTCACAGTTGGTTACCTTTATCAATAATATAGAGTTGGATGCTTCTCTATATGATTTCAAGTCCTTTGATCTACCATTTTGTTATTTATTTGA
This sequence comes from Viscum album, assembly GCA_963277665.1. Lineage (NCBI taxonomy): Eukaryota > Viridiplantae > Streptophyta > Magnoliopsida > Santalales > Viscaceae > Viscum > Viscum album. Next base: position 133,989,531 of record OY728155.1, on the reverse strand, counting down.
TGAGGGACTCACTTAAAAAGTTTGTGTGTTGTCATATTTATCTCAGCTGATCCAGAAGTTCAAGATTTTTCCTCTTCTAGATTTTTCATTTTGACTTCCAACTCAAGGCACTTCATTTTGAGGGCATAATTATTTTCATCAAAAGATATTATCATTCCCTCCCAATAAATATCAATGTTTTTAATTTTAACCTAATTAATTTTCCTTATCTCCATTAGAAATCTATCAAACTCTTTCACCCTTTTTCTTTTCCTTTGTGCCTTTTTCTTCAACCTATTTTTCATTACCTTAGAGGAAACTCTCATTTATGCATCATTAGGTGTAAATATAGAATTATTGATTTGATATTATTCTCCAAACATATCAAATATACACTTCATATAGGATATTTTCATAGGTAACCTAGTATTTCTATGAAACCATCTGTTATGCCCAGATGGTCAATAGACCACTCAGAGGGGAGGGGTCAATCGGTGGTTCCTTTTACAAATTATTTTATTTTTAATTTAAAATATTATAATTTTTTAGTGTTAATACACTAAATTTTTGTTACACACATACTATCCATATATTATAGTAAATAAAGGCTCAACGCAAATATTTACAAGGTTTAGTACTAAGACCCACTCATTTCCATGACTGCCTATGCGCCCTAGCCATGAATTATCCACTATAATGATCAACATCTAAATAAAATGTATTGGTTTTTCACACACCAACATAGAGCCTCATTATATATACACTTTAATTCTTCTCACAAGATTTCTCTTACTATATTTTCACTATATTTTCTCAGAAAATTTAAATTGTAGTCACTGAGTCACATGGTGGTCTCCCTACATACCTTGAGGCACACATATTCTATGGTGTACCACTATATATATGAAAGTTCTTTATTTTAAGTTACTTAATTATAAGTATATCTCTAGATGGAATAGGGATGTCATAGAATCCACATGGTAGATGATGACATTCTTCTCAACATGGGATCTTTGAGTGGCTTAATATATTCAACGTAGATGCATGCAACTCGGTCCCCAATATCAACTCAGCCTCACAGATCTTCACAACCTAATCACCTATATTTATCTATACTCATTAACTACAGCTCTCTAAAATAGTTCTCATAGTTACTCCTTATTTTATCCACCATAGACATAGTGGTAGTATTTTCATCACTTATCCACTACTGGAAAACTGTCTTATACCAACAGTTCTAAAATATTGGTATAGGCTATAAAACTATTGGTATAGGGTATACCAATGATTTTATGAACTATGGGGCCCTTTTACATTGATATAGGGTTATACCGATAGTTATTATTGAAACTTTTGGTATAGATCAAGAGGTATTTTGAATACCCATGATTTTTTGTAAAGAGTTGGTACAGATATATGCTAAAGGTTTAGAAAAACCATTAGTATATGCTTTTATCCCTAGCCAACACCACAGACCCACCCAAAAGCTCCACATAATCAATACCACATCCTGTAAACACAATACCAATCATAGTAGACATTAAATACAACAAATATATTGTATATTTATCATTCAACCAACTGGTAACTATATCAATAGTTTTCAAACCAGTTACAATAATATAGAATATATATAATCCACACATTCCACTTTAGTCATTAAACACCATCTACAAAATTGTCTTTTTATTATCAACTCAAAAATGTATGGGTTCAATATCTCCCTCATCACCACCACTTCCATCATAATCATCACTCATATCATGAACATACTCACCAGCATCATCATCTTCAATGTCATCATTATCACCAAGAGTGTCGTCACCTTGACTGCCACTAGGAATTTTATATCCATCACCCAGTACATCATATAAATAGTTCATTATTGAAATACATGGATCAAAAATCATAGCATCCTCTGATGGAAGCGATGGATGTAAAGCTATCATAGATTTCCGGAACTATTTGGTGGCCATTTTAACCCTTTCATTCTCATATAAAGCTATTTTTTAGCCTCAAATGATTCTACATCAGTTTTTTATAGCTTGGTCCTGTAAAATATTTGAGAGGTTCTCAATGAGGGATAATACCTAGGGGGATTCTTCTCTTAAAAAATTGGCATCAAACTCTCAGTAGGTGCTCCTCATCTAATAGTTTTCTAAAATGATCATTTGAACTAAATTTTTCATCTTATTTCTCATTGAGGGCCTCCAGGGAACAATGTTAAAAATATAAATAATTTACTTAATTATGAATTAGGTATCCAAATTTTAAATAACAATAATAAGGCTTACAATATTTTCTTATGTTTATTCACTTACAACACTTTCATATTTTTTCCTCCCACTCAAGCAAAACAATTTTTCTCAAGGCACATGAGCTTCGATACTCAGTGTTTCTTACTGTAAATGACATTGATTGCTGTAAGAATACATGATTCAATAATATTAAATTGATAAATAAAATTAACTCATTCTAACCATTATTGTACTAATTAAAAAACTCAATTAAATTTCAATGAACTTTGATTACTTTGGTTGAGGTATATTCAAATTAGTTTTATTACATTTTATATTTGAATTGGATTGAATATTCAATTTATTTTTAATCATTTTCATTCATTTTGAATTAATTTGACACACTTTGAGTTATTTTTTATTTAAATGATCATTTATTAGGATGGTTTCACACTTTTATATTTATATCAATTAATTTTAGTTCAAATATAATCAGTATGGTTCAATCTAGGTCATTTAATGCTGTTTTATTTCATCATAATTTAATTTAATTTAATTTGGTTTGGTTTTATTTTATTTTGTTTGATTTTACATGTTTTAGTTGGATTTAATTCCATTAAAATAAATTCAATTTTATTTGAATCAATTTTATTTAGTTTAATCCTAATTGATTTGAATTTTTATAGTTTTTTGTGGTTTGATTCGGTTATTTTTCATTTAGTTTTATCTTTTTTGGTATTTTTTAGATCTATTCAATGTGTTTTACATTCCTTTTGCTCAGTATGATTCGGTACATTTACCTTTTGTTCATTTCATGATGATTCAATTCAACTAATTTTTTATTAGTTTAGTTCTAATCGGTATAGTTTACATTATTTTACTTTCATTAAATTCACATAAATATAGTTTTAATCAAATTTATTTTATTTGTGGTAAGATAATTTGTGTTGTATTGCTTTGACATAGTTTAGTTATGTTTCGGTCATGTTAATTTGTTCTACTGGGTTTAAGTCAGTGTTGTTCTATTAGGAAAAGGATCATATATTTTTTTATCTTTGTTTTGGTTTTATTCCATTAAAATTTATAAGGATATATTTAGTTTGGTTCAATATTGTTTTTATCTATTTGGTTTGGTTTGTTCCAATTCATTTTAGGTTGGGTTTTATTGGATAGGATTGGTTTGATTTTGATTATATACGGTTTATTTGGTTAAATTAGGATTGATTCTATTTATTTTTAGTGGGTATTATTCTATTAGTAATGGGATGGTTTAGTTGGTTATATAATTTTTGATTATTTTTTATTTAATTCAATAAAATTTTATTTAGTTTTGTTTAATAAATATTTTTTTTTTCAGTTGTGTTACTGCCTATTAAAATTCAATTGGTCATAAAAAGGTATTTGGGGTCTCTCATGCTCTTTTATTGTAGTGCACCCCATATTGTGTATATACTTCATAGTTCCATTATTATTTTTTATTATTTCTCAAAAATATAAAAAACAAAAATTAAATAAAAATAATAAGAACTAAATTTTCAATATAAACCATTAAATTTTAATAATACCTTAAAATCATTACTCTACCAATAAGTGATCATTTCTTGGTATTTCGTAGTTGGGAATTCATTGATTATTGGTACCCTCTAACACAGTGCCAACTCTACTCTTCCAAATAACATATATCTCATGTTTATATTATCACCACAATTCCCCATGTTCTATCAACCATGTAACCTTTACATCTTGACCATTGGGAAAGTTAAATCAAAGTTATTAAGAACAAGTTAATTAATATAAATAAAATAATAATTTAGATTTAAATTTAAAAAAATTTCTTACCATATCTTATCCTAGAAATTATCCTTGACTTGAAAAATAATATGCCTCTATGAGACTAGTAGAACTAGAATGATATCACTATAATTGGATACTGTATCCATGGAACTTCTACATTGTCAAGAATTTTTAACTATCATTTGGTTATATTCATTTTAATCTACCATGATTTGTGTTTGATGATTCCATGATTCATACATATGGTGAACCCATGTCTCATATTATAAGATCCCACTAAATAAGATAAAATAAAAAAAGTATAATTAATACACATTTCAACTAGAAAAATTGATGTGATATAATTTAACACACTTATAAATATAAACCTGATCCAGGATGATGATTAGGAACTGATAGTCCTATGGTATATTCTATTTTCAATAGCCTATAAAGGATGTGACTACTCTAATGAATTCTTTAGTTCATATGAATATTGTAGAGAAGAATTTGTAGGAGCACAATAATCAGATCCTGGATAGATAGGAGTAGGAAATGGCGGTGAAGTAGACACGGTAGGATAAGGATAGAAGGTCTAAGGATACATAATAGGATATGGAAATGATACATAAGAATTAGATCTTAAATAACATGTTGATGGAGGAATATTTGATAACATTCCTAGATACTCAAGTGGAGGAGGAAAAAGTGTGGTAGATAGAATTTATATCAGTGTTTCTAGGTGTGAACGGGTACTATGGGTGCTTTGTGTAGCTCTAGTAGCACCCACACTCGATTGGAAATTCAGTTAACTCCTATTAATAGTCTGAGTATATTTCAACTTTGTATCTGATGAATTTCTATAAAAATTTGATAAATAATAAGAATACATTAAATGTAATTCAGTAGAAAAAAATTACTATTAGTATACTCATTAATGGAACCAGAGGAAGCCCTAGGTCATGTAGTCATCGGTCATTTTTAAACAATCTCATTCTTCAAAATTCTTAAATATATTTCATAATTTGTATCATAATGAAATTTAATTTTTTTTAAAATATTTTTAAATATTATGAAAACAAATTATAATTCAAAAAATACATCAATAACATCATAACATCATATTGTATACACCCGGTTTAAAATAGTTTTAAGAACCCAGTTTAAATATTTTTTGAAAAAAGTGTTTTAAACTAGTTTTAAAATATTGTTTTAAAGATGTTTATTTAAGAACATGTTTTTAAAAAATTTATTTAAAACAAATTTATGCATATTTTTAAAAATAGTTTTAAACCTAGTTTTATGGATTAAAATAAATATAATTATAAGCAATGAAAAAAAACAAAACTAAAACAAACATACCATTAAAAATTGAAACTAAATTACAGTAATTACTATATTAAAAACTGGACAAAAAAATATCAAGATAAATAGATTAAACTATGAACATATATGGTTTCTTTTATATATTACCAACCACTACATTAAGTTCAACATAAATTCTAAAAATTGGGAAATTTGGGACATCAAATGAAATATTTTCGTTAACACCAATGGGGGAATAAATGGTGTAAAATTTATCCTCACCATCATCAAAAGTATGTTTTGGGATTACTTCAATAATGAAATTGTAATTAGGACTTGGATGATCTTTCACATAAAACACTTTTTTTCTATTGATGCCAAAATATGTGGTTCATCGGTATCCAGGAAGTGATTCATATCAATAAATCTAAATCTACATTTATCAATAAATGTACCATGTCACATTATTGAATTAAATTATTTTCATTTCATCATAGTGACTTGACCATGAGAGTAGTAATTGAATAACAATATTTTCTCAATAACTCCATAATAAGACACATTTTCATATCAAGGACTACTATCTGATACACTATCATAATATTTTGTTTCTATAGTTAATATAACATCATCATTTTTTGTTCTAATATTCACCACTTGATTAGTTATAAAAAAAATTACACATTTATAATTAAAGATTTTAATTCATGAATTAAATAATTGGGACAAAAAGCCAAAACTCTTAATTATTGAGAGATAGATTCAACAGTTAAACTCAATACCTAAATATATATATATATATAAATAATACAATTAAATAAATATTTATATTTAAATTTGATTAAATTAATGTTTGAACCTTTGATTTCAACCAAGAAGAAAACATTTTGCTATGAAAAGTCTCTCTCCTTCTCAAAGGCAAAGAATGATGAAATTAACTTATAATTTTTTTATGTTCCCTATATAAAATGATAATAAATTTTTACAGTATATTTCAAATTATATAGTATGATATAACATATACGTATTCAAATTACTTACTTTATATAGTCATCAAAGAAACCATAGTTAAACAAGACTTCGTGGTGTTCCATATACCTTTCTTCAAGTATTAATGTTTCCAAAGTGTATGGACTAAGAATTCATCTTGTTTGGGGAAGAGATGAAAAAAAGGGATCAATTTTCCCATACTTTTCATCTTTATTTCTTGTTGGCTAGTTATTTCTTGTGCTCACATAAAAAAATACATTGAACAAAAATCCATACATTCTCGAGACATATAACCTCTCAAAATGGAAAATTCATGATGATTCTTGTTCCAGACATAAGACTTCATTGTGTACATATTTTTTCAGTAGGATACATCCACCAAAAATTAATAGGTCCCCAAAAAATTATTTTAGTTGTAATATGGATTTTCAGATGAAACATGCAAATAAAAAATGATGGAGGAAAAATTTTCTCTAACTCATACACAATTAATGGTTTTTATTCTTGAATTTTTATCAAGAAAGACTTGGATAATATTTTAACACAAATTTATCTATAAAAATTGTACAATATAATCACTTTCATCCTTACATTATTGGATATTTGATGAAATATTTTTATTGTAAAAAATTCATGAAGAATGATGTGATAATCATGAGTTTGTTAGGATTTTAGCTTCATCTATCTTCTATTGAATCATTTATATATATTTCTTGAATTTTATCCTTATATCATATCCCCATTAAGTCATAGGTAAAACCAATGGCTGTCATATTAAATGGAAAATAATTTTGAAAGATCATTTAAAACATTTCTTGAGGAAAATATATTTTCCACTTTGAAAAATGATTTTTTTTAAATGTAACCCTTTTTATTTGAACATAACCTTTAAAACTTATAAAGGAATATTTTAAGCAATTATTTTTCATAATGTTGAAAAAAAATCATGTTGTACACATTGAAATGAATATTCCTTCCATATTTTTGGTAAAATCCAAACAGACATTGTTTGGAAAATGACATGAAGATTTATTTCAAAAAAAATTGTAAAAATTCAAACATGGTTAAAATTTTATATTAAAAATCATATGATATTAATAAAAAAAATTGAAAACATTTTTATAAAACATGGTTATGGAAGGAAATATATTTCTGACCTAAGAGAGAAATAAAGTCATATTTTCTTTAAAAAATCTTAATAATTTTAAGTACCAAAGAGTGGAAAAATAATAATTTTACTTTAATATATCATTAATAGCTAGAGGATAAGAAAATCATGATAATTCTTGAGTGGTAGATCATGAGATTTTAATATTGGACACTTAATCATAAACAATCCTAATAAATTATGAGATTGTAGCATAAAATATTTACCACTTTGGTAACATTAATTCATAATCCCCATAATAGAATAACATAAAAGGAAACTTAAAATATCATAAGGATGAATAAATTCGTGATATTACATTTAAAAGGGGCTTTATATGCACATAGTTAAATAATATAGGTGTACAACATAACGTACATCTCAAAGAAGGAAGATTGAGACAAAAACCCCTTACCTTAAGACTTGACTTCTATCATACTCATTCAAACCTCATGCATAATAAATATAATTTTATTATAAACCTATTACATAACCATATTCATATATATAATACCATATATGAATTTCTTATGGACTTTTTATTACTCATTTATTAATGATTTCATGTCAAAGTTATGCCTCAGATAATAACTTCTTTGTTTTTCGTTTATGTTTTGATTTGCTATATTTTTGGTTCTCTAAATTTGATCATGGTTCCAGAATCTCCATAATTATAACCATTATATAAATATTATATATATTCAGTATATATGTATTTATATTAATCCATATAATTTAGTGATCGAAAATAAAATGCATTGTTCAGGTATATGGTAAGTCGTATGTACACATGAACGTTATTTCCATTTTCTTGTTAGATTGAAAGAAAGAAAAGAAAGTGATATCTATTATCATTATAGAATCATTTTTATTTAATATATATCACATATTTTTATTAAAACCATCCTTAATATCTTCCATTTAAATCATTAATGAATCACATCACTTCACGGGGCGGTAGTCCGCCGAACACATGAACGACATTATCGTATTCCCACAAAATGGAAAATATTAAAGTATGTGTAATATAATAATTAAAAAATAATAATAGCATCATGAAAATAATATATATAATATATAAACAATATATCCATCATTATTTCTATCCTTTATAGGTGGTAATGGAAAAATGAACGGCATCGATTCATGAGGCGATAGTCTGTCGTACGCACGAATGATGATTTCATAACCCATTTGATGAAAGTGCAGATAGTTGTAGGTCATTACATTTACATAAAAAATATAGGTATATGTAGTATATTTAAGATATTATATAAACATTATATAATAATAATTTAATGGTGTGGAGGAAGAAATAATTCAAAAATGATTGTTGAGGAACATTACCTCTTCTTGAGGTATCTTCCTTAGGTTTGCACTAAAAGCCTTCCTAGGATGGATTTATGCCCAAAATAAGGTTTATAGGATGAGGGGATGGAATTTGTAAATTGATTTTTGGTATTTATTGGATTAACCAAATAGGTTTGAAGGTGTGATGAATGGAGGAGAGGGGTGTCCTTTTATAAGTGGGGGAGAGGCATAGTTTTTATTTTTGAAAAGAATTGAGTAATCCCACATTTTTCATATGTCAAATGGGTCAAAAATGGACCATTATAGAACCTTAGAGGTTTAATGGTCTAAATATGTACATAAAATAATTTTTAGACAAGTTTATAGGTTATTTTTATCCTTCTCCTTTTAGTTTAACCCCCAATAAACCCTTTTTTACCTTAACCATTGTAATTGATTGTTACTGTATTCACTATTCATTTTGGTCAAAAAGTAATTTTATATTATTAGATAATACAGATTATGATAATTAAAAATATTTGATCCATTTGGGCATTGTTCGGTATTGTAGCAGTTGGAACTATTCATCCATCTGGGCCTTCGGGCCACCGGTTTGGTCCTCGGGTCCTGCAAGGCTTTCTGGCCACCCAAGGCCTTCGGGCCAGTTGATTCTCAAGGCCTTCGGGCCACCTTAAGGCCTTAGGGCCACCCCAAGGGCTCCGGGCCACATGAATGTTGGCCCTAGACACACAACAAAAAAGGAGCAGCCCCAGAAGAGGATTCAGAGCAGGTTCACTCACTAGAGCAGAGCCAAATGGATTGTCAGAATTAGAGGGTATGGCTATGCCATCAGTACCAGCCTTTTCTTGAATGGGAAGCCTAGCCAGACGGTCATGCAAAGGTGGAGAGCTACTATCAGGATGCAGATGCTGGGGAGGGGCAGTTCCTTGTAGATAGTCTGGTTGAATTCCCTAAGACCTTTGGGTCATGTAATCTCCTAAGCCTACGGGCCATGTAATCTCTGAGCCTACAGGCCTTGTTAGGGTTCCCCCTCATCCCTTGAAAGGGGGATTATCAAAAATCAATAAAAATAAAGGCCTTCGGGCCATTCAGGCCTTCGGGTCATTCAGGCAATATTATTCACTATTCATAAAAAATGAAACTTTTTATAAAAATCCCAAAAATACACTCTAATATAATGTTGAAATTATGAATTAAAAATTATGTTTATTTTATAAAATTAATTTTCTAAAAGTTTCAAAATTTTATTTTATTATTGTTCAAAAAAAGACATAAAATCATTTTTTTGAGAAAATAGTATTTTTTAAACAAATAAAGACTTTACTGAAACTTATATATTTTATTATCAATATGTTTTATTTATATAAAACCATAATACTTAATAAAAAATAGTTATAAATATTAATTTAATTATGTTTAACTTCAAGGTTATAATGGTCATGTTTAAATAACTATATTAATATTATATCATGGTTTTTTTAAAACTCGGTGTTTTATATAATGCAAGCCAAGACATTATTGTGTGTAGCGCAATAATAACTTATTATTTACCATAATTAAAGATTAAATTGTTGTTTTATGTAACATAATACATCAAATAAATTTAATTTATTTAGAAAAGATCATAAAAACTTGGGGTTTTACATTCTACCCCCCTTAAAATGAATTTTTCCCTCAAAATTCATCATTATTATATAAAAAAATAAGGATAATTGTGTCTTGTTATATCCTCAAGTTCCCACATATCTTCCACAAACTGGTGGATTCACGATAGAAAATTAACAAGGTGAGTGGTCTTATTTTTTAGAACTTTCTCTGTACAATCCAGAATCTACATCGATTGTTCCTCATAAAAAAAATCTTCTCCAATGGTATAACCTCTTAGTTCAGTAATTGTGATGGGTCGGGTATGTACATCCTCATGATAGATACATGGAATACATCTTGTACTTGATAGAGTTTCAGTGGAAGCTTCAAGCAATATACTACCTTCCTGATGCGATCAAGAATTTCAACGGGAGTGATATGCCTAGGGATTATATTCCATTAATTGTTGAATATCATAACCTTATTCCATAGAGAAATTATTAGAAACATATTATCACCAACTTAAAATTCTAGATCACACCAATGATTTTCAACATAACTTTTATTCCAACTCTAAGATTTGTTTATGTTTTGTTGAATGGAATTAACCTTCTCTATTATTTCTTCATCTATCTCAGGTCCCAATATCTTTCTTTCTCCAAATTAATTCCAACATGTTGGAGCTCAACATTTATTTCTATAGAGGGCTTTATAAGGATCCATCTGAATGACTAAGTGAAAGTTGTTATTTTAAGAAAACTCAACTAGAGGAAGGTGTTGATACAAACCAACTTTTAAATCCAAATAGAAAGATCTCAATATATCCACTAGGGTATGAATTGTTCTTTCAGATTAGACATCTATTTGAGTACGATACACAATGATAAAACTAAACTTTATATCAAGAGCTTACTACAGAATTTTCCAAAACTTTGAGGTGAACCTAAAATCCTGATCAGACACAATGGAATATTTTAATCCATGAAAACTTACCACTTACTTAATGTATATCCTATAAAGATAATATAGATATAAGTATTCTCTAATAGCAATGGATTGTGTTGACTTAGTATGGAGATCGACTACCACCCAAATAGAATTATTCCCTTTAGATGTTTTGGGGTTTCCAATGACAAAATCCATGGTGATTTTTTCCCATTTCAATTATGGTATGTGTAATGGATGCAACATCCTCTTATACTTTTTTCTTTCAACCTTAACTTTTTGGCATACCAAGCATCAAGATACAAAATCTACAATATATCTCTTGATGTCATACCGCAAAAAGTATTCTTTAAAATCTTTATACATCTGCATACTTCCTAAATGAATATAGAATGAAGAACCATGATCTACCTCTAATAAATCCTTCTTTAAATATGGTATGTATGGAACACATGCGTGGTTCCAAAACCTTATCATTCCATCATGATCAAGGTTAAACTCAAGAACAATTCTAACCTTCTTCTGTAGATCTACATCTTCCTTTTATGCCTCTTTAATCTTCACCTGGATAGATGGTTGAACATTCAATTAATCAATATAAGACTTTTCCCCTTACTTTAGTATTTATAGATCCATCCTTCTCAAATCCATAAATATTGGATCTTTTTTTATCCTCATCGTGGATAAGCTAGTATGATCCTTTCAACTCAAAGCATCATCCACCTTGTTCTCTTTCCCAAGGTGGTAATATATTGAGAATTCGTAATATTTAATCATCTCTAACCATATTCTCTGGTCCATGTTCAACTCCATTTGTGTGAATATATACTTTAAACTTTTTTTATCAGTGTTTATATCACACTTTTCTCCACAACGATAATGCCTCCATATCTTTAATTTAAAAATTACCTCTTCTAACTCCAAATCATGAGATGGGAAATTTTTCTCATGAATATTTAAATTTAGCGAAGCATAATCTATTACCATTTCATTATTCAAAAGAACAAATTCAAATCCCTTCTTAGATGCATCACTATATATTAAAAATCATTCTACACTACAAGGTAATGTAATCACAGCTGAAATTTTCCTCACATTCATCTATCCATAGGAACTTGGATCCCTTCCAAGTTAACTTGGTTAGTGGATTAGATATTAGTGATGAATTCTCCAAAAAACATCGATAATATCGAGCTAAACCAATAAAAATATGGATATCAGTCATCGTGGTTGGTTTGGTCCAACATTCAATGCCTCTGTCATTGATGGACCTACTGATATACCCTCTCTTCAGATATTAGTGATGAATTCTCCAAAAAAACATCGATAATATCCAGCTAAACCAAGAAAAATATGGAAATCAGTCATCGTGGTTGGTCTGGTCCAACATTCAATGCCTCTGTCTTTGATGGACCTACTGATATACCCTCTCTTCAGATTATATGGCCTAAAAATGAAACCTTTTTCATTCATAATGGTTGGTTTGGTCCAACATTCAATGCCTCTTTCTTTGATGGACCTACTGATATACCCTCTCTTCAGATTATATGACCTAAAAATGAAACCTTTTTCATTAAAAATTCACACTTAGTAAAATTTTCATATATTTTATACTTCTTTAGGGTATTTAGTACAATTCTCAAGTGGTCTTCATGATCTTACTTTCTCTTTGAGTAGATAATAATATCATCTATGAAGACTACTACAAAATGATCAAGGTAATCTATAAAGACTCTATTAATTAAATCCATGAAAATATTAGGGGGATTAGTAAAACCAAATTTCATAACTATATATTCATAGTGTCCATACCTTGTATAGAATTTTGTCTTGGGTATATCCTCATTTCTGACCTTCAATTGATGATATCTATAATGAAGGTTAATCTTGGAAAAGTATTGAGATTCATGTAATTGATCAAGCAAGTCATCAATACGGGGAAGAAGATACTTGTTCTTAATTTTGATCTTGTTCAGATCCTAATAATAAATGTATATCCGCATCATTCCATCTTTCTTTTTAACAAAAATAACAGGTTTGCCCTAAGGTGACACACTTGGCTGAATGAATCCCTTATTAAGTTTTTCTTGGAGTTTCTTATTTAATTCCTATAACTCAATTAAGGTCATTCTATAGGAAGTCTTTGAAATTAGTGTGGCATCAGGTATGAGTTATATTGAGAACTAAACTTCACATTTTGGTGGAAGTATAGGCAACTCTTTAGAAAAGAAATAAAAAAAATCCCACACAATAAGCATATCATCGATGTCGAGTTTCTCCCCAACCATCTGAGATAAACACCCCTTCTGAATGGGAATTAAGACCCATATAATATATTTAATCACCATTGTAGTTTTATACTTATCGTTACATGTATAAATGATCATATGTTAGTTTGGAATATCAAACATGACTTTCCTTTCTCGACTATTGATGTTTGATTTATGCAGAGAAAGTTAGTCCATGCCTAAAATGACATCAAATTCAAGTAGAAAAAGACTGAAAATATTTTAATGAAGTAAATTCCTATAAATTTCAACCAAAGAGGAATCATAGAATTGGTATGTGATAACCATATAATTAGGGTCTTTCACTGATAATTCTACATCTAATCATTTGGGTTGGATCTTGATACCCTTGGAAAATTCTTTAGATATGAAATAATGGGTAGATCCAAAGTTAAATAATATATTAGTAGTTCTAGAGTGGATGGTAAGTTTAACTTTCACTAAATCTTTGTCACACCCCTCATTATAAACAGTGATCACATGAGATTCTCCCTAATCCCTTCTCTTAAGAGGTTATTTATGTCGATAATCATAATTAACCCTCAAGTTTGGGTACTGGTTAGCATACTTCCCATTATCCTTACACTTGAATCACTGAAGTGTGGGAGGAGTATTCTATGTAGCTTTCTATCTATTTGCATCATTAGCTAACTTCTTGCCATCACTTTAGTAATCAATTTCCCGATAACCTTTCCTTATATACTTAAAACATTTACTAGTCCCCTTAAGGAAATTTTTTCCAAGTTTCTTCCCACACTTTGAGTATAAAGGAAAGATCATATTCTTATCTCCATGGTTTTTAGATTTTCCTTTAAACTCCATATTCTTTTTCTTGTCAAAATCATGATATTGATGCATAAATCCAACCTCTATTTCCACCTTGATAAAACATTGAACAATTTATTCATAGCTACTAAAGTATCTTATGGATAATTACCTTCAGATAATTGGTTTTAATCCATTGAAGAATTGATCAACCTCACTTTCAGGATGGATGATAATACCAGAAGCATACCTCATAAGTCTTCTAAATTTTTCCTCATGGATACCAATGGATTCCTTGTCCTTTTGTTTTAAATCAAGTAAATCCTTATCTATCTTAATAAAAAGAATACAATGAAATTACTTATTTAAAAATAAGTTCTTAAACTCATCCCAATACACAGATTCAATTTCATTATATTTCCTTGTATTCTTGATAATATTTCACTTCGGATCTACTTTATGTTCCAAATGGTAGACAGAAAAAATTAATTTTTCATGTTTTGAACATTGGATAATGTAAAATATCTTTTCAATGGTACTAATTCATTTCTCAACAACTAGAATATCAGAAGACACATTGAAAGAAGGTGTAAATTGTCTCGTGAAGCACTCAACATAATTTTGTTTCCTCCTTTGTTCGTTTGGAAGTCTGATAATATTCTTATCTTGAGAATGTTGTGTGATCATAGAAATGATATTTTGCATTCCATCTCCCATAACTTTTGTATTATTAGGAGGAAAATCATTGTGTGGTCTATTTCACTCAACATTAACATAGTTCCTTCAGGTTTCATCCATTGACTAAAACCAAAAATCATAGTGTAAGAAACAATAATCATGATGAGGAACCAAATAATCATGAAAAAAACTTAAAGGATTTCTAAATAATGACACCTAAGTTTATAATAGGTCATTTATAGTCATCTTATATTTAAATTTTAAAGACCCATAATTTCCATGTAAATATTTTTAATTAAATGAGAATTTTACGAGTCCGCAAAAATTGATGGCGCGTGATTCTGAGGCCCGGAGTGCCCAGAATGAATTTCTGAACTTTTTTTGGGTACATTTAGTTTAAGTGAGATTGGGTTTTTATAACTTTTGAACCAGTGCTCAGAATTGAAATCTGAGGGCATCATTGAACTTGCAGTGCCGGTATTCTCTTAAGAAGACTTTCACCTCGATGGTAGTTGGTTGAGGGTGAAAGATAATTTTTGGGTTTTTCGTGGAAATAATAAAATAAAATAAATACATGTTTTATTTTATTTTGTTTGTTAAAACCTCCAAGTGGAAGTTGAGGTGTGGGGACAACCAGACCTTAACCTCCCATGAGAGGTTATGGTGGTGGGGACCACCCAAACCTAACCTCCCATGAGAGGTTATGGTGGTGGGGACCACCCAAGGCCTAAACCTCTCAACTCCCACAATAAATGAGGGAGAGCCTCTTAAACTCCTCATTCATTAATTGTGCCAACCCTTCTTAATTAATCTTTCCAACCCTTCCCTTTAATTAATTAATCCAACACATCAATTAATTAATTAAACTATTTTAATTTATGCCAACAAAAATAATAGAACTCATAATCTATTATTTTGGGCGATGAATTCTTTTTGGTGGAATTGGGGAGAGGAGGAACTTGGGAGAAATCTCTCCAACGAAGAACGCTCCACCAATGAAGAATGTCGACCTCCTTTGACCTTCTTCCTCGGGACTTCTTCCGATGTGGGAAGTCCTTATCTATGGAAAATCGATGACCATACTACCTTCTTGCGCCAATGACATCAAGAAAACGAGGTAGGCGTTTAATTTCATTTGATTGTTTACGTGAAGTTGTAGGGTGGTTGATTGATATTCTTCTCTCTACCATTCTTGATAATTCTTTTTATTTCAAGAAGAAATTGTGAACCTCTTTCTATCACTCTAAATGCAGAGGGTGCGGGCCAAACAAATATGGCCCGACCCCTCTGTCATTCTTCATTGATATGTACTTCGAAATGGAGGAAGGTGACGAAGGTGACGAAGGCAACGGTGCCACTACCTGCGGCCTCCGTGACCCGCGCCGCCCCCGCGGCGTTCTGGTCTTCTGACCGAACAGGCCGCTCGCCCTGGCTCCGCGCCCCGGCCGAGCCACCCTGTGGCGTTCTGGTCTCCTGGCCGAACCGGTCGCATTCCCCGGCTCTGCGTCCCGGCCAAGCCACATGTGGTGCTCTGGCCTCCCGGCCGAACCGGCCCCACGCCCCGGCCGAACCGCCCTTGTCGCGGCCTTCTGAGATGCCCCGGCTCACGCTACTCGCCGGCCCTCCGAGACACCCCAGTTCACACTGCCCGCGACCCTCTGAGCCACCCCGGCTCGCCCCGCTCACCGGCCCTCCGAGCTGCCCCGGCCGAGCCGCACCGCGGCCTCGCGCCCTCGCGGCCTGTCGGGACGGACCCAGTGGGTCGGGCCGCACTATGGGTCGGGCCAGACTTAGTGGGTCAGGACGGTTCATCCCGAGCTGGGTCGGCCTAGGTCGGGTCGGGCCGGGTCGGACCAGACCCAGGCCCACTACGACCCCTTTTACTTTCTTTTGGCCATATCTTTGGCACCGAATGTCCGTTTGATGAACTATTAGTGGCGTTGGGAATCTTGGAGCGAGACGGTCCCTTTGAGTATATTCCACAGAGTTTTGGATTGATATGGGGAATGGTCAAGTTGGATCGAGCACGAATCCAACCGGGCCCCCAGGACTAAAAGGCTAATAACTCATAGAGCGGGTGTCCGATTGACGCGCCGTCTATTATGTTGAGATCCCTTTGACATGGCGGACCTTTGAGATACTTCTTCATGGGACTTCATGGCAGTTGTAGTATAAACTAGTAGCTTGTGGAGCGGATCCTTTTGGAGACGAGCGAGCATTGTGAGGGGACCTAGTTGCTGGACGAGACTTGAGGACTGCCGACCGTTTCGACTCGGAGTGACTCAATTGTCCTAGTGGGGAGCGCCTTGGTGACGCGGCAGACCCACGGAACTTGACAGGAGGAGTACCTTAGCAGGCCATGAGGGGGGGTGCCTCTGTGTGACATGGCATACCCATGGTGGGGAGCGCCTCTGTGTGACACGACAGACCCACGTTACTAGACAAGAGGAATACCTCAGAAGTCCAAGGTTAGTGGGAAGCACCTCTATGGGACGCGGCAGGCCCACTGTACTCGATAGATGAGGAGTTCTCCAGTAGCTGAGGGTTCAGAATTTTACTTGTTTCTACTACCCTAGAATAAATCCTGGTATGAGCTGAGTCAGTTCCTCTATGTTTTCCTCATGATTGAGATAGATTACATGATAACTTGGGTATATGTATGGGCATATACCTAAGTAAGGTTATCTGTGTTTTTCATACATTGTGTTTATACTTGATGGATTTTGTGAGACCTAGAGTGTCTCGGAGTCCCTACTGAGTATCGGTATACTCACCCATGCATGGGTTATGCCCGCACTTCGTTGTGTTTGATGCAGACGACGGACAGTGTTGACTGAGGACGAGAGTACCAGGCCTGGACGGTACCCAGAGGTGGACCTTACAACGAGTCGGTACACGGAGGAGAAGGACGGACGAGGAGTGCCAAGGAGGTGATCTATACCTACCCTTTAGGTAGGAACCTCGGAGGAGGACCCAGCAGCTGACTTTCCCTTTTCTTCAGTTGTATTGTATCATAGTTGTACTTGTACTTTCCAGTTGGGCTTGCATTCTGGCACCTTTTACTTTCAACACTCTTTTGTTATACAGTTTACTTGGTGTTTCATATCTAGCTGTGTGCTTGCTTGTGTGTGTGTTTACAGGTTATAAAGGAAATGTCTTCCCAGTTTTAGGTAATACGCCTTTGGTGCTAGTTGACATCCCCTGGCCTATGGAAGGCGGGCTTGGGGTAGTCACGGCACGGGCCCCGGGGGACGAGTTGTGACAAATTGGTATCAGAGGAGTCAGTTCTACCACAGAACTTAGGACTCTGATCTTTCTTTTCTATGAATCAATAGTGTTAAGGGTAATGAGTGTGGTTTTCAGTTCAGGGAGTCCAGTGTTGGTGCGGCGACCGATGTATCCATACACCAGGACCCTGACTTCTGATATCCGACTCAGTGCATGAAGACACTGACTGCGTGTGTGTTTTCAAGAGTCTTCTTTGTGAAATCTTTGAGTCATCTCACCAGGTCAGCTCACCAGGTATAACTTTTGACCGTAGAACACCTGTTTCTTTTCATGATTCCACCACGCAGATAGCTTTCTAGAGTTCCAAGAGTTATACGCACATATATCCCACCGAGTGACGAGGCCTCGCTATAGGTCCCTTTTCCAATAGAGTCACCAATGGAGGCACCAGTGGTACCACTCCCCGCTGGGCCACTGATTCCACAATCCCCAGCTGTAGACATTTTACGCCACTTGAGCGCATTGCACGAGTTCTAGCACCAGAGGCCACCCAGGTTTAGGTGAGAGACGGACCCACAGGAGGCGGAGGATTGGCTGGAGGCTGTGGTGAGAGTCTTCCGACTCATAGGGACACCATCTGACCACATGGCAATCCTTGCCTCCATCCTTCTACAGGCAGTAGAAGGAAGATGGTGGACCTTGATGCTCCAGGTTCATGATGAGGTGATTCTTTTCTGGGCTGACTTCGAGAGCCTGTTTTGGGTAGAGTTTGTTCCAGCGAATCTTCACACAGTGCACATACAGGAGCTTCTTCATCTACAGTAGGGCGGTATGACTGTGGCTCAGTATTCAACGAGGTTCACTGACCTCTCATGCCACTCCACAGATATGGTTTTGGACCCATTATTTAGGGCTCGGACCTTCGATCATGAGCTCGGGTGGGAGATTAGAGCTTCGATGATCTCACTCAGCATCCTGACACAGGCAGGGGTGTTAGAGAGAGCCCTCTTAGTGGAGCGTTTCCTTGTTGAGAAGTCACCAGCAGCGAGACCCACTACCAGTCATCACGCAGCAGAGTCTTCTACAGCTGGCAGCAGATAGATGTCACAGAGGTCCAAGAGGACTAGACCTACAGGTGGATGACTGCATGAATCAGGATCGGTTGTGCGGGGCACCCGAAGTAGAGCTAGTCATGCTAGGAGCGGGTAGTGTTAAGCATGCGGCGGACAGGGTCACATGGCTCGTGACTGTCCAACCCACTATATGGATGATCAGCAGACGGTCAAAGGACCTCCCAGGTAGAGACAGAGATTCAATAGAGGAGGTCCACAAGGAGCAGGCGGACTTGGCAGAGGAGTTGGTCGTGCAGCTGGTGGTGGGCAACGATTCAAGATATTACCGCCACCACCATGAGGAGGTCCACCCCGACTGTAGGGAGCAGGTGGACAGGGGAGAGCTAAGCTCCAGGCAGCTGAGGCTTATGATCATGTCACTCCGGAGATGATACGAGGTATGATCTATGTCTACTCCACCTTAGCTGCAGTACTTATAGACACAGGTTCCAGTCATTCTTTTATTGACACTTCCCTCGTTCGGAGCTCAGAGATTCTGATGGATCCGTTGGTTTTATCCTTACTGCTAGAGATTCCTACGGGAGTAGATTTGACGATTACACACTGCTGTCGGCAGTGCATGCTTACTCTAGGAGGTGAGATCTTCAGCTGAGATCTCCTAATAGTAACATCGAGGCCTTACGACATCATCTTGGGTATGGACTAGTTATCTACAGTCCATGATCATATTGAATGTATTAGGTTCAAAGTATGGTGTGTTCGCATGGATGGGACTAGGTTTACCTTCAACGGTGATAAGGGAGCCTTTACAGAACAGGATGGACTTACCCGGAAGAGGTTACAGCCGATTACTCATCAGTTGGCTAGCCTTACCCTCAGAGCGGTTGAAGTGGAGAGTCCGAGTTATCCTGTAGTGGTGGATCAGTATGCAGATGTTTTCCCTGATGATGTCCCAGGTATACCTCCATGTAGAGAGGTGGACTTTTATATTGACTTGTACCCTGAGATGGCACCGATATCTACACCTGCGTATCGGATGGCTCCCGCGGAGCTTCGCGAGCTGCAGGTACAGCTAGAGAACTTGCAGGGGAAGGGGTTCATCCAGCCCAGTGTTTCATCTTGGGTAGCCTCGATTCTATTCACCAAGAAGGAATATTGGAGCTTGAGTCTTTGTGTTGACTAACGGTGCCTGAACCAGGTGACCGTGAAGAACATGTACCCACTCCCAAGGATTGACGACCTCTTTGATCAGTTGAAGGGAGCACGATGGTTCTCAAAGATAGACCTCAGATCAGTTTATCACCAGCTCAGAGTTCAAGACAAGGATGTGCAGAAGACGGCTTTCAGATGTTGGTACGGCCACTATGAGTTCTTGTTTATTCCATTCAGCATAACCAATGATCCAGCAGTGTTCATGGGGCTCATGAGCATGGTCTTTCAGTCGTACCTTGATCGCTTTGTAGTGGTCTTCATCGACGACATTCTGATCTACTCGGCTGCTAAGGAAGAGCATGCCTATCATTTGCAGGTAGTACTGGACACACTCCGAGAGCACCAGATTTATGGTAAGATCTCGAAGTTCCAGTTCTGGATCTAAGAGGTTCACTTTCTAGGACATGTCATATAGAAGGGTGAAGTTGCAGTAGATCCAGCGAAGATTGAGGCGCTACTTTATTAGGATCCACCCAGGAGTGTGATGGAGGTACAGAGTTTCCTAGGTTTGGTTGGATACTACTAGAGGTTAGTTCCAGACTTCTCCAAAGTTGCAGCACCACTATCAGCCTTGAAAAAGAATGGGAAAATCTTCATTTTGTGGGAGAAACTCCAGCGGATTTTTCAGGAGCTGAGGTAGAGGCTAACTAGTTCCCCCATCTTGTGGCTTCCAGAGGAGGGCATAGGTTACATAGTCTATTGTGATGCATCAGGGACCAGACTCGGATGTGTATTGATGTAGGAGCGAGTAGTGATCGCATATGGTTCTCGGTAGTTGAGACAGCATGAGCAGAACTATGCTACCCATGACCTGGAGTTAACAGTAGTGGTCTTCGCCTTGAAGATGTGGCGACACTATCTAATGGGTGAGCATTTTACTGTTTACTCTGATCACAAGAGTCTCAAATATATCTTCTCTCAGAAGGACCTGAACCTGAGACAATGACATTGGATTGAGTTCCTTCAGGAATATGAAATCGAGATAGTCTATACTCCTAGGAAGGAGAATATTGTTGCAGATGCACTCAGAAGGAGATCTGGTATACAGCTGCTAGGCGAGGTGACGGAGCAGCTAGCCGCTTTGCATATATCCTTTATGGATAGAGATGGAGCAGCTTTTATTTAGTCTCATACAGTCACTCCCCCACTTCTTCAGTGATTCAGGGAGGTGGAGTGTGGGGACGCTGACTGCGAGGCTCGACATGCTCAAATATCCACAGGGCAAGCACCTGATGGATTTTCTAAATGTGGGGAGCACTTCATCCTCTTCAGAGGACATAACATGGTACCAGTGTCACTTTAGGAGTAAGTGTTTAGGGAGTTCCACACATCCCCTCTAACGGTACATCCAGGAGTGGTGAAGATGTATCTGGATCTCCGACGACAGCACTGGTGGCCAGGAATGAAGAAAGCAGTTGCAGAGTTTTTTTCTCGGTGCCTCACTTTTCAGCAAGTGAAGATGGGGAATTAGGTACCAGCAGGCTTGGTTCGGCCTTTAGAGGTCCCAGAGTGGAAGTGGGATGGGATATCCATGGACTTCGTGACAGTACTTATACGTACAACCATGGGACATGACTCTATCTGGGTGATCATTGACCGACTCACCAAGTCGTCCCACCTCCTACCGATCAGAGAGCAAGGTTCAGTAAAGAGCTTCAGACGTCTTTATGTGCAGGAGATTGTGTGGCTACATGGAGTACCTTAGACGATAGTCTCTGATCATGATGCACGTTTTACTTCCCCTCTATGGAAGGGGTTGTAGGAGGCTTTTAAGACACAGCTTCCTTTGAGAACTTCCTTCCATCCTCAGACAGATGGCCAGACTGAATGGACCATTCAAACCCTCGGGGACATGCTCTGTGCTTGTGTCCTCAACTTTGGTTGCAGTTGAGAGGATCACCTACCTTTGGTAGAGTTTTTGTACAACAACAGTTATCACTCCACCATAGGTATGGCACCTTTCGAGGCATTATATGGGTGAACTTTCAGATCACTTTGTGCTGGACTGACCCAGGGGAGTCATCACTCATGAGACCAGAGATGGTTCGGGCTACCACAGAGAAGGTGTAGATCATCCAGGAGTGGATGAAGACTACACAGAGCAGGAAAAATTCGTATATTGACATGAGACAGAGACCTCTGGAGTTTGAGGATGGCGACCACGTCTTTCTACGGGTCTCACATCGACGAGGTCTACGAAGATTTGGCCGAGGAGACAAGTTATCTCTGAGGTTCATTGGACCTTTTCAGGTCCTTAGTAGAGTTGGCGAGGTGGTATATCGCTTAGCTCTTCCACCTCAGTTGCACCGGGTGCACGAAATCTTCCATGTATCCCAGCTGAGGAGATACGTTCATGACCCTTCTCACATCATCGACCATGGTGAACTGGATGTCAACGATGGTGAAACTTTTGTGGAGGTTCTAGTAAATATTGAGGATCAATAGGAGCAGGTCCTACTTGGACGGTCGATACCTCTGGTGCGCATTTGTTGGCAGCACAGGAACCACCAGGAGAGCACATGGGAGTGAGAGGCACAGATACGTGCTCAGTACCCCCACTTGTTTCCTTAGTATGAGTTGTGGATTAAAGAGATGTAAAGCCTGAGGTGGGGAGAATATAAAGACCTAAAATTTCCATGTAATTTTTTTTTAATTAAATGAGAATTTTACGAGTCCGCGAAAGCGTGATTATGAGGCCCAGAGTTCCCAGAATGAATTTCTGAACTTTTTGGGGGTACGTTCAGTAAATGTGAGAGTGGGTTTTTCTAACTTTTGAACCGGTGCTTGGAATTTAAATCTGAGGGCACCGTCGAACTCGTAGCGCCGGTATTCGCTTAAGAAAACTTTCACCTTGACGACAGTTGGTCAAGGGAGAAAGATAATTTTTTGTTTTTTCGTGGAAATAATAAAATAAAATAAACAAACGTTTTATTTTATTTTGTTTGTTAAAACCACCAAGTGGAAGTTGAGGTGTGGGGACCACCATACCTTAACCTCCCATGAGAGGTTATGGTGGTGGGGACCACCCGAACCTAACCTCCCATTAGAGTTTATGGTGGTGGGGACCACCCGAGTCCTAAACCTCTCAACTCCTACAATAAATGAGGGAGAGCCTCTCCAACTCCTCCTTTATTAATTGTGCCAACCCTCCTTAATTAATCTTTCCAGCCCTTCCCTTTAATTAATTAATCCAACACATCAATTAATTAATTAAACTATTTTAATTTATTCCAACAAATATAATAGAACTCATAATCTATTATTTTGGGCTGCGAATTCTTTTTGGGTGAATTGGGGAGAGGAGGAACTTGGGAGAAAGCTCTCCAACGAAGAACTCTCCCCCAATGAAGAACGTTGAACTCCTTCGACCTTCTTCCTCGGGACTTCTTCCAACGTGGGACATCCTCATCTACGGCGAATCGATGACCGTACTACCTTCTTGTGCCAATGACATCAAGCGAACGAGGTAGGGGTTTAATTGTGTTTGATTATTTGCGAGAAGTTCTAGGGTGGTTGATTGATATTCTTCTCTCTACCATTCTTGATAATTCTTTGTAATTCAAGAAGGAATTGTGAACTGCTTGCTATCACTCTAAACATGGAGGGTGCGGGCCAAACAAACATGGCCCGACCTCTCCGTCATTCTTATTTGATGTGTACTTTGAAATAGAGGAAGGTGACGAAGGCGATGAAGGCAACGACACTGCCACCCACGCCGCCCCCACGGTGTTCTGGCCTCCCAGCCGAACCGGCCGCGCGCCCCGGCTCAACGCCCCAACCGAGCTGGCCCGCGGATTTTCGGTCTCCTGGTCGAACCGGCTGTGGGCCCCGGCTTCGCGTCCTGGTCGAGCCTCCTACGGTGCTCTGACCTCCGGCCAAATCGGCCCTGCACCCCAGCCACGCGCCCCCGTGGCGCTCTGGCCTCCCGGATGAACCGACCCCATGCCCCGGCCAACCGCTCTCATCGCGGCCCTCCGAGCCACCCCGGCTCACGTTTCCCGCCGGCCCTCCAAGCCACCCCGGCTCACGCAACCCATGGCCCTCCGATCTGCCCCAGCTTGCGCCGCCCGCAGGCCCTCCGAGCCACCCCTGCCGAGGCGCCCCGCGGCCTCGCGCCCTCGCGGACACCTGTGGCCCTCTATGGCCCCTCGCGGCCTGTCGGGCCGGACCCAGCGGGCCAAACCAACCCAACGGTCCGGGCCGCACTATAGGCTGGGTCGGTCCGACCGGGTCGGACTGGGCCCGGGCCCACTACAACCCCTTTTAATTTATTTTGGCCATATCTTTGGCATTGAACATCTGTTTGACATACCGTCAATGGAGTTGGGAATCTTGGAGCGAGACGGTCCATTTGAGTATATTCCATAGAGTTTTGAATTGAGATGGGGAACAGTCAGGTTGGATCGAGCACAAATCCAACCGGGCCCCCGGGACAAAAAGACTAATAACTCACAGATCGAGCGTCTGATTGACACGTCGTCTATTACGTTGAGATCCCTATGACGTGGAAGACCTTTGAGATACTTCTTGGTGGGACTTCATGGCATTCAGAGTATCGACCAGTAGATTGTGGAGCGGATCCTCCCGGAGATGAGCGAGCATTGTGAGGGGACCTAGTAGTTGGCTGAGACTTGACGACTGCTGACCATTTCGACTCAGAGTGACTCAATCGGCCTAGTGGGGAGTGCCTTAGTGACTCGGAATACCCACAGTGGAGAGCACCTTGGTGACGCGGCAGACCCATGGTACTCGACAGGAGGATTACCTCAGCATGCCATGAGGGGGAGTGCCTTTGTGTGACGCGGCAGACCCACGGTGGGGAGCGCCTCTATGTGACACGACAGACCCACGATACTCGACAGGAGGAGTACCTCATCAGTCCAAGGTTAGTGGGAAGCACCTCTATGTGACACGGCAGACCCACTGTACTCGATAGAGGAGGAGTTCTCCAGCAGCTGAGGGTTCAGAATTTTACTTGTTACTACTACCCTAGAATAAATCCTGGTATAAGCTGAGTCAGTTCCTCTATGTTTTCCTCATGATTGAGATGGATTACTTGATAACTTAGGTATATGTATGGGCATATACCTAAGTAAGGTTATCTGTGGATTTCATACTTTGTGTTTATCCTTGATGGATTTTGTGAGACCTAGAGGGTCTCGGGGTCCCTACTGAGTGTCGTTAACTCACCCCTATATGGGATATTCCCACACTTCGTTGTGTTTGGTGTAAAAGACGGACAGCACTGACTGAGGATGAGAGTACCTGGTATGGACGGTTCCCGGAGGTTGACCTTATGACGATTCGGTACATGGAGGATACGGACGGATGAGGAGTGCTGAGGAGGCGATCCGTACCTACTTGTATCACAGTTGTACTTGTACTTTCCCGTTGGGCTTCTATTCTGGCCCCTTTTACTTTCATCACTCTTTTGTTATACAGTTTTCTTGGTGTTTCGTATCCAGCAGTGTGCTTTCTTGTGTTCGTTTTTATAGGTTATAAAGGCAATGCCTTACCAGTTTTAGGGAATACGCCTTTGGTGCTAGTCGCCAGCCCCTGGCCTATGGAAGGTGGGATTGGGGTAGTCACAGCATAGGCCCTGGGGGACGGGTCGTGAAAAATTGGTATCAGAGGAGTCATTTCTATCACAGAACTTAGGAATCTGATCTTTCTATTCTGTGAAGCAATAGTGTTAAGGGTAATGAGTGGGGTTTTCAGTTCAGGGAGTCCAGTGTTGGTGCGGCGACCGACATATCCATACACCAGGACCCTGACTTCTGATATCTGACTCAGTGTACGAAGACACTGATTGTGTGTGTGTTTTTAAGAGCCTTCTTTATGAACTCTTTGAGTCAGCTCACCAGGTTAGCTCACCAGGTATAACTTTTGACCGTAGTGCACCTTTTTCTTTTCAGGATACCTCCACGTAGACAGCCAGCTAGAGTTCCAAGAGTTGTACGCACAGATATCCCACCAAGCGACGAGGACTCGGTGCAAGGCCCTTTTCCAGTAGAGGCACCAACGGAGGCACCAGCGGTACCACTCCCCGTTGGGCCACCGATGCCACCAGCTGCAGATGTTGCACTCTTCTTGAGCGTGTTGCACGAGTTCTGGTGCTAAAGGCCACCAAGGTTCTAGGGAGAGATGGACCCCCAAGCTGATAAGGATTGGCTAGAGGCTGTGGTGAGAGTCTTCTGACTCATAGGGACACCATCCGACCTCATGGTGATCCTTGTCACCAGCCTTCTACAAGAATCATCAGGTAGATGGTGGAGCTTGATGCTCCAGGTTCACGACGAGGTGACGCTTATCTGGGTAGAATTTGAGAGCCTGTTTTGGGCAGATTTTGTTCCAGTAACTCTTCGCACAATGCGCATACAGGAGCTTCTTCATCTGCTGTAGGGAAGTATGATTGTGTCCCAGTATTCAGCGAGGTTCACTAACCTCTCACGCTACTCAACATATATGGTGTAGGACCCATTCTTTAGTTCTCGGACCTTAGAGAAGTAGATCAGGCGGTAGATTGGAGCTTCGATGATCTCACTCAGCATCATGATGCAGGCAGGGGTGTTAGAGAGATCCCTCTTAGTAGAGATTTTCCTCACTGAGTAGTCACCAGCAGCGAGACCCACTACCAGTCATCACGTAGTGAAGTCTTCTACAGTTGGAAGTAGACAGACATCACGGAGGTCCAAGAGGACCAGACCTACAGGTAGACGATCGCATGACTTAGGATCGGTTGTGTGGGGATCCCAAAGCGGAGCTAGTCATGCCAAGAGTAGGTAGTGTTACGCATGCGGTGGGCAGGGTCACATGGCTTGTGACTGTCTGACCCGCTATACAGATGATCAGAAGATAGTAGAAGGACCTACCAAGCAGAGACATAGATTCGATCGAGGAGGTCTGTATGGAGTAGGCAAACGTGGAAGAGGAGCTGGTCGTGCAGCTGGCAGTGGGCGACGATTAGAGATATTACTGCCACCACCACCAGGAGGTCCACCCTGACCGTAGGGAGCAGGTGGATAGGGGAGAGCTCAGCTCCAGGTAGCTAAGGCTTATGATCATGGAGCTCTGGAGATGATATGAGGTACGATCTCTGTCTAATCCACCTTAGTTGCAGTACTTATAGACACAGGTTCCAGTCATTCTTTTATTGTCAGTGACCTCATTCGGATCTCAGATATTCTGACGGAGCTGTTGGTTCGATCCTTACGGCTAGATATTTTTACGGGAGTAGATTCGAAGATTACGCACAGGTTCTGGCAGTGCGAGCTTACCCTAGGAGGTGAGAGCTTCGGCTGGGATCTCCTAGTAGCGGCGTCAAGGCCTTACGACATCATATTGGGTATTGAATTCTTATCTACATTCCATACTCATATTGACTGTATTAGGAGCAAAGTGTGGTGTGTCTGCACGGATGGGGCCAGGTTTACCTTCGCCGGCGAGAAGGGAGCCTTCGTAGTGTAGGATAGACTTACCCGGAGGAGGGTGCATTTGATTACTCATCGGTTGGCTAGCCTTACCCTCGGAGCGGTTGAAGTGTAGAGTCTGAGTTATCCTGTAGTGGTGGATCAGTACACAGGTGTTTTCCCTGATGATGTATCAATTATACCTCCTCACAGATAGGTGTACTTTTACATAGATGTGTACCCCGGGACGACACTGATATCTACAGTAGCATATCAGATGGCTCCCACGGAGCTTCGCGAGCTGCGGGTATAGCTAGAGGACTTGTAGGGGAAGGGGTTCATCTGGCCCAGTGTTTCACCTTGGGTAACCCCGATTTTGTTCTCCAAGAAGGCGGATGGGAGCTTGAGGCTTTGTGTCGACTATCGGCGCCTGAACCAGGTGACCGTGAGGAACAGGTACCCACTCCCGAGGATTGACGACCGCTTTGATCAGCTGAAGGGAGCATGTTGGTTCTCAAAGATAGACCTCAGATCAGGCTATCACCAGCTCAGAGTTCGAGAAGAGGATGTGAAGAAGATGGAATCCATTTTTTCTAATTTCAATAACATAAGTAGAAAAAATTAGTTTAAAATTAATCCTACATACGGGTCAAGAAAGCAGGGTTTTAAAGTGAAAATGTTCAAAAGTTTTCAAAGTTTTTATATTCAACTTCAATATAAAATTGATTCAAATGAACTAAATTAGATTGATATATGTATAATTGAACTAAATATACTTTAAAACTAAATTAAATTATAATTTATCTGTATAAATAAATTAAACTAAAATCCAATTTTCAATTAAAATTTAGTATTTTTCACTATTCACCAAAAAATGAAAATTTTCAGAAAAATACCATAAAATAACCCTAAGATAATTTTGAAATTATGAATTCAAAAATGAAGTTTGTTTTATAAAATTAAATTTATAAAAAATTTCAAAAATTAAATTTATTATTGTTCACAAAAAGATATAAAAAGTAGTTTTTTGAGAAAATAGTATTTTCAAATCATATAAGGACTTTATAAAAAATTATGTATTTTATTATCAATATGTTTTCTTTATATAAAACCATTGTATTAAAAAATTAATTATTTCTATTCATATTTTAACACCCCAAGATTCTACGGTACGCTTCTCTTTGAATAATGTGATAGCGTGTGTTGTACGCAACACCGAGTTCTAACACACCATAACCAATCAAACTAGCTGTTATGAATAGTAATACCAACTTTAAGAAATTATATATATTTTATAGTTCAAAATGGACTTCATTTTGGATTCAGAATATCGAAATTATCCTAAGTTGAATTTTTGGTATTTTTCTGAGAACTTCCAATTTTTAGAAATAGTGAAAAATACTTAAAAACAACTTTTTTAATCAAAATAATTTATAGTGATAAATTATATTATTTAGTGGTTTTAAAGTATAATTAGAATATATTTTTACCATTTTATCCAATGGGTTCATTATAATTAATTTCACTTTGAAATTGGACATAAACAATTGTCAATCTTTTGATATATATTGTTTCTTAAAAACACGCTATTTGTTGTGACAGCGGGAATTAATTATAAAATTAATTAATGCAACTTTTATGTTTTGAATTTTGTAAAATAGACATCATTTTTGAATTCGGAATATCAATTATAGCTTAGGGTGAAATTTTGGCATTGTTCTGAAAAACTTTAATTTTTTATGAATAGTGAAACTACTAAGTGGTAGTTAAAAAACTGAATTTTTCATAAAACATAATTTTACCGCTTCTGTGATTGGAATTTCGAAAATCCGAGAGACATGGTTAATATCAAGGAGTAAAATGTGGTTCAATGAGATAAAAATAATTTTTGGTGAATAGTAACTTTTTACTTTTATTTACCACGGTTAAAAGTAAATAGGGTAATTAAGGGTAAATATGATATTAATATTACCCTAACACATGTCCTAATTCTATTGGGCAAGTGTATCTCGACCAAAAACAACCTTAGGAATAAAATATTATCATTTAGGTCCACTTGGATTAGATTAGGACATTTATTATTATTTAATTCAAAGAAGAGTTAAAAGAGTTAAAATCAAAGTTTATTTACTAAAACATTTTTAATATAAGGATATACATAAGATAAATTCAATTTTAAATATTCATTAGAAATCTAAAACTATTTACTACATAATGGTATTTTATTTATAATTTTTAGATATTAAAAAATTTAATTTATTTATGACACAATGATGATGCAGTAATTACCATAATAGTGAAAAATTAAAATAATTGATATTATAAATACCCAAATAAATATAATTTGAGACTTTTTAATGAATTACACTAATTTTTTAGGATAATATGACATATTAGGATTTATTTAATTGACTTTGTTCGAAGTAATCATTCTGTTATGATTTTCACAAAAATCAATTATTGAATAGTGTCAAAATTGACATAAAAGAGTTTTTAAAACAAATATTATATTATTAATTGATATTAAATTCCTAAAAATATAAGGTTCTGCCAAGAGACTTATATCATGATAGGTGTATCATTAATGGACCACTTGGGGGTCGCTTGGATGTATATAGTAAGTTTATTAACCATATAATATAAAAATACAAAGAGACATTGTAAAAGTG
The DNA here is from genome assembly GCA_963277665.1 of Viscum album. NCBI lineage: Eukaryota > Viridiplantae > Streptophyta > Magnoliopsida > Santalales > Viscaceae > Viscum > Viscum album. Next base: position 133,958,935 of record OY728155.1, on the reverse strand, counting down.
AAACTAATTAACTAAGAGTTAATACTTAATGATAAGGTTAATATAATAACCCAAACCTGTCTAAATTCTATTGGTTGAGTGGTTTTCGACCGATACCCACATTAACCTTTAAATAATCCACTTTGGAGCCATTAGAAACCGAATATGAATTTATTATAAAATAATATTTCTAGCTTTTCCAAAGGTGCCCCTCACCCCTCTTATAAAAGGGCACTCTCCATTCTCATTAACTCACACCTTCAAAGCCTTTTGGTTCGGCCAACCTCTGCCCAAATACTCTATCAACATCCCTCAATTCATCCTAGAGGCCTTCCTTTAGTCAGAAATCCAACTTAATGAGCCCTTTTGATCAAATCAAAAGGAAGAACCCAAAGAAGAGGTAATGATTTCACCACCCTTTTTCAAGTTCCTTTCTTCTTCCACTTCTTCTTTCCTTGTTATCACCATTCTAAAATAATAACTCCAGTATCTTATATATACTTTGATGTTATTATAAATATGTTACAACCATATTCAGTATTCTATCCATCTTTTGAATAACATGTCACCATACGTGCGTACGTACGGCTTATCGTCTCCACGTCGTGGTGTAATTGTTATTCAATAAATTATTATTTGGATGGGTATAATAATGATGTGTAACTCATGTAAATAATAAATATAACATGATAATGATTCTTTATATATGATATACCATCCAATTATATATTATTTTAATATCAAAAGAATGATATTGTCGCTCGTGCGTACGTACGGACTATCGTCTCCACGAACGCGATGAGATTCATTCTCCATCGTATCCATTCAAGTATAATTCTCATTTGATGATTAATAATAGTATCTAAGGACTTGATATCATTCTGGATATGATTAAGATACAACCTATCCATGACAAACACGACTTACGTAACAAAACATATAAAAGAAAATGAGTAAGTTAACACCCGAAACAACGATAATACTAAGATATTATTAAGATATCAATGTTAAAAGATCATATATGATATCATATTAATGTTTATAATTCTTGTATAATTTAATAACAATTATTTCACCATTATACAGGAGGTTAACCTACCCCCAACCAAGGAAAAGTACAAGGTAAGGGTTTATTTTGCAATCTCTTCATTATCCGAGTTTGTTTATACGTAATAATCTACTGGGATCTCTTTATCATCCACATCCATGTTTCTTAAAAATGTATTTCAAAACATTTTTACTATTTACAATAATATGGGTTAAAGTCATTTATACCCTTTTTTGACTTTTTATAAGAGGTTTATAAAGGAATCATTCTGTCGTTTTCCAAACAAGGTGCTTTTTAACCTTTTCGACAGAATTAAGGTAAAAATGTTTTTTTAACTTATACGGCGGGTGCGGCTATTTTCCGCCATTATAAAATCGTCGAAGCTTCCCTTACAATATTATAAGAATATTTTCAAATAAAATGTTTTATTTTATAAATATATGACTCTTAAATGATTTCAAAATAGAAAGAGATATTTCTCTAAAAAGAGTTTTGATTTCATCTATGTCAACATCCTTTGATGGATTTTACGCTTATTTGAAGTTGATTTATTATGATACAAAACTTCTATATTGTATTGAAGGTTTTGTGATATGTTTGATTGTGGATGTCCTATTTTTATACCATTCATAGTTAATGGTGAAAGTATTTACATTTCGTATGCTAGTTTTAATACGAATGTTTATGTTATGTTTAAACCTTTTCATATGGGAATGCATTGGACTTAATATGTGAGGGGTGGAGCCCGCTATAGCTCCTCGATGCATCAGTAGGTATCATGAGACAAACTAGTGTCTTGGAACAAGGCCTTGGCAAAATTTTATTTGTAGTCTTGGCACGAGGCCTTGGTTATGTGATTATGATAGTATGGCATTATGAATTCCATCATTATGAAAGTGGTTAATGATATTGCATGTGATTATTCGATTAGTAGAATATCCATGTGAATAAGTAAATGGAATTATTTCATTTTATTTTTTCCATACTATGTTGAAGTTCATGTTTAAAAGGCTTTTGTTTTAGTTATACATTGCCTTAAATGTTTATTCTTATTTGTGAAAGTTTCCTCTATATTGTTATCCTTACTGGGCATTTGAGCTCACCCATTTTCTATGTTTTATTTTTCCCAGGATGTGAAGAAGTAAATTATGAATGACCTGTAGGGATATTATGAGGGGATAATAGTGTGGACTATGGAGACAATATGTTGTTGTAGTAGTCTTTCACTTTATGATGTAATGTAAAACTTTATTAATATATCTCGTGTTTCCAGGGCTAATAAACCAATCGGTCTTTCGAGATTTGATCTTTCTTGTGATCATGCCAATGTTATGTAATAATGCATCGACTCTGGGTAACTGGGGTCGGGGCATTACAGTTGGTATCAAAGGAAGTTTAGTACAAACCTTGGAAGCTAGATTTAGATAAAATCTGATTAGAGAACATAGACCTAAGATGGACTTTGAGGATTAGTATAGAAGAACTTACTAGAATTTTGGTATTGTAGAGATTTTGTGAGTTTTCTGAGAAATACATCCATGTCTGGATATGAGCAGGTAGAGGCGGCTCTGGCACAGATGTACCTAGGGGTAAAACCCGAAAACACCGCTTTGAGCTAGACTCGAATGGGAACTGGTGCACGACAACGGGCCTTGCTGCACTCTTGGTTACGACACTCCCGGGGGATATGCTTAGGATAACTCTCATTTTCTTTAAAAATCATTATGAAGGGTTTATGAGTATATAATTCCTCAAAGAAAACATTTTTATGATTATGGATTATATCCATAAATAGTTCAATTTATGTTAAGTGTTTTATAAGTATGGAATTATGTATTTTGATTCATAAACTGATCTAGTTTATGCCATTGTTTAGAAATGGCGCCTAGTGGAAGAAATGGAAACTGTATCAATGCACGCACTCCATATAGGGATTTCCCTCCTACTCAAGATAATTATAGTGGAGCTGGTGATGCAACTGGTGTCGATCAGCTAATCACCATACTGGGACAACTCACTCAGGTTATGAATAATAACCTTACCCGTATGGAGCACCCTGATCCGCAGTATGGAGGATCAATGTTAGATCGATTCATGAGGTAAAAACCACCAACGTTCAATGGGATTACAAATCCCTTAGTAGCTGAGCAATGGATAAATTCCTAAGAGAAAATATTTCAGGCTTTGGGGAGTAGTGAAAGGGAAAAAGTTATCATGGCAGTTTACCACCTCACTGGAGATGATGATCAATGGTGGTCATTGATTCAAAACATGAAGGAAGATGATGAAGTATCAAATATGGAATGGAGGGAGTTCAAAGATCTATTTTTAGAAAAATACTTTCCTCGTGACCATCGAGTAGATATGGAAAGGAAATTTCTGAGTCTGAGACAAAAGGAGGATGAGAATGTTGCAAAGTATGAAGCTAACTTTACAAGGTTAGCAAGGTATGCTGGAGATTATATACGTAACCCAAGAAGTAAGATTGATCTTTTATTTTATGGGTTAAAACCATTTCTCCTTCAAGCATTAGTCTCACAATCCTTCTCTTCGTACAAAGACATTGTCTCATGTGCTATCAAAACAGAAAAGGAATTCTCTAAGTCTTATGACTTTAAAGAAAAGAAAGAGAAGAAGAGATCTGCTGATCAATCTGGGAATGGAAATAAGGTAAATAAGGGAAAGGTTTAATATCCATCATGTGGTAAATGTGGGAAGAAACACCTCGGTACTTGCTTGAAGGGAATGGGTGTCTGTTACAAGTGTGGTGAAAAAGGCCACCAAACTCGTGAATGCAAAGGGAAGAAGGAAGCTACCAATGTTCAATGTTACAATTGCAGGGAGATGAGACATTATGCAAATGAATGTCCTAAGAGTCAGGGGAACTTACCTCAGAAAAGGTCAAGGGATCAAGGCCAAGCTTATGCTATCACTACTGCTGAGGTAGAAGCTCTGAAAGACGTGGTGGCAGGTAATTTAATGGTTTCCTCAAGTTTAGAAAATGCATTATTTGATTTTGGATCATCACATTGTTTCATATCTTCCCAGTTTACTAAGAAAATTAGATATTTCCAATTTGATTTAACAAGGGAGTTGTCAGTTAAAAATCCTAAGGGAAGTATCATTGCAACAAAGTTTTGTGAATTAGTCCCCATTAGAGCACATAAATGTTCTTTATCTGCTGATCTCATCGTCATACCTATGATTAAGTTTGATATAATCCTCGGTATGGATTGGCTTTCAGATTATGATGTGAAGATTTATTGTAAGAAGAAGGAGGTTATGATTTTTGATGATGAGGATAAGGAACACCTTATCTTTAGAGCAGAATCGTCACCACCTAATTCTTATCTAGATCCACCCCCAGTAGCTCAACTAAATTCAATTATTGGGGAGGAATAAAATGAAATTATTGTGGGTGAGGAAAGGAATGTTCAAATAAAGGATGTACCTATTGTGAAAGAATATGTAGATGTGTTTCTGGAAGATTTACCTGGACATCCTCCAGAACGAGAAGTTGAGTTTTCCATTGATTTAATTCCTGGATCAAGGCCTATATCGAAGACCCCTTATAGAATGGCCACTGTAGAATTAGTTGAACTAAAGAAACAACTAGAGGAATTGAGTAATAAGGGATTTATTCTCCCTAGTGTTTCTCTATGGGGAGCCCATGTTCTTTTTGTTAAAAAGAAAGATGGATCTATGAGGTTATGTATCGACTATAGGGAGATCAATGCCATAACAATAAAGAACAAGTATCCCATACCTTGCATTGATGCTTTATTTGACCAACTGAATGGAGCTCAATACTTTTCAAAGATTGACCTTCGATCTGGATACCATCAGTTGTGTGTGAAGAAGGAAGACATTCCGAAGACAGCATTTCGAACCAGGTATGGGAATTACGAGTTTACAGTAATGCCTTTTGGATTGACTAATGCACCCTCTGTATTCATGGATCTGATGAATAGAGTTTTCAAGGAGTATCTCAATGAATTTGTGGTGGTATTTATTGATGATATCTTGGTATACTCTAAAAGCTATGAGGATCATGAAAGTCACTTGCACATTATCCTGAAGACTCTAAGAAGACATGAATTATATGGGAAGTTTAGCAAGTGTGAATTCTGGCTTCATGAGATTTCTTTTCTTGGTCATATTGTCTCTAAAGATGGAATCTCTGTTGATCCTTCTAAGACCAAGGCAATCCAAGAATGGCCAGAACCTATGAGTATAACTGAGGTACGCAGTTTTATTGGTTTGGCAGGTTATTATCGACGTTTTGTCCAGAATTTTGCCCGATTGGCAAACCCATTAACAAAGCTCACACGTAAAGGGGTTAAATTTGTTTGGACAAAAGAGTGTGAAGAATGTTCTGAAGAACTGAAGAGAATATTATTCAATGCTTCTATATTGACTCTTCCATCGGGGAATGATGGGTTCGTTATTTATAGTGATGCATCGAAGAAAGGACTTGGTTGTGTCCTTATGCAGAATGATAGGGTTATTGCCTATGCATCACGACAGTTGAAAATTCATGAGCAAAACTATCCTACTCATGATCTTGAGTTAGCAGCTGTGATCTTTGCTTTGAAGATATGGAGGCACTACCTCTATGGTGAAAATGTGAGATTTATAATGATCACAAGAGTTTGAAGTATATTTTCTCACAAAAAGAACTCAACATGAGGCAAAGGAGATGGCTTGAATTACTCAAGGATTATGATTGTACGATACACTACCACCCAGGGAAAGCAAACAAGGTGCCAGATACTTTGATCAGAAAAGATCATGGAGTTTTTAACAATATGAGAATTGAAAGGGATCCAATTTTCATGGATCTAGTGAAGATGGACATGGGAATAACCAGGGAAGGTGAAACATCAATTCTTTTTCAAATGGTTTCCAAACCATCTTTATTAGAAATAATTAAGAGTTCTCGGACCGATGATGAATAATTTCAAAAGAAGATTAAAGTTGTGAATGATGGGAGATTGAGAGACTTTGTGTATGAAGATGGAATTTTGAAATTCAGGAAGAGACTTTGTGTTCCCGATATACCTGATCTAAAAAGGGAATTGTTGGATGATGCTCACAGTTCCAATTTCTCTATACACCCTGGGAGCACCAAAATGTATAGAGACTTGAAGGAACATTTTTGGTTGGACAACATGAAGAGGGAGATTGCTGATTTTGTGTCAAGATGTATGGTTTGTCAACAAGTGAAAGTTGGAAGGCAATAGCCTGGTGGAGTATTGCAACCTCTTCCCATACCGGAGTGGAAACGGGACAATATTATGATGGAATTTGTCATGGGGATACCAAAGACTCCTAGAAGGAACGATGAAATATGGGTCATTGTTGATCGTCTTACCAAGTCAGCACATTTTCTTGCTATAAGAGAAGATCTACCACTGGAACGTCTAGCAAGACTATATATTGATGAAGTTGTGAGACTTCATGGAGTACCCCTATCAATTGTTTCTGATCGTGATCCTCGTTTTACTTCAAGATTCTGGAAGAGTATTCAGAAATCCCTGGATATTGAACTTCATTTGAGCACTGCCTACCACCCTCAAACAGATGGACAATCAGAAGAACTATTCAAACCTTAGAAGACATGTTGAGATCTTTCTCACTTGACTTTCAGGGTATGTGGGATCAATATTTACCTCTGGTAGAATTTTACTATAATAATAGCTTCCATTCGAGTATTCAGATGGCACCATATGAAGCGTTATACGGAAAGAGATGTCGTACACCAACCTGTTGGGATGACGTTGGTGAAAGAAAACTTGTAGGCCCAGAACTGGTGGAGGAAACGATGGAAAAGGTGAAGGTAATCCAAAATCACATCAAAGCAGCTCAAAGTAGGCAGAAGAGCTATGCCGATAATTGAAGGAAGGATTTGGAATTTCAAGTTGGTGATCATGTTTTCTTGAAGGTATCTCCATGGAAGGGAGTCATGCGTTTTGGTAAGAAAGGTAAATTGATTCCCCGGTACATCGGACCTTTCGAAATTCTAGAACGAATTGGGGCTGTAGCTTACCAATTGGCAATGCCACCAAGTCTCTCCAAAGTTCACGATGTGTTCCACGTATCTCTATTGAGGAAATACATGCCTGACCCAACGCATGTACTCACCTATGAGGAATTAGAACTGGAACCCGATCTGTCTTATTGTGAAGAGCCCGTCAGGATTCTTGATACAAGAGAACAAGTACTGAGAAACCGGACGACGCGTCTGGTAAAAGTTTTGTGGAGAAACCATAAGATGGAAGAGGCAATGTGGGAACCTGAGGAACTTATGATGAAGAACCACCCGAGTCTTTTCATGCGATAATATTCTAGAAATTTCGAGGACGAAATTATTTGAAGGAGGGGAGAATTTAACACCCCAAGCTTCTACGGTACGCTTCTCTTTGAATAATGTGATAGCGTGTGTTGTACGCAACACCGAGTTCTAACACACCATAACCAATCAAACTAGCCGTTATGAATAGTAATACCTACTTTTTTAAATTATATATATTTTATATTTCAAAATGGACTTCATTTTTGGATTTAGAATATCGAAATTATCCTAATTTGAATTTTTGGTATTTTTCTAAGAACTTCCAATTTTTTGGAATAGTGAAAAATACTTAAAAACAACTTTTTTAATCAAAATAATTCATAGTGATAAATTATATTATTTAGTGGTTTTAAAGTATAATTAGAATATATTTTTAACATTTTATCCAATGGGTTCATTATAATTAATTTCACTTTGAAATTGGACATAAACAATTGTCAATCTTTTGATATATATTGTTTCTTAAAAACACGCTATTTGTTGTGACAGCGGGAATTAATTATAAAATTAATTAATGCAACTTTTATGTTTGTAATTTTGTAAAATAGACATAATTTTTTGAATTCGGAATATCAATTATATCTTAGGGTGAAATTTTGGCATTGTTCTGAAAAACTTCAATTTTTGATGAATAGTGAAACTACTAAGTGGTAGTTAAAAAACTGAATTTTTCATAAAACATAATTTTACCGCTTCTGTGATTGGAATTTCAAAAATCCAAGAGACATGGTTAATATCAAGGAGTAAAATGTGGTTCAATGAGATGAAAATATTTTTTGGTGAATAGTAACTTTTTACTTTTATTTACCACGGTTAAAAGTAAATAGGGTAATTAAGGGTAAAAATGATATTAATATTACCCTAACACATGTCCTAATTCTATTGGACAAGTGTACCTCGACCAAAAACAACCCTAGGAATAAAATATTATCATTTAGGTCCACTAGGATTAGATTAGGACATTTATTATTATTTAATTCAAAGAAGAGTTAAAAGAGTTAAAATCAAAGTTTATTTACTAAAACATTTTTAATATAGGGATATACATAAGATAAATTCGATTGTAAATATTCATTATAAATATAAAACGATTTCCTACATAATTATATTTTATTTATAATTTTTACATATTAAAAAATTTAATTTATTTATGACACAATGATGATGCAGTAATTACCATAATAGTGAAAAATTAAAATAAGTGATATTATAAATACCCAAATAAATATAATTTGAGACTTTTTAATGAATTAAACTAATTTTATAGGATAATATGACATATTAGTATTGATTTAATTGACTTTTTTCTAAGTAATCATTCTGTTATGATTTTCACAGAAATCAATTATTGAATAGTGTCAAAATTGACATAAAGGAGTTTTTAAAACAAATATTATATTATTAATTGATATTAAATTCCTAAAAATCTAAGGTTCGGCCAAGAGACTTATATCATGATAGGTGTATCATTAATGGACCACTTGGGGGTTTCTTGGATGTATATAGTAATTTTATTAACCATATAATATAAAAATACAAAGAGACATTGTAAAAGTGAAACTAATTAACTAAGAGTTAATACTTAATTATAAGGTTAATATAATAACTCAAACCTGTCTAAATTCTATTTGTTGAGTGGTTTTCGACCTATAACCACCTTAACCTTTAAATAATCCACTTTGGAGCCATTAGAAACCGAATATGAATTTATTATAAAATAATATTTCTAGCTTTTCCAAAGGTGCCCCTCACCCCTCTTATAAAAGGGCACTCTCCCTTCTCATTAACTCACACCTTCAAAGCCTTTTGGTTCGTCCAAACTCTGCCCAAATACTCTCTCAACATCCCTCACTTCATCCTAGAGGCCTTCCTTTAGTCAGAAAGCCAACTTAAGGATCCCTTTTGATCAAATCAAAAGGAAGAACCCAAAGAAGAGGTAATGACATCACCACCCTTTTTCAAGTTCCTTTCTTCTTCCACTTCTTATTTCTTTGTTAATACCATTCTAAAATAATAACTCCAGTATATTATATATACTTTTATGTTATTATAAATATGGTACAACCATATTCAGTATTCCATCCATCCTTTGAATAACATGTCACCATACGTGCGTACGTACGGCTTACCGTCTCCACGTCGTGGTGTAATTGTTATTCAATAAATTATTATTTGGATGGGTATAATAATGATGTGTAACTAATTTAAATAATAAATATAACATGATAATGATTCTTTATATATGATATACCATCCAATTATATATTATTTTAATATCAAAAGAATGATATTGTTGCTCGTGCGTACGTACGGACTACCGTCTCCACGAACGCGATGAGATTCATTCACCATCGAATCCATTCAAGTCTAATTCTCATTTGATGATTAATAATAGTATCTAAAGACTTGATATCATTCTGGATAGGATTAAGATACAACCTATCCATGAAAAATATGACTTACATAACAAAACATATAAAAGAAAATGAGTAAGTTAACACCCGAAACAACGATAATACTAAGATATTATTAACAAATCAATGTTAAAAGATCATATATGATATCATATTAATTTATATGATTCTTTTATAATTTAATAAAAATTATTTCACCATTATACAGGAGTTTAACCTACCCCCAACCAAGGAAAAGTACAAGGTAAGGGTTTATTTCGCAATCTCTTCATTATCCGAGGTTGTTTATACGTAATAATCTACTGGGATCTCTTTATCATCCACATCCATGTTTCTTAAAAATGTATTTCAAAACATTTTTACTATTTACAATAATATGGGTTAAAGTCATTTATACCCTTGTTTTACTTTTTATAAGAGGTTTACAAAGGAATCATTCTGTCGTTTTCCAAACAAGGTGCTTTTTAACCTTTTCGATAGAATTAAGATAAAAATGTTTTTTTTAACTTATACAGTGGGTGCGGCTATTTTTTGCCGTTATAAAATCATCAAAGCTTCCCTTACAAGCTTATAAGAATATTTTCAAAGAAAATGTTCTATTTTATAAATATATGACTCTTAAATGATTTCAAAATAGAAAGAGATATTTCTCTAAAAAGAGTTTTGATTTCATCTATGTCAACATCCTTTGATGGATTTTACGCTTATTTGAAGTTGATTTATTATGATACAAAACTTCTATATTGTATTGAAGTTTTTTTGATATGTTTGACTGTGGATGTGCTATTTTTATACCATTCATAGTTTATGGTTAAAGTATTGACATTTCGTATGCTAGTTTTAATACGAATGTTTATGTTATGTTTAAACCTTTTCATATGGGAATGCATTGGACTTAATATGTGAGGGGTGGAGCCCGTTATAGCTCCTCGATGCATCGGTAGGTCTCATGAGACAAACTAGTGTCTTGGCACAAGGCCTTGGAAAAATCTTATTTGTAGTCTTTGCACGAGGCCTTGGCTATGTGATTATGATATTCTGGCATTATGCATTCCATCATTATGAAAGTGGTTAATGATATTGCATGTGATTATTCGATTAGTAGAATATCCATGTGAATAAGTAAATGGAATTATTTCATTTTATTTTTTCCATACTATGTTGAAGTTAATGTTTAAAAGGCTTTTGTTTTAGTTATACATTACCTTAAATTTTTATTCTTATTTATGAAAGTTTCCTCTATATTATTATCCTTACTTGGAATTTGAGCTCACCCCTTTTCTATGTTTTATTTTTCCTAGGATGTGAAGAAGTAAATTATGAATGACCTTCAGGGATATTATGAGGGGATAATAGTGTGGACTATGGAGACAATATGTTGTTGTAGTGGTCTTTCACTTTATGATGTAATGTAAAACTTTATGAATATATCTAGTGTTTCCAAGGCTACTAAACCAATCGGTCTTTCGAGATTTGATCTTTCTTGTGATCATGCCAATGTTATGTAATAATGCACCGACTCTGGGTAACTGGGGTCGGGGCATTACACATATCACCAATTTTAATGGCTAGGTTATAACAATATCTTTTAAATAACTATATTAATAATATTACATTATTTTTTAAAAACTTAGTGTCTTCTATAAAATAAGTTAAGTGAGTGTTACATGTAGCGTAAGATTAAATTGGTGTTGCATATAATGCAATATTAACTTGGTGTTGTGTATAATGAAAGATTAACTAGGTGTATTAGGCAACATAATCCATCAAAGAAATTTAATTTATTTTAAAAAATATTATAAAAACATGGGGCGTTACATATTACCTTTCTTCTCATGCTTGAATCACACGCTATTCAAAGTGATTTTGATGTTTGATTCATTTTAGAACAACCCAATCATTATCCCAAATATGTATCATCTTCATTATATTTGAAATCTATAGGCTCTATTTTTATTACATTAGAAACTTTTAATTATTCTAATTGTTGAAGTCTTACATTGTGGTCTTTATAGATTTATACTTGGAAAGGCTTGCATTCAGGGACTTACACTCAATGGAATAAGTCTTATGTTCAACTCTAAAAGTATTTCACTCTTGAATTTTACAATTTTCTACTTCATCATAAAGTATTAAATTCCAATAAAGTCATGTGATAGGCTCATAGGCTTATAGTTAAGTCTTATAGTCAAGACTTATATTGTGGTGAAGCCTTATGATCATGATTTTATCAATTATCAATAGACTTAAAAGACTTACAATGAAGTCACATAGTTGAAAAATACTTACAATCAGCCGAATCTTATGTTAGATCTCAAAGACTTATGATTTCATTAAATTCTTGTTCTTAACACATAAATTCTTATGTTTGGAAACAAATTATTATGATCATAGTAGAAAAATCCATACTCTCAAGACTTATCCATTTTCTCAATAACTCTAAAATATAGACTTCTCAAGATAGCATCAAAAAACCTGAGTCTTACTCTAGGACTTCTCTAAACTCCTTGAATCATCTCAAAAATACCTTAAATATTTTTTGAAATTATTAAAATAATTTTAAACTCCTTCCAATAAATTTATGAGTTATTATAGTATATATAATACTCAAGTAAGATTATTTCCAAGATTATATTTATTATCTCAGGTATGAATCATCTTCAATCAATCCTAATCCATTTCTATTCGTACCAGCCTTCATATAGGACTCATGTAATGCTAAATGAAGTGCCCAACATTATTTGTTCTCCTTTTATGGGTTATCTAACTTTAGGTTCCAAATAATTTTTCTAACCAGCTATTCCAAGGAAATTTTATTTTTAATTTATTCCTCATGGAAGCAACTCTTATTTTATGGGTGGATTCTTACTTATTCCCTTGATACATCATCTTTGCATTTTTCACATTGAAAAAACATTTTGAAACAAACTCTGCCTTTGGGAACTTCAATCCTCCCCTTTGTGATTGTTTTTAATTCTAATAAAACAATATATACTATAGTGGTGAATTTAATATGTCTCCCATTAATTGAAAATAACAGAAAAGGGTAATATATGTTGTACCTATATCTCTCATGGTGTTTTCATGATCACAAAAACTCTCCAATGTATCTAATTTTTTCATTTAAATGTTTTTTAGAATCTTTAATTTCATTTAAAGTGTAGAATTTATTAAAATTTATGGAATTTTTAAAGTTAATTTAATGATAGAATAGTGATCTTGTCAAATAAATAGATAATCCTCTACTCATTATTCAAGACCATGGAATCGTCATTGAAGAACCTTATAATGCATTAGAAGGAAGTGGAGGTGGGTGCTCTTGAATATGGACCTATTCAAACAACACCTGTTACCTAGTGCAGGGCACCGGATAACTAGTGTCTTGTCTCTAATAGCAGGATTTATCTTGTAGGACCACTAGATACTGAGTGGAGAAACACCAGCTATCTAGTGGCTCATCCAATGAAGCATCTCCATACTCGAAGGCCACTAACAAGTCACTGTACAATAGCATCTAGTTAGTGGAGTTTCTTTAATAGCACTCGGCTCCAAGAATCCCACCAGCTACCTGGTGGAGGCTATTGGGTATCTAGTGGCATCGATCAATACCCAACGATCTTGTATTTAATGAGGTAAAAAGGAAAATTTAAAGTGATATTATTTATCTTTATTTCTCTTGGTAAATTTTTGATGCATCCTAGTCCTTTTGGAATCTGAAAAAGGACCTCTTTTTCTCTTTTAAGTTTAACCTTATGATCCTTTCTCTAAAAAATGTGTTCCCAAATATCAATCGATGGTGAATCTTGAGAATTATCATTCCTCTCAAGATCCTTTCAAAGATATAATTCTCAAAGTATCTCTACCCATTATCTTAAATATCTCATTCTCCATTGTACTTTATCCATCAAATAGGTTTATGTGCAGTTTGTAATGGGTTTTCCTAAATCTAACCTGTCTCTTCCCAACCACCATTCTCTAATGGTTCAAAATCTATAAAAGCATGGGATGAGTTACTTGGAAATCATAGAATATAAATAGGGTTCTCACAAACTACAATTTTGAGGGATGGGATTCTTTATCACCATTGAGATCAAGGGATTTATACAATAGTCTTCTCAAGTCGAGGGGTGGAGATATAGGGTCTCACATCGAGATTTATTCAAACTCTTTATCAATTGTATTTCTATTCTCTTTAATTTTCCACATTGAATCATTAATCATCGATTTCAATACTTACATAAATTCAATTTTATTGTTTCCACACTTTAATTACTTTGATATTATATTTATAAAATTTAATTTAATTTATCAACTATCATGTTTTTGATTTATCACTCTATTGTTTCAAAATCATTTAATTTTGGAATTAACCTTTAATTCTTATTTAATTTTAAAAAATGAAATTCACTAGTCCCCATCTTTCCATTATCTTTAACCAAAAATATAGTATCCCCCTTTTTAATATAGTAAGGTCATCTTTCAATATATTATCCCCCTTTATTATATGACATCACTTGTTATCGATACCTTTTGAAATAAAATTGGAGGCTTTTCTTCAAATTCCCATCCCCTTTAAAGATAACATTGGGATGAATTTATATTAGAATTATTTCTTACTGGTTTAAATTGATTTTGGGAACTTAGTAATAACACATTATCATCTAAATTAATGTGGCATTGTATATTTATTAGTAGTGTGTCATCAATCAACCAACTCAAATTTCACATGGGAAACACTGGTGTTGAAAATATAAGTAATTAATTTAAAAAAAATTAAAATCAAGCCACTATGTGATACAAATGGATTATCATAGTAGTTGAAATCTAGTATATTTTCAAGAATGTTATATAAGTCTCCACTCATCTTTAAAAAACTTCAGAAAGTTCAAGTGAAGGAAAAGTAATTCCCCTTTTGATAGACCAACACTCCCCCTTATAATTAAAATAAGCACAAATCATAAAAGGAATATGAGAGTGAGTTTTATACCTCAAACATATGCATATGTTGGGGATATCTATATTACATATTTTAATAATATAAGGCATATCTAGAAACCTTTACTACTTAAGTTTCTCCCCTTCAATGGATGCATCTATACTTTTATCACCTTTCCCACCATCATTTAAATAAAAGAAAAAATATGGGGCATCATTGGGTCATCCAACAACTTCTCATCTTATGCATTAATGCTGAGATAGATTTATCAACCCAAAAAATCCTTTTCTTATAGGTCTGTAATGTCAATACCTCTTCATTCTTGATTCATCCTTCACTTTACAGCTTTATTCATCTTTGGGTAGCATGGTATTATTTCAATTTTCAAATCTATTCTTCGATGAAATGGGATCTTCAATCATAGCACATAGATTAATATATTTTTTCTAACTTTATAAAGATTTATATCTAATTCCAATTCTTTCGGCCATATGGTTGGATGAACATATGGTACAAACTCACTTTTCTCCTTGGTTATGCGTACCTTCTTTGAAACAATAGTTTTTTAACCTGATATCATAGGTAATTTTACTTTTTGTTTCATCTTTCCATCCAAAATATTTATACATACAATAGCCATGTGTCCTTCCCAATTCAACTTCCCATACACCTCTATATTATCTTTAGTTTTTTCTTTCTTAAGAATCCTATCCACTTCTTCCCAAGGAGTTTCAAAACCCATACTAATTTGACTATCTATTTTTTTAATTGCTTCCCTTTTGTTTTTTAGATTGATCTTATATTTCATGAGATTCATAGTAATATTGCAATGGTCCATGTTTTGTCCTATCTCTCCATATTAGAATTACTTATTCCCTATAGGTTTAACCTCCTGATTTTCTTTCTTGGGTGAATTTTCTTTTAATGATTTTAAACTCAAAGAAGAAATACTTTATTTCTTATCCTACATATCAACCTATGGTGGTTATCTCTTATCTTCAGTCCATCTTTGAAACCTGGAATGATTTTATAAGAATACATCATAGTTTTGGATACTTATGTTACACATTTCATAGAAATTCTTCAAATTATCGTATCTTTTTTCAGTAGTAGGTTATTCCCTTTCTGTGAGGTCTTATACTTTGCAATAGTAGGTTATTTTCTATTTTCATTTTTTATACCCCATTTATTTAGGAATTTTTTATTTCCATATACTAACATATTATTCCACAAATCAATATCCTTATACCTGAATCTCCAATATCACCAACACCTTCAAATTAAACTTATTCTCTTCATGTTAGGTGTAGAATGTCTAGATCTACTTTCTTTGTGATTTTATAATAGAACCCAAATTTTTTAGGATCCCTTTAGGGAAAAATTGTTATTGGAGTTGGTCACATTTTTTCTTTTCACATTGGTGTTCATACCATGTTTTTAAGGCTTCCACATTTGTACAAATTTTAGATTTGGTTCAGCACTTTTAGAAGAGATAGAATTAGTACAGGTAACTATATTTTCACAGTTGGTTACCTTTATCAATAAGATAGAGTTGGATGCTTATCTATATTATTTCAATTCATTTGAGCTACCATTTTGATATTTATTTTATGTAGGACTTGCTTAAAAATTTTGTGTGATGTCATATTTATCTCAGTTGATCCAGAAGTTCAAGATTTTTCCTTTTCTAGATTTTTCATTTTATCTTCCAACTCAAGGAACTTCATTTTGAGGGCATAATTCTTTTCATCAAAAGATATTATCATTCCTTCCCAATCACTATCAATTTTTTTAATTTGAACCTCATTCATTTTCCTTATCTCCACTAGAAATCTATCCAACTCTTTCACCCTTTTTCTTTTCCTTTGTGCCTCTTTCTTCAACCTATTTTTCATTGCCTTGGAGGAAACTCTCATTTATGCATCATTAGGTGTAAATATAGAATTATTGATTGGATATTATTCTACAAACATATCAAATATACACTTTATGTAGGATATTTTCATAGGTAACCTAGTATTTCTATAAAACCATCTGTTATGCCCAGAGGGTCAATAGACCACTGAGAGGGGAGGGGTGAATCGGTGGTTCCTTTTACAAATTATTTTATTTTTAATTTAACATATTATAATTTTTTAGTGTTAATACACTCAATTTTTTTTACACACATACTATCCATATATTATAGTAAATAAAGGTTCAACGCAAAGATTTACAAGGTTTAGTACTAAGACCCACTCATTTCCATGACTGGTTATGCGCCCTAGCCATGAATTATCCATTATAATGAACACCATCTAAATAAAATGTATTGGTTTTTCACACACCAACATAGAGCCTAATTATATATACACTTTTATTCTTCTCACAAGACTTCTCTTACTATATTTTCACTGGATTTCCTTAGAAATTTTACACTGTAGCCATTGAGTCACATGGTGGTCTCCCTACATACCTTGAGTCACACATATTCTTTGGTGTCCCACTATATATATACAAGTTCTTTATTTTAAGTTCCTTCCTTATAATTATATCTCTAGATGGAATAGGGATGTCATAGAATCCACATGGTAGATGATCACATTCTTCTCAACATGGGATCTTTGAGTGGCTTAATATATTCAACATAGATGCATGTAACTCGGTCCCCGATATCAACTCAGCATCACAGATCTTCACAACCTAATCACCTATATTTATCTATAATCATTAACTTCAAATCTCTAAAATAGTTCTCATAGTTACTCCTTCTTTTATCCACCATAGAAATAGTGGTAGGATTTTCATCACTTATCCACTACTAGAAAACTACCTTATAACAGCAGTTTTAAACTATTGGTATAGTCCATAAAACTATTGGTATAGGGTATACCAATAATTCTATGAACTATGGGGCCCTTTTCCATTGATATAGGGTTATACCAATAGTTATTATTGAAACTTTTGGTATAGATCATGAGGTATTTTGAATACTAACGAATTTGTGTAAAGAGTCGGTACAAATATATGCTAACAGTTTAGAAAAACCATTAGTATACGTTTTTATACCTAGCCAACACCACAAACCCACCTAGAAGCTCCACATAATCAATACCACGTCCTGTAAATAAAATACCAATCATAGTAGACATTAAATACAAAAAATATATTGTATCTTTAGCATTTAACCAACTGATAACTATATCAATAGTTTTCAAACCACTTACAATAATATAGAATATATATATATATATATATATATATTATCCACACATTCAACTTTAGTCATTAAACACCATCTAAAAAATTGTCTTTTTATTATCAACTCAAAAATGTAGGGGTTTAATATCTCCCTCATCACCACCACTTCCATCATAATCTACACTCGTATCATGAACATACTCACCAGCATCATCATCATCACCAAGAGTGTCATCACATTGACTGCCACTAGCAATTTCATATCCATCACCCAGTACATCATATAAATAGATCATTATTGAAATACATGGATAAAAAATCATAGCATCCTCTAATGGAAGTGATGGCTGTAAAGCTATCATAGATTTTAGGAACTATTTGGTGGCCATTTTACCCCTTTCATTCTCATATAAAGCTATTTTTTAGCCTCAAATGATTCTACATCATTTTTTTATAGCTTGGTCCTGCCAAATATTTTAGAGGTGCTCGATGAGGGATAATACCTAGTGGGGATTCTTCTCTTCCAAAACTGACATCAAACTCTTAGTAGTTTCTCCTCATCTAATACTTGTCTCAAATGATCATTTGAACTAAATTTTTCATCTTCTTTCTCATTGAGGGCCTCTAGGGAACAATGTTAAAAATATAAATAATTTACTTAATTATGAATTAGGTATCCAAATTTTTAATAACAATAATAATGCTTACAATATTTTCTTATGTTTCTTAACTTACAACACTTTCATATTTTTTCCCCTACTCAATCAAAACAATTTTTCTCAAGGCACATGACCTTTGATACTCAGTGTTTCTTACTGTAAATGAAATTGATTACTGTAAGAATACATTGTTCAATAATATAAAATTGATAAATAAAATTAACTCATTCTAACCATTATTGTACTAATAAAAAAAATCAATTAAATTTCAATGAACTTTGATTACTTTGGTTGAGGTATATTCAAATTAGTTTTATTACATTTTATATTTGTATTGGATTGAATATTCAATTTATTTTGAATCGTTTTCATTCATTTTGAATTAATTTGACACACTTTGAGTTATTTTTGATTTAAATGAACATTTTTTAGGATGGTTTCATACTTTTATATTTATATGAATTAATTTTAGTTCAAATTTAATCAGTATGGTTCAATATAGGTCATTTAATGTTGTTTTATTTCATCATAATTAAATTTAATTTAATTTGATTTGGTTTTATTTGGTTTGATTTTATATGTTTTAGTTGGATTCAATTCCATTAAAATCAATTAAATTTTATTTGAATCAATTTCATTTAGTTTAATCCCAATTAATTTGAATTTTTATAGTTTTTTGTGGTTTGATTCAGTTATTTTTCATTTAGTTTCATCTTGTTTGGTATTTTTTAGATCTATTCAATGTGTTTTACATTCCTTTTTCTCAGTATGATTAGGTACATTTACCTTTTTTTCATTTAATGATGATTCAATTCAATTAATTTTTTATTAGTTTAGTTCTAATCGGTATAGTTTACATTATTTCACTTTCATTAAATTCACATAAATATAGTTTTAATCAAATTTATTTTATTTTTGGTAAGATAATTTGTGTTGGATTGGTTTGAAATAGTTTAGTTATGTTTGGGTCATGTTAATTTGTTCTACTGGGTTTAATTTGGTATTTTTCTATTAGGAAAATGATCATATATTTTTTTATCTTTATTTTGTTTTTATTCCATTAAATTTTATAAAGATATATTTAGTTTGGTTCAATATTGTTTTGATCTATTTGGTTTAGTTTATTCCAATTCATTTTATATTGGGTTTTATTGGATAGGATTGGTTTGATTTTGATTATATACGGTTTATTTGGTTAAATTATGATTGATTATATTTATTTTTAGTGGGTATTATTCTATTAGTAATAGTATGGTTTAGTTGTTTATGTAATTTTTGATTATTTTTTATTTAATTCAATAAAATTTTATTTAGTTTATTTCAATAAATATTTTGTTTTTTTAGTTGTGTTAATGCCTAGTAAAATTAAATTGGTCATAAAAAAGTATTTGGTGTCTCTCATGCTCTTTCATTGTAGTGAACCCCATATTGTGTATATACTTCATAGTTCCATTATTCTATTTTATTATTTCTCAAAAATCATGAAAACAAAAATTCAATAAAAATAATAAGAACTAAATTTTTAATACAAACCATTAAATTTGAATAATACCTTAAAAACGTTACTCTACCAATAAGTGATCATTTCCTGGTATTTCATAGTTGGGAATTCATTGACTATTAGTAAACCCTCTAACACATTTCCAACTATACTCTTCTAAATAACATATATCTCATGTTTATATGATCACCACAATTCTCCAAGTTCTATCAACCATGTCACCTTTACATCTCGACCATCGGGAAAGTTAATTAAAAGTTATTAAGAACATGTTAATTAATATAGATAAAATAATAATTTAGATTTAAATTTAAAAAAAATCTTACCATATCTTATTTTATAAATTATCCTTGACTTGATTACTAATATGCCTCTATGAGACTAGTAGAACTAGAATGATATCTCTATACTTGGATACTATATCCATGGAACTTCTATATTGTCAATAATTTTTACCTATCATTTGGTTATATTCATTTTAATCTACCATGATTTGTGTTTGATGATTACATTCTTCATACATATGGTGAACCCATGTCTCATATTATAAGATCCCACTAAATAAGATAAAATAAAAAAAGTATAATTAATACACATTTCAACTGAAAATAATTGATGTGATGTAATTTAACACACTTATAAACATAAACCTGATCTAGGTTGATGATTAGAATCTGATAGACCTATGGTATATTCTAGATCAATAGCCTATGAAGGATGTGCCTACTCTAATGCATGCTTTACTTCATATGAATATTTTAGAGAAGAAGTTGTGGGAGCACAATAATCAGATCCTAGATAGATAGGAGTAGGAAATAGCGGTGAAGTAGACACGGTAGGATAAAGATAGAAGCTCTAAGGATACATCATAGGATATGGAAATGATACATGAGAATTAGATCTTAAATAACATGTTGATGGAGGCATATGTGATAACATTACTAGAGACTCAAGTGGAGGAGGAAAAAGTGTGGTAGATAGAATTTATATCGGTGGTTCTAGGTGTGAATGGGTACTATGGGTGCTTTTTGTAGCTCTAGTAGCACTCACACTCGATTGGAAATTCAGTTAACTCCTATTAATAGTCCGAGTATATTTCAACTTTTTATCAGATGAATTTCTCTAAAAAAATTTATAAAGAATAAGAGTTCATTAAATATAATTCAGAAGAAACAAATTACAATTAGTATACTCATTAAGGGAACCAGAGTAAGCCCTAGGTCATGTAGTCATCGGTCATTTTTAAACAATCTCTTTCTTCAAAATCCTTCAATATATTTCATAATTTGTATCATAATGAAATGTAAATTTTTTTAAAATAGTTTTAAATATTATGAAAACAAATTAGAATTCAAAAAATACATCAATAACATCATAACATCATATTGTATACACCCAGTTTAAAATAGTTTTAAGAACCCAGTTTAAATATTTTTTGAAAAAAAGTGTTTTAAACTAGTTTTAAAATATTGGTTTAAAGATGTTTATTTAAGAACATGTTTTAAAAAAATTTATTTAAAACAAATTTATGCATATTTTTAAAAATGGTTTTAAACCTAGTTTTATGGATTGAAATAAATATAATTATATGAAATGAAAACAAACAAAACTAAAACAAACATACCATTAAAAATTGAAACTAAATTAAAGTAATTACCATATTAAAAACTGGAGAAAGACACATCAAGCTAAATAGATTGAACTATGAACATGTATGGTTGCTTTTATATATTACCAACCACTACATTAAGTTCAACATCAATTCTGAAAATTGGGAAATTTGGGACATCAAATGAAATATTTTGGTTAACACCAATTGGGGAATAAATGGTGTAAAATTTATCCTCACCATCATCAAAAGTATGTTTTGGGATTACTTAAATAATGAAATTTTAATTAGGACTTGGATGATCTTTCACATAAAACACTTTTTTTCAATTGATGCCAAAATATATGGTTCATCGGTATCAAGGAAGTGATTCATGTCAATAACTCAAAATCCACATTTATTAATAAATTCACCATATCACATTATTGAATTAAATTATTTTCATTTAATCATAGTGACTTGACCATGAGATTAGTAATTGAATAACAGTATTTTCTCAATAACTCCATAATAAGACACATTTTCAAATAAGGACTACTATCTGATGCACTATCATAATATTTTGTTTCTATAGTTAACATAACATCATCATTTTGTGTTCTAATGTTCACCACTTGATTAGTTATAACAAATTTTTACCCATTTATAATTAAATATTTTCAGTTATGAACTAAATAATTGGGACAAAAAGCCAAAACTCTTAATTATTGAGAGATAGAGTCAATAGGTAAACTTAATACATAAATATATATATAAATAATAAAATTAAATAAATATTTATATTTAAATTTTATGAAATTAATGTTTGAACCTTTGATTTCAACCAAGTAGAAAACTTTTTGCTTTGAAAAGTCTCTCTCCTTCTCAAAGGCAAAGAATGATGAACTTTACTTTTAATTTTTTTATGCTCCCTATATAAAATGATAATAAATGTTTATGGTATATGTCAAATTATATAGTATTATATAAAATAAACATATTCAAATTACTTACATTATATAGTCATCAAAGAAACCATAGTTAAACAAGGCTTCGTAGTGTTCCATATACCGCTCTTCAAGGATTAATGTTGCCAAAGTGTATGGACTAGGAATTTATCTTGTTTGGGGAAGAGATGAAAATAAGGGATCAATTTTCCCATACTTTTCATCTTTATTTCTTGTTGGCTAGTTATTTCTTGTGCTCACATCAAACAAATACATTGAATAAAAATCCATACATTCTTGAGACATATAACCTCTCAAAATGGAACATTCATAACGATTCTTGTTCCAAACATAAGACTTCATTGTGTATATATTTTTTCAATAGGATAAAACCACTAAAAAGTAATAGGTCCCCAAAAAAATATTTTAGTTGTAATATAGACTGTTAGATGCAACATGAAAATAAGAAATGATAGAGGAAAAAATTTCTATAACTCATACACAATTAATGGTTTTGCTTCTTAAATTTTTATCAAGAAAGACTTGGATAATATTTTACCAGAAATTTATCTATAAAAAATTTACAATACAATCACTTTCATCCTTACATTATTGTATATTTAATGAAATGTTTTCATTGGAATAAATTCATGAAGAATGATGTGATAATCATGAGTTTGTTAGGATTTTAGCTTCATCTATCTTCTATTTAATCATTTATATATATTTCTTGAATTTTATACTTAGATCATATCCCCATTAAGTCATAGGTAACACCAACAGATGTCATATTAAATGGAAAATAATTTTGAAAGATCATTTAAAACATTTCTTGAGGAAAATATATTTTCCACTTTGAAAAATGATTTTTGTTTTAAATGTAAACCTTTTTCTTTGAAAATAACCTTTAAAATTTAAAAAGTAATATTTTAAGCAATTATTTTTCATAATGTTGAAAAAAAATAATGTTGTACACATTGAAATGAAGATTCCTTTTATATTTTTGGTAAAATCCAAACAGACATTGTTTGGAAAATGACATGAAGATTTATTTCAAAAAAAAATTGTAAAAATTCAAAAATGGTTAAAAAATTATATTAAAAATCATATGAGATTAATAAAAAATTGAAATTTTTTTTATAAAACATGGTTTTTAAAGGAAATATATTTCTGACCTAAGAGAAAAATAAAGTCATATTTTCTTAAAAAAATATTAATAATTTTAAGTACCGGAGAGTGGAAAAATGATAATTTTACTTTAATATATCATTAATAGATAGAGGATAATAAAATCATGATAATTATTGAGTTTTAGATCATGAGATTTCAACATTGGATACTTAATCATAAAAAATCCTAATAAATTATGAGATTGTAGCATAAAATCCTTACCACTTTGTTAACATTAATTCATAATCCCCATAACATAATAGCCTAAAAGGAAACTTAAAATATCATAAGGATGAATAAATTCATGATATTACATTTAAAAGGGGCTTTATATGCACATATTTAAAGAATATAGGTGTACAACATAACGTACGTCTCAAAGAAGGAAGATTGAGACAAAAACCCCTTACCTTAAAACTTGACTTCTGTCATACTCATTCAAAATTCATGCATAATAAATATAAGTTTATTATAAACCTATTACAGAACCATATTCATATATATAATACCATATACTACTTTCTTATGGACTTTTATTACTCATTTATTAATGATTTCATGTCAAAGTTATGCCTCAGGTAATAACTTCTTTGTTTTTCGTTTATGTTTTGATTTGCTATATTTTTTGTCCTCTCAATTTGATCATGGTTCCAAAATCTCTAGAATTATAACCATTATATAAATATTATATATATTCAGTATATATGTATTTATATTAATCCATATAATTTAGTGATAGAAAATAAAATACATTGTTCATGGATATGGTAGGTCATACGTACACATGAACGCTATTTCCATTTTCTTGTTAGATTGAAAGAAAGAAAAGAAAGTGATATATATTATAATTATAAAATAATTTTTATTTAATATATATCACATATTTTTATTAAAACCATCCTTAATACCTTTCATTTAAATCATTAATGAATCACGTCACTTCACGGGGCGGTAGTCCACCGAACACATGAACGACATTATCATATTCCCACAAAATGGAAAATAATAAATTATGTGTAATATAATAATTAAAAAATAATAATAACATCATGAAAATCATATATATAATATATAAAAAATATATCCATCATTATTTCTATCCTTTATAGGTGGTAATGGAAAAATGAACGGCATCGATTCATGAGGCGATAGTCTGTCGTATGCACGAATGATGATTTCATAACCCATTTGATGGAAGTGTAGATAGTTGTAGGTCATTCCATTTACATAAAAAATATAGGTATATGTAATATATTTAAGATATTATATAAAAATTATATAATGATAATTGATTGGGGTGGAGGAAGAAATAATACAAAAATGTTAATTGAGGAACGTTGCCTCTTCTTCATGTATCTTCCTTAGGTTTGCACTAAAAGCCTTACTAGGATGGATTTATGCCCAAAATAAGGTTTATAGGATGAGGGTAAGGAATCTGTAAATTTATTTTAGCAGGTATTGGATTAACCAAATACGTTTTAAGGTGTGATGAATGGAGGAGATGGGTGTCCTTTTATAAGTGGGGGAGAGTCACAATTTGTATTTTTTAAAAGAATTGAGTAATCCCACATTTTTCATATGTCAAATGGGTCAAAATGGACAATTATAGAACCTTATAGGTTTAATGGTCTAAATATTTACATAAAATAGTTTTTAGACAAGTTTATAGGTTATTTTTATCCTTCTCCTTTTAGTTTAACCCCCAATAAACCCTTTTTTACCTTAACCGTTGTAATTGATTGTTACTGCATTCACTATTCATTTTGGTCAAAAAGTAAGTTTATATTATTAGAGAATATATATTATGATAATTAAAAATATTTAATCCATTTTTTAAAATTCAAATCACATAATTGGAAAAAATTAATTTAAAATTAACCACGCAGACGTGATGAGAAAGTGGATTTTTAAATTGAAAAAGTTCAAAAGTTTACAAAGTTTTTATATCAAAATTAAATATGAAATTAATTTCAATGACCTGAATTTGATTTATATATGTATAATTAATCTAATTATACATTAAAACAAATTTAAAATATAATTTAACGTTATAAATAAATTAAATAAAAAGACCGTTTTTAATTAAAATTCAATATTATTCACTATTCATAAAAAATGAAACTTTTTAGAAAAAACCCAAAAATACACCCTTATATAATGTTGAAATTATGAATTAAAAATTATGTTTATTTTATAAAATTCATTTTATAAAAGTTTCAAAATTTTAATTTATTATTGTTCAAAAAAAGACATAAAAACATTTTTTTGAGAAAATAGTATTTTTTTAAACAAATAAAGACTTTACCGAAAATTATGTGTTTTATTATCAATATGTTTTATTTATATAAAACCATTATACTTAATAAAAATTAGTTATAAATATTCATTTTATTATGTTTAACTGCAAGGTTATAATGGTCACATTTAAATAACTATATTAATATTATATCATGGTTTTTTTAAAACTCAGTGTTGCATATAACGCAAGCTAAGAGATTATTGTGTGTAGCGCAATAATAACTAATTATTTACCATAATTAAAGATTAAATTGTTGTTTTATGTAACATAATAAATCAAATAGATTTAATTTATTTGTAAAAGATCATAAAAACTTGGAGTTTTACATTCTACCCCCCTTAAAATGAATTTTTCCCTCAAAATTAATCATTCTGATATAAAAAATAAGGTTAATTGTCTCTCTTTATATCCTCAAGTTCCCACATATCTTCCTTAAACTGGTGGATTCACCATAGAAATTTAACCAGGTGAGTGGTCTTATTTTTTAGAACTTTCTCTGTACAATCTAGAATCTACATTGATCGTTCCTCATAAGAAAAATCTTCTCCAATGGTATGACCTCTAAGTTTAGTAATTTTGAAGGTTCGGGTATGTACTTACTCATGATAGATACATGGAATACATCTTGTACTTTATAGAGGTTCAGTGGAAGCTTCAAGCAATATACTACCTTCCTAATGCGATCAAGAATTTCAAAGGGGGTGATATACCTAGGGATTATATTCCCTTAATTGCTGAATATCATAACCTTATTCCATAGATAAATTATTAGAAACATCTTATCACCAACTTAAAATTCTAGATCACACCAATGATTGTCAACATAACTTTTATTCCAACTCTAAGATTTGTTTATTTTTTCTTGAATGGAATTAACCTTCTCTGTTATTTATTCATCTATCTCAGGTCCCAATATCTTTCTTTCTCCAAATTCATTCCAACATGTTGGAGATCTACATTTATTTCCATATAGGGTTTTATAAGGATCCATCTGAATGACTAATTGAAAGTTGTTATTTTAAGAAAACTCAACTGGACGAAGGTGTTGATCCAAACCACCTTTTAAATCCAAATATAAAGATCTCAACATATCCTCTAGGGTATGAATTGTTCTTTCAGATTGGCCATCTATTTGAGTATGATACACAATGATAAAACTAAACTTTATATCAAGAGCTTACTACATAATTTGCCAAAACATTGAGGTGAACCTCAAATCCCGATCAGACACAATGGAATGTTTTACCCCATGCAAAATTACCACTTCCTTAATGTGTATCCTATAAAGATAATATAGATAGATGTATTCTATAATAGTGATGGAGTGTGTTGACTTAGTATGGATATCGACTACCACCCATATAGCATTATTCCCTTTAGATGTTTTGGGGATTCCAATGACAAAATCCATGGTGATTTTTTCCCATTTCCATTATGGTATGGGTAATGGATGCAACATCCTCTTATAATTTTTTCTTTCAACCTTAAATTTTTGGCATACCAAGCATCGAGATACAAACTCTGCAATATATCTCTTCATGTCATCTCACCAAAAGTATTCTTTAAAATCTCTATACATATTCATACTTCCTAAATGAATAGATAATTAAGAACCATGATCTACCTATAATAAATCCTTATTTAAATATGGTATGGATGGAACACATACGTGGTTCCAAAACCTTATCATTCCATCATGATCAAGATTAAACTCAAGAACAATTCTAACATTCTTCTGTAGATCTACATCTTCCTTTTATGCCTCTTTAATATTAACCTGGATAGATGGTTGAACATTCAATTAATCAATATAAGACTTTTCCCCTTACTTTTTTATTTATAGATCCATCCTTTTCAAATCCAGAAATATTGGATCTTTTTTATCCTCATCATGGATAAGCTAGTATGATCCTTTCAAATCAAAGCATCATCCACCTTGTTCTCTTTCCCAAGGTGGTAATATATTGAGAAGTCGTAATATTTAATCATCTCTAACCATATTCTCTGGTGCATGTTCAACTCCATTTGTGTGAATATATACTTTAAACTTTTTTGATCAATGTGTATATCACACTTTTCTCCTGGCAGAACCGGCCGCGCGCCCCGGCTTCAGGTCCCGGTCGAGCCTCCCACGGCGCTCCGGCCTCCCGGTCGAAACGGTCGGGCGCCACGGCTTCACGCCCTGGCCATGCGCCCACGCGGCTCTCTGGCCTCCCGGCTGAACTGGCCCCACGCCCGGCCAAACCTCCCTCTTCGTGGCCCTCCGAGCCGCCCCGGCTCGTGTCGCCCTCCGGCCCTACGATCCGCCCCGGCTCGTGCCGCCCGTGGCCCTCCAAGATGCCCCAGCTCGCGCTGCCCGCAGGCCCTACGAGCAACCCCGGCCAAGCCACCACGCGACCTCACGCCCTCGTGGCCACCCGCACCCCCGCGGTGCTCCAGCCTACTGGCTGAACCGGCCCCACGGCCCATCCGAACCATCCTCATCGTGGCCCTCTAAGCCGCCCCGGATTGCGTCGCCTGCCGGCCCTCCGAGCTGCCCCGGCTCGCGCCGCCCGCAGGCCCTACGAGCCACCCCGGCCGAGTCGCCCCGCGGCCTCATGCCCTTGTGGCCACTCAAGGCCCTATGCGGCCCCTCGCGGCCTGTCGGGCCGGACCCAGCGGGCCGGACTGACCCAAAAGGCCGGGCCGCACTGCGGTCCGGGCCAGACCCAGCGGGTCAGGTCGGGTCGGGATGGGTCGGTCTGATCGGGTCGGACCGAACTCGGGCCCACTATGACCCCTTTTACTTTCTTTTGGCCATATCTTTGGCACTGGGCGTCTGTTTGACAAACTGTTAGCGGCTTTGGGAATCTTAGAGCGAGGTGGTCCCTTTGAGTATATTCCACAAAGTTTTGGATTGAGATGGGGAACGGTCATGTTGGATCGAGCACAAATCCAACCGGGCCCCTGAGACTAGAAGGCTAATAACTCACAGACCGAGCGTCTAATTAACGTGACGTCTGTTACGTTGAGATCCCTATGACGTGGCTGGCCTTTGAGATACTTCTTCGTTGAACTTTGTGGAAGTTGTAGTATCGACCAGTAGCTTGTGGAGCAGATCCTCTCAGAGACGAGTGATCATTGTGCGGGGACCTACTAGCTGGCTGAGACATGACGACTGCTGACTGTTTCAACTCATAGTGACTCAACTGGCCCAGTGGGGAGCATCTTGGTGACACGGAAGACCCATAGTGGGGAGTACCTTGGTGACGCGAAAGACCCACGGTACTCGACAGGAGGAGTACCTCAGTAGGCTATGAGGGGGAGCGCCTCTGTGTGACGCAGCAAACCCACGGTGGGGAGTGCCTCTGTGTCACGTGGCAGACCCATGGTACTCGATAGGAGGAGTACCTCGTCAGTCCAAGGTTAGTGGGAAGATCCTCTATGTGACGCGGCAGACCCACTGTACTCGATAGAGGAGGAGTTATCTAGCAGCCGAGGGTTCAGAATGTTACTTGTTACTACTACCCTAGAATAAATCCTGGTATGAGCTATAATGGCCCGGGTTCTTGGAGTTCCATTACTTTGTAAAAATCTGATGTTGGGTGTTCTGGGTAGTCTGGGAAAGTTATCAAGGTTTATCGGTGAAGTTTTGACCCCTAACGGTAGGCCTACCGGTAGACTTAGCCTACGGGTAGCAGGGCTACCGGTAGCTCGGTCTACCGGTAGCAGGGCTACCGGTAGCTCGGTCTACCGGTAGCTCTACCTACTGCTAGCTCGGTCTACCGGTAGCTGCAGCCTACCGGTGGCTCTGCCTACCGGTATCTCGGCTTACCGGTAGCTCTGTCTACAGGTAGCTCGGTCTACTGGTAGCTGCAGCCTACCGGTAGCTCTGCCTACCGGTAGCTCGGTCTACCGGTAGCTCTACCTACCGGTAGCTCTGCCTACCGGTAGCTCTGCCTACCGGTATCTCTGCCTACCGGTAGCTGCAGCCTACTGGTAGCTCTGCATACTGGTAGCTCTGCCTACGGGTAGCTCGGTCTACCGGTAGCTCTGCCTACCGGTAGCTGCAGCCTACCGGTAGCTCGGTCTACCGGTAGCTCGGTCTACCGGTAGCTCTGACTATCGGTAGCTTGGTCTACCAGTTGTCGTAGGCTACCAGTAGCTCGGCTAACCATTGGACCTATCCCCCATGGGTTTTCCAGTAGCGCCTCCTCTTGCGCAAATTGGGTTTTAAACCCTATTTTGACTCCCTTTAACTTGTTTTAAAGCCCAGTAATGCCCATTAATGGAGTTTAATTAAATATTTGACGAGGTGTGTGTCGGTTTAAACCTCCCCTAAAGGAGGGGACCTTTATGACGTGTGGGGTCGCGTGGTCAACCCATGACCCCACTCCTTACGCGGTTTCGCGTTCTTTATCTCAACTGTCCCTAGTCCTTATAAACTAAAGGGTTATCCCTCAGTTTCTTTTTCTTGATCACCCTCCCATCATTTCATATGCTCGTGCTTGAGTTCCTGAGGCCCCACCCCTGTAAATCACGCATCCCCTATTACTGGCGCATGAAGCGTGAAGATAAACTTCGATCGTTGATCAATCAGGTAGGGTTTCACCTTCGTCTCTCCTTTCTGTGTATCATGCGGGGTGGGTATGCTTTTGTTTCTGTAGAATTGGATGAACCAAACTTTAATGAAGATAATAAATGGATTCTAAAGAATGAAGGGGAGGGGTGTGATCGATGATGCTCTGATTAATGATTTCTGAATTTTTTGGGATTAGGCCTACTGAAAATCAAGGTCGTTGGTGGTCTTTGTTTGTGTACTAACGAACCCTTACCTATGGTGATGTTTAAAAGGCTTGTATCATGATTATGAGCCTCTACTGTGTAAATGAAATTGTTTAATTACTTATATGCGGCTAAATAAATTGAAAGCACTAGGATTAACCCTTTTCTATGATAACCTCGGTTAAAATACAGCGAAATAGAAATCATGGAGTGTGTTAAATCTTTTAAATCTGAAAATAACGGCATGGACCTGCTTTGAGTTGGTGGTAGTGGTTTGGTTATTTTCTTTCACGGGCCGATTGTTGGGTGATGTGGGTGGGGATGGGATTCCCTATTGTTATGGTTTCGCTGGTTGTGAAATTGAGGCTGTGTGGTTACTTTTTCTATATCACGAATTGGGGTGGTATCCTCTATTGTTGAGAAACCGTCGGCTCCTAGAATTTGGGGGACACAGGGCAGTCTCTCGGGGTTACCCTTTTTGATTCCATTAATTCGAGGGATCTCACTAGCCCCTTTGGTTGCAGAAGGTGTAGGAAGAATCTCGGGGTTTTCCTTGGTTCTAGTACTTGAGGGACCTCTTATCTCCTTTGTTGTTGTGGCTTTACAAGAGAACCGGGTGTGAACGTTTAAGTTGATGTTTGACTGAGCTTTTCCCTTGGCTTGTGCTTATGCTTTCTAGTTTCCCAAGTAGGTGCGGAAACTTATTTAAACATTATTACTGAACATGTAAACAAGGATGGGACAAATGGGTTTTGGTTTGGTGTGAGTTGTGACTTGGACATGGTACGGATTGTGTTCTTTAGTCTGGCTGAAGAAAAACCTAAAATGGGTGAGTGCTTGATACCTATACATATACTTATAGTTTTTGTGTTTCTTATTCGCGCCCCACCCAAGTTGAGCACCTAGTGCCGAACACCCCCATTTTATGGGGGAGGTTGTTTTTTCCAACACTTCTATTAGGGGCTGGTTATTAGCTCATTTCTGCTCCCTTTCCCGGATATCCCAAGTATCTTTGGGCAGGCTATTATGTCCTGAAGTTCATTATTAGCCTAAGAGCCTTCGGGCAGGGTGGTGTGGTGGTTGGACCAGGTGTGTGCGGTCAGGTGGTTCCCAAGTGTCTTCGAGATGAGGCCCAGGTGTCTTCAGGCATGGCAGTAGATCTTCTAGCCCAGGTGTCTTCGGGCGTGGCGGCAGTTGTTCTTGCCTCGGTGCTTGCAGGCGTGGTTACGTGTGACATTTTTGTCCCAGGTGTTTGCAGGTAGGGTTTGGAAGTGGGACTGCGTGAGGATGTGGCCCAGGTGTGTGTGGGAGGGTGTTGGAGGGTGTGGCAGTGGGACTGTGGTAAGAATGGCGGGATTGGTTCGATGTATAGGATGACTTCAATAACCAGTGGGAAAGTGGTGTGGGGTACCCAAACATCGATGTGATTTTATTATACTTTACTTGCTTGCGTTATTTGGTGAGTGTGGCCGGTGAGTGGGATGGATGAACTCCTTGATAGTGTTTGGTTTTTTGTTTCTCACGGGACTTTAGTACATCTCCCCACTTGTGCACGAGAGCTTTAGGTTTTTCCCTACTGAGTATACTTGTATGCTCACCCTACGTATATAAAACTGTTTTCAGGTTTCCAAGAGGGCTTCAGGGATTGTGCGGGACCATACTAGCTCGGACCTTGGGGAAGTTGTTGTTTTCGTTTTTCTTTCTTTTGGTACTTTATCTTTGGATTTCTGGTATCATGTATCTTTTACTTTTGAACTTGAATGTGGGAATGGTTTGCTTTGGCTTTACTTTTCTTTCAGTTTTGGTGTTGTTGGGTTTCATCATCTTATTTCCCGATCCTATAAAACAAAAAGGGTAATGCTTTCCATTTGTGTGTAATTTCTATACCCTTGGTGCTATTTGCCACTCTGGGACCTATAGAAGGCAAGTTTTGGGGGTCATTATCTCTCCTTCAACTTAAAAAATGAAGGGCTTGGCAATCTACTGACCCTTACCTCCTTCTGGTGAAGGCAGGTCGTGACAGAATGGTATCAGAGGACAATGGTTGAGAGATAGGATGGATTCTGGAGTTAGGAATAGTAAGGACTGCATGGGATGGTAGGGAAAAAGTGTTTGGTGACCTTGGTTCGTAAATTAGGCCAGGGAAGACCGGCTAGGACACGAGATTTTAGGGCCCCCCATGATCCGATGCAAGGACTTTGGACCTACCGAATGACCAAGTGAGGCCCCACTGATTTCAGGGTAGAGACCCTAGTAAAGGTACATGAATCATAATGACTTGTGTTCTCATGTTTCATGGGTGTTTTGGGAATTGAAATCAATAAGAAGTTTAAGAAATTTTAAGAACAATATTCTGCACTACTTGGGCTTAAGAATTCCTTGTTTACCTTACAGCTATGGCACCTGGGAGGCGACCACGTGTGGTGCGGGCGATCGAGGCCCGGGAGACTACCTTGGTCAATCGGCAGAGAGTTGATCGAGAGGAGGAGGATGACCAGTGGTAGAAGACATTTCGGTCCTTCCAGCGACAGACCCTTGAGAAGTATGAGGGCAGCACCTCTGACATGAAGACGGAGAGCTGTCTAGAGGAGTTGGTGATAGCCTTCGACCTCATCCAGGCTCCGTCCGAGTACTGGGTTCCTTTGGCCGTTAGCCAAATGCGGGGAGTGGCGTGTTAGTGGTGGACGCTTTACCTGGGGAAGAGGAGAGAGGCTGAGGTGGCATGGGCTGATTTTGAGAAGGAGTTCCGGGCAGAATTCCTCTCTTCTACGATGAAGGCAGAAAAGAGGCAGGAGATACTCTCCCTCCAGTAGGGGAGCATGTCGGTAAGGGAGATAGGGATCAAGTTCAAGGACCTCCTACGTTTTGCTCTGGACCACTTTCCAGACGATGAGTCTCAGGTAAGACATTTAGAGGAGGCGCTCCGACCCTCCCTCCAGTATGTTGTTACCCCCTTCACCCTACCGACATACTTGGAGGTCCAGAAGAAGTACAAAGTGGTGGAGAGGATGCACACTCAAGGAGGTGTGTTAAGAGAGGGGATCCAACTAGGATCACTTAAGGGTAAGTCCATCATCACTAGGTCTCCAGCGTTAGGACCCTCCAGGTTCTGACCAGCAGGGAGCAGACCGCAGCAGTTCTAGTTCCGGTCCCCCGGTCCTCGCCCTTTCCTTTCAGGCCCAGGACCGAGGTGCTTCATCTGTGGGAGCCATGGGCATCTCTGGAATTAGTTCCCGGACTGAGTACAGTACGGTGGTGGTGGACAGGCCCAGCACCCACCCCAGCAGCAGATTCCAGCTAGGCCTTTCCAGCAGCAGTAGTAGGGGCAGTGAGCTCCTGCTCCTCTGAGGGCAGACGTTGCAGGAGGAGGCCGACCTCAGGGTGCTCCTCAGGGACCTCAACCAGGGTGTGTTCGGGGAGGTGGCCGACAGCCAAGAGGCAGAGGATTTGGGTGTGGGCAGTTGCACACCACAGAGGCATCAGTCCCAACAGGACCGGAGGTTGTTCGAGGTACGATCAGTTTGTTTAGCACCCTTGCTTATTCCTTGTTCGATACCGGAGCTTCGCACTCCTTTGTTGCACCCAGCCAAGCCCATGACTTGGGTCTAGATGCCGAGATATTTCTAGTGCCCCTGGTGCTGATCACACCAGTCAGAAGTCAGACCGACTTGTTATATGTTTGTAGAGGATGCAAACTGACGATAGGGCCACATCAGTCGGTCAGGGATCTACTACTACTACAGATACAGCCATACGATGTCATCCTAGGCATCGACTGGTTGTTCTCTATGTGTTCTATCATCGACTACTTCCGAGGAAGGGTTGTGTTCTCAGAATTGGGTGGTCGGTGTGCTACTTTCACTGGTGAGAGGAGCAGTCAGAAGGGAAACAGGCGAGGGGAACCCCTCCTCTCCTTGTTAGCTGGGCTATCGGTAGAGTCAGTGGATGCTGAGATGGTGGAGGTGCCAGGAATAATCAGTGAGTTTATGGATGTATTCCCTGAGGAGGTGACGACTCTACCCCCTCGACATGATATCGAGTTTGGGATAGACTTGTAGCCTGGTGCTCGTCTGATTTTGATCGCTCCTTATCGGATGGCACCTTCAGAGCTACGGGAGCTGCGGATTGAGATTGACGATCTGATGAAGAGGGGTTATGTTCGACCAAGTGCGTCACCATGGGGTGCTCCAGTCTTGTTCGCAAAGAAGTCAGATGGTGTTCTCAGGTTGTGCATAGACTACAGGAGGCTGAATCAGGTGACGATCAAGAATCACTACCCTCTTCTGAGGATAGACAATCTTTTCGACCAGCTGAAAGGAGCAGGATGGTTCTCGAAGATCGACCTGCGGTTTGGGTATCACCAGTTGAGAGTGAAAGAGGGAAACATCCCGAATACGGCCTTCAGGTGCAGATATGGACACTTTGAGTTCCTATTCGTGCCTTTTGGAGTTATTAACGCCCCGGTTGTGTTCATGGGGCTTATGAACTCCATCTTCCGGGAGTACCTGGATTGGTTCGTAGTTGTGTTCATCGATGATATCATGATCTATTCAAGATCAGAGGAGGACCACGCGGATCACCTGAGGATAGTTTTGGAGGTCCTATGATAGTACCAGCTCTATGGGAAGTTGTCTAAATGGAAGTTATGGATGTGAGAAGTGCACTTCCTTGGGCACGTAGTATCCGAGAAGGGGGTAGAGGTGGACCCATCAAAGGTTGAAGCAGTTGTTTCTTAGGCAGAACCCAAGAATGTGGCAGAAGTTTGTAGTTTCCTTGGGCTAGAAGGTTACTATCGGAGGTTCGTACCCAAATTCTCCCGAGTTGCAGCCCCTTTGATAGCCTTGACCAAGAAGGACCAGGTTTTTGTGTGGAGTGAGCAGTGCGAGGTGGCCTTCATCTATCTAAAGGAGAAGCTAGTTAGTGCCCCAATGCTGAGACTACCAGAAGAAGGGGCGGCGTATGAGGTGTTCTGTGATGCTTCAGGGAAATGCCTCGGATGTGTGTTGATGCAGTGATAAGGGGTGATCTCTTATGGGTCTAGGAAGATATACCCTCATGAGCGTAATTATTCCACCCATGATCTGGATCTTGCAGCAGTCATTTTTGCACTAAAGTTATGGCGGCATTACCTCATCAGAGAACGCTTTGTGATCTTCACGGATCACAAAATCTTGAGTTATATCTTCTCCTAGAGGGACCTAAACTTGCGGTAGCGAAGGTGGGTGGAGTTCCTCCAGGATTATGACTTCGATATTTCCTATACTTCAGGGAAGGGGAATGTAGTGTCCAATGCCTTGAGTAGGAGATCGCATAAGGATGCGGTCCGAGAGTCGGCAGACACCTAGAAGCCAATGGAGGAGTTGGCTGCCTTGCACCTGGATGTGAGGATGGATGGTGGTAGAGGTTTCCTGTATCAGATGACAGTGCAGTCATCTCTGTTTCATCAAGTGGAGGAGTCTCAGTGGGGAGACCCAGAGTGCGAAGTGATGCGTGACTGAGTTGACCAGAGCAATGATCCAGAAGGATGGACAGAGGATGGTCAGAACCGGATGCTTTTTTGAGGAAAGCTACTTGTTCCAGAGGCGATGTGAATCAAGGTTCTTAGTGAGTTCCACAAATCACCCCTAGTAGTGCACCCGGGAGTTTCCAAGATGTACCAGGGTCTGAAGAGACAGTTCTGGTGGCCCGGAGTAAAGCGAATAGTGGCAGAGTTTGTGGCCAAGTGCCTAGTGTGTCAGCAGGTGAAGGCTGAACACTGAGTTCCAGGCGGCCTACTACAGTCCCTAGATGTTCCCGAGTGGAAGTGGGAGGACATCTCGATGGATTTCGTCACAGGACTACCCAGGGTTCAAGGGGGATGCGACGCCATCTGGGTGGTAGTTGACCAGTTGACGAAATCGGCTCACATTCTGGCGATTAAGGAGTCGAGTGCAGTGGATGCTTTGGCACGAAGGTACGTGGATGAGGTGGTGCGGTTGCATGGAGTTCTGAGGTCCATAGTATCGGATAGGGATGCACGGTTTACCTCATGAGTCTGGAGATGATTGCAACATGCTTTTGGCACCCAGCTACGTCTTAGCACTGCTTTCCATGCCTAGACAGATGGACAGATAGAGCGCACCATCCAGACCTTAGAGGATGTGCAGCGGGCATGCATTCTAGACTCAGGAGGATTAGGGGTGCGACACTTGCCTCTGGTAGAGTCTGCCTACAATAATAGCTATCACTCTACCATTGGTATGGACCCGTTTGAAGCCTTGTACGGGAGGCCATGTCGCTCACCTGTGTGTTGGACCGAAGTCGGAGAGGCGGGCATCCTTGGCCCGGAGGTGGTGCAGAGCACGATGGAGAAGGTTCAGCTTATACGGGAAAGGATGAAGGCAGCCCAGGACCGACAGAAGTCGTATGCTGATACCAAGAGAAGGCCCTTGGAGTTTGAGGTTGGAGATCACATGTTCTTGAAGGTCTCCCCTCGGCGTGAACAACGGAGGTTCGGCAAGGGGAGTAAGCTTTCCCCCAGG
Source organism: Viscum album (assembly GCA_963277665.1). Lineage (NCBI taxonomy): Eukaryota > Viridiplantae > Streptophyta > Magnoliopsida > Santalales > Viscaceae > Viscum > Viscum album. The sequence continues at coordinate 133,921,574 of OY728155.1, read as the reverse complement.
TTCATCGGACCCATCAAAGTGTTAAGGAGGGTTGGAGAAGTGGCTCATCGGATATCGTTACCACCACCGCTACTGAGGATACATTACGTCTTCCATGTGTCCCAACTCCGTCGCTATCTGCACGACGATTCACATGTCCTCGACTGGGGAGGTCTAGACATCGAGGACGACGTGACCTTTGTGGAAAGACCAGTGATGATCGAGGATCACAAGGAGAAGGTGCTTCTTGGGCGAACCATTCCCTTGGTTCGTGTGTTATGGAGACATGGTGGGCTTGAGGAGAGTACGTGGGAGAGGGAAGTACATATGCGTGCCCAGTACCCAGAGTTGTTTTGAGCTTTGTGTTGTTCTGTTTATACTTGTTGTAGTGGAGAATTGTACCTTTTTGGCTATGAAATATGTGGTTTTTCTTTCCTCTCTGACTGTGTATGAAAAGTCCTAGCGATGGGGAGGGGAGGATCTGACCCCTAATCAAGACGCATTAAGGTGGATGTGATTAAACTCGTGCAGGTGAGTCAGTGCCTCTCAAAGCAAATAGTATCTTGACATGGGGGAAGAGACTCCCCAACCCGCATGATTGGGAAGTTTGACGTGGTATGTTGCTTGGTTCTTAAGAGGAATGTGTTTTTAGTTAACAATAGGGTTCTCTCCTGAGAGGTATCTTTCTAGGTGGTTGTTCGGACCCTCTGTTTCCTTGGGTTGTTTTGATTCTCGAGGGCGAGAATAGTTTGAGAGGTATCTAATGTAATGGTCGGGGTTCTTGGAGGTCCATTACTTTGTAAAAATCTGATGATGGGTGTTCTGGGTAGTCTGGGAAAGTTATCAAGGCTTCTCGGTGAAGTTTTGACCCCTAACAGTAGGCCTACCGGTAGACTTAGCCTATCGGTAGCAGGCCTACCGGTAGCTCGGTCTACCGGTAGCTCTGCCTACCGGTAGCTCGGTCTACCGGTAGCTACATCCTACTGGTGGCTCTGTCTACCGGAATCTAGGTCTACCGGTAGCTGCAGCCTACCGGTAGCTCTGCCTACCGATAGCTGCAGCCTAATGGTAGCTCTTCCTACCGGTAGCTTGGTCTACCGGTAGCTCTGCCTACCGGTAGATCAGTCTACCGGTAGGTCTACCTACCGGTATCTCGGTCTACCGGTAGCTCTGCCTACCGGTAGCTGCAGCCTACCGGTAGCTCTGCCTACCCGGTAGCTCGGTCTACCGGTTGCTGCAGGCTCTCGGTAGCTCATTCTACCGGTAGCTCGGCTAACCGGTGGACCTAGCCCTCACGGGTTTTCCAGTAGCACCTCCTCTTGTGCAAATTTGGGTTTAAACCCTATTTTGACCCCCTTTAACTTGTTTTAAAGCCTAGTAATGCCCATTAATGGTTTTTAATTAAATGTTCGATGAGGTGTGCGTCGGTTTAAACCGCCCCTAAAGGCGGGGACCTTTATGATGTGTGGGGTCGCGTGGTCAACCCACGACCCCGTTCCTTACGCGGTTTTGCGTTCTTTATCTCAACCGTCCTTGGTCCTTATAAACTAAAGGGTTCTCCCTCGGTTTCTTTTTCTCGATCACTCTCCCATCATTTCATATGCTTGTGCTTGAGTTCCCGAGGCCCCACCCCTGCAAATCGCGCATCCCCTATTACTGGCGCGTGAAGCGTGAAGATAAACTTCGATCGCTGATCAATCAGGTGGGGTTTCACCTTCGTCTCTCCTTTCTGTGTATCATGCGGGGTGGGTATGCTTTTGTTTCTGTAGAATTGGATGAACCAAACTTTAATAAAGATAATAAATGGATTATAAAGAATGAAGGGGAGGGGTGTGATCGATGATGCTCGGATTAATTATTTCTGAATTGTGCGGGCTTAGGCCTACTGAAAATCAAGGTCGTTGGTGGTGTTTGTCTGTGCACTAACTAAACCTTACCTTTGGTGATGTTTAAAAGGCTTGTATCATGATTATGAACCTCTACTGTGTAAATGAAATTGGTTAATTACATATATGCGGCTAAATAAATTGAAACCACCAGGATTAAACATTTTCTGTGATAACCCTGGTTAAAATATAGCAAAATTGAAATCATGGAATGTGTTAAATCTTTTAAATCTGAAAATACCGGCATGGACCTACTTTGTGTTGGTGGTAATGGTTTGGTTATTTCCTTTCATAGGCCAATTGCTGGGTGATGTGGTTGGGGATGGGATCCCCTGTTGTTATGGTTTCACTGGTTGTGAAATTGAGGCCATGTGGTTACTTTTTCTATATCACGAATTGGGGTGGGATCCTCTATTGTTGAGAAACCGTCGGCTCCTGGAATTTGGGGGACACGGGGCAGTGTCTCGGGGTTACCCTTTTTGCTTCCATTACTTTGAGGGATCTCACTAGCCTCTTTGGTTGTAGAAGGTGTAGGCAGCATCTTGGGGTTTTCCTTGGTTCCATTACTTGAGGGACCTCTTATCTTTTTTGTTGTTATGGATTTACAAGAGAACCAGGTGTGAACGTTTAAGTTGATGTTTGACTGAGCTTTTCCCTTGGCTTGTGCTTATGCTTGCTAGTTTCCCAAGTAGGTGCAGAAACTTATTTAAACATTATTACTGAACATGTAAACAAGGATGGGATAAATGGGTTTTGGTTTGGTGTGAGTTGTGACTTGGACATGGTACTGATTGTGTTCTTTAGGCTGGCTGAAGAAAAACCTAAATTGGGTGAGTGCTTGCTACCTATACATATACTTGTAGTTTTTTTGTTTCTTATTTATGCCCCACCCAAGTTGAGCACTTAGTTCCGAACACCCCCATTTTATGGGGGAGGGTGTTTTCCCAACACTTCTATTAGTGGCTGGTTATTATCTCCTTTCTGTTCCCTTTCCCGGATAGCCCAAGTATCTTCAGGCAGGCTGTGATGGCCTGAAGTCCATTATTAGCCCAAGAACCTTCGGGCAGGGTGGTGTGGTGGTTGGCCCAGGTGTGTGCGGGCCGGTGGTTCCCAAGTGTCTTCGGGATGAGGCCCAGGTGTCTTCAGGCATGGTAGTAGATATTCTAGCCCAGGTGTCTTCGGGTGTGGTAGTGGTTGTTCTGGCCTAGGTGTTTGCAGGCGTGGTTACGTGTGACATTTTTGGCCCAGGTTTTTGTGGGTGGGGTTTGGCAGTGGGACTGCGTGAGGATGTGTCCCAGGTGTGTGCGGGCGGGTGTGGCAGTGGGACTATGGTGAGAATGGTGGGATTGGTTTGATGCATAGGATGACTTCAATAACCAGTGGGAAAGTGGAGTGGGGTACCCAAACATCGATGTTCTTTTATTATACTTTACTTGCTTTCATTATTTGGTGAGTGTGGTCGGTGAGTGGGATGGATGAAATCCTTGATAGTGTTTGGTTGTCTATTTCTCATGGGACTTTAGTACGACTCCCCACTTGTGCCTGAGAGATTTAGGTTTTCCCTACTGAGTATACTTGTATGCTCATCCTACGTATATAAAACTGTTTTCAGGTTTCCAGTAGGACTTCAGGGATCATGTGGGACCATACTAGCTCGGACCTTGGGGTAGTTGCTGTTTTCGTTTTTCTTTATTTTGGTACTTTATCTTTGGATTTCTTGTATCATGTATCTTTTACATTTGAACATGCATGTGGGAATGGTTTACTTTGGCTTTACTTTTATTTCCGTTTTGGTGTTGTTGGGTTTCATCATCTTATTTCCCGATCCTATAAAACAAAAAGGGTAATGCCTTCCATTTATGTGTAATTTCCATACCCTTGGTGCTAGTCGCCACTCTGGGACCTTTAGAAGGCAGGTTTCGGGGGTCATTATCTCTCCTTCAACTTAAAGAAGGAAGGGCTTGGCAATCTACTGACCCTTCCCTCCTTCTGGTGAAGGCAGGTCGTGACATGATCTGAGTCAGTTCCTTTCTATTTTCCTCATGATTGATATGGATTACTTGATAACTTAGGTATATGTATGGTCATATACCTAAGTAAGGTTATCTGTGAATTTCATACTTTTTGTTTATCCTTGATGGATTTTGTGAGACCCAGAGGGTCTCGGGGTCCCTACTGGGTATCGTTAACTCACCCCTACATGGGTTATGCCCACACTTCATTGAGTTTGGTGCAGATGACAGACAACTCTGACTGAGGATGAGAGTACCCGGTCTGGACGGTACCCGGAGGTTAACCTTACGACGATTCGGTACACGTAGGAGATGGATGGATGAGGAGTGCTGAGGAGGCGATCTGTGCCTATCCTTCTGGTTGGAACATTGGAGGATGACCCAGCAGCTAAATTTCCCTTTTCTTCAGTTGTATTCTATCACATTTTTACTTGTACTTTCCCATTGGGCTTGTATTCTGGACCCTTTTACTTTCAGCACTCTTTTATTATATAGTTTACTTGGTGTTTTGTATCCAACTGTGTGCTTGCTTATGTGTGAGTTTACTGTTTATAAAGGAAATGCCTTCCCAGTTTTAGGAAATACGCCTTTGGGTCTAGTCACCAGCCCCTGGCCTGTGGAAGGTTTTCTTGGGGTAGTCACGACATGGGCCCTGGGGGACGGGTCATGACAAATTGGTATCAGAGGAGTCGGTTCTACCGCAAAACTTATGACTCTGATATTTCTTTTCTGTGAAGAAATATTGTTAAGGTTAATGAGTGTGGTTTTCAGTTCAGGGAGTCCAGTTTTAGTGCGGCAGCCGACATATCCATACACCAGGACCCTGACTTCTGATATCTGACTCAGTGCACGAAGACACTGATTGCGTGTGTGTTTTCAAGAGCCTTCTTTATGAACTCTTTGAGTCAGCTCACTAGGTTAGCTCACCAGGTATAACGTTTGACCATAGCACACCTATTTCTTTTCAGGATGCCTCCACGTAGACATCCAGCTAAAGTTCCAAGAGTTTTACGCATAGATATCCCACCAAGCGATGAGGCCTCGGTGCAGGGCCCTTTTCCAGTAGAGGCACCCACAGAGGCACCAGCAGTACCACTCCCCTTTGGGCCACCGATGCCACTAGCTTCAGACGTTTCACTCTGCTTGAGCGCGTTTCATGAGTTCCAGTGCAAGAGGCCACCTAGGTTCTGGGGAGAGACAAACCCACAGGCGGCTAAGGATTGGATAGAGGTTGTGGTGAGAGTCTTCTGACTCATATGGACACCAGCCGACCTCATGGTGATCCTTGCCGCTAGCCTTCTACAGGAAGCTGCAGGAAGATGGTGGAGCTTGATGCTCCAGGTTCACGATGAGGTGACGCTTCTCTGGGCAGACTTTGAGATCCTGTTTTGTGTAGAGTTTGTTCCAGCGACTCTTCGCACAGTGCACATACAGGAGATTCTTCATCTGTAGTAGGGCAGTATGAATGTGGCTTAGTATTCAGCAAGGTTCATTGACCTCTCACCCTACTCCATAGATATGGTGTGAGACCCATTATTTAGGGCCCAGACCTTCGAGTAGGAGATTAGGCGGGAGATTAGAGCTTCGATGATCTCACTCAGCATCCCGACGCAGGCAGGGGTGTTAGAGAGAGCCCTCTTACTAGAGAGTTTCCTCGCTGAGTAGTCACTAGTAGCGAGACCCACTACCATTAATCACTTAGTGAAGTCTTATACAGTTGGAAGCAGACAGACGTCACAGAGGTCCAAGAGGACCAGACCTATAGGTGGACGACCGCATGACTCAGGATCGGTTGTACGGGGCTCCCCAAGTGGAACTAGTCATGCCAGGAGTGGGCAGTGTTACGCATGCGGCGGGCAGGGTCACATGGCTCGTGACTGTCCGACCCACCGTACGGATGATCAGCAGATGGTCGAAGGACCGCCCAGGCAGAGACAGAGATTCAACTGAGGAGGTTCGTAGGGAGCAGGCAGACGTGGAAGAGGAGCTAGTCGTGCAGCTGATGGTGGGCGACGATTTGAGATATTACCGCCACCACCACCAGGAGGTCCACCCCGACCATAGGGAGAAGGTGGACATGGGAGAACTCAACTCCAGGAAGCTGAGGCTTATGATCATGGAACTCTGGGGATCATACGAGGTACGATCTGTGTCTACTCTACATTAGCTTCAGTACTTATAGACACAGGTGCTAGTCATTCTTTTATTGTCACTACCCTCGCTTATAGCTCGAAGATTCTGATGGAGCCATTGGTTCGATCCTTACGGCTAGAGATTCCTATGGGAGTAGATTAGACAATTATGCACTGGTGCTGGCAATGCGAGATTACTCTAGGAGGTGAGAGTTTCGGCTGGGATCTCCTAGTAGCTTTGTCGATGCCTTACGACGTCATCTTTGGTATGGACTGGTTATCTATATTTTATGCTCAGATTGACTGTATTAGGCGCAAAGTGTGGTGTGTCTGCACGGATGGGACTAGGTTTACCTTCACTAGAGATAAGGGAGTCTTTGTAGCGCAGGATGGACTTAACCGGAGGAGGGTGCATCAGATTACTCATCAGTTGGCTAGACTTACCCTCAGAGCGGTTTAAATGGAGAGTCTGAGTTATCCTGTAGTGGTGGATTAGTACATGGGTGTTTTCCCTGATTATGTCTTAGGTATAAGTCCTTGAATAGAGGTATACTTTTACATTGAATTGTACCCCGGGACGGCACCAATATCTACACCAGTGTATCGGATGGCTACCACGGAGCTTCACGAGCTGCGGGTACAGCTAGAGGACTTGCTGGAGAAAGGGTTCATCCGGCCCATTGTTTCACTTTGGGTAGCCCTGATTCTATTCGCAAAGAAGGCGTATGGGAGCTTGAGGCTCTGTGTCGACTAATGGCGCCTGAACCAGGTGACCGTGATGAACATGTACTCACTCCCTAGGATTGATGAACTCTTTGATCAGCTGAAGGGATCACGGTGGTTCTCAAAGATAGACCTCAGATCAGGCTATCACCAGCTCAGAGTTCGAGACGAGGATGTGCAGAAGATAGATTTCAGATGTCGATACGGCCACTAAGAGTTCTTGGTTATGAAATTCAGCGTAACCAACACTCCAGAAGTGTTCATGGGACTCATGAATAGGGTCTTTTAGTTATACCTTGATCACTTTGTATTGGTCTTCCTCGACGACATTCTGATCTACTCGGTTATTGAGGAGGAGCATTCCTATCATTTCAGGTAGTATTGGACACACTTCAAGAGCACCATATTTATGGTAAGATCTTGAAGTTCCAGTTCTGGATCCGAGAGGTTAACTTTTTGGGACATTTAATATTGGAGTCTAGAGTTGTAGTAGATCCAGCGAAGATTGAGGCGGTACTTTCTTAAGAGCCACCCAGGAGTGCGACGAAGGTACAGAGTTTCTTGGGTTTGGCTGGATACTAGCGAAGGTTTGTGCCAGACTTCTCTAGAGTTTCAGCACCACTATCATCCTTAACGAAGAAGGGTCAACCCTTTGTTTGGTTGGAGAAATTCCAGTGGAGTTTTCAGGAGCTGAGGCAGAGGCTGACTAGTGCCCCCATCTTGAGGCTTCTAGAGGAGGGCGTAGGGTACGTAGTCTACTGTAACACATCAGGGACCAGACTTGGATGTGTCCTGATGTAGGACCGATCAGTGATCGCATATGGTTCTCTTAGCTGAGATAGCATGAGCAGAACTACGCTACCCATGACCTAGATTTAGAATCAGTGGTCTTAGCCTTGAAGATGTGGCGACACTATTTGATGGGTGAGTGTTTTACCATGTACTCTGATCATAAGAGTCTCAGGTATATCTTCTCTCAGAAGGACTTGAACCTGATACAACGACGTTGGATTGAGTTCCTCCAAGACTTTGACATCGAGATAGTCTATACTCTTATGGTGGGGAACGTTGTTGCAGATGCACTCAGCAGGAGATCTGGTATACAGCTGTTAGGCGAGGCGACGGAGCAGCTGGCCGCTTTGTAGATATCCTTTGTGGATAGAGATGGAGCATCTTTTCTTCAGTATCTTACATTCACTCCCCCACTTCTTCAGCGAGTCAAGGAGGTGCAGCATGGGGACGCTAACTGCGATGCTCGACGTGCTCAGATATCCATAGGGCAGGCACCTAATAGATTTTCTGAAGGTGGGGAGCACATCATCTTCTTCATAGGACATACCATGGTACCAGTGTCACTTCAGGAGGAAGTGTTGAAGGATTTCCACACATCCCCTCTAGAGTTACATCCAGGAGTGGAGAAGATATACCTGGATCTCCAATGACAGCACTGGTGGCTGGGAATGAAGAAAGCAGTTGAAGAGTTTGTTTCTCAGTGCCTCACTTGTCAGCAAGTGAAGGTAGAGAATCAGGTACCAGCAGGCTTGGTTCATCCATTAGAGGTCCCAGAGTTGAAGTGGGATGGGATATCTATGGACTTCATGACAGGACTTCCACATACATCTAGGGGACATGACTCTATCTAGGTGATCGTCGACCGACTCACCAAGTCATCCCAATTCCTATCGATCAGAGAACAGGGTTCAGTAGAGATCTTGGGATGCCTCTATGTGTAGGAGATTGTGCGGCTACATGGAGTACCTTCAACAATAGTCTCTGATCGTGATGCATGTTTTACTTCTCGACTATGGAAGGGGTTGCAGGAGGCTTTCAAGACACAGCTTCGTTTGAGCACCGCCTTCCATCCTCAGACGGATGGCCAGATTGAGCAGAACATTCGGACCCTCAAGAAAATTCTCTGTGCTTGTGTCCTCGACTTCAGTCGCAGTTGGGAGGATCACTTGCCTTTGGTGGATTTTTCATACAACAACAACTATCACTTTACCATAGGGATGGCACCTTTCGAGGCGTTATACAGGAGACCTTGCAGATCAACTTTGTGCTGGACTGACCTAGGGGATTTAGCACTCGTGAGACAAGAGATGGTTCAGGCTACCACAGAGAAGGTGCATATCATCTAGGAGTGCATGAAGACTGCACAGAGCAGGCAGAAGTCGTATTCTAATAGAAGATGGAGAACTCTGGAGTTCGAGGATAGCGACCACATCTTTCTACGGGTTTCACACCGATGAGGTCTATGGAGATTTGGCCGAGGCAGCAAGTTATCTCCGAGGTTCATCAGACCTTTTTAGGTCCTCAATAGAGTTGGAGAGTTGGCATACCACTTAGCTCTTCCACCTCAGTTGCACCGGGTGCACGATGTCTTCCACGTTTCCAAGCTGAGGAGATATGTGCATGACCCTTCTCACATCATCGACCATGGCGAACTGTACGTCGATGATGGGGTGACTTTTGCGAAGGTTCCAATAGAGATCGAGGATCGACCGGAGTGGGTCCTACGTGGATGGTCGATACCTATGGTGCGTGTTCGCTGGCAGCACGGGAACCTCCATGAGAGCACATGGGAGCAGGAGGCTCAAATACATGCTCAGTACCCCCACTTGTTCCCTTAGTACGAGTTGTGGCTTATGGAGACGTAAAGCCTGAGGTAGGGAGAATTTAAAGACTCCGAATTTCCATGTAATTTTTTTTAATTAAATGAGAATTTTACGAGTCTGCAAAAATTGACGGCGCGTGATTCCGAGGCTCGGAGTGCCCGGAATGAATTTCTGAACTTTTTTTCGGTACGTTCAATAAACATGTGATCGGGTTTTTCTAACTTTTGAACCGGTGCTTGGAATTGAAATCCAAGGGCACCATTGAACTCGCAGTGCCGGTATTCTCTTAAGAATACTTTCACCTCGACGGCAGTTGGTCGAGGGTGAAAGATAATTTTTGGATTTTTCATGGAAATAATAAAATAAAATAAACACACATTTTATTTTATTTTGTTTGTTAAAACCTCCAAGTGGAAGTTGAGGTGTGGGGACCACCAGACCTTAACCTCCCATGAGAGGTTATTGTAGTGGGGACCACCCGAACCTAACCTCCCATGAAAAGTTATGGTGGTGGGGACCACCCAAGGCCTAAACCTCTCAACTCCCACAATAAATGAGGGAGAGCCTCTTCAACTCCTCCTTCATTGATTATGTCAACCCTCCTTAATTATTCTTGCCAACACTTCCCTTTAATTAATTGAGCCAACACATCAATTAATTAATTAAACTATTTGAATTTATGCCAAAAAACATAATAGAACTCATAATATATTATTTTGGGCTATGAATTATTTTTGGTGGAATTGGGGAGAGGATGAACTAGGGTGAAATCTCTCCAACGAAGAACGCTCTGCCAACGAAGAACATCGACCTCCTTAGACCTTCTTCCTTAGGACTTCTTCTGACGTGGGACGTCCTCATCTATGGAAAATCAACGAACATACTACCTTCTTATGCAAATGAAATCAAGCAAACGAGGTAGGGGTTTAATTGTGTTTGATTATTTGCGGGAAGTTGTAGGGTGGTTGATTGATATTCTTCTCTCTACCATTCTTTATAATTCTTTGTAATTCAAGAAGGAATTGTGAACTTCTTGCTATCACTCTAAACATGGAGGGTGCGGTTCAAACGAACATGGCTTGACCCCTCCGCCATTCTTCTTTGATGTGTACTTCGAAATGGAGGAAGGCGACGAAGACGACGAAGGTGACTAAGGCAACGGCGCCACCACCCGCGGCCTCCGCGGCCCGCGCCGCCCCTACGGAATTCCGGTCTCCCGGTTAAACTGGCTGCATGCCATAGATACATGTCCCAGCCAATCCACCCATGGCGCTTCGGCCTCCCAGCCGAACCGGCTCCACACCCCGGCTCCGCGCCCCAGCCCCACGCCCCCGCGGAGCTCCGGTCACCCAGCCGAACCAGCCCCGTGCCCCCACGGGGCTCCAGCCTCCCGGCCAAACTAACCTCATGCCCCGTCTGAACCACCCTCATCATGACCCTCCGAGCCTCCTCGACTCGCGCCACCCGCGGCCCTCCGAGCCACCCCAGCTCGCGCCACCCGCGGCCCTCCGAGCTGCCCTGGCTTACGCCTCCCGCCGGCCCTCCGAGCCACCCCGGCCGAGCCTCCCCACGGCCTCGCACCCTCGTGGCCACCCGCAGCCCTCCGCGGTCCCTCTCAGCCTGTCGGGCCAGACCCAGGGGGCCAGGCCTCACTACAAGCCGGGCCAAACCCAGCGGGTCAGGCCTGGTCGGACCAGACCCGGGCCCACTACGACCCCCTTTACTTTCTTTTAGCCATATATTTGGCACCGGATGTCCGTTTGAAAAATCGTCAGCAGCATTGGGAATATTGGAGAGAGATAGTCCCTTTAAGTATATTCCACAGAGTTTTGGATTGAGATGGGGAACGGTCAGGTTAGATCGAGCACGAATCCAACTGAGCCCTCGGGACTAAAAGGTTAATAACTCACAGACCGGGCATCTGATTGACGTGATGTCTGTTAAGTTGAGATCCCTATGACATGCCGGACCTTTGAGATACTTCTTCATGGGACTTCATGGTAGTTGGAGTATCGAACAGTAGCTTGTGGAGTATATCCTCTCAGAAATGAGCGAGCATTGTGCGGGGACCTAGTAGTTGGCTAAGACTTAATGACTACTGACCGTTTCGACTCGGAGTGACTTGACTAGCCCAGTGGGGAGTGTCTTGGTGACGTGGCAGACCCACAGTGGGGAGCTCCTTGGTGACGTGGTAGACCCATGGTACTCGACAGGAGGAGTACCTCAGCAGGCCATGAGGGGGAGCGCCTCTGTGTGACGCGTCTGACCCACGATGGGAGTGACTCTGTGTGACACGGCAGACCCACGGTACTTAACAGGAGGAGTACCTCAGTAGTCCAAGGTTAGTGGGAAGCGCCTCTATGTGACGCAGAAGGCCCACTGTACTCAATAGAGGAGGAGTTCTCTAATAGTCGAGGGTTCAGAATGTTACTTGTTACTACTACCCTAGAATAAATCCTGGTGTGATCTGAGTCAGTTCCTATGTGTTTTCCTCATGATTGAGATGGATTATTTGATAACTTAGGTATATGTATGAGCATATACCTAAGTAAGGTTATCTGTGGATTTTACACTTTGTGTTTATCCTTGATGGATTTTGTGAGACCTAGATGGTCTCGGGGTCCCTACTGATTATCATTATACTCACCCCTGTATGGGCTATGCCCACACTTCATTGTGTTTGGTGCAGCCAACAGACTGGATTGACTAAGGTCGAGAGTACCAGGTATGGACGGTACCTGGAGGTGGACCTTATGACGAGTCAGTACATAGAGGAGATGGATGGACGAGAAGTGTTGAGGAGGCGATCTGTACCTACCCTTTAGGTAGGAACCTCGCAGGACAACCCAACAGCTGACTTTCCCTTTTCTTCAGTTGTATTGTATCACAGTTGTACTTTTACTTTCCATTTGGTCTTTTATTCTGGACCCTTTTACTTTAATCACTCTTTTGTTATAAAGTTTACTTTGTGTTTCGTATCCATCTGTGTGCTTTCTTGTGTGTGTGTTTACAGGTTATAAAGTCAATGCCTTCCCAGTTTTAGGGAATACACCTTTGGTGCTAGTCGCCATCCCCTGGCCTATGGAAGGCGGGCTTGGGGTATTTACGGCATGGGTCCCGGGGGACGGGTCATGACATAAATCTTTCATGATGGTTTGTAAAGATTTTGTGAATTTCCAAATCATATCCCCAAGGAATGTCAAACCAGGTGTACAGTAAGGCCTATTTCCCTACATCGGTTCCTAATTGATTCTACCTTAATAAAATGTTTTCAGGGTTGTTCCCCCTGGTATATATGTGTTAGAGAAATATCTAATTGTAGTATCCGGGTAGAAATAAATTTCTAGGAAACCACTTGCTCTATCCTTTTTCAAAATTCTAGGAAATTTTCCTATACTTTGACTCTTCCTTAGACTTATCCTTAGACATGTCCTTTAGGATCTCACTATGGTTTTATCATCATAATTTCTAAAGGTTAACTAAACCAATCCTCTGATACCAGCTATAGTAACCCAGTTTTATCATACATATATATTTCATCATTTTTTATGAATATTCATTACATTACACAAACACACACCTGAGGATTGTAAAAGTTTAGTGTCTTTGGAAACTTGGAAACATAAAAATAGGTCCATAAGTGAGTTATGTCATCCCATACTATGTTCTTAAAAAATATCACCCTTATTAGACATATCATACATAATACATATCTTCATAACTTGGGGAAAGGAAAAATAAGAAAGGGCGAGCTTAAATGCTCAGTAAGGGTAAACAAGGGAGATATATAAGAATAACATGAACATAAGGGTATGATAAAATGAGAATAACATTTGAAAACCATACCTTTCATATCAAGTATCATAATCTTGAGTCATGGTATAAATATTGGCAGTTCATAAAATATGAATCATAAAGGAATCAAAGAACATGAGCCATGAGAGTATAACATTGGAATAAGACATGGAATTTGTGGCATATACATAATCATAGAAAATAATTTACATATTATTCAAGGATCGTTGTGAAGACCATCATAGAATACAAAGTTCTTTACTAAACCGGGTTCACTCTCTACCTCATTCAAACCCTATATTACTAAAATGGGTGCAATCCCATTCTATTCTTGTCTTACTAAACCAAACTCACTCCTCATTCAAAACATTTAGAGATATAAATATTTATCCAATAAATTAGAGGGAGATATAGGTCCCACCCATAACATAATCAAATCATACATATGTGTGTCACAAGATCACAAAACATTCATTATATCATAACCCATGAAATGAAATGTGTTTCATAAACATTTCATCGTGTCATAACCTATGGAAAAGAGACAAGTTTCATAATCATTTAATCATTTCAACATAACATAACCCATGAAAAGAAACAGGTTTCATGAGAATCATACCATGGTAAAACCTGTGCACTACTACAAAACTGGTCTTTAACAGTGTTGTTATTTATCATTGCTAGAAGAAAACGATGATAAATGGCATATTTATCAGTGCTAAAGAAAGCACTGATATAGGATACCCTTTATCAGCACTTTTATTTTAGTGATGATAAAGGAAACATCTATCAACGCTTTAATTTTAGCACTGATAAAGGGGATCCTTTATCAGTGCTTTATTTTTAGCACTGATAAAGGGTATCCTTTATCAGCACTTGATTTTTAGTGATGATAAAGGGTACAATTTATCAGCACTTTATGTTTAGCACTGATAAATATTTTTTTCATCAACACATTTTTAGCACTGATAAAATAAAATAATTAAATAAATTAAAAATAAAAAATGTGTTTATTAAAAAATATTAAAAATTTTATTAATTAAATAATTATTGATAAAAATGAATAGATTGATTATACATTATTAAATATTAAACATTTTATTAATTAGATAATTATGATAATTAATGTTATTAAATTTTATATATTAAATATATAGATATATATTATTGTATATAAATATTATTATATATTACAAAATATTTATGTGCTTTACATTAAATTGTCATATATTTATTGAATAGTGGTATATAATTAAAAATTAATAAGAATTAAAAATATTAACTAATTGCATAGTACTCGACATATAATTGAATGTCATTTTATTTTTCAATTTAATATAGATCAAATGTCTGTTATATTGATTTCATATATATGTATAATTAATGCATTTTTATATACAATATGCACACACAGATAACTTATCCATTTTTTCAATATTGTTAAAGTGTACCAATATTCTTAATTTATTCAATTTCACTCATTTTGTACATATATGAATGCACTCAAAATTAGATATTCATTAACAATTTTAAAAAAAATATTTTTAAAAAAATATTTATAAATAAATATATTTATAAATGTACATTCACTATATTTATACAATTATATATTTATAATTATAAATAAATAGATATTTTTTAAAAAGTATTTATATAATTATAAATAAATAATTATATATTTTTAAATAATTATTAAATTTATAATAAATTTACTTAAATAATTAATATATTTACTATATTTATATTTGTGTATATTTATTAAATATATATGTGTATAATTATATAAATATATATAATGATATGAATAATATTTTTTAAAAATATTTATATAATTATAAATAAATAATTATAAAATTATAATAAATATATTTAAAAAGAAATATATTTAATATATTTATATTTATATATATTTATTAAGTATTTATAAATATTTACAATTTTTTTATTTATAATTATAATTATAAATCCTTTAACAGTGCTTCAATAATAAGCGCTGATAAAAGAATCTTTATCAGTGTTTTTTTTACGTTGATAAAGATAAGGATTTATCAGTGCTAAACAAAGTGCTAATAAAAGTGTCCCGATCTATTTTAAAAACTCTAACCATTTATAAACCCCGCCATAATATAGAAGCTTTCTATAGAAGTCACCCATTGTCAACACTCCTCCTCAGTGAATCGAAGGTTCAATCATGCCACTCGACTGCCTCAAAACATCTCATCTGAAATCTGAATAGGGTCTCATATTTTCTTTAACCTAGCGAGGTAGGCCTTCCAATTTTCTTTGTGTAATTTTGGTTTTGATTTTGATTTCTTCTTTTATGATTTTTTTATGATCCATTATTTATGATATTTTTGTGATCCGTTGTTTAGGGAACGATTTGTGGTCTGTTGTTCATATTGACTACTGATGTATGATCTGTTGTTTATATCTGACACTGAACTTTGGATTTATTCATTGTTGTTTTACTACTATGTTTTATATCTTCTTACTAAATAATTTTTTCATATATGTATATAAATGTGTAGAAATTTTCATGTATATTCTTATTTATTGACAACTGATTTGAGGCACATTAGTGGTTCCCTAATGATTATATATATACTGACACCTTTCATGGACACCTCAATGGACATACAACTTCAGATGCTATTTTTCAAGAACCAAGCTAGTGGAGTGAAGTATGTTCCTCTATTTTTTATATCTATCATAGGATTTAGTTCCTATTTGAATTCACTATGGTCCTTAGTTTTCTTACGTAGAAGATTCAAAGGGTCCATCCTCAGTTAACCACATGAGGTTTTATCACATCAAGCCTTCACTTTTTGAATCATTATGGCACCTTTAGTTCATGTTATGTTTGAATATCAGGTTTTTATCTATTTTATATTTCTTATCTACTATAAGTGAGTGAGTTTTTATATTTTCATGACATGTATGCGTGTTTATATAGTTTTTTCATAATTTATATCCATATTTTTTTTTCTAATAGGTATGCCTATATAGGGTAATGATGATTTTGGGTCTACATGTCCATTAACCCCAAGGGTCATGCTAGAATTTTGTTTGACCTCTGGTACTAATTGTTTTTATTTTGGGGGGGACTACCTCCCATTTATGATTTTTTACACCCAAAGTTTAAACCATCCTTTAGTGACTTTGAGGTGTGTTAGAGGTCATAAGATGGTCTAACCTGGTGTTGTTTGGGTAATTCAGGCTAGGGTCATTGCATTATCCATCTTCTGGTTTAAACCAATAAAGTTTAGTGATAATATCATTTATTATATGCCTTTATCTCCCTCTATTTTTTCAAATTACAGCAGCCCTTATTATTGGATTTGGAATATCTAGGCGCTTAGATATTTTAGTAGAAATTATCCATATTTCCCTTATTAGAATTATCTATACCTTTCACTTTTAATAATGAATATCTTATGTGTATTTATTTATATATTGTATAAAATTAATCTTTTATGAACCTAATAGGATGGATATAAACCAAAAATGGATGCACACTATTCATTTGAATAAAAAAATATGAAGATGGAGTTAACGAGTTCATCAAGTTTTTAAGAGAGCATGCAGATGACCCTTTTAAAATCTTATGTTTGTGTTTACATTATTGTTGTTCAAGAAAAATTAGCTGGGAAGAGTTGGAAGAACATTTGATTTTTCAGAGAATAGATCAAATCTATAAATGTTGGACTAAACATGGGTAAAAACTAAATGTGGACATCTATTCAGATGATACTATGGTTTATGAATCATTTGATATGAATACCTTTGTAAAAGATGATGGATATCGCATAGAAGAAATGAAAATATAAATTGAAGATGACCTTCATGATTTTCCAAAGTTGTTTGAGGAGTTAAATAGTTTTTCCAAGAAAACATTATATATCAGTTGTACAAAATACACAACATTGTTAGTTTTATTGAATTTATACAATTTAAAAGCTAGCAACGGAGGGAGTAACACCAGCTTTACAGAATTACTTGGTCTTCTGAAAGATATGATACCAAAAGAAAATGAACAACCATGTCGAACATATGATGCTAAAAGAATGTTATGTTCAATGGGAATGATCTCTAAAAAAATACATGTTTTTTCAAATGATTTCATTTTTTTTAAGGACCATGAATCACTCATAAAATTCCCTAAGTGTGGCGTGGATTGATACAAGAAAAAATAATCAAGTCCTTCGAAATCTGTATGGTACTTTCCTATAATTCCATGGTTTATAAGGCTATATAGATGTAAGAAAATTGAAAGAAACTTAACGTGTAATATAGATACAATAATTAAATATGGGAACCTACATCATCTAGTTGATTCTCCTCAGTGGAAGAAATTTGATTATGAGTTTCCTGAATTTTCAGATGATATGAGAAACTTTCATCTTACATTATCAACAGATGGAATAAATCCTTTTGGTTTATAGAGTAGTACTCATAATACATGGCCTGTCATGTTGGCAAATTATAACTTGCCACCATAGTTATGCATGAATGACAAATACATTATGTTGTCTATGCTTATATATGGACCAAAGCATCCCGATAATGATATTGATGTATATTTGGATATATTGATCGAGTATCTGAAATTGATGTGGTATAAAAGTGTTAAAATGTATGATTCTTATAGAAGTGAATAATTCACATTGAGGGTCATGTTGTACAGAATGATAAATGACTTCCCTACTTATAGAAATTTATCAGGCTATAGCATTAAAGGCTTATTGGGTTGTCCCATTTGTGAAAAATGCATATACTCAGTTCGGTTGAAACATTCCTCAAAGACTGTTTTTTTAGGATATCAAAAAATTTTACCTCGACGACATAAATATCGATCATAGATGACAGCATTCGATGGGAATATCAAAAAAGTTACAATAATATCTCTAGCAAAGGGAGATAAACTATACAAAAAAGTAAAAAATATTTACATTGTTTTTGGTAAACCATTTTTAAAAAACCTTAAAAAACAGGTTGGAAGAAGAGATCAATTTTCTTTAACTTATCGTATTGGAATTTTTTGTATGTCAGACATTTTATTGATGTTATTCATATAAAAATGAATTTTATAGTGTTATTGGAATGTTACTAAATGTTCCTGGAAAAATGAAATATGGCATCGAGGCTAGGTTGGACTTGATTGAAATGTGTATAAGGGAAGATTTTTCACCAGTGAAGGGTAAAAGGCATAATTTTCTTCCTCTAGTAGCTTACACTCTATCCAGATAAGAAAAATTGCAATTTTTCCTTTTCCTTATAGTGTAAAAGTTATATAGGGGTATTTATCAAATATCAAGAATGTCATTTCAATTACTAATTTTAAGTTACAAGGACTAAAATCACATTAATTTTATTTTTTTATGCAAGATTTAATACTTGTTGATTTTTGTTTCATTCTTCCTCAAAATGTATGACATACATTAACCATACTATGCTTCTTTTTCAAAGCTATATGTAGTAAATTTGTAGACCCGATGAAGTTTATCATCAAGAATAAGAAGATTTCAATCATATTTGGTGAATTAGAAATGTTATTCCCACCATCATTCTTTGATATAATGGTCCACTTTATGGTTCACTTGGTTAGAGAGGTTCAACTATGTGGTCATGTCCATTACAAATGGATATACCCCATTGAACGGTATATGAAGATTTTGAAATTGTATGTCAAGAATCTAAGTCGGCTAGAAGGTTATATTGTAGAACAATATATTGTTGAAGAAGCTATTGAATTTTATACCAATTACCTATTATATGTTGAAAGCATCAGTCTCCCAAATTCATGTCCTAGAAAACACCTTATGGGTGAAGGTATTTTCGGAAGAGATCAAGAACATCTTAATATATTACATAATAGTGAAGATTTTTATCCATATATTGAATCCCATAAATAAATTCTTAGATATTTGAATCCATAAAGGGATGAAATATGGATATCATATATACATAATCAATAGTTTATAGGATAGTTTAGAGATCAAATTTATAAGGAGTTATCTAAACATATGAATTTAATTGATAAATGAATTCAATGGCTAGCCAGAGGACTGAATGAAAATGTTATATCTAACACTAGGTCTGTAATCAATGGTTATATGTTCTATATAAAATAACATCATTACTACAGTACGATGCATAATAGTGGTGTTATGCTTGTGGATAAAGTGATGCACGTATCTGGTTCCAATGATAAAAATACAATTTATATAAATATGTCATATTTTTGAATTATCAAATAGATATACAAGTTGGATTATACAATATTTCAAGTGTCTATTTTCCATTGCAAATGGGTTGACAATATAAATGAATTGAAATTTGATGAAATAGGATTTATGAAGGTGAATTTTAGTGTAAAAGGGGGAAAATGTGATCTATTCATAATGGCATCACAATCAGTGCAATTATTTTCTGTCTCTGATCCAAAAAACAAGAATTGGTTGATTGTCCTACTATCGACTAAAACAAATATTAAGTCAAATGAAAATTCAATTGAGGATGACCCTTTCATTGGGAAATCACAATCAGTTCATATTGGTCTCACTGTAGACAATGTCATGTATGTTAGAGGGGACCATAAAGAGGGGATTTGGATTCTCGAAAGAGGAATCAAATCCTTGAAACCTTTAAAAAAAGTAAAGAGAGTTCAATGAGAAGGTAAAAGTGTTTTTTAATATATTGTGTTTTTCCTCATAATATTATGTGTTCTCTACTACATTAACATAATCTAAATTAAATGTTTGACTACTCATGCAGACAATGTCTTTTGTACATGATGATGTTACCAATCCCTCGAAATAATAAACTATGACAGAAACCCTTTGGATAGATGAAAAGGTAATGTTACGATATACTTTCTCTATTTTACTAGAAAATTATTTAATGGAACTTTGATTTAATTTTCATTATTCATTATAGAGTTTGTTTATTTTAGAAGATTTAATCCATGTTCCATGCCTTTGTAAGAAGAGAAAAAATGTTGTACATGATCAATCACAGAAATAATCTTGATTTTTTCATAGTAAAATCATTTCCCATAGAATTAATGTATTATTTCATATTTATGTTAAATTTATTTCTTTTTATTATTACTCACAGAATAATTCTTTTCTTGTGCATGTGGATTATTTGGTTTGATTTGGGGGTGCTCTATCCAACTTTCATGCTCTTTTTCCCTTAAAACCTTTTCACCCCTACAGTGGTGAATTTATCACTTTCTTTCAAGTTGACTCCATTGCCTTTGCATTAAGAGAAATGATGCTTACTCTGCTCAATTATAGAGGTAATCTTGATATTTTTATAGTAGAATCATTGTTCATAAAATTAATTTATTGTTTTATATGTATGTTTAATTTATTTCTTTTTAGTATTGATTGTAGGTTCCAGGCGCAGCGGAAGCGCATTGGTGGGAGTGCCAAACTTTGATTTTAGCGTTAAACAATGTTCAAACCGAGATCTGTCACGATATAAAACATCAGATCTTTGGAATAGAACGAAGAGATAAAAACAAAAGAGGGAGTCCCGGAACCATAGAGATAGGATCATCATACATTGGTTATAATTAATTTAATTAATTCACAAGAATTACCTTGGTGGAATTCCTTCTTTGTTGATGTCTTCGATCATG
Organism: Viscum album; assembly: GCA_963277665.1. NCBI lineage: Eukaryota > Viridiplantae > Streptophyta > Magnoliopsida > Santalales > Viscaceae > Viscum > Viscum album. Next base: position 133,900,787 of record OY728155.1, on the reverse strand, counting down.
ATCTTGTGATTCGTCATTGCATCGTAGAATCCAAGTGTAGTATTACTCTAGCGGTGATCCACACATGTGCCACGTATCTCTGGATGTCGCCTAAGGGATCTCTGGGTGCTAGCATGGAAGAACCTTCGCTTGCGATGTCCGCCTTCGATCGCCTTGATCCGATGGAGGAGGATCTCTCTCGGTCTTGAGAGTGTTCTTGGAGGAAGTGGTTCTTTTGGCCTTGAAATAATTCTCCAGAATTGTTGTGCACAACGATTGGGAAAAGTGTTGGGGTTGTGAGGATATTTATAATTGGGTTTGAGGTTACATAGTTATGACAATAAATAAATGCATTATGCATTTTATTTATTTCATTAACTCTTATTGAAAACCCCCATGTCGAATTATTAATTCCTTGATATGCGCCCATGCTGATTATAATAAATATAATTTAATAAAACAATATTATATCCTCAAAATTCCAACTGGAAAAACTACACGGCGTGTAATCATTAATACACGGCGTGTACTCATTTTCCATAAAACTACACGGAGTGTATATTTAATATACACGGCGTGTACTTTTATTTTCCATTTTTCTTTATTTCCTCCACCACAATTATTAGACCTTGAGTAATGGGTATTTATTTCTTAAATAAATGTAATTGCATTACTCGCTAATAAACATATTGTTTTTCCCACAATATATTCTCTGAATAACTAGTGTCAAAATAAATGTGATCAGGAATCCTTAAATAATTATTAAACCACATTCGAGAATAATCTTTATTCAACTAGTTAAATTAATATTTAACGAAGATACATGGACACACTTAGTGTGTGAACCTCTAGGCCTCTTTCTCGTTGGCATTAGGCAGGCTTGCCTAAAGTCCAATATTACTGTCTAGCAACAGGTCAAGGCACCCGAGAGAAATAAGTTGATGTCGCATTGACGTGTCACCTCATACGAACGTTTACCATGTAATATAATCCCTTTGTCTCGATATCTCTAATCAATCGGGTTTCATGCTAGTGCCATCAACCCATGTGCTCAATTATTCTTTCTTTGACATTCCGGAATTGAACTTTCCCATTCATTACCATGGTCATGGATTTACTTAGGCTATATCAATTCCATCAAAGGGCCTAAGATATCTACTTCCATTATGGAACAGAAGGGACAAATCCTTTATTGCATTATCTATTAATACGATATTACTCGTGACGCACCCAATGTATCCTACCTCGCTGCGAATAGTGTGTCATCACAGTTTTCATCAATACATCTAAGTGCGCGAGTTGTAATATCTATTAATAATAATCTTAAAGTCTAAGGACCAATACACGCGTCTGTAGATAGGAAAAACCAATGACACTATGAAATGTGGATTTCCTACTGGCAGGTCTCGTTCTCATAATATTATCTTGGATATTACCAAGGGCGCACACCATGAGAAGGTGCCTCAAAGTTTTATGAGTCCTCATCCCTAATGGCCTGTATTATTTATGTCCCTCAAATAACATCATCTGGCCATAGAACATATATTCAAGAACAGTGTTATGACACTTCCGGGTTCTCATCATAGCAGGGATCCACTATGACCCTTTAATGCAACAACTATCCTTGGGACATTATCACATGCATTTTCATGCAGAAGAACAATCAATATGTGATAATATGTTTATTTAATGAATAAAGTACAAAGTAGTTGGTTCTAGGACACCAACTCCAACAGACTCCCACTTGGACTAAAGCCAACTACTAACAACTTTTAACCTGCTAGCTCTCACATGATATTCATGCTTTTGCTGAGATAGGCTTTTAGTCATGGGGTCCACCAAGTTCTCTTCTGTGGAAACTCTTCCCACTGCAACTTCACCCCTTTAATAGAAATACCTCAAGAGGTGATATTTCCGGAGTATGTGCTTTGTACGTTGATGTGACCTTGGTTCTTTTGCAAGATCCACCATTGTAGTATTATCACAATACAATGTAATGGGATATTTACTGCTAGGCACCACATCAAGCTCCTAGAAAAAGTTCTGAATCTATACGACTTCCTTGGCTATATCAAAAGCTGCTATATATTCGGACTCCGCTGTAGAATCGGTGACAACGGGCTACTTTGAAATCTTCCAGCTCACATCTCCTCTATTGATATAGAAAACATATCCAGATTTCAACTTCAGATCATTCTGATCTGTCTAAAAACCAGCATCAGCAAACCCTCTGATGACAAGCTCCTCGTCTCCTCCATACACCAGGAACATATCCTTAGTTATTCTCAGATACTTAAGGATAGTCTTAACAACATTCCAATTATGCTCTCTTGGATCTTCTTGATATCTGCCTACCATGCTCAGTGCATAGGCAACATCAAGCCTGGTACATAACATGGCATACATGATGGATCCTATAGCCGAATCGTATGGGATCTTACTCATTATATCTTTATCTTGTTGTGTTTGAGGACACATTTTCTTAGAAAGATGTAGGCCATGTGACACTGGAACCAATCCCCTATTAGATTGTTCCATACTAAATCTCTTTAGTATCTGGTCAATGTATGTACTCTGACTTAGTCCAAGCAGCCTCTGGGATCTATCATGAATGATCTTGATCCCTAGAATGTAAGTTTCTTCACCCGACTCCTTCATGGAGAAACACTTATTCAACCAGTCCTTAACTGAATGTAAGACTGGTACGTCGTTTCTAATAAGAAATATGTCGTCAACATATACTACTAGGATAATGATCGCATTCCCATTAAACCACTTATAAACACATGGCTCACATTTGTTCTTAATGAACCCAAATTCCTTTATGGATTCATCAAATTGAATGTTCCATGACCTGGATTCTTGCTTTAATCCATAAATGTATTTTTTCAACTTGCAAACCCGGTTGGCTTCACTTGGTGTCACAAACCCTTCTGGTTGTGTCATATAGACATCTTCCTGAAGGTTCCCATTAAGGAATGTTGTTTTGAAATCCATTTTCCAAATCTCATAATCATGGTAAGTTGTTATGGCAAGTATGATTCTTATGGATTTAAACATGGCAACTGGCGAGAAGGTTTCATCATAGTCAATTCCTTGATGTTGTCTGAATCCTTTAGCCACTAGCCTTGCTTTATAGGTGCTAACTTGACCTTCCACATCCATTTTTTTCTTGAATACCCATTTGCATCCAATAGGCTTTACATCAACTGGCTCATCGACTAGAACCCATACTTGATTCTGATACATGGAATCCATCTCAGATTTCATAGCTTCTAGCCATCTTGCAGCTTCTGAGCTTTCTACTACTTCCTTGTAGGAGAGAGGTTCATATTTGTCCAACAATAATGATTCACCATCCTCAGTGACTAGGAAACCAAATCTCTCTGGTTCCCTTACCTCTCTTGAGCTCCTACGCAGTACTTGTGTTTCTGGAACCTCTTCCACGGGGACCTGTGGAACTTGTTCGTGTACCAACTCCTGTGTATCTTGAGTATCAAATTCATCAAAGTTAATCTTTCTCACACTATCCTTCTTGAGGATGTGCTCCATCTCAAGAAAGAAGGCTTGCCTGGCGACAATCACTTTCTTTTCTGAAGGATTATATAGGTAATATCCTTTAGTTTCCTTGGGATATCCTATAAAGATACACCTCGTGCCCCAGGGTGCTAGTTTGTTTCCAAAGAAGGCCTTAACAAATGCCTCGCATCCCCATACACGTGTGTGCGACAAAGTGGGTTTCCTTTCATTCCATAACTCGGATGGAATTCCATTTTCCGCCTTAGTTGGTACTCAGTTTAATGTGTATGCCGTAGTTTGTAATGCATATCCCCAAAAGGATAATGGAAGATTTGTATGACTCATCATCGACCTCACCATTTCCAACAAGGTGCGGTTCCTCCTTTCACTAACACTGTTCCAATGTGGTGTATAAGGAGGAGTGAGCTGAGATAGAATCCCAGACTCCCATAGAAGATCGATTAGCTCTTGGTTTAGATATTCTCCACCTCGATCCGATTGAAGTTTCTTTATCTTCTTACCAAACTGATTCTCTACTTCATTCTTGAATTCCTTAAATTTCTCTAAGGCCTCTGCCTTATACCTCATTAAGTAGACATAGAAATATCAACTCAAATCATCAATAAAAGTAATGAAGTAAGAATATCCACCTCTATATTCTACTAGAAATGGTCCAAACACATCCGTATGTACCAATCCTATAATCTATGTGTTCCTTTCACCATGTCCACCAAAAGTTGGCTTGGTCATTTTTCCTTGTAAACAAGTGTGACATCTATCAAGTGGTTTTATCTCAATAGCATCTAAATAGACATCTTGGAAGAGATTTTTCAAGCGCTTCTCATTTACATAACTAAGACGGTGATGCCACAACTGGGTGATGTATGAGTCATGTGAGTTTGTTTCGTTATCGATTTACAACACTTGTTTTTCATAATTTAATACATACAAACCATTATTTAAATGTGTCATACCATAACATACGTTGTTCTTATAAAAGAGACAACCCTTATTTCCAAACTTAAAAATAAATCCATCCATATCCAAAAAAGATATAGAAATTATTTTCTTGGTAACACTAGGCACATAATAACAGTTATGTAAAACCAAAATCATCCTAGTCGACAATGAGAGGTGGTAGTCGCCAATAGCCAATGCAGATATCCTGGCACAATTGGCAGCTCGAAGATCCACCTCTCCTCTGGAAATCTTTCTAAATCTACTTGGTTCCTGTATTTGAATACAGATGTGATCCCCACAAGCTTTATCTAATACCCAATGTGTAGAAATAGAAAGATTGCACTCGATAACGAATGCACCTTTAGCATCCCCACACTTCTGGGTGTAGTTCCTCTTCTAGTGGCCTTTCTTTCCACATGAAAAACATATTGCCTCCCATTCCTTGCCCTTCCTTTGGATCTTCCCCTTCTTGGAGGGACGGTGCTCGGGGCTTCAGACCGTTTGTAAGTCCTTTGCCCCTTTTCCTTGTCCTTCCTTTTCTTATTCACCATAAGGATTGCGGGTTTGTCATGCCCCATGTCCTTATCTACCTGGTGAGTTAAGGGCAGAAGTTTCAATCTAGGCGCAACTAGAACAGGCTCTTCCAGCACATACAAATTCCTTTCGTGGCTATGGATGATGCGTAAATGCCTCTGCCACTCTTGGAAATTGGTGTCGGTGAGAAGGTTTTCCTTCTCGAGTATGGTTCGCAATGATATGTTTGAAGTCATTTTCTTGTCATTTATACAAAATAAGATGATAAAAGGTTTATTACTTTATTACAAAATTGAGACAAATAAATTAATTAATACTTATTAGTCTCCCACTATTTTATCGAAATCCAATAGCCCTCACCATTGACTTCAGAATATTATGTTGCCTGAATATTCTAGTGGCAAGGATCCATATTTCCCTTTCCATTACCCCAACTAGGGTTGGTCAAACAACTTAAAGGGTTTTAGGAAGGCATTCCAAATGCCAACTGCATTAACTCGCAGCTCCTTGATCCGCTGAGTGGACTCCCCAATCCTGAAATCCTTTTATTTTGGATTTCTTCAACCTTTGCCTCTTGGTCACACCAAGTCCTGTTGTGGCAGTCAACCCTTGATGTGAACCAAGTTAAGTCAACCCAAAACCTTGAATTAGAATTCCCCGATAATTGAAATCACCCCAACTAGGGTTGGTCAAGCACTTTGAACTATGGTTCGATTCTAACCAAGATTATGGAAGGTTATACCGACTTAATATTTCTTTTGAGGGATTTTATCCTTCTACATAAATTTGCATTTTATTATCTTGTATTAAATTCTTGTTAATATTAAGTGGGATATACTTAAGTGATTAACCATGTCAAGATAATATTTATGCATAAGTCGGTCTTATTTTAGTTTCATCTTGTATGCTTGTTTAATTCATTAATTGTGTGATCGTGACAACACACCCACAATAAATAAACCATGCAACTGATAGAAATAAAATAAATGGTATGATCATGATATTTGTTCTATTGGTTAGTTTATCTAGTTGTTGATAAACTAACCTAAGACCTAGGGGAGAAACACCTTGAACCTTTCGGGTTCGTGTTTACATCTTTCCACCTATCCACCTTTGTATCTCCTTAGATTGGTTTCACCTTGGCTCCTGACTTGAGCCACCTCCACTAGCTTGGGAGCTCCATCCATTACATATGCATTTATCTCACACGTAGTTGAGGGGTAAAAAGGGGTTTTTACATAAAATAATCCTTGGGCGCACATTCCCTACATATTAATGAGGAGAAGGCTCACAGGCCAATAAATTTAATTTAAATAAATAAATTAAAAGAAACCATTCACATACAAAGTTCCTGGTCTATCTCATGATCATCCATACATGCAACGATATTTATACATAAATAAAACTAGCATTCAATTCTTTAATCATTCTTTTTTAAGATAAATCACACTCAAATCAATTAATTATATTTAATTAATAAATCCTTTTATCTTAAACCCTTTTTCTGAATTTCCTTGAGATTCCCATCCATCATAATTTTAAATAAATTAAAATTATCCTTGTATGTAACTTGTACCTTGGAGGAAACCCAATGAATTCCTATTCATTAAGCAGATGTTAAATTAAACACATATATATAAAACACCTATCACGTGTTGTGCCTCAGCTTTATGCCTGCACCATGGTACACATCTCAAGGGTTTGTATAATATAATAATAAATTTTAATAAATATGCGTATTTTGGGTGAGTACACGGCGTATAGTTCCGACTACATGGCGTGTACTTTTCTTCACCATCCATCCGAAGTACATGCCTGGGGACATGGTATGTTAATGTACTTTGGAAATTTTCGGAGTACACGGCATGTTCAGTGGGACACACGCCATGTAGTTTCTGTGTTACAAGGTTTCCAGCCAGGAAAACCATGTACGGGGTACACGGTCCAACCCTAACCCGAAGGGACTACAGGTCGTGTTCTATTGGACCACACAGCGTGAAATCTGGAAACCGTGTGCCACTTGTTCCTGGTCAACACATGGTGTCATAAATGACTTAGATAGGATCAATACACGACATGATTTGGCGGACTAGTCCGATGCATGAACCTAGACTACATGGCGTGTACTTCCGAATACACACCATGTATTCATGTGTTGTACATCCAGGAATGTTTGGATCCTCCGGATGAGATCCTCTATTTTATTTTAATCAAAAATTAATAGAAAAGGTTGTTTCTGTATGGTGAATGAGAAATTATAGAGGAGGAATAGATCTCGAGATTCAGATTTAAAGAACGATTAACTTGAATTGAAACAACTAAATTATTAAATGCATAAATCACTAAAGAAAAACTAAATAATTATAATCAATGATATGACCCCTTTGATACCACTTGTAGGTTTCGGGTGCAGCGGAAGCGCGTTGGTGAGAGTTCCCAACTTTGATTTTAGCATTAAACAACGTTCAAACCGAGATCTGTCACGATATAAAATGTCGGATCTTCGGAATATAATGAAGAGCGAAAAAAAAATAGGGAGTCCTAGAACCATAGAGATAGGATCATCATATGTTGGTTATAATTAATTTAATTAAATCACAAGAATTAACTTGGTGGAATTCTTTCTTCGTTGATGTCTCCGGTCATGATCTTGTGATCCGTCGTTGCGTCGTAGAATCCAATTGTAGGATTCATCTAGCGGTGATCCACACATGTGCCACATATCTCTGGACATCGCCTAAGGGATCTCTGGGTGCTAGCGTGGAAGAACCTTCACTTGCGATGTCTGCCTTCGATCGCCTTGATCCGATGGAGGAGGATCTCTCTCGGTCTTGAGAGCGTTCTTGGAGGAAGTAGTTCTTTCGACCTTGAAAGTATTCTCCAGAATTGTTGTGCAAAACGATTGGGAAAAGTGTTGGGGTTGTGAGGATATTTATAATCGGGTTTGAGGTTACAGAGTTATGACAATAAATAAACTCATTACGCGTTTTATTTATTTCATTAACTCTTATTGAAAACCCCCATGTTGAATTATTAATTCCTTGACATGCACCCATGCTGATTATAATAAATATCATTTAATAAAACAATATTATATCCTCAAAATCCCGACTGGAAAAACTACATGGCATGTAATCATTAATACACGGTGTGTACTCGTTTTCCATAAAACTACATGGCGTGTATATTCAATATACATGGTGTGTAATTTTATTTTCCATTTTTCTTTATTTCCTCAACCACATTTATTAGACCTTGAGTAATGGCTATTTATTTGTTAAATAAATGTAACTGCATTACTCACTAATAAACATATTATTTTTCCCACAATATATTCTCTCAAATAACTAGTGTCGAAACCAATGTGATCAGGCATCCTTAAATAATTATTAAACCACGGTCAGGAATAATCTTTATTCTACTTGTTAAATTAATATTTAACTGAGATACATGGAAACACTTAGTGTGTGACCCTCTAGGCCTCTTTCTCGTTGGCATTAAGCAGGCTTTCCTAAAGTAAAAGATTACTATCTAGCAATGGGTCAAGGCACCTAAGAGAAAGAAGTTGACGCCGCATTGACATGTCACCTCATACGAACGTTTACCATGTAATATAATCCCTTTGTCTCGATATCTCTAATCAAGCGGGTTTCATGCTAGTGCCATCAACCCATGTACTCGATTATTCTTTCTTTGAATTTTTGGATTTGAACTTTCCCATTAATTACCATGGCCATGGATTTACTTAGGCTATATCAATTCCATCAAAGGGCCTGAGATATCTACTTCCGTTATGTAACAGAAGGGACAAATCATTTCTCGCATTATCTATTAATACGGTATTACTCGTGACGCACCCAACATATCCTACCTCACTGCGAACAGTGTGTTGTCATAGTTTTTTTCAATACATATAAGTGTACAACTTGTAATACCCATTAATAATAATCTTAAATTCTAAGAACGAATACACACGTCCATAGATAGGAACATCCAATGACACTATGAAATGTGGATTTCCTGCTGGCGGGTCTTGTTCTCATAATATCCTCCTGGATATTACCAAGGGTGCACACCATGAGAAGGTGCCTCAAAGTTTTATGATTCCTCGCCCCTAATGGCCTTAATTATTTGTGTTCCTAAAATAACATCATCCGGACATAGAAAATATATTCAAGGACAGTATTATGGCACTTCCGAGTTCTCATCATAGCAGGTATCCACTATGACCTTTTAATGCAACAACTATCCTTGGGACATTATCACATGCATTGTCACGTAGAAGAACAATCAAGATGTGATAAGATGTTTATTTAATGAATAAAGTACAAATTAGTTGGTTCTAGGCCACCAAATCCAACATTAATTACATAATAATTGTTTTCTTATATAGGTGGATTATTTTTTTGAGTTGGGGGTTCTCTATCCAACTTTCATGCTCTTTATCCCTTAAAACCTTTTCACTCCTATAGTGGTGCATTTATCACTTTATTTAAAGTTACCTCCACTACCTTTATAGGAAGAGAAATGATGCTTCCTCTACTCAATTGTAGAGTTAATCTTGATATTTTCACAGTAAAATCATTATCCATATAATTAATGTATTTTTTCATATGTATGTTTAATTTATTTATTTTTAGTATTACTCACATTATAATTTTTTTCTTATACGGGTGGATTCTTTTTTTCAAGTTTGGGTGATTTTTCCATATTTTATTCCTTTTTGTACCAAAACTTCCACAGACTTCTCTCATAAAACATTTCACTCCTGACTGACTGAATGGACCGAAGGTCTTCTTTTTTATTGATTTTCTGATAACCCCCCTTTCAAGGGATGAGTGGGAACCCTTACAAGGCTCGTAGGATTAGGAATTACATTTCCCGTAGGTTTGGAGACATTACATGACCCGTAGGTCTTAAGGAAATCATACAGACTATGACTACTTGAAACTGATCCTCCCCAACATCTACATCGTGATCAGATCTCCACCTTTGCATGACTGTTCGGATAGCATGTCCATGTGCAGGGGTGTACAGGCGTGGTACCGATGGAAAATTCCATACCCTCTCATTCTTCCAAAGTCCGTTTAGCCCTGCTCTGGTGGATGTGCCCTGCGCTTTCCTCCTCTGGAATGGTTCCTTGTAGAATCTATCTGTGCAACTGAAAATCAGGTGGACTTGAGGGCCTTGAGGTGTCACGAAGGCCATGAGGTGGCCCGAAAGCCTTACTGACCCGAAGGCCTTGGGTGGCCTGAAGGCCTTAAGAACTCCAATCCCAAACCAGTGTCATAAGGTGAATAGTTCTAACTGCTACAGTACCAAACAGTACCTGCTACAGTACTGCTATAGTGACCCCAAAATTATGCCTCCGCCTGGTTTTGAACCTGGGTCTCATGGATGCACTTAGAGAGACCTCACCAACTGGGCTGAGGCTCATGTGCCCTTTCACTCCTATAGTGTTGACATTTATCACTTTCTTTCAAGTTTCCTCGACTACTCAATTACAGAGGTAATCTTGATATTTGCATAGTAAAATCATTTTCCATAGAATTAATGTATTATTTTATATTTATGTTTAATTTATTTCTTTTTAGTATTACTCGTAATAATTGTTTTCTTATACAGGTGGATTCTTCTTTTTTTGAGTTGAGGTGGTTTGTTCGAAACTACTTATGCAATGTTGGTAGTTAGACAAATAAAGTCAGTGGAAATCATGGTAATGTTAACAGTTAGGATTGTTTTTAAATATATGTAATAATTTTTATTTATGTAATTTTATAAACTAATGTTTGAAATATCTATAATATAGTTCTTTTTATAGTATTTTTGTTGTAAATTTCATTTCATTTAAATTATATATTGGGACTTGTTTCTATTGATATTTGATGTGTTTATAGTGTGTTTCTGGTGTTTCAATGTGATGTTACAGCACACTGCAGTATGACCCTTTATTAGTGATTTTAAAATCATTGATAAATATAACCATTATTAGCACTTTTAAAAGCACTCATAAAGGGTTCCTTTAGTATTGCTAAATTAAATCTTTAATAAATGGGCCTTTTATCAATGCTTTTAAAAGCACTGATAAAGGTCCTATTTGTCAGTGATTTTTTTAGTTCTGATAAATGAACCCTTTATCAGCACTTTTTCAAAGTTGATAAAAGTCATGGTATTTTAACATCACTCACGTTATCAGAACTTTTCTAGCACTAATAAAGACCATTTATAGCATTGTTAAAGGCCGGTTTTGTAGTAGTGGTGGAAGAGAAATGGGTTTCATAAACATCGTGTCAACAAAACATAAACCATTCAAAAAATAATATGTATGGTATCTTTAGATAATATCCCTATTAATCCATAAATAACCCCAATGAGTGTCATCTTAGATGGAAAATAATTTTTAAATATTATTTAAAACATTTCTTGAGGAAAATATTCTTTCTTCTTTGAAAAGCGCTTTTAAAAACATAAAACATTTTGAAAAACATTTTCTTTTAAAATAAAATTGAAAACTTATAAAGTAATATTTTAAATAATGATTTTTCATGACATTAGAAAATTTCATTCATATCATACATGTTAAAACAAATATTCTTTTCATATTTCTGATAAAATCCAAATGGGCATTATTTGGAAAAAACATGAAGATGCCTTTCAAAAAAAATTAAAAGTTCAAACATGGGTAAAAATTTATTTTAAAAATTATAAGATAGTAATAAAAAATTGAAAATATTTTTAGAAAACATGGTTTTAGAAGTAAATAGTTTTCTGACTGAAGAGATAAATAAATTTGGATTTTCTTAGAAACATTTTATTAATAATTTTAAGTACTAAAGAGTAGTAAAATGGTACCATTGCTTGAATATTTCATGAATAACCATAGTATAATAAAATTTATGAGAATTATTGAGAGGTGGATCATGATATTTCAACATTGGAAACTTAATCATAAACAATCTCGATAAATGATGAGATTGTAACATAAAATCTTTACCACTTTGGTAACATTGATTCATAATAACCATGAAGGAATAACATAAAATGAAACTTAAAATATCATGAGGATGAATAAATTAATTATATTACATATCAAATTGGTTATATATATATCTCTTAAAATAATATAGGTGTAGAACATAACGTATGTCTCAAAGAAGACAAATTGAGATAAAAATATCTTACCTTAAATATTGACTTCTGTCGTACTCATTTAAATCTTCTGTATAATAAATATAAGTTTATTATACACATATTACATAACCATATTCATATATATCATACCTTATATAATTTTCTTATGAACTTTTATTACCCATTTATTAAAGACTTTGTATTAAAGTTACATCTAGGGTAATAACTACTTTGTTTTTCATATATATTTTGATTTGTTATATTTTTGCTCTAATTAATTTGGTCATGGTTCCATAATCTCCATGATGATAAAAATTATATAAATATAATATATATTCATTATATTTTTATTTATATTAATTCGTATAATTTAGTGATAAAAGATGAAATACACCATTCATGGAGACAATAGATCATACTACGCATGAACGTCATTTCCATTTTCTTGTGGGATTGAAAGGAATAAAAGAGAGTGATATATATTATCATTAAAAAATAATTTTTATGTCATATATATTACATATTTTCATTAAAACCATCCTTAATTATTTCCATGTAAAGCGGGAACAAATCACATTGTTTCGTGAGGTGGTAGTTTGTTGTACACACTAACGATGTTATCATATTCACACAAAATAGAAATTTTGAAGGTATATCTGGTATAATAATTCCAAAATCATAATTACAACATAAAAATAATATATATCATATATAAACAATAGATCCATCATTATGTCCAGACTCGAGAGGTGGTAATGGAAAAATGAACGACATTGGTTCACAAAGCGGTAGACCGTTGTACACATGAATGATGATTTCCTAACCCATTTTATGGAAGTAGAGATGGTTGTAGGTCATTCCCTTTACATAAAAATATCTAAGTATATGTAATATAATGATTTATTATATAATAATGATATAATAATAATTTAAGGGGGTGGAAGAAGAAATAAAACCAAAACGCTCGTTGAGGAACATCACCTCTTCTTCAGGTATCTTCCTTATGTTTGCACTAAAAGCCTTCCTAGGATGGATTTATACCCAAAATAATGCTTATAGAAAGATTTTAGGGAAGTTTGGAAGTTATTTTTTTAGGTATTTTATAAAATAAAGAGGTTTTAAGGTGTGAATAGTGGAGGAAATGGGTGGCCTTTTATAAGTGGGGGACAAGACACACTTGGTCTTTTTTAAAATAATTGAGTAATCCCACATTTTTCATATGTTAAAAGGGTCAAAAATGGACCATTATCGAGACTTATAGGTTTAATGGTTGAAATATGTCCAAAAATATAGTTTTTAGACAATTTTATAGGTTACTTTTACCCTTTCTTTTTAGTTTAACCCTGTGGTAAACCCATTTTTACCTTAACAAATGTAATTAACTTTTTCTAATTTCACTATTCATTTTGGTAAAAATTTAATTTGAACTTATTATATAATATAAATTATTTTGATTCCAAATATTTAATCCGTATTTTCAAATTCAAATCATGTAATTTTCAAAAATTATTTTAAAATTAAGCCCACAGACGTGACGAGAAAGCGAGTTTTTAAACTGAAAAAATTCAAAAGTTTACAAAGTTTTTATATCAAAATTCAATTTGAAATTGACTAAAATGACCTAAATTATATTAATTGATGTATATTTGAACTAATTTTAATTTAAACCCCATTTATAATTTAATTTAACTTTATAAATAAATTAAATGAAAAGGTAATTTTCAATTAAAATTCAGTATTTTCACTATTCATCAAAAAATGATACTTTTTAGAAAAATCCCAAAAAAACACCATAATATAATTTTAAAATTACTAGTTTAAAAATTATGCTTTTTTATCAAATTAATTTTCTAAAAGTTTCAAAATTTTATTTTATTATTGTTCACAAAAAAACATAAAAACATTTTTTAAGAAATTGGTATTTTTGAAACATATAATGGATTTACCGAAAGTTATATATTTTATTATCAATATGTTTTATTTATATAAAAAAATTATACTTAATAATAAATGGTTATTAATATTCATATCAATATTTTTAATATCTATGATATAATTTTTGTGTTTGAATAACTATATTAATAGTATATCATGGTTTAGTTAAAACTCAGTATTGCATGTAACACAATCTAATCCAATGTTGCATGTAGTGAAATATTAACTTGGAATTTCATATAATACAACCTTAAATTTGTATTTTTTATAAAAAAATCCATCAGATAAATTTAATTTATTCAAAAAATAATAATTCATAAAAACTCGAGGTGTTACATAACGTCATGTGGTGAGGATGTCTAGGCAGAATGTGTCTAGCCAAGGATGGTATAAGACTTATGTCAAAAAATATTGAGGTACCTAGAAGAGATATATCCTCCTAGGTTGGATATGAACCTACTAGGAATATGGACCAAGGAATATTAGGTTGAAATTGGTGTGTTGGTTTTGAACCTTAGGGAGGCTTCCTACGTATCCTGTTTAGACAGAAATCAAAGCCCAAAAAGTTCGAAATGTTGGGGTATACTCATATAGAGTAGGCCTAATGGTTTGATTAATCAGGAATATTTCCCTTTTAATTTTTTTATCTCAAGTAATATTTCCATTTGAGAGGATGGTAACATGGTTTTTGGGCTTACACCAAGTAAAAGTTTCATGGTCGCTTCATCGAGAATATGGCCCTTTGTAGTAGTGATGACATGGTTTTGGGGCTTACACCTAGTAGGAGGCCTACTGGTGAATATTTTACTGTGATGATGAAATGATCACCACTACCCTATTAGACCATGTGAGTCATGCTTGATGTGAGAAACAAGAGGAAGTGTAAGATCTTATAATCTACATGATCTTCTTCATCTGTTGGTGGATGAGGGCAGAGATATGGAAGGGATAGTCTTAGATGTTCCTATCTTATCTCTTGTTTTAAGACCACATGAGAAATACTAGGATCTTAAACCAAGAGGGATGCCCTGATAAGAAATTTTATCCTATTTCTTTGGTATATGAGGGTGAAGTATTTATAGGGAATTCATGAAGAGAAACAAGGCTTAAATGTTCCCATATAGTCTCTTTTTCAAACCCTGGGGTCAGAACATACATATCCATATTGATACGGGCCGATTCTCTTCATTTTTTAGGCTACAGATGCAGATTCCTGGCCCAAGGAGTCTACTGCCACCACACCCAAGTTTGGGACACTTGTTACTATAGGAATGTATGATTGGGAACATTCCAATTGTCTGCCTTATTAAGTAGGTTAACAATAAGACCTTATTTACCATTGGAATGTATGATTGAGAGGGAATGTCAGTGTGCCACATACTTTGATCACACATATCTGGGGGATTTTGGGGACTTCTTGGATTTTCCCCCTTCAATGGGTAATCTAAGGTAATAGGTGTTCTACCATCGATGGTATAAAAAAGGGCTCAAAGTTTGGCTCATGCTGGTGAGGCATGGTAGAATTGGAGATGCCTTGCCTAAGTAAGGCCTGGGCGAACTGGAGATGGCTCGTGTAGGTCAATGTTGGGTGAGATGAAGGTGTCTCTCAATGTTTAGTCCCGGGATAGCTAAAGGTGGAATGCATATGGTGGACTAGGGTGAGCTAAAGATGACCTTGGGTGATGGAAAACCTAGGCAATAACACTTGGGAAAGGCCTCGATCTAGGCTCTCAGGGTTTCATCGTGAGTCTTTGGTGGATTAGCGCTCAGGTTTAGAGCTACAAAAATATACCTCACACTAGTAGTTTTGACTATTAAGGAAATTAATTCTCACACAAACCTACTATGTCTCACTCATTGGAGTAACTCTAATCTCACTGCCCTCCTTAATTTCCTCTTCTTTCAAGGTTTGGAGAGCTACCTGTAAATTTTCTAGGACCTAGATAAAGGAATAGGGTGAGAATAGATTTAATAATTCTCATGGTATTCTATTCATCTCAAATGAGGAGCCCAAGGTTCCTATTTATAGGAAATTTTGGGACCCTGGGTGAATAATTTAGTTCACTTAGGTATGTCATGCTGGTTCTCATGTAGGTGGAACCTATGTGAGTTTCTATGGAAAACATGTTTGGGCCTACGCGATGATGTTGAGCATGTGTCCTGGAATTGCATGGTGATGTGGGGTGCATATACTAGACTTGAATGGTGACATTGGTTGGGCCTTTTGTGGGATTACTTGGGTAAAGGCATGAAATTATTAATGTATTTATCTTTCCTATTACTTGAAGTATTTCCCTTTAAAACTTCTCATCCTCATGTGAAAAAGGGAGTGTCAATAGATGCCAAGATCAGAAATTCTCAAATCTAAATTTAGGACTTTTTTAGACAACAAATACATGATCCTACACACACTTAACAACCGCATAATAAAGTTTAAGTGAAATAAAAAATGACTCCTCTTTTGTCTCATCTTTTCACCAACCAAACACTCCCCCTTAATAAATACAATTAAGAATGAGGGATGAGGGTTTTATTAGCATACCTAAAACTCAGTTTTTCTCCTAATCAGTTGATGAACTCATTCATCACCATGGAAATTTATTAACTCCATGATGAACAACACTTCTCCTTCAATTCCCTATATGTTATCTCAAAACACATAAAATAATAGGGAATGAGGAAGAACCTCGTTGTTCTTATAGAGAACACACTCAGTTTGAGAGTTTCTTCTCAAACTTTACTAATTTTTCTTTCTAGACTCATAATGGATAAAGATTTTTTATTTTACTTAGATACAAAGACAATTTATTCATTTGATTCTTTGTTATTCTTCCCAATAAATTCCTCTTAGGCTGGTAGAAAAGTCATGTAATGTTTTGATTCAGGCCCAATTTTTTCACTTCCTTCCCATTTATTTTTAATTTTTGGTATTATTTTATCATCAAATATCCCACTATTATCTTGAATATTTATTGGAAATTACATATTATACCAACAAGAATAATATTTATGACCATAACTTCCAAAACACCAACAATAACATCTAATTTGTGATCTTCTAGATTGATTCCAACTCTGTCTAGAATTATATTGTTGTTTTCCTATTATATAATGAATCTTTTTTTACCTAGTAGGATATGGTTTCCTTGGCACATTCCTCTCTTCCATTGGTGTAAAAAATTCCTCTTAATTTTAACCTCCTTGGATTTACCTTCACTATTAGAAATAACAGATCTATTTTCAAAATTATTAGGTGTACTTTTACCTTTATTCTCTCCAGCTTAAGAATATTCTCCTTTTATCTCAATAGAATTATTTAAATATTCTTTATCCTTGTTAAACTCACGTTAAACCATGAAAAAATGGATTTTTTCTCAAACAACTCTTATTCTCTATTAGTTAACTTCTCTTCAAGATCACATATCGTCTTATTTTATTCTGTAGTTCTTAATTTGTGTTTATTGATCTATTTAACATAATTTGTTTCCTTATTGATCAGATACTCATTTTATTTATTAATTATAACTAATTCCTTATCATTATTTTTAAAAGTTAATTTCTTGTTCTATTTGATCAAATCTTTATTTTCTTTCTTTAACTGTGTAATTTTCTCAAGAAAATATTCTAAATTACCTTTAAGTTCCCATTAAAGATCTATAATTTCTTCTCTTTCACCATCGCGACTTGAGGAATCTGATCCTCCCTCAACATGATCAAATATAGTGACTTCATTATCTAAATCGGTATATGAATCATAATTCTATCTTTTTCTCATAAAAAATCTCTTTTTGGTGAAGTATTTCTTCTTCTTTTCCCCTTTCCTCTTTTGGGGTCTCTCCTCATCCAAGTTAGATTCTTTAACCTGGTTCTTTGGAAAATATTTTTCAATATGGAAAATATTATCACAATTATAACATCTTACTAATTTATTAACTTTACCTTTTTATTTTTCCTTATTATACCTTTTTGATAGAAGAGACATAATCTTGTTAAAGTCCTCTTTATCTTCCTTTGAGTCACTTAAGTCAACAACTTCTTCTTCTTTGACTTTTCCTTTTCTATAAGCTTCAAAGTCTATCTCATCATAGGATTTATTCTTGAAGGAAGGATCATTTCTCATTTCATAAGTAATGAGTATATTATGTAGCTCATCAATATTCAATTCTTCTCTATCTTCTAGGGTATACATTTTTGGATCAACCTGGTCTGGAAAATTCCTCAATAGTTTTTTAACAATAATGGAATCATCAAGCATCTCACCAAACCTCATGATGTTGCTCACAATCTCATTGAATATTGTGAAATAATCATCAAAATTTTCATCATCATCCATTTTTATATCTTCAAATATGCTTCTTCATACCTAGATCTTGGCATCCTTGAATTTGATGTTTCCTTCATAGCTTCTCCTCAATTTCTCCCAGATTTATTTATTAGTTTTAAGATCCATAACCTTGGTGAAAACTTTTTTTGATAAAGATATCAAAATATAATTTTGTGACTTTCCATCTATCTCAATATTCCTCTTATCACCATTATTCATAAGTTCATTCTCGGCAATGTATTGAAAACCCATTATAGAAACATATCTAACTTCAAGTCCAAGTGAAAGGAGTTAAGGTAGTATCTTGTTCCTCTAACTGTGGTAATTTGTGCCATCGAAGATAGGAACTACTAAATTGTTGATAGAATTTATATTCTTAATTATCAATTGATTTTATGGATCTTTATATGGAACATTTCTCTAATTAAAATTGTATAATCCAATGATTGGTTAGGTGACACTAAGAGGGGTGAATTGGTGTTACCCTCATTTTACAAATTATCTTTTAATTTAACTTCTTGAACTTTGTTAAGGTTATTGATCCACTCAAAGATAATTCATGACTCACCTTATATGCAGCAGAATATAAAGAGAGCATCACATAATATTTTCAAGGTTTGGCTGAAAGACCTACTCTTTTTCATGTTATATATTCCCCCCAATATGGATTCCCCACTATCTTCAACGCAACAACTACAAAACAAAATCTATTATTCCATATCTGCTTCAATAGTCCATTGGAAGTAACTTCAACAATGAGGATCCTAAAGAGAAAGAATTCAAGTAATATCATGATGATATTTTAACCTCTTGATGATAATCCTTCTCCATAAGTAGATGGATTAACAAGTCTTCAAATGTACACCATCAAGAACTTCAATAGTTGTTGGTCTTAAAACTCTCATCAAATCTTGATACAATGTTGAATAAAATTCCCCCACAAGTCTTCTCTTTTTTCACCCACTTCTTCATCACCTATGTCACATATTTATATTCATAATATTATCATGAATATTGTAAACAATATTTCCCATGGTGTGATTCTAATTCAAATCGGTTTTTAATTTCTCGATTTATCCCTCATTTAAAAACACATTTGAATTCCCCTTTATGTATTCATTTAAATATCTTAAAGACTCAGTCTTCATTATTTATTTCATGTCATATCATTGCTACAAAAATGAATTTTAATGACTGCCAAAAGCGGTCACTAAAGGTCTTTAGTGACTACCACCCGATGGATTTTGGCAGTCATAGTAGCCTCGTCGCTAAAGGGTAATAGCGACCGCCTAAAGTGGTCGCTATAGGAGTCCAGGAAGCAACCACACAGTGATCATTGGGTATGGTTTTAGCGAATACCTATCACGATCACTAATACTTATAGAAAAAAACATATTAGTGACCACCTATGGAGGTCGCTAGACTACAAATTTTTTAAAAAACCAAATCAGTAATCAGATGCTGCCATGATGAATAAAAACCAAGGAAACATTCACGAGGAGAAAATCTTAGACACCATGCCACCCGAAACCATAAAAATTAAGATAATATCTATTCAAGCTATTTAAAACAAAGCTGATAAACTAATCCATCTGAAAAGCAGGTAAAACAGGAAATTCCTAATCCAATTATAAAGATACATGATAGATCTTCAGCATTGAGTGAAAGGTTCAAGAAATCTCACTTTACAAAGGGTGGTTATTATCAAATTGCAGTAATTAAATGATATCATAGTTTTCATAGCAAGTACTTCAGACTTATTATCAAGTTTCAAAGATAATAAAATCATGATTCCAAATAGATTATAAAATACTAAACAATAATAAGCTTCATGGAGCAATTCTAAATAAATAATAAATTATGGATGAATCTTCCCCACTCGTGAGACATCCATCTTTCCAGGAGTCAATAGAGGAAAACACAAACACAAAAATGAAGGAACAAAAATGAATATAAAACAAATCACAAAACAAAACACAAAATGTAAAACCAGATATATAACAAAAAACAACATGGAAAACCATATATATAACATTAAAAACTACTGAACAAAAGCATGAAGTTTCCATTCTTGATCTTCCTTCAAATTCAATCATCATAATATCATCCCATCAAAATCACCATAAATATATGCCATCTAGAATAACAAAAGTACAAAATAAAGAACCAGTATTTAGACAAATTCAGACCTTCCAATTTCCTTTCTCAATTAACCTATAAATATAATACAAAAAAAATAAATAAATATAATATAAATGGGTTGTTTTCTATCTAGGTAAAAATATATAATGTTTTATGAGAAATTTCATAATATTATTTTATAAGAGAAAATTAAGGAGGTAAATAGTTAGTGGATTATGGCATTGCACCAGTAATGAATTATTCTAGGAAACCTACAAACATAAAACCAATAAGAAACACTTGACATTCTAACTAAAGATTTGTCTTGTCAAGACCATCAAAGTACAGATGAACCATAGATTTTTTCACTGAGATTCTGGTGAACAGTTCATATCGCAACATTTTTTAGAGTATATTGATGTCATGGCTATCAAGATTAGGAATACCTAGTGACAAAATCTATGGACTCCATTGAGGATACTCATTCCAATTCACAAGTCATATTTGCCCAGATTATAAATAGCTAGTGAAAAACTCTATAGATTCCATTGAGGATACTTGTTCCAATTCATATCACAACATTTTTTAGAGTAGATCGATTCCATGGTTATCTATATTAGGAATAACTAGTGGAAAAATTTGTGGACTCCATTGAGGATACTCATGACAATTCACAATCCTTCTCACTCTAGGCCACAACTCATCATTTGGGCTGTTAAGAGAATGAAGATGTACAGAAGTTTCTGCAGCTCTAAATCTCTAGGAAAGAGTGCTTACTTTGTGACCAGATCAACAAGTATACAGGACACCAACCACATGTCTACTATCATTGACTAATGTGTGGCACCTAAATGAACTTCAGGTTCTTGGTACTATAATATCAATAACTCATATGTGTATTTCTGGATTAAAACAGTGAATTCTCTAGCCAGTACAAGATCTGTTAATCAATTCTTTCATTCACTATTGGGATGTGACTCATTTTGAACTTGTTTGATTTTTTCAATAATTTTTCAGACTATGAATTATCCTTCTAGATAAAAAATATCAAATCATAACTCTCATTATGATAGTGAAACATGCCCTTGATGTTGTTGACTATAGGCCTATTATTTTGTCTAATACTCTTCTAAAGCTCATCAATAAGATGATTGTTATAAACTTTAGAGTTATTTTTAATTATATTGTTTCTTCAAATCAATTTTAGTTTATACCTAGAAGGAAAATGAATAACTATTTATAAACTACCTCTGAATGTGTGAATATACTATGGAGGAGATCCAAGACTGGAAACATTTCTTTAAATATTGGAATCTATAAAGCTTTGTACACTCTGATCCAATATTTCATTTTTGAAGTACTTGGCAATTTTGGTTTCTCAACCATGTTTATCAAGCTTATATTTTGGCCCTATGAAACAGATCAAGACTCTCAGTAATGATTAATGGGTCTCCCAAAGGATACTTTGGTTATAAATATAGAGTAATACAAGGGATCCTCTTTCATCCCTTTTATTTAGTATTTTCATGGATTTCCTTAGAAAATGTCTCCTTAAGTCTGTGGATCCTGGTGTTTTATCACTAATTAAGGATACTAGGAAGATTTTCATGTCACTTCAACAAATTCTTGAACATGTCTAATATTACCTCTATGATTTCTATCCAGTCCATGGCATCCTATAGTCCTCCCATTCTCTAGAAAGATGGCATATGTTGGAGCTGAAATTCATCGAGATAGTCAACTATGGTACTTTTTACAACTCCTCCATGGGATGTTACAATCCAAAAAACTCTAATCTAGAGGGTTTTTAATGCCTAAACCACTAGAACATGTTTGATAGAATGATATGGTGAATCCTCCTACATTTCTTATGGTTGAAATTGTGTGTCCAACCTATCTCGATAATTTTGGTTATCTTCACAAAGTTTTATAGTCAAGAACCTTGGTGGTGGTATTTTATAAAGTATCTAATGAAATTTTAGAATAGCATGAACCACTTTCGTAAGGTATTAGATTTATAAGCTTAAAACACAAAAAGGTATTATATATTATGATCCATCCTATTAGATACCACACATAGGGTATAACCTCCTATTTCTTCCAAAGGATCAGGCCATGTCCTCCACACCTGAACATTAGTAATAATCACATAAATATAAAAAATAATGGCGTGATTAAGTTCAACTAATTAATACCTACATAAATACACCTCAATAGTAGAGAGTACAAATATATGAATGAAAAAGCCCAATTCAAGGAATTTAATTAAAAAACTTCAATTCAACACACCACATGCATATATATGACATGTGATCCTATGTGCCTTATTATGATTCATTAATGCGTCAAATTCTTAGAAACCTGTAATAAGAAATCGGATCACTAGTAACTCGGAGGTTTGTTATACATGAGTTGGATAGGCACATAAAAACTCCCCTACCTGAGTTCCATACACCCCATTTCCCTTGTATCATGACCAAAATCTTTATAGGCATGTTGAAAAGTTCATGAACAATATCTTCTTATAAATTCAAAGAATTTATTTAATCATTGCATGTAAAATAAAAATAACTAGAAGGCACCTTTTAGAGGTGACTGATTGAACTTGCAGAAATAGTTTCTTGATTATGGAAGGCTACTCAGGCTAGGTCAGTCCCATCTCAAATAAAAAATTAATTCCTTCAACATGAAATTTCAATATCCACCTTCTTTAATATCATTTCACATTGATGAACTTAACAAAAAGGAAAGGGACTTAAAAATAGACTAATAAAAATATCCTTGAAGTGACTCTTACTGTTATCTATGTCACTCATACATTCAATGTAGGACCATTGAATATCCACAATGGTATGAAGTAGCTTACCTATTTTAGGACACCCCCTATAATATTGAATTCACCCTATTAAAGGCCAAATCATAGAAAATAAATACATAGGATAATTAACAATAGGATTATTAAATACCTCTTCCTATATCACTAGTCCAATCAATGCAACCTAAAACTATAAAGAGAGAACCATGTTAATGCCTTATATGATATAACCTAAAACTATAAAGAGATAACCCTCTTTGACTTTAATTATATCCAATTACATGAACTTTGAATTCTCCAGCATATGATTATAGCCTAATGTATTCCATCAGTTCGAATAGCTGAAGGAAAAGCTTTGGATGATATGAAAACAATGAAAAAATCAGCTTACACAATACAATGTCACTACAAATGCTTTCCGAATTAAAAAAAGCATAAACATGTTTCTGTTATTTTATAATGACAAACACACCCCCACCATTTATCTCATTGAATTAATATATAGAAATTGATACTGAATAAAAACTATAGATCAAACCCGGGGATAAGAAAAAAAACTCAACTACCATGCCAGTTAATTGTGATGGTTCCTTTACCAGATCTATAAGGAAATATTCATTTCCTCTTTCATATAACTGGAATGATGCAAAAAAATAAAATTGTAGGAACTTATAAAAGAATAAAACAATAAGGTATTGTTTGACCACATTAAATAAGAAGAGGATAATATTTTGTTATTTTCATAAAGAATATGTTTAGAACAAAAAAAAGTACTTGTATGGGTGATCAAGTATTATTCATATTCAGAAAAATCATGAATATATAATGAACATATAAATGAGTAAACCAGAATGATAATGCACTATAACTCTCTACATGATTTCAGATTAAAGTGAACGACCTGGAACATAAAGTATATAAATAGGCCAGAATAAATGACAAACCAAACAAAGGCCTGGGACAAAGAATATACAAGGAGTAATCAGTTATATTCAAAACACAGTCTATAACTATCCCCCAACTACAATAGTTTTTTAGTGGGAACTATTCTAGATTCCATAACAAACATGACCGATTTTTCATAGATACATAACCACCATGCTAACAGCCAAGGTTAAATTTTTATTGGGAAGAAAAAAACCTCAACTGTTATGCCAACAATCAAGGTTAAACCACATGATGACACAGTTCTGTTATAACGACCCATACTTTACATACATTGTTATTACTTCAAAATTTAAGCATACTTATTACAACATGTAAAAAAACCATGAAAGGACCGTATAGGTATAGTGTCTTTAGAAACTAGGAAACATAAACAACTGGTTCATAAAGCGTCTACATTGTCTCCCATTTATTTCATCATATCTATAGTCCCTTTTGGCATATCTTACTTAATAAGCTTCTTCCTGACCTGGGGAAAGAAAACATACAAAAGGGTGAGCTCAAATGCTCAGTAAGGGTAAACAAAAGAAATATCAATCACATCATATTCATAAGAACATAACATTTTAGAAATCTTAACCTGCAAAAGAGAGCATAATTTCATAACATGGGATAAATCATAGTAGTGAAATGAAATCCCAATAATCAAAACTTAAAACATGAAACTTTGTGTCATACAAACATAATCATAGAGAATCATTTCTTATTAGTCAAGACTCATTGCCAATACTATCTTAGTGGACAAAGTCCATTTCTGAACTGAGTTCACTCCTCGTTTTAGTCCTGTTTCATTGAACCGGTATAACCTGCCGTTCCAGCCATGTCTATCTTAGGAGATATAAAATCTTTACCAATGCATTGGAGGGAGATATAGGTCCCACCCATCTCATAATGATACCATTCTTATGTGTGCCACAAAATCATAAATCATACATCATTGCATAACCCATGTAATAAAAATGGGATTCTTAAACAACATGACATCATAAAACAATTCATATAAGATAAAAGAATTCATAAAAATAATTCCATCACAACATAATCAAATCAATGTAATAATTGGGATAGAAATAGAACCCTATATTATCTTAGATGGAATATAATTTTGATAAAACACTTGAACTCCATTCTTGAGGAAAACATCCTTTCTACTTCAAAAACATTTTTCCTTTCTTAACATGTCATACAATTCTAAACTAAAAGAAGTTGATTAAAAATAAACTTGAAAACTTGTAAAGGAAGCTTCTTGGAAATAATGTTTTAAAAATCCATTCATTCTGTATAAGTTAAAAAAATACATTCTTCTCGTACTTTTGTCGAAAAAGTCAAAAAGTACCTCGTACGAAAAACGACAAAAGATTACTTTCATATCTTTTACTAAAAACTCACCAAAGGGTAAAATTGGATATAAAATATTGTAGAAGGATATAAATATTACATATTGAGGAAACATTGATGTGGATGATAAAATACACCCCAGTAAATTCTGAAGTATAAACAATCTTGGATAAAAATTGAGATTGCGAGATTTTCCCTTACCTTAGGTCTGATTTCCTTCGTAAGTGTCTGAACCTCCTCTTTCTCGAAGTGCCTCCTTTAAACTTTCTCTTAAGGCACTATAGTTGGTCTTTTGATAATACCAGCACCTCTATAAGGTTTCTAAGGAAGTGGGGAAGTGAAATGGGTAGGGGTTGGCCGAGCTTGAAGGCTCAAATTGGTGTGAGGAAGAAAGGGAGGTGGTGCCTTTTTATAAGGGAGGAGAGGGGCACCTTTGGAAATATAAGAAATATTAGTTTATATTAAATCCCAACCCCACTTAAAAAATTACAAAATGACTCATATCTGAAGCTTAGATGATATAGGGTTGTAATCTCATCAACCAATAAAATTTAGACATGTTAGGAATTTATTTTAAACATTATCAACTTGATTTATCCTTATTTATCAATTTAATTTTATTTGTGGTAATAATATTCTAAATTTTAAATTATTATAAATAATTACATATGTGTTGTGAATTTTCCATAATTTGACACTTTATGACATTTTCGACCATATAAATTTTAATTTATAATTTTTAAATATTTTTTTGATTTTTAAACAATTTTATAATATGTTATTTTTATAAAATAACAATAGTGTCAATTTTGACACTATTCATTTATTTGAATTTAAATAAAATATATACTGAAGATATTTTCGAACTAAAAGCTTTAATAGATTCATAAGATGTCATATGTATCTATAAAATTAGTGTAGCACATTAAATAGTTCATATAATATATATTTTAATATTTTTAAAACAATTTATTTGATATTTTAATTAATAAAATAATTTCAACATCACTATTGTGTGATAATTATTTAATCCCTAAAAATTCTAAATAAATTCTTATGATGTAGATAATTGTATTATTTTTCTGGAGACTATTCATGTTCGAAGTTTCATTAAGTTTATCACCAAATTAAAATTATTATACTTATAAGATTTAAGAAAGTGACATGTTGTCACATTCTTTGGTTTTAATAATAATTAAATTATTTTCATGGACAAAAGTCCATTAAATGAATCTAATCTGACCCTTAGGTGATATGGGTCGACTTTTAGTCATCCAATAGAATTTTGGCAGGGGCTAGGGTAATTTTATAATCTTATATTTACCCTTAATTACCCGATTTACCTTTAACTCTGGTAAATAAAATTTACCGTTGTTACTATTCATAATGCCCAAAAATATTAACATAATTTAGACCCTCTGATTCTGAATATGGAATCCATTTTTCAAAATTCAAAACATATAAGTTGCAGTAATTAATTTAAAATAAATCCCGTTGTTAAGAAAACGTGTTTTAGAAGTTAAAACATTGCCAAAGATTGAAATGTTTTTACCTATGAATTCAATGTGAAATTAATTCTAATGACATACATTATATTAAATGGTAAAAATATATTATATTTATACTTTAAAACCATTCAATATTATAATTTATCCATATAAATTATCTAAATGAAAAAAGTTGTTTTTAATTAAAAATTAGCGTATTTTTACTATTCATCAAAATATAAAAGTTATCAGAAAAATATCAAAAATTTATCCAAAGTAAATTTATATACCCTGATTCAAAAGAAGAATTTTATTTTGTCAAATTGAACTTATAAACATGTCAAAATCTAGATTTAATGTGTATGCTCCATCAAAAGACGGCAAAACTGTATTTTTTGAAAAATATTTCTTTTATCCAAAAAAAACTGATTTTGCTTTTATACCTCATTCTATAAAATGTATAAGTTGAATTAAAATGTTATAAAATTCAAAATTCAGTTAGTACTATTCATAACAGCTAGTTTTAATAATATTTTAATAGCATATCGTTGTTTAGTGAAACTCGGTATTGCGTACGACGCAAGCTATCGAGGAAGGCTGCGGTTGCGTGTAAAGCAAGCCAAACTAGTGTTGTGTTTAGTGAAAGATTCCTTTGATGATTTATATAACATAAAAACAAAATATTTCTCATAAAAGTCTCGGGTGTTACATTCTACCCCCCTTAAAATGAATTTCGCCCTCGAAATTCGTCACTTTGTAACAAACAGATGAGGATACCTCTCCTTCATCATATCCTCAAGCTCCCATGTAGCTTATTCTAATTGGTGGTTCCTCCATAAAACTTTCACCAAGCGAGTGGTCTTGTTTCGTAGGACTTTTTCACTACGATCCAGAATCTCTATCGGTTGTTCTTCATAAGAAAGATCTTACTCCAGCGGTACAACTTCTGAGCTGAGTACATGTGAAGGATCAGGTATGTACTTTCTCAAGAGAGATACATGGAACACATCGTGAACTTGAGAGAGATTCGGTGGAAGCGTCAATCGGTAAGCTACCTTCCTAACACGATCCAGTATTTCGAAAGGACCGATATATCTAGGGCTCAACTTCCCCTTCTTTCCAAATCTCGTGACCCTCTTCTAGGGAGATATTCGTAAGAACACTTTATCACCCAATTCAAACTCTTGGTCTTTTCTTCAGTTGTCGACATAACGTTTTTGTCGACTCTGAGCTGCTCTTATGTGTTGTTGAATAGATATGACCTTTTCTTCCATCTCATCAACAAGATCAGGTCCTAATAGCTTTCTTTTCCCAACTTCATCCCAGAAAGTTGGAGTCCTGCATTTCTTTCCATAGAGAGCTTCATAAGGAGCCATCTGAATACTGGAGTGAAAGCTATTATTATAAGAAAATTCCACCAAAGGTAGGTGTTGATCCCAACCACCTTTGAAATCCATAGAGCAAGCTCTCAACATATCTTCTAGAGTTTGAATTATTCCCTCAGACTGACTGTCTGTCTGAGGATGATAAGCAGTGCTGAAACTCAACTCTGTATCCAGAGTATGCTGAAGACTTCGCCAGAACTTCGAGGTAAATCTCGGATCCCGATCAGATATAATAGAAAGTGGTACTCCATGAAATCTTACCACTTCCTTTACATATATCCTGGAAAGCTGATCCAGAGAGAAATCCTCTCTAATAGCAATGAAGTGTGTAGACTTTGTAAGACGATCAACTATGACCCAGATAGCATTATTGCCTTTGGATGTTTTAGGAAGTCCGGTGACAAAGTCCATAGTGATGTTTTCTCATTTCCATTTGGGTATGGGTAATGGTTGTAACATCCCTTTAGACTTCTGTCTCTCATATTTAACTTGCTGACAAACCAAGCATCGAGAGACATATTCAGCAACATCTCTTTTCATTCCATCCCACCAGAATTACTCTTTCAGGTCCCTATACATCTTCGTGCTTCCAGGATGAATAGATAATGAAGAACTATGAGCCTCATCTAGCATCTCCTTCTTTAATTCGGGGATGGGAGGAACACAAACCCGATTCCTGAACTTTATTATCCCATCACAATCAAGGTTGAATTCAGGAACATTTCTCACCTTCTTTTTTAACTCTACATCTTCTTTCTGTGCCTCTTTAATCTTCACATGTATAGATGGTTGAACATTCATGTGAGAAAGATATGATTTTCCCCCTTCCATTATAATTCCAAGATCCATCCTTTGTAAATCCATAAATATTGGATCTTTTGTGATCCTCATCATGGATAAACTGGCATGGTCTTGTCGACTTAATGCATCTTCCACCTTGTTTGCTTTCCCAGGGTGGTAATGAATTGAGCAGTCGTAATCGTTAATCAGCTCTAACCATCTTCTTTGACGCATATTCAGCTCCTTTTGTGTGAAAATATACTTTAAACTTTTATGATTAGTATAAATATCATACCTTTCACCATAAAGGTAATGCCTCCAAATCTTTAATGCAAAGATTACCGCAGCTAACTCCAAATCATGAGTTCGGTAATTTTGCTCATGGATTTTCAACTGTCGTGAGGCATAATCTATCACCATATCATTTTGCATGAGAACACATCCCAGTCCCTTCTTGGATGCATCACTGTAGATCACAAACCTTTCTCTACTATAAGGAAGTGTGAGTACAGGTGCACTGGATAACCTTCTTTTCAACTCCTTGAAATTCTCTTCACATTCATCCATCCACACGAACTTAACTCCTTTTCGAGTCAACCTGGTGAGTGGATTAGATAATCATGAAAAAAAATTCACAAAATGTCGATAATATCCAGCCAAACCAAGAAAACTTCGGATCTCAGTTACTGTTGTTGGTCTCGACCATCTTTCGATAACCTCTGTTTTTGCTGGATCCACAGATATCCCCTCTTTTGAGATTATGTGACCCAAAAATGCAACTTTTTTAAGCCAAAATTCACACTTGGTAAATTTGGCATAAAGCTTTTCCTTTCTCAGGGTCTTAAATATAATTCTAAAGTGATATTCATGTTCTTCCTTGCTCTTTGAATAGACAATTATATCGTCTATAAAGACTACCACAAACTGATCAAGATAGTATCTAAAGACTCTATTCATTAGATCCATGAAGATAGCAGGGGCATTAGTAAGACCAAATGGAATCACTATAAATTCATAGTGTCCATACCTTGTACGGAAAGTCGTCATTGGTATATCCTCCCTTTTGACCCTTAATTGATGATACCCTGAATGAAGATCAATCTTGGAAAATTATTGAGCTCCGCGTAGTTGGTCAAATAGGTCATCAATGTGTGGGAGAGGATATTTGTTCTTGATAGTGATCTTGTTAAGTTCTAGATAATCAATGCAGAGTCTCATTGATCCATCTTTCTTCTTAACAAACAGAACAAGTGCTCCCCAAGGTGACGCACTAGGGCGTATGAATCCCTTATCAATATTCTCTTGGAGTTGCTTCTTCAATTCCTGCAACTCAATTGGGGCCATTCTATAAGGTGTCTTTGAAATAGGCAAAGCACCCGGTACGAGTTCTATTGAAAACTCAACTTCACGATTTGGTGGAAGACCCGGAAATTCCTCCGGAAAGACATCATCAAACTCCCGAACAATGGGAATATTCTTAATTGTGAGTTTCTCACCAACCATTTGAGATAAATAACCTTCATTAAGTGGAATCAAGAATCATAAGATGGAAGAAATTTCCACTGGAAGGTTATGTTCATCCTTACATCGATAGACGATCATAGATTGATCTATAATATGAAATGTGACTTCCCTTATTTGGCAATTGATATGAGCTCCATATAAAGAAAGCCAATCCATTCCAAGAATCACATCAAATTCCACTATAGGAAGGATCACAAGATTTGCAGGAAGCACTTTCCCACAAACTTCAATCGGGGAAGAATTATAAACTTTTGATGCGACTGTTGTGCCATTAGGTGTTGTCACAGCTAACTCAACATCTAATTGTTGAGGTAAAACGGTGATACCCTTAGAAAAATATTCAGAAATAAAAGAGTGGGTGGATCCAGAATCAAATAAAACATTTTCTACTTTAGAGTGGATGGTAAGTGTACCTTTCACTACATCATTATCGTACTCCACATCGCTGATAGAAATTGCATGTGACTTTCCTTTGTCTTTAGCCTTAAGATTTTGTTGATGTCGATCATCATCAACAACCCTTGGATTAGGGAATTTATTGGCATAATGCCCCATCTCCTTGAACTTGAAACATTGAAGTGTAGTAGGTTCATTCTGTGTGTCCCTTCCTTTGTTTGCATCATTAGACATCTTCTTCCCATCATTGCGGCATTCAAATGCCCGATGACCTTCCTTTCCACATTTGAAACATTTACTTGTCCCTTTAAGACAACTCCCTCCATGTTTCTTTCCACACTTTGAGCATAAGGGAAAGCTCATCTTCTTTTCAGTGTGCTCTTTAGATTTTCCTTTGAATTCCATTTTCCTATTCTTATCAAACCCATATGACTGATGGGTTACTCCAATCTCCATCTCGACTTTGAGAGCACATCGAACGATTTCCTCGTATCTATTGAAGTCCCTTATGGCTAACTCCCTTTGAAGACTTGGTTTTAAGCCACTAAAGAATCGATCGATCTTACTCTCAGGTTGGATAATAATACCAGAAGCATACCTTGCAAGTCTTGTAAAATTTGCTTCATAGGTACCAACAGATTCATCATCCTTTTGCTTTAGTTCAAGAAACTCCTTCTCCATCTTTGTTCGGAGAATATGAGGGAAGTACTTATTGAAAAATAAGTTCTTGAACTCGTCCCATTCCATGGACTCAATTTCATCCCTTTGCCTCGTATTCTTAATAAGATTCCACCAATGATCCGCATCTCCTTCCAAACGATACACTGCTAGGATGACTTTATCATGTTCAGAACATTGCAGAACTGAAAATATCTTTTCAGTGGTACTAATCCATTATTCAGCAACTAATGGATCAGCAGACCTGCTGAAAGAAGGTGGACGCTGCCTCATGAAGGATTCAACAGAATGTTGCTCCTTCCTTTTCTCATTTGGAAGTCCTGCATGATTCATAGCTTGAGAAAGTTGTGTGAGCATGGCTACAAGATTTTGCATTCCAGCTCCCATAACATTTGGTTGCTCAGGGGGACAATCATTGCATTGCCCATCGCATTCCGCATTAACACGGTTCCTTCGGGTTCCAGCAATTGACTAAAACCAAGAAGAATAGTGTGAGCAACACTAATTATAATAGGAAAACCACATAATCAAGAATAAAATTTCACACTTAAGGTATTATCCTAGGTTATTCATGGTTATTTCTAAAACACTAAGATTGTGTTCTATGCTTAGACTTTTCCTTAGGGTTCTTACTAAGGCTTTCACATCCTAGTTTCCA
This sequence comes from Viscum album, assembly GCA_963277665.1. NCBI lineage: Eukaryota > Viridiplantae > Streptophyta > Magnoliopsida > Santalales > Viscaceae > Viscum > Viscum album. The sequence goes on along the minus strand of OY728155.1, from coordinate 133,868,278 downwards.
AAGGTTGACTATACCTTTCCTCTGATACCAACTATAATGACCCATACTTTACATACATTGTTATTACTTCAAAATTTAAGTGTACTTATTACAACATATAACAAAACCATGAAAGGACCTTATAGGTATAGTTTCTTTAGAAACTAGGAAACATAAACAACTGGTTCATAAAGCATCCACACTGTCTCCCATTTATTTCATCATATCTATAGTCCCTTTTGGCATATCTTACATAATAAGATTCTTCCTGACCTGGGGAAAGAAAACATACAAAAGGGTGAGCTCAAATGCTCAGTAAGGGTAAACAAAAGAAATATCAATCACGTCATATTCATAAGAACATAACATTTTGGAAATATTAACCTGCAAAAGAGAGCATAATTTCATAACATGGGATAAATTATAGTAGTGAAATGAAATCCCAATAATCAAAACTTAAAACATGAAACTTTCTGGCATACACGCATAATCATAGAGAAACATTTCTTATTAGTCAAGACTCATTTCCAAGACTATCTTAGTGGACAAAGTCCATTTCTGAACCGAGTTCACTCCTCATTTCAGTCCTATTTCACTGAACCGGTATAACCTGCCGTTCCATCCATGTCTATCTCATGAGATATAAAATCTTTAACCAATGCATTGGAGGGAGATATAGGTCCCACCCATATCATAATGATACCATTCCTATGTGTGCCACAAAATCATAAATCATACATCATTGCATAACCCATGTAATAAAAATGGGATTCTTAAACAACATGACATCATAAAACAATTCATATAAGATAAAAGAATTCATAAAAATAATTCCATCACAACATAATCAAATCAATGTAATAATTGGGATAGAAACAGAACCCTATATTATCTTAGATGGAAAATAATTTTTATAACACACTTGAACTCCATTCTTGAGGAAAACATCCTTTCTACTTCAAAAACATTTTTCCTTTCTTAACATGTCATACAATTCTAAACTAAAAGAAGTTGATTAAAAATAAACTTGAAAACTTCTAAAGTAATCTTCTTGGAAATAATGTTTTAAAAATCCATTCATGCCGTATAAGTTAAAAAAAATACATTCTTCTCGTACTTTTTTTGGAAAAGTCAAAGAGTACCTTGTACGAAAAACGACAAAAGATTCCTTTCATATCTTTTACTAAAAACTCACCGAAGGGTAAAATTGGATATAAACTATTGTAGAAGGATATAAATATTAAATATTGAGGAAACATGGATGTGGATGATAAAATACACCCCAGTAAATTCTGAAGTATAAACAATCTCAGATAAAAATTGAGATTGTGAGATTTTCCCTTACCTTAGGTCTGATTTGCTTCGTAAGTGTCCGAACCTCCTCTTTCTCGAAGTTCCTTTAAACTTTCTCTTAAGGCACTAGAGTTGGTCTTTTGGTAAGACCAGAACCTCTAGTAGGTTTCTAAGGAAGTGTGGAAGTGAAATGGGCAGGGTTTGTCTGAGATTGAAGGCTCAAATTGGTGTGAGGAAGAGAGGGAGGAGGTGCCCTTTTATAAGGGAGGAGAGGGGCACCTTTGGAAATATAAGAAATATTAGTTTATATTAAATCCCAACCCCACTTAAAAACTTCCAAAATGACTCATATCAGAAGCTTAGATGAGATAGGGTTGTAATCTCATCAACCAATAAAATTTAGATATGTTAGGAATTTATTTTAAACATTATCAACTTGATTTATCCTTATTTATCAATTTAATTTTATTTGTGGTAATAATATTCTAAATTTTAAATTATTATAAATAATTACATATGTGTTGTGAATTTTCCATAATTTGACACTTTATGACATTTTCGACCATATAAATTTTAATTTATAATTTTTAAATATTTTTGTGATTTTTAAAAAAATTTATAATATGTTATTTTTATAAAATAACAATAGTGTCAATTTTGACACTATTCATTTATTTGAATTTAAATAAAATATATACAGAAGATATGTTCGAACTAAAAGCTTTAATATATTCATAAGATGTCATATGTATCTATAAAATTAGTGTAGCACATTAAATAGTTCATATAATATTTATTTTAATATTTTTAAAACAATTTATTTGATATTTTAATTAATAAAATAATTTCAACATCACTATTGTGTGATAATTATTTAATCCCTAAAAATTCTAAATAAATTCCTATGATGTAGATAATTGTATTAGTTTTCTGGAGACTATTCATGTTCGAAGTTTCATTAAGTTTATCACCAAATTAAAATTATTATACTTATAAGATTTAAGAAAGTGACATGTTGTCACATTCTTTGGTTTTAATAATAATTAAATTATTTTCATGAACAAAAGTCCATTAAATGAATCTTAAGTGATATGGGTCGACTTTTAGTCATCCAATATAATTTTTGCAGGGGATAGGGTAATTTTATAATCTTATATTTACCCTTAATTACCCAATTTACCTTTAACTATGGTAAATAAAATTTACCGTTGTTACTATTCATAATGCCCAAAAATAAAAAGTAGTCTATTAATATAATTTGGACCCTCTGATTCTAAATATGGAATCCATTTTTCAAAATTCAAAACATATAAGTTGCAGTAATTAATTTAAAATAAATCCCATTGTTAAGAAAACGGGTTTTAGAAGTTAAAACATTGCCAAAGATTGAAATATTTTTACCTATGAATTCAATGTGAAATTAATGCTAATAACATACATTATATTAAATGGTAAAAATATATTCTATTTATACTTTAAAACCATTCAATATTATAATTTATCCATATAAATTATCTCAATGAAAAAAGTTGTTTTTAATTAAAAATTAGCGTATTTTTACTATTCATCAAAATATGAAAGTTATCAGAAAAATATCAAAAATTTATCCAAAGTAAATTTATATACCCTGATTCAAAAGAAGAATTTTATTTTGTCAAATTGAACTTATAAACATGTCAAAAACTAGATTTAATATGGGTGCGCCATCAAAAGGCGGCAAAACTGTATTTTTTGAAAAATATTTCTTTTATCCAAAAAAAACTGATTTTGCTTTTATACCTCATTATATAAAATGTATAAGTTGAATTAAAATGTTATAAAATTCAAAATTTAGTTAGTACTATTCATAACGGCTAGTTTTAATAATATTTTAATAGCATATCGTTGTTTAGTGAAACTCGGTATTGCGTACGACGCAAGCTATCGAGGAAGGTCGCGGTTGCGTGTAAAGCAAGTCAAGCTAGTGTTGTGTGTAGTGAAAGATTCCTTTGATGATTTATATAACATAAAAACAAAATATTTCTCATAAAATTCTCGGGTGTTACATCTGTGGTGTAACTTATTTTTCTAAAGTGTGAATAATACATGAAAATACATTTTACTCACTTTGAGGTGTATCCATTCTTCCATGGTGAAACACCGTCTAATTTTCTAGAACCGCAAAACTCAACTATTTTTATTGCAGTGCAATACCATGCACTATGGTGTAGCCTACTCTAGGTTGAACTTCTTGATTTTATTAATTACAACTAGATTCGGCCCTGGGGTAATCCCAGCAAGACCCTGGGCTAGGGAAACCAAGGATATTTCCACTGTACATGCACTGTAGCATCTTGGAAGGGGAAACATTTCAACTCCTAGTCTTGGGCGACATAATTTCTAAGGGTTTTCTAGGCCAGTCCTGATCCCAACCCTTCCATGGTATAAAGAAACACTGTATCATAGTGGTTCATCATGACACAGCTCAGGATCCTTCTATTCATGGGAAAGTTGAACCACATCATAACATGACTCGGGATACTTCTGTTTATGAAAGGCGGTGCATGAAAAATGTTTGAAACGTGTACTTGGATCTCGCCTGGATCTCAGGAAGTTGACGTGGCCTCCTTTAAATGTGGATGAGCTTCGGTTTGATTTGGGTACTGTAAAATTCCCAGCATTAAACCAGTGGAGGTCGAGCGATGCTTTATCATGAGGAAGACAACGCTCATTATATGATTGGATGGTCCTCGTAGAACAGATCAAACGACTCTCCTTCTTTCTGTGTTTTTAAAATATGCTATAGTGCCACGCACATACAATCCCACATTGAATCTTCGCATGGTTGGGCATTGCCTTTTATTATTCTCTATCCCAATAATAAATAATAGGAAATAGACTTTTTCCGGGTCCTCTCCATCATCGTGCCGCTTCACACCCTCTACCATATATCACGTCTAAATCAAAGTTAGCTTATGGCCACTCTTTATAGTTAAATATTTTTTAATAATTCAAATATATATATATATATAATGTTTTTAAAAATTGTTTATAAAATTATAAATGTATATTTAAATAATTATAAAATTATAATAAATATATTTAAATATATATATATAATCATAAAATTATAATAAATTTATTTAAATAATAAATAGATTTATTATATTTATAATTATATATTTATTAATATATAATTATATATAATTATATATATGTATTAATATATAAGTATATATAATTATAGATATAATAAATATATATTATTTAAATATATATAATTATGTAAATATATATAATTATATAAATATATTTATAATTATATACAAATATTTATAATTATAAATAAATATTTATTTATTTATATATCTTTAAATGATATTTATATTACAATAAGTATATTTTTTTTCAAAGTGATATAAATATGAATTATATAACTTTTAATAAAAATGAATCTTATTTTCATAATTTTATATATAAAAAATATCAAATTTACTCAAAACGGTGTGAACCATGGATTAAAACTCCTGGTCCCAGAAAATTTATTAATAAAAAGAAAGTACATAAAACATGAAAAGCAAGGGAAAGCAATACAACAAAAGTGGCAGTGCCACTAAAAAACAAAAATCATTCAGTCACCTCCTTTTATGTCTACCACCCCTTCCTCTGAAGTCGCCCTTTCCTCTTGGATGTCTATCTCACTTCCATTGCTTAGGAGTCTGCCAAGTGTTATCATGATCATCCACACTCAGTGATTCATCATCCTTAACATGAGGCTTGGTATCTTGACCTCCAGTGGAAATAATATTTTAAAACCAAACCATAGTCATCCTGAGAGTTACTCCTTCCCTCAAGAACGGTACCAAATTCTTTTCAGAACACATCCCTACTCATGTACCTATTTGAAATATCAACTGAAGAAAATTTAGCCAGATCAAGGTATAATGGGATAGTGGCAACCTCCTTAGTTTTCGTCATCCCTCCCAATGTAGCACTAAACACTAGTTCACCTACTGCATCCTCAAGACTAGCTTCTTCATCCTTGTTTTCTCTCTTGCCTACAAAATATAGTCGCAGACTGGCTTTCCTATGGGTGACTAGCTAATAGCACTCATCATCCACTAAAACATTTTTTCTTGATTCATAGCTTTCTCCTTTCATGTTTCCCTACCCACTGCATCTTGCATAAGTACACTTACTGAAAGGTGAACATCCAAAGGTGTCGCAACATCACAATCATTAACAGGTGCCTTCCCCTAATGATTAGCAACAGTATCTACTTGAGAAATTTTTATGCCTTGGGTGTGAGTGGAAACATAAGTATAAAGCTGCAGGGAAACCGCAGGTAGAAGAGAGGATGTCCCCCTCATAATTCTAGCATCTCGAAACTCTAAGCATGAGTCTACAACACCTGCACACATTGAATTGGACTCAATAGCCTGATCATGCCAAGTATCCCTCCCAACATGTTTCTTAGTCTTATGAACAGGAAGATCTCATTTGGTCGGTAGGGCACCAACAGTTGTTTTCCCTTTCAAAAAAAATTCCTTCTCCAGAAATGCAGTGATATCCCCCGGAATATCACTGTCTCACCCCTCCACACAAATAGAAAGAGGTAATCCAAACTCACCATTCCCCTGCCTTCAACCTCTATCAGAGTGCCAAGGTCAACACCTTTGGAGACCTCATTGAGATTCCCATCACTAGCCTTGTTGACACTAGATACCACATCATTAAAGGAAGCTGCAAGTTGATGGGAACCAGTTGAAGGATCAATTCCACTTCCTTTCACAGGCCTATAAATATGTGCTAGTAGGATAATATCTCCCCCCAAACTATCATTCCTTGATATTCCCTTCCTCCCATCCACAAGCTTGGTTGCATCAGGACCTGGTAATTTATGCTTGCAGTTTTCAGCATGATGACCATACTTTTTACGATTAGAGCATCTCAACCCTCTAAAATAGCTTTATTTAACAAAACTAATAGAGAATAAATTAGCACAAAAATCAAGCACATGTTCAACATCAAGCTCAAATATAAATTCCCCAGTGACCAAATAAACAGTTTCAAATAATGTTGAATTAAGATCAAATTCAACCAAGATTCTGGCTTAATGAACATACCTTACCAGCTTAGTTTTCTTATCAAATTCAGCCAAAGAAACATCCTAGTGAATATTTTGATGATAAAAAACTATTTTATTCCCCTCACCCGAATCTAGTAATGAAAAATAGATTTCTTGACCTGATATGGATTAAACCAAGGGTCAGAGTCCTAAAATATAAGGACCCCTGGCTTGAGATTAACATACCTGCAGCTCCACTCCTTTATCTTGAGCTCCTATTAATTAAAGGGAATGTTTAAAAATCTCATGACAATTGACACAATATGTCAATAACCAAAACCCCAAACCTGTAGCAATCGATTTCTCAAATCTTCCATCTTCTAGGGTTCTCTCTTCACTTTCATAGTGAGACACATGATAATCGAATGTTGGAAATCCTCCATCCTATCCTCAAAGATCTTAGGGATAGCTTCGAAAAAGGAAACAACTCCATTATTCAAGATCTTCCTATGCGTAGTAAAATATGATCAAGTACGAGGAAATAATCTCTCATGGGGAGCATTTGTAGCCTAAGTCACAAACACTGCCTTTGGGGCATCATTATTCTAGATATCCACAAGCATCTAAGGGGTATTATCCATCTTCAGACCTTGATCCCCATTTGAGGAGTGCAACAACACTGTGCATGATCCAGACCTGACCTCCATCACCTTCAAAGGATCAGTAGAAACCTCCACTGAAATAGAAACTGCATCTGAAATTGAGATCCTTGTGAAAAAATTCACTAGTCTCCACTTTCATAGACAGAGGATCACTCAAGAAAACCCATCATCTATATCTATATTTAATATATCAAATTATCAAATTTATATTATTCAATAAAATAGAATATTTTTCATAGCACTGATTAGTGCAAGGAACTTGCTAAAAACATAGATAGTCTTGTCCATGTTCCTTTAAATGTAAATTCAAATTTAGGAGAGACCCAAGATAATGATGTTGAGCCAGCTGAAAAAACATGAAGATATAATGTTGAAGGTCCTTTATAAGGGATGGGTTATTTGCATGTGATTCCACTAGGCATGTTTCCCCTGATCAAAATAATGGTAAGGCCCCTTTATCTTGGGAAAATATTATTGAATATAGTCACTTTCCTACTGATGGTACTACTTGTAATGATATATTAAATGGGATCTTCTTTACATAGGTGTTGGAATGAGGTATAGTAGGTGAAGAGGATGATAAACTAGTTTATAGCTAAACTGTCTTGGAATAATCTACTCAGTAGCATATAAATTTTATTTTATGGAAAGAGAAAATAATGGTTAATGATAAAAGTAGAAAAGGGAAGGATAAGATGAATTTTTTTAATATCAAATAATTATAAATCCAAAAGGTATTTGAACGCTTCTTGCAAATTTTCACCTGTGAAAGGTAATGAGAAGATGACTCTTCTTGCTCACTCTTTTTCTGCAGAGCATACTACTTGTCATTTGAATCCAATGGGTAGGGCGGTAGCTTTTGAATCTGATACTTCTTTCTCCCATTATGAAGAGGTTGCTTCAATGAAATATATTTCTGATACTCCTATTGATTTTCCTTTTGGTGGAAATAAAAACTTCCTGGTTCATGGGATACTTTCCAAGGTTGATAATTTCCCTACTATAGAATCTTCTTTAGGTTTGTTGTATGCTAAGTAGGGTCTTCTAGTCATGCATCTGGTGGGATGGGACTCCATTTAAACTCTTCTTTTTTTCTTGAAACAACTTCTTCCTCACTTCATATCAAAGTGTTTTATAGGGAGGTGAGTTTTATTTCCAATGCTTCTCATTTGGAACCTGACCATGTCTCCAAAGAAGATGAACAGGAAATGAATATCGTTGTTTTTGGACTCTAGTGGTATTAAAAATGCCAAAGTGATTGGGCCATATTTTGTTCTTTTAATCTATGTTCCATCTCTAATTCATAATTCCAAGTTAATTAGAAATGTGAGTACTCATAATTCATTTGAAATACTTGATTCTTCCAATAATGATGGTGATGGGAAACAAATTATGATAGGGATGGAGATAAAGTCATGAGATTTGATGAGTCTATTGAGTTATCTGATGGTGGTGGTGGATCATGGATGTAGGTCAAGACTTGGAGGAGGGGAAGACACCCTCATGGAAGGGGTGGTCAGCCCTCTCACCATAGTATGATAACTCATTCTCAAGTGTGTTGATGTCTTTTTTGCTTCTGTTTTCTGTGGACTTTCTTGGTCTTGTATGTTCCTTCATTTTTTTCGTTGTTCGAATTTTATTTTCAATGAAGGGGCCTTTGAGCGTCAACCTTTTCAATATATATATATATATATATATGGGTTGATACCACAAATAAAGATGGGGAATAAGTGTAGGTGACTCATGATAATCTCTCATTTAAAGATTCTCTTTTCATGAGCACTGAGACAACAATAGAGAATGAGGCTTCTTCTAAATATTCTAGCCGGGAGGATACTATCTAAGAAGTAGTTGACCATGATTTGCATAATGAATTTTTAATTTCTTCCAAAGAGAAGGGGAAATCCAAAATGGTGGATGAATAGGTCTTTCAACTAGTTACTCCTCTAAATTCTATGACCTATTCACCATTTCCCAGGTAGGTTTTACCTGTGCATATTGATGCGCATGATCAGGAGCTGGTACTCAACATTGTTCCTAAAAATTCTCAATTAGTGAGGACTGGAAGGGAGACCATGGGAGATTATTCTCCATTAATTTATTCCTTAAGAGGTGAAATTGGTGATGTAACAGTGAAAAGGGTATGGTTATACCCCCATATCAAGGTGAGGTATTAATACATGTAGAGGAAGGGATGATGATGCTGGTATATTGGAAAAGAAAATAGAAATTGAGGATGTCACCACTACCCCATAGGACTTTGGTCCTAGTAAATCTAGTCTTACTTTGGATGATATTATCATTATAATTAATAGTAAGGAAGTGTTCTAGGAGGAATTTGGTATTGTCTATGGATCTTATCTAGTTGAATATTCCACTGGAGGCCAAGACTATGAGCCTCATTTTGAGGAAGATAAAGTGTTGGGTATAGATCATCACGCTGAAAATTGGAAAGATTATAAGTAGTGGTAGAGAGGCAGGCATCCGAGGAATCGGGGTGGCTCTCTAGGAAGTGGTGATAGACACAAAAGAAGGTGATTGTGCACGGATATGTTGTTTTTGGTTGCGGTGTTTGTGGAACTTCTTTAACATTTCATTCCCCATCTTTCCTTCCATTGTATTTTCTTTTTATTAATAAATTTTTAGGATCCATGGGTTTAACCCATGGTTCACTACCACAAAACCGAGTTTCCGCAGCACCACCCTTTAAAAGCGCTAAAATAAAGCACCGATAAAGGGGGTGTATTTATCATCACTAAAAAATCACTGATAAAGGGCACTTTTAACAGCGTTGTTGAAAACTCTCTCTAATTTTCATGTTTTTTTAATGTTTTTTTAACTTTTATCAATGCTAAAAAAAGCGTTGATAAAGGACCCATTTATCAGCTTTTTTTAGCACTGATAAAAGGGACCCCCCTTTATCTTCACTGAGATTAACAGCGCTTTTTTAGCACTAATAAAGGTCTTTTCTAGTGCTGATAAAAGCATGTTTTGTGGTAGTGGTTCACACCGTTCTGAGTATATAATTATATAAATATATTTGTAATTATATAGAAATATCTTTAAATATATATTTATTTATAATTATAATTATAAATAAATAAATAAATATTTAAATAATTATAAATTTATAATAAATATATTTATTATAATTTTATAAACCTATATACTTATATATTAATATATATATATATATAATTCTATAAATATATATATATACAAATATTTAAATATATTTATTATTTTTATAATTTTATAAATATATATAATTATATAAATATATTTATATATATATATATATATATATTTTTAATATATTTATTTAAAATTGTAATCATAAATAAATAAATATATTATTAAGATTAGATATTTATTAGCACTTTTTTAGAACTGATAAAACTACTCTTTATCAGCACTTTTTTTAAATAACTAATAAATATTTACCCAATCTTATAAAAATAACCCCAAAAGGGTCTCCTCTCTCGCCCCTTCAAGCTTTTACAGAATCTGACTGCTGTCGCCACTGTCGCAAAACCCTATTGTTATCATCAGTCCTGGTTTGTATCAGCTTTCTCGACAAATCGAGCTTCTTTAAATCTAAGGTATGTTGCTTCTCATCTTCACTTATTCCTCAAGATTGGATTGTTGAGTGTTTCGTGGCGGTGTTTGATAGAGACAAACTCTATTCCAGGACCATGTTTCTTCCTCCTCCTCTTTCCCTTTATTTATTTTCTTGATTTTTGTCATTCTTAGTTATTATCCTTTTGTTTTTCTTCTTTACTGTGAAAGAACCTATGAGTGTCAAGGAACATATAAAGGAATGCATTACTTGAGGTGGAGTAAGGGTGTCATGATTTGGGGTGATTATTATATTTAATCAGTGGTTCCCCCATAAGTCCTCACATTTTCATTAAAACTTCAATGTCCACATCCCCACTATAGAACTGATTCAAATATACTCAACTACATCAAACTTTTACCCCTTCTAAACTACTCCCACATCCCTTGAAATAGCAACATGTCCCTACTCTAATATGTGAACATTTTTTCTTTTTTGGTTTATTTTATTCTTTCTTTTTATTTACAATTCAAGTGTCTGGTATTCTATTTTTTATGATATTCTTACTATACCAACAAATATGATAATTTTCAATGCATTTAGTGTGCATCTAATTATACTCTGATAATCATTAATGAAAGAATAACTTGCTTCTTATTATCTAATCCATTCTCTTTGAGATAAAATGTCCCCATTTTATTTGAATAACTAATTTGAAAATGGCCATGACCATTGTGATAATGCTTCCATATCATGTCGATTATCATCATTATAGGGTATTACAAGCATTTCATCGATGAAATAATCATTTGCTTCGAGTTATTGGGTTTTTACCACTGAGATAAAATGATTATCTTCTCTACTAACATGTGATCTAAATATTTTTGTTTCCAATATAATGATTCCCCTTCACTATAGAAATAACTTCCTAGTTTTTCATCAATTAGAAAATCAGTCTCCTATTTTTATAGTCACATGTCATCGAAATAAAAGTTTCCCCTTTTCCGTAGAATTTTAATGGAAAAATGACTGACTAATTTTTTAAATTAATGTTACTTTATTTTCTATTTTTCATAATAATTCTAGTTTCCATATATTTACAAAAATTGGGTTATCAATGGGAAGACAAAGAAAAAACTTCAGAAGAAAAGGTGTAGCTTTAAACCTAAACTTAAAAGATTCTCATTCAAAATAGTGCAGTCCTAAATGAAACCTTTTTGTTAAAAAATTTAAGAACTTTTTTTATGAGATTATAGTTTTAAAAAAATATAAGTTTTGGTAGGGGATCATACCATGCACCCATCCTGAGAGAACATTATAAATATTAATAACATAAGATGATTTCCTTCTTTTAACAGTTTTGGATTTAAAATTTGACAGTTCCTGAAGAATGGTTTCATCTCGGTTAGGCCGATCATGTTGTCTAACATTTTAATCAATTATGTGTAACCTAAAAATATGTTTTTTAGAAAAATACATGAAATCTCTCCCATTTATCCTTTTCCACATCTTGATATGCAATATAGAAAAAAAAATTGGCCATGTTTGGGTGGTTATCTCCCTCTAGATATATTTTATATTATATTTTTTTAATTTTTTTCTACTCAATGGAATGTATGTTTATCTTGAATATATTCAATCCCTTAAAATTATTATTTTTTACTTGGTAAAATCTAATTCAGAGAGGTTTTTATGGAATCAAATGTTATGGGTTAGGATGAATTAGGGATTTATTACCTATCTATCAAAGTGTTGGATTCTTCTATATACTAATTTGTGAGAAATTATGAAGGCTTAGATGTTGAATTTTAGAAAAAAGAATAAGTTCAAAATTTTTAAATTGATTTATAAATTGATTTAGAATGGTTATGAATATTTATTTTTTTATGGGTAACATTTTTAGAAATTCTCGGTGGATTTTCCTGGAAAGTGTGTGCATTTTTTTAAGAAAATGATGATTTCTAAGAGTGTGTCTTTCATGGTGGTGGCTTAATTTATAATTCAATTTTTTTAGAATAATCATTTTTATTACTATGTTTTATAGCTTTGAATAATTTACAATCATTTTTCTTGGTGACATTACCAATTATTTTTATGATTCATTCATGGTGATCGTTTTATTGTTCATGTTTATTGGAATTGTTAATTAGATTTTATTCATTATATTTGTTTTAAGTGTTTAAAATATTTTAAAAAATATAATAATTTCTTTTTTTACTTTTGAAACCATTATTATATTCAATATCCATATTTTATATTATGAAAATGGTTTTCAAATAATATAGATTTTATTTTTTTATATCTCTATATAAATATATATATGTAAATTATTATAAATATTATACTATATAATAGGTGAGATAAGCTTATCAAAGAGGGTTGGTTGCTGTTAAAAGTTTGAAATATTGGTTCAAAATGGAAATGTGTTGGTTTTTAAAATAGTGAGTGAGTTTTCTAAGGCAGTTTTCAAATGAAATCAGTGTTTAATTTTCCAACAAATTTTTTTTTTAATGGGTAAAATTTTTGTTAAAAAATGATTTTAAATAAAGTGTAACATGTTTTTTAATAGTGAAAATAATTTTTAAAAACTAATAAAAAGTATCCTAATGATTTATTAGGAAAATATTCATCTTTTTTAAAATTTAAATGTCATATTAAGGGTAAATGATTGATTTTAAAGTTAATAAATTGGATTTCTATGATGTTTCAAAATGAGGATGGTATTTTGATTTCAATGATGATCTAAAAAAAGGATATTTTAAATTTCACATTGACTTTAAAATGGAGCTTTTTGATTTTAAATTACAGTGAATAGATTCATTTGTTTTTTTTTATAATGTAGTATTCTCTACCATAAATGTTCGAGATATCTCAACTAAAATTTTATTATTATGTTCAAAAACAACATTTTATTATGTGGTATATAGTACTCTAAGTTCATGGTGAATATCATGCTTCTCAATGTAACTCCCCAAGCTTCCACGGTACACTTCTCTTTGAATAATACAGTAGCGTGTGTTGTACGCAACTTCGAGTTCTAACACACACCACAACTAATCAAAGTATCCATTATGAATAGTAATACCCACTTTTTAAAATTATAGAAATTTTATATTTCAAAATGGACTTCATTTTTGTATTCGTAATATCGAAACTATCCAAAGTTTAATTTTTTGTAATTTTCTGAGAACTTCCAATTTTTTTATGAATAGTGAAAAATACTTAAAACAACTTTTTTAATCAAAATAATTTATAGGGATAAGTTATACTATTTAGTGGTTTTAAAGTATAATTATAATATATTTTTACCATTTTATCCAATGGTGTTCATTATAATTAATTTCACTTTGAAATTGGACATAAACAATTGTCAATCTTTTGATATATATTGTTTCTTAAAAACACGCTATTTGTTGTGACAGCGGGAATTAATTATAAAATTAATTAATAAAACTTATATGTTTGTAATTTTGTAAAATATACATCATTTTTGAATTCGGAATATCAATTATAGCTTATGGTGAAATTTTGGCATTGTTTTGAAAAACTTCAATTTTTGATGAATAGTGAAACCACTAAGTGGTAGTTAAAAAACTGATTTTTCGTTTAAATGAAACATTACCACTTCTGTGATTTGATTTTCAAAAATCCAACATACATGGTTGTCATTATTAATTAAAATGTGGTTCAATGGGATTAAAATATTTTTTTGTGAATAGTAACTTTTAAGTTTAATTAATCGCGATTAGAGGTAATTAGTGAAATTTAAGGTAAAAATGATATTATAAAAATATGGAATGACCTTTACACTTGTCCAACCACTATTTTATGTGTCATTTCCAACCAAGACAATCCATGGGTCAACTTGGGGACCCCATGGAGCCACTTTGGTAGGAAAAGCACATAAATAACTTTTTATTTAATGTTAAAATAAAAAGGTCACAAACAAGAGATGTTTTACTAAAACAATTTTTAAATGGGGTTATACCAGTCATATTTTTGACTATAAATATTCATTAGAAAGACAAAAAAGATTTCCTACATCATGATAATTTTTTTATAATTTTTAGACATTAAATAAATTAAATTATTTATGACACCATGATGATGCAGCGATTACCTCATTAATTAACGATTTAAATAAAATGAAAAGATAATGTAAAATCCAAGGCTTACACTTGTCCAAATCCTATTGGATGAGTATATTTCGAAGCCTTATCACCTTATCCTCGAATTATATAAGTTTGGGACCTTTATAATCCAAAAAGCATTGTATAATAAAGTAACATTTTATTATTTTCCAAGAGTGCCCCTCCTCTCCACTTATAAAAGGCCCCCACCACTACCACCTTACTCACACTTTCAAAGCCTTTTGGCTCAGCCAACCTCTGCCCAAATACTCTCCCAACTTCCCTCCCTTACTCCTAGAAGCCTCAATTTGGGCAGAATTCTTCCCAAGGAAGCCTTTGGCTCAAATCAAAAGAGTTACCCGATTTTAAGGTAATGTCTTCTCTAATGTTGTTTTGTTTTATTTTGCTTCTCCAACCCCTTAAACTCTTTTTATTCCTTTATTTTGTAACAACACCAGTATCTAAAATATAATAGTATGTTGTTATGATAAGTATTTGGTTTACACTTACACACACCTTTGTCTAATGGTTAAAGAACATACTGTTTCTGTGGGTGGCGAAATACTGCCTCACAAAACGATGATTGTTCAATATTCTTTTAACACCTCTAATGGTGGCCATTTTGATGACACTATTTTCATATATGATATATATATTATGTTTATGTTTTCCTTATTCTTCTGTATTTCTCATTTATGGCATACTTTATGATTTTCATTATGGGTAAACGCGATAATTTCATTTTAGGAAGTGCGGACTACCACCCCCTCAAAGTGATTTGAATCGTTAATGCCATATGTGGGATGTATAAAGGATGGAGTAAATGATATTTTATATGATATTATACTGTAATTATAATACACCTTTATACTATTATGATTTCATTCCATTAAATATGAAATAGAAATGAAAGTAGCGTTCATGCGTACGTACGGCTTACCGTCTCCATGAACGGTGCATTTCATTTCTTACCTCTAAATGTTATGTAATATTATAAATGAATGTATATACTGGATATATATGATATATATGATATCTAAATCATGAATATAATTCTGGATATAATGGATATTTCACCACATGAACAACTTGTAATTATAAGAAGTTTATTTTTGACTCAAGTACCTAAGATAGACAAAACGACCGTTATAAACTTAAATAATTACATAATGTTCATGACATGGTAATAAGTGATATAAAAGGAATAATGAACTTGAAAAAGGTTCTTAAGAAGGTAGAGATTAACTCTAGTTTATTATTCAGGAGATCAAAGAACGGTCGAGTCAAGTCGGACACAAGGTAAGGGAACTTCTTAACCCAATTTCTATTCTTTGGGTTAATCTAATACTTTCAAATTATGTCATGATATTATTATATCCTATCTTGTATTTGTAATTTAATTATGTTTACTTATAGTGAATACACATAATATATCTATTTTATTTAAAAAAAATGATCTTTGTAAGGTACTTTGTCTCAATCTCCATTCATTGAGGCATATTTTGTTTTATACACAAATTTCTTTTATACGGTGTATAAACCCCTTTAACATTTACGTTTATTCAAAAGGAATCTTTTTATACGGAGTGTTTTACTAAACGACAAAAAGGAATGTTTTTCTTGTCGTACGTATACGGCGACAATGACTTCTCCACCGCAGTGACCATTATTTGAGTTTCGGCTTCCTCTACAAGCCTTAACATTTTTTTAAAAATGAAAAATAAATATCATGTTTTAATTTTCTTTTATTTTGGTATTGAAAATAGTTTTGAAAGTGTTTTTATTATATCAATGTGTTGTATTGATATCTTGTGATTGAAATGTGGAAATTTTATGTTTCCTTTATGCATATTTTATGTGATATGATTATGTTATGGTTTATGATATGTTTAAACATATTAATATGAGGAATGCATTGGACTTAATAAGTGACGGGTGGAGCCCGCTATAGCTCCTCGATGCATCGGTAGGTCTCATAAGACAAACTAGTGTCTTGGCACGAGGCCTTAACAAAATATTATTTGCGGTCTTGGCACGAGGCCTTGGCTACGTGGTTATAATAGTCTGGAATTATGCATTCCATCATTATGAAAGTGGTTATTGATATTTCATGTGATTATTCGACTAGTAGAATATCCATGTGAGTAAGTAAATGGCATTATTTCAGTTTACTTTTTCCATATTATGCTAAAGTTCAAGTTTAAAAAGGCTTTTGTTTTAGTTATACATTGCTTTAAATGTTAATGTTTATTTATGAAAGCTTCCGTAATATTGTTATCCTTACTGAGCATCTGAGCTCACCCCTTTCAATGTTTTAATATTTTCCAGGATGTGAAGAAGTAGTTTATGAATGACCTGTAGGGATAGTCAGAAGAGGATATGAGTGTGGACTATGGAGACTTTGTTGTTGTAGTTTTTCACTTTATGATGTAATGTAACATTTATGAATGTATCTAGTGTTTCCAAGGCTACTAAACTAATCGGTCTTTCGAGACTTGATCTTTTTTTATCATGCCAATGTTACGAAGTAATGCACCAACTCTGGGTAGCTGGGTTCGGGGCATTACATTTGGTATCAGAAGCATTTTAGTACAAACCTTGGAAACTAGATTTAGATAAACTCTGATTAGAGCACATATCCCGAAGATAGACTTTAAGGATTAGTATAGAAGAACTTCCTAGAATTTTGGTATTATAGAGATTTTGTGAGTTTTCCAAGCAATACATCCCTGTCTGGATACGAGCAGGTAGAGGCGGCTCTGGCACAGATGTACCTAGGGGTAAAACCTAAAAACACCGCTTTGAGCTAGACTCGAACGGGAACTGGTTCACGACAACGGGCCTTGCTGCACTCTTGGTTACGACACTCCTGGGGGATATGCTTAGGATAATTCTCGTTTTCTTTATAAACCACTATGAAGGGTTATGAGTATATACTTCCTCAAAGAAAACATTTTTATGATTATAGATTATATCCATAAACCGTTCAATTTATATTAAGTATTTTACAAGTTTGGAATTATTCATTACAATTCATAAACTAACCTAGTTTATGCCATTGTATAGAAATGGTGCCCAGTGGAAGGAATGTGAACTCCATCAATACGTATGATCCAAAGCGTAAGAAGGATCATATATTTCACGGTATTAAGCCAAAATTTAGTAGGGAAATAATCTCCCATGTGTTCTCAACATATGAAGAAATAGTATCATGTGTTAATAAGATAAGTAAAGAATTCTCTGAGTCTTATGGCTTTGAAGAGAAGAAAGAGAAGAAAAGGATAGAAGAGAGAATGATGGAAAAAGGGATGTGGGAAAAGAAGAATTTTCCAATATGTGATAACTGTGGGAAGAAACACCTTGGAACTTGCCTGAAGGGAATGGGAGTTTGTTATAAGTGTGGAGAAAAAGGACACCAAGTGCGTGACTACAAGGGTAAGAAAAAGGTTTCAAATGTACAATGCTTCATCTGCAAGGAGTGGGGACACTACGCAAACCAATGTCCAAATCATCAGAGTGTGCCCCAAATGATGTTATTGGATAATAATCAAGTTATGATACCACCACAGATGATGAGGAATGATTAGAGTTCTTATGTTGTTATTAAAGAATTTTGTAATTTGAGTGTTGTATCAATGATGTACTGGTTATAATAATTATGGAGTATATAAGGATTGTACTGCAGTAATATTTCATCAAGGACTTGAGATTGTGTGGAACCAAAAAAAGTGACTCCACAGTAGGTTAAATTTTTGGAAAATATATGGTTGAGAGAAAGATAAACCATAATATGGTTTGATACCGAGATAGTGATTTTGGAATAAGACATGATTGATTTGGATAAATTATATTGGATATTCTTTCCTTGAAACTGATTGATGATTTGTATACATTTTTGGACAGGAGGAGTATATCTAGTATTCTATAAGGAATAAGGGATCATGGTAATTCAGGATGTTGCAGTGTTTTAAAAGAATACATGATGAAGGTGTTCACGTGTTGTTACAAGGAAAAAAAAGGGGATCTTCATTATGTTTACCTTCCTCATAAAATTTGGACTGTGAGTTGGACAGAGGTATTTTGGATAACTATAAATGTTGAGATGGATTAAGTTGAACTTTGAATAGTATTGTTTAAGGTTAAAACATTTCTGAAGATTATTTTTGGAATAGTATAATACTATATTTTTAGGAAAAGGACAACCTGCAGGGTGGGGCATAACCCATCGCGTCGGACCAAGCTGCAGGAATCGAACCCACAACCATAGTGCGACAGGCCTTTATTACCTACCACTAGCCTACAGGAAGTCCCTGGTTATTAAAAAATAGTTTAACTAATCTAAATGGTATGTGGTAATATTTAGAACCTTATACAATTAGGATAAATAGAATATTTTTGAGTTCTATTACCTTTTAGAGTGAAAGATGGGTTTGTGGTAAAAAAAAATTTGAATGAAAGTCTACATGACAAGTATGTATATTCCCTTACGTTCTTAGTAAATCTCCTAAATAAACTCCTCAACTTTATAAAAGGTAACTTAAAACAAAAATGTTGCCGGTTAACTTTTCCAACTGGGGATTCAATGACCGTTTAACCAATCACAAATTTGTGATTTTCTTGTGGTTAACTTTCTCCTAATCCAGTTTTCTACAACTCTCCATCAGACCTTGATGGTTTGTTTTTCTTCCATATCCAAATTTTCATAGAATCCTAGTATGGGCTATCTCGGTGACCATTGTATTTATCTTTCTTTCTTTTAAAGTTATATTTTTATTAACCTTATTTCCGATGTGGGTTTTCCACAAAGGTATTTTCTATTTTCAACCTTTTATTTTCAAAGAAAAATTTCAAATTGCGAGGACGCAATTTATTGAAGGAGGGGAGAATGTAACACCCCAAGCTTCCACGGTACACTTCTCTTTGAATAGTACAGTAGCGTGTGTTGTACGCAACTTTGAGTTCTAACACACACCACAACTAATCAAAGTAGCCGTTATGAATAGTAATACCCACTTTTTAAAATTATAGAAATTTTATATTTCAAAATGGACTTCATTTTTGTATTCGTAATATCGAAACTATCCAAAGTTGAATTTTTTGTAATTTTCTGAGAACTTCCAATTTTTTTATGAATAGTGAAAAATACTTAAAACAACTTTTTTAATCAAAATAATTTATAGGGATAAGTTATACTATTGAGTGGTTTTAAAGTATAATTAGAATATATTTTTACCATTTTATCCAATGGTGTTCATTAGAATTAATTTCACTTTGAAATTGGACATAAACAATTGTCAATCTTTTGATATATATTGTTTCTTAAAAACACGCTATTTGTTGTGACAGCGGGAATTAATTATAAAATTAATTAATGCAACTTATATGTTTGGAATTTTGTAAAATAGACATCATTTTTGAATTCAGAATATCAATTATAGCTTAGGGTGAAATTTTGGCATTGTTCTGAAAAACTTCAATTTTTGATGAATAGTGAAACCACTAAGTGGTAGTTAAAAAATTGATTTTTCGTTTAAATGAAACATTACCACTTCTGTGATTTGATTTTCAAAAATCTGACATACATGGTTGTCATTAGGAAGTAAAATGTGGTTCAATGGGATTAAAATAATTTTTGGTGAATAGTAACTTTTAAGTTTAATTAATCGCGATTAGAGGTAATTAGTGAAATTTAAGGTAAAAATGATATTATAAAAATATGGAATGACCTTTACACTTGTCCAACCACTATTGGATGTGTCATGGCCGACCAATACAATCCATGGGTCAACTTGGGGACCCCATGGAGCCACTTTGGTAGGAAAAGGACATAAATAACTTTTTATATAATGTTAAAATAAAAAGGTCACAAACAAGAGTTGTTTTACTAAAAAAATTTAAATTGGGTTATACAAGTAATATTTTTGACTATAAATATTCATTATAAAGATAAAAATATTTCCTACATCATGATAAT
The DNA here is from genome assembly GCA_963277665.1 of Viscum album. NCBI lineage: Eukaryota > Viridiplantae > Streptophyta > Magnoliopsida > Santalales > Viscaceae > Viscum > Viscum album. The sequence continues at coordinate 133,847,634 of OY728155.1, read as the reverse complement.
TGTTTTATAATTTTTAGACATTAAATAAATTAAATTATTTATGACACCGTGATGATGCAGTGATTACCTCATTAATTAACGATTTAAATAAAATAAAAAGATAATGTAAAATCCAAGGCTTACACTTGTCCAAAGCCTATTGGATGAGTATATTTCGAACCCTTATCACCTTATCCTCTAATTATATAAGTTTGGGACCTTTAAAATCCGAAAAGCATTGTATAATAAAGTAACATTTTATTATTTTCCAAGAGTGCCCCTCCTCTCCACTTATAAAAGGCCCCCACCACTACCACCTTACTCACACTTTCAAAGCCTTTTGGCTCGGCCAACCTCTGCCCAAATACTCTCCCAACTTCCCTCCCTTACTCCTAGAAGCCTCACTTTGGGCAAAATTCTTTCCAAGGAAGCCTTTGGCTCAAATCAAAAGAGTTACCCGATTTTAAGGTAATGTCTTCTCTAATGTTGTTTTGTTTTATTTTGCTTCTCCAATCCCTTAAACTATTTTTATTCCTTTCTTTTGTAAAAACACAAGTATCTAAAATATAATAGGATGTTGTTATGATAATTATTTGGTTTACACTTACACACACCTTCGTCTAATGGTTAAAGAATATATTGTTTCTGTGGGTGGCGAAATACTGCCTCACGAAACGATGATTGTTCAATATTCTTTTAACACCTCTAATGGTGGCCATTTTGATGACAATATTTTCATATATGATATATATATTATGTTTATGTTTTCCTTATGCTTATGTATTTCTCATTTATGGCATACTTTATGATTTCCATTATGGGTAAACGCGATAATTTCATTTTAGGAAGTGTGGACTACCGCCCCCTCAAAGTGATTTGAATCGTTAATGCCATATGTGGGATGTATAAAGGATGGAGTAAATGATATTTTATCTGATATTATACAGGAATTATAATACACCTTTATACTATTATTATTTCATTCCATTAAATACGAAATAGAAATGAAAGTAGCGTTCATGCATACGTACGGCTTACCGTCTCCATGAACGGTGCATTTCATTTCTTACCTCTAAATGTTATGTAATATTATAAATGAATGTATATACTGGATATATATGATATATATGATATCTAAATCGTGAATATAATTCTGGATATAATGGATATTTCACCACATGAACAACTTGTAATTATAAGAAGTTTATTTTTGACTCAAGTACCTAAGATCGACAAAACGACCGTTATAAACTTAAATAATTACATAATGTTCATGACATGGTAATAAGTGATATAAAAGGAATAATGAACTTGAAAAAGGTTCTTAAGAAGGTAGAGATTAACTCTAGTTTATTATTCAGGAGATCAAAGAACGGTCGATTCAAGTCGGACACAAGGTAAGGGAACTTCTTAACCCAATTTCTATTCTTTGGGTTAATCTCCTACTTTCAAATTATGTCATGATATTATTATATCCTATCTTGTATTTGTAATTTCATTATGTTTACTTATAGTGAATACACATAATATATCTATTTTATTTAAAAAATGATCTTTGTAAGGTACTTTGTCTCAATCTCCATTCATTGAGGCATATTTTGTTTTATACACAAATTTCTTTTATACGGTGTATAAACCCCTTTGACATTTACGTTTATTCAAAAGGAATCTTTTTATACGGAGTGTTTTACTAAACGAAAAAAAGGAATGTTTTTCTTGTCATACGTATGCGGTGACAATGACTTCTCCGCCGCCGTGACCGTTATTTGAGTTTCGGCTTCCTCTACAAGCCTTAACATTTTTTTAAAAATGAAAAATAAATATCAAGTTTTAATTTTCTTTTATTTTGGTATTGAAAATAGTTTTAAAAGTGTTTTTATTATATCAATGTGTTGTATTGATATCTTGTGATTGAAATGTGTAAATGTTATGTTTCCTTTATGCATATTTTATGTGATATGATTATGTTATGGTTTATGATATGTTTAAACCTATTCATATGAGGAATGCATTGGACTTAATAAGTGATGGGTGGAGCCCGCTATAGCTCCTTGATGCATCGGTAGGTCTCATGAGACAAACTAGTGTCTTGTCACGAGGCCTTGACAAAATCTTATTTGCGGTCTTGGCACGAGGCCTTGGCTACGTGGTTATAATAGTCTGGCATTATGCATTCCATCATTATGAAAGTGGTTATTGATATTTCATGTGATTATTCGACTAGTAGAATATCCATGTGAGTAAGTAAATGGAATTATTTCAGTTTACCTTTTCCATATTATGCTAAAGTTCAAGTTTAAAAAGGCTTTTGTTTTAGTTATACAGTGCCTTAAATGTTAATGTTTATTTATGAAAGCTTCCGCAATATTGTTATCCTCACTGAGCATCTGATATCACCCCTTTCAATGTTTTAATATTTTCCAGGATGTGAAGAAGTAGTTTATGAATGACCTGCAGGGATAGTCAGAAGAGGATATGAGTGTGGACTATGGAGACTTTGTTGTTGTAGTTTTTCACTTTATGATGTAATGTAACATTTATGAATGTATCTAGTGTTTCCAAGGCTACTAAACTAATCGGTCTTTCGAGACTTGATCTTTTTTTATCATGCCAATGTTACGAAGTAATGCACCGACTCTGGGTAGCTGGGGTCGGGGCGTTACACTCAAAATAATAATCAATGTTTCCCCAGCAATAAACCAGTGGAGGTCGAGCGATATATAGTACGCTAAGTTCGGTTTGATTCGGGTACTGTAAAATTCCCATCATTAAACCAGTGGAGGTCGAGTGATGCTTTAGCATGAGGAAGACCATGCTCGTTATATGATCGAATGGTCCTCGTAGAATAGATCAGATGACTCTTTCTTTTTGTGTTTTTAAAATACGCTATAGTGCCATGCACATACAATCCCACATTGAATCTCCACCTGTTTGGGCGTTTCCTTTTATTATTTTGTGTCTTAGTAATAACTAATGTGAGTACCAGAGTTTGTTACCTATCCCTTAATGAAATATATTTTTACTGGGTCCTCTCCATCGTGCCGCTTCACACCCACTACCATAGATCACGTCTAAATCAAAACTAGCTTATCGCCACTCTTTTTAGTTATATATTTTTTAATAATTCAAATATATATATATATATAATGTTTTTAAAAATTATTTATAAAAGTATAAATGTATATTTAAATAATTATAAAAATATAGTAAATATATTTAAATATATATATATATATTTAAATAAACATAATATTATAATAAATTTATTTAAATTATAAATATATTTATTATATTTATAATTATATATATTTATATATTTATATATTAATAAACATATATAATTATATAAATATATTTATATTTATAAATATATTTATTTATAATTAGAATTATAAATATATATATATATATATTTAAATAATTATAAAATTATAATAAATATATTTAAAAAATATAGATTTATTATATCTATAATTATATATACTTATATATTAATACATATATATAATTATATATATATATATAATTATGTAAATATATATAATTATATAAATATATTTATAATTATATACAAATAATTATAAATATATTTATTTATAATTATAATTATAAATATTTATATATTTTTAAATGACATTTATATTACAATAAGTACATTTTTTTAAAATTGATATATAAATATGAATTATATAACTTTTAATAAAAATGAATCTTATTTTCATAATTTTATATAAAAAATCATCAAATTTACTCAAAACAGTGTGAACCGTGGATTAAAACTCATGGTCCTAGAAAATTTATTAATAAAAAGAAAGTACAAAAAACACAGAAAGCGAGGGAAAGTAATACAACAAAAGTGGCAAAACCACTAAAAAATCATTCAGTCGCCTTCTTTTATGTCTACTACCTACTCATAAACCAATTTAAAATATCAACCAAAGAAAATTTAGCCAGATCAAGGTCTGGTGGAATAGTGACAACCTCCTTAGTTTTCGTCTTCCCTCCCAATGTAGCCCTAAACACTAGGTTACCCGCTGTATCCTCAAGACCAGCTTCTTCATCCTTGTTTTCTCTCTTACCTGCAAAAGATGGTCACAGACCAGCTTTCCTATGGGTGAGCAGCTAATAGCACTCATCATCCACTAAAACATTTTTTCCTTGATTCATAGCTTTCTCCTTTTACATTTTCTTACCCACTACATCTTTCATAGGTACATTTGTTGAAAGGTGAACATCCAGAGGTGCCACAACATCACAATCATTAATGGGTGCCTTCCCTGGATGATTAGCAGCAGTATCTACTTGAGAAATTTTCTTGCCTTGGGTGTGAGTGGAAACATTAGTATGAAGATACGGGGAAACCGTGGTTAGAAGAGAGGATGCCCCCCTCATAATTCTAGTATCTGGGGACTCCAAGCTAGAGTCTACAACACCTACACACATTGAATTAGACTCAATAGCCTGATCATGCCAAGGATCCCTCCCAAAATGTGTCTCAGTCTTATCAACATGGTGATCTCATTTGGCATATAGGGCACCAATAGTCATTTTCCCTTTCAAAAGAAATTCCTTCTCCAAAAATGCAGCGATATCCCTCAGAATATCACTATCTGAGCCCTCTACACAAACAGAAAGAGGCAATCTAGACTCATCATTGCCCCTGAATTCAACCTCTATCAGAGAACCAAGGTCAGCACCTTTGGAGACCTCATTGAGATTCCCATCACTAGCCTTATTGACACCAGACACCACATCAGTAAAGGAAGCTGCAAGTCGATGGTCACCAGTTGAAGGATCAAGTCCACTTCCTTTCATAGGCCTATAAATATGTGATAGTAGAGGAATAGCTCCCCAAAAAACTATCCTTCCCTGATATTCCCTTCCTCTCATCCACAATCTTGGCTGCATCAGGACCAGGTAATTTATGCTTGCATTTTTCAGCATGATGACCATACTTTTTACGGTTAGCGCATCTCAACCCTCTACTATAGCTTTCTTTAACATGACCAATACATAAGAAATTACCACAAAACTCAAGCATGTGTTCAATATCAAGCTCAAATATAAAGTCCCTATTGACCAAATAAACAGTTTCAAATAATGTTGAATTAAAATCAAATTCAAACAAGATTTTCGCATAATGAGAATACCTTACCATCTTAGTTTCCTTATCAAATTTAATTGGTGTTACTACAGGTAAAGAAATGTCCTGGTGAATATTTGGATGATAAAAAAACTGGTTTATTCCCCTCACCCAAATCTAGTATTGAACAATAGATTTCTTGACCTAATATGGATTTAACCAAGGGTCCCAGTCCTAAAATCTAAGGACCCATGGCTTGAGATTAACATACTCACAGCTCCACTCCTTTAGCTTGATCTCCTATGAATTAAAGGTAATGTGGAAAAATATCATTCCAATCGACATAATATGTCAATCACCAAAACCCCAAACCTTTAACAATTGATTTCTCAAATCTTCTATATTCCAGGGTTATCTATTAACCTGCATAGTGAACCACGTGATAATCGAATGTTGGAAATCCTCCATCCACTCCTCAAAGATATTAGGGATATCTTAGAAAAAGGAAACAACTCCATTCTTCAAGATCTTCCTATACATAGTAGAATCTGATCAGGAACAAGGAAATAATCTCTCATGGGGAGTATTCACAGCCTGCATCACGAACACTGACTTTGGGGAATAATTATTCTGGAGATCCACAGGCATTGAAGGTGTATTATACATCTTTAGACATCGATTACCTTCTTAGGAGCACAACAGCACCATGCATGAGCCAGAACCAACCTCCATCACCTTCAAAGGATCGGCAAAAACCTCCACCAGAACAGAAACCGCATCTAAAATTGAGATCATCGTGAAAAAATTCCCTAATATCCATTCTGGTAGAGAGAGGAGCACTCAAGAAAAAATATCATCTATATCTATATTTAATATATAAAATTATAACATTTATATTAGTCAATAAAATAGGAGATTATTCATATCTCTGATCAATGCAAGGAACTTATTGAAAACATAGATGGTCTTGTCCTTGCTCCTTTAAATATAAATTCAAATTTAGGACAGACCCAAGCTAATGATTTTGAGCATGCTCAGGAAACATGAATATATGATGTTTAAGGTCCTTCTATAAGGTATGGATTATTTTCATGTGATGCCTCTAGGAATGTTTCCCCTTATCATAATAATGGTAAGGGCCCTTTATCTTGGGCTAATATTATTGAAGATAGTCACCTTCCTACTGATGGTGATACTTGTAATTATATTTTAAATGGGATATCCTATATAGAGGTGTTGGACTGAAGTATAGTAGGTGAATAAGATGATAAAGTAGTTGATAGCTAAACTATCTTGGAATACTCTGCTCAGGAAGATGTTGATTTTATTTTATGGAAATAGAAAATAATGGTTAATGATAAAAGTAGAAAAGGTAAGGATAAGATGGATTTTTTCAATATCAAAGAATTATAAATCAAAAAGTTATGTGAATTATTCTTGCAATTTTTCAACTATGAAAGGTAATGAGAAGATGACTCTTTATACTCACTCTTTTTCTTCAGATCATACTGCTTGTCATTTGAATTCAATGGGTAGAGTAGTAAATTCTGAATATGCTACTTCTTCCTCCCATTATGGAGAGGTTGCTTCAATGAAATATATTTATAATACTTATATTGAGTTTTCTTATAGTTGAAATAAAAACCTCTTGGTTTATAGACTACCTGAAAAGGTTGAGAATTCTCCTGCCATAGAAGCTTCTTTAGGTTTGTTGGATGCTAAGGAAGTCGGGACTTCTGGTCACGCATCTGGTGGTATGGGACTACATTTAAACTCTTTTTTTTCTTGCAACAACCTCTTCCTCACCTCATATCAAAGTGTTTTATAGGTAGGTGAGTTTAATTTCTAATGATTGTCATTTGGAACATAACCATGTCTCCAAAGAAGGTGAATAGGAAATGCAGATCATTGTTTTGGACTCTGGTGGTATTAAAAATGCCAAAGTGATTGGGCCATATTTTGTTCCTTTAAATTGTGTTCCATCTCTAACACAGAATTCCAAGGTATGTAGAAATGTGAGTACTCATAATTACTTTAAAATACTTGCTTCTGTCAGTAGTGATGATAATGGGAAAACCAATGATGATCGGGCTGGAGATAAATTCATGAAATTTGATGAGGCTATTGAGCTATCAGATGGTGGTGGTGAGCCATGGATGTAGGTTAAGACTTAGAGGAGGGGACGACACCCTCATGTCAGGGGTGGTCATATCTCTCACCATAGTATGAGCACTCGTTCTCAAGTGTGTTGATGTCTTTTTTGCTTCTATTTTTTGTGGACATTCTTGGTCTTGTATGTTCCTCTATTTTTTTCATTGTTCGGATTTTATTTTCAATAAAGGGCCTTTGAGTGTCAACCTTTTCAATATATATATATATAGTCTTATAATACAACTGAAGAGGAGGCATAAGTTCTGGTGACTCATGATAATCTATTATTTAAATATTCTCTTTTCATGAGCACTGAGACTATAATAGAGAATGAGGCTTCTTCTAAACAGTCTGGTCGGGAGGCTACTATCTAAGAAATAGTTGACCATGATTTGAAGAATGAATTTTTAATTTCTTACAAACATAAGGGGAAATACAAGATGGTGGATGAAGAGGGATTTCAATTGGTTAATCCTCTAAATTCTGGGACCTCTTCACCTTTTCCCATAGAGGTTTTACCTGTGCATCTTGATGTGCATGATTAGGAGTATGTACTCAACATTGTTCCTACAAATTCTCAGTTAGTGAGGACTAGAAGGGAGACCATGGGAGATGATTCTCCATTAATTTATTCACCAAGAGGTTAAATTCGTGATGTAACAGCAAAAAAAGGCTAGTTATACCCCCATATCGAGGTGAGGTATCAATAACATGTAGAGCAAGGGATAATGATGCTGGTATATTGGAAAAGAAGATGGAAACTGAGGATATCACAACTGCCCCATAGGACTTTGGTCTGAGTAAAGCTAGCCTTACTTTGGATGATATTCTCATTAGAATTAATAGTAAGGAAGTGTTCCAGGAGGAATTTGGTAGTGTCCATAGATCTTTTCTAGTTGAATATTCTACTAGAGGTCAAGACTATGAGCCTCATGTTGAGGAAGATAAAGCATTGGGTATAGATGATCCTGCTAAAAATTGGAAAGATTCTAAGTAGTGGTAGAGAGGCAGGCATCTTAGGAAGTAGGGTGGCTCTCGAGGAAGGGGTGAGAGACACAAAAGAAGGTAATTGTGCAAGGACCTGTTGTTTTTGGTTGAAGTGTTTATGGCACTTATTTAACATTGCATTCCCCATATTTCATTTCTTTGTATTTTCTTTTTAATAATAAATTTTCGGGAGCCATGGATTTAACCCATGGTTCACACTATTCCTAGTATATAATTATATAAATATATTTGTAATTATATAGAAATATTTTTAAATATATATTTATTTGTAATTATAATTATAAATAAATATTTATTTATTTAAATAATTATAAATTTATAATAAATATATTTATTATAATTTTATAAACCTATATATTTATATATTAATATATTAAAATATATATATATATAATTCTATAAATATATATAATTATATATATATGTGTGTGTTTAAATTTTTTTATTATTTTTATAATTTTATAAATATATATAATTATATAAATATATTTATAAATACATACAGATATTTTTAAATATTTTTAAATATTTTTAAATATATTTATTTACAATTATAATTATAAATAAATAAATATATTATTAAGGTTAGATCTTTATCAGCGCTTTTTTAGCGCTGATAAAACAACTATTTATCAGCACTTTTTTGAAAGCAGTGATAAAGATCTACCTAATCTTATAAAAATAACCCCAATAGAGTCTCCTCTCTCACCCCTTCAAACTTTCATAGAACTTGACTGTTGTCGTCGCTGCCGCAAAATCCTACTATTTTCATCGGTCTTGGTTTGTATCGACTTTCTTGACAAATCATCCTTCTTTAAATCTAAGGTATGTTGCTCCTCATCTTCACGTATTCCTCAAGATCAGATTGTTGAGTGTTTTATGGTAGTGTTTGATAGGGACAAACTCTATTCCATGACCATGTTTCTTCCTGCTCCTCCTTCCCTTTATTTATTTTCTTGATTTTTTTGGTTATTTATTACTATCCTTATGTTTTTCTTCTTTATTGTGAAAGAACCTATGAGTTTCAAGGAACATAGTAAGGGTTCCATGATTTGGGGTGATTTTTATATTTAATAATGGGTTCCCCCACAAGTCCTCACATTTTCATTAAAACTACAATGTTCACAACCCCACTATATAACTGATTCCTATATACTCAACTGCATCAAACTTTAACCTCCTCTAAACTGCTCCCACATCCATTGAAATAACAACATGTCCACACTCTAATGTGTGAATTTTTTTTCTTATTTGGTTTATTTTATTCTTTCTTTCTATTTCCAATTCATTTTTCTGGTATTCTATTTTTTATGATGTTCTTACTGTACCAACAAATCTGATAATTTTCAATACATTTAGTGTGCATCCTAATTATACTTTGATAATCATCAATTAAATAACCACTTGCTTCTTATTATCCATCCTCTTATCTTTGAGATAAAATGTTCCCCTTTTCTTGGAATAACTAATTTGAAAATGGCCATGACCATTGCGATGCAACTTTTATAGAATGTTGATTATCATCATTATAAGGGATTTAAAGCATTGCATCGATGAAATAATCATCTGCTTCAAGTTATTGGGTTTTTACCACTGAGATAAAATGATTCTCTTCTCTACTAACGTGTGATTGAAATATGTTTTTTTCCACTATAATGATTTCCCTTTACTAGAGAAATAACTTCCTAGTGTTTCATCAATTAGAAAACCAATCTTCTATTTTTATAGTCACATGTCATCGAGATAAAAGTTTCCCCTTTTATGTAAAATTTTAATGGGAAAATGACTGACTAATTTTTTAAATTAATTTTATTTTATTTTATATTTAGTATAATAATTCTAGTTTCCACATATTTACAAAAATTGGGTTATCAATGGGAAGATGGACAAACAAATTCAGAAGAAAAGGTCACTACAACAAAACCGCCGTTTAGTGGCGGTTTTGTAGTGGCGGTTCTAGGAACCGCCGCTAAACCTTTTTAAAAAAAGTTTTCCCGGCAGTTTATAAAAAACTGTCGCGAAACAATTTTTTTTCAGTCTCGACCCTTCCCCCTCCTCTTTCTCAACCGCTCTGTCCCCCGCTTCCCCCGCGACCCCGACCCCCCGTGACCCTGGCTTCCCCGCAACCCCGGTGACCCCGCAACCCCAGCCACCCCGCGACCTCAGCGACCCTAGCCCCCCGCGACCCCGGCGACCCCACGACCCCAGCGACCCTGCTTCCCCGGCGACCTATACGAACCCTAGGGTTTGATTTCTAAGTTTTTTCTTGTTTTGATATTAGTTATTTCTTTATTATTAATGTTTCTTATAATAAATTGTAATGAACTGATTTGTTTTAAATATTTCCATCCATTAAATTTAAAGCATGATTTGTTTTAATTATGCTATGAAATTTTGTAACTAGGATAGATATGGAGTTATTTTCATTGATGAAAAAGTAAAATTAATAAGTGTGGAATTTAGAGATGTACTTTACAAATATTTAACAGTAAACAACATGATTTTTCATCCTATCTAATAGGATTATTGATAAATTTTTTAGTTTATGGATACCCCATGTATGGAATTAATGGGAAATCATAGTTTTAAAAAGTTATAAAGGGATAATATAATGTGTTGTCAATGTTGAAATGGATTTCAGTGATTCCCAGTGGACTTATGGATAGAATGATAAGAATAAATGGATAAATAATAATTTAGAGGAATTTAGACATTGAATGGGCAGGAATAGAGTAAAATATTCCATGTGAATCTAATATAGAAAAATTCACATGGGTAATTGTGTTCTTGAATGTGTAAAGTGATACAATTTTAGAAGAGACAGACATATATCATGAAACTTTTAAAGAGTTTTAAATAATTAAAATTTGAATGACATTGACATAGGGATGACAGTGCATTTATAATGAAACAAGTGTAGAGTGCATGTAAATTTTTATTATTAATGTTTATATTAGAAGACAATGTAGGTAAACAACCATAAACCAAATTATAGGCTAATAGAACAATTTTATGGTATGGAAATTTTAATAGATTAATGATAAGGATCTAAATGATATTGTGGTAGTCACAATCACTGTACACTCACATATAGAATGTATATTATTTTATTCTAGTTATATGTATTCATTAATTTCATTAAATCTTACAACGAAAAATAATTAAACAACAAGTCTTCTAGTTGTGTATTTATCAGTTAAAACTCATAGAGTAACTATCCAAGCATCAAAGATATATAATGATTCCCTTATTATCATTGGTGAGTATAATCTCTCCAAAAACATGGCGGTAATTCTAGTGGTTTTATTTTACATAATATCATACAAAGATCCAACATAATAATAAATACCCAATATAAAATATCATATGCAGAGTTAGAGGAATTAAAGAACAAAAAGAAAGATCTTTTAGAGAAGGATTTTATTCAACCAATCAAATCATCTTTGGGATACCTATTCTCTTTGTGAAAATTTTGGATGTATCATTACAGTTATTCATTGATTTTATATAATATGATGGGATCATAGTGAAGAAAAAGTAACCTACTCCAAGTATTGATAATTTTTTTGATTAGCTAAATGGGGATCAATTCTTCACTAAGATTGACCTATGATAAGGGTATCATTTGATGAGGTTATTGAAAAACGATATCTCAAAAAGATCCCATTTAATATGATATGGACCTTATGATTATTTTATATATTTTTTTGATTGAAAAATTATCCATCCATAAATATATATTTGATAAATAGATACTTTATGGAGTATATTAATAAATTTTTAAGTAGTCTTTATTGATTATATTCCGATATATTATGAATTTAATAAAGGTAAAGAAGATAAACTAAGGTTAATATTAAAAACTCTAAGGAAAAATCACTTTTTTTTGTAAATTCATGTAGTGTGAGTTTTTCTTACAAAAAGTCACTTTATCTTGATTCATTTTGACTAGTGAAGGAACCCTAATAGACCTAGTAAAGTCACTGAACCTTTCGCTAAAATGGTTTCACGGCAGTTTATTATAAACCACTGCAAAACCCTCCATATTTTTTTACGTTGCCGACCCTTCCCCCCTCCCCCGACCCCCCTTGTTCCCCCGACCCCCCGTGACCCCACACGACCCTGCGACCTCGGTGACCCCCCGCGACCCCTGGCGACCCTGCGCGACCCTGTGACCCCAGCGACCCCTTCCACGGCGACCCGCGACCCTGCAACGACCCCCTCTTCACATCCAAGGTGATTTTTAGGGTTTTTTTCCCATTTCCCCATTTCTCTCTTCCCCTTATCTATTTATTGGTTTCCTTTTAGGTCTTGTCCAGACCCTAGATGTTAGGGTTGATGTTTAATTCGTTTTTCTTTGGATCTAGGGTATGTGGTTGGTATGTGGGGCCTTGTTCTCCCTCCTATTGAAGTTTCGTTGCATTCACACTCAAGTAGTGGGCATTTCCCTACCTTTTCTTTCTAATTCAATCCATATGATCCTTGGGTGTCACTAAATAATTTTTAAAACATGATTTACACCTTTTTAATGTACTTGGTTAAATTATTATGGTGTTTTATTGGTGATATGATTTGTTAAAAATAGCTTTCAAAGTGAATCTTAAATTATGCCTATGCTTGCTTTTTCCTAATGTGTGTGGTTAAATGTTAATTGGTCTTTAATAGTGAAATTGGATGATTTGGATGGTTCTTTACCTTATTAATGTTTTATTTAATTGATTGGATGGTGTTTGACATTTGTTATGTGTAACATGGTGATTTTTATAGTATGGTTAAAGTGTTGTTTGGAAATCTCTCTTAGTTTTTAAAGATAATTGTTGGTCCTTTGGAAATTATATGAAATGGATGAATTTGGTTTGAAAGGAAAGTGATGATTCTAAAAATATTTTTGGGTGTCTCATGGATGTTAAAGGGTTTCATTGGATGTGGGAACATCCATGGGTTAGTAGAGGATGGTGGTGAACTTGAGGTCACATGGGGATTGCGGTAGCGGTTTGGTTTTGTTTTGGTGTGTTCAATGACATCACTTTATGGTGCATCTCTTATTGCATATTTTTGCATTCTGTTAAAATAATATGCACTATCATATTCAAGGAACATAAGTGTTATCTTAAATATTCCTAGTTGATGGGCCTATAGGGTATACCATGACTTTTTCTAGGGTTGAGTGGTGATTTATAGTAGGTTTATTTCTTTTGAATTTATCCCTAATATTTCCCTCAGCAGCGAATTGTAAAGGGCTTAGGGGGAAGAAACTTTGATTTTTCATAGTTCCCCCTTTGAAAGTTTTCAACCTGAAATTTTTTTTCCTTTCAAATTTTCAGATGATCAAAATGATTCCCTATCTATACAAGGTAAATATCTTGTGAGTGGAGACTTGATTTTTCCAATGTCACATATTATGGGTTTTTGACATCGAGAGTGCCAATTATCTTTACATTAGTATCTTATGGAATTTTAAGGTGTACCAATGTATTTTATGTCTAAGTTCAAACATTGTAGACCAATGTGTGGTTGAGGCTTAACTTTATAAAGATTTAATGAAAGTATGAGGTTTTCTCTACAGTGGTAAGTTTAAGGTAATCCCAAGTAAGATTAAGAGCCTAATACTAATACAAAAAGACTCAATTATGGGTTCACATAGATTAAATTTATATTTCTTAGAAAAAAATTTATAGGGGTTATATTTTTATAGCTTAGACCACAAAGGTGAGGTCGTATATTCAACATAGAAGAAAAACTTTCCCTACCTAAATTTTTTTTCCCCATACCAATTCATATTACCCCTAATAGGGGAGTATTCACTTTTTTTAAAGATTTTATACTCATACCATGAATGGTGAATTACTATATTTCATAATAAGGTAAAATCAAACATGACATGAATTTGTTAGGGGTCTAAATCAGTATAAACGACCACAAAGAGAGGTGAAGACAATTTATGGTCTTTATGCTCAGACCAAGAAGTTGAACACTAGGATTCTCACCATGGGATTCTCAAACATGTTAGCAAAGATCTTCATAAGTTCTAAACTAGTGTCACTTACTAAATATTTTAAATTTATTATGATTGAATTAAGTATAATAGTTTGTGTTCAAGTTGAAAATTCATTTCTAAATAATTACTTCAAATTAACTGAGCTTAGGACTTGAAATATACATAAATGTTTGAAGTAAAAACTGGACATGTCCTTTTTATTATATCAAATCCAAATTTTATAGTTTTCATGATTTTTTTTAATATGAGTTGTTTGAAATATTAAAGATAAATTTTTATAGTACTAAACACAAAACATATTTAAGTGAAAATAACATACATCATTCATTAGTTTTTAAAAGAGATTTTAATGAGAACCCCACTATGGAAATCTAAGTGGATGAATTAAAATTTCACAACCTAATGATATAATGAATAAAAAAGGTCTCTCCAAATTCAAGGAAATAAGAAACAGAATCAAATTCAAAGAGAGAGGTAAATTCAAATAGATAATGAAAAGATTGAAAAACATAAAGAGCAATGAAACATGACCAATTTTCATGAATTGTCCTAGGCTACCCATAATCCAGGTACCCAAGCTAGCCTGCGATAAGTCTCAAAGAGTGTCATATAAGGGATAAATATTTCTAGTAATTTCGTTGTACTAATGGTATGAAAATCGTGCATCTTTGGTGTGTTCAATGACATCACTTTCAATGGGGTGTTGTTTGAGGAAACATAAATGTGTGATCGACAGTGTTATGATAAGTGTGTAACCCGATATTCTTATTACTCCTCAATGAGGTGTTGATGTTGTCTCCTAGGGACCAGACTTGTTCAGTTTGTCTAGGCATGCTAAGTAAGTAGTAAATGTGATCAATGTATCATCTTTATTATATTATGCATACTTTATGATCAATGGGTCATCTTTATTATATTATGTCTCTGTAATCTTACACTATCGTATATATGAATCTCTTTCTCTATTTAGTATTAACTATGTGTTTTAATTTTTTTTTATTGTGTAGGCACATTGTGATATTTATGGATAAAAGCTGGATCACATTACCGAGGAACACACCTCAGTATGTTAAGGGTTTGAATGAGTTTTTAGATTTTTCAATTTCTAATCGATCCGTTGAAGGGAGAATAAAATGGACATGTCCTAAATGTAAATTTAGAACATGGTTGAAGAGAGATGAGGTTTATAAACATTTAATACTGAAGCAATTCCCTGGTAAATATTTTTGTTGGATTTGGCATGGAGAATCGAACGTTACAGAAAGATTGAGAACTGATGTTAATCCGCAGAATGAGGTACCAAGTTCATCGACAATGGAAAATGAAATACAAAACCTAATAAATGATGCATTCAGCACTGCAAGACACCACTATCAACATCAAAACATATCAGAACAACCAGAAGAGGGTGCTACAAATTGCAACGTGACAAGTGATGTTTTTGAGACTGTAACACAGGAAGATCAAGATTGTCACATATCATTGGATCCTCCTCTTGATTCTGTGGAGCCAAATTTAAGAGAAAACTTAACTGAGGAAAATGTGTTTCATGATTTAGTTGATGATGGAAATCAAGAGTTGTATAGTGGGTGTTTGAAATATTCAAAGCTTTCATTTCTACTGAAGTTGTAACATATCAAATGTCTATGTGGAATTACAAATAAGGCAATGTCCATGATATTGGAATTGATTCATGATGCATTTCCTGAAGAAAAAATCTCAGAATCTTTTTATGATATGAAAAAAGTTGTTAACAAGCTTGGTCTGAATTATACAAAAATACATGTGTGTCCCAATGATTGTATGCTTTATTGGGGAGAGGATTCAAGTAGACAGAATTGAAAGAAATGTTCTTCTTCTAGATGGTAGGAAAAGGGTGATGTTGGAAGTCTGAATGAACATAATTTCATGGAGAAGAAGAAAAGGATCACACCTGCAAAGGTTTTGCGTTACTTTCCTTTGAAGCCTCGATTGAAAAGATTATTCATGTCATCGAAAACGATCAAACACATGAAGTGGACTTCTATAGATAATAACAATGATGGGTTAATGAGACATCCACGAGATTCCTAATCGTGGAAGACATTTGATTCATTACATCTCGATTTCTCAGCTGATCCTAGGAATTTTCGATTGGGATTGGCTACCGATGGATTCAACCCATTTGGGACTTTGAGTACCAATTATAGCATTTGTCTAGTTGTTTTGATCCCTTATAATCTGCCTCCGTGGATGTGTATGCAACAAAAATATTTTATCCTTTCGATGATTATTCTTGGAAAACAAATTCCTAGAAATGATATTGATGTATACTTGCAGCCTTTGATTGAAAAATTGCAGGAGTTATGGAGCAACGGTGTTGAGACATTTGATGCTTCTTCTAAAACAATGTTCAAAATGCATGCTGCTTTAATGTGGACCATTAGTGACTTCCCTGGGCTTGGGAATTTATCTAGTTGGAACACTTACATGGGTTTGGATTGTCCCGTTTGTAACTTTGATTTTGAGCCCAAACGGCTACCTCATAGTGGAAAATGGTGCTTCTTGTATCATCGAAGATTTCTCGATACATCTCATAGATTTCAGCTGAACAGATCAAAATTTAATGGTTCCATTGATCGTAGACCACCTCCAAAGTTGTTAAATGGTTTTGAAATATTAGCACAGCTTGAAAATCTTGAAACGGAATTTGGGAAGGTTTATCATTTGAATGATAGCAGAAAACGGGTCCGAAGTGCATCATCAAGCGAAACCGGAACGCAACAATGGAAGAAAAAAAGTATATTCTTCAAACTTTCGTATTGGGAATTTAATTTGTTACAGCATAATCATGATGTGATTCATATTGAGAAGAATTTCTGTGACAATTTGATTTTCACATTTCTTAATGAGCATGGAAAGTCGAAGGATCATCTCAATGCTCATAAAGACTTACAAGCAATGAACATAAAATGCGATCTCTGGCCAGATGAGAATGAAAACTATCCTCCAGCAATTTTTGCAATGAAAAATAGGGATAAAGATACATTCCTTCAAATGTTAAAGAATGTTAAGGTATCTGATGGGTATTCAAGTAACATCTTGAGGTGTGTTGACTTGAAGAATCGTAAGTTACATTGATTGAAAAGCCACGATTTACATATTTTGTTACCACAGTTACTACCATTGGCATTGCATACATTATTACCTGAAAAAATTACTGTTGTTGTACTCTAGTTCTGCACATTTTTCAAAAAACTATGTGAGAAATCTCTACATCCATTTCAGCTTGACAACCTCCAGGAGAGGTTTGTATTGACCCTTTGCACAATGGAGATGATCTTTCCTCTGTCCTTTTTTACTGTAATGATGTATTTAACTGTGCATTTGGTTGATGAAGCTAAATTAGGAGGCCTCGTTCATTATCGATGGATGTATCCAATTGAGAGGTACTTTATTTATATGTTTTCCAGTTAAGTAAACAATTTTTGGTACTTAATTAAATGCATAATTATGTTTATTTTATTTCATAGATATCTTGGTCATTTGAAATCATACGTGAGAAATAAAGCTAAACCAGAAGGCTCAATTGCTGAAGGCTATGTTGTTGAGGAGTGTCTTACCTTTTGTTCTCGATACTTGGATGATATTGTGACAAGATTTAATCGAGTTGGACGTGTTGACGACACATCGAATCAATCTCAAATACATCAGAAATCCAAAATATTTCCTGCTATTGGCCGATCAGTTGGGAGGACCTCAAATGTGACACTGACTGAATTGGAATTATTACAGGCACATAGATATGTGCTGCTGAATAGTGAAATTGCAGATTCATTTATTGAAGAGTTGAGGATACAAACAAAGAGACAAATGAGAGGCCGAACACGAAATGAGAAATATATAACGAAAGCTATTAATAAAGAGCTTGTAGAATGGTTTTCACGATGTGTAATTTCATAAATATTGCAATAAATATGAATATTAGTTTGACACATACATTTTGTAAATATAATAAAGTATATTTCTTTTTTCAGATCATGAATACTGATACTTGAGCAGAGATGTCAGAAGATTTGAAGTTTCTTGCTAGAGGTCCTCTAAAAGAAGTTATAAAGTTCGACGCTTATAATGTGAATGGATTTAGATTTCCTACAGTCGATCGAGAAGTGGGTTTGAGAACACAAAATAGTGGTATATTTACATTTGTTGAAGTGGATTACTATGGAAATCTGCATGATATTATTGAATTAAACTACCACAGACATTTTTCGGTTGTTTTATTCAAATGAAAATGGGTCGATATTATCAGAGGTGTTAAAAGAGATTCCTTGCAATTTACTTCTGTAAACTTCTCTCGCTTGATGGATGTTGGTGATCGTGAACTGCATGATCCATATATCTTAGCATCATAAGAAAAAATGGTATATTATGTGAATGATGTTTCCAATGAAGGGTCGAGTGTAGTTGCTCACGTAATACAAAGATATTTGTATGATATGGGTGATGAAGTGGAAAATATGACCTCTGAAATTGAATTTAATCAGCAACAGGAAGCAGAATTATTTATCCATCATGATATTGAAAATATTAGTCTAGCAAGGATGAATGAAGTGGATGAAGCAATGGAGCAGGAAACCGATATGATTGAAGGGGAAAATGATTGTATGTACAATTATTTATTTATTCAGCAACCACTTGTTTCATTTCTGTAGTCATTCATTATCATTGTTATATATATTTTGTCTGTTAGTACTCCATCTGTTATCATTTTTAATTTTTTTCTGCATAATTTTTTTGAAATATATATTCTGAACTTAATTTTATTTGATTAAATGACAGGAATGTCAAGGAAGAAGCGGTACATTATTTCATCCAGTTCTGCGATAGATGACTATCCATCTGGCTCCCTCCCCACGACATCTGAGGCACCAGCTGCCAACACCCTTGCACCATCTCCCCCTGCACCATCTCTCACACCATCTATGGATGTCCCAATAGAGGCTGAGTCATCGACTCCCCCTTCAGGAGCCTCAGCAGTGGGGCAGCGACGCACCCCTTCAAGTTCATCCCGGACATACTGGAGTGTCACTATCATAGGTACAAATTTTAATTAAATAAATTTATTGCATTTTGTTTATAATAATTGTTTGCTCATTGAAGATGACAAAAATGCAACCGTGGAGAAAAACATAAAAAGTTTAGATGTTTGGAATCTGAATGGAGAGAAGATTGTTGTGCCATTTGATTCTTACGGGGTCCCTACGGATGATGCAGCGGGGTTACTTGGCCAGATTCTTGGCCAGCTGGCAGCGGAGCCCATTTCCCTTCCCATTTCATATGACGATTGGAGACATATGCCTCCAAGCTGGAAAAATGAAGTGTTTGATTCTCAAATAAAGGTAAATTTATTACATTATGGTTTAATTGAATGTCATGTTACTAATATGTTCAAAATAAATTTCTGTATACAGATGTTCTTCCACTTTACCGTTGCTGATGTGATAGCACGGAAGTGGATGTTGAAAAATCTAGGTAAGAAGTGGAAAGATTTTAAATGGAGATTGTGGTGTGATGTCAATGATGCTTCATTGACCGTGCTGCAAATGTATGAGAAGCTACCCAGTGGGGTACCGAAAGAGCAGTGGAAAGTGTTTGTTGACAGGCATCGGGATCAGAAGAGGATGGTATTGAAATATATATATTATTATATTATCCTCATTTTACATTTATACATGTATATGAAAAGGAAATGACATTAAATACATCAGTATTAAATTGCATTTTATTTATTTCAGGATCTCTCAAGACAGAATGCGTCAAACCGAGCGAAGCAAGTCATCCCGCACACTGCGGGCTCAAAAAGTTTTTCTGGAAGTCGAACGACATTGGTAATATTTTAATTAGTTTAAATATTTATAATAAAATATTATCTGTTTAATATATTGAATTATTGATTTATCTTTAATTAATGCAGTCACAGAGTTTAGGCCATGAAGCATCCAGAACTGAACTGTGGTTGGATGTTCACAAGAAATCAGATGGATGTTTTGTTAATGAGCCTGCTAAAGAAGTTGGGGTATGAAGTCAAATTTTTATCATAATAACTAATTATCAGTTTTTACTATGCTAATATATATTGATATTTGATTTATAGGTCAAAATTAAAGAACTATGGGATTCCAATCCTGTGTATTCCTACTCTGTCTCCCAGGATGACCCGGTTGCTAAAGTCCTTGGGAAGGAGCATCCTGGGAGAGTGCGCGGGATGGGTTTGGGACCCGTGCCATCTGAGGTTTTTAGTAGGCCATCGGGGATAGCTGCTGCATCTACTCCTGACTTTAGTTAGCCCATACCCGTAGATGCTATGAAATAGATTGTTTCTTTACGAAACACAATTCACCAGTAGGGGGATCAGATATCTGCATTGCAGAAAGAGTTGACTGAAATACGTCAGCATATGAGCAGATATTCCCCTGGTGGGAGTGCATCGATTGGTGGTATGCAGGTAAATCACAAAAAATCAAAATCATTTAGTTTTATAACTTTCATTGGTTTTAAGTTTTAATATAAATATGTAACCATATTTAATTTTCAATATAATGTTCTTACAGGTGACAGCACAAAGTGGAAATGAAGGTGGAGAGGGTGACGATGCATCATCAGACCCTGAGTAGTTGTATTATTTATGTGTTGAACAAAAATGGAAACAGTTGTTTTGTATATGTAACATTTGTGGCACATAGTTGTCACCACACATTTTCATGTCCTAAAATTTCCTTGATTTCTCATGTTTATTTTTATGCATTTTATTGATTTCTAATGTTTCTTTTTATGTCTTCATTTCTCGAGTGTGGTATATATCATTCCATTTAGGTCTGTGTTTGAATTGGTAGTCGAGATTTTAGATGACTAGGAGTTAAACCCATTGTTGATGTGGGTGCAACAGTTTCATGTTGTAGAGTTTTATACAACAATAGTTATCACTATACCTATAATGTCCCGGATTTTTTCATGTATTATTTTAATATTATATGGGAATTATTTCGAGACCAGGCTCTGAGATGGCGTGCAGTTCCAAGGCCCGGTGAGCCCGGAACAAATGTTTGAATAATATAAAAAATTAAATTAAATTATGCACGCGTGCAGTTTTCCTGAAAAAGTAGAATAACTTCTGAATGGGTGCTCGGATCAGAAATCTGAGAGTACCGTTGCATTCAGAGCAGCGATTTTACCTTAGGTGAGGCCTAACTTTGGCCGGCAAAGGTCGGTGGTGAAATCTGGCTTTTGGGTGTAACCGTAATAAAATATTTAATTAAAATATTTTATTTAAATCCTTGTTGCAATGAAATCTTTTATTCTTTTAAATAGAGATTTCGCAGGGAGGGTCAGGGTTACAATCCCCCTAACCTTAATTTCCTCTGGAAGCTCTGGAGAAGACCTCCTGACACGGTGATGACGTTCTTGACGATTTTTGCTGGCAACAATGACACGGCAATCGGATCATCGCCGGCAAATGCAGCAAATCCAGGTAGGATGTTGATTTGATTTTCCATTCCCCGTTTTTGATTTCCACGATGAACACGGTCTAATCCACGAACATATTAGCCTGCGGATCGATCGTTCTTGAGGGATGAGATTTTGCGGGGATTTTGGGGATGTGATTCTTGATTTTATTTTGGTTCTGTTCAACCTTCTAACGGTGACAGACCAAGATCGACACGAACATCGATCGAGGTTCGTCCCTCTCGATTTGTTGTGTTCTTCTTCCCCAATTCTCGCGTTCTTCGTGAGCGTTCTTCGCGTTCTTCGCGAGGAGATGAACAACGGATCGTTGCGCATCCGTTCTGCGACGCAACGATCCCAAATTGAAGGATCAACACCACAGTGGTCTTGCGGAGGTGCGACGACGGTTTTGGCGGACGGATCGAAGCGGATCGGAAGAAATCGTTCTTCGGATGATTTCCACTCGGATGGTTGGAATCGGATTTTGGAGCCGATTGAAGGGTCAAAACCCACGTATTCGGCTTCACAGAGACGAGGTGACCTGGTATCTAGAGTTTCGGGATGAACAGATTAGAAAACGAAGATCTGGAGGATCATCCGAGGCGCGCAGAGGAAGAACAGCGATTCTAGAAATTTCCCGACTACACGCTGTGTAGTATGGGCTACACAGCGTGTGTTCGTCGGAAGGGTTACCCAGCATGTACTCCGGGAGTACATAGACACAAGCAGGATACACGGCCACGGACACGCCGTGTATACCCTCCCCGGCCAGACCCGGCCAGATACACGGGGTACCCCGTGTACTGGTACACGGGCAGGCGACACGGACACGGGCAGAGACCGTGTACGGGCACATGGTCAGCGTACACGGAGTGATCCCAGGTGCTCGAACACGGCATGTGTTTTCTTCGACACGCCGTGTAGTTGATTTCGACAAGCCGAGTGACATGGTCTGGTTACACGAGCAGCACCCGGAGTCAAGGAACATGGCGTGTACCTTTTCTACACGCCGTGTAGTTTGGTTTTTCACGGCTTGAACGAAGGACATGGGCTATTTACATGGGCAGTACCCGGGGTCAAGGAACACGGCGTGTAACCATACTACATGTTGTGTAACTTTTTCTTCATGGCTTGAGCCACTTGCCTTCTGTGACTTGGACTAGTTCTTAGGGTTTTTACCCTTGGTAATCCCCTGAAGGTTCTGGTATCAACTCTTTCATGCAGTATGATCCATTCAACGGAACTTCCTGAATAGGGTTGTTGGAATACCCTCTATGAGACTTAGAGCTAGATCCTCTATTCATTCCTGGAACCCTAGGTAGAGTTCTTAGTATCGACATGACCAACTTTACCCGGGCGCCGATCCTCTTCTTAGCGGATTAGCTCAAACTGAGTTGTCGGAATCACCCCATCACTTGGCTGTGATAATCATCGGAGCATCTTGTTCCCAAGGTACTTGTGGAGTGTGTTCTCCTGGAATGAGTACTTTGTGTCCCTCTCTTCAAACCTAAGAGTGTGTTCTCTCGATTGTATGCTTAGTGGAATCTTCGAGCTGGATCCTAGTGGCGGTTTTCGTGATGGTCGTTTGTGTATGAGTATATCTGAATATTCTTGTTATATGTTCCGTAGACATATATTGTGTAGAGCTGACTGTACCTTTATTTTTGGTATTATCCTTTGTTGTATTTTCCTTTGTGGTTTTTGGGGTGTCCTACTGGGTATTTTTATACTCACCCCTGCACGGGCTTTGCCCGCACGTGTCGTGTCTTGTGCAGACGAGCGAGCCTTTGACAGGATTCTAGGCGGACCAGGACCGGACGGTGTTCAGTGAGATCAGACAAGGCTGAGGTGTGTTCCTTCGGTGATGGGTTGCAGTCTCAGTACCTTTTCTCTACAGGTTGGACTTATTGCAAACTTTCTTTTGGTGGGCTTGTACTTTTGGCCCAGGGTTTTACTTTACTGTACTTTACTTCCCTATCGTACTTTGTTGGTTGGGTTTTAGTGTATGCATGCATCTTTTCCTTTTAGTAGTTTTTACTTTTCAGCTTTGTGGGCTTAGAGATGTGTGTGTGTGTGTACAGGTTTATAGGCAATGCCTCCCATGTTAGTAGCATTCCTACTCGATGCTAGTCACTAGCCCCTGGCCTATTGGAGGCGGGCTTGGGGAGTTGCGGCTCGGGCCCCACTGGGACGGGTCGTGACAGAGTGGTATTAGAGGTGGTCGGTTCTACCTTAGGACCGAGAGTCTGTGAGTTGGTTTAGGGCAACAGTGTTAAGTGTTTTGAGTTCGGCTCTCAGGCCAGGGACCCCAGTGTTGGTGTGGTGGCCGACGTATCCATACACCAGGGCTCTGATAACTTGCTTTTTGACTCGAAACATGAAAAAACTAGTTGTATGGGGAAAAGTAATGGTACATGCATCATATAGGAATGGGTTGTGGTTTCCATGTCCTTCTTGAGTCAGCTCTCCAGATATACTCACTGATTGTGATACATCTTGTTTCTTAAACAGGATGCCTCCATGATGCGCACCCGCTAGGATCCAGCAGCTCGATCGCAAGGATGACCCCCTCAGTGATGAAGCTTCGATACAGGGAACAGATCCCCTAGTTCTACCACCAGGTGGCGTGCCGATTATTCCGCCCCTTGTGGAGAAGTGTTTGGCGCCTGCTGTACCAGTGGAGGAGGAGCGCAGGCTGAGCGCACTCCACAAGTTTCAGAGATAGAGACCCCTCAGGTTTCGAGGCGAGCCTGACCCTCAGGCAGCAGAGGACTGGCTTGAGGCAGTGACCAGAGTCTTCCGTTTGGTCAGGACACTAACAGACCAGATAGTGATCCTGGCAGCGAGCCTTCTGCAGGGCTCGGTAGGGCGATGGTGGAGTTTGGTCATCCAGACTCACGACAAGGAGACTCTTGCATGGTCGGAGTTTGAGCATCTCTTCAGAGAGGAGTTTTCACCGGTTACCCTGAGAGCAGTACGTATATAGGAACTTCTTCATCTCCAGTGGGGAACCATGTCGGTGGCTGATAATTCATCAAGGTTTACCGACCTCTCGTGGTACTTCATGAATATGGTCATAGATCAGTACTTCAGAGCTCGAACTTTTGAGCGGGGCTTGCGCAGAGATATCTGAGCTAGCATCATCCCTATGAGCATTCCTACTTATGTTGGGGTGCTCGAGCGGGCTTTGGTGGTCGAGAGCTTCCTGGCGGAGCAGGGACAGCCGACAGTTGTCAGTAGTGGGCGAGCTGGAGTAGAGACCTCAGTGGAAGGGGGCCGACGTCAGGGACCCAGGCGTAGGATACATTTCCAGAGGAGATCCTAGGATAGGGGATCAGCCGTACAGGGTTCACAGGGCGCTTCCAGCCAGCCTCGAGAGAGGTGATGTTACTCATGTGACGGCAGGGGACATCTTGCTCGAGATTTTCCAACTCGTCGTGCTACTGACACGGGAGCAGTGGATGGACCACCGAGACAGAGGCAACGTGTGGAGAAGGTAGATCTGTGAGGCAGAGGACGTGGCAGAGGATCTGGGAGAGCAGCTGGAGGTGGTCGGAGTTTCGACCCTTTACCACCACCACCCCCAGGAGGTCCACCCCAGGCTCAGGGAGCTGGTGGATAGAGGCAAGGACAGCTGCAGGCGGCAGAGGCTTATGACCCAGGTACTCCAGGAATGATTAGAGGTACTATCTATGTCTTTTCTACTTTGGTTACCATATTGATTGACACAGGTGCTAGTCATTCCTTTTTGGCTACTTATCTTGTTCGAGACATTGAGATTCCAGTTGAGTTGTTGACTCGACCTTTACGCTTAGAAACACCAACTGGAGAAGATTCAGAGATCACGCACCTTTGTAGGAAGTGTGACCTGACCCTTGGAGGCGATAGTTTCAGTTGGAACATCTTGGTGGTAGCGGCGAGGCCTTACGATGTCATTCTTGTCATGGATTGGTTGTCCACAGTTCATGCCTAGATTGATTGTTTTAGGCGAAGGGTGCGATGTGTCCGTAGTGATGGAACGAGGTTCTCTTTTGTCAGTGAAAGAGAGACCCAGGCAGTGCAGGATGGACTCGGGCATAGGAGGGCACAACCGATTTCACATCAGTTGGCTAGCCTAGCCCTTGGTGCGGCAGATGTTACGAGTTTCCAGTTTCCAGCAGTGGTGGCTGAATACGAGGAAGTCTTTCCGGAGGATGTCCCCGGGCTACCTCCCCGTCAGGAGATAGATTTCTGCATTGAGTTACAACCCGGGATGACCCCGATATTAGCATCAGCTTATCGGATGGCTCCTGCAGAACTTCGTGAGCTGAGGGTGCAGCTGGACGACCTGCAGAAGAAGGGCTTTGTGAGACCCAGCATTTCACCCTGGGTGGCCCCAGTGTTGTTTGCCAAGAAGGCGGATGGGAGCTTGAGGTTGTGTATGGATTACCAGCGCTTAAATCAGGTGACCGTGAAGAACTGGTATCCACTACCGAGGATCGATGACCTCTTCGACCAGTTGAGAGGGGCACGATGGTTCTCGAAGGTTGATCTATGATCAGGCTATCACCAGTTGCGAGTACGGGAAGAGGATATACCGAAGATGGCTTTCAGATGTTACTACGGTCACTATGAGTACTTGGTGATGCCCTTCGATGTGATGAATTCCCCGGCAGTGTTCATGGGACTCATGAACCGGATCTTTCAGCCTTATCTAGACCAGTTTGTGGTGGTCTTCATCGATGATATCCTTGTGTACTCTGCGCCCGAGGAGGAGCACGCGAGACACCTAAGGATGGTTCTAGACACACTCTGAGAGCACCAGTTGTATGGAAAAATCTCGAAGTGTCAGTTCTAGTTACAGGAGGTCCACTTTCTAGGACACATTATCTCATCAGATGGTGTAGCAGTGGACCCATCAAAGGTGGAGGAAGTGCTAGCAAGGGAGCCACCCCGGAGCGTGAGGGAGGTGTGGAGTTTCCTTGGGTTGGCAGGCTACTATTGAAGATTCATCCATGATTTCTCCAGGATTGCAGCACCCATGACAGCTTTGACCCGAAAGGGACAGCCTTTCGTGTGGACCAAGAAATGCCAGCAGGCTTTCCAGCAGTTGAGACAGAGTCTGACGAGTGCCCCGATCATGATATTACCGGAGGAGGGTGTTGAGTACGTAGTGTTCTGCGACGTATCAGGAACCGGTCTTAGTTTTGTCCTGATGCAGAGGCAAGCGGTGATTGCCTACGGCTCACGTCAGTTGAGACCACACGAGCAGAACTACGCGACCCATGATCTTGAGTTGGCAGCGGTAGTCTTCGCACTGAAGATGTGGCGTCACTACCTGATGGGCGAGAGGTTTACCGTCTACTCTGATCACAAAAGTCTCAGATATATCTTTTCTCAGAAGGATATGAATTTGAGATAGAGGCGATGGCTTGAGTTCCTCCAGGATTACGACATTGAAATCGTTTGTACTCCTGGGAAGGGGAATGTGGTGGCAGATGCTCTTAGTAGGAAATCCAGTTCGCAGTTGCTGGATGAGGCACAAGGCAGTTGGCCTCTTTGTAGTTGTCCTTCATGGATGGAGATGAGGGAGATTACCTTCATTCGATGGTTGTTACCCCTCCACTCTTACAGCGAGTTAGGGAAGCACAGCGTGAGGATGCTAGCTATGAGACTCTACGTGCTCAGATATCTGCATGTGATGCTGCTGATGGATATTCAG
Source organism: Viscum album (assembly GCA_963277665.1). Classification (NCBI taxonomy): domain Eukaryota; kingdom Viridiplantae; phylum Streptophyta; class Magnoliopsida; order Santalales; family Viscaceae; genus Viscum; species Viscum album. Next base: position 133,820,229 of record OY728155.1, on the reverse strand, counting down.
AAGGAGGGGAGCACGTTGTCCTTTTCAGAGGACGCACGGTAGTACCAGTGACGTTGCGGGAGGAGGTTATGAGGGAGTTCCATACATCCCCTTTGGTGGTACATCTAGGCGTGGAAAAGATGTACCAGGACCTCCGACGTCAGTTCTGGTGGCCAGGGATGAAGAAGAATGTGGCAGAGTTTGTTTCTCGGTGCCTTACTTGTCAGTAAGTAAAGGATGAGCACCAGGTGCCAGCAGGCTTGACTCAGCCCCTTGAGGTGCCAGAGTGGAAGTGGGATGGGATATCAATGGACTTCGTGATAGGTTTACCACGCACGTCCAGGGGACACGATGCCATCTGGGTGATCGTTGATCGACTCACCAAGTCGGCCCACTTCCTAGCCATATGGGAGCAGAGTTTAGTAGAGAGTATGGAACACCTCTATGTGCAGGAGATAGTTCAACTTCATGGAGTACCATCCACGATCGTCTCAGGTCATGATTCTCCTTTCACATCCTGGTTGTGGAAGGGATTGCAGGAAGCTTTTGGGAGTCAGTTACGCTTGAGCACAGCATTTCATCCCCAGACTGATGGTCAGACAGAGCGTACCATCCAGGTCCTGGAGGATATGCTACGAGCTTGCATACTTGACTTCGATCGTAGCTGGGAGGATCACCTACCACTGGTGGAATTTGCTTATAACAACAGTTATCATTCCACTATTGGTATGGCACCATTCGAGGCTCTGTACGGGCGACCATGCAGGTCGCCACTTTGATGGACTGACCCGGGAGAGTCGGCACTCATGGGCCCAGAGATGGTGAGAGCTACTACAGAGAAGGTGCAGGTCATCCAGGAGCGGATGAAGACTGCACAGAGTCAGCAGAAGTCATATGCCGACAGGAGGCGGAGGCCCTTGGAGTTCAAGGAGGGAGACCATGTGTTTCTTCGGGTCTCACCTCGATGGGGATTGCGGAGATTTGGCCAAGGTGGCAAGATATCTCCGAGGTTCGTTGGCCCTTTTTAGATTCTGAGTAGAGTTGGAGAGGTTGCGTATCGCTTGGCTCTACCTCCTCAGATGGACCGGGTACACAACGTCTTCCATGTGTCGCAGCTACGGAGGTACGTGCATGATCCATCGCACATCATCGACTAGGGTGAGCTGGACATCGACGATGGAGAGAACTTTGCTGAGTACCCAGTGGAGATCGAGGATCGGCAGGAGAATATCCTTCATGGACAAGTTATTCCCTTGGTGCGTGTTCGGTGGCAGCACGGGAATCTCCAGGAGAGCACGTGGGAGCGGGAGGCTCAGAGTCGCGTGCAGTACCCAGACCTTTTTTAGTAGTCCTTGTTTTGGCTTTTCGGGGATGTAAAAGCCCTAAGGTGGGTTTGATGTAATGTCCCAGATTTTTTCATGTATTATTTTAATATTATATGAGAATTATTTCGAGACCAGGCTCTGTGACGGCGTGCATTTCCGAGGCCCGTTGAGCCCGGAACAAATGTTTGAATAATATAAAAAAAAATTAAATTATGTGCGCGTGCAGTTTTCCTAAAAAAGTGGAATAACTCCTGAACGGGTGCTCGGATCAGAAATATGAGGGCACTGTTGCGTTCAGAGCATCGATTTTACCTTAGGTGAGGCCTAACTTCGGCCGGCGCAGGTCGGTGGTGAAATATGGCTTTTGGGCGTAACCGTAATAAAATATTTTATTTAAATCCTTGTTGCAACGAAATCTTTTATTCTTTTAAATAGATATTTCGCAGGGAGGGTCAGGGTTATAATCCCCCTAACCCTGATTTCCTCTGGAGGCTCTGGAGAAGACCTCCCAACGTGGCGATGACGTTCTTGATGATTTTCACCGGCAACAACGACACGGCGACCAGATCATCGCCGGAAAATGCAGCGAATCCAGGTAGGATGTTGATTTGATTTTCCATTCCCCGTTTTTGATTTCCACGACGAATTCGGACTAATCCATGAACAGATTAGCCCGCGGATCGATCATTCTTGTGGGATGAAATTTTGTGGGGATTTTGGGGATGTGATTCTTGATTTTATTTTGGTATTGTTCAACCTTCTAATGGTGAAGGACCAAGATCGACACGAACATCGATCGAGGTTCGTCCCTCTCGATTTGTTGTGTTCTTATTCCCTAATTCTCACTTTCTTCATGAGCGTTCTTCCCGTTCTTCGCGGGGCGATGAACAATGGATCATTGTGCATCCCTTCTGCGATGCAACGATCCCAAACTGAAGGATCAACACTGCAGTGGTCTTGTGGAGGTGCGACGACAGTTTTGGCGGAAGGATCAAAGCGGATCGAAAGAAATCGTTCTTCAGACGATTTCTACTCAGATGGCTGGAATCGGATTTTGGAGCCGATTGAAGGGCCTAAACCCATGGATTCGGCTTCACAGAGACGAGGCGACCCGGTATCTGGAGTTTCGAGATGAACGGACGAGAAAACAAAGATCCGGAGGATCAGCCGAGGCGCGCAGAGGAAGAACAGCGATTCTGGAAATTTCCTGACTACACGCCGTGTGGTATGGGCGACATGGCGTGTGTTCGTCGGAAGGGTTACCCGGCGTGTACTCCAGGAGTACACGGACACGGACAGGATACACAGCCATGGACACACTGTGTATACCCTCCCCGTCCAGACCTGGCCAGATACACGGTGTACCCCGTGTACTGGTACACGGGAAGGCGGCACGGACACGGGCAGAGACCGTGTACGGGCACATGGCCAGCGTACATGGAGCGAGCCCAGGTGCTCAAACACGGCGTGTGTTTTCTTCGACACATCGTGTATTTTCTTTCGACAAGCTGAGTGACATGGTCCGGTTACACGGGCAGCACCCGGGGTCAAGGAACATGGCGTGTACCTTTTCTACATGCCGTGTAGTTTGGTTTTGCACGGCTTGAATGAAGGACACGGGCCGTTTACACAGGCAGTACCCGGGGTCAAGGAACACGGCGTCTAACCATACTACACGCCGTGTAACTTTTTCTTCATGGCTTGAGCCACTTTCCTTCTGTGACTTGGACTAGTTCTTAGGGTTCGTACCCTTGGTAATCCCCTGAAGGTTCTGGTATCAACTCTTTCATGTAGTATGATCCCTTCAGCGAAACTTCCTGAATAGATTTGTTGGAATCTCCTCTATGAGACTTAGATCTGGATCCTATATTCATTCCTGGAACCCTAGGTAGAGTTCTTGGTATCGACGTGTCCAACTTTACCCGGGTGCCGATCCTCTGCTTAGAGGATTAGCTCAGACTGAGTTGTCAGAATCACCCTATGACTTGGCTGTGATCCTCATCTGAGCATCTTGTTCCCAAGGTACCTGTGCAGTATGTTCTCCCGGAACGAGTACTTTGTGTTCCTCTCTTCAGACCTAGGAGTGTGTTCTCCTGATGGTATGCTTAGTGGAATCTTTGAGCTGGATCCTAGTGGCGGTTTTCGCGATGGTCGTTTGTGTATGATTATATCTGGATATTCTTGTTATACGTTCCGTAGACAAATATTGTGTAGAGCTGACTGTACCTTTCTTTGTGGTATTCACCTTTTTTGTATTTTCCTTTGTGGTTTTCAGGGTGTCCTACTGGGTATTAATATACTCACCCCTACATGGGCTTTGTCCGCACGTGTCGTGTCTTGTACAGACGAGCGAGCCTTTGACAGAATTCTAGGCAGACCAGGACCAGACGGTGTTCAGTGAGATCAGACGAGGTCGAGGTGTGTTCCTTCGGTGACGGTTTGCAGTCCCAGTACCTTTTCTCTACAGGTTTAACTTGTTGCAGACTTTCTTTTGGTGGGCTTGTACTTTTGGGCCAGGGTTTTACTTTACTCTACTTTACTTCCCTATCGTACTCTGTTGGTTGGGTTTTAGTGTATGCATGCATCTTTTCCTTTTATTAGTTTTGTGGTCTTGGAGATGTGTGTGCCTGTGTACAGGTTTATAGGCAATGCCTCCCATGTTAGTAGCATGCCTACTCTGTGCTAGTCACCAGCCCCTGGCCTATTGGAGGCGGGCTTGGGGAGTTGCGGCTTGGACCCCACTGGGACGGTTCATGATAATACCATTAGAATGGCCATTTTATGACTTTTATGGAAGGTCGTGTTGTTAAGAATTGTTCTAGATAGGCATTGGGAAGGCAGGTGTTCTTGGCCCAGAGTTAGTGCAGAGCAAAACAGAGAATTTTGTTATCATGCAAGATATGATGAATGCAGCTCTGGGTATAAAAGGTTTAGTAAGGTGAGAAATATCTCTTTCACGTTCATTATACCTTTCTAAGTGTTTGGGAAAGTTGGTGTGGTGGCATATCAGCTGGAATTTAAAACTCATTTGGGGAGGATCCATGATGTTTTCCAAGACACCTAGATCTATCAGTATCTACATGATACATCTCATGTCTGATACTTGGGAGATCCGGATGTTGAGAATGATAGAATGTTCATTGAAAGACTATTAATAATCGAGGATCGTAAGGATAAAGTGCTCTGTGGATGGATGATTCATTTGGATCATGTGTTGTGGAGGAATGTTTTCCATGAGGAGAGTACTAGGGAGTGAGAAGCGAATATGAGTTCCCGGTACACTAATCTATATTGAGTTAATGTTCTGAGCATTACTTTGATGTTTTAATTTTTTAATTTTCATTGAAGTGATATCTGACCTTGTTTTGCAATAAGATATGTTGTATCTTGAAATGGAGGAAGTATCTCTCTAATCCATGTGTCTAGATGGTGTGACCATATATGATTACATGGTTGTAAGGTGTAGTGTGGGGGCTTGGGGATTACACAGTTGTTTTGGAGAAAGATAACTATTGAGTAGGGGTTCTGGGATGTCGAGGTTTTCATTCCAGCTTTAGAACAAATCATGGTGGTTTATACCTGATAGTTATGTTATAGGGTGGTTGTTCGGACCCCTCTCTTCTTGGGTAGTTTTTCATTCTATAGGGTGAGGATGTTTTGAGAGCTATATGATGTAATGGAGTAAACCTCTTAGATTAATTACATTGTCAAACTTCAGTGATTAGGGTGTTCTAGGGGATGTTTTTCACTCATTCCAGGAGTTTTTCAAAAATACTATTTTTAACTATCCATGAGTCAGCCTATCAATGAGTCAGGTTTTCAGTGAATCATCCTATCAGTGACTCAGGGATTTGGTGTTGGTGAGTCAAGGGTGTTAGTGTCGATGAGTCATGGGCGTCAGTGTCAGTGCCATGGTGTCGGTTCCAGGGCATCGGTACAAGGTTGTTGCTCAGATGGAATCAGTTCTAGGGCATCGATGCTAGGGTGTTGGTGCCAAGGTGACAATGTCATGGCATCGGTGATAGGGTATCAATGAGCCACCCATCAGTGAGTCATTTCATGTTTTCCCCAGACATCCCAGTCTCTCCCTTATGATTTTCTTTTAACAAAAAATATGTTACCTATAGAGTTTGATTTTGCTTAAATCTTTTTCCACTGTATTCAAGGAAAATTATTGTTTCTCCAAACCGTAATCACCCTTAAATTTGTAAAAACCAAATTAATGATACATGGTGTTGACCACAACACGTATTTCAAGTATTTTTAAGTCATCTCTCTAATTTTATAGTTATATGTTTTCAAAAAACCGAGTTTGATGCTATGTTTGGGTGTTTTTAAGAGTTTTTTGAAGGATATTTTTTATATATTTAATTTCCTAATGTCCTCGGGGATTTGAGATATTCAAATAGCATGGTCAATCCATGATTTGTTTTATCCAGCACATTGAAATTATATCCCTTGTTATTAGGATCTCACTCATTCTTAATCCAAGATCCTCTAATTTCCAGTGGATTATTTTCCTTCTCCCAAGGTGTGGAAAGAGTCCTTCCTCCTTAGAAGATACATTCCCCCACCCTATTCTACTTTCATGTAGTTCCTTGGAGTTATTCCTTACTCCTTACGTGATACCATGCTCTTTATTCAAGGAGGAACTTCGATCCTTTGATCATCCAAGTAAGTATTTCCTTCATTTCAGTTCCTATGAGCATCTTGCATGGTAGGTTTAGTAATGTTCTATGTGAATACGACTGAAATATATTATTTAACATAAGGAATAATTTATTGAGTATGATGATAAAAATTCATTGAAGGGGTTATAGTATATTTACTATTTCTACTTGTTATCTTTTTTTATTGTTCTGACTTGTTGTGGATGTGTGCTTTATAAAAATCATGGAAATTGGTGGTCTTTTATTACACACTATTAATATTTTTATTGGTTATAATGCTGGGGGAAAATGTTGTAATGTGGAAACTGATTAATCATGTACGCATGGTTAATTAAATGGATGCTCGGGGAATAAGAACCATTATGTGATACCTCAGTAAAAAAATGTAATTCAAGAACAGTGTTGGCTAAATCTGAATTTACCCCTGTTTGATGGGTGTGGTCATGTAATGTGTGTTATGGTTGGGTTTTATGGTTTATGTGGAATGTTTGTGAATTGAAGCGATAGTTCTATCTATGCTTGTGGGATTGATTTTTGACTGGAATAACTTGTAGTCAGTTGAACTACCTTTGGTTGTATTGTGTCTATCAGACAGGCTTCTGTATGGGGACTGCAATGTGGCATTGGTGGTGTTGAGCAGTGGGACTACAAGAATGGTTTTCATTCATTTTTGAGTTGGTTAGGGATTTTATTTTTTGGTAGTAATGGAATATATAATGTGAATCCCTTGAATAAATGAATATAATGTGGTTAAATAAAAAGTGGCTAGATTATTCTTTGGAAGTATCTGTTTTGTGGGTTTGCATATAGTGGTAGCAACAAAAGTGTTACTATTGGGTTGTTCATTGTTTGGTTGAAACCTATAGGTTGGGATACTGTTTGATTATCTACATGTATATGAACATATTGTTTTTTTTGAATTATATACACACCCGACCGTCATTTACCACCATGTGTTTAACACCCCCATTCCATTGGATAGGGTGTCTTTTCAGGGCAGTGGTGCAGCAGAAGCAAAGAATTATTTTTTTTATTCTGGGCAGCTTTTCACGGCGGTTTAAACCGCCGCTACATGAATATTCACGGTGGTTTCGTGGCGGTTTACACTGCCTCTAAATATTTAAAACCGCCGCTAAACATAAAATAAAATTTATGTTTAGCGGCGGTTATAACCGCCACTAAATAGAAGCATCGTGGCTGCCTCATTCCGCGGCGGTTACCGTGACTTTAGCGGCGGTTTTACGGCTGCTGGAATTTGAGTTTATTCGCAGTGGTTATAACCTCTGTAAATAAAGTGATATCCAGGGCTCATGAAACTGGTGCTAAATTCAGAAAAACCGCTGTGAAATGAGGCAGCTACGATGCTTTTCTGAAACCACTGCTAAACGCAAATAACCGCCGCTAATAGATTAGAGACGCCCTATTTCATGGAGGTTTCTGTAAACCGCCTCCAAACAAAGTAGCGGTGGTTTAAACCGCCGCCAAACGCAAAAAAACGCCTCTAAACGGCGATTCTGTTGTAGTGGGTGCAGTTTTATACCTAGACTTAAAATATTTTCATTCAAAATAGTGTGGTCCTAAATGAAAACTTTTTTAAAAAAAATTAAAACTTTTTTAATGAGATTATAGTTTTTTAAAAAACCTATGTTTTGGTATGGGATTATACCATGCATCCATACTAAGAGAACATTATAAATATCGATAATGGAAGATGATTTCCTTCTTTTAACGGTTTTGGATTACAAATTTGACGGTTCTTGAAGAAATGGTTTCATCTCGGTTAGACCGATCATGTTGTCTAACATTTTGATCAAATATGCATAACCTAAAAATATTTTTTTTAGAAAAATACATGAAATATCTCTCATTTATCCTCTTCCACATTGGGATGTAAAATATATAAAAAAATTGGGCATGTTTGGGTGGTTATCTCCCTCTAGATATATTTTATATTAGATTTTTTTTAATGTTTTACGACTCAATGGAATGTATGTTTATGTTGAATATATTCAATCCCTTAACATTATTATTTTCACTTGGTAAAATCCAATTTATAGAGGTTTTTATGGAAACAAATTTTATGGGTTAAGATGAATTAGGGATTTATTACCTAGCTATCAAAGGAGGATTATTAGGGTTAATATATTAATTGTAGATGTGAGATTTCTCTATGGAATATTAATTAAGGTGGGTGGATTCTTCTATACGCTAATTTGTGATAAATTATGAAGAATTAGATGTTTAATTTTAGAAAAAAAATACATTTAAATTTTTTAAATTGATTTATAAATTGATTTATAGTGGTTATGAATATTTCTTTTATTATGAGTAACATTTTTTGGAAATTCTTTATGGATTTTCCTGAAAAGTGTGTGCATTTTTTTAAAAAAATGTGGATTTCTAAGGGTGTGTCTTTCATGGTGGTGGCTTAATTTATAATTCAATTTTTTTTAGAAGAATCATTTTTATTACTATGTTTTATAGCTTTGAATAATTTACAATCATTTTTCTTGGTGACATTACCAATTCTTTTTGTGATTCATTCATAGTGATCATTTTATTGTTCATGTTTATTGGAATCATTAATCAAATTTTATTCATTATATTTGTTTTTAGTGTTGAAAATATTTTAAAAAATATAATAATTTATATTTTTACTTGTGAAACCTTTATTATATTCAATATCCATATTTTATATTATGAAGATGGTTTTCAAATAATATATTTTTTTTTATATCTCCATAGAAATATATATATGTAAATTATTATACATATTATACTATATAATAGGTGAGCTAAGCTTCTCAAAGAGGGTTGGATACTATTAAAAGTTTGAAATATTGCTTCAAAATGGAAATTTATTTGTTTTAAAAATAGTGAGTGAGTTTTCTAAGGCAGCTTCCAAATGAATTCAGTGTTTTATTTTCCAAAAAATGTTTTTTTAATGGGTAAAATATTTGTTAAAAAGTGATTTTAAATAAAATTTAACATGTTTTTAGCAGTGAAAATCATTTTTAAAAACTATTAAAAAGTCTCCCAATGATTTATTATGAAAATATTCATCATTTGTTTATATTTTAAATGTGGTTTTAAGGGTAAATGATTGATTTTAAAGTTAATAAATTTGATTTCTATGATGTTTCAGAATGTATAAGATATTTTGGATTTCAATGATGATCTAAAAAAGGATATTTTAAATTTCAAATTGACTTTAAAATAAATATTTGAAATTTGAAATTAGAGTGAATAGATTTATTTGTTTTTTTATAATGTATTATTCTCTACCAGTAATGTTAGAGCCATCTCAACTAAATTGTTATTATTTTGTTCAAAAACAAAATCTTATTATATGGTATATAGTACGCTAAGTTCATGGTGAATAGAATGATTCTCAAAATAATAATCAATTTTACCCCTTATAAATTCCATACCATTATTTGTTCGGATCATCTATAAGGATAAATTAAAATCCTTCTCTACTTTTCTTTTAAAACATTTAAACATATTTAGATCCTACCATTTATGTCTCATAAAGAAAATAAATTTAATTATGGTAAATTTATCAACAATATAAATAATATCCATCATAACCCCACTCTCGCAACCTTGGCCTCACATGAAGCTAAGCACTATTGAAATCAAGTCCTCAGAACAAAATCCTTTTCCTTTTCATTGAGTAATTGAAGACTTTCTTTGAATGTTGAAACTGCAATGGTTGTCTCAGCATGAGTGCTTGTAAGATCATCCAGTTGATCCTTCTTAAAATCACACCAATAAAGGATCCCCTTATAGGGATCAAACTATTTTTGTTGTTACTTTGAAATTTTGACAACAAACTAAGAAATTTTTTCAAGTGCTTCACCAAATACTCATCCAGAGAAAATTAAGATTTAAGGAATCAAATGTCATCCTCAACAGCTTCATCTTCAAAATAGTTATTATTACATTTCATTGCCTGGGATTCATCCCCCATCTCTTTTGGACATGAACCTATGTTTCTTGAACTACCCTAAGTAGTAGTCATCCTATACCAAGTACCAATGATTATTTTGGATGAATTCATAGGATAATGACTACCACCAATAGAGTAATTCTTTTCTTAAATTCAATTACCCATTTCCTTCAAATCATGAGGAAATTTTTTGAAACATTCAAATATTGGGTTCCACTTATTTCAAAGGACCCTTTTTGTGTATTTATTTATTTTGTTAAATATTAATATTACTGAATCAAATAGTATAGATATGAATCGAAAATGGATAGATGAAAATCACATGAAAAAAGATTACAAAGATGGGGTGAAAAGTTTATCAAGTTTGTAAATGATCATGAATATAACCTTTTTAAAATCCTTTATCTGTATTTAATATGTTATTATTCAAGACTAATTATTCCATAGGAGTTGGAATATCACTTTATCTGTCACAAAATAGATCAAAGTTATAAATTTTAGACTAAACATGGGAAAAATTGAATATAGCTAGTGACTAGGATAGAACCTCATTTTAGGGATCATCTGATATGATTATAAGTGTGTAAAATTAAGAAGACCATATCGAGGATGTGATTACATGTGTGAATGATGATGAAGATTGTATTGAAGAAATGACAATGATAGTTGAAGATGAACTTCATGATTGTCTAAAATTGTTTGAGAAAATAAAGAGTTGTGTAAAGATGTCATTGTATGATGGTTGTACTAAATATATAGCATTTTCATCCATACTGAAGTTTTATAATTTAAAAATATGGAAATAGATGGAGTAACACCATTATTACTGATCTACTTGATCTCTTGAATGATATGATCCCAGAAGATAATGAGATTCCTAGCTGAACATATGATACTAAATGAATTCTATGTTCAATTTGTATGATCTCTGAAAGAATATATTCCTCTAAAAATTATTGTATACTATTTATCAATGAAAAAAATCACTTAAAGAGTTCCCAAAGTGTGGTTCTTCTCAATACAAGAATTATTAATCGATTCCTATGAAATTTGTATGGTAATTTCCAATAATTACAAGGTTTAGGAGCCTATATATAAGTGAATAGATTGCAAGACAATTTATGTGGCATGCAGATATAAGAAATAAATATGGGAAACTTAGTCAGCCTGTAGACTCTCCTTATTAGAAAATAATTGATCACAGGTATGCTGAATTTGGAAACAATCCAAGAAACCTTCATCTTGAACTATCTACAGATGGAGTGAATGCTTTTTGTTTTCAAAGTAGAACTCACAATACATGGCCAGTTATATTGGTAAAATATAACTTTCCACTATGGTTATCCATGAAACAAAAATACATTATGTTATCTATGCTTATATTAGGATAAAAATAATCAGTTAATGATATTGATGTTAATTTGGATCTATTGATCGAAGATTTGAAATTATTATGGGATTCAGGTGTTACGTTGTATGATGCTTATAGAAATGAAGATTTCACATTGAGATCCATGTTGTATGGGATGATGAATAACTTTCCTACTTATGGAAAATTTTTAGGATATAGAATTAAAGGAACTCAGGGGTGTTTCATTTTTAAAAAAGGTACATGGTCAATTAGGTTGAAACATTTATCAAATATTGTGTTTCTAGGACATCACATATTTCTACCCAGGAGATATAAGTACCGATCTTGGATGAAATTATTCAATGGGAGTTTAGAAGAATGTAAAACACCATCTCCACTAATATTTGATCAACTATTTGACAAAGTAAAAGATATAAATACTACTTTTGGTAAAACTTTTTTGAAAAACCTTATGAAAACCAATTGGAAAAAGAGATCAGTTTTTTAAATTACCATACTGGAATTTTTTGTACGTCAGGAATTTTCTTGATGTTATGCTTGTTGAAAAAAATGTATGTGATAATGTAATTGTCATGTTACTAAATGCACCCAACAAAAAAAGGATGTAATTAAGTCTAGGTTGTGCATGATTTACATGAGAATACGGGAAGAGTTGGTGCCAATGAAGGGTGAAAAATAGATTTTTCATCCCAGCTGCTTACACTCTTTCCAGGAAGGAGAGATATGAGTTTCGAAAATTATTTAATGATGTAAAGGTTCTATAGGGGTATTCAACAAATATAAAGAATATCATGTCAATTAATTATTTAAATTTAAAGGGTCTGAAATCACTTGGCTTCCATGTTTTGATGCAAGATCTAATATATGTAGCTTTACGTTACTTTTTTCTAAAGAATCACTAAAAAAATGACCTGATTAGATTATGTTATTTTTTTATTATAAGGGGTTAAAACCCCCTATAAATAAATTAGCGGAGGTTACCCATAGTCACCGATAATGTGCCTGCAATATGTTGTTAGCGGCAGTTTTCAGTAACCGCTGGTAAAGTAGCTCGCAACTAGTGATAATTATTTTAGAGGGGGTTATAACCCCCTTTAATTTCACCAAAAAATATCAGATTAGAGGGGGTTTTAAGACCCTCTAATTGAGCCATAATCCCCATATTAGGGGTGGTTTTTCAAACCAACTCTAATTGATACCCATATTAGAAGGGGGGTTTAACCCCCTCTAATTGAGCCCCATATTTCCCATATTAGAGGTGGTTTAAAAAACTTTCTTTAATAAAAAAATTAAATATCATATTTTTAAAATATATCCCCCCCGGACCTCCCTACCTCATCCCCATCCAGTTCCCCCTAGACCCTCTCTTCCCTCCCATTACACACCCACCTCCTGTTCCTCAATGGCCATCAGTCCCCAAGTATTTATTTCTACGAATATTAAATAAATTAATTTTAAATTTGATGTACAAGATCCTTGCTCTTGGTTTTGGGAAATGATTATTAAAAGAAATGTTTATATATCTCCAATAACCACACACTTACTGTAACCCCTCTCCCCTACCACATTAGATTGAAGAGGCAGTGAGGGCTACTTGGCCTTAAGCGACGTTACCAAGACGCCAAAGGCTAGCAATAAATGCCGAGTGATTCAAGATCAAATTGGGGAACGATTTTCCCTTAAGACAAAACCAACCAAACCATCCATTAACCACCACTATATGATGTGTGTCAATAGAACATTCCAAAATGAATTCCCAAAAGACAACCAAATGTTCCACAATACATTCCAAAACCAAAAAAAACAACACAATATCAGAGTACTACGTGGAATACCAAACAACAAAGCACCACGTGTCATGATACCACCACAGCTCTACACCAAGCTCCAAGCTCCAAGCTCCACCCAGACATCATGATGCACCACTAAAGGAGGGTGATGCCTTACCTTTTCCCACGTCATGGTACACAACATCTGCAAAGACACCAACATGCCAAAGTAGGGGGTGAGTACTATAACTCAGTAGGTTTTCCCCAAATGACTTCCCTACACACGCCACTAGGATAAAACCATTAGCACATTTATATAAAACAATTTATATAAAATAATCACAAGTAAACCCATTTCCATAAACCAAACATGCCCTTACCAAGCCATCACACCCAAACCAAGCAACCAAGGGAAATCCAACCAAACATGCCACAAGCCATTTCATCATTCACACACTAGCACAACAATTTCAAACTTGCAAATAAATGCACAAGAAACAACCAAAACAACCAAACAGTGGAGCTTCTGTCCAACCCATTCACCCATTCACACCTAGTGGTACTTCCCGACCACATCCAAATGGTGGAGCTTCTACCCAACCCGTTCACCCATTCACAACTAGTGTCTCTTCCCGTCCACTTATCCTTTGATGTTGGCCCTTCCATCCACTATCCATCCCCTTTTTATAGTGGTGCTTCTTAACACTTCCACACAACATTCTCATCAATCCATTAACAAGCATATAAACCACCAAGGTCACAACAACATGCAATCAACCAATTCCATCGCATACCAATCCACATCAATAAATTGTCCATTTATTGAAAACCATTTTCCATGACAAACCACATTTCAATAAAAACAAAATATTTATTGAAAACCATTTCCCATCAACCATTTTCCCAAATCAATCTCAACAATCCATTTTAAAAACTCTATTTTAAAATCCACAACAATAGCATTTCACCATAAAACCCCCTTTTCCACAAAAATCCCTAAAACATTACCAAAGGTATTTCCAACCAACTTGGCACAACCATCACAATTAATTTCAAGCACAAAAAATTAATTGTAATTAAACATAACTAGTTCTAACCAAGTGGAGACGAGAGAGAAGCCACCTACCTTTAGGGTTCTCAAGAAATCGACCCACAAGCACCCACACCTCAAATCCGGAAAACGCACCACCGAAACCTCTCTAGATCCCTTTTCCTAACCATCACAAGCCTTAAAGTCATCATCCAAGGCAACCAAAACCCTAGATCTACACACAACAAGTGTATATCTAGAAAACCAAGAAAGTGGGAGATGTGGATCTAGAAGAACCCACAAGAAAACCAATAGGAGAGACTTACCCAGGAGAAACCACCATGAAAACCCTTTGAGTCACTTCAAGAATCAGTGGAAGATCACCTTCAACCCCTGAGGACCCAAAATCCCAAGTGAGGCTCGAGTGGGAGAAGATTTGGAGAGGAATGAGGCAATACCGACTAAACTCGGGTCTTAAAACCCTGTTTTATATGGCCGCACGGTTAGCCCGCACGGTTTGGAAAACCGTGCGCATGCTACTGCCTCGAGAGAAAGGGTCCACACAGTTGTCTTGCATAGTTTGGAAAACTGTGCGCAGGCCGTGCGAAGCCTACTTTCTCCCCCTGCACGGTTTCCTGGAGCATCCGCACGGTTTCCCCTAACCGTTCTCAAACCGTGCTCCCTATGAAAAGCCTCTAAACTCATTCAAAACCATTAAAAACTCTCCCAACCTCTTCCCAACTCATCTCATGCACTTTAAACACATAAAAATTCATAACCAAATGCCACATACCTCAAACTAGGGGTACTACATTCTCCCCACCATTGGACTTTCCATCCTCGGAAAGTAGTGAACCCGCCCTTTTCTGAAAGAGCTTGGGCCACTTCCCGACCATCTCTTTCTCCCACTCCCAAGTATCCTCTTGAATCTGACCATACTTCCACAAACACGAACTAAACCAATGATTTTACCACACAAGACTTTCACTTGCCTATCCACAACCTACACTGGCACGTGCACCAACGAAGCATCTGATTCTAGCTTAACATGATCCCATCGAATCACATGGTCAAAATATGGCTGATAATTTTTCAACTACGACACATGAAACACATTGTGCACCACACTGAACCTAGGTGGAAAATACAAACGATAAGCCACCTCACCAACCTTCTCAAGAATCTCAAAAGGTCCATTATACCTCGGTGATAACTTTCCCTGCTTCCCAAACTGACGATGTCCCAACCTAGGAGAGATCCTCAAGAAAACATAATCACTCACCTCGAACAAAAACGGCCGTCTACGATGATCCGCATACAATTTCTGACGACTCTGATCCATCTCCATTATCTTCCTGATCAACTTGATCTTCTCCGTAGTCTCCTGGACAAGGCTCAGTCCAACCATCGAGGACTCACCTGTTTCCACCCAACATAGTGGAGAATGACATGGCCTCCAATAAAACACTTCAAACAGATCCATATGTATGGATGCCTGATAACTGTTATTATATGAGAACTCAACCAACGACAAGTGATCCTCCCACGATCCACCAAAATCCATAACACAAGCCCACAACATGTCCTCCAAAGTTTGTATCGTCCTCTTAGATTGACCATCTATCTGAGGGTGATACGCCGTACTCATGGTCAACTTAGTTACAAGGGCTTGATGTAAGGATTTCCAGAAACGATATGTAAACCTTGGATCTCTATCAGATACAATCGAAACTAGAACAACATGCCTCTTTACCACCTCCCGGATATAGATTTTAGACAGATCCACCACCATATGAGATGCACGAATTGGAATGAAATGGGCCAACTTCATTAGCCGGTCCACTATCACCCAAATGGAATTGTGCTTTATGATCGTTCTTTGGAGACCTGTGACAAAATCCATCACTATTTTCTCCCACTTCCAAATAGGGATTGGTAAAGAATGAAACATTCCTGCTAGCCTCTGATGCTCTTCCTTGACCTGCTAACAAGTAAAGCATCTCAAAACAAACTCAGCCACTCTTCTTTTCATACCAGCCCACCAGAACTATGCTTTCAATGCTTTATAAATTTTCTGAATTCTAAGATGAAGAGCCCACCTGGAATGATGATACGCCCTGAGAAGATCCTCCTGACAAGCAACTGGTACAACCATCCAATTCCAAAAACACAAAACTGAATCTCTATTCAGTTTCAAACCCTCAATGGTCTCCCCACCATTGAGTCTTGACCCCATGGTCACACACTCAGAATCAGATATTTGTGCCTCTTTAACCAAGCCAACCAAATCAGGAATCCATAAAACCAGAAAGAAGACCTCTCTATCACTCTGGTCCTCACATTCCAACCGCATATCGGTTATAACCAACATCAACTTCCACTGGTCTGATGCCTATTTCACCATCTGAACATATGATTTTCTACTTAATGCATCTGCCACCAAATTTCCCTTACCTGGTGTGTACATTAAGTCAAAATCAAACATCTGGAGATATTCCATCCATCTCCTTTGCCTCAAATTCAAATCCCTTTGTGAGAAAATGTGTTTCAAGCTCTTATGATCTATATATACTGTGAATTTATCACTGAAGAGATAATGATGCCACACTTTCAAATCATGGACCATTGCTGCCAAATCCAAATCATGAGTTGGGTAGTTCTTCTCATGCACCCTCAACTACCATAATCCATACGCAACCACATGATTCCCTTGCATGAGAACGCACCCCAACCCTGATCCTAATGCATCACAATACACCACATACCCTTTTCCTGGTTCTGGAAAAACCAATATTGGTGCTGATGTAAGGTGACCCTTTAGCTCTTTGAAACACTGCTGACACTGTTCATTCCACTGGAATGGAACATTATTTCTTTTCAAAGCTGTCATCGGTGAAGCCAAATGTGAAAAATCACAAACAAAATGCCGATAATACCCAACTAGACCAAGGAAAATCCGTATCTCAACCACATTCTTTGGCGGTTTCCACAAGATAATAACCTCTATCTTTTCTGGATCCACTGAAACACCCATTTCAGAAATCACATGGCTAATAAAACTAACTTCTTGTATCAAAAATTCACACTAACAATTTGGCATACAACTGATGATCCCTCAAGATCCCTAGCATTGTCGCCAAGTGCTGCTCATGCTCCACCCTTGTCTTTGAATACACCAGAATATCGTCTACAAACACCACCACAAATGAATCCAGATATCTCTGAAATATCTGATTCATCAATGCCATGAACACTGTTGGCACATTCATTAGACCAAAGGGCATAACCACATATTCATAATGACCATATCTACTTATGAAAGTTATTTTAGGAATATATCCCTTCCTCACCCACAATTGATGATATCCCGACCTCAGGTCTATCTTGGAGAACCACTGGGCTCCCCTCAACTGGTCAAAAAAATCATTGATTCATGGAAGTGGGTATCTGTTCTTTATCGTAACCTGGTTAAGTCTATGATAATCAACACAGAGCCTCAAAGTTCCATCCACCATTTTCACAAACAACACGGGCGTTGCCCATGGAGACGTGCTAGGCTGGATAAACCCTTTGTTTTCTAACTCTTCCAACTGGACTTTCAATTCCCACAATTCAGTAGGTGCCATCCGGTAAGACAGAAGTGAGATAGGACTGGTCCTCAGAAGGAGATCAATCGTAAACTCCACTTCTCTTATGGGAGGTAACCTAGATAATTTTTCAGGAAAAACATCCATGAACTGATCCACCACAGCTAAAAGAACACTTTGTTCAAAACCCTCTACCGATTCCAACGACAACACCACCAACTGATATGATAACGTGCCTACTTCTGGTGCCAACAAACTCGTTGTAGCCTGCCTTTCATGCCTCTCTCCTCTAAAGAGATATCTAACGCCATCGTGTGTCGTAAAAGCCATTTTCCGTGCATTACAGTCGATGTGGTCCTTAAACGCTACCAGCCAATCCATTCCCAGGATTACATCATACCCATCCATCTCAAGCACTGAGAAATTCCAGGTTATCTCAACCTTACCCAAAACAATACTACATTCTCTACACAATAAGGATCGACACTCTCTTCGACCCAGAAAAGTTTTAAGTTTCAAAACCGAAGGCATCATTTCTACCCTTAAACCCAACAACTCAACCATACGTGCAACAGTAAAAGAGTGTGAAGCACCCGTATCAAACACACTTGCATCAAGGTAGAATTTAAAAGAATAGTACCTCGCACCGTGGATAGTCCCGACTGACCATCCACCACAACCTGCTCAGCTCCGAACAATGACTTTGTCGCCACACTCTTCTCTTTATTGCTTTGATGAGGAATTGTGGTATTCCGATAATCACCATGACCCACTTTACTCTACCGATGAGGGGTGTGCTATTGTCCCCGTCCCGTTGAAGCATACGACATCTGCGATCCCTGAGGAGTGTCACACGCACCCGACCTTGGAGAATTCCGATAATAACACTACAGATGCCCCATCTTCTTACAATTCTGACATGATCGGGGTTGTTCCATACAATCCCTCTTGATGTGGCTCGTAGAACCACACTGAAAACATCCCAGCTTGCTCTGGGGCTTCAAAGGAAGATTCACTGATCCTGCTGTCAGATTATATTCCAAATTCCCACCCTGGGAATAAGTGTCCCTCCTTCTTTTGAACCCATCATTACAGTTTCCACTATTCCCCATGGGTACCCCATGCTTCCTCTGCCCGGAGCTCCCAACAGATCCCGCTCAGCCACCGAGGCTCTATTCACTATCTCTGTGTAATCATCTATACAAAGTACTGCTATATTTGAATGTATTTCTTACCTTAACCCCACTTCAAAAATCCATGCCTTCAACGATGTTCTACCCGCCACCTCAGGTGCAAACCTCACTAAGTTCATAAACTTAGATGCATACTCCATCACAGACATAATCTCTTGCTTCAAACTGAAGAAATAAGTCGTACGCTGAATTCTGAATGTATGTGGGTAGAATTGTTTATTAAACAATTCCTCAAATCCTTCCCATGTCACACCCTGGTCCTTCCCCATTTGGACTACCAACTCCCACCACTGAAGGGAAAGATCTGCCAACATATACATGGCCAACTTCACTTTTAACTCTACTGGTGTTCCCAAGAACTCGAAAATCTTGTTCATTCTATTCAAACATGCTTCTGCCCTCTCCAGCTTTGAATCGCCCCTAAATATGGGTGGATTCTACTTTTGAAACTGAACTGCATGATCCACATGACTTGGTTCATCCATTTTATTTCCACTTTCCATAGCTTGGAAAGCCTGCACTATGCTTTGCACTAGCTGCTGGTTCACCTGAGGCTCAGGTGCTACCACATTCTCAGCAGCCTCCTCCGGTTGGTCTCTACGACACCTACCTGGTGCCATTTCTATCAACAGAAAAAAAAACCATGAGTATCACTTCTGTAGACATCAAGAATTCTCATTTCTAATCACATTACAAAACACTATCGTACAAGGCTTTCCACAAGTTCAAATTTTCCATGTTTCGCCATTTTGAAAACCAAACCATTTTAAAAATACCAATTTATTCACATTACAACTTCACACATTCATATCACACCATAAATCATTATACCCCAATGAAATATGCATCCTAGAGGGAAGTAATTTCTACCTTATATGACATGCACATCTCATTGGCTACACCAACGACAATGAGATTTCCAATGCCTATAAGTGTCTCCAAAACACTTATGTACCCAACTCCCTGGTAACTTGAATTTCAGTATAAGAGGGTTATCTACATCCTTTTATGCTATACATTCCAAGTTCCGACATTCCTACTCCTTGCTACCATCCCAACTCAAGGAATATAGCACAACGACTATCAAGTCCAAAACCAAGGTGCCAAAGCGACCGAACAACTTCTCTTACTTGAAAGCTAAGGACCAAACATACCGATACCACTTGTAACACCCCTCCCCTACCTCATTATCTTGAGGAGGCGGTGAGGGCTACTTGGCCTTAAGAGATGTTCCCAAGACGCTAGAGGCTGGAAATAAATGCTGAGGGCTTCAAGATCAAATTGGGGAATAATTTTCCCTTAAGACAAAACCAACCAAACCATCCATTAACCACCACTATATGATGTGTGTCAATAGAACATTCCAACATGAATTTCCAAAAGACAACCAAATGTTCCACAATACATCCCAAAACCAAAACAAACAACACAATATCAGAGTACTACGCGGAAGACCAAACAAAAAAGCACCACGTGCCATGATACCACCACAACTCTACACCAAGCTCCAAGCTCCAAGCTCCACCCAGACATCACGATGCACCACTAAATGAGGGTGATGCCTTACCTTTGTCCATGTCATGGTACACAACATCTTCAAAGACACCAACGTGCCAAAGAAGGGGGGTGAGTACTAGAACTCGGTAGGTTTTCCCCAAATGACTTCCCTACACACGCCACTAGGATAAAACCGTTAGCACATTTTTATAAAATAATTTATATAAAATAATCACAAGTACAACCATTTCCATAATCCAAACATGCCCTTACCAATCCATCACACCCAAACCAAGCAACCAAGATAAAGACAACCAAACATGCCATAATCCATTTCATCATTCACACACTAGCACAACAATTTCCAACTTGCAAAGCAATGCACAACAAACAACCAAATGGTGGAGCTTCCGTCCAACCTGTTCACCCATTCACACCTAGTGGTACTTCCTGACCACAACCAAATGGTGGAGCTTCTGTCCAACCTGTTCACCCATTCACAACTAGTGGGTCTTCCCGTCCACTTATCCTTTGATGGTAGCCCTTCCGTCCACTATCCATGCCCTTTTTATAGTGGTACTTATCACCACTTCCACACAACATTCCCATCAAGACATAAATAATCATATGACCCACCAAGGTCACAACAACATGCAATCAACCAATTCCATCGCATACCAATCCACTTCAATAAATCATCTATTTATTGAAAATCGTTTTCCATGCCAAACCACATTTCAATAAAAACAACATCTTTATTGAAAACCATTTTCCTCAACCATTTTCCCAAATCAATCTCAACAAACCATTTTAAAATCTCAATTTTAAAATCCACAACAATAGCATTTCACCATAAAACCCCATTTTTCCCCAAAAATCCCCAAAACATCACCAAAGGGATTTCCAAGCAACTTGGCACAACCATCACAATTAATTTCAAGCACAAAAAATTAATTGTAATCAAACACCACTAGTTCTAACCAAGTGGAGTCGAGAGAGAATCCACCTACCTTTAGGGTTCCCGAGAAATCGACCCACAAGCACCCGCACCTCAAATCAGGCGAACGCACCACCGAAACCTCTCTAGATCCCCTTACCTAACCATCACAAGCCTTAAAATCATCATCCAAGGAAACTAAAACCCTAGATATACACACAACAAGTGTAGATCTAGAAAACCAAGAAAGAGGGAGATGTGGATCTAGAGGAACCCATAAGAAAACCAAGAGGAGAGACTTACCCAGGAGAAACCACCTTCAAACCACCATGAAACCCCTTTGAATCGCTTCAAGAATCAGTGGAAGATCACCTTCAACTCCTGAGCACCCAAAATCCTGAGTGAGGCTCGAGTGGGTGAGGATTTGGAGAGGAATGAGGAAATTCTGAGTGAACTCAGGTTTTAAAACCCTATTTTAAGTGGCCGCATGGTTAGCCCGCACTGTTTAGCAAACCGTGCACTAACCGTGTGCACGCTATTGCCTTGAGAGCAAGGGTATGCATGGTTGCCTTGCACGGTTTGGAAAACTGTGTGCAGGCCGTGCGAAGCCTACTGTCTCCCCCTGCACGGTTTCCTGGAGCATCCACACAGTTTCCCCTAACCGTGCTCAAATCGTGCTCCCTATGAAAAGCCTCCAAACTCATTCAAAACCATTCCAAACTCTCCCAACCTCTTACCAACTCATCTCATGCACTTTAAACACATAAAAATACATAACCAAAGGCCACATACCTCAAACCAGGGGTACTACACTTACACTATGCCCAAAACCATCAGGTGTTGTTTAGCCTCACCATGGGATCAGGCACAATGATCATAGGGGAGCACCAGCACAAGTCTTCTTTTGTTGAGAATTTTTCATTAGGATTTAGTTTATTAAGAAGTGGATCCTCAAAGAAAAAATTTATGTGGGATTGCATCATTTAACTCACTACCACAAATCGTATCATATGCAACGCCTGCTTTTATCAACACTAAACAGAAAGCAATGGTAAAAGGGATACATTTATCAATGCTAGCTAAAAGTGTTGACAAAGGTAACATTTATCAAATAGATATATATCTAAATAATTATAAAATTATAATAAATTTACTTAAATAAATATATATATATTTAAATAATTATAAAATTATAATGAATTTTTTTATTATATTTATAATTATATATATTTATATATTAATAAATATATATAATTATATATAATTATATATAATTATATGTAATTATATAACTATATATAATTATATAAATATATTTATATACAAATATTTATAAATATAATTATAAATATAAATATAAATATAAATATATATAATTATAAAATTTTAATAAATATATTTAAATAATATATATTTATTATACTTCAAACAGTGTGAACCATGGATAAATCCATGTTCCCAAGAAATTTATTAATGAAAATAAAAAACATGATAGAGGAGGGAGAGGAGAAGAAGATTCAAAGTAAATAAGATGGTTATCCACCAAAGAAAGACTCAAAAGTACTCTCATCTTCTTTTATGTCTGTCACTTCTTGCACAAGAGCCACCTCGACCTCTCGGGTGTCTTCCGATCTTTCATTATCTAGGATCATTCCAAGCAAAATCTTTGTCACCTGTGTTTGATTATTTATCATCCACATCATCCTCATCAGTAGACTCATTGTCTTAGGTAACAATCCTAACAAGAGGTTCATACTTATCTAGTGCACCACAATCAATACCTGCGGATTGTATTCCAACATAAGGATTGCCAAATTCCTCTTAGAATTCATCTCTTCTTTGAGATCTATTGAGAATTTCAAGTAGAGTAAGCGAATGTAATTTGGATCCAGAGTCCAGTGGAGAAATATAAGATGTTTACTTCTCCTCCAGAGAGTCTCCAACCATAAGGACATCAATCGCACCACTAATTCCAACCTATAGTTTTGTTGTAGAGGGTGTTGGAGAAGCTGCTTGCATGGATATAGGAAAAGTATCAACCCTAGACATCATAGCCTGGACCTATTCCTACACATTGATATATTGTCTAGAGGACCTCCTGGGAAGGACCAACTAAAAACCTTAAGCATTTAACACTTTGTATTTCTATTTATTTTTTACCATATCAACCTCTTCAGATCCCAATGCAGTATCCTTACACAGATCCTCCTTGAAATAAATTCCAACCTATACAGCCTACACCTCCTAATTCCTCAGAGATGCACAACTAGAAGGGAGACATGGCTTCTCAGTATGAGACGTCGTAGAAACCACCAACCGCGTGGCTTGGGTCTCTGAAACATGTGAGCCACAGTCTGCATATTTCCCATGAAATGAAACACCTTGAACAGGATTAGATACCTTCCCACACTCTTTCATCATGCTTCCTTTTTCACTACATTTATAGTAGAAGATTTTCCTTTGGCATGTCTCAATAGAATTCCCTACAAAGTTGATGTCCAAACAATAACAAGGACAATTTTCATAATCAACTCACAAATGAATATCATCATTAGTATATATATATATATATATATATATATATATATATATTTTAAATTAATATATAAATTTGAATTATATAACTTTTAATAAAAAATGAATCTTATTTTAAAAAATTTATATATATAAAATTATCAAATTTATATAATTCAAAATGTTTAATAATTTATTTATATACATTTATTGAAAAAAAACAATCACTGAATCCACCACTGGACTGGCTGGCATTAAAGGTGTTAAGGGGGATAGTTGTGGCTTAGCACCAAACCTGAAGGCATCATGGTCTAATATTGTAGTTGATGAGGAGGCGATGGTGAAAGTAGAACATGTTGACTCTTTTAAAGAGGCTATTTTCAAGAGAAATGAAGTTGTAGTGGATAATGAGGCTTTCTCAGAGCAATCTAAATGTGATTCTATTATTCAAGAGAAAGTTGATAATGAACTATGATATGAATTACTTATTACTACCAATAGGAATAGAAAAGATAAAATTATGGATGAAGATGGATTTCAATTGGTCACTCCTATAAGACCCAAGACTTATTAACTTGTGTCTAGGTAAGATCTGAATGTGCAGCTTGATGTACATGAACATGAGCAGGTTATCAGCACTAAAGATTCTCAGGTAGCGATGTCTAGGAATAATACCACAGAAAAGGCTACTGAAGGTGGTTCATTGGAAGAGAAGGTGGAAACCCATAAAGGTGTCACTACCCCATCGAACCCTGGTCTTGATAAAAAACTCACTTTGCTTAATATGTTAAATAAATCTAATAGTAGGGAAGTGTTTTAGAAGAAATTTTGCAATGTTCATGGACCTCTTAATGATCAATTTCAAGACATTAAGCCTAATGATGAGGAATATGGATCATCAATCATGGATGATCGAACTGGCATTTAAAAACCTCCTAAGTAGTGTAAAAGAGGAAAACACCCAAGAAGTCAGGGTGGATCCAAATGAAGGGGTGGCAGACAAAAAAGAAGGTGACTATTGATGGATCTATTTTGTTTTGGTGGTGATTTTTGTACCACCAGTTTCACTATAGCCTCATCCTCCTTGTTTGTGTACTTTAATATTTTATAATAATTTTCTAGGACCATGGGTGTTAATCCATGGTCCATGTTGTTCCTAGTATATTTATATTGATATTAAATAATTTAAAATATATGTACATGTATAAAATCATGTATGTATGTGTATGTGTGTATATACATGTGTGTATGTGTGTGTGTGTGTGTGTGGATATGTATCTGTACATATGTATGTTTTTAATTCATATAAATGTTAGGAATTCTCTTTTTTAATATTTTTTGTAATTTATTTAATTTAATTTATTTATTTATTATTATATATTCATTTTTAATCTTAAAAATATATTTAATATTTTTTTTAATATTTTTTTATACATATATTTATTTACTATACATGTAATATTTTCAATATTTTTGTAATTTATATGAATAATATTTATTTATTTTTATTTATTAAGTTTTAACATTTAAAATATGTTTGAAATTTACATAATTAATCTATTTAAATTGTTTTTTAATAATTTTGTAATTTAAATATTTAATGCAGTTTGGATTTTCTTTAATGGTTGAGGACCCCATAATATTGCATCCTAGTGGCCGGATTTATTCCTAGATACTACATCTTCTTGCCCCATTTATGGGGGTTACTATGTGGTTTTCATCAACCCAGCAGTGTGAAAGACCTATGTTTACCTGGATGGTGCACAGATGGGACCCCCGTCCGATGGTAGGGGTGTGTCTTTGGTGGGAAGTGATCTTTATCTGATGAGCCTGGCACAACGGAAACCTATGGAATAGGCAGCGGTGACAAGTCCTTCACCAGTGATGGCGACAGGCCGATGAAGATCCAAGTGAGTGTGCGGTGGTTACTGTTTGAGGGGGAAGCAACTTCACCATTCATGACTGGATCCACAAGTGACGTGTGATGTTGGCGGCTGGTGTGGGGTCGTCGGGGATGGTCAGAGGTGCATCCTATAAAATGGTGTTGGTGGCCCAATAATGGAAACAATGGTGGGCGTCCTGACCAATGAATGGGATTGGTGAACCCTACTCGATGGTGAGGTGGTGGTCTAGCGGTCATCAGTGTCAATGACACAACGTCTGACGATGCGATGGTGGGTGGTTTGGCGGCATCGGCGCAGGGATCGTGCAATGCTTGGCATGGTGGACCTGTCTACTGCTAGGTTTGCAAGGGGAGGCCCTTTCGGTGATGAGGATTTCACAACAGAAGCATTGGGGTGACTAGGGTGGAGCTGCATTGAGGTTCATTATACGGGTAATAAATGATATGGGCCTATGGGTCATTATGAATGGGTCTTCAAAAAAGGATCAATTGTGCAAGGGTTCTGTCTGGACCATTTAATAAAGGCTGGATTAGGTGGGTTATCCCTTGGGGGCTATGACCTGCTCGTTCGGCCAGTAGAGTGTGAGGTGTGTGTGCATGTGTTTTCATGTAATTATATCCCCAAATATCTAATATCTAAATATTTAATTATACAAATATAAATATATATATGTTTTTATAAAAATATTTATGAAATTATAAATAAATATATATATATATTTAAATAATTATAAAATTTTAATAAATATATTTAAATAATAAATATATTTAGTATATTTATTATTATATATTAATAAATATATATATTTATATAAATATATTTATAATTATATATAAATAATTTTTGAATATATTTATTTATAATTATAATTATCGATAAATAAATACATATTTAAATAATTATAAAATTATAATAAATATATTTAAATGATAAATATATTTATTATATTTATAATTATATATTTATAATTATATTTTTGAAAAAATAGGTGTGAAGTCCTTTTATTGAAAGAAAAGAACGGTTACAATAGACAGGAAGGTGGGGTCATACATGACATATTGCCCTGATCAAACTCAGTCGAGACCTAACTTTTTTTTCTAATCCTAGCTCCAAGCTCATGTTCTTTATCACGAATAGCACTCCAGTTGATATGTCCATGTCCTCAGCCTCTACCTCTAGGGTGACGACCTCTCCTCCAAGATTCCGCTTACTGCCAAAGGATTTCAAGATCACTTTCCTCTAAGTCAGTTTTACCAGCATCAGATTGAGCTTCCACCTTCTTAGGTGAGTCATCAATTCTGGTATATTTAATGTCTTTCTCTATGAGTTACTGCACCTTATCTGCCTAAAATCCACCATCATTTTGATCATTAATATAATCAATCACTCTATAAGAATTGTGAGTAGTCACCTGCATTTTTCTTGAAACTTTAAGAGGCCCGTGAACATTGGATGGAAGAACATCCACATCACTAGGGGTGCACCGGGGAATGATATTGTATATACATGGCTCCTTGGACCTCAGTTTCATATGGGGTAGACATCTTCCTAGAATCCGACCAATCCAATTGTGTTTCCCTCACATTTTTAACCTTTCCAGGAGATTCATCATTCATTTTTTGTTTACCGTTATGATCTCTTGATGTAATCAGCTGCTCCTATTTTAGATGATGATCATCTAACTCTTGTATCATAGCTTCATCAATAATATGAGCCTCCATTGATGTCCCATATGTACCACCATACTTTTTTTGACATTCATCCATTTTATTATTTCTCATGTCAATTAGAATATCCTCTGCAGCACCTACTAGCGGTTCAGGGGTATGACAACATCAAGGTTGGGTGTTGAGGTATCTCCCGCACTGTCCACAATCCTATTTTCTGTCTGTAAATTACCCACCAAATTAAAAGTCATATTTATAAGACCTTCCATGGTTCGAGAAGAAGATCCATCATTTTCTAAAATCATGTATCTATAAGAATTTAAAGTTGTCTCCTTCTGAGACTGTGCCAGATATTTATGATCAAATTGGTGACCATTAATCTCATTAGAGTGATCAGATCCCTCTTCTGCAACATTGTCCCATGACTTAATTTTCTCTTGCATGTTTGTCGTCCCTTTATAAGGTCCCTCATTAATAGTCACACCCTTCTCCTTCTCCTTAGAGTTCATACAAGATGTAGTAATCTCTTCCCCTTCAACTTCAACATCAACATAAGGGGCATTAATTGCCTCCTTTTCCACTGATAAACCAGACTTCATAGAACGTCTCTGACTATAGCTACCAGTATTATGCCCCTTCAAATTACAAAAGAAACAATAGATATTCTTCTATAGTTTCTCCTTGTGATGTCCAATAGATTGACATCTAGTGAAAAACAAGGGTAATTTCTCGTATTTAATGGCCAAATCAAACCTAAAACCAGGAGTGGACAGTGTCGCATTATTAATGGGTGTTGAAATGAGATCTACCTCCACTGGGAAATGTGAAAAATATCCAAATCTTTCTTCCTATTTTGCTCGATCAAGCTTGATTAGTGTTCCCATTGTTAATGAAATGTCATATAATATTCTTGGATGCCAAAAAATTCCAACTAATAACATAGATTTGAACCCAAACCTAAGTCTTCGTGTTATGGATTGTGAAAGGGTTGAAACTTGGATCTCATTACTATAAAAAGAGCATACATATTTTGAGAGCCACCAATACAAGTCCCCAGGCCTTCCGCTTCAAATCATCTGAAGGAAAAATGCTGTGGAAGTAACCACGGCCTATGGGAATACATTTCCATTCCCAAAATCCCCATACGGAAGATATATGGTGTTCTAGATCCACCTTCTTCCATTTATTTTTCCTCAGTGGAAAAACTAATCTTGAAATAATAGAGAACTCGTAGATATTTAACATTTCAATAATCATATCCTAGTTGGTTCGAATGCAAGCCAAGTTACCTCGCTTAAAAATACTTTTAGAAACCCCATACCTTCCCAATATGAATTTATGGTTTTCCCCTTATGTGTCTTCTCCATGAGAAAGAAAAGTCGATGCCTTTAGATTGATCGATTTCGTCTTCACTGAAGGATGAATATCACCTCTATTGAGGAGATCGAGCTCAATCTCCCTTAGAAAGGCCATAGAACCCTAGCAGTTGAGATCTCCATCAAATTCATTGCAAGGATCTCTCCTGACACCCATCCCTCTCATTTTTGTAATTATATATAAATACATTTTAAATATATTTACCCGTAAATTTTAGGTACTAAGTGTGATCAACCCTAAAAATTTATTTAAGAAAATAAAGGTACAAAAAAACAAAGATTGTGACACATGAAATGCCAAAAAAACATGAAAGTGATCAGTTCACCACCCAAAAAAGGGAAAAGAACCCACATCAAATGACTTAAAGGCCCACAAACACCCGCACAGAATGAAGCATCCATGATGAAAATGAAAGCTACCAACTATGAAAATCTCGCGCACCTGACCACATCGATGAGGATCACTGACAACACACCACCCGAGGTCATAATCATGGAAACTGAGTCAATCACACTGAGGATATTGTCACACCCTTCAGTACCATCACTCATGTAATCAAAGTCATCCCCAATGCCCATTGTCAGAGGTGTCAGTCACAACATATCATTAAATCTCACTGTCAATGTCCCATACCATCAACAATTCATGGTACCTGAGATCTTTTCCCTCATCAGTGTCTCATACCACCACAAGTTATCCTACAGCTGCCAGCCCAACAACATCTGGGATAAAAATATCCCACTAATAGAAAAAGAAATAAAATGTCCAATAAAGGCCCAAGAAAATGGGAGAATTTCCAATCATGATATTTTCAGCAGACCCAACCTGCACAACACTAAAAAATTACTCACCAACTTCCACCATGTGTCTAGCGCCACATCTTGAGGTCAACTCTCAAGATTTCCATAGATCTTCTTTGCATCTTGCCAGCTAACATTTCTGGCCACCTACCGCATGCAATCCCCATTGAGTACCATACGTCTTGCATCCCATCGCGATCATCACATCCTTTTTCCATCACAGGAACATGCCACCGCCTTTGAAGACTTATTGGCACTGATATAAGATCATTTTACAAATCCCATAAACTCGAATGTCATCCCATCGTAGCGGGATCCCTTCACTAACCAAACCCATCTAAAGGAAGATTCCCAAGTGTCGTGGGTCTCAACAACCGCATCACAAGGCTCCGACGTCGGCCTCCAGGATCCCACACCCACCTCACTGCGTATTGCCGGTGACACGCCCACCGCGCCTAGACACCTGCAGCCAAAGTAAAAGATCACTAATCTAGAACCTTCATCCCTGAAATCTGATGTCCATATCGTATGGCTTTGAGAACATCTTCATCTTGTGCCTAGTCATCATCTTGGATGGCACCCACCCTCCTTCCCTGCCAAAGGTCAGGGCACATCTGTTCCACTCGATTATTCATCGATGAAACATCTACCACACACCGCTACCTTACTACCCACGCAAAAAAACATCACTGAAAGCCTCCATATCCAAGAGATCATCACTGTCACCGGTTCCATTGAGGAAACCCTCTACCTAAATAATATGGTGAAGATTCGAGAAGATTACCACCAATTTCATCACCAAGTTCATCTAAATGAAGTTTTCCACAAGCTGCAAACATCTCAAAGTGGCCAAAAATATCATCTTCATGAATCTTGCTTGAAATTCTCGGTTTGTCAAAACAAACCCCGATGGAATTGAGAGAGAGAGCCTCTCTATTCTTGAGAGAGAGTCTCCTCATCTCCCCTTTAAAATAAATTTATGTATAACTATAATTATAAATAAATATATTTATTTAAATAACTATAAAATTATAATAATATATTTAAATAATAAATATAATTATTATATTTATAATTATATATATTCATATATTGATATTAATACATATAATTATATAAATATACCAAAGAAGTGTGGACCATAAGGAATAATTATATAAATATATATAAATATATAAATATATAAATATATTTATATATATATAATTATAATTATATAAATATACTTATAATTATATAGAAATTTTTTTAAATCTAACTATTTATAATTATAATTAGAAATATATATATATATATATATAGTTTTAAAATTATAATAAATATATTTAAATAATAAATATATATATTATAATTTTATAAATATATATATTTATGTATTAATAAATATATATATATATATATATATTTATTTATAATTATATATAAATATTTATAAATATATTTATTTATAATTATAATTATAAATATATATATATATATATATATAATTATTGTAAATATATTTAAGTGATAAATATATTTATTATATTTATAATTTTATAAATATATAAAATAATATAATTATATATAATTATATAAATAAATTTATAAATATATACAAATATTTTTAAATATATAAAATATTTTTAAATATATTTATTTATAATTATAATTATAAATAAATATATATATTATTATGATTGGGTCTTTATTAATACTTTTTTAGCATTGATAAAGATGCATCTTTATCAGCGCTAAAAAAGCGCTGATAAAACCACTCTTTATCAGCGCTGGAATTTTAGCACTGGTAAATAATCATTTTGTCAGTGTTTTTTTAGCATTGATAAAGGGGTATCATTATCATCACTAAAAAACATAGATAAAGAGTAGTTTCATTAGTGATTTCTATTTTAGTGTTGATAAAACTACTCTTTATCAGCACTTTTTTAAAACCATTGAAAAAATCCTTACATGTTCTTATAAAAGAACCCTAAAAGAGTTGTTTCCTCTATGCGCCTTCAATCTCTCACAAAACTGTACTACAGCTATTGTCGCTCTCCCTATCGTCTCTCCTTGTCATCGCTCCCCACTTTCATCATCGCTC
Organism: Viscum album; assembly: GCA_963277665.1. Taxonomy (NCBI): domain Eukaryota; kingdom Viridiplantae; phylum Streptophyta; class Magnoliopsida; order Santalales; family Viscaceae; genus Viscum; species Viscum album. Next base: position 133,788,573 of record OY728155.1, on the reverse strand, counting down.
CATATTTTCATTGTCACTCCCTACCATCGTCGTCACTCTCTACTATCGTGGTTGTTCCATGTTGCCATCGCTCCCTCGTAGAACCTAACCCTCATGGAACCAAACCCTCACGGAATTGAAGCCTCACCACTCTTTATCAATGAATTGATCCTCTCAAAATCTTAGGTATGGGATTATTTCTTCTCCTCTTTAATTGCTTCTTCCATCTAGATCTTTACCCCTGCTGACCTCCATGCAAGTAGTACCTATGAGGTCCAAAGCACGTAAATACTTTTGTCCATTTACTTTCCTATATTTGTTTATGATTCTTGTTTTTGTTTTTTCACCACTATTTTGTTTTTTGTTTGCTCTTTCTTCCTGAATCACATTTCTTTCTCAAACTTTCTCTTTTAATTCTTGATTGGGTTAGATTCATATCGTTTGGATCGAATTCATCCCTTTCATTATTAATGGTGAAGTCAGAGGTTTTGTGTAACCCTCTAGGGGGGCATTTTTAAAGTGACCCTTTCCCCCCTTATCTGTTTATTATGATCTCAGAGGTTTATAATTATATGAGTAACTTTTTTTTTGAAAGAAGCCTATAATTATCATTTCCTCATGTAATAAGTATTCCAAACTTCACTTTAAGTGTGATTTTCTTCCACACAAATATAATTTTACCTATATTATAAAGATAAATGTCTTTAAATAAAGAAGGAATAATAGTAATCCACCTATAATTTAAACTCAATTGATTTTTTAAATATTTAATCACCTTCAATTTCAATCCAGGAAACCTTAATATACAAATCAAACAATTCAAACTGGATATAAATAACTAAGAAAACATTTCAATGTTATTTATTATAAAAAAATGCCTTAAAACTTGATAGATAAATTCCTTTAAGACTAGTGTTGTGTTTGACATCACTTATTCAATCACTTATTAAGTGTTTTTCTATGAGTGTTTCCATATTGTTAAGTGATATTGAAATAATTTTTTAAAAAAAATGGCATAGAAAAAATTATATAAGTGATAAGTGGCATAAAATAAGTGATATCAAACAATTCTAAGAAACAATGCCCACTAAAAAGGACATTGGTGGATTTGTTTGAATTTTATAACACTTAAAAGAGTTCATACCTCTCATTAATCTTGATTAAGTTATTTGAAAAAATAATTTATGTTTTTTTGTTTTTAAAAAAAACTTGAATTTAAATTTTTTAAAAAAAAATTAGATAATTGGTAGAATATCACTATTTTTTAGTAAACAATTTATAAATCATAAATGGGTGAAAATAATTTTAATTAGTATTTTTAAATGCATCTTTAGGATATTCTTGATGAAATTACACAACATTTATCACTTATAATAGTTATTTTTAAAAAAAATTATAGTTGTTTTGTTTTTTTAAATAACATTTATTATTAAATTCATAAAGAAAATCATTCAAAGTATACACTTTTTTTAAATTTATTGACTTATGTAATTGTTTTTTAAGATGAAAGAAATTATTTAGTATGAGTTAACCAAACATTTTTCATCATTTAAAACATAGTTTAGTTTTTGTAAATATTTTTACAACCTTTTTTTAATATTTTTCAGTAATAAAAACACATTTTATTGAAAAATAACTTGTTTGAAATTATTATTTCCCTTTTATTTTAAAAAACCTCATTTTAGAAAAATTAATTTTCTGATTTTCAATAATCTATGTTGATTATATTTTTTTCCTTAAAAAACATTTTAATTGTCTTTTTAAAACTAATTTTGTAATTGAAACTGTAGTTTTTTTAATAATTTAAACACAAAATATTTTTTCCCATTTTCGAAATCATTTTCTAAACTATCATAAAGTTAGTTATGTTTTAAAAATTAAAAGAAGTGAGTTTTATGAATAAAATTATTTTATCAATAGGAAAAAATATTTTATTTTAGAATAATGCAATAACACTTATGCATTTACAAACTACAAGAAACAATGACAAACATAATTGTGATGAGAAAGACTCTAAGACCCTTTTGTTTGAATCCTATTACCTCAATAATGTCCCAAATATTATAAAAATTTCTCAACAATCTATAAACAAACACTCACATCCAATATCAATAATTTTTTAAAATATTAGGCCAAGAAACTGTTCCACTTGAATAATGTTGAAACTCTATTTATAGAGATGGATATCGAGATACAAAAATCAAGATAAATATAAAATAAAAAATTAAACTAAATAAAATATATATATATATATGAAAAACCTATTTAAATAGATATATATTAGATAGATCCATATCCTCATTATTTAAGCATTCTAAAACCATATTTCAAAATGGAGCATACTCTATCTCATTTCACTCATTTTAAAAAAAATTGGAACTTGTGATGATAAACTTCCTTTGAAGGTGATGTTACTGACACATAAAAATATCCTGTGTGGATGATTCCAACACTGTTATAAAATATTTTCTTATTTTAGTTATATGGATGTCATGGTCTTCCCAGTCATGAAAAAAGATGTCAAAATAAGTTTAAAATTTGTTATCTCAAAAATGATTTATGAAAAATATCATCTAAAAAAGGGAATATGTACAAGATTGTTTAAATAAGTATTCAAGAAAATTTTCATTTGAAATAAAACATAATATCTTCAAATACTATATAAGATAACTTTGTGGAAAACGTGTATAGAAAGCATAGGAGCAACAAGGGAGGGTCTGAAAGAAACGATGTTGGAGGGAGAGACAAAGGGATACTTCTAAGGTTTATATGCTCTAATACCATGTAAAAAGAATAGGCCAAAAAATTATTCTTTAATAAGTTCTAAACGCTATTTATAAAAATAGACAACAAGATAAAAGACTCGATATAGATATAAAATTGAAAATTAAAATTAATAGGAAAGTTATAGGATGTACCTATTGAAAATTGTCATAGATAGATCAATATCTTAATTCTTTAAGCACCCTAATAGATTGGTAACACAAACTCCTTATGAAATTAAACATAAACCTTTAAATTTAAGGTAACCAAGAATAAACCCACTATGTTTTAAACTTTATTATTGAAATAGTTAAAGTTCCCTCCTACCCACTAAAATATAAACCATATACCAAGATAACCAATGAGTCTTCACCAACGAGCATACACCACTATCAAAAGGTGAATTAATGTTTAACCCCATTGTAACTCCTAAACCTAATCTGCATCCAACATCACTTGAATGGTTTAAATTAGAGGATTCCTCCACAACTATATATTCTCTCTGATTTAGTGTTAGCTTCTAGGGGTTGATATTAATGAAAATGTGAGGATATATGGGATGAGAAACTATATTAGTTCTTCAGTCAAGGCAAAGGTAAAAACCAACATAATTAGTAATAAGATCGATGATTATAGGGTTTTAGAATGTTATAGGTAAGCCTTGAAGACTAAACCAAATCATGGAGAGGAAGGAGGGTCTTGCTTCATATGTAATACACAAGACTATATGAATCGGTAGAAAATGGATGAATCCATAATTTTCTTCCTAAGTTAAGATGTAAGTTGAATTAATTTTATATATCACCCACTTGAATAATATTTTTACTTTGGTCACTAACCAATTATCAAAATACATCCATAAATTAGGTATTGGTTTGTTTTTTTATATGAAGTATGAAAATAGAAAATGGAAACATTGTATTACTTTGGTATCATCCAAGAAAATCATAAACTCTAACGAAACCAAGGGAATATTAAATATTTTAGATAGAAAAATAATAAATTTTGTCTGGTGATTCACTAACTCCCCATATTGGGGGCATTTATATTTAAGTAAAAAACTATCATCCTCATCAATTTCATCTCCCAAATAGTTATTATTACATTTTTTTGCATGAGACACATCCCCCATATCTTTTAGACATGCACCTATGTTACTTGAACTACCTTGAGTAGTAGTCATCCAATACCAGGTACTAGTGATCATTGTGGATTAATTCAGAGGATAAAACCTACCAAAAATGGAATAATTCTTTTCTTAAATTCAATTTCCCATTTCCTTCAAAGCATACTAAAATTATTTGAAACATTCAAATGTTAGTTTCCCCTTATTTGAAAGGCCCTTTTTTTATTTACTTATTTTTTTAAATATTAATATTACTAAATCAAATAGTATGGATATAAATAAAAATGGATGGATCTAAATCATGTGACAAAAGAGTATGAATATGGGGTGAAAGAGTTCATCAAGTTTGAAAAATATCATGCATATGAACCTTCTCAAATCCTTTGTTTGTGTTTACGCTATTGTTATTCAAGACTAATTAGTCCAAAGGAGTTGGAATAACACTTGATCTTTCATAGAATAGATCGAAGTTATAAATGTTGGGATAAAAAGGGGGAAAAGTGCATGTAGCTAGTGACTGAGATAACACTGCATTTTATGAATTATCTGATATGATTACAAGTGTGGAAAATGAATAAGATTGTATCAAGAATGTGTTTACAGGTGTGAATAATGATGAAGATTGTATTGAGGAAATGATGGTGACAGTTAAAGATGAACTTTGTGATTATCCAAAATTGTTTGAGAAGTTAAAGAGTTAGGAAAAGACACTATTGTATATTGGTTGTACTAAATATACAATATTTTCAGTCATACTAGTGATGTATAATTTAAAAAGTTGGAAACAAATGGAGTGATGCCATTTTTATTTAACTATTTTCTCTCTTGAATGATGTGATCCTAGAATATAATGAGATTTATAGTTGAACATATGGTGCTAAACGGATGCTAAATTCAATGGAAATTATCTCTAAAATAATACAAGCCTGTCCAAATAATTGTATACTCTGTCACATGGACCACATATCACTTAAAGAATGAACAAATTTTGGTTCTTATCGATATAATAAAGATGAATAAGTTCCTACGAAAGTTGTATGGACTTTACAATAATTCCAAGTTTTAGGTGCCTATATAGAAGTGAGGAGACTATAAGGAAATTGACGTGGCATGAAGATACAAGAAATAAAGATGGGAAACTTCATCACCTGGTATACTCTCCTCAGTGGAAGAGAATTGATCACTAGTATACTAAATTCGAAAACAAAATGAGAAACATTTGTCTTGTGTTATCTACAGATAGAGTGAATCCTTTTGGTTTTCAAAGATGCACTCACAGTACATGGCTAGTTATGTTGGTAAATTATAACTTTCCACCATTATTATGCACGAAAAAAAACATATTATTTTATTTATGCTTATATCAGTACCAAAACAACTAATTAATGATATTGATGTTTATTTAGATCCATTGATTTAAGATTTGAAATTATTGTGGGATCCAGGTGTTATGTTGTATGATGCTTACAGAAATGAAAATTTTACATTGAGAGCCTATTATACAGGATAATAAATGAATTTTCTTCTTATGGAAATTTTTTAATATATGTAATTAAATAAACACAAGGGTTTCCCATTTTTGAACAAGGCATATTGTCAATTAGGTTGAAACATTCATCGAAGACTGTGTTTCTAAGACATCACAGATTTCTACCACAGTGACATAAGTACCAGTATTGGATGACATCATTCGATGGGAATTCATAAGAATATACAATACTATCTCCACAAATAGGTGATCAAATATTTGAAAAAGTAAAAGATATGGATACTGGTTTTGGTAAACCTTTTTCAAAAAACCTTATGAAAACTGATTGGAAAAAATATATCATTTTTTTGAATTATCGTACTGGAATTGCTTTTACATCAGGAATTTTATTGATGTTATGCATATAAAAAATTGTATGTTATAGTTTCATCAGCACATTACTAAATGCACCTATAAAAACAAAGGATATAATTATGGATAGGTTGGACATGATTGGCATGGGAATATGGGAATATTTAGCACCAGTGAAGGGTGAAAAATGGAATTTTCTTCCTCCAGCTACTTAAACTCTTTCCAAGCAGGAGAGATATTAGTTATGAAACTTATTGAATGGTGTAAAGGTTCCAAATTAGTATTTATCAAATATCAAGAATATTGTTTCAATGATTGATTTAAAGTTAAAGGGTCTGAAATCACATGACTGTCATGTTTTGATGTAAGATCTAATGTTTATATCTTTACATTGCATTTTTTCAAATAATGTTCATCATACGTTAACCAAGATCTAGTTCTTTTTCAAAGATATATGTTATAAAGTTATAGACCTGGTGAAATATTAAACTATGGAAAAGGAAATTTCCATCATATTATGTGAATTGGAAATGTTCTTTCGGTCGACATTATTTGATATGATGGTTCACTTGGTAAGAGATATTTTACTATGTGGTCATGTACATTATAGATGGATATACCCCATTGAATGGTATATGAATATTTTAAAATGGTATGTCAAAAATTAAACTTTTCTAAAAGTTTGTATTATGGAGTGATGTATTGTTGAGGGAGCCATTAAATTCAATACTGACTACCTGTATGGTGTGGAAAGAATTGGTATACCAAAATCTCATCATAATGAGTGGCTTGTGGGTAAAGGAATTTCTGCAATAGATTTTGTCACAATCACTATTACATATCAGGAGCAGGACCACTTTACATTTTTCATAATAGTTTAGATTTTTACCCATATATTGAAACCCATAAAGAAATTGTTAAGAATTTGAATCCATAAAGGGAGGAAATATGGATATAAAATACACATAATAAATAGTTTATATGATGGTTTTGATACTATATTTTTAAGGAGTCATATGAAAACATAGATTCAATTTCAGAACAACTTTGATGATTATCCGTAGGACTAATTGTGCATGTATTATCTTATAATAGTTATGTAATTAATGGTTATACATTCTATACAAATAAATATGATGAAGTAAGTACCATACAAAATATTGGAGTTACACTTGTGGCTAAAGCGATGCATGTATCTGGTACCAAGGATAGAAATCCAATTTATGTGAATATTACATACTTTGGAATTGTCAAACAAATATGGGAGTTGGATTATACAACATTTCAAGTTCCAATTTTTCAATGCAAGTGGGTTGATAATAGGAGTGCTATTAAAATATATGAATTTAGATTCATGAAAGTGGATTTCAGTAAGGAAGGTTACAAAGATTAATTATTTATAATGGCATCACATGTAGTACAATTATTTTATGTTCTAGATCCCATAAAATGAAAGTGATCAGTTGTTATCTTATCAACCAAAACCACTGAAGGGTCAGATGAAAATTCAACTGAGGATGAACCTTTTATTAGTATGTTGCAATCATTTTGAAGTGGTATCAATGTATATGGGGTCTTGTATATCATAGGATACCATAATGAAGGGATTTAGATACTCTATATAGGGGTCAAATTCCTTCAACCTTTAAAAAATAGAGATTTCAATAATCAGGTAATATTTTTTTGTAATATACATTTTGTTACCTCGCATTATTATTTGTTCACTACTACATTTACATAATCTAAATTAAATGTTTAAACACTTATGTAGATAATGGCTTATACATGTTTTGATGCTCTCAATCCTAAGGAACAATAGGTTTCTAAACCTTTCAGTGATCCTAATACAGAGAAACCTATTATTCGTTAGGATTGAGAGCATCGGTATGTCCATAAGTCATTATCTATAGAAGTGGATTAACATTTAATTTATTTTACATAAATGTATCTGTGAATAGATAATAATATGAGGTAACACAATGTATATTACACAAAAAATATAACATTATTATCGAACTCTCTGTTTTTTTAAATGTTGAAGGGATTTGACCCCTCTATCGAGTATTAAAATTCATTCATTATGGTCTCCTCTAATATAAAAGGCCCCATTTACATTGGGAATGTTGTGAAATGATTATAATTTCCCAATTAAAGGGCCATCCTTGGTTGAATTTTCATCTAAACCTTTAGTGGTTTTAGTCGATAATAGAACAATTAACCAATTTCAGTTTTTGGGATCTGGAAAATAAAATACTTATACTGTCTGTGATTCCATTATAAATGGTTCATCTTTATACCCTTCCTTACTGAAATACACTTTCATGAATCCCAATTTAGGTATTTTAATATCACTTCTATTATCAACCCACTTTCATTGAAAAATCGTCACTTGGAATGTTGTATAATCCAACTCCCATATTTGTTTGATGATGCCAAAGTATGACATATTTTCATAAATTGGATTACTTTCCTTGGTACTAGATACATTCACCACTTAAGCCACAAGTGTAACTCCACTATTTTTCATATTACTGTCTTTATCAAGTTCATTTGTATAGAATGTGTAACCATTAATTATATAACCATTATAAGATGATACATGCACACCTAGTCCTTTGGCTAGCCATCAAAGTCATTCTAAAATTGAATCCATATTTTCATCTGACACCTTAAAAATATGGTCTCGAAACCATCATATAAACTATTGATTATATCTATTTGATATACATCTTTCAGACCTTATAGATTAAAATTCCTAGTAATTTCTTTTTGGGCTTCAACATATGGGGAAACCTATAAAATGTTATGAAAAATGTAAAGGTGGGCCTAATCCTTATCTGTAAAAGTGATTGTGATAACATCTATTCTAGAAATTTATTCACCCATAAGTTTCCTAGTGTGAAGATATTTTATTAGACCAATGCTTTCCACAATGGACAAGTAGTCGGTACAGAATTCAATGGCTTCCTCAGTAATATATTGCTCTGTAATACAACCTTCTGGACGACTTAGATTTTTTAAATACCCTTTGAAAATATTCATATATCATTAAATGGGGTACATCTATATATAATTTATAGGACCACATAATCAAATCTCTCTTACTAAGTGAACCATAAAGTGAACCATCATATTAAAAAATTTATCTGACAATTCAACATGCATAACATTAAGAAAATTATTGACATACAAGCAATTCCATTATAGTAATTCAAAAAAAAGTGATCTCTTTTTCCAATCAGTTTTCGTAAGGTTTTTTTAAAAAGTTTTACCAAAAGTAGTGTCCATATATTTTATTTTCTCAAATAGTTCATCACCTGTTAGTGGAGATGGTGTTTTATGTTATTATAAACTCTTATAGAGTTATATCATCCAATATTGATACTTATGTTGTCAGGGTAGAAATATGTGATGTCATAGAAACATAATATTTGATGAATGTTTCAACCTAATTGATTGTGTACCTTATTCACAAATGGAACATCCTTGAGTTACTTTAATGTTATATCCTAAAAAATTTCCATAAGTAGAAAAATCATTTATCATATTATACAACATGGCTCTCAACGTGAAATATTTATTTTTGTAAGCATCATACAACATAACACCTGAATCCCATAATAATTTCAAATCTTCTATCAATTGATCCAAATAAACATCAATATCATTAGCTAGTTTTTTTTGTCCTAATATAAACATAGATAACATAATGTATTTTCATTTCATGCATAACCATGGTGAAAAGTTATAATTTACCAACATAACCATCCATGTACTATGAGTGCTACTTTGAAAACCAAAAGGATTCACTCCATATGTAGATAGCACAAAACGGAGGTTTCTCGGCTCGTTTCCAAATTCAAGATACTCGTGATCAATTATCTTCCACTGAGGAGATTCTATCAAGTGATGAAGTTTCCCATATTTATTTCTTGTATCTTTGTGATATGTCAATTACATTTCAGTCTCTTTACTACTATATAGGCACCTAAACCTTGGAATGGTTGGAAAGTACCATACAAATTTCATAGAACCCGATTCATCTTTCTTGTATTGAGAAACACCATACTTTGGAAATTCTTTAAGTGATTTGTGGTCTTTTAGAAATAGTATAAAATCATTTGGATTGGCATGTATTCTTTCAGAGATCATTCCCATTGAACATATCATTCGTTTAACATTATATATTTAGTTAGAAAACTCATTTTCTTTTGGGATCATAGCATTCAAGAGAGAACTTAGTTTAGTAAAACTGGTGTCACTCCATCCGTTTCCATATTTTAAATTATAAAACTTCATTATGGATGAAAATGGTGTATATTTGGTACAACTAACATACAATGGAATCTTTTCACAACTATTTAAATTCTCAAACAATTTTGGACAATCATTGGTTGCGCCCAAATTTACCCTACTGGTAAAAGCGGTCGATGTAGTACATGTAGGGGTCGAATCCACAGGGACCAAAGAAGTAACCTTGAGACGCTATGATTTGGTAAAGGATGGGCTTTGAAGTAGCCAACTTTGGGTTCGATTTTGGATGGTTTAAATAACACTAAGAAACCTACGTGAATTCAATTCAATGAAAATGGGTTGATCTAGGATTATTCTCGGGGTGGATTGAATGAATTTTACTTCTTTAAACAATTTTGGTTTTATTAATTCTTGATGAATCCATTCTTCAAAAATAATACTACCTTCATCATTTTCTGGTTTGGTGCTTACTAAACACAATTACTAATCCCCTATACACTTAGAGAACCAAATTCATGATCTCTCCGAGGTATATGGTCATTTAGTAATTGAATTTAGTTTGCTCAAACACAGTAAAGATAAAGAGTAGAAATAACTGAAGAATGGATGTCTTAAATTAATTATCCAATTAACAACAATTCGTTCATAAAATAACATTCAATCTAGCCTTTGCATCCTCCTAAGATCAAACCATTAAAGGTTTAGCCCTCTATTGATGGTATACTCTCAATAGTGGGCGGAAGATGACTAACAATAATTGGATTGAAGAAATTAAAACTGCGGAAATAACGAGCACTCCTCCATGTGTGTGAATGAAATTCACACCTATGTGTGAACTAATTCACAACAACACAGAGATATCATTGTGCTTTGTGATAATAAAGTTTTAATAAATGAAATGAAAAATATAGAATAGAAATAAGTTTATTAAGAATATAAAGATACAAAAAAAATAAACTTACATGGAAATGGAAAACATTACAAAGGAAATTTGGAAGCATAACCTTACAATGAAACAAGCAACAAAAGATGATAAGAAAAATATCCACCCATATTCCCTTCACCACTAGATCCTTATATAGGAATATTATGAGCCTTAGGTCCATCCCCCAACAATTAATTCACCCCCAAAAATTAATAGAGTCAAAAGGAGGGTGAATAATCAAAAGGATATTGATGTTTCGAATTTGACCCGGAAAACTGTCCAGATTCGTCCACCATATTGACGTGTGAATTTGTAATTGAATAAGGCCGAATCCGGAGGGGTTTTAGAAGAGAAATATCTTTTTACATCTGTCATATATGAGCTTTAAAAATTTCAGGAACTTTTTCTTAGCCGTTTGGACGTTATGGTCGAAATGGTGGGACGGATTTCTGTGCATTAATGTCGGGTCCACCATTTAAATCTCAACTTCATATCCCTTTATCATCATGAAAACATTAGAATTAGCTCTGGACACAGTTAAATAAAATAATCCTCATATTTTTATCTTTCTACTGTATAAATTTGAGCTTCATTGGGCTTGGTTTCTGGGCCCCACATTTGTTTGATGGGCCTTAGGCCCATTATGCTTTTTCCAGCAAGTTTCTACCTTCAAGCGCAAAATTCTCCATCTTAATTTGGGATTCATCCATCGGACCTAAAATATAAAGTGTTCCAAACAAATTGATCAATCATATCCCAAAATTTCAAATTCAGAAAATGAATATAATGTTGTCCACAAACAAATTAATGATTGGGCCCAAATTTGCATTTTAAACATGAATTGCATTTTAGATGAGAAATGAAGTTCTATTTATGTAATGCACTAAAGAAAATGTTTATGGACTTTGGAACAATGAATATAAAGATATTAACAATTAATATTATCCACTTTCAGTGACTAATCACACCCCCCAACTTGAGTTTTGCTAGTCCCGAGCAAAATAAATTACAAATATGAAATTCAAATCCCCTTTTCCAAAAAAATTTCAATACACATTGCTCACCCAAATTTCTAATACCAAAAAAAAATTATGAAAACCCATAAAAATCATTAAAAACAAGCTAGGTCCATAAGCATATCCCAAGCCCAAGCCCATTCCTTTGTTCAAATTCATTGCCACATTTCATCCAATTCCAATTAATCATGATAAAGTGTTGTGCATCATAAAAGATATGGGGCCCATTTTATTGTTCAAGGGGAAAAAATGGAAGCGCTAGGTGGGAATCACATTAAACCTTAAGATGAGTATCCATTTCTTTTTGATTTTTTTTATTTTTTTAACCATAATAGATATGAAAAGACTAACTCTGGGCAAGACAACTATGGAGTCACGATCCGCAAGTGCCGAACGCCACACATATTGTCAATTTCATGCTCTACAATAGAGATATAAAGCCAAACTCTGGGCAATACAACTATGGAGTCACGATCCCTAAGTGTCGGACGCCACGCATTTGGACAAAACATTGCTCTATGTGGTCAATTTTTTTTGTTTTTTTTTGTTTTGTTTTTTTTTGGATACTCAAATTAAACTAAAAGTGACCCCAGAACCCTATGCTATAATGAAAGGGGCCCAAGAACTCAAATTTACACCCACGATCCAGTAGATGTGCATTGTGGCATTTTTATTAAGAGGATGAAAATGTAAACATTGAAAAATCACATCAGACAACCGCACTTTCCAAAAACTATGCTCATGAACTTAAACTTGCATTAAAATCAAAATCAAGGCATGAAAAATTTATTTGATATCCAGTTTTAAATTTTGCAATGTGTGTTATCATGTTCAAGGTTAATGGAATTTTTCTTTTCATGCATGTTCTTATTCAAAAAAATCATTTTTTATTTCATCTCCCCCCAACATAGAATAACATTGTCCCCAGTGTTTAAAGAAAGGAAAATTTAGAAGGGGGGTAGGGGAGGATTTCAAAGAGTAAATGATAATCATGGAATGAAGTCACCTTGTGGTTGATGATGATAGTGCGTGCCACAGTCTCCCTTCACTCCTGGATTTGAGTCTCAGCGGATTGGATGGTGGTGAATGGATTCTCCTTATGACTTACGACATGTCCTTTTATTTTTTTTAACCTATAAAAACATGAAAATAAAACAAAAAAAAATAAACTGATGATACATTGTCTTCTTTTTAGATTTCTGGGTAAGTTATTACTCAGAGATCACGGCATGTGACATGGATGAATATGGCTCCCCCCTTTCATACCCATACTTACTCATAAAAGAAGAATAGGTCAATAGTCTATGGTAATTTATTATATGAAAAAAGAAAATGATTCAAAATGATTAGAACATGAAAACCATGGGTTGCCTCCCATGCAGTGCTTTTGTTTAACGTCGTTAGCTCGACTTGAACCCCCCAACTTATCCAATTCCAACTTTCAAAATTTTAATTAACCCATCTTTCTCCACTTTAACAAGATTGAGATTGATTGTTTTTTTGAAATTTGTTTCGTATGAAATCCTATTTTCTACAATGATTGGTAAAATCCAAGGAATATCTAAAATGGTTGATCGTGTTTTATCTGGAGTATTTCCTATGATTTCAAGGTTCATTCCTACATGGTGAGATTCTTGATGAAAATTGATGATAATTGAATGGTCTTGGTTATCATAAATAGAGGGATTATTGAGTAGGGAAGGAAGTTTTAAAACATCGAGTTCAGTTTGATTGAATTTTCCTAAAGAAGAATGATAATTTGAATCAAAAAAATTTTCTTCTTTAAAAACATTTGAAAGAATTGGTTCCTTTTGAAAAGATGATTCATCCACAAAATTTTCCATTTGAATTTCATGAGTGGGTATAGACATAATATTCGTTATATCTCCCAATGGTTCAATGATCGGTGATTCTAAAAAATTGTTATTGGAGCAATATTCCAAACACTCAATCCATGAAGACAAATTTTCCCCTTGTGAATCCAAAAAATTAATTTCATCCTCATTTAAATACCCTTCAACATTTCTTTGATCTTGTTTAGTTATCCCATATCCAAAGGTTAGTTCTTTTTTCAATTCATGGGAGGTTTTTTGGATAAAATATTCATCTATCAATGATGAGGAAAGAACATCTTGAGTGGGAATGGGTTCCTCAAAAGTCTTAAAGCTTTGTAATTCTAATCTGAAAGATGAAACTTCTGAATTCATTTTATCCATTTGTTCACACAATTGTTCAATATTTTTTTCAGGATTAGGGTTGATATATGTTTGTACATCATGTACTTCCTCATTATTTATCTTTTCAATCATTCTTGATAGGTATGGAAATTGATCTTGTAAACATTCAGCATCTCATTGATTGTACATCTCATCTGGTGTGGTGTATTCAATTAAGGATTGGTCAATGAAATTCCCTATGTGAGGTGTTTCCCAATATTGATTTCCGACTTGATTATAGCATTGATTTATGAAGGGGTGTTTTGGAGGATAATCCATTGGAATTTATTGAAAATTGGTTTTGGGATTTTTCGAACACACAGAAACAGAAAGGGGAAAAGAGAAGAGAAATTAGGGTGAGAATAGAGAATTTGGGGTGTGAAAAGAAGATGAGGGTCTAAGGTACTTACTTGGGTCCCCGGCAACGGCGCCAAAATTTGGTTGCGCCCAAATTTACCCTACTAGTAAAAGCGGTCGATGTAGTACATGTAGGGGTCGAATCCACAGGGACCAAAGAAGTAACCTTGAGACGCTATGATTTGGTGAAGGATGGGATTTGAAGTAGCCAACTTTGGGTTCGATTTTGGATGGTTTAAATAAAACTAAGAAACCTACGTGAATTCAATTCAATGAAAATGGGTTGATCTAGGATTATGCTCGGGGTGGATTGAATGAATTTTACTTCTTTAAAAAATTTTGGTTTTATTAATTCTTGATGAATCCATTCTTCAAAAATAACACTACCTTCATCATTTTATGGTTTGGTGCTTACTAAACACAATTACTAATCCCCTGTACACTTAGAGAACCAAATTCATGATCTCTCCGAGGTATATGGTCATTTAGTAATTGAATTTAGTTTGCTCAAACACAGTAAAGATGAAGAGTAGAAATAACTGAAGAATGGATGTCTTAAATTAATTATCCAATTAACAACAATTCATTCATAAAATAACATTCAATACAGCCTTTACATCCTCCTACATCAACCCATTAAAGGGTTATCCCTCCATTTATGGTATACTATCAATGGTGGGCGGAAGATGACTAACAAGAATTGGATTGAAGAAATTAAAACCGCGGAAATAACGAGCACTCCTCCGTGTGTGTGAATGAAATTCACACCTATGTGTGACCTAATTCACAACAACACAGAGATATCACTGTGCTTTTTGATAATAAAGTTTTAATAAATGAAATTAAAAATATAGAATAAAAATAAGTTTATTAAGAACATAAAGATACAAAAAAAATAAACTTACATGGAAATGGAAAACATTACAAAGGAAATTTGGAAGCATAACCTTACAATGAAACAAGCAACAAAAGATGATAAGAAAAATATCCACCCATATTCCCTTCACCACTATCTACTTATATAGGCATATTAGGAGCCTTAGGTATATCCCCCAACAATTAATTCACCCCCCAACAATTAATAGAGTCAAAAGGAGGGTGAATAATCAAAAGGAAATTGATGTTTCAAATTTGACCTGGAAAACTGTCCAGATTCTTCTACCATATTGATGTGTAAATTTGTAGTTGAAGAAGGCCGAATCCGGAGGGGTTGTAGAAGAGAAATATATTATTCCATCTGTCATCTATGAGATTTAAAAATTTTAGGATCTTTGGATTAGCCGTTTGGACGTTATGGTCGAAATGGTGGGACGGATTTCTGTGCATTAATGTCGGGTCCACCATTTAAATCTCAACTTTAGATCCCTTTATCATCATGAAAACATCAGAATTAGCTCCAGAAAAAGTTAAATAAAATGATTCTAATATTTTTATCTTTCTACTGTATAAATTTGAGCCTCATTGGGCTTGGTTTCTGTGCCCCACATTTGTTTGATGGGCCTTAGGCCCATTATGCTTTTTCCAGCAAGTTTCTGCCTTCAGGCGCAAAATTCTCCATCTTCCTTTGGGATTCATCCATCAGACCTAAAAGATAAAGTGTTTCAAACAAAGTGATCAATCATATACCAAAATTTCGAATTCATAAAATGAATATAATGTTGTCCACAAACAAATAATTATTTGTCCCAAATTTTCATTTTAAACATGAATTGCATTTTAGATGAGAAATGAAGTTCTATTTATGTAATGCACTAAAAACAATGTTTATGGACTTTGGAACAATTAATATAAAGATATTAACAATTAATATTAGCCACTTTCAGTGACTAATCAATCATGAAGTTCATCTTCAATTGTCATTTTCATTTCCTTAATAAGATATTCATCATCATTCACACTTCTAATCACATCCTAAATATGGTCTTCTTCATTTTCCACACTTATAATCATATCAAATGATCCATAAAATGATTTATTATCCTAGAAAATATCTACATTAACTTTTTACCTGTGTTTAGTCAAAAATTTATAACTTTGATCTATTCTGTGATAGATCAAGTGTTCTTCCAACTCCTATGGACTAATTAGTATTGAATAAAAACAGCGTAAACACAGAAAAAAGATTTGAGAAGGGTCGTATTCATGATCTTTTGCAAACTTGATGAACTCTTTCACTCCATATTTATACTATTTTTTCATATGATTGACATTCATCCATTTTTTATTCATATTCATCCTATTGATTCAGTAATATTAATATTTAACAAAATAAATAAATACACAAAAAGGGTACTTTCAAATAAGGGTAACCTAACATTTTAATGTTTTAAATAATTTCATCATTATTTTAAGGAAATAGATATTTGAATTTAAGAAAATAATTTCTCCACTGCTGGTAGGTTTTATCCTCTGAATTTATCCACAATGATCACTAATACCCCGGTATGGGATGATTACTACTCAAGGTAGTTCAACAAACATAGGTGCATTTCTAGAAGAGATGGGGGATGAGTATTAGGAAACAAAATACAATAATAAATATTTGGGAGATAAATCTGATGAGTATGGTAATTGTCTTCTTAAATCTAAATGTTCACAGGATGTGGATTTAACAAAGCACCAGACAACATTTCTTAGTTTTTGTCAAAAATCTTCAATGTTTCTTTGGTTTGATTGGAGTGGATGGTTTTATTGGATGATAATAAGGTAATACATTGTTTCCATTTTATAGTTTCATACTTCATATAAAAAAACAACCAAATCCCTAATTTTATAGATGTATTTTGATAAGAGGTTAGTGAAAAAAGTGAAAATCTAATTCAAATGGGTGGTGTGGGAAATTCATTTAGCTTATGTCTTAACATAGGAATTCAATTATGGGTTCATCCATTTTATACCAATTCAGATAGTCTTTTGTCTTGTATATTAAGTGAGACCCTCCTTTCTTTCCATGATTTGTCTCAAGCTTTAAGTCTTACCTTTGTCATTCCAAAACCCAACAATCATCAATATTATTATTAATTCTATTGGTGTCTACCTTTTCCCAAAATAAAGAACTAACATAGTTCCTCATCCCATATGACCTCTCATTTTCATTTATATCAACCCATATAAGCTAACACCAAATCATAGAGAAAATGTAGTTTTAGAGGACTCTCCTAATTTAAACCATGCAGGTGATGTTGGATGCAAAGTAGGTTTAGAATTTACAATGGGGTTAAACATTAATTCACCTTTTGATAGTGGTATATGATTGTTGGTGAAGACTCGATGGTTACTTGGTATAAGGTTTATGTTTTAGTGTGTGGGAGGGAATATTAACTATTAGACCAATAAATTTTACAATATAGTGGGGTTATTCTTAGGTACTTTAAATTTCAAGTTTTATGTTGAATTGCATAAGGAGTTTGTGTTAACAATCTATTAGGGTGCTTGAAGAATTAAGATAGTGATCTATCTATAACCAGTTTTTTAATAGGTACATCCTATCACTTTCCTATTATTTTTAATTTTTATCTTTCTATTTATCTTGAGCCTTGTATCTTGTTATCTATTTTTATAAATAAAGCTTCAGCCTTATCAAAGAAGAAATTTTTTTAGTCTATTCTTTATACATGGTATCAAAGCCTAGAAACCTTTTAAGTCTCCCTCCATCCCTCCCTCCACCATAATTTCTTTTGGATTACCCTTTGTCACTCATATTCTTTCCATACCAATTTTCCACAAAGTTGTCTTACACAATCTTTGAAGATATTATGTTTTATTTCAAATGACATTTTTCTTGCATCCTTATCCAAATAATCTTGCACATACATCCTTTTCCATATGATCTTTTTCATAAATCATTTTTGAGATAACCATTTTTAAACCTATTTTGACATCTTTTTTCATGTTTGGGAGGAAAATTACATCTATATAACTATAATAAGATCATATTTTA
Organism: Viscum album; assembly: GCA_963277665.1. Classification (NCBI taxonomy): domain Eukaryota; kingdom Viridiplantae; phylum Streptophyta; class Magnoliopsida; order Santalales; family Viscaceae; genus Viscum; species Viscum album. Next base: position 133,770,157 of record OY728155.1, on the reverse strand, counting down.
CAATAATTTTGGAATCATCTACATTAGATATTTTTATGTGGTAGTAACATCGCCTTAAAAGGAAGTTTATCATCTTAAGTTATAATTTTTTTAAACTAGTTAAATGAGATAAAGTATGCTCCAGTTTGAAATATAGTTTTAGAATTATTAAATAATTAGGTTATGGATATATCTAAGATCGGTCTATTTGAAAAGGTATGTTATATTTTTTTTATTTAGTTTAAATTTTGTATTTTATATTTATCTTGAGTTTCGTATCTCGATATTCATCTCTATAAATAGAGTTTCAACATTATTCAAGTGGCACAGTTTCTTAGCTTAATATTTTAAAATATTATTAATGTTTGATGCTATTGTTTGGTTGTAGATTGTTGGGAAATGTTTTTCATATGTAGGGAATTATTGAGGTAAGAGGATTCAAACAAAAGGGTCTTAGAGTCTTGGTCATCAGAAGTGTGTTGGTCATTATTTCTGCAGTTTGTAAATGCATAAGTGTTATTGCATTATTCTAAAATAAAATAAAATTATTTCATACTACTAAAATAATTTTATTCATGAAACTCGCTTGTTTTAATTTTAAAAACATAACTAACTTTAGGATAGTTTAAAAAATGATCTAGAAAATGGAAAAAATAGTATGTATTTAAAATATATAGAACACTATAGTTTTAATCACAAAATTAGTTTTAAAAAGCTAATAAAAATGTTTTTAAGAAAAAAAATACAATCAACATAAATTTTTGAAAAGTATAAAATGAGTTTTTTAAAATAAAAAAGAAACAACAATTTCTAACAAGTTATTTTTTCAATAAAAGGCATTTTGATTACTGAAAAATCTTTCACAAAATGTTTGTGAAAATATTTACAAGAACTAAAATGTGTTTTAAATGATGCAACATGTTTGGTTAACTCACACTCTATAATTTATTTAATCTTAAAATAAAAATAGTAGAAGACAATAAATATAAAAAAGTGTATACTTTGAATGGTTTTCTTCCATAATTTAATTATAAATGTTATTTAAAAAACAAAAAAAACTATGATTTTTTTAAAAAAAAACTATAATAAGTGATAAATTTTGTGTAATTGAATAAAACATAGCCTAAAGATGAATTTTATAAGAATAATTAAAATTATTTTCACCCCCTTAATTTTTATAAATTGTTTTTTGAAAAAGAATGATTTTCTACCACTTATTTATTTTAAAAAAAAATAAATGCAAGTATTTTTTTAGAAACAAAACAAAAATCGATTGTTTTTTAAAATCACTTTGTCAAGACTAATGAGAGGTATGAACTCTTTTAAGTGTTATCAAATTCAACCAAATCTATCAATTCCATTTTTAGTGGGCAGTGTTGCTTGGAATTGTTTGATATCACTTATTTTATACAACTTGTCACTTATATAATTTTTTCCATGCTGATTTTTTTAAAAATGTATTTCAATATGACTTAACAATATGGAAACACTCACACACAAACACTTAATAAGTGATTGAATAAGTGGTGTCAAACGCAACACTAGTCTTAAAGGCATTTATTTATCAATTTTTAAGGAATTTTTTATAATAAATAACATTGAAATATTTTCTTAGTTTCTTATATCTAGTTTGAATTCTTTGATTCATATATTAAGGTTTCCTAGATCGCATTCGAAGGTGATTAAAGAATTAAAAAATCAATTGAGTTTAAATTGTAGATGGATTACTATTCTCACTTCTTTATTTAAAGACATTTATCTGTATAATATAGGTAAAATTATATTTGTGTGGAATAAAATCACATTTTAAGTGCAGTTTGGAATACTTTTCAATTGATGCAATAATAATTATAGGATTCTTTCATAAAAAAGTTCCTCATATAATTTTAAACCTCTAAGAACATAATAAGCAAATAAGGGGACAAATGGTCACATTGACAGTGCCCCATAGAGGGTTACACATAACCTATGACTTCACCATTAATAATGAAAGGGATGAATTCGGTCTAAATGACATGGACCTAGCCCAATCAATAATTCAAAGAGAAAGATTGAGAAAGAAATGCGATTTGGGAAGAAAGTGCAAAAAAAAGAGTTGCAACAAAAATAGAAACAAGAATCATAAACAAATATAGAAAAGTAAATGGACAAGATTATTTACATGATTTTGACCTCATCGATACTACATGCATGGAGGTTGGAGGGGGTAAAGACCTAGATTGAAGAAGCAATTAAATAGTATAAGAAATAATCTCAAACCTTAAATATATTTATTATAATTTTATAATTATTTAAATAAATATATATATTTAAAATTATAATTATAAATAAATATATTTAAAAAGTATTTATATATAGTTATAAATATATAATTATAAATATAATAAATATATTTATTATTTAAATATATTTATTGTCATTTTATAATTATTTAAATATGTATTTATTTATTTATATTTATAATTACAAATAAATATATTTAAAAGGTATTTGTATATAATTATAAATATATATATATATATATATTAATTAACATATAATTATAAATATATTTATTATTTAAATATATTTATTATAATTATTTATTTATTTATTTATTTATTTATTTATTTATAATTTCATAAATAATTTTTTAAAAAACTTATATATATTTATAATTGTATAATTATGTATTTAAATTAAAAAAAAATATTTTAAAAACATTTAAATAGATTAATTATATAAATTTCAAACATATTTTAAATGTTAAAACTTAATAAATAAAAATGAATAAATATTATTCATATAAATTACAAAAATATTAAAAATATTAGATTTATAGTAAATAAATATATATATATATAAATAAATATTACAAAATGATTAAAAATATTTTTAACATTATTAATGAATATATAATAATAAATGAATAAATTAAATTAAAAAAATAAAAAGTGAATTTGTAACATTTATGTGAATTACAAATATACATATGTACACATACACATCTACACACACATATACATACACATATGTATATACGCACATACACATACATACATGCAGTTATATATGTACATATATTTATCAATATAATTATATATCTAAATAAATATATTCATTTATATATTATATAATTGTTTAAATAAAATATTAATATATTATATTTATTTTAATTATATACACATTTTGTAATCAATGTATATAAATAAACTATTAAAAATTTTGACTAATATAAATTTGATAATTTTTTATATATAAAATTATGAAAATAAGATTCATTTTTTATTAAAAGTTATATAATTCATATTTATATATTACTTTAAATATATATACACTTATTGTAATATAAATCTTATTTAAAAATATATAAATATATATATTTATTTATTTATTTATTTTTAATTATAATTATAAATAAATATATTTATAAATATTTGTATATAATTATAAATATATTTATATATTTTAAAAAAAATAGCAGGGGCAAAGACCTTTTATTGAAAGACAAAAAAATGCATAAAAGACAAGAGGAGGGGGTCAAACATGGCAAACTACCCTCATCAAAAATAGTCAAAGAACTAACTTTTTCCTAATCTTAGCTCTAAACTCGCATTCTTCATCATGAATGGAATTCCAATTGATATGTCCATGCTCCCGGCCTCGACCTCTGGGATGAAATCCTCTCCTCTAAGTTTTCACTTTCTTCCAAAGGCCTTCAATGTTAGTACTCTCCGAGTCTAAAGTCCACTAGATTGATCCACCACTCTCTTAAGTGGGTCATCAAATGTAGAAGCCCCATTGTCCTTCCTTGTAAATGTATGTATATTATCTACCTGAATCGCATCATCTTTCACATAATTTGTAGAATCATAACTCCAAAATAGTTATGAGTAGCTACCTGTGTTTTACCTAACAAAACAGGTGAAACATGAGAATTAAATTCCAAAACATCAGCATCCCTTGAGGACCTATTTTTTTTTAAAGTAGCACCATGGATATCAATATCTATTGGAGGAATAAATTTAAACTGTACAGCATGTCTGGGAGTTATCTTATCATCCAAATTTCCTTTCACACCTATTATAATAGTATCAACATGCTCAATTACCTAGACAGTTGTGCCACTAGTCAAAGTCCCATCAAAAGCACCTTGACCAAGGGGTGTGACATTGACAATAACCTGGAAAGCTATGTCACCATCCAAATCCCCATCTGAAGCACCCTGACCAAGGGGTGTGTATTTATCCATGGATAGGTTTGCAAAGTCCACAACCTTATCCACTACCAATGAATCAATAACCTAATCGGGAGGAACAATCTGATCAAAGGTCCTTGTATGATCAGATGATAGATTACCAGGATCACCCTGCCGATTAGCATGGTCTAAGGATGAATCCCCCATGTGCTCAAACTATCCAACAGTGGCATCCTTATTCCTTCCAAACATAGGGGATACTGAGGAAACACAAGGGGTCTTCATCCTCTTGGAGACTGTTTTTTTTCTTCCATTTTTCCTCAAAGTCCTTGTCAATAAAATATTTCATATTTATCTTACCCTTGTAACTTTTGGAATTGACCAATTTATGCTCAATTCATAATTTTCTATCTTCTCAGATTTGATATTCATTATCACCATCAATTTTAGCATCCAATAAATCAACTTCCTTGGAGTCGTGTGCAAGAACATCTCTAAATGATTGCTCTAACTCCACTATTTCCTTATCCCTTCCACATCACAAACCATTATTTTAAGAAGAATGATGAGGATCATCAATCTCCTCCACAGGTATAATCTCTTCTTCAATATCTACCAAGGATTTTAAAGTAGCATGAGATTTCCCTTTGTGTGAAAACAAACCGGTATTGGCCACAACAACCTTCCCTTTATCTAATTGAAAATTCTTGTCTTGAGCAGCACCTGTGGCATAAGGTTTCCCATCATAATCCAAAAACTAATTTTATACAATAGCTTTCCCTTTCTCCTTCCTATTATAAACATTGGACAAATTCCCTTTCATTCCACAAGCCTCACAAAGGAACCTCTTACGGTAATCCTCCATTGAGTGACCAATAGCCAAACAATCAGAAAAAAAGGTGGAAGTTTATTTTACTCAACACTAATATGGATATAATTAAATGGAGTAGTGAGAATAAAAGTTTCAATGAGATTAGAGATAAACTCTAGCTCAATCAACACTCTGGTATAGTGTCCAAATTTAATATGCTCAATCTCCCTATTAAGACGAATAGGTGTTCCAATTTCCATGGAAATATCATGTGATATTTTGGGTTCCAAAGGATCCAATTAACTCTATATAACCTAATCAAAACCTAGGAAAAGGAATTCCTCACCTTTAAGATATTTAATTCCAGTGACCACTCATGTAGATGGATCATGCTAGGTTTTAAGAAGAGAGAACCATAGCTCTATGCTCGTAATCTAGACTCGTCTAAGGCCAATGAGCTTGTACCCGAATGGTAGAGGCTCCTTCTTGGCATCCAAAAGTCCCAAGATAAAATTCGGGTGGGGTGAATTTATAGATTATTATAGCAGTTGTTATAGTAGGTACTGTGCGGTATTGTAGCAGTCGGAACTATTCATCTGATTTGGGTCTTCGGGCCACCAGTTTGGGCCTACAGGTCTCAGGTCCTTAGATCCACCAAGGCCTTCAGGCCACCAGACCTTTGGGCCACAAAAGGCCTTTGAGCCATATGGCCTTTAAGCCACCAATGGACTTCAAGACGTTAGGCCTCAAAAAAAGACCAAATAATCAGACTGGGTAGACCACACAGGAGCAGACCCTGGAAGAGGATTCAGATAAAGTAGCATCCACTAGATTAGATCTAATCGGGTTAGAAGAATGAGAGGGTATAGAACTTTCCATCAGTACCAGGCACCATGCAGCTCTGCACAGGAAAATGCTATCTGATCAGCCATGCGAGGTGGGGATTTAGGCACCTTTAAAGATACAGATATTGGGGATGGGAAGTTCCAAAGTGTAGTCAGGTCTTGGGCCTTCAAAGTTCATGTATGGGCCTTGTGTATCTAGGACTTCAGGCCATGTACGGGCCTAATGCCTTGGGACTACAAGTCATGTAAGGGTTCACCCTCAACCCTTAAAAGGGAGATTATCCAAAAATCAATAAAAATATAAGTCCTTCGAGCTTATAGAGTAAAATAATCTTAGAAAAAAATCCAGTAGAAAAATCCATAGACTAAGGAGATGCATCCCCAATCTGAGAACCCCATCCATCCAACGTTAACTTTTTATTATTATTTCAAGATGGGAAAATCCCTACACAGAAAAAAACTAAGGAGGTATAAAGTATTAGAGACCCAATGCATCTACCCTAACAAAGTTACCACATGCCTGTGGAAGAGATACCAACCTAGAAAACAAAAAATTATGATCACCATTAGTAATTACCGAATCCAAGAAGTCAGCCATCATGTTCCCCTTGTGCCAAGTGTGACTAAGAATAACTTGTGGGTCCAACATACATTTGCACTTACGAATGATATGGGCAATAGTCCAAGGGATTTGGAGTTTCCCCTACTGCGAACCATGGAGAATAGATGAGTCAGTCTCGACAAACTCTAACTTAATGTTGTGTGAATGACAAAGCTCAATACCTTTCAGTATCGTAGAAGCTTCTGCCATGAGGGAATATCCCACTCCAAATCCATCATTGAAGGCCATAATCACTGATCCTTAGGGGTCACGAACCACTTCCCCACCCCTTATAAATATAAACACACATGACCCTTCCACGTTGAGTTTCAACCCACTGCTCAGAGGATTCCACTTTACCCATCTTCATTTCCTGTTAACAGCCTATAAGGTGCGATAAGTAGAATTACCTTCTACAAAAACTCTCAGTGTAGGAATAGTCTCCCGTCCTTTGATTATGGAAACTAGTTCAGCCCCGATGCACCTAGATCTAACCACTATGTCCAGGCGTGAGCAGGACGTGCCCCTATGACAGCTTTGGTTTCAAGTATTCCAAATACTCCAACATCCTGCAACAAACAGCACTAACCTCGCCTTCTTCTCATAATTGTCATTTTCAGATCTTGAGAACCAAAATTGAAGAAAAGTGGAAAGCGTGGATGCCCGACCTCCCCACCCGAAAGCCTCGCCCAGGGAACTCCAGAATGTATCCACCCAGTCACTGGCAAAGAAGAGATGATTGGATGATTCCTATTTGGAATTAATACAACAAAGGCATTTAGATGCCAAAGAGATCCCTTTTTTCCTCACCTAGTCATTTATTGGAATAGAATTGTTCCAAAGACGCCAAATGATGAAATTTTATTTCACCAGAAGGTCACTGCATCAAACCATTTCATTCCATCTGTCTAGAATACCATGGTCCAAAGTCACTGAGCGGTACCCCTTAGCAGAGAAGGCACCCTAAGCCAACCCCGTAAAGATGAGCTTGTCTAGTTCCTCATTCAGGGTTATGTCTTTAAACACCTTCAGCTGGTCATGTGTGAGAATGGCCTAAAGAAATGACCTAAATCTGCTAGCCTAGAAAAAGGAGACTGTCAGGACTATACAACCAGGGAATCCCAACAATGATCCAACCCAATTATCTTATAGAAATTAATTTTACCATAGCCCACAAGCCACTTGGAATGCATGTGGAGCACTAGTAAATATTTAGAAATCGTGATTCAGAGTCGATATATATTCTCTCTTCCATTGTCCATTTTTTTCCATAGTGATTACTGATAAATCTTTCCCATATCAATGTATTTTCCAGAAAATCCCATGCAAGTTTAGCTTGCATTCCCAGCATTTCCCCTTTTACACATCGGATATTAATACCACCATTAGAAATCTCCTTATCCATCATGTCCCATGAAGTTAAATGAAGTCTGCCTTCATTATGTGAGTCCCATATGAATCCCATCAAAACCTTTTCAATATTGTTCAGCATCACCTTTAGAATGTTAAGCACTGAAAGCACATGCATGGGAATCGAGGACAGGACACAATTAACCAATGTGATGCACCCCCCAAATGTAACGCCCCGACCCCAGCTACCCAGAGTCGGTGGATTACTTCGTAACATTGGCATGATCACAAAAGATCAAGTCTCGAAAGTCCAATTAGTTTAGTAGCCTTGGAAACACTAGATACATTCACAAGTCTTACATTACATCATAAAGTGAAAAACTAATAAAAAAGTCTCCATAGTCCACACTTCTATCCTCTTCGGACTATCCCTGTAGGTCATTCATAAAATACTTCTTCACATCCTGGAAAATATTAAAACATTGAAAGGGGTGAGCTCAGATGCTCAGTAAGGATAACAATATTTCGGAAGCTTTCATAAATAAACATAAAAATTTAAGGCAATGTATAACTAAAAAAAAGCCTTTTAAACTTGAACATCAACATAATATGGCAAAAGTAAAATGAGATAATGCCATTCACTTCTTCACATGGATATTCTACTGGTCGAATAATCACATGAAATATCAATAACCACTTTCATAATGAGGGAATGTATAATTCCAGACATTCTGAAACATTTTGTCAAGGCCTCGGCCAAGACGTCTAAAATGATTAAGGCCTCGGCCAAAACCATAAATCAAATTGGGAAAGGGCCTCGGCCAATTCCACGTCTAGTTGTCTCATGAGACCTACCGATGCATCGAGGAGCTATAGCGGGCTCCACCCGTCACTTATTAAGTCCAATACATTCCTCATATGAATAGGTTTAAACATATCATAAACCATAACATAATCGTATCACATAAAACATGCATAAAGGAAACATAACATTTCCACATTTCAATCACAAGATATCAATACAACACATTGATATAATAAAAACTCTTTCAAAACCATTTTCAATACCAAAATAAAAGAAAGTTAAAACTTTGTATTTATTTTTCATTAAAAAAAATGATGGCTTGTAGAGGAAGCCGGAACTCAAATAATGGTCACGGCGGCGGAGAAGTCGTTGTCGCCGCATACGTACGACAAAAACATTCCCTTTTGTCGTTTAGTAAACGCTTCGTATAAAAAAGATTCCTTTTGAATAAACGTAAAAGTCAAAGGGGTTTGTACACCGTATAAAAGAAATTATGTATAAAACCAAATATGCCTCAATGAAAGGAGATTGAGACGAAGTCCTTAAAAGATCATTTTTTAAAATAAAATAGATCTATTATGTGTATTCACTATAATTACACATAAAGAAAGTACAAATACAAGATATGACATAATAATATCATGACATGATTTGAAAGTAGGAGATTAACCCAAAGAATGGTAATTGGGTTAAGAAGTTCCCTTACCTCGTGTCTGACTTGACTCAACCGTTCTTTAACCTCCTCAATAATAAACTAGAGTTAATATATACCTTATTAGGAACCATTTTCAATTTCATTATCCTTATTATATCACTTATTACAATGATATGAACATTATGTAATTATTTAAGTTAATAACGATTGTTTTGTCGATCTTTGGTACTTGAGTCAACAATAAACTTCTTATAATTACAAGTTGTTTATGTGGTAGAATATCCATTATCTCCAGAATTATATTCATGATTTAGATGTCATATATATCTTATATATCCAGTATATGCATTCATTTATAATATTACGTAACATTTAGAGGTAAGAAATGAAATGCACCGTTCATAGAGACGGTAAGCCGTACGTACGCATGAACGCTACTTTCATTTCAATTTCATATTTAATGGAACAAAATCATAATGATATAAATGTATAATATAATTCCAGTATAATATAGTGCATAATACCATTTACTCCATCCTTTATACATCCCACATATGGCATTAACGATTCAAATCACTTTGAGGGGGCGGTAGTCCGCACTTCCTAAAATGAAATTATCGCATTTTACCCATAATGGAAATCATAAAGTATGCCATAAATGAGAAATACAGAAGCATAAGTAAAACATAAACATAATATATATATCATATATAAATATAGTTACATCTTAATGGCCACCTTTGAAGGTGTTATATGAGTGTTGAACAATCATCGTTTTGTGAGGCAGAAATTCGCCATCCACAGAAACCGTATGTTCTTTAACCATTAGATGTAGGTGTCTGTAAGTGTAGCCCAAATCCTTCTTATAACAACATCCTAGTATATTGAGGATACTGGTGTTGTTACAAAAGAAATTAATAAAAAGAGTTTAGGGGGTTGGAGAAGAAAAACAAAATAAAACAACATTAGAGAAGACATTACCTCAAAATCGGGTAACTCTTTTTGATTTGAGCCAAAGGCTTCCTTGGGAAGAGTTATGCCCAAAGTGAGGCTTCTAGGAGTAAGGGAGGAATGTTGGGAGAGTATTTGGTCAGAGTTTGGCCGAGCCAAATGGCTTGAAAGTGTGAATGAGGTGGTAGAGGTGGGGGCCTTTTATAAGTGGAGAGGAGGGGCACTTTTGGAAAGTAATGAAATGTTATTCAATTATACAATGCTTTTCGGTTTCTAAAGGTCCCACACTTATATAATTCGTGGATAAGGTGATAAGGGTTTGAAATATACCCATCCAATAGTCTTTGGACAAGTGTAAGCCTTGGATTTTGCATTATCTTCCCATTTTATTTAAATCATTAAATAATGAGGTCATCGCTGCATCATCATGATGTCATAAATAATTTAATTTATTTAATGTCTAAAAATTATAAAAAAAATACTATTATGTAGGAAATCTTTTTATCTTTCTAATGAATATTTATAATCAAAATTTGGACTTGTATAACCCCACTTAAAAACTGTTTTAGTAAAACAACTCATGTTTGTGTCAATTTAATTTTAACATTAAATAAATATATATTAATGTCATTTTCCAACTAAAGTGGCTACATGGGGTCCCCAAGTTGACCCATGGGTTGTCTTGATCGGCCATGACTCATCCAATAGGAGTAGGACAAGTGTCAACCTCATCTCATATTATTAAAACATTATTTTTACCTTAAACTACACTAATTACCTCTAATCGCGATTAAGAACTTAAAAGTTATTATTCACCAAAAAATTATTTTAATCTCATTGAACCACATTTTACTTCTTAATGATAACCATGTATGTTGGATTTTTGAAAATCAAATCACAGAAGTGGTAATATTTCATTTTAACGAAAAATCAGTTTTTAACAACCACTTAGTGGTTTCACTATTCATCAAAAATTGAAGTTTTTCAGAATAAGGCCAAAATTTCACCCTAAGCTATAATTGATATTCCGAATTCAAAAATGATGTCTATTTTACAAAATTCCAAACATATATGTTGCATTAATTAATTTTATAATTAATTCCCGTTGTTACAACAAGTAGCGTGTTTTTAAGAAACAATTTATATCAAAAGATTGGCAATTGTTTATGTCCAATTTCAATGTCAAATTAATTCTAATGACCACCATTGGATAAAATGGTAAAAATATATTCTAATTATACTTTAAAACCACTAAATATTATAATTTATCACTATAAATTATTTTGATTAAAAAAGTTGTTTTATGTATTCTTCACTATTCATAAAAATTTGGAAGTTCTCAGAAAATTACAAAAAATTCAACATAGGCTAATTTCAATATTAGGAATACAAAAATGAAGTCCATTTTGAAATATAAAATTTCTATAAATTTAAAAAGTGGTTATTACTATTCATAACGGCTACTTTGATTAGTTGCGGTGTGTTAGAACTCAAAGTTGCGTACAATGCAAGCTATTGCATTATTGAATGAGATGTGTATCGTGGAAGCTCGGGGTGTTACATTCTCCCCTCCTTCAATAAATTGCGTCCTCGCAATTTGAAATTTTTCTTTGAAAATAAAAGGTTGAAAAGAGAAATTACCTTTGAGGATAACCCACATCGGAAATAAGGTTAATAAATATATAACATTAAAAGAAAGCAAGATAAGTACAAAGGTCACCCGATATAGCCCATTCTAGGATTCTATGAAAATATGGATATGGAAGAAAAACAAACCCTCAAGGTCTGATGGAGAGTTATAGAAAACAGGATTAGGAGAAAGTTTAAACACAAGAAAATCACAAACTTGTGATTGGTCAAACGGTCATTGAATCCCCAGTTGGAAAAGTTAACCGACAACATTTTTGTTTTAAGTTACCTTCTATAATGTTGAGGAATTTATTTAGGAGATTTACTAAGAACGTAAGGGAATATACATACTTGTTATGTATACTTTCATTCGTTAATAAATTTTTACCACAGACCCAACTTTTACTCCAAATGGTAACGGAACTCAAAAATATTCTATTTATCCTAATTGTATAAGGTTCCAAATGTTAACACATACCATTTAGATTAGTAAAACTATTTTGTAATAACCAGGGACTTCCTGTAGGCTAGTGGTAGGAAATAAAGGTTTGTCACACTATGGTTGTGGGTTCTATTCCTGCAGCTTTGTCCGACGCGACGGGTTATTCCCCACCCTGCAGGTTGTCCTTTTCCTAAAACTATAGTATTATAATATTCCAAAAATAATCTTCAGAAATGCTTTATCCTTAAACAATACTATCCATTGTTCAACTTAATCCATTCCAACCTTAATAGTTATCCAAAATACCTCCGTCCAGACTTTCTCTAAAAGGTCTCTAAATTCCAAAATCAATTGTAACATCAGATTCCTCAAACAAAGAAAAGTTTCTCTTATTGTCACATACTAAAAATATGATTACCTTAATCATATTAAAACCTTACTGAAATAAACAAGTACTGCAGTACAATCCTTATATATATATCACATTATTCTAATAACCAAAATATAATCCATGAGTCCAAAAGCACCAATACATTAATTATTCCACTTCAACTGTAGTCACAGCATAAGATTGGCCTTGATCCCTTGGCCTTTTCTGAGGTAAGTTTCCTTGACGCTTAGGACATTCATTTGCATAATGCCCCATTTCCCTACAATTGTAGCATTCAACTTTGATAGCCTCTTTCTTTCCCTTGAAATCACGAGCCTGGTGACCCTTTTCTCCACATTTATAACAAACTCCCATTCCTTTTAGGCAAGTACCAGGGTGATTCTTCCCACAATTATCACATAATGGAAAATCCTTCTTTCCCTTTTTCCCTTTATCTGTCTCTTGTTCCACCGTTCTCTTCTTCTCTTGCTTTACTTTGTTGTCATAAGACTTAGAGAATTCCTTTTCTGTCTTGATAGCACACGAGACAATATCTTCGTATGATGAGAAGGATTGTGATACTAAAGCTCGACGGAGAAATGGTTTTAACCCATCAAAGAAACTATCAATCTTACTCCTTGGGTTATGTATATAATCGGAAGCATGCCTCGCTAACCTTGTAAAGTTAGCCTCATACTTTGCGACATTCTCATCCTCCTTCTGCTTCAGACTCAGAAATTGCCTTTCCATATCTGCTCGATGGTCATGAGGAAAGTATTTTTCTAAGAAAAGCTCTTTGAACTCCCTCCATTCCATATTCGATACGTCATCATCTTCCTTTGTGTTTTGAATCAGCGACCACCACTGATCGGCATCTCCAGTGAGGCGGTAAACTGCCATGACAACCTTCTCCCTTTCACTACTCCCCAAGGCATGGAATGTTTTCTCTAAGGAATTTATCCATTGCTCAGCTACTATAGGATTTGTACTCCCATTGAAGGTTGGTGGTTGTTGCCTCATTAGCGGTCTAACATTGATCCTCCACGTTGCGGATCAGGGTGCTCCATACGAGTAAGGTTATTATTCATAACCTGTGTGAGTTGTCCTAGTACGGTGAGAAGCTGATCAGCAGCAGTTGTATCACTAGCTCCACCATAATTATCTTGAGCAGGAGGGCAATCCCTACATGGAGTGCGTGCATTGATACGGTTTCCATTTCTTCCACTAGGCGCCATTTCTAAACAATGGCATAAACTAGATCAGTTTATGAATCAAAATACATAATCCCATACTTATAAAACACTTAACATAAATTGAACTATTTATGGATATAATCCAGAATCATAAAAATGTTTTCTTTGAGGAAGTATATACTCATAAACCCTTCATAATGATTTGTAAAGAAAATGAGAGTTATCCTAAGCATATCCCCCGGGAGTGTCGTAACCAAGAGTGCAGCAAGGCCCGTTGTCGTGCACCAGTTCCCGTTCGAGTCTAGCTCAAAGCGGTGTTTTCAGGTTTTATCCCTAGGAACATCTGTGCCAGAGCCGCCTCTACCTGCTCGTATCCAGACATGGATGTATTGCTCGTAAAACTCACAAAATCTCTACAATACCAAAATTCTAGGAAGTTCTTCTATACTAATCCTCAAAGTTCATCTTAGGTCTACGTGCTCTAATCAGAGTTTATCTAAATCTAGCTTCCAAGGTTTGTACTAAACTTCCTCTGATACCAACTGTAACGCCCTGACCCCAGCTACCCAGAGTCGGTGCATTACTTCGTAACATTGGCATGATCACAAAAGATCAAGTCTCGAAAGACCGATTAGTTTAGTAGCCTTGGAAGCACTAGATACATTCACAAGTCTTACATTACATCATAAAGTGAAAAACTAATAAAAAAGTCTCCATAGTCCACACTTCTATCCTCTTCGGACTATCCCTGTAGGTCATTCATAAAATACTTCTTCACATCCTGGAAAATATTAAAACATTGAAAGGGGTGAGCTCAGATGCTCAGTAAGGATAACAATATTGCGGAAGCTTTCATAAATAAACATAAAAATTTAAGGCAATGTATAACTAAAACAAAAGCCTTTTAAACTTGAACATCAACATAATATGGCAAAAGTAAAATGAGATAATGCCATTCACTTCTTCACATGGATATTCTACTGGTCGAATAATCACATGAAATATCAATAACCACTTTCATAATGAGGGAACGTATAATGCCAGACATTCTGAAACATTTTGTCAAGGCCTCGGCCAAGACGTCTAAAATGATTAAGGCCTCGGCCAAAACCATAAATCAAATTGGGAAAGGGCCTCGGCCAATTCCACGTCTAGTTGTCTCATGATACCTACCGATGCATCGAGGAGCTATAGCGGGCTCCACCCGTCACTTATTAAGTCCAATACATTCCTCATATGAATAGGTTTAAACATATCATAAACCATAACATAATCGTATCACATAAAACATGCATAAAGGAAACATAACATTTCCACATTTCAATCACAAGATATCAATAAGACACATTGATATAATAAAAATGCTTTCAAAACCATTTTCAATACCAAAATAAAAGAAAGTTAAAACTTTGTATTTATTTTTCATTAAAAAAAATGATGGCTTGTAGAGGAAGCCGGAACTCAAATAATGGTCACGGCGGCGGAGAAGTCGTTGTCACCGCATACGTACGACAAAAACATTCCCTTTTGTCGTTTAGTAAACGCTTCGTATAAAAAAGATTCCTTTTGAATAAACGTAAAAGTCAAAGGGGTTTGTACACCGTATAAAAGAAATTATGTATAAAACCAAATATGTCTCAATGAAAGGAGATTGAGACGAAGTCCTTAAAAGATCATTTTTTAAAATAAAATAGATCTATTATGTGTATTCACTATAATTACACATAAATAAAGTACAAATACAAGATAGGACATAATAATATCATGACATAATTTGAAAGTAGGAGATTAACCCAAAGAATGGTAATTGGGTTAAAAAGTTCCCTTACCTCGTGTCTGACTTGACTCAACCGTTCTTTAACCTCCTGAATAATAAACTAGAGTTAATATATACCTTATTAGGAACCATTTTCAATTTCATTATCCTTATTATATCACTTATTACAATGATATGAACATTATGTAATTATTTAAGTTAATAACGATTGTTTTGTCGATCTTTGGTACTTGAGTCAACAATAAACTTCTTATAATTAAAAGTTGTTTATGTGGTAGAATATCCATTATCTCCAGAATTATATTCATGATTTAGATGTCATATATATCTTATATATCCAGTATATGCATTCATTTATAATATTACGTAACATTTAGAGGTAAGAAATGAAATGCACCGTTCATGGAGACGGTAAGCCGTACGTACGCATGAACGCTACTTTCATTTCAATTTCATATTTAATGGAACAAAATCATAATGATATAAATGTATAATATAATTCCAGTATAATATAGTGCATAATACCATTTACTCCATCCTTTATACATCCCACATATGGCATTAACGATTCAAATCACTTTGAGGGGGCGGTAGTCCGCACTTCCTAAAATGAAATTATCGCGTTTTACCCATAATGGAAATCATAAAGTATGCCATAAATGAGAAATAAAGAAGCATAAGTAAAACATAAACATAATATATATATCATATATAAATATAGTGACATCTTAATGGCCACCTTTGAAGGTGTTATATGAGTGTTGAACAATCATCGTTTCGTGAGGCAAAAATTCGCCATCCACAGAAACCGTATGTTCTTTAACCATTAGATGTAGGTGTGTGTAAGTGTAGCACAAATCCTTCTTATAAAAACATCCTAGTATATTGAGGATACTGGTGTTGTTACAAAAGAAATGAATAAAAAGAGTTTAGGGGGTTGGAGAAGAAAAACAAAACAAAACAACATTAGAGAAGACATTACCTCAAAATCGGGTAACTCTTTTTGATTTCATCCAAAGGCTTCCTTGGGAAGAGTTATGCCCAAAGTGAGGCTTCTAGGAGTAAGGGAGGAATGTTGGGAGAGTATTTGGGCAGAGGTTGGCCGAGCCAAATGGCTTGAAAGTATGAATGAGGTGGTAGAGGTGGGGGCCTTTTATAAGTGGAGAGGAGGGGCACTTTTGGAAAGTAATGAAATGTTATTCAATTATACAATGCTTTTCGGTTTCTAAAGGTCCCACACTTATATAATTCGTGGCTAAGGTGATAAGGGTTTGAAATATACCCATACAATAGTCTTTGGACAAGTGTAAGCCTTGTATTTTGCATTATCTTCCCATTTTATTTAAATCATTAAATAATGAGGTCATCGCTGCATCATCATGATGTCATAAATAATTTAATTTATTTAATGTCTAAAAATTATAAAAAAAATACTATGATGTAGGAAATCTTTTTATATTTCTAATTAATATTTATAATCAAAATTTGGATTTGTGTAACCCCACTTAAAAACTGTTTTAGTAAAACAACTCATGTTTGTGTCAATTTAATTTTAACATTAAATAAATATATATTAATGTCATTTTCCAACTAAAGTGGCTCCATGGGGTCCCCAAGTTGTCCCATGGGTTGTCTTGGTCGGCCATGACTCATCCAATAGGAGTAGGACAAGTGTCAACCTCATCTCATATTATTAAAACATTATTTTTACCTTAAACTACACTAATTACCTCTAATCGCGATTAAGAACTTAAAAGTTACTATTCACCAAAAAATTATTTTAATCTCATTGAACCACATTTTAATTCTTAATGATAACCATGTATGTCAGATTTTTGAAAATCAAATCACAGAAGTGGTAATATTTCATTTTAACGAAAAAATCAGTTTTTAACAACCGCTTAGTGGTTTCACTATTCATCAAAAATTGAAGTTTTTCAGAATAAGGCCAAAATTTCACCCTAAGCTATAATTGATATTCCGAATTCAAAAATGATGTCTATTTTACAAAATTCCAAACATATATGTTGCATTAATTAATTTTATAATTAATTCCCGCTGTTACAACAAGTAGCGTGTTTTTAAGAAACAATTTATATCAAAAGATTGGCAATTGTTTATGTCCAATTTCAATGTCAAATTAATTCTAATGACCACCATTGGATAAAATGGTAAAAATATATTCTAATTATAATTTAAAACCACTAAATAGTATAATTTATCACTATAAATTATTTTGATTAAAAAAGTTGTTTTATGTATTCTTCACTATTCATAAAAATTTGGAAGTTCTCAGAAAATTACAAAAAATTCAACATAGGCTAATTTCAATATTAGAAATACAAAAATGAAGTCCATTTTGAAATATAAAATTTCTATAAATTTAAAAAGTGGTTATTACTATTCATAACGGCTACTTTGATTAGTTGCGGTGTGTTAAAACTCAAAGTTGCATACAATGCAAGCTATTGCATTATTGAATGAGATGCGTATCGTGGAAGCTCGGGGTGTTACACCAAAGGACAAGAATCGATTCTTCTAGTTTGTAATGCGGGTTGTAATTTTCCCAACCATCCCATCAAAGTGGTGAATCCAAACCTTTCCTGGTGTAATAGGAGCTCCTAAATATTCCATAGGAAATGATTTTTTTATGCATGACCAGTGCGTCTGTAATCTTTCCCCCTATTATCTGAACACCATTTCAAGAAAAACACGCTACTTTTCTCTCTATTAATGGCCTGACCACTCCACTTGTAGTAAGTTTCCATTACCCTATTATATATATTTATATAATTATATAATTATATATATGTATGTATATAATTATATATATATAATTATAAATATAATAAAAATATTTATTATAATTTTATAATTAATTAAATATATATATTTATATTTATTATAATTTTATAATTATTTAAATATATATTTATTTATTTTTAATTTTATAAATACTTTTTTAAAACATTATATATATATATATATATTTGAATTATTAAAATATATATATTAATATATCATATTTATATTAATTATAAACATATGTATTTTAATTAATGTATATAAATAAACATTATTTTTTGAATTTAAATTTGATAATTTTATACGTTTTAATAATTTTTTATGACCCCCCCCCCCTTAATAGCGCTATTCTAGCCCCCACCCCTTTATCAGCACTAGAAGCCCCCCATTTAACAGTGCTAGCCCACTCACTTCACACGCTCGTGCATCGCTGCCTTCACTTGGTTGCATACCTGAGACCTCCCCCTCACGGATCTACACATTTACCACTCCTCTATATTGTTTTGTTCTCTATTTTATGATATATCTATTTATTTATATATATTTCATTACATTTTTTATTCATATATTTATATAATTATTTTTAAATACATATATTAAATATTTTTTATGAGTGTGTGTGTTTATACATACATACTTATATTTATATGTGTGTGTGTCTATAAATATAATTATACGTACTTTTATTTATTTACATATATTATATATTAATATTTATATACATATATTAGAATATATAGATAAATATATATATGTTTTTCAATACACACACATAAATGTATTTATATATATATACATTATATATACATTAATTATATAGGTATATAAATATGCATAAATTTTAATTTTAAATAAAATGGATATTATTTTTATTTAGATATGGTTTAAAAATATATATAAATATATTTTATATTTAAATATTTTTATATATTTATTTATAAAATTAAAATATTATGTGTGAATATATACAAATATGTATGTATTTTTATATATTTATTTATAAATAACAGTAAAATGTGAAAATGATAAACTTTGAATGTCATGATATCTATATGATTTTAATCCTTAATAATAAATTGAGTCTCCACCCAAAAAAAAAGATAATAATACTCCCTTAAATAAGGATGAAATTTCATCAAATGTTAAAAAATGGGGGTATCCCGACAAAAAACTCAGTTTTAGAGGTCTTTTGAGCCTTTATTGACCCCAAAAAATGATGATCAGGATTTCCCTAGGTCACCATGGTGTAGATATTTTCTCAATCTTCGATTTGATATATGGTAGAGCTCAAACGGACACTCGAATCAAAAGTTATGACCATTTTGAAGTTTGAGTCATGTTTTCAACTTATTTAAGATCATTTATTAATTTATTGACTTTCTATCTTCAAATTTTTATTAAATGAAAATTACTCAATAATAATTATCAAATTTTTAATAAATTTTATTTTTTAATTATTTTATAAACTATTTTTGACTAAATATCTTATATATTTTGTGTGATTACATATTTCATATTATATAAATCATATTTTATAAAATATATTATATTTATATCAATATAAATACATTTATATATTAATATATGATTTTTAATTCTATATAAATTTTTTCAGTCTTAAAACTATTGTTTTAGCATTGATAAATGGCATAATTTTATCAGTACTAAGAAAGGAACTAATAAAAGTACTCATTATCAGCACTAAAAAAAGCACTGATAAACGGGGTACCTTTATCAGTGCTAAAAAAGGGCTGATAAAGGGATATTTTTATCAGATATTTTTTTAGTGATGATAAAAGTTCCTTTGATCAGTGATTTTTTATCACTTACAATGGGTAAAACTAGATAATATAACGACTCTGACTTAACATACATGGATATTACATCGTTTTAGATGAATATTCAACACATTACAAAAATACATGCCTGAGGACCGTAATATTTTAGTGTCTTTGGAAATTTGGAAACATAATCTTATAACTTGGTGAAAAATCTCCAACATCTCCCTTAAAGATATTTATATTTAGTACTACTACTTAAAACCTTTATTTATAACCTAGGTAAAGAAAACATAAGAAAGGGGTGAGCTCACATGATCAGTAAGGGTAAACAAGGGAGATATGTAAGCATAACATGAACATAAAGGTATGATAACATGATAATAACATTAGAATATCATACAATGCATATAAAATATAATAATCATGATTCATGGAATAAATATTGGCAGTTCATAAGACATCAATCATAAGGGAATCAAGAGCATAATCCGTGAAATAATAGCATAGGAATAAGACATGGGATTTTGGCAGTCACATAAACATGTAATATCATTCTCTATAAGTCAAAGATCATTGCAAAAAACTTATTAGGTCACATTATGGGGACTACACCTACTGGGTGGGACACAATACCATCCCTATTCGTATTCCTTTCCTTATAAGGGATTGGGTTTCTCTATCTTCCCAGAGTGGATCGTGTTTCCCCATCATCCCATAGTGTATTGGGTTTCCCCATCTTCCCAAAGTGGATTGGGTTTCCTCATCTTCCCATAGTGGATCAGGTTTCCCCATCTTCCATAATGGATCAATCTCGTCAACTTGATTCCCATCATTATATCATAAGATATAAATCTTTACCCAATGAATTTGATGGATATATAGGTCTCACTCATCACATAATAAAATCATACATGCATGTGCCACAAGATAGTAAAACTTTCATCATGTCATGACCTATAAAAAGAGAAGGGTTTCATAAACATCGTAGAATAACCCATGAAATTAAATGGGTATTATAAAAATTTCATCATATCATTACCTATGGAAAAACGATAGGTATCATAATCATTTAATCAAAGCATATCTCGTGAAAATAAGCAGGTTTCAAAATCATATAACCCATGGTATAGAAACATGTGTCATAAACATCATTCTATCAAAACATAAACCAATAAAGAAAGAATATGAATGGTATTCTTGGATCATATCCATAGTAAATCATAAACCACAACAAAGTATGTCATCTTATATGGATAAGGATTTTGAAATATCACATGGAACATTTCTTAAGTAAAATATCCTTTCATTGAAAATTATTTTCATAAAACCATTTCAAAAATCATTTCCTCATAAAGAAATCATTACAATTTCATTTAAAACATTTCTTTAGAAAAATATCATTTCATCTACAAAAAAAAGATTTTTAAAACATAAAACATTTTGAAAATATTTTTCTTTTAAAATAGATTTGAAAACTTATAAAGGAAGCTTTAAAATATTTTGGAAACCTTTTTATTTGAAAACACCTTGAAAGCTCGTAAATAAAAGTTTGAAAACCTTTTGAAAACCTTTTTCTTTGAAAATAATTTGAAAACATAAAAAAGGCTTGAAATCGTTTTAGAAAACCTTTTATTTGAAAATGGATTTTAAAACCTATAAATAAATCCTGAAATCATTGAAATCCTTTTACTTTAAAATAACTTTTTAAAAATATATAAAGGAAGCTTTAAAATCATTTAAAACACTTCTTAAACATAAAACATTTTTGAAAACCTTTTTCTTTGAAAACCACTTTAAAATCAAAAAATTCAAGAATATTATGAAAACATTTTCTTTAAAAATAATTTTTTAAAATTAAAAAGGAAGCTTCAAGGAAATTATAGTCATGATATTGAGTAAGCCCATACATGCCGAACATTCCTTTTTCACCTTAAAAAGTTTAGAAAAGTGCCTTGATCGGAAAACAACAAAAAGATTAATTTTAAAACTATTTTTTTAAGGTAAAACATGGGTAAAATGTACTTTAAATATCATAGGGTAATATTAAAACATTTTTGAAAACATTTTTATAAAACACTATTTTGAAAGAACACATATTTCCAATCTAAAGGAGAAATAAAGTCGGATCTTCTTAAAAACATTTTTTTAATTATATTAAGTACCAAATAGTGGGAAAATGGTACCATTGTTTGGATATAACATGGATAAAAAATTATAATAAAATTAGTGAGAGTTATTAAGATATATATTGTGATATTTCATCAATGAAATCATAATCCTAAACAATCCTAATAAACAATGAGATTGTAGCAATAAACTCTTACCACTTTGGTAACTTTAAATCATAATACCCATGAAAGAATAACATTAAATGAAGCTTAAAATATCATTAAAGTAAGTATATTCATGATATAACATGTAAAATTGAATTATATACACCCCATAGAAAAATATAGGTGTATAACATGGCATGTATCTCAAAGAAGGAAAATTGAGACAAAATTACTTTACTGATTTGGTAACTTTTGAACCATAAACCCCATAAAATAAAGATCATAAAATGGATATTAAAATAATTATAAATTTAATTATAATAATCATATAAAATATTCATGGTCATTATATAAACCACATAAAATAAATGAGTGGTTAATAAGTCATAAGCCTCAAAGAAATAAAAGTGAGACGAGAAAAACCTTACCTTAGGTCTTGACTTTCTTTGTACACATTAAAACCTATAGTATAATGGATATATGTTTATTATAAATCTACCAAAGAATCGTATTCTTATATATAATTCCATATATTAATTTTTTTTACTTTATATTACCCTTTTATTAACAACGTCATGTTAATGTTATATTTTGGGTAATATCCGCTTTATTTTTCATATATGTTTTGACTTGTTATTCTTTATCATCTTACTTAGATTATATTTTACTTATTTAAAGAATTTAAAACATGATATTAATATTATATATATTCATTATATATGTATTTATAATAATATATTAAATATATAAGTATGAAATGGAATACACCATTCATGGAGACGGTAGTTCGTACGTATGCATGAAAGTTGTTTCCATTTTATTATCGTATTGAAAAAAAGAAAGTAAATGAAATATATGTGTACATATATATATATATATTATAATTATAGTAGAATTATTATTTTATATATATCATATAATTTTACTAAACTCATACTTAATACATTCTATGTAAATTGTGAATGAATCACGTCGCTTTGAGGAGGCGGTAGTCCACACGTCCACAAACGAAGTTATCATATTTCCACAAAATGGAAAGCATGAAGGTATGTTTTATGTAATAATTATAGACTAATAAATAAATCATAAATATAATATATATAATATAAAAATATAATGTTCATCATAATTCCCAAACATGAAAGGTGGTAAAGGAAAAAACCAACAACATCGTTTCGTGAGGCGGTAGTTCATCGTATACAAGAACGGTAAGTTCGTTATCCATTAGATGTAAGTGTGTGTAAGTGTAGGTATAACCCTTAAAATAAAAACATCTAAGTATATTTAGGATATTAAGGTTATTATATAAGAATAGAATAATAATAATTGAGGTTGTGGAGAATGAAAATAAAATAAAAGAGCTTGTTGAAGGATGTTACCTCTTCTACGAGTAACTCCTTTTGGTTTGCACCAAAAGGCCTCCTTGGTTGGATTTATACCCAAAGTTAGTATTATAGGTTTAGAGGAGGGATGTTTTGAGATTATTTTTTAAGGTTTTGTATGAGCCAAAGTGTATTTATATGTGTAAGGAATGGGAATATTGAATGCCTTTTTATAGAGGAGGAGGAGTGGCATTCTTGTAAATACCAAAAGGTAAACACTATTGGGAGGTCTCCCTTACCTCATGTGCTTCCAAAATGGAAAAATAATGGGTTAAATGGGTATTATGGTCTATAAAAACCTCCACCAAATAAAAATAAGTGTATTTTTATAATTTTGTTCCTTAACTTCTAAGTTTTACCACTTTTATCATTTTGGTTTTTATCAAGGAGACTAGTTTTCTAACCTAAGTAATTTAACTATTAAGAATAAATTAAAGTAATATTTATTAGAAAATATAGACCCAATGAATTATAAATATTATATATAATTCAAAAAAATTAAATTCCATGTGTGTTGGAACTTAATTTTAAAACAAGCGCATGTAACGCGCAAAAACACTGTTTTAACCCGAACCGTGCTAACAATGTTCTTTTCTATTGAAAGGTAAATGTATTAATTATAAAAGATAAATTGATCCATTATTGGAAAATATTTTATATTTATTAACATTTTTAAATAAATTGGCAGAATATAGGATTTTTAGTAATTTTAATTCTTTTAATAAAATATCATTTATTGTAAAATAAAATTAATGTCAATTTTGACATTATTTATTTAATTTTATTTTAAAAATATAAAAAAAATATTGGAATTAAAATATATTAATTTAAAATCTATGTAACATGATATATTCATCTAAAAAATAATGGAACGTAATTTTTTATTAAATTTAGAATACTTTTAATATTTTTAGCATCGTTTATTTTATTTAATTTTTAACTAAATAATCCATGTGTTAGCATTTGTTAAGCGTTTAATGTAATTATATCATCTCTAAAAATTAAATTTAAATTACCATGATAAAAAAATCATTTAACTTTCAAAATAATGTTTATAACTGAAACTATGTAGCTTATTTCATACTCTAAATCTTTATAAATGTTGAAGGTAAGGAAGGTTCCATTTTTGTCTTTTTCCTTAACTTATTATATATGTCAATTTCTTGGAATAGTATCTAACTAAATCATAAAATTAAAACCAAGATAGAATATGGTCAAACTATTGGAATCTAGTGGCTTTTGGACAAGTTTCTAGATCATTTTGGCTCTTAAGTATAAGGTTTAGCCCCTTGTTAAGCTTGATTTTACCCTAATCACTGTAATTAATTTTAATTACTCCCACTAATAATTTTAGTCAAAAACTAAGTTGATATTACTAGAATATAAGTATTATAATTATTATAGTCGTGTATATCCATTTTTTCAAATTCAATTCACAGAATTGGAAAAATTAAATTTAAAGCTAATCTCGCATACGTGCTAAGAAAGTGGGTTTTTAAAAGTAAAAATGTTCAAAAATTCAATAAGTTTTTATATCTAAATTCAATATAAAAATGATTTAAATGTCCTAAATTGAATTAATATATTTATAATTGATATATTTTAACTTTAAAACCCAATTTAAAATATAATTTAACATTAATAATTATTTAAACAAAAATTCAGTTTTTAACTAAAATGCAGTATTTTTCACTATTCATGGAAAAATGAAACTTCTCATAAAAAATACTAAAAAATCATCATAATATAATTTTAACATTCTTCATTAAAAATTTGAGTTTATTTTGAAAAATAAAATTTATTAAAATTGTCAAAATTTAGTTTTAAAATAGGTATGCCACTAAAAGGTGGTAAAACTCAGTTTTGAATGTAACATAAGATAACACAGTATTGTGTGTAGTGTAAGATTATATTGGTGTAGTGTATAAAAAAATATTAACATGTTGTATCATACAAATCAAGAATAATTTTTTTCTTTTATATAACACAATCTATATTAAGTGTTGCGTGAAATGAAAAATATCAAAATTTTAAATTAATTCGAAAAGGATTTCACAAAATCTCAGGGTGTTACATTCTACCCCCCTTAAAATGAATTTCACCCTAAAAATTTGTATGGGTTATCAAATTTATAATACTTGAAAGTTACTCTCATATAAACCCACATTTTAAAAATGAATACTATGACTTCCTTTAAAAAAGGAAAGTTGGAATTATAACGGTTACCCAAAGTAACTCATAACTAGGTTTCCACATAGGAGAACATTAGTGGAAAGTGAAAAAATGGACATAGAAGAAATGAGTAAATAATAATAAAGATTAATAAATATCACTAATCATAAGAAATTGGGTGATCCAAAGAAAGTTAATAATCACAAAACCATAAACTAAATAAGCATGAAATGTTTCATTGATGTCATCAAAAATGATGATAATAGGACAAAATTTTATTTCAAGACCCTTTTTTAAAAGTTAAATAATTTTAATGGGAAGATATACTTACTTGATTTTATCATAATATCGCCCTTTATTGTGCCTTGATCAATTTCCACTTCATCACTTATTCCAAGAAATGAAGGTGAATTTGTAATTTCTGAATAATTGGCTGGTCATGAGATCCATAAATAGAATAATGGGTCATTCTATATATCTTTATAACAACAAAATGGTTAGTAAAAGTTATCCAATATGTATAAATCCTCATGTGGTGAGATAAAATTATATTCTCTAAAAACTCATCTGAAGTTTAACATAAACAATTCCATAAATGGTTAACCTTGTAACCCTTTCAAATGATGAAAGTACAAAACTTTAGAAATAAGGTCACTAAATTTCTCAAAAAAAAATTATCATTGATCACCCATATATCATAAAGTATCTCTTGGTTGTCACATATCAAACATCTGAATACCTTCATCATGTATTCCATTGAAACATGGTAATAACATAAATTACCATAAATCTTTTTTGAAAACATGCATGTTTCATTATTACAATGTTTATTGGATATATTCCTTAAATACAAAAATGTTGTAAACTTCATACATGATAACATAGACCAATTTTTCATCAAATCATTAATCATTTCCAAGGAAACCATTACCATACAATTTATTTATTCATATCTAACATATCTTTGTCTAAACATCATTATCTCGACATTAGAAACATATTAAGGGTTATCTTTTCATTAATCATGTGTTCCCCATGAATATCACATTTCCATTAAATCACTTTTCTATTTCATCAGAACCATTCAACATATTCTTGTAAATCCTTAGTGAAAAACACAAGCTGAACAATCCTTATATTTTTCTCAATTCATGATTCTTGAATACAAATACGTAAACACTTTGATTATTCTACTTCATCCTTAATCTATTAATAAGAAAACCTCATCCCATTACATAATACCTCTTTCATTTCACAGTTCACCTGTAGTCTCCTCATCATCAGCAATATTTCCATTACTCATACCACCTTACTTCTTCTCTTCACTATCTTTCCACTTGGGACATCGATTTTCATAATGATCATTCATTCCACTCTTAAATCATTTAATCATCGATGATGTCATAGGGGGTCAATATTCTCATCCATTTAATTAACCAAGCCATTAATTTTTCCTTTACATTTTCTTACTTTGTTTCCTTCTTTTCTACAATCAAAACATATTCTTATTACTTTAATACATTCACTTGGGTGGTTTTTTCCACATTCTTAATACAAGGAAAACTAAATCTTCTTTCCTCCACAGTCTCTATTACCCAAACTCTCAGTGAACTCATTTCTTCTCTTCTTTGGTGAGTTTGATATTTGGCTAAGGTACATATTTTTAATCATGTTCAGTGAAAATTAACTAGGCATAATCACAACATCCTTTACTCCAATGACCATCCCATTTGACTACTCATCAGCAAATGTTTTATCACATTCAACGTTAATCCAATTCTTTCTAGTTCCCTATATTGAATAAAACTAGAAAAAATACTATGAGAAACACTTATTATAGTGTAAAACCACATAATCATGAAAAATCACTTATAGGATGTCTAAATTATGACACCTCGTTTTTAAATTTAAGACACGTTAGGCTTATCATTAGAGACATCCCTAAACATATCCTTAAAAATATCCCTAGGGATATCACTA
The DNA here is from genome assembly GCA_963277665.1 of Viscum album. Lineage (NCBI taxonomy): Eukaryota > Viridiplantae > Streptophyta > Magnoliopsida > Santalales > Viscaceae > Viscum > Viscum album. The sequence goes on along the minus strand of OY728155.1, from coordinate 133,742,179 downwards.
AATTTTTCTCATAATATTTTCCAAATTTTGACTAAACCTTCACTTTGAAACAAACTATAATGAATTAGTCTTAATATACATGGATATTATATCATTTTATATGAATATTTAGCACATTACACAAATACATGTTAGAGGACCGTAATAGTTTAGTGTCGTTGGAAACTTAGAAACATAATATTTGAACTTCATGAAAAATATTCAATATATCCCTTTAGTAATCCTACTTAAAACATTTCTTTATAACTTAGTAAAAGGAAACATAATAAAGGGGTGATCTCATATGCTCAGTAAGGGTAAACAAGGGATATATGTAAGCATAACATGAGAATAAAGGTATAAGAACATGATCATAACATTGGAAGATCATACCATGTATATCAAAGATCATAATCAAGAGTCATGGAATAAATATTTTCAATTAATAAGTCATAAATCATAAGGGAATCAAGAGTATAATCCATGAAATCATAACATAAGAATAAGTCAAGGAATTTTGGCAGTCATATAAACATCAAATATTATTCCCTATAAGTTAAGGATCATTTTCAAAAACTTATTAGGGAATTTCATGTGTAATAAACCTACTAGGTGGGACACACCACCATCCCTAGTCGTAGTCCTTTCCTTATAATGGATCGGGTTTCCCCGTATTCCTATAGTTGATCGGGTTTCCCCATCTTCCCATTGTGGATCGGGTTTCCCAATATTTTCTTAATGGATCAGGTTTCCCCATCTTCCATAATGGATCAAGCCCATCAACTTCATTCTCATCATTATCTCATGATATGTAAATATTTAACCAATTAATTGGAGGGGGATATAGGTCTCACTCATCACATAATAAAATCATACATACATGTGCCACAAGATAATAAAACTTCCATAATATCATGACCCATAAAAAGAGATGGGTTCCATAAACATCATATCATATTCCATGAAATGAAATGGGTATCATAAAAATTTCATCATATCATTACCTATGGAAAATAGATTGGTTTCATAATCATTTTATCAAATCATAACCCATGAAAAGAAATGGGTTTCAAAAGCATTTAACCTGTGGAAGAGAAATGGGTGTCATAAACATCATTCTATCAAAACATATACCATTCAAGAAAGAATATTAATGGTATTCTAGGATCATATCCCCAGTAAAGAATGAACCATAAAAAAGTATATCATCTTATATGGAGAAGGATTTTGAAAGATCACATGGAACATTTCTTAAGGAATATAGCCTTTCTTTGAAAATAATTTTCATAAAACCATTTCAAAAATTCTTTTCTTACAAAGAAAGATTTACAATTTCATTTAAAAAAATTCTTGAGGAAAATATCATTTCTGTTCTGAAAAAAGACTTTTAAAACATAAATCATTTTGAAAATATTTTTCATTTAAAATAGATTTGAAAACTTATAAAGGAATCTTAAAAATATTTTGGTACCCTTTTTATTTAAAAATTATTTTAAAACTCATAAAGAAAACTTGAAAACATTCTAAAAACCTTTTTCTTTGAAAATTATTTGAAAACTTAAAAAGAAGGATTGAAGTCATTTTAGAAACCCTTTTATTTGAAAATGGATTTGAAAACCTATAAATAAATCTTCAAGCTATTTAAATCATTTTCTTCGAAAAAAACTTTTTGAAAATATATAAAGGAAGCTTTGAAAATCATTTAAAACGCTTTTTAAACATAAAACCTTTTTGAAAACCTTTTTATTTGAAAACCAATTTAAAATTAACAAATTTCTAGAATATTAGGAAAAACAATTCCTTAAAAATAAACTTGTAAAATTACAAATGAAGCTTCAAGTAAATGATGGTCATGATGACATTTAAGTCTATACATATCGAACATTCCTATTGCACCTTAAAAAGTTTAGAAAAGTGGCTTGATCGGAAAATGATAAGAATATTCCTTTTAAAACTATTTTGTAAAAAGGTAAAAAAATTGGTAAAATTTATATTAAATATCATAGGGTAATAGTAAATCATTTTTTAAAACAATTTTAGAAAACATGATTTTGAAAGAACATAGATTTCTGGCCAAAAGGAGAAATAAAGTCAGATCTTCTTAAAAACATTTTCTTAATTATATTAAGTACCAAAGAGTGTAAAAATGGTACCATTACTTGGATATAACATGAATAAATAACAGAGAATAAAATTAATTATAGTTATTAAGATATTGATTATGATATTTCATAAATGGAAGCATAATCGTAAACAATCCTAATAAATGATGAGATTGTAGCAATAAACTCTTACCACTTTGGTTACTTTAAATCATAATACCCAAGAAATAATAACATAAAATGAAGCTTAAAATATCATTAATGGAAGTATATTCATGATATAACATTTCAAATGAAATTATATACACCCCGTAGAAAAATATATATGCATAACATGGCATGTATCTCAAAGAAGGCAAATTGAGACAAAATTACTTTACTGGCTTGGTAACTTTTGAACCATAAACCCGATGAAAGAAAGATAATAAAATGGATATGTAAATAACAATAAATTTAATTATAATAATCATATAAAATATTTATGGGTAGTATATAAACCACACAAAATAAATGAGTGATGAATAAGTCATAAGTCTCACGGAAATAAAAGTGAGACAAGAAAAACCTTACCTTAGGTCTTGACTTTCTTTGTAAAATTTAAAACCTCTGGTATAATGGATATAAGTTTATTATAAATCTACCACATAATAATATACTTATATCTAATACCATATATGATTTTTTTGACTTTATATTACCCTTTTATTAACAACACCATTTTAATGTTACGTTTCAGGTAATGTCTACTTTATTTTTCGTATATGTTTTGACTTGTTATTCTTGATTTTTTTATTAGATAATGATTTGCTTATTTAAAGAATTTAAAACATTATATGAATATCATATATATTCATTATATATTTATTCATAATAATCTATTAAATACTGAAGTATGAAATGGAATACACCATTCATGGGGATGGTAGGTCGTACATACACATGAACGTTTTTTTCGTTTTATTATCGTATTGAAAGAAAGAAAGTAAATGACATATAAGTGTATATATATTATCATTATAATAGAATTATTATTTCATATATATCATATAATTTTATTAAACTTATCCTTAATACATTCCATGTAATGTGTGAATGAATCAAATCGCTTTGAGGAGGTGGTAGTCCACACATCCACAAATGAAGTTATCGTATTTATACAAAATGGAAAGAATGAAGGTATGTTTTATGTAATAATTATAGAAGTATAAAGAAATAATAAATATAATATATATAATATAAAAATATATTTTCCATCATAATTCTCAACCATGAGAGGTGGTAAAGGAAAAACCAAGAATATCATTTCGTGAGGCGGTAGTTGTTGTATACAAGAACAGTAAGTTCGTTACCCGTTAGATGTAAGTGTGTGTAAGTGTAGGTATAACCCTTAGAATAAAAAACATATAAGTATATTTATGATACTTATGTTATTATATAATCATGGAATAATAATAATTTAGTTGGTGTAGAATGAAAATAAAACAAAAGAACTTGTGGAAGGATGTTACCTCTTCTTTGAGTAACTCCTTTTGGTTTTCACCAAAGGGATTCCTTGGTTGGATTTCTACCCAAAGTGCGTATTATAGGTTTAGAGTAGGGATTTTGGGATATTAATTGGGTAGGTTTTGTATGAGAAAAAGTGTATTGAGATGTGTAAGGAAGGGGAATGTTGAATGCCTTTTTATAGAGGAGGAGGAGTGGCATTCTTGTAAATACCAAAAGGTAAACACTAATGGGAGGTATCCTTACCTCATGTGCTTAAAAAATAGAAAAATAATGAATTAAAGGGGTATTTTTTTCTATAAAAACCTCCCCCGCAAAAAAATAATTTTATTTTTTATCATTTTATTCCTTAACTTCTAAGTTTGTCCACTTTTATCATTTTGGTTTTTATTAAGGCAGCTAGTTTTCTAACCTAGGTAATTTAACCATTAATACTAAATTAAAGTGAGATTTATTAGAAAATATATACCCACTAAATTCTAAATATGATATCTAATTTAAAAAAAATTAAATCCCATGTGTTTTGGAAATTAATTTTAAAACATGCACATGTAACGCACAAAACACTACTTTAACCTGAACCGTTCTAACAATATTTTTTTCTATTTAAATGTCAATATGATGATTATAAAAGATTAATTGGTACATTATTATACCATATTTGATATTTATTAACATTTAAAAATAAATATAATATATGATTTTTAGTAATTTTAATTATTTTAATAAAATATCATTTATTGTAAAATAACATTAATGTCAATTTTGAAATTATTTATTTAATTTTTATTTAAAAATATAAAAAAAATTATAGTAATTAAAATATATTAATTTAACATATATTTAAAATGATATATTCATCTATAAAAATAATATAACATAGTAGTTCACTAAATTTACTTTACTTTTAATGTTTTTAGTATCATTTATTTTATTTTATTATTAACTAAATAATCCATGCGTTAGCGTTTGTTAAGAGTTTAATATAATTATATCCTATCTAAAAATTAAAGTTAAATTACCATGATAAAAAACAAGTCATTTACCTATAAAAATAATGTTTATAACTGAAACTATGTAGTTTCTTCTATACTCTAAATCTTTATAAATGTTAAAGGTAATGAATGTTCCCTTTTTACCTTTTCCCTTAATTTATTATATAGGTCGCTTTCATGGAATGGTATCCCAATAACTCATAAAATTTAAACCAAGAGGGTATATGGTCTAATTATTGTCATCTAATGGATTTTGGATCAGTTTCTATGTCATTTTTTCTCTTAAGCTTAAGGTTTATCCCCATGTATCGTTGTCTTAAATCATCAACACATTCAGAATGCGTTTGGTTAGTTATCCGTATGTCAGTTGTTGTTTTCACTTAAAATGTTGTTTATTTCAAAAAAATGAGACACTTTGAGTGGTTCCAGTCACACCATGGCTCGGATTAAGGCAGTGTTGACTCGTACACATCACATATGACCCATTGATCGTTGTTCTAAACTTTCAACACATTCTGAATGCGTTTGGTTGGTTTTCCGTATGCCAGTAGTTGTTTTCAATTAAAATGTTGTCCATTTCAAATAAATGTGAGACACTTTGAGTGGTGTCGGCCACACCAAGCCTCGAATTGAGACGGTGTTGACTCGTACACATCACATATGACCCATGGATCATTTTCCTAATGTTTCAACATAATCTGAATGCATTTGGTCAATTTTCCGTATGTCATTTATTGTTTTCACTTAAAATGAAGTCTATTTTAAACGAAAGAGAGACAATTTGAGTGGTTTCGGCCACATCATGCCTCGTATTGAGGTGAGGTTGACTCGTACATGTCAAAAATGACCCATGGATCATTGTACTAAAGGTTAAATAGAATCTGAATGCATTTGGTCAGTTTTCCGTATGTCAGTTGTTGTTTTCACTTAAAATGAAGTCCATTTTAAAATAAAGAGAGACACTTTGAGTGGTTTCGGCCACATCGCGCCTCAGATTGAGGCTAGGTTGACTCATGAATGTCATATATGACCCATGGATCATTTTTCTAAAGTATCGACACAATCAGAATCCGTTTGGTTGGTTTCCGTATGTACTTAAAATGTTGTCCATTTTAAACAAAAGAGAGACACCTAGAGTGATCCCGGCCACACTACGACTCGGATTGAGGCGCGGTTGACTCGAACACATCACATATGACCCGTGGATCGTTGTCTTAAAGTTTCAACAGAATATGAATGCGTTTGGTCAGATTACCATATGTCAGTTGTTGTTTTCAATTAAAATGAAGTCCATTTTAAACTATAGAGAGACACTTTGAGTGGTTTCGGCCACTCCGCACCTCGTATTGAGGCTGGGTTGACACGTACACATAATATATGACCCATGGATCATTTTCCTAAAGTTTCAACTTAATCCTAATGCATTTGGTCAATTTTTCGTATGTCATTTATTGTTTTCAATTAAAATGAAGTCTGTTTTAAATGAAAGAGAGACAATTTGAGTGGTTCAGGCCACACCGTGCCTCGGATTGAGGCAAGGTTGACTCATACATGTCACAAATGACCCATGGATCGTTTTAATAAAGGTTCAACAGAATCCGAATGCATTTGGTTGGTTTTCCGTATGTCAGTTGTTGTTTTCACTTAAAATAAAGTCCATTTTAAAGTAAAGAGAGACACTTTGAGTGGTGCCGGCCACACCGTGCCTCGAATTGAGGCGAGGTTGACTCGTTCATGTCATATATGACCCATGGATAATTTTTCTAAAGTATCAACACAATCAGAATCCGTTTGGTCGGTTTTCCGTATGTACTTAAAATGTTGTCCATTTTAAACAAAAGAGAGACACTTAGAGTGCTCCCGGCCACACTGTGACTCGGATTGAGGCGCGGTTGACTCTAACATGTCACATATGACCCATGGATCGTTGTCCTAAAGTTTCAACAAAATCTGAATGCGTTTGGTCAGATTACCGTATGTCAGTTGTTGTTTTCAATTAAAATGAAGTCCATTTTAAACTATAGAGAGACACTTCGAGTGGTGTCGACCACTCCGCGCCTCGGATTGAGGATGGGTTTATACGTACACATCACAACCCATGGATCATTTTCCTAAAGTTTCAACTGAATCTGAATGTGTTTATTCGGTTTTCTGTATGTCATTTGTTGTTTTCATTTAAAATGTTGTCTATTCCTAATAAACCTGAGACACTTTGAGTGGTGTCGGCCACACCTGGCCTTGGATTGAGGTGGGGTTGACTCGTAAACGTCACAAATGACTCATGGAACGTTGTCCTAAAGTTTCAAGAGAATCTAAATGTTTTTGGTCAGCTTTTCGTATGTCAGTTGTTGTTTTCAATTAAAATGAAGTTCATTTTAAACTATAGAGAGACACTTCGATTGGTGGTGGTCACACCAGGCCTCGGATTGAGGCGAGGTTGACTCGTACACGTCACATATGACCCATGGATCGTTTTGCTAAAGTTTTAACAAAATCTGAATGCATTTTTTCAATTTTCCGTATGTCGTTTATTGTTTTCACTTAAAATGAAGTATATTTTAAATGAAAGAGAGACAATTTGAGTGGTTTCAGCCACACTGTGCCTCGGATTGAGGTGAGGTTGACTCATACACATCAAAAATGACCCATGGATCATTGTCCTAAAGGTTCAACAGAATCCGAATGTGTTTGGTCGGTTTTCCGTATGTCGGTTGTTGTTTTCACTTAAAATGAAGTCCATTTTAAACTAAAGAGAGACACTTTGAGTGGTGCCAGCCACACCACGCCTCGAATTGAGGTGGGGTTGACTCGTACATGTCACATATGACCCGTGTATCATTTTCCTAAAGCATCAACACATTCAGAATGCGTTTGGTCAGTTTTCCGTATGTCAGTTTTTGTTTTCACTTAAAATGTTTTTTATTTCAAAAAAAATGAGACACTTTGAGTGGTTCCGGTCACACCATGTCTCGTACTAAGGCAGGGTTGACTCGTACACGTCACATATGACCCATTGATCATTGTTCTAAACTTTCAACACATTCCGAATGCGTTTGGTCAGATTTACATATGCTAGTAGTTGTTTTCAATTAAAATGTTGTCCATTTCAAATAAATGTGAGACACTTTAAGAGATGTCGGTCACACCAGGCCTCGGATTGAGGATGGGTTGACTCGTACACATCACATATGACCCATGAATCATCTTCCTAAAGTTTCAATGGAATTCGAATGCATTTGGTTGGTTTTTTGTATGTCATTTATTATTTTCACATAAAATGAAGTCTATTTTAAATGAAAGAGAGACAATTTGAGTGGTTTCGGCCACACCGTGCCTCATCTTGAGGCGAGGTTGACTCTTACACATCACAAATTACCCATGGATCATTGTACTAAAGGTTCAACAGAATACGAATGTGTTTGGTCAGTTTTCCGTATGTCAGTTGTGGTTTTCACTTAAAATGAAGTCCATTTTAAACTAAAGAGAGACACTTTGAGTGGTTTCGGTCAAACCACGCCTCTCATTGAGGTGGGTTTGACTCATGCACGTAATATATGACCCATGGATCATTGTGATAAAGTATCAACACAATCAGAATCTGTTTGGTTGGTTTTCCGTATGTACTTAAAATGTTGTCCATTTTAAAAAAAAGAGAGACACTTAGAGTGATCCCGGCCACACTGCAACTCGGATTGAGGCGCAGTTGACTCGAAAACATCACATATGACCCATGGATCGTTTTCCTAAAGTTTCAATAGAATCTGAATGCGTTTGTTCAGATTACTGTATGTCAATTGTTGTTTTCAATTAAAATGAAGTCCATTTTATACTATAGAGAGACGCTTCGAGTGGTGTCGGCCACTCCACACCTCGGATTGAGGCTTGGTTGACACATACACATCACATATGACCCATGGATCGTTTTCCTAATGTTTCAACTGAATCCAAATGCATTTAGTCAGTTTTCCGTATGTCAGTTGTTGTTTTCATTTAAAATGTTGTCTATTTCAAATAAACCTGAGACACTTTGAGTGGTGTCGTCCACACCTGGCCGTAGATTTAGGCGGGGTTGACTCGTACACGTCAAAAATGAATCATGGAACGTTTTCCTAAAGTTTCAACAGAATCTGAATGCGTTTGGTCAGTTTTTCGTATGTCAGTTGTTTTTTTCAATTTAAATGAAGTCCATTTTAAACTATAGAGAGACACTTCGATTAGTGGCGGTCTCACCAGGCCTTGGATTGAGGCGGGGTTGATTCGTACACGTCACATATGACCCATGGATCATTGTACTAAATTTTAAATGGAATCTGAATGCATTTGGTCAGTTTTCTGTATGTCATTTATTGTTTTCACTTAAAATGAAGTCTATTTTAAACGAAAGAGAGACAATATGAGTGGTTACAGCCACACTGTGCCTCAGATTGAGGCGAGGTTGACTCGTACACATCACAAATGACCCATGGATCGTTTCACTAAAGGTTAAATAGAATCCGAATGAGTTTGGTCGGTTTTCCGTATGTCAGTTGTTGTTTTCACTTAAAATGAAGTCCATTTTAAACTAAAGAGAGACACTTTGAGTGGTGCCGGCCACACCACACCTTGGATTGAGATGGGGTTGACTTGTGCATGTCATATATGACCCATGTATCATTTTCCTAAAGCATAAATACATTTAGAATGCGTTTGGTCGGTTTTCCGTATATTAGTTGTTGTTTTCACTTAAAATGTTGTTTATTTCAAAAAAAATGAGACACTTTGAGTGGTTCCGGTCACACCATGGCCCAGATTAAGGCAGGGTTGACTCGTACACGTCACATATGACCCATTGATTGTTTTTCTAATCTTTAAACACATTCTGAATGTGTTTGGTCGGTTTTACGTATGCCAGCAGTTGTTTTCAATTAAAATGTTGTCCATTTCAAATAAATGTGAGACACTTTGAGTGGTACCGGCCACACCAGGCCTCGGATTGAGGCAAGGTTGACTCTTACACATCACATATGACCCATGGATCGTTTTCCTAAAGTTTTAACAGAATCTGAATGCATTTGGTCGGTTTTTTGTATGTCATTTATTGTTTTCACTTAAAATGAAGTCTATTTTAAACGAAAGAGAGACCATTTGGACACCCCTACCCCCCACACCCCACTTGGAAAACCCAGCCCCTTCCACCCCACCTGGACAGCCCTACCATCACCCCACTTGGACAACCCATCCCCCCACCCTACCTAGATAGCCCCTCCCCCACCCCACCTGCACACCCTCCCCACCCCACTTGGACAACCCTGCCTGGACACCCACCCCCACCCCACCTGCACACCCTCCCCCACCCCATTTGGACAACCCAGCCCCCTTCCCCACCCTACCTAGATAGACCCTCCCCCACCCCACTTGGACAGCCCTACCCCCACCCCACTTGGACATCCCTACCCCCACCCCACTTGGACAACCCAGTCCCCCCCCCCACCCCACTTGGACAGCCCTACCCCACCCCACTTGGAAACCCCCCCGCCCCCCACCCCACCTGGACACCCCTACCCCCCACACCCCACTTGGAAACCCAGCCCCCCCCCCCACCCCACCTGGACATCCCTAACTGTATTTATGGCTAACTAACGAAATCAATTCAATAGACCTTAAATTTAAAATAAACCAAGGATAAAATAACTCAGGATCATATTGACCTCTTCAATATCAACCAAAATTATTCTATACTGATAAATCACAGTAAAACCGCAACCTAAAATGATATATTGTTGTGTTCATAAGGGAATCATAATACACAATACATTGTATAAAAATGAAACGAAAAAAATCTAAAATAAATGAAGGCACAACTACCGATTTAGAATGGAAGAACAAAAATTACTTGAATCAAAGATAAATGTCCCGTTGGAAATTAGAGTTAGCACCCTCTAGAGTAGGTTGGGAAGTAGGGTTCGAACCGTAACCTAAAATTATATATGCCTTATTTTCCTAAGGAGATCATAATACACACTAGATTTCACCAAAATAGAATGATAAAATCTAAAATAAATTAACACACACGTACTGATTTAAATGGGAAGAACAAATCTAAAATAAATGAACTCACACATACCGATTTAAACGGGAAGAAAAAATCGTTGGAAACCAGACTTGTTGTGTTGGGAAGTAGCATTTGCATCGAGATTTAGAGGCAAACCATCCAGATGGTTGAGGTTTAGGGAAAAAATTCCGAGAGGGTGCGTCCAGTTCTCGGTTAGGGAAAAAATTTTGAGATGTCTGGAGTAGCAGATCGATGATATTTGGGGATTTTATTTCCCAACGGTTTTAAAAAACCGTTGGGAAAGTTATGTTATCCCAACGGTTTCAAGAAACCATTGGGAAAAACCTGGTATATGAGTCTTCATCTTTCCCAACGATTTCACTAAACCATTGGGAAAACTCTTTTTTCCCATTTTTCCCAACAGTTTCATCAAACTGTTGGGAAAACTCAATTTTTAGAGATCTTTACCAACGGTTTATTCAAACTGTTGGTAAAGATCACCTATACCAACGGTTCAAAAGAACCGTTGGTATACAAGTGTTGGGAAAAGTATGATTTCCAGTAGTGTCCATATCACTTGAATTTCCAGTAGGTAAAGGCTATCTATACTTATAAGAAAGATTTCTAGACTTCCTAAATGGAACCAATTGGAAACCTTCTTCATCCACTCACTTGGATGAAGACACTGTCTTGCCTTCTAACATTGAAATTCCATGCATTGTTGAAGAAGAGGGGTATTCAGAAATGCTAGGAAGACTAGTACTACCCACCAGATTCTTCTTGGATAATTGGGATGAGACCGTAACCAGATTGTATTTACCCTTCCTTTTAGAATAAGATAAAGTTTTTTCCTATAATAGTTCCTTTTACACTTCCTTTAGAATAGCAATTTCAAAATTAGATTATGCATTATCATCAAAATAAGGAGTAACATTATCGTGTAATGTTAACCGTTTTTCTTTCTTCTCTGATGCAATGTCATCCCAAGTTCTCTTTATCAGAGTAAAGGAGGTTCCATGACAATTCTTGTCACTCACATCCTATACAAAATCATCTGAAGAAATGTTTGTAGCTAAGGTAGAGGAATTTTTCCTATTATCATAGGGGTGTTCCTTTTCTAACACCCTAGGTGAATGATACAATACTGTGTTGGAAAACCTATCAGTAGGTCCCTTATCCTATATAGGACCAACCATGGATGAAGCAACCTGCTGCACATGAACTCCTTATTTTTGTTCCAATTGAGAAGAGTTTTTAGGCCCACTTCCCATCACCATCCCTTCCAATTTTTGTGGAATCAAATCTCCACCATTCATCTTCTCTTGTACAACACTCACAACTTGATTGAATTTCACTTTTCAATACTTATTATTTCATAATTTCTCATCATGCCCATGAGATGAACAATAGGTACAAACCAAATCTCTTTTACAATTTGAGATTTCATGACCAATCAGCACAGATTCATCCCTCACCACATTAATAAGAGTCTCAAGCTGATTCTTCCCCTTAGAGTGCCCAAATTTCACCAAAGTGCTACCAGGTTTTCCTTTAACCCCATGTCTCACCACAAAACCAGGAGGATGACTTCCATGGACACCATAATCAACTACAACCTACATATTGAATTTATAGGTCTCCAAATGATGAAAAATTCTATGAAAATTATCTCAAGACATATTTTAACAACACTCTTCCAGAGAGTGCCCAAGATTGTTACATTTAGAGAAAAAATCAAGTAATTTCTCAAAGATAATATCAATGTCAATTATAAACTCATCAATAACTAGAATAACTTTTTTATTTAAGGAAGAAAGAAGATCAACCTCAACTAAAACTATGGTGAAATGGCCAAATCGTGTCTTTTCTATTTTCTTATCAAATTTAATGGGAACCCCCCACTGCTAGAGTAATGTCCCAAAGGATCTAGGGGTTCCAAAAAATTAGTTGAGGCCATAGATATGAATCCATGCTTGGGTAATATAATTTTAAAACTTCTCGTGGTTGAAGAGGGTATCCCATCCTTGGATCCAAAGGGAACCTAACTTTAGAGAGACCAACCCCAAGCCCCAAGCCTTAGATTTCAGCTCAGATGAAGGGAAGACAGAGTAGTAAAATCCTTTACCTATAGAGTTCATACTCCAGCCACTAAAGCACCAGATTTGGGTGAACCTCCTCTATAGAACATCAAAATTCCAAGGTTTGTCACATTATTGAATCAGGAAACCAATAATTGAGTGTTCATATTGATTGCTATTTTGATCTTTTTTAGGTATTTGTTGATCCTGTAAGACTCATTGATGATGAAAATGATCTAATTGGGGATAAGATTTTTTATTTTTTGAAGGTTATGGAAGGTTCGGGCAAGAAACCACACTCCTATGATGAAAATAACAAGCCTTATTTAGCCTTGGATAGTACAGTTGATGGTAAATTGAAGTCTTTTGATGGCCTGAGGAAGGGTGATGATTACAATTTTGGAAATAAGAGACTATTCTCGGATTATGGGGGGTGTTGACCTTCCACCCAAGTGGATCATGAAGAATGGAACTCTCGAATTCGTGAAATATAAATAGAACATTCTTATTGAATGTATTTTGGAATGTAAGCTTTCTATTATTGATTATTTAATGGTTCAATAAAAGGATAATCTTTGGAAATTAGAGGATTTGAAAAGTCATATTCTCCATTTTTCAGGATTCAATGGTTGGAGGATTACATCACTTTTTAAGGTTTTTTCATATTTTCTTCCCCTCAGAAGACCTTAAATCAAGGTCCTAGGGAAAGGGTTTCATCTCACCCAAGTTGGGATTCCTAAGACTTTAGGATTGGGACCCTTTATTTGATCCCTACTTGGATAAGAATCCAATTTACCAGGCTTATATCTGGATTAAAGGTCTTAGTTGTTTTTTCTAGCATCCCAAAACCCCATGGGATATTACTTCTACTATTGGAACTCCTATAAAATTTGATAGAGAGAAAGAATGGGCTAGGTCTGGTCATTTTTTCATGTTTTGGTTGAGGTTAATTTATGCACTCCACTCATTAACATTGTTGTTATTGTAGTTACTAAAAATTAAATAGAATTATCTATTGAGGTTGAGAAGTTACCTGATTTTTGTAACATTTATAACTACATTAGGAACAAAGATGATGGATGTCGTTAGAAATTACTATATTCCAAATTCACAAAACATGTCCATGTGATTAAAATTTTCTTATTTAAAAAACCCATAAATGGGATGACAAATGCCATTGATATAGCTTTAGGCATTGATGGCCAGGGAAAGTGTCCAGTTGGAATTAGTCTTGTTGATGTATGAGACAATGTTGTTGATGGAGCACTAAAGGGGAATGTTGGTGGAGCTTACTCATTAGGAAAGACCTCAATGGGCCAAAGCCCACCACTATAGATTAAACAACCTTAGGGTATTATGGATATTGATATGGATGAAGCCCATGGAATGCTCTTTAATAATCACCCTAAAGCTGATCAAGATCGTTGGGAATCTGGGGATGATGATGTTTTTTATTCAGCTTATATTTATGAGTAATATTACTTGAAACTAGATGTTGGAAAGGGTAATAAGTCCCTTAATATTGTAGATCCTCACCTGTCTAGTTGAAGAAGTCAAAGAGGTCCTTGGCTAGAGGGAATGAACATTTACCCTGCCTTGTAGACAAGGGCTTAAAACAACTACCCTATTCTTTGAGGTTTGATCTTCATGTGAATATGAATCAGGATCATGAAGGGTAGAAATTACAATCTGTAATTAATTATTTGGACTCCACCCAAGTCCAGGTTGATACTAGAAGGTCTTATCTTATAGTTGATCATGATCCTAATGTGGAACATTGAGATGTTCGGGTAGCAGCAATTTTTTGGTCTATAGATATTTTAAAGATGCTAGATCATGTTTAGGTCACTAAAGTGAGGTTAGATCCTCCCATGCAAGTGATTAATCAGGATGTTGGTAGTTCTTCCAAGACTTTCTACACATATGGGGCTAAGGAAATGGGAAAAGATGGCTTCCAACTTCTTTTCCATGATGGAATACATTAACTCACCTAAGTTTTATAGGATCTATATCTAGGTTCTCGAAAAGGATGTTTGTTGTAATAAGAGGATTTTTTTTCTCCTAATGAATCAATCTTGAATAAATCCTGACTCATAAGTAGTAGTTAATGAAATTGGATTAGTAAAAGAAAATGTTAGGCCTGAATTGAAACCTATGTGAGGTGAAATGTATGTCTTCACCACTGCTTTGATGGTGGTCCCAATACCATTGGAAGGGGAACCACCAAAGGAGGGACTTAAAATCAATTAGAATTGGATACCTAGGGAATAATTCTATAAAAAAATGCAAGACGATTGATTTTTAAACTAAGGTTAGGTGTCAAGGCCATTATGAGGCTAACATCAAATAATCTGAAACAATATCATGTAATAAAAAAGATTATTTAGATAGAGATGAGTAAACTCATACAAGGCCACCCCTGACTAATGGAGGAGAGGGTGGTGCCTGAAAAAACGGGGCGGTCCTCATAATATGGAAGAACAACTGTATTTTTGGATTTTTGTGAGGGGTTCCCATCGCTAGAAGTTATTTATGATGGGATTCCATCATAAAAAACTCATCATGCAAAATGAAATTAAAAATATGAGTATTAGCGATAGTCTATCACAAAAAAAATCATGATGGAAATTTATTACCATTGCAATTAAGTTCATAAAATGTTTAAAATTTTCATTTCAATGGATTTTTAATCCATCTCAAATAAGTAAATATTAAAATATATATGTGTGTGTGTGTATGTGTATGTATATAATAAAAATATAAAAAAATATAAAAAAATGCATAACATAATTATACCATTTCATACATAATATGTTTATCAAACCAAAATACATGAAAATCACTACAAGAAATGGGGGTTATCTGGTATAAGAGAGAGGCGGATCACACGAAAGGTTAGGGGGAACTCTATGTCGACGCCACATGCAAGTTGTCGCATGTACTTCAACATATGCTCATCTCTCTGATGTTGTCGCTCATGATCCTCCTCCTGCTTTCTCTGCATGATCTGTATAATATCATCCTAAGCTCACAATTTATCTCCATACTGTGCAGTGGATGACAATGAATCTATAAGAGCTCCCTTCAAGCTGACTGATGGCATCACAAAAGTAACATAACAAGTAGGTGTTAATCCTGAGCCAATATCAGTCACAATGTCTCTCTCAATGCCATGCATGGTCACCCATATCCAAGCTCACACATCAAAACCTAATTCACATGTGGAATATACTTAGGTATCTTCTTGACTCTCTCATGAATGATAAGTTTCAGTATCATACATTTCCTTAAAATATAATTAGAAATCAAAATAATAATAGAATTAATTTAAGTGGAATTTTTTTAAAAATACTCACCGCAATCTGACGTTGTCTATCACCGATAATCTATCATATACTATGATCAGTGTACATATTCTTGTAAACTTAAAACTTCATAAAAAAGGGGTCAGTAATGACCTATATAATATAAAAAATATATTTAAAGTATATATACATTAATAAATAATATTACTTACCATATATTGTCGATCTATACCAAATGCATGACTCCCACCCCTATGTGTGACCTCCTTACTCCCCCTATTTTTTCATTCAGATGATAAACTCCTCTTAAAAGTCTCTCTTATCCATTAAGAGAATGATCAATCTCATACCTAGGCTGGGATATATCTAGGTTGATGAGTGAAGCAAGACTAGTAGAAAATAGTAACAAAAGCTCTATTTATGCCTCTCTTTCTTAGGTTGTGTAAAAACTGACAAAAATGTTCACATATACAAATCTCTCATGTATCCCAGATAGGATACCTCATGCTATCATCAATCAGAGACCATAAATTCTACAATACAATTAAAAATAACATGTTACTAATTAAATAAATTTAAAATAAAATATATTTTTTATCAACGTATAATCTATTGGTCGAACATATGTCGAACATCAATGGTAACCTGATCCCATGACACCCATAGCGCAAAAAAAATTGTAGAATCAAACTAACCTAAACAATAGATAAATGTGAAAACTATGAAAATAAAAAACAAATAATCAGAATATTATTTAAAAAATAATACAAAAACTTAATAAAAAATAAATTAAACAAAAAATTAAACATACCTCTATAAATGTTGATCAAAATCAAGAGATGGATGTCTTTTGAAAACATGGTTTGGAATCATCAATCTAGAAAGGTCATGCCCCCTTCTAATAGGTGATGTTGTGTTAACATCATATGAGTCAGATGAATGGTCATTGGGCTCATCATCGGGAAGCTTGGCATTAGTGGGGGAATAGAACATATCATTGAGACCATCTCCAGCTATCTAAAGAAAATAATCTTACCTGTAAATAATTGTTAATAAAAATATCAAATATAAAAAAACTAGATACCAGAATGTAATACATCATTCATCATCTTCATCCTCATGTTCATCGATGATAATGTCTTCATCTTCCTCTTCATCATCGTTAACTTCCATACGACTTTCAATTTCACCATCCTCTATTACTTCATCGACATTCTCAATATCATCGACCCTTAATTGGGGGGTTTCATCATAGATGTTTATATTTCATCAAGTAAGAGATGTATTTGGTGATGTTTCTTGAAAAAATTCAATATGTTTCACTTCCACATAACCATTTTCATTTTCAAGAAACCAATGTTCACAATATTTAATTTTTATTTCACTCCATCAGTCATTTAAATCTCTCAAAATAGCATAGTAATTTTTATAATAAACTTGATGTGCTTGATCTTCCAACATAAATGGTTCATTTGTGGTAAGAATAATTTTATATTTAATTTCAATGACTCCATGCCATGGATAAATTCTCAAGCCTCAATCAGTATCAAACCAATGATATTTAAACATTTTACATAATTTGGTCCCAGATAACATAACTCAATTATTTCATCTAGCATGTCGTAAAAGTAAACTTCACTTTCTTTATGATGAGATCCTTTAAAACAAACACCATTGTTCATTGATTTCTTTATTCTCCATAGTGCGTGTATGAAATCAAAATCCATTAACCACATACCCATTATAAGATTTTACCAATTTAGATAGAGGTTTTTTTAGTATACATAATCAACTATCAATTTTACTTTCATGTTGTGATGCCTACAAACAATAAAAACTGTTAATAATAGAAAACATTAAAAGATTGACTTAATGATCCATTGTAAACAACTTAACTTATCAGTCTTTGAAACCAATATATAAAATTATATTGTTGGCGTTCTTCAAGAGAAGTAGTGGTAATTTGTATATATTTTTTTTCTTATATAGTCATCATATAGTCTACAAAACAAATAATATAAACAATTTTATCTCTCAAAAAAGTTAAAAATAATAAAAAGTAGTACTTATTACACAAATAATTTCATTTCTTCACAATTGAGTAGAACATGTGTATGAGCTCAGTGCAGTTTTTCATGAAAAAGTTATCGTTCATGATAACCACCAAAACCAAGATTGGCCTGATTAAAAATTGATAATTGATGATTCATGACATCATCAACATTTATCTCATTGCAACCCATGCAATTATGTTTTGAAGTATGTTCAGATTGAAAATAATATGAGCATAAATTTAAAATTTCCTCCTGTAAGTATACTTCTACAATTGACCCTTCAATCAATGATTTGTTAAGTATTTTATTCTTCAATTTTTTCATAAATCACTCGAATAAGTACATCCATCGAAATTGTATCGATCCTCCATATTTATCTTTATATGAAAAATTCAATATAAAATGTTTCATTGAGTCGAGGAAGGTTAGCAAGAATATTTTCTTCAAATTACTTAAAATTAAAATAACATCTTTTGTAGCATACTCAATGCGTCATAATTTTATGTTTCCGCATAGATACCTCATAAAAATATGATATTTTGGTCAACACTTTATGGAATAAAGAATTAAATGGGACTCTAAGACCGACAAGAAATGGTCTTCTCATTACAACATGACAATCATGACTTTTTAACTAGGTAATATATTCATTTCTAACACAATGAAACAAATTAGAAGCATAACCATCTGGTAACATCAAATCTCTAATGCATTGACAAAATAATAAATGAATTTCTTTAGAAATTGTGTAAGCTAATTTTAGATTCATTAAATTGTGTGATAATTTGTTTTCAAATAACTCAAGTTCAGGACGTCTACAAATTTGGGAAAGATCTAATTGTGCCTTTACATTATCTTTGGTCTTACCGGGCGTGTCTAACATGGCATAAAATATGTTATCAAAAAAATCATCTCAATATGAATTACATCTAACATGAGATGAACAAACAAATCATACCAATATGGAAGGTCCTAAAAATACTTCTTTTTATTCAATTATGATCTCTCCCAAAAACATATATTTTTCATTCATTTATAGTTGGTCCAAATGTAATCTGAGGTAATGAATGGATGATATATTTTACCTGAATACCTGAGAGAACTGTTGGAGGTTCTTTTCTTTCAATTCTACATTTTATACAACTATTTCTATTCTTTCAAAAAGGGTGACCCACAGGAAGAAATCTTTGATGATTGTCAAAAAAACTAGTCTTTCTTCCATTGACAATCATAAATGATTTTTTTTTCAGTCATGCAGTACGAACATGACTTTAGACCATGTGTACCTCATCCAAATAACATATCATATTCCATAAAGTCACTAATTATCCAAATTAATGCAATTTTTAGTGTAAAATTTTGATCAACAATTATATCATATGTAGTTACACCATCGTTCCATAATGAAATTAACTCATCAATTTGTGGCTTCAAATAATCATCGATATTCTTCTTCAAATGTCATGAAATTAGTAGTGTCAAATATGTGTGTGTGTGTGTGTGTGTGTGTGGTACCTTCATCAGAATCCAAGGAGGTTATTGGTATGGAGTTAGGAAAATAGTACAATAAGAATATTTATTATCATAAGCACCAAATGGATAAAAAAACATCAGTAGAAATACTCAACACTATGTTATGAGGTTCTGAAGCAAAAGAATAATGAACCTGATCAAAGTGTTTCTACAAATCATCATCACGTGAATGATTTAAGTTTTTACTAACAGAAGTATTTGATTTATGTCATGTCATTAATGCAGTTGTGTGGTGAGACATAAACTGACACTATAAATGAGGTGTAATTGGAAAATACTTCTATCATTTCACAAGAAATTCATACTTCCCTTGTTGAACCTCTTTATACATTGATTCTCCACATGTTTAACAATTAACTAATAATTCATAATCACCATAATATAATATGTGGTCATTTGAAAATTCATAAATCTTTTGATAATTAATACCCAAATTATGGACTAACTTCTTACTTTCATAGAAACTTACAGTTAAGTATTTTTTTCAGGAAATAGTGAATTAACCAAATAAAATATTTGATTGAAGCAACTATTTGACATTCCAAAATCTGATTTAATAGCCATAAATTTTTTAACTTTGAGTTTGATTATCTTGCATCTTGGATATAAGGTCTCTTTAGCAGATTTCAACAAATTATAAAATTGAGATGATTTTGATTTAGGATTTCAAATATCATTTTAATTTGTTGTTTCTTGAATAGAAGGGTCACAAGCCTCATGTACTAAATTCCAAAATGATGGATCTAGAGCCAAAAAAATTGTACTTTCTACTAAATTTTTTTCAACATGTTGATATTAAAAAATATAATATTTCTGAAAACCAAAAGACAGTAAATGAAGTCCAACATTATCAAAGATTTCAAATCTCCTGAAATCACATTTCTTACATAAACATTTAATTGTTCCTTTAGAAACAAATTGTGTATTTGATGATGTAAATGATATCAATGTTTCAGCACCCTCAATGTAGATAGGATTTTTATCAAGCCTGTTAGTATTTTTACGATGATTTATCGAATCAAGATCACATAATAGAAAATGGTGTCTATTCATGAGTCCATGGTTTTCTAAAAAAAATAATATAAATAAGAATAATTATTACTCATGGCTAATTATTATAAATTATAACTAAATTTTAATTGTGGTTAATTATGACTACTTATCGTGAATTATTATTGATTATTACTAATTATTACAAAATTTATTAAGAAATACTAATTTTTTAGTAATTATAACTAAATTTTTAATAAATATTATTAATTTCTAAAAATTATTAGTATTCTTTATATTTTTTACAAGTTATTACAAATTATTATAATTATTACTAATATTTACAAATTATAAATAATATTTACTAACTATTACCAACATTTACTAATTATTATTAATATTGACTAATTATTTCTTAATTATTAAAATTTATAATATTTTTTTCAAATTATTACAAAAAAAATTAATAATTACTGTGAATTTTTAATAATTATTAGTATTTTTTATATTTTTAACAATTTATTATAAATTATCACAATTTACTAATATTTACCAAGTATTTCTAACTTTTACTAATTATTACTAATATCGACTAATTATTTATTAATTATTACATATTATTTAATAATTATTACAACATTTTTAATTATTGCTAATTCTTAACTAATTATTGCTAATTTTTAATAATTGTTAGTATTTTTTATATTTTTTTACAAGATATTACAAAACATTTACTGATTATTACTAACATTTATTAATTTTTACTAATTATTACAATTATTTATTAAGTTACATTAATTATTTATTAATTATAATTATATTTTGAATAAATATTACTATTTTCTAAAATTATTGATATTTCATATATATTTTTACAATTTATTACAAATTATCGTAATTTACTGAGATTTACAAATTATTATTAACAATTACTAATTATTACTAATATTTACTAATTATTTATTAATTATTGAAAATTATTTAATAATTATTACTAGTTTCTTTAATTAATACTGCATTTTTACTAATTATTGTGAATTTTTAATAATCGTTAGTATGTTTTATATTTTTTTACAAGTTATTGCAAAAAATAAACTAATTATTAATAATATTTATTAATTTTTACTAATTGATTATTAATTATAAATAAATCTTTAAAAAATATTACTAAATTTTAATAATTATTAGTATTTCATATATATTTTTACAATTTATTACAAATTATCATAATTTACTAATATTTACTAATTATTACTAACATTTGCTAATTATTACTAATATTGACTAATTATTTATTAATTATTACAAATAATTTAATAATTCTTACTATTTTTTAAAATTATTACTAAATGTTTACTTTTTTTTGGAAAGGCTGGGGGTCAAATGCCCCTTTTTATTGAAAATAAAAGTCCAACAGCAGAATAAAGGAGGAACAAAACAAGAAAGAGTCAAAGAAGAAACAGAAAAATACATCAGTGCACTTGAGAGTGAGTACGCATGCTATGATGAGAGAGTTG
This sequence comes from Viscum album, assembly GCA_963277665.1. Taxonomy (NCBI): domain Eukaryota; kingdom Viridiplantae; phylum Streptophyta; class Magnoliopsida; order Santalales; family Viscaceae; genus Viscum; species Viscum album. The sequence continues at coordinate 133,720,092 of OY728155.1, read as the reverse complement.
ACCACCCATGCCACGGGGATGTCTGCCTCTCTTCCAAGTCTTGACCTGTGTCCAAGTCCCACCACCATCATCTGAACTGTCACCAGTCTCGACAGCGTTCAGGACTTTAGCTCCAACCTGATCATCATTTGTTTTTCCATCTTCATCACTGCTGGAAGAAACTAGAAGTTCAAGAGTTATGAATTCTTACCTTTCTACAAACCTTTTGATTCTAAATTTGAAGTGTGGCACAACTAGAAGGAGATTCCCCGTATACTTTGACATTTTTTGAGACACCAGGCTCCAAAATAGCAACTTCCTGTTCAGTTTCATTATAGGTCTGAACAGATTTTAATTGCAAGTTTAGACTGGGTCTATCAGCCACTGATTGGGGTGCAGAGGCAGTTAGAGTAGTTTTAATGTCAGGAGCAGATCCATCCTTGGTAGTCACATGCACCACAGTAGCTGTTTCTGAACCACAACCAAAGTCTGGTTGCAACATAGGAGCAGGGGGAGTAGACCTTTCACAGCAGGCAGGGAGATCTCCCATCGGCTGCATAGCAGCGGTTTTCATAGCAGAGCAAGCATCCTTTTAAGAGTTTATAACCACTCCCAGATATATTCTCCTAATGAACAGTTGCTTCCTTGTGTCCAGAAACCATGGGGTAAGCAGCAGAAATCAGAGAAAACTCAAGGGGTTGAGACTTCTCATAAGTAACCTTGGAGCGTTCAACAGATGAGGCCTGCCTAGTGAGGTCGGAAGACATTTCATCTCCTATTTCATGAGAAGAATTACATTACTCAAAAGCCTGGGAGATCTTCTTAGCTTTATATTTCATGGAAGTAGCTACTTCCACCTTTTCCTTGCCTTTACGATTTCTAGAAGAGACCAAAGCATGCTATTGCCAGTATTGGTCCACCGCAGCTTGTGCCTCTAATTCAATGACATCTTGACTGTCATCAGATTTATCATCGATGGGATCTTCAGCAATGTTTCTAACTAGAGCATCCTTGAAGGATACTCCATTCATAGTGAGATAGTCATCTGTTAAATCAGCCCATGATTGGGACCTAGAATTAATCTATGCAGCAGGAAAAGGATCTAGCACTTGAATAGCCTTAGAAGGCTCAACATTGGTATCATTCACAAACTCCTGAGCATAGGCATTCATGAAATTCACAACAGGGTTAATAACCTCTAAACATTCATTTTTCATTGAAGGGCAGGCAACGTCCTACTCTTGGGAAACCTGAGAAGGCCCTACGTTAAAACCATTCACAACAATCTTAGAAGGTCTTACATTAATATTATTCTCCTGAATAGATGGAGCACCATTAACAGCATTGACCTTCTTTCGACAGAACTGAGATTCATGTCCTTTAATATTGCAGTTTGAACAAATAAACTCCTTTCTGTAGGATGACTTCTCATGCCCAATGGCTTGGCAAGAAACACAAAATAAAGGAACTTTCTCAAATTTAATACCGAGATTAATCTCATCAGTCGGAGTGGAGAGTACAACTCTATCAATCAAGGTAGAGATTATATCAATTTCAACCAGGACTCGGGCGTAGTGTCTAAATGTGACCAATTCAGTGGCATTGTCCAGCCTAATTGGAATACCTATCGTCGAAGCTATGTTGAACAAAATTTCTGGGTGCCACAAGACCCAATTAAGTCCATGAATTTTAATCCATACTTGTGCGCGGGTGTCTTTGAAATCATTAAGATTGAGATTCAGACTCCATTCATGGAGTCTCAATATTCCTGGATCTAGATTAATCAAGCTTGCGGACCATGCTTGCTCTTTTGCATCTGCGGAAAGGAATAAAAGGTGAAAAAAACCACGACCTAATGATATGCATTTGAAGTCAGAAAAAACCCAGATGTGCGCTAATCTAGAAACTAGATCTATAATTTTCTAGGGTTTCATAGCTTTATACAAGAAGATCCGAGCAATGATCAAATGTTTTCAAAGCTCAATTCTTTCTGAAATGGCATCATCCGAAGTAGACGCATGCGCTATTGAGCCTTTTCTTAAAATTCTTTGCAAGGAACGATTGCGGACCGAGCCAAATGAGCCACCTGAAAAGCCGGTGAAGGATGCAAATCTCTTTGAATCTTCTTCTTCATTCCCTATATTCTTCTTTGAAGACAACAGACCCTATCGAATCTCAACTTGATTCGTGGAATAAGAGAAAAGGTTCAAGCTGCGAGGGTGATTTAGGGTGCGCCAATCGTCAGAGAACTCTTGGAGTTTCTCTCATTCCTCCCTCTCCTAGAGGATAAATTTTTACTAATTATCATGAAACTTTAATAATTTTTGGTGTTTTATATTTTTTTTTTTTACAAGTTATTACAAATATTTATTAAGCAATGCTAATTATTTTTTTATTATAACTGAAATTTTAATAAACATTACTAAGACATATATGGGAAATTATCAAATATCAAAAGAATTATAATTGAATATCATTGACAAATGGTATGTAACACTAAAATAATCAATACAATCAGGGGGCATGAACATGTAGAATAAATTCAAGTATTGCATATCATAATTTGCAATAGTTCAAACATAAAAGGAACCATATAAGTAAACATATCAATCAATCATCTTGGTAAATTACATAAGGCTTCTAAAGTCTAAGACACCCTATGTTTCTTGTACAATCTCAACACTATATCTCACCTCCCCAAACACTTTAATAAGTAACATCTTTCAAATTATATAATCACAGATCTATAATCATTCACACCTCAAAATACACCCATGATCAAACATGCAATAATAAAATGAGGCTCAAACAAAGCGTGTAGTTTATGCTAACAAATAATTTAAGAAAAAATTTCAAACAAACATTTATTTTTAATGAAATATTGAAAAATATAGAAACCACCCTTCAAGAAAACTTTGAAACCATGTTTTGATTGAAAATCTCTATTAATCTCAAAAGGAACAAATATATTGATGAACACAACTAGGTTCTTAAATCTAAATTTTAAACATTGGGCAACCCACCACAAATCAAGCGGAATCAACCCATGGGGAGCCGAAACGTGTCATCTTCAATGGTGGACATCCAAATGGGGAATAATAAACCCACATGAACCTTAAATACCAAATAAACCACAAAAATCAGATAAATATTTTGACATTAGGTTCGGTCGAACCAATTACAGTGAGAAGGGAGAGGGAATCACAAAAAGAAGGAAGGAGGGAAGAGGAGTCCATATCGAGGGGATTCGAACCTCCATCACAAAAAGAATGGGGAGAAATTAGGAAGGATGGAGGGGATCATCATAGGGTTGTGCAGCTAGGAGGGTTGCGCCAATGGGGGTAAAGAAAAAAAATGGGGGGGGGGGGGGCAGTGTGATATTTTTTTTAGTTTTTTTGCAACAAAGTAATCATGATGAATATTTCATCGCTAAAAGATCTGTAAGAGAACTTATTGTGGCTGACTAGATTATCCATCGCTAATAACATTCTCCTACCACAGCACGGGTAATCCAACTAAGAACAATAGCGATGGACTTCATATTAGATATACACTAAAGTGTGTGTGTGTGTGTGTAATATGATATTATATATATATATATACATATAAAGTGTATATTTAATTACATGCATTTGATTCATGTATTATAATGCATGTATTAAATACATGAGATAATATATATATGATATATATTTATTTCTCCCAAATGGTTTTATTATTAGTTAAAATCCATCATGAATGGATTAATTTGTTTGACCACTTGTTGGATAGGATTCAATTAATTATGGGAATAAATGTATATGAATACATTAATACGGTCAAGGCGTTTTCATTTAAGGAAACACGTCATGGATGACTATAAAGAGATGCAATCCCTCCTTTTGTAAACAAGCAATTATGATCATGCCTCTCATTTATCTCTTCCTCTCATACTATTGTTCGTCATCCGAGATAAAAGAAATATCACATCTTCAGCATTCAGGTATACTCATGATACGATCATGAATCCATTGGATGATGTACCCCCCTTAGAGGCAGAGTACTTTTGTTCACTACTTTGTGATCTTTAACAAGCATTCTTCTTCATTGAGAAAGAAGAAGATTGTTGTCGTTGGTGATTTGTAGGTACACTATTTATACAGTTTATATATGCATTGATTCTCAAAGATAGATTCGCCTATGTTTGGGTTATCTTCAGTAGCATATGATTATATGATGATCATATGAAACCCACCAGTGGTATCAAAGAAGAGGCTAAAGGGTTATCCGATTCTTGGGAACTCTCACACATAAACGGTGGAGAAGTGTGGCTCTCCACTTAGGAGCTCCATTGTCATGTAAAGAGTTCCATTCCAAAAGAGTTGGGGCAATGGAGTCCTTTGATAGGTTAATATGGATGTAAAGTTTGATGTGTTCATATGAGGAATAGATATTCTTCCACCCATTTGTGGTATCATAGCGTAGGCTTATTTGATGAATCAATGTGTTTATTAATTTATAAAAAATATGCTTTAAAAGTAAAATGAGATTTTTTAATCCTGGGAATAAATATTATATGTTCATATATATTACTCTTCTTTATGAAAATAAATAAAGTATTTAGTTTAATAAAGATAATTCAATTTTAAATTGAATTATATTATTTATAAAGTGTTTATAAATAATAGAAAATCTATTTTGAAATATTTATATAAATTTATAAATGTAGTTTATAAATTAATTAACTATAAAATGATTATTTTTAATTGATAATTATTATTTTAAACACCTTTTTACATATTAAATAACCTGATTTATGATCCAGAAATAAATGGTTTATTTCGAAATCATAAAATTCAATTTATAAAGAGTTTATAAATTCCAACATATATGATATTTAGATTATATAAAAATGTTTATATAATAAATATTGAATTATAAAATGTTTATAATTCAAGAAATATCATATAAAACCCATTTAATATAAAATGTGAAAGGGCTCATATTACTAAGAATATAAAATTTTTATATTCTTGCTAATTTATAAAATGATTATAATCAGCATTTATTTATAAATAGTTCATAATTTTTATCTCATGTTTAAATATCTAGATCATTTATTTAAATATTATTCCCTATTTTATTCATAGTTATAAATTGTTTATATTATGAATAATTGTATGCCAAAATTTATATGATAAACTGCTTCTAGGACAGAGCCTCGAATATCATGCTAGGTTTGATATAATAAAATTTAATTTTCATCTACCTTAACCTTGATTTGTAATTTTAGTTATGATCATAAGAGTAGTTGTTGGGCATAGTTTGTGCATATTAGGTGTTAGAATTTCATGAATTGAATTATATCTTGATTAAAGTCTCACTGGGTAGAGGGACTTGGGGTTGGACTACCTACTTTACTGGAGGATTTCTTTGACTAGAAAAGTGAATGAGGTTGGCTATCCATTGCTCCAGGCATACTCATGTGTGTAGGTTCTGGGCGCAGCGGAAGCGCGTTGGTGGGTTTGCCCAACTTTTAATTTTAACGTTAAACAACATTCAATCCGAGATCCGTCATGATTTAAAACACCGAATCTTCGGAATAGAACGAAGAACGAAAAGAAAAGAAGAGTCCCGGAACCCATGAGGAGGATCATCATATGTTGATTATAATTAATTTAATTAATTCATAAGAATTACCTCGTTGAAATTCTTTCTTCGTTGGTGTCTCCGGTCACAATCATGTGATTCGTCGTTGCGTCGGAGAATCCAAGTGTAGGATTCCTCTAGTGGTGATCCACACGTGTGCCACGTATCTCTGGACGTCGCCGAAGGGAACTCCGGGTGCTAGCGCGGAAGATCCTTCACTTGCGATGTCCGTCTTCGATCGCTTTGATCCGGTGGAGGATCTTGCTTTCGTAACTTGAAAGTGTTCTTGGTGGAAAGAGAATTCTCTATTGGCTTGAGAGTATTTCCAATCCGTTGTGCACAACCAAAATGGCTAACCCTTTTGAGAATAATGTAATTTGGATTTATAATACTTAGAAAAAATGAATTAATTGCCCAAAAGCATTTAATTATTTCATTTAATTCTTAGTAATACCCCATGTCTTAATAATGAAAGTTGACCATCATTATTACTTGACATGCATCCAATGTATCACATTTAATATCATTTAATTAAATAAATAATATTTTTTCTCACAAATCCCGAAAAAACAAACTACACGGCGTGTATATAAATATACACGGCGTGTACTTTTATTTTTCCATTTTGTTTATTTCCTCCACCATATTTATTAGACCTTGAGTAATGACTATTTATTTCATAAATAAATGTGACTGTATTACTCGCTAATAAATATATATATTATTTCGCCCACAATATATTCTCTTAAATAACTAGTGTCGAAATAAATGCGATCAGACATCCTTGAATAATTATTAAACCACAATCGGGAATAATCTTTATTCAACTTGTTAAATTAATATTTAACTGAGATATATGGACACACTTAGTGTGTGACCCTCTAGGCCTCTTTCTCAGTGGCATTAGGCGGAGCCTACCTAAAGTCTAAGGTTAGCATCTAGCAACACGCCAAGGCACCCATAGAGAAAGAAGTTAACGCCGCAATGACGTGTCACCTCCTATGAACGCTTACCGTGTAATATAATCTCTTTGTCACGATATCTCCAATCAAGTGGGTTGCATGCTAGTGCCATCAACCCATGTGCTCGATTATTCTTTCTTTGACTTCCCGGAATTGAACTCTCCCATACCCTACCATGGGCATGGATTTATTTAGGCTATATCAATTCCATCAAAGGTCCTGAGATATCTACTTCCCTTATAGAACAGAAGGGACAAATCCTTTCTCACATTATCTATTAATGCAGTATTACTCGTGACGCACCCAACGTATCCTACCTCGCTGCGAACAGTGTGTCATCACCGTTTTCGTCAATACATCTAAGTGCGCGAGTTGTAACACCCATTAATAATAATCTTAAAGTCTAAGGACCAATACACACGTCCGCATATAGGAACATCCAATGACACTATGAAATGTGGATTTCCTACTGATGGGTCTCGTTCTCATAATATCCTCCTGGATATTACCAAGGGCGCACACCATGAGAAGGTGCCTCAAAGTTTTATGAGTCCTCACCCCTAATGACCTTTATTATTTGCGTCCCTCAAATAATATCATCCGGCCACAGAACATATATTCAAGAACAGTGTTATGGCACTTCCAGGTTCTCATCATAGCAGGGATCCGCTATGACCCATTAATGCAACAGCTGTCCTTAGGACATTATCATATGCATTGTCACGCAGAAGAACAATCAAGATGTGATAAGGATTTTATTAATGAATAAAGTACAAAGTAGTTGGTTCTAGACCACCAACTCCAATAGACTCCCACTTGGACTAGAGCCAACTGCTAACAACCTTTAACCCGCTAGCTCTCACATGATATTCATGCTTCTGCTGAGATAGGCCTTTAGTCACGGGGTCCGCCACGTTCTCTTCCATGGACACTCTTCTCACTGCAACTTCACCCCTTTGATAGAAATTCATCAAGAGGTGATACTTCCAGAGTATGTGTTTTGTCCGTTGATGTGACCTTGGTTCTTTTGCAAGAGCCACCGCTGCAGTATTATCACAATACAATGTAATGGAATCTTTACTGTTAGGCACCACATCAAGCTTCTGGACAAAGTTCCGAATCCAGACGGCTTCTTTGGCTGCATCAGAAGCCGCTATATACTCAGACTCCACTGTAGAATCAGCGATAACTGGCTGCTTTGAACTCTTCCAGCTCACAGCTCCTCCATTGAGATAGAAAACATATCCAGATTGCGACTTTAGATCATTCTGATCTGTTTGAAAACCAGCATCAGCATACCCTCTGATGAAAAGCTCCTCGTCTCCTCCATACACCAGGAACATATCCTTAGTTCTTCTCAGATACTTAAGGATAGTCTTAACAGCAGTCCAATGCTGTTCTCCTAGATCTGCTTGATATCTGCCTACCATGCTAAGTGCATAGGCAACATCAAGCCTGGTACATAACATGGCATACATGATGGATCCTATAGCCGAAGCTTATGGGATCTTGCTCATCCTATCTTTCTCATGTTGTGTCTGGGGACACATTTTCTTAGAAAGATGTAAGCCATGTGACACTGGAACCAATCCCCTCTTTGATTTTTCCATACTAAATCTCTTTAGTATCTGGTCAATGTATGTACCCTGACTTAGTCCAAGCAGCCTCTTGGATCTGTCACGAATGATCTTGATCCCTAGAATGTAGGCTGCTTCTCTTAAGTCCTTCATGGAGAAACACTTGTTCAACCAGTCCTTAACTGACTATAAGGCTGGTACGTCATTTCCAATAAGCAATATGTCATCAACATATACCACTAGGATGACAACCGCATTCCCATTAAACTGCTTATAAACACATGGCTCACATTCATTCTTAATGAAACCAAATTCCTTTATGGCTTCATCAAATCGAATGTTCCATGACCTGGATGCTTGATTCAATCCATAAATGGATTTCTGCAACTTGCAAACCCGTTTGGCTTCACCTGGTGTCACAAACCCTTCTGGTTGTGTCATATAGACATATTCCTGAAGGTTCCCGTTAAGGAATGCTGTTTTGACATCCATCTGCCAAATCTCGTAGTCATGGTAAGCTGCTATGGCAAGTATGATTCTTATGGATTTAAACATGGCAACTGACAAGAAGGTTTCATCATAGTCAATTCCTTGACATTGTCTGAATCCTTTATCCACTAGCCTTGCTTTATAGGTGCTAACTTGACCTTCCATGTCCAACTTTATTTTGAATACCCATTTGCATCCAACAGGCTTTACATCAACTGGCTCATCGACCAGAACCCAAACTTGGTTCTGATACATGGAATCCATCTCAGAATTCATAGCTTATAGCCATCTTGCAGCTTCTGAGCTTTCTACTGCTTCCTTGTAGGAGAGAGGTTCATCATTGTCCAACAATAATGATTCACCATCCTCGGTGACTAGGAAACCAAATCTCTCTGGTTCCCTTACCTCTCTTGAGCTCCTATGCAGTACTTGTATTTCTGGAACCTCTTCCACGGGGACCTGTGGAACTTGTTCCTGTACCAACTCCTGTGTATCTTGAGCATCAACTTCATCAAATTCAATCTTGCTCCCACTATCCTTCTTGAGGATGTGCTCCCTCTCAAGAAAGACGCCTTGTCTGGCGACAATCACTTTCTTGTCTTGAGGGTTATATAGGTAATATCCTTTCGTTTCCTTGGGATATCCTATAAAGATACACTTCGTGCCTTGGGGTGCTAGTTTGTTTCTTGAGAAGGCCTTAACAAATGCCTCGCATCCCCATACACGTGTGTGCGACAAAGTGGGTTTCCTTCCATTCCATAACTCGGATGAAATTTCATTTGCCACCTTAGTCGGTACTCGGTTTAATGTGTATGCTACAGTTTGTAATGCATATCCCCAAAAGGATAATGGAAGATCCACATGACTCATCATCGACCTCACCATGTCCAACAAGGTGTGGTTTCTCCTTTCACTAACACCATTCCACTGTGGTGTATAAGGAGGAGTGAGCTGAGATAGAATCTCAGACTCCCGTAGAAGATTGATGAACTCTTGGTTCAGATATTCTCCACCTCGATCCGATCGAAGCTTCTTTATCTTCTTACCAAGCTGATTCTCTACTTTATTCTTGAATTCCTTAAATTTCTCTAAGGACTCTGACTTATACCTCATTAAGTAGACATAGCCATATCTACTCAAATCATCAGTAAAAGTAATGAAGTAAGAATATCCACCTCTAGCTTCTACTAGAAATGGTCCACACACATCCGTGCGTACCAATCCTAGAAGCTCTGTGTCCCTTTCACCTTGTCCACCAAAAGGCGGCTTGGTCATTTTTCCTTGTAAACAAGCGTGACATATATCAAGTGGTTTTAGCTTAGTAGAGTCTAAATAGCCATCTTGGCAGAGCTTTGTCAAGCGCTTCTCGTTCACATGACCAAGGCGGTGATGCCATAACTGGGTGATGTATGAGTCATGTGAGTTTGTTTCGTTATCGATTTCCAACACTTGGTTTTCGTAATTTAATACATACAAACCATTATTCAAATGTTCCATACCATAACATACGTTGTTCTTATAAAAGAGACAACCCTTATTTCCAAACTTGAAAATAAATCCATCCATATCCAAACAAGATACAGAAATTATGTTCTTGGTAACACTAGGAACAAAATAACAGTTTTGTAAAACCAAAATCATGCCAGTTGGCAATGAGAGGTGATAGTCGCCAATAGCCAACGCAGCCAGCCTTGCGCCATTGGCAGATCGAAGATCCACCTCTCCTATGGCGATCTTTCTAAATCTACTTGGTTCCTACATTTGAATACAGATGTGAGCCCCACAAGCTGTATCTAATACCCAATGTGTAGAAATAGAAAGATTGCACTCGATAACGAACGCACCTTTAGCGTCCCCACGCTTCTGGGTGCAGTTCCTCTTCCAATGGCCCTGCTTGCCACATGCAAAACACACTGCCTCCCATTCCTTGCCCTGCCTCTGGATCTTCCCCTTCTTGGAGGGATGATGCTCGGGGGCTTTAGACCGTTTATAAGTCTTTGGCCCCTTTGCCTTGTCCTTCCTTTTATTGTTCACCATAAAGATCGCGGGTTTGTCACGCCCCATGTCCTTATCTACCTGGCGAATCAAGGTCAGAAGCTCTGATAGACTCTTATTATTGTCGTTCATGTTATAGTTGACAATGAAGCTAGATAAGGTCTTGGGCAGTGATGATAGGATGAGATCTGTACGCAACTCATCCGAGAATTTAATCCCTAAGATGTCCAAGCGTTCAATGTAGCCAATAAGCTTGACTATATGAGGCCCAGCTGGCACAGACTCTCCAAGCTTCGTGGTAAACAAAGCATTGGAGATCTCATACATCTCATGTCTCGCCTTCTCTTGGTAGAGATCTTTAAGGTGAGACATCATGCTATACGCATCCATGTTTTCATGTTGCTTCAAGAGCTCATTAGACATGGCCGATAGCATGAAACACTGGACATCTGTGGCATTATCCATGTGTTTCATGTTGAGAGATAATTCCTCATCACTAGCCTCTTTCCCAGGCGCAACTGGAATAGGCTCTTCCAGCACATACAATTTCCTTTCGTGGCGAAGGACGACGCGTAAACGCCTCTGCCACTCTTGGAAATTGGTGTCGGTGAGAAGGTTTTCTTTCTCGAGTATGGTGCACAATGATATGTTTGAAGTCATTTTATTTTCATTTCTACAAATTAATATGATAAAAGGTTTAGTACTTTATTATAAAATTGAGACAAATAAATTAATACTTATTAGTCTCCCACTATTTTATCGAAATCCAATAGCCCTCGCCATTGACTTCGGAATATTCTGTTGCGTGAATATTCTAGTGGAAAGGATCCATATTGCCCTTCGCATTACCCCAACTAGGGTTGGTCAAGCAACTTGAAGGGTTTTAGGTAGGCATTCCAAATGCCAACTGCATTAACTCGCAGCTCCTTGATCCGCTGAGTGGACTCCCCAATCCTGAAATCCTTTTTTTTTGGATTTCCTCAACCTTTGCCTCTTGGTCACACCAAGTCCTGCTGTGGCAGTCAACCCTTGATGCGAACCAAGTCAAGTCAACCCAAAACCTTAAATTAGAATTCCCCGATAATTGAAAGCACCCCAACTAGGGTTGGTCAAGCACTTTGAACTATGGTTCGATTCTAACCAAGATTATGGAAGGCTATGCCGACTTAATATTTATATTGAGGGATTTTATCCTTATACGTAAATTTCCATTTTATTATCTTTGATTACATGCTTGTTAATATTAAGTGGGATATACTTAAGTGATTAACCATGTCTAAGATAATATTTACGTATAAACCGGTCTTATTTTAGTTCTATCTTGCATGCTTGTTATATTCATTAATTGTGTGATCATGACAACACACCCACAATAAATAAACCATGCAACTGACAGAAATAAAATAAATGGTATGATCATGAGCTTGTTCTATTGGTTAGTTTATCTAGCGGTTGATAAACTAACCCAAGACCTAGGGGAGAAACACCTTGAACCTTGCGGGTTCGTGTTTACAGCTTTCACTTGTTCACCTTTGTATCTTCTTGGATTGGTTTCACCTCGGCTCCTGACTTGAGCCGCCTCCACTAGCTTGGGAGCTCCATCCATTACATATTCATTTATCTCACACGCAGGTGAGGGGTAAAAAAGGGGTTTTTACATAAAATAATCCTTGGGCACGCAGGCCCTACATATTAATGAGGAGATGGCTTTCAGACCAATAAATTTAATTTAAATAAATAAATTAAAAGAAACCATTCACATAAAAAGGTCCCAGTCTAGCTCATGATCATCCATACATGCAACGATATTTACGCATAAATAAAACTTAGCATTCAATTCTTTAATCGTTCTTATTTAAGATAAATCACGCTCGAATAAATTAATTATCTTTAATTAATCAATCCTTTTATCTTAAATCCTTTTCTGAACTTCCTTGAGATTCTCATCCATCATAATTTTAAACAAATAAATTCATTTAAAATTATTCGTGTACGTAACTTGTACCTTGGAGGCAACCTGGTGAATTCTTGTTCATTACGCAGATGTTAAATTAAACACATATATATAAAACACCTATCACGTGTTGTGACTCAGCTTTACGCCTGCACCATGGTACACGTCTCAAGGGTTTATATAATATAATAATTAAATTTTAATAAATCTGCGTAATTTGGGTGAGTACGCGGCACGTAGTTCTGACTACACGGCGTGTACTTTTCTTCACCGTCCATCCGAAGTAACCGCCCGGGGACATGGCGTGTAAATGTACTTCGGAAATTTTCGGAGTACACGACGTGTTCTTTTTGGACACACGCTGTGTAGTTTCCGCGTTACACGGTTTCCAGCCAGGCAAGTCGTGTACGGGGTACACGGCCCAACCCGAACCCGAAGGGACTACACGTTGTGTTCAGTTGGACCACACGACATGTAATCCGGAAACTGTGTGCCACCTGTTTCTGGTCAACACACGGTGTCATAAATGACCTCAATACACGGCCTGATTTGGCGGATCGGTCAATGCATTGAACCTAGACTACACGGTGTGTACTTTCGAATACACGTCGTGTATTCTGGTGTTATACGGCCAGAAACATTTGGATCCTCCGAATGAGTTCCACTATTTTATTTTAATCAAAATTAAAAGAAAAAATCGTTTCTGTGAGGTGAACGAGAAACGAGGGAGGAGGAACGGATCTCGATATTCAGATTTCCAGAACGATTAAACTTGAATTGAAATAACTAAATTATTAAATGCATAAATTACCAACGAAAAACTAAATAATTATATTCAACGATATGACCCCTATGATACCACTTGTAGGTTCCGGGCGCAGCGGAAGCGCGTTGGTGGGTTTTCCCAACTTTTAATTTTAACGTTAAACAACGTTCAATCCGAGATCCGTCACGATTTAAAACACCGAATCTTCAGAATAGAACGAAGAACGAAAAGAAAAGAAGAGTCCCGGAACCCATGAGGAGGATCATCATATGTTGATTATAATTAATTTAATTAATTCATAAGAATTACCTCATTGAAATTCTTTCTTCGTTGGTGTCTCCGGTCACGATCATGTGATCCGTCGTTGTGTCGGAGAATCCAAGTGTAGGATTCCTCTAGCGGTGATCCACACGTGTTCCACGTATCTCTGGACGTCGCCGAAGGGAACTCCGGGTGTTAGCGCGGAAGATCCTTTGCTTGCGATGTCCGTCTTCGATCGCTTTGATCCGGTGGAGGATCTTGCTTTCGTAACTTGAAAGCGTTCTTGGTGGAAAGGTAATTATCTCTTGGCTTGAGAGTATTTCCAATCCGTTGTGCACAACCAAAATGGCTAACCCTTTTGAGAATAATGTAATTTGGATTTATAATACTTAGAAAAAATGAATTAATTGCCCAAAAGCATTTAATTGTTTCATTTAATTCTTAGTAATACCCCATGTCTTAATAATGAAAGTTGACCATCATTATTACTTGACATGCATCCAATGTATCACATTTAATATCATTTAATTAAATAAATAATATTTTTTCTCACAAATCCCGAAAAAAAACTACACGGCGTGTATATAAATATACACAGTGTGTACTTTTATTTTTCCATTTTGTTTATTTCCTCCACCATATTTATTAGACCTTGAGTAATAACTATTTATTTCATAAATAAATGTGACTACATTACTCGCTAATAAATATATATATTATTTCGCCCACAATATATTCTCTCAAATAACTAGTGTCGAAATAAATGCGATCAGACATCCTTGAATAATTATCAAACCACAATCGGGAATAATCTTTATTCAACTTGTTAAATTAATATTTAACTGAGATGCATGGACACACTTAATGTGTGACCCTCTAGGCCTCTTTCTCAGTGGCATTAGGCGGAGCCTACCTAAAGTCCAAGGTTAGCGTCTAGCAACACACCAAGGCACCCATAGAGAAAGAAGTTAACGTCGCAATGACGTGTCACCTCCTATGAACGCTTACCGTGTAATATAATCCCTTTGTCACGATATCTCCAATCAAGCGGGTTGCATGCTAGTGCCATCAACCCATGTGCTCGATTATTCTTTCTTTGACTTCCCGGAATTGAACTCGCCCATACCCTACCATGGCCATGGATTTATTTATGCTATATCAATTCCATCAAAGGGCCTGAGATATCTACTTCCGTTATAGAACAGAAGGGACAAATCCTTTCTCACATTATCTATTAATGCAGTATTACTCGTGACGCACCCAACGTATCCTACCTCGCTGCGAACAGTGTGTCGTCACAGTTTTCGTCAATACATCTAAGTGCGCAAGTTGTAACACCCATTAATAATAATCTTAAAGTCTAAGGACCAATACACACGTCCGCAGATAGGAACATCCAATGACACTATGAAATGTGGATTTCCTACTGGCGGGTCTCGTTCTCATAATATCCTCCTGGATATTACCAAGGGCGCACACCATGAGAAGGTGCCTCAAAGTTTTATGAGTCCTCATCCCTAATTACCTGTATTATTTGCGTCCCCCAAATAATATCATCCGGCCACAGAACATATATTCAAGAACAGTGTTATGGCACTTCCGGGTTCTCATCATAGCAGGGATCCGCTATGACCCATTAATGCAACAACTGTCCTTATGACATTATCACATGCATTGTCACGCAGAAGAACAATCAAGATGTGATAAGGCTTTTATTAATGAATAAAGTACAAAGTAGTTGGTTCTAGACCACCAACTCCAACAATGTGGAGTTTTTCAATATTATATAACTCTATGAATTTACATGAAGTGTGTATATACCATATGCATATGATGTATCTAGATATGTATGAATATACTTGACTTATATTTTTTAGCGATTAACATGGACTTGTGGGTTATGTAAAGAGTTACACATTAATGTGGCGTGAACACATTAATTTGGTGGTTGGAAAGGAATTCCAAAACTAAATCACTAGAATCATGAATACATAGAAAGGGAATAAAACAAGAAAAGATAACGATTACATTTGATGTAATAGTTAAAATTTTAATATGCATATGATGTATATTAAATTGGTGGGACCTTAAAAGAAATATCCAAAAATAATAAGCACGATATTACTTCCAAAGATACACTTTTCAAGACCTCCATCATCTAACTAGGTAGTTCACGATAAAGCTAGGTACCTATGGGTTATCTTGTGTAAGGTAATCGAGATAATGAGAGACTGTAGATTATTTTTTGGGTGGTTCATGATAAAGCTGGGTTCCCCTGGATTTTCCTTTGTTAGATTGTTTTTGGAATTTTATTTGGGTTACTAGAGGAATAAATTTGATTGAATCTATGTGATGTATTTGGAAAAAGGGTTATTCACTCAACTATCCAAGGGTCACAACTGTTGTGATCGAGATGATTCCCTAGATAAATAGATAATTAATGGGAGAAATTCTAAAACGACCTGAAACTTAGTGAAATATGGATTTTGGTGTACTAAATGGATATAATGTATGGGGTCATCATTTTTAGTGGGAGAACTTTCATTAAAAAATCCTCAATGAAAATATATAAAACATGATATAAATTTAATAAAAAGTTTTTTTTGTAGATAAATTCATCATAATCATCAAACTAAACTTTATATTAATCCTTTATTGGAGAAGCTTAAAGTAATTAACTCCTGAGACTGGAAGCTTAAGAAAATTTATTGAGCATGTGAAATATTTCATGTGTTAGAATAGTTCCTTCTTAAGTAAATAACCATTGAAATTGTTCACCAAGTGAATCAAGATGCTTACAAAAACATGAAATGATTAATTTAAGGTTTCAAAGATATTATATGTAAAACGACCAATGAAATCTTAGTATCCACTCATGTACTCAATATGATTGGTTATATCAATAATTTTAGTCTCATATACTCAATACGAATGAGTATATTGAATTATATTTAATATGATTGAATATATTAATGGCTTCATGAGACTAAAAGTTTCTTTAAAGCTTCATTGGTTATAAAAATCAATTATATTATTCTAATAGAAATATGATATCAACTATATGTTTTATAAAATGTTGTAAATACATAGAAGGTTAGAAAGATGAAAATAATTGAAGCCTGGATTTTATTTTCAAGTAATATAGAAAAGGATTTTCTCCATTGATAACTTGATGTTTCAATATTGGATAAACTCACCATAATATGTGTATTTTATCTCATTTAGATCTTGTAAAGAGATTATAAAAAAATTGTTTAAATAAAAAGAGATGGGTGTTTTTTAAACACGGTTTATGATTAGTTTAATTCTATAATATTCTTTAAAGGGAAGATTAAGATGTCTTGTTCTCAATTGAGAATTTATCTTATTTTCATTTATGGAAATGTTATGAAAATATGATTGAATTCAATGAAAATGTTTTCTTGATATTCTCAAAGTGTTGAGAATGGATAAACTGGGCATATTATGTATGGATTATGGTACTATATTGTCACGAACCAGCCCAGGGAAACCCTGAACCGGTCACCCGATCCGGTCCACGACATGTCCCAAAGGGCATTCCTGATTCTCATGTGCTGACAACTAGTATCGGGCATCAAAATATAACCATTGGGAATGAATTGTCCCATGAACAAAAGATAAACAGATAAATAAAAACTGATGATAAAAATAAAACTAGCAGCGAAAAGAAAATAATTTGCACATACCTCCATGTGACCTTCTAGGTCACCACCCAAATCAGAACCAAGTTCGCTCTGAGATAAATCCAGCACTAAAGAAACCTAAAACTGAAAAGATAATGTAGGTGTAATCACCGAAATGCTCAGTAGGAAAACACCACAGAATCCATACCTTTCCTTCCATAAAACAGTCCATTAATGCTAGTTTTAAATATCACATTTTAATAAAACAAAAATCATTTCACCATTTTAAATTCCAACACAAAGTCAAATCATTTTCCAAAACCAACTACCATTTGAAAATAAAAACCAAAACAAGTGATACCAAATATGTGCTAAAATAAAACAGGTAAACCGTGTGAGCTGGAAATAAACTAGTACAATGGAAAGTAAACAAGTAATATAAATAATCAAGTAACCATGGGTGATCTTAAACATTCCTAGAATACCCTTGGATGTACTCGGTTCAGAACCACCTGTCGGCGTATGGTGAATCTCCTAAGTCTATAACCAACTGGCCGCCCTAAAACTGACCAAATTCGGTGGCAAAGCCCACCTGGCCTAACAAACAATCCAGGGGGTACCAACCCGTCTAATCAGGGTTGATAAGCAACCATCACTTGATCATCTAAAAGACGTCTATGAACCCATGGTGGTAGTAATACTATGTAAGTATGAGACCCTCGCACATGTGACTCAACTCACAGGTCATCACCGCACTTGCCTACCCCAAACACAGATGCTTCCCATGCATTCACCCATAAAGGGTTACCCTAGATAGGGGCGCCCCATATACTTATATATATATATGCATGCATGTCAAACATAAAAAGTGCCAACCAGGTCGTCGCGTCATTTGATTATCAAAACCACTTTATAAAACAATTTGAAATTTTCAATCGGGAATTTGAGCTATTTAAAAACCAACTTTATTGTGTACAACACTAAACACCACTTTTAAGCTTAAAATTCCAAATAGACCCTAATAGTTTCCAAACCAAACACATTTTCAAAACGTCACCAAAACAACAGTAAACACCATTTCCATGTTTCCAATGCCAAACAGGCCTTTAAGATCCCCATATCCAAATACATTTATAAAACCCTTTCCAGTCTCTAAATAAAGTTGGAAACCTCATGTGTACCCAATGTTCCTTTATACCAACATTTATCAAAGAAAGTGTTGGTTTCAAAATGGACCAAGTTTTAAATAATTCATTCAAAATGACATGACATGTCACACACATGCCTTTTCAAGATTAAAGTACCATTTGAGAAACTAGGGTGTAAGAAGATCATTGTTCTAAAGTGTCATCTTCACTTGAATGCACATCCATGTGTGCACCTAGTGCACCCATGGATGTGCCGTCATCCAATGACACCCTCCAAATTCCTTGAAAGACCAAAAATCATTTTTATTTTCAAACCAACACTTCTTTTCACCAAACCCATCCATATCACATAATCTCAAAAGGTGTGAATGAACATTTTTAAAGACAAGGGAAGTGTTAGGACCAATAGGGGCCTATATACCCTGAGAGGGGGGGTGAATCAGGGTATGGATATTCTTTTTCAATGTTCTTCCTACCCCACTGGATCTTGACCTCTTTATTACAAGGGTCACTTTGTTTGATCTTGTGTGTAAACTATGATAACTTCTTTACTTCTTTATCTAATGATGATGCTTTGAATGTAATGCAGGGAAGCAAACAGACAGACACATAGATTTTTACTTGGTTCACCCTCACTGGGCTACGTCCAAGGAGCATACGCCGACAAGTTGTCGGTCGTACCAAATTCCACTATTCTTCACTAGATGTGGATACAAAGTTCGGGATAGATCACTTCTATGCCTAGGCTCACTACCTTTACAAATTTTAGGGTCAGCTCACTGCTTTCCCAAGGGTCACTCCCTGTTTCTCTCTCTCTGGCTCACTGTCGGTGGAGAGAATCACCTTCTTCCTCTTCCTAAGCTCACTGATCTAGAAGGGAATCAATCACAGTTTATAGACCTATAGGTCTCTTCATTTGCATGAAATAATGCATCTTCAACCGTTGATAGATTCTCTATTGAAGTCCAACTTTCATCCACTGATGAATACCTCTTTGCCTATGAACACTGGGCAATTCCTTTTGGAAACACCTTCGCAAAGCACCCTACTTCGCGAAGCTCCCAATTTCGCGAAGCTCAAACAAGCCTCCGCGAAGCTCCTGCCTTTTCACGAAGCACTTTCACGAAGCTCAAGCCGTCACAAATCAACGTCCCTCGCAAAGCTTACTAAGCCAACGCGGAGCTCGCAGGTTTCACGGAGCTACAATAGCCGCCGCGAAGCTCCTCTTTCGCGAAGCACACTGGCTCCGCGAACCACCTTCGCAAATCGAGAGCAAATGATCTTCTCTAAAAATTCTCTCTACTTCTCTCAAGGGGGTCGGCCTCTATTTATAGGATATTCCACCGACCCTCGAACTTTCCACGCGAAGTCAACACCACGTCATCTCAAATTGCGAAGCTCCGAAGTTTCCGCCGGAATTATGTCCAAATCGCGAAGCACCACAACAATTTTCCGTTCGTGGAGCTCGTCGTAATTGCGGAGCATCCCGTCAATTCCTTTTGCGCCTTCGCCGCGAAGCTCTCTCGCAATGCCCTTCATCACCACGAAGCTCCCTTGCAAAGCCCTTCACCACCGCGATGCGCTTCAGCCTCTGTCATTTGCGAAGCTTGTCGTAATCGTGAAGACTCACCGCCTCCATTCTTCTGGTCTTCGCGATTTAGAAACCATGCATCCTGTCTTTGCGAAATTCATGCCTTTTCCATATTAAATTATGATCTTCATGGAAATCCTATTTTCGCGATGCTCACCAAACTCCAAATTTTGGACCCCAAAAATTTGGCAAACACTGGGAAACGGCGCCACCTTGTACTGCTCTTTTTGTACCGCCTCCAGATCGTTCTTTCCTTTGTCATCGTTCTTTGTCAACAAGGATTGTCAACAACTTCTCAGGAACTCGACAATTCTCCATGAAAACCTGCTTTGTCAACAAACACAATCAACCCAAAAAAATACTCCAATGTTACCTTGAGGGATTTTTTCCCAACAGGAAGCTTTCCAAAACAACTTACAATCCATGCCACAAAACACCATATTTCACATAAAAGCCCAAATCAAAATCCAACCATCCTAACATAATAATTAAAAGGGGAAATATCACACAAATCATTTAATTTCACTATCAAAACCCAATTTACATTTAACCAAACACATTCAACACCTACAAACATAAGCATAATTGAAGATTTACTTCAAAACCATTTAAAAAAAATTACTATCGAGAAAACACCACAATAAATTTACTAAGTGTGTTAGTAGGGTAAAAACCACACACAAAAAATTATTAAATAAGATTGACCACTCAATCAAACACATTGGGCTTAATCATGGTTAGACATAAACAAGAAACACTTCAAGAGCTATTTTTTTAACCAGTTCTAAAAATCTATTAACACCATAAAAAACTAAGTAGTTATACCATGAAGTAGTGAATCAAGTAAAAATAATAATAGAAGTAACACAGGCACCAATTAATTGCTTAGGAATGGAATGGGATGGAAACTCCTACCTCAAACCAAGAGTGGAGGTGACGAAACCCCCAATGGATAGGCTAACAATGTCCCACAGACCAATTAAACACCCAAGAAAACTAGAAAAATGCACCAAACAACACCCGAGATGTTAGGGTTTTGACAACTCAAAGAAAAACACCCAGAAGGAGTGGAAAACGAACAAACCTAGGGGGCGTGCGCTGGAAAGGGAGGATGTCGAAGTCAAATCGCACTAGGAAGGGAAGGTTGTTGGGTTGGGTCATGCTGGCCGGAGCGCGCTGAGCAGGGAAGCTTGCTGGAGTGGGTTTTCCAGAGGTGAGATGAGCAGGGGAGCTCACCGGAGAAAGTTGTGGCCAGTTGGAGTGGAAGAGGGAGGCCGCTGGGGGGTCAGGTGTGATGTTGGTCGGAGCAAAGGAGAGCAGGGGGGAACGAGGCCAGAGCACAGAGTGGGGAAGGGTGGTGGTCGGTTTCACCGTTGGTGTGTGAGGGGCTAGATAGAAGAGGGGTGAGGGAGGGAGTGCGGTGAGGGAGAGGTCGGGAGCAGCAAGGGTGAGGCCAGGAGCGAACCCGGAGGGCGAGGGGACCTACGCGCAGTGGGTAGGGGGTGCTGGGTAGCTTAGGGTTTGGGGTAAAAATAATAATAAAAATAAATAAATGAATAAATAAATAAATTTATAATAATAATAATAATAAAACCAATAATAATAATAATAATATCAATAATAAAATAATAAAAATTCTAATAATACTAATAATAATAACATGATAGTAATAATAATAATAAAACCAATAATAAAATAATAATAATTTTATCCTTTTAAATAATAATAGTAGTAGTAACAGTTTAAAAGAAATAATAATATTAACAACCATTTAATAATAAAAATATGAATAAAATTTTTAATAATAAAAAATGATAATAATAACACTTCTAATAATAATAATAATAATAATAATAATATCTACATAATAATATTATTATTCTTATGGATCAACCCTTTACTCTAGTTTATTTTTATCAAACTTTATTTATTTTAAACATTAGGCAACTGCACGGGCACCTGGGCCGACCGTGCGGCTACCTCCAACCGTGCGGTGCCCACGCACCGGTCTGAAACCCACCAAAGTAATTAAACGTCAAAAATTTTAAACTGGGACCCAACCTAAACCTTGACACGAGTAACCAAAGCCAATAAATAATATAATAAAAATAAATTTAAAAGTTGGGGTGTGACAATTCTCCCCACCACATACACTTTCTGCCCCCAAAAAGTCACATAGCCAAATGATAGACATAACTTGAATCCATGACCAATTGAAACTGAAAGAAACCACAACACAATAGAACATGAGAACATGAGAGGGTTCTCTCCACCAAAAGAACTCAACTAGAGTAGAAATTTAACACCCAAACACACCACCCTGGGAAGTGGGGGCGACGCGGGAACTCCTAACTGGTCTAAACTAACTTCTAAAGCACGAGCGAAACAACACCTCCGCTGAAACTTGGGACTCTCTACCCGGACCAAAAAAACCAACACTAGAGAAAAACCTCCAAGTAGAACTTAACCCAAGCAGTGAACCCGAGCATAACTACAAACATTGATTCTTACACAGACACTTACATCTCCAAATGAGCACAGCTAAATCGATATCAACCTATACAAGGGCCAAACACACTTTAAGATAAATCGCGATTTAGAAAACCATAATCCACACGAACATGACTGCTTGGATTATAATAGAACGAGTCCATCATAACTTCATAATGAAATAATGATTGTACAACAACATCAAAAATTTAACAGCATAAAAACAAGTACAAAAAGACTTTAAATAGTCCACTGCCAACATAGAACACAAAACCTAGACCAAGGCTTCACACCCCCGACAACTCCTGACTATGCACGAGCTTCACCCTGAGACCTGTGGTTGGGGATCTGATGGATGAAGAATCTCCTACCTCACAGTCATTCACTGGAATCCTCTGGTCACAACATCTTCTTCAGGTGACACTTCCTACATAACTTCTCTAGATGACCCAGACACCTGTAATGATGGCATGTCTTTGGAGGGATGTGACATGATGGCTTCATGTTCCCTAAATGTCTACATTGATGGCACATCACTGAATGGTCTGATGAACTGGAAGTCGGAACCACTGCAGAGGACTCTTTAGAAACAGGTCCCTCTGTAACACCCTGCTCACTAGATGGGGAACCTTCACGAGCAACTGAATACAATGGATTGTCAACCATCTACACTCTGGAGACCAACTCAGCTAGGAATGCCTCATCCACCAGCTTCTAAAAATGATGGTCCTTAGAAGGGAGGACCCGCTCCTTGATCTCTGGACGAAGTCCCCTGATGAAGAGGGAAGTCTTCATCCAATCCTTCGATGCAACCTTCAAAGAAAAGGACACAAGTTCCTTGAAATGGTCAACATATGATTTCACAGTCCGTTAGCCTTGTTGAATGTGTACAAGTTCTTCCCTTTTCTTCATCTTCACCTCTTCAGGTATGAACCATCGGATGAAGAAAGATTTAAAGACATCTCACGCCATCCCAACTTGCATTGATGGTGGGACGAACAACTCCCATTCATCAATATATGGACCTTCGAACATACCCAAAACGGCACACACTCTAACAGCTTTGGGAGTTCCCAATACCCTGAAGACACGCTCGACCTCTTCAAGCCACTCTATTACCTATAATGTACCTCAATCACGGTTAAGGATATGAAACGTATGAGAAGGACCAAAAACTGGGTATGACTTATCAGAAATCTTGGGAACCTTTTTGGGTGGCATTTTTTGAACAACATATAAAACACATATCCAAAACTAATATCAATCTGAAGCAACATCAATGAAAGCACCTTCATAAAAAAACCAGCTCAAAACCCAAACAAATATAAACACAACCAAAAGCATACCTTTCAAAAACCACTTTTAAATAACAAGGTCAAACATTTAATTTCAAATAAACATCCATGGAATCCCATAAACTATCACATATGCATCCATTCATTCCATTTCTTCACCAATTTCAAATAATTACCAAATTTTCAAGACAAAACATTTTCCTTTAAAACCAATTTTACCGATCCCAAAACCATTTAAAAGGAAGCTTCATAGTTTCCAAAACCCTTTTTCATTTTAAAAAAAACACTTACACCAACCAGAATCAAGACAAACACCACTTACACTAAACTACCAGAGTGAGGGACTAGTGTCGATTCCCAACTCGGTGACATGGTAGTGAGCCATGCCCCAAGTAGGCAATAACACTAATAGGAACTTGAACCAGGCACTTGGATATCACATGGGTCACTACTCCGTGCGAAATCACAACATGACACTGGTTGGCCTTCATTGTCATCCCTCAATCTAAAACAAACTAGAACAAGACAAGGAATCAATTCTCAGACTACCCCTGACGACTCAAGGTTCAAAACGAGAGAGGGTTCATGACATCCTTCTCATACCTACCTCCCGAATCCCGACAATCCTAATATCTATCTACCAGAAACCCCAAATAACAAGAACCTCTTCTGATGTCATTTTTTCACAAACCAACCTGGTGCGACCCTGAATCGGTCACCCGAGTCGGTCCACGACATGTATCGAAGGGCGTTCCCAGTCCCCACGGGCTGGAAACTAGTTTCGAGCATCAAAATATAACTGTTGGGAATGATTTTTCCTATAAACAAAAGATAATCAGAAAAAAAACTGACGATAAAAATAAAACTATCAGTGGAAAGAAAATAAACTACACATACCTCCATGTGACCTTATAGGTCACCACCCAACTCAGAACTAAGTTCGCTCTGAGAGTGATCTAGAACTAAAGAAACATTAAACTGAAAAGATGACGTAGGGGTGAGCACCAAAATGCTCGGTAGCAAAAGACCACAAAATCCATACCTTTCCTTCCACAAAATAGTCCATTAATGCTAGTTTGAAATACAGATATAAAAATAGGGTTTTTTACATTTTAGTAAAAAAAATAATTTCCCCATTTTAAAGTCCAACACAAAGACAAATCATTTTCCAAAACCAACTTCCATTTGAAAATGAAATCCAAAACAGGTGATACCAGATCTGTTCTAAAATAAAACAGGTAAACAATGTGATCTGGAAATAAACTAGTACAACTGAAAGTAAAAAAACAATATAAATGATAAAGTAACCATGGGTGATTCTAAACATCCCTAGAAGACACCTGTATGTACTCAGTTTGGAACCACCTGTCGATGTATAGTGAAGCTCCTAAGTCTATAACCAACTAGCCACCCTAAAACTAACCAAATCCAATGGCAAAGCCTGCTTGGCCTAACAACCAATCCAGGGGGTACCAAACTGTTTAATCGGTGTTGATCAGCAACTGTCACTCGATCATCTAAAAGACGCCTAGGAACCCATGATGGTAGGAATACTATGTAAGTAGGAGGCCCTCGCATGTGTGACTCAACTCACAGGTCGTCATCGCACTTGCCTACCCCAAACACGGACGCTTCCCATGCATTCACCCATAAAGGGTTGCCCTAGATAGGGGTGCCCCATATACTTATATATATATATATATATATATATATATATATATGCATACATGTCAAACATACAAAGTGCCAACTGGGCATTTGCACTTTTTAGAAATCAACTTGTTTTGTACAACACCAAACACCAATTTTAAGCTTAAAATTCCAAAAGTGCCCTAATAGTTTCCAAACCAAACACATTTTCAAAACGTCACCAAAACAAGATTAAATAACATTTACATGTTTCCAATGCCAAACAGGCCTTTAAGATCTCCATATCCAAATACATTTATAAAACCCTTTCCAGTCTCTGAATAAAGTTGGAAACCTCATGAAATGTACCCAACGGTCCTTTATACCAACATTTACTAAAGAAAGTGTCAATTTCAAAATGGACCAAGTTTTTAATAATGCATTCAAAATGACATGACACGTCACACACATGCCTTTTAGAGATTAAAATACCATTTGAGAAACTAAGGTACAAGAAGAGCATTATTCTAAAGTTTCATATTCACTTGAATTCACATCCATGTGTGCACCTAGTGTACCCATTGATGTGTTGTCATCCAATGACACCCTCCAAATTCCATGAAAGACCAAAAACCATTTTTATTTTCAAACCAACACTTCTTTTCACCAAACCCATCCATATCAAATAATCTCAAAAGGTGAGAATGGACATTTTTAAAGACAAGGGAAGCTTTCCAAAACAACTTACAATCCACGCCACAAAACACCATATTTTACATAAAATCCCAAATCAAAATATGAACATCCTAACATAACAATTCAAAGGGGAAATATCACACAAATCATCTAATTTCACTATCAAAACCCAATTTACATTTAACTAGGCACATTCAACACCTGTGAACATAAGAATAATTGAAGATTTACTTCAAAAACTATTTTTTAACAAGTTATACTGTCGATAAAACACCACGATAAATTTACTAAGTGTTACTAAGGTGAAAACCATACGCAAAAATTTATTAAACAAGATTGACCACTCAATCAAACACATTGGGCTTAAGCATGATTAGAAATAAATAGGAAATGATTCAAGAGATTTTTTTAACCAGTTCTAAAAATATATGAATTCCATAAAAGACTAATTAGTTATACCATGAAGCAGAAAATCAAGTAAAAATAATAATTAAAGCAACATAAGAACTAATTAATTGGTTTGAAATGGAATGGGACAGAAATGCCTACCTCAAACCAAGAGCAGAGACGATGAAACCCTCAACGAATGGGATAACGTCCCGCATACCAATTGTACACCCAAGACAACTAGAAAAATGCACCAAACAACACCCAAGACATTAGGGCTTGTCCAACTCGAAGAAAAGCACCCAAAAGGAATGGAAAATGAACAGACCTATGTTGAGGGTCACGAGCAGGGGGCGTACACCATAAAGCGAGGTCGCCGAAGTCGAATTGCACGATGAAGGGAAGGTCGTTGGGTCGGGTCGCACTGTCCAGAGAACCTTGAGCAGGGGAGCTCGCCAGATCAGGCTTCCCAGAGGCAAGCTGAGCAGGGGAGATCACCGGAGAAAGTCGTGACCGACATGAGTGGAAGAGGGAGGCCTCTAGGAGGTCAGGTGTGCTGTCGGATGGAGCAAAGGAGACCAGGGTAGAATGAGGCTGGAGCGTAGAGAGGGTAAGGGTGGCGGTCGGTTGCACCGCTGGTGTGAGAGGGGCTGGCCGATGGAGGGGCGAGGGCGGGAGTGTAGTGAGGGAGAGACCGGGAGCAGTGAGGTCGAGGTCGGGAGCAGTGAGGGCAAGGCCGGGAGTGGACCAGGTGGGCGAGGGGACCAACGCACAACGGGTAGGGGGGGCACTGGGTAGCTTAGGGTTTGGGGTAATAATAATAATAATAATAATGAAATAAATAAATAAAATAATAATAATAACAATAATAAAACCAATAATAATAATAATAATATCAATAATACAATAATAAAAATTCCAATAATATTAATAATAGTAACATGATAGTAATAATAATAATAAAACCAACAATAAAATAATATTAATTCCAATAATAATTTTATACTTTTAAATAATAATAGTAGTAGTAACAGTTTAAAAGAAATAATAATATTAACAACCATTTAATAATAAAAATATGAATAACATTTTTAATAATAAAAAATGATAATATAACACTTCCAATAATAATAATAATAATATCTACACAATAATATTATTATTCTTATAGTGAAACCATTTACTCTAGTTTATTTTTATCAAACTTTATTTATTTTAAATATTAGGCAACTACACGGGCACCTGGACCGACCGCGCGCCTACCGCCAACCGTGCGGTGCCCACACACTGGTCTGAAACCCACTAAAGTCATTAAACGTCAAAAATTTTAAATCGAGACCCAGACCGAACCTCGAAGCAAGTGACCAAAGCCAAGAAATAATAAAATAAAAATAAATTTAAAATTTGGGGTGTGACATATATGGATAGTACAAATGGGTAAAAGTTCAAACCATAAGAAGAAAGGTTAGTTTAAAAGTTCAACAATGTATCTTCAAGAAGCAAATCAAGGTCATTGGAACCTATTCTTGTTAGGAAAGGAATACTAATAATTTAATATGATTGAATTGTTCAATGATATACCTGATGAAGTTTGGGAACTTTGTGGAATATCCATGTCAGGTGTTAATGTTGTAAGAATTAATTCTTCAATTTTGAATGTTATGTGATACCGAGTGTATGATTTACAACTGTTGTAAATATACAAGAGTTAAAAATCAAAGGAATAATTGAATGAGTTTGTAGTTTTCATTCAAGAGATGAAGTAAATAGTTACTACATCAAGGATTTGAATATAAATGAGTTTATCAAGCTTAAATGAATCTAAGTATAAGATGTGTATCTTTAATTCATTTCTCTTATGTGATAAGAGAATATGTTTGATAACAAAGATTTTTTATGAGATGATTAAATGTATACACATGGTTTATGATTCATTAGATTTCTATAAAATGTTTTGAGAAGAATATTTGGATAAAAGTGTTTATTTAGGGTAAAAGTTTTTATCCAGATATTTGTTAAAATTTGAGGGAATGTGTTCTCTCCATCCATCGATGAGATATTTTTATAAAAACTTCTTTACAAAAGGAAATGTTTCAAATGCATAGAATATTATATATGACATGGAAATAATATTTTATTTATTTAATATTCCTACTAAAAGGAAATAAATGTTATTTCCTAAAACACAAAGTAGTTTTTGTTAAATCTTAAAAAGATATTTTGAAGAGAATATTATGTCTAAGAGGCCTGTGGGAGTATGTGTGAACTTATATAAGTTCAAATTTAACTAATAAAAGATTGTTCCAATCTGTGTTTGAGTGATTTTTTTATTAATATCCTAAAGAGTTAGGGTATTTTATGGTAAATAAAAATGTAAATAGCTACATTTAGTTAATGTGATTAAGTAAATATCACTATTATTCCATATTAGTTACAAAGTGAAATTCACTTGATTTCCTAAAAGGTTTAGGAAATATTGGTAAAGAGAAATATAAATGGTTACATATGTTTACCACCGTGAAGTGAATGTAACTTTATCCTAAAATAATTTAGGGTATGATGATAAAAAAATGTAAATATTTATATAAGTTACCATAACAAAATGGATATCACATTATCCTAAAAGAGTTTAGGATGTGCTGGTAAAGTGATAATGTAAATAATTACATTATTTACCAAATATTTCAAGGAAAAATTTTCATATAAAAGGTTCTAAAGGTGATTATGATATACTTATAAAGAGTTTTAAGTCGAAAATAGAATATAACATTATAAAATTTGATGTTATGAAGTTAGGGAGTTAGAATATAAGTTCAAAGAGTTTAACTTAAGGAATATGATTCCTATGTCTCGCCATTATTCAAACTTGCTTACTTCATAAATTTTAATCACTAATAGGTTAGTGGGAGTATTTTATTAGATGGTCATATGGAGATGTAACAGGAATTACATTTGGATGTAATGTTAAAAATCCATAACTTCAGCAACCACATGAGGGTCTTGTTGTATCTTTATGTGTTTGGCACTTAAGATATTGGTTGTAATGGTTGAAAATTTATAATAAAGGAAATATCCATTTATTATTCACTCATGTGCGCTATAATTTATTTTACATGAATGGTCGAATGATAAATATCCCTTCAAAGTACAAAATTTGAGTTGTTCCTAACCAATGATAATCATGGAGTATAATGAGTTATGATGATAGGTTAAGGTTGGATTGAATAGATTCATATATCCATTATAATGGGTTGTATATGAGATATTAAAGAATATATTATTGAGGTAATAAGTAGATGCTTATTACTTGGACTGATCCTCTAAAGTATATCTCAAGGAATTTCTTACAATCATAGATATGCTTAGGGGTGTATGATTATTATCAATACTTCTTACCTGAGGTTAGTGAGATATATAGCATGAGAACCTTCATACTTTGATACCCTACTTACACAATTCAACATATGAACTTAGCTAATATGGGAGTGGTTGGGTATGTTGCTTATCATGTTGTCGATTGGAGTGAAACCAAGATGAGATTTATCCACTTGTATGACAAGAAAATACATCTGGACCTTAATTGAATTACACTGAGAAAATGCATGGCCATGCTTAGTTGTTTCACATATGATGTGTTCAACTAATTGGATAAGTGACATGTGATGTATTCATCCACTTGGTTAGTCATTTTTGAAGAATCAAGAAAATGATGTG
Source organism: Viscum album (assembly GCA_963277665.1). Taxonomy (NCBI): domain Eukaryota; kingdom Viridiplantae; phylum Streptophyta; class Magnoliopsida; order Santalales; family Viscaceae; genus Viscum; species Viscum album. The sequence continues at coordinate 133,689,887 of OY728155.1, read as the reverse complement.
AGGCCTATACTAGATTGACATGTTCGATGTCTAGTGGCTACTTGATGTCATGGAAAAATATATTATATAAGATACATATGGTGTATGTGATACATCTTGTGGTGGACATGTTCTTATAGAGATATGAGTTTGTTTGATGGAGATCACACCAGACCCCTCATTAGCTTGAGTAGCACTGATGCTTTGCTAGAGGTTGCTCTTTACTTACATTTATGAAATAGAGATTTCATAGTTTTTTTCAACGTTGTTATGGCCCACAGTGTCACATAATCAGGACATTGGATAAGGATAAAATTTTGGACAAAGTGTTTGTTCAAAATGAAGAGAGTTTCATGAAAAAATTTATCCAAATGTTTTTGGATATATTCACAAAGAGTTGGGAAGTTATGTATAAAAGTCCTTACGAAGTTTTAGTTTAAATAGGAGATTGTTAGATATGAACTAAAGTACACACACACACACACACATATATATGACATTATATATATAAAGTGCATATTTAATTACATGAATTTGATGCATGTATTATAATACACATTTTAAATATATATGATAATAAATATATACATTTGATGTTTATTTATTTCTCCAAAATGGTTTTATTATCGGTTATAATCCGTTATGAATGGATTAATTGGATTGACCACTCATTGGATAAGATTCAATGAATTATGGGAATAAATATATGTGGATACATTAATATGGTCGATGAATTTTCATTTAATGAAACACGTCATGGACAGATATATAAAGAGATGTGATATCTCATGTTGTAAACAATAAATTATGAGCAAGCCTCTCATTTCACTCTTTCTATCACACTGTTGTTCACATATGATGTGTTCAACACTTTAAGTGTTTGTTTTAAAAAAAAAATTAAATGTTTGTTTTAAAAACTTTTTTAAACGTTTTTATTTAAACCTTTATTTAAACTAATTTTTAACACTTTTTTAAAACGTTTTTTACATTTATTTTTAGACGTTTAATTTAAAACGTTTTTTTGAACGCATATTTTTTACGTGTATTTTTTTAAACATTTAACACGTTTTACGTAAAAACATTTTACACTGGGTGGATATGTTATTTTTTTCTAAATAGATTTATACGTGTCTGTGAATTTATATATATTATGTACAAATTAAAAAAAAATTAATGAGTTGTTGGGGTGAGCAGCAGTGGGTGGTGGGTTTAAAGTGTTGTTATTTAAATGTTTTTTATCATTTATTTAAAATGTTTTTTTTTAGATTTATTTTTTTAACTTATTTATGAAAAATATTTTTAAGCGTTTGTTTAATTTAAAACATTTTTTTAAATTTTTTTTAATTTTTTTGCAGGGCAGGCCCGATTTGGCCATGTCTAAACTGAAATTACACCCTTAGCGGGTGCGCAACAGTGAGTGAGTTAATTTTTTTCTAAATAGATTTATATATGTATATATAGTATATATAATATATGCAAGTTTTATCATATTTTAAAAACATTAATGAGGTTGGGGGTGTGCGAATATCATTTGGTGAGTAGTTATTTTTTTTGTTAATATATAATAAGTTATTATATATATATAATATGAGAAAATTGTAAAAAAATAATTAGGGGTTGGGGGGTGCGCTTCAGTGGGTGGGTTAAATTTTTTTCTAAATAAATTTATATATAATATATGCAAGTTGCAACATATTTAAAAAAAATTAATGAGGTTGGGGGATGTGCACGGACATCATTAGGTGAGTGTGTTATTTTTTTTTGTTAATATAAAATAATTGTATAATATTAAATCATTGACACACATACACACATATATATTATTAATGGATTTTTAAAAGCCACACTTAATTGATATATATTATTAATAGCTTTATATATAATATTAATGGCTTTGTTTATATATATATATATTATCATATCATTGATATATATATATATATATATATATATTATTAGTAGATTTGTTTTTATATATACATATATATAATATGCAAGTTTCATCATATTTAAAAAAATTAGTGAGGTTGGGGGTGTGCGCGAAATCATCAGGTGAATGTGTTGTTTTTTTTATTAATATATAATAAGTTATTATATATATATATAATGTTAAATGATTGATATATATATATATATATAATATGAGAAAATTATAAAAATAATAATCAGGGGTTGGGGGGTGTGTCGCAGTGGGTGAGTTAATTTTTTTTCTAAATAGATTTATATATGTGTAGTATATATAATATATGCATATTGCAACATACTTAAAAAATTTAATGAAGTCGAGGGACTTGCACGAACATCATTAGGTGAGTATGTTATTTTTTTATTAATATACAACAAGTTATTATATATATATAATATTAAATCATTGATATATATATATATATATTAATAGCTTTGTTTATATATATATTATATTAAATCACACACACACACACACAGATATATTATTAATGGATTTTTAAAAGCCACACTTAATTGATGTATATTATTAATAGCTTCATATATAATATTAATGGATTTTTAAAAGCCACACTTAATTGATGTATATTATTAATAGCTTTATATATAATATTAATGGATTTGTTTATATATATATTATCATATCATTGATATATATATATATATATATTATTTAAAGATTTGTTTTTATATGTACATATATATAATATGCAAGTTTCATCATATTTAAAAAAATTAGTGAGGTTGGGGGTGTGCGCGAACATCATTGGGTGAGTGCGTTATTTTTTTTATTAATATATAATAATTTATTATTATATATAATGTTAAATGATTGATATATATATATATATGAGAAAGTTATAAAAAAAATAATTAGGGGTTGGGGGGTGCGTCGCAGTGGGTGAGTTAATTTTTTTTTCTAAATATATTTATATATGTATATTATATATAATATGTTGCAACATACTTAAAAAAAATTAATGAAGTTGATGGACTTGCACGAACATCATTAGGTGAGTGTGTTATTTTTTTATTAATATACAACAAGTTATTATGTATATATAATATTAAATCATTGATATATATATATATATATAAATATATATATTAATAGCTTTGTTTATATATATATTATATTAATATATAATGATATATGCACATATATATAGAAATATAGACACACACACACACATATATATATACATACATATATAGATAAATATAGATATAGATATATATACATAAATATAGATATATCTATATATATAGGCTGGTAATTAGTTTATAGGCGCAACATCTGGACCAGTTGGTCCAGGCGCAACCTTGGGAGCTCGAGGTAGGGGGATCAAATCCCCCTACACGCAGTTTCCCTGTTAAATTTTTTAAAGCAGGCGGGGTTCACACGGGCTGGGCTTCGCGCGGGCCAGCGGGCCTTCTTGGAAAGGTCCAGGCCCGACCCGCTGAACCTACGGCCCGAGCCCAGCCTAGCCCGATGCGGGCTTTGCCAGGCCGGGCCGCTCGGGCTTTCGGGTCGGGCCTGTCGGGCTTTCGGGCTGCCGGGCTGCCGGGCCAAAATTACACCCTTAGGAAAATGTCATACCCTCTCGTTCTTCTAATCCGATTAGCTCTGATCTGGTGGATGCTACTTGCTTTGAATCCTCTTTTGGGGTCTTACTCCAATGCGGACTTCTCGGGCTGCTTCATGGTCCATTATGGCCTAGAGGCCCAGTGGACCAAAGGCCTATGGTGGCCCAAAGGCCCTATGGCCCGAAGGCCCTGAGAACCATAGGCTCAAATCGATGGACTGAAGGTCCAAGTCGGATGAATAGTCTAAACTGCTACAATGTCGCACAATACCTACTACAGTAATGCTGCACTAACCTGGAAATTCATCCCCACCTAGATTGGATCTTGGGTCTTTTGGATCTAAGCAGGAGCCTCTACCACTTGGGTACATGCTCGTTGGATTCTTGATTATTTATAAAATATTTAGAATTGGAATTTATTTTTGAATCGTTCATAAATGTTTATCTCATGTTTAAATATTTGATTCATTTATTTAAAGATTATTCCATGTTTTATTCATAGTTATAAATTGTTTATATTATGAATAATTGTATACCAAAAAATTATATGATAAATTGCTTCTAGGATAGATCCTTTCATATCATGCTAGGTTTTATATAATAAAATTTAGTTTTGATCCACCTAGACCTCGATTTGTAATTTTAGTTATGAGATTAAGAGTATATGTTGGGAATAGTTTTTTTCATATTAGGTGTTAGAGTTTTCATGAATTGAATTCTATATCGAGTAAAGTCTCCTTGGATAGAGAGGCTTGGGGTCAAACCACCTACTTTCCTGGAGGCTTTCCTTGACTAAGAAAGTGAATGGGGTTGGTTGTCTTTCACTTCAAGCTTATTCATGTGGAGTTTTTCAATCTCATATAACTCTATTCCTTTACATTAATTGTTTATGTACCTTATGCATATGATGCATTTAGATATGTATGAATATAATTAACTTCTATTTTTATGTGATTAACATATACTTGTGGGTTTTGTAAAGAGTTACACATTAATGTGAAGTGAACACATTAATTTAGTGGTTAGAATATGAATTCCAAAACTAAATCACTAGAAGAATGCATACATTGAAAGGGAATAAGACATGAGAAGATAATGATTACATATGATGTAGTAGTTATAAAATTAATATGCATATGATGTATATTAAATTGGTGAGACCTTAAAAAATCCCTACAAATACTAAGAGTGAGATGTCTTCCAAAGAGACACTTTTCAAGACCTCGATTATCCAACCGGGTAGGTCATGCTAAAGTTGGGTGCCTTTGGGTTATCTTGTGTAAGGAAAGAAAATTGATGAGTGGATTTGGATTATTTTTTGGGTGGGTCATCCAAAATCTAGGTTCCCCTGGATCATCCTTTATTATCTTTTTTGGGAGTTTTCTTTGGGTTACACTAGCCAGGGGACCCTAATTAGATTATGTTACCAGATGAATAGAGATGATTGAATCCATGTGATGGATTTGGATAAAGGGTTATCCGCTCAACTATCCAAGGTTCACAACTGTTGTGATTGGGATGATTCCCTACCTAAATAGATAAGTAATGGAAGAAATGCTAAAGTGGCATGGAACTTAGTGAAATATGGATTTTGTCTTACTAAATGGATATGATGTATGGGGTCATCATTTTTAGTGGGAGAATTATCATTAAAAATTCATTAATGAAAATATATAATACATTATATACATATAATAAAAAAATTATAGATAAATGTATCATCATCATCAAACTAAAATTTATATTAATCCTTGATTTGAAAAGCTTAATGTAATCAAATCTTGAGACTGGTATCTTAAGAAAAGTTCTTGAGAAAGTGAAATATTCTATGTGTTAGAACGATTCCTTCATGAGTAACTAACTATTGAAATTGTTCAATAAGTGAATCTAGATTCTTACAAAAGCATGAAATGATTTACTTAAGGTTTCAAAGAAATTTTATGTAAAATGACCAATAAAATCTAAGTCTCCACTCATGTACTCGATATGATTAGGTACATCAATGATTTTAGTCTCATATACTCAATATGATTGAGTACATTAAATGATATTCAATGTGATTGAATATATTACTGAATTCATGAGACTAAAAGTTTCTTTAAAGCTTGATTGGTTATAGAAATAAATTCTATTGTTCCTATAGATATATGATATCAACTGTATGTTTTATAAAATGTTGTAAATAAACAAAAGGCTATAAAAATGAAAATAATTGAAGCTTAAATTTTATTTTCAAGTAATGGACAAAAGGAGTTCCTACATTGATAACTTGGATGATTCAATATTGGATAAACTCATCATAAGATGTGTATTTTATCTCATTTAAATCTTGTAAAGAGTTTGTAAACAATGGTTGTTTAAATGAAATGAGATGGGTGCTTTTACACACACTACAACAAATGCCGATCCTAGCGGCGGTTTTTTTCCGTTTTAGCGGCGGTTTAAACCGCCGCTATATTGTGTGGCGGCGGTTTACAAAAACCGCCGCTAAGTTTGGCGTCGGCAATCTATTAGCGGCAGTTTTTTCGATTCCGCGGCGGTTTTAGAAATGTGTCGTATGTCCGTCATTTAGCGGCGGTTTTTCTTCATTTAGCGGCGGTTATATGGGTATCTTATTTAGCGGCGGTTAAAACCGCCGCTAAATTCAGGCGTTTGATGCGCCTATTCTGCGGCGGTGAATACCGCCGCTAAATATCAACATAATATATTTAGCGGCGGATAAAACCGCCGCTAAATTCTGCCTAGTTCATCATTTAGCGGCGGTTAAAACCGCCGCTAAATGATTCCCGGTTATTTAGCGGCGGTTAAAACCGCCGCTAAATTCTCACAGGTATGGAATTTAGCGGCGGTTTTAACCGCCGCTAAACGTTGAACTGGAAAAAAAAATATGTTGCATCTGCTCCACCACTGCCCTAAATTTTCCAAAACCACAGCCACATCTCACCCATCAACCCCACATAATATCACATCCACACATATTTGTAATGTACAACAGCTTACAACATTATTACATCATTACCATTTCATATTCCATCACTAAAAGAATACTACCACAAACCACTACACACAAAAACCAACATCCTCATAATAGTGACCATAACATCTCTTACCATAATAAAAACCAACATTAAAAACACCATCCCTCATAGACAAAACCACACCATAACAAGAAACATGTATCTCACTATGAGAACCAAAATCCAATAAAACAAGTAGGGAATCTATGAGAAAACCCATGAATGTTTCAATGTGAAATGACTCATAAAACCATATTGAAATATCCAAAATCCAATAAAACAAGTAGGTGGGTTTTATTAAAATTGGATATATTACCTAGGATACCACTAAAACAGTTATCATCCTCATGTTCCAATGAATATAAATGGTTCCAAAATAGAACCCTTGTGGGAAACCTCTCAAGGATAATATAATAATTTGATCAAAACTAATCATTAAATAAATAAACACATAACCATGTGTCATAACCAACCAATTAAAGGGACCATATTCATATTATGACAAACAATAAAATAGATTTACACAGTTACATTGAAAAAAATGAATGAATTAAAACACTTTATGACATTATTCATTCATCTTTGAATATGTACCAAAAAATATCTCCTCCAAACCACTATTCCACCATAGAAAATGATAAAATGGATTAACATTCCCATGAAGAGTAATCTACAAATGATCCATGATTTCCATTGGGTTCACCAAATCATTACTTCATCCTCATCATCCAACTCTCTATATTTGAATATATGGGATGAATCATGATTATTTCAGTAATGTTGGGATACATTGATGATATTGTGAATTATTTTTATCAGTGGTTAGAGCTCCAACTGATATAACACCTCACCAATGTTCACCAAAACCTAAAAAATCCAGAACAACCTAGGAGATGATGGTTGTCACCCCGGAACCAAGGCCGATCCCATGGGTTGGTCATTTCCCCGACCCATGAATTGCAGATGATGGTTGTCACCCCGACCTCTCCCAGGAGAGCTTCCAGCCCCATGAGCCTCACTGCCTTCACCTTCCTCGGCTTGGCTGGGTAATACAGGATGAAGCCCCACATCCACAACGGACCTCTCCACACCATCGCCCCTAACACCCAGATCATGCCTCAATCTAGAAAAAACATCTGCAACCCTCGGGCCAACCTCCTTGAGTTGCCCAGGTTTCTCAATCCAGATTTCCATCGATTAGGGGATTGAAAGTCATTTTAAAGAGAGTTTAGGTAATGGAGGGATTCCATATTCCTCCCAATAATGATGATATGAAATAGGAATTACATTCTAAACAATTAATTATGGTATCATGGGGAGTCCTAAAACCTCATCCATGTACAATCATTCTTAATAATGTATTTAACTGGACTCCTTGATTTCTATATAATGTTATGAAATCATTATTCAATATATGATCACATATCCTCCCTAATATTGGGGATACATTGTGACCATCACAATTTTGAATTCCACCCACTTCCAATTGGTATATAATGATTTCATGAATGTACACATCTAAGAACTAGTATATGAATTCATAGATCATATATATTGTGAGCCCCATTTATATATCTTCTTCTATTATAACACTGAATGATATAACCACAAACCAGATGTATTCAAACCTATGAGGGAAGGATGTATTCAAGATAACCTCATCATTCAACCACCTCGGGTGATTTTTAGACCATATATCAATCATAAAAAACCTATCAGATTCCTTTAAATGGTGTAATATATCATCTACAATTAAAATGGGTAATAATTCTTGATTTTATGATAATTAAACATTAATTACTCCAAACATAGTCTCAGAATACCATCTTAATACATAGAGAACAACACTAGAGTGCTAAAAAGAAATAATTTTCAGCAAATGAAATGCTTTTACTACAAACCAACTGTTATCATACTTGTTCAACACATCAACAATACTACTACTCATCATCTGATGCTGCATCGTCACCCTCTCCACCTTCATCTCCACCACCTGCTGCCACCTGTAAGAACATTATATTGAAAATTAAATATTGTTGCATATTTATAATAAAAATTAAAACCAATAAAAGTTTGCAAACTAAATGATTTTGATTTTTTTGTGATTTACCTGCTCACCACTACCCGATGCACTACCACCGGGGGCATATCTGCTCATATGCTGACGTATTTCAAGCAACTCTTTCTGCAAATCAGATATCTGATTCCCCTGCTGGTGAACTGTGTTTCGTAGAGCAGACATCTCCCTCTGAGCATCTTCAGGTATGAAATGACTATAACCAGGAGTAGATGAGGCCGAAATCCCTGATGGCATGCGAAAGACCTCAGATGGTACGGGTCCCAAACCCATCCCGCGCACTCTACCAGGATGCTCCTTCCCAAGGACTTGACCAACCGGGTCATCCTGGGAGACTGAGTAGGATTGCCCAGGATTGGCATCCCATTTTTCTTTAATTTTTACCTATAAATCAAATATCAATATATATTAACACAGTAAAAACTGATATTAAGTTATTATAATAAATAATTGACTTCATACCCCAACATCTCTGGCAGGTTCATTAACAAAACTTCCATCTGTTTTTTTATGAACATCCAGCCACAGTTCTGTTCGGGATGCTTCATGCCCTAAACTCTGTGACTGCATTAAACAAAGATAAATCATCAATCAAATATGTTAAATAGATAATATTATCTTATAAATATTTAAACTAATTAAAAGATTACCAATGACATTCGGCTTCTTGAAAAGCTTTTTGAACCCGCAGTGTGCGGGATTACCTGCTTCGCCCGGTTTGAAGCATTCTTTTTTGAGAGATCCTGAAATAAATAAAATTCAATTTAATAGTATTGTATTCAATGTCTATCTCCTCTTCATGTACATTTATAAATGTAAAATGAGGATAATATAATAATATATATTTCAATACCATCCGCTTCTCATCACGATGTCTATCGACAAAAACCTTCCACTGTTCTTTCGGTACCCCACTGGGTATCTTCTCATACATCTGCTGCACGGTCAACGAAGAATCGTTGACATCACACCACAACCTCCATTTGAAATCTTTCCATTTTTTTCCAAGATTTTTCAATGTCCACTTCCGTGCTATCACATCAGCAACGGTAAAGTGGAAGAACATCTGTATACAGAAATTCATTTTGAATATATTAGTAAAATGACATTCAATTAAACCATAAAGTAATAAAATTACCTTTATCTGAGAATCATAAACTTCATTTTTCCAGTTTGGAGGCATATGCCTCCAATCATCATACGAAATAGGCAGGGAAACGGGCTCCGCTGCCAGCTGACCTATAATCTGACCAAGTAAACCTGCGGCGTCATCCGTCGGGACCCCATAAGAATCAAATGGCACCACTATCTTCTTGCCATGCATGTTCCAAACATCAGAACTTTTTATGTCTCTTTCCACGGTTTCATTGTCTTCATCTGCAATGAGCAAACAATTACTATAAACAAAATGCAATAAATTTATTTAATTAAAATTTGTACTTATGACTGCGACCCTCCAGAATGTCCGTGATGATCTGGAGGGGGCGTGTCGCTGCCCCGCTGCTGAAGCTCCTGTAGGGGGAGGCGATGACTCATCCTCTAATGAGGCATCCACTGATGGTGTCAGAGATGGTGCAGGGGGAGATGATGCTGTGGGGACAGACGGATCGTCATCTGTCACAGAAGAAGAAGGAATAGTGTACCGCTTCTTCCTTGGCATTCCTGTCATTTAATCAAATAAAATTAAGTTCAGAATATATATTTCAAAAAATTTATGCAGAAAAAAAATTAAAAATGATAATAGATGCCCAGTATTAACAAAAAATATATATATAACAATGATAATGAATGACTAAAGAAATGAAACAAGTAGTTGCTGAATGAATAAATTGTTGCACCCCTCTCTCTTGGATTTTAATGATCACAATCACTCTAATTGTATTCTAACTTGTTTTCAAGTGTTTTTGATGATAGGAAATAGGGTGCCTAGAAGCTGGCCCAAGAAGAATTCAAAATGGACTGTTTAAGTCCACCGGCCAGCCGGTGTGAGACCACCGGCCAGCCGGTAAGGGCACCGGCCAGCCGGATCCAGCCCATCGGCCAGCCGGTGGACCAGGCAGAAGGCCTTGCCCTCTGCCAGGTGCCACCGGTCAGCCGGTGTCTGGCCACCGGCCAACCGGTGGGTCCAGACAGAATGGCATACCTTCTGTCCAGACCACCGGCCAGCCGGTGCCTGACCACCGGCCGACCGGTGGAACCCAGACAGAATAGCATGCTTCTGTCCAGACCACCGGCCAGCCGGTGGATCAGCACCGGTCAGCTGGTGGAGCCAGACAGAAATCCCTTGCTTCTGTCTGGTGCACCGGCCAGCCGGTGGATCAGCACCGGCCAGCCGGTGTGCTCAGTCAATTGTGTCTTGCCATTTTACTTTCCGCTGCATTTAAATTTGTTTTAAATTGTTAATTAATTTTAAAAAGGCAATTCACCCCCCCTCTTGCCATCACCTCCGACCCAACATAAATAATTGTACATATAATCATTTTCCCCTTCAATCATGTCGGTTTCCTGCTCCATTGCTTCATCCACTTCATTCATCCTTGCTAGACCAATATTTTCAATATCATGATGGACAAATAATTCTGCTTCCTGTTGTTGATGAAATTCAATTGCAGAGGTCAAATCTTCCACTTCATCACCCATATCATACAAATCTCTTTGTATTACGTGAGTAACTACACTCCACCCTTCATCCACAACATCATTCACATAATATACCATTTTTGCCTGCGATGCTAAGATATATGGATCATGCAGTTCACGATCACCAACATCCATCAAGCGAGAGAAGTTTACAGAAGTAAATTGCAAGGAATCTCTTTTAACACCTCTTATAAAATCGACCCATTTGCATTTGAATAAAACAACAGAAAAATGCCCGTGGTAGTTTAATTCAATAATATCATGCAGCTTTCCATAGTATTCCACTTCAGCAAATGTAAAAATACCACTATTCTGTGTTTTCAAACCCACTTCTCGATCGACTGTACGAAATCTAAAACCATTCACATTATAAGCGTTGAACTTTCTAACTTGTTTTATAGGACCTCTAGCAAGAAACTTCAAATCTTCTGAAAAGTCAGCTCGAGTATCAGTATTCATGATCTGAAAAAAAAAATATAATTTAATAGATTTGCAAATTGTATGTGTCAAAGTAATATTCGTATTTATTGCAATATTTATAAACTTACACGTCGTGCAAACCATTCTACCAGCTCTTTATTCACAGCTTTCGTTATATCTTTTTCATTTCGTGTTCGGCTTCTCATTCGTCTCTTTGTTTGTATCCTCAACTCTTCAATAAATGGATCTGCAATTTCACTATTCAGCAGCACATATCTATGTGCCTGTAATAATTCCAATTCTGTTAGTGTCGCGTATGAGGTCCTCCCAACTGATCGGCCAATAGCAGGAAATATTTTTGATTTCTGATGCATTTGAGATTGAGTTGATGTGTCGTCAACACGTCCAACTCGAGTAAACCTTGTCTCAATATCATCCAAATATCTGGAACAAAAGGTGAGACACTCCTCGGCCAAATAGCCTTCAGCAATAGAGCCTTCTGGTTGAGCTTTATTTCTCACGTATGCTTTCAAATGCCCAAGATATCTGTGAAAAAAAATAATAATATTATGCATTTATTTAAATGCCAAAAAATGTTTACTTAACTGGAAACATATAAATAAAATACCTCTCAATTGGATACATCCATCGATAATGAACGGGGCCTCCTAATTTAGCTTCGTCAACCAAATGCACAGTTAAATGCATCATGACAGTAAAAAACGATGGAGGGAAGATCATCTCCATTGCACAAAGGGTCAATACAAACCTCTCCTGTAGGTTGTCAAGCTGAAATGGATGTAGAGCTTTCTCACATAACTGTCTGAAAAATGTGCAGAAATGGAGTACAACAGCAGTAACTTTTTTAGGTAATAATGTACGCAATGCCAATGGTAGTAACTGTTGTAACAAAACATGTGAATCGTGACTTTTCAATCCATATAACTTACGATTCTTCAAGTCAACACACCTCGAGATGTTACTCGAATACCCATCAGATACCTTCACATTCTTTAAAATTTGAAGGAACGTATCTTTATCCCTATTTTTCAATGAAAAAATGGCCGGAGCATACTTTTCATTCTCATCTGGCCAGAGATCACGTTTTATGTTCATTACTTGTAAGTCTTTGCGAGCATTGAGATGATCCTTCGACTTTCCATGCTCATTAAGTAATGTGAAAATCAAATTATCACATACATTCTTCTCAATATGCATCACATCAAGATTGTGGCGCAAAGAATTAAATTCCCAATACGAAAGTTTGAAGAATATACTTTTTTTCTTCCATTGTTGCGTTCTGATTTCACTTGACGATGCACTTCGCACTCGTTTTCCGCTATCATTCAAATGATGAACCTTCCCAAATTCTGTTTTAACATTTTCAAGCTGTGTCAATATTTCAGAACCGGTTAACAACTTTGGAGGTGGTCTACGATCAATGCAACCATTAAATTTTGATTTGTTCAGCCGAAATCTATGAGATGCATCAAGAAATCTTCGATGGCACAAGAAGCACCATTTTCTACTGTGAGGTAGCCGTTTGGGCTCGAAATCAAAGTTACAAACGGGACAAGCCAAACCCGTATAAGTGTTCCAACCAGATAAATTCCCAAGCCCAGGGAAGTCACTAATGGTCCACATTAAAGCAGCATGCATTTTAAACATTGTTTTAGAAGAAACATCAAATGTCTCAACACCGTTGCTCCATAACTCCTGCAATTCTTCAATCAAAGGCTGCAGGTATACATCAATATCATTTCCAGGCATTTGTTTTCCAGGAATAATCATCGAAATGATAAAAGATGTTTGTTGCATACACATCCACGGAGGCAGATTATAAGGGATCAAAACAACTGGCCAAATGCTATAACTCGTACTCAAAGTCCCAAATGGGTTGAATCCATCGGCAGCCAATCCCAATCGAACATTCCTAGGATCAGCTGAGAAATCTGGATGTAATGAATCAAATGTCTTCCACGATTGGGAATCCCGTGGATGTCTCATTAACCCATCATTGTTATTATCTACAGCATGCCACTTCATGTGTTCGGCGGTTTTTGATGACATGAATAATCTTTGCAATCGAGGCTTCAAAGGAAAGTAACGCAAAACTTTTGCAGGTGTGTTCCTTTTCTTCTTCTCCGTGAAATTATGTTCAGTCATACTTCCAACATCACCCTTTGACTGCCATCTAGAAGAAGAACATTTCTTACAATTCTGTCTACTTGAATCCTCTCCCCAGTAAAGCATACAATCATTGGGACACGCATGTATTTTTGTATAATTCAGACCAAGCTTGTTAACAACTTTTTTCATATCATAAAACGATTCTGGGATTTTTGCTTCAGGAAATGCATCACGAATCAATTCCAATAACATGGACATTGCCTTATTTGTAATTCCACATAGACATTTGATATGGTACAACTTCAGTAGAAATGAAAGCTTTGAATATTTCAAACACCCACTATACAACTCTTGATTTCCATCGTCAACTAAATCATGAAATGCATTTTCCTCACTGAAGTTTTCCCTTACATTTGGCTCCACAGAATCAAGAGGATCCAATGATATGTTACAATCTTGATCTGCTTGTGTTACAGTCTCAGAAACATCACTTGTCACGCTTCAATTTGTAGCACCCTCTTCTGGTTGTTCTGATATGTTTTGATGCTCATAGTGGTGTCTTGCAGTGCCGAATGCATCATTTATGAGGTTTTGCATTTCATTTTCCATTGTCGAAGAACTTGGGACCTCATTCTGTGGATTAACATCAGTCCTCAATCTTTCTGTATTGTTTGATTCTCCATGCCAAATCCAACACAAATATTGCTCAGGGAATTGCTTCAGTATTAAATGTTCATAAACTTCATCTCTCTTCAACCATGTTCTAAATTTACATTTAGGACATGGACATCTTATTCTCCCTTCAACGGATCGATTAGAAATTGCAAAATCTAAAAACCCATTCAAACCCTTAACATATTGAGATGTGTTCCTCGGTAATGTGATCCAGCTTTTATCCATGTATATCACAATGTGCCTACACAAAATATACGATAGTGTAAGATTACAGAAACATAATATAATAAAGATGAACCATTGACCATAAAGTATGCATAATATAATAAAGATGATTCATTGACCACATCTACCATTTCAGACCAACTGAACAAGTCTGGTCCATAGGAGACAGCGTCAACACCTCATTTAGGAGCAATAAGAATATCGGGATACACACTTATCATAACACCATCGATCACACATTTATGTTGCCTCAAACAACACCCCTTTGATGTGTGATCGAAACTGATCATAATGCATTTTAAATCAAGTTAACTACATTCACTGAAACCATTTTCACAATGGGTAATGTTTGTTTTATTGTTCTAGGGAAATCTAAATGGCCACATTTAAGTAAAATTTAGAATATAATTCATTTAATCATGAGCCCATATAATGTGATCCATAAAAAGGATCCTATTTATCTTTCTAGGATAACAAAAAATACACATCATTGTAAGCGTCCATCAAAGGTGATCCATATGATGAAGCCTTTGTATCACTTTCGGCATGGTGTAAAGCCTGAACTTTTGAGATCTTCCCATGTATATCATGTAGGGGTCTGATTGTCTCTTGTGGAATGGTATAAAAATCTATCCCTAAAGAAGGTCACTCATCCAGAGAATCAGGATCACTCCTTGGTAGATATGTAATATGCCTCATTTTCCAGTATAGGGCATTTTATAAAAGAATCAAAGTATCACTATTGGGGTATTCATAAAACAAGTAACCTATGAGTCCATTCATGGAGTTCAATATATGGAACCAAAGTATATCTCAAGGAATACATAACTAATTTGATAATTTAATTCCAACAAATATAAGAATTGTCATGTTTAAAAGCATTCCACATCACAAGTCATGCATATGTTAGATGCCCATTTCCATGTTACTTTTCAATTATAAAATAATAAGGTCAATGTACTTAAGTATTTCAATTATAATAATTTGAATAATATTAATAATAGTGAATGGAAATTAAATTTCCATTCCAATATCATTCCACTTGCCTATATTTCCATTCCAATATCATTCCACTTGCCTATATTTCCATGTACATAATAAAGTATTAGGGTCCAGGTGAACATTCACAAATAGTAAACACACTATATGAACATTGTATAATTTAGGCCATGCTATCATTCGTGACACAAAAAATTATTTAGTTCCTTCAATAAAAGGTATTAAAACCCCACTTAATTGATTGTTTGGTCATTATGGAATAACATATTGGAGTGATATTCCCATTAAAATTTCATTAATCAGCATGTTTTCATTTTATAAGATAGCACACCTCCGCATGATTTTTTTTAGAAAATAATTGATTACATAAAAGAATTCAAGGAATGCACACTTAAGTTGTGGTAAAAATTTGAGGCCTAAAACCATCAATGATTCTAATTTAATATACAATGGACAATGAAATTAGGGAATTAGATTCATTATATTATACTATAATAGACATAAACCTCAAAAAATGAATTTTTATGTGTTCAATGGTTTTTATTTACATTATGAATCTCAATTTAGGATACGTATTTCCTGCCAAATTAAATGATAAAAAACTCTTGAAAATTTTGAACTAGTAAAAAACACAGGATGGTACAATCTCTCCGCCTTAAAAATTATGGTCCCTGAGAATCCTTGAGGAATAGATGGAAAAAAATCCTACATACTTATGTGATAAATATTTATTCAAATAGGCATGTTGTACATCCAGATGCACAACCCTCCACAAAGAATACCCTAGGCATACGATACATGAGAAATTAAAAATCAATAAAAATCTCGTATTCCTAACTGAAACATAGAGACTATGCATTACCAATTATTTAAAACGGAAGATTTGATCATTTAATACTATCATTAATAATTCAACCTTTGTTTCTTCTTAACATAAGAACTAGTATTTAAATTCCAATTCTGATTCACAGTATCTCTACTATTAGAACATTCTAATGAACAAACCCTTTTAGAATTACAAATATGCCTTTGGCATGGTTATATAAAATATGTAATGGTCTATTTCAAATCAACCTCATTTAGATTTGTTAATACTACTTTTTATAAAAAAACATGGTTGATTCACACTCTACTCACCTCAACTTAACAGTGTTCCATGAAAAAGTTCCTCAATGATAGAAATTAATGAAGAGATAAGAAATATGTTGATCCATAGCTAGATGATAATTTTAAAAAAACACTCATCATAAATAGAAAACACATTTCATCTAGAAATGTGATGTCGCCTCCTCCGGTACAATATTTTTACATCAAAGTTATCCACTGGAACTCATACCCAACTTCTAGTGATGTCCCGAGCTAAAAATTTCACTTATGTTTTCATGTCACAATACAAACATGGAAATATTTTAAATCCAGTACACATCGATTCTCACCATTAAAACAACCCATCCAAGCACAAGATGATGTTCTCTATATTGATTATAACCAACTTCACCCAACCATGCATGTTAAGACCAAACAAACTAGCTATTTTTGACACTTTTAAAGAAGCTCAATTTCACCAGTTGACACATAGTCTCGTTCTGAACACGATGCATCGCTACTAGGGAATTATATAATTAATTAAGAATAACCAAATGAGTTCCAATTCAGCAGTCAATTCATCTAGCAGTTTATTAATCAGTATGTCATTTCAATGATGTGTTGTCTAGAAAACACTGATACTTTTTACAAACTAACCAGATATAAGTCATTCAAAAACATCACTGACCATTTCAAAAAATTTCATTCACTATTTCCTCCATTTTCTAAGAGGATACACTAAAACCATTAGCATCAGGAATGAAAACCAAAAAAACATATCAGCTTTTAAACATACCATGATGTGAGAATGCATAAACGTCTAAAAATGAGAATTACATGATAATAACACCCATAATATGGTTAAACAACATATGAACATCCATAAAACTCACTTTGGGGCTGAGGTCGAAGTAAGAAAGGTCCTCGGGAGAAGGGGGTCGCGGGTTGCCGGTCGCAGGCACCGCCGGAGGAGGTCGCGGGGTCGCCGGAGGAGGTCGCGGGGTCGCCGGAGGAGGTCGCGGGATCGCCGGGGGTCGCGGGGGGCTGCGGGCGAGGGTTGCAGGAAGGGGGCTGCGGGCAAGGGTTGCAGGGAAATGGGGTCGGGGTAGGGAAGGGTCGGAAAAAACAAAGGTTTAGCGGCGGTTTATTAAAAACCGCCGCGAAACGTATTTCGGAAAACGTTTAGCGGCGGTTTTGTGAACCGCCGCCACAAAACCGCCACTAAACACTGTTTATTTTGTAGTGACATGATTTATGATTAGTTTAATTCTATAACATGATTTAAAGGGGAGATTAAAATGTATTTTTATGGTTCAGGAATTTATCCTATCATCATTTATAGGATTTTGTTTTTGAAAATTTGATTGAATTCAATGAAAAAATTTACTCAATATTCTCAAAGTGTTGAGAATGGATGAACTGGGCATATTATGTCTAGATTTTGTTACTATATGGATAGTACAAATGGGTAAAAGTTAAAACCATAATAAGAAAAGTTATTTGAAATTTTAAACAATGTTTCCTCAAGAATAAAATCAAGGTCATTGAAACTTAGGGTTATCAGGAAAGGAATAGAAATAATTCAATATGATTGGATTGTTCAAAGATATAACTAATGAAGTTTGGGAACTCCATGGAATGTCCATGTCAGGTATTATTGTTATAAGAATTAATTATTTGATTTTGAATGTTATGTGATATCAAGTGTATGATTTACAACTATTGTAAATATAAAAGAGTTCGAAATCAAAGGAATAATTAAATGAGCTTGTAGTTTTCATTAATGAGATGAAGTAAATAGTTATTACATCAAGGATTTGAATGTAAAGGAGTTTATCAAACTTAAATTAATCTAAGTATAATATGTGTATATTTATTTAATTCATATTATGTGATAAGAGAAGATGTTTGGTAACAAATATTTGTTATGGGGTGATTAAATTTATACACATGGTTTATGGTTTATTTCATTTCTATAACATGTTTTGAGAAGAATATTTGGATAAAAGTTTTTATTAGGGATAAAAGTTTTTATTAGGGATAAAAGTGTTTATATAGATATTTTTTTATAATATGAGGTAATTTGTTCTCATCATCCATTGATGAGATATTTTAATATAATCTTCTTTACAAATGAAAGGTTTCAAACACATAGAATACCATATATGATATGGAAATAATAGTTTATTTTTTTAATATTTATACTAAAATGAAATAAATGTTATTTTCTAAAACACAAAGTAGTTTGTGTTGAATTTTAGAAATATATTCCGAAGAGAATATGATGTTTAGGATTCTAGTGGGAGTATGTATGAACTTAGAGAAGTTTAAAGTTAATAAATAAAAGATTATTCCAATATGAGTTTGAGTGATTTTTATCATAATATCCTAAAGAGTTAAGTTATGTGATAGTAGAGAAAAATATAAATAGTTACATTTAGTTACTATGATAAAGTAAATATCATTGTTATGTCATCCTAGTTACAAAGTGAAATTCACTTGATTTCTTAAAAGGTTTAGGAAATATTGGTAAAGATAAATATAAATGGTTACATATGTTTACCACAATGAAGTGATCGTCACTTTATCCTAAAAGAGTTTAGGGTATAATGATAAAAAAATGTAAAGATTTATATAAGTTACCATAAAAAATAGATATCAATTTATCCTAAAATAATTTATAATGTGTTGGTAAAGTGATAATGTAAATATTTACATTATTTACAAAATATTTCAAGGAAAAAAATTAATGGAAAATGTTCTAAAGATGATGATGATATACTCAAAAAAGAGTTATAAGTCAACAATAGAATATAACATTATAACATTTGATGTTATGAAGTTAAGGATTTTGAATATAAGTTCAAAGATTTTAACATAAGAAATATGATTCCTATGTCACGCAATTATTTCAACTAGCTTGCTTTGTAAACGTTAATCACTAAGAGGTTAATGGGGGTAATTTATTAGATGGTCACATAGGGATGTGATATGAATTAAATTTGGATGTAATGTTAAAAATCCATTACTGTTACAACCATATAAGGTTCATGTTATATCTATATGACTTTGACACTTAAGATATTGCTTATAATGGTTGAAAATGTATCATGTTATTATAATAAAGGCAATCTCCATTTATCGTTCATTCATGTGTGATAAAATTTATTTTATATGAACGATCAAATGATAAATATCCCCTAAAAGTACAAACTTTGAGTTGTCCCTAACTGATGACCATCATTGGGTGTAATGGGTTATGGTGATATGTTAAGGTTGGATTGAATAGAATCTTATATTCATTATAATGGGTTGTATATGATATATTGAAGAATAGATTCTTGAGGTAATAGGTATATACTTATTACTTGGGATGATCCTCTAAAGTATATCCCATGGAATGTCATACGGACATAGATATACTCTGGGTGTATGTTTATTATCAATTCTTCTTACCTGAGGTTAGAGAGATACATAGCGTGAGAACCTTCATACTTTGATACCCTACTTACGTAATTCAACATATAAACTTAGCTAATACGGGGTTGGTTGGGTATTTTGTTGATCATTTAGTCGGTTGGAGTGCAACCAAGATGGGATTTATCCACTTGTATGATAATAAAAGACATATGGGCCTTGATTAAATTAGACTGAAGAAATACATGTCCATGCTTAGTTTTTTTAGATATGATGTGTTCAAATACTTGGATAAGTGACATGTGATGTGCTTATTAGATAGATGAATGACATGTGATGTATTCATCCACTTGCTTAGTCTTTTTTGGAGAATCAAGAAAATGATGAGAGACCTATACTAGATTGACATGCTTCATGTCTAGTGGTCACTCAATGTCATGGAAAATGGATTATATATGATACATATGGTGTATATGATTCATCTTGTGATGGAAAGGTTCGTATAGAGATATGTTTATGTTTAATGGAGATCACACCATACCCCTTAATAGCTTGTGCAACACTAATGCTTTACTAAAGGCTTCTCTTTGTTCACATTTATAAAATAGACATGTCATAGTTGTTTTGAATGTTGTTAAGGCCTGTAGGGTCACACAATTAGGCCCTTGTATGAGGATAAAATCTTGGACATAGTGTTTGTTCAAAATTAAGAAAGTTTGATGAAAAACCATATCCAAAATATTTTGGATGGATTCACAAAGATTTTTGAAGTTATGTATAAAATTCCTTATGGGATTTTAGTGAAAGTAGTAAATTGTTAGATATGAATTAAAGTGTATATATATAATATGATATTATATATATATAAAGAGTATATTTTTTTGAAAGGAATATAAAGTGCATATTTAATTATTTTTATTTGATGCATGTATTTTAATACATGTATTAAATACAGGTGATAATATATATATATATATATTTGATATATATTTATTTCTCCCAAATGGTTTTATTATTAATCACAATATTTTATAAATGGATTAATTGGCTTGATCGCTCATTAAATAGGATTCAATGAATTGTGGGAATAAATCTATATGGATACCTTAATATGGTCGATGCATTTTCATTTAATGAAACACATTATGGATGGATATATAAATGGATATGATACATCCTCTTATAAATAAGAAAATATGAGCAAGCCTCTCATTTCTATCTCCCTCCCCCCCACACAC
This sequence comes from Viscum album, assembly GCA_963277665.1. Taxonomy (NCBI): domain Eukaryota; kingdom Viridiplantae; phylum Streptophyta; class Magnoliopsida; order Santalales; family Viscaceae; genus Viscum; species Viscum album. Next base: position 133,668,433 of record OY728155.1, on the reverse strand, counting down.
ACTGTTGTTCGCCGTCTAAGACAAAGGCGTTATCACCCCTTCCATATTCAGATATCATCATGATACGATCATGGATCCATTGTCTAGTGTACCCCCCTTAGAGATAGAGTGCTTTTGTTCACTGATTTTTTTTATCATTATCAAACATTCTCCTTCATTGAGAAAGAATATGACCGGTGTCATTGGTGATTTCCAAGTACATTGTTTATACAATTTATTTACATGTTAATTCTCAAAGATAGATTTTCCTATGTTTGGGTTATCTTTTGTTGCATATGATCATATGATGATCATAAAAAACCCATCAGTGGTATTAAAGGAGAGGCTAAAGGGTTATCCGATTCCTGGGAACTCTCATGCATGAATGGTGGCAAAGTGTGACTCTATGCCCAGGAGCTCCATTGTGATGTAAAGATTTTCATCCCCAAAGAGTTGGGATAATGGATTCTTTTGATAGGTTAATATGGATATCACATTGGATGTGTTTATATGAGTAATAGAGATTCTGCAACCCATCAATGGTATTAGAGTGTAAGCTTCTTTAACGAATCAACATGCTTATTAATTTATAAAAAATAAGTTTTAAAAGTAAAATAAGAATTTTCAAGCCTGGAAATAAATATGAAATGTTTATATATATTAATCTTATTTATAAAAATAAATAAATTATTTATTTTAATCAATAGAATTCGATTTTTAATTGAATAATATTATTTATAAATTGTTTATAAATATTGGAAAAGGTATTTTGAAATATTTATATAAATTTATAAAAGTGTTTTATAAATTAATTAACTATAAAATGTTTATGGTTAATTGATGATAATAATAATTATTTTTAAATGCCTTTTGACAGATTAAATGACATGATTTATGATCCAGAAATAAATGGTTTATTTAGAAATCATAAAAGGAGGTTTATAAAGAGTTTATAAATTCCAATATATATGATATTTATATTATATAAAGATGTTTACATAATAGATATTGAATTATAAGATGTTTATAACTCATGAAATATCATATAAATGCCATTTAATATAAGATGTGAAAGGTTTCGTATTAATAAGAATATAAAATGTTTATAATTAACATTTATTTATGAATAGTTTATAAATGTTTATCTCATGTTTAAATATTTGGTTCATTTATTTAAATATTATTCCCATTTTTATTCATAGTTATAATTTTTTTATATTATGAAGAACTATATGCCAAAATTTATATGATAAATTACTTCTAGGATAGAGCCTTGTATATCATGCTAGGTTTGATATAATAAAATTTAGTTTTCATATACCTTGACCTCGGTTTTTAATTTTAGTTATGATCTTAAGAGTAGTTGATGGGCATGTTTTGTGCATAATAGGTGTTAGAGTGTTCATAAATTAAATTCTATCTTGAGTAAAGTCTACCGAGGTAGAGGGACTTGGGTTCATACCACCTACTTTCTTGGAGGCTTTCCTTGACTAGGAAAGTGAATGGGATTGGATATCTATCAATCTGGGATTAATCATATGGAGTTTTTCAGTTTCATATAACATTATGCCTTTATATGAAGTGTTTATGTACCTTATGAATATGATGTGTGTGTATATGTATGAATATACTTGACTTCAATTTTTGGGCGATCAATACATAATTGTGGGTTGTGTAAAGAGTTACATATTAATGTGGTGTGAACACATTAATTTGGTGGTTGGAATAAGAATTTCAAAACTAAATCACTAGAAGCATGCATACACAGAAAGGGGATAAGACATGAGAAGATAATATTACATATGATGTAATAGTTATAAATTTAATATGCATATGTTGTATATTAAATTGGTGACACATTAAAATAAATTCCCACAAATACTAAGTGTGAGGTTCCTTCCAAATATACACTTTTAAAGACCTCAATAATCCAATCAGGTAGGTCGTACTAAAGTTAGATGCCTCTAGGTTATCTTGTGTAAGGTAAGAAAAATAATAAGTGAATTTGGTTTTTTCTATGGGTGGGTCATATTAAAGCTGGATGCCCCTAGATTTTCCTTTATTAACTTGTTTTTAGAATTATATTTGTGTTACACTAGCTGGGAGACCCTAATTGGATTAGGTTACTGGAGGAATAGTGTTGAGTGAATCCATGTGATGGATTTACATAAAGGGTTATCTGCTCAAGTATCCAAGGGTTGCAACTATTTTGATTAGGATGATACCCTATATAAATATCCAAGTAATGGGATAAATGCTAAAGGGACCTATAACTTAGTGAATTATGAATCTTGGCTTACTAAATGGATATGATGTACATGGTCATCATTTTTAGTGGGAGCATTGTCATTAAAAATTCCTCAATGAAAATATATAATACATGATATACATCTAATAGTTTTTTTTGTAGATAAATTCAATCAAGCTAAAATTTATATTAATCCTTGATTTGATAATCTTAAATTAAGCAACTCCTGAGACTGGTAGCTTAAAAAATGTTCTTGAGCAAGTGAACTATTTTATGTGTTAGAACAATTCCTTCTCGAGTAACCAACTATTGAAATTGTTCAACAAGTGAATCTAGAAGCTTACAGAAGAACTAAATTATTCATTTAAGGTTTCAAAGAAATTTGATGTAAAATGACCAATGAAATCTTAGTCTCCGCTCATGTACTCAATTTGATTGGGCACATCAATGATTTTAGTCTCATATACTCAATATGATTGAGTACATTAAATGATATTCAATATGATTGAATATATTAATGAATTTGTGAGACTATAAGTATATTTAAATCTTTATTGGTTATAAAAATCAATTTCATTGTTCTGATAAATATATAATATCAACTATATGTTTTACAAAATGTTATAAATTTACAGAAGGTCGAAAAGATGAAAATAATTGAAGCTTGAATTTTATTTTCAAGTAATGGAGAAAAGGAGTTGATGCATTGATAAATTAGATTATTCAACCTTGGATAATTTCACCATAATATGTGTATTTTGTATCATTTAACACTTGTAAATATCTTTTAAACAATGGCTCTTTAAATAAAATAAGATTGGTGTTTTTACAAATGGTTTATGATTAGTTTAATTATTTAACATGATTTACAGGGGAGATTAAAATGTCTTGTTCTAGTTCAATAATTTATCTTATTATCATTTATGGAAATTTTATGACAATATTAATGAATTCAATGAAAAAGTTTACTCAATATTCTCAAAGTTTTGAGAATGGATGAATTGGGCATATTATGTCTGGATTCTGGTACTATATGGATAATATAAGTGGGTAAAAGTTCAAACTATAAGAAGAAAACTTAGTTTGAAATTTTAATAACGTTTCTTCAATAAGCAAATTAAGGTCATTGAAACCTTGGTTTGTTGTGAAAGTAATACCAATAATTCAATATGACTGGATTGTTCAAAGATATACATGATGAAGTTTTGGAACTCCATGGAATGTTCATGTCAGGTATTAATATTATAAGAATTAATTATTTTATTTTGAATGTTATGTGATACCAAGTGTATGCTTTACAACTATTGTAAATATACAAGAGTTTAAAATAAAAGTAGTAATTGAATGATCTTGTATTTTGCATTCAAGAGATGAAGTTAATAGTTAAGGATTTGAATGTAAATGAGTTTATCGAGCTTAAATGAATCTAATTATAATATTTGTATATTTATTTCATTTCCCTTAGGTGATAAGAGATTATGTTCGATAACAAAGAGTTTTTATGAGATGATTAAATGTATACACATGGTTTATGATTCATTGGATTTCTATAAAATGTTTTGAGAAGAATATTTAGATAAAAGTGTGTATCCATGTATTTGTTAAAATATGAGGGAACGTGTTCTCTCAATCCATTAATGATATATTATAATAAAATATTCTTTACAAAATAAAAGATTTAAAACACATATAATACCATATATGATATGTAATAAATAGTTTATTTGTTTTATATTCCTACTAAAAGGAAATAAATATTACTTCCTAAAATAAAAAGTAGTTTGTGTTGAATCTTAGAAAGTTATTCCAAGGATAATATGATGTCTAATAGGATAGTGGGATTATGTATGAACTTAGATAAGTTCAAATTTAATAAATAAAAGATTGTTCCAATCTGAGTTTGAGTGATTTTTCACTTAATAACCTAAAGAGTTAGGGTATGTGATAGTAAAGAAAAATGTAAATAGTTGCATTTAGTTACCGTGATAAAGTAAATATCACTGTTATTCCAACTTAGTTACAAAGTGAAACTCACTTGATTTATTAAAAGGTTTAGGGAATATTGGTAAAGAGAAATATAAATGGTTAGATATGTTTACCACAATGAAGTGACTGTCACTTTATCATAAAAGATTTTAGGGTATGAAGATAAAAAAATGTAAAGATTTCTATAATTTACCATAAGAAAATGGATATCACTTTATCCTAAAACATTTTAGGATGTGCTGGTAAAGTGATAATATAAATAGTTACATTATTTACAAAATATTTCAAGTAAAAAGTTTAATGTAAAAGGTTCTAAATATGATTATGATGTACTTAGAAAGAGTTTTAAGTTGACAACAAAATGTAACATTATAACATTTGATGTTATGAAGTTAAAGAGTTTGTACCCGACATGACTCAAATTGCATGGTTTTAGTTTAAAATTGAAATTTTATTAATGTATTGTTTCATATTTATGTTTAATTTATTTCTTTATAGTATTACCAACATAAGAATTATTTTATTATACAGGTGGATTCTTTTGCTTGGGTTGAGGTGGTTTGTTCAAAGATACTTGTGCTGGTGTGAGATTGGACTTCGAGGCTGCAACTGGAATAATGAAAACAAGTAAATAGGTCAAGAATGTATATAATCATCATGAAAAGGTGAATTGATACTAGTTATTTAATTAATTTTGTCATCATTTTATCTACTATTTGTAAGTTAATTTCCTTATCATTTTTATCTAATACTTATTTAGTTTTTTCATTGATCTTTTATGAATTCATTTTTTTCTTTTAATTATATACAATAAGGCCGAAAAGAGAGAACATGTTCCATTCTGATGGAAGAGAAACCTCATGCTACCTGAAATGTAGATAGTTGAAAGCAAAACACATATTTCATACTTAATCATCTGCACCTCAAACTAATACACAGTGCGCTCGGTATAACTCAATCTGTATGTTTTTAGTTTACAGTTTATATTTTAGTTCAAAACACACATCACATACTCAAAACTGAGAAAATCATTAAGATTGTTTTGATAATTCAGGACATCAATCTATAAGTCATTTTTTATGTGTGGGAATCAGTCGCACCTCAATCTGACACACAGTGTGGCTGGTATGACTCCAAGTGTGTCTTTTAATTTAAAATTAACATTAATTTTAGTAAAAAGAGTAAGTGATGTACCAAGAAAATACATTTATATTATTTTGATACTTTAGGAAAATGATCCATAAGTCATTTGTGACGTGTAAGAATCAATTTAACCTCAGTCTAACACATAGTGTGACCGATATGACTCTAAGTGTGTCTTTTTATTTAAAATAGACATTAATTTTAGTAAAAATAACAAGTGACATACTGAAAACTGAGTAAACACATTCAAATTATTTTTATATTTTATTTTAATGATCTATAAGTCATTTTTAATGTGTAGGAATCAACCACACCTCAATCTGATGCACAATGTGACTGATATGACTCAAAGTGTTTGTCATCAGTTTAAAATTGACATTTTAGTTCAAAATGAGCGTCAATCACTAAAAACCATGAAAACGTGCTCTGGTTGTATTTATAATTTAGTTTAGTGATTCATAATTAATTTGTTATGTGTAGGAAGTAATCTCGCATCAAAATGACACATGATGTGACCAATATGACTCAAAGTGCGTGTTTCCAATTTGAAATGACATTTTAGTAAAAAACACAAGTGACACGATCAAAACTAAGAAAACACATTCAGATTGTTTTGATACTTTAGGAAACTGATCCATAAGTCATTTTTTACATAGGGGAATCAACTAAACCTCAATCTGAATCACAGTGTGACCGATATGACTCAAAGTGTGTCTTTTTATTTAAAATTGACATTAATTTTATTAAAAAGAACAAGTGACATACTAAAAACTAAGCAAACACATTTGGGTTATTTTGATAGTTTAGGAAAATGATACATAAGTCATTTTTTATGTATAGGAATCAATATCGCCTTAATTTGATGCACGTTGTGACCAGTATAACTCCAAGTGTGTCTTTTTATTTAAAATTGACATTAATTTTAGTAAAAAGGACAAGTGACATACTGAAAACTAAGAAAACACATTAAGATTATTTTGATACTTTATAACACTACTACAAGATCAGGCTATAGCCACGGTTTTAAACCGTGGCTATAGGCCCAAAAATCGTGGCTATAAGTTATAGCCACGGTTTCCACAACCGTGACTGGTATTGGCGTGGCTATAGGGTAAAACCTATAGCCATAGTTCCCAACTGTGGCTATAGCCCTTTAGCCACGGTTTCGAACCGTGGCTATAGCCCTATAGCCACGGTTCCAACCGTGGAAACAACCCTAAAGCCACAGTTTTCAACCCGTGGCATAGGCTGAAAGCACTCATCTCCTAGAGCCACAGTTGAAACAGTGGATATATACATAGGGCCATGGTTAGGAACCATGGCTGTAGACCTATAGCTACAGTTTAAAACCGTGGATATAGGCCTACACATTCCGTAAAGAAAACCAGCACCGTTCAGCCGGTGTTGGGACCTTGCATCCTCCCCACCACCCCCTGCAAATCCCCCCCACTCTCCCCCTTGCACCCCACCTGCACCTTAAAGCCCCCCATGCACCCCTCCCTCTACAGCCCCCCTTCCCACCCTGGACAAACCCCACTCACCCCCCTGAACAGACCCCACTCACCCCCCTGAACAGACCCCCCCCCCCCCCCGCAGACCCCTCCCTCCTGGACACTGGACACCACCACCCTACATAAACCCCCCTCCCCTAGACAGCCCCCTCCCCCTAGACATCCCCCCTCCTGGACAGACCCTAGACAGACCCTAGACACCCCCCCCCCAGACCCTAGACATCCCCCAGACCCTAGACACCCCCCCAGACAGACCCTGAACACCCCCCAGACATACCCTGAACACCCCCCAGACAGACCCTGGACACCCCCCGGACAGACCATGGACACCCCCCCCAAACCCTGGACACCCCCCTGACAGACCCTGGACACCCCCCCCCCACCACCCAGACCCTGGACACCCCCCAGACCCTAGACAGATCCCCCTGGACAGCCCAGACCTCCACTCCCCTGGACAGTCACCCACCAACCCTCCTGGACACCCCCATACCCCCCCAATACCCTGGACACCCCCCCAGACCCTGGACAAATCCCCCTGGACAGCCCAGATCTCCACTCCCCTGGACAGCCACCCCCCACCCTCCTGGACAGACCCTGGACCCCCCCCCCCCCAGACCCTCCCAGTCCTGCCCCCCCCTCCCCCACCCCGCCTGTTTCCCCTCCCCCCTGCCCCTGCCAGCCCCCACTTGCACCCCCTACCAGCCCCCACTTGCACCCCCTGCCAGTCCCCCCCCTGTCGGTCCCCTCCAAATTAAATTATACATTAAAGCTACTTACATAATAATAATTAAACAAATCCAAATATAAAAAAAACACATAACTACACTTACATGAGTCTCCCTATAAGAAAAACTGTCAAAGAAGTCTGGAACCAGCTCAAAAGTACCTACAACACAAGGTAGAACATAGTAGTGATCATCCCCTAAAATTATGGTAAAACAAAACATCTTAGAATATTCACAAAGAATATAACTCAATAAACAAGAATAGTGCATCCCCCCTGCTGGACCCCCTGGACAGCAGCCCCCCCCCCCGGAAAACAGCCCCCCCCTTGGACAGAAACCCGCAGCCCCCCTGGACAGCAGCCCCCCCTACTGGACCCCCTGGACAACATCCCCCCCCCCCAAATAGCAGCCCCCCCAGATAGCAGCCCCCCCAGACAGCAGCCCCACCTGGACAGAAACCCGCAGCCCCCCCTGGACAGCAGCCCCCCCCCCCCCCCCGGACAGAACCCCCCCTGCTGGACCCCCCCCCCCTGTTGGACCCCCCTGGACAGTATCCCCCCCCAGACCCCCCTGGACAGAAACCCCCCCCCCCCACTTTGGATGCTTCTTAAGGTTGAGGTTGGGAGATGCTGGGTTTATCCAATAGATACTTACAGAGATTCCTATGGTGGGGTTATAGGTTTCTTGTGGAAGATTTAGGAGGTGCGGTTGTGAGTTTCATGTTGCTGTTTGGAATTATAGGACCTTTGAAGATGGGTTTCAACTGGGGGTGTTGTTGTTTTGGATTTTTCTAAATGGTGTAGTACAGGATACACTTACATGGTGCATGGTGATGGTTGGTTTGTGATTTCTACTATGGTTGGTAACATGTTTTGGGTGCATAGGGGTTGGCTTTCTGGTGTTTCTTCTTTGTTTTGGATTACTATTGTAGGCTTCTGGTTCTCTCGATTGTCTAGTGTGGTGGATATAGTTTGGGGTGGGTCTTCAGGTGGTGGTTTGGAGTAAGTCCAGTTGGCTTATACTCAGTTTCCCCATCTTGTGTATTCTGTTTGTTGATGGTGTAGGGATTTCTATGGTGGATGTTCTAAAATTACCTTGAGATGTTGGATGTTGCAGGTTGGGAAGTGTGTTTCTGGTATATGGGTGGTTCTATTTCTAGGGTGGGTGCATGTTGACTACTTGGTGGGTCTAGAGGTGTTGGATTCAGGATGGGTATTAGCTCACATTTGGATCAGGGACTGCTTGGGGATTTTTTAGGTTGTATGATGGGTTAGGCATGGGTGATGCAGGGCACTTCAGATGGATGGTACTAGTTGACTGCTGGTTTTTTAGACTTTCTTATGGTGGGGTAGTCCACTTTGATGCAAGGTGTTCAGATGGTGATGGATGGGTCCAGATGGTGGTCTGGGGATGATTTGGTTTCTAGCTAATATTTTGGGTGTTGTGTCTACTATAGGTGCTTATTGTGGTTGGATCTGGTGTGGTTTAGGGTTTTTGTGCAAGTAGGTGTTGGTGTAGTGGCCATTAGTTGGCATGGTTTTCTAGAGGTCTTTCACTCTAGGCTTTGTTTCGATAGGGATGCTGGTCTGGTTGGTTGATGTTGGCTACGGGGCTGGGATGAGTGTTTTGCAAGGTGGCAGAGGGCTGGCATGAGTGTTTGGCTGGGGGGTGGTGGCTGGTGTGGTGATCCTTTTGAGAAGTAGGTGAAAATGTTGTAAATCCTGGATCAATTTTAATTCGTCATGACTAATGGTATGAGACAATCATACCAAGGATGGCCCAGAACACTCTAAGGTGTTGGGTTCTTCCACATTGACATGAGGCTCACAAAGATTAGAATGTCCTTCTTGTAGGGCTAAGATGTCTCCAGTTGCTAGTTTAAATCCCTTATGCAATGAAACTAAGATAAAAAATGGAGATATATATCCCTTTTAGGGTTAATTGGAGATTATTGGAAACCCAAGTCACTCAAGTAATGAAATGTGTTTTATGGGTTAAGGTGCTCAAAAAGATAATGGAGGCACCCCATTCTCTGGTTGATTGGTGCTAGGATATTGTGGTACTTTGAAAAATAATGATGATGTATGATGGATTACACATTTTAACATCATGTAGTGGGGATGTATCTATCATACAGCTTAACATCATGTGACAAGATGTTTTCCTCATAGTTTAATTTTATGTGGTAAGGAAATTTGTCATGCAGTATAACATCATGTAGTAAAGTCATTTTTTCTGATCTAAATGGTCCCCCTTATCATTTTCCATATTAGCAAGCCAGGTTCCCTGATCTCACATGATAAATGATCAGTGGGAGAAACAGGGGAAAACTAGGAAGTTTGTTAAGTTGTGCGAGAGTGGGTCTCAGATGGCTTACTACATAGGTCCAGTCTGTATGATGTTTGGAGCTGCATTTTTATCATCTTACATGTTGGGATTGAACCCATTATTAAATATTTATTTTTCCATATTTATCCTATGATGTAAGTAATAATGTTTTATGTTGTTCTTGTATAAAATATACCTATGCAGGTCTAACTCGTATGCAGGGAGGGATTATTTTCATGTTGATTGTTGTAAATGGACCCAAGATTGGAGATCAAATCAGACCCAAATATCCTATAATGAAATAAATATAGCCACATGAAGTTCTTGAATAGGAAACTATCTATACAAGTCTTCCCCATACATAGAGAGGGGCATTGTTCCCATTAATTATTGTAGCTGGACACGAGATTGGAGATTTGGGTTCCACTCTATATCCCGTGATAACATAAATAAATCCACATATAGTTCTTGAATTGGAAACTATCTATGTAGGTATGACCCATATGTAGAGGGGGATATTGTTTCTATTGATTTTTGCAGCTGGACCAAGGATGGTAGCTTCATGCATCACTACATATCGTGTGATGACTGGAATCAAACCACACATAGTTCTTCAAAAACCATGTAGTTTAATGTCATGCATAAAGGATGTAGGTTCCATAGCATGAAAATGAAATATTGTGGCTGGACCCAAGACAATATATATGGGTGTCACTATGTATCATGTCATGGGAGAATTAAACCCACATGTAGTTCATGAACTGGTTGTTCCCTATATAGGTCTGGCCCAAATGTAGAGTTTTCCACAGATAGTTATTTGTAGCGATGGAAACTGGACTTCAATGGGAAAAACTAGCTCAGTTTTGTGTATGGTGTGTCTTGGGTAGTAGTTCACATGGTGGTATGGTAGGCCCATAAATCATGTAGAAGCTTGTCCGTCTAGGACTTATTCTATTTTTAAACCATCTTCTACTACTTATTCGATAGAGACTTATTGGAGGCCTGAATCTATCCATTTGTTGCTACATGATAGCGGTATGAGTGGTTAGTGATAGGTGTTCAAGTCAGAGAGAGAAGAAAAACAAGAGTTTATGTTGATTTCTACTACAATAAAGAGCAGAATTTACAATAGGAAAAAAGAAGAATAGTTGAAGAAAGGACTCCCCGTGGTCACACCGCGAGGCCGATGGCCCCTGCCCCTGTATCTGCACAGCAGATCCGTTTTCTAAAAAACAATATCCCCCTTTTATTATTCCCCCTTCTAAACAACATCTCACAGCAGCCTACTTTTCAGCATCTGTTGGCTTCTATCAGTTAGACTCAATGGTATACTCCTGGTACACTTTCTTTAACTATCTATAGAAGAAGTTGGTCTCATTTTCCATATTGTAGACGGATTTTTTTTCTTTTGGTCCATCCTGAAGCGTAAAGATCTATGCCTGATGCCAAATTTATTCCCTTCCAACTCGCTATATCAGGAGGGTCCCATTTTAAAGATAATCAATTATGGGCACCTTCCATCTAGGGGTGGATATCAGTTCATCAGGAACTAGGGAAGTTTTGATCTGATTGATTTCCTCCATGTCATAGATGATGATATATGAGACCATCCTTTGATGCGTAATGTGGTAGAAAACCTCATACTGATCAGGGTCAGCTAAAACTACGATTTCATTAGACATTACATCAGTAAAATCATTTTTTGATAGGGTATAAGATACAATGTGGGTTCAAAATGGAAATCTTCCATCAATCTTCAAACATAGCCAGTAAGAGGGGCCAATTCATCCTTTTTTATTGCATATTCATCATCATATATTTTATCACTAGCTTTAAATCTCCTATGATATTTAGGTAGTCTATTTTCAGCTATAGTGCCAGTTCCAAGATAGAAATTAGGGCTTCATATTCTATCTAATTATTTGTCCATCCATCAGATAACGAGAAAGAGTATAGAAAAATTACTTTGTCTAGAGAAAGTAATACAATCCCTGGACATACACAGATAATATTTGGGTTCTCCATACTTTTGTTGATAGGACTCTGGGAGGTAGAAAAAAAATACATATCCTGTGTTCAGGGAGCTTCATGGGAATGGAAAACCTTCTAATCTAGAAGTTTTATTTCTAGTAGTATAATTTCTTGGGAAGGATGTGCCATGAGGAAATTAGATAGGGTCTTCCCTTTCACTAACTTATGTGATATGAACTGGATATCATGTTGTCTTAAAGTGACTAATCATAGGGAAAAATTCCCAGTCAACATAGGGCAGCTAAGGATGTACTTGAGCGGGTCAATACGAGTGACCAGGTGAACTTTGTAAAGATACAAGTAAATCCTCATATTTTAATTAGGAAGATGAGTGTGAGGTAGTTTTTATCAACATCATAATATTGTTTCTTAGTACCTACCATCATTTTACTAATGTAATAGACACTTGTTTCACTCCCCACATCATTCTTATGTGCAATGAGAACACTGATAAATCACTTTATGAAGGCCACAAATAAGATGAGTGGAATTCCTTCCACCAATGGAATCAATATTGATCAGTGCAGTAAGTATTTATTTAGAATCTCAAAGGCTTCATGGAATTCCTCATCTAAATGGAAGGTGACTCCCTTCTTCATTAACATGGTGAAGCGTAGAGACATGTCAGCCAGGTTAGCTATGAAGTTATAAATGTAAGAAATGTTCCCCTAGAGCCCCCTTAATTCTTTAAGAATATGAGGGAGTTAAATTGGTAAAACTGAACTTTTTTTTTAGATTCAAACTCAATTTCATGGAATCACACCACTAATCTATCGAATTTCCCTAGCGTTGCCCTGAAAATGCATTTTACCAGATTCATGTTTAGGTTGTGCTACTGCAACTTGTTAAATATTGTTTCAAGATCTTTAAAATAATCGCATCTCTATTGAGATTTGATAACCATGTCATTAATAAAATCATTCATCTATTCTTTCTAATAAGGTATTAATGATATAATGTGTGTAGTGTTGGTATGTAGTGTCATCATTATTTAATCCAAAGGGCATGACCTAAATGGTGCGAGCTGGATTGCAGGTGGCTGGGGGCTGGTGCGGGCTCGAATGTAGGTGGAAGGGGGCTGGAATGCTGGTGGAAGGGGGCTGGTTGCAGGTGTTGGGGGATGGTGCGGGCTGATTTGAAGGTGGCAGGGGGGCTGTTGCGGGCTGGAATGCTGGTGGCAGCGGGCTGAAATGAAGGTGGAAGGGGGCTGGTGTGGGCTGGATGTGGCTGGAGCAAGGCCAAATCACGGCATTACCGCGGCGTGACCGCGACGTGACCGCAGCGTGTTGGCCCGGTCCAGCGACATCCGTGAGGCAGCATCTTCCACTTAGTTTCAAATAGGATGATATGGATGACATGAGAGGATGTTTTCTCAGAATATTTAAAGAAATGAATGCTAATATGTGATGACTAGAGGATTGGATGACCCCTGATATACCTAATTCGGTGAGGGCTCAAATGCCGGTGGAAGGGGGCTGGTTGCAGGTGCTGGGGGGATGGTGCGGGCTGATTCGAAGGTGGCAGGGGGGCTGTTGCGGACTGAAATTCTGGTGGCAGCGGACTGAAATGAAGGTGTAAGGGGGCTGGTGTGGGCTGGATGTGGCTGGAGCAGGGCCAAATCATGGCATTACCGTAGCGTGACCACAGCGTGTTGGCCCGGTCCAGCGACATCCACGGGGCAACATCTTTCACTTAGTTTCAAATAGGATGATATGGATGGCATGAGAGGATGTTTTCTCAGAATATTTAAAGTAATGAATGTTAATCTGTGATGACTAGAGGATTGGATGACCCTTGATATACCTAATTTGGTGAGGGCTCGAATGCAGGTGGAAGGGGGCTGGTTGCAAGTGCTAGGGGGATGGTGCAGGCTGATTCGAAGGTGGCAGGGGGGCTGTTGCGGGCTGGAATACTGGTGGCAGCAGGCTGAAATAAAGGTGGAAGGGGGCTGGTGTGGGCTGGATGTGGCTGGAGCAGGGCCAAATCACGGCATTACCACGGCGTGACCGCGGCGTGACCGCGGCGTGACCGCAGCGTGTTGGCCCGATCCAGCGACATCCGCGGGGCAACATCTTCCACTTAGTTTCAAATAGGATGATATGGATGGCATGAGAGGATGTTTTCTCATAAGATTTAAAGAAATGAATGCTAATCTGTGATGACTAGAGGATTGGATGACCCCTGATATACCTAATTCGGTGAGGTTTGGAGATCTAGCAATGTGTAGGAATACCTAGAGGAATTAATACCCCATGGGATCAGGAAAATCATAGGTTACATAACATGTAATCTAACATTACTAGTACTGTGGGACCCCTGGGCTATGGAACTGGGCTTTTGGTTGGATTTAAATATCACATTCCATGTGACATGGTCACACAACATGGGACCCATCTTAAAAGTCTAACGGCACTTAAAGAGTGTCTTGGTTCAAACAACCGTTTTAATAAAAAGAGGGAAACCCCCTACAGGGATATAAAAAGGGTCAAGTACGATGTGTGCTTTATGACTAACAATGACATCAAGTATAAGGAAAACATCAATGCAATAATGTTAAGCAAGGTATACCACTGTGAGTTTTTGCAGACAGCGCACCTCCGTTGGAGGGGTTTTATTACAAAACCATGACTTATTTATCAAATAAAACAATTATCTTAACTAACACTTATTCAAGAATTGTAATTTAATATAAACATGCAGAATTAAGAAGGCAACTAAATGAAATTTAAAACATTCTTGAATTAAATAGGCTAGGATAGGGACCCTACCTCAACCTTAAGGCGCGTTTGCTTTTGACGACGACAACTCGAATCTTCCTTTTTTTCCGCTTGCACGCATATGCAACTTCACATATATATAAGGACACCTAGCCCCTATGTACATATTTTCATGGCCAAATACGCACAAGGGGGTCCTTAGATATATATTTATACTTGCATATACCCCTTTACACTTACACGTGTATGCATTTTTCATATCCATATATAAGCACACCTAGCCCCAATATATATATTCATACTGCCATGAGTGAATATATATAAAGGGGGAACTTATATATGTATATGCCTACCTATGCATACACATGTAAGCCTTCGTCAACGGTGACTCGAATCCACCTCAACGAAATCCAAAACGCACTGCAAAAATATAAGGAACCCAAAAATCACAAATTCCCTAATTAAAATTGGGCCAAAGAATAAAAACAGAATAAACCTTACCCAAATCCGATGTTGAACTCATTGTCATCGATGGTGGTGGATAGAACCGACCTCATCATAAGAAACCACCTGTAAGAAAATAGTGGGAAAAAATGAGATATAACGACTTCTTATATATATGTGATCAGTGTGTCAACTGTACATGATAAATGATACATGAATCCATAACCAACAATGAAAAAATAATATTTCCGGCTGTAAACCTCAGTTCAAGCCATGAAATTCCCAAGGGTAGGGATTCATGGTGTGAAACCCCTGGTCACACCGTGAATCATGCCTAGGTGGATTTATTTTAATAGGTTAAATTCTATCTTTTTATGGGTCAAGTGTTTCACAATGATGTTACTGAAGAAAGTATCAAGTTTTCAAAGCCAGTTATTTGTGTTTGATGAAATGAAAACAAAGATTTTCTTTAAGTTTTAGATTTTTATGAGAATGCTCGGTTGATGTTTTCTCAAAATGAGGACATTGTCATCTCTAAAGTGAAGGAAATTTCATTTTCTACTATTGAGTTGGCTGAAACTTTCTACTAGTCCACGTTGAAGGCTTAGGGAAATCATGTAAAACAGGTGAAAATGTCATTATAAAGAGACACAACCAATTTTAATAGCATATACACATTATATAATAATGAAAACAAGTTTTTAAAATACTCGAGCAATTATAGAATTCAAATTAAAGGGTTAGGCAAAGGAAACTTACCTCAACCTCAAGGCACTGCTTTTAACGACAACTCAAATCTTCCTTTTTTTCCACTTGCACGCATATGCAACTTCACATATATATAAGGACACCTAGCCCCTATGTACATATTTTCATGGCCAAATATGCACAAGGGGATCCTTAGATATATGTTTATACTTGCATATACCCCTTTACACTTACACATGTATGCATTTTTCATATCTATATATAAGCACACCTAGCCCCAATATATATATTCATACTGCCATGAGTGAATATATATAAAGGGGGAACTTATATATTTATATGCCTACCTATGCATACACATGTAAGCCTTCATCAACGACAACTTGAATCCACCTCAATGAGATCCATAAAGCACTACAAAAATATAAAGAACCCAAAAATCACAAAATCCCTAATTAAAATTTGGCCAAAGAATAAAAACGAAATAAATCTTACCCAAATCCAATGTTGAACTCACTATCATTGATGGTGGTGGATAGAATCAGCCTCATCATAAGAAACCACCTGGAAGAAAATAGTGGGAAAAGAAATGAAATATAACAACTTCTTATATATATGTGATCAGTGATGATAAATGATACATGAATCCATTACCATTATAGATTCTATAATTCCTTTATATTATTACCACAATATCATCATTTAGTCACTCCCATTGGACTAATAATTTATGGTGGTCATGTCAACACAAAACAGCTACAAACACACATTGTAGGAATAAGTGGCCAATGCGATAAAGAAAATAAAATAAAAACTAAACTAAAACATACATGTCTCCTGTGACTATACATGTCACCGCCCGACATATAAGAACCACAATGCCCCATGGGTCAAATCATGTTCCTGAAAGCAAGGGGGAAATAGATCCATGTTTCAAAATGATACTATCAAATAGTACATTCCTATTAATTAACAATTATTCTTCCTATTAATGGTATATAATTAGTTTGGCTCGAGTTTCAGCTTAATTTGGTTTTGTTCGATACAATTTTTTATCCCACCTGATAATAAAAGTTTACTAGAGAACACAATTTCTAATCAAATAGAATATATCATAACAAAAAATGGATCCACACCTATGAAGAAGGTTGAACATGATAAGAAAAAATGTTTGATCATATAGTCCGATGAGTTATAAAAGGATAAACCAAAAAAACAAAAAACATTGAGAGTTCTCTAATTTCTCAAGTGAATATGCAATTTTCAAACAATAATAAACATGTGAAAGAATAGAAAACCATGTTTCCTCAACCTAAATGTTTAGAATGTGAGAAATAAGAAAGTGCAAAGAAAATCAAACACTTTTTAGATACAAAGAAAAGTGCTCCAATGTTGAGAAAAAAGTCTAATAACTTAGAAGTTGATCAACCATGGAAGAAATTTTAGATGAAGAAATATTGTCCAAGAAAAAGAAGTACAAGTAGTAATTGGTGAATCAAAATAGGAGATATATTGTATTGATGTTTGAAAAATCCATATGTAGCTAGAAAAACTAAATCTTGGAGAGAACTGAAATTTTTTCTAGAAACTTATCAGAACCCACCATTTGTGAAGCACTATATTGTATTACACCCTGCAAAATTAGTATGAACATAGTGAAATGTGAAACTATAGAGAAGAGAAAATTGATACTAAGATGCTACAGAAGAGTAAACACCATATGCATGATTCATCGGGAGCTGGATGAATCTGTGCTTAGGGAACCTTTCTACCCTCTTGTCTATTTCTATGAAGTAGCAGTAAGATAGATTTTTGAAGAAAGTAGCAAGTTTTGGTGATGGTGAATGGAAACGTGAAGTGAGTATAGGGTGTGCTTCATCGAGGTAGATCTCATAGAAGACAGATAATATCGGGAACACCTGGAGGAGTGGAGGGGAATCGGGTGATGGAGGGAGATGTCGACCGGGGTAGGCGGGGACTCTAGCTCGACAGGAGATGATAATCGAGCGGGAGGAGAAACCGAGGGAAATCGATACTTGGCATTGATGTGAACAAATTCTAGAGCCAGAAAAGGAAGGTGACATCACAATCAATAGAGGGAATTGGGGTGGATTAATGCGAAGGATGGTATTGGAGTATGACGGAGACAATAGTGCGTGGGAATCCGAGGAGTGGATGGGAACCAAGATTAAGAGGAAGATGACGACTGGGGTCTGCAAGGACCATAGGTCGACAGGAGAAAAAGCACGAGCGTGGGGAGAAACCGAGGGAAACCGCGTACGGAAGAGGGAGTGAGGCAAAAGAAACGGTATGATGCAAAGGAAGACAATGAACCCCAGGTCGATAAGAGATGAACCCCGAGCTGGAGGAGAATCTGAGGTAAACCGCGTGCTGAAGAGGGAGGGAGGGAGAGGAAGGGATTGATGCGAAGAAGGTGCGTGGAAGTCAGGCATAGAAGAAACGTGGGTTTCTGAATGTTGAACACATGGAATGGAGAGGAACCTAGGATTAGTATAGTTTGTAGATACCATGTCTCCACTATGTTTTCTTTCAATAATATTTATGAAAGTAGTAAATTGAACATGTTGAAGAACCTCAATTCACTCTGACATGTTTAGAGGTTTAGATTCAGAATTATGAAATTACTTATTGTTTTTAGAAAAAATATATATTATTCTTGATAACTATAGGTAAAGAGGAAGATGTAACATTCAAAATTTTCCTAGTGGGAAGAATATCATTGGGCCCATGTCATCACATAGTAGCTTAAATGATGGTAACTTAATTATCACTGTTGAGAATTTTAAATCTAATAATGATGAACCACCAAAGAATAATAAGTGGTTAAATATTCGATTTTATCACTATAGGATAGATCCGTAAATTCCATGAGCTCACCTTTAGCTTGGGGATGATTCTAGAACATCTATATTTTTAAATATAACACCAAAATATGATCATGATACATCTTGGTCATGTTTTCTCATACCTAAATCCAAGAAATATTAGAATAGTATTAACATATAATCAATATATAAGAAACATTGTTGTGCGAATATTTATGCAGGGAATCAACCATGATAAATAATAATAATACTAGTAAACATATACTATATCAATTGGTATGTTTTTTTTGGGTAAAGATATCAAAATATAAGAAAGAATAAGATCACATGAAATCTTGGTTAAAGATGAGAATGTGGAAGTTTAATGTCATTGCACCACATTCTATGAGGGAATGGTGACAATGTAATGATTTCATCAAGGATAACTTTAATAAATAATAAAGAATTAGAGTATCTAACATAATGAGAAAAAGAAAATAATGTTTCCATGTGCCACAATATTTCTAACACGTCAATGGATAAATAAATCTTGGAAACATCACATTCTCATGTGCCACAATAAGTCTTAGTGAAATCTGACACAAACCATACCCTAAAAAAACTAAATATTAAAAGATATAAATACGAAAGAATAATGGAGGTAGAAGAGGAATATTTACCTCTATCCATTTAAAGTAAAAGAACCCCATAAGGCATTTTTAGAGGTGGAATCCAGAATAACTATTTTTTTATCCTTAAAAAACTACACCCATCCCTACTGGGTAACCAATCCACATCCACTGTGTACCTGATGGCCCTTATAAAAGGTCTGCTACACTTTCCAGCCCACCGAGTACCCGGTACCCCTCCATCGGGTACCTTATAAAGGGTGTAGTTTTTTACAAACCCATTAAGAGGCACCTAGTGCCTCCCAATTGAATACCCAATAACTACTGCAGTTTATTGCGGTTAACCACCACCCTAATATTTGGAAACCAACCCTCTAAATAACCATTATCCTCAAATGAAAACACATCCCAGAGATGTATTAACTCTTGAAATTCCAATTCATATCCCAATTCTCAAAAATCTCCCTTCTTCAGGCAAAAAAAATCAAATTTCCTCTAAAATTACCAACCCTCTAATTGTGTGGGTCATTAAAAACTCTCAACTATAATAATTGAAATCCTTGAGAAGCGTCCAGGATGATCCCCTGATTCCCAATTTAACCATCAAAATTTGATACCATCACTTTTTATCCATTACAATTGTCCACAACTCCACCATGCAGATTCCCCATCTAGACTAATTTGTTCTTCACCAAAAACCACTTGTCCCTCACTCCACGCATATCAATTATAATTATAATAATGTATCTAATTCAAAAACCTCTTTACCATACTCAAACATGTGAAACTATTCCAGTTTACTCCTACACACTGATAACAAAATAATAAACATGTAATTGTTCATAACAAGAAGGAGGAGGATCACCTGAAGGGGGTTGGCCGCACCGGAGGCACGCCGGAGAAGGTGGGGAGGTCACCTAGGAGCAGCGTCGGCGGGGGAGGTGAGGTGTCCCACGTTCTGTGGCAGCGGCTCGCGGTGGGGTTGCCTTGTTCGGTGTCAGCGATGGGCACCATCGCGAGGGGCACCGTCGGTGGAGGAGGATCAGGGATAGGAGAGGTCGCTATGGGTCGGGGAAGGAGGGTCGCGCGCAGTGGCTATCGGGGAGGAGGGTGCCGCCGTCAAAGACGTTAAGGGTTCGGAGGGTCGCGAGGGGCACCGTCAGTGGAGGAGGATCGGGGAGAGGAGAGGCCGCGATGGGTTGGGGAAGGAGGGTCGCACACAGTGAGAGACATCCAGGGTTGAGAGGGTCGCCGCCATGAGAGACCGAGTTTCGGAGGGTCGTGATCGCGGGAGGACGGAGGAGGAGCCCGACGCGATTTGGAAAAAAAGCGATCGGGGGAGAATAAAGGAGGTTCCCGAAGGGATTTGGAAAAAAAAAGACAGCGCAAATTTTTAGCCACAGAGTATATACAAAATCATGGCGATAAATAAGTTATAGCCATGTGTCTATAAAACTGTGGCTATAGATCTGTGGCTATAGCTTAAATTTCTAGTAGTGTAAAAACAATACATAAGTCATTTTTTATGTGTAGGAATCAACCGCACCTCAATACGGCGCACAGTGTGACCGATGACTCTAAGTGCATCTTTTTATTTAAAATTGACATTGATTTTAGTAAAAAGAACAAGTGACGTAATGAAAACTAATAAAACTCATTCATATTATTTTTGATAATTTATGACAGTGATCCATAAGTTGTTTTTTATGTGTATATATCAACCACACCTCAATCTGATGCACAATGTGACCGGTATGACTCAAAGTGTATGTTATTAGTTTAAAATTGACATTTTAATTCAAAACTTGTGTCACTCACTAGAAACCAAGAAAACACACTCTGATTATCTTGATATTTTAGGAAAACGATTCATAACTCATTTTTGACATGTAGGAAGCAATCTCATATCAAATTGACACATGATATGACTGGTATGACTCAAAGTGCGTGTTTCTAGTTTGAAATAACATTTTAATAAAAAAACAAAAGTGACATAATCAAAACTAAGAAAACACATTTATATTGTTTTTATACTTTAAAAAACAATCCATTAGTCATTTTTGACATGTAGGAATCAACCTCACCTCAATCTGATGCACAGTGTAACCAATATGACTCCAAGTGTATCTTTTTATTTAAAATTGACATTGATTTTAGTAAAAAGGATAAGTACATACTAAAGACTGAGGAAACACATTCAAGTTATTTTGATACTTTGGGATAATGATAAATAAGTCATTTGTGACGTGTAAGAATCAACTGCACCTCAATCTGATACATGGTGTGACCGGTATGACTCCAAGTGTCCATTATCAGTTTAAAATTGACATTTTAGTTCAAAATGTGTGTCGCTCATTGAAAACTAAGAAAACATGCTCCAATTGTCTTTATAATTTAGGGAAAAGATTCATAAGTCATTTGTGATGTGTAATAAATAGTCTCGCATCAAACTGGCACACGATGTGACTGGTATGACGCAAAGTGTGTGTTTCCAGTTTGAAATGACATTTTAGTAAAAAACACAAGTGACATACTAAAAATCAAGAAAAAAATTCGGATTGTTTTTATACTTTAGTTCAATGATCCACAAGTCATTTGTGATGCGTATGAATCGATCACACCTCAAACTGACTCATGGTGTGATTGATGTGACTCCAAGTGTGTCTTTTTATTTAAAATTGACATTGATTTTAGTAAAAAGAACAAGTGACATACTGAAAACCGAGCAAACACATTTGGATTATTTTTATACTTTAGAAAAATGATCCATAATCCATTTGTGATGTGTAGTAATCAACACCACCTCAATCTAATGCACGATGTGACTCATATAACTCCAAGTGTGTCTTTTTATTTAAAATTAACATTAATTTTAGTAAAATGAACAAGTGGTATACTGAAAAATGAGTAAACACATTCGAATTGTTTTGATACTTTAGGAAAATGATTCATAAGTCATTTGTGATTTGTAGGAATCAACCCCACCTCAATCTGATGCACAATGTGACTAATATAACTTCAAGTATGCCTTTTTATTTTAAATTGACATTAATTTTAGTAAAAATAACAAGTTGCATACTGAAAACTGGGAAAACGCATTCGTATTGTTTTAATACTTTAGGATAATGATTCATAAGTCATTTGTGATGTATAGGAATCAACCACACCTCAATCTGATGTACGGTGTGACCAGTATGACTCAAAGTGTCTGTTATCAATTTAAAATTGATATTTTAGTTCAAAATGTGCGTCACTCACTGAAAACCAAGCAAATGTGCTCTGATTATCTTTATAATTTAGGACAACAATTCATAAGTTGTTTTTGACGTGTAGGAAGTAATCTCACATCAAATTGACACACAATGTGACCGGTATGACTCAAAGTACGTGTTTTCAGTTTGAAATGACGTCTTAGTAAAAAACACAAGTGACATACTCAAAACCAAACAAATACATTCAAACTATTTTGATACTTTATAAAAATGATCCACAAGTCATTTGTGATGTATAGGAATCGGTCGCACCTCAATTTGATGTACAGTGTGAACGATATGACTCAAAGTGTCTTTTTATTTAAAATTGACATTAATTTTAGTAAAAAGAACAAATGACATACTGAAAACTGAGCAAACGTATCCATATTGTATTAATACTTTATGACAATGATGTAGGTCTCAGGTGCTGCGGAAGCTCGTGGGTGGATGTGCCCACTTGAATTTTTTTCATTAGCAATGATCAATCTGGGATCAATACGATGATAAACGCCAGACTCCATGGATCGAATCACAGAAATAGACAAAGAAGAAGAATATTCTCAGAACCACAAAGGAGGATCATCACAGGTTGATTATAATTAATTGAAAAGAAGTACTTTTTATGGCGTTCTTTCTTCGTTGATATTTCTGATCACGTTATGATGTTATTCGTCGTTGCGTCGCAGAATCCAAGTGTAGACTTCTTTTAGTGGTGATCCACACGTGCACCACGTATCTCTGGACGTCGCCAAAAGAATCTCCGGGTGCTAGCGTGGAGAAGTCTGTGCTTGCGTTGTCCGCCTTAGATCGCCTTGATCCGATGGAGGTGAATCTCTCTTGGTCTTGAGAGCGTTCTTGGAGGAAAGAGTTCTTTCGGCTTGAGAGAATTCTCCAGAATTGTTGTGCACAACAATTAAGGAAAAGTGTTGGGGTTGTGAGTATATTTATAATCAGGTTTGAGGTTATAGAGTTATGACAATAAATAAACGAGTTACGTGTTTTATTTATTTCATTAACTCTTATTGAAAACCCCCATGTTGAATCATTAATTCCTTTACATGCACTCACACTGGTTATAATAAATATCATTTAATAAAACGATATTATTTCCTTAAGATCCTGACTGGAAAAACTACATGGTGTGTAGTCATTAATACACGACGTGTACTCATTTTTCATTTTCTTTCCAAAATGAAAACTACACGGCGTGTACATTCAATGTACACAGCATGTATATCTTGTTTTCATTTTATTTTTCCTCCAACATTAAAACGATTTAGGCTTCCTTGAATAATTATTAAACCACGTACGAGAATAATCTTTATTCTACTTCAGATACTTAAATACACTTAGTGTGTGGCCCTTTAGGCCTCTTTCTCGTTGGCATTAGGCGAGCTTGCCTAAAGTCCAAGAACTGTCTAGCAACGGGTCAAGACACCCAAGAGAAAGAAGTTGACGCTGCATTGACGTGTCACCTCATACGAATGCTTACCGTGTAATTTAATCCTTTTGTCTCAATATCTCATCAAGCAGGTTTCATGGCAGTGTCATAAACCTATATGTTTGATCCGTCATTCTTTGACTTCCGGAAATAAATTCGTCGTGACACCATGACCATGGAATTTGGGCAACAGTTCTATTTCAATCAAAGGGCCTGAGATATCTACTTCCATGAATATGGAAGGGACAAACCCTTCATCGACTTATCCATTAACAACATGTCATTCGTGACGCACCCAGCGTACCCTACTTCCCGCCAACTGTCTTCGTGGTGGTTTTCGTCAGCAAATCTAAGTGCACGAGTCATGACATGAGTTAATGATAATCTTCCAGTCTATGGACCATTACACATGCTCGTAGATAGCAATGTCCGATGACACCAAGACATGCAAAATTACTACCGGCGGGTATGTTCTCATAATCTCACATCTTGGAGATTACCAAGTGCGAACTCCATGAGAGAGAGTCTCGTCTTCTTACGAGTACTCGCACACGACGGTCTGTATACTATGTGTCCTATCATAGCATGACATCCAACCGTTGAACTTTATTTAAGAATATTGTTATAGAATTTCAAGGTTCTCATCACAGCGGAGATCTGTCATGACCTTATTAATGCAACAAATATTTCAAGACGTTATTATATTATAGTAACAATATATAATAAGTGTACATTCATGTAATCAAAGTATAAACATTTGGTTCTCAGGACACCAACTCTAACAAATGATCCACAAGTCATTTGTGGTCAACCCCCCTTCTCCCGAAGGCCTTCGAGACTTTTATTCATTTTTGGATAATCCCCCTTTTTATGGGGTGAGGGGGAACCCTTACATGACCTGTAGGCTCAGTGCCACAAGACCCATTACATGACCCAGAGGCCTAAGACACAATGCATAATACATGACCCGAAGGCCCAAGACTCAACTACACAAGAACTGCCCCTCCCTAACATCCACATTATTGAAGGCGTCTAACTCCCCACCTCCCAGGGTTGATTGGCCAGTATTGCCCCATGTAGGGTTGCACGATGCATGGTACCGATGACAATTGTCATACCCTACCTTTCTAAGTATGTCCTTTTATTTAAAATTGACATTTTATTAATGTATTTTTCATATTTATGTTTAATTTATTTCTTTATAGTATTGCAAGCATAAGATTTGTTTTCTTATGTAGGTTGATTCTTTTGCTCAGGTTGGGTGGTGTGTTCGACAATTGATATCATGGTTGAGTTTTTTTGAGAGGGGGTCACAGGTGTGTCAAAGACGATGAAACATTAATGTTTTTAAACATTAATGGTAGTAATTACAAATGTAATTATACAAAATATCATTTTTTAATGCTGATAGAGCCCCCCTGACAGCGCTAAGGACAACAACGCTTTTTAGCGCTGCTAAAGCCCCTTTTATGCTTTGTTAAAGGGCCAACTGTGGTAGCGTCACAACCCTTGTGTATCTTGTGCGCGTTCGTGTGTTTCTTCTAATAAATTTGTGGAGCAATAAGTTTGGTTTTCTAAATTCATGGTTCGTACCATTTCTGATTATTTATTTACCATTTATTTACCATTTATAATTTATTTATTATTAGTTTATGGAATATTAATTATTAATTATTAATTATTAATTGTTTATTATTTATTTATTATTGATTATTCATTGTAGATTATTCATTATTTATTCATTGTTTGTTTATTATTTATTATTTGTTGTTTATTAATTTATTATTTATCATTAATTTATTATTTGTTATTTATTTATTATTTATTTGTTGTTTGTTTATTATTTATTTGATATTTATTTGTTATTTACTTATTAGTTATTAATTATTCATTTGTTATTTATTGTTTACTCGTTGTTCATTATTCGTTATTTATTTAGTATTTATTTATTATTTATTATTCAATATTATTATTGTTTGTTTCTTATTTAGTTATTGTTTAGTTATTATTCGTTTATTTCTTTATTATTTAATATTTAATATTTTATTGTTTTTACAAAATAATTGAAATGTAAGGAGTTCAAATCTCATGATACACAAATAAATAAGTAAATAAATGATAAACACGTCGTGTGACGTGCTTTACTTGATTCTATTGCATGCGAGGTGTGGTTGAATAATTAAAACGAGAGATGGGGACTTTAAATGACAATAAAGATTGAATTAAAAAGAAAAAGAATACGTAAAAGAGTGTACAATTGATTCACCAAATCTCAATAGCACCTAGTCAGCCCAGGGGTTATTCATAAACAAATATAACTGGCACCTGACTCATCTACGTGTTTCGAAACATCACATGACAGAAAAACCATTACCATTTACATGCATGCCATCTAAAATAAAGCAACTTGTTTATAAACTTGCAAGAAAAATATTAAAAAACCCTTTCAATCAATATCATTTAAACACATGAGGACATTCAACCTCAATGCATGTATGATTAAATGAAATGAAATGAAGTACTTAAATGATACACATTATTATTATTATTATTATTATTATTATTTAAAAAACTCACATGCATAATTATTATAAAGTATTACCGAATTAGTTGCCCCACGCACTCGGTTGTGGTGGTTGGGGGGTTTGGGGTTTGGGCCGGAGGTCGCAGGGTCGAGTCCCCGGACCTGTTTTCTTCTTGCGTGCGTTGTAATACCCCTTTTTATTACCGAATTAGACATAGAACAACAGGGCTTGTAGGATCCTGCCCATTTATTAAAAAAATACATATCATTATTTACCAAATCACGTCTATTTATTTACTTTTAAAATAAAATAAAATTTTGAAATAATCTTAATAATGATGCCATTAACATAAAATATTTCCTAAACAAATAAAAAACAAGCATGGAGAGGAAGATGCAGACGCAGCAGAGGGAGTCGCGCGGAAGAAATCGAGAGCAACACAGCACACCCCGCACGTACCGATACAGGGAGAGGGCGACATCCCTATCTCGCTTTCTGTCTGTCTCCATCCATCTTTCACTGGCTTGTCTTTCCTCCCAATTGCGCTGCGTCTTCGAATCGGTGCCAAATTTCGAGGTATGTCATATTTCCATCCACCAAGAACGCGTGACCTTCACATTATTTAAATGGAAGTTAGCAGAAGAGGTTTCTCATGCTATAGATGCTGCAAAATCGATGAGATCGGGTCTACGCACTGTGTTCCTACGTTTTCTGTTTCCCGTCGGCGCACTGCTGCTCTTTAATTTTGCGCAACCCTTTTCACGGTTTTAGTGTCGGAGGACAGACTTCTTCTGCAGCTTAAATTTCTGTTGTGTTCCCACTGACTGCTCTGTTTGACTCAATTCGAAGCAAGTTGAGCAGCATGAACTTGTCCTCTGCAATGATGCGTCTCCGCTAAATATTTTGCATGATAGTGGATCGGATCCGCTGGAATCGAGATGCTCACAGCGTGATGACACAGGAGCAGAGGTGGGGTATGCCGGGTTAGGCAAAAGGGAGACCGTCCTTCGCCATGCGTTTTTTGGGCCGGGTATCTCGTCTCCTCCAGAGCACTTCTCTTTTGATTTTTCCCACTGCAGTGGGCTGAATGTAACGATGTGTTGGTTTTTGAAAACCAAGCGCAATCTAAATTTGTGCACTTTTTTCTCCCTTTCTCGGAGGAACTATTGTTACTTCTTTTTGATAATTTTGTACAAAATTCAATTAGTTGCAGATGTTGAATGTTACGTGCAAACTGGATCGGGTTCTATTATCATTTAGAAATTTGAAAGATGTTTATATTGGTTCAGCGAGGTTCCCTTTGACAACACTGGTTGAAAACTGCTTATGAGGCATATCGCTTATGATTGGCGCTTCTATACAAGTGCTTCCAGATTGCCTATTCCAAAAATAATTTTCTGCCAGTTATTAAAGTTCTTTTCCAGAAACAGAACAAGTACCAGTTTTTTTTTCTTTCAAAATGCTTTTCATAAGTCATAAGTGCTATATATGCAGTTTGCAGTTTTCAATAAGTGATGTCAAATGGACCCTTGGTGTTGCTGTTCTTTTTGCAACTCCCAGTGGATTTAAGCTGAGTGGATTTAGTAATAATTGGTTTGGCGACAGCTAGAGGAAAGGCTGAGTTGAAGCATTTGAGGAACTAATGTCAAGGTTTCCCACCCCGAAGACAGCAGCACCTCTGATATACTTACCTACATCTCAAACAAGGTTAGCATCACTCTATCTTTGCAAGTTTGCCGACAGAACATGTTTGACCTACAGCCATAATATTTTAGAGGTTTTTTTTGTGCGCCTTTTCTTCTCAATGGAGAGGCAATGCAGGAGGGCTAACAATAAAACTAAGCTCTTAAGCCTGATATTCAAGAGCTCAGCTAGCTGAACATGAATAGTTGCTTAGTTGGGTGACATTATTATGGATACCAAGCTTTCATTTGCTCTTATTTGAAAGTTATTTAGTCAGGAATCCTGGATATGCTCACGAGTATGGGCATGGACATCATAATTTTTCAATATTTTAACAGTTTTCGCATTGATTCTAGTGGAATAATAAATTATTTGGTCACTCTCTAGGAAAGCAAATGGGGCTCCCGAGATGGATGATCCGGAAAGTAGAATTGCCACTGTGGCTAATTTTGTTGAACAGTTACATGCCAACCTGTCATCACCACATGAGAAAGAACTCATCACAGCACGTTTGCTTTCTATTGCCAGAACAGGAAAGGATGCGAGAGCACTTATTGGTTCACATGCCCAAACAATGCCACTATTTATATCAATACTCAGGAGTGGCACACCAATAGCAAAAGTCAATGTGGCTGCTACTTTGAGTGTTCTGTGCAAGGATGGAGATTTAAGACTGAGGGTGCTTCTAGGAGGGTGCATTCCACCTTTGCTTTCACTTTTGAAATCCAAATCACTTGAGGCAAGGAAGGCAGCTGCTGAAGCAATTTGTGTGGTTTCATCTGGTGGGCTTTCTGATGATCACGTGGGGTCAAAAATATTTGTTACAGAAGGTGTGGTGCCTGCTTTATGGGACCAACTTATTCCCAAAAACAACCATGACAATGTGGTTGAGGGGTTTGTTACTGGGGCTTTGAGGAATCTTTGTGGCGATAAGAATGTGTACTGGAGAGCTACACTTGAGGCAGGAGGTGTCGATACCATTGTTGGTCTTCTTTATTCTCATAATGCTGCCTCTCAATCCAATGCGGCTTCTCTTTTGGCTCGTTTAGTGTTGGCCTTCAGTGATAGCATTCCTAAAGTTATAGATTCTGGTGCCATAGAGGCCTTGCTTGAACTTTTAGGTTGTCAAAATAGTACCCCTGTCCGTGCTAGTGCTGCTGATGCTCTGGAGGCGCTTACTTCAAAGTCTTCCAAGGCCAAGAAAGTTGTTGTTGATTCAGATGCTGTTCAAGTTCTCATTGGAGCTGTAGTAGCACCTTCTAAAGAGTTTATGCAGGGGGAATGTGGGTGGGCTCTGCAGGGGCATGCAACAAGAGCATTAGCAAACATCTGTGGTGGGATGTCAGCCCTGATAATGTATCTTGGAGAGCTTTCACAGTCTCCTCGCTTAGCCGCTCCAGTTGCTGATATCATTGGAGCTCTTGCATACTCTTTGATGGTTTTTGAGCAGAATCCTGGTGTTGGAGAACCACTTGACTACACAAAAATTGAAGACACTCTAGTCGTGATGCTAAAGCCTCGAGATGATAAGCTGGTTCAGGAGCGAGTTCTCGAGGCACTGGCAAGCCTTTATGGAAACATTTTTCTTTCGAGGCGGCTTAATCACGCAGAGGCAAAAAAGGTGCTTATTGGACTCATAACATTGGCTTCTGCTGATGTGCAGGAAAATTTGATATCCTCTTTATTTAGCTTATGCTGCAATGGTGTGGGCATTTGGGAGGCCATGGGGAAGAGAGAAGGAACACAGTTGCTAATCTCATTATTTGGTCTATCTAGTGAACAACATCAAGAGTACTCTGTTCACTTGCTGGCCATCTTGACTGACAAAGTTGATGACAGTAAGTGGGCTATCACTGCTGCTGGTGGGATCCCCCCTCTGGTGCAGTTGCTGGAAGCTGGAACTCAGAATGCACGGAAGGATGCTGCCCGTGTCCTATGGAATCTATGCTGTCACAGTGAAGATATCCGTGCTTGTGTTGAAAGTGCAGGAGCTGTGTCAGCACTCTTATGGCTTCTTAAAAGTGGCGAGCCAGATGGGCAAGAATCCTCAGCCATGGCACTCACGAAGCTTGTGAGAAAGGCTGATTCTGCCACTATAAATCAGTTATTAGCTTTGCTCCCTGGGGACTCTCCGAACTCAAAGGTGAACATAATTAGAGTTTTGGGTCATGTGCTAACATTGGCATCATGCAAAGATCTTTCAGATAAAGGAGCTGCTGCTAACAAAGGATTGAGATCCTTGGTCCAGGCCCTTGACTCTTCCAAGGAAGAAACACAGGAGTATGCTGTTTCAGTCCTTGCCGATCTATTCATCAATAGAAAAGACATATGTGGTAGCCTTGCAACAGACGAGATGGTGCAGCGCTGTATGAAGCTCTTGACAAGCAGTAGTCAAATTATCGCCACACAGTCAGCCCGTGCCTTGAGTGCACTTTCTCAACCAAACAATTCAAAGTCTATGATCAAGATGTCTTATATCGCAGAAGGGGATGTCAAGCCTCTAATCAAATTGGCTAAAAATTCATCTATCGATGCTGCTGAGACTGCAGTTGCTGCACTGGCTAATCTGCTATCTGATCCTCAGATTGCTGCTGAAGCTTTAGCAGAAGATATTGTTTCAGCTTTGACAAAAGTATTGGCCGAAGGCACTTCAGAAGGTAAAAGGAATGTGTCACGTGCCCTGCATCAATTTCTAGATCATTTTCCCATTGGTGATGTTCTCCCGGGAAATGCTCAGTGCCGATTTGTCGTGCTTTCACTTGTTGATTCCCTAAATTTAATGGATATTGATGGATCTGATGCTGCTGAGGCTTTAGAAGTTGTTGCTCTTTTGGCTAGAACAAAACAAAACTCGAACCTTACTTACCCTTTGTGGACTGCTCTTGCTGAAGTTCCTTTGATCCTAGAGCCTCTTGTTCGCTGCCTGGCTGAGGGGCCTCTCCCCATGCAAGATAACGCAATAGAAATCTTGTCTAGGTTGTGTGGGGATCAACCGGTTGTGCTAAGTGAACTTTTGGTTTCAGAATCGAGATCTATCAGTTCTTTAGCTGAAAGAGCAATTAACTCATCCAGTTTAGAAGTGAGAGTTGGAGCGGCTGCATTACTAATTTGTGCCGCAAAAGTGCACAGACAACAAATGGCGGACATACTTGATTTGTCAGGATATTTAAAGCCTCTTATATTTACTTTAGTAGATACGTTGAGGCAAAATTGTAGCTCCTCTTTAGGGATTGAAGCTGGAACTCCTCAAGGCTGTCCTAAAAGGGCTGTTTTTAAGGAGGGAGATGAGTTTGTGGTTCCTGATCCTGCAGTTGTCCTGGGTGGTACTGCTTCCTTGTGGTTGCTGTCTATTATATCATCCTGCCATGTGAAAAACAAACTCATTGTTTTGGAGGCTGGAGGTGTTGAGGTCTTATGCAACAAGCTTTCAAGTTTTACCATGCAGCCACAGGTTTGGATGACTTTGCCTCTTTGCCACTGAATATTGTTGTCTTTTATGCATAAGATGAATGCTGGGAACCTATAAACTGATGGTCCATGATATGGAGACTCTATGGGAGAGTCCACGACACTTGCATGAGTACTTTCCATTTATAATTTGCAACTCTAGAATAAGAAATGAAACAAATATTAATGCCCCTACACTTCCCACAAGTTCTTTTAGTATTTTATGTCCCCTTTTCAAAACTCTTTCTTAAATCATTGTCTACAGAGAATCTGGCTATATCATATCATTTCATTATGTTAGCGATAGGCCTCCTATTTTACATACCTATGGAAGGATTAGGAAAAGGGTCTCCTGAGGTTGATATGTAAGGATCCCCTGCTTTGGACTGAGAGAAAGGGAGGGTGCTGTGTGCTAAAGTGGCAAGTCAGTTTGGTTGTCGGGCGAGTCGGTTGGGGAATACTACCGGCTTTTTAGCCAACTGACTTGTCTGGGGAAAGGCCATTCAGCATTTTACTGGAAAAAAGCCTGCTGTAAGCGGAGCTGAAGGGAGGAGGTGATAGGAACTTGGGGCCGTAGCTGCGTGGGGCTGGTTGGGTATTATGTAACTGTTAAGGGGCAGTATTGTATTTGCTGTTGTGGAGGCTTCTCTTCCTTTTTCTCCGGTTTCTTCTTCTTCTCAATTCTTCTGGTTCGATGTGTAGTTTGCTGCTGCTGGCTTTCAGCTTATCAATAGAAATCTCTCTTTTTCCTCTTTCAAGCACCTACAATCCTATTATTTAGTGCTTTCATTGAGAGATTTTTCCGTTTGAGAGGGGATCGCAGTGAGTAGAGGAACTCGGTCCTGTTGGTGAATGCTGATTAAAATGGAGACTTCGATTGAGTCGGTGATTGAACAACTGCTGAAGGCGTAGGAATGGATGGAATCGAAGATAGCTGACGCGCTACCGCCGTCGGAGCAGCAATGAGTCCAGGACAATTGCATGAAGGGGTTACGGACGTCTTTAGATGCTCTTACGAAGCAGGTGCACAGACAGGTGAAGACGTTTGCGGAGCTCTCTGTTTGTCAGACCGAACTGGAATGGAAGAAGCAGACAACGAATGAGCTAAAAAGCTCAAAGACGTTTTGTCCTGAGTAGGAGCGGAATAGCGCAGAGCATGTCGATTCAAATCCTGTACGTTCCGATGAGGTAGGAACTGATCCAGGCTCTTGTAAATTCAGGCGGAACATAGACAGTGAGGAACCTGGATCGAAAGTGCATTTGGTCTGTGAAACTAATTTCGGAGAGGATGAGATAAGGACTGAGCTCAGTGCATTGGCCAGGCACATTGGACTGTCAACTTTTTCTGGTAATGATCAGGTGGTTTGGATCGAACGGGTTGAGAGATACTTCATGATTAACCAGACTCGTTGCCATTTGCGAGTGCGTATCGCGCAATTATGCATGGAAGGTTTGGTGCAGCATCGAATGCTTTCGCTATGTCCCAACCTGGACTGGGAGGAGCTGAAAGCGGAGCTCTTTGGCCGCTTTGGTACTGGAGCACGAAGTTGCACAGGAGTGGCAAGGAATGGAGGGGAAATTTTCACCTTTTAATCTCTGCGTTAAGGTAAATTGCCTTTCCTCACATGGCTCGAATTGTGCTGAAGGAGGTACGTTAGGCAATCTGGCTTTGGGATGTTCTGAAGACCAAACTTCTTTCTTGATGCGGCGCTGCAACTTTGACAAATTTTGGGGCACTGTAGCAACTCTGACCGACTGTAGCAGAGCTGACCGGACAACACCGACATGGTACTATAGTAGTGTGGATTTTGGCATGACTACAGTAGTAGTGTGGATTTTGGAAACAACGGTACTAGAGCTCCACGGACTTTCAGCCGCCCGCCACTGTCGCAGATTGGACTTGGGTGGCCGCTATATTGTAGCGATGCGGACTTTCAGCCGCCTTTCACCGTAGCATAGCGGATTTTCTGTGTGATTGGTGGAACAATGCTTTGTCCTCCTTTTTATACCATTTCGAGTTAGGGTTTCTGTGTGTGAAACTTTGAGATCTCTCGGTATTTTTTCCTCCTGAAACTAGTGAAATTTCTGCCTCTCTGTGGACGTAGAGATCGTTTCCCGAACCATGTAAATCTCTGTGTCCTGTGTGATTCTTTCTTTTGTCTTTTCTTCATTTGCAAATCTATTCTGTCGTTTCGACTCCCGGTATTTCCACAACATAATCCGCTGATGCAACTCAAACCAATTATCCAGATGAGGGAAGACAATGTGGAGATGCCCTGTCAAATTCAGATCCGGCTTTTGGTTTTTGGAGATGCAAGCCGTGGGCAAATCCTTTGCGGAGTCCACGGGATGCTTTGCGAAACCTCATCTCTGAAAAAGCCTTTAAATCATCTTTTAACGCTGACTTCTTCAGTGCTGCTAAGCTACTGGCAGTTGCAAAGGGAGCAATAGAGTTCAACTTCCCCATTTTCAGAACCAATGAAGAATTGGTTGTTTCTTTTAATGGAGGATTGCACTGGCCATCAGTTTTGGGTTTTAAAGAAGCACAACAATGTTTTTGAAGCAGTGGTTTCTCACACTGAAAAATTAGCATTCAAGCAAGCAAAAGAAACTGCAGTGGTATTGAAGGAAACTGTCCGAGGGCTCTTTCTGCTGCTCATAGTGAAGCTTCACAGTATGCTCCAGGGTCTGAAAGAATTGATTTTAACTATGAAGATGCACTGGCGTTGGACTCTGAAACAGCAGCTGTGCCAAGGGCTAGAATAGAACATGGAACAACTTGCTTAAAGGCTGTGGCTGTGGCTGTGGCTGAGGTTGAAGCAACAGGCACATGTGGCCAAATTGACCGAATGTTATGAAAAACGAATGCTGGTTGATCGGAAATGTTAAGAGTATTAGATATTTTTTAATATTCGTATCCCACATCAGTTTGGATGATCCGTTGCACTCTTTTTCTCATCTATAAATTAAGCACCCTACCTCGTTGTGAGTTACGAGTTTCCATTTTAACATGGTATTAGAGGAGGTTACGTAACCCCCCTCCCCGACACCGCCCCACCCTTGCGACGCTCTCCTCCACCCTCGCGGCGCCCTTCTCCACCCTCTGCGCAACGCCCCCTTGTGCGCCGCTCCCCTCTTGCGTGACGACCTCTTGTGTGCCGCCCCTCCTGTGTGACGACTTCCTTGCACGTCTGCCCCTCTTGCACGACGACCCCCTTGCGCACCACCCCTCTTGGGCGACGACTTCTGTGCTACAACTCCAGGTGTGATCGCCCCTCCCTGTGCAGACGACACCCCTTGCAGACGACATCCTTGCGCATCACACCTCTCTGTGCAAAACCCCCCCAACCTGTCGCCTCTCATGGCGCGACTCCTCCAGCCGATCGCCTCTCCCTAAGCGACGCCCCAAACTGCACAACCGCGCCCCTCCGCCATCCATTATACTTTCTTCTATGACCTAATTGATACCCAAATGTTATGACTGTGCATTTTCAGCACCCACTGTTCTGACTCCCTCTGCCGCGATTGATCGCAGTGGGTAACGACTCATCACTTCTTGTCTACCATTTGCACACCTTGTCAACGTGCATCTTCAACACTCAACGACCCCCTGCTTTTGACCTTCTATCACTCTATGACATCATCAAACATCATTGTTGCTCATGGTGATCCTCCAACAGCATGTCTATCCCAACGGTCCACCTCATGGGTTCTTGACTCTGGTGCCTCAGATCATATCATTGGGGATGGGAGCGTTCTTCAGTCCTATCGCTCGACTTCAACTGGAGGTAATATTACTGTGCCCAATGGACAAACATTGCAAATTGCTGGTTATGAGAGTTGTACGATTATGTCTGGCTTAACGCTATCCGTTGTTGCCTTTGTTTCCAGTCGTCCCTTTAATTTACTATCCATTAGTAAACTTACAACTGATTCACAGTGCCGGGCCATCTTCTCACCTACTTCGGTCATCTTTCAGGAGTATTCAACGACTTGGGTGCTTGGTAGTGGGCGCCTTCAGGGTGGTGTGTATGTGTTTGACTTAGCCCCGACTCTCGTCTGTCCTGCCACTTCTGCTCATGCTCTCCAACACTTCATTATCGCTTTGGTCATCCACTTGCCCCTATTCTTCAAAAACTTTTTCCAGGGTTGGGTTCTCTTCTTCCTTTTAACTGTCATTGGGTCACCTAAGTTCCCCGGACAATCCCCCGTGCATCCACTTTTCATTTGGTTCATTATGATATCTGGGACCAGTCCTAGTCAATCTAAATTGGGTTATCGATATTTTGTTATTTTCATTGATGATTTTCACGAATGACTTGGGGCTATTTGTTGAAGAATCGTTCTGAAATTTTTACCATGTTCTGCCCCTATTATCAAAAAATCACCACTCAGTTTTCTGCTAAAGTTCATTGTTTGCGTTCTGACAATGGTCGTGAATATTTATCTGGACCTTTCCAGTCTTTTCTTGATGATCATGGCATTATCTGTCAACTTCTTATCCTGATGCACCTCAACAAAACGGCGTTGCAGAACAAAAGAACCGTTATCTGTTAGAAGTTGCTCGTGCACTTTTATTTTAGAGGAAAGTTCTGACACCATTCTATTTTTTATTTCCAACAACATCACCTCATTCCCTGCCTCTTCGCATTTTTGGGTGTGCATGCTATGTTCGGGATATGCGCCCCTCGATCACCTCATTCCCTGCCTCTTTACATTATACTTTTACAAACACATCCTAAACTCCTTTAGTGAAAAGCGACATTCACTCTGCATGTTGACTAGTATAATCTTCTATTTGTTAACTCTGAACATCTCTAAGTCCAAACATACTTCTAATAGCCTATTAGACACTGTATTCTCTGTTTTGAATATCTTGTTAAGATACACAAACTCCTCCGTGTTAAGAAATAACGCTTATTTCCTCCGTGGGAATATTTGGCAAACTATTGTACTTAAATCATATATGGTATTTTATGCGTTTCAAACATTTTTTTTTGAAAAATAGATTATTCTTTAAAATATGCCACTGATGGTGGTGAGATCTCAATTTCTCATATTTTAACAAACATGGATAAATTCTTTTATCCTTATCTTCTTCTCAAGACTTGCTATAGAACTTGATGAATCATCCATGTGTATAGAATCCGTCATCTCATATTGTTTATAACAACTCCTTGTTAACAAACAACTTCTTTTATCATATAAGAGAAATGAGATAATCACTAATGCAAACTAAAGCTTTATCTATTCTTCCTTTTGATTTTGAACTCGTGTTTATTTACAACATTTGTAAATTATATATTTGGTATCGTATATCCTTCAAAACCAAAGAATTGATTTCTGTCTTTTGATACCTAACATGGACTTTCCATAGAGTTTCCAAAACCCCTTAATGTATCTTGGATAATTCTATTATATGGAAACATTATTCCTTGATAACTCGGTTTCAATGACCTTGACTGGATACTTGAAAAAACATTGGTGTACTCTCAAACCAACTTTTCATCTTTCCTCAACACTTACGAAATCGGATTAACTTTTATAGAATTCATTCATCTTATTGGAACATTTCCAACATAATGAATTCCACAAAGTCTTTCCAAATCATTTACATGCCCAATCATATTGAGTATATATGAGTGGAGACTAAAGTTCCTTAGATCGTCTTGCATCTATTGCTTTTGAAACCTTAAGTGAATCATTCTATGCTAAGCATCTAGATTCATCTGTTGAACAATTTCAGCACTTGGTTACTATGGAAAGTTTACTCTAATACATAAAATTTTTCTGAACTTTTCTTAAGTTACCGGTCTCACGTGTTGCTTACCTTAAACTTCTCCTTTTCAAGAATTGATTTCAAAGTCAAGTTTGATGATGACGATGTTATTAATCTACAACAGAACCTTCCATCGAATGAGTATCATGCCTTACAAACATTTAATAAGGACTTTTATTGAATTTATTTCTACTAAAATGATGACCCCTTTTAAAATCCTTCATATCCATTAGTGGACTAAGATCCATATTTCACTAAGCCATGAGTCCGCTATGCCATTTCCCCCACCACCTTGTTATTTAGGTAGGGCATCATCTCAATCATACCATATATGACTCTTGGATAGTTGAGCTAACAACCCATTCCATCATATGGATAACTTCAACTCTATTCCTCTGGTAAAGTTAAATCCTATTAGGGTCTTCCGGCTAGGTGTAACTCAAAACAAACGCTAGAACAAGCACATAATCCTATTAGAGCCACCTATTACTTGCTTGTGTTAAAAAAATAATCCAAGGGCTCCCAACTATGACATAACCTACCCGGTTGGATGATCGATGTCTTGACAATTGCCGCTCTGGAAGAAATCTAACACTTAATATTTTTAAAGGGGATTTAATCTCATTATCTTATCTCATGTTATTCCCTTTACATGTTTGCATGCTTCTAATGATTTAGTTTGAAATCCTATTCCTTCCACCATACGAATATATTCAAACCATATTGATGTGCAACTCTTTACATAACTCATGGTTTGTGTTAGTAACCCAAATTAAAAGCCAACTTTATTCACAAATATCCAAATGTATCCCATGCATAAGGTACATGAAACATTTTCATGTAAAGGTTTAGAATTATATACAATCAACAATCTCCACATGGGTAAGTCCGGAGGCACATATAGTCAACCCTCATTTTTCTAGACAAGGCATAAGCTTCCAGGCTAGTGAGCCGTCCGATCCAAAGTCCCTCTACCCTGTGATACTTTACTCAAGAGAGACTTTAATTCCATCATAACTTTGACTCCTAATATGTATAAATCATAATTAACTACTTAATTCAAGCTCGTAACTCAATAAAAGTCAAAGTCAAGGTGTAAGAAAGCTAAATCCATTATCATATCTAGCATGTAATTCCTTAAATGGTATGATAATCTCTAGGAGTTTAAACATCTTTAAACTAAAGCTTACACATAACAATTCAGAATACAACACTTATATTCGTGAATAAAAAAAGAACAACTTTTAAATAAATGAACAATTCACATATTTAAACATGAAATAAACAATTTATGAACAATTCATAAATTAAAGCTAATTATAAACACTTTATAATTTTAGCTACCTTATTCCATAATTTTGAATATAAACACTTTATATTCATTTCCGAATATCAACTTTTTCCTATTGTTCATTACATGACATTTACTTTAAATATATGATATTAAATGAAATAAAAACATTTTATATTTCAATTTCTATTATGTAAACCCTTTATATAGTCTAAATATCACATATTAATTATTATTTAAACCCTGATCAAATAAATCATCGAGATTCCTTTTGACGTAGTTTAAATAATTTTCCTAATATGACCTTTTAATTCGAGCATTTCGAATTAATAATTATGAACAATTGGTAATTAAAATATAAACCCTTTTTATATTTTGACCTTGTTTTATAATTTATGAGCATTTGATAAATTTCACTAATAATTTCAATGCAAATGCTTTATATCTAAATTGTAATTTATGCCATATAATTTTAAAATGATATTTTTCAATATTAACAATTAATATTATGTGATATTTAATACATGTTTCAAAAACATTTCATTAATTAATTGTAAACATTTTATAGTTAATTAATTTATAAACAACTTTATAAATAAATATCTCATTTTACCTTTTTCTATAATTTATAAACGTTTTATAAATTATGCAATTCAATTCATAATTGAATTATTACCTCTAACAATATGCATTGGCCCTACGTAAAGAAAAACTGAGTGCGCTACGTATGGTAAGATGGGCATTGGGAAGCTCATGTGGGAATAACTCGCGTGATATTAATCCGCATCCACTATAGTCTACATAGGATTAACATCATTGTAGATATGCTCACGTACCATTGACCCGACATAAGGATAATCTCGCGTGGCCAGTGTCTACGTGTGATTAAAACGAGCGCTATGTAAGGAGAGATAGTGCGCAGTGGTTTGGCGTGAAATTAAACCGTGTTTTATTTGACGCAGTGGGTATCATTGCTTACGATATACTGCTGCGTGATATCAACACAACGTGGTCATGTACAATTGATTCAACGCGCAAGGGTCGCGTAAGAATAATCCCGCGTGCAGTGGCAATTGTAGGCTACAACAAGGGGTTGGCGTAAAGTGAAAACACAACCTACGTTGGATTAAACCGGTGCTCGCGTACGATTAATCATACGCAGAACCGGCCTGCGTACGATTAAGTTGTGTAGGATTAAGTGCTTGCGTTAAAATCATCTACTACGTCGGGGTCTGCGCTGGTTGAACGAGCTGGTGGCTGTCGCGACTTATGATAGGCGCCTGTGTAACATTAAAACGAGTGCCTGCCGTAGCCAGTCGTATTTAACAACACACCGAATCGTTTAAGACGATTTGGTGCTCTATTTTATGCAGCATGGACAATTCGCGCATCCTCTTCATTTTAAAACCCCAAGAACACCATATGGGATACCTGAAACCACGTAAGAACAGTAAAATGAAGAAACCAATGTACCTTACACTGTTGATCGCGACAACAACAATCTTCATTCATATGCTTGATGAAGATCCCTTAGTAGCAGTTGATTGCGTGGCTGTCATGGGCCGCGGTAAAACAATATTTTGAAGAACTTCTGAATGCAGCACATGGCTAACCATGGTTCTTTCTCAAGGAATGTGTGGGTTGGTTCTCCACATAAGTTGAACGAGGTTAATCCGAACTGTATTCAGAAAGTTATGGTCCAATAAGTGAAGGTATATCAAATTTTCTTACTTTTAAGCCATATTCAGCATCTGGAATGTATAATCCAGTCAATGATGTCTTCAACAGAGATGTGGACAACTCTCATGGACTATTAGGAAATGAAATAGTGATTCCAATAACTGTAACTAGAGTTGTCACTGAAATATCTAAGGGAGATAGTCTGTCCCAAATTGGTTGATATTATTTGGATCCTCGCTTTCAGACATTTTGTCCTCGAAAATCAGATTGTGAGGTGTCGAAGTATGGTGATGCGAGGTTACTATGCCTTCGCTTATCAGGCCACAACTTTCTATACGTTAGCTTGGATTGGCCTTGTTTAACTTGCATCGGAAAACTTACATCCATGACTTCATTTTATTTGTTGACCATTGGGTCTAGTTAATAAGGGCCACAATGAGTGACATGACATGTGAACATGACACAAACACAACATGAACCAGATACACGATGAAATAAATGGGTCGGGTTGGGGTCTATGGTGTATGACATGATTAACACGATAAATGACGATTTTTTAAATATTTATTTATTTTATACATATATTGATAAAAAATATCTTATTTTTAAGTGAATTAGTATATATATATATATATATATATAAGAATATATTATTTGATTTGTAATTACTTTTATTCTAAGAATAAATTTAATTAATGCAAATCTATAAAATATAATGAATATGTATTAATTAGATATTTTTTTTATTTAAATATATAAATAATACATGGCACAATTACGTGACACGATAACTCGTTTAATAAATTAGTTGAGTTTGGGTTTGGACATCTTGACACGAATATCAAACAGGTCTACGCGACCCGACACAAATTGCCTAAGTCTTGTTTAGATGTTGTGGTGGTCAAAATTGGGATTTTAGGGATGCATGGCCTGAAGGCATGGGGTGCCGCGACCTTGTGTTTACCTGAGGATGGTGGTAGATCAAAATTCCCATCCAGGGGGATTTTAAAAATTATTTCCCAATATAGGGTATCCGGAAAAGAATTTCCCAAAATGGGGTTCAAAATTTACAGAGAAGGGAGGGGCACTGCCTTAGGCTGAGCCTTTGAAAATATTTCAAAGGCGCCACCCTTTATAGGGCCTTTTTGTATATTTTTCAAAAAATCTATCCCGACTCTTCAGTGGCGCCTAAATAACAATAATTAATAAAAATAACGTAATGAATAATATAATTAACTATAATATTATTAATAATTATTTTTAATTACATTTATTTATTAATAATTATTTTTTGATTAATTGTTATTAATAATTATTTTTATTATTAATAATAATTTAAAAATTGATTAGAAATAATTATTGATAATTAATAATAATTAATGATAATTATTATTAATAATTAGTTATAATAATAATTAATAATAATAATGTGATTAATAATTTAATTAAGAAAAATTAATAATGTAAACCACAATATCCGAAATTGATTATTTCTTGGTAAAGAGGTCAGTTAGAAGATTTATTAAGGATTGTAAGGTTATACGTGTGACCGCCCAATTTATTAGTTTTAGACCTGCAAATTAAGGATTATAAGAGATATATGAAACAATTAAGGAATTCGAGAATTTGTTGGTGACACCTAAAGGATAACCTTATAATGGAATTGAAGAACTAACTTTTGAAAGAAGTTGTCCAGGAAGTTCCAGGAACCGCCAACGACATGTGGGGTGAGGTGGCTCAAAGTGTTCGCAATATAACTACTATTCTTGGAGTATTTAAAGGGTTTTGTCCTAAAGTAAAAGAATCGTGGTGGTTGAATGAAAATGTTCAACTAAAAGTTAAAGCGAAACGAGAGTGTTTTATAGCTTTACACCTTTGCAGTAATGAAGACACTTGGAACTCGATATCGCGTTGCTCGTAGAGAGGCCAAGAAAGCAGTTAGTGAGGCTGAATCTCAAGTTTTTGAGGAGTTGATGAGGAAATTAAGAAAAGATGAAGATCTACTTTAATAATCTTATAATGAAGAACAAATGTATGAATTAGACTTGGATAATTTAAGCATTAGCAGAGAGGAGCTCAATTACAACTATTATCGAAAAGTTCGTCCTTTTGAGGTTAAAGAGTTTAAGAAGGATGAAAAATAATAAAGCGGTTGGGTTAGATAACATCATCATTGAAGTGTGGAAATATTCTGGGGAGTTGGGCATTAATTGGCTCACTAGGTTCTTTAATGAAATTATGAAATCTAAGAAAATGCCTGATGAATGAAGGGAGAGTTCTCTTGCACCTATGTATAAAAATAAAGGAGACATTTTAAGTTGTGGGGATTATAGAGACATTAAACTTATGGGCCATACCATGAAACTTTGGGTAAGAGTGATTGGACAGAGGATTCTAAGAGAAACTAAAGTTTCTGATAATCAATTTGATTTTATGCCTGAACGTTTAACCACAAAAACAATTTATTTGATTAGAGGTCTGATGAAATATTATCGACAAAAAGCCTAAGATTTGCATATGGTTTTCATTGATTCAGAAAAGATATATGATAAAGTTCCTAGAGAGGTTTTATGGAAATCTCTTTAAAGAAAAAGGGTGCAAGTAGTGTATATCAGACTCATCCAAGACATGTATGAGAGGAGTTTGACTCGAGTTAGAACTCCATTAGGTGACACTACAGACTTCCCTGTCTTGATAGGACTACATCAAAGTTTGACTTTAAGCTCATACCATTTTGCTTTGGTCCTAGATGAACTTGCAAAACATATTCAAGATGAGATATCTAATTGCATGTTTTTTTGACTTTAAGCTCATACCTTTTTGCTTTGATCTTAGATGAACTTGCAAAACATATTCAAGATGAGACTATCAATTTAAAGTTAAAGCTTTGGAGAGACTTCAGAATCAAAAGGTTTCCGTCTTAATAGGGATAAGACAAAATATATGGAGTGTTTGTTTTAGCAAATGATTGCCTAGCAATGTTATGGGTGTGAAATTGAGTCATCACGTTATTTCAAAAATTGATTATTTTCGATATTTAGGTTCATTTCTGCAATGTGATGGAGATATTAATGCAGATGTATTTCATAAGATCTAAACTGAATGGATAAAATGGAAAAAGGCTGCTGGGGTGCGTTGTGATCGTAAAATTCTTTTGAAATTGAGGGGTAAATTTTATAGGGCCGTCATTAGACCAACTATTCTATATGGCAGTGAGTGTTGGCTTTTGACGGGACATCTTAAACAAAAAATAAGGGTAACAGAAAAGATAGACATGTGAACATTCTAAGATGGATTGTATTAGAAATAAATGCATTCGAGAGAAAATCAGAGTGATTTTGATTGACGAGAAGATGACTGAGACTAGATTAAGATGATTTTGACATGTTAAAAGAAGTCTCAGGGATGCACCTGTTAATAGCGTGAACTTTTCACTTTATTAAAAGAGGTAGATGTAGACCTAAAAGGACCCTATCATCTTGTTCTAAACGGTTTCAATGAAAATATGGTCTTCAATAGAGTTGATTGATGACGTTTGGTCCATGTAGCTGACCCCATTTAATTGGGTTTAAAGTTTGTTTATTTTTTAATTCTAGTGTTATTTATTTTTAATGAAAAATACATTATTAATATTAATTAGAAAACAAAACAAAACAGAAGAAAAGTAAATTTAAAAAAAAAATGTTCAAAAGGCGTTATCCTTGGTGGAGCCTTCTTTGTATTTTTTTTAACGAAGGCTCTACCCATGACAAAGCCTTCTTTGAAAAATATACAAAGAAGGCTCTATCTAGGGTGGCTCCTTCTTTGAAATATTTTCAAAGAGGGCTCTAACTAAGGCAGCGCCCCCCTTCTCCTTCTCCTTCTCCTTCTCTGTGAATTCCCAACCCCATTTTGGGAAATTCTTTTCCGGATACCCTATATTGGGAAATAATTTTTAAAATCTCCCTTGAACGGGAAGTTTGCCTTCGTGCAGCGGTTACTACTATAATGATGATGATGACGGTTATGACTCTAATGATGGTGACGTTGGTTATGTTTCTTTAATGATGGTGATAGTCCAAATTAATCTTGTCTGTTACAAGATATCTATATTGTCGGCTGCAAAGGAATTTATGAGATTTTTCACTCATTTATGAGGGATCTATTTAATTGGGGTTAAATAGAGGGGGAGAATTTATTGTAATTTTGGTGGGGTAAGATCACAATGTTGGGTCCAGAATGCTATCTTTAGTGGGGACTGGGGGATTTCAAAGAACACACCGTTTAACATGAAAGTCAATAGCGGAACTTTACACACAACCTTTAAT
Organism: Viscum album; assembly: GCA_963277665.1. Taxonomy (NCBI): domain Eukaryota; kingdom Viridiplantae; phylum Streptophyta; class Magnoliopsida; order Santalales; family Viscaceae; genus Viscum; species Viscum album. Next base: position 133,623,752 of record OY728155.1, on the reverse strand, counting down.
TTTTGGGTTGCTGATGTTTGTTTCCTATAGGAATGCTAGTTTCTGAAATATAGCTGTCGGTATTTACACCTTTGGCACTTTATTCCTAATGTCTGCTTGAGATATGCAAGAACTTGTTATATTGTTTTTTCATTGAACCAGAAAATTTACTTTTTTCTCTCAATGTTCACAGGTGGAATTTGAGGATACTGAGGGTATCTGGATTAGCTCCTTGCTCCTGGCCATATTATTTCAGGAAACAGATGTTGTTTTATCTCCCTCCACTATGCATATCATACCCTCACTTTCTTTTCTGCTTAGATCTGATGAAGTCATCGACAGATTCTTTGCTGCACAGGCAGTAGCTAGTCTTGCTTGTAATGAAGTGAAAGGAATAAGTCTTGCCATTGCAAATTCTGGTGCAGTTTCTGGGTTGATAACTTTTGTTGGTTATGCTGAGTCAGATTTTCCCAACATTATTGCACTATCTGAAGAATTTTCTTTGGCACGAAACCCCGATCGAATTGTTTTGGAGCACCTATTTAAAATGGAAGAAATCAGAGTTGGTTCCACTGCACGAAAATCAATACCCCTTTTGGTTGATCTTCTCAGACCAATTCCAGATAGGCCAGGTGCCCCTCCAGTTGCTGTACACCTCTTGACTCTTCTGGCAGAAGGGAGTGATACAAACAAACTAATCATGGCTGAAGCTGGTGCTCTTGATGCTCTTACGAAATACCTATCTTTGAGCCCTCAAGACTTGACTGAAGCTACAATATCTGAACTATTGAGGATTTTATTCAGCAATCCTGAACTTATTCAGTACAAAGCATCACTGAGTTCCCTGAATCAACTTATAGCTGTTCTGCATTTAGGGTCACGAAGTGCGAGGCTCAGTGCATCCAGGGCACTTCATGAGCTTTTTGACTCTGATATTATTATAGATTCTGAATTAGTGAGACAGGCCATTCAGCCTTTGACTGACATGCTTAATGCTATATCTGAGAGTGAGCAACAAGCTGCTCTGACTGCCTTGATCAAGCTGGCTTCAGGGAATTCTTCAAAAGCTGTTTGTATTTCCGCTGTTGAAGTAAACATCCTTGAGAGTCTTCACAGAATTATGTCTTCGATGTCATCATTAGAACTAAAGGGGGATGCTGCCCTGTTGTGCACTGTCCTGTTTGGCAGTTCAAAAATGAGAGCAAATCCAATTGCTTCAGAATGCATACAGCCCCTTGTATCCTTGATGCAATCCGATGCAGCTAAGGCAGCTGAGGCTGGTGTATGTGCTTTTGAGAGACTGTTGGATGATGAGGGACAAGTGGAGTTTGCGGCAGCATATGATGTTGTGGATCTCCTTGTCAGTTTAGTATCCGGGTCAAATCATCGGCTGATTGAGGCTAGCATCTGTGCGCTTGTTAAATTGGGCAAGGGTCATAGTACTCACAAGCTGGATATGGTCAAAGCTGGAATAATTGATAATTGTCTTGTGCTGCTACCTGATGCACCAGCCTCGTTGTGCTCCTCAGTCGCAGAATTGTTCCGAATTTTAACAAATAGCAGTTCAATTGCTGGAAGCTCAGGTGCAGCAAAAATTGTAGAGCCCCTCTTTCTTGTTTTGCTTCGTCCGGATGTCAGCATATGGGGGCAGCATGGTGCCCTGCAAACACTTGTAAATATTCTAGAAAAACCGCAAAGCCTTGCAACCCTAAAACTCACACCTAGCCAAGTTATTGAACCTCTGATTTCATTTTTGGAATCTCCGTCTCAAGCCATTCAGCAGCTTGGATCAGAGTTGCTATCCCATCTGCTTGTGCAAGAGCATTTTCAGCAGGATATTACAACAAAAAATGCAGTTGTCCCCCTTGTGCAGCTTGCAGGGATTGGAATATTAAACTTACAACAAACAGCAATAAAGGCACTGGAGAAAATATCTACGAGTTGGCCTAAGGCAGTTGCTGATGCTGGGGGTATTTTTGAGCTTTCAAAAGTCATAGTTCAAGATGATCCTCAGCCAACTCATGCATTGTGGGAATCAACAACATCGGTTCTTTGTAATGTCCTTCAATGTAATGCCGAGTTCTATTTCAAAGTTCCTCTCGTGGTCCTTGTAAAAATGTTACACTCAAACCTGGAGAGCACAGTTACAGTGGCCCTTAATGCCCTAATCATTCATGAAAGGATCGATGCATCAAGTGCTGAGCTAATGACCGAAGCTGGTGCAATAGATGCACTGTTGGACTTACTACGGTCTCACCAGTGTGAAGAATCATCTGGAAGATTACTTGAAACTTTGTTTAATAATGTGAGAGTTCGAGAGATGAAGGTTTCAAAGTATGCTATTGCACCTTTGGCGTACTACTTATTAGATCCTCAGACCAGATCATATTCTGGCAGGCTTCTTGCCGCTTTAGCTCTTGGTGACCTATCCCAGCATGAAAAGCTTGCCAGAGCAAGGGATTCTGTGTCTGCATGTCGTGCTCTTGTGAGCTTGCTAGAAGATCAAGCTGATGAAGAAATGGAAATGGTGGCAATTTGTGCACTCCAAAACTTTGTTATGCACAGCAGAACTAATAGGCGAGCTGTCGCAGAAGCGGGGGGCATATTGGTAATCCAGGAATTATTGCTTTCTCCTAGTTTTGAAGTTGCTGGGCAGGCTGCCTTGCTGTTAAAGTATTTATTCTCAAACCACACACTTCAAGAGTATGTGTCTCATGAGCTTATCAGATCTTTGACAGGCAAGCCACATTTTAAATAATTAATCCCTTTAGCTTTCTTTGATTTCAACTAAAAACCGCAGAAGAAGCCCGGATCCGAAGTAATTTCGGGTCACTTAACGCAGAGCCAAAAGAAGTCATTGCCTTGAGTTATAGATATAACCCCTAAAAATCTTCTGTCTGCATCGCCACCCATGAATTTGGCAAAGCTACATGGATTAACTGTTAGAAATATGCAAGTATCCCTGATTAAATATGCATATTAAGAGAAGAGATCGGATGAATAATTCAATATCTTTTTTAAGGATGAAAAACATTGGAAATAAATCAATGGAAACTTTAATCAGGGACACATAACATGAAAATATAATACTTGCATATTCTAACAGTTGTACCTTTGGGTATGATAAAAATTCTTATTTTTATGATCTCAACCTTGCCATATGTTATTGATATTATATGTTTAGTGTTTCAGGCATTTGAACGTTAAGTTTATATGTTTAGTGTTTTAGGCTGTTGGAGTCTGTGTCTCACATCGGACATGAGTCTTTTGTCCTCTTTATATTTCCCTATAAATAAACTCCAAGGTCTCTCTTTAGAGGTATCTTGGGTATTCGGTCCACCCTCTATATCATTTCACATGGTATCAGAGGAGGTCTAATCCTAACCCTTCCTCCCATCATTTTTTTCCCGTTGGAGGACACCTATGTTTTCCCCCATTGGGGGGGGGGGCATGGCCAACAGCCCCTTCTTTTCTGCCGCCGCCCCTCACCCGGAGCGCCCTTCCCTCCCGACGACCCTGCCCCTAGAGCCACCCTCCTCCCATCTCGAGCGGCCTTCGCCCCTAGCGACCCTCCTCCCGTCACGAGCAGCCTCAACCTCTAGCGGCACCCTCCTCCCATTCCGAGTGGCCTCCACCCCTTAGCGGCCCTCCTCCCGTCGCGAGCGGCCTCCGCCCCTAGCTCAACCCTCCTCCCATCCCGAGCGGCCTCCGCCCCTAGCGACCCTCCTCCCGTCGCTAGCGTCCTCCGCCCCTAGCGCGACAGTCTCCTGGGTAGTGCCCCTCCTGAGCGGCCTACTGCGACCACTCGCTTCCGCCCCTTCTGCGACGGACCTTCCAGCCTGCGCGATCCTTGCGCGACGCCTGTAATGCTCTGTTCCGGTGCCTCCTGCGGACGCCCCGCCTCTCGTCGCCGGCGCCTCCTACAGACGCACCATCTGCTCTTGCCGACCCCTCCTGCATGGAAACCCCTCCTGACGCTCCTCCTGGGTCGCCGGTGCCATATGCTCTCGCCGACCCTGACCGTGAGGCTCCTCCGCTGCGCCCCCTCGTCAGCTCGCGCGGCTCCTTCGCGGCGCCCCGTCACCCGGCCCGCCGTCGCTGGCTGCTCTGCGGCTCTCCCGGCGCACCATCATCCGACCCCGGTTGTGCGGCTTTCCCGACACCCCGACGACCGGCCCCGGTTGTGCGGCTTTCCCGGAGTCCCATCGATTGGCCCCGCCTGTGCGGCTTTCCCATCGCCCCGTCGAACGGCCCCGCTTGCTCGGTTCCTCTGCTGCGCCTCGACGATTTGCCGTGCCACTGATGTAATCCGACTTTTCCTGCCGGACATCCGATCCTGGTTCGGTAGCATGCTGTTTGTAAAGACCCAAAGCTTGACGTACATTGACATTACATTACATTTGCGGAATACTTAGTACATAACAAAAACACAAACACAAGGATCGTAATAGTTTAGTGTCTTTGGAAACTCGGAACGTAATCTTCTAATCCTGGTGAAATATCTTCAACATCTCCCATAAAGATCTTCTTTTTTTATACCTAAAACCTTTCTTTATATCCTGGGGAAAAGAAAACTGGGAAACATAAACAACTGGTTCATAAATCTTCTACAGTATCTCCCATTTATTTCATCATATCTAGGGTCCCTTTTAGCATATTCTACTTAATAACCTTCTTCCTGACCTGGGGAAAGAAAACATACAAAAGGGTGAGCTCAAATGCTCAGTAAGGGTAAACAAAAGAAATATCAATCACATCATATACATAAGCACATAACTTTTGGAAATCTTAACCTGCAAAAGAGATCATAATTTCATAACATGGGGTAAATCATGGCAGTGAAATGTAATCACCATAATCATAACTTAAAACATGAAACTTTGTGGCATTCACACATAATCATAGAGAATCATTTCTTGTTAGTCAAGACTCATTGTCAAGACTATCTTAGTGGACAAAGTCCCTTTCTGAACCGAGTCACCCTCGTTTCAGTCCTGTTTCACTGAACCGGTATAACCTACCGTTCCAGCCATGTCTATCTCATGAGATATAAAATCTTTACCCAATGCATTGGAGGGAGATATAGGTCCCACCCATCTCATAATGATACAATTCTTATGTGTGCCACAAAATCATAAATCATACATCATTTCATAACCCATGTAATAAAAATGGGAATCTTAAACATCGTGACATCATAAAACAATTCATATAAGATAAAAGAATTCATAAAAATAATTCAATCACAACATAATCAAATCAATGTAATAATAGGGATAAAAACAGAACCCTTTATTATCTTAGATGGAAGATAATTTTGATAAAACACTTGAAATGAATTCTTGAGGAAAATATCCTTTCTTCTTTAAAAATATTTTTCTTTTCTTAACATGTCATAAAACTTTAAACTAAAAGAAGTTGATTAAAAATAAACTTGAAAACTTGTAAAGGAAGCTTCTTGGAAATAATGTTTTAAAAATCCATTCATGCCGTATAAGTTAAAAAAACATTCTTCTCGTACTTTTGTCGGAAAAGTCAAAAAGTACCTCGTACGAAAAACGACAAAAGATTCCTTTCATATCTTTTACTAAAAACTCACCGAAGGGTAAAATTGGATTTAAACAATTGTAGGAGGATGAAAATAATATTACATATTGAGGAAACATGAATGTGGATGATAAAATACACCCCAGTAAATACCAAAGTATAAACAATCTCGGATAAAAATGAGATTGTGACATTTCTCTTACCTTAGGTCCGATTTGCTTTGTACGTGTCCGAAGCTCCTGTATAATGGTTTAAATAATGTTATTGACTTATTCCAGAATCATACATATTGATATGATGCCATATATGGTCATATTCTTAGCTTCTTATTAGTAATATTTCATTGTTACTTGTTACTCGGGTCTTTATTGCCTTTTGTTCTTATGCGTGATTTGCCGAATAAATTCTTATTCTTCTTTTAAGGTTATAGATACCTTATATCCAGAATGGTATTAGTGTAACATATATCATATTTATTCATTCAATTCATTTATATAATTACTATGTAATGATGATCATGTAGAACGAGTCGCATCACATCGTGGAGACGGTATTCCGTACGTACGCACGAGCGACGATATTGTTCCCATGATCGTGGAATTGTATTTAAGTGTATTTATACTATTTCAGTATCAATATCACTTTATAATAATCATATATAGTTACTCATTACACCATTATACCCATCCTTGTAAGGTGATGGTGGAAAATAGAGTACACCACGACGTGGAGACGGTATTCCGTACGTACGCACGCGCGGTGATTTCATTTTTCCGTAGGATGGATAGAAGGTGAATTAGAGTTGTTTCATATTTATAATAACATATCAGTATGTAAGTAATACTGATGTTATTACTTTATCATGAAACAACTAAAGAAGAAGAAGTTGAAGAAGAAAGAAATTGAAAAGATCGGTAATGGATATTACCTCTTCTTTGAAACGCCTCTTTGAATCCTCCACTTAGGGAACTAAGATTGGTCTTTGAAGAAGACCAGGACCTCTAGGATTATTCTAGGGAAGTGGAGAAGGGATTTTGGCAGGGGTTGGCCGAGCTTGAGTGCTCAAATTGGTGTGAGGAGGAGGGGGAGGAGGTGCCCTTTTATAAGGGAGGAGAGGGGCACCTTAGGAATATCTCAAAATATTATTTTATATTAAAGTCAAAATCGGTTTATAATGGTTCCAAAGGGTCTTATTTCGAAGGTAAAGTGGGGATGAGTCGAAATCCTATCAACCAATAAGATTTAGACAAGTTTAGGTTATTATTTTAACCTTATGAATTAGATTTAACTCTAAGTTAAATAATTTAACTTTTACTGTGACTTTTTGTTTTCTTACACTATATGGTTAATACACTTACTATAACATGCCAAACGAACCCCAAGTTGTTTATTATTAATATATATATCCTTATCTAAGTCATTTGGCCGAACCTTAGATTTTTAGGAATAAAATAACAATTAACAATATAATATTTGATTTAAAAACTATTTTGTGTCAATTTTGACACTATTTGATATATGATTTTTGTGAAAGTCATAACAGAATTATATGTTCGAACCAAGTTGATTAAATCAACACTAATATATCATAGTAACCTAGAAAATTAGTGGAATTCATAAAAAGTCTCAAATTACATTTATTTGGGCATTTATAACATCAATTATGTTAACATTTCCTTAAAAGGGTAATTACTGCATCATCGTTGTGTCATAAATAAATTAATTTATTTAAAGTCTAAAAATTATAAATAAAATATAATTATGTAGGAAATCCTTTTAGCTTTCTAATGAATATTTATAGTCGAATTTATCTTATGTATAACCCCATATTAAAAATGTTTTAGTTATTAAACTTTGATTTTAACTATTTTAACTATTCATTAAATAAAATAATATTAAATGTCATAATCTAATCCAAGTGGACCTAAATGGTCATATTATATTCATAAGGTTGTTTTTGGTCGAATTACACTTATCCAATAGAATTAGGACATGTGTTAGGGTAATAGTAATATCATATTTACCCTTAGTTACCCTATTTACTATTAACCGTGGTAAAAAAAAAGTAAAAAGTTACTATTCACCAAAAATTATTTTCATCTCATTGAACCACATTTTAGTCCTTGATATTAACCGTGTTTGTCGGATTTTCGAAATTCCATTCACAGAAGCGGTAAAATTAAGTTTTATGCAAAAATTCAGTTTTTAACCTACCACTTAGTGGTTTCACTATTCATCAAAAATTGAAAGTTTTCAGAAAAATACCAAAATTTCACCCTAGGCTAATTTCGATATTCCGAATCCAAAAATGAAGTCCATTTTGAAAAATAAAATTTATAAAATTTCAAAAAGTGGTTATTACTATTCATAACGGCTAGTTTTAATAATATTTTAATAGCATATTGTTGTTTAGTGAAACTCGTTATTGCGTACTACACACGCTATCGAGGAAGGTCGCGATTGCGTGTAATGCAAGGCAAGTCAAGGATGCGTGTTGTGCAAGCTCCTTTTGGTGTAGCGTACAACACAAGACATTAATAAAATTAAAAAGAATATTTTTCATAAAATCTCGGGCTGTTACACTGTTCCCTGTCGTCAGCCCGCGCGGCTCCTCTGCGGCGCCCCGCCACCCTACCCGCCGTCGCTGGCTGCTCCGCGGCTCTCCCGGCGCACCATCGTCCGGCCCCGCTTGTGCGGCTTTCCTGACACCCCGACAACTGGCTCCGCCTGTGCGGCTTTCCCGACGTCCCATCGACTGACCCCGCCTGTGCGGCTTTCCCGTCGCCCCGTCAAACGGCCCCGCTTGCGCGGTTTCTCTGCCGTGCCTCGACAGATGTAATCTGACTTTTCCTGCTGGACATCCAATCATGGTTCGGTAGCATGCTGTTCCTGCATACCTAGATGCTTTTGACTTGGCTACTCCTGTCGAGGCTCGATCCGACTATTCCCGCCATTGCATCCTCTTTCCGGCTGTTCTTGCTGGTTCTGCATCACGGACGTTGTTCCTTGGTTGACACACATTTTTCAGCGACTTCTTCTATCATCCATCATATTCATCTCGAGGGGGAGATGCGACCGCAGATGATTTTTTTTTGTTTCGTCTTGTTTTGTAATCAAGCTGGGTATGTCCAGCTTGAGGGGGTAGTGTTTGTAGTATTTCTTGTTTTTTTTTTCTTTAATTATGTATCCAAGCTAGGTAGACCTAGCTTGAGGCTGAGTTTTGGGGTATGTGTTCCACATCGGATGTGAGTCTTTTAACACAGACATTTGAACGTTAAGTTCAAAGCCACGGGACCAAATTGTTCAGGGCAATTCCCAGATCACCGAGATGATATAAGGAAACTTCCTACACAATTTGATATCATATCATGAACACGATTCTAGTTCTTATATTGAGATAAAATTTGCTGCTTATCTTTTTAGAAAGATTGTGCACGCAATCCACAAATAAAATAAGCAACTCTAAAAATTTATTTATGTGATTTATCAATTGCTTTCACGGTCATGAAATCTTTGAGGTGGACAGAAGCTTCAGAGGTTCTTAAGCTGTTTCTGAGGTTCTTAAGCTGTTTCTGGAAAATAATTGAACGCCTACATGATTAAATTGTGTGATTATGATGAATCACTTATGTGATGTTTTGGTCGCCTATGCAATCCTATTTTCTGGAGTTTTTTTTGAAAGTGATGAATCATCTAGGCCCGATTGTCTATGCAATCCTGGAAGTATGAATCGCATAGTTGAGTGGGCATTGCTTGCACGGCAACAAAAATAGCAAAAAGAAGTGAAGAATCACCTTAACGATTACTGAATTGCCTGTGTGATCCTTAAGGAAGACAACCGTCATTGTGCGAAGATTGCTTGCATGATTGTGAAGATTGTGAAAACGTAAGAAAAAAACACCCAGGCGATCTGAAAGTTAACCTACACGATTGTGAAGTCAGAATGACAGATCACCTAAACAAAATCTGGAAGTTATTACCTGTAACCACTTCCAACTTAAATTCAAATTTTGACTGGTATTTGGTAGAAATGATGTCCTGGTGTTAAAATTCACTTCTCAGTACTTTTATACATTATCTAAAACAAATCAAAAGATGATTAGTTGGAGATTTGATTGGGTTAATCAACATCAATATCAACACCAACAGTGGATGTTATGTGAGTGTGTATGAATAGTTCGGTGAGATTTCTCAATTGGGCATCTCACTACCTTTAATGCGAGGGACTTCTGGCGTCACATTACTGTGTGGAGGGAGTGAGTTGTTTGGGTGTGCCACTGCCTCCTGAGTGTGAGGGAGATTGAGTCTCACTATTGCATGGCGTGATGGATTATGGACGGGTATCTTGATAGTCACCAAGTCAAGAGACGAGTTTCTTGTTTACTGGGGTGGGGGGGGGGACAAGTGCAAATCAAAAGCAAAATTCTGAGTGGAACATTTTGATCTAAGGAGATAATAAAAAATAGTGGATGTAAGGCACGTTAACCAAATCACTAAAAATTTTGTGTTCTTGTGATTGTGTTTTTTTTTTTTAATTTATGTTGTGTTTATTTGTTGAAGGAAAATGACCAATTCACTCTACCCTTGGTTGTCACAGCTGGGCAAACATTTGATATCAAAATTTTGCTTCCGAGCTTCCCAAAAGTTTTCCATGAAAATGACGATTAGTGGACCCTTTGAGTTTGTTGAAGGTTGAACAATGAACCGTCCATCTCTGTTTGATGGGGTAAACTATAATTATTGGACTGTCATGGTCTATCTTAAGAACACGAGGTTATAGTTTTGGGATGTTATCAAATTATCCCGAAACAAAAAAATTCAAAATGGTTTGTTAAGGAAATTGTTGTCGCTGAATTAGATGTCAAGGTTATGAATACCTTTTATTGTTCGATGGATAAAAAAATGTTCCAGTGCCTACATATAAGATAGCTTCAGTGTTTTGAAAGATATTGAATGTGTTGGAATGGACAAGATGAAACATACAAGGTTAAATATGTTTTATTTTTGTTGGACCCCATTTAAGTTTAAATGGGTATTTCTGAGTCCCACATCGGACTTACCCTCCTTGTAATTAGACTTGCTCATCTATAAAAGAATATCCCCACCTCACATTGAGGTAAGGGGGAATTCACCATTTATATGGTATCAGAGGGATCTTAATCCCGACCCTCCCTCCCAGCGGATTTCCGGTTCTGTCCGGCCCCGCCTCTTTTCCCCTCTCTGGCCTTGCCCTTCCCGGCGGCCACCTCTCCTGCACGGCGTCCCTCCCGGCGGCCCTCCCTCCAGGCGCGGCTCCACCTCCCGGCGGCTCTCCCTCCAGGCGCGGCTCCCCTTCCCGGCAGCCCTCTCGCCCAACCGCTCCTCTCCTGGCGGCCTTCTCACCCATCGACTCTCCTCCCGGCGCCCTCCCCCAGCGGCGTTCTCCCGGCCCCCGCTCCCGGCGTGGCTCCCGGCTCCGGCTTCCGGCGCCCTCCCACGGCGCGCCCTCGCCCAGCACCGCCCTCGTCCCAGCGGTGCCCTCGCCCGGTGCCCGCGCCCTAGCCCTAGTGGCGCCCTCTCCCAGGCCCCAGCGGCACCCTCGCCCCCGCACAGCCCTCGCCTAGCGGCGCCCTCCCCCAGCGCCAGCCCCTCGCCCCGACGTTCCCTCCTGAGCGCGACCCCCCGTCGCAGCTCCCTTCGGCGACTTCTCCAGACCGCCTCCCTTCCAACACGCGGCTCCCGGCAACCAGATCCAGTGCGCGCCCTCCATGAACGCTTCCTCAGTTCTGCTGTCCCTGATCACGGCCTCCTCCCGGCTTGTCGACGACCGGCTGGACGCCACAAATTTCTCCGTCTGGTGGAAGACGGTCTTGATGTCCCTACGCGGCATGGGACTCCATTCTCATCTTGAGAAACCCCCACCCGCCATCACTGACCCCAAATTCGACTCTTGGCAACTGGTGGACAACAAAATTTTCGCATTACTGGTCCACTCCATGGACCAATCGGTGAAAGATGTCACCAGGACTGCCAACACTGTCAAAGAGCTATGAGATTCCTTGATTGTCATGTACTCCGAGACCAATAACTTGGCTCGGGTCTCTGACGTTCTACAACGTCTCTCCCACATCCGCCAGCAGGATCAGACCTTTCCAAACTATTTCATGGAATGGAAGGGTCTTCGAGACGAACTGCAAGAACTCTGGCCTATTCCTCAGACTCCGGCAGAAGCGCAGACTCAACGGGACCAGCTCTGCCTATTCAATCTCCTGAATGGCCTCGCCCCGGACTACGCCATGACGGCCACTGAGATGCTAGCCAGCCCTTCTACGTTGGATATCCCGCAGGTCTATCATCGCCTGCAGAAGGCTCATCGGGCCCTTGCACCACCCGTCCCCATCCCTGATCACGCTGCTCTTTTGGGACGTGGCGGTGGCCGCCCTACCGGCCCTCGTGGACGCGGCCGTGGAGACGGTCGACCTCGCCCCCTCTGCCAGCACTGTGGCAAGCTCGGCCACCTGGTCGACCGCTGCTGGGTCCTTCATGGTCGTCCCGATTCGCACCTCCAACAGGGCCAAACTGCGATCCGCGATGCATCATCACCTGCTGCTGCTCTTCCCCCGTCTTTGGATCTCTCCCTGGCTGAGATCCAGCTGATTCACGATTATCGGACCACCTCCATGCCGGGCTCTTCATCAGCCTCTCTTGCCCATTCCGGTGGTCCCACTGCTTTTATCAGTCATCGTTCCCGTGCATGGATGCTTGACTCAGGTGCGTCCGACCACCTCACCGGGGATGCAGGTATACTCTCCAACTACCGTCCCTATACTGGATCCTCAGCCATCACTGTTGCTGATGAGTCCACTCTCCCCATAGCCGGCTTTGGTACATGTTCCCTCACCTCCTCCCTTCACCTATCCTCGGTGGCTCATGTACCCCGTAGTCCATTTAACCTGCTTTCCATCAGCAAGCTGACCAAGGATCTCAATTGTAATGCTATCTTTACCTCGTCTTCTGTTTTGTTTCAGGAGCGGACGACGAACCAGGAACTTGGTAGAGGCCAGCTTCAGGATGGGGTGTACATTTTCGATGACCCGACTTCCATCGCCTGCACGTTTGTTCCGGCTCGTGCCGTAGACCTCCATTCTCGGTTGGGCCACCCCTCCGCCTCAGCTCTTCATCAGCTCTATCCCGATATTAGTCCCCGTTTATCTTTTCCTTGTGAGTCGTGTCGTTTTGCGAAACACCATCGCACATCATATTTTCCTCGAGTTGACACACAGGTCGCCAAACCCTTTGATTTGGTTCATTCCGATGTATGGGGTCCCTGTGCCACCTGGAGTCAATCTGGGTATAAATATTACATTTCTTTCATTGATGATTACTCCCGTATGGCATGGCTTTACCTTCTTCGAGATCGGACATAGGTTCTCTCCACCTTTCAGACCTTTTATCATGAGATCCAGACACAGTTTTCTATCCCTGTGAAATGTCTTCGATTTGACAATGGGCGGGAATACTTATCCACTCACTTTCAGCAGTTTCTGCGGGCCCACGACATCATCCACCAGACCTCCTGTCCTGATACCCCCCAACAAAATGGGGTGGCCGAGCGGAAACACCGGCATATTCTGGAAACCGCTCGTGCCCTCCTCTTCCACCACCAGGTTCCTATTCTCTTCTGGGGGGATGCCATCCTCACTGCTACTTACCTTCTCAATCGTCTTCCCTCCTCCTCACTCCCTTCCACTCCGCGTCTTCGGATGTCTCTGCTATGTCCGGGACACCCGTCCCAATCTCTCTAAACTTTCTCCCAAATCCCTTCGATGTTTTTTTCTCGGATATTCCCGCACTCAGCGCGGGTACCGATGCTTTTCTCCAGACCTACGCCGGTATATCACCTCTGCCGACGTATCGTTTGTCGAGAGCTCTCCTTTCACTCCACCCTCTCCTCATCCAGACACTACCATCGATGACTGTCTTCCACTCATGATTCACCCGCCTCTGGTGTCTCCTCCGACCGGTCATCTCTTTGGACAGACCTACTCTCGTCGTCCATCCGCTGTACCCCCATCCAGGCCGAGGACAACATTGTTCCTGCTTCGTCCGATGCTCCTGTCACAGCTCTCGAGGACTTGCCGATTGCGCTCCGGAAAGGTACTCGCTCGTGTCAGACTACTCCTCTCTTTGTATCTTCATACAGGGGTCTGTCAGCTCTGGAGACCGTGTCGATTCCTCGAACAGTTGGTGAGGCCAAATCTCACCCCGGGTGGCTCACCACAATGCGGGATGAATTGCAAGCTCTGGAGGACAACCATACCTGGGATTTTGTTCCACTTCCGACGGGCAAACAGACGGTCGGCTGTAAATGGATTTTTATGATCCGTCTCAATCCCGATGGCTCTCTTTGCCGCCTCAAAGCCCGACTTGTGGCAAAGGGATTTGCTCAGTCATATGACATCGACTACTTTGAGACCTTCTCTCTAGTTGCAAAGATGACCTCTGTTCGCCTATTCATATCTCTGGCTGCTCATCATCACTGGCCGCTTCATCAACTGGATGTCAAGAATGCTTTTCTCCATGGCTTTCTTGACGAAGAAGTCTACCTGCAGCAGCCCCTGGCTTTTCTGCCTCTGGTGTCGACTCCCATGTCTGCTGTCTCCGTCGATCCCTCTACGGCCTCAAGCAGTCTCCTCGAGCATGGTTTGGCCGCTTCAGCACTGTCGTCACAGCCTTTGGCCTCTCTCGCAGTATGAAGGATCACACAGTCTTCTTCCGTACGACGACGCATGGCTGCATCTTGCTTGTGGTATATGTTGATGATATCATCATCACAGGGAGCGACTCCAGAGGCATCGCCAGCCTCAAGACGCATCTTCACCAGCACTTTCACACCAAAGATCTTGGTCCCCTCACCTACTTCCTTGGCATCGAGGTCTCCCGGACTGCGGACGCTATCTCTCTCTGCCAGCGCAAGTATGCTCTTGATATCTTGCAGGATGCCGGGTTGAGCACAGTCACTGCAGTGGACACTCCACTTGAGCCTGGGGAACGCTCTCTTCATTCCGACTCGGAACCATTTCCTCATCCTGAGAGCTATCGACGCCTGGTAGGTAAACTTAACTACCTCACCATGACGCGTCCCGACATTGCCTGCGCCGTTGGCAAAGTTAGCCAGTTCATGGAGCATCCAACCAGATCTCAGTGGGATGTTGTCCTCCGCATTGCCAAATACATCAAGAAAGACCCTGCACATGGCGTTCAGTACTCACATCATGCTCACATGAATATTGAGGCCTTCTGTGATGCGGACTATGCAGGTTGCCTCGCTACCCGCAAGTCTACTTCGGGATTCGCCGTGTTCTTCGCCGGTAATCTCATCTCGTGGCGCAACAAGAAGCAGATTGTCGTCTCCCGATCGAGTGTCGAGGCCGAGTATCGAGCCATGGCCACAGTCACTACGGAGATCCTCTGGCTTCGTCATCTCCTCCATGAGCTCGGTTTCCCAGCACAGACTTCTGCTCATATCTGGTGTGACAATCAGACAGCCACGAAGATTGCCTCGAATCCCGTCTTCCATGAACGGACAAAGCATATCGAGGTGGACTGTCACTTTCTCCGCCACCATCTGGAGCAGAACCATATCAGTTTCGGCCATATCCCGACGTCAGATTAGCTTGCCGATCTCTTCACCAAAGGTCTCCCAGGAGCTCGCCTTTAGTCTCTCACTACCAGGCTGGGTATTCACAGCCTCCATGGCCCAGCTTGAGGGGGAGTATGAGATGGTCTTGTGTCTTGTCATCTTTTTCTTTGTGGAACTTTATCCAATCTGGGCATGTCCAGCTTGAGGGGGAGTGTTGGACCCCATTTAAGTTTAAATGGGTATTTCTGAGTCCCACATCAGACTTATCCTCCTTGTAATTAGATTTGCTCATCTATAAAAGAATATCCCCACCTCACATTGAGGTAAGGGGGAATTCACCATTTACAATTTTGAATATAAAGGATTTCATATTTGTTTTGGAGAGAGTATTGCAAGCATAAATTACCATTTTATGACTAAAGTAAATGGTATAAAATAACTTAAGTGGTTATCTCCAATGTGAAGTTAGTTAACAAGGTATTAAAAATTATTCCAGATGAGTGGACATGGAAAATCACAGTTATAATGGAATCAAGAGATTTAACAACCCTTCCATATAAAGAATTGATCGGTGCATTGATGAATTATAAGTCAACACGATTGAATTATGTTGGGGCTTGAAGGAAAGAGAAGAAGATAACATTGAAATCTATTCAAGCAGAGCATGAAAAGTCAAACTGTGATAACAACGAGGAGATGATACAAATTTCAAAGTGAATGACTTACTTTTAGAAGAAGAAGAAGAAGAAGAAGAAGAATTTTAGAGGGGATGACAAGAAATTCATTGTCAAGGAGTGTCACGACCTGACCTGCCCCCATTGGAACCCCTCCCTAGGCCGATAGTAGACAAGAGTGACCCCCGATGCCCGCCTCTAATAGGCCATGGGTTGACGACTAGTACCGAGGGTATAAAATCACACATATGGGAGGTATCACCTCATAAACCCAAGGAATATAAAATAAAATAAACCACCAATCAACTTAATATAATATAAATAAAAACATGATAATTCCACATTCACACATAAATAGAGGAGGAGAAGTCTTGAATCCCTTATCTCAACTGGAGCTTCAACAATCACTGCACAAAAATGGTGAGAGAATGCTAATCAAGCATCACCAAACCCACAAGGATCTCCATTGAAGCCTATACATATCAAGCCTTTGTCAACTACTCGACCCAACTCCATCAAAACCAAACCAGTACAATTGCCACAACCTCCTCAAGAAGAAAGGGCAAGAAGGAATGAAAGAAAAAGTGGAGAGAAAATCACCTTGGATCACAAGAGATTGATCACTAGAAGCTGAGGATCAAAAGCCATCAAAAGATGACTGAAGAGCACCTGAGATGAGCCACAAGATGCCTAGGGTTCTAAAGAGGTCAAAGGATTTGGGGAGAATCTGAGGGGACATCCAGATTTATATTAAAAGCTGGGAGAACACAACCTCAGAGCATGACAGGCTTGGTCACACCCCAATGGCGGCCAATCCAAAAATCATGACACGATCTCCTCATATGTCGGGGTCAAAACAGTTGAAAATCTATACAAATAAGGTCACAGTGCACAAGGGACGATCATGTCGCAACGCTTTAATCACTGAGGATCACGACGCAATCCTCGACCTTTCACCACCACGACACAACGTTCACCACCACGACACAATGTTCACCACCATGACACAACGATACCAAAAAAGGCAGAACCACGAAATCCCTTGCCAAGACTCCCATGGTGCAATCTAGCAGGTCACGGTGCGATGACCCTCACGTAAGATTTTCCCAGAGTTCTTTGCGCCGCAATATCACGTCACAACTGGCTTCCCTTAACTAGACATAATGTCACCAAAATCTCACCTCCTAAGCTGCATGTTGCTATATACCTCATCACACTGCAACCTTATTGACCACGTTGCAACACACCAGATTGTAGTAGCTCTCCCCCAGCTAGGGAATCACGACACAACGCATATGGTCACTAAGTGATCCATGCTTGCGGCTGAATTTTAGCTGAAAACTCCACTCAACCACCACTCGCCTCCAATCTTCCTCCCGACACCCCCAACGCCCGAAAAACACGAAGGGTCCACGAAAGTATGGACTTTTACATTATATATACCTTTCAAACAATTCTTGTCCTCGAGAATCAAAACCAAACCTCGAAAGAGAAAATAAGCAATCATGAAACCAAAACACCTCATGAGTAATTCTCAAACAGGAATCTCCCCATCTACAGAGGCACCACACAACACAAGAAAGGGTCAACCTCATTCATACTAGCATAAAACCAAGCATTCAACATTAGAAGAAAACCAGGATCAAAACAACTTGGGATACCCAACACACATCCGCGACTCGCGTTTCCATGTACATTCCTCCAAGCCATCGTTTCTCCAAAGGACACGAACCAAGGGAATGACATGCCTATGCAACATCTTCTCATGACGGTCTTGAATCTCAATTGGTCGCTCCACAAATGTTGCTTCATCCTCAATATCCAACTCCCTCAATCAGTGACATGAGATCTATTTCGCCAAAACACTCCAACACGTCGTGGGGTTCGATAAACCGGGGAGAAAACATACCCCCACGACCGAACCTTCGCCGCCCACGACGAGGATAAACCTTTAGGAACATATGATCGCCGACCTCAAACTCCATAGGTCTTCTCCTCCAATAATCATAAGATCTTTGACAATCTTGAGCACCCTTCACCCACTCACAAATCACTCGAACCTTCTTTGTTGTGCTATGCACCAAATTCGGTCCAAGAATCGCGGACTCCCCAACCTGCTGCAACAAAGATGGCTCCCCAATCATCAGATAGAAACACTACCATTGACTACCTTCATATTGAGATGCAAGGCTACAAGCTCTTCCATCACCCTCCATGCTGCTCTAGACTTACGAACTACATCACCACGAGACTTCCTGCTCAACGCATCAGCTAACACATTCCCTTTTCCCAGTGTATTGATGATCTCAAAGTTCTAGTCTTGCAAGAACTCCAACCACTATCGTTGACTCAGATTCAAATCTCGTTGAGAGAAGATGTACCTCAGACTTTTGTGACTGGTGAAGACCATAAAACGTTCTCCGATGAGGTAATGCCGCCACAACTTTAGAGTAAACATCACTGTCGTCTACTCAAGATTATGGGTATTAAACTCATGAAGACGCAACTCCCGAGATCCATAGGGGATCACTGCTTCCTGCCGCATCAAAACACACCCAAATTGAAATGAGATGCATCACAAAAGAACTCGAACATGATTCTCTCTTTTGACAAGCAAAGGACAAGAGAAATGATCAACTTTCCTTTCAGGTACCCAAAACGCTGCTCGACACTGGTTAGACCACACAAAGGCCTGGTTTTTCCTGGTCAAGGTTATTAAAGGGGCTGTAATCCGAGAGAAATCGGGCACGAACCTCTTGTAATAGCCTGTAAGACCTGGGAAGTTGCGAGCCTCTACAATGTTTTTGGATGCTACACAAGAAACAACTGTCTTGATCTTCGAAGGATCCATTGCCACACCCTGCTGAGACACCACATGCCCAAAAAATTGCTCTTCACGAGTCCAAAACTTGCATTTGGATAGCTTTCCATACAACTGATGTTGTTGGAAACCTCCAAAGCAACTCTCAGATGCTCAACATGATCCTCCTTCGATCTTGAGTGCACGAGAATGTTGTCGATGAATACAACCGCAAACTGATCTAAGAATTCGTGGAACACTGAGTTCTTTAAGCTTATGAAAACTGCTAGGACATTTGTGATGCCGAACGACATAACTACAAACTCGAAGTGTCCATAACGACACTTGAAGACAATCTTCTGAATATCTTCCTCCACCTCCATCTGATGACACCCGAACCGCAAATCGATCCTCGAAAACCAATTGCCCCTCTTTAACCGATCGAATAGATTGTCAATCCTCGGAAGGGGATAACGGTTTTTCATTGTTATTTGGTTCAACCTTCGGTAGTCAATGCATAACCTCATGACTACTGTTCGCCTTCTTGGCGAACAACATCGGAGCACCCTAAGGCGACACATTGGGTCGGATCAAACCCTTATGCAACAATTTATTGACCTGAATCCGCATCTTTTGCAACTCAAAGGGTGCCATCCAATAAAGAGCTATTGAAATTGAAGAGACACGGGGTTGTAACTCTATCCCAAACTCAATATCACGTCGAGGAGGTAGCGTCACAACCTTTTTTGGGAAAACATTAGGGAACTCCTCAACAACTCTTGGGAACACCGCTGCTTGAATTTCCATTGAGCTCAACATCAGCTCCGCTAGCTGAGAAGATAAGGGCTCCATATGCTTGTGATCCATCCGATGGCCCCCCTCACTGACGAAATCGCGCGGTCGCCTTCTAAATCAAAGCAAACAACCTTCCTTCGTAAGTAATCAATAATAACACATACAAAATACGACCAATCCATGCTGAGAATGACATCGGATGGTTGCATCCATAGCAGGAAAAATCTCCCAATGACTGATGCTACCCCAGCATCCGCTCACAACCGCGAAACACCTCTAGCGGATTACACTAACCTCAAACTGGCGTAGACAACACCAAGGGCACTGTAAGCCTCTCCACCTTGAGTCCTCGAGCTCGAACCAAGGTAGACACAACGGAATGCGAAGCTCTCGAACCAAACAATGCATAAGTCATGTTAGAAGATAAACAAATTGTACCTCGCACGATATCTGCTCCGCCTAGCACTGGATATCACGTCGAGGGGGCAGCGTCACGACCTTTTTAGGGAAAACATCAAGGAACTCCTCAACAACTCTCGGGAACACCGATGTTTGAATTTCCATTAAGCCGCTGGCCGAGAAGATAAGAGCTCTATATGCTTGCGATCCATTCGATGACCCCCTCGCTGACGAACACTGCGCGGTTGCCTTCAACTTCAAAGAAAACAACCTTCTTTTGTAAGTAATCAATAACAATACACACAAAATACAACCAATCCATGTCGAGAATGACATCGGATGGTTGCTTCCGTAACAGAAAAAAATATCCCAATGACTGATGTTGCCCCAGCATCCGCTCACAATCGCGAAACACTTCTAGCGGATTAGACTGACCTCAAACTGGCGTTGACAACACCAAGGGCACTGTAAGCCTCTCCACCTTGAGTCCTAGAGCTCAGAGCAAGGTAGACACAACAGAATGCGAAGCTCTCAAACCAAACAATGCATAAATCATGTTAGAAGATAAACAAATGATACCTTGCCCGATCTCTGGCCCGCCTAGCACTGGGAACTCCATGACATGCAACTAACCACGCCCTGCTCTGTCTTGTTGGCCCTGATGGCAACCACCTCCATGACCACGCTCAGCCCTATGTTCCTGAGGTCGAGGAACATCATAGGGTTTTCCTCTGCTTGTCCCATTTCCTTTCTGCTATCCATAAGTTTGCTGACCCTGTTGTTGGTGCTGATAAGGCCTCAGAGGCAATTGTTGTTGAGGCTGCACAAGAGGCTGACCATCTGTCCCATGCTGATTACCAAGGATGGTTGGGCACTGGAACCGCTGATGGCCAAAACCTCCACAAGAAAAACACATTGGACTAGAACTTCCGGTAAAGGCTCGGAAAATGCCCGCTCCGGAGAAATGAGTAGATGAATGCTGGGACCGACTCCCCACCGGTCGAAATCTCGATTGCCCAGAAAACCGAGAATAGCGTGGGCATCAAATGAAAGGAGGTGGATGAATAGTCTCGACCATTATTGGAGCACAAACCTTTTAGAGAAATGGAAAACTAAGTCTTTATTTCATTATAAATGAAGCGAAATACATGAAAGAGCTCCAATCGATTCTTTAACAGATAAACCCAGGACATCTGAAAGAAATCATTGATAAACGATGCATAATAGCGGCAGATTGTCTTGCTAGGGACCAAATTGAGGCCCCAAACATCAAAATGAACTAATTTGAAAGGACAGATCGTATGATTGGGCAATTGGAGATCGTAAGTGACTCAATGATGGTTGGTGAAAGGACACGACTCACAATCAACAAAAGACATAGAGCCTAACTTGGGATAGAGCCGCTCTAGAACCTTCTTAGGTGGGTGGCCATGGCAGTAGTGCAGATGTAAAACCCGATTAGGTAGAGATGCACGAGCGATAGCAATGCATCGCAACTCATTAGTGAGCTTACTAATGGACAATAGATTGAACGAATTGCGTGGTTCATAGGACACCAAAAACAATATAATCGTAAAAGTAATAGTGCATGTACCAAATCCCATAATCAGTAATAGAGGAACCATGTGCCATAGTAATAGCGTTTCCATCGGAGGTCGGATGATAAGATTGAAGTATACCTGTTGTGCCAGTGACATGATCAGAAGCACTAGAGTTAAGTAGTCATGTAGTTGGTTGATGGGATAAATAGGAAGTATGAGCATCAGTTTGTGCAACATTTGCACTGACAGAAGTGGATGCTGCACGTCAAGACTGCACATGTTGAAACTCCTTGGAGAGCATCATACGTTGGGTTTTGATAGTTGTGGTAGAGGAATCGACAATTGTGGCCTAAATACAACGAGAGCAACCTGTAAGCGGGGGCATTATGGGCATCCATGAAGTTGCCTACAGGAGTTGGTGGCATGATTTTTGTTGGTCACAATGGTTGCATTGTAGACATCCGTGAGTGCCCCTACCTGCGTCGACCAACACAAGATGCAAGAGCCATGCACTCAAAGAGATCAACAATAGTAGTGGTAGACGATTGACTGACCTTGATATGACAACTATAGGCTAAAGACGGATAAAACATGATAGGATTGGTTGTCATCTCCATTGTCGTGGTATTGGATTATGGGTTCAAACCTCACAAAAGAGAAAACAAAAACAATTGTTCGTGCTTATTGCACATTTCTTCTGGTGTCTGAGGAACAAACTGTAAGTCAATCATCCCGTTCACAATCTAGAATAGTAGGCAGGAATCTGGTGTGACCCTTGAAGGACAAACAACTGTTGATATTGATCAGGCACCCAAGACAAGTTATTGGTCTCAAAATACATGAGAATTGACGAGTCCCATTGTTTCTTGATTGTATTTGCGTTTTTGAGGACATGCTTGATCGTTTTTTCCGTTGAATTGAGGATGGAAAAGATCCTGTTTTGTCCTCAAGCTTTCAAGAAACATATTGAGGATCCTTTGAATCCGGAGGAGGGCTAACAAGATTGGTATAGCGATCCACCCCCTTTAAAGTGGAGCGCCCTTCAAGAGAGAGTTTGAAAAGCCTTTGATGATTGGGGGAAGTTGATGAGTCTTTGAGAATGAAGAAGACCCTCATGAAGCGAATTGACAAAGAGGGAGTTGTGAGTTGATCTCAATTGAGGCATGATCAATATTGTATCGATCTTACACTGAAAGGCTCTTTATAGTTGAGTTGAATGCCAATGAATGAAGAAATTTTGAGAAGACACCATAGTTATTAATGGTGCGCGCTAGGCACCGCTGTGCCACGCAACGGCTGCACCATAGTGCATTTAGGATGAAGCGCACGATGATGCACTATGGCGTGGAATGGTGTGGCACGCGCCACAACGCCATCCTTTTTTTTTGCATCGTTGGCAGCATCCCTTCCTCCCTAAAGCTACCCATCCAGTGACCCTCGATTTATTCCCACGATCGCAGCGACTGCCCGATCTGTTGCCGTGTGTGCCCCCTTTTATTTATTTATTTTTCTTATGTTTTTAAATAACTATGTGTGCATATCAACTATCTCCTTTCTCCTAGCCTTGCAACGCAAGGCCTGATGCAGCAACCGACTAAAGCTAGCGACCCACCCACCCACCCAACCACCTCGACCAGCGCCTCCTTCCTATGCCAAGTGCAACAATCTAATCCAAAACCAGTCATGCCACAACTTCCAGCTTGGGGTCTGCGTTACTTCGTCATTCCCTCCTATTTTTTGTTCTTATTTTGATTTTGTTACGTTTTATTATTTCTTCACCTATTTTATTCTTATTTGACTTTGTTCCGTTCCTTTATTTTGTTCAGTATTAGTATTTCATGCTTGTTTATTCTTTTTTCTTTTGTTTTTTGATTTTGTTCTGTTTTTGTATTTGGTTTTGTATTTGGTTTTTTATTTTGTATTCTCATTTTAGTACTTTATGTGTGAAATTGTTGATTTTATTTTCTTTTTGATGTATGAAGTATGAATTATTGACATAATCTTTAATATCCATGCATATGTTATCTAATTTATTCTTTTTTATTGTTTCTATGTGCTTTTATGTCCCATGTGCGCCGTAAGTCAATATTGCTAGGCGTTGTGCGCTACATGATCCGATTTTACGCCGAGGGACTTTGTTGCCATTGTGCGCCATGCGCTGTAAACAAGCATGGACGGCACTGTATACACCCCAGTGTCCTCTAAAACAGGCGTTTTGAGTAGGCCAAAATGGCTTGTCAAGATGTTTAGTGTAACGTTCGTTTCAGTTCTGTGAGTTCTTGCACAACTAGGACAAAAGGTGAAATGCTCATGGTAGAGGGCATTATCATATTAAGCTCTGGTGGTAGGCAATGAGGGGCTCAAAACGGGTGATTATGATGGCGTGGCATGCCATTGACGACCCGACCCGACCCACCGGGACCTCTCATGGGCTGGTGATATGCCGAGTGTGCCACCCCAAACCCAGCTTCAATAGGCCAGAGGTTGGTGACTAGTACCAAGAAGACGTAAAACATACATGAGCGGCCTTCTCTCATGGGCTAGTGATAACCTGAGTGTGCCACTCCAAACCCATCTTCAATAAGTCAGAGGCTGACGACTGGTACCAAGAAGACATAAAGCATACATGAGAGGCCTTAGCTTATACAACCTGCGTGCAAATACACATCTCCATGCAGCCACAAAATCCACAACCACGTAGGATATGCATAACTAACTGAAAAGAAATATGCATGCATACATGCTAACATCCCAATGGTATACGATATAGATGCCATTACAAAAGGCAAAATACAAGGCCCAACAATCGAGAATACAAACTGACCACAAGCGATTGGAAAGGAGGATCACCATGACGCGCCAACACTAACCCGAGCCCCACTGGCATTAGACACCGTAGGGCTCTACTAAGCTCCGACTCCACTATTAACACGCCTACCAAAATCACTACCCACCCGTGCACCGTTTGCATAGACACAACATGATCAATGATCTTAGTCAGGTACTTATCCACCACAGCTGGCTTGATTTGTCTATTCCGAACCCCAAGTTGACATTTGCCCTAAACTCAAGCGACTGAAACAAAAATCCCGTGGAATGATTCGCCTCATCGCACATTCCGCCCACAAACAAAGATTACTGACTGCCCGATCAATCAGATACTCGCAACAACCAAACTCACGCTGACTAGCTCGTCTCTTCCTTAACACATATCTAGGCCCAACTCTAAGGACATCGCAGAGCATCATGCACATGATTTTTTCTTCGAACAAACACAGAATGAGAGTGACACACCCGTCACAAGGTGTACAAAAATCAATTAATTTTCCTACTACATCACAATGACTGATCATGGTCATCTCTCTTGAGGAACCTTTGGTGCTCGGTCAATCCTTAGATATTCCAATTACTTTTTATGTTTTTGGTGTTTTTATAATATTTGAAAACAAAGGAAAGAAAGGGGTGGTTTGGAAAATGGTGAATGCATGAAATGTAAAAGTAATAAAAACCGAACAAGAGTTAGCAAGAAAGGCCCTGGTCCTAGGGTTGGCTATTTGAGTTCCCTCATTATCCAATCTTTTGTTGTCAAAATTCTATTTGATAGTTCATCCCATCATACATGAATTACCATCCTCTACTTTGAGTGTGAAACATTGCATGTCTCGGAGATCTCTTCGGCACACCAAATCTAACATCCTCCAACAGTCAAGAATGATGAACAAACCCCAATCGAGCGTGTGACACCTTCCATGACACGACTTCATCGTATGTCATTTCATCTCTCGAATAAACTAGACCTCCATCATATGAAGAGCATGCCCAGGAGATGGGAGAGAATTATTAAATGGTAGGGAATACAATGAGATCGAGAATCATGTAATGGAGAGGTGGACAATCGCCACACAAACCCACAACACTCCCTGCCTCATTTCAAACAGAAGATAAACATTGAGAATTAAGATTTGAGAACATCGAGAGAATCTTCTCCATGGTTGTGTGGATTACCGGCAGGGTTGGTTTGCAATGCACGCGACAAATGTTGCAACTCTACGGACATGATAGCGTCTCCCAAGGCCAGTTCGATGACTTGGGGACCAATGTCATCCGTTACTGGTGAAGTTTCAGTCCACCGTGAGACAACTTATAGATTGGCTATGCAAAACCTAGGAACAAAGGTTCCTAAGTACAGAGGTAGAGTATTTGGAAGCTTGAGAGGAGTACCGAAGAAGTGGAAATTCAAATCTGCTGAGCATATTCAGGTTCATATGAGATACATTAACGAGGGACTCGGACATGAGAGATTGGCTGCCATGGCTGGAACAAATGTTTCTGTAGTAGTTAATTTCAGTGGAGCGCGGTTGTTAGAGTTCATTTCTGAAACAGTTGATCTTGAAGAGGAAAATTTTTAAGCAGATCCATTTTTAAGCAGTATTGGATCAGGAAGTTCTTCTTGGACAAGAAGATGTTGTAATAGCAGCAGCTGCAGCTGAAACAACTGACCTTGGCTAAGGCTGCAAGTAATGGTGCTCTGATGATTAAAATTAGCATGGTGACAAACTCAGAAGATTAATCTTCGACTTTTTCATCCAATCCTGATTCTGTCATATTCAAGAGAGGACTTGGAAGCACAGAACATGTTTGCATTTTAGGCAACCCTTCACAGAACATGTTTGCATTTTAGGCAACCCACACAGAACATGTTTGAGAAGTGTGATTTTGATGAATTAGGACCAACTCATGGAAATCTTGGGCATATGCAAGTCCAGTTATTGGAAAGTATCGCTGCGAGTTCTGACCATCAATTAGAGAGGAAAGCTTCTGCAAGTGGTGTGCCTTTTAATGATGATTCCACTTACAAGATGTTGGAGTCTGCATCCCACATCGGACTTGAGGTCCGGTGTGGTTTTTTAATATTCATTATAAATACACCCCAAGGGCTCCTTTAGAGAAAACACCTTGGGGGTTTGTGTTCCTCTCATTTTCTCAATCTACATGGTATCAAAGGGATTTACTCCCGACCCTCCCTCCTGATTTTTTTTCCCCTTTAGGGTTTCCCCGTCCAAGGGGCGGCGGCTCCAATCCACATAGCCGCCGCCCCCCCTCCCTCCGTTGCTCCTGCCGGTTATCCCTCTCCCGGCGGATCTCCTTTAGCCGACATCTCCTTCCGCGGCGGATCGGCTCCCCTTCCCGGCGGGCTTCCTCCCCCGACGTCCCCCCCCCTGCTGCACACACCGGCCTTCTCCCCCGGCGCGGCTCCCCTCCCGGCGGTCTTTCCGGATCCCGTAACTGCCGACGCGGCTCCTCCTGTGCGCGCGACACCTCCTAGCGGCCTCCTCTGTGCACGACGTGCTCCGCGCCTCCTGCTGCTGCCCGCGACGCTTCCCGTCGCCCCTCGCGGTCTCGACGCGCGCTCATCCGACAAGGCTCCTCCCGCGCGGCCGACCACATCCTGACGACTCCCTCCCGCCGCCTACTTCACTGCGGCCATTCCCGGCGGCCATCCTGCCTGGCGCGGCTCCCGGCTCCCCGGCGTCTCTTTCGGCCGCGGGTCCCTCCGCGGGTCTCTTCCACGGCTCCAGTTCCCATCATCGGCCCTCCGCGGTTCTTCCCGTCGGCGTCCAAGCCCCGACGGCCTCCCGCGCCTCCCGCTGCTCCCGGCGCCTCCCGCTGCTCCAGCGCCTCCCGCGCCTCCCGCTGCTCCCGGCGCCTCCCGCTGCTCCAGCGCCTCCCGCGCCTCCCGCTGCTCCCGCGCGCTCGCGGCTCCCGGCTCCCGGCGGATCTCCCTCCAGTCCGACGACCCCTCTCCGGCGGCATCTCCCGTCCTGCTCCCCTCCCGGCTCCCGCTCGGCCTGCTGCATATCCGGCGGCTTTCCCCCTCCGCCTCTGCCCTGCGCGGCTCCCCGGCGGGTCTCCCCTCCCTCCCGAGCGCCGCTCGGCCTGCTGCTCTCCGGTGTCCAGATCCGACGACCCTCTTTTTTTTCTGGCGTTTCTCCCGCAAGCGACTCTCCAGCGGCTCTTTTTTTTTATTTTCTGGCAGCTTCTCCTGCCCGGCGGTTCTACCCCCTGCCGACCATCCCTTCCTGGTGGCCTCCTTTCCTGCCGGTGACTCCGACAGCCGGCCGGCCTCCACCTAGCCGGCCCCTCCACACCGGCGGCCTCCTCC
This sequence comes from Viscum album, assembly GCA_963277665.1. Lineage (NCBI taxonomy): Eukaryota > Viridiplantae > Streptophyta > Magnoliopsida > Santalales > Viscaceae > Viscum > Viscum album. The sequence goes on along the minus strand of OY728155.1, from coordinate 133,596,232 downwards.
GGCTTCCAGCGCCGCCTCCCGCTGTCCTGCTCCCTCGTCGGCCTCCTCCTGCGCCCCTCTTCCGGCAGCCAGCGGGCTCCGGTTTCTCTCTGTGGCTGCCCAACTTCAAGTTTCGGCTCTCCGGCACCTCCTGCGGCATCCCCGCCTCGCTGGCATCTCCCGACGACTCCCGGCAGCCGCATCTCTATCCGCCGGCACGCCCATTCGCTGGCGCAGCAGCTCGACCACCTAGGATTTGGGTCCGTTGGCGTCGCCAGATCCCGCAACGATTTATGCGGAGTCCCCGCCTCCCGTCGCCGGCCCCGCAAGTGCGGTTTTCCCGGTGCTAGATTGGATTTCCCGGCGTTTCATCAACCGGCCCCACTAGTGTGGCATTCCTGGCGTTCCGTCAACCGGCCGGTCTGAGTGGTTATCTGCTGCGCCCGCAACATCATCCATCCATCATCCTGCGGGGGAGCTTTGATCGTGAGGGGGAGCAACAACAGCTTAATATTTTATTTCATCTTGTTTTTTCATCAAGCTGGGCATGTCCAGCTTGAGGGGGAGTGTTAGCGTCTGTTTTGTTGTTTTCTTTTCATTATGTGTCCAAGCTAGGTACACCTAGCTTGAGGGGGAGTGTTGGAGTCTGCATCCCACATCGGACTTGAGGTCTGGTGTGGTTTTTTAATATTCATTATAAATACACCCCAAGGGCTCCTTTAGAGAAAACACCTTGGGGGTTTGGGTTCCTCTCATGGTGACAAACTCAGAAGATTAATCTTCGACTTTTTCATCCAATCCTGATTCTGTCATATTCAAGAGAGGACTTGGAAGCACAGAACATGTTTGCATTTTAGGCAACCCTTCACAGAACATGTTTGCATTTTAGGCAACCCACACAGAACATGTTTGAGAAGTGTGATTTTGATGAATTAGGACCAACTCATGGAAATCTTGGGCATATGCAAGTCCAGTTATTGGAAAGTATCGCTGCGAGTTCTGACCATCAATTAGAGAGGAAAGCTTCTGCAAGTGGTGTGCCTTTTAATGATGATTCCACTTACAAGAAAAAGCATGCTGCTTCACAAGGTGTTGACTGTATTGATCAGTTGGGTTACTTAAAAGGAAGTGAGAATGCTACGAAGAATCAGACCATGAGCTTTCAAAAGTGTTAAGAGTTTTAGATATTTTTTAATATTCGTATCCCACATCCGTGTGGGTAATCTGTTGTACTCCTTTTCTCATATATAAATTAAGCACCCTATCTCATTGTGAGGTATGGGTTTCCATTTCAGCATGGTATCAAAGTCTGTTTAGCCCTCCCCGTCGCCCCCTCCCTCCACGTCTGAGCCCTCCTGCGGACGACTCCCTTCCACCCTGTGCCCTTACGCGAATCTCCATTCCCCCTGCGCGATTCTCCATTCCGGCCTGAGCCCATGCACGCCGACTCTCTGTGCGCACCTCCTGCACGCACCTCATGGGCGCCCCTCCTGCGCGCACCTCCTGTGCGCATCTCCCGCGAGACGACACCCTGTGCGACGACCTCATGCAAGTCGCCCCTCCCTGTGCGACGACACCCCTCCTCGTCGCCTCTCTCTGTGCGGCCTGACCCTCAGCATGTCGCCTCTCCAGGTGCGATTGCTCCTCCCAGTACGCCGAACCCTTCGGCCAACGACCCCTCCCTGTGTGCCAATCCCACCAACCCATAACTTCTCCCTACTCCCTATGTGACGCTCGAAACTGCACAGTCTTGCACCACCGCCATCCATGATACTACTTCAATGCCATAATTGATACCCGAATGCTCCGTCCGTGTACTTCCAACACATACTTTCTACCCACTGCGCACTTTCAGTGCCTTTTCATTGCGTAACGTGCATCTTAAACACTCTACTAACTATGCACCTTCAACACCTTGTCGTCGTGCATTTTCAACACACAATCTATGACATCATCGAGCGCCACTATTGCCCATGACAATACTCCAATGGCGTGTTTCTCCCAATGGTCCACCTCATGGGTTCTTGACTCTTGTGCCTCAGAGCACATCACAGAGGATGCAGGTATTCCATCCTATCGATCGACCTCAATTAGGGGTAATATTACTGTGGTCGATGGTCAGATAATGCAGATTGATGTTTATGGGAGTTGTATGATTACGCCACTATCCATTGTTGTCTTTGTTCCCAATTGTCCCTTTAATTTATTATCTAATAGTAAACTTACAGCTGACTTACAACGTCAGACCATCTTCTCATCCGCTTCGGTTATATTTCAAGAGCATCCGACAACTCGGGTGCTTGGTGGGGGACGTCTTCAGGGTGGTGTGTATGTGCTTGACTCGGCCCCAGCTCTCGCCTGTCCCGCCATCTTTGATCATGCCCTCCAGCTTCACTATCGCCTTGGTCATCCACCTGCCCCTATTCTTCAGAAACTTTTTCTGGACTTGGTCCTCTTCTTCCTTTTAAAATCTTTCCCATGTTTCGCTCCTATTATCAAGAAATCACCAACAAGTTTTCTGCTAAAATTCACTGTTTTCGTTCTGACAATGGCCGTGGATATTTATCTGGACCGTTCTAGTCTTTTCTCGATTACCATGACATTATCCGTCAGACTTGTTGTCCTACACCTCAACAAAACAGTGTTTCTGAATAAAAAACCGCCATCTGTTAGAAGTTGCTCGTACACTTTTATTTCAGATGAAAGTTCAAACCATTTTTTGGGGTGATGCCACTATCACAACCACCTATTTAATCAACAGACTTCCCTCGTCTGTTCTTATAGGGGAGACTCTTCCATTCTTTATTTCTAACATCCCTTTATCCCCTGTCCCTACGCATTTTTGGCTGTGTGTGTTATGTTCGAGATATTCGCCTTTCGATTACCAAGTTTGATGCGCGTGCTCTAAAATGCATCTTTCATGGCTATTCCCACACCGAGCGCGGATATCGATGCTTATCTCTAAATTTGCGTCATTATGTTGTCTCAGCAGATACTTCATATGTCGAATCATCAGTTATTTCTGTTCCCGAGTTCCCACCACCAATTACTGTTCACGATTTCAAAATTATTTTACCATATTCTCTCGATACACTATCACCCCTATCTTCCTAGTGATGTTGTTGGATCCTGATTTGGCTAGGTATATATACTTGCCGACCCAGCACTCCTGCCACCCTGACACCTGATGTTGCTACCACACTTGACGACTCACCTGCTCTGGATCTTCCATCACTGGAGTTGCCTATCGCGCTTCGCAAAGCTCACGCTCCTGTCAGTCTTATCAGGGATTATCTGTGGCTACTTCACGAGTTATAGAGACTGACTGCTCAGTCGACACCACGCATTGTTGCCGATGCCATATCTCATCCCGGCATGGTTACAGGCCATGCATGATGAACTTCAGGCTCTGGATGTCAATCACACTTTGGATCTTGTCCCCTTTTCTTCAAGTAAGCCAGTGGTCGGTTGCAAATGGATTTATATAGTACGTGTCAACACTGATGATCCTTTTAATCTTCTCAAATCTCGCCTTGTTGCCAAAGGTTATACGCAGACATCTGGAGTTGATTATTTTGACACTTTCTCTCAAGTGACAAAGATGGTCTCGGTTCGCCTACTTATCTCTTTTCTTGCCTCTTCTCATTGATCTATCCATCAGTTGGATGTTAAAAATGATTTTCTTCATTATTTTCTTGATGAATAAATTTATATGGAGAAACCACCCGGATTTGTTGCTCAGGGGGGAGCCCTCCAAGGTTTGTCGCCTTCGTCGATCGCTGTATGGACTCAAGCAATCGCCACTTGGTTCGGCTGTTTTTGCACCATTGTGTTAGCTTTGGCATGTGCCAAAGTATAAAGGATTTCTTTGTTTTCTATCATTAATCTGCAGCAGAAAACATTCTTTTGGTGGTCTATGTGGATGACATTGTTATTATTGACAATGATGCTTCTGACATTGATCGAGTCAAGTCTTTTCTTCATCAAAATTTTCAAACAAAAGATTTGGGTCCTCTACGATATTTCTTGGGAATTGAGGTCTCCATATGTAACAAATGATTTTTTCTATCTTAGAGAAAGTATGATCTCTTTAATGATGTGGCACCCAGTGGGACCCAAGGGACACCTGGCCCAGGAACCCCACCGATATGGCCCCACAACCCCACTGTAGCGGCAATCCCCCAACCCATCGCCGCAATTGGGACCCACTGGGACAACTGGCCCAGGAACCCCACATATACGGCAGGTTGTTGCGAATAACCGGTTTCGAACCCGGGTCGCCTTTAACATCGAGCCCATGGAACTCGATGCCAACCACTAGGAGACTGGTATGACTCGAGCTGATTTGGTTGACTCACCCCTCGAACCCGGAGAAATGCCACTTCATACTGACAGTGAGATGTTTTCATCACCCGACTGATATTGACGACTTGTTGGGAAGCTCAACTACTTGACGACTCGACCCGACATTGCTTGTGCAGTTGACAAAGTGATTCGGTTTATGGAATCTCTAATAAAAAAGCAGTGGGCAGGTGTTCTTCGCATTGTTAGATATGTGAAAAAAGAACAAGGTTTAAGTCTTCTATATTCTGATCATAGACATACAGATATTGAGGCATTTTGTGATGCAAATTATGATGGATGTATCTCTTCTAGGAGATCTACGTCTGGTTTTGCAGTATTTGTTGGAGGAATTTTGATCTCGTGGTGAAGCAAAAAGCAGATGGTTATCTCCCGATCAAGAGATTGGGTATACTGCCTAGAAACGAACAAATAACTGGTGTGACAATCAAGCTGCTATGTTGCCATGTCATCATCGGGATCCATGCTTTTCTCCATCTCCGGGGGTGAATATGATTTTACAGATTTACATTCATTCTCGAAAACATGGTTAGAATAAGATCATAGTTGTTAATGGCGTGCCATGGCGCATGCCATGGTACTTTGCGCCTCGCCATGCCCTTGGCGCGGCTCAAATGAAATAGTGCGCCACTTTTTTTTTTGCTTCTGCATATGTTTTCAATCCTCCCAGCCCAGCATGTGATCCCTAACCCCCGCCGTCCAACACCTTGATTGGAGACGACAACCTAACACCCCTCGTCCCCTGCACCCTACTGTTGGAGCCAACCAACTGCCATCTATGCTTTTCTTTTTTCTATCCATGTTATTGTTTTTCTATTATTTTTTTACTAGTTGCTATATTTTTTATATTCTTTCAGTTTTATTAAAAATTTCCAGAATTAATGCATGCTTATGTCTTTTTATGAACTATTTCTTCACGTTATAATGTGTTTTAAAAAAAAATAATCATTTATCATATTTGATAGAAAGCACCAAAATTCCGTAAGATAAAATAAGCAGAAGTATATTCAGTACTTAGGGAACTGACCTTTACTGTAGAAAGAAAACAGAAGCTAACAGCAGTACAATTGCAGAAAAAGGAAAACTAACAGAAGAACCTGCTTCTCCTGCCCAAGCTCCAATGGCCGAACATAGACTGAACTGGAATAACCCCCCCCCCCTCTCCTTCCGGGTCCCCAATATATCAGGGTCCACTTCTAACAAACTTTCTCCTGTGCAATCTCCAAACTGCCCTTTTGCCTTTCTGTTTTAACAGCTGAATTTCCCTCAACTTAAACTTCCTGTGCAGTGGGACCACCCAAAACTGAATATTCCTGTGCAGTGGGACCACCCAAAACCGAATTCCCCTGGGCATTACCCACCGTTCCAGATTTACCCCTGCGTGAATATACAATCCAGGGGCCCTCCTTTACACTCCCCCCGTCCTGAGATACAGGCTTGTCCGCAAGCTGAAAAGAGGGAAATTGATTATGAAGAACATCGTCATCCTCCCACGTAGCGTCGTCAGTAGATTGGCCACGCCATTGAACAAGCGATTGTGGAATATTACTGGGTCCCTGCTGCTGAAAACAGGTAGCCAAAATGGCTTCGGGTTTAGGCCAGTCCGCTGAATCAGGAGCCAAGTGTGCAGGTAAAGAAGGCTGAACGGAGATGTTGCCCACTGCCTTTTTAAGTTGAGAAATATGAAAAACCGGATGGAGGCAAACGTGGGGGGTAACTCCAAATAGTAGGCGACCGGGCCCACACGTTTTAAGATGCGGAAAGAGCCATAAAATCTGGGAGAAAGTTTGTAATTAATCCTTTGAGCCAGCGAAGTCTGTCGATGAGGTCGCAGTTTAAGATACACAAAGTCCCCCACCTGAAATTCTACGTGGCGACGATGGCGGTCAGCCCACTGTTTCATATAATTTTGAGAGCACAACAAATGACGACGAAGTTGTCGGAGAGCCTCATCGTGATCTCCCAAAGCTGTAGCAACGACATCCACCCGAATTTCAGAAGGCTGAGAGCTGAGAAGTGTAGGCGGTGGGCGACCATAAACCACCTCGAAAGGAGTGGTGTTGATCGATTAATGCCAGGTGGTGTTATAGTGAAATTCAGCCCAAGGTAACCAAAAAGACTAAGATTTGGGTTGTTAGCCCGCAAAACAGCGAATGTAAGTCTCAAGGCACCGGTTGACAACCTCTGTTTGGCTGTCGGTTTGCGGATGATAAGATGAACTGAATTTGAGTTTAGTATGGTGAAGACGGAATAGTTCAGTCCAAAAATTGCTAAGGAAAACTGGATCACGATCACTTACAATGGATGCCGACACCCCATGCGAACGAACCACTTCTTGCACAAAAACTGCAGCCACAGACTTTGCTGTATAGGAATGTTTTAGGGAGATAAAATGAGCATACTTTGATAAACGATCGACCACAACCAAAATCACATCAAAGCCACGAGATTTTGGTAAGCCGGATATGAAATCCATAGAAATATCTGACCAAATGAGAGTAGGAAGCTCAAGGGGTTGTAATAACCCTGCCGGGGCCAACGTGGAATATTTGAAACGTTGGCAAATGTCACATTTCCGAACAAAATCAAGCACTTGGCGACGCATACCTATCCAATATAAATTAGCGGCCAGCCGTCTATAGGTACGATAAAATCCAGCATGACCACCATGAGGCGTGGCATGAAATTCAGTCAAAAGTTGGGGTATCCAGGGAGAAGCAGCAGAAAGAACGAGGTGACCTTGATAACGGAGGATACCGTTAGAATAAGTGAAACCAGGCTTTGAAGAACTATCCACTTGGAGTGCTTGAATACATAGTTGTCAAATAGCGGCGTCTCGACCGCGATTTCGTCGTCGCGGTGCGGAGCGGTGGCCCTTCGCTTCTGGTGGGTGGATCGCGCGCGGAACGCGATCGCGCCGCGTCCACCGCGATCCCGGCTATCGCAGTTCGCCGCGATTCTGGTGGGAGCGGCCGCGTCCTATAACCAAATGCCTTTTTTCCCCCCGACCACGACGCCGCTGTCGCCCCCCGCCTGCGATGCCGCCACCGTCCACGCCGTCTCTAGCATGCGACGCTGTCGCCGCCCTCGCCTGCAATGCCGCCGCCGCTCCCACCGACTCTAGCATGTGATCCCGCCGACTCTATCCTGCGATGCAGCCGCCGCCAAACCCCTCGACACCGAAAACTACGCCTATCCCAACGACTCTAGTTTTTTTTTAATTTTTTTTATGCGTTTTTGGTTAATTTCCCTTCCGCTGGACTTTTTAATTTTTTTTCTTTTGCTATTTTTATCATGTTTTATATTTTATTTATCATATTTTTTGTTTTGTTTTATTTTTATTATGTTTTATATTTTATTTATCATATTTTAGTTTAACATATTTTAATTTTTCAGCATATATATGTGTTGAATTTTATAATTTAAATTATATTAATTGATCCGCGATTGGATAAAAAAGCGGCCGCGACGCGATCCACGTCGCCGCTATCCCGTTATAGGACCCCGCCGCATCGCACCGCGATCCGAGATTGACTACTATGCTTGAATAATGTGCTGAAGTGCAAGGTCGGACTGGACAACAGCGGTTAATGTAGAACTATCAACCCAGACATGAAACGATTGAATAACACGATATTCAGTTGTCTCCTCCTTCCTGGATAGAGAATCTGCTGTTGAATTGGCTTGAATTTAACATTAAATCTATAGCCAAGTAATTTTGCAATCCAGTTTTGCTGATCGGCTGACACAACCCGCTGCTGAAGAAGGAATTGAAGACTGCGATGGTCGGAAAATACTGTGAAAGTGCTGCCCAATAAATAAGGACGCCAATGTTGGATGGCCAACACCAAAGCCATAATTTCTTTTTCATAAGTGGACTTGGCTAACGTTTTATCACCAAAAGCCTTGCTGAAATATGCAATTGGACGACGATTTTGCATAAGGACGACGCCCACCCCACGTTTCGAAGCGTCACATTCCACCTTAAAAGGTTTGGAAAAATCAGGTAAGGCTAGCACCAGAGTAGTTAGAAGGAGCTTTAAATGGTCAAAAGCAGCTTGAGCAGATGAATTCCAAAGAAAACCTGTTTTTCTTGTCAAAATAGTAAGTGGGTGAGCAATCTGTCCATAACCGCGGATAAACTTTTGGTAATAGCCGGTGTGACCAAGGAAACCACGCACCCCCTTGACGGAAAGAGGTTGGGGCCAGTCAACAACAGCCTGAACTTTGGCGGGATCAACCGACACACCCTCATGAGAAATAATATGACCAAGATAACCAATACGAGTTTGCGCAAAGAGACACTTGGTGTGGTTGGCAACAAAACAATGAAGCTGAAGTGATTGCAGAGCTAAGCGAAGATGTTGCAAATGCTGCTGCCAATCCATGCTGTAGATAAGGACATCATCAAAGAAAATCAGAATAAATTTGCGGAGAAATGGACGAAAGACATCGTTCATGGAAGCCTGAAAAGTAGACGGAGCGTTGGACAATCCAAAAGGCATAACTAGAAATTCATAGTGGCCGCTGTGAGTACGGAATGCTGTCTTGTCAATATCATCGTCCCGCATACGGATTTGATGGTGGCCAGATTTTAAGTCCAACTTAGAAAAATATTTTGCACCACCCACTTCATCTAGTAATTCATGGACAACTGGAATGAGAAATTTATCAGGGATAGTTACTTGGTTGAGGGACCTGTAATCCACACAAAGTCGCCATGTTCCATCCTTTTTTTTTTGACTAATAACACAGGGCTGGAAAAAGCGCTGGTACTGGATCGAATAAAACCAAGCTGGAACAAAGAATGGACCTGTTTCTCTTTTTCATTTTTCTGAAAGTGGGGGTAGCGGTAAGGACACACTGCTACTGTTCCTTGGCCTTGCTGCAATCGAATGCTATGTTCCCATTGGTGGGGAGGAGGTAGCCCCTTGGGGTCACTGAAAATTATTGCAAACTCATGTAACAAACCGTTCAAGGCCTGCTGCTGCTGCTTGGACAACAGTGGTGGGGGAGACTCCGCCTTGTTGCCCAATAATAAGCGATGGAGAACAGGATAGGTAAAACGAGAAGAGCTGTTTAACGAAGTTGCAGTCTGAAAACGCATTGTCATTTTGTCCCAATTTGTCGTGACATCGCCTAGGGTGTGTAACCAGACGATGCCCATAATGAAGTCCAAGCCACCTAAGTCCATCACATAAGCATCAACAAAGCAGGAAAAATTGCCAAGCAGCAAATGCAGTTGTGGACAAATCCTTGAGTGTGAATGCGATGACCATCGCCAAGTTTGACCCGTAAAAGTGGTGACGGTAGAACGGATAAATGAAACATTTCAACCTCCTTAGGTGAGATAAAATTATGAGTTGCGCCACTATGCAGCAGAATCAGAATAGAGAGTTCTTTCAAACGGCCTTCTAGTTTCAAAGAAGTAACAGACAGGTGAGGTGAACCTTGAACAGACAACACGGTTCCAAAATCCGGAAAAGCAACAACAGAACATTCCCCTTCAGGAGCAGGAGTAGATTCTTCGACAGGGGGTTCAGAACAATCATTTGCTGGGACGTCATCATCCTCCCCCCGCAGTGTGATGCACAACTTGGGATCAAGGCATTTATAAAGTGGATTATAAGGAAGACCGCAGCGAAAACATAAGCCACGTTTGCGACAGTCTTCCCACTCCTGAGATGATAAAAATCTGGTGCCACGACTGCTGGGAACTGAAGGTTTTGAAGTGTCAGGCATGAATCTAGAAGTACCCATGTCATGCGGCCGAGGAGGACGAGTAGAGGGTCCCGATGGGCAAATTTTTGGAGGTCTGGTGGGAGGGGGTAACCAGCGATCAGGAGCATGGGCACCAGAAACCGGACGAGGGGAAAATGATCGGTAACCAGAACTACCAGTTTTGGAAACAGCGGGCTCCACATGTCGGGCGACGCGCATGGCTTGGAGGCGGGTTTCTGGATTTTGAATCCTGACCCAGCTGCAGATGTCGCCGCACAAACCATGTAAAAAATAGCCCACATATTGCATCTCAGGCTGTCGTGGAACTAAGGAAGCCAAGTACTCAAACTGCTCAATGCAACTGAAGTCTGCTGATGGAGGGCAGCCAATTCCTCATAGGGCTTTTGATTGTCTAAGCCACTGAAGCGCGCCATCAACTCAGTTTTAAAAATCGACCAAGAAAGGTGTGGCTGAACCTCTTGAAGCACTGTAAACCAATGGACAACAATGCCTTCCATGCAAACCTGAGCGAGAGATATCTTTACATCGCCAGAGTTTGCTGAACTCGGAAGTAGAGCTCTGCCCGTGTTAACCAACCCCGTGGGTCCGAGCCGTCGAAGAGAGGGAGCTCGACGCTACGAACCGAAAGGAGATGATCAGATGTATTAGGTATTGCAACCAGAGGTCGTGAGTGAGGTCCGATGGCGAAGGGAACAACGGTACCCGAGATGTCCATGGTGTCTGAACGATGAGGATGTGGTTCGTCAAGCGAAGGGACGGTTTTCGGAGGGACTCCTGAGAGAGCAGAATCGCCGGACGTAGGAACATCAGGTCGTTGGGCCTGTTTTTCCATGTGACGTGTCATTAAACGGCGGAATTCACCTTGATCAGCCAACTCTTTCTCCCAACGTAAACGATCGACCTCTGTTTGCTGGTGTTTTTCCAAAAGTTCTTGCAAAGACACTTCCAAGCGTCCCAATCGTTGCTCGACGCCATCGAGACGAGATAGTTGGCGGATCTCCATAAAAGCAGAACCGAAGGAGAAGAAAGAGATGGAGTCTGGCTGCACGAGCGGCAGGTCAGACCAAATGATAGAAAGCACCCGAATTCCGTAAGGTAAAATAAGTAGAAGTATAGTCAGTACTTAGGGAACTGACCTTTACAGTAGAAAGAAAGCAGAAGCTAACAGCAGTACAATTGCAGAAAAAGGAAAACTAACAGAAGAAGCTGCTTCTCCTGCCTAAGCTCCAATGGCCGAACATAGACTGAATTAGAATAATCCCCCCCTCTTCTTCCGGGTCCCCAATATATCAGGGTCCACTTCTAACAAACTTCCTCTTGCGCAATCTCCAAACCGCCCTTCTGCCTTTTTGTTTTAACAACTGGATTTCCCTTAACTGAAACTTCCTGTGCAGTGGGACCACCAAAAACTGAATATTCCTGTGCAGTGGGACCACCCAAAACCGAATTCCCCTGGGCATTACCCACCGTTCCAGATTTACCCCTGCGTGAATATACAATCCAGGGGCCCTCCTTAACAATATTCCTAATTTATTTTCTTATATATAATATTTGCCCCATAAATGAAATTTCTATGTGCAATGCCGTGTTCTGTGCGCCATAGTGCCAAAGACCTTCATCGCCATTTTGCGTCATGCGCCGTAAACAACTATGAATTAGATGAAGAATTAGAGTTAAGAGTCAACCACCTTAGTTGGAGTCTTTCCTCCGGAGGGAATCTTTGGTAAACTTACAGTGAGCAATTTTCTTGAAGATGTCTTCTTTGAGAGCTTTCTTTATTGTCTCCTTAACTGAAACATCAATTTCTAGATTTTATTGATCTGTTTCAAAGATAATTCCATGTCGGCTAAACAGAACAATCCCTTCTTGCACAATTTCTCGGGGAACTTCAAAAACCGCTTCCATGTATGACATGAACTTCTTTTGCCACCTTTGGAATTTTGTACCATTGAAAAATGGCAGCTCCATTGTTGCCTCCATTTGTGCAAGAACTTCAAAACCGCTCCCTCGGTTCAACACACAGTCAGAACCTTAGGCTTGATGCCACCTGTAAGATCCCCAAGGTACCCTGAGCTGGGGGTGGGGGGGGGGGGTGAACTAGGTTGTGATCGTTTTAAACTTGTTTGGCCTTTTTCTCTCTTTGGATCTTGTTCCCACTTAGGTTGGAACAATGTTCAGCCAAATTCTTTTCTCCTAACCTCACTGTATTCCCACATGTAAAAGCAGTAAATTAGATATGCAAGGGACACTAGGATTTTACTTGGTTCACCCGCATTGGGCTAATCCAAGGAGCATACACCGACGATGTGTTGGTCGTATCAAAATCCACCACTTCACTAGTTCGGTAGATACAAGAGCTTCTGACCACTCCACGCCTTGGCTTACCGCCTGACAATGTTTTGGGCTGACTCACAATCCCCCTAGGCTTTGCCTTTCTTCCTCCTCTGTGCTCTAATCCAAGGAGCATACACCGACGATGTGTTGGTCGTACCAAAATCCACTACTTCACTAGTTCGGTGAATACAAGAGCTTCTGGCCACTCCACGCATTGGCTTATTGCGTGTACAATGTTTTGGGCTGACTCACTATCCCCCAAGGCTTTGCCTTTCTTCCTCTTGTGCGCACTGCTCCGGAGAAGAACACCCACAGTTTATAGACATGTTGGTTTGTCTTCAATCAACGTCACTTGCTTGGATGGGTGCATCTTCAGTTTTGTGTAGATGCGCTCCATGACTGCTTCATAGTGCAAACTGTGAACTTCTCCTTGAGCAACTTCTTCTTCCTTCCAGAATAATGTTGCGGAATCGCCGGGAGATGCAACGACAGAAACAAGAAAACGAAAGAAAGAAAAGCAACAAGAACACAACGATTTACGTGGTTCGGGAATAATCTCTACGTCCACGGGAGAGGCAGAATTTCACTATATCGGGAGCACAAATTACAGAGGTTTTTTTCGGAGTAACCCTAGCCCCCAAATGGGCTATAAAAAATGGAGAAGACGATCACTATTTGAAAAGTAAGTTCGCGTTGCTACAGTGAACGGTGGCCACTTTTGTCAAAGTGCTACAGTGACTGCCAGCTGGAAGTCAAAAGTGCTACAGTACTGTCTCTGAAGTCCGCACTGCTACAGTGCCTGTCGGTGTCGGTCGGTCAGCTCCGCTACAGTTGCGGGCCACAAGCATTCGGCCCAGCCGGATCGGGCAACACCAATCCAACAAATAAATCTTGAACTCCTACTTTCCAGCGTAGTGGCTGGAATGGCTTCTTCTTCTTTGCCATACTATAGCAATCTCCTGCTTCTTTTCCAGGAAGAACAGATATTTGGGTTGGTGTTTGGTTCCTTCTTCGACGTACAGGTTTTGAAGAATATCCATTCTAGCTCGTCCCCTTCTGCCTACAGGTGTGTCGATGATGTCCAACATAATTCTTCTCTCTCTCTCTCTTGGTTCAAGCTCCTTTCTTCTGCCCTTCTTGCAGAAGACCAGAACATATTCATGTGAAATCACTTTCCATATTTAATATGGAAAACTCCTGGAAAGCTCCCGTTTTTGATGAAATATTTTTCCTGTTTGCACACTCAACAACTTGACACTCCTATTTTAAATACCAATCAAATCACTTGACATCTTGGAGAAACACATCCCATAACCTTCGGTCAGAAGGTGTATTTAAAAATATGCCTTATTCACATTGCGGCACCCTCTATGTCGCCACCTCCATCTTTTCTTGGCGTGTTGCGTGGACAAATCAGATCCACTGAATCCATGATCTCCCACAAATCATGCAGCTTTAAAACACAAGCCTGACTAATTTAAAAATACCCACGTGACTTGATACTTCCATTCACACAGCTAATATAACTCTTGAATATAGGATAGTATCCCTGAGAAATGCTGTTGGCAGAATTCCAGAAAATCCAAAGTCCTAGATGACACATACGCAGCCTGGGAATGACACACATGCACATGCAGAGCTGAAGACTACACAATCGGCAAATGACTCGTACGTAGCCAGTGATGACACATACACAAACCTGGAATGACACATACGCAGCTTGATGACACGTACACCAAAGGTTCATGACTTGTACGCAGTTCCTGGAATGACTTGTACTTGATCCAGAAAATGACTCGTACCCACCTCTGTGACTCTTCAGCAGATGACTCATACAAAGTTTGCCTTCGGCAATTTTTCCACATGCTGCTGAAACTGATTTTGCAGAATTCATTTCAGAATTACTGCAAATGGCTTCTGGCCTTCATGGAACATCCCATGAACTCCTCCTAGTCTGTCACATGATTATCATGGGCTCCATGTACCTCCATTTTTTCATCCTTTGCCTTTTTCAACAAATCCAACAACTACAACAATGAAGCCCCATGTGCCAACAATTCCATTTGGCCTTGACATATGTCACCCTTGTGATTCCTACAAGGATGAGACCCACTTGTGTATTGTCAACAAATACACTTGAGCATTTTCCTTATGTATGGTCAGAAAATCCAACACAAATCCATAGGGTTGCCAACAATACTCAATTCAGTTTAAAAAAAATTAGATAGAAATGAGTTCACGAAAAGCCCATCTCACACTGTATTGGATCGGCTTTAATCTTCTCCTTAATGGTAGGTGCTTTATAGAGTTGGGTTGTCATTGATGGAGGCAGGTAGTCAATCCGCTTCAATCTCTCTTCAAATTCCACCACTTCGGTGGTGTCTTCTTCTAAAATCAAAGAAAGTTAAAATGGTGCTGATTCTTCTTCTTCAAAGATGAGAGTCATGTTGCAAGTTACCTTCTAAAAAGCACTCTAGTTCTCGACAGATGCGTGGGAACGACTTCCTCGCATGCATTGCTCTTCAATATCCTTATTCCACGTGGGAAACAAGCTTTTAATATTCTTTGAAATTTTGCGTGTCTTCTCATTAACTTTGGTCTTCAAATCTCCCACGTGATCTTGTTTCCTTGCATTTAATGTACGCGGCCAAATGAAAGGAATTAAATGGATGAGAATATCAAAATGGATGCCAAAATGCACAACAATACTGTTGGACCCCATTTAAGTTTAAATGGGTATTTCTGAGTCCCACATCGGACTTACCCTTCTTGTAATTAGATTTACTCATCTATAAAAGAGTATCCCCACCTCACATTGAGGTAAGGGGAATTCACCATCTACATGGTACCAGAGGGATCTTAATCCCGACCCTCCCTCCCAGCGGATTCCCGGTTCTGTCCGGCCCCGCCTCTCTTCCCCCCTCTGGCTCTGCCCTAATCTCCCGGTGGCCCTCTCTCCCGGCGGTCCTCCCTCCCAACGGCCCTCTCTCCCGGCGACCCTCCCTCCCGGCGGCCCTCTCCCTACCGGCGCGGCTCCTTTCCCGGCGGCCCTCTCTCCCGGCGCGGCTCCCTTCGCTCAGCGGTGCCCTCGCCAACGCCTCGCCCAGGCGCTCTCCCCCTCGCCCAGCGGCGCCTCGCCCTCGGCCTCGGCCTCGCCCCGGTGCCTCGCCCTCGGCCTCGTCCCGGCGCCCTCGCCCTCGACCCAGCGGCGCTCACACCCGGCGCCCGCACCCTAGCCCTAGCGGCTCCCCTCCCGGCGCCCTCTCCCGGCGTGGCTCCCGGCCCCGGCTTCCGGCGCCCTCCCACGGCGCACCCTTGCCCAGCACCGCCCTCGACCTAGCGGGGCTCTCGCCCGGCGCCTGCGCCCTAGCCCCAGCGGCGCCTGAGCCCACGCGGCGCCCCTGCCCCAGCCGCACCCTCTTGAGCGTGACCCCCTATCGCTGCTCCCTCCGGCGACATCTCCGGGCCGCCTCCCTTCCACCGCGCGACTCCCGGCCACCAGGTCCAGCGCCCGCCCTCCATGGATGCTTCCTTCGTTCTGCCGTCCCTGATCACGGCCTCCTCCCGGCTTGTCGATGACCGGCTGGATGCAACAAACTTCTCCGTCTGTCGGAAGACGGTCTTGATGTCCCTACGCGGCATGGGGCTTCATTCTCATCTTGAGATACCCCCACCCGCAATCACTGACCCCAAATTTGATTCTTGGCAGCTGGCGGACAGCAAAATCTTCGCATTAATGGTCAACTCCATGGACCGGTCCGTGAAAGATGTCACCAGGACTGCCAACACGGTCAAAGATCTATGCGATTCCTTGATTGTCATGTTCTCCGAGACCAATAACTTGGCTCGGGTCTCAGACGTTCTACAACGTCTCTCCCATATCCGCCAGCAGGATCGGACCTTTCCCAACTACTTCATGGAATGGAAGGGTCTCCGCTACGAACTGCTGGAACTTTGGCCTATTCCTCAGACTCCGGCGGAAGCGCAGACTCAACGGGACCAGCTCTGCCTATTCAATCTCCTGAATGGCCTCGCATCGGACTACGCCACGACGACCACTGTGATGCTAGCCAGCCCGTCTACGCTGGATATCCCGCAGGTCTATCATCGCTTGCAGAAGGCTCATCGGGCCCTTGCACCACCCGTCCCCATCCCTGATCACACTGCGCTCCTAGGCCGTGGCGGTGGCCGCCCTACCGGCCCTCGAGGACGCGGTCGTGGAGACGGCCGACCTCGCCCCCTCTGCCAGCACTGCGGCAAGCTCGACCATCTGATAGACCGCTGCTGGGTCCTTTATGGTCGTCCCAATTCGCACCCCCGACAGGGCCAGACTGCGATCCGCGATGCGTCATCACCTGCTGCTGCTCTTTCCCCGTCGTTGGATCTTTCCCTGGCTGAGCTCCAGCTGATTCACGATTACCGGACCACCTCCATGTCGGGCTCTTCATCAGCTTCTCTTGCCCATTCCGGGGGTCCCACTGCTCTTGTCAGTCATCGTTCCCCTGCATGGATGCTTGACTCAGGTGCGTCCGACCACTTCACCGGGGATGCAGGTATACTCTCCAACTACCGTCCCTATAGTGGATCCTCAGCCATCACTGTTGCTGATGGCTCCACTCTCCCCATAGCCGGCTTTGGCACCTGTTTCCTCACCTCCTCCCTTCACCTATCCTCGGTGGCTCATGTTCCCCGCAGTCCATTTCACCTACTTTCCATCAGCAAGCTGACCAAGGATCTCAACTGTAATGCTATCTTTACCTCGTCTTCTGTTTTGTTTCAGGAGCGGACGACGAACCGAGAACTTGGTAGAGGCCAGCTTCGGGATGGGGTGTACATGTTCGATGGCCCGACTTCCATCGCTTGCGCGTCTGTCCCTGCTCGTGCCGTCGACCTCCATTCTCGGTTGGGCCACCCCTCCGCCTCAGCACTTCATCAGCTCTATCCCGATATTAGTCCCCGTTTATCTTTTCCTTGTGAGTCGTGTCGTTTTGCGAAACACCATCGCACATCATATTCTTCTCGAGTTGACACACGGGCCGCCAAACCCTTTGTTTTGGTTCATTCCGATGTATGGGGTCCCTGTGCCACCTCGAGTCAATCTGGGTATAAATATTACATTTATTTCATTGATGATTATTCCCGTATGACATGGTTTTACCTTCTTCGAGATCGGACAGAGGTTCTCTCCACCTTTCAGACCTTTTTCCATGAAATACAGACACAGTTTTCTATCCCTGTGAAATGTCTCCGATCTGACAATGGGCGAGAATACTTATCCACTCACTTTCAGCAGTTTATGCGGGCCCAAGACATCATCCACCAGACCTCCTGTCCTGATACCCCTCAACAAAATGGGGTGACCGAGCAGAAACACCGACATATCTTGGAAACCGCTCGTGCCCTCCTCTTCCACCGCACGTACCTCTTCTTTTCTGGGGGGATGCCATCCTCACTGCTACTTACCTTCTCAATCGTCTTCCCTCCATCCTTCAGGAGGAGACTCCTTTTCATACCCTGTTTCCCTCTATTCCTCCTCACTCCCTTCCACTCCGCGTCTTCGGATGTCTCTGTTATGTCCGGGACACTCGACCCAATCTCTCCAAACTTTCTCCCAAATCCCTTCGC
The DNA here is from genome assembly GCA_963277665.1 of Viscum album. Lineage (NCBI taxonomy): Eukaryota > Viridiplantae > Streptophyta > Magnoliopsida > Santalales > Viscaceae > Viscum > Viscum album. The sequence continues at coordinate 133,578,190 of OY728155.1, read as the reverse complement.
TGTATTTTTCTCGGGTATTCCCGCACTCAGCGCGGGTACCGATGCTTCTCTCCAGACCTCCGCCGGTATATCACCTCTGCCGACGTATCGTTTGTCGAGAGCTCTCCTTTCACTCTCCCCTCTCCTTCTCCCGACACTACCATCGATGACTGTCTTCCGCTCATAGTTCACCCGCCTCTGGTGTCTCCTCCGACCGGTCATCTCTTTGGACAGACCTACTCTCGTCGTCCTTCCACTGTACCGACCATCCAGGCCGAGGAAACCATTGTTCTCGCTTCGTCCGATGCTCCTGTCACAGCTCCCGAGGACGTGCCGATTGCGCTCCGGAAAGGTACTCGCTCGTGTCAGACTACTCCTCTCTTTGTATCTTCATACAGGGGTCTGTCAGCTCTGGAGACCGTGTCGATTCCTCGAACAGTAGGTGAAGCCAAATCTCATCCCGGGTGGCTAGCCGCAATGAGGGATGAATTACAAGCTCTGGATGACAACCATACTTGGGATCTTGTTCCACTTCCGGCGGGCAAACAGGCGGTCGGCTGTAAATGGATTTTCACGATCCGTCTCAATCCCGATGGCTCTCTTTGCCGCCTCAAAGCCCGGCTTGTCGCAAAGGGATTTGCTCAGACATATGGCATCGACTACTTTGAGACCTTCTCTCCAGTCGCAAAGATGGCCTCTGTCCGCCTATTCATCTCTCTGGCTGCTCATCATCACTGGCCGCTTCATCAACTGGATGTTAAGAATGCTTTTCTCCATGGCTTTCTTGACGAAGAAGTCTACCTGTAGCAGCCCCCTGGTTTCTCTGCCTCTGGTGCCGACTCCCATGTCTGCCGCCTCCGTCGCTCCCTCTACAGCCTCAAACAGTCTCTTCAAGCATGGTTTGGCCGCTTCAGCACTGTCGTCACAGCCTTTGGCCTCTCTCGGAGTATGAAAGATCACACAGTCTTCTTCCGTACGACGACGCACGACTGTATCTTGCTTGTGGTTTATGTTGATGACATCATCATCACAGGGAACGACTTCAGAGGCATCGCCAGCCTCAAGACGCATCTTCACCAACACTTTCACACCAAAGATCTTGGTCACCTCACCTACTTCCTTGGCATCGAGGTCTTCCGGACTGCGGACACTATCTCTCTCTTCCAGCGCAAGTATGCTCTTGATATCTTGCAGGATGCCGGGTTGAGCACAACCACCGCAGTGGATACTCCACTTGAGCCTGAGGAACGCTCCCTTCATTCCGACTCAGAACCATTTCCTCATCCTGAGAGCTATCGACGCTTGGTTGGTAAACTCAACTACCTCACCATGACGCGTCCCGACATTGCCTGTGTCGTTGGCAAAGTCAGCCAGTTCATGGAGCATCCCACCCGATCTCAGTGGGATGCTGTCCTCCGCATTGCCAAATACATCTAGAAAGACCCTGCACGTGGCCTTCAGTACTCACATCATGCTCACATGAATGTTGAGGCCTTCTTTGATGCGGACTATGCCAGCTGCCTCGTTACCCGCAAGTCTACTTCGGGTTTCGCTGTGTTCTTCGCCGGTAATCTCATCTCTTAGCGCAGCAAAAAGCAGACTGTCGTCTCCCGATCGAGTGCCGAGGCTGAGTATCGAGCCATGGCCACAGTCACTACTGAGATCCTCTGGCTTCGTTATCTTTTCCAAGAGCTCGGTTTCCCAGTATCGACTCCTGCTCATATCTGGTGTGACAATCAGGCCGCCACGAAGATTGCCTCGAATCCCGTCTCCCATGAACGGACAAAGCATATCGAGGTGGACTGTCACTTTCTACGCCACCATCTGGAGCAGCACCATATCGGTTTCGGCCATATCCCGACGGCAGATCAGCTTGCCGATCTCTTCACCAAAGGTCTCCCAGGAGCTCGTCTTGAGTCTCCCACTACCAGGCTGGGTATTCACAGCCTCCATGGCCCAGCTTGAGGGGAGTATGAGATGGTCTCGTGTCTTGTCATTCTTTTGTTTTCTTGTGGGACTCTATCCAATCTGGGCATGTCCAGCTTGAGGGGGAGTGTTGGACCCCATTTAAGTTTAAATGAGTATTTTTGAGTCCCACATCGGACTTACCCTTCTTGTAATTAGATTTACTCATCTATAAAAGAGTATCCCCACCTCACATTGAGATAAGGGGAATTCACCATCTACAAATACTTTTAATTATATCATGTCGTGAAGGGGTTTTGGTCACGACTTGGTTCTTAAAGATTTTTCTGTCTCAGCTCAATTTTATTCCTTCACGACATGACTTCATTCTTCACGGTGTGGGCACCTCCAAATTGGCAGTAGCACTAAAACTCGCCTAAGCTTCTTCACGCCGTAACTAAACTTCCCAAGACATGAACTTTTGCAAGCTACTCCATGTGTGTTGGGTGTAAGCTACTCCATGTGTGTTGGGCCTGAGAATCCATCGTGGCGTGATCAACTTTATCACGATGTGACAATTTTCCTCTTTTCCTCAACAAAGTATAAATGCTCATGTATTAGCTCTTGCCGAAATTTGCTTAAGTATAAAATCTTACGCAACTCCTCTGCCACTTCAAAAATATATTACGTATCACTCCAGTGGGAAAAGGACAAAATCTTATGCATCATTACTGGCTGAGGGGAAAATCTTACGTATCACAAAAATTCTTGCGTATTAACCAGACTAAATGTGTCAAAGTGTAAAACCTTATGCATGAACCGAGAACCTTACTTAAGATCCACAAAAATCTTGCGTATGAACAATGCAGAGTCACAAACCTTATGTGTTTCAGTGAAGCTCGCCTATTCTCCTCAATCGGCCAAGGGAAATATATTATGCACCTGGGGGTTATTATATACGATCTGAAAATATTATGTATGAGGTGAGGATCTTACACATATCAGTACTTTGTCAATTTCTGTCCAAATCAGCTATCTTCAGGAAGTTAAGACTCCTTTCGATTCCTTCAACAGACTTTCGGATGTTATCTGATCTGCAACATTCATCTTCCAAAAACTAAGACATTCAGTCCATACTTGCTTCCAGGCCTCTTCTTATTTAACTTCCGAACCTTGCTGCTTCCATCTTTCGTAACGAATCAGTCTAGGAATGGATGGAGGATCCAACAGGGCATCTGCTAAAATACAAAAGGCATTAGCGAAGTCCAGAAAGCAAATCGATGTAGAGGTCAAACTCTCAATGAGGGGAAACCCTAGAACATCCTCTGGGTAAAAGTTCATCCACTACTTTGCAACTGCAGGACCAACTCCCTGAAAGCCAAGCTTGTCAACCAGTAAAAGAACTGGTTGCAGTTTCTTGAGGGTTGGCCTTGCCCGTTGTTTGGGTCCCAATTTCCAATGAAGGTGGACTGCGACCCATTTGCTCGATCGCAAAACACTCCACAAAGATATCCATCCGCCTGAGCTCAGACTATGGATAGACATGGGCCGCGATACACGACATGAGCAGTCTTTGGGCCTCACATGTTGTGCGCCCGAGAGTACAGACTGTGTAGTTCGGGACTGCACGACTTAAGGTCTCGCTTGTACATGCAAACTAATACTGTAGTGGGCGAATTCCATTTACCTCAATGTGAGGTGGAGACATTCTTTTATAGATGAGTAAAATGGAATACATGGTGGAGTATTTCGATGTGGGACTCAGAAATACCCAATATAATAAAACTGGGTTAACACTCCTCAAGCTGGACATGCCCAGCTTGGACCAAGAGTCTCACGAAAGAAAGATGACGGTGAACAAGACCATACACACTCCCCCTCAAGCTGGGCTGCTGATGCTGTGGATACCCAACTTGGTACTGAGAGTGTCCAGATGAGCTTCCAAGAGACCTTTTGTGTAGATGTCGGCAAACTGATCCGCTGTCGGAATGTGGCCGAAACTGATATGATTATGCTCGAGATGATGATGAAGAAAGTCGCAGTCCACCTCGATATGCTTCGTTCGTTCATGGAAGACGGGATTCGAAGCAATCTTCGTGGCCGTATGATTGTCACACTAGATATGAGCAGACGTCTGCGACGGGAAGCCAAGCTCATGGAGGAGATGACGAAGCCAGATGATCTCAGTAGTGGCCGTGACCATGACACAGTATTCAGACTCCGCACTAGATTTGGAGACGACAATCTGCTTCTTACTGCACCAAGAGATGAGGTTACATGTCAAGAAAACGACAAACCCAAAAGTAGACTTGCGGGTAGCAAGACAACCAGCATAGTCAGCACACAGAAGGCCTCAACATTCAGATGAGCATGATGTGAGTATCGAAGACCACAGACAGGGTATTTCTTGATGTATTTGACAATGCGGAGGACAACATCCCACTGAGATGTGGTCGAATGCTCTATGAATTGGCTTACTTTGCCAACAACGGAGGTAATGTCCAGTCGTGTCATGGTGACGTAATTGAGTTTGCCCACAAGACGACGATAGCTCTCTGGGTGAGGAAAGAGTGCCGTGTCGTCATAGAGAGAATGTTCCCTATGCTCAAGAGGAGTGTCCACAACAGTTGTCTGATTCAAACCCGCATCCTGTAAGTGATCCATGACATATTTCCGTTGGCAGAGAAAGATAGTGTCCGTAGAATGGGAGACCTCGATGCCAATACAGTAAGTAAGAGGACCGAGATCTTTGGTGTGGAAGTGGTGGTGAATATGCCCCTTGAGTTGGGCGATTCCAGTTGAGTCTCTCCCAATGATGATGATATCATCAACATACACCACCAGCAAAATGCAGCCGGAGGACGTCGTACGGTAGTAGACGGTGTGGTCCTTCATACTCCGAGAAAGGCCAAATGCGGTGACGACGATGCTGAATCGGCCAAATCAAGCACGAGAAGACTGCTTGAAGCCATAAATTGAGCGACGAAGTCGACAGACATGAGAGTTGGCTCCGGAGGCACAAAATCCTGGAGGTTGCTGCAAGTACACCTCTTCTTTGAGGTGATAGAGAGTGCCATCTGTTGGAGTTGGTGGCCTAGAACCAACTACTTTGTACTTTATTCATTAATAAATACTTTATCACATCTTGATTGTTCTTCTGTGTGACAATGCATGTGATAATGTCCTAAGGACAACCATTGCATTAAAGGGTCATAGCGGATCCCTGCTATGATGAGAACCTGGAAGTGCCATAACACTGTTCTTGAATATATGTTCTATGACCGGATGATGTTATTTGAGGGACACAAATAATACAGGCCATTAGGGGTGAAGACTCATAAAACTTTGAGGCACCTTCTCATGGTGTGTGCCCTTGGTAATATTCAGGAGGATATTATGAGAACGAGACCCGCCAGTAGGAAATCCACATTTCATAGTGTCATTGGATGTTCCTATCTGCGGACGTGTGTATTGGTTCTTAGACTTTAAGATTATTCTTAATGGGTATTACAATTCGCGCACTTAGATGTATTGACGAAAACCGTGACGACACACTGTTCGCAGCGAGGTAGGATACGTTGGGTGCGTCACGAGTGATACTGCATTAATAGATAATGCGAGAAAGGATTTGTCCCTTCTGTTCCATAACAGAAGTAGATATCTCAGGTCCTTTGATGGAATTGATATAGCCTAACTAAATCCATGGCCATGGTAAGGTATGAGCGAGTTCAATTTCTGGAAGTCAAAAAAAGAATAATCGAGCACATGAGTTAATGGTACTAGCATGCAACCCGCTTGATTAGAGATATCGAGACAAAGGGATTAAATTACACAGTAAGCGTTCGTATGAGGTGACACGTCAATGCGACGTCAACTTCTTTCTATTGGGTGCCTTGACCCGTTACTAAACAGTAATCTTGGACTTTAGGCAAGCCTGCCTAATGCCAACGTGGAAGAGGCCTAGATGGTCACACACTAAGTGTATCCAAGTATCTGAAGTAGAATAAAGATTATTCCCGTATGTGGTTTGATAATTATTCAAGTAAGCCTAAATCGTTTTAATGTTGGAGGAAGAATAAAATGAAAAACAAGATATACACGCCGTATACATTGAATGTACACGTCGTGTAGTTTTCATTTTGGAAAGGAAATGAAAAACAAGTACACGCCGTGTATTAATGATTACACGCCGTGTAGTTTTTTCAGTCGGGATTTTGAGAAAATAGTATTGTTTTATTAAATGATATTTATTATAATCAGCATGAGCCCATGTCAAGGAATTAATGATTCGACATGAGAGTTTTCAATAAGAGTTAATGAAATAAATAAAACGCGTAACGCGTTTATTTATTGTCATAACTCTATAACCTCAAACCCGATTATAAATATCCTCACAACCCCAACACTTTTTCATGAATCGTTGTGCACAACAATTCTGGAAAATTCTCTCAAGGCCGAGAGAACTCCTTCCTCCAAGAATGCTCTGAAGACCGAGAGAGATCCTCCTCCATCGGATCAAGGCGATCTAAGGCGGACAACGCAAGCAAATGCTTCTCTACGCTAGCACCCGAAGATTCTTTTGGCGACGTCCAGAGATACGTGGTGCACGTGTGGATCACCGCTAGAGGAAGTCTACACTTGGCTTCTGCGACGCAATGACGAATCACATCGAAATGTGACCGGAAAACATCAAGGAAGAAAGAATTTCATCAAGGTAATTCTTGTCAATTAATTAAATTAATTATAACCAACATATGATGATCCTCTCGATGGTTCTGGGACCCTTCTCTTTCTTTTCATTCTTCGTTCTATTCCAAAGATCCAACGTTTTATTATCGTGACGAATCTCGGATTGAACGTTGTTGAACGCTAAAATTAAAGTTGGGCAAGCCCACCAACGCGCTTCCACTGCGCCCGAAACCTACACCATCGACATTGAGACGGACCGTATGAATCCATTTGCTGCCGACCGCCTGTTTGCCTGCTGGAAGGGGGACCAGATCCCAAGTATGATTGTCTTCTAGAGCCTGCAATTCATCCCGCATCGCTTGTAGCCACCCCGAGTGAGATATGACATCACAAACTTTGCGGGGAATAGATATCGTCTTCAGAGCGGAAAGACTTCTGTATGCAGATGTAAAGAGAGGAGTATCCTGGCAAGAACGCGTACCTTTCCGGAGTGCAATGGGCAAGTTGTCTGGTATCGGAGCAGGAGCATCGAATGAGTCTGGGACGATGGTGTCCTCGACTTGGACGGGGGATACAGTCGACGGACGACGGGAGTAGACAATGCCAAACCGGTGACCACTAGAGTGGGGCACCAGAGATGGGTGGATGATGAGAGGAAAAGAATCATCAATGGTGGTGTCTGGATGAGGAGAGAGAATGGTGAAAGAAAAGCTCTCAACAAATGACACATCAACAGAGATGATATATTGTCGTAAGTCGGGAGAGAAGGAGAACATAGTCTGAAAATGAGCCTCCTTCTGAAAGATAGAAGAAGGGAGTCAGTTTAGGAGGTAGGTAGCAGTCAGGATGACATCATACCAAAAAAGGAGAGACACCTTCATGTGGGCGAGGAGGGTACGAGCAGTCTCCAGATTATGGCGATATTTCCGCTTGACAACTGCATTCTGGTGAGGTGTATCAGGGATGAATGTTTCATGAATGATGCCTTTATCCTTGAGAAACTGTTGAAAGGAAATGAATAAATATTCCCGTCCATTGTCGGAGCGGAGACATTTAAGGGAGGTGGAGAATTGAGTAGGAATTTCATTATAAAAGGTCTGAAAAATAGAAAATATTTCAGACTGTATCGAAGAAGGTAAAGTCATGTCATGCGCGAGTAGTCATCAATATAGGATATATAATAACTGTACCCGGACTGGCTAGGAACCCTGTAAGGACCCCATACATTGGAATGAACAAGGTCGAAAGTATTCACTACACATGGTTTCAGTCGAGGAACATACGTCACCAGATGATATTTAGCAAACTTGCAGGATTCACAATGGAAGAAAATGTGAGAACTGAATTGGGGGTAAAACTTATGTAGGACGGAAGCCTGTGGATGACCAAGATGAGAATGTAGGTCAAGGGCAGGGGGTGAGGTGGACGGGCAAACAAGAGATGGTGGGGTATTGTACATGTAAACCCAATTCTGAAGATGACCGTGACCAAATTCTCGATTCGTTGTCCGCTCCTGAAAAACAACATCAGAGGATGTAAAAGTAGCAACACAATTTAAGTCTTTGGTGAGTTTGTTGACGGAGATAAGATTAAATGGACTTTGAGGAACATAAGCGACCGAAGCCAGGTGAATAGATGAGGTCAAGGGGCATGTGCCATATCCTGTAATGGGGTTTGTCGATCCATTAACAACAGTAATTGTAGAGGCACCATTGTACGGATGATAGGTAGTGAATATATCGGAGTCCCCTCTGAGATGTTCCGACGCACCAAAAGTCAAGCATCTAAGCTGTCGGTCGATGAGATACACAAGCGGTGGAGCTGTCGGTCTGATCAATGGGGGTTGAAGAAGAGGACGGTGCCACAACAGTCCGATAAGCTTGTACCAAGGCAATCTCCTCCTTCGAGAGTGTTGTTCTGTAAACGGGTATTGGATGAAGGACCGCTTTGCGGTAGAGCTGATGATGGAGCATGAGAGAGATGCTTAGGCGGGCGCACAAATGCATTGATGAAGCGTGGGGCTGTCGTGCGGGAAGACCGACAATTAAGGTGAGGGGGCGACCTTAGAGGAAGGGTGGTGACCAGAGGTGTTGCCGGAGGGCCGCGAGCGGACAAGCCAACCATTGAAGCGTCAATGGGTCGGGAAGCACCGAGGGATGGTGGGGCGTCCGGGAAGCCGCTGGAGGGCAGGGTGCCGGTCGACGTCGGGGGGGGGGGGGGGGGGGGCGGGAGCCGCAACGAGAGGTGGGTCGGAAACCGTGATGGGAGGCGGGGCTGGGAGTCGTCGAGAGGCGGGTGCTGGGAGGCCGCGTTGAATGCGGGGCTGGGAAAACACGGCGGGAGGCGGGGTTGGTCCCGAGGCTGGGAGGCCGCGAGCAGGTGGGGCCGATAGAGTGCTGCGGGAGGGGTTCTGCCTGAAGCTGGGTGTCGTTCGTCTGCGTTAGGATTGTCGTGGGAGGGAGGTGACGATCAACGCTAGGAAGCCGTGCAGAGGGCGGGGGTCGGGAGTTCGTCGCCGGAAGGCCGTTGCGTGCGGAAGAGGTGGAGGCCGGGAGATTGTCGCGACGAGGGTCGTCGCGCGCGGAAGAGGCGGATGGACGATGTGAGCGGGTGGGTGCCATCGGGAAGGACGGAGGGCTGCTTGGTTCGTCGCGTGCAGAGGAGGAGGCCGCTGAGAGATCGCGTCGAGATCAGGAGGCGCCGGGAGAGGCGGGCCGATCAAAGCTGAGGGGCCGACGGGAAGGGCGAGGCCAAAGAGAGCTGCGAATCCTCCAGGAAGCAGGGCAGCGGAGGAATTATCGGGATATTTCCTTTGATACCATGTATTGGGTGAATTCCCCTTACCTCAATGTGAGGTGAGAACATTCTTTTATAGATGAGTAAAATGGAATACATGGTGGAGTATTCCGATGTGGGACTCGAAAATACCCAATATAATAAAACTGAGTTAACACTCCCCCTCAAGCTGGAACTGCCCAGCTTGGACCAAGAGTCCCACGAAAGAAAGATGACAGTGAACAAGACCATACACACTCCCCCTAAAGCTGGGCTGCTGATGCTGTGGATACCCAGCGGAGTAATGAAAGTGTCCAGACGAGCTTTCGAGAGGCTTTTTGTGAAGATGTCGGCAAGCTAATCCGCTGTCGGAATGTGGTCGAAACTGATATGATTATGCTCGAGATGATGGCGAAGAAAGTGACAGTCCACCTCGATATGCATCGTTCGTTTATGGAAGACGGGATTCGAAGCTATCTTCGTGGCCGTATGATTGTCACACTAGATATGAGCAGGCGTCTGCGGTGGGAAGCCAAACTCATGGAGAAGATGACGAAGCCAGATGATCTCAGTAGTGACCGTGATCATGACACAGTATTCAGACTCCGTACTAGATTTGAAGACGATAATCTGTTTCTTCCTGCACCAAGAGATGATGTTACCTGTCAAGAAAACGACAAACCCAAAAGTAGATTTTCGGGTAGCAAGACAACCAGTATAGTCAGCATAACAGAAGGCCTCAACATTCAGATGAGTGTGATATGAGTATCGAAGACCACGGGCAGAGTCTTTCTTGATGTACTTTACAACGCGGGGGACAACATTCCACTGAGATGTGGTCGGATGCTCTATGAATTGACTTACTTTGCCAACAGCGCAGGTAATGTCTAGTCGTGTCATGGTGACGTAATTGAGTTTGCCCACAAGATGATGATAACTCTCTGGGTGAGGAAAGAGTGTCGTGTCGTCATAGAGAGAACGTTCCCTATGCTCAAGAGGAGTGTCCACAACAGTTTGACTCAAATCCACATCCTGTAAGAGATCCATGACATATTTCCGTTGACAGAGAAAGATGGGCACCGGAGATGGGTGGATGATGAGAGGACCGAGATCTTTGGTGTGGAAGTGGTGGTGAAGATGCCCCTTGAGTTGGACAATTCCAGTTGAGTTGCTCCCAATGATGATGATATCATCAACCTACACCACCAGCAAAATGCAGCCGGAGGACGTCATACGGTAGTAGACGATATGGTCCTTCATACTCCGAGAGAGGCCAAATGCGGTGACGACGGTGCTGAATCGGCCAAATCAAGCACGGGAAGACTGCTTGAAGCCATAAATTGAGTGACGAAGTCGACAAACATGAGAGTTGGCTCCGGAGGCACAAAATCCTGGGGGTTGCTGCAAGTACACCTCTTCTTCGAGGTGATGGAGAGTGCCATCGACATTGAGACGAACCGTATGAATCCATTTGCTGCCGACCGCCTGTTTGCCTGCTGGAAGGGGGACCAAATTCCAAGTATTGTTGTCTTCTAGAGCCTGCAATTCATCCCGCATCGCTTGTAGCCACCCCGAGTGAGATTTGACATCACCAACTGTGCGGGGAATAGATATCGTCTCCAGAGCGGAAAGACCTCTGTATGCAGATGTAAAGAGAGGAGTATCCTGGCAAGAACGCGTACCTTTTCAGAGTGCAATGGACAAGTCGTCTGGTACCGGAGCAGGAGCATGGAGCGAGTCTGGGACGATGGTGTCCTCGGCTTGGACGGGGGATATAGTCGACGGACGGCGGGAGTAGACAGTGCCAAACCGGTGACCACTAGAGTGGGGCACCGGAGATGGGTGGATGATGAGAGGAAAACAATCATCGATGGTGGTGTCTGGATGAGGAGAGAGAAGAGTGAAAGGAGAGCTCTCAACAAACGACACATCAACAGAGCTGATATATCGCTGTAAGTCGGGAGAGAAGCACCGGTATCTGTGCTAAGTGTGGGAATATCTAAGGAAAACACAACTGAGCGATTTGGGAGAAAGTTTAGAGGGGTTGTGGCGAGTGTCCCGAACATAACACAGACACCCGAACACACAGAGTGGAAGTGAGTAAGGAGGGAAAGAGGAGAACAGAGTCCGAAAATGAGTCTCCCCCTGAAAGATAGAAGAAGGGAGTCAATTTAGGAGGTGGGTAGCAGTCAGGATGACATCATACCAAAAAAGGAGAGACACCTTCATGTGGGAGAGGAGGGTGCGAGCAGTCTCCAGAATATGGCGATGTTTCCGCTTGACAACTCCATTTTGCTGAGGTGTATCAGGGCAGAATGTCTGATGAATGATGCCTTTATCCTTGAGAAGCTACTGAAAGGAAATGGATAAATATTCCCGTCCGTTGTCGGAGCGGAGACATTTAAGGGAGGTGGAGAATTGAGTAGGAATTTCATTATAAAAGGTATGTAAAGTAGAAAATACTTTACACTGATCACGAAGAAGGTAAAGCCATGTCGTGCGTGAGTATTCATCAATAAAGGATATATAATAACTGTACCAAGACTGGCTAGGAACCCTACAAGGACCCCATACATTGGAATGAACAAGGTCGAAAGGATTCGCTGCACGTGATTTCAGTCGAGGAACATACGTCACCCGATGATGTTTAGCAAACTTGCAGGATTCACAGTGGAAGGAAATGTGAGAATTGAATTGGGGGCAAAACTTATGTAGGACGGAAGCCGGTGGATGACCAAGGCGAGGAGGTAGGTCAAGGGCACGGGGTGAGGTGGATGAGCAAACAAGAGATGTTGGGGTATCGTACATGTAAACCCCATTCTGAAGATGACCTCGACCAAGTTCTCGATTCGTCGTCCGCTCCTGAAAAACAACACAAGATGGTGTAAAAGTAGCAACACATTATAAGTCTTTGGTGAGTTTGTTGACGGAGATAAGATTAAATGGACTTTGAGAAACATAAGCGACCGAAGCTAGGTGAATAGACGAGGTCAAGGGGCATGTGCCAAATTCGGTAATGGGGTTTGTTGATCCATTAACAGTAATTGTAGAGGCACTAGTGTACGGATGATAGGTAGTGAACATACCAGAGTCTGCTGTGAGATGTTCCGACGCACCAAAGTCAAGCATCCAAGCTGTCGGTCGATGAGATACACAAGCGGTGGAGCTGTCAGTCTGAGCAATGGGGGTTGGAGAAGAGGACGGTGCCACAACAATCCGATAAGCTTGTATCAAGGCAATCTCCTCCTTCGAGAGTGCCGTTTTGTAACGGGTATTGGATGAAGGGGGACCGCCTTGCGGTAAAGCTGATGATGGAGCATGGGAGAGCTGCTCAGGCGGGCGCACAAACGCACGGATGAAGCGTGGGGCTGCTGTGCGGGAAGTCCGACAATTAAGGTGAGGGGGCGGCCTTGCAGGAAGGGTGGCGACCAGAGGTGTTGTCGGAGGGCTGCGGGTGGACAAGCCAACCATTGATGCGTCAGTGGGTCGGGAAGCACCGAGGGATGGTGGGGAGTTCGGGAAGCCGTTGGAGGGGCAGGGTGGTGCCGGTTGGCGTCGGGGGGTGGGGGACAGGAGCCGTAACGGTAGGCGGGCCATTAACCGTGATGGGAGGCGTGGCCGGGAGTCACCGAGAGGCGGGTGCTGGGATGCCGCGTTGAAGGCGGGGCCGGGAAAACACAGCAGGAGGCGGGGCTGGTCCTGAGGTTGGGAGGCCGCGAGCAGGTGGGCCCGATGGAGTGCCGCAGGAGGGGTTTTGCCTGAAGCTGGGTGCCGTTCGTCTGCGTCAGGAGTGCCGTGGGAGGGAGGCGATGATCAGCTCCGGGAAGCCGTGCAGAGGGCGGGGGTCGGGAGACTGTCGCTGGAGGGCCGTTGCGTGCGGAAGAGGTGGAGGTCGGGAGATCGTCGCGACGAGGGTCGTTGCGCGCGGAAGAGGCGGACGGACGGTGCGAGCGGGAGGGTGTTGTCGGGAAGGACTGAGGGTTGCCTGGTCCGTCGTGCGCAGAGGAGGAGGCCGCCGAGAGATCGTGTCGAGATCATATGGCGCCTGAAGAGGCGGGCCGATCAAAGCTGAGGGGCTGACGGGAGGGCGAGGCCAGACAGAGTTGGGAATCCGCCGGGAAGGAGGGCAGTGGAGGAATTATCCGGATATTTCCTTTGATACCATGTACTGGGCGAATTCCCCTTACCTCAGTGTGAGGTGGAGACATTCTTTTATAGATAAGTAAAATGGAATACATAGTGGAGTATTCCGATGTGGGACTCGGAAATTCCCAATATAATAAAACCGGGTTTAACAAATACCTTGACCTATTGGAGACGGGCTTTGGGTGACACACTCGGCTTACTGCTGGTCTAGGTGGGGTCTCAGTGGGTCGGGTCATGTCAATGGAAACGCCCATAGTGAGGGCGTGGTACCTGGATTTCCACTCCAAAGGTTCGATGGGAGAGTTGAGTGTCACTACATGGAGCACAGTACAAAACGAGCGTTGTGGGTGCTGTTATGCAATTGAAAACTTACTGTGTGAAATGACTAGCAAAACTGCTGTAGTGGTTGAGACGACCATGTTAAAGAACATACTTAAACACGACGTATTGGATCTGAGGCGGACCACGAGGAATGAAACAACCATAGCGGTGAGCGTTTCAGGTTGAAGTTATATCTAAAACAACCGTAGACAATTAGGAGACAGGAGAAGATATAACTCAAGCTTTTGGATTTGGCTTCATCATTTCCAAAATAGGCATTTTGGAGCCCTCCACGCCACGGTGATGGTGTGTATAAATAAGAGGTGTCTCACTAGAACCAAAGTGCGAGCAAGTGTGACGAAAAAGAGATGAATCTTTGAGACAACTGGCCTCCCATTCCAGGAAGTTTTTTGTTGGGATTGAGAAAAAGAACAAGGGTGCACAATTGGTATCAAAGCGTTTTTGAAGTGGATCTAGGTGATTATTTCTTGCGAAAACATCGAAAGTCGCAACGACAAAATATGTTTGCAGATTAAGAAAAGATAGAAGAAAGAATCACACAAGACACAAAAATTTACGTGGTTCGGAAAAAATCTCTACGTGCAGGGAGAGGCAAAATCACTTCACTATGAAATCCGGGAGCACAATTACAAGGAGATCTCAGAGTTTCTAACGTAGAAACCCTAGCCCGAAATGGGCTACTAAAGAAGATGACAGACTGTTCCACCAACCTTACATAAAGTCCGCTGTGCTACAATGAAAAATTGTTGAAAGTTCGCATCGCTACAGTGCCGCTGCCATCAAAGTCCAAGCTACTACAGCGCTGACAACTGGAAATCTGTGAAGCAACAGTGCCCTATTGGGGTCGCCCGGTCAGCTCTGCTACAATCGTCCAGAGTTGCTACAGGAAGATTGACGTTGTTCGGGAAAAATCCTTGCGTCCACGGAGAGGCAGAATCATTTCACTATGAAATCCAAGAGCACAATTACAAGGAGATCTCAGAGTTTCTAACGTAGAAACCCTAGCTCGAAATGGACTAATATAGAAGATGAAGAACTATTCCACCAACTGGATAGAAAGCCCGCTGTATTACTGTCGGTTTTTGTAATTGTGCTCCCGGATGATGTTGGGCCGAATGTTTGCGGGTCATACTACGCACCAGGCCGCAACTCTGCGGTGATCTCGTTGGGGGTTGTAGGGGGCAATGCGCCCTTGCTCCGAGGGCCGAAGGGCCACGGTCCAAATTTTGGGGCTGTGTAGCAACTCTGACCGATTGTAGCAGAGTTGACCGGACAACACCGACATGACCTTGTAGTTTCATGGACTTTCAGTCGTAGGTCATTGTAGCAGCTTGGACTTGGGTGCGGTTGGTGGAATAGTCCTTCATTTTCTTTATTAGCCCATTTTGGGTTAGGGTTTTTGCATTAGAAACTCTGAGCTCTCCTTGTAATTGTGCTCCTAGATTTCATCGTGAAGCGATTATGGCTCTAAGCGTTCTTGAAGCGGATCTAGGTAATTATTCCTATGGATTTGAGTTTGCTTCAATTGCTTGTATCTTTTAATCGTTGAGATCTATGTAGCTATGAACAACGTCAACAACAAAAGAGTTCCTATGTTCGATGGCAAGAGATTCCATCTATGGAAGGAGAGGATGGTTCTGTATCTTTATCTCTTGGACGTTCTTGATATCACCAAGAATGGTGTCCATCTTCTCGAAGCTGGGATAGCCCTTATCTTGCTTAACGATAAGAATATCGAACCTGGTGGGAGTTCGCACAATGCATTACTGTCATCCCTCTCAGAAAAGGAGTTGACATGGGTCATGAGATTAAAAACAGCGAATGGAATATGGAGGAAACTTAATATTAGAAAGTGTATTGAATTATGTAAATGTAAAACATTTTAAAGAAAATGGAAGTGAAAATGAAAATGAAAATAATTGATTTTTGGAAAACACAAAAAACTTTTTTCACGTTTTCAAGAAAATGAAAATGCCTGGTCATGTAAATCCCACAATACCATGTTTTTCTTCTACTTTTCAAAACACTTCCTAACATTTTTTCTAGTACATTTAAAAAAAAAATGGATACAAAAAACATTTCATAACCAAGCCCAACCTTATTTCCCCATTTATGTGCACGATGCGTTTTGTTTCTGTTTTAAAGATCAGGGCTAATGAAAATTGTAATTCTATTTCATGCAGCTGCATTAGAGAGGGAACTTTACTCCACTGCATCCGTCAATGAAGAGGTCTTGAGAACATTAAACGTCATATTCACCAACTTCCCCAAACTCCATGCCTCTGAAGCAACCACCCTCTGCATTCCACATTTGATAGTAGCCCTAAGATCTGGAACTGAGCCCGCCCAGGAATCAATCCTGGACACTTTATGCTTGCTGAAGGATTCATGGCCAAACATGCCACTGGAGTTTGCCGCGCCTCAAGCAATGGTTGCAGCTGAAGCCATTCCCACTCTGCAGATGCTGATGAAAACCTGCCCCTCGAGTTTCCATGACCGAGCCTACAGCTTGTTGCATTGCATGCCCGGGTGCTTGACTGTTACTGTGAATCGTGGGAGCAACCTTAGGCAAGCCATGGGGAGCACCAGTGCTTTTTGTCGGCTAACAATTGGTAACGGTCCACCAAGGCAGACCAAGGTATGTAAAGTTATGTCTGGTCGTGGAAAACATTTCCTTTTTTCTTTCTGAAAATGTATGGAATTGTATAAATGGGAAGCTTTATTTTTGGAAATGAAAATAAAAATGATAGATTTTTGGAAACAAAAAACCTGTTAATGTTTTCAAGAAAATGAATACGGTTGGGGATGTAACTTCTAATATATCTTTGTGAAATGAAAAGAAAAACGTTTTCCAAAATCAAATGCAATTTAGGCTTATGCCAAAAAAATCAGATGTTCATTTTCCTGACCACTTATGGCCTCACTTTCTTGTGCTTGTGATAACATCTGCTGCCTTGCCTGCTTTTTTGGCTTTAATCAATTTGGCTTATTTCTGGATAATATCTTAATCCACACGCTAGTTTACTCTGTGATCTGTGGAAATTTTAAATGTTGTCTTTTAAAGAAAATGAAGTGAAATGAGTAAAATAGATCATTTGTGTTGAAACTGTATACCCGGAAACTGTATCCTCAAAGTGAGGTCCGGTAAGTTTATTTATAGATGAATGTAAGAGATACTATCCCGTGATAGTGAGAGATTTGAAATTTAAAAAATTCATAAGATAATGACCCAGTTACAAACCCCCATATCCTAAATATCTGAATATTCAAAATACTAAACTGTATCCTCAAAGTGAGGTCCGGTAAGTTTATTTATAGATGAATGTAAGAGATACTATCCCGAGATAGTGAGAGATTTGAAATTTAAAAAATTCATAAGATAATGACCCAGTTACAAACCCCCATATCCTAAATATCTGAATATTCAAAATACTTATATCAATGTGTAAATTGATATGCTTGTATTTTGGGGGTGGGGGATGGAAGTTCCGAGTAACCAAAACAAAATGCATGCTTTAGGCTGTTGTGCCTGTTACATGTTTATATTTTCTGTTTTTTTCGAACACTTATTTTTTTTTTCCTTTGCAATAAAAACAAAACAAATATTTTATGGACTTTGTTATCATATAGGTAGTGAATAACAGCATCTGTCCAGAATGGAAAGAAGGGTTTACATGGGAGTTTGATGTGCCTCCGAAGGGACAGAAGCTCCACATATTATGCAAGAGCAAAAATACATTTGGGAAGGTAATAGCACTTTGATGCATCTAAATGCCCGTGTTATTTTTTTTTTGAAATTAAAAAATTATCTTAAATTATAGTATGCTTGAGATTTTTTCAAAAATTAGAATGTGAAAGAAAGTTACTTTTCAACTTTTTTGAAAAGTTGATTCGGCAATTAAATGGAAAGAAAGATTTTTTTATTATCATCCGAACACAAAATACCTTCTGATCTTTTTAATATTGCCTTTTCAGGCAACCCTTGGGAGAGTAACTATTCAAATTGACAAAGTAGTGACAGAAGGAGTGTACAGTGGTGTGTTTAGTCTTAATCATGACAGCAACAAAGACGGCTCTTCTCGGACACTTGAAATCCAGATCATTTGGTCGAACCGGATGCCGAACGAGGGTGCTTAAGTCTTCGGCCAACAAGCCTTGTTTGTTTGTAAGTAATTACTTGTTCTAATTATTATTATTATTTTTGTAGTTCAGTTTTGTAGAACCAGAGAGCAGTAGTCATTTTAGAAGCCTTTTGACATCAAGCCAAGTGCTGCATTGTAATTGTGCAAAATGGCAGTGCTTTGCTTGAGCCTGTAATCTGTTCTCTGTCGGTTGGTGAAGTGATTATTTAGCTCTGTGATTCAGTTATCCAAGATTATTTGTTCATCAAGTTAATGATCGTAGGCAATTTACATGCCACTTGTTTAGTATTCCTTTCATAGAAACATACGACACAACTTATTAATCAATTGCGTTTCATAGAACAAGCGTGTTGTGTTTATTTTCTTTAAATTTTGCTTGATTTAATATTGTGGGAAAAAGGAAGAATGAAACAATTGGTAACAGCCCACCAAGGCAGACCAAGGAATGTAAAGTTTCCTGGAAAACATTTCCTTTTCACAAAACACATTATAAAAAACAATTTGAACATGAATCAATTTCTTCATGATTGCGCGAATACACCCACTTTCTAAAATTTATTTCAACCTTTATAGTAAACACTTGATAGAAAATGCAAAGAAAAAAAAAAAAACCTCAGATATACTTTTTTGTATTCATTTTAATACAACCATAGCTCTATCGGAAACAAGAACTGCTCCATTCCCCCCACAGCCACGAACTGCAAAAGACCCAATGATTATCAAGACAAATCTAGCTACACGGACAAACCCTTGCAACAAAACCCCTTTGCTCGCCAAAAACCAGAATTCCCAAGCAAGCACCGAAAATAAAACCAACAAATTCAACAAACAAATAAATCCAACAGACCACCACAAAACCCAGAGAAATTGCCTGCAAAAAAACGCTAAAAAAAGTCCACATCCACTTCCACTCTACTCTACAATGTTCTCCTG